>OX421971.1:79820481-84620481 GCA_949128135.1 Parasteatoda lunata | reverse complement strand
TCGCTATAAGTTTTAAACTATGAGATGAAGAACATGCTGATTTTCATAAAAGAATACAAACTTTTGATTAAATGAATTAATCAATCAATTAGAAGTTTTAATTTTTTTTGTGTGCCATATCATACCATTTGACTCAATGGTGGTTAAATTAGTTCCAAAAAATTTTGAATGTACAAAGTTGTCTTCGGTGAAACATCTAAATGCAGCTCCGAAATTCGTGAAGGCTATAAATGCAACCCAACATCTTAAAGTCACAGTCAACCACTGTGACATGCTTTACAATTTTTGACAAAATAATTTATTCAATTACAGTACGCTAGATAATATCTTGATCGTAAAAATTAGGTTTTAATTACTATGATAAAATGTGCATTTATAAAACGAAACTACCATCAATAAACACGAATAAATATCTGCGGTAGAAAATATATTGATTGATTGATGAATTATCCTTTTTTCTAACTTAAAGCTCTATATATTTTCCAAAAAACCTGTCTTTTATTTTTACATAGGTATCAAATATAAATTATAGGGAAGTGCTCCAATGACAGTCAATAATTATATATAATACACTTTAATAAGAAGCTTTATTGAATAAAATACAGATTATAAAATGAAATTATTTTAAAAAGCTATAAGCTGGTAAATGTTACAGTGGAAGACATCATGCAATTATAATTTTTCATCAATCAATCAACGAATTGTATATAAGACGTTTCTTAATTTAAAACGGCTCTTTTTCTAAAATTTTTCGTGTCTGTATTTAATTAAATCCATTTTTGAATAAATTTTATGAATTGGTGCTCCAATATATGTTTGATTCTATTGATTAAAACTTTTATGTTCATTACATATATTTATACTTGATAAATAAAATCAAGAAAGAACTGTGACTTAGATTATTAACTCTACTAAATATACAACTTCATGCGTTAGAAAATTGTGTCTAATCTTACTCACTATGTCTTTATCCCATTTTGATGAAAAAAGCGGCATTGTTTCAGTAAAAACACAATGGGGTCGTTGGTGGCAAACTGTAGCTGAAGTTTTTGTTGAAGTTAACGTCCCACCTGGAACACCGGGGAAAGAATGCGCCATTAAAATTGAATCTAAATATATAGAGTGCCGTGTCAAAGATAAGTGCTATTTTAAGGGTGCTTTATATAAACCGATTCGTGTACAAGAATCTACTTGGTCTCTGGAAGAAAGAAAAACAATACTGTTCCTTCTTGAGAAAGCTGAAAAATATGAAAATGAAAACATATGGCCTAGTTTATTGGAAAAGGAATATAGTGCAGATCCCTTCACTCAACATGAAATGCTAAAAAAATTAGATCTAGAGAAATTTCAAACAGAAAACCCTGGATTTAATTTCAGTGGTGCTGAATTGTCCAAAACATATAATAATCCACCTTTTCTAGATCAGAAAGAAGCTAAATAATAAATTAAAATGTTTAGTTTTTTTCAGCTGGACTGATCAATTTTAGATGAACAAGTTTAAATTGTTTTTATACTTAAATTAAAAATATCATTTTAATAAAAATTATTATGTTTGTAAATTAATACCTTTAACTTTTTATTTTATCTTTGTTTTATATTACTTACTGCCATATTGTTTTGTTTGTTGTATTTGTAAAATGTACAGTCATATTGTTTCTTTACATTGAAGCATAAACAAACTATGTTTAAAAAATTATGATAAATCTAAAGTTTACTGAAATAGTTGATGATTAATAAATTGACTAAGTAATTTAATTGAGCTTATTATTTTAAAAGCAAGGTAAATTTAATGTTTAAAAATGAATGTTTGATTGACTAATGAACTGTGTACATGCTTGTTATGTGAAAAAGACTCATACTTTATACTGAATTCAACTGAAACTACTACATGGCAGAAAATGTAACCTGAGGCAAAACCTGGCACATACTACATGGCAGAAATAAGGTTTACTACATGAAACTACTACATGGCAGAAATAAGGTTTATTGTGAAGCAATACACACGACACAATACAGAAATATTGAATTCTTCAATCCAAGAAATTTCATGTTCAAGAGTTTGTGGGTTCAATCCCTGCCGGCCGAAGACACCCTGTGTAGTAAATGGTGACTAATGCATGTTAAATCTGTCGAGTTGCAAAATCCTCCATGTTCCCATAACAAATCAAAACCTCTGGGGGTACTGATCCAGGAGCTTTCTTGTCTTCTGGATTGGTTCAAAACTACAAGGCTACAGAGTTGAACATTAGTAGTCGTAAACCCAAAATTGGGTCGGCTGTTCAACGACGGATATAAAATAAAATAAAACTTATTATCTTTTCCAAATCCTCTTAGTACTATATACTAAGTAAATTTCCAAATGCTATTTTCCAATAAAGTAAGACAAATCAAGCATGTAATAAATTATTCTTTAGTATTCACTTGTTGGTTAGATAAAATTTGAGCAAAAACTAATTTCGGCAGAGTTTAAAACAATGGAAAATATAATGTACTAGGGTACTCGTACTCTGCCTATTGAACTTAATCATAAAAGAAACCACTGTGACTGCGAAAAGTTTTGATTGAAAATATTAATTAATAAAAGCAGAAAATTTTTTGTTTGATATGGTAGGAAGATATAAGATCGATGTTTGTGAAGCACTTTCAAGTTTTGTATTTTAATAATATTTTATAATTTTAAAATATTTATTTGATGGAATTATATAACATTGTAAAATGCACTTTGATAATATGTAGTAAAATAAAATATATTTTTTGAAATATTTCCAAGTATTGTTAAGTTTAACTAAAGAGGATAGGGTATATTTCGTGCTATGTAAACTAAAGCAAAAGGAATGTGAATAAAACACAAATGAAAGTACAGAAATGGACTTACTATAGTTTTGGTTTTATGGACAAGAACCTTCCTCAGTGTCTAAATACCGCATGATAATAGAGAAATAAAGATAAAACACATGCAAAGTGATTTAACCTACAGTGGCAAAGGATCAAGTTTGAACAAGATAATAAAGGACAGGGGATATGAAACAGATGTGAGGGGGTTTCGCAAAAACCTGAGGATGCAAAAGATTAAATTATAATAGATTTTCAAATATTGGGAAACAGTGGCATTCTAGAAAGAACGTTAACAAAATTATTAGAATTTTTTTAAAATATGGAAAGATTCCCTGAAATCAAGTTTCGTAGATGAAGAGCAATATTGGATGATTTTACAGGAGAGAACTCAAACCCGTGATTAGAATTCCAATTGTGTAGAACAATGGAAGATTGTTAATATCCTGACTTTGGACATATCTTTCATCTTCGAGTCGAGGTTTTGGGGTTGTCCAATATAAGCATGACTACATAGACAGGGTCTTTAACCCCTTGCCAGTATTGCCCGAATCCAGTTCGGGCAACTATTACGCGCAGTATTTGTGATGCCTGAACGGACTTCAAGCAGGAGAAATATTAACGATTCTATTTTGTGAAGCCGAGCTGAGTTTGATTCTACCTTACGAAACTTAATTCACTATTTTCCTAATTGATGGCATTAGCAGTCCTAGTTTTTCACTGATTACGACTTCAGTCGAGGGAGGGAAAATGTAGATGTTGTAAGCTGCTCTGATAAACAAAGACAAAGTTTCGCTTTCTTGTTTAGTTCATATTGTTGTGTTTTTATATTATATTAGGCTTCAAAATTTTGTTTAATTGGCTCTAATTGAATAATATAAAGAATAAATTTAAACAGTCAAAATTTTTTTCCATTTTTCTGAAATATATGTCATTGTTAAGGGGTTAAGGTTGGCGAAATTTAGTTTGTTTATAGAGGCAAAAAAGAACTTTAAGCTCAAATTTATTCGAAGTCTTAGCAATTTTGGGAACAGTAGTTCAAAATGGTGAGTTTAGTGGATTGCTAGATTAATTTTATATGCATAGAATCATTAACATTAGAATGAAAACCATGCAATAGCTTTAAGGTAAAAGAGCTTTTCATTGAGATAACTGAAAAAATTTTTTAGTGGAAAGCACAGTAAAAAACTGTATATAAGGCCTCTGTCTTTTGGTTAGAGGGATGGGATGTAAAGTTATGAGGGGGAAGTGAAATACTGTTATTTAAAAAATTTTTCAGAAATCAATTTTTTTGATAATTCTTTCGTTCATATTTTGTTAATTGTAAAACATCTATCAGACTTTTAATTCAAGTAATTATGTATGTCAAAATAATTATTTTTCTAAGGGATGCTACAGACTTTACTTTAATTAATTTACTTAATAACACCAGATGGAATTCTCTAGAAATGCTCAGATGCTCCAGAAATTTGCATCAAAAGTTAACCATCTCTGTAAAGGATTTTCTTAAAAAATAGATGAATGGCAAAAAAAAATTCAAAATTTAGTAGGGGTTGGCGAGAAGGTTGTGCTCTCTCTATTGTAATTAAAATAAAATATAAAAGCTAGTGTATTGAATAAGACAAAGGTGAAATATCAGATCATACAATTCTGGTGATTTGCGAGCAATAGTGATTACAAATATATCCACCTACTTCCTTTTTTTAAAAAAAGTAGTTAAACAAAAAACATTTAAAATATAAAAGTTTTTCTATACATTATTTTAATTAATGATGCTTTATGTTAAAAAAGTATATTGTATTACTTAAGGCCCTTTCTACGCTGATGGACAAGTCAAATTGAAGGAGCTATGGGTGGGAGGAATAGGCGTGGACATTAGTGGACACAGGGGGAGGAGATATACTGAGCGACCATGGAAGTCCGGGTTACATTTTTTGGCAAAACTCAATATTTAAAGGGTGCGCCAAAAATAGATCACGCGACTATACTTATTACTTTTTTACGATTTTTGGTGTATTGGTCGGAGGTAGTGTGATTCCTTGTTACTCCTCTTATTTATTTAATTATTTTTACACCATTCATATTTTGTCATCATTCCAAATATTGGTAATATCAAATAAAATTTAAAATAATGTATGACACTGTTTTTTATTCCTTCATATTAGGAATCCTTTAAAACATTTACTCTACTCCAGAAAAAGACTTATTAACCAGACTATTAATATTTATAAAATAATAATTTTGTATAAATTATTTTGGGGCCTTCAATCTTCTTTCCGCGAATCCCCAACAGTAAATAAATATTACAGCCTCGATATCATTTTGAATTTTCTTTCACTCACGTAACTATGTAATATAGCGTGTATATAGTCATTAAATCTCCGAATATTTCAGACCATATTTTACATTAGAATTAAAGTGCGCAAGGGTTTTACTTAACGGGGGACAATTAACTTGCATTTAATGGTGATCCTAAAGGTATATTTAAAGGGTTATTTTATATTTCTGATGTTATTGAAAAATGTGAAAACTGTAGTTTTCATGATTCACGACAAATAAATCTTAATGTCTTTCCCTACATTATCTTGGAGTTTCAAATAGATTTTTTTTTCAAATAATTAATTTTTTTCTTATTTAATATATTGTTCGTGTTTTGATAAAGTATAAAGCATAATTAGTGTAGTGCAGACGGACAGTAAGTTCGGATCTGTGAGTTGTTGAGATTTTAATTAAATGCACGAGATAATTATCATTTTTCTTTTTGTTCCTTTACATTGACTCACATTTTTCAGACACTTTTCCACATTATCTACGTGTCAGTCGCTTTTTCTTTTTTTCTCCTAGCTTATAAAAAGACATTTTTTTACAAGGTCATCTATTGATATGACCAAGTCATTTCATCGGTCAGATTTTAATAAACTTCATTCTTTAACTCCAATTATGAAAACTTTTTATGTAGTTATCATAAATTTGATAAAAAAAAACATTCTTAGCAATAAGTTTTATAATCCAAGAAAATAACAAATGTAAAGTTAAAGGATAAACTTTCAAAAATTCAATGCGTTTTAATATGTACAAAAATTTTTATTTAAAAAAAAAAGATTTAAGCAACATTAAAATATACACAGTATTCATTCTTTAAAGATTAAATGAAGAAACAACATGATGTGAAATTAATATTTTCAACAAAACAAAACGTCTAAACAAAATAATAAATCATAAAATCCAAATTTAAATAAAGCATAAAAGAAAAATAGCGTAATTTCTTAAATGTGTGTATACTTCAAAAAATAATAAATTATAACAATATTACTTTTTTTGCATGTTATTAGTTATAAACCGCTGTAGTAAAACAGCTATTATAACAGCATAAATCAGTTAAAACATGAAAGCTAAATTAGTGCTGCAATTACAAGTGGCAAAAATCAAATAACAATCATTTTATGAAAGACATTCTGCAATTTTTAACAATCACAGCTGGTACTTTATTAAATAAATAAAAGGTCGCACATGCTTTCAAATGCAAACATCAATAGTTGACTAGCAAAAAAAAAAAAAATAAATAAATAAATAAAATAAATTATAAAAAAAATAAAATTAAAGAAAAGGAAATATACATTATATACAATTGGTTCGAGAGGCCATAACTAACAAAACTTTCTCTGACTTTTGATATGGATTGATGTTTTGGCACGAGAGTTATCTAAATTGTATTATCTGCCAGGTCTTAAAAAATAGTAGCGAAAAATATACTTTAATATATTATTTCAAAATTCAGTACAATTTTAATTTCCCTTAATTTTAAATTAATAATTTTATAAATTTTTCTACATTCAGGTATAAATCCTTTTATTCTGGAGATGAAAATAAAGGGGAAAAATTGTTACAAACGACGCGAGTTCATTGCATTTGAAAGAAAAAACATTATTTAAATTTCCACGATTTAAAATATCGTAATAATAAATTACTGATAAATCAAAAACTGGCAGGAAAAACCATCACAGATTAAAATCACTATCTATTTGTAATGTTGACACTTGAGTACGATGAGTTGTTAAATTAAAAGCGAATCACGTGAACCGTCAGCGCGAAAGAAGCTTTCGGAAGCGAAACTCCATAGATTAATAACAGATACTTAAAAAATTTTTTTATGTAAAATAAGAAACATTTCAGACGTAAAAGGCGATGATTTAGAAAGTACCATTGAATTGGGAGAAAAAATTAGACTTAAAAAACATGTAATTGGAATATATAAAGAGTATGATAGATGTCAAATACTAAATAATGACAGAGATTTTGAGTTAAATTTCTAAAATTAAATTTAGGAACATTAATTTCTATTTTAGGTTTTTTAACTTTCGAAGCTACTTTTTGAGGTATATAAATTAAATTTAAATGAAATACATCAAGTTAACTATAAATTTTAACAGAATTTTAATAGTTTTTTTTTTAATATTTAAGTAGAAAGGAGAGGAAAACTTATTAAGAGTAATTGAAAATTTGATATCAGATATCGTGTAAAAACATGTCACCAGGCAATTTCATGAAGAATCGGAAAACAACTTTTTGCATAATAACTATTGAAAAACATAAATTTTGAAGAAAAACTAGAATATATTCATGTAAAAATTTAAAGTTTATTTTTGTTTTTATGGTCAAGAAAAGGATTCAAAATATATTTTGTAAAAAAATTTAAAATTTCTTGATATATAGATTTAATTTTTGAATTTAAAGTTCATTTGAATTTTTTTTTCTCTTTTTGCGCATCTAAAATGTATTGAGGATTTCTTATTGGCATGCCACGCGTGTATCGTGGATCCACGATTTCTGGAAGTAAACAATTAAAATAAAATTGCTTTAATTTTTCAAACATGCAATTCTTCCAGAATTCGTCATTTTTGAAAATCTTATGAGTTTTAAATCCTTTTCTTGACCACAAAACAAATAAACAGTAGGATCTATTAGTTACATGCAGTTGTCCCTGAACCTGATAGAAGTATAAATGCTTAATATTTATATCGCCAATGGATTTATCCTTGTTTAGGTTCCAAAAAGTTGTTTTTCTGTTCTTGATGAAATCTTCTGGTGACATGAAAATGGGATCTCCACTATTCCGTCGTTATCGATTAAGCCGTCAAGAGACGCTCCTAAATAGGTATAAATAATCCGCAGTTTTGTTGTATCTTTAAATTTAGTTTTCCTTCTATGTCTTTCTTTGCCTCGTTCTCCATTTTTTTCCCATAATCACAGGCTTCACTATAAAAATCTGCGTAAAGGATTTTTTTAACTAGTGAATCACAGGTTGTGGTATTTTTCCTGCGACACACTTCACCAAAATGAGAAGCAGTTAGTATTTTCTTTCTAGCCGCTATCCATAATGGTGAATCTGCCTGTTTGATGGTATTTTTCTGTAGGTCTTCTCTTTCCTTATCACTCAATTGTAGGGAGTCTATAATTCTGGATTTTTTGGCCTCAAACTCTTCTTGGATTATATCAGGTTTGGAAGCAAAGGGGCCATAGCTGGTGTCTTTATCTTTATTTAGATCTAACTTGCGTTTTTTGGCCCTAATTTCTCCCTGTCTGTAAAAATAATTCCATTGTAAAAATAATTATTAAAAAGACAAAACTGAATCAGAATTTCCAGATAATCAAAATCGCAACAAAGAATATTTTTAAAATCATAGTAATAATTCAAGAGGACATCTTTTAGTTTAGAAAGGGGAATGCTATTGAAAAGATCCTGGAAATCAAAAGTCGCAATAAAATTAATTTTATTATGTTTAATGAATTCTAAAATCGGTTGATTGTTAGTGATAATCCAAGAGAAACCTTCTTTAGAAATATTGTTAATAATTTTATTTAAGTAGTTAGAGAAAACAGTGCCAGGTTTAGTTAGATAAGTATTAGATCCACATGTGATAGTTCTAAGTTTCACAGGAATTTAATGAAATTTAGGACTGATAATTAAGTAAGGAAATTGTATATTACTAATTTTAATTTTTAATCTCTTATACAAAGCTAAAATTTTTTTAATGACAATATTATTATTGAAATTACTAAGTTTAAAATTTTTACTATTTTTTAATTCCGTATTTAAAAGTTCAGCATAGTATTTTTTACAGAAGATAGCATAATTATTGTTAGCTTTGTCTATAGGAGTAATAAAAAATTTTTTTTGAAGTTGCTTAATTGATTGAACAATATTGGAAAAATTTGTTGGATTGTTACCCTTATTTAAATTATCCTTATTATTGAAAACAAGGTTTTTAAAGACACCCCATTTCCATTCTGTTAGCATACCTAAAGGTAAAGAGAATCTATTTGATATCTTTAAACAAAAACTATTAAGATCATGGGTCTAAATTTTGTGCCTTTTATCATTAAATTCCTCCTATGTGAAGAAAATTTGAAGTATATTCATTAAAGTTTTTTATCAAATCAAAATTTCATTAAAATTATTTTAAATCAGGGTATATTTATTAAAATTTTTAAGGGCAATATTCTACGAGTTACGCTCTCCGTGTTCTTAGTGTCTGATAGACCGTGACAAATTCTGTCAATTTGTGAGACTCCTTCTTTCTAGGCGGCCCTGACTCAAGACGCTCTCTTTTTTGGGTGGGAAAGAATTAGCGGGGAACTCCCAAGTAGAGAAATCGCAAAGCATGTACTTGTAAAATGATACCTAACACTGGTGCTCTTCCCATATGCATAGCAGACGTATCGTGAGAATTTATTCGCATAATAGCCCTCTTGTAATTTTTAAGTAGTACTACAAATACTAGCCTAATAAAAATCACTGTTATGTGAAAGTGTGAAAGCATTTTAGTCCGTGGGAGTTTGATTACGAGAAATTGAATTTTTCAGATATAAGAGTAAAAAAAAAAGCACAAGCGGAATCAATAAGACAAATAATTGGTGAAGACTTTCAGTTTTAATTTCATTTTTTTTTTAATTAGAAAATGCATAACTCAAATGAATAAATTATAAGAATGAGTAATAAATTAATAAAAACTTTTACCGAATAACGCAACATTCATCGGTCTCAGTAACTCCTCTATAAAATAAATAAAATGAGAATTTTCCAATTGTAGAATAAGAAATACAGTGGAACCCTGAAAATCCTAATTTCTCAAAAAATGCTTAATAAAAGTATCGTGATCTATCGATAACAAATCGGTCAATAATAAAAAAATATGAATTTTAATGAAAGTGCGAAATCTGACTATAAAACGAATTCTCGTAATTTCTTCGAAAACTTGAGTTAGGAAGAAATATAACTCGAAAATAATAATAATAAAAGAAATTTTTGCCAGGATCTGAAATCAATTGATCCAGAAGGATGAACTCCCAATTTGCGAAAAATACAGTATAAAATCTCTGAAGATTCAAAACCTTTTTTTAATTTATTCTATCACGATGAGTGAAAAATATGAATTATTATATTTAACTTTTCACTATTAAAAATAAATTGCCTATAGTTATTTTATCGAATTTAGTTTGAAAAGTTTTCGAATAATATAAATAAAACAGGGTATCTGGGTAACTATCTCACACCATGATGATTCTAAAAGATAATAAAAAAATATTTTAAAAAAAACTACAAGTATATTACATCCATAGTGTGGGTACAAGGGATAGTGTGTGTACAAGGGATAGTGTGAGTATTATAATCTTTAAACGTAACTCAGAAACGTATTTTTCTTAAAATACGTTTCTGAGGTCTAAAAGGTTGTGTGTTCGACCCCCGCCGGCTGAAGACTACCCATGTAGTAAATAGTGACTGATGCACGTTAAATCTGTCAGGTAATAAAGTCCTCCTTGTACCCGTAACAAATCATACCTCTGGGGGTGCTGATCCAGGAGTTTCCGTGTTTTTTTTTTGTTTTTTTTTTTATTGGTTCAAAATTACAAGGCTACGAAGTTGATCACTAGTAGTTGTAACCCAGAGTAGTCGATCACAGATGTGACTGGTTGATACGAATTCTGCTCTCAGTTCGTACCGACCACAGTACTGGCATAAAATATAGTTAGTGGTCGACAAATCAGGGTTAGAATTCCCTTTCCGTTGATCGAACCGAGGGAGATTTTCCTCGCCATGTAACGTGGATACGGGTTATTAGCTCAATGAAGCTACGAAGGCTAGTTTGTCCCAATGCTGGATGCAGGAGTTCGATTGAATCCTGGTTATTGTAATAGATTAATCAGCTTCGAAATGATAGGCGAGTTTAAATGTCATAATTAACTAAAATTTGTCAAAAGTATTAATTTTATTTAAAAAAAATAGCTGTATGATTCCTGATTAAAATACTTAATTACAAACTAATTTTTTCTATCATGATTAACTCAATATAAGTCGATTTTTCACTACTTATAAAATTATAATAATTCATGCATTTTAAATGAATGAATGAATGCCTCTTATATAAATTGAAAACAAATCATTCCGCATAGTAAATGGCATATAAATATTTTCTGCATGCCCGTTTAAAAAATTTTCAAATTTAAAATCATTATAGTAAGAAATGTACTCACAATATTTAAAAATATGAATATGTAATCAAACTATGAACAGAATCTATTGGAAAATAGGAACAGGCGTGGAATCAAAATATTTGGCTATCCTTAGTAGTCTAAAGTTATTGTATGAAAAAATTATTTATTAGAAATTAAAAGGTTATTAGAAAACTAAGCAGCGGTATTAGTTTATAGACAGTTTAGTTGCTGATATAATATATATATATATATATATATAAACAATGCAATACTAACGCATTTTTTCATATTTCTCAAAGAATACTTAGAGAATTATTTTGGAACTTTACAAGAGTTAAAGTCATGCGTTTTCTCAGATATATTAATTAAGTTTAAAGCTTTTAAGATTTGAGAGACCGGTAAAAAATTAAGAACGAAAAACAATGTTTTTGAATACATTTTTCCAAAAGAATATGCGAAAAGCTTGTGACTCATATCAATTACGTTGATTGTCATATGAAGTAACAATCGTATACATACTAATGTAATTAAACTTGTATTATAAAACAATCTGATTTTTTTAATATTATGAAAAGTTGTTTAGCATTCTTTAATTATGCATCAGAAAGTCTTATTATAGTTTTATTATACATATAAGCTAAGCACGCGTGGCATTTTCAGTCCATAGCGTACTGAATCTCATTTTAGTATTCTTTGCTTTGAAAGATCGTTTTCTCCCCTATATTAGTCCCTGCTAATACAACTACACATTTGAATAGCCAGAAAAAAACCGGTTTTATGCGTATACCCCATAGTAACAAGAAGAGATGGATGAAGTTTCTTGTTTTTTTATAATTCATTATATGATGGAGAGCTTTTTTTTCTTCTTTTTTTTTTCTGTTTGCTGTTTTGAAAATATAAAGAAAACGTCAGAGAGGCGAGATGCAAATACTTGCGGGGGGGGGGGGGGAGAAAAGATTGTATACAGCTGAAAATTGTATTTGTATAAATTATTAATTTCCGAAATTCTTATCAATAATGTTTAATTATATTTTATTATTTTCTTTAAAAAAACTGGCAACTGTCAGGAAAAAAATTAAGATCGTAAGGAATAAAATAAGATTTCACTATTTGTGATTATAAAATACTCATCAACATTTATTTTTTTCGGATAAAAAAACTGTCCCATATCTTTATTATAACTGTACGAAAATATATTGATATTTATGGATTAAAAATAAGAAATGATTTTCTTACCGGTTTCCAATATTTCCATTTTGTTTTTTATTTTCTCCCTTCTTTTACTTCTTTTTTTTTAATAATTGTCGTTGAACAGCCAACCCAATTTCCAGTTTATGACTACCAACTCTGTAACCTTGTATTTTTGAACAAAATCCAGAAGACAAAGTAACTCTTCTATCAAGTATTGGGAGAAAATTTGATTTCGTGGAGAACGTTTTGAAAGAACTAACACGTCTTTGCGTTAGGTGGACATGAAAACCACGAAAACCTACCACGGATAGTCTGACGGATCCATGATCCGTCTGACACTGAGGATATATTTTGTTAGCATTGCGCTCGGTGTGAGCCGTGGGCGGATTTTGTATGACCAACTATCACTTGTATTCGAAATCGTATCACCTCATTTGGAGGAGAGCACTCTATCCCCTGAGCAACCACGGTTCTTCCATTTTGATATGTATGTTACCGGCAAAGTTTGAAAGTCAACATTCTGTGGAATGTCAAGGCGTTGTCATACCTAAACTAGCCAGCGCCTGAAAGGACTCTTATTTCTCACATTTTCTAAGCATTCAATGTAATGAAAAACCTGCAAAGTATAAAATATGTCTATGATTCGTTTCGAATGTAATGAAATGCAATTCAAACGTCTTTGAAGCTCACCATATCATAGCAAGTAGATTAATTTTAATTTCTTCATTTGTATATGAAAATTTTGTTTCCCTTCATATGACATGGATTCTTCAAGGCATAAATTTTGTTTTATCCAACTTTCATTTTCTCTACGCATCTTGAATACATTCATTTAATGGCACTCTCATTTTTTACGAATAACATTTAAATTGTTGAGGAATGCGCTTGATTTACAGAATAGCCGTATCAAGATCTTTTTTCTTACTTCGCCTAAATATCATTTGTCATTCTATAGAATGCCTTGCCATTACATATAGTGTCTAGGGAAAGTATGTAATAATTCTCACATTTTGTGCTTGGTAAAAAAAAAAAAAAAAGACACCTGGCATTCCATGCAATGTTATGGAAAGCCGGTGTTTTATACTTTACCCCGGTAATAAATGTATTATTTATTGAAGGGGTAAATCATGTGTTATTTTCTGAATATAAATTCATGTATCTAGTTTCAAAAGTTAAATTTAGAATTATTAAATAATGTAAAATCTCATTCCATCGAAATTGGATTATTCCATTAAATAATCAGCACAATTTCCCATTAGAAAATGTATATTTTTTCTGAATTTTTTTGTGAGATTGCCGTTTTGCTATAAAAACTGCGAATAATAAAAAAATTAATAACAGTACATATTTTTACCTTTCAGAAGAAAATAATGTTTACTATTTGTTAAAAAAAAAAAAAAAATTGTATTTTGCTTATAACCTGAAAGTTGTAAAAATCGGAGAATCAATTTATTGCAAATAAAGCTTCATATAGCTTTTCCTCTGAATTCCTGTTTTTAATGTATGGGCAACTGTATATTTTGTAAACTCTATTTAAATAAAATTTATTGAGAGTAAATCAGAAAATTTCAAAGTTAATGTTTTTAAATTTGAAATTTTTTTTTCCGATAACTCAAAAATAATTTATTAAACTTTTGCAAATTTTCCGATTTGTAGATTTCTATATTTTAATGAACGAAATACAGAATCATTCATTCAGGGGAAGGGGGTTGATTATGAGACGGACCCGCTGGCTAGTTTGCTATCGAGGCTCGGTGAGGGGTTACTAACTGCTGACTAAATAATAATAATAATAATAAAGTATAGTGTCTTTCTATTTGCATAATACCAGATTTCATTGCATACCCGTAATATTAATTCTTATCTTTCATTCCTGAATTTTAAGAATCGAAGGAAAGATCAAAGACGTAAAGCGTTTTCCAAAATAAAATTCGCAAAACATTTAGAAATTTCTACAAGTAAGGAAAATTACTCATTCCACCAGTAAGAAGAGGCTAAACTTTGGCTACTTTCTTTCGAATGAACCGCCATTCCTTAAACCAATCAATTACCAGTTCTTTCCGAGGGGACTAAGGGGTTGCTTTTTTTTCACTTCGCATAATTAGGTAAATAAACGCCTTCGTTGTAGGTGGCAGCACAATAACTCAGATAGCTTAGATTTAAAGTTCAAATTTCGCGATGTTTCGGCGCAATTTTTCTTCCTCCATTTCAAAATATTTCTGTTTTTTTTTTTTTTTTTTAAATGAAAGATAAGAATATAATCTTAATTTCCATGAGTTAAAAAATTCGATGAGAGAAAAACTACTATGGATAAAAATTGTTTGAAGTTGGATTGAGTTTTTTGAATTTAAAAAATATATTTATATAAGATATTTTTATTTTCTTTCGTTTCCAAAAAACAGAATGTTATTATCTTGAAAATTGACGATTTTATGTAAGGCTGAACTGTCCATAGAATAACATGGGGGTTGCTTTTCTCCCGATCGAGCGAGCGAACGGCCTTAAGCTCTTTTATGTTAAGTAAAAAGCAAAAAGTATTTTTTATTTCATGATTTTTATTTTAAAATTTATATAATTTTTTTTTAGATAAAAAAACAAATATTTTAGTTATAAATTATACAATGCTAAAGCACAGCATTTTTGCAAAAACTGACATGAAATTATACATCTAGACATGAAATTTTTATTTGCATGTTAAGTCAAATCGATACGTACTGTAAATATATTATAAAATATTTCAAACTTTTAGTTATTATTCATTTGTATCATGTTACTATATTTAAAAAACAAAAAAGAATATTATTGAATTATGAATAGTTTAATCAGTCTTTTATGAAATGCTTTTTAATGATTTGATTTTTATTCCAGGGATAAAACATTTTTTTAACCTTTTTTATATAATCTATAAAAATTCCCTTTAAACCAAGAAAAAACCTTGTTTTCTTTCCAACCCTGCATTGTATAGAAAATACGTAAGGTTCCTTAATTAACAAATATAAATAATTATTATTTTTTTATTATTTAAAGGTATTGACTTGCAGTATTTCTTTTTATTTTCTTTTCTTGATATTATTCTCAACCATTATAATGATTTTATTTTTTATCTGAAATTGCCAGCTTAAAAATATAATTGGTATTCTTTTATTATAAAGTAATCCTGTAATATCACCTTATTACATAACATTTTATAAAAAACATATTGAAAAATTTTATGAAACGGTATGTAACTTAACCACTTTGAAATTATTACTTAACAGCAAAACATGAACTAATTTTAAAATAAATAAATAAATGCATTTTTGTTTGATACTCAAGAACAAAAATTTAAAGTATTTCTGAAAACACCTGGGGTTTTCATTAAAAACCCGAAAGAAACTAGGAGGGCTGGGATTTTTCAAACCTCATTTATTACAGAACTGTTTACCTTCTAGTATAAATAGAAATTTTAAAAATATTTACTGTGTTCTTTAAATTTACAGTTGCTTATTACAAATTGATATATTATACGCATTTTTTAATTCTTCAACTTTTTTTAGAAACAGTTTCCATTATGGATTCCAGTTCAAAAAATGCTTTGGTTATTTCTTTTCTTAGGGCTTTACTTTGTTTCTATAAGCACATGTGCCACCAGTAAAACTATTTCTTGAAATCTGTCAATTTCATTAATGTAAGTGTTCAATTTAGATAACTTAGAACTGCTGTCCTCCCCACAATAAAAGGCATGACTTCTTTACCATGAGCAGTATTCCCTTTGTCCAAACCCTATTCTTTTCTTTTAGAATGTTCCACTCTCCTCATGTGGTCTCTCCTCTTGTCTTTGAAAAGGCTCCACCCATAATGTATTTTAAGCAATAAAAGAACAATTTCTTGTTTTAAATAGTCTTTAAGACTGAAAAATTGCTCCTATTAACTACAGTAATACTGAAGATTAAGGACTTTTAAAAACCTTGAGTCAAAATTAAGTACTTTTAAGGACTGTGGGAACCCTGTAAATAGAAATATGTATACACAAGCTTAGGACAATAGTCTGAGGAGAAAAGTAAATTAATTCGTCACAAGTTTCTCTCTTCATATTAAGCTCATGAACGAACAATAAAATTGAAGGCAAGAATAATATGGATGAAAAGAAAAAAATCACCAATTATAATAATTCATATTTATTTATAATAAAGTTCACTTAAATTTTAAAAAAATATTTTTTATTTTTCAGCTTTTAAGAAATATAAAAATTATGAGTAAAACAAGCTTTCATTTTACTATTTTATTTTTATATTGATTATTATTTTTCTATACATTTAAATAATGCACACTTAAGGCATAAAATTAGAATTTAAATACTTTACATTTGATGGAATAAAGCTTCAACTTGAAAACTTAATACTTATATCTTAAATCAACTATGGTTTGCAAATAAAAACTGAATTAATATTATAAATTGGACATTACAACATATAAAGTAAGTAGTATACATTTGGAATATGGAACTATAATTTGAACTTCAACTATCAAATGACTGGACCTACACTGCAATTATTTTGAACAAAAAACTTTATAATATTTAATTTTAACTGAAATGAACTATTTTTATAAATGAAAACTGTTGTTGGTACAAGTATATCTCAATGAGAATACTTGTACCAACAACAAGTATTCTCATTGTTGAAGTAATAATTTAATTAAAAGAATTATCTATGCACATTGAATAAATTTAATTATAACAGAATGATTTCTCCTTTCATTCAAGATAATTATTAGCAAGTGTTTGAATCAAAGTGAATATTATCAAAGTTAAAGTGTAAATAATTAACTCCCTTTAAAAATTTTCAAATAAATATACTATAGAAGAGACTATAAAACTTAAGAACATGTGCATAAACAGGTCAATCTTTATAATTGCAAAATATGTTTTTTTTTATTGTAAAAAAATAATCATATATAATTTATATACATTTAAAAATAAAATAATCCTTGAAAATGTATGAAAAAAATGCACAATGTTTTAATTAGATATTGAAGTGTTTATCGACTGCATAAGACTTTATTTTTCACTTAATTAATTTGTAAAATCTACATTTCTAACATGAAATTATATGAGACACTGAGTTATATTAAAAAAATATCCTAATATTCACTTGGAAAACTAAAAATAAAAATTATCAGGTTAATTTAACCGTTTTAAAGCTACATAAGTTCAACATTGATATTCGGTAAAGAAAAAATTGGGAAGCAGAAACCATAATGAAGTCACTTAGAAGAAATAGGCATAAAAATATGTTCATATTTTAGAACAGATATAATTTTAATTTCCTATTTCATTCAAAACAAAATATTTGCATAATTCAGATGAGATTATCAAAATTAACATATACATATAAATTAACAAAAAAATATTAATATAATTTCTTAAATTTAACAAAAAATAATCTGAACACATTAACTAAAATAGATTAAATAATTTTTCATATTATACTTTACAACACACACTAGTGTTTTGTATCAAGATTTAGCAGGCTTAACAAATGTCAGAAGAGGTCGGGATCCAGTTTTCTGACCCACTGGTTTACAATCCTTTTCTTCGTCATTCGACTCTGGGTGCACCACCATATGTTTTTTTAAATTACTGAGTTGATTAAATCCCTTTCCACAAACATCACAATAAAAAGGACATTTATTATTGTGAATCACCAAATGTTTACGTAAGTTACTAATTTGATTAAATTTTCTTTTGCAAGTGCTGCATTCAAATGGGCACTCACCCGTGTGTATTATTTCATGCCTTTTGAGAGCAGCTTTTGTTTTAAATGTTTTATCACATTCTTTGCAGCAGAAAGGTCTGTCAGCAGAATGGGCCAACATGTGTCTTTTTAAGCTACTAGTCTGATTGAATTGCTTATCACAAATAGAGCAATAAGTTGATTTTGTATCAGAACCTAATTCTTCTGGAGCATATCCTGGCTCATAACTGTACCTGTAACCACATAATAGACAATCATATTGGAGATCATCATTTTGGGAAAGGCTCACTGTATCAAGGTTCTTCACAACTTTCAAGTCTGTTCCACAAGTAGGACATAATGCTGTAAAGGTTGAAGTACATAGTGTTAATTTTGATAAGGGTGTAGACATTACTTTCAGAAAGTAAAAAAGAGGTAGATTTTTCTCCGGTGATCCTGAAAATAATAAGTGAATGTTAAATATAAAAATAAAAAAACAGTTAAACATTACAATTATTGAGGAAATCACCTTTACAGAATGTCATATAATTAGATTCTTTAAATATTCTTAAAATGCAAAAATATAATTCTTCGAGAACTCCCAGCTTAGGCTACAGAAAATTAAAAAATCCACTATAGACCTTAAATTAATATCGTTATTCATGCACCGTTAAAGCAAAAAATTTGTTAGGATTGCTGTCGATGTATATGTATGCATGCCTTATTATTTTTTTTATCATCAATACCTTAAATTTTACAAACTATGATTTTATTTTTTCTCTTTCCTCCCCATTGAACTCAACTGCCAAAAAGGGTAGAAACAGGGGGAAAAATTTTTAAATATACTCTGAATTATTTTTTATTTTTACAAATAAATATGATATTTACAAGGTCATTGTTGATTGAATTGAAGCAAATATAGCTGGTACTATTCCAGAATTTTAATTGATTTTCTTCTGACAAAATTTTACCATAAAAAATTCAGCAATAAGAATTTTTAATGGCAATTAAGTATTAAACATTTATCTATTTTTAAATTTTTGATTAGTATCTTTGTTTTTGGGTAATTTCAATTAATTTTTTTTATCATCATCTTAAACATAGTCTGTGTCGCTTTGTATTTTTAAGCAAACATATAAAATGCTTGTTTTAATTTCAATTTCACTTTGTTTAAAAAATTAAATTTATGAGCTACAAGCATATTTATGAAAAGCTTATTTGATATATATATTCAACTATTAAGTATGTGCAATCTGAAAGATAAATGTTATTATAAACAAAGATTTAAATCATTTGATTGGATAAGATTTCTGTCCGAATAATTATTATTGGCTTGTTTTACAACTAACACAGGGAAGAACATTAAAAAGATTGTAGGGATTTTTTTTTTTCATTAATGCACTTCAATGTACAACATATGTGATTCAGGAAATTTTAAATTCAAATTGTAATATTTAAATAAATTCAAATTATATATATTTAAATAAACCTTAACATGCCCTGCATATGATCAGATTATAGTCTTTTCTATAATATTCAGAGAATTGCTCAAAAGAGAAAAATGAGTTTAAACTTAGACAAATTAAATAACTTAATTAGTTACTTTTAGCAAAATATTTAATTCTTTTTTTTTTTACTAAAACTGACAAAAAAAAAATTTCTGTTCGTATCAGTGATAAAAAATCTTATCTTTAATCTTATCTAAAAAATCTTTATAAAAATTTCTAATGTTTAGTTTTTATAATTCAAAAAAAAAAATGAAAGGATAAAAACATAACATAACATAAAAAATATTATTGTATTATGTAAGTTCATGAAATATATTGTTTACAAAAATTTTAAAGTTTTCCCACTGTTCTTTGGGCAAAGTTCATTTGATAACTTTTAGTTAAATTTTTTTTTTTTTTTTTAAATCTTGAATGTTTTTTAGTACTGCACTCATCTCAAATGCATATTTATTCTCCATAAATTACAATTTAATCAGGTTAACTTCTGTTAATTAAACACAGCCATATATAACGAAAAAGTTTGATACAATACATACCTTAATAATAAAAAAGATCCAATCAATTTATAAAACAAAACTAATCCTCAAGCTTTATACAAAAGTAACATCAAAGACGAATCTTCCTCTAGTTTCCCTGATTCTGTAATTATAATAAAAAACACATTTTAACCTTAAGGTATAAAAATTAGCCATATAAATTGGAATTTATATTCAATATTTATCTATTTTAAATTCAAGTCTAATATCTAATTTTAATTTCATCTTTCGGATTTTCATAAAGCTAAACAAAATAATGAATTCAAAGAGGTACATTATCAATTAGGAATAAAAAAAGGAATATTAAAATGTCCTACCCAGCAAGATTTAATTTCTTATTGCTTACCTCTTTTTTATATATTTCTATAATGTATTGAACAAATTCTCTGTTACAACTGGAACTTTAATAATAAAGCTGGTGGATAAGTTTATAAATATCTTTACACTTTCTTATTTTGTAATTGATGATTTTAAATTTAAATTTGAAAAAAAAAAAAAAAAAAACACCTTTTATTACTAACCCAAAGTAATTATAATATGAAAGAAAAATCTATTAGATTATTTATTCACTTACAAGCTGAATGTTTATAACTGTTATTCATTAAAAAAAAAAAAAAAAAACAGAACTTTTATTTAAAAAAAAAAAAAAAAAAACAGTTAAATACTTCTTTAGAAGTTTAAAAACAAAAAGCTATTTGATTTTAATTTCTATGAATTACTTGTATAATAATTATTTGTAAAAAAATTACAATTGTTGGGTAGTTTTTTTGTGTAACAAGAATTTTGATAGTGGGTTCAATTACAGAGTGAGAGCGGTTCTTTGCTGACTGAAAGAGTTAATCAGTCTCCTTTCTGCAAGGTTCCAGTTAATGCCCACCAGAGAGCTTTGCCTATTATTTATTTAAGGCCTTTGCTCGATCGGACACTCTGTTTATTTATTTATTTTTTTTTCTGTCAATTTCAAGGTTCCAGTTAATCATTCAGAAAAAAGTCTTGATGAAGTGCCATAAGAATGGAAAGCCAGAATAAGATCTAGACTGCTACCTTTAGATTAAATAAATATTGAGTCTGGTCTTGTGTATTCGTAAAATAGAACAGACTTGATGACACTGGAGGATTTGACTTTCCAGAGAAATCTCTGAGCTGTTTTGTGTTCAAATCTAACAAATTTTAAAATAATTATAACAAATATTGTTGATTCTTTACTCAGGGTTTTCTATGGCTCTGTATTGTTAGATGCCAATGAATGTTAATTGTTTTATTTTATAGAATATCTTATTTCAGCCATACAACCAGTTTTTTTTTATGGGTTATTGCTGGTATTCGTTTAGCATTATAATGTCTTCTAAAATTGTTAATTAGATAATTGTGTATAAGTCCTAATCCACAATACAATACTATTCAAGCTAAAAGATAATGTTATTCTCTTAAAGCTACATTCTCTAAGCAATAAAGGACATCAAAGATGAAAAAAGACAATAACACTATTTTTTATTCGTCTATCTAAAATAATTTTAAATATAGTTTTAATAGAGACACAATTGCAGAAGAGTTTTATGCTTACATATTTAAGTCGTTTCTTCTTTTTTTTTTATGTAATAACATTTTAAGCTTTTTCTAATCATTTCAAGATTAATTTACTGCTCAAGTGAACTTTATAAATATAAAATGTTCTGTAATTATCACCCTTAACATAGATTTTAAAAGTCCATTTAAAAAATGAAAGAAAAATATTCACTTTAAAAATCAAAAAATGTTTAAGCAAAAACACTGTCAAAATCAAATCTATCACCCAGTGGCACACATAGACTCAGGTGTGTTCCCCCCCCCCCTGCAGGATTTATAAATGCAGCCCATGTAAAGTTTCGGATTTAAGAAACATGTGGAAATACAACAATAACCTTCGAGAACGCGATGAAAAAGTCACTGGACTAACTATAAAATGGATGCAAATAAAGAGCTTTAAAAGTGATTTTTAAAATTCTAAAATAATGCATCATAATTTTGACACTTTAAAAATATTGGGATTTTTAAACATTTGATAATTCAAAGCAGTAACTACTGAGAAGAGCCATCTAAAAACTACATTGATTTATATTTGGTGCGTTAAGAGCTTAAATTTGCAGTCCCTAATTTCTAATTTTTCTTATTTTCTAAAAAAATTATAATAGTTTATTATTATTATTATACTATCAGGTGCTACCGCAGACTGCAAGTTGTACACTCCTATCATATAGTGGAATATTTGTGTATCATATAGTATAATATACCCCCCCCCCCCATTGCAATGGTTGAGGGGATGTTATTTACGCCACTGCTATAACCAATAAGAAAAGTAGAAATAGAAACATCAAAACCTACTTAACTCCTTGAAGATACAAAGTGGAGTTAGTGGCAAATAGTTATGGCAATAGTAGTGGCAAATAGTAACACCTCTATGTTTCATCAGGCAAATGACATAGCACTAAATCATAAAAGAAATAAAAAATATTTAATTTGTGAATCAACATTATATTTTTTAATTTTGATACCTTCTTCCGATTAAATGAAAAAACTCTCAAGTGATACTGAGTATTTTCGCACTATAAACACAATAAATGTACATTATTAATCTCACATCACATAGTAATGAATTTTAGTTGTAACATCTAATTTGACATGAAAATAACAAAATATGCATTAAAAACATGGCTATAATAAATTTATAAAATAAGTGCATCCAAAGAGCTCTTTACTAAATAAGGTTCATAAAAGTGGTTATATTTTTATTATCATCTAAGAGGTTATAACTTGAACAAAATAAGAAACGCCAAAAGGAAAACTAATGAAGAGGAACCTCAAAGTAATTCGGTAAATTCTTCAGTTTTAAACAATATATATATGAAAATTAATAAGTATAATAAATGTGTGATGCAGAAATCACATAAAAATAATAGCGATGTAAAAAATAATATTAAAAATGCAAGCAACAGACTTCAAACATTTAAAATTCAATGTAAGTAAGTACCTACTATTTCTTAATTATATTAATTTTCTAGACTAATTAGGCTAAAGTTTGCATAAATTAAAAAAAATAATTAGTCATTAAATTACGGATTTGATATAACTTGTCAGAAAATAAAATAAAAATAAACAAAATCTACAGTTTACAGTTATTGAAAGAAAATAAAAATTGCGAAAATTTAGCTTATTCAGCCAGCAAAATAAAGTGTTTTTTATTGGTTGACAAAAAAAAAGCTTGCCAATGATCTACTATGTTTTTGTTCTTTATTCGCCAAACTTCTTAAAAAGCAGCACTAGCAGTAATGATTTAAAACGATCAATTTCTTTTTAAGGAAACCTTTCTTTTTTAAGGGTTGTTGTAATTCAAATTTGGCAATGCTGAAAAAGATTTGTATCAAAAAAGATTCAAGCTAGTCCATTTATTTAGAGCGATCAAAACAATTTGCTTGTCATTCTCGAGATCTGGTTTTTGATTCTTCAAAAGTATCAGACGAAGTCAGTGCTCATATGTTATTCATTCTAGAAAATGAACTTCTAATCTTTTTACCTTGACTATTTTCAGTTAGGTCACGTTACTTTTATCTCGATTTAACTGTTATCAACTAATTTATTTGATACTTTACCCTGACCAACGATATTTCTTACTAAGTTATCAGATATTGTTAGAATTTTCTAATAAATCCAGCGTAACAATTTACTCCCAGTCATTTATATTTTGCTCTTCGATGTCAAATCGATAGACATAATTTTATAGAAACCAAAATGTCTTCCGAAAGAAAAACTGGAATTATATATGATCATCGCATGAGTGGTCATGAATGTATATGGGATCAGGGCCATATAGAAACACCTCTGCGGTATTCATTTCCTTTAAAAAAATGCGAGGAATACAGGCTCTTAGATCGATGCATTAAAATTCCATCGAAATTCGCTTCTGAAGAAGAATTACTCTTAGTACATGATAAAAATTATATAGAAGATATCAAACGTTCAAAATTATTGAATGATCCATCCGATTTAGAAGACTTTGCTTCAAATTATGATTCTGTTTACTTCAATAGCAAAACATATGACGCGTCCTTGTTATCGGCTGGATGTACATTGCAATTGGTGTCTTCCGTATTAAGTGATCAAGTTAATAATGGTATGGCAATCGTTCGTCCACCGGGTCACCATGCTATGACAACAGATGCCTGTGGGTTTTGTTTCTTTAATAATGTTGCAGTTGCGGCCAAATATGCATTAGAGCATTGCAACTTATCCAGAATACTGATTGTTGATTGGGACATTCATCATGGCCAAGGAACACAGCGTATGTTTTACAATGATCCACGAGTGCTATATTTTTCTATCCATCGATATGAAAATGGAGCCTTTTGGCCACATTTAAGAGAATCCAATTTTGACTATGTAGGTGGGCCTTCAGCAAAAGGCTTCAATATTAATGTGCCTTTAAATGGAACTGGTCAAGGAAATGCTGAGTATTTAGCAATTTTTAATAATGTCTTGTTACCTATTGCTTATGAATTCGCCCCTGAGTTAGTTATAATGTCTGCTGGATATGATAGTGCCTATGGATGCCCCGAAGGTGAGATGAAAGTTTATCCTTCGTTGTATCCTCATTTGATAAATTCATTATCTTGTCTTGCAAATGGACGAATTTGTGTTGTGCTTGAAGGAGGATATTGCATACCATCTCTTTCTGAGTCTGTTGCTTTAACTCTTAGGGCATTACTTGGTGATCCTTGTCCTATAATACCTCCATGTATTAGTATCAGTCAAATAACTGTAAACTCTGTTTTAAATGTTTTATCAGCTTTACGTGAATATTGGGACTCTGTAAAACTTCAACCCTTATACAAGTCCAGTTCTGAAGGTATTGGAGAAAAACATTTTGTTTATGTTGATTATACTGGAAGCCCATTAGAAGGTTTATCTAAGTATGTTACTCGTGGTTATAATCCAGTAGTTCTGTCTCACGTAAAAGATTTGCTTGAATCTGAATTGAAAGATATAATTTCTAAAATTGACTTATCTGTTCCTACTGCCAGATCATGTTTTATATTTAGTTCTAAACATAAACATTTGTCATTAAATGAATTTAATGTTTCTGGTGATGGAATAAAGAGTGCAGTTAATGTATTAAAAAATTTTTATGAATGTGGAATTCTTTCTAAATGTACCTGGCTGGAATTGACTGAAAACAGTGAAACTGATTTAACTGCTTTAGTTAACTTAAAAGGAGTAAATAAAATAAAATCTACTTGGAAGTTATCTGATGAAGAGCGCATGAAATTAGAACAAAATTATTCTGAAAATGCTTGCAAATTAATAAGTGATAATTTATTGCAGCTTGTTGATGCAGTTGTTAAACGTGTATGTGTTAATGGGTTTAGTTTGACTTATGCAGTTGATGGGACAGCTGATTCAGAAAATAAAGCTCAGTTTTGCAAGTTCAATGAAGTTGCTCTTGCTGCTTCTTATCTTATTGAACAGTATTTCATGAAGAGAATTTTAATCATCGATTGGAGTGTTGACCACAATAACAACATTCAGAAAATTTTCTATGAAGATGATAAAGTTTTGAGTATATCTTTGCACTACTGTGGAAAAAAGATTTGCCCTATGTCAATAGATGAGACTGGTGTTAAACAGGGTAAAGGATATAATGTTAATGTTCCTTTTACGCATGCTGTTACTGATGGAGATTATCTGGCTGCTCTATTCCATGTTATCCTTCCAATAGCATATGAATTTGGCCCTGAATTTATCTTGATATCTTCTGCTTTCAATAATGAATGCTTTTCCTTATTGTCACCATCTTGTTATGGCATCATGGTAAAACTTTTGAGCTCACTATGTAATGGAAAAATGATTATTGACTTTGAAGGCTGGAATCATAACAATACATTTGATGAAACAACATGCTGCATTTCTTCCCTGCTTGGTAATTCTGAGCTATTATCCTTAAACTCACAAAGTTTAAAACCCTGTTCTGAGGCAATTGAAACAATACAAAAAGTAATTGCAGTTCAGAGAAAATTTTGGAGAAGTTTAGCTTTTGCCAAATTTTTGCCAGATAATGTTACTACTCAGTCAAAAAAGGTACATACTGTGAATAACCTCAAACGTAGACAATCAAGTGATCCTGTTGCAATACCTAGGAAGCTTGATGAAGCATCTAAAATGGAAGAATGGATTGGTGAAGCTTCAGGATTTAGCAGTAATACTGAATTATTCTGTGTGGTTCCTTTGGAATATTGCCCTCATCTTGAATTGCTCCAACCAATACCGACTGAAGGATTAAATCCGTTTGCTAGATGCTATTCGTGTAATGATCCCAATGAGAACTGGGTCTGTCTTCATTGTTATCAAGTTTATTGTGGACGTTTTATTAATCAACATATGTTGCAACATGGTCAAGATATGAAACACGTTCTTACTCTTAGCTATGCTGATTTAAGTGTGTGGTGTTATGCTTGTGATGCATACATTCATAATGAGCTTATTGCGCCTATTAAAGAACATGCTCACATTAAAAAATTTGGTAGTTTGTAAAGCATGTTTTAAAGATGTATTTGATTTAAAAATTAGTTTCAATAATGTTTAATTTGTTTGTTCCTTTGCATTGTATAAATTGTTTGAGAAACAAATGAGCTTATATTTTCAAAAATTTTGTTTTATTACCTATAGTGGGAAGATCTTATTACCTGTAGTGGGGGATTTTTGTAACTGCACCAGAATGGTTGCGTGTTTTTAAGAACAACCAGGTTGTGACATAGGACCAAAATAAATAAAAGCACAAAATGGGTGCTAAGTTGAAAGGTTAATTCTCATAGTCATCTCTTGCATGTAACTATACTTATTTTAATTTATTATGAGTACAAAACCTTGACAGTTGCACTTGACTTAGCAATAAAAGTTTATGGGTAGGAATAGGTACTGATATGGAAATATCCCCCTATAGTGCATTATGCAAATGTAAATTTGTGTAACCTAACAAATTGGTAAATTTTTATACAGAAATGGCACTTACATGGCATGGAGTTTGACAACAGATTTATTTTGTTAGTAGATCGCATTAGCAGACCCGCTGAGTTGCTATGAACTGATTCATCAATTAAATTTGTCTTATTTTTATTAAATTAATATATTATAATTTTTAAACCTTATTGTATTGAAGTCATATTATTACTTTACTGTTTCTTTAATTATTACTTTATTTATAATGTATTTTAGTAATTTGTAGTTAGTAATTGATTATTAACCTTAAAAGATAATAAATATAATATTTGATTCTTAAGAAATATTAGCACCAATGAATTATGATGATGAATTTATAATTTTACTTGGTTGTTTATTTTTAAATATGATTCCGATAACTAAATTTTAACTGTCATTATTAAAATTCTTTGCTTTGTATTTGGTTTAAATTTTAGAGATTCTATAATAGATACAGAATTCTCCCTGGGAATAAAAAAGGGTAAAGTGCTTCATCACTGAAAAGGGTACTTTGAGTTTTGAAAGGGCACTCACTTGACATCATAAAAATTTATCAAATGTGTTATACTTTATGTACAGTCTCGATTATTCGAGTTCCCCATAAATCAGAGCTAGTGAAAAATATGTAATTAATTTTTCATACATTATTTCTCTTGATGATATTTTATGTGCCATTTTTTTCTTATACGTAATTCATAATTATAAGTTTGCATCTTTAAAAGAAGAATGAGATTAGTTTCGGTGATATTTTTGTATAAGCAGTTTAGTTTATTAGCAATAAATTTTATAATAAACTAATGTTTTTAAGTAATCTGTTTCCTTTTTCTAAACGAGGATTTTTATTCACAAAGAAAGTGATCAATATCTTACATTGTATTATATGTACTTCACAAGTACAGAAGGTCACAAACCAAATGACTAAGACATTCATATGTAATCATATTCCTCATAAATAATTTTGTTTTAAAAGAAAAACTACAAAGTAACCTCGATCAATTAAGTTTTTAAATTATGATTTTTTCTTTGCTTTCAGTTTATTTAATTTTATAAAATATTGTTATATCTTACAACCATCATGTTTTCCTATGGAGGATTTTCTGATCAATACTGTTTGGCTAAAATGATAGCCAAGTTTTGGTAGCAACCAGGTAGTGGAACACTAGAAAGTAAGAAAATTGTAACTGAATAGGGGGGGGGGGATAATGCAGAGGACAAAACTCTTATCTTCTTTTGTGTAAGCTACTATATGTATTTATTTTAATTTATTGCAAATACAAAAACCTAACATTGGCATCAGACAATGACAGTTGCTGTGAACAGGTACAAATTTAGAAATATCTCATTTTTCTGACAAATTTGATTTAGTACATTTCAAGTTATTATGATCATCAAATATTCTATGCATAGCACTGTTGGAATTTCTTGAAACACAAGGCTTATAAGCTAGCAGTTATGAGTATAAGTTTTTTCAAAAAGGGGTATGGGGTTAGTCATTTTGCTATGATGCAAGTAAAAATAGGTAAATTAACATGTAAATTGCTCTTAATGAAACTTAAAAGCATTCTTAATACATATTTCATTTTAAATGCAACAGTAGCATTTGGCACCATTTTGCTATCAATTGTGAACAGGTAATGTTATGGAAATAGCCTATTTTCTTTCTAAATTAGGTTGTTGTTGACTTAGTACATTTCGGGTAATCAAGCTTCAAAAACCCCAAGGTTTATTATGATCATATATTCGGGATTAGTTGTTTTAATTTGGTGCAATTAATAAAAAAGTCAATATTTAAATTGTTCTTAATGAGCCTTAAATTCAAGACAGAAAACAAATGTAACTTACATTGACTATATTCAACAAGAACTGATGTTAGTCAACACAAAGATTTGCTATTTATTCGCAACATTGTCTACCACTGCAGTTACCTGACTGAGTTGGCTATTTTCTTACTAGCAATTAGTCAGATTAATACTGTTAGTTATAATCAGCCAAGAGTTTGGTGCATTGTTAAGTTCTATGTAATCTTTTAAATGCTCTGCCATTAGAAATTGGTTTGTTCTTGTTTCCATATCAGCAGCCAATGGCAGCCTTGCTATTTAGAGAAGTTCTAGTGGTATTAGAACAGTATAGCAGAGCTTAGTCTTTATATTTTTTATTTGCATTTATAGCCTGACTTGTATATGAAAAGAACATAGAGGTTGAGGCAATCAGCTCATTAAATCAGGATACTGGTTAAACCAGAATCAGCAGTTTTTTTTTTCTTTTTCTCATAACTTCAGAACTTTGAATTTCTGAAATTTGGACAGCAGATTAAAGAGAAAAATTTAGTCCCCAATTAAAAAAAAAAGAATTTTTTAAAAAAATTTCTCCCTTGAGTAGGGATGAGTGAGAAACTAAATTTTCTCATTGGATTGGCATCGCATATTCGACGTGCATTTTTTTCCAATTATTTAACAGATAACATCAGTGATGTTTGCTAACTTACAGTTCTATCTAATTAAAAATGAATTCAGCTAACAATTTCTAGCACATTATTTATTAAATATTTATATCTAATTTATTACATCTTCTAAGCGTTAGTAAAATAAGTGTGAATGGCATGTGGGAGTGACATCATAAAATTTGTATTTTTAAAGCTTTCTAAAAAAAGAAAAAAAAAACACACACAATCTTTTAACTACAATGTAGGACATTTGAAAAAAAATACTGTTGTGAGACTTCAAACACATAAAGCTTATTTTCAGTTAAAAGCCAAATAAACATGATCTGTGTTCACCTGGAAAACAAGTACTTTCTTTTATTTGTTGTTGTAAAATCTCAATTACTGCATTCAAAGCAAGGTTTTTATGAAACCCTAAAGTGTACTTTAGAAGTGTGCAATCTTTATTGGAAAAAGAGCTGCAACAAAAATAAATAAATAGCTTCAGGAAACTGTAATGAATTATTTTTTTAAAACTAAATTAAAAGTTTTCAACTTTCTCTGTGAAAATATTAATTCCATTACATTTGTTGCGGCATGAAAATTACTTAAGTTTTTTACTACAATTGTTTTGATATTATGTTAGGATTAAAAAAAAATTCTTAAAAAAATAATTATAATTGATGAATCAAAAGATATTTAAACCTTGAATCAGTACCTCTACATTTTGATGTTATAGTCGTATTTTTTAAAAAAAATATTTGGAAAACAACAATTAAGTTTCTTATGTTAGTCACATAGTTTTTCCAGATGTTTCATTGTAAAACAGGGGGCCGCATAAGCCCCTCCCTAACATTACGTTATGCAGCCTTAGTGTATTGCATGCATTTTTTAGAACCCTTTAACTTAGAAGAAAATGTAACTTTTAATTATGCTATTGTACAATAAAACATTTAAAAAAAATAGAACTAAATATTTTATTAAAAATGATGTAAATTATAACAAATTATGTAAATAATATAATTTCATGTAAATAATATAATTATAAAATAATTGAAAATGTGTATTATAGTTTCCTTTGAAAGTACAAGTTTATTTTTTAAAAATAACAAAAAGAATTTTATTGTTTGTTCAGTTTAAATATATCAGAATCAAATAGAATTAAAGACTATTAATAATTTTAATTAATATATAGTCATCAATAGATTTCTTGAATTTCAGCAATTTTTGAAAAGTAAAAATGTTTCATTATTAGGTTATTTGTGTGCTAAGAAATATCTTAAAGAAGTTATAAATTAAATTTAGACAAAATTAAAACTTTTTGCCAAATTTAAGGAATGTACACTGATTGGTTTTCGATTTTTACAACAGATAAGTCTTAATTTTTCTGATATAGATTTATTTAATTTAGATTAAGTTGTTGCACCGAATATTTAAGCCAATTTCAAAATAGAGAAGCATTTTAAAAAAAATTTCTAAAAAAATATTTGAATTACTACTTATAAAAATTTTATCTGCAGTTTGATTGCTTCTTGTCCATAAAATTTGAAACAGCAATGTGCTTTTTGATTTAGGACATAAAATAAACAAGTAAAACATTAACTTACGTTCCCTTCTGTTATCACTGTTTAAATGAAAAAATAAGTGACCTGAAACATTAAATAACTTACACTCTTGTCGAATTTACACGGTAAATAACTTAAAATTGCTTTTTGACAAATTATTTAGAGAAAATAGAGTTAGTAATAGAGAGGAAAAAAGGTAATAGAGGAGAAGGGTAATATTAAAATAGCTAAATTTTAAATGTCCTAGCATTGCAAATTACTGAATTTTGCTTATACAAATTATTGATACCTACCTAGATTTCTTTTAATAAACTTAATATGTAATGTAATACTAAAAAGTCATTGAATAAGCATGGTAATAGAGTGGAAGAGTAACAGAGGGAAAAAGAAACTGCAGTTTAATTTACTTGGACAAGTTCAAATGAAAAAAATAGAAACATAAAACTGAAAAGTGTAATTTGATCTTATAAAAAAATCAACTAAAAATTAGAACAATAAATTTAAAACAATTATGCTAGTAACGGAGGGGAAAGTGAATAAAATATCCTTACTTTGTCAAAGATTAGCAATTTTTAAAATTACTATACCTTATCTAAAAATAAACCATCTGTGGAGCCACAAGAACCATTTTCGTCAACTCAACAGAAATAATTTAATACACTAATTACGGTAACTGAATGGAAAATATATTTGGACAATATAAAATTATTTGATTTTTACTCAAAGAAATTTTATAATGTATATTAGCTGTGCTGTATATTACATCTAACACAACTAAATATATTAAAGTTACAGTCAGACCTCTATTCAACGAATTCGCTAAATCCCGATATGTTCGTTATATGTAAATATCGTTAAATAGAAAATCACGTTTTAAAATATTTAAGCAACACAAGACAGGTTTTAAATTCATAAACACTAGGCATAATTGAAATAGCAGTTGATGCATCTTTATCTTGTTAATTAGTATCTACTATTTATTTTATAAATCTTAACCATAAAAGAAATCTGCATGGAAAGCAAGAATAGAGCAAAACATTTTCCAGTGTTACACTATCATGCTACATTTATGTATAAAGTTATAGCTGCATTTATTATAAAAGTAATTTTAAACATGCTTTCTCAAGTTTAATTGCTACTGATAAAATCCATTATTTGGAGTGAGTTTTTAATTTGAAATGCAAACAAAAAGGGAAAGGGATTTTACTACTTCCTCTAAAAGTAATTTTAGAGAAAGCAGTAAAATATTACGTAAAGCAGTGACTTCGAAAATTAATTCAAGTTCATTTCCCCCATAAAATGCGATAGCAAGTTTGAAATATTTAGTAGAAAAAAAATAAAAATATAATATTTTTAAAAATCACGTTTTTGTAGTGGAGAATAATAATTAAAAAATAAAAATTTGAAAAACGAAAAACGTGGGGCACATGAAATACATAACAGTAATGTTATATTAGCGTGTGTATGTGTGCTCATGAGAATATGTGTATGTATATCTGTAATTGTATCTGAATGTGGTTGTGTATGTGGAATATGTTTGTGTATATGCATGTGTAAGAGTAAGAAAATGTGTATATGTACTGTTATGTATTTCATGCGCCCCACGTTTTTCGTTTTTAAAATTTATATTTTTTAATTATAATTCTCCACAACAAAAACAGGGTTTTTAAAAATATTATTTTTTATTTTGATTTTTTGTACTCGCTTCCGAAATCTCAATTTTTTCACTCACTGCACACAAAATTTTTCAACAGACATGCGACACTAGTTTGAAATAATTGAATCGACAACAAATTAATTTTATTATCTTTAATTTTATTTTACTTCGTATGTCTTCTTTCTCTTCCTTTTTAAGCATTGTCATCCAATTCTGAACTATGTGCCAAATTTGAAGTCTGTAGCTAGTCGAGAAGTTAGTTTAAAATCGATTACAAAATTCTACCCGAACAGACATACACGAAGGCAAGTAAATATAAGCGTGGTAAAATAGGGAAAGTGGATCTCAAAGAAAAGTTCGTCAAATAGAAAATTCACTTCGCTGTTTGGAAGTTATTGTAGGAAGAAATTTCCAAAATGTTCTTGGTTCCTCGAAAAAATTCGCAAAATGGAAGTTCGTTTAATAGAAATCCGGCTGTATTTTCAATTAACAGTTGAAATGTAGTTAAATAAGAGGCTGGAACATAGAAATTTTGCTGTATCTGACACATAAAAAATTTACTGCAAAGACATTTTTAAAATAACAAATTCTATGTACATACATTTACAAATAGTAAATAAATTTTTATTCTTAAAAATGTTATTTAGAATTTTATTTCAGAAATGAACTTTACCTAAGCAGGGGTGTTTGTGGGACCCCAAAAAATCCCCTGAAACTTTTACGGACTTACTACCGACATTTTGGAGTTTCGAGAAGGGGGGGAGAAATGAAAAATTTCAATTATGAAGTATTGAATGACCTAATTATAAAAGTTCAATGAATTACTTTTTTTGCAAAATTAATAACCACAAATTTTCAAACATATAAACTACTACATTTTATGTAAATATTTTAAATTACCTGAATTAATTCTTTAAAAAAAAATTATCTAATTTCTGCTGTTTTTTTTTATTTTCTGATGTTTGTGGGCTTGTCTTTCTTTTGTGGTGAACTTCATAATTGCAGGAAGGTTGACTTTTATTTTCCTCATTTACTGTTGAAGAAATTTCCTCGAGAACTGCACATGCAGAGGTAGAAGCAGTTTGCTTTTCTGCTAATGTAGAAGGTTTTTCAGAGACTTTTATAGGTGACTCATCTGAAATACATATTTTTAAGTCCTCTTGATATGTTTTCCAACTTCTGTTCATATTCAGTAAGAGATCTTTGTGAATTGGATCAGTCATTGGATTTTTTGAGCCATATTTTTCACATAAGGTTTCTTTAGAAGCCATTAAATCATATTTAATAGTCTGCACTGCATCTAGGGGATCAATCTTAAGAGAGGTTCTATAGTCTGTGACAAGTGTATCCATTAAGTTGAATGCACTTTCCACTAATGGGCCATGGAAGCAACTAAGGCAGGTTTTGACCAATTTAGCCAATGTAGGATACTTATAATCATTTGTGAAATCATCTTTTAAATTAAAAACTTTAGACCAATATTTATCAATTGAACACTTGACTTGATTTCCACTTTCATCAGATGTGTAGAGCATTTCTTTGGTGATATCAATATCACTCTGGTATAACCTTATTTCAGCTTCTACTTTTGACTTTTCATTATCACTAAAAATATGGGACATAAAAGATGATAATTTTTCAAAAGCTAATATTGCCATGGATGCAGCTAAGGCAGGCTTTGACCAATTTAGCCAATGTAGGATACTTATAATCATTTGTGAAATCATCTTTTAAATTAAAAACTTTAGACCAATATTTATCAATTGTACACTTGACTTGATTTCCATGATTCCTGGAATTTTCTGCTTTCAAAGCAAACAAAATTACCCAGATCAAAATAAATAATTCATTATTATTCCTACTTTCTTTTGAACGACGATCCCCGGAATTTCCGGGTATCGAAGTTCAAAATCCCCGGAATTCCGAGGTTTCTCCGGAGCACAAACACCCCTGCCTAAGTCATGGGTCATCAAAAGTGCAAGTTTTTTTTAAAAAGGCCTATCTGTACAAAAGAGAACATTTTTTGTTTGTTTGTATTGAAATTTGTTTTGATTTAAAATAATTGCTTTAATTAAAGTAACTCTTAATATATTTTAGATGAAACATATTTTTATTTAACATTTAGTAATATTTTAAATGAATAATAAAACAGATCGTGAAAAAAAATACACTTTAATAAAAAATAGGTAAGAGAGAGTGAGTAAATGTGTCAAGACAAACAACATAGAAATTAAATTACAAATAAAGTAAATACATAAAATCCCGTTTTTTTGCCATTAAATCTGATTCGATTCCATAATTTTGATTATTTAAACAACATAAATTATTAAACACTTCAACCTTTGTTTTAACAGTTTAAGCTTTATTTAATATATAAAACATTTTATATGTGTAGAAGTACGTTTGTAAACAATAATAAAAAATGTTTATGAGGTTTTCCTAGACAGAACAGCTTTATTTTATTGCTAGAACTATCAGATAAATTTTACAGTTATGTAAAGTTTATTACATCAAGAACAAATAAATAAAGAAAAAAAATAATATTTTAAAATTATATTATATTAAAAATGTTCAATATTGAATTAGTAAGAAATGAATCTATGCAGACAATTACTAGAATTTCAATTATTTTTAAATCATAAAAATGCTAGTTAGAAACTAGTTATCGAAAAATTTTATAAAAGTTAAAGAATACCATTTTTGCAATAAACTTATTTTTATTATACACAAAACTAAACCTTTTTTTTCACCATATGAAAGGAAATAATACAAAAATATTCTCATACATAAGTTTTTATCAATTTTTATAAGACATCTTTTAATTTTTTCTGTATTAATTATTTCTTTATTTACATAAAGCTATAGTACTAAATAATCAGTAGCAATCAGAACAAAGAATTTTTTTTGTTTAGTTTTTTAAGCCATATTTTGATTTTAAATAAATGCTTAAATTATAAAGTAAATCCAAATATTTTTTAGGTTGAACATATTTTCTACTCGATTTAATAATACTCTTGATAGTGTGGTAAAGAATAAGACAGACAATAATCAAAAATATAGTTTAATAATAATAAATATATAAGAAAAAGATATTAAATGTGTATAGCAAAACAGTGTAGAAAAAAACTACAAATAAAGCCAGTACATAAAATTATATAAACTTTTCTCCCTTTGAATCTGATTTGATTCTATAGCTTTGATCGATCAAGGGCTAGTCAATGTACCATTTCTTTCTTCAAGTTTTCAGTTAACTTATCCAAAAACTCAAAAGTGTTGAGATAATCAGCTCTAGTGACACTATAAAAAGAAAAAGAGTATTAAATAATTACTTATCCATGTGTCAATAATAGTTTATTGCTTTTTAAATAAATAAAAGGAGCATTTATTAAAGGGTAAAATTCTTATTAAAAAAGTACATTAATATTTCAAAGAAAATACTTTTTAATTGCTAAAATACATAAATATTTTTTTTATTAATTTCTATAGTACATTTAGAATTCAAAAGGTAATTTTAATAGGAATAGAAGGTTTAGAAGGAATATAAAATTTCTAATAAAATAACATAGAATGCCAAAATGTCTAAAGGGATTTAACTGCTAATGCTTTTATAATGATTATAATGTTTTTTTCATAGATGTGCTACACAAGAGTGTTTACATTGAAACATGCAATTTTCTTCCATCTCTCTTTCTTACACTAAGCTACGGTAAGAAATAAATTTAAAACAGCAGCCTTAACTTACTATTATATTAAATTTAACACTTATCTAAAATTAAATATTTGCCCTGACACAGTAATTAAAGTTACATAATATAATATTACAACTGATACACAGTGAAAGAAAATTCAGAACATTTTTCTCGTGATAACAATACAAACAAAAGGAGAAAGTATAAATTTCAGGAAACACTGAACATAAAAAATTTTTTTAGAGCGAAAATATGAGTTTCTTATACATTTAGGCTGAAAGTAACTAGAAATTTAATATTTTTGTGAACCATGCACTATTTTCTGCACAATCCACACTTTAGCTAGGCTACTTTATGAACTTTAACTGCACACAATAATAAGTTGCAGGTAAAAGATAGGCGTTCTCATGGATAGTAATGGGAACTTTTCAATTTGCAACCATTTTTTTTTTATCTTGGTGACAAACCTTTCCAAAGGTTTGAACATCTAGCTTTTAGGTGCATTAAGAAATGAGATATTTACTAAAAGATTGGTAACTTTTCTTCTGTAAAAACAGAACATGATGGATCATTTTGATTCTGAAATATGAATCAAATCCCTTTTTATATAGAATCACAGTTTCACCTAAAGGACAGTAGAAACATTCTAATTTGTTGTATATTATTATATTTTTCTTGTCACTGCCCCCCCCCCCACCTTCAGACTAGTAGGCGTATTGCAGGACTTAACCAAAGTCTGTTTCATTTTATCATCCATAAATGTAAATTTAGGTGACAGAGCAATGTAAATTGAAAATATAGTAAATTTCAAGCACATCCACTGTACGAGCAAAATAAGTGGTGGTTGGTGCATTGATCAAGTACTGTCATTAATCTCTTTTTATTTATTTTAAATCACTCCTCCCTGTATTTTAAAAATTTGCATTAAATTACGAAATAAAATTTATGAAAGTGATATAATAAAGAAATTTATAATAAAGAATATAATAAAGTGATATAATAAAGAAATTAATTTCTTAAAATTATTCTATTTTTTATAATGTTATTTCAAAGTTATAGTACAAAATTGCTTCTGAATACTGTTAGAACTAATCAATTATATGCTAATCTTAACTAATAATAATAAAATATTAATATTTTGACAAAAAAATATCACAAAATATGTGCAAAATTAAGTTTCTGCAATAAAAATATTTTCCAAATTAACCACTATTTTCTCTAATTACAGAATCTTTTTGTGCCATGGCCTTTGAATCTAATTATTCAATGGCAATGGTATGAAAGTTCCCATCTTTCAGTATAAAAGCTTATAGACAATCTGAACATTTGCACTGTTTATCAGGGGATCTTGTTTTCTTATATATATATATATATATATATATATATATATATATATATATATATATATATATATATATAACAAAAGTTTAGTAATTTTAGATGAAATGCAAGAAGGTCATCCTTCTATTATAATAAGCTAACATTTTCCAGGGGGACAACTTCTGGACATAAAAGATGTCCTATCATCTTTCGCTCTATTTTAATATCCAATATAATTCTAAACAACTGCTGTGTATTATACTACAGCCAATTTAATTTTAGAGCTAGAAGATAGGTATTCTTAAACAAATAAAAAGAAAATTAAAAGATAATTTTTTTTTTTATAATTATAACAGTATTTAGAAGTCAATATAAAAACTCAAACTTTTGTCAAAAGCATGTTTAATTAGAGGATTTATGTAGTATTTGTTTTGTACACCAGCATTATAAAAGAAAAATTTGATGTTCAACTTTTCGAATTTATTCTGTTTTTTTTTTTTTTTTTGATAGGAAATTATGGTAAGTTAGATACAGTTAAAAAACGATTTGCATTATATTTTTGAAGACTTATGCATTTCTTTTTATAAAAATTTAAAATATGGTTTAATGTCTTTTTTTTTTTTTTTTTTTAATATTCAACTAAAAGTGATCTTGCTCCACAGAACCTAAAATAATGACTTTACATGCCCAGCAGTATTTCCCAAAATGGAAAATCCTACATGTTTAATTATTAAACATTAGTCCTCAATGTTTCAAAACTTAAAGTTGCATTAAAAAATGGTTTTTCCTGAAATATTTGATGGGAAAGTAATGTATAGCAGGGAAATTTCGACATAATTTTGTTTTAGAACAAAACGCTTGGGCTAAGAAAAAAGATAGTCTGGAACAATAATAAAGTCAGGAAAAATATCTGGAACAATAATTCAAAATAAAGGACCAGGAAACTGCTATGACGGAAAGAATATATGTTACAAACAAAATATTAAATGCCGGCTACGTAAAATAACTAAGTTAAAATGACATACCCTTTCATTCCTTTTATACAAATAGCAAGATCCTTGGTCATGAATCCAGCTTCAATAGTATCCACACAGACTTTTTCTAAAGTTTTAGCAAAATTAGATAATTTCAAATTTCCATCAAGTTTTGCACGATGAGCCAAACCTCTTGTCCAGGCGAAAATTGACGCTAAAAAGGATAAATATATATATATAAAAGACATTCTTAGCCATCAACAATCATGGGTTTCATATACTATTTCGAATTTTTGTACAGAAGAATCATTGGTAATCCATTATTACACATTCAAATTATAAAACAGTTGAATTATCCAGGATTCTAAAGGGGGGAGGGGGGGGGAGAAATTAATAAAATAAAGCTAAATCAAAAATTGATATTTCATTGCATTACTGACATATTTATCAGAGAAGGCTTCAGAAAACCCTTAAAATTCAGAAGTTTCTTCCAAAAATATAAATTTATTATAACTTACATTCCATTTTCAAAAGAAGCAAAGAGTGTGGCAAAGTAAAGGCGTAGAGGAAGCAGTTCCCTCTAATTATAGAGAATTCCCAACTTCTTCATTTATTGGTATAATCAATTCTACTTTTTTAAAATTGTATGAAATATTTTATAGATGAAATATTTTATTATCATGATTCATTATTCTTATGTGCATTGCACATAAGCAACATGCCTGAAGAAATAAAATTAGATTTGTGTTTGAAGTATTATTTACAAAAAAAAAATTTAATTCAAACTATCCCAATATTTTTATATTTTATTTGAAAACATTGGGAAATTTATAACAGAAACCTTTAATTTCCAAATATAAAAAAGTTGTATATATTAATAGTTAAAATAACTTAATTTATGTTTTGTTTTAAGTTTACATTGGCAACATTGTTAAAATTAAGAAATATACTAAAAATGAAAATTAAAGTATATCAGAAAATATGGTTCATAGAGTTTATGTGTAATATTAAAAAAAAAAAAAAAAACTAGAGAGAAATGAATTTACCAATAGGATTAGTGGAAGTTTCTTGTCCTTTTTGATGCATTCGATAGTGCCTAGTAACAGTTCCATGAGCTGCTTCTGCTTCAACTGTTTTACCATCTGGGCAAATTAATACGCTTGTCATCAAACCCAAAGATCCATAGCCTAAATAATTATAAAACAAATAACTTAAAACTAAAATTTTAATGAACTCAAATAACCATACAAAATTTACAAGCACATAGGTTTAGCAAAGAAAATATAACAGCATTTACAAAATATAAACATCATTAAGTTATATTAACACACCAATTGAATAATAAAATAGCTAATAAGATGCTGCAGAATCATTTTACTTGTCTTATTATATAAGCCTTTATAATAAAAAAATAAAATAGTTATGACTGTTAAAACAATTTTTTCAAACATAAGAGCAAGGCTTTAGACTTTATATTGCTGCCAAACATTACATTCTTTTCCAGGAATTATGCTTTATTAAATAAGCTTTTATAATAATAAAAAAAATATTAAAAAGTTATAACTGTTAAAAAAATTTTCAAACATAGAGCAAGGCTTTAGACTTTATATTGTTGCCAAACATTACATTCTTTTTAAAGAATAATGATTAAAAATAAAATTCTACTGGAATAAGATTTTTAGATTATCTCTGAATGTTTTTTATGTCTAAATGTTCTAGAACCAATTAAATTTGGGTGTTAAAATGATGATAAATTTTTTTTTTTATATCCAACAAATATTAAAAGTAATAGTGCATAAGGATGATATTATTCTCTTTTTTCCAATATCCAAAACAGAAAATATTAGGTTTTTCAGTGCACAGATATAATTTAATATGGCCTTTGATTACTTTAATTTGTTATAAAATATTTTAAACCAAATCATAATATCCTCATTATGCAACATCAATTAGCATAAGTGCTGAAAATTTGTATTCAATAAATAATTGTGCGCAGTAATTGTTTCATTTTTTTTTTTTTTTTTTTTTTTTTTTTTTTTTTTTTACAAATGAAGAATTATTTAATTATTTAAAAAAAAAAAAAAAAAATTCATTTTAAATATTAAAAAAAATAATGCAATAACCAAATTGGATTTGATCCTTAAAATTTGTTTCTTAATATAATTGTATTAGGTGGTCCAACTTGCTCGATGAGGCGGATCAAGATATCCTTAACTTGAAGGATGTTAATTCATTGTTCAAGTTTTTATTCTTTCTTATAAGTATGAAAAAAAATTTTCAACAGAACATTTTCAAAAAAAAGTTTAGAGGCATGAAAAGTATGCAATTTGTCTAGTAGAAAGAAATCGAAACTATATGAATAAACTTTTAATGAGATAAAAATAAAAGTTGAAAAGTGGACCAACTACATACCTAAAGACAAAATTCTCTAATAAGTTTGGGTGTACATAAAAAACTGCATTATTTATTTAAATTAGAATATCTAGAAAATGTTTACCTAGAAAATCTTCAACTTCTTTAGAGGGTTTACTATACTAAATAAATGTGGTTTCCTGGCAGGGATACCCTGCTGCATCATTTAGTTCAATTTTATTTTTTCTCAGACATAGCTACTAGCACTGTTTAACAACATAACCTACAGTATGAAATATTGTAAGATTTTAACTTCAGTTTGCTGCAGCTTTCATGCATTTCGCTCTTTTGTAAATTACACATTTAACTTTTGAGACATTTCAAAGAGAGAAATGCAAGACAACTAAGCTTGATTTTTATTCAATGTTTCACCCCAAAGTTTATACTTTAAAGTAACGAATATGTTTTCTTAACTGTTTTTTAAACTATTAAACTGTTTTTTAAACTATTCTTTTTTTTGTGTCAAGAAAACTATTTTTATCACCTCCTTTAGTTTTGAAGAATGTTTTAATCTATTTCCTATATCTCATTCCCTGACTACGGCCCTGGTCACGTCCTATAACTGGACTTACCTTCCACTATCTATTATATCTTTAAGCATTTAACCTCAGTGCATTAATGAATATTTAATAAAATATCCCAAAAAAATAGTAGAAAGGGCTTATAAGAAAAAAAGTTATTAACAGTTAAGTAGTAAGTGTAGTTTAACATTCTTGTTTTTAACCTATCACAACTGCGAATAACTTTAAGTAAAAAAGAATGAACTACTTAAGTTAAAGTAATAAACTATATGTTGAAGCCAATTAGGCTATCTTTTTTTACAGACATGCATTGGAAAGATTCACTTAATTGTAAATGATAACAATAATGATTGTTTTAAAAAGTGTCAAGATACCAATCTTTTGATGAACTGATAAATACTGATAGAACACAAAACAATAGAGAGAATCATTCAAGCAGAAAAAAAATATTACCACTGCATTACTTTTTATCCTCTGAAGAGCACAATGAACTTTTTTTCCCCTTCCTTTTAAGATTAATTATCTAAAATCTTCAAATTTGCAAAATTATAAACCTCTTTAAATGCCCACTAGATATGTCTCATGAGTACAATTTCTACAACTATTCTAGAAATAAATTCTAAACTAAATATAAAAATTAATATTATACAAAAATTATAAATGCGATGCTCAAACAGTATATTATAAGTGATAGGATTTATCACTAATAGAGATGATTGAAACACTGTTTAGAAAATGCAACATTAAATTAAATAAAAAAAACTTTTTCATCAAACTGAGTTTTTAAAATATTTTTAAGAGAAAGCCTACATTAAATTCTTTCAATGTGTAAATAAACCACTATAAAAAAGTAATAATAAATTTTGTGATAATAAAAAATATAATGATAATAAAAAATTATAATAACAATAATAAATATAATAATAATCCAACTCTAATTCATGGTGTTTTAATAACTAGTATTCAAAAAATTTAGTATTTTACTCAAAACTAGAATCTCTTACAGCACCTACAATATTTAAAATCTGAGGTAATAATGATGAATATAATGAACTTTCCTTTTTATTTAGAAAACTACAATTTTAAAAGTAAAATATGGTTAAATTATGTTCAAGAAAAATTTTTTAAAATGAAATATTTCCAAAATGTTTATTTATATTCAGTTACAAACAATTTAAGAGAATTTTTTCAATAAATTTGAAATATTTAAAAAAAAATATTTGAAATATTAAAAGTTATTTAATTTATTTTTAAACCATAGTGTTTGCTCAATACTTTAACAAATTTTTTGAGAATAAAAAAAGCAGTACTAATGACAACCTTGAGCAACAGAATCTGATTGGACATCTCCATCATAGTTTTTGCAAGCCCACACAAAACCTCCTTCAGATTTTAATGCTTGAGCAACCATATCATCAATAAGTCTGTGTTCATACCAAATACCTTGAGCTTCAAACTTTGATTTGTACTCTCTGCATAAAGAATACATCACAGTTAGGAGTATATCTTAATTCAATATCTAATTTAAACTGCTTCAATACTTAAGAAATTGGTCTTTATTTTACAGTAGTCAATAAAGTTTTTATGCATGGCTTTTCAATTACAGGCTCTACACAAATTTATGCAGAATGTTCAATTCAATACATTGTTTCCATTAAAAAACATAGAAAGAAGTTTGCTTGATAAGTAAAAAAGCAGCCACATACAAAAAAGAAAAAAAAATTGGCAAGGCTATGGGATTTTTTAATTTCTGATAATAGATACTATGCAAAATTATCTAGTTGTTAAAATATGAAATATATGTTTTCAATAAACAATCAATTATTTAAAAAAAAAAACTTTGATTTCTAATTTCATAAGCATTGTTGTGAGAAATTTTTTTAAAATAAGACAGTTAATGAAAAGATATTTGTTTATAAAAATTATTAACATCATATGTTCAAATAATGCTTAAACTTTAGATTATTTTATAAAATTTTATATGAAGTATTTTAATGTAAAAAATTGTGAATAAAGTCAAAAATAACTCATACTTATCATAAATTTCTTGAAATATATCTTTAAAGCGTCCATCATATTTCTTCAGTATAGTGTTCTTTGTACTAAACAAAAACAAGAAAAATTTATATGTATATATATTTACAATATATATATATTTACAATATATATATAAATATATATATATAAATATATATATATAAATATATATATATAAATATATATATATAAATATATATATATAAATATATATATATAAATATATATATATAAATATATATATATAAATATATATATATACAGTAAACTCTGGATTATTTCTGGGCAGATAATCCGTACTGTGGATCATTTGCACTTCACATTCATTATTTTTTTTTGCAATGACAAATAGCATTTAGAATTGAAATTAAATACATTCATAGAGATGGAACTCTTTTAAGAGTTTTGAGAACAACATACCAGCAATTATTCATGTTCATAGCCCAGGTGTTCACAATTAATCAAATAATGGGTCAACATTAAACATTGAACCTTAAAGTGTAGCAAGTCTGAGAAAAGAAGAGTAGTGAAAGGGTGAAAATAGTGAGGCATTCATAAAGGCATGCTTCATAGCATGTTTGTAGCCCAGGTGTTCACCCCTATGGCAGAATTTTTTTTTACCTATCTGCGACAAAACTCTCCAGCACCAATACCTTTCTGCAAGATACTTTTAAAAATTACAAACACATGTTATAACAAAAGTTTGTGTAAAAAAGTGTTTACAAAAAAATATATATAAATTTTTATTTAATTAAACGTGTAATAATTTTTTATTTAAATATTATAGGTGATATTCTCGCATTTTGTTGGGGATGGAATGCACAAATTATTTCCTTCTTCGCATTTCGTAAATAATCATAACAATAAAAAAATAATGAAATCTGTAGTAGTAACTGCTGGAAAAAGATAGACGACAAAAATGTGTGTTTCGTTTCGAGATTAGGTTGTAGTAATAAATAATATCGTATAAAAGTATCGGATTTAAAAACTATGGACGAATCAATAGCAATAATTGCCAAAAGCTCGATAGAATTATTGCCTTAAAAAGTAAATAATCAAATGCACGATTCGAATTCTTCATATTCTTTGAAATATATCAGGATATTTAAAACCCACATGAAAATCAATATCAATAACTGCCAAAATACAATAGAAACATTTCATCGATTTCAGATAATATGGGCGTAAATTGAGCGTGTCAAAAAGTGGTTATCTAAATGCATAATTCAAATATTACGTGTAAATTTCAGCAGGAAAAAAAAAGTTTTTTTTGTTTTTTTTATATAAAAACTTTTCAAAAGAAAAATCTTTAAATATTCTCTGTACCGTTCTGCGACAATAGTACAGAGGAACAAGGAGCAAGGGAAAAAGGAGCATTAAAAGGGTGAAAATGATGAGGTATTCGTAAAGACAGTACGAGTCATGATTTACAACTGTGGAACCACAAATGCAGAAAAAAGTTCATATTTCATCATAGAATAAAGTTCAATCAGTACCCATCAAAGCAGTTTCTTCTCCCGGATTCTATAGTTACAATTCAAAGCAATGGTACTGATAGCAAGTAAAGATATTTTGCTTTTTTGGTCTTGCCTTCATGTGATGAATGGGAATCAATCACCTTAAGTCTCATATTTAGTAAACATGTAACTGATTTTTGGAATTCTTTATTAGTTATAAAATTGATAACTAACAAATAAGGGTGGCCCCCACATAATACTTATACTCCTGAAAGAAAAAGAATGAAGGGCTTTGAATAATTTATGTTACATATGCATGATTTCAGAATTGCTGCTGAAAATCCTGTATTAACAGTAACTTTTCACAAGAACTAATTCATGTGTTTTGAATATTGTTTTGTGCATTCTTTCAGCAATAGTGTATGAAGAAGGGAGTTAAAAATCTGCTTGTGATTGTTTTATTTTAGTCTCCTGCCTTAGAAACACCAATAATAAAAAACTTGACAGGCTTTTTCATAAAGAAATAAAAAATATATATGTAAAAGAAGAAAATTGCTAATAGATAGTAAAACTCATTTTCTAAGCATTTTTCAGATTATCTGTAAATTCCCTTATCCGCGCGCCATGAGCCACTCAATTCTGCGGATTATCATGAGTTTACTGTGTATATATATATATATATATATATATATATATATATATATATATATATATATTATACAAGGTTTACAAGAAATTTTATTAAAGAAAAAATTCTATTACCTTAAATATAGAGGATAATTAGCTTGTAAAGCATATTGAAAAGAGCTGTGGGCAAAATCTGTAATTGACTGAGAAAAAAATTAAAATTTAGAATTAATAACATTAGAAATCAAATAATCAAAATGAAAAGTATATAAATAATCACAAATAAAATACAAATCCTAGTCATTGTCAAAATTTATTTTTTAAACATTAGTAGTACAGTGTCCTTTCAAAAAAAGAATTTTTTTACACAATGCCTAAATTTTAGTCAAAATTTTCATTCAAGGTCTTGCTATTAATAACAAATATAAGATAAAAATCTCAAATTCCCCAATGATTTGTATGTTCAAAAAACAATTGTGAAATACATTTCAATCTTGATTTCTTGAATGACAAGAAACAAGAAAAAAATTAGAAATAAAAAGAGTTTGCATTTAATAAAAAACAAAATGCAGAGAAAAGATAAGAAATTTCAAGAACATGATAAGATTCTTTTTAAGATTAAAATGCATTAGATTTCATAACATTTTCATTGCAAAACAGACATTTAAATGAGATAGCATAAGGTTAAAATAAAATAATAATACATTTCAAAAATAAGAATAAAAATAATTTGTTAATAATTTAGCACTTTTCAATGACTTACATTGTATGTAAATAGTTTATCACAAAATTTTATTAAACTGTCAGCTCCACAGAAGGAAAGCCTATTATTTTTAATGATGACTAACAATCTAATTATTTTATGCATATTCATTTTGATGTAAAAATAACCATTTATTTAAAAAGTAAAGAAATGTTGATAAGCATTATCAAACTGGATTATATAATCATCAGAACTTTGAGTTGCAATATTTTACCTTATCAGTGTTATACATGGAGAGAGAAACTCCACCCCCATCTTTAAAGTCAAATACTGTATACTGAAGTGGAGTAGATCCATCCGCAGGTGTGTACTTTATTTCAAGCTTTCCTGGACCAGGTACAACAAAATCAGTAGCCCGATACTGAGGAAAATAAATTAAAACCACTTATTTCATCAAATTTCCATCGAATTAAACTAGAGTTACACAAATTTTTTGATTTAGATGGTATTTTTAACAAATCTTTAAATACTCTTATCACTTTAAAATAAAGCAACTATGCTATTTCAGATTAGAATGTTAAAACTCTATAAGTCTTATCTTAAATTGTTAGTATTTCACCCTTTTTAATTTTGCAATAAATTTTTTTTTCATGTTACCTATAATAAAATATGTGAAACAAAATATCCATTATACAGTGATACCTCGAGATACAAGTTTAATTCGTTCCGTAACCTTGCTCGTATGTCAAAACAATTTTCCCCATTAAAATTAATTGAAATGCCATTAAAATGTTCCAGCCCCAAAAATGCTATCCCCCAATTGTTTTTGTTACGTGTTTTTGAATAAGAAAAATGTATTTATGAATGATAAATATTGTATAAAAATATAATAGAAGAGAATGTAAAGCAAAAAAAAAACTGGTTTTATAAAGTGTACACACATATTTGTATTTTTGTCACTTAAATGCAACTAACACACAACTTAAATGCTACTGCATGCTCAATTTTAGTCACTGCATTTCTCTTCACTGGTCTTTGCTTTTTTAGCCGGATTAAAAAAAGGAGGTTTTTTTCCTCCTCCTTTTCAGAATGCTGCAGAAATGAGTTAGGCAAGTGTCATTAAATAGTTCTGATGTACGACCAGTTGCAAGTTTTCGGGGTGTTTCTTTACCACGAACTGTGAAATTCTCTCTCACATTCCCATGAACTCTTTTATCTCACTTGTAGAGATAACCTCCTCCACCTCGAAACCAATTTCTTGCAGAACCCCCGAATGCTGCTGCGACTGTAACTCTTGTAATACTTCGGTCGTCAGTTCCTGAAAGTGCTCCTCGGCGAGCTCGCTCACGTCTCTCTCACCCATTTCCAGGTCCATGGATTTTCCCAGAGAAACAATCTCCTCCTCTATTGGCACTTCGGGTTCGAATCCTTCGAAGCTACAGATATATATTTAGAGAAAAAAAATTTTGTGTCTGATTTCATAACTTAATAGTTAGCATAAATTAATTTGCATATTTGAGGTCACTCTCAGAAATCATTAGGATTGACAGCACAATTTTCGGTTACTGACTCACTCAGGCCACAGCTTTCATGCAGAGGTCAAGGTCCTCGTTGTAACACTCAGCCAGGCCTGATCTAATCATTCTAAGGCATATCACAATGTAAAAGTGGTCCTTCCAGTATTCTCGAAGGGTGAGGTTTGTGTTCTCTGTCACCTCAAAGCAGCGCCGGAACAGGTGCTTAGTGTACAGCTTTTAAAAATTAGAAATCACCTGATCCATGGGCTGCAGGATAGGAGTGGTGTTAGGTGGTAGATAGAGAACCTTTATAAACTTTAACTCTTCGAGGATGTCATGTTCGAGGTTCGGTGGGTGAGCAGGAGCATTGTTGAGGACGAGAAGGGCTTGCATGGCTGTTCCTCGTGTCTCAAAACAAAATTTCGCTCCCTCGACAGCTCGTATCTCAAATAACTCGTATGTCAGGGCACTCGTATCTCGAGGCACCACTGTACAGTTGTTTAGTATTAATTATAATTTCAATAAATAATAAAAAATAAATAATTAATACCAATCAACATTTAAAAGGAATAATTTAATATTTACATAACAATTGATTAATAAAATTACATTTAGATAAATTAGAAATACAAAAAGAAATTCGATGCATCACTACACAGCGTAAGATATCGAGTGTGTCTGTTATGAGCTGCTGGGAAAGAATGTTTATGGCTCTCATGTCAGGACAAGTTATAGTTAAAGTTTACTTCGAAAGATGGGAGCTAAGCTCAACTACTGCAATGGTTTAACTTATTAAATGATTAAAGAGTGTAGTAATAACCAAAGCAATAAAAAATTTAACAAATATCGAAAATTAAACAAATTGTAGCAATAAAACAATAAATTGGAATAAAATTTCTTCAACATGCATTTAAATGTAAAAAGGTTTTCTAATCTTCTACCAAAGCCCAGGTTGCCACTCAAATCTGGAAGAAAAAAAAAATCAAAAAAAAAAAATAAATTCCCTGTGTTTTCCCTGTACATATTATACACAATGTATTAAGGAGAACGAATTACTGTACTCTTGTATGAGCTAACTACACTACTTTTAATTGCTGGAAACACTTAGAGTAAAAAAGGAACAGTTGAAGATACTTAAATAATACTATAGTAAACGAAATAGTTTAGTATAGCTGAAATATCTTTATATATTACACAGATCACGCTTTGAGTGGCCATCATTTTTAAAAAAACGAAAATAAGAAACAAAATTCCCTATATTTTTCCAGTTTCTAAAGAAAAACTCCAAATTCCCTGTATTTTCAGGTGATTTTTAAATTTCCTGTTTTCTCCAGGTTTTCCCTGTTCTCCCTGTGGAGTGGCAACCTTAACAAAGATAGAGGGAAACAGTTTAAATTGAACAACCGTTGTTGGGTTATCATCCTCATATAACTATTTTTATGATAAATGTTGGCTATTAGCGAGTGAAAAACACACAAATTATTTTTGTCATACCAGCAATTACATTTTAGGATGGTTTCAATTTTCCTGAATAAAAAAGGCCTCTGTCTTGTTATTTATTTATTGATCTAATATTTGACAAATTTTATCAAATACATAAATTGTCTGTAATTTTTAATGAAGTAAACATAGAAACTCTAACTTAAAGTATAAATATTTTGCAAAGTCATTTTATTGATAAAAAAATAAATATACCAACAAGTACTGTAATGAGTGCACATAAATATAGCCCTTACAGTACCACAAAAAAAGCCCTTTAATGTTATTAACAAGAAATAACATAAAATGATTTTCTACATTTTACCACAGGTGCTATGCATATTTATAGCCTTAAGTCACATGTGTTTCTCCTTCTATTTTAATCTTTACTAGATATGTTCCTTTCTATAAGTTTTAAATAATATTTTTGCACACTCTTTAAGGGAAATTCTAGGTAAAAACAGAAATATTTATCTTACTATCCATAAATTATATAATTCAAAAGAAATCTAGCATTTATTTACAAAGGAAAAACAAGACATTTTTTTACTCTGTGATAATCATGATCAGGAAAAATAATAATTACTTGATCCCCATATGCATGACGTCCAATAATAATTGGTTTTGTCCAACCAGTCACTAAACGAGGAATGTTTTTACAAATAATGGCTTCTCTGAACACAGTACCACCCAAAATATTTCTTATAGTGCCATTAGGAGATTTCCACATCTGCTTTAATCCAAATTCTGAAATGAAATTTATAAAAATTATTCAAATTTCACAATATTAATGAAATAATAAATAGAAAGGTGCGTATTCTTTTTCATTTTTATGTTAAGCATTACTGATATATAACAATGTATATTAAACTACTAACTAGCTGCAGAATTTCGTACAATGATAATGTAGGATAATCTGTGAAACTATCAGATATTTAACAAAACATTTTTGAGCAATTTTTATGAAAAGCTGGAAATAATATTTCGGCTTGAATTATTAGAGTTATAATCAGATTAATTTAATGTAGGAAGGATAAGTGCAACAACTGAAGATAACCATGAATAATTGACTTCCATTTATTCTAAGATTAAAATGTTAAACACTTGAATGGTAATACTTTGAACAGTTAGATAATACATTGGAAAAAACAGCTAAAGAAAGTCTAATTTGTTGCACTATGTTGTCTTTGTTGACGCTAAAATAATACAATTTCCTTGAGGTTACAAAACTTGATTCAAACTCTATAATTTTAAAATCTCCATAAAATTCATTTTTATTAGCATTGCATTGCTAAATTATCTTACTTCAGACTTGTTTAGTACCATAGCAGTTATTATCATTATTGTCATAAAAAAGTTATTGTCTAAATTATAAAACTATATAATAAACATGCTGTACAAATTAATTTTTTTATATTTATATTAGTTATTTATTACAAAATAAAGTGATGCATTGTTCTTTTCATTTTGGGTATATTTAACAATTTAAGAAAAAATTGGGTAGTTTGAAATTCAAGAAAAAAAAAAAAAAGGACATTATCTTTTTAAGTATAATAGAGAAAATAAAAATGTTAATAAATGAGGGGAAAAAAACAGATAAATTTATATTGCACTATAAAATAAATTTTTAAGAAACAAGTAAGTTTCTAATTTAAATTTACTATTGCATTATATTATGATATAAAAATAGGAACTGTTCCAACAAAATATGGCAATCTCATTTTAATAAATATAACTAAATAATAACTATCCATTGCTGTGAAAAAGAATTTTAAGTGGACAGGAGTACTTACCAGTTACACGATTTTCATCAGGAGTGATGGTTGCACATTTAACACCAACATTGTATTTCTTGATAGCATTTGCACAATCAACAGTAACTATTGGCATGAAAGTATTATATCAATTGAAAAAAAAAAAAATATATAGAACTTCACAAAATAAATTGAAAATCAATACTGACTTACAAAAAATAAATAATCAACATAGTTAAGAAAAGCTTTTGGAATTCATAATACATATTTATTTAAAGATGCATTGATAAAAATTGTCTATAATAATAAATTTATAAATCAAAAACATATTATACAGTTAGTATCTACCTTGATCATTAGTTGCATCCCGATTTTGAACACTTAAATCAAAGAAGTGAAGTTCAATATCTAGAAAAGGTAGAATAAGTTTTTCTTTGATCAGGTCCCAAATAATCCTGCAGATGAAATTAAATGTATTAAAAAAAAAAAAAAAACAGATATAAAAGAACAATCCTATTATACAATTCTTGTCTAACAATTAACTCAAGCTGCATTACAAAATGAACAGATGAATAGTTGTTTATTCACCAGTATGAGAAAAAATCTTTTTTTTAAAAAACTATTTTAAAATGCGATAAAGAAGTGACATATATCTGACTTTTGGGATATTTCCTTAATGGTACAATCATCAATGAACTAAACACTTTTTTGAAAAAATATATATTTTTAACAATGCCATAGGTTTCTAAAAAGTATTTTGTTTGCATGGGGTAAAATACAAGATAACTATAGGTTTGGTCTTCTAATGTACTTGTTTTCTTTAGTTTCTAGTGTGCTACTACCCGGAAATCTCTAAAACTTGGAGATTATTTCGACGCAGGTACTGATACAGTAATTTTCCTACTTCTTATATAATGATAACAAACAAAAACCTATCACCAAAGTACAAAAGTATCAAAGATGCACAAAAAATTAAAGAAAAATAGAAAAGCAGTTTCAAATAAAAAGTAATAAATAAAGAGTAATAAATAAAAATAAAATAAGCAAAAATTAAATAAACAAATTACCTTGTCATCTCATCTCCTTGAATTTCAACTACAGGTCCACCTAAAATTAATAATCAAATTGTTTCAATATTAATGGTAATTCAAAATAGTGATCAATAAAGACTGAAAACCATCATACTACAAAAATATACAACACAAAATATTTACTTGTAATGAAAAAACTTTATTTTTACTTTGCAGGAATTATTTAAAACTGACAATCAGAAAAAAATGTTTAGCATAAATTTTGTTAAAAGGTTATAATTATGATACAACTTTTTTTGGAATAATAGTTTATAAAATTATTTGAAAAGAAGGAAATATCCTAGATTTTATTTAAATATTCTAGAATAAAAACGAGGTATATTAAAAATAAATTGTTTAAATCATAATTAGTTTTGCTTCGTGAGAATAAAACCCACACATAGATGAAATATTATTTATTATATTAAAATTTATATAAATATTTTTATTTCCACTTAGATTAAAAGCCTTCAAAGCTCTAAAATTATCCTCATAAATATACTCTTTTCAGAATTGAAAAGTTATCCTCGAAAGAATTATAACATAAAAGCCGATAATAAATGACAGTTATTTTAAGTTGATATTTATAGAAGATACACTTTTGATTGCAATTATATAATTCATAATTATGTTTAAAAAACTCAAAAACACTTAAATATTACGTAATTTATATAGATCAGAAATTGGGTAGCGGCGGATTAAAACTATTCAGTTGTGATACATAAAAAATTAAATTATAAATTGGATTGCAAAAATTTTAACTTACACTGTATTTTAGACATGGTTTAAGGAAAAAAATTTCAGGTTAATAACTGAGAATGTACAAGTTTTTAGTCTTCTTTCACTTCCTTTAGTTTACGCAACCTATAATTGAACTCTGTACACCTCAGCCGACAAGAAAGGATGACAGGAAAAGAACGATGAAAATTTAAGTCATCTATTTTTTCACCTGATTGCAAAATAAAACAAAAAAATCGAAACTAGGAAACCCTCAGGATAAATAGAAAAGCGAAAACTACAGTTACATGACCGGCTAAAGTTCAAAATGATCTTGAAGATTTCTTGATAACAAATTTGAATTAAAATATAGAATGAAAATAAGACATTTAATGCAAACATTGTACCAATTTTAAATTGCATAAGCTATAAAGTATAACTAAAGAAGAAAATGACATCTCGTCACTGCAACTTTAATGGTTAACATCAATTAAAGAAACAAGCAACAGGAAGCGTTGCAATAACAAATAAACATAAACATTGATCTATTTATGAATCGTTTTTCTTCTGAATGTTATCCTTCCTTTTTTTCCAATTATTTATTTAAAGTTTGGTATTCATTGAGTTTTTATAAATCTCTGATTCTTTAAATAGTATAAGGGGAAAATTAACATGTCTAGTTCAGATGTATTAGCTTGTACAGTTCGTAGAAAAATTTTGTTTGCAGCAGTGAGTGCAGCTTGTTATGAAGTTGGATTTAGCTCAGCAGAGAAATCTGCTTTAGAAACTCTCACAGAAATGTTTCAAAGCTGTAAGTTGATTCACTAATATATAGTATTCTTTTTTTTTTCAAATTTTCCTAACTATCTAAATACACCAATACCAACAAAACTACATTTTTTTATGAGAAACCTGAAACTGCAGTGTCACGAATTCTACATGAATTCTCTATTCCCTATTCTGTTTAACTGTGTGTTTTAATAGTTTCTGTAGATAAATTTGATAATAAAACATTAATGAGTTTTATGTATTTATATATCTAGCCTTTGATAAATTTGCAATTGCAGTTTATTAGATCGAAATAACTAATAGATCGCACTAATAGAACGAAATAAAATAGTAGAATAAAGTCCTGTAAATATTTATGTGATCTCAATGAGAGATTATTGTTAATTTTCCTATCAATTGCACGTAAAAGAGTAATTAAGGTTAAGAATACACCCATTATTACGAGATTAGTGACAATTTGTGGTAAGCTTTGTGCACCTCTGATTTTCCTTTCAAGTTGCTACTCATTGATTTGAGCTTGTGTAAATCTATTCGAATCCCATGTACATTGATCACCATTAATAAAATCACTGGGTTATGAGAACAGCAACATTTTTAAATCAAATATGCAAGAACAAAATTATTACAGTATCAAATCAGGCTAATATCATCCTTTTATGAGACCATGATTGCCGTTTTGTAAAACCAAATTTTTTTTGGTGGATGTTTAAAAAGTTAAAATGTGATTTTCATTTTCTTAAATGTTGATAGCATGTGACCCCAATATACAAATATATATATATCAATACAAGTGTCTAATGTAGGGGTGCACAACTTTTTTGAGTGAAGGGCCACTTGCAAAGCAGGTAAATTAACAAAGGGCCGCACTCATATTTAGACATGTTAGCGGCGAATATGATAATTTTTATACAAATATTAGTGTTCTAAGCACTAAATATTTTTATCAATAAGCTTAATAACATGTTTTCAGAAAATTAAATACTTTTAATTATTTGAATTTATTTAAAATTAAAAAAACTGATAAATTTTTAAAAATAAACTTTTTTCATTTTTCACAATAATTAATTTATCAAATATTTATATATATACATAAATATTGGGAGGGGGTTATAAATTCTAACCAAAAAGAAACTTATAGAATGCAAAACAAAAAAAAAATCATTTTATAGAGTAATATAAATTTAATTTAAATATTTTAATTAAAGAAAATTTATAATGCTTAAACAAAAACAAAATCCCTGGTTTAAAACTAAAACGACACTTCTGTACTCCTCATGTTATTTGTATGAGAAGTGAGTGCAGAAATGTTGTTTTAGTTTTGAACCAGTGAAATGAAAAGAAATTTTTTATTGCGTTCAGAAGTTTCCGCGGGCCGCACATCAACAGTCGGTTGGCTGCATGTGGCCCGTAGGCCATACGTTGTGCACCTCTAGTCTAATGTAAGAATATAACAAATCAAGTCAAGAGTTTTGCATTTGTATCTGTGCCAAAATGGTTGCTAAGGTTTTCTGACAAATGGGTTATATTGTGAACTAAATAAAAACCACAGATCATGACAAACTCTGAGAGTGACATTCATAAAATATTCTATAGTTAAATTCTATAAAAATCATTTCTTTAAGTTTATTGCAAGCACAAAAACCAGACTTGGTGCGAACAGACTCAAATATGAAACTATTTTTAAAACCAGAAACTTACAGGAATGCAGGTTATACAAATTTTGCCAAAGATATCTAATCTTAACTAATGGAAGATAATGGCAAGATCATATTAAAACCATTTTTGTAAGAAAAATACTGCTGAGTTTTTAAAAATTTTTTTAGCATAACATTTTATGTGAAAGTAAGAATTATTAAAAAGTTTCATTCATATCAAAGGCCGATTTCCAAATTTAATGGACATTTAAAATTGTTTATATAGACTTAAAGATTTTGCTGATAGATGAAGTGTATGCTGAAAGTCATTTAAATAGTTTTATTGAATACTAAAATGGAAAAATTAGTTATAAAATATTGTAGTTCTAGTTAGTGTCAAAGATATTTTAAGGGTCGACACCACGTTTTTTAATATTTATTTTAGAAAATTGTTTATTTTTAATCAAACCATAATAATACTTTTATGCTAAAAATTATAAAGTTTTTTAACATATAAATGAGCTAAAGGAAAAAAGTATTAAAACTTACTTTAAATTTAATAGTGAATTTCTGTATTTATCTAACTATTAGTATTGGCAATAATTAAAAACTTCTATCTTAGGACACAACAACAGATTCCGAAGTGTATGAATTCAAACAATATTTGTGAAATAGTAACAATTTTTCTTTCATTCTTTAATTTTTTGTATTAAAATCGTTTTTGTGAAAAAGTGATGATATTTTTCCTACTTCTTAAAATGAATACAAATAAAAAAGCAATTAAACTTTGATTTTTAAGTGCAATTATTAGTTCCATTCTTTTCTTTTTTTACTTTTAGGTAGATATTAGAAATTAACTTTTATACAGAGGTGTAGTTTATGTAATCCTAATTTTCTATTAAGATTTTTTCTACTAAGATTTCTATATATATATATGTAATCCAATTTATCTTCCACTTTTTTCAAATTTTTTTCAAAAGATATTTGATATTCTAATGATAATTTTTAGAACATATTCCATTTTAAAAAGTTAAAAAAGCTGTATACTTTTTTAAAAATATGTTTCCTATAATAAGAAATTAATTGATTACATATTATACTTGTTATATATGTTCAAATTTTTACATTAAGCCCATACATCTAATACACAAATCATTGACCAGTAATGAAAAAACTTTAAACACAAAAATTTAGTGACTGTTTCAAATTATAATTGCATGAACAGTGTAGGTAATTGCATTCTTTTTTCATTGTAAAACATCTTTATTTCCTTTATATTTTTATATTATCTTTAGTAAGACCACATTTTGTAAGCAAACACATAATTTAAAACCAAAACTCATGTTTGTTATTTTAAAATATTTTGTTGTGTGCCGAGACATAGCGATGATGAAAATTCTCAGAACCTCATATTTGTTTGGTTTAGAATTTACCCCCCAAATTGTAGGACTCTTTTTTTTTTTTTAGTTGCAAAATACTTTTACAAAGTTATGTGTGTATATTGTTTAAAAAAATTTATTGTTAAAATTTAAAAATCCTTAACCAGAAAATAAAAAATCTATTGATTTTACACAATTCTTCAATAAACTATTTCAAAATGTAGACATTAATGTTGTTAAAATTATGTTTAAATTAATTTAAGCACTAATTTATTTAAAATATACGATGCCATATTACTAAGCAACAACTAATAATCATAAAATAATGTGGTAACTAAATATTAAAATACAAAAATTTTAAATTGCTAAGTGGTGACTTTTGATAACACCGCGTATGTGTAAGTGTAGTGACTAAAGGTTAAAGCAATAGTGAAAATATTCTAAATTATGCGAATCTTAATAAGAGTAAAAAGAATATGCAAAAATGTCAAGTAAACTTCCAATTCAAAATTTAAAAAATAATAAATAAAACTACAGTTTTGTTTAGATTTTTTTACCATCTATTAATTTTTACTTTACAAAGTTAATGTTTTGATTTTCTAAATCAAACTATTGTTGAAACACAAAACAGATTGTGTGTTCATAATAATCTAAGCCAGTGGTTCCCAAACTGAAGATGATTTCTCCCCTCAAAAGGGTAGTAATCCTCAGGGATGATGATTATTAGAAAGAAAATAAATAAAAATAATGATAAAATGCTAGAGATTAATGAAATGGAAAATGTATATAGTGGAACTTTCAGGAAGACTCCTCCAGACATCAGTTAGTGGTGGGTACTATGGTTACGAGGAAAAGTTATTTAGAGGTGTGGGGTGAATAATTTTGTCTTAGGTTAGCGTGAGTAAACCAATTGACACCTTCATTTCTCCATTGCAACCCCATTAGAAATGTGCTTCAGCTTGTTTTCATAACAGTAGGACAGCTCCAGGTTCTTACTCTAGAGGGAATCTCCTCAAAGCAGCATAATACGAAACTGATCGTTAAGAGTTTAGACGAAGAATTACAAATTAAATAAAATAATAAAATATTAAAGTTTTTGAACTTTCTTGTCATACTTAGGGTTGAACAAAGATCTCTCTTCCAGATCCTCTCAGAACAAAGAAATAGGTTAAACATTTGCTTGAAAGCAGATCTCTGACGAACTTTCATGCATTAACACAAGGAAGTCACTGTAAAGATGAGTGATAAAGTTTTCCAATGTTAATTTTCAAGGTTTTCAATTTTTCCAGATTCCAGTAAAGCAAAAAACGTAAAAAAATTCCATTTTCACTTTTTTTTCAATTTAATATTATTCATGCCTATAGCGACAATTCGTGGTTCTTTGAGCGGAAAAAAAAAAGAAGAGAGATGATAGAAAGAGGGGAGGGCGATAGGTAGCAATCAACGTCTTGAGGGGGCGATAGGCCAAAAAAGATTGGGATCCACTGATATAAACACTTGTAAGTACAGTAAAACTTGTGTAAGTTGACCACTTGTGGTGCATTGTTTTAGTGGTCAACTTAGACAAGTGGTCAATTTATAGAGGGGGCGGGTCATTGTTTACTTTTTCATTTCCTATATCATGTTGCTATATATTTAATTTTTTTTTTTTTTTTTACTTGACTTAAAAATTTTATTTAGCAAACAACCAAATGAATATCTTAAGAAATGTGTTTAAACCTGAATGAACTTCAATTTGCTACATATACATAATTCTAATATTTAACTAACTTTTTTAAAAAATTATTTCGTTAGTTATGCATGTGAAGTGTTTAATAAAAATAATTTCTTAAAATATCAGAACATGAAGACATGTAATTTGAAAACTTTAACAAAACAAAATTATTTGAACACTTTAAAATTTATTCTGTTATTACTACACTTACATACCTATCTGCTCACTATTAGAATTGGAAGAGCAACTTTTCAACTAACACACCTGTTTTCAATGAATGAATGATAGAAATGGTCAAAAGCTGCCCCCCTACAGTTTCCCCAGATGGTCAACTCACAAAAGGGTTTAGATTAGCTTTTTACACTATTTCAAAAAACAAGTGAAATTTTAACATACATTGCAAAATGACAGAACATTTTCTGAATTTTTTTTTTTTTTTCCTGGTCAACTTATGAGGGTTTTAGAATAGAATTTCATAAAACTCCTAGACAAAGTTGACTTATTTCAGTGGTCAACATACAAGATAGACAGGTGGTTAAGTTACAAAGGTATTGCTTCTTTATATTATATAGGAAAAATTCCGTTCTTGATAATTGAGGTCAACTTATGCAGGTGCCCAACTTACAAGGGTGGTCAACTTGGCAGGTTTCACTGTAGATTATTTTATCTTTATTAATAACTGTCATAAATTTGCTCCTAAATTTTAAAATTTAGTATTCCTTTGCTTACTAGCCATAAGCAATCATTCTAAGAAAAGATAGTTTAGAGTGTAGTATAATGGATTGTTTGCTTGAATGAAAGTTTTTTTTAAAAAAAAACTTATTTTTACTTAAAATTTTTTCCTTCAAATTTTATATTCATTTTTGAAAACACTTATTAACAATAGAAAAATTCAACCAAATTTTCCTTTAATAAAAATTCTAGTTTAACCACTATATTACTTTTGCTTCGAGCAAAGAAGCAGTTGATAAGGAGAAGATTTTAAAGCCTGTATCAAAATATTCTTTCATATTATAACTATAGATTTTGAACTGTCATGAGTATACTGACTTTTTTATTTTTATATAGCAATGCTATACTTAATTAATTATGTTCTGAGTTGTTTGTAAAGTTGACATTTTATAAATCTTTTTCTTAAATTCTTTTTTACTTGCATATGAAACAATTATATCATTCTCAGCAATTAAATTCTTCATTTATTATAAAACATTTCTTGTAGGCATAGTTTTCAACATTTTTTAGCATGTTTTAATTTTTACTTTTACATATTCAATATAGGTCAAAAATCTATATATTTGTTATGATTGAATAAAGAGCAACCTGTTATTTACTTTTTAAAATTAATGAAAAGGAGATTAACTAAATTAATGGATAAGTTTTAATGTAAAAGATATAGTAAGAAAAAAAAAAGTTATTTCTTTACCTTTGTGTATCAAAGTCACTTTTCAAATTACCTTTTTACACATTTCAAAGCACATTTTGCAGATTATGTTAACTTCTATTTCATCTTATTTGTAATTATTATTAAAAAAAAATTTTACAACTTAAAATCCATATTGAGTAAAGCACTGGGTCAAATTGAACTAAACGTAAGCCCACCAGATCCATGTTTACGTTTCAATACCTTCTCAAGAGAGAAGTTTTCATTGCTCTATTTATTATATTGCTGCTGGAGCCATCTATATTTTATTTATGGGTTTACTTTCTCTAAATATCATACTGACATTCTCACAAAAACTATTTTTTTTTAATCAAATTATTCAAGCAAGGCTTTTTTTTTTCATAAATTTATTACCTAATTGAAATTTTTATTTCAATTTGATGTTTTTCAGATTTTGTTTTTAAGAAATAAGTTTTGCCTCTGCTACTTTCAACTGGTAAATTATATATCTTAATTTTTATTATATCATTCAGTGTTCTAAATTTTGCAATTAGTTAGTAAATATATGTGAAAATTGTTGTGAAATACACTAATTTTCTGACTAAAATAACTCGAGGTTTCTATCTATAGTCATTTTGTTATCATTACTTGCTCTCTAAATTTAAACTGACTAAATTTATATGGTTGGTTAAACTGATTGAATTTATATGGTACGATCAGATCAAGTGTTTAATTTCCCTTCTATTTAATATATTTAACTTATAAAAATCACCATTAAAATATTTATAATCAACAATTGCTGACTCCTGTATTCTGGTTTAACATATTGAATTTCTATTGTTTAAAAGTTAGAGCGCCATTGAGGAGGGGCAGGATAACTGTAACGGCAGAATGAATGAGAGTAGGATTATGTAAAAAAATATATATTTCTTTTAATTCCTCAATGTATTATTTTAAAATTTAATTTAATTAATTTATATTTTTGATGATCCAAAACAAAAGCTAGTAGGTTCTGAAGTCTTGTGTCCAAAATGTATTCTAATATTATAGTGCTGCCATCTAGTTACTTCATTTAGAGTTTACCCAGAAAATGTCCTGTTACTTTTCATATTTTTTTCTCGTTATTATTGAAAAACTTTTTCTATTAATGGCAATAATTTTTTTATGTCATAATTCAAATACTAGTAACTTTTATTTGTATTTTAAATATTGCTTTAAGTTCGTTATTATTTTTAACCTTCAATTTTAAAAAAAAATCAAAGAAACAATGATGGTGCCATCTAGCGAATTCATTTGAAATTTAAGCTTGAAAGATGAATATTTTGTGAACTTGAACTCAATATTATTTTAAATATATCCTAAATAATATTTAAGCAAGCCATTGTACTAGAAATTTTAATATATAAGATAAAGATTATATATATATATATATATATATATATATATATTGACAATTATAAGTATTTAATTATAAAAATAAAAAAAAAATTTTTATATATATATAAGTTAAAAATATAGAGAAAACATGGAAAATAATAAAATAAAGATTAATGAAGAGAGAAGAAAAATTATTAAAATAAAATTTTATTAAAAAATATTTCTAAAAAATATCATTTTTTTTTTTTTTTAAATATTTTCACAAATATTGAGTAAAGAAAAGAGGAGAAGAAAAATTGTTAAAATAAAATATTTGTGAAAATATTTAAGAACGAAGAAAAAAATTATATTTTTTAAAAATACTTTTTTGTAAAATTTTATTTTAATAATTTTTCTTCTCTTTGCATTAATAAGAGAAAGAAAGAAAAAAAAAATTATAAAAACAAAATATCATTAAATTTTTTTAAAAATATTTTTAAATTTATTTTAGTTAAAATAAATATTATTAAAATAAAATATTATGAAATTTTTTTTAAGAAATATAAAAAAAGTTTTTTTTAATTTTTTTAAAACGTATTTTATTTTAATAATTTATCCTCTACTCTTTTCATTGATCTTTATTGTATTATTTTCCATGTTTTCTCTCTTTTCTTTCTATTCTTTTTGTCTTTATTGTGCTATATTTACATGTATGTATGCATATATATATATATATATATATATATATATATATATATATATATATATATATATGTAAACAAACTTAATGTATTACTATACTTACATTGATAACACTACACTCTTAAACTTTCCTCCACTAATTTTTCAATTTCAATTAGGTGTATCAGTTCCTTGCACCCTGGGAATCTTTCCGCTTTTAGGGGGGTAACAAGAGGTGTAGCACCACAAAAGTTAAAAAATCAAATTTGAAATATTATACATTACGTGGTGCTTTGTTATTTAACTGTAAGTGCTTATCTATGTTATATAGTGTGACATATGACAAAGAGGGTAGTAAAGTGGTAAGGTGGAATGCTATGTGACAAAGGGTTGAAGGGGCTCAAAAATATTGAAAAATATGTGACACGAAAATATATAAATAAAATTTTTTAATTCAAATCAAATAATTTATTGTCCGTTTTTTCCTGTTGCATATTTATACGGTAATGAGGGAAAGAAAAGAGAATATTAACTAATTCAAATTTCCTGACTTTTTTCTTCCTTTAGTTAATTTTTAAAACTTTTTAAATTGAAAAATAGTAATTTCGAAAATAAATGTGAATTTAAAAATTTTTATATTTCATTGTTAAAAATTATTTTAGAATTTTGAATTAAAATTTTTTTATATCAATAAATACGATTAACCATTTGTGTCAAATAAATTATGTATGCGAATTAAAAAATTTTTATGACATTTAATTTTCTAAAAAAATTTTTTTAACCTTTTTATAAAAGGTTTTTTTTATTTATTATTATTCTTTTTGTAAAAAAAATTGTTTTAGATTTGCTTTTCTTCATATATTTTTTTTTTCTTTTTCCAATTATCGTTTGCTTTTCATTTTCCGAACGATTTAATTTACTGTTTGCGGATTTGTTGCTTCGTCATCAGACGACAATGGAATTGATAGCGGTCGCGGAGGTTGCTTGGATACTAAAATTTCTTTTTGCGTCAGTGACTCTGTCGTCATAGTGTAACCATTGGGTGTTTGGCATTGAAAATGTGAGCAATGCTCTGACCTTGCGGGAGGCGCTGGAATTAATCCTTTTTTTTTCCTGAGAAGAGCCTCATTTCTGAAATGTAGAAGGTTAACTTAACCTTGAATGGCCTCTCTGAGTTTCCAATAAAGGATAACACTGTCCTTGCCCCATATTGAGTGGTCCATATATGAGTCTTTTTGACATTAACTTGCCCTCTGCCGCCCTTGGGTCCTTTTCATATGTTTATATCACTGAGAGGGCGGACGTAAGTGAAAGTGACGTGCGTCACGTTCTCTAATTTTTGTGAAATCACATCAAAACAAACAATCCAATATTCATGCAACAAGTCTAGGAGCGTAGATTTTATTGCGTCATCAGCGTAAAGACGAGACAATGATATTTCGAAGGTTAATCTGCTCGATGTGCTCAATATATATATATATATATATATATATTTGTTACTGATTGTTTTGCTGACTGCTTTATACCTGTACAAGCACCTGTTTCGTTTTAGTTTCGTTTAAATGCGTTTCGAAGATAAAAAGTGAGAGAGAGAGAATTTACAAATCATGCGATGTTTTCCTTTTTTACTAAAAATATTCTTTTTATTTATTTTTATACCAAAAAATGCTTCATTATTATTAAATAAAATTATTTAGAGTCATTAATTTTTCACATTTTCATCTTTTTTAAATTTTAATTTTATCATATATTTAAAAAGATAATTGTTATAAAAGCAATTGAGACGTAACGCTTTTCACTAAAATGCTTTTTTTTTATATTATACAGGGCGTTTGTAATGACTGCCCTTAATATATATATGTTTTTAGAATTATTAATTATGATGTTACAAATATATTCACGTTATGGTGGGAGTTACAAATTTCATTTCAGTGAGGAAAAAAAACAAAACAAAAACGGTATCGAAATTTTGTCAAGTACTACTTGGATAGGCAAGACTGAAAGCATCAAAGCTTGTTTGAGTGCCGAACGATACAGAAAGGAGTTGAAAGGCAATTATTAGAAATGTATCTGTCTAATTCACTATAGTTATGGAATTTCCAGACCTGTGATAACTTCATTTTTGACAAGGATTCTAAAAGTATATTCTGGGCGACTCAACGGAACAACCTGTAATATCCGGCTTCCCATGATTTACGTTTTAATAACTAAATAACCAGTGTCTTATACTAAGTGTCCATATAACTATAAAATCAGAAAGTTAATTAGAATCTACAAGAAGTGTGCTAAAGAGTGCACAAAATAAAGCATCTCGTTGGCTTTATTCTCCTATAGCATCTCGTTACCGATTCAATTCGGCCGATAAGTCGTTTCGTCAACTTTTCTCAAAAAGTCTTTAATGTTTACAACAATTAGGGCAGTTTATTTTTAATATGCTGTCTGATAAGATACTCTGATGAAAAATCCCAAGTTTTCCAATTTTCTCTTCTCCGTGTGAGCCGCCATCTTTGGGGGAGAAAAAAAAACTCACTAAGTATTTCGACTTTTTTTTTCTAAATTGTTTCTCAAAGCATTTATGTTACCGAAAATATGTAAATTGTATTTTTTATTAAACTAAATTGTCTACAATTTGAAACCAATATGAAGCCTGTAACTGTAATATTTCTCCAGTTATAGCACTTCGAACTTCAAGATAATCTACAGAAAACTGGAAAATTTCTCGTTTTCTATAGATTTCTGTTCGATGTCAACTAAAAAAGGAATTCTGTTACAAAGTTTGTTATAATAATTATAGTAGTGTTAAACAGCTGCATTTCTGTCGTTTCCTTCTTAGTAGCATGCGATTAGGGTAATATAATATTTTTTAGAAGTTACGAAGATTGCGTACATCATTATTTACCTCCTAAATGGAACTAACATAGCAAGGCAACCTAGATAGTGGAACTAGCATAGCATAGCAAGGTGGAGCATTTTCTAAATTTATTAGAGCTGTCACTTTTCCCGAAATCATTGTTTACTACAGGTAAGTAGATCATACCTATAAGAGAACAAAATATTAATTATATTCATTATTTACATCCATTACAGAGAATGTAATATCTGAAGAACCCACTTTGTTCTAATCAATAGTGGCTACTTACTACATAAAGTTATGAAGAAACGACAATTCTTCTTTAGAGTTATAGCTGACGGCCATTTTTATTGTTTGCATAAACATTGCGATCAAAAGGCAGTTGTTTGTGTTGGTTACCCCCAGAACCAAAAATTTGAAACGAATCCGTCGAGCTTTCATATTTCCGTCTGAAATTTCGTTTGCAGAAGAAACTGTGTTATAAACTAAAAAAAAATCTTTTCTTGCTAATGGAAATAATAAGTACTGATTCATCGAGCCTCTCAAGAAGGTTTTACAAAAGCTAATATTTTCGTACAACGTGCGACTGAAGATGCTGACATATTGATCGTCATCACTACCATTTTGGTGTCTCCTCAGTATAACTCTGTACTTGCAGTTGATGTGGGTATTGTCACCAACATTCAGTAGCGTTTTTTTTCCAAAAGTGTAGGAGGAAAAAAATGTTAGATTGCTAACCCAAATCATTCAATTATAAATTTAGTTACTCAATTTGTATTTTGTTTATTTATACTAAAGGGTTATTTGGTCAAGGTAAAACTTAATTTATCAGATTAGTTTGTAAAATATAAAAAAAATTCAGAATGAAGCAGCACTATTTCTTATACTCCAAGCAACAATAGAGCAATGTGCAAAAACAGGGTAAAATGCTCTAGTTTCATTACCCGGGTGCTCAGAGCCTTGATGATCATCAATTTCTCACATACCACGCATTTATTAAAGATCCAAACATTTTTATTAAAGGTCCTGATTAAATTCATTACGATTTAGATTGCCATCAACTGCAGATATTGCCAAACTGTATTCAATGAGAATCTACCACCAACTGCAAAAATGTTTGGGCCCTATGAAAAAGACTCCTTGCAACGGGATTGAATGCAGACTTCATCAGGACTCGTCCTCAGAAAAGTTGATGGTGATCCAGCTACAAAATCTCTCCTACAATGTATTTCATGAACTTGCAAATAAAGTCTGCAGGAATGCGTTGCGGAAAAGCAAGTCTACACTGTTCTATATTTTGCTAACATTGCAATAAACAATTTTTCAAAAAAGAGAATAACCATTTATTTTGAACCAAGAGGAGGAAGAGAGAGGTATTCCATCACAAAATGAAAAGATTGGTTATCAATTGCATTGTGAAAGATTAGAAGCAGTGGAATGTTATTTGATGAGAATACAATATTAATATAAACATATTTGTATTAATATGTTTATATTAATATTGTATTCTGTATGATATTAATATTGTAATATCTGTTATGTATTTTTATGAAGAAATATTTAAAAAAACTAACTGAAATTAATGTTGATTTTTTCTACATCCAATTGAGTTCACCCACCTTAACCCCTAGTGTTGTTTCAGAGTTAAAGTAAGACATTTTGAATGGATTTTTCGTGCCTTGGGATTTTTCATAAAATAAACGTACTTACTAACGTGCCTAAAGGAATGATATTGGTGTTTAAAGATTTGTCATTGAGGTTAATAGAGACAAATAAATATTTGGTAGGGATTATTGGAAAGGAAATAGAAAGAAGTAAAAGAAGATATCTCTTAATTTATCAGAGATAAAAAATATCAATATTCTGCCAAAATGAAATAAAAAATTAATTGGGAGGTGGCTGGGGCATGCGTCCAATCTGGTTTTTAAACGGGACACATATGCCCCAGTGGTGTTTTCGTTTGTGGGACATATATGTCCCGGTGGGGCTGAAAGGTTTAAACAAAAGGTTTTAAAGGCGAGGAAAAAAAAGCTATCGAATTCTAATAAATTATTTTTTATTATAAGTTTTGTTTATTTTTTAATTTTGTAGCTTGGATATTTTTTTAAAATTTAATTCTTGCCTGGTATTCTTTTAAGAATTATAACAATATATATTTTCTAAATTTATAAAAAAAGTTTCTCCTCCTAAGCCTTCAGCTGATGTTGTGTGTAAGTTACTACTTTATATCTACTAGACGGAATTGAAAAATAATAATAGTGTCAATTAAAATGAATAACACTTTTATACAAAAAAAAAAAAAAAAAATTACATTTTTTTTTTCTTTTGCTTATCTCAAAAATAATTCAGGTGAGGAAAGCTTAAGGATTGTTGAGAAATCTTTCGGAAATCAGGACTGTTTAAAAAAAAATAATAAAAAAAGAAGAAGATAAATCTGCATTTTTGTTTTATTTTCGGATTGTTAAAGCACGTCACAAAACACCTGTATTTATTGTTAGACCTCGATTTCAAGGATTCGGTAGGTGTAAGCGTAAAATAGTTGTACCGATCGGTCACTTTGATTATTGTTCTCGAGTATGAGACGGAATTTCCCTTCAGTATATAGAGACCTTGTGATATCCTTCGACAATGACCTCGTCTTCAGAGGTGATCTTCGTGTCCTAGTCCAATGTCACGCGTCTCATGCGAACTTGAGCTTCATGGCTATACTGTTTGTTAGTCCTCGATTTTCTCTAGTAGTTGACATTGAAAATGTCTGATGAAATGTGAATGAACGCATAGTTTTCTTTGTTTTTTGCCTCATCTTCATTTCTTTTATTTCTCTTCACCTGTTCTTTATTAAATTGTATTTATTATTATTTTTATGTGATGAAAGAAAGAAAGGAAGAAAAAAAAAAACGTATATTAAAGATTGCGATTCTTGTAAGAAAAATAGCATTTATCGATATTAAAGATCTCCATTTTGACAGTAAGAAATTTAGGAAAGTTAGCTTTTAAATTTGGTATAATTTGAAAATTACTGAAAAGTAATTTATAGCAAGGAAAGTATCATGAAAAATCTTAATTTTCTTTATTTCTCTTTAAATAATGTTGCTAATCCTTAAATTAATTTTAAGTTAAGTCTTTGAGTTGGTGCTTCTGTTGCACAAAAACTTCAGTTTTCAAATTAATGTGATGAACTAAAACATTTTTTAAGATGATGGTTGTAATATGTAAAGGCGTTGGAAATTTAAAGGTTGTAAAATTTAAAGCTGGGTTTTTTAATATTTCCATTTGTGTAAAAATAATGTGAATTTTTTTTTTCTTTTCTGTTTTTATTTTTTTCATCCCATCGAGTGTGTTAACAAGCCTTTCGGGATGGTAAATAGCCATCCCCCCAAAAATATGTAATATATATATTATAAAAAGAATGAAAAGTTTTTTTTTCCATCCCCCCCCCCCAATGAAAAGTTTTTTTTTTTTTGCATTAAAACTCTTTGAAACTTCCCTAAATCCGTTGTTTGAATTATATAATTAAACAAGATGGTGCTTTTTTTCTTTTCTTCTTTTATATATTTTCCGTTGCTCTTTTTTCCATCCACCGGCTCCCTCTATTAATATCATTTTTTGTGTCTGTGGTTGGCCGTGAATCGTCGGAACTCACGGTCATGAACACGAGGTCATCACCTGCGAGATTCGAAAGACTTCATTTAGTGAAGGGCTGACCTTCGGAAGGAATACTCATGTCACTTGCATTACAGAATAGGTGAGAACGGTTAAGGTCAAAAGATAGAAGGGTTGTCGCACCGAGAGGAGGGGGGGGGGGACTTCGAGGAAAAAACAAACAAAAACAATGATGGTCAAAAGATGGTTGCTACAGATCGAGTATTTTTCTAATAATGGTATCATTCCCCGCGTGGCCGTGTAGGAGAAAATAACTGGGTGAGTCAATTATTTTTCGAAAAAAAACAAACAATTCAAATACAAGATGAATTGATGCTATGATGAAGAATTATAAATTAGCAAACAAAAAAATAGGGGAGCAATAGTTGAGATAAAGAACTGCTTTTATCAGTTCAAAATGTGTAAGGAGTCATCCATAAAGGATGACATGCATTTTTTTCACATCTCCTTGACTTCCTGTCCCCTTGTCACGGGCTACGTAACTTAAACATATACTATAATTCAAAAACAAAACTGATCTTATGAATCGTATTTAAATTTTTTTTTTAAACTTTAGCTATTTTTTTTAATGACTTTTATGAGCAGAACAATAATGAAGGTTAGATGTGTACGTGTTTTGATAAAAAATATGAACATTGATACTCAGAATTGGAACGGCTGTTTAACGCCGGCTATAAGATTGAAAAAAAAAACTGTATTTAATAACGTTTATTTAATTGTTGATTATTACGAATTCAGACAATGTTTTAGAAAATACTATTGTACAAATATTTTTTTCATTAAAATATCTCGTAATTGTTAGATTTTTTGCGTTGCGTCTCAAAATTATAGTCTTCGGCAGTAAACTGAGTTATTTTTACAGTTTGTTTCACGCCACGTATTTATTACGTTTGATGTATAATTTCGAAATTTGAAGATAGATTTAAATAATTGAAAAAAAAGAAAGATAAATTATGCAGTGTAAAAGCGGAATTGTTAAACTGTACGAGTTTTTAAATTATGATAAATTTACGAGTTAGTTATAACATGATTCCTTCTGATTTATATATATATATATATATATATATATATATATATATATATATATATATATATATATATATATATATATATATATATATATATATATATATATATATATATATATATATATATATAGATATATATATATATATATATATATATAGCACAATAAATAAATACAAAAGGAAAATTAAGAAAAACAATAAGTTTTATTTATTGCGCATTAGCTGCAAGTTAATAGAACTCATAAAGTAAGTTTCATCATTAGAGTCGGCCAGACAGCCCAGTGTGAGCCAATGCCTTCCTCTGAAGATTTATCCACGATGACTTCCGATTTATCTTTGATATCCAATTCTTTTCATTAATTGCAAGAAAATCAGACTCCACTGAGTCAGCCCATCTCAACTGAGTCCTTCCCTGCTTTCTTGTTCCAGTGGGTCTAAAAAGCAGTATCTTTTTTATTGCATTGTCATCAATAAAATAAGTTTAAAAGTTGAGAAAACATGGGAAAAAAAATAAAAAACAATGAAAAAAAAGAGAAAAATAAAGTAAAAATCCGAACAAAATAATAATAATAAAAATCCGGAAGAAAAAAAAAGAAAAGATAGTCTTTTTATCAGCTCACACGATTATATATATATATTTTTTTTCGGTTTTTTATTATTCTTTTCTTTCGGATTATTATTATTTTTTTCTTTTCTGTTTTTTTTATTCTGTTATTTTTCCATGTTTTCTCTACTTTTGAACTTTTATATATATATATAAAAATAAAATTTGCTTACATTTAAGTATTAGGAGAAAGTAATTTTAATAAGTAAAAAGCTATGAACCTTCCTCTCCCACCTTTCTTCTATTGAAAGAGAACAACCCAGATATACGAGTTGTATTACTTTCTCGTGTTGGGTAATTTGTCTTGTGGGAGAGAGTAAAGTTGGAAGGATTTTTTCCCTCCCGCATTGTTGTTCTGTTTAATTGCGAAAAAAGCGAAAGGAGAAATCGATGGTCATGAACTGGGTCATCTACCTGACAAGACGGAAGCCATGGGTTCATGCATAAGGAATCGGGGTCAAGAAAGGACGATCTACGGACCGAACAGGGCGCACACACGCTCTATGTGGGACATCGGAATGGGGCGATGCGCATTCAGGGGGCCGGAAGTGGTCTCATTTGGAACGCAGAAACCCTCACCCGGGCCTCACAGTTGCCCCCGTTTCACCAAAAGTTCTGTTTACCTGATACTTCTGTTCGAAGAAGTGAACTTGAGGAATCAAAAGAATTTTTTAAATTTTATTTAAGGGTTGAGTAAGCATAATTTTGGGAATAGCAGAAACGCCTGGCTAATTTTTTTTTCTAAGTAAACAAAATTTCCGAGAAGATGAAATTTATTATGATTTAATTTTTTATCGTTTGCATCTCTTAAAATAATTTCTTTTATGAGGATCATATTTGATATAATATTTTGTGTTGCGAGTTTTAAGTTTCGTAAATTAAAAGAAAAAAAAAATTAATTAATGGAAAAAAAAATAAAGAAAAAAAAATTAAAATTAATTAAATTTAAAAAAATGTTTTTGCATAATAGGACGTAATAAAATTAAAAAATATATTTAGCTTGGTTTAATTGAAGATGATTTAGTCGAAAAGGATTTAAAAAAATAAGTATATATTTTTTAACGTTAATGTTGTGATTATAAATGTTAATTGAAAAATTATGTTTTAAATTTCTTCTCTTAAAAATCGTATTTGCAAGCAATATGTGTATGCTAACAAGAACTTCCAAAAGGAAAAAAAAAAAATTTATTTGATTATTATTATTTGATTATCTCTTCATAGAAACCAAATCAGTCAATGTTTCGAGCGCACAAATACACTCATCATCATAAAATCGTGTCATTATCGTTTTTATTCCAATAATGAGAGAGTTTTCACCCTCAAAATATGTTGTTTTTTATGAAGTGAGTCAAGTTTAATATTAAAATGTTTAATTCTTTCAATATATTATTGTATGTACTATAATAAGCACTAATTTTTAATTCCGTCGTAAAAAGGAATTTTCATAATTTTTATATGAGTACTATATAAATTTTTTTATTATCCCAGTACATACTTTTGTATTCATAATTTTATTTCCTTTACTGCTTACAAGTAATCAATCAAATGAATGCTGATTTTAGCTTAACTAAGTCTTATAAGGTAAAGACTCTGTTTTGGCGGTAGTTTTAAGTGTATTATGAATTATTTATGTTACCATGAATAAATTATGTTAATAACAATTAATTATGCTAAATTATTATATGAATCCACGTTCGCGACTTGTATCTATTATTCCAATAAATTTTTCTGAATTTTTACAATGATTTTTCAAGATTTAAACTATTTGGAATGAGATTAATCTATAGCTATTTATAATGAATTAAAGATTTATTATTATTAAGAATTCAAAAATGTAATAAACACCTTAAATGCTCCTGATCTTTTTAATGCTAATTATGAATGGAAAATATTGCAGTCAATTTACATTTATAGTTAAATGTGTAATATAGTTTTTGTATTTAATTAACTATAAAAATCCCATACATTTTCTGTGTCCATAATAATTTAGATGTAGCGCTCTAATGAATTTTATATTTTTAAACTTAAATTATTCGAATGTTTAAAAATTATATTAAGTCATTAAATCGTTTTTTTTTTTTTTTTTTTCCTTCTTTTTTTTTATGTATGCAGTCCAGCATGAAATTAAAACAGGTATCGTTCGATTAAAATAAACTCTTCAACCCCTCTGGTAGCGCGCATATCTATAAAACGCTCATCACTTTCTCCAACTTTCGCTGCACATCAACCTTCCTCCGTCCTTTCACCGCATCCCACGCAGAAGAGATTGTTGCTCTTTCGCATCCTCTGGAAGATCAACAGGCTGATGGAAGAAAAAAATTCATGGTCGTTCGCCTCACCCGATTCCATCTGCGCACTTGGAAGCGCTCAACTCCTTAACCCCTTCATCTCCACAAATGCTCATCACGGGTCAATCGAGGACAAATCTAGGTCGGTACAGGGCTTCCAAGGTTAGCCCAGACATCGGTCAAGGCCAATTTCGGGCCTAGATAGGTCGGAGGGACAGTCCATGTGCAAAATTTGCTGGTGGGTGGCCCGAATGGGCACCCTTACCTTTCTGACAGGTAAATTCCCTGTTCCGAAGGTGAAAGTGTTTTCGACTAAGAAGGTCACTAGGGAGGCGGAGCCCAGGGGTTACTAGAAATAGGGCCTATTACGCCTCGCCAATAAGTTAATTTTTCCCTTTAGGAAACAATTAGGCGCAATAGTATTTCGAACTACGCTATTGGTAATAGAAACGGCTAGAATACATGAGCTTTAGCGCACTTTTTTTATTAAAAACTTTTTGTTTTTGTAACTACATAATGTGTGTGAAATATTTATTTAAATAACTCTAAAATTTGAGTCAATTGAAAAAAAGGGCCCCAGACTTTTCTTTTCTTTTAGAAAACTGTTATGAATTGAATTTTTATAGCAAATGATAATAAATAATGCAAGTGCAATAAAAATAAAATTAATTTTACTTAAATTTTTTTTAAAAATGTTGCAAATTATATATAGTATTTGGTAAATGTTTTCGATTTAAAAAATATTCAAAGTTTTGAAAACTTTTTCGTCTTCTTTACCGAAATTAAATTGTAACTGTTTTTTTAATTTTTCTGTGTTAAAAGTAATTTTGATAATTTTTCACTTGATATTAATTATTTACATCAATAATTTTTAAATAAATTTTTGAACTTAATTTGTTTTTAACATGTTTTTGATTTTAAAACAAAAATAGCAATTTTAAAAGATTTGAATCTTTGAGGCTAAATATTCTTTGACGTTAAAGAAATAAATAAATTCTTGGAATAGTGATTGTTTTTTAAAATAATTTTTTTATAGCACTCTCGTCTTTTCGCCAAAAATATTGCGGGTTCGTATCAAAGTGTAATCATGGCTGTGCAACAGTAAATAAATAAATTTGATTTAGATACATATGTAGGCTCGTGTTTTAAATGAAAAAAATGACTTGTTTCTTGCCAAATTACAGAAAAGATAGCACAAAAATGAGAAAAACAGCCCAAAGATATTGAATTTGCTGTCTCGATGTTTTGACAGAAAGACAACAACCCGTGGCAATGGAAGCCATACTAATATATCGATGTTTTACCTTGCATCTCGCCTTGCAGTATTGCTGTAATTGCTGTGTAGCACCCCTACAATTTAGAATTTTGATGTTGCAATTCCAATGCTTTTTCAAAGTTAATTGAAATTAGATTGAAAAACATTTATAAATTTTTTACGCTAGTTATACAGGTTTTTCAAATTAATTTTTAATTGCAAGGCTGTACTCTAAAATACCGTTTTTTCCAGTCTTATTTAAGATTCTATTTTCAGGTAAGAAATTCTAACATCCTCTGCTAAATTCCATATTTGGTTAAGATGTATAAATCTTTTTATAGTTCTGCAATGCTGTAATTAGAAAACTAGATAACTTACTCATAAAGTAACTGTACCTCGAAAGAAATTGATTTATCTTTTTTTAGTATTATACCCTCGATACTTTATTAAAATTAAGCATAATGTTTTGTTTTAAAATTTTTTTATGTGATGCCTAATTATGCATTTTCGAGAATTATGCTATTAGAGAAAAGTAAGCAACTCGTATTAATTGCCTATTATAGATTTTTGAATTAATATAAAAAATCCTGTTTATTTAAATTAATCATTAGATATAATTGTAATCAAAGAAAAGTATTTGTAAAATTATATGTAGGGAGCGCGTAAGCATTCGTCACCTCGCCGAATGCAATAAAATTGAGTATTGGCGAATGATTTTTTCCCCTGGATAGAAAAATATATATATTTAACTCGATCCTCAAAATTACGTCAAAATGAATTTTTCTAAACAAATCAGTATTTTTTATTCGATAATAGTAATTTTCGGTTGATGCGCCGCAAAACCAATTAAAATCGAGTCCAAGTAATATACGCCTGAAATAAACTACCATAAAACAGTTTTCTTCGGTGAAAAAATTAATCATAAAAAATTTTTAAGATTTGCATTTGGCGAATACTTTTGATATTTGGCTAGTTTACTTGCTAATAATTTGAAATCCGTAGCGCGGGCCCTGTATATTTATTAATTAACACAACCCGATGAAATCATAAAACATATTAATTGATACCTTAGGAATTTTATTGAGTAAGCTCTAATTGCCAATATCACTTATCTGTTTAATTATTTTTTTATAACTATAGGTTCAATTCAGTTCTATTTAAATCCAATTAATTTTTCTAGCAATTTATCAACAAAAATTGAAATTGAGACAAATATGCTTTAAATGTTTGAGCAATTCAATAATTTCATTAAATGAAACTGGTACCTTCCGAATCGGGTTCTTTTAAAATTAATTACGCTTCTAATTTCAGATGATGGCATATGCAGATAATTAAAAATAGGAACCAATAGGTTTTAAGTTTTTTAATAATCTAGTGATATAATTTTATCAACCTGGTATATAATATCGTGACCAAGGTAACAAATACTTCCATTTACTTTATTTTTATTGCATGCATTTTTTTGTTTTTTGACTGGAAGAAGTTTTTTGACTGGAAGTAAATGGATTTGTAAGTTTCTGAAAATTAAGTAATTTCATTTTCTGAGCTGATATCAGGTCGTAATCATTGGTTAAGTAGGAAACATTGTCATGGTTCAATATATTTTTATTATTATTATTGATACGGCGCTATCGTTTTATTTACCTGTCTCAAAAAGAAATTTTACCAATTTTTAATATTTTAATCATTATCAAATATAAAATATAGATTTATGCATAAAATATAGATTATTATAAATATTTTTCTAAATTGTATTACATATCTTTTGAAACAATCCTTGTTATAAGTTCCTACAATTTTTTATAGGAATGAAATTTAAGAATTGTATCTGAGTATAAACTGCAAATTTGTATAATTAACTAGCTAAGAAAATTTTAAAAAATTACAATTTATAATTATAAATTTAATACTAACAATAAATATATATTTTTAATTTTAATCTTTTTTTTTTTTTAAAGATACTCTTATAGTTTAATAATCTTATTTAGAAGATTGTAATTATTTGTAAATTTAAGTTTTTCTATATTACTGAAAATAAATTATTTAATCTGTTTTGCAGTCTTATTTTTTATTTATTTGTGGTTACATTATGTATAAATAAAAGCTTGTTATCCATCGTTGAAAAATAAAAACTTTAAAAGCTTTAAATTTTTTTTTTTTTTTTTAAATCACGTTTTTTAATTTTGCGTATTTGCTAAAATAATTTTTTAATGTTTATAGTTACACATAAATGTTTAAATGCCAGATTTACATACATGCTGGAGTTATAAAGTTGAGACAAATTTTTTCTTGTGTTAAAATTTAATAATTTTGTAATGACTAATTTAATTTGTATGAACGTGACGCCTGAAAGTATGGAGACAAAGTGAATTAGGCTTGAGTTTCATTTCATATTTGATTGAAAAAAGGCGGACATTTATGAATATAGGCTGCTTGAAATATATCACAAAGGTTTAATATTCTATAACAAAGAAACAAGTTCTCCTACAACTGTAAACATTCATTTTGGACTATCGGAAATTGAGAACTTAAAGATAAATTTAATAATACTTGATATTCAGTACGAAAATAATAATCAAAATAAGTCTGTAATAATGTTATTTGATAAAATGTTTTTTTACATTTTATTTTTTAATGTCATTTTATGTAATCATTTGACATGTTTAACATTAAAAAACGGTAAAATATTATATTTGTATTTGGATTCTGGTGTAAACATTTAACTAGATTCTATTTATTTAAATAAAAACGGTTTTATGAGCTGCTATAGACAATCGATTTAAAAAAGAAACACACATACACGGATTTGAATTGTAACTGACTATTAAAATATAGATTGCTAAAAATGTTCCTTCTTAGCTGCTATTAATTTTTTTAAAGCATATTATTTTTTTCAAACTGAAAAAGGGAGAATTTTTTTAAACCGCATATAATAAAGTATTTAATTTCTTATTTATTTATTAGATGTAATAGATATCTTGACTTTTCCTAGTTTTATATATTTATTTTTGATTTTTTTTATAAATTTTGCTTTCATTTTTTCATTTGTGATTTTTTTAAACTTTTATAAAAATATCTAAATAAGTTAAATAATTACCTAATCGCTGATTATAATTACAAACATACATTAAAATTGTAACTGAACTATAAAATTTTTAATACAAAAACTATTCTATCTTAGCTGCTTTAATTTCTTTTTTCTTCCTTCCTTCTTCTTTTTTTATCATGTTTCTTTTTGGTAAAATATTTTCTTTCAATACTTGTTTTAAAATATTTTCAACTAAATTAAATAAGTAAGTATTTATTTTTTTTATTAAATTAATACAGATTTTAAATACAACATATCTCTTCTCTTTTTTAGAGTTTTCTGTTAATTTTTCGTTAGTTAATAGGCATAAAAATAGCGAAAAGTTGCCAAATGTAGAGAATAGGATGAGTATGTGTTAGAATTCAAGGGCAAGTGTATCCCTCTTTTCCCGATGTGGGTCAGGGATAAAACGGAAAAGCTATTCTATTGACGTCACGGGACGCTCCCATAGAAACGCGACAGATATTTTTTAGCTATCCAATGAAACCGTTAAACGTCACTAAAAGAGGCGTATCCATCCAATTTTCACGATCCACAGGTTGGATTTTTGATTTTTACATAACTTCGGCATTCACTGATGTGTGAAACTTACATTTGAATGCTAATTTATGTGTTCCCCGACAATGAAAGATATTCAGAATTTTTCTATTAGGACCTCGACCTAAGTTAAATCATTCCTCATTTCTTCTGCATAATATGTTTCAAAAAAGATTTTACTATTGAAATGACGAGCTCTTGAGACATCTTCTATTTCTTCTTTTATTAACTTGAAATTAAATAATTTATATTACAATTTAACTAGCATCTTTGCCCTTTTTATTGCTCAACTTTTATTTCGTACAATTAAAATTTTTCCGAATTTATATAATAAATAAATTATTATTCGCAATGTTATAAGCAAAACGGGCATAATTTTAACATTCGAAAAATGATTACTATATTAAATTTTCTCTTAAATGAAGTCTTTTTTTTTTTTCTTCTAATAAACTTTGAGAAGAGAGAAAGGAGGGGGGGGGGGATAAAATGTTTTCTTTGTTTAGATTATGCTTATTTTTTATAATATTTATTATGGTTTACTTATATATGGTTGCCCTGTGAAGTAGTGCTATAAAATTTTACAGTCAGTTGGAAAATTGTAGATTTCATTTAAAAAAAAATTAAATTACAAAAATTAATAAATTGATGCAGACATCGTTATATGTATTATATAATATTTTTTTTTCTATATATATATATATATATATATATATATATATTTTAATCTTCGTAACCACCTTTTTCTAAAGATCTTTAATTATAACATATAGGCTTAACTTTGGGGGGATCTTTAAATATTATTTTTCTGCAGGGGTTCTATGAGACCCAGTTTTTTAAATTTCATTTCTAATATTGAAAAACTTATTTTTTTAAAAAGCTTTTTACCTTTCATAATTTATACTACCATTCAATTTTTATATTTTATACATACAGCATTATGAGCTCATAAATTTGAAGAATTTTAAATAAAGGACTACGCTTACTTAATTATCTAAAAATCTTTTTTTCTAATTCCATAAATTTTATTTATTTAAGGTTTAAACCTGTTTCAAATTTTATTTATTTAAAAAAAAAAAAAATATTTGGGTTTTTAGTTAGTAATTTTTTAATTTCGCAACGCAAAATCTGTGGGATTTTTTTAATATAAGATTTCGTTTAATTAAATGTATTTTATTTGCGTATATTGTGTGAGTTAATAGTTAAACATGAACAAACATTTCTTAAGCTTAAATTAACTTAATCAGCATAATTAATAACTTATCCAGCATAAATAGAAAATAAACGGAACATTAATTTTAAAAAAAATATTCTGACTCTTAATTTTTTTTCTCACATCAATAATTGGTAGATTTTTATTAATTTTAAGAATTTATTAAGTTATTAATATTATAATTTTTTACTTTTGCTTTTGTTCTAAGCGCTACTTGATTTTTTTTATTTTTAATAAATAATTTTATTACAGAATTGCACCGATGTTTATTTCTATATAGATATTTATTTCTTTGCATTGTTTTGAAATGAGCATTTTTCTTTAAATCTTCCATGAAAATATGATTTTATTAAAAATTAAGACGAGAAAAAAAAAAAAAGATAGAAATGCGAGTTTTCCTACTTCAACTCACTTTCTTTCCTGCATTCGATTAACGTATGCAAAGAAAACATATTTACAGTTTCCTCAGTTGATCAGAAAACTCGTTCGTAACTTTCCTCCGCATGAATAGTCAGTTGACTGCATGCGCCCTCTGTCGAAAAGCATTGACTTTACAACGAGTCTGATTTAATAAAAATAAAAATCATTAAAAGCATATTAATTGCAATTCAAATAGCAAATAATTATTTTAGATATTAGAATTTGAGAGAAGCATTAATCTGTACCTTCAAAAAATTTAGATGAAAACATTTCGCTCATTTTGCACATTTATTTATTTATTTTGCAATAAGATTTCATCCTCTATCGGTGAAACACAGGAAAAAAGTAGCTGAATAAAAAGTCCTGGAAAAATAACACCATGATGTTCGCTTTAAAAGTTAGATGAATTTATTTGATTTGTGCTGCTGAGTCCGATTTTAATATAATTAAATATTTATTCGAAAAACTGATAGAATTTTTTAAAAGTATTAATTTACGATATTAATTAAAAATTTACGGAAAAACACTTTTGATATAACATATTCTCTTAATTTTATGTTTCCAATCATTAAATGTACTATAACATTGCAAAATTTTCTTAAAGAAGGGTGAAGATCCTTGTTTTGATAAGTTGAAAATATAAACAAAAATGATGAAACGTTCACTTGTTGAAAAAGTATTAGTTGTAAATAATTATTATATTGTAATACGATAAATATAATTATTAGAATTTAGTAAATGTTTCTTTCTGATCATTTAGTTAAATAAAATTGAGAAGTTCCAAATGAAGTAATCATTATGTAAATATTAATTTTTAAAATTACATTTTATTCCAGGATTTATTTATTTATTTTTTGTTCGTTTGTCCCCGAATTAGTGTGAATCTTTATTTCTTTTTCGAATAACTGGTTAGGGGAGTTGAGTAAGTATAAAGAAAATAAGACTCTTCTATAAGAGTTAAATTTAAGTTAAAATTTGCTCTTGGAAAATAATAATATTAATAAATGTATGCCTTGAGTCTATCTATAAGCAATTTTCCAAATTTTTAGATATTAATAGTTATTAGCATTCTATTTAAACTAATTTAATAGATAATTCTACATAGATCTGAAAACCACTGGTCACTTTTTCCCATCGTGTTTTTTAATTTTTTTATTGTTATTATTATTATTATTATAAAAGTTTTTTGAAAATCGTTTAATGATAAATGTACGTAAATGCAGAAAGACTCTGGTAAACAAAATTTTCATTAAAATGTTCAATGTCTCCATTCAAAACTTTCATCCTTCAGAATCCATCAATTTGTGATATAATGATTAATGTGGAAGGAGAGTTCTTTAACAATTCACATATTTCATATTTGTAATGTATATATTAAATGTATTTTGGCTCTCTAATTATTCTTGAATGAAGTTCTTTAAAGTTAGTATGCTTGAACTAAATTTTGTCGCATATTTATATTATTTTTATTGAATTAACTTTTTATAGCCATAGATCATTTTTAATATGATTTTTTTTTTAAATATAAAATTTAATTGAAGCAAAATAAAGTTTGCAAAAGGTAGATATTAAATGAAAAGGACCGAACAATTTTTCTCATCGACTCAATTTTATAAAAAATGGCAACTAAGTTATTAGAGTTAACCAACCACTAGCTACTAACAGAAAATTTAAATTTTTAGGTTCAATTCTATATTTATAATTTGCTTTAAAATGATGTTTCAAAACTTATTTTATTTTTAATTTTTATATGAAATAATCAACTAAATGTAAAATAAAATTAATTGAACTAATTTTGGTATATATATATATATATATATATATATATATATATATATATATATATATATATAATTTTTTTTTTTTTTTTTTTTTTTTTTTTTTTTTTTTCTTAAATTATCTCTCTGAATTTTTGCAAGGTATAGCTGGCACAATCCCGCATTTGGCCTTTTAATTAAGTATTTGATATCCGTAATTTAAAATGAGGTCGTAACGATCGGCAAATTTTACTTTTCTCCAGAAAATAATAAATAAATAATCGTTTAAGGAAAAAACTCTTCCCTCTTTTGTAGTAGTGACCCTTTATCATAAAATCTAATTTCATTATCCTATTTTCAACTAGAGTTTTGTAATGGTTAACTAGAAGGGAAGAAATGAGTTTATGTGAGTTCATTTTTACGAAGGTCAGGCCATCACAGAATCAAATATTCTGGATCACTTAACATGGATGTTTCTAGGGCTGTTTATGTCACTGAGTTGACCGTGGCAGTCTTAGGGATTGGGATGTGGGCCAAATGGCTATGAAATATGTCTCCTTGGGACATCTAGAGGGAAATCGCTGATCAGTACTGCTTAAAACGGGGTCGCAGGAGATATCCGAACCTTTCCTGACCTACCCTTGAAAATGATATCGATGTCAAGGTGGAGATTTTGACTGGGTCATGAAACGGTCTAAAATTAATCGGAAATAAAAAAGAAAGAAAATAGAAAATCTCAAGAAATACAAAGAAAAAAATTCTTAGGAGAGAAAGTATCTTTATTTGTCAAAAAAAACTGCAAAAATATAAATTGAGAGAATATCATAAAATTATGTATTTTTGTTAGTGATAAAAAATATATTGCTTCATGTATATATTTTTTTTTTTTTTGGTTCTTATTTTAGAAGTGATTAAATTTTAAAAAGCAAAGTTCGTTTCCTAATTTAATACAATATTGTTTTAAGTAGGTGGCATAACTAGAGGTTTCGTCACTAAGTCACTAAAAAGTGTGCAACTATAATTAAATAAAAATACGTATAAAAAATTTTTTTAAAAACTTTTATGTTGAATTTTTATAAACAATAAAAGGATTTTTCATAAAATAAAATAACTAATATACGATATTATTTAAAAAAAGCTTTTTTTGAAAGAATTTTTTTTTTCTTGAAATGTATTTTGTTCTAAACCAATTTTTTCCCCTTTTGCATCAAACTGATTGCTGGCCTTTTCAATGTGATCGTTTTTTTTATAATAATATAAATTAAATATATGTAAATATAATATATATAATTAAAGCTTTAATGATTAGAATATAAAACCATTTGCTTACTACTCCTATCCAACTTGTTTAATTTAAAAATATTTTTAAAGAAATTTCATTTAAAAGAATATTAAAAAGTCGGAAAACAAAATAAAAGAAAAGACATAATCTCTTCATCAGCTCACACGATTATATCCGCAAAAAGGAATGCTTTCTAATATTGTATCAATATAGCCAAAGCAAAATATATCAATACACTAGTGTGAGGAGGAAATATATACAAAGCGAAAGATATCAAGCAAACAAGGAAAAGAAAATACAGAAATTAATGATAATTGCAGATTACGTTGATATAGCTTCCAATATCATTAAAAATCAATTTTGAATGCGAAGAATTCGTGCGTATTGATTAGGAATTTCACTTGGGTAATAAAAAATTTATTTCAGGGGTCTGTCCAGACATTTCGTGAAAGGTCCGTTTTTGTAAAATTGTGAAAAAATTACTTGTAATTTGTCAATATAAAATAGAGTTAAGTCACATTCTTTCAACCAGGGTCCTGCTTTTGTGAATTTGTGCAAATAGGGTCCTGATATTGCAAAAAACTTTTTCAATGAATTTTTAAATTGTAAAGAGATACAAGATTATGCTCAACACTGTAATATTATAATTTAAAAAATTAAATTTTAAAAGATAAACAGCAATTGCTGATACTAAATTAGAGATGCAACATGCAAATATTTGGTATTTAGCCTATATTGCTGCACGCAGAATATTCTTTTCGGACGAATAAAGGATAAAGCGTCTGCCGAAGACAAAATTTAATTCATTTACATCCCCCCCCCGAGAAGAGTTTATTCGATTAACGAAACAATAATGAAGATAAACAAATTTGTGGAGGGTCCGATTAAAAGATGAATTATTTTGTGAATGGTTCGTTTTTAAGTTAAAATATTTTGTGAACAAATTTCTTCTAAACAGACCCGTGGATCTTGGAAAAATATCTTGTTATAAAGTGAATTATATGATGTTTTCTGATATATTGCGTTGTTACAATTCCGATATCGCCTTTATTTCATAAACAAAAATTCTGCTTGGGTATACTACTTAGATTCCTTCCCCTGGATACAGAATAATCGAATTGAGTAATCAGTGATTCAGTAATTAATCAAAATACAATTAGTAATTAATCGAAAATCGATTTCAAATTTATTTCAATATTATCGTGAGTGTTAATTTCACTTCGGGAGTAAAAAATGACCTTTATAAAATAAGTAAAATTAGTTACATTTGAAAAATACCAAGTTGTATAGTGAATTATCAATGTTTTCTGATATATTATGTTGTTAAAATTCCGATATCGCCTCTACTTCAAAAACAAAAATTCTACTTGGATATACTACCTAGATATCCTTCCCTGGATTCACAGTAAAGGCAGCCGTGGCAACTTTCCACACGGAAATCCGGAATTTTAAAAATAATAACTGACGCGATCGACCTTGGCCGTGATAACTGTGCTAAACATAGGCCTGAGGGTAGGTAACTGGCCAAGGATTACATAAATAAATTTCCGCAGATTATAATATGCATAATTCTAGTCATTTGTCACGTAATAGCTTTTCTTTCAACCCCCATTCCTTTCGCTTTCACTAAGTATTTCTACTGAATCAGAAGTTGTCAAACAAGTTTTAGAGCTTGTTATTTTGATGATTGGTGGTAGTCTGTTGATATTTGGAATTTTTTTTTATTTTTATTCTATTTAAAGATTATATATTATTTATGGTTCCGCCTAGCGTATCGTTTGATGAACGATATTGGAAATAGTTCACTCCCTTTTTTATTTCTTTCTTCACTTTCTTCACAGTTTTTTAATGTTGTTATTACTTTTTTTTTATTACCTTTTAACCGTATCGATAAAATTATCGCAGATAAAATTTTTATAGACAGAAGAGGAATTATACTGGTAGATTTTCGTCAGTGATTTTATTATTTTTTTCCTGGATCCACTTTTATGTTACTAAAAGAATGTGCAAAATTTTTATGAGAATTTCTTCAATGTTAAAATTGAAAACTGGACTTTCTTTTTTGCAATCCCTACATTTTATGAAATTGGATATTAGATATAATTTTATTCAAGGATAAACTATCATATTAACTTTATAACTATCATAAAAAATTTACAATGAAGTGAATTTTTAACTTCCATAATTTGGAAATTTCATAATCAACAATTAATATGTAGTGTTGTATGATAGTTTACTTTATCGATACTGTATGAATCGTACTTAACAGATAATCGAAGAGATCGTATCGTATAGATATTTCATTTTATCGTATCTATGATCTTATAGCTATTCCATTATCATCGATAGAAAACATATAAAATTATTATACTCCAAAAATATATATTTTTATAAAGTTATTTCAAAAAATTCAAAAAATTTGAAGATAGCGTCCCTTACTTGTTAAAGCTCATATTCGAGTCAAGAGTAGCGTTAAAAATACATAATACCAGTTTATTAACATGTCATTATAAGATGCAAATTAATGTTTAATTTTTAAGCACAAAAGATGTGTGTCAAGTTCTACTTTTATCAGGGACCAACCAACCTGATAAGTGTTACTGTTATTTTGGAATATTTCTTTTAAAATCGACTCTTTTTTTCCCCCACCAATGGTATTTCTATCCTTATATATATATATATATATTTATTAAAGAATATTTAAAAACAGTATTTCTCTGAATGAAACAATGATTCAAATTTTAAATTAAAAATAAAAATTTTATGAAATCCAAACATTTCAAATGTATCCTTTTTTTACCAGTCCCCCCCCCCGGTTTTATGATGTGCCTATGGATAATAGAGAAAATTTCCTTCGCATCCGCTTAGAATTTAATTAATACAATGACTAAAATGACAATTTATCTGTGTCACATGTTAATAATACAATTTTCTAATGAGATGTATCTTGTGTTACTTCTAGTGTAAGACTAATTTTGTATTTTTCACACCTGAATTCTTTTCATCAAAGAAAATATGCATTTATTTTCTGAAGATAATGAAAGTTGCAAAAATAATTTTTAATGATGAAAAAAAAGAAGTGCTTTTAATTTTATCGTTGCAGTCTCTTAACTTCTCCACTATTGCAACATTTTTATTGCAACTTTAATATTGTGCTTGTATAAGCAACGCTTTATACAAGGTTTTCGAACGTATGGAACCATAATACCATCCATATTTATTGCAATTTTAATATTGTGCTTATATAAGCAACGCTTTATACAAGGTTTTCGAACGTATGGAACTATAATACCATCCATATTTATTGCAATTTTAATATTGTGCTTATATAAGCAACGCTTTATTCAAGGTTTTCGAACGTATGGAACCATAATACCATCCATATTTATTGCAATTTTAATATTGTGCTAAATCGAACTATGTTATCGTATTCTTAAACTTGATTATCCGATATTATGGTTAACGGCAACATGCTTCAAGTTGACTCCTGATTAAAATTGCAGCAAATATGCACTGTATTATGGCTTGTGTTATGGCAGAACGTTGAGCCAGTTTTTCTGAGAGTGTGAACGAAGCACTTCTTCTGTGATTACACCAATTGCTACCCTTTTTTGAAATAATACCATATGGTGTAATGTGCAAAATAAAAAATTAAATAACAATATGATTGTTTTTTAATTTATTTATTAATGGGTTAACAGAGGCGTTTAATTTATTGATTAATGGGTTGTAAGGCAGTATACTTATAAATACTGCCTTGCAATAGAAAAATCTAGGTAAACGTCCGAAGATTCAAAATTGAGATTTTTATATATTTGGCATTTTCGTATAAGAAACTACTTATCGAAAAAGGTTTTCCAAAAAACAAAAAATTGTCAGTTTATTGAAATGTAATTTTAGCATTGATTTAGCAGCACTCACGTTCTTTTTCCAATTTCACAGCAGTATAATTAATCCATTGTAAAAAAATCACAGTGTAATGCCTCTTCTTAATAGCAGTGAATTTCTTTTTCTCCTCTATTATTTGTCGAGAAAGTTAATGCAGACTTTAATTTGAATAGGAAAAAAAAAAATAACGAAAAACGTAGAATGGAAATCATATATATTTCACCCATACTGTCCTCGTTCTCAATTAAGAAGTTTACGACTTCTTACTTGGATGCTTACTGTTCTTTCACTGTATTTCGAGGTTACATTTCGTCCCAGCTAGGAAATGTTTCAATGCAGGACACGGCGGTCACTTGGACTTCCTTGGTACTTCTTGTTCCTCGATTCGCATTTCGAGGTTTTGTCCACTGCAAAGTGGAGCAGATTTCTCGGAATTAGGTTGCTGTGGGACAAAACTTCAGGAAATAAGATATCAGGTGCTAGATTCTGGGTCGATCTTTACCCTTTAACAAAAACACTCATTCGATTTTCCTTGGACTTTCTATTAAGTGAAGCGTTAAGTGTAACAACAAAACTTTCTACTAAAACTAGCCAGCCCGCAGTCGCTTTGCAAATCACATGCCTCATTTTTTCCCCTTTAAATGCTACATGCATTAATTACAACATAAAAACTATTCAATTTTTCTGTGATATGGAACATTATATTTAAGAATATTTTTAGATGTAGTATTTTTCATTCTAAAAGCTTTGTACATGAACGTACTGTAAACCTAATCGAAAATAAATTTAATTAAGATATCAGTAAAAAGGAATTTAAATCATCAAAAAATTATTTCCTAATTTAAACTTAATCTCAGTATTTAGTGATTCATTCTAAAACTTTATTAGAAAACATGGGGTATCATTAAATTAAATTTTTTCATGACAGGATTTGATTTAGACCGGTCGAAACTAACTTTAACTTGGATGAACACAAAAGGGATATAAAACTTTCAAGAACTTTTTGTTTCTTTCTAAATCTTAGAATTTAGTTACTCATCTATAAAGAGGGGATATCATTAATTGAAATTTGTAAATGGCAAAGTTGTGATTTCACGGGTTTTGAACAAAATTAATTTTAACTTGTTAAAGCCGTTAAAAATATAGAACGAAGGAAAAAAAATGAAAGAATTATTACTAAAATTTTGAAAATAACTTTTGATTAGTATCTTGTATTGGATACAAAAGAAAAGAAAGCTTCTTATAATTTCATATTAAAATCTATTATCGTCTTTGTTTAAACGAAAAAAGTACTATTGATTATTTTATTATTACTTTACTGATTAATATTTGTTAAAATTTTCTTTTTGACTTATACTTCTCATATTTCCCTTACAATTTCGATTCTTGCTTTTCCGTACATTAAAAACGACCCGTGTAAGACACACAATAAAGATATATTGCAAAGCGTTTGTCTTATCGTAGCCCCTTATCGATACTACTTTTCGTAAGGAAATTTTCACAAATGTGCTGAGAAGCGCAATTAGTGTTCGAGTTAAGGCAAAACCGTAATGCTCTGCAAAATCTCTCTAATATTTCATTTCCAACCACTTTCTAAAATTTTTTTTAATTAGGATTATACTCTAAATATCGTAAGATTGAATATTTTAAATGTGTGACTTGATTGTCATTTCTAAACTCTTGCTATACATAAGATGGTCACAATTACTAGTTGAGGGTGATAAGAAATAACTCGGACAGGGAAGGACAACCATTTTTGAGTTGTGGACCACAAAAACTACAAAATATAGAGTGAAGATTAAAATAATACTGTAATTATAAATGTGCGAGGAATCCTGGGATTATGTTTAAAAGTAAAGTGGAAAAATTTCAAATCTGTTTTTAATCTTTTACTCCTTTGTCGATAATAAAAATGATGCGAATAAATTTAAACGATTATAATTATTATATTACAAAAGCAAATTATTGTATATTTATATAGACATTGGCATACAACAAAAAAGATACTTACATTTATTTTCATCCTAAAAGTTACCACTAAAAACTTTAAACTATTATTCAGATAACAAAATGTGTTACTAATACAGTATCAAATTAATGTGATGACTGTTGTTAGAATTTTAAAACTATTTTTTTTCTTCGTTTTATCCAGTTGCGTAATTTTCTTTTCAGTTTATTTACAAATGTATAAGTAATTTGCTTTCGCTGCAAACTCGGAACCCATTGCATAAAAAGAATTTTCATAATGAAACTGAAATTGTCACATTCTGATAATTTGAAAAAAGGCTGTTAACTGGATCAGTAACTTGATGTTTCTTTGACATTTTTATTAATATTTTTGACAGTTAAGGGGCCAAGTTAAAAGACTTGGCGGACCATAGGTTGTGCATCCTTGAACTTAGACAAAGTTTAAAACCAAATATTTTTATCGCAATTTATCGCTGACTCATTTTGCGAGGTGGTCACTAAAGTTCTTTGGAAGCTTAAAAATAGACCTTCCTACAGGATTTTCCCGCCATCAGGCTGAGCTAAAAGCAAAAGCTTTCAAGAATGGTGCAAGACATATTTTTCTAACTTTCTCAAAGCACAATAGCGACCACCTTGACTTGAATCAAAATGATTTTTCCGTTTGATCTATCTAGGAGACATGGATTTGTGCTAAATCTCTAAAGATCTGTCATTCCCAAAAAAAAATCCTTTTATAACTTAAAATGGAACTAAGTGCCGTTAGATAAGTTGCTGGACATAGCTGAGAGTTTTTTGACACCTATACAGCTTTGCGTTCAAGCCATTTCGTGGTCACTTTGGAAATTCGTAAATATTTTAAATGTTTCTATGAATTTGATAGTTAGGGATATTTTAATACGCATTAAAAATTTTTGTCATCCTATAATTTCTCTAAAATACATTCCCCCCCCCCCCCGCAGTGGACTGATCGAAAAGACGCGGTTCCCGGGAGAACACCGAATTCAAGCATCACTGGCTGCTTTCAGTAAGCGGTGGGTGACAACTTTGATCAGTCTGCGTAGGGGCCGAGGGTGTGCGGTATCGGCTCTTGTTAAACTGTTCTATCGTAAAGTACTCGATTTCACGCGCAGGTCGCCGGGCTACGATAGCAGGGGAGTCAACCCCTCTGCAGAGAGGATCAAAATTGTAATGGCATGTCTTCGGATCATCATCAGGGATGTTTCCCTGACCGTCGCCAATAGCCCATTGTGCAGCTCTAGTGTGACATAAATAAAGTACCTACCTAAAATACATTTTAAAAAAAAACGATTGAATATTGAATGAAGTGTCTGGGGGAATAAACATTGTAATATACATTACATATTCTATTAGTGTACTTTTTTATGTATTAAAACTGGTCAACGATTCTTTTAAATTGAATTACAAGTACGTGTCCAAAAAGTATTCAGTTTCATTCGTTTAGTTTTTCCTCATTAATAAGACGTCAAAGCCTTCCTGGTTTTCATGGTCGCTCAAATTATTTAATACATAATGAATTTAAGTAAGTCCTTCAGTCTAATTTTATAAGCATCGTTGTAAGAGGGAAGCAAACCTTGAGTTTTTCAGTGTGTCAAGGGAAGAAGGAAGTAGTAGTTTCGTTGGGGGACGCTTTTTGTAACACTGCTAATTTTTTACTTTTACCTTGCCTTGGCCTGGATGTGTTTTTTTTTTTTTTTTTTTTTTTTTTGTGCATAATTGCCATGTAACTGTAACTTCAGTGTAGCTGCTAATTATTTATATAAGTAGACCTGTAATTTCATTGGATCAGTTTTTAAATTTCATTTGAATTTTAGAGAAACTTTTTTTTTTTAGTTATTCACCCAGCATTCCGATTACGTAAAAATCACGTTTTTTTTAAGCTTTATTAACCGATTATTTCTTTTAATAAGTTTAAAAAATAATAATTTATTATTTTACTAAAGTGATATAATGTTGGGAAGAGAAAAATGTCGCATTTATTTTTCGGGAGATATCGTTAGAAATAATGATCATTTTTATATTTCATATTATGTGTTTTGAAAGGCTGAATATATTTAACCGTTAATAAAACCGTGGAAAGTATGTTTCCCGCCAACTTCATAAATTTTTAAATGTCGATGAGAAGCTAATTAACCACTTTTGATTTGTGCTGCCATCAGCTAATAACTTAAAAAAATACAAAAGGAAAAAGGCTTAGTTTACATAAAAGTGTGTTACAGTCATAGCCTGGTCGGTAGGGCGCTGGGCCCATGTTCGAGAGATCGTGGGTTCGAACCCCGCCGGCCTAAGACTCCCCGTTTAGTACCCGTAACAAATCAATACCTCTGGGGATACGTCTGGGGTGTGACGTATGGTGTGGCAGAACGTTGAATTCTTGGCTATAGACGGCGCCACTGGAAAACAAGAACAATCGCACCCCTCTGCCTATACAGGTATACGTCAACAGTCAATATTTGCGCGAGGTGTAAAAGAGATGCCAGTTCTGGGCAGCTATTTTCTCTTGTGTGTTATACTTTCGTTCCTTTGATCATTTCTCCTCGAGTTTATTTACAGTTTTTATCAAATAACTCATGCATTCGTTATTTATAAGTACAGAAGTTCATGTTTATGGCAAATTCTTTTATGTTGGTAATATTTTGTAAATTTCACCCACCTTCCAAAAAAAAAAAATATATATATATATAGTCTTAAAAATCTAATTCCACGTAATAAGTTTAATTAATTTCTCTTAATAAATTAAATTCTGTCCCAAAAATATTTTAGCGTAACATTAATAAAATGGCATTGTAAAAGGGTTAATGAAATATGTTTTAAAACTTTTAAATGGGGAATAAAGCATGAATTCAAGCAAGTGAAAGGTCCAAAGACAATTTTTAAGTGATCCTTCTCGTTTCATTTATAACTTTATAAAAAAATATTTTAATTTATAAAAATATAACAATTCATAAATTGTATTAATGACACAAACCGTGGACATAATTGATGCTTTTGATCAATTTTTTTCTTTAAATTTTATAAGTTGACATTGCAAAAATCGGAAGGTTATAAAAAATTTTATAAACATCAGGCAGCTTGTAACTTTCATTATATTTATTAGGCATTTATGAATAAAAATATATGCTTCGATTTGCAACAAATCATCACAAAATTTTATTTAGAATGTACAAAATTAACACCTGAATTTTCTTATAATTTGGAAAAACTTAAGTAATGAAGTTAACTTTTTAGTAATGAAGTTAGTAGTTAATTTCCAATGTGCACTAACCATAAATGCAAATAATTATTATTTAAAAAACTGCATCACACCTATAAATTTGGAAAAATTTTCCTTCACTATACCAGATTAAATGTGATTTTTTACTACAATTCTTTTATGTAACTTTTTAGTGGATTATTCAAATTTTCAAAAATTTCACATATTTCTATAAGTTCTATAAGCGCCTTTCTTTACGATTGGAACAAGAAGAGTTATATCATATTTTTCATCCTGTAGGGATTCGATATGTTTTGTACAAAAAGTGAATTCTTTTGTGCAGTTTATTTTCAAAATTTTTAAAAGGACAACACAAAAAAGTAATCGATAATATTGCTAAAAAATTATTTTCTTTATTTAAATAGAAAAAGCAAATGATAAAATAAGATAAAAACAAGAAAAGTTATTCTTGAATAATAAATAATTGTCAAGGGGAAAAATAAACATTTGTTAAAGTGCATGCGGTTTCCATTCCATTTATGTTACATAATATTTAAATAAGCTTTTTTTAAACCTATTTAAACCTTTTATATGTTTAAGATTACTTCTCAGTTCTTATATTTCAAAAAAAAAAAAAAAATAAATAAATAAAAAATTATAAGTAAATAAACAATTGTCCAAAAAAAATGAAAACATGTTAAAATTAATACTAGTTTTTAAAGAATATTAGATGCTCAGAATCAAACCAATTATAAAAAAATAAAAAACAGGGATTCATTAAAAAGCTTAATACTTTATAAATGGTGCATCCGATTATTGATATCACTAAAGAGACCGAAACATGTGTGTAGCAGAAGTTTTCGCTATTCCCTCTGGAAGATGCGCATGGAAATGTTCTTATCATCTCCATGCTCTCCTTCCTCCGTAATTACAATTCGGTAACCAGACTCCAATCTACTTGAAATCGAACTATTCCATTTGTGTCGAGGGGAGGGAAGGTGGGATGAAAGATGCAGCAGAGCAACAAGTCATCCGTGCGCGCTACAGTGGATGCTTCCAAAATCGTGTGTATGTACTACCTTTTTTGTCAAGGTGCTGGCCTTGACCGTTCCTTTGCTGCCCTTGAATGCCAATCCTTTCTGCCAATGCCCTAAATATACCGCCAGCCCGACCCACTGGCATACACTTGGCGAGGACACACCTCATGTTTTATATTCCAAATAAAAAAATTGCTCCAAGGTTAATATTGATTGAACTTTTCCGTTACAATGTGTGTGCGATAACACTGTTCGATAACGGGATGATAAGGAGCTTTTGTTTTCACTTTGTATCCGCTTTGGTTTATTTCAAACGTCGGCCGACCTTGGTTGCGGCTATATCCGTGCCCGGTTCAATGATTCGGAGAACGCGCGCGCCGCGATGATAAAACTTAATCGAATGTTATTCTACCAGGAAATGAATTGTTGTTTTTATTTTGAAAAGCAGCAGAACTCTATGAATCATTGCTATTTAAAAAATTTACATTGTGGGCTGAAATTTTTTAAATGGAGCTTAACTGCAGTTTTAAAGTATAATTAAAATAACCAAATTCATGGAACCGGAACGATTTCAAATAAAAAAATACACATGTGAGATGCAAATTTTTAATTGGATCTAATTTTACGGGATCGCTGCAAATTTTAAATTAAGAAATATATATTATAGGATAAAAAAAATTTAAAAGGAGCTAATTTGTAGAATAATTGCTAGTTTTATATTTGAAAGTGTGTATAATCTTTTTTTTTTTTTTCCTTTAAGAAACCAAATTTATTGAACTGGTTTCGATTTCAAGTAATAAAAAAAAAAATAATAATATATATATATATATATGAGATGCAATTGTTTAATTAGAACTAATATTTTGGAAACGCTGCTAATTTTAAATTGTTTAACAATTAATATTATAGGATAAAAAATTTTAATCGCAGCTAATTCATAGAATAATTGTTAGTTATTTTTAGTTAAAAGTTTTTTTTTTTTTTTAAGAGATTTGCTGCTAATTTTAAATTTTAGAAATTTATATTTTTTTTCGTTCAAAATTTTTAAAAGGAGCTAATTTATGGAATAATTTCTAATTTCACCTTTAAAAGTGTATGTAATTTGATTTTTTTTAAGGAACTAAATTTATTGAACTGGTACGATTTCGCGTAAAAAGAGAATACATCTGTGAGATGCAAGTGTTTAATTAGATTCAATTTCATAGAATCGCGCTATTTTGCTAATTGTAATTTGCAAATTTTACAAAGAAGCTCAAATTAAATGAATCGGTGCTACTTTTTAATTTAAAAATATATAAATTGTTGAGTATAAATTTTGAGCCGAATTCATAGAATCAACGCTATTTTGAATATTATATACACCGTCTGCGAATTTTCAATAAAAACGGAACTAGATTTTCTTATTAAAGGTACTGTGATTAAAGTAATGTAAGAAAGCTGTGCATTCAATCTTCTGTAAGAATTGAGTTAAAATTCACTTTCACATTCTGCATTTTTTTTTTAAAGTTTAAATTGATTTTGATTGATGATAAAATGATTTTGAAAGGAGTTATCATCAACTTTTTTCTGATGATATTTTTTACGAATAATTCTTACATTCCATACTTTTAAGCATTGTCAATTTTAGGCAGGGAAGATTGGATTAATATGAAATCTCAGTTAAAATGGAGATAATAACTAGTCTATCATAACAATGTAAAATATAGAGGGGGGGGGAGAAACACACTGAGTACCTTTTGATCTAATTATCATATCTAATTATTTTTGATCTAATTAATTATATTAAAATCGCATGAAATCTTAAAAAATAACCATATTTACCATATGGTAATTTTTTTACTATATTAAAATAAAACATGTGTCTTAGATATAATCTTTCTCCTTTGAAAAACTATAATTAAGCATTATGAAACGATTTAGATAAATGAAGGGAAGAAAAAAATTTTCTAAGTAAATACTACTCTTGTTATTTTTTTATTTATTATCTAAAAAACATTCGCGAAATGTATCAAGTATAATAAATGCTTCTGTTAATTGTAGGTAAATAATTAATAATCATTAGGATTGTTTCTTATTACGCTTTTTCTTTTCTTTCATTCTTATTTGAAATTTTAATTCTTATTTGAATATTTTTACCCTTATTTGAATAGCGAAAGAGAACAATTTCAGGAATAGTAAAGTATTTCAAAACACAGAAAGTAAGTTTTATTTAAACAGAATTAATATCGATGTTAATAAATGTTAATAAATCATACATCACTCGATTATTTTTCGATAATCTTCTTTCATTTATGAAGAACCATTAAAAAAAAAGGAAAAAGGGAGAAAAATGATTTCTCATTATCAGATGATATTCTCAATTCGGATAAGTGTGATTCCTTTTAAATTATTTAAAATCATAAAATTTAAAAAAAGTTTAAAGTTAATTTCAAAGCACCCTATAATTGAAACAATTAGTGTTACAGTTAAATTTTTTGCTGCACCTTTCTTACTTGAATCAATATTTTATCTAAGTTTCTCCTATATCAGTGAAAAGTCTCACTCTAGTCGAGAATTTCCAAGGTTGGCGCATCTCAAAAATTGCAAATCCAGGGCCACATCGACCTTGCTTCTCGCTCAGTTCGTCCTCAGATCGCATCACAGTTCTTTTCTCTGGCCTTCACCTTGAAATTGAAGACGTCGTCGGCACCAAATCGACCTTCAAATCTTCATCGACGACCCATTTCGAGGATGTATTCATTTTTTGATCCGTGTTTTGCCTTGGAAATCAATTTAGTTCACTATGCGGTGATGAAGCATCCCGCCATTGTTTGAACGACCTTTATTTCTGTTCTTTGTATATGTAGTCAAACAAAATCAAAATATTAAAATTAAGTCATTTATTTCCGTAAGATGATATCATCTGACTATGAGAAATCGTTTTACTCTCTTTATTTTTCCTATTTTACGGTCTTTTTTAAATGAAGGATGATCATCGATCAATAATCGAGTGATGCAGGATTTATTAGCATTATTATTATTATTATTTTTTTAATGAAACTTTCTATCCGTGTTTTGTATTTCTTTACTATTTCTTTGATTTGTTTCTTATTATTTATACAGATTACGTAACGCAATGATGTAAGTAAAAGAGTAATCAAAGCTGCGGTTTTAAGTCCCACCTCTGTGTAAATTCTCGAAAATGTATGCTAATAGTTTAAAAAAGTAATATTTACGCATGTGTTTTCCTTTATTCATTTCCCATTATGTCGAACAAGATAGTGAAAATATTTTCTTGTACTGTGACAAAAGTGTAATTCGAGGTGTAATTAATTTCAAATAAGAGAAAAATTTGCCAATTCTTATCCCAGTTAAAACGAATTTTCAAAATAATTTTTACTATCATTTTTAAAATAATAATTTTTAAAAATTCATTAATCACGTGAAATAATAAGATGTTTATATGTTTTCGAAATAATGTGTTCTTAAAAAAATTAGACGTGTATTAAAAATATCTTACAGAAGGGCAGGGGTGCTGAAAATTCTCAGGGTCTAATATTTCCCTAGATCATAGTTTTTTGGTTCGAAATTTCTTCCAAAATTATAGCGCTTACAATAACGTTTTAAAAATATTTTTAGAAAGTTCGTATGTAGTTAAATTTTAAGATAATATTTTTTTTTTATTTAGCAACGAAGTAAAATCATTCGATTTTACACAATTCTTGATTAAACTAGAATGTCTGTTAAAAATAGAACTCAAAATATATTGAAATAGTAATTATTCATAAAACTAAATTATTCTTACACTAAATATTATAGTTTATGAGATGGACCAACTTATCTCTACCATCTCGTAATTTTTTTTCTTTATAGATAATTTTTCATTCCATTTTTTTTTTTTTTTTACAAGAAAGTTTTTTTTCTTTCTTTTTTGTAAAGCGATTCATTTTTTTTACATTCAAAATTTTTGTATCAACATTTTTTATCAGACTGAAAATTCCCGTGTTACTGCCTGAATTTTCCCCAAACATCGTTCCCGTAATCGGACATATTCTGCACTCCTGTAGAAAAATTGTTTTTCATAAATAATGCAATAATTGTATCATCGAAATAGTCTTTTCATCCAAGTTACATGAACTTTATGCGAATTTTTTAAAGTATAAAAATTATGTTTATGCATGAATATTTATAAAAATTTACCTACTATTTTTCCTTTTCGTCCAATGTTATCATAATATCGCCCAATGTTATAATCTTTTAAAACTTTTGCTTTTAAGACTCCTTAATCAAACAAACATTTAGAGAAAAAGCCATTAATCGGAAATCATTTCAAAAGCCTTTGGAATGATTAGTACGTGCTCCCTGTTAAAATTAATTGGAAGAAAAAAAAACTGTGGCATAAATATTTTAAATTAATTTACAAAATAAACACTGAAATTAGATGAATAAAATTTTAAAACATGTCTTAGGACTTAAATTTCGAGCTTTCGATTTTTTTTTTATTAAAAAAAAAAAAAAAAAAAAAAAAAAAAAAAAAAAAAAAAAAAAAATTTAAGCACTTTTACAACAAATGTAGCTCAAAGATTTATTTAAGATTTATAGAAGTAACTTATGTAAAGTAAAATTTATGAAAATAATTTCTCTATGGGGAAATGAAAAAGCCTGTTTTAATTTAATTTGTTGAAAAAAAGCAAACAAAGCTTTAATTTTGTTTTAATTCAAAAATGTTATGCGTGTACTTGGTAAATATTATAAATATTTTTGCACTGCTTTGCCTCTTAATTTTAAGAAAATTAATATTTTTCTTATTGTATTAAAAATAATTAAGCTATTAGCATTTGATATAAAAAGAGAATTTAATAGCCAATTGCTTGTAGCTTTCTTCAGTAACTTCTGATTATGCACAAAATCTATATTTTAAGACTTATACTGTGACATAACATAATGTTTTTATACATCCTTTCATTGCCAAGTTTTAATAATATTTAGCCTGTTAATATAAATCGTTATGAAATTAGCTGAAAGGTAAGTAAATAAAATACTGCTTGAAAAATATTTGTTTTATTTGAAAAATTCATATTTTGAGACGGATTATGCAAAACCTCCAAAAGCTTATATTATTCTATACTATAATGGGATATTCCCTTAAAAAATATTTTTACTACTGTACTTTGTAAAATATCCGCAGAATTCTAATTATTAAATATAACCTTTGTTTCGGACATTATGAATTATAAAAATTACTTTTAGGATTCGACCTGAAATTAAAAATAGCTTTATTATCTACATGCGCTTTATGTTTGCTTTATATATTTATATTTATTATTAATGACAATAAAATATTTTTTTAGTGCTAAAAGAATATATTTTATATTGCACTTTTTTTAAAGTAATGGAATCTACATTATTTTATTCCATATTTTGATCTCATTTTTATCATTATATTTATTGATTAATTTTCCTTTGTTAACGCTACCCCTCGCTCTTTTTCCCCAGTTTAGCCACATTTGTATTCTCCATTGCACTGTAAACGCCTGCGAATTCGTTTCCGTGCGCACAACCTAAGTAAAAAGGGAAAACAGTTTTACAGCGAAAATAGGGCAAAGGCCTCAGTTTTTTCTTCTTCTCGTTCCCGTGCTTCGTTCATTAACTTCTTTTTGATTTTTTTTTTTTTTTTTACATCATATCTTTGCTTATTTTCCTCCATCCATTAATTCTTTAAATTTTTAAAATTTTGCTTTGTTGACTTTTATAACGTGATAACTATTTGCCTTGCTTTATTTCTTAGGATTTATTGTTAGCGTTAAAATTTTTGTATTACTTTAAATAATTTTTTTTCTTTATTAAAATTTAAACTTATATAAAAGAAGTAATGTTTTTAGATTTCATACTTCCTTGTGTATTATAAATGATTGCTATTTCTTTCTCCTTTGAAATTTTGTTCTATCTTAACATTAAATTGTACTACATTTTTTTCTGCGTACATTTTCTAAAATAGTAAAGTTTTATTTAAGCTATAAGTTTATTTTAAAGTTACGCTTATTTATTTAAAATGATTCATAGAAATTATTAAATAGCTATATGTATTCAATGTTAAATTATTTCGTTTGAGTCTTTAGTACGGGTTGGTTTTAAAATAACTTCGTTGATATATGGCCCTCTGGATGTCCGTGATCCGTTCTTTAGAAGGATTGACATTTGTGTCCCTTGCCTTTATACAATTTATATTTAATGTAATAATTTTTTTTTCTTTTTATGAAACTATTAAAGGCTTTCAATTACACATTTAAATAAAAGCAATATATATATGTCGTGCTGCTCTCTCTCTCTCTCTTCTTCATCATAATTATCTTGCGTTACAATTTTATTCCTTATCTCTGAAACTGTGTTATTTTCATTTACATCTAAATCTAATTCTTTCGCTAAATTTACCAGTTCCGATTTAACTAGTTTCCATAGATATGCCATTTTTCACAACATTAAATATCAATAACTTAAAAATAAGATGCTTATCTTTGCAATAAGAAAAATCAAAATCAATTGAAAACAAGAATCAAACTATTGCATTTTTTAAATACCAACACACTCTATATACTTTTTAAAATTGCAACACGCACTATAATAAAATATAATTTCTATTTATGAAATAAAACTATCATAATAAAACTACTATTTGTGATACAATTAGTCCAGTTTTGATTTGGTTAGCAATAATTAATTCCTTCAATTCTTCAAATGATTCTATCTTAAGCTCAGCTAACCAATCATTAAAGTAAGCAGATATTTCATTGCAAAAATCGCGCCAAGAATCTTGAGATTTTTTATGAGATGAAAAGAATTTAAATTTTAATTGCTCTGGATTAAGTTTATACCTTTTTAATAATAAGGTTTTTATATGTGAATAATCATGAGCCAATTCACCCCGTTCCCGTGTAAGTTGGTTAACAATATCATGGGGTAACAGATTTAATAAATAAATAACATATTCAGTTTCGGGAATATAGGCTAATTTGGCCTTTGTTTCGAAATTTTTTAAATACAAAAATATCTCATCTTTATGGGGGTCAAACGGTTGTGACAGTCTCATTAAAGAAATGTTTACATTAGATGAATTTACTCTTGAACATTGTTGTCGTGCTGCTCTCTCTCTCTCTTCTTCATCATAACTTTCGAGCCGAGTTTTATTTAATCATAATAGATTAAAATAGCAGTCTGTAGCGTTTGCAGTCATTGTTTTATATCCTTTTTTATAAGGAGGACAACATACTAATTTTTCTAGAATTTTATTGATGAAAAGAATAAAGAAATCTATTTACACTTTTGTACAGGTGGAGCAGAGCTCCAGGTTACATCTTCACGGTTTCATTTCTAAAATATAAGTGTACACTTTTTTAATCGTTACATCTAATATATCGTTCATGTCATGTGATCCACAACACCCAGACTATTTTTTATATCTCCTTTGTTAGAAGCGGGGTTCTTATCTTCGTTAGAAGTGCCGCGCCTAAGACCATATGGAGAAGGATTAATATCTCAACATAGTTCTTCACTTTTATCGGAATTCGGTTAGATCTTAAGGTATTTCGCCTTCCTTAAGATTTTTCATTTCATTGCACAGATTTTATGAATAAAGATTTCATCGCTATCCAACGAAACAGATGTACGCGAAGGGCCAAGTCAAACATGTGGAAGAGATTATTTGATGTTCTCATAAACCAGATAAACTTATCTGCAGATAGATATAATTCTTTTTAAGTTTAGTCTCAAAAGATCTTTTTAATTTTAAGCTATTATTTTAGATGTTACATATATATATATATATATATATATATATATATATATATATATATATATATATATATATATATATATATATATATATATATATATATAGCATATTTTTTAGCCATATATTAAGGTTATTAGAAATAGTATTTTCTCTAATTTCACAATTCATCAGGCAATACTGTCCCTTAGTTTACCTGTCACTACTGTCCCTACTATAAATGTTACTAATTTGATCACTAAAAAGCCTCATTTTGTCTGATTAGGAATGAATCATTTTTATGACTCTTTTTCTCGTTATATAAATCCGAAATATATTAAATTCTTAAACTAAAGGTTATTAATGGTTATATTAACTATTATAAAGGTTATTAATTATTATATATTAAGGTTATTCTTAACGGTTAAATTATTTTTGCATCCACATCAGCTAAAAAGCAAAATTCATTTTTATTGATCGTCAATTATGTCCATTCTTCTATATTTTATTTTACTTCCATAATTTGATTCTTATTTTATCATTAATAACTCTTTTGAATACAATTAAAATTGGCACATAACGTCATGACCCAAACTAGATTTAGGTTGATATTTTTTAATGTTATTTTAAAAAAACTTTTTAATTAATTTTGCGAGTAAATAAAATCGAGAACATTATGTCATTTATTTATTGATTGCTTTGTAGGGAGTATTATATGAATTGTTATATATGCATGCGCCGTGATACATGAGTTGCTTTATTTACGTTGCAACAGAACTGTGCAATACTTTGCTCCACATGTAACTGATCAAGTTTTCTGCAAATTTAAGTTATGTTGAGATGGAGGTTGAAACATGAGTTTCTGTGATATGACGATTTCGGGTATCCTGTGTTTATTAAAAAAATTAACGAGAATACACTACAAATATATTCTATTAGATATGGCAAGGTTTTTTATTGTTCTTCAGATTCTGACAAACAAGTGTCAAGAAATGAAGTTTTATACAAAAAATTACGACCCCTGTCTTAGCATGACATTTCAAAATAAATTATTTCAATAAAAAGGAATTAAACTTTAACAAGAATAGAAGTTTTCCTCTATGTCTCTAATGATGTATTTAAGAAATTAATTGCATTAAATAGGCAAAATTAGTTAAATTTAATTGCTCTTTGGGTTAATTTTTGCTTCTACTGTCTTTAATCATGAAAAAGTAAATAAATTCTGTTTTTTTATATTTATTGAGCACATAAACTTGAATGTCATACTTTTTAAAGAATCACTCAAAAGTTAATTGATTGAAATTTTGCTGTGTGTGTGCTTCGAAAAAATTTAAAAATTTATGTTTTTCATCAACAAAAAAAAAAAAAAAAAAAAAAAAAAAAATTAAAAAATTTTGTAAGTATCTGGCCTCACTGTCATTTTTTCTTTTTTTATCGACTTAAAATTTTTAAGTTTAAAAAAAGTGATTTTTTTCCCTTCCCATTTTGGTAAGAGAGGAAGCCAAGGAAAACAATAAGTTGTTTCTAATGTTTTAATTATGCGGTAAGCTAAGAAGGGTGGGGGGGGGGGGATGAATAAGGTGTTGAGAGGTTATTCAGGTAGGAAGACCAAGAGAAAGTAAAAATGAGATTACGGAAGATGGTGACAAATATAGGTCACTACTCAGCCGTCAGAGGTCAGTAAAAGGTTTAGCAGGGTGAGTTAATGAAGCCAGTGGGGCGATTTAGTGGTAGGAGGAATTGGCCTACATGGGTTCAAAGGAGGCTGCTCTATCACATCAAATCTCGGTCATGAATTATTCCTACTTGCTTACCCTCTGAAAAAGTGAACTGGACCATTTATGTGTCATGGTTAACTTTCACTGTAGATAGTGAAATGAAGATTAAAAGGGAAAAATGAAAAGCAAGTTCATTGACTGATAGGAGTGGAAGGTAGATTAAATTCGGGATTCGGGAAATAAAAATATGAATGCTTGTTTGATAATTGTGTAAGGATGTAATTTAATTTCAACGGCGGAAAAAGCAAACTTATTTTTTAAAGACAAAATTCGCCAATAGAATAAATCAAAATTTAAAAAAGATTTCTTTATTATAGTGAACTGAAAAATTAGTTTTTTCTAAGAGGAAGCTTTTTGTTTTTGAAGGATGAACGGCCGAACCTGTAACGCGTGCAATTTTTTAGTTAGGAAGGAAATAAAATTTTTTAAATTGTATATTGCGAATACCTGTAGAATTATGTCAGGTTATTTTTACTAACCAAATTTTGCAAAAATGGCACGTTTTTCTTATTTTTAAAAGAAATTAGATCCCGCCCCTAGAAAAAAAATTATCAGAAAATTGTTTTTGAAAAATAATTCGCAATAAAAGTAAAAATGAATTTGGGTCTCCCTATGTACTTCTATCAAGAATATAATTTTAATAACACAATTTAAATTTTAAGTCAAACGGTGAAGATATGTTAGATTTATAATTTTGGCTGACTTTGTAAGATTCTATTTCAAGAAAAATGTTTCTGAAGTTTTTGGACACAAGCAGTTGACTTAGAAAGGCTGCATAAAAAATCGAAGGTCAAGTACTTAGATTTTTTTTTTTTAATTGTCTCTTGGGTGTTATGCAATTTTTAGAAATTAAGGCACTTTTTAATCGGAAAAGAATTGAGAATTCTAGATTACTCTTAACCTCTTAAAGACGTTATATTTGTTGGTTTATCATAAGAATTAGGACTATTCAAGGTGAATACCAACTAATAAAAGAATATAGTCTAAAATTCAGTTAATTTTCTTTCAATTGAAATGCGTGGAATATTTTTAAAAAACCTTAGAAAGTTTTTTATTGAGAATATAAATAAAGATGTATAGATACAAAGTTTGTATTGATTTATTTATTTTATTTATACATAACTATAACTTTTTTTTTTACCATAATAAGTGGACTTGTATTGAATTCAAATCTTGCTTACTTCATTTAACTATATTGGTCAACTTCTTTTTGTTTATCCTAATAAAGTGAGAAAAAAAACGTGTGCTTGTTGTATCTTAAATCGGTGCCGGTAGTGTACCTTAGACGGTCCGAAAGGGGCTTTTAAACGGCAGTTAGCATTTACAATATCTAAGCTATTATGTTCTTTGTAAATCTATAAATTTTTAAAGTTATCTAGTGAAATATTATTTTTACTTACTTTTGTGATTTATTTGAGTTACTTTTTAATTTTCAAAAGATTTCATTCCCCGGGGGAGGAGGGAGAGAATTAATCAGAATCATCACAGGATGCTCAATGTAATTTTAGGTAATAGGAAATATTCTAAGGTGACGTGTTCAGTACAGATATTATTGAATTTGGTTATATTTTTTAATTATTATAATTGTTATTATTATTTGTTATGTTAAAACTTAAAATAAATTTGGTGCATTGTTCACGAGAAAAAATTATTTCAAAAGAAAGACTTCCAAATGAAATATAATAATTTGTGTGCTTTTATTTAATATGGATGTAAAAAGTTATTTTTTTTTATGCTTAGCTTTATTTTAAATTTAACTATTACTACTAGTTTAGTTAATTATGAACTAATATTATTACATATTATCACAGTCCACTCCCCCTATTCCATGTTTTTCTTTCTCACACTTTTGAAGTTCCCTGTGATGTTGTTTTTCTCCCATGAGCAATTTTCTGAACTCGCTTTCACTTTTCCTCAACCTTGAACATACTCTGAAGTCGTTAACCTCTTTTTTTATTTCTTCGTTCATTTCATTTTCTGAAGTTCATTGAGTTTAGGGCGTGTTCATTCTGTTACAATGTTTTTCATAAATCTTGCTTGCTGTAGCTATTAGTAGTGTGTTATCAACTTGTTAGATATATACAGGGATGCCATCTTCTCCGCTTTCAACAAAAGTTTTAATATATTGGTAGTGGATTAAATAGTAAAACTTGTAAAATAATTATAATTATGCCCTCTTTTTAAGAGAGTAACCAGGAGGTAAAAGGAATACAGTTGCATTTCATATGATACTTAGAATTTTCGATATGTAATGGTGCGAAAGTTACCTAAAATGAAAAATACTTAACTTAAAATAACTTAAATTTCCTCACTACTACAAAATACTTTTTTTACAAAGCAGAGCTCGTTGGAATCTCTATATTCTCTCGTATCTGCAAATAATTCATTTGTGATGTAATTTATTCAATAAATAATATGTTACACAAGAAATGAGTTATTTGTATATAGATACGAAGATGCCAACCTGCTCTGCCATTCAATAAATAATATATTGTAATATATTATGTGCAATATATTGGAACATAAAAATTTTCTATCTTTAGGTATCTTGTATAATTTTTTTTTTTTTTTTTTTTCCTCCAAGATCCATACCGAAATTTTACCTTAGTGGAAAGTGAAGGGTCAAATAAATGAAAAATCTCAATCATAAGTTAAAAAAAGAATTTACATGCGATTACTATATCAACAATATAATAAATAAAATTATTGAAATTAAGACATTTTTAGAGCTTCTTTTGAGTCCCAATCATTGAAAGTATGAAGTGTGAAAATTTCCTTTCCATAAATTTCAAATTAATTCTTTTATATTAATTTTAAAAAATAGTCGTATTTCATTTCACTAAAAAATTTAACTATATTATATTTTCCTAATCGAATGAATCATTATAATCATATAATTGTTACAGTGGTTCTTTTTCCTTTGTTTAAAACATTTATATATTTCAAGATATTAGAGATTTTAAGTATTGCATCATTATTAAATAATCATAATGCATGCCTATTGTAATTCATAACAATAATCATATTTAAGTCAATAACGTCATAATTGTCTTATAACATATTCTATTATATAAATGGCATTGACAATTAACAAAATATTAACAATAAAACTATTGCTAATACGTTCTAATACTGATAAATTAATCAAGTCACAAGTTAAAAAAAAGCAATTTCAGCTTAAATAATCAATGAAATAATTATGTAAGAGTTTTATAAAAATTATATTTTTTAATTAAGAAATTAAGTGAAAGTTACAGAAATTAAGTGAAAGTTTGAGGGATTGAAAAAAGAACGAGGAAATCTTAAAATTCTTCGTTCTATACTTTTTTTTATGTAGATTTTTGTTATGGAGTTTCATTGCATTGTTTTCTTATTGCACAGATCGTGTTTAAAAACATCATCAACATTCTTTAAAATAAAAAGTTAAAAAAAAAAAAGAATCGAAATTCTTTTTGTAAAAATGATTGTAAACTAATTTTAAATTTGCAAGAATCAATTTACTTTCTCTACGCCTTTAAAATTTGGCATCTATCTTTATCAGTTTTGGTAGGTTCCATTCTCAACTCAAGGGTAGGAAACTATATAGATTACCTTACCCACCTTCAATCTAATTTCTAATTCAGATGAACTCTTCTCATAAGGGGATATATGGGTGGCCTTTTTTATCCTCATTGAAAGCACAGTGTGCCCCAGAAAAGCACTCTCCTGGACAAGTGAATCAGGGATGTGTCCCCTAGAGCTCTACATTACTAATTCGGGTGACCGTGTAGTCCTCAAAACTCCAAATCGATGAATGGGAATGAAAGGTACTTTCGTGACCGAACATTCAACCTACATTTACATGGGGACGTGTGTCAAGTTTAAGAGGTCAAATGCGGTCTCCGGAGATTCCTCTTGTGGTGACCTATTGAATACTCCCTTTATCATATAATTTTTTTTATCCCGCTTCTTATCCCCTCCTCGGTTTTTCATTTACTTCTTTAAACTAGATGTTACAAACTAGATCTTACAAACTAGACTGCTCTTCGCCCAATTTACTTTTATGTATAGATTTTTATATATCCATCTTTTATCATTAATTAAAGAAAGTCAAAACACGACTTTTTGAGGGCTTTGTTTTCTAGAAAATAAATTAAATCGTTTTTAAATAGGAATCATGTAATACATTTTTCAATGCTGTAGAATGGGACTGTTTACAATAAAGGTAGTTAACGGTGGGGCAACATGCAGTCTCCTTTAGATTCGCGGTGTAGTCAGAAAACTCTATCTGAATAATATCCCAAATATCTTCTTTTTCATTTATTAATTGAATCAATTTTAACATTTGGACATATTATTAAGATTTTTTTTCCCCTTGCGGTTCGGAAACCGTAGGTTAGTTCATGAAACATTTATTTTTTATTTTTTTTTAGAAAAAAAAATCAATTACGCATTGAAAGTAATACAATCAAAAATTTTTTTTTTGACCGTGCAAAATAACGAAAAGAAAGTTTTGTTTGAAAATAAACTTTTTAACCTTTTCGCAGCTATTTTATTTATCTTTGAATTACAGATATCTTGATTAAATAATTAATTATTAAATATAAATTATTTCATTAATTAAAAATAAATAAATGTAATCAAATTTATCAATTATAATAACTTTAGTACTTCGCGATTTACAATTTAAAATGATATTTTTTGAATGATTACGACATATAGTTCAATGGTTGATTTTTTTCTTCTCTCGGTAATAGAAAATGTCTCTGTAAAAAAAAAAAAAAAAAAAAAAAAAAACTGTTGTGCCCAAACAAAAAAAGAATAATGAATAAAATAACGTTTTTAATGAAACGTTTAAATTCACCGACAGAAAAATAGTAAGGGCACTTATCGGTTTTGATCCAAAGGATGTTTTCCAAATTGCTATAGTTTTTAGTTTTTTTATTTTATTATTTATTTATTTTATTTTAAGAAAAACATTTGTAGTTCCAAAAAATTTAAATGAGAATCAAAATGAGCCTAATGTTTCGAATAAATCATCACAAATATGTATTAAAGTATTCATACAAATTTATTCCATCTGCATATTTTATATTAGCTTATCAATTATGTATTGTTTAGTTTATATGCATTCAATATCTTCCTGTCATCAACAAGGGAAAAAAAATTAAAATATCGACTACATCACTATATGTTAAAATAAACCAACAGTTCTCACTTTCCTCTCGCTATCTTTCTCAATCTTGGGTTTATAGTTTCTTTTTAAGATATTTTTATTGAGCCCCATTGACATGATCTAGCGTTGTATACGTAACAATTGTTAACACATTAACCTAAAAAACACCATTGAGTCCAATATTCTGGTGAAAATAGGAAATAAGGTTTCTGTATCACGGGAATAAAGGGAGATGAAGCTTAAATGCTATTTAGAAATACTTTTTCTGCTTTCTTCTGTCAGATTCGATTGCGAAAAATAAACTCCACTTCATGCTTTTTTACTTAAATGCCCTATTTTCGGGGAAGGGTGACCCCTTGCGCAGAGATTTGATCCCAAATCCTGTATTTGTTGAACTAAACTGACCCCATTCAATGTATGGTAGCTCTACTTTAGATTTTCTCTTCCGTATGTCCTAGCATAATAAAATTTAGGTCTGAATATGCGTCATGATGCTCTTGCAATGATAATGCCTTTGTCGTTTTATATATATATATATATATATATATATATATTTATAAGTATCTGGGAAGGTATTCTGCCTCTTTTATTTTTATACTCAATGACAACTCAACTGGAACTACAAGTTTCACTAAACAGTCACTTATGCTGTATCACTTTCATTTGCACTAGATTATTAACATTTTTAAACGATTCATAATAGTTTTCGTTATTTTAGACAGATTGCACACGAAGCCAATTGTTTGAATGTTTAAAAGATTCTTTTAGAGTTTCCGTTATTTTAAATCCATTTCTACAAAATGCGTGTAAATTTCACTTGCATAAGAATAGTTAATCTTTTTAAGAATTCATGCAAGTTTTTGTGATTTGAAGCCAATTACAAGCTGCATAATACTTTTACTTGCATTTGATAGTTAGAATTTTCAAAAGAATCAGAAAAAGTGTTAGTAATTTTAAGCCAAATACTTACTGCGTATCACTTTCACTTGCATAAAATTATTAAAATTTTTAAAAGATTTTATAAAGTATTCGTTATTTTATTCAAATATTCAGCTACTTACTACCTAATGCTTTTTTTTTTGTATAAGACCTTTTAAATTTATAAAATTTAATATTTTCATTCATTGTGCGAAAGTTTTTATTTTATGTACAGTACTACATTCTACACAATACTTTCATTTTAAAAGGCAGTTTAAATTTTTAAAGATTTCTTGGAAGTTTCCATTATCTTAAGTCAGTGTTTCCCAAAGTGTGGTACTCGTACCCCCAGGGGTACGGGAACAGTTTAGAAGGGGTACGCGTTCTTATGCGAAATATCTTGCTACAAAGGAAAATTTCAAAAAATTTTATTTAAAAAAAAAAAAAAAGAAGCTAGCCATGAAAATTTACGATTACGTATTTTTCTATTGGCTATTTTTTGCAGAGTTAACAGTTAATACTTAGTGGTGTCAACAGCCAGTTGTAATTTTTAACTTTATTCTCCATTCTAAATAAACATATTTAAAAAAAAAAAAAAACATTAATTTTTTTATTAGGGGTACACAGCGTTACGAAAATTTTAGAAAGGGTACACAAAAGTCATAAGTTTGGGAAACACTGTCTTAGGTCTTTATTAGTACTGTTTGGTAAAACGCAATGGCTGCTTTTTTAGGTGCTTTAGTCACCATTCTTTATTTTTATTTTAAAGCTGATATTAATTTAAATGCATATATATTTTTGAATTAATACTTTAATGTTGAATTATTTTTTCCTTATTAAAATAAGAGAAATAATATTAAATATTTTATATTTCGATTTTAATTTTTTAAATGAATGCGTGGTTTCTTGTAATATTTATTAGCATAAGCTTATATTTTTATTAATATCAATGTTTGTGATTATTTCAATGTCTAAGAAAGTTTAAGGCATATGAACCTCAGTCGCAGCTCTCATTTCTAATAAAAAAATACTTAAAGGAGAAAAAATAAATTTAAAGAAAAATTAAACATATAATTTTATAGTCTGAAAATATACTTCATTTAAAAATATGTGGAAACTACTAAGTGAAACAAGTAAATAATCAATAAATCGGTATTGATAAACATTACGAAATCATACTCAAGACAGAAAGAGAAATACCGATCACAGTTAATTAAACTAAATCAATTCCAATTTTTTTACTTGTTATTATTGGTCATCCTTCCGATACGCTATCAGATTAGGAAAACATATTTTTAGAAGCTCAGCCCATCGAAATAAAGATTTAACTATAAGTGGCGTTATTTGCCTTAATGCTATTGCTCGAGATGATAGTCAAAAATTAATATAATCTACAATTTTCACCGGAAATTATCCCTTTCAGGAGACCTTAAAAACTTATTTACACAGAACCTATGTTCATTAGATATCTCAGTACCAACATTAGTACATTTAGTAGATATTAAAAATACTAATTAACACAATACCAGTAGTACCTATTGCAAAAATTAATTATTCATCATTGGCGTCAGAAATAATACTCTGATTTTTCATGATCCACGGTACTTTTTCTCTATTAATCCTTTGCACTTGAAGGCGCTTATCTGGCACCGTAAACTACCTACCACTCTGAATGTAAATATTTATACTCAGGGCTCGTGATTTTTTTAATTTTTTGAAAAGAAATATTTAAAAATTTGTTTTGTTTTTTTAAAATTTAAATCTGATTTTTTTAAATTTAAATCAGATTTTTTTATTTTATTTTCATTCAAATACTCTGTAAGAACTTTAATTTATGATTAAAAAAACTTTATAAATTATTAATCAAAATTAAATTAATATTAAAACAATAATATAGCAATATTTTAGAAGCTCTAACTTACTAAAATAAATTTTCATTATAATACATAGCTTGAATGCATAGCAACCATTTTGAAACAAATGCATCATTGAAATTAAAAGAATACTTCAGGGGTCTGTCTAGGTTTTTCTGAGAGGTACCTATTTTGTGAAAATTTAGACAAAATTTGTAAAAATTGTATTAAAAAATCAACACAAAAATATGGATTTATCGTTTCTTACGAGACACAAAAATAAAATTTTAAGAAAAAGTATTTTGTGAAATTATTCAGCTGTTTTTCCTTAAGTTGAATTTGTGAAGGTACCACTAAACGGTAGTAAATTTGGCTTGGATAGACCCCTGTACTTTAACTATTGAAACAAAGTTTCAATTAGCAAAAGCATAATTTTAATTTAAATTTGTGATTTTTTTTTGTCTTGATTTTTAAGGAAATGTAACAAAATAAATGTAACAGATTGTGTTTATAAATGTAGTCATTCATCAATAAAGAAATAAATATTTAATCTATATATTTTTATATTAAAAAATTCATTTTTAATCCTATATCAAAATAGATAAGCTAAGCTAAAAAAAATTTAAAAAAATCTATGTACTCATTGGAAATGTTTTTCACAAAATTTCTTTATAGAAAATCTAATAATGTCAAAGATACTGTAAACATATTATGAGAAAAAAAAATACCAATTAATAACTCTACTGCTTCAAATAGACTTTGAAAGAGTTTGAAAGGGAAGAATAACACTATATCAGGAAAAAAATATTTGAATCCATTAGTTTTTTTTAATTTTATTTTTTTTAAATTTTTTTTATCCTACTTTGGGCATATTTGGGTAATTTTTTTTAAATATAACCTCAAGCTTCAAAAATATACATTTTAGACCAATAAAATATATTTTAGAATTTTGATTAACATTATTTGCATTTTAAAAAAAAATTCTTGTTTATTAATTCTTTTCTACAGCTATGCAAGTCTATATTAAGACAGCATTAAATGTTTACTTTCATCTGTACTTTCATTCTCAAGAATCAAAAGATTTTTAAAGATTTAATTTCAAATGTGTTGGAATTTAACACACACCAAGAAAAAGTAATTTCATTAACTAAACTTAATTAATGCAACAATTTATATAAAACTAAAAAGAAAAAACAATAAAAGTATCAATAATTTAAAACACTGCTTTTTAACTTTTAAAACCATTATATATAAAAAAAATTCAGTTGATTTAAATCAATGATTTTTTAAAAAAAAATCATTTGATTTAAACCAACAAACCCTGTTTATACTCTTTAATGTTATTAACCACTTTATTTAATGGGCCCCATGTGTTATATGGTAATTGTGTTAACAGTGGGTTTTGTTTTGTAAACTCTTTGTGGCTGGCTGCGTCATTTTATTTGAATACAAGAGAAAACTTCGAACTCAAAAGGTTTAATTTAGCTTTTTTGTACAAAGTTTATTTTTTTTTATTTCAATTTGTACCTATTATCAACATTAACAAAATGTAATACTCGAATGTAATTATTAACGATATTAATTTTTTTATAATTATTTTTGCCAAACTAATATCGGTACTTATTTCGAAGGTTGTAAAAATTACCAAACTATTATTGACTCTAGTGACGCTTAATTAAATGTAGCATTAAATAGTACTAGTGTTGCAGTTATAAGTACTGTGGTAATGAGAATATTTTAAACTTGCTTGATATATGTTCTGTAGTAATAGGTTTTTTCGCACCCTTCGCAGATAAGTAGTTTATTATTACTAAATTACACATGCATGTCACGTAATACACAACTTTTATTTTTTTATAAGTAGTTCAACTCATATTAAGTAGTTCAACTCACCCAAAGAAAGATTATCTATACAAATAGTATGATTTAAAATGTGATATTCAAAATTTACCACCATTTTCCTATGGCTTAATTGATATTATTATTTATTTTATTTCATTAGTTCTGTTTGAGTTTCCATTATTTAAGCTTATTGAAAGACGCTTTAAAAGCGTTAGTATCAATGTAAGAAACTCGTAGTTTCATATACCTTTTAAAACACGAATTAAGTGACGTCATATCCATACGTTGATATTACTTGTGGTAAGCTAATATAATGAAATTTGGTACTTGCACTTCAAAAAGAAGATCACGGATATATACCCACACATGTGACCTGCTGATCGTTTATAAGAAAAATGGCGAGTTAAAGTTGAGCTAAACTGTTAATTAACGTGAAGTAGATTAAATACAGAATACAGCGCCGTATCACACATCGAATTTGTTGGAGAAAATTTTTTTTCTCGTATACTTTTTTTCTTATTTAAGCTTTATATGTTTATTTATTTCATTGTAACCGTGATATGTTTCTGTTTTGTGTACCCGTCAACTTCGACGCATAATTAGCTTGTTCATATTCTATCTGGCTTCGTGCCTGTCTTTGAGTAAATATATAGTGAAAGAAATGAAATCGTAGTGAAAGAATATTGAATGTGTCTCCTAAGAGAAATGATACTTGACGGGCTTGGCTTACTCAAAATAGAATGAAAAGAACAGTTGCTAATGTAAACAAATGCCACGTTTCAAGAACCAATTAGGATCGAAATATCCACACTACGTCACTTGCTGGTATCCCATTAAAGATAAATAATTCGTAACTGAAAGCTAGTAAATCACTCATACATATTTTAAAATATTTACTTCGTTGTGCATCAGTTCGAATTAATTTTTACTCATATATTTATTTTAATTTGAAATCAAAAATAATTCTTTTACTGCTACATTCTTAATTTCGCTGCGTCTTGATTGATTTATGTGAAAATGTCTTGACTTTTAAAATCGCATCTAAATATTTTTGCTGCGTTACCGAATACTGAAAACCAAATCAAAACTTGTATTTGATATTTTTGTATTTTATTAATATTTTATTTATTTATTTTGTTTATTCATTTAATTTGTTTTTGAACTTTAATTAGTATTTATTAGTTTAGTATAAATTAAATAAAGATGAATGAAAGTAATCGAAATTCCCAGCCCTCTTTCATGACACACTCCTATCGCGATTAATGTACTCCTAAGGTAATGTACTCCTAATATGACGAAGGTCTCATATAAATAAGTTGGGCAGTTCTTTCACTTTTGCACTTTACTTGTCCAATTTATTTCTGTTGAGTGTCGGGGTGATATATAAATAAATATTTCTCAATGAATATACGGTTGGCGGTCATTTTGAGATGCTACGAAGGTGAATAGAGGTCGTTTATAGGACGGCAGAAGGTCAATTGGCGAATTTCGGGGCATCCCTTACCGCGCGGTGTGACGACCGGGGCTGAACTCTGATTCAAAATCGAAAAGCCCTGACCCCGCCGGCGGTGCGGTCATTACCAGACGATGACTCCCGATTGAGGGAGGTCATAGTGTATAAACAGAGTTGTTTTTATCCGATACCCCCCGCCCTGAGTTCAAGGCCGATGAAGTCGGAGTGTACTTCCGTTTTGTTATATTATCGAATTTCTTAGAAACTTAAGTGTATTAGCATATGTTAAATTATTCAGGATTTGGATTTTACATTCAACTGTAATTTTTCTTATACCTGAACCAACTTAAACTTTATTATTTATTCGATTATATCACGTATTGGTTGCGTCACATGCCGCTAATATTGGATGTTTATTTTTTTTTCTTCGTTCACCGGGGGGGGGGTTGATGAACACCGTATTCACAATGTTATGAATTTAACAAAAGACTCAATTTGAGCTGTTATGTTCGAATTCAATGAAATTAAAAACTTATTTGAAAGTGATAACACAATAAAGAGACAAAAAAGAATTAAAGAAAAAATAAATTTTCAAAGAATATTAATGTTTTTTTTTTTTTTTTTTTTTTAAACTGCGCATAAGCTTTAATAATAAAAAAGTTTAAAAAAGAAGGGAAAAAAAAAAAAAAAAAAAAAAAAAAACAAGAAAAGAAAGAAAAAGGAAAAACAGTTTTTAAAGGAGAAGTAGAAAAACTACCAAAGATAACAAAATTATTTAAAAATTCTTTTAAAAAATGAAAAAGTTAGAAAACAAAATAACAAAAAGATAAAGTCTCGTCATCAATTCACACGATTATATCCAAAAGTTAGAGTTCTAATATTGTATCAATTTAGCAAAAGGTAAAATATATTATTACAATAATGTGAGGAGCACAAAAAAAAAGAAAAGAAAAAAAAAATAATAATCGATATGAAAATAAAACACATGTTAAATAAAATAAATTTTTTATTGTGATTTTTATTTTTCTCAAATTTTTGTTCTATTTTGTATTTTCTTATATTTTTGGGTTTTTTGCTTGATATGTTTCATTTCCATATCGCTTTTTCTTTGTGCTCCTCACACTATTGTATTAATATATTTTGCTTTGACTGCACTGATACAATGTTAAAAAGCACTCTAATTTGCGGATATAATCGTTTGAGCTGACGACGAGATTATATTTTTTTATTATTTTGTTTTCTGCCATTTTATTTTTCGTTAAAATTTTTAAAAGAATTTGTTATTTTTGGTAGTTTTTCTACTTCTTTAAAAATATTTTTTTTTTCTTTGTAGTACTTTTTCTTCTTCTTCTTCTTATTATTATTATATATATACTTTAATTCTTGTTTTTTATGGCGCTGCAACCCACAGTGGGCCTTGGCTTACTGATCAATGTTGTTCTAAATCTTTTTATTCTTAGTCTTGGATTTCCAATTTGATATTTTTATTATTGTTAGATCTTTTTTTACAATATGTAACCATCTCTTTTTTTTGGATTTGAAGTTTACAGTAAAGAACTTAGAATATAATTATATATTTTAATTCTTTTATTCCTTTCGTAGTAATATTGTAAATGATGTATCAATTAACGTTAGTCATTACGACCTCAAACTGTTAAAAATACTAAGTGTGCAATTTTAATTTATTTTAATTAATCTTATGATTTCCAATAATTTGATTGCACGAAATTCTTATCACATCTTAAGTGAATCATATAGTTCATAAGATGGCATTGTTTACAGGGTTTACACTCTTAAGTGCGTTGACTCATTTAACTACTTTGAAAGCACCCATTTAGAAAATATTTATATTTTAGTGTCTTCGTGTTCTGTAAATGGGATTTAGGTTGCTCTTATTCTCAATATTGACTAATGATTCTGTTGCAATTCCGCGTTGTAGAAATGGTGACACTGTTGCAGTAAAAGTGTGTCGACTTAGGTCTTTTTATTATAAAATAGAACAACTTTTGGTTTCTCCAGGTCAATTTTAACCTTCATTGAGATTGAGTAAAAATAATATAATGAGCTCTTAATGACCCAGCACTTTCTTTTTTAATCTCGATGCGATTTCAGAAATGATAAAACCATATTTTTTTCTTCTTTTAGAATTACGTGATGTGTATTTATAAAAATTATTTTGTATCGTTTGAGGGTGAAAAAGTAGAAAATGTTTTGAAATTAAACAAGTTAACAATATTTCCACCTAGAAAAAGCATTTAAATTTTTTTACATATTTAGACTTGTTTATAAAATTAAATTATAACAGGTTAATTTTTTTTTTGTGAAAATTTAAATTATACATTTTTACTGTGTCTAAAATTACATCCATCTTTATTTTTTGTGAAAATTTAAATTATACATTTTTACTGTGCCTAAATTACATCCATCTTTATTTTTTGTGAAAATTTAAATTATACATTTTTACTGTGTCCAAATTACACCCATCTTTATTTTTTGTAAAAATTTAAATTATACATTTTTACTGTGTCTAAATTACATCCATCTTTATTTTTTGTGAAAATTTAAATTATACATTTTTACTGTGTCCAAATTACACCCATCTTTATTTTTTGTAAAAATTTAAATTATACATTTTTACTGTGTCTAAATTACATACATATTTATTTTTTGTGAAAATTTAAATTATACATTTTTACTGTGTCTAAATTACATCCATCTTTATTTTTTGTGAAAAAATAAATTATTCATTTTTACTGTGTCTAAATTACGCCCATCTTTATTTTTTAAATAAATTTTTGAATTAAATATATTTTGCAACATGCTTTGGTAGAAAAATTTTCTCGAGAAAGATAATAAAAATATTTAATTATTTAAATCTTTCGACAGCTTCAATTAGTAATTAGTAGCAACTAAATTTTATTCTTAAAATGCATTACATACTATAAATAATTATATAATAGTTAATTAACTTCTTGTTTTTTTTTATTTTTTATTTTTTTTAAAGACATATTACTCTTTACGAGAAAGAGTAATAATTTTTTTTTTAACTGTCAAGCGCTGCTATTAGTTTCATTTTTATATCAATTAATAATAAATTAATTCTTTTTTAGTGAAATAAGAATAATTAAAGTTTCTATTGAAAGGTATAAAGTGAAAAGCGAATTGTGTACATCATTTTCAAAGTACATGTATAATAATTTTAAATTATAAATCAATAGATGCTTAGCTCACTTTATCTTCCTCATAAAATAAAATTATATCAATTATTCTACTGAAAAAATTATTTATTTATTTTTTACTGTATAGCTGCAAATTTTTGATTTTTCCATAAAAAGTTAGAGAACATTTTATTGAAATAAAAAAAAAAACGCAATATCTAAAGATTTCAGTTTTTAAAAACTCAAAAATTACGTTTTGAAATTTAAATGTTATTACGTATTTCGGTGTTTTTTTTTTTTTTTTTTTTTTTAACTTATTAAAATTAGTTTAAAGAAACAGATAATTTTTTATTTTTTATGACTAGAAAACGGGAGTTGTACATGACTACATCTGATCTCGGGCCGTAGGTTGTGCGCTTTTACTATATTCCATTATTGTTTTTATATCTAATTTGATTCAATCATAGTTAAGCAATTTTTAATTTTATCGTTTTGAATAATTATTTTGAAGCCATAACATAGTATGTATTTTAAATTGTATATCATTTTATGAAGTATATAAAGAGTTTTTAAATACAGCAACGTATGATACTTTTTGTAACTTTATTTATTACCTCTAGAAATGAAAGGAAATGAGCTCAAGTTCAGTGATGAGTAACTAATATATGAAGTTACGAACCGGGGCTTTTTAGCAAATAAAATGAAGGACTTGAGGCGGCCTAGATCTGAATTTGTTGACCGTGTCATCCACTTTCTTTATTCCCTCTTTCTTTATACTCAGTGAATGAAAATATATATGACACTGCGGCCTACTAGTCACCTTTAATGTCCTATCTTGCTCTCATTTAACCTTCGATACTCTCATATGACCCTGTTTTCTACTTTCCTTTCCTATATAATCCTTATTTTGTTGTTTACTTTCATTGGATTTGTTTATTTTTTCCGTAAAGCGCGTAATTTCCGTAAACGCCAATGTACACATGAATTTGTTTATTTGCTTAATATATTAAAGGGTTATTCTAAAAAGGGTGAAAAGTTTAAACTTTTTAGAATAAACTTGTTTGCAAAAAGAAAAAGAAGAAAAAAAAAAAAAAACAATATATTTTCAAAAAAAATAATAATATGAATTGCGTACATAATTTAGTTTACTTTTTAATTATTGACAAATTTTTGGCTTATTTATTCAAATTTTTTTCTTCCATTCTCTAAATCAGAGGTTCCCAAAAGGTGTTCTGAGGAACCCTTAAGTTCCGTGGAAGAATTAAAGGGTTTCCGAAAGTCAGAAATTTTTTAACCAGTTATAATTATGTTTGTATCCTATCAATAATCCAGAACTAATATTTCGTATATTTATATAAGCTTATTTTTGTAAAATGTCAATAAAGAAATAGCAATATTTAAAAATAATAATAATAATTCTTTTCTCTGAAAAAATATCCATATTGAATAAATTTTAGGAAGGATCTGCATTTATAAAAAATTTACTAAGTGTTTCTCTTAGAGTTTTTCAATTCAAAATAAAAAAACAAAATTTAGATTAAAGAATTATTTTTCTCGGATAACCTTTCTCAGCGGTAATAACAATTATTTTTTGAAAATCACGATTCTGCTTGTTTTATTATCTTTCAGTGTATGCATACATCTAAAACAAATTCATTATATCAAGTATTTCATTCTTCACATTAAATATTTTTAAAATGAAAGGAATTTCTCTCTCTGTATGAATTTTTGGTTTAACTTTTACTTATTTGCTTACATAATAACGACTTTTCTATACCCCATTGTACAAAATAGGTTTTATGGTTAAATAAGTTGAAGGGTTATGTGTTCTCTCTGGAAGCAAAAAACGGGAACAAGGGATACGAATATACCACTGAAAAATCTAATCTACCCTAATTTTCAGAGAAATTTACAACCAATTCTAAAAGTTCTTTGAGTTTTGTCAAAATGATGACCTCACAAAATAATAATCTGAAGATGCTTGCGGTAAACTAAGTATATTCTAATATGCTTTTATTAGTCATTATAAAGATTTCCGAACATTAAATCTTACCTATAGCTTTTAATAAGATTAATAGTAAATTTAATGGATGAAAGTGCTTTGTGAAATTCGTTTTATGATTTAATTTAGTGATTCTTTGTTTTATGAAACTTTCAAGTAAAAATTTTGATTGAAAAACTTAACAATTGCTGTTTTAAAAAAAAATTCGGTCATTTATAAGTAAACTCTTCTATTGATGTATGCGTACATTTTTAAATCATTATTAAAAATATGCTAATTTAAAACATGAAAACATTCAAAATATTATTTTGGAAATATCAGATGATTAATGTTGGTCTGAACAGTGGCTACCCTGAATCACAGAGAAGAAAGACCTGGATAAAAATACCGGGAAAAAAACATCGGAAAAAAAATACTGGAAAAAAGTATTTTTTCCCCCCAAAAAAATTTCCAAAATTTATTGTTTTTAAAAAAATAAGATTTTTAGATTTTTGATCTAAAGAAGGTAGAGGAGTAAACGTGAGCAAGTGATAATATTGATTATTTAAACTATTGTTGCTTTTAGAATATTATCAAGATAGAGCTGATTTTTACCTACAAATACAGTTTGAAGTAAATAATGCGATTTTTTTTTTATTTTAATTAATGTTAAGGTCTAATATGCATAAAATTATAATTAACAAGTGAACTTAATTCCAATTCTAAGTAAAGACAATTCTATGAGTAGTGTATTTTAGATATTATTATTATTTTTTTTTTTTTAGAAAATAAAATATTTCTTTATTATTTAAGTCGAATTTGATTTTTATTTTATAAACTATACTTTGCGAGTTAATATTTAATGTCAGCTGAAAAGTATTTCGGAAATATGTACTAATTAAAAAAAAATAATAATAAAAGCTTCTTTACATGTTGTTATTATTTTGAATTATAATAAAATTGTTTTAAATCATTAGTTTCTTATAAATGTTTTATTGTACAAGCATTAATTAAAATTATTTATGAAAGTATGGAAAAAAGAGTACTAAGAAATTATATACTTTAAAAAAAATTTAACCTAATTTAAAAATGATTCAACCTAAAAAGTGATTTACTTTTCCGTACTTTTTCCGGGTGCTATTTTTTTCGCTTACTCTATATTCTTTATTGTGAGTACTCTTCCTCATCCTTAAACTGATGCTAATTACGATATATCTTTTTTATTTTAAAATCCACTCAGATTTAAAGATTAGACTAAATAAAGAGTCCTTATTTACTGCTGCTCATAATATTTTTAAGTTTAAAACAATTGAAAAAGTACGGTGTAAATAAGAAGGATGATAAAACATCTTTAAGAATGATAAAAAATGCAGGCACAAACACTTTGTTCTAGCCATTTATTTTAATAAATTTCAAATTAATGCTGTATAATTCTTACTCTATATTTATTTATTTATTTTACTGAATCACCATTTTTTTTTTTTTTTAAATTTGTAGCACCCATGGCACTTATTCACAGTAATTTTTTGCTAATTCTTTGTGAGATTTTATCTATCGTCACCTCTCCCTCACAAAAGTTCATGAACTCGTTTCTTTCTCTTTCACCATTATATAAACGGTCCAACTCATTTTATTCGTAGGGTGAGCGAGCAAGAATGATTCATAGTTGAGATCAGAAGTACTTGAGCACCCTCCTTTCATCCCATGTAGGCCAGTAGCTGCACCAATAAACCGTCCCACTGGCTTCATTCACCTACCCTTCGAAAACCTTTCACTGGCCTTCCATTGCAAAATACTGACCCACATTCCATCCCCATCTTCCGTATTTTCTATTCCCTTTCTCCCGCTCTTCCTACCTGGACAACCTTCCAATACTGATGTTTTCCGGCTCGTTCAACCTTCCGCGTGCTTGGAAGCGGCCAAACGGCCTTCCGCCATCCACACGAACTGGTGAATCCTTGTTTGTAGAATCCGCTTTCGCTCATTCTCCAAACGAGGATGAAATTCTTCCTGATTGCGAGGAACAGGAAGATTAGGAGTAAATAGGGATGAAGGAAAGGATGGTTGTTTTGTTCAATCAAGTTCTATTCGTTTTTACTCTCCAATATTAATCATCTTATATTTGTTCAGAAATGTGTGATAAATAAAAACCGGAATAACTTGGTTTAATGATCGGATTTTTGCAAACTTTCTTGCTATCTTTAAATGATTGGAAGGCTGACTATACATGCCTCGATTTGTGCAAGTGAAGTTACGAAATCTGACACAAAAATGTTCTTTCTCTGTACAAATAAATCTTTTTTTTTTTAAATTAATTTAATTTTATTGACTTATAAAGTATGGGTGAGGGATATCTGCAATCTGATGCTATAGTCAGGAAAGGGACCTACGTTTTACATATTTCGTCATAAATTTGGGACTAAAGCAAGCTAAAAGGTTTTTACGTACAATTATGAAATTCGTTTTTCCACGCAAAAATACATAAGTAATAATATTTAATAATTAGTTATAGATTATTCTTTATTTTTTATTGTTAAGTTTAATAAATGATCAAAGCATTTATTTACTTATTTGTAATTTAACTGTTTTGCTGTAATTTTAAATAATAATTTAATGCGAAGCAAATTGTCATTTTAATGAAGTAAATTTAATTGACTTAAGTTATATAGGTACTCCTTGTTAAATTTTTCAAGGAAAAGATTAAAACGTTTTTATACATATAAAATAATCCGAAATAAAAAAGGACATTTGCTTTTATTGTGAGTGTAATATTTTTTTTATTGGTATCATTAACATTTTGTCCTATTTTTGGTTTAACGTGGAAAATAATATTTTGGTATAATTTTTATTTTTATTATTATTTTTTTTTTAATAGAAAATATCCGCATTCCTATTTTGCGCTTTCAATTTTTAGTTATAAACGTGCTTAAATACTTTATTGAAAAATACTTTATTGAAAAACTGAATGATAATTTAAAGCGAGTTGTCAAAAAAAAATTTTCAGCGAATGTTATTGTAAATATACCATGTTTTAATAATTTTTGACCCATCAATACACTTTACTTGTCTCGATGTGTCGAAAAATTATATTGTATGACAGATATTAATAAATATATTCTGTATAGTAAATATAAATATGATATCCCAAATGGTCCTATTTCAGTAAGCTAGAACAATTTGGAGTATGTAGTAGTAAAAACGCCCCAAAACAACTCAATTTTTTTTTTTGTTGTTGTTGTTTGAAACGTTTTTATTTTACTATTTATTTTGTCTGGAATACATTTTATTTTATTAATTTATTTTTAGGTGTTATCAACACGTATTCCATGTTATTTTAGCTCTTGCAAAAGCAGGAAGTACATCGAAAACCCCTTTTTTCACATGATATTTGACGACATATGAATAAACTTCTTTAATATTATTTTAAATGCTAATCTACCACATATAATTTTTTTTTTCGATTAGAATTAAATTTTTTTGATTTTTTAAAAATTATTTTTTGTGTACATAAAAATCTAATCTTAAGTCTCATTCTATTAAAACAAATTAATCATCCAAAGAGCGTATCGAATGAAAAAAAAAAGTAAAAACATTAGTATTTATTTTGTTTTTTATTTTATCCTTCCTGAACAGTTATTTTATTTTTAAAATTTGTACGATAAGATTATTTGATTAGCAATATGTTTTATGAATTTGATTTTTATCGACTAGACTCACATATTTGACTGAAAAATTATAAAAGCTTATCTTAAGTGTGTTGCAGTTGTTCTGGCTGTTTACATCTTTTTTTAAGGTTGCATTGCTAATAATATTATTTTATCATATCATGTCATATCTTTTCTAGAGGTTCCTAAACTTTTATTGCGTTATAAGATTTTAAACAATAAGGAAGCACTTATGTTTTCCCATTTTATATAGCATTTATTTATTATTATAATTATTTATGCTAAATCTGTAAGGTGAGCTTACTTATCCGTATTCAGAAACGAGAGCACCAAAAGGCCCAACCGACCTCATCTCCGTATTTCCTTGGCCGAGATCTAGATCCTATGACCGTATCTTCTTTCGTTTTCGCTCCCCTTACCCTTGAAATTCATTACTCTAATATCAAATAGCACACTATGTCCTCATATTGTCCTTAACTGTATACCTGTTGCCCTTCAAGGGACCCTCTCGACCTACAGACCTAAAATACAAAATGCTACCTAAATATACCGCCTCTCCGCCCTCACAACAAGCACCAGCAGGAAAAGGTGAAAGTTTCATGGCCCGTCCATTGAAAGTGTTTCGTTTGACAGATTGACAAAGGAAATTATTTTTTTTTTCTACAAATCTTAAGATTTTATTATTATTATTATTACCATTTGATCGAGGGACGTTTTCTGATTGCAAACAAACCTCTAAAACAAATTCAGTATTTTTTTTTATCAATGTATCATAGTAAGAATTTATTATTTTCGTTAAATCGGGAAAGCCCCCCTTTTCACACCTTGCAAACAAAATTTAAAAAAATTTTGTAATAAATAAATAAATATATAAATAAAATAAAGTTTTGCAAATAATAAAAGAAAAACTATATGTAAACATTACTATATAAACAATTAAAAACTGTGCAAAATCTATCATATAAAAGATGTAAATTATATTTATTATATACATTAAGAGCCTAAAAATAACCATGTTTGAAAAATAAAATAAAAACATTGATTTAAAAAAAAAAATACCGAAGCATTTTTGTTTATTTTAGTTTATTTATTTTAATCTGATGGGTGAGCACCATTTTAAACAGTTTATGCTCTAATTTAATTTTTCGGTTACAGCGCCATCTGCACAGTAAAATGCATAAACTTCCAGGTCAAATAGGGTTACTTTTTCGGAGAATCCGAATCTGCAATAAAAATAGGGGTTCATATTTAAGATTTCAAAGCTACCTCTCCCCCATCCCTTTGAGGGTGTTGAAGGAACGAGTTTGGCATCATTTGATAGCGTTTGAAAAATATTGAATACGTCAATTTTTACAATAAATATTTATCGAAATATTTGGATTCTTCTAAACTTTTTTCTTAACAGTCTGTATTTACACATACATTAATACATTACCTTGGGTACATTAAGCAGATAAAAATATAAATTTTGATTACATCCACTAGAAGATACGCCATGACTTTTTTTTGTGTGTGTGTGTGTGTTCACTATATTCTAAATACTGTAACCAGCGTATTGTGCACGGTGTTTTGTAATGTCTGCCCCAAATATATATTTTTAGAATTCTTGCAAAAATAAAGTCAATAGAGTTTACTCTTTGATACTTTAGAGAAAAAGACAAATATGATATCAAGAGGTTTCGCATCATTATTGAAAAATACGAGATGAAAATAATTTAAACCAGTTTGATTGCCTAATAAAACTCGTAGGTGGTTTTAATTATCGCGTTTCTACTTCTCTCTGTGTTCCCTCAGGCTATTAAACATGTTTTGATGTATTCATTTAGCGACCCTCTGTAATGTTTCGTACAGTGTGTAGACTTTTTTGACCAAGTTTCTTAAAATATATATTATGGATAGCTTTTTTGAAGCACTCTTATTATGAATGGAAATGTTTAATCTAATGAAATTGACTAGTGGGGGTAGGAATGCGTCTGTTTACCATTTAATATTGATAATTACTCATAATTTTAAATCTAGTATAAGGTTCTAAAAATATATTTTTGGAATTACTTGATTAGTTGGCAGTTAGTTGGTTTTTGTTAAGAAAGTTTTTTTTTTTTTTTTTTTTTTTTTTTTTTAAATTAAAGGTCTATACTTCCTTGTTACGGGTATTTCAATTTAATTTGCTTTGTTGATGTCTTTATACATAAAAAGTTCCTTCAATACAGCTTCATTCGTTATATTAGTAATTTTAAGTTATTATGTTTAAAATAACGATTTCGGAATTGAAACAATTTGGTTTTAAGAGAATAGCGTTGTTTGACTTGTGCAATAATAAAACATTGGTCATAATAAAACATTGCAATAATAAAACAGTGCGCGTCTGTCCGAAATTTATAATTCCGAATCCGAAATCGAATAACATAACGACACGAACCTGAATATGCTGTTAATTTTTACTCGAATTAATTTCAGTAGCCTACTGTCTCGAAATTATAGATTCAATAATGAACTATAAATATAGTTAGATGGAACCATATCGTCGCATAAATTTGCTTTATTAAGATGTTTAATTTAACATCGTTTCGGTCAGTTTGTGTAATTAGGTTTTACACGATACAATAAATTAATTCGTTATTTAATTTGCAACAGATTTAGATAATGTGGCGTTCATCTCGATATTTTTTTTTTTTTTTTTTTTTTTTTTTTTTTTAAATTTACTTAAACCGTACTAATTTTTTTCCACCATAATTAAAAATGAATCATTTCGAAGGTATTAAACGGAGAAAATTTTCCATCAAAAACTTGTTTAGTGAAAAGAGGCAAAAACAATGCTTGAGGTTGAGGAGTTAAATAAATAATGGAAACTTGGCGAGCTTGTTTTGGCGTTGCCTTTTTCTGCCACCTTTTGAAAATTTTTCTTTGTTCTTTGTTATAATAACAGACCAGGAAACGAACTATTTAATAAGTGAAAGGAGATCAAGGAACCATAAAGGTCTAGTTGTTGGGGTCATATTTTGTAGAAGAGGGCGAGGACAAGGAAGATATCTATGAAAGATTGATGTTAAGGGAGCGAGGGAAAGTCAGGAAATGGTGTGTTGGAGGTCGATGACGAGGTATTATTGAGATTAGTAGGTTCAAAAATGTAAGACGAGGACATTCGGTCGTCAAAGAATTTGGAAAGTTTCTTTTATGCGTTAAAGGACAAAATCATCGACAACTGGAGCAAAACGGTCAGTTGGACCAAATTGCTTATTGAGTTCGCTCATATTCACCATGGTTTTGTCGCAATACTTAATAATCGGGACATTTTTAGTGGTTACTAGGTCGGGGGAGGGAAAGTTAGTAATGGTATGATGATTAAGATTTTGAGTTACTCTGTTCTTGTTGAATAATAATAAACATAAAATAATAATAACATTACTAAGAAAATTTAAAAAAAAGTTCTGGAGTTTATTTTCAAAGTTACATGTATTTCTACTAATTATTTATTTTGTGTAAGTTCTTTAAAATAAGATAATATACATTAAAACTAAGCTCTTCATTTTATTTCGATATAAATAGGTTTTTATTGAAAATTTGACAAAGAAATATTTACATTTAATTTTCAAAGTAACTGCTATATAAATTAAGTTCCTTCTGTTAAATTACTAACAACATCAAAAAAAGAGGGAAAAAAACTTACAGTAATTTTAAATCTTTATAGTAGTAATAGTAACCTTAAAAATTTTCGCCTTTTTTTTTTTTTTTTTTTTTCGACAAGATTTTAAAAAATATATATATATATTTTTTTAGATAATTTTGTATTTATTTTTAGAAAAAAATGTTTCCTTATAAAAAAATACAGAGACATTAGATTTTAAATGTTATGGGATAAATGCTGCTATAAACTATCTTCTGACTAAAAAATGGCTGAAATTCATTTTAAATATTGATACATTACGTATGTAACTGAGCTCGATTAAAACCCAAAAAAAATAGAATTGACGAAAACAGTCAGTGAGCAAACGTTATTATTATTATTATTTATTTATTAATAATAATATGAGGTTGAAAAATATATGGTCAACATTAAAGAGGCAAATGAACTTAGGTGACATGAGGGATGGCGTTAGAAGAATATTAACTTAAGTCCACAAATCCCCATAAACTGAAAAAAAATAAAGAAAATTAAAATCCCTTTATGGGTTGCAAAAATAATTACAATTAGAAGAAGAATTGCTTTTCTTAAATGCCTTTTGAATTGAGGTCTGCTTTTTTTTCTGCGGACCATACAAAAGCAGAAGGGTGCAAAATCATTAAAAATATGTTTAACTTGATTTGAATAATCCTTTATTTAAAACACTAAATTGCGAAACAGTTTAGTTGTGTGGAACAAAATTCCAGTTTGAAACGGAAATAAAAAATTAAACAAACAAAATCTTACGTGTAAGTAAGAGGTGATTGTATATTGCTTATTTTTGTTAAGCAAGGGGTAAGGGTCTAACTTCTTCAAAAATATGATAATATTTTTGAAGGGATGATGTTTGAATGACTCCTATAAGTTAAATTCAATAATAATAATCTTACTGTCTTGAGGATTCGCCATAAACATGAATGCTCAACCGGAATATCGGCTTATCTCCAAAAGATTAATCATAGTTTAAAGTTATTGTTTTAATCATATTTTATATATATATTTTTTAATTAAATCTAATTGTGCTGCAGTTTTGCAGTTTTTATTTAATTAAACTTATTATTCATATTGTATCCGCAGTTAAAAACAGTAATAATTTATTATGAGGTTCGGTATGTTTTATTACTCATTTTCTAAATATCGAATTAAATATAGATGGTGTATAAAATATTTGAAGAAATTTTTTTTTTTAATTGAATTGATTTACTAATTTAACTGCGCATTATCAGTTCAGAGGATACACAGAGCTCACTAAATATTTCAAAAATAACCTTACAAAAAATAGTGCCCCAATTATTTGTAGACTCTTGTCACAGAATTTTAGGAAAAAAATATTCAGGTCAGTCGAGTGATATTGGAGGTCGCTCCAAACCCCTCACTAGGTCACCCGAGTTCTCTGTGGGGCATACAAGGTGATCTTCACAGTCCGAGGATTGTCGGACGCAGGGGTGTTAGATTAGATTAGGTCAAGGGCGCCCTTCCTCCCACTGAAACCGCTGGCCTGAAACCTCCGACAATTCAATTTCAAGGTTAGGTCATCTGTTATTTTCAAGGTGAGGTTAAACAGTTAATCCGACAAATTTGAAATGTACTGAAAACTAATTGGGGTGCAAATCACTTTTCCTCTGAATCGGGAGTACAATAGGAATGTATGAATCCTTTTGGCATACAATGGAACTCTTTTTTTTTTTTTTTTTTTACCATAAACATTTGTTATTTATTAATTTCTCACTATATATTTCGATATATATTTTAATAAAAATGTAATTTTAATAACACTGGTGAACAAAATTTTTTATTTTATTTATACAAATACTTTATCGTGTCTAATTCGTGTGTGGAGATTACAAATGAGAAACTAGTTTTGCTCCTAAAGCTCGAGATTTAACATTTACAGATTACAAATACAATTCTAGTTTATTTTTTGTCGAAATGTACAAGTTTTAAAACGTTATCTGTAACAGCGTATCTTAAATGTTGCGACTAACTTCATGGGGTAAAAGAACATCATCAGGATTAAAACTGCATTAAAACCCATCCTTGGAAATTTCGTTATACACGGCTAAGGGAGCTTTCCTATTGCGATCTGTTCAGAAGCACACGAAGAAACAGTTCATGATAGGGAAAGCGCCTCTAGCGGCGCGTGACGGCATTTCCGAGCATGAATTCGTATGCAATTTTAATCCTGATAATGTGCCATTACTCCTCTAAAATTTGCTCGCAACATAACATTTATGTAGCCCCCTGTTATACATAACGTTTTTAAATGTGTACATTAAAAAAATAGACTAAAAATGTCATTAAAAAACAAATATTACAAAATTTATTGCCCTTCTTACGTGAAAATTTTAAAAAATTGAGCGAGTTTGGACGTAAGCATGTGTGCAAATTTTATTTGAAATTAGAACTTTATTGAATCAAATATTTTCAGAAAAAATCTTATCATGCCATGAATCACCTAAATCAACCATTAAAACTTTTTAAAAAAATATTAAATAATTTTATTATTACAATTCCTAGGCTATTAATTTACGCGATAAACAAGTCCCGAAGATTTCTACATTTTTGTATTTTTTATTTAGAAAAGAAAAAAATTTTAAAGTTTCAACTTAATCTTGTATAATAAAAGAAGGTTTATTATATACAAGATTAAGTTGGAACTATTAAAATTTACTTTATTGTATTTACTTAAATTGAAGCCTTCTGTACTTTGAGCCGCCGTAATTAAAATATAATTTCTCAGGTAAAAATATGTTCTATTTCAATATTGCATATCTTTAAGATTCATATTTTTTTATATCAAAATTAAAGGTGCAATTTGATCTCTCTCCATCACTAAAATATTGTTGATAAGCACAAAATAGTTTTTTTTTTTTTTTTAACGTATCCAGTTATGTTGGAATTTTAAATATAGATAAATTAGTTATCAGAACATCTTTATATTTTTTATTTCGTTCTTATAATCAAGAAATTTTCATCACTCCATGAAACAGATCTTCTAGTTTTCCTTAATTTAGAGACAGCCCATTATTCTCAAAGGTAAAGAAGCTTGATATAATTAATTCGAATGGGCCTTTCTTGACCTTCAGAGGGTGCCAAAAAATACTGAGTGTCCCAGATTTTGCACTGATCCGACCTTCACGGAGTTGGGACTAACCTACTGAGATGGTCTGCGACCGAATTTAACTTCTGAAGAACCTCGACCAAGGGCAGAAGCATATTTTCATTGGGCAAATGAAATAACTTCTATACCAGTACTTTGTTTTGAAAGTGAAGTTGGATGAAGAAATTTAGGGCAACTTGTACCGCGCGAGAGGCCCCATTAGGGGTCGACCTTATTCCCTCCTTCGGATCCTCCTGCTGAAAGTGAAAGTTTTATTACACTTTTCCATGCCTTTCGGGCATATTTCACGATAACTTTCTCTTTTTTCGAATGTAGGATCTTTTTTAAGTGCTGCTCTAATTTCTTTAATGGGAAGCTATTGTTAAAGTTGTTTAAAATTGTTTTAAAAAAATACTCTAAAGACGGAACTATCAATCTATGTATAGAATATCCATATTCAATTAACTCCTTTGCTAACATCATTGCCAAGAAGTTTGACGTCAATTTTGATAGAATTGCCCAAATAGAGAACTAACTAACTGTTACATTTTTTTCTTCTTCTTCTGAAATCTTATCTAAATATTTTTTTTTTTGGGGGGGGGGAATTAAAATCTGTCTTTAGGTTATAAGTTATTCTTCATCCCCAAATCTGCATTTACATTTGTAACAGCAGTTGTTTCAATTCCAATAAGTGTAAATATGAATCGAAAATAAGTGTAAATATGAATATATTCAAATTATTATATAAGGATTGACTAGATCAAAGTTTTTAATATTATTGTGCTAGCATGCAAGCTTTTAAGAGGAAGGGATTGAACAAATATTGCGTGAGCGTATTTTTGACTATTTCGAATTCTTCCTTAGTCGGCAAAAATAAGCAAGTCACAACTTCTCCCATGTTTAAGTAAAAAAGTCGCAACTCATCTGGTTTAACTTTGACATCAACTGTAGTAATCTAATTTTAGGGTTGAATTCAAATAAAGGGTGTAATTTCGTAAAGAACATGCTTCAATTAATTTTATAACGTTAAAATAAAGTTATCTTAACGTCAGCGTTGCTGAAATCCCACCCACCTATTCAGTGCTTACTCAATATTTGAACGGCCCGAAATGAAAAACCTACACGAAAAAAAAATAGTACTTAATACTAACAGAAATCAATAATATTTTATTTATAATATCTACATTACTCGTATTGAGAATTTCAGCGTCCGATTTTAATAATTATATTTTACGCTATGAATAATACCATCTGTGTATTAAATGTCAAATCGTGATTTATTTCGATTTCTTTACTTTCGCCCCATTTCAAAGTAATCTACTTAGAAAAAAAAAGATCTACGGCTGAAGGTGAAAGTAGAATAAAAACCATTTGAGTGGGAGTGCCGGAAACCAAAACGTAAAATCGGGTTTCAGAATCACCTCGCTCTACATGCGATGGATGTTGAGAATGAGGATTTCCAGATAAACGCGCTACTTCGCAAATATCTAGGAAGAACTAGTCACACCATTCGTCCTGACTTACTCCGATTTTTCAATCCGAGAGCAAGCAATTCCTGGTGGATCGCCTTTCACGATCCCGAAACCTATTTTTCTTTACGAACTCGGAAATGAAATAACCGGAGCATCGTTGTCTGAAACAAAAGACTACTGCTTTTTGCTCCCATTTTCATCTGCCAGGAAATCAGAGGATTCCGTACTGAAATTGGCTTCCTTAAGATTGTCCGTGACTTTATGACCTGCTCCATTAAAGAATAAAACTCACCTTAAATGAAAACTTCCCTTTCTTCTGAACTTTGGTTTTAGAATGGTTTTAATCAGAAAAAGTTAAATCTAAAAGACAATTTCTGAATATTCGAGGAAAAAGCATTTATTAAATTATAAAAACAAAATTTAGGAACGGGAAAAAGAGTACACTTGGCTCTCTTTAAAATTCGAAGGTGAATGGTTTTGAAATGAACTTCCTAAAATTTCTTATGACAATTTAAAAGTTTTCTCTTTAAATTTTCTTCGCAATTTTGATTAATTCGTTAATCATGGCGAAAATAACAAAACGTAGTGCTGGTTTCACTATTATTTGTTTTCATAACAATAAGACCATCGACTCGGTTTTTTACATCCACGTTTATCCTCTTTAATTTATTTAAACATTGTGGTGATAACGAATGTACAGTGCGCAAAATAAAAAACGAACCACTCTTAATAACTTTTGATCTAATTATCGGATCTTCACGCTCTAGAACTCATTCTTAATCACCTCAAATATGCTAATTAATCAAAGCAGACGATATTTTAAGTTGCGAAATCAAATCAATCAACTTCTTATAAAAAAAAAAGTTTTTTTTTATTTATTTTTTTTTTTTTTTTTTAAGTTTCGTCAAGTATTCGTTTTTAATAGTCTCCCCTTAATTTTACTTTTTGTGTATTTCGCCATATATCGATACTTTTTAAGCGAATTGAAAAAATTTTGCACTCAATTTTAAAATTAATTTATCCAAAGTTGATTCGATGCAAAAAATAACTTTTAGTAAATATTTATCATTTTTTATTATTTTATTTAATATTAGTCGAAAAATATTGAATTGCAAGGTATACAATTTTTTACATCATTTTAAGCAATATAACTTTAAATAGCAAAATACAGACTTTGAATGAAATCCATGGAATAGTTTCTGAGAAATCGAATTTCAAAAAAGTCACGTTTTAAAAATGAATGTGAATATCCGATGATTAGATTAAAAGTTATTAAGGGGGGTACATTATTTATTTTGCTCACTATACGAAAATAATTTTTAACCTCTTAATTCAGCTATCGCTTTTAGAACTTTCTAAGCACCGGGCGTTGTAAAATTCGATATTAAAATGAAAGGTTTTGTATTCAAGTTAAATAAGGCTTTTTAAAAATCATTTATTTTTCATCTATTTGTTTATAATTGTTTGATTTAAAAATGTTGAAAAATTTTTTTAAAAAATAACATTTTTAAATCATGATGAAATACGTACTTTTTTTTTTTAATTTGTCGTAAAATTATAAGCATTTCTCTTAGACAATTTATAATATTTTTTAAATGACTGAGAGCAACAAAATGTCATAATTTATGTAATCGCTTTTATGCAAAACCTCGTCCCTTCTTTTTTTTAAATTTTAGATTTTTTTTAAATAGATTTTTTAATAAAATTTTTAGATTTTTTTTAAATATTACTTTTAAGCAAAAAAATTGTGTTATTATTAATCTTAGGAATTCATAAAACTGGAAAAAAGTTTCAATAACGGCTAAATGAATAGCGTGAAAAGAGTTATTTTCCTATTTATTAAACGCCAAGTTTCAAATACTTAGGAAATTTCATCAATATAAATATTGTTAATTCATATGTGTTTTATATCTTTTAAAATATATTTATACCCACTCAAAAGTAATATTCTATAAATACATGAATTCTAATAATTACTAAACGAACAATAATAGTTCGAAAAATGTGTATTCAATTTGCGTGAAAAATATTGTTTCTTTCCCTCAAGTGTCGACTCCATACCATTAAATACTCATTTGGCACCTGTCGCTCTGGGTGACAGTCGCTGTTGATAACAAATATTATATAATCGAACGTTTTTTATTCTCAGGGTCGAGCAAATTTATTATAGAATCTCCAGAAAAGTGTGCCCTTGGTGCACTATGGTTAAAGGAAAGAAGGTCGTTAGGCTGTCGATGTAGGTCATCGGTTGATATTCAAGGGCGTTTGGAGGAGCTCAAGGTAGAGACAAGTTCATTAATCGCACACGAGGAAAACCCTTTTTATTAGTTTTTTTTTTTTTTTCTTACCTGTCCATATCATTCATTACTTTCATTTGCTTTCTTCGAACATATATGTGTAGAAATTGTAGATAATAGATAGGTGTAAATAATTTACATACCTATGACCAAAGCAAAATACAATCCTTTATTGTGTTTTGTTATGATATTAACTTAGAAAATAATTAAATTGTTTGATTTATTTATTGGTACGTATTTTTGGAGTTCGAAAAGCAACTGCAACATATTTTAACGTTTCGTATATATACTGAACGCACGTTTTTTTTTTCAAGGGTTAGAGTAATCGTAAGAAAACAATTATTTTTTCTGTTGCATAAGATTTTTTTTAAGCAGGTCTTATTAGTTACTTTCGTATCGCTGATTTCAAATTTGAAATCTGTTTCTCTCACCAAGCTACAATGTTTTTAAAGATATTTTTCGTCGAATTGTACTAGTTTAAAAGCGTTATATATAACAGGGGGTTGTATTAATGATGCATCAAAGTTCTCGGGGAGTTAGGAATCACAGGATTAAAAGTTCATTGGATCCCATGCCCGAAAATGTTGTTTACGCCGTTGGGGGTGCTTCCGTATTATAAACTGTTCCTTCGTGTGCTTCTAAACAAATATTAATAGGGGGAACCCCCCTAGCCGCTTACGACGGCATTTCCGGCATGGATTCCTTTGCAGTTTCCATGCTGGTGATGTGCGTAACTCCCCTACAAGTTTGTCGCAACATTTACGTCACCTCCTGTTATATATGTCGTTTTTAAACTTGTACATTTCCTCAAAAATAGACTGAAAATTTATTTTTAAAAAAAATCTAACTTAAAGAGCAAAACTAATTTCGGATTTGAAATCCTTGCATCCAAATTAGTCAAGATCAAGTATTTGTTTATATACAACAAAAAATGTGATCGCTAGTGTACTAAATTATATTGGAGAATTTATTAATACTACGCAATCATTCATAGTTGTAATTCCGTAATGCTTATACCGAGACAAAAAATATAAAAATAATTTCACTTTTCTTCTTCTTATTATTATTTACTGTCGAATTAATTACTGTGCTTTCAAAAAAATAACTCTTTTTTTTTTCTGTAAAAAAAAAATTGGAACAAAAACTAGGAAATAAACATTAATTTGTTGGTAGTTAATCGAATATGTTTTAACGCGCTACGTGCTCATTACCCAATCTTGGAAGCCCTGAAACTAACGTCGTATTTTCTCGTTCACACAAACCATGGATTCAGCAATAAAATTAGTCACTTTTTAAAATATTTCAATTCTCCCCATATCGTATGCCACGCCTCTTTCCACTGATTTTGAGTCAGACTATTAGGGAATTTTAGCGTATTAACGAAAGGATAAAATTGTCCTTTTTTCAATTTTAAAACTTTTTCAAATCCACAAATCTTATCGCTATATCGAAATACAAAGCACTGAAAAAAAATAAATAAAAGAAATTGGAAAAAATAAACACAGAAAATCACTTCTTAGGGTAGGGTAAACTAACCAGTGAAGGAACACTTAAGCTTCACTTGCCTTTTAAAAAATCATATTAATTTCAAAATTCGTAATTTTAGTTAAATGACAGTGTCAACATATTTGTTACTAATTGCAAATTATGTAAAAAAAATTTTAGAGAACTTACATAATATTTTTTTAAAGTTTTGGAGGTTCAAATAACAAGTAGTAAGAAGACAAGAAGGAGGTTCAAATAACAAGTGAAGGAACAGCTCTTACCAGTGAATGAACACCCAGTAAAGGAACACTTAATTTTGATTATTTTTTAATGCTCTTTATGAATTTATAAGCCATACGCACATTTAAAAACAAGCCTATTCTTGAAATTATAAGATATAAATACTTGGAAAATGTAAACTTTTTTTTGTAATCATGAATTGAAAATTAAAGTGTCAACATATTAACGCATACTGTTCATTCACTGGGAAATCTATGCCCAGTAAAGGAACATGCCTGTTCCCTCACTGTTTAGAAGTTGTTTTTCGTATTTTCAACATACTTTTGATGCGGAACATCACTAAAGGTACAAAAAAGTTAAAGTTTTCTTTTATTTTCATTAACTTAGAAAAAAACCCAGTAAATGAACACTTGTTCCTTCACTGGTTTTTCATCGTTTGGTGATTCAGTGAATAAGCACCCCCTTATCTCAGTACTTTATTATGCTATGATGCTTAAAAAAAAGTAAAACGTAACTTCTATAACTATATTTTGAATTCTCTTTCTCACAGTGAGAAAAATAAAACTATTACATGCAATTAATTCCACTTCAAACATATAAATACAAGCACTCACCTTATAATTTTTCAAAGAAACAAGGTGTTGCAGAAATAATAAAAAATTTAAAAAATTTTCCAGAGAAGTCTATTTGACCAGGTAATCCGAAACATTGCTAGATGACTTCCTATTGTTTGGCAGTAAGCTATTGTTACCAATCAATCTAAAGAAAAACTTTCAAATTCTTATTTTTAATTAATATATATGAAATGTTCCTTCACTGGGTAGTGTTCCTTCACTGGTTGGTTTACCCTATATCAATACTAAATTAGATTAATTTGATTAATTTTGTTTAAGTTATAGAATTTGTGAAATCTTTTTCCATATTTTCATAAATGATTTTAATTAATGCTTGTGCAATGGAAATTTCACTTGAAACTAATGTTTTACACATTTTAATAATAATAATACAAAATAATAATTACCTCTGGAATTTTATTTCTTTAATGTACTTATAAAATGGGTATTTCCAAAATGCCTCTCAGTTGACATTTAATATTAATTTGCAAAGTATAATCTATAAATTAAAAATCAAATTCGACTTTAATAAAAAAGAAAATATATTTTTATAAAAAATTTTTTTTATTTAAAATACACTTGACACTGAAACAATTTTTTAAGCTCAGTTGTTAATTATAGGTTAATACTTATTAGACCGTAACAACTAACTGAAAGAGTTTTTAAAATTATTTACTTCAAACAGTATTTTTAGCTTAAAATTAGTTCGATTTTGATTATACTGGGTGTTTTTAAAAGCAACAATAGTTTAAAAGTTTAAATAATCTATTTTATTACTTGTTCCCACTTATATCCCTTTACTTACTCTAGATTAAAAATCTAAAAATGCACGTTTGTTGATCCTAAGGTCATGTCATAACCATTAATCGGTCATTTAATTCGCATGTCAACAAACATAAATTTTACGCGATTCTATCGCATGTCTTTACAATCGGTAAACGAGCATCTATAGGATTTTTGATCCAAAATAACTAAAGAGTGAGTGTGAACAAGTAATGAAATTGATTATTTAAACTATTGTTACTTGTAAAAAGAGCAAGTATTATCAAAATAGGTCTGATATTTTAACTTACAAAATGCAGTTCGAAGTAAATAATCTTAACATATTTTATTTTAATTAATGTCAAGGTCTAATGAGTATTAATTTATAATCAACAAAGGAACTTAAAAAAATTTTTTAATAACAAGTGTATTATAAATATTTTTTTACAAATTATTTTCATTTTTTTTATTATTTAAGCTTAGTTAAATTTTTGTTTTATAAACTATATTTCGGATATACTCATTTTATAAATGCAACAAAAGAAATAAAATCCCACCGACAATTATTATTCTCAATAAATATTATTAAAATGTGTTAAAACATTAGTTTCTCATAAATTTTCCATTGTAGAACCATTAATTGAAATTATTTAGAAAAGTGTGGAAAAAGATTTCAAAGAAATTTTATACATAAACAAAATTTGACGAATTTAGTAATAATATATCCTAAAAAGTAATTTCCTGGTGCTCTTATTCTTTGTGCTCTTTTTCCGGACTTTTTTCCTGTGCTCTTTTTTTCCGCCTACAAAAAAAAAAAAAAAAAAAAAATTATTACCTCCTTAACTATTTTTTTTTAGCGTCCGATTCGATTCAGGCCGTGGAACCCGAATTTATGTAAATTAATTAATACTTATTCGAATGCCATTGGATATTTTTTTTAAAAATTGATCAATGCACTAAGTTTAATTTGAATTTGATTGAAATGAATTTTTAATATTTTTATTGCATTTACATAATATATAATAGTATTGTTATAAGTAATGTAATACATAAATTTGCATGGCCTTATAGGGATTAATCTTTTGATAAGTCAAAAATGTTAACTTTTTAAAAATATTATACATTATTATTCCATATAACAGTAATTTAAAGTTTTTTTTCTTCTTCTTTTATGAAAAAGTAAAACTATAAAAAAGAAATTACAAAGTCAAAGTCTCGTTCCAAATTATATGAGTGATGGAGAAACTAACTTTTCCGCTTTCACTTTTTTTTCTACCTCGGCTCATCTTTATTTCGAAAGTAAAACTCATCATTCATCCTTTTAACTCCTTACCTCCTGAAATCTCTGACTTCAAGGTCGAGACCGATGATTCTGAGGTCAGGCGGCACATCTGAAGGACAAGATGAGACCATCAAGGCCAACTATGGTTCACAGAAGGCCGATCTCTGACTCTTTTTGGCCTCCTTGGGGCCTTACCCACTTACATAGGGTCTATTAAGGCCTCCTACAGCACCAAAAACCGTGGGATTTTAAGAAAGAGGCGTTCTAGAAGGAGGGGCATTGTATGGCCTGAATTTATTTTCTATTATTTTGTTCGAATTCACCTTATTTCCTCTAATGTTACTTCCCATCCTACTTTGCTATTTATGATGATCCTCATCATTGTTACAATTCAACTCAGAGGTTGGATATGGTTCACCGCTTTTAAATCTGAATAATGCATTTAATAATAACTAGTTAAACATAATATATTTTTGGAGTTTATAATTTTTAAGAAACCTGCATATTTTTTGGTTACTTGAGATTACTGACTATGGGGAACTCGGTAGCGTAATAAATTAAAAGCTAATTTTTTTAATATTAAAAAATACATATTCGTAAGAAATATATTTATAAATAAACTTTTTTTATTTATTGAAAGTCTTAATTTACCGTTATAAAAAAGGGAAAAGATGGCAATGTTAATACCAATTTCTAAAACTATTTACTAATAATCAAAAGTGAAGATTTTGGTGATCAATTATTAGAGCAATTACTTCTACGAAGAAAGAATAAATTACACACGATTTAAGTTTTTCGATACCCTTTCTCTCAACAAAATCTGGGAAATATTTTCCATGTATCGTTATGTGTGTTATTTAAATTTTTAATAACTATATAAACTTTAAAAAAAAATTAATAGATTAATAACTAATGGGTTACGATACATATATTTAAAAGAATCGTTAAAATAATAAGAAAAGTAAATTGAAAACACAGTTTTTAAAAATTGAAATTTACACAGATAAAAAGATACTGTTAAAAAGTGGCTGGAAATTGGTACCTTATAAAATTTGATAAAAAGATAAATTGAATTAATTTGTAGTTTATTATGATAGAAATAGTGAACATAGAACATTTTTTTTTTTTTAAATCAAAATTTAGTATTTCACTTACGTCGTAAACAAAGGTACATTTATTTAATCTTTCCTTTTTCTTCTTTAATCTTCTATACATTTTAATTTAAATTTACACTGATAGTAGAGTTTTAAAACAAAATTTGTGTATTTATAAAAGATATTAGAAATTAATCATTTCTATTTAAGAGGAAAGTTTAAAACATTTAATGTTCTCCAGCAGGTATCATTTTCTTTACAAAACTAATTAAACTGTACGTTTTAGTAAATGCCTACGAATTTCGAAGTCGTTCATTAAAAATGAATTCTTCACACAAATATATATATATATTTTTATAGCGCACTTATTTCTAAGATTTTATGATTTATAAAAATTACTATTTATTGGGGTTTATACAAAGTTATGATTTTTCAAAATAAAATCTTTTTTTTTTTTTTTTTTTTTTGTGTGTGTGTGTTTCTTTCGTGTTTTAAAAACAACAAATTTGTTTTAAAAAAAACATTTCTTTATTATCATGCGTGTTATTTTAGCCAGTCTCTTAAAGAATGTTATCACAGTTTATAGTTAATAACAAACTTAAATGAAATGAAATTACAAAATAACTTTGTAAGAATTATCGTTTTGTACAGGTTTTTTTTTCTTCCATAAAGAACGTACCAAAAAAAAAAAAAAATCATGTTAAATCCCACAGGCATTTTTTTTAAGTCATTGGAACCAGTTTTTGATATTAAGGTATAAATATCTTAAAATTTGTTCAGTTTTTTGCTTAATAATAAACGAATTTTTCAATCAAATATTTATGTTAATAGAAGCTAATATTTTACTTTAACATTTTACTACGCTCTTTATATTTATACGTCGCGGATTTTGATTTTGATTGCTTTCTAAATTAAGAGTCTAAAAGTAAGAGAATTGTTTTTTTATTTTATTATTATTATTATTATTATTATAACGTAATTCTAAGCTATATTTTAAGATAAAGTTATTTAAATCGGTGTTTGATCTTATTAACCTTTTTACACTCATTATTTTTTGTACAAATTATATTAATATAGGTACTATTATAAATTATAGTAAAAGAGATTCGTTAAATACTTTAGAACTTTACGATCAGCTTCTTGCTCTTTGTGACGCATCCAAAAATTGTATATAATATATCTGTCCGTTTAGTAAGCGAAAATATTAATTTATGGTTGTGAACTCTCTAAATTTGTTATAATAATGCAATTTTAATTTTAAAAGTTAGTTCAAAAAAATGATTACGCAGAAAAATTACGTATGTCCCCCAATAGATCTTAATATAATTATAAGTTAAATATTTGAACGTGGGAAGTGGATGCACGAACGTAAGCAAACAGAATTCTTTTTGTACATATATTTTAGTGATTTATTTCATCTTACGTATAAAAATCTGTTTCATGCCAAGAAACAACAATTATTACGAAGCAATCATCGGGGTTGGTGAGTGGCAGCGAACAGGGGTCTTAACACTCTAGTATTTGAATATAGTTCTTTGTGTATAACAATATCATTAAATGTTTATATAGAATTAACTTTTTTGTTTCAGATATAGTGGAAGCTTCACGCAGCACTCGTGCATATACTGAACTCAGTGGTCGCACTGAATCCCTCGTTAGTGACGTCATGGTAGCTATAGTAGATATGGGTATGTTAGAGTTTCATTTTTTTTAAAATCTAAATTAGTTGTCATAATTTTGGAGGCATTGAAGATTTTGAAAAGTTTCTATTCGAGGATCTCTTTTGTAAACACACATAAATCGAAATAATATTCAGGTTAAAAACTTTTTCGAAGCTACTTGAATGTGTTAATAATATATATTTGTTATTTAAAATATTTTTATTTATAAAATATAAATATTAATATTTTTTTTTAATTGGTTTTGAACTCTCACATAGAATATGCATACTTAAGAATCTTAGAAACGTAATTATTATTTTATTTTAAACCAATATTGCTCAATATGTTTTTGGATGTCCTTATACTTATTTTTTGTCCTTACTTTTTATATATATATATTAAAAAGTTCTTATTTTTCGAGTTTTCTTTCTTTAATTTTCGATGAACGTTATGAATAGAGAAAGGAAAAATTTAAAAATTATCGATCTCACAAATATAAAATTTCTAAAAATTTTATAACTTCTCAAACAGTATAAATTGCAACTTTATTGCTGCTATATCCTGCTGATAGTAAAAGAACTTTACTCTAAAGTTCTGTGTTCAATTCATCATCATCAGCATTGGCACGACAGCCCTTTGTGAGCCTGGGCCTTCCTCAGAAGCCTTTCCCATTCTGTCCTTCTCCCAGCAATTGTTTTCCAGTTCTTTACTTTTAGGATGGCAAAATCTGTGTTCAATTAGAGGTTCTATTACTTGCCGAAAAGACCTTCGCCTTTTTACCTAAAAACGCTTATAACATTTTGAGTTAGATGGAGAAATATATTTTTCTTTCAGTTTTCTTTTCTTTTTTTTCTTTCTTTTTTTTTGTGGAATTGTTTGAATAAAATTGTTAACAATAAAAATCCCCAATACTTTTATCATATTTTAGGTAATGTAGTGAATTATTAAAACATTTTTTATTTACTTTCTGTTAGAAGAAAAAAAAAATCATTGTATGAAGAGCTAACCATAAGGAAATTCAATATTTTAAAAATTATAAGGGTGTACTGTAAAATATCCTGATATATATTCTTCCTTCTCATTTTTAAAATAACAATTACATTAAGAAAAAATAATAAATAAATAAGCAGATCTGTTCCATTTGCTGGGTAAAATTATTGGCAGTATTCCTTAGTTCAATAAAGTCGCTGTCTTTAATTCATGTAATGAAATCTAGACGAAATAAAGAAATAATGGCATTTCAAAATTACAATTACATTTATTTAAATTCCTTTTAAATTAGTAGATATTAAATTTTGGGCTTATAATTTTTCTTTTCAAGGTCTATATTTAGTTTTACAAATATTTCAAAAAACATTAAACAATGTTGCATTTTTATGAACTTTCATGAACTTTTCTCTTTTTTATGTACTTTTATTTTTTTTTTATCATCAGGTCAAAATATAGATGCTTTGGTACCTTATGCTAAGAGACTTAACAAAATTACACTTCCTACACGTAAGTAAAATTTGTATACTCAGTTTGTTTTGAATATACCTTTGCACTTAAAGCCCATTTAAGTTTCATAATTATTTTGTAAATGTTGATTTAGTTGTGAAACATTCACTTTGTAATAATTAAAACTGTACCTAGAAGTATCATTAAAAGTACATTTTTGTAAAATAAAATTAAGTGTGATATGCCTTATTATTTTTTTATAAATTTTTTTAAAGTTTTTTCCAATACTATTATTTTATAGCTTATTACATGATTTTGTCTAAATGTGTTTGAATTGTTTACAGAGTGTCTAGAAATAACTTGGTCATATATAATATCAATGTTTATTAAAGTAAACTTATGAAATTTTTAAGTAATTATGAAAACATTCTGAAGTCAAAAGGATCACCATTGTCTTAAATTCATTTTTGTAAATGCATCAAAAAATTTCTCATCTGTGCCACAACTCACTGATATTTTGTCTCAAACCCAGCATAAGGATCTTTTTGCGGACGTCAAAATTAATGAGGTTTAGCCTATATCCTGGTCTCTAAGATAAACCCAAGAGAAAAATCCAATTGATTCAACAAGTATGATGAATTAAGTGGCCATTGCTGCAAGACAGTCAGGAAAATGTGCCATTCTAAAATATAAAGCTTTGTGTACGGAAAAAGCCCGTTTTTAGCTTCCAACATGAAGTTGAATCTACGAGACTTGAGGCTTTTTCCCAAATTATTCTGTACAATATTTTTTGTTGATTGCTTTATATCAGCCTCATATTGTATGAAATGATGCTCAACATCATCATAATTGGCCAGACAGCCCAATGTGAGCCAATGCCTTCCTCTGAAGATTTCTCCATGATGACTTCCGATTTGATAATATGTTAAATGAAACATTGTCTTATTTACATAGGGGCCCTAAGATAAGCATAATATGTATAGGTTAACGACGGTTATAAATATATATATAAAAAAAATCAATTTTGTGAAACTTGAAAAATAAATTTTCTGGTTTTCTCGTCTAATATTAATATTTTTATTTATCAATAAGTGCTGATTATAATTTATTGTTACCTGTTATTTTTTAACTTCTTATGATATTAATCTGTTCACCCTTACATATTCTATATTTATAAATATAATATGTAAGGGTGAACAGAAATAATTTTTTTTTCTTTCGTTTTTCTGCTATAAATTTAAAAATATTCCATAAAATTGAACAAAACTTTTGGATCAATTTATAATTTGTTGCAAAATTATTGCTTTAAAATTTGAGAAAAATTGGTTAAAAGCTGCACAAAAAATTAAAGTAGTTCTTTAATACTACGCATGGACAGAAAATTTTTTTTTAAAAAAGTTTTTCTTACTTTTGTAGTAAATCGTATTTGGCAAAGCAATTTTAGTAGTTTTATTACATTTTAAAAGAAATCTAAAAATGAGAATGTGTTTTCCACAAATTTCATTTTTTACTATTAAACAAGATTTATTAAAAATGACACCAGCATTATTGGGGGTCATCTCCATAAAAGTATCATTTGTTTCGCATGTTTTTTTTTCTAATACGATTACACTTTGTTGTCCGGACCTTAAGGGTATTATCATTTGTTAATAAATCTTGTTTGATACTACAAAATAAAATTTGTGGAAAACCCCTTATCAATTTGAACTTTATTTTTTTAAAGTAAGAAAACTACTCAGAAAATTGCTTAATACTTTTTACATTTTTAAAATATTCAAATCGGACTTTTTTTTATTAGTTGCCAAATACGATTCACTACAGTATAAAAGAACTATTTACGTTACTCATATCGTGCGCAGTTTTTAACGAATTTTTCTCACATTTTAAAGTAATAATTTTATAATCAAATTTAAATTGACTTAAAAATTTTTTTTAATTTTATTGAATATTTTCAAAGTTATAACAAAAAAACGTAAGACAAAGAAATTTCGTTTTTATTATTTTTATTATTTTATAAAAATGTCTATATCTCCATAAATATTTAAGCTTGGGTTTGCGAAATTTTGTTCAATTATTGGATAACATAACCAAGTTTTATTTACTGCGCATAAGTTTCAAGTAAATAGAACTCTAAAATAGTTCATAAGTTCTCTACGTTTTGAACTTTATTTTGTTAAAAATTATTCCACCTTTGATTTGTTTAGATTTTCTGTAGATATGTATGCGATATGAACTAAAATAACAAAAGCTATGCAATTCTAAAACATGTATTTTCAGAAAAAAAAAGTCTTTTTTAAGAGTTGTCTAGTTCCAATACTTATTATTTTCTAACTATGGTCAGTTGTATAATTATCTAGTTATTGCGTTTCATAACTATAACTAGATAACTTAGTTATACAAAATTAAGATACATTATTTTAATACTTATACCATGTTATTATGTTTTGAGGGTTTAAGTTATAAAAGGTCTTTACTCTCCAGTCTTTTATTTATTTATTATTATTTTTTTAGTCTTTTCTTAACAATTTATTCTATAATGATTTTACTGTAGAAAATAATAATTTTTTTATTTGATGTTTTCTTGAGTTGGATTGATTTATTCATTTTCTATTTTTTATTTTCTGCTAATCGTACACCTTTGATTTACTTACCGATTTTGCTTTTTTTTAAAACATTACAAAATCTAGTTTTTTTTCTCATTTTAACAAGTTAAATGTTATCGAAAATGTAATAAAATAAAATCCTTCATTTAACGCCAACCATGTATTTTAAAGAAAAATAGTAATTAACTATAGAGTTTATGCAGAAGAAGTGACTACACCAAAGTTAATCACTATCATGAATTGAAAGTTTCAAAATCAAATGGTGCCAAAAACTGGGTCTGACAGAAAACAAGAAAAGAAATTGATATAAAACGAAACAAATTCTGAGGATGAATAGGGAGTTTTAATTTAATTTTTTTAGAATCTTAGTTGCATTGTATTTATCTAAGGAAGGGGATTCAACTATTAATTTCAGTTCATTTTATTTATTATTATTGACAATGTTCACATACTTTTTATGATTTTTTGTTTTGTTCATATTCATATTTTAGTTTGACAGTTCTAAAACATTTTATTATTAACATTCGAAATGTTAATTTCCCACTCTTATTTTTAGCTTCTTTCTTGCCAAGGTCATCCATGTCAAGAATCCTGCAAGCTGGAGAAAAGAAATCTTTACCAAGCCATATACCTGAATACTATCCTCCTTTTCCAGATCCTCATACCTACATTAGAACTCCAGTAAATTTTTACATTTCTTTCATCACATTCATTTCTTTTCATAAACATTTATGCCAGATTAGTTACTATAGTTTAAGGGAATGCTCTTAAACTTCTATTAAAATACGAATCATATTTATAGAATTTTGAAAATGTTAAGTGTTATGATATTTCGGATTCACAAAACTAGCAAAAATGAGAAGTCTATTTTATGAATGCTTAGTTACCTATAATTAATTAAAATTTGATGTTATTGTGAATGATATATTTTTTCAATTAGACATGTATTCATTTAAAATGTTATATTAAATTAGTACCCATTTCATTAAAAAATAAATAGAGAGTTTTAGCAAAAACATATAATCTGTAAATAGAATTTTCCCTCTATATTAAGAAATCGTAAAGGTCGATGCCACTGCTTTTTGTATTCAACTTAGGTTTTTTTTTTTTTTTTTTTTTTTTTTTTTTTTTTTTTTTTTTTTGCTACGTGAAAACTATAAGACTAAAAAGTTTGAAATTGCAAAGGTGTGTAGTGAAGTGTACAGATGATGGATTAAGAAAATAAGATTCGATAATTTGTTAAAGAATTATTAACTGTTTAACTTGTTGGGAAAAATACCATACAAACCAGGCCGCAGAAATGCAACTACGGAGTTGAAATTTGTCATGCTAAAAGTAAAAGAGCCACATTTGTTTATGAAGTTAACACAGAGATTTTTTTTCTTCTTTCCGTTAACATTGCTGCTCAAAATATATAAGACTTAGAAACTTGAAATCACAAAGGTGTTCAGATAAGTGTACAAGGAGTTCAATGGAATAATAAAAATTACGTTTCAAGAATTATTGAGTGTTAAATTTGTAGTAAAAAAAAAACGTGTTTGTTGATCTACTGTTTGTTGAAATGCAACTGCAGAATTGAAATTAAATGTGCTGATAGAACCATTTGACATTATAATTTTGAGGCTTTTTTTTTTCTTTCAAATTCCCATTTGTTTAAAAGTTAATGCAAATTTAAGTGCTTTTCATTTTTTCCCCCTGATTTTTCTCAGTACTGACTATTTATCCTTTGTTGTAGAAAGCTAATTTTTCCCTTATGAGATCTTTTTCCTTATTTTATAAACTTGTGCTCAAGTAGATGTTAATCAAAAATAGCAACAAAAAAAAAAAAAAAAAAAAAAAAAGAGAGAGAGAGAGAGAGAGAAGAAGAAGAAAAAAAAGAGAGAGAATGAGATTACATGTTGCCAGATTATAAATCTTAACATATTAGAAAAATTTTAAAAAAATAAAATAAAATAAACTTTAATAAAGATTGATAAGAACCATTATTGAATTGTTATAAGTTTCATGAACGAGTAAAATTACTTTTCTGTTATTTCTTCTCAATAAATCACTCATTGTGTTCCTTATCTGAAACTTTTTTTTTTTTAATGTTCAATGATTATTTCTCAAATCCAGATATTAGTCTATTTTTTATGATTAATATATTAACAAAATGGTCTTACATAAAGCTAAAATAATAGTATATTTCAAAACAAAAATGTTTTATGAATTTATACAAAACACTGACATTTAAGAAGAAACAAACAATGATATATGAAAATTTATTACAGGGGTTGGCAAGCAAGGGGGCGGGGGTCATAGTCTTTTAAACAAATATAATTTTAAAGTAATTGTTAAAGCAGAAAAAAATTTGATATATTGATATATAACTCATGTTTTCTTTAAAGCGATGTTAGCAGATTTAAATGCTGTTAACAAATTTAAAAAATCAGAATTTTTTTTTTACATTTACCAATTAAAGCATTTTTGCATTTACCAATCTAATAAAACATATTAATAATGCTAAATATTATTTGCTATAACTAAAATATTTAATCTTTCTAACTGAAATTGTTAAAATAATTATCTATCTAATTATTTCTAACTAATCAATGAAAAAACAAAATCATACATACTTTTTTTCAAGTTTAACACCCTCATAAATTTTTAATGACAAAGACCCAATTTGTCAGTTCGACATTAAATGAGGAATTAATTAATTTAGATAAAAAATACATGGCAAATAAAACAATTTTTCAAAATTTCTCTTGGCAGAACATGTAGTTTTTCTTCATTTATTATCTATACTAACTACTTATTTAATAAGTTTTAAAAGTACTCGTATTTAAACAAACATAAAACTAAAAGGTTATAATTGAAATATGTCTATAAAACAGTAAATTATTTTACTTACAGCTAATGGAAAAATTGCTTAAAAAAGTCTCACAAAACTTTTATCCATATTTAGTCTCTCTCTATCTTTTTGTGGAGGAGGGATTTATTAAATCATTTTAAAATCAAATAATAATTTACACATGTTCCTCTCTCTTTATTTCTCCAAATAAAACATTTAATATCGATGAAATTAGAATATTTATAAATTATATTGAAAATTATTCTTAATATAAATAAATTATTTCTATTTAAAAATAAATATCAGTTGATTTAAATCATGCTAACCCTATTGAAACATAAAATTTTTGTAACATTTATTTTATTCTTATTAATTTATATTCTTACTATCTTTTCAATATTACTATTACTTCAAAAATAGAATTACTTACTTTTATTTTTAGACTCATAAACAACCAATTACAGAATATGAAATTATTAGAGAGAAAGCAGCCACTCAAAAGCATGATATTGAAAGGGCACTCACAAGATATATTGCCAAAACTGGTCCAACAAATTCATTGTATCCAGATGATAATTCTCTTTTTCCATGTATGTATTTGCTAATATATCTATATATATTCTTATAATGTGTGTATATCATTTAACCATAATTTTGCAGCATTATCAAATTTTAAATCGCAAATATTATTATTTTGTTTTTTAAATTCACGTCTAATATTTAAGTCAATATTTCTAACCGTTTTTTAAACAATTAATTTTATTAGTTATTAATTTGCAAAGGATCGAAAACCCACATTTATATATATAGCTGTTGACAACTGTATTCCTACTGCTATTGCAGAGTTTTATGTAATAGGAAAAATGCTTCTGATGTGTTAGCTTTTCAAACACAGAAAAAACACCTGTAAATTTCTGGAAAATGCTGTATGTTTTTTGCTAAATTGTTATTTAAAATACTAAGCATTAAATTAAGCCTGACTGCCTTTTAAGAGTAAATTAAAATAGTTATAAGTGCTAAAATATAATTTCATATGACATTTTTATGCATTCAAAATAATTTAAAATATGTTTTTAGTAAATGTAGATGCACAGAAATTGGTATTTAAAAAATATTGCCCATATAATACCTTTCTAATTCATCAGATACAGCCAAAATTGTCATATCTCAGTCTTTTTTGCCTCCTATTTTACTGTAATCAAACCATTACTTGAAAATAATTTGTCTAGTTGAGAAAATTGTGTTATTTGTAATATACAGCACAGCTTATCTAAGATACTGTTTTAAAACTACTTTCGAATAAAAATCAAACGTTTTAATGTTCCGGGATTTTTTATACTTATTGTATTAAATTATTTCCTTTGAGTTGGCAAAAATGTGTCCCACGTCTCCTTAGAAGGTTCTATTTTTAAATTAGGTAACCATTGTAAAGATTTCTTTATTTTATTTTATATTCTAAAAAAATAAAACTTTGACTAGATAAAGATGTTTTATTTACTTTCCATTATGTTACTAGCTTTATTGTATTAAATTTATTGTTTCATTGTTCATTTGATTTTTTTTATTGAAAGATTAAATTGTGTTTTTCAAAATAATCTTTTTTTATTTTATTTATATAAACATTTCTTCTTTTCAATTAATCCTATCCAAGTAAATTATTGACTTGCATTTTCTTTTTCCCCCTGTGTTACTCTTACTCTTTTGTCATGTTTATGGTAACTTAATTTATTGACTTATATTTTAGTATTTAATTAAATGTTAAGTTTATTATTAAATATATGTATAATTATAGGAACTAAATATTGGTAATTTGTAAATATTGGCTACATATATTTAATAAACATATATAACCTATATTTTGTAATTTGCAAGACAAAAGCATTACAAATTTTGTTCTACTTTCAGCTTTCCCACTCTGTTACCTTACCCGCTTGGTTACTTACCATTTATTAAGCTTTATTTTCCTATATAATTCAGCAAGAAGCATTTTTAGTGCTTTACATTGTTAAAATGAGTAGAGTTTAAATTGCTTACTATTTCAGCAATTCAGTTATTGCTTACTATTTAAACTCTTTTGTACATTAGTAATAGAGGGCTACATAATGTATATTCAAGTTAATATTTCATCTTTTTATTTTATGTTACAAATCAAAACGTGCACTACTGTTTTAAGTTTTATTGACATGAAACATTCCAATTGCAACTAAAAGTTTAAAAAAATTATTTAAAAAAAAAAATTATGTACAAATAAGTAATGAAAAGTATCAATATGATGTCCTGCATCTGTCTTGCTATTTGAAAGGATTAACTGTTATGTGCAAGCCATTGAATAGATTATACCTCTTATTGCTTATATTTATCCGACCTTATGTTTGTCATTATTATAACCAATCTGCTATTGATTTTTGGTGTTGCTTTTATTTTATCTACAACAGGAAAGATGTATAATTGAATTTGAATCTTTTTATAACAAAGACAAACGTCAATAAGCTTTTGATGATCAAAATTATTATTAAGAATTGTTTGAAAAAGTATGAAACATAAGACATCTATAAGTTCAGCACGCAACAAAGTGCTGCTTTTGCCATCAATGGTGAACCTTGAGTGTTCTAAGTCGAGCAGTCCCTAAAGTATAGCACAAAGTTAAAGCATTTTATAGTTTATTTTTGAACTTTATATTTTTATTTAAAACAAATATGTCACTTTGGGTATAACAAGCAACTTGATGAAACAAACACATTGCCTTGGTCCCTTCCTTTGCATTAAAAATTAGTTTCAATGTAGATGTATTCATGCTCAGTAAACAAGTCTAGCTAATGGAAGCCTGTTTCTAATCAATTTTATTTTTATTTCAGTGATTGCATGCAAAACATTTCCGCATCCATATATTGCTGCACTATTGTTTAGAGATCAACTATTTGATGATGATGAACCTGATACTGCAGCAGCTGCACCATCACCGCCATGTAAGTACACAACTAATCTGCAGTATAATTTAATATTAAAATATTATTTTTGTATTTTTAAACAATATTTTTAATAAATAACAACAAAAAAACTGAGCTTATTCTAAAAATGTCTTAAATGATGTTCGCCAAAACAGAATGTTCTTGAATTACCCAAAAGAGAATAAAAGAATTCTATCTTTATTTTTATAATTAATGTACATTTTAATCTTAACTTAATAAGTGAGGCTTACTCATAAAAAATTTCATTTGTTAGAACTTTGATGAGTAACTGTATTTTGTGTGATTAATTTTTTAATAAAATGAGTTATTTAAACATGAAATATCACTGAGTTTTTATCCATTTGCATTTTCACCTCTGCATTTATAATATTTTCCCCTTGTTTTTATTTTGGATTGATGTGAAACTTTGTTAATCTAATATTGTTTAAAAGTTTATTGTTTAATAATAAATAAAAACCTCAGAAAAGGTCCAGATTTCTTTTTCATTAGAACCTTAAGAAAGATAGCAGGCAGTAGAAGACTATTTTGTAAAATATTTATATAGAAATATATTCAATAAAGCTCTGTTGCTGTATTTATTTACTGAAACTGGTATTTTTGCTATATGGTGTTTGTTACCTTGCTATATTCCTCTCCTATAAATTTGGCTTACATAACCATATTTTAAATATTTAAATTAAAAAATTGCTAAAACTATGTGCTAAAATGAAATTTTACATTTGGGTTGAGAAAAAAAAAGCTGCACAAGTAATAATGCTAGTTTGTACTCCATTTAGATTACATATTTCCTCTGTACTCAGACTTTAAAATCAGCAAAATAATTTAAGATATTTTGAATTAAAGAGCTCACTGTTTGAATGAAAAAGAATACATTACTTCAGTAAATGATATAATTTATTAAAACAGCTTAATAATAAAAAAATTTAAATAGATCTCAAAGCCTCTCTCCATTTCATGTTTTCTTGACAAATAACATATTTTGAAAAATGAGGGGCTCTATTATGGATTACACAAACCCCAATCTTTAAAACAAATAATCTTACTCAAGATTACTAAATGAATTTTAAAAAAAGAATTTTAAAAAAAATCATAAGATAACATCTGTAAATTTTTAAGTGATAATTTTATGAATGTTTAACTTGTAAAATCGATTCATTCCATAAAAAAAAAAAAATATATAATCTAAATAAATACTTCTGGAAAAAAATTGTTATTTAGTGATATTATTACTTATTGAATAAAGCGCAAATAAAGACAGGAGACTTCTTTTACATAAGTACACATTTTTATATTCTTATTTGCGATTTATTCATGTTGTTTTGCTTCATCCATACCATACGTTAATTACTAATTATTTAAGACAATTGTTTTGACTGTGTATAGTAAGAAATCAATTGTTTTAACCAGGGATGCCTAACCTATGCTCCATGAACTGAAAGTGGTCCCAAAGCCCCTGCCTTTGACCTTTACCCCTGAGCTGTCTAGAAAAATTAACAAAAGTATAAAAGAAAACAAGTAGTTAATTTTTTTTCCAGTCGTGTTCTGTTAGTTTACAGTTTTTCTCAAAATATCAGATTCTGCCATCAGATCAGCAACAATCATCACATTTATTTAATACTGTATTAATAGCAAATTTTATTTTCTGAATTTTAGTGAAAGTTAATTTTTAGGATAAATGTCAATTTAAATTAAATTTTCGTTGCATGCCTATAAGTTTACCATAATTTGCTTAGTAATATAATCGGTAATAGTTGTTTACATTTTTTTTCATATATTCATTAATATAATGTTGCCCCCAGTGCTGTAATTTTTAGTTTTTGCGGCCCACTGCCCAAAAATGGTTGTGCATCCTTTGTTTTTACATTAAAATTTTAGGAAAATGCAGTTAATGATGTTAATTTATTAGGCTAGCTGAGAATTCTTCTCTTTTTACTGCTTTGTTTAGTAAAAGCATTGATTATTCTTTTTGATTATAACTGCCAAAAATTATAATATTGTTATTGGGTTATTTATTTGGCACTTTTCAGTTAGCCAGGCACAAAGGAAAAAATCACCAAAAATGTAGACCTCTGCTAACTTTTGTTTTACTATTTCTTATTTTATTCATTTTTGTAAACACTAAATAAAATGTACATTGACATAAAAATGAAATTAAATAAAAATAAATTTTGCTTTTCTGCGTTGGCTAACCGAAAAGTACCATTTAATCTATTTTATAACTCTCACAACTAGTTTTAAAATATTAAATTAATTTCATTTAATTACTATAGTTTAATCTTTACAATTTTTAATGATATCACAACTAATTTAAATGTACTAGAAAAAATATTTACTGTGATTATTATTTACATTATTATAAATGTGAAATTAACAGTTAACCTAAAATAAAACGTTGTCACTTTTCTTTCACAATGAGAAAAAGTTTTTCACAATGAGAAAAAGTTGAAACAGTTAAATTTTAAAACTTAACATCTCTATCTAATTTTTTTTTTTCTTAGTTCCACATGAAGATTCTGAAAATCAGAAAGATACCAACACAGATAATGATATTATGGACAATCCTTACCTCAGGCATGCAAAACTGCAGAAGAAACGAAGAAAATGAAGTTTTCGTTCTCTCCTTGATTTACTTTTTAACCATCTAAATGGCTATTAAATTATTTTTGTATCATTTTATTTCATTCATATGTAATTATATTCTAATTCATAACATTCTAAATTTTTCTGTTTTCTTTTTTAATGTTGTTAATTATTGAAATTCAATAAAAGATGCTTAATTTTTAGAAAGTTTCTATAGATTAAGAATAGAATATTATTTTTCAACCTTCAGTTTTCTAAGTATTTCAAAACCAGTTTTCCTGTTTTCTTAGATTGAGAAATTATGTATAGTGGAGAAACCTTATCACAAATTTGTCTATTTCAAAAACTGCCAGAAAATTAGAGTTCTTACTGGCACTGGATTAGTAAAACTATACTACTATTGCTATTTCATTTTACTAACTATGACATAACAGTAACACTAACTATAGATCTAGAAATAGTGCCTAAGACAATAAAAGGAAACAACTGAAAAGATGAGTTAATGAAGAGTCTGAGTAAAAATTAAAAAAAAAAAAAAGAAAGAAAAAAAATTGAAATTTCTTGGGGAAGCTGTAATTTTAATCTCATTTAACTTAATAGCATTCGTTTATTTTTCTAAGTCTTTTAAATACAAAGGTCTTAGTTGAAAGTAGTCTTTAGGTACTTTTGGAGTGGAGGAAAGATCCAACTGCACTAGGTAAAAAACACTTAAGGGGTCACAGTACCCAAAAAATGACCAAACTATCGAAAAAAATTTTATTGCTTATAATAAAACTTCAAACTATTTCGAATGCACTGAAAAAAAACATCATCTCTCTATCTACATTTTTAAAAAAGTTATGAATGATTTTAGATAGTCCTAATACAGAAACTTGCTTAGCAGACAGACTTTAAAGTGCCTTTTCTCATAGATGATAATTTTGTGTCTTAATCTTAATTAAATCCCTAAGGAATTTTTTCTATATGAGATAAAACTTTGAAATAAACTTTTTTATCTTAAGTATAATACACTTATTTAAACTGTGCATGGAATAAGCATTTTAGGAGGTATTCCAATTTTTACAGCATGTTATATGTACCTAACAGAAATTTTTAACCTTTTTTTTTCTACTTTTTTACAAAATAATCTATAAAAAATATTCTAATTGATGTATCAACAAATGAATGCACAAAAGTATTGGGATGTATATTCTCAGCAAGAAGAAAAAAAAAATTTTGAAAATATGTTAAAACAAAAAAGCCTTAGTGATTTAAAAATTGTGAATTTTTCAATTTTTTTTTTTTAAATTTTAAAAAAGTTAAACAGCTTAATTATGTTTTGAAGATAAATTATTGATTATAAGTTAAATGAGCATGTAAAGCATCCACAAAATGAATGATTATACCTTTATTTAAAAAAGTTGTTGCAAAGGTACTGTGACAAACATCGCTATAAAAGGATTAAAGCTGAAAAACAACGTGAATAAAGCATAAATGAAAGTACAGGAAGGGACATACTATAGTTTCAATTCTATAAACACGAACCTTCCTCAGTGTCTAAACACCAAATAATGGTAGAGAAGTAAAGAATGAGTAAGATAAATTTTATGTGGATAAGTTTTAGGAAAAATTCCCAGTAGCAAATGGGACAAGTTTTATTACACCCTACCCAATAGCCGGAAAAAAATCAACTTAAGATATTTAAGTGAAACAATTATATGGAAAACATTCAAATAATATTTAAAATTGTATATCTGTTTATTTATTTGTTAACTTAATTTCTCAAATAGCTATTAAGTTTGAAAATGAATAGAATTCCACTTAAAACTTTTTCCCAGATTTAAAAGGCTGTTTTTTAATACCATTTTTTTTTCTTTGATTGGTAATTATACCATCTTTTGATGTAAAATTAGATAGATCTTTTTGTAAGGTTTCTCATAAAAATATTTTATATACTAAGAAACGACACATTTATTTTCATACAGATGAAAACAAAATCATCCACATTTTATCTGCAATAACAATCAAATGTTAAACCTAAGGTGAAATCCACAAATTAAAATATTTTTATCACAAATTTAAAACTGGAGGGCTCGGATACATAAATAGGCATTAACATCTAATTTCAACCTAAAATTTCATTGCTGTATTTCATTTCGTTTTCAAGTAAAGCGACAAACAAACAAATTTTTCTATTTTATGTGTAAAGATCAGCTTTATTAACTCATTTAGTTAGCCCACCTAGACTTAGTTTGTTGAATGTAAACCTATATTGGCAACATGAACATGTTTCTTGAGAGAATACGATAGTAGAGTTTTTATATACTTTCAGATGAAGGACCCTATAAGTGAAAAATTTAAAATGGGTATTCAAAAATGTTTAGTTATCAAGTTACTAAAAATGACTAGTAATCAAGATTCTCTAATAGTATTTTATTTATTACCTGAAATTCTTCTTGAATAACTTAGTTTTAATTGCGCAGTTTTAATTCATATTTTATTCTTTTAAAGAGACCTAGCTCTTAATTTTTAAAAATTTATTAAATATCATATATGTATATATTACTTAGTATTTTTATTTCACTGTTTTTTTAAACTCTGTTGTCCATAAGTTTAAGTTATGGTGATTGGGTGTTAAGAGATCTGGGTACATAATCAGGGAAAGCTAATTTAACTCCAGCATTTTCAAAAAGCTGTCTGACTTCCCCACGAGAGCAACATCTGCAGGCTTCTCCATATCCAGCAATACTATCGCCGCTGTCAGAATCAAGGTATTCCTCCTCGGTTTCCGTTGTATTTTCGTTTTCCTCTTCTTCTTCATCAGTTACCATCTTCTTTCTGGATTTGGAATTACTTTTTTCAGGGTTGTCAGAGTTCGATTTCTTGTTTCGAGTTGACTGCTTAGTTTTCTTATTTTTACCCTTTTTGTCCTGTTCAGATCGTTTCGACGATTGCTGAGTTTTTTTGGCTTTTCCAGTTTTGTCATTTTGAGCAAATTTACTTTTTGTTGCCTTACCTTGCTGCTTCCTTTCATCACCTATCAATAAAAGCATAGCGTTAAAAATAATTATTTCAGCCATTTTCTTAGCTTACTTAACTGCGCTTTTTGTTTAACTATCAATTTATTTTTATAGCACTAATAAAGTTGAAACGGTGCGATCAAAGCTCACATAAAACAGACATGACATTTCGGTACTATGCTAAAGCACCGTCTTCATTGTGTGTATTTCGGAAGGTGTATTATTGAAAATAACTGCATGACAAATTATTTGACACGGTGTTCTTTTTTTTTTTTTTTTTATCACTTTTAACTTCATATTCGCGATTACGCTAGAATACGCCTTCTGGGGAGATGACCGGTTTCATGTCTTGAGCCCTCCGTCTCTTCTCAGTTGTATGGGAATGTACTGCGACATTTTCCCCTTTCTTAATGTTTTTCGCATTTAGCTGTCGAAAATATTTTTTTAAATTTCTACAACACTTTCTTTAAGAACTATGTTCAATGTAGTTTTGAGTTCCATATAGTTTTCCAACTTAAAAGTTTTAATCTGTTTGAAAATCAAGACAGAAACTAGTGTACTTTCTTCTCCTATAAAACTCCACACGCTAATGGTAAAGCATGTGTAGTGCTATATTCTTTGGTGTTACCATAGGTAAAGAGGTCTGCTCTACGCTACCTGTAGCCCATTTCGATTGCCAATACTGCGCGAACTTAACCCTTCTTTGATTCTTATGTTGTTTTTCTCGTGACTATTATCCTAGCACGTAAATTATAGCTCTCCTTTCTGTCGATACATATTTTGTTTATTTATTCATTTTTTTAAAAAATATGGGTGATTTTTTACAGTTAGGCATTTAAATGATTATAAGTTTAGTTTGGTACTCGTAAAATTAATATCAAAAGCTCGATGAGTTAAAAACGAAGTAGATGCTGACGACTTACTTGGGAAAAGTCTCAGCTTTTGCATAAAATATGGTTTATGCACTTTAGTACGACCCTCATCATAGCGACTCCTTTATTTTAACAACCTTTACACATAAAGTTGCATTGATTCAGTTAATTTCAATGTTAATTGAATTTTGATGTTATTATATCGTCGTTATATGCACGCTTTAAAAAAGTATTATGCTGAATCTGATTTTTTTTAAACTGAACATCACAAATAGGAGTTCCTTTTTTGCAATTATGAAAGGCGTAAACGGGAACATTTTAGCAACAAAGACTAAATAAACTCTCCATAACGTGACCGTTGTTAAATTTTTTAAAATGGTAGTATCCCAGTACTACCCTGGCGTGATTTAAAATATTGTCTCAAATTAAGTTAACTTATTTAAGGTGTTCTAGCAACACCTCAAATTAAATAATTTTTATTAGCTTCACGCAGGAAAAGGGGTTTAAATTAAGATTAAGATACAATTAAGAGGTTAAACGTAATACAAATATTGGATTATGCAAACGATGTATTTCATCAAATTCCGAGTGTAAAGTATACTAGGATTGAGCTTTAAAAGCAAGGAAAATTTTGATTATTAGAACTCTACAAAATGAACTAAAACAATGTTCTTTGTTTGCTGAGATGATTACAAAGAAGAAAAAAATTCCGCAAATGTACTACAATATTTGCATTTCTAAACTATTTTTTATATGCATTAGGGGTTATTAACTGTTCTAAAAGCGGCCTTTTCAATACTATTTATGTAACTATTATATTATTTTTTAAATAACTTTAACAAAATCAGAAATCAATTACCGCTTTTCTTTGTACGAACTTCGTCATAATTAGAGTGATAAGTTTTACATCTCGTTTTAATTTTATTCTCCATATCCTGAACAAATCAAGCTTCCGGGTAAAATGGAGAATTTTTAAACTTCAATTTGTTAAATTTAGTCTGGCATTATAACTTATACGTTAAGATTTATTAATTTATCAATATGGAATCGAGCGTGAATCAAATGTATTAATAGCCTTTTGTGCAAATTAGCAGTGCTAACCATTAAAAAAAAGAAAAAGAAATATTGATATAAAAAGTTATTGCAAAGTGTATTTCGGTGATCTTTAGTTGGACTCCATTTCCATCCCTAATTTTCACTGTCCTCACCTAAGGTTCTCAGCAAAAAACTAACGATGAGGTCTTATCATTTTCGCTGAAAAAAATATTTCTCGTATATAATTTCCACACGTCGTTAAGTAAAATTTCTCAGTGAATTTCTTTGATTTTTGTTTAAATAAAAAACATTGTTACAAATGTAAGCTTTGACGCAAATGTGTCATTAATTTGATTATTATTATTGGTCTTTTTGGTTTGATGCAACAGCAAAACACGAAATTCAAGTCTCAAAAAATTTTAATTCGAATCCACGAATTAATAATATTTGGAGGTTCTGGTCAAGTGTAATTAGGCCCTGCACCTCTCTGGGGAGTCATGCGTTTACAACATCTTTAGAGCCAATCACGCTGGAGGCGATTTTTGTTAGCATGTGAAGGAGAACCTGCTGATTGGGGAAATATTTTTACAAATTAAGTTCACCAATCAGCTTCTCATTCGTTTGCAAAAAAATTTGACGCATTGATCGTTTAATGATCCGGCTTCAGGAACATCCCGCTGAGCAATAAATACATCCTTAGATGTGCAAGTTTTGCAAGCATTAAATACACTCACTCACTCATTGGATATGAATTCAAGGGCCATTCTCACTATACACAATTCACGCACCGTCTACCGAGAATGAGAACCTAAATGGAGGAAAATATTCTCAAGGGAGTCTAAACTCTCAGCTTTCGAACGAACAAACGAGAACCTAAAGTTTTTTTGCATATGGCGAGAACAGTCCCTTTTATTCTTATGTAAAAATCACTACGACTTCAGTTTCATATTTATCGATATATACAAAAACAAAGTGTGCGATTGTGCGCTAAAAAGTTTTTTTTTATTAAACTTAAGATCAATTAAATCTGGTTTCTTTAACAGGTCAGTATCAATACAATACAAAAATTATGATTTTTAGCAATCAGTATTAACATTATTGCCTAGGGCATTCATTGTCACACCTTAACGTCTCCGAGTAAGGATAAGTCGTTTGAATTCTAACTATTTGAGAAACCTTAGGTCATTAATCAAATCTTTGTGTTGTAATTATTAGCAAAATAAGGTAATAAATAATAAATTGGGTACTCACATCCGATCCTAAGTGCTGCAATAACAAAACTGTGACAGGTATTTTAAATTAGTATTTAATCTGAACTTTGAATATGAACCAGAGTTTTTTTTTTTTTTCTTAATTCTTCTCTTTTTCTTTCAAAGTTTATATTAAATACTAATTTAAAATAGCTGTCATCGTTTTGTTGCTACAGCACTTAGGATCGGATGTGAGTGAAAAATATTCCAATAATTATAATTGTATTTCGTAATTAACAACTAAATACTTGGATGGTTTAAACTTACTGCGTTAGCTCATTATATTAAATTTTTACCTTACATTACAAATTATATTAATTTTGGAAAGTACAATGTAGCATTATGTTCTTCGATGTTTCTAGTTATTTATATTGGGTATTTTAAAAAATAGTCTTGGGAAGATTTCGGTATCGTGATCTGCATCATGTTTTTCCAACTTCCGAGGCAGTCTAAAAAAGCCACATCTTTTTTTTTTTTTTTTTTTAAATTTTCTGCAACTTCATGAAAATTAATAATGTCAGCAACTTTATTACAAATCTTGACTATAACTACATTTTAAATGTAGAGACTATAAACTACTTTCTAAATGTAGTCACTGCTATTAGGGGATTTTATTTGCTGTATGGTAATTTACTTATTCATCTTTTTTAATTTAAATGCTTTTACATTGTTAATTTACAGTTTACATGCAACGGAAAAATTCTTGTTAACATATTTCTCGACCACATTAAAATAAGTGCCCTGTTTCAATATTGTACTCGTGAACCTTTAAAGTAGCTGTCATTTACTGTATTTAGGAAAACAGAAATAATTATTGTGGAGAAGTCTAATTACTCTTGTATGTGATTTTGATTACAAGATTTCCAGAAATATAATAAAAGCAGCAGCCAACCTTTGTGAAAAAAACTTGACGCTCTGAAGTATCAGGCGTAATTCTTATAAACGCTTCAAGTCACACAAGGGCATTCTTATTGCTTCCATTGATAAAAATGAAGACTTGTACCAATCATGTATGAAATATTTGTTGCATTTGTACCTTGTTTTCTTACTAAACTACAGGTTGAAAGTAGTTGCCAGGAATTGCTACAAACTACTGTTTTTTGTATCTCAGTACCCTATAATTTTTTTTTCAAGAAAGTAGCATGTTCCTCTATCTACTTTAGAAAAAGACGCTACTGCAGTAGTTTCGCTAATTGTAGCACACTGCTTCAGATCACTTGTTATAAAGCTATCTAATTATATATACCTTTAGTATAACCATTGGTTATATTACTTTAACCACTAGTTATTTTAAATACTGGCCTTTAATTTAACCACTGGTTATATTAAATATGTAAATAATATAATTACTTTATATTAACAGTCAGTTTAGGTAAGGATGCAATATCTTTCTCAAAAGAGGTTAATGGAAATATCTTTTTTATTTAACATTATTTGAAATTATAATGGATAGTCCTCTGTTTTTTAAGAGGGAATGGTTTAAATTGGTGAAATCTTAGAATCCTTCACTTAATGCAAAGTACCTACTTGTGTATTTTCTAACTTTTTTGCATAACTGGATAAGAACAGTTTTTTTTTCTTCCTGAAATCATTTAACCATGTATGATTATTAAAAAACTTGCTATAATTATTGGTTTGAGTGTGGATGCAATCTGATTAGTAGAACTTTCTGTGTCAAGCAGTATTGTCTAAAAAAGCTTATAAATTTTCTTTTATTTTTTAAACAGATCCACTCTCAAAAATTAGCTTCAACTCCTCTGCATAACTTACCAACAGTCTTTGTGCAAATTAGATTTGTTTGATTATGTTATGTTTTTGAATCTTAATATTTGGTTACTAGGCTATTTCCGAATTCAGTAAAAAACCTATTACCTCTGTATTTTAGATAAGTATCACCACATTAAGTAACTTCACTAGCATCAATTATAGTTAATGGATTATTTTACAGCCCACAGTCTCAGAATAGTATTAATCTTTGTTTCCTGTCAAGAACAGAACGTAATAAGTAATTCGTAAAAAAGAATTCCTTGTCTTACATATAGTTTATTTCATACGTGGGTTCATACATTAAAATTGAACTTTCTGACTATTTTATTTTTAATCAGGATGATTCAATTAAAATTTTTTTAAGCATGTATAAAATAATTGTTAATTTATAATTAGTTTGAGGAGAACAATGATGTTAATACATAGTTTTCTGAATGTTTTAAAGATATAGGTATTTAATGAACAATTACCCATGTCTCTTACATTTGTTTGATGTTTTGGGGGTACATTATTTCGTAAAACTATTGTTCTAAATTTCATTATTTATTTGTATATTACTGTTTCTATCAAATGTATACTGTATAATATATATATAGTGGAAAGTCCCATATCCGGAATCGTTGAGGCTTTGGCAAGTCCCGAAAGTAGATTTTTCAGAATAATAGGACTTTAAGGTAAACAAATATTAAATAAAACATCTTTATTCAATAAGAAATAACAAATAGAAGATAATTAATGTCAATTTTAATCAACGAAGAATAAATCCACATGGTTTGTGATGCTGCTCTATTTTCCCAGTTTTTCTTACAGATTTCCATGTGGTTTTTAAAATCTCAATGTTTTAATATACCATTATAACATACCTCGAATTCCAAATCATTCATTTCAGTTAGTAATCATTTCTCATCCCACTCAATTAGTGATGATACCACTGTAAAACCAACAAGGTTTTGCTGCTTGTTTTTTCGGTAATTATAAAAACAGAATTTCACTTGGGTTTTAAAAATCTCAATGTTTTAATACAATATAATTTCGTTCAGCAAACTTCGAATTGCGCGTTTCACACTTAATTGTTGATGGATTCACCTACATTATCATGTGAATTTATGATTACATTTCAGTTTTTTAATGCTACATTATCAGACACAAGAAATTTCGAATCGCATATGGTGTAGCATTACTTTTTGATGCACTCGATTTGTGACGATTTTATTGTCTATACGGTTTGGGGGGATTTTATTGTCCATTTCTTGTTTTCGATTTTTTTAGTGCCGTTGTGAAATACCAGATTTCATTTACGTCATATCCAATTTTTCATATTGTAGCGAAAAATGGATTAAAATCGGAAGTCTGGTAAAAATTACAATGAAGCGGAAAAGTGGAGGTTTCTTATCCCTGCATACTTTAATAAATCGCAAGTGTAAAAAGAAAAATTACTTTTTTTAATAGAGAAGTGTTTTGTCTATTTTGATTGTTAAAAAGTGTCCAGAAAAAGAGACCCGGTAAACAGACGACTGGATATGGGACTTTACACTGTATATAAAAAAAATTTATTTATGAGTTGACAATATTTTTCTGTCATAGTTCAATAGTCTACTTCAATTAATGTTACCTTATGAACATCCTTTCCTGTACTATCTGTTGTATTTCCATTGCAGAGTGAATCTGCATCTTCATTCCTGGTGGAATCTTGTCATTGGTCCATCTTCCACGTCAAAACAAAATAGCAACTACATTCTCTGGAACTATTAATTGGAGAATGAGTCAACATGTATAATTTTCTGATTAATGTTGATTTCAATGCTATTTGTGTTGTGTGTTAATTAGCTATTTTTATAGTGTTGCACAAGTATCATTGTAGTGAATGTTATCTGAACATTGAATTAAAAGTTTTTTGTTCGATACACTGCTGTAGTTTATATTATCTGAAAGCAAAATCTCCAATATTTTTTTCATTAACAAAATTATTATCTTTATTTGTTAATTTAAAAAATAAGAAAGCTAGGTTTGCTTTTTTTAATTTTGTTTCTGTTACATTGCTTATCAGTACATTAACTTTATTCAATTTAGCTTTTTCAATTATATAATTTTTTCTGGTTTGCTATTAAGTTGATGTTAGTAAGAATAAATAAATATGCTTGCCAGTAGATTAAATAAGTTCATTTAAAAAGTATTTATCTAAAATTGTTTCGAAATGTAGTATTAAATATTGTATTTTGCAGTATATTTTTATTTCTTTTTATGTACCCATCTTATTACTTTTTCTTAATTTTTTTAACATGTGCAAAATTAGATAACAAGCTATTTTATAATGCTTATATGTTCTTATCTCCTCAGGTAATTGAAATAAGTGAGAACAATGAGTTCTGAAAGCCAAAGTCAATCTCAAACTGCTTTAGCTTCATTGCATGCTACCTACACTGATTCTGAAGGAGAAGCTGAAGATTCTGAGGGAGAAGAAAGTAACCACGATAAAATTCCTTCTCCCAATAAAGAGAGTAGCCATAGCTCAATGGGTATTAGTTTTTTATTATTTTTTAGTGTTTATCTAATTTATGATTATGTTTATTGAATGTTACTTTTAAATGTTTAGATGGTTTTGCTAAAGAGAACAAGCAACAATCAAAATTAGTGTCATATTCAACTGAGGCTCATGAAGATGAAGATATGAGTAATTCAAATGACAGTAAATCTTCATCCGATATGCAAGATGATGTAAGTTTTGTTTTACTTTAATTGATGCTGAAATTGATATCAAGATGGATGCGAATCTTAAGAGTTGAAAAATAATAAATGGATTGAAAATATCAGTATTTCTTATAACTATTTTCATAAATTGTTATCAGTTATAGTTATAGCTCAGTTATAGTTCAGATCAGTTTATATATATATATATATATATATATATATATATATATATATATATATATATATATATATATATATATATATATATATATATATATATATATATATATATATATATATATATATACCTCATAAAAAAAACTATGGCATAGCTTCTTAGTTATATTTAAGAAAGTTATTATTATGTTAAAAATGAAATATTTTTATCAAAACATTTGGTTCTGTTTTTTCCCTTTTGACCCTATTTTTAACTGTTTTGGTTCATTTTTATCTTTAATTTAGTGATTTGAAAATGTTGAAAGCCCTGTAATGAGCAAAATTTTAAAAATTCAATTTGAATTTTCGAAACATGAATGATTTAGGTAACTAAAAAAGAAATTAAATAAACTCAATATTATTTTGACTAACTTTAAATTAATACTAAGAAGAAAATTCTTTTCCCTTTCTTTTTGGAAATGTATCTAAAGTGAATCAGCTAATTCTATTTTTATGTTAATCTTTATATCATGTCTAATAAAAAAGATAGGAAGTCAAAATAGTCTTGTAAGACATTCATTACATTAGTAGCATAAAAGAAATGAAATTAGAGTCCACTGTAAATGAACTACCAATAATTCAGCTGTTCACTGTAAGCACATGAAATAACATTAGTTAAATGGGAGTCCAGAAAGGACCACTAAAAAAGTTCGCTGCAATCGATTGGTTCACTATATTCCAGGTCCATTATATTATTCAAAAGCATTTTTAAAAATTCTGAAGTTGTCCAGTTAATTTTATAAAACTTAACTTTTTGCTCAGCCGTAAGCTTGAATTTAGTGGCGATTATTTGTCAATTTCTTTTCTAATTAAGATATTTTTTTGAATCTTTGTAATTATTAATTTACAATAATAAATATAATTTTACTCACATTATTTTATGATTTCAGTTTTTTTCCTTACAGTCATCAGATCACAAGGTAGTACCAACCGGAGCCCCACCTTTATCACCAGGTATTGAATCAATAAAAATTCAAACCTTAAACTCTTAGGGGCCATTTAAATATTATGTAAGCATGTTTTTTTATTATAAACCTCTCTGCCTTGGCAAATAACTAAAAAAAGAAGTACAAGTTTTACTCTATATATGCTTACATTTTTTTAAATGTATTTTTTCCCTTCCATACTTAATTTATCTTTGAAATATACAAGAGATAGTTTATGAGAGATTTCTTTTCTGATAAAGGGAATTTAGTACCTTAGGGAAGTACTATACACTTACACGTATATTCTCTAGTCAATAAAAATAAGTGAATCTCAGACTCTCTTTTCTTTTGGTGCTTAGGTAATATTTTAATGGCCTCTTGTGTGTTGAAGTTCTGTAATCAAAAGCTTTATTTAAAACCTATTAATATAATCTTTTTATATATTTATTAAAATTTTTCATTAAATTGAATTCTATTTTTTTTAATTAAATAAATTTAATGTTGCTATTTTTTCAATGTAATCATTTCTTTTGTTCCACATAAACTATTAAATTAAATTTTAAAGAAAGCTTTAAAAAATATATTAAGTGAAAATTATTAACTTTTTAATTAAATATGTCTAGATTGTTTATCTCTTTTCTATAAGAGTGAGTATAAGTATTTATTTTTTTTTTTGTTGTTACATATGAAAATAAAAGTATGATTTCATTAATTACATTTAAAAAAAAGGTATAATGTGAAACATTATACTGCTTATACCATTTAATAAATATAATGTTTGCTTGATTTATTGGGTATTTCAGTTACAAATAGTAGGTGCTGTTAAATTGTTCAGAGTGATTTTGTTTTTGCTTGTCAGATAAATGGATTTGTAGATATGTCATTATTAATTTCATTTTATGGTAGAACAAGATTTATAACAAGATTAGGGTAGAACAATATTTATTTAGTTGTTATGAAAACCAAAAATTATGTACAGAATCAGAAAGAAAAAATCCAAAACACAAAAAGCTAAATTGTTTTAATAAGCTTGCAAATTTTTTCTTTCAAGAAAATAAGTCTTGATTGTGCCATGATTTAGAAGCAATTTAAAGAAAAAAATTATTATAAAAAGTACTAAAATTTTATCTGTCTTTAAAAGTAAAAGTAAAAAACAAACAAAAAAACAAAAAACTTTGTGGTTTTATAGCGTTATATTCTTTAAATGTCAAATCTGCTCTGTATATACAAATTCTGCTTACCTAAATTTTATTTAGAAGCTTTTCTTTTTCAGTTTCATTTCATAGAAGTCTTTTAAATTTGAAAGAAGAAGATTTGCAGCTTCCTATCGAGCCAATTGGAAGATGTTCGAAATCCCTGCAGGTATTGATGATTAACTGAATTTGTTATCATCTACACTATTTAAAGTAATATTTCAGTTGATTTTGCTTGCAGACCTGCAGATTATTCTTCCTCTAAATTTTTTTTTATTTTTAAAATGGGAGAAAATTGCTGAGACTCCTTTTTATTATACATATTGTCTCCTTATTAGAACATCTCTAAATTTGTTTCGAACAAAAATTAAAAAGCTGAATTGAAGGAACACCCCAAAGAAATTTTTTTTTTTTTTCCTTAGTGTGTTCCTTCAAAAAAACTCCTCCCCCACACACACTTACTTTATTACAGTATAGAGATTTATACCAATTTTAGTATAATTGTATAAAATTCAATTAAAATTAAATGACATAAAGTATTTGTACTTACATTTTAAGGAATGTATATTTTAATATTTGGCTATGTGTTTGTTAAATTAATCTAAATATTTACAATAATTAAGTCTGATTGCATTGAGGTTGCAGACTGATTTGGATTTATAATAGTGCTGCACATTTACTTCTTAAATTATGCTGTTGGTCTTACAGATATGTGAGAAATCATTGAAATTAATTTACAAATGAAGTTTTATTTCATTATAATTTTTCAAAATGTTTTATATTCTATTATTTTGAAGCCTGTTTATTTTCTGCAACAATAGCTACTGTTTTATATGAAACTTTCGAAATGAAGTTGTGGTATGCAATGAGTGCTATGTAAATATAATGCATTGCTGTTTTTATATTATTATTAAATGATATCTATGTTAAATATCTTTAACTTAATGATGAAATTTTAAGTATTTCTGATATGATGAATGTATGAAATAATAATTTTATTCACTAAATTATTATATATTTTAAATAAAGTTTTACTTAATAAATTTATTTTAATAATATAGTATTTTAAGTTATGTTTTTCTCAAATTTGAATATTTAGGAAAAAATTAGTGATTTATATGAAAAGAAAAAGAATGGCAAAGACATGAATGCCTCAATTCAAAAGCGAAAAGATTTTAGAAATCCCAGGTAAATTTATATAATTAATTCATTTAATAAATCTTACCACACATAAATTATACCTTACACTTAAAAAGTATTAAAAAAATATGCATATATTTTTAAGATATTTATTGTGAAAATATTTGCTTTATTTATTTATTTTTGTTTCTTAAATAATTGTTAAATTAGGCAATTCCTCGTGTAGTGTTAAAATTAACCAGAGTTAGAAAATATATTAAAATTATTAAATTCTTTAAAACCTATTTTTTATGTTCTTATAAACATTCATTCATTTATTACTATGTAAGTTTAATGCTATAGAAAAATTGAGGCAAGGCTGTTATTTTTTTATAATATATTTTAGACTGTTACTTTTATATTCATGTATTTTAATTTTATTTGAAAACTCGTCTTTTTTAAAAAAATACTTCATAGTATAGAAAGGGTTTTTACATTTGTGAAACTTGCTAAACTGAAGTAAGGTAAAGTTGTCTTTTAATTCGAATTGAACTTTAGTCAAAAAATAAAATAGCCAACATAAAAGTTTTCACATTTATTTTTACTATTTTGAATAATTTTTAAACAATTATCTTTAAACAATTATCTTTAAACTAAAACATGAAACATAATTGAATATAATCATAAGTATTGTATGAAACATAAGTGAATAATTAAAATGCTAAAATTTAAAAATATTTAACGAAAAATATTTTAAAGTTGTTAGAATTTAAAAACATTTATCCATTTTCTAACATGAAATATTTTTGTAGAGACATATAATCTTTAGTTATTTTTTGTATTTTGCTTACATTTATGAAATATTATAAAAATAATACTTTTTTTCTAATATTCATAATAATGTATCATTAAGCATTTTCTTTATAAATGAATAAGGTTTTATTAATATTTCCAAAGAAATTGATAATCTTTATTCTATCTTTTTTATTTATTTTTTCTATTCTGTAAAAATTCTTAAATATTACTTTCTTTTATTTTAGTATCTATGAGAAGTTGATCTCATTTTGTAACATTGATGAACAAGGAACAAATTATCCACCAGTAAGATTATTATCTGGTATTTCTATCTAGTTGCTAGTTTATTTTATTTCTTGTTTTTAAGAGTTTCCTTCAGACTGAAATGAGATTTTACTCATTATTCTCAGTATTAACATACAGAAAATTATAAAACTGAAATTTATTTAATTAATTAGAGACTGATAATAAAATTTTATAATATTAGTTCATGTAATAATACTATTTTTACAATTATAAAATAATTCTTTAGTATCTAATTTTTGATTACTATTCATTTCATTTTATTATTAGAGCTGTAAATATCTAAAACTTTTTCTAAGTTAATGTGTTAAAAATAATTTATACTACTACTTTCAAACTAAGTTAGGCCCAATATAAAAAAAATTTCAACAACAAAAATAAAAAAAAATATTTGGAAATAATAATTATAAAGCAGGATATTGCATTTATGTAATTTTCCATAGGTTAAGTCCTTTTTCTCTCTGGACCTCCAAGTTATAACCATTTTAGATATTCAGTTTGCTGGTTTGCATAAAATTAATTGTGAACAGCATAAGTTGATCTGGGATCTCCATAAAATTATCATTATTTTTTTTTTATCAATTTCAATTACATTATGGTAGATTTTTAAAAAATTAAAACCTTTTAAAATTGCACAATTTTGATATAACTTAATTGTGAGTTATTTTTACAATAATATGCAAGTGTTTGTTGAATTTCTTCAGCTATGAAATAGGTAAATTTTAACCCTTTAAATATTCTATGTTGTAAAATATTAACAATTATAATTACATAAATCAGTTGTCTCAGAATCCATGTTGTTAAGAATTTTAATTATGTTGTATGCAATAATAAAATCTTTATTATAAAATTGCATATTAAGGTACCACAAATCTACAATTTAAAAAATTTTTGATGTTACATAAATTGTATAGTAATCTAGAAATAAAATAATGATGAGATAAAAACCAGAGAAATGATAATTGCTTTTGAAGAAATAAGTTTTTTCCCCTTCACTTTTTATAATTTTCTAAAGTATATATATATTTTTTCAGGAAGCATATGATCCTCACTGTTGGGGTCCTGAATCATTTTATGAAGAACTTGGTAAGAAATTTTGGAATTACAAACCTTTTTATGATGTCAGTTCTATGCAATTTTATTAAAACAGATAACTCTGCAAAAGGTTAACTTTTTTTTTCATTACTAGTTTAAGTATTACAGAAATTTTGGTATCACATATTGTTGTATTTATGTATCATAATTTTGTGCACACTTCTCTGAAATGACTTCAAATTCATGAGAGTGTAAATAAACCAAAGTTCATTTTTAAAAGGGAAAATATTGGATAAAACTCTGACTAAACTTATGTATTAGATTTGTTATGAGCAGTGCACTTTTAAATAGTAAAACAGTAGAAGATCTTTAGAATGTGAACTTTAGAACCTGGGGTTTGTGTTTTATGTAATTTTGTGTTTTATAGATCATTTCACTTTACTTCAAACCTACATACTAAATATGCCACTATTAGTCTGGAATAGATTAATCTAATATTTTTTTTCAAATAAGCTATGAAGAATAATAATTTTTCAAATACGCAATAAAGAATAATATTTTTTTAAAATAAGCTATAAAAAAGTTCAAAACTTCACTTCTATGTGATTTTTTGTAAATCAATGATTTAAAAAAATAATATTAAATAATATTTTGGAAATATTGTCCAGCTAATATTGTGAAAACATTGTTCAGCTAATATTTTGAAAACATTGTTCAGCTAATATTTTGAAAACATTGTTCAGCTATTATTATGAAAACATTGTTCAGCTAATATTATAAAAACATTGTTCAGCTTATATTTTGAAAAAATTGTATAGTTAAAAAAGTTTTTATGTCGAGGTCAAGACCAGAGATCTACAAAAACTGTAGAAGCTAAGAATATTTTTCCAAGACCAGCATATTATAAAATCAAAACAAACATTCTCATTTTTGTTAAAATTTCATATAAAAATAATTATTTAAATTTAAAGTTTTAAAAAAATTATGTGATTAGCATATCATACAATTATATACATTATCATTTTAATTATACATTATTATTTATTATATTTTACAATTTTTATGCATATTTTTTTTTCTTGTCTCCCTAACTAAAAATAGTCACGATTAAAATAATTTTAAAAATATGGTAATCTGTCAACAACTGGGATTTTTCAATCTTTCTTTAGGTTAAAAAAATGATAGACTGACCAAGAATTACTATTTATATGCAATAGAAATAGTTGTAAATTATAGTTATATCTAGTTTTACAATAATTATTCCATTAAAAATAAACGAAGCTATGAAAATCATAGAAAGTATTCACTCTTTCAGTAAAAATAACACTTACCAATACAATTTTGAAATTTGGCTAAGAAACGGATATCACTCCTGGCAGAATTGTGGTGAAACAGTGATAATGTTGCAGAATGTTAGAGTTTTTACAGAAAGATTTTTCTTTTGGGAAAGGAAAAATTTGGATTTTCCTTTTGGCATAATTTTTCAAAAATTGCGTTTTTTTTTCTGCAGAATTTTTTTTTTCAAAGATGTCTTGTGCATCAGAAAGGAAAGAAATAATCAAGATCTTTCTATTCTCATTTGAGATTTTAAAAAAAAAATTCGTAATGACTGGCTTCAGGTAGAATTTTAAATTAATAGTATAGAATAAAAAAATTTGGAAATCACGAAAGCTTAAGAGATAGTTGGCTCTAGAAATGATATTCTTTCTTTCATTTTTCCTTTTCTTTCAAGAACACCTTATTTTACATACACTTATTTGAGTATCTATTTTTTAAAGAGTCTTATTCACGTGATTTGTGATCTTTATTTACGAGTTACTGTATGATTTTTAATTTATATACCAATTTTAATTTGTGTAATAAATTACAAAATGCGAGTATATCGCCTATAATATTAGAATTTAAAAAAAAATTACTCTTGCCATTAAAAATTTTATACATTTTTATTCTGTATTTTCTTTTGTGAACGCAATGTTTCTGTTACTTTAAATTAGTAATTGTTATAATTAAAAGTATCTTAAAGCAAAATATTAGTGCTAGGAAGTTTGTCGCAGAAAGCCCAAAAAAATTCTGCCACAGGGCGTTTGACTAAAGTTTTTGACTTAGTTATAATATGGAGTAAAAAGGTTTTAATGACTGTAAAATAAGTTAATAGCAATATAAAATATTATACATTGTGATGCTCCTAAAGTGAATTAAAAAAATATGGATAGTAACGAATTTTTTTACATCATAGTTCCATAACATTTTCTTCACATTCTTTTGTAGCTAAGCGGCAAAAGGAAGAAATGGATAAACGAGATAAAGAAAGAAAAGACAGAACTAAGGTACTTATATATCTGTAATAGCTTTATTATCACGTGTGTATATTTATTGCCATACTTGTTTTCATTTCTAGTTTAATACTCTATTTTTTTTTTAACAAATGTAATTTTTCGATATTTAGCTAATCATATTAAAAATTATCATTAGAACGATTTTGATTTTGCTCAGGTAAATAGTCTTTCATGATTGATTAGGACTATAACATTTCACTTCTTCATGCTATTAAAACATCTTAAAATTTTCTCATATTCATTCTCACTTTATAAGGGTTCTAATGTTTCCTTTATTAGGGTTCTAAATTCTTATTCTTTAGGGTTTACAGAAATTTTAGTTCCTAGACTATATGCAATTTTTAAAGGAAAATAAGTGAACAATATAGGAGAATCTATGTATGTGAGACTCTATAATTCAAGAAAAACTAATTAAAAATCACACCATTTCTTATTTAAAGCCTTGGATACTTAGATAAAGTTGCGACATGCCGCAATCTTGGTGACTGCAATTCTCTTGTGATCGCAGCTTTAAATGTAGATATACTTTTATTATTATTCTTAATACTATTACTATACTAAAATAATACTCTTGAACAGTACTTTTTATTGATTAATATTTTCATATTCTTAAAGATTACTTAAATATTTATTATTTCTTCTTTTTCTTTCCGATATTATAGGTTTAGTTTTTATTCTATTCAGAGAAAATAATACCTCGTCGATTAGTTAAAACTTTATAATTTCATCTTTCATAATATGCTATAACTTTTTTTCTAAACTCTTTTTTTATGAGGTTCAAGGGTTTCAATACTTTAAAACTAAGGCATGTGATAAAACAGTCAATAATTAGTAAATGGGAGCTTTGTCACATTTAATAACAAAATAGATGAGTTCTGGTTTGTTCAAAATTAATAAGTATTTCTTTGAAAATTCTTATTCTAATTCTGAATCTTAAATATACAAATTTATTTTGCACTGTCACAAAGTTTTACTATAATGCATTAGATATTTGAAATAATAAAAATAAAGAAACTAAGAGTTCAAATAGGAATTGGATCATGTTATTAAAACTTAAAAATTTTAAATTGTTTCATTTGAAAAATATTTAATATGTTATGCCAGTTTACTTTTAATTCTGGCAACAAAACCCTTAAATATTGAAATGCTATTAAAATATTTTTTTAAAGCTTTCTAACAAAAAATTTATTTCAGTTAAAAAACAATATTTGTAGAATATTTTCATTTCTTTCAGTTAAACATATTTAATGCAATCTAATTTGGCAAACCTCTAATTGAAAAAAAAAAAGTGGAACATATTTGCTCTAATAAATAATATCTTGTAAAATTTTAAACCAATGAATAAATAAATAAATTTAAAACTATACCTCACATAATCTGCTGTTTTCATTTGGATGTTTATCTCTGCCAATTCTATGCAGCCATATTTGTGTTCTCCAACAAGTAAACGATATAATTTAAAGCCTAAATTTGACTTATTTGGACACCTAAATGGGCAACGACCCGTCATTCTAAATTTAAAAGTATGAAACAACGGAAAAAGTAAAAAGAAAGGCGAAAAAAATAACAGATCGGGTGAAAGGTTCTAACTAGTCAATAAAATGGTGACAGTTCACCCATGTAATTGACGACAGCCAATTAAAATCGAAAGCAGTACAAAGGTTGCGAGGAAATGTGGCACTACTTTATCTAGGTAATCTAGAGCTTTAGTAATATTATGACACGTGATTACAGCTGATGGAAGATATTTTAAAATATTTATTTCATGTTTACTGTCTGTAGTGCTTTCTGTCAAAAAGTTTTCAAACTGAAAAGCTTTGACAGTTTTTTTTTTATGAACACTTGAAAACCGTCATTTTAATTTAGGACACTTTCTGTAAGATATTTAAGTGTAATTCTTTCAACAGCTCTTTTCTCCTATTACTTTCCAGTCTAGTATTTTATCAATATGACTTTCATCATAATGTAATTATCAAAAAAGTTGTTTAAAAGTATTGATGTTTTGCTTGTTTGATTTTTCTTATTTATTTTTGCAGGTTGAATTTATATCGGGTACAGTTAAAAAGCCTACTGATTCTGCTTCTGGTATGAAAGGTTTTATTTATTTATTTTGTGTATGTTCATAGCTTTTCTAGTTGTTTTCATAGTAGTTTCATAAAAATTTTATTTAAAAAGTATGTATATTTTATAATTTTAAGAACTGATTTAACTTTATTGACACGATATTCATAAAACTGCAATTTTTATTAGATGCTTGTATTTTATCGATCTATATATATTAAATATTCTCATTTCATGCTTCTAAAAAATTGCCAAATGTAGTATTAAATGTAAAATATATTTTTTTATTGATATAAATATTGTACTTTATTTTGAAATACACAAAATTACATCAATGAGCTTATTAATGATAAAAAAAAAAAAATCTCAAAATTATTAAGTTTATTAAACTTATTATTTTCACATAAATTATGCTTTAATTTGTATTATAATCTGAAATTCTGCAATAAATATGAAAATGTTTCTATAAAGTTTTAAAATTATTTTACAATTTTTGATTATGTTATTTGCTAAAATATTCTTCTCATTGAAGCTTATCAGTCAACTAAACAAACATGCATTTTTTAAAGAAAAAAAAAATTTTGTAAGTTAGACTTTCGTCTATCTTTCTAAGGTGATAAGTTTTGCTGAATATTTTAAAGTGTAATAAAATAACTTTGTGCTGAGCTGCTGTAAACATAGCATATCTGCTTCTAAAATAACAATATTTTTAATGTATCCAATAAACTTAGTAAATTTATTTTGAGTTTACATTATTAAAATTTTATATACAATATTGTCAAATTAAAAATTTACTGATTCAAATTTAAAGTAATAATTTGTGCTGGAAATCAATATAATTTTTCTTTAAATTTTTACATAATATGAATTTAAAATTGTATATATATTAATGGTACATTTATCTTCAAAATTTCTTGGGGAATAAAACTTTAAATTTAAGTAAAATCTGCTGTTCAGATAGGAGACTTGTTTTACATCAGTTGCAATATTCAGATCTTGTTCAAGCCATACTCCTGTTCATAACAAGATGTGTGGTTTAAATAAGTTATTTTTTATCTTCTCTACTTTTTACCTTTTGCTTTCTAAAAAGTCCATGTCCAAAAGGTTGATCATCTTAGTTAGACTTCCATATATGAGACTTCTCTTTTGTTGAAATTTACCCCCTGATGTGTTTAGTAAAAAAATTTTTATCCTGTTTCCATTTAAAGTTTTTTCCTAGTCTATTGAATAAATTATTAACTACTATTATAAATAATTTATTAAAGTCTATTAAATAATTTATTAATTTCAAATTAAATTAGAACAATTGATGACACTATTAAAAATGTCATGAAAGTAACTACATATCTAATTGCCGGTATTCTGTGATTTCTGCTGCTCTGATAGTAAATTTCATTATTTATAAACTAGTACCTGATTTGAAATTTAATTTCATTTAATTGTGGTCCATGTATTTATTTTAGTTTAAACTATCCTTTAAGTTCTGCTAATCAAGTATTTATATTTATTTACTTTTGTAACATTTTGTGTTGTCACTTTTATTTAGGTATGCTACATTATTAAACAGTTCTCCTTTAATATAAATAAATGTATTACATAAAAAAAAAAATTTCATTGAGAATTTATTTATTTTATTTACAGATGCTGCAAAACGTAAGAGTAAATGGGATGTTGGAATGAGCCAGATGCCCGCATCTGCTTTAAAACCTGCAGCTCCTGTTACAATATTGCCAGTTCCTACTGGTACAAAACCAACTGTAATATCAGCTTTTGGCACTATTTCCAAGAAAGCAAAAATGTAGTAATGGTAAATATGCATTGCAAAGCATTCAGCAGGTTTTTTTTCCCTTCCCAGTCTTAAACTTGACAAATTAAGGTAATGAGTCCTAACATTATAAGGGCAAATATATATTTCCAGTCAAAAGCTTCTTTAATTGTTTAGCTTAAAAAACAAATAGTCAAGTTAAAAATGTAAGACTATTGATAAAAAATAGTCATTTTTTGAGCACCTGCGTCTCAACCAAGTAGTTTATTTTGGCATTTAATTTATGATTTTTCTGCTATTTATAAAACTAAATTTCTTTGCATATTCCACCTTTCTTTAATATGATGTTGGATATTGTATACAGTTACAAAGGTTTCTAACAAGATATATGAAATTTTCTTTTCAAGCCTCACTATGACATGGATCAGCATTTACTGCAATATAATTTGTTTGCAAGTCTGTTTTCTTTAAAAATTTTTTAGTCAAATAAGTAAGAATTTTGGTTTAATAAAATTACTAAAAATTATATATTTAATATTTAATGTTTTTTTTTTTTTTTTTTTTTTTTTTTTTTTAATAATTTCTAAATAATGAGTGTATTTTAAAATTTTTGTTAATTTTTTTTATGTATTGTAGTTACATTTCAGGATGTAATAATTTAATTCTTGCACTCTTTGAGTAGTTTTCTCTTGATGTAAATTTTATAATACAAAAAAAAAAAAAAAAAGCTTATGTATCTTTTTTCTTTATTTATCATACTCATTAATATTTAATGAAATATTTTTAATAAATTCATTTTAAGTTTCCAAATATTGATAAACTTTGTATTTTTAAAATTCTTAAAGATTATTGGGTAATCTATATGACTAGCATTCAACTACATTAATAATTTCTCTATCATGCATTTTGTTTAAAAAAAAATTTTTTTTTTTAATATTTGTTTTTTAAAACGTTTTATTTTGATAATATTTTGATGTTTAAATAACTATGATAACTGAAATTAGTTATGATATTTTATAATTTTAAATATGAAACTATGTTTATATTTTATGTATCTGATGCAGGTTGTATATATGTAAATAAAATCTCTTTTAATTGCTAGTTTGTGTGCAAATTTATTTGTCCTCAAATTTGCATAAAGACACTAAAATTAGTATTTGTAAACTATTGAAAAGATGCAATTGTGAGACTTTTGTTTTCCTGTAATAGAATTAAAATTATTTTAAAAATTACACGCTTATTGTAATTTGTGTGGTAGGAATATACACGTAGACTATTCTAAAGAAAGGTTAGTTTCGTTGGGAGATAATTTAGAAAAACATGCTAACCAGAATGAAGAAATGCTATCTTACTGATCAAAGGACTCAAGGACTGTCTTAATTAATGGTAATAATTGTTAATAAATGGTAATAATTAATTGTTTTTAGGGTCAAACTGTCTTAATTAATGGTAATATTATTCGAGAATATTTAATTTAGTTTCTAGAGAAATAGTTGAAGAAATGCTGAAGCATAATAATGGAATACATAAATTGATTGCTTGAAGCACTTATATTTAAAATTAATAAAAAATAAGAAGAAGAAAAAAAGAAAAATTGCGAAAAGAAAATTATTCTAAACCAGTAATTTGGTTTGGAAAAACCAAAATTTACTTTTAAGCATTATTATTTATTTTTATGAGTAGAACTTCATTAAAAAGCAGTTCCAAATGTATAAATTTTTTATTATTGCTTAGGTATTACAAAAAGTTTATTTTTTTCAAAAGAATAATTTTCCATAATTTCAAACGCATGTTCTTTCACTAAGCTCTTCGATTGCGATCAGTTACTTATTTATCACCAAATATAGCTACTAAAGATTCCTTGTTTCATAAAATCGATTACAAACTTATTTTACGATTCTCTCCATCACTACCGACATCTGATACGATAGCCTAATCTTAAGTATGGTTCTTAAGAAATAAAAAATGTGGCAGCAAAACTAAGAAATTAGTGTCAACACCCTGGGGTCTTTAGTAAATTGCAAAGTAAATTTTACTTGGAGTTTTGCATTGTATTTTGCAGTTGTAGATTATTTAGAGATTTGAAAATTTTATTTGAGCTTTTCTGATTTTTAAAGTAAAGAAAAGAATATCCAACGGTTCCGACATTTTATAAGGAAAAATAGTGGCACTTTATGAAGATGGAAAATCCATCGGAGAAATTAGTCTGATATTGAATATTTCTTCTCATACAGCTAGAAGATAATGTTTGAGGTAAATAAGTTGTATTCCCTGTGGCAGAATTTTTTCTGGCTTTCTGCGACAAACCTAACTAGAACCAATATCTTTCTGCAAGATATTTTTATCGTTATAAATATATGTGTAATGAATTTATAATAATAGATGCACTTCGTGTTTATAAAAAAAGAAAGCCTACATGCATAGAATAAAACTGTGAAGAATTTTTTTTCTTCATTTCATATTATAAGTTTATATTTATTAATAAGTTTAAATTATTTAAGTTTAAATTTGCATTATCTTCGATAATAAAGAAAAATTATAAATGTATAGATCTGCAGACAAAAATGCTTACAAGAGCATAACTAAAGATTACCCAGAACCTGTAATAACTTATAAAAATAGCTAAGAATGGACATAAAGATTAAATTTATAAAACAAGATAACTGAATTTGAAGTATCAGTTTAATTATGAACAGTATGATTTCATGTTTCATTATAGTAGTTATATCAGGTACAGAAATAAATCAGGTGAAAAAATCAATATTGAAGTTGAGTAATCAAAATAATAAAATAGTATTGACTATATCCGAATTCTAAAAGCAAAAAAATTAACGCAATCTTTGTTTCAATTTTTTAATATTGTACTGACTTATTGAAAGATTTTTTTTTAAAAAAAGAAAGTAAATAAAAAATTTTCTTGATCAGATTAAGTTCAGAGCGAAAAAAATACACAGCGCTTGTGATTTGTAACAGAAGTCGCACTGTATTGTGTACATATATAGCATTGATTCCCCACGAAGTACGCAGACGCGGATTCCGACTCAATACGCTCAATTCTATTCAACATCTCGAAACGAAATCGTCTTCATCAGTACTGAAATATCGGTATTAGAGCCATACTCATTGGATGCGATTTTTTTCGCATGCGTATGGAAACCTGTTTGAAAGCGTTTCACCAGTTAATATTTTCCACCAATCTGGTTTTCATTCGCATGCCAAAAAATCGTAGATAGTGAGATATCTTTCAGGCTTTATTTCATTTATCGTTAGATTGCGAGTGTTTTTTTTATATCGACGACTTAATTCAAAGGATATAGGCATTTTATCTTTAAAAAACATATATATACATATAGTTATTTTTTACCTTTGACTGCTTCTAAAATTTCTTGATTTGTTGGAGATGTTGTTTTATCCTTACTATCGACATCGCTACTAGTAAGAATTTTTGGTTCGAATCTAGAAAGTTTTTTTTTTTTATATATATATAATATTAGTAGCGTGAGAAGCTTATTTCCTCTTTTCCGCTCGCTTACCAGAAAAAAAATCTCTGACATCGCTAGATGTCGACTTCCATCTTATTTCTTCTTCGGAATGCCGCCTTGAAAAATGAGTTTTCAAATTTTTCTTTAATTATTGTTGACAACAAGAGCAACAAATAACATTTTCGCTAGACATGATTTTTTTTTTTAAAAAAGAATCTTTTTACGCATGAAATTTTCCACATAAGTGCAAAAAATATAAAACGCTTTGTTCTCATAAGAAAACACAAAGCAAATTATTGCGTCAGCGATAGAGGCCGAAGTTGGCAAATTTCCAAAAATAGCTTAATAAAGGGGAAAAAATTTCTCCCCATTTTACCCATTAATTGTTTGTGTTGGAGATTAATGGAAGATTACGAGCGCTTTCCCCTTCCGCGGTACGCTAGGAAAACAATTATTTAAAAACTATTCTGTAAGAAAAAAAATTTGCAGAACTATTATTGCTTCTGTAGAAATTATTTTTTTTGTAAAACAGCTTCTGTTTCTGCAGAATCTTTTTTGAGAACTTACTTTGTTTCTGTCAAACCAAAATTTTTATTTCCCAAATAAAAAAATCTTTCTGCAAAACTCAGTCGCTTTCTGCGTCAATGTCGCTGTGTCGCCGTGTTTCTGCCACGGGGGTTGTATTTATAAGTTGAAAGTTCATAATTGAAAGGTATATAATTCGAATTAAATTCCTTATTACTTAAGTGTATAAAGTTGTAATAAGCATCTGGTTTTATTTTTAAATTCAAATTTTTTATGTATTGTAAGAAAAGTCAGTTTCTCAAAACTATTAGCGTTATTAACTCTTTCAAGGACTGTTTTGTTTTTAGTAATTTTATGTTAAACTATATTTGAGATTTAGATTTATTTTTAAAACAAAAGTTCATGGAGCCTATTATTTTTTATAGTTTGCCTAAAACTAATTTGATTTTTACACCTTTGGGTTTCAAAAATTACTTATAGTAAAGAATTGATCATTCTGTGCTTATAAATAATCAAATTTATAAATTCTGTTTGTAACTAGAAATAAACTCAATGAAAAGTGATGAATTGAAGGAGCACTTATTGCATAGGACAAAATATTTCTCGAGTTTTGGCCTCCCTTCTTGATCCCCCACTACCCTTAACTATTTCCAGCATTTAGGATAAAAAAATCTTTTCATTGGTATTTTTTTTCCTGAAATTATTAGAAGATGGCCTGAGATATTATAGGTGAAAAAATAGCTTAGAAACAATATTTAAAAATTAATGCTTTCGGTAGGAACTATTCTCCCCCCCGGCCTTATAATAAGATAAAAATGCTTAATAAATTAAGTTATCTGAAACTAAATGTGTATGTGGTATATAACTTTTTAAAGTTTTACTGAGTTGAAATAACAATTTAACTTTCCGATCAATAAGTCAATAACATTCATTGGTTAAATAATCTGTGGCTTAATTAATAGAAAACTATAAATTGAATCAAAATGTTCGTATTTTTTCTTGCAGGATTTAAGTGGATACCTTTTAAGCATTTTGAACATTACATATATTGAGACATAAATTAGCTAAACACCATAAAACTTCTCATTATTAAATTTAAAATTATATAAAACAAATAAAAGTTTTGTAAGTTTATATTTCGATTATTTAATTTAAATAATTTATTTAGTATAGTGTAGCTAGCAAACTTTCGTGTATCTTTTCCTATAAGTACTTCTATTTCAGTTGGTTTCTAACAGTTTCTTTTTACAAAAACTCACCAATTTTAACATCGAATTTTAAATTGTTTCGGGGGAAAGAAGTTAGCTATGTAAGGGATAAACTAACTCATAAATTGTGCTAAATTATTTTTTTATGATTCGCGGAATTATTGTTAGAGATTCACTCTTTGAAAAATTATTTCAAATCTTCAAAAATGTTAATTTCTTTAACTATGTTGATATATGTTAATTGTAAAAAATAAAAAAGTCAATTTTGATTCAAAGAAAAACATATTGCAGCCGATCATAGTGTTTAAACAGCAAGGTTAGAGAGTTTTATAAAAAAGTTGAAAGATAATAATTCAGAATGATTTAGTTTTCGGCTGCTTACTAGGGTCAAGGTTTTTGCTTCATCAAGGGAAAACTGAAGGCCAATGTGAAAATTATATAAATAACAATTTTTAAAAAAATACGCATGCTTTGTAACTTTTGTAAAATAACAAGTAATTTTCCGAATTAGAATTTTGAAAGAAGTTAGCTACCTACTAATATAAGAGTCCATTCTTGAAACTATCAATCATGCATAAAATATCCTACTACCCAACACGGTGGCTCAAGAATTTGCACTTCATAGGATTTGTGAATGATACTAAGTAAACTTGGTTTGCAGTAAAAAGAATGGATATTATTTACGCACTCATTTCGGTAGTTTATTAAAAATATAATTTAAAAAATTAAAAGGAAAATTTAGTGTTATAATATAATTAATTGAACAAGAATAACAACTGTTACAGTTTTTACAGTACTTGTTCAACTCGGACATTCTTCTAATAAGAACTTTTGTCGACGATTTTGACCTTTTTTTTTTTTTAGTAGAAGTCAGCCTACGCTTTCTTGTAGTTTTTGCATTGCAGTTTCTTGTAGTTTTCAAGTCAAATGACGTGCATGAAAAGATGCCTAGTCCAAAGAATCAAAGTTAAATAGTTGTAAGATGGATTATTTTGAAGAAAAAAAATTAACTACTTCAGTTCAAGGAAACAATTATCAATGAATCATTAATATTCTTGTTTCCTTATTACGAAATATTAGAAGAAATTTGTATTCATAATTCAATTTATTCAAAACGTGTGTTAAAACTATTATTATAGTTTATTTAATGTTAAAAAAAACATTTGAAATGATTCTAAAAATAGCACAGTTTTGGAATCTTTTTACAATTTTCTATTTTAGTAGCTGTTCAACAAAATAAGGCATATTGAGCATTTTTCTGATATAGCAATATTTTTTTGTAAGTTAATAAATAATATTAACAACTTTTTTAAGCAACTTTTTTTCAACATTATCCTTTTTAAAAGAGCAACTTTCTTAAAGTAGTGGGCAAAAATAACTTTGAGCGAAAGCAAACTGTTGTATTTTTTGCTATGCATACATACACATTTACTTTTCATTACTCAAATAAATAAGAAACAATAAATAATTTATCTTTATTTTTTTAAAAACAATAGTATGCTTAGTAAATAGTCAGTTGTTCTGCATCGAATTATTTTCATCAGCAGAATATTTTTTAACAAGATTTAGTTCTCAGCTAGCTGGAAATAATTCAAAGTTTTTTTTCAATAAAAACTTGACAATTATTTAAGAAAGAAATTTTCTTTTTACAAAACATAAATTCTACAAATACATAAGAAAAAATTCTACAAAAACATAAGTTATAGTACTAAAACAATTGATTAGTATATTAATGGAAAAACAATATGTGTTATAGGGTAAAGAATAAGATTTTGAGAAATGTTTTGGGAAATAATTCTGTGAAACACTCACGGACAGGTAATTAACAAATTTATTTTAAGTATTAAGACGATATATAAGATGTTGAGAAATTTTAAAATGTTGACTACGTATTCGTATTAATAATTATAAAATATATATTGAAGAAACTGATAAACATATTCAAAATCTACTCGCGCGTAAGCTAAGTTCCTCCTAAACTAACCACGTTAAAATATTAATCCCCCATCTAATATTTCTCCATTGTCACCAAATTATTTTTTTAAAAATTTTAATTTTTCTCGGCTTCTCCCAAATAAAAACTGTTGAAACTTTAGTTTTTTGCAATAAAAAGATAATTATGATAATAGCAGATTAATATGATATCTTTGGGTATAAAGGTTTATAAGTGGATGCAATTTTTTTTAATTGCTTAAATAGTTTTAAAAATATGACTAAAAACGCAAAATATGAAATTAACATTAAGAGGTCCGAACTTTGGATCACTCTCCTGGTCAAACTATTGGGACTATATTTTCCAGAAGGCGGCTACCCCCAAATCCTGGGGGTCAGAAATTCGAATCCATTGGGGGGAAAATACGTTAATTGAGGGAAAGTACGCTTTTGTGTCCGATTTCGTAACTTAATTCGCAATTCAAACTTGTTGGTACGTGAAAATCTGATCATTAGAACCAAAGTTATTCAGGGTGATATCTTTTTCTTTTTTGCGACTGTACACCGACATGTGCATTAGCATTCAAAGTTAAAGTATTTGTCAAAGTCAATTTCCACAACTTTAATATTCAATTTGGCAACAAAACAAATGCACGACCAAATGAAGTGAAGCCAAATTTGTCGTCCAGAAAAAAATTTGTTTTTGCTAGCGAGAGTGGGATTGTTGTTTTTCTCTTTTGCATATATTTTTAGGTGTTTGGTTTAGCGACAGCAAATAAACCTTGACGTAAAAAGTGTAATGCATCGAATATCGTTTTAAATTTACATAATCAGTAATGACAGAAAACTTGCTCAAAAAGCCTGCCAAGGGTATTCTGAAGTCTTCAACAAGTTTTAATAATCCTGAAGCCAATAAAAAGTATTTTATATTTTGTTTCAAAGACAAATAATATGATATTTACTTTTCGAATTAGTGTTGAGTGTTTATATCGTTCTAGATTTACAATATTATTAATTTTTATTATTTTAATACTAATATTTTCCCTCCTCTATCTGATTTGAATTTTATAGCACCAGGCTTTCTTCACCTTTCTACCTTCTTGGTGTAGCATGTCCTTTTTTCGACTCTATGTCAATAAACCCTATATTCAATCAAACATTTCTACCTTCCATAATCTATGTCCCTATTTGTTCTTGTTGCAGGTAGTTTTTTCTTGTTTGCTCTTGATAGCGGCATGTTTTTGTTTTCTCTTCTGGCTTCTTTTTTCTAAAATTATGCCGGATTATTTAAAAAAGAAAATGTCTTACAGTGCTGGGATTAAACTTAAAGTTATTTCCTTTGTGACATCTATAAATTACTGTGCTGCACCATTGATTTGGGATGAAGCCTTTTGGCTAATGATTATGATAAGCTAATACCAGAAAAAGACATTAATGATCATGAATTATTCGGCAGATTTGACTCAGAAAAAGACTTAAAAGAATTTGACAATTTTGTTAAATTTTTTTTTTAATGAAATGTTTTCTTTTATTACATATATAATTAAAATATATACTAGAATTATACGTGGGTTTTCTACTTTTTTTATTTCTTTTTTTTTTTTAGAGAAAGTGTGTGTGGAGGACACTTTTATTCAAGTATATATTGTACCTGTTGAAACATTCTACCGTGAACAATTATATATTTTTTTCAGTATATATTATTTTTCTATTTTAGGATATATCTTTATTTTTTACAATGCCTTGTGTTTGATCAACAATAAATGTGTTTGATTAATGATAAAATTAGCTTATTATACTTTAATGATCTATTTCAAACTGGGGGAATATGTGGTAAATTTTTTTAAGAGAAGTGAATAGTATCAAGTGGGAGACTTCTTACTTGATACTATATACTCACTTGATAACTTTGCCTTGCAGATGAGGTGTCCCAACATGAGTAGGATGGCATTAATTATTTTAAAACTGATAACTTCTGGGTATACTTTTTTTTTTGTCTTTTTAAACATCAATATAATTTTTGAACAAATATCAATAAGAATGTTTATATGAATCAGTAAATATGCAAACTAGTTTGTATAATATATTGATTACTACGAAATAATTTCACAAGTCTGGAAACCTCCAAAATTGGGGCTATTTTTTCAACTCATGATAAGAAAAAATTAACGCAATTTTAAATTAGAGTCATGTACTGAAGTAATATTACATTAAAAAAAAAAAAAATCAATTTTAAAAACCTTGTGAAATTTGTAGTAATAACTGCTGAAAAGGCAATCAATAAATAATGAGAATTTAGGATGAAATAATCACTAATCAAATGTGTGTTATTATTGTATTATTAAAAATATAAAGATTTTAATAAATTTGTAGCAAACTGCTGAAAAAAAACCAATCAATTAAGGTCATATAATTATTCACGAAATCGCTGCAAATGAATTCCGCTTTAAAAACGAACTACTTAAATGCATCATTCGAAATCTGTGTGTTGTAAAAATATTTTATATAAAATATTGGGATTGTGAAAACCAGATAGTAATGGATTGTGATAACTGTCAAAAGAATGAAATACAAAATTAAGCAAATTTATGGTTTAAACTTTACCAAATGTGTACATAAAAAAAAAGAGATTGTTCAATGGGATGACTTGAAATTAGTGTGTCGTAATTATTAACTTTTAGGTTAAGGACATATGTACTTTGGGAAAATTTATAGAGTAACTGTCAAAATAATGAGAGTAAAAAACCCATACGGGTTTATGATAAATTCAACTAAATTTTTTTATTTTGATCCTGTAGTATTCACATATCTAATTAGCTGTAGTGAATTATCTAAATTTTGGATTTTTCTAAAATCAGAACCTTTTGAACTTCTGCATAGTCCATATTTTCGAGGTTATAATGTATAATATTGACTTTTTTTGAAGAAATTTATTTATTTTTCTGAAAGTTTTCTGGGTGTGCAAATGCCGCTGCCGGATGGGGTTCGATCTACCTGGCACCCCTTTGGCTATGAGTTTACTTGATAGTCAACATTTTGTTAATATTATTTCCCATTTTAAAAATAAAATAGATACTTCATTACTTTTTCAGTAATCCATTAGATATTAAATGGGATGAAATGAATATTTTGCAAACTCTTCACCCTCCTGATAAAGATTATGGCCACATGAAAATTGAAGAACCAAAGACGCCTTACAGCTATTATGAAGATCAGTCGGGTAAAGAAATATCTGGACACGGTGATGACACATTGGATGCTGAGTTATTAGCAAAAAAGTAGTTATCTTAATAAAGTTTTAATTTTTCAATATATTATTTGTTATTTTATTGTATATTGCTTTTATGATTGTTATCTTAATTTTATGCATATAATTAAAATAGAGGTGCCATGAAGAAATAAAAGCACTAAGTGTATTTTACTTGGGTGTTTATTTTAAGCAAACAGGCAAGTAGCCGAATATTTGAAGCGTAATGGACATTTCGCTTGAATTTGTAGTTGTATAGTGTCATTAAAACTTTTCCGTTTGCTGGGTACCAGGGCAATCTGAATATATCTGATCTTGTACCAAGAAGACCAAGACCATCTAGTTTTGGTTATAACAAAGTGGTAGACATGAGAAACTAGAAAAGATAAATGTCAACTAATGGCCCATCCATTATTTGACATCTGCTTAAAAAAAAATATTTTTTTTTATGAAATTTTTTTTTCACATTATTATTGGGGCTTGAAAAAGAAATCAGAATTTATCATTGTTATAATATTAGAATATTAGTTTAGTGTTTTTTACTATGATGACAACTTTTGTTTTTTATTCTTTTGTATCTGATCACATTACAATAAACCAAAACCTTGAAATATTAAATTAATGAATTGCTTTCAAATAAATTTTCCAAATAAAGAAATGTTCTAATCAAAAATTTAAATTTTTTCTTTTGATTTTTATAATTTTGGTTTTCTTTTGAAGCACATATATAAAAAATAAATAGTTTAAAATTTCACTTGTGAACTGAAAGTTCTTTTATCAAATGACTAAAGATAATAAATCATAGATGTTTCTCTGAAATTATTTTAAATTTGTGGTAATATAATTTCTTTTCAAATGTTTTCTAGGTTTTTTTCAAATTCTGTGCTTAGCTGTTAAAATTTTGTTGATGATGATTAAGATACTATAATTAAAAAAAAACTTTTCTTTTGTTATTTCTTTGACATGCCTATTATTCATTGCTAAAGTAGATACAGTAAAACCTCTTTTTGTGCAGTCCTTTTTTATGCGATTTAATTTTTGTGCGATTTTTTTTTATGCGGTATATGAATCTTAGCGGTGTAGCACCAGTTTATGTTTACTATCAATGTACATATACATGTTGTGGACGAACTCTGATTGCGTGGCCTCCTTGACAATGATGTATCTGGACTTCACGATGCTCTGTTAATTTATTTTAAACAATCTCCTGACAAGGCAGAGTCAGTTGCGTACATATTGTCGCTCGACGCGAGAACAGTATACGCTTTGTATTCAGAGTTTTATACACGATTCATGTGATTATGGATTCATTTTATAATGAGTTTAAAGATAAATAAACTAGTTACTTTTGTTTCTATTTATATGTAGTTTTAATGATTTTTATTTTATTTTTAGACATAAGTACTCCCTTAAAATGAATAATTATAACCAAAAGAAAGTAAAAAGGCAGACAATTCCACTATTTAATGTATAATTTGAAAACTTCTCCAGGTATATGTACAATGAAGAATTAAATATTTTTACAATTTCTTTAGGTCTAATTTAATTATTTCATTCAATTGAAAGCATTCTCTCATCTATTTCATAAATCATTGATGTATTTTCTAAGTCCGACTTTTTTTATGCAATCCCTATCCACCGCATAAAAAAAGTTTCGGTACTATATCGCACAAACTTGTTTATTACATGTAAGAATTTATAAAATTTTCGTACTTTTTTTTTTGCGATTTCTTTTATGCGGTCCCTATCCACCACACAAAAAAAGGTTTTACTGTACTATTTTTATTTGAATCTAAGTTGCCATCAATTCTAAGCCACACCTTAAATTTTCAGCATATTTTTGTGAACAAAAATTAAAAAAATTGTAAAAAGGCTTATTTGACATTTACGAAATTTGGAATTTTTTTTTTTAAATGAGTATAATGATAACTTATGAATATTTAAATGAGTAAGTTATTTCACCAGTATTAAAAACTTTTAAATACATACATACTGTATTTGCCCTAACAGTCAATATCCTGTTCCGAAAATAATTCATCATTCCCACTGTCTTGTCCTTTGATTCTAAGCTGCACCTGATTTTCAGTAACAATCTATAGAAAAAATGTGTGGCTTCAATTTGAATAAATACTATGTATGTAAGTAGGATTGTTGTAATATCGGTGCATTTGCCAGCATTGTCCTTTGTCTGTTTTAGAGATAACAGAGATAGAGATTTTTTTCTGTCTATTTTGCTTCCAATGTTTTTTCCCACTTTTGATATGTTGAAATAAAAAAGCCTGTGCGCTGAATTAAATTTAAAAATAATGTTTGAAAGTTTTTTTTTTATTTAATTCAAATTGAAATTATAAAAAAATGTGTTAAAACTTTCAGAATAAATTTATGCTCTGAAAAAAATGAAAAACCTGTTGCTTTGGAATCACCATGTGAAGAAGATAATGAGGAAGAAGAAGAAGAAACTGAAGAAGAAAGAGGTAAAAATAACTAATGAATTAGTTTTTTTTGTGCAATATCGATTTTGAAAACATCAAGTTAATTTCACTTGATTGTGAGTTATTTAAATTCTTTGTGAACTGTTTTCTTTCATACTTAGCAACAGCAATATTTTTTTTAATTCATTAGTATTAAAGCTATAAATCAATAAGCTGCAAAAATGTGTATAAATCTTTGATTTTTTTTTTATTTTGTCTTCTTTTTGCATTGGTTATTTTTTATTTACTCAACAAAAGGTTTTTCAACAAAGCCTCGGTTAATTGGAGCCTCGATTAATTTTTCTTTTTAAAACTAACTGATCAAGTTTTTAGATTTACAATAAAATAGAAAGTAACACATTCATGCTACACTTTTAAGATGTCATTTAACAACAATTATTATTTTTAATTTAATACCATCTAAAATTAAATAAAGTTATGTTTGCTTTGAAGTATTTTCAGCTTAAGCAGACAACATAAAACCCATTGCAATTTTTAATCAGTAATTTGCTGTAATTTGAAAATTACTGCATTTTTCTACTCCAGTTTTAGAGCTAAACCAGAATTTGAGATTAATCCACAATTGCTAGAACTTGAGCTGTTTGCTAATGTGTCATTACTCTTCTATGTTGAAACATTTTTTTGGGGTTTTTTGTTTTCACAATTCAAGATCAAAAGAGGAAACCCAGCAAAAACAATGTCATAATTCCAATTAATATGAGAGGTAGATTTTAAAAGTCTATCTAAGATTGTAGTCGGATGTTATATTAAGAAAAAAAATCCGTTTTGTTTTATTTTGTATAGAAATGTTCAGATTTTTGAGTCTAAGAAAACAGATAAATACCAAAATATTGGGTGCTTGCTGTTATTCTTTAGACACCATGGTGACCTGGCAGCCAGGATATGTAGACCCATGTTATCTACTGAATTCTTAATTCTATAGTTTGTTGCATTCTATTTTGCTTAAATTTTGGTCTTGAATGTTCATTTTATTTAAAAAGGTTAAAAATGATTAATTAAAATGTTTTTCATTTTTGTTTCCTCATTTTTTACTGTCACTGAAATTTTTTTATTTTTTTATATCTAAAATTTGGAAATGGCTTCAAAATAATAAAGAAAAAGCTAAATATTAATGCAAAGAATAGAATTCATGAAGATGAATTTCAAACCACTATAATGATGATTTCAACTCACTGAAGAATATAAAGTAAAATTAATAAAATTAAAATTAATAAATGTAAAAATTAAAATAAATCTCCCCCCCCCCCCCCCCTATCATTCTAAACATTCTAAGTTAACTTGGAATAAAAAATAGGAAATAGATATTGCAGCCAAGTTTTTAGTTTTGAATAACAAATCTGTTGCTTTGTATTAGTGTTTTTACTCAAAATAAATTATAACTAAAACTTATTGAAAATTATATTGAATTGGTAGTTTATTTGATGTAATTAATGTAATTAAGACCTCTGACTTTTCATCTGCTTTCTTCAAAAGCATTATAGGAAGTTTTTGCAACACATTTTAAGATAAATTGAACATGATGTATAAAATTTACTTGATTCTTATTTGTTTCATGTATAAATTACACTCAATATTTTAATTTTTACCTTCTTGAGCAAAATCATGGAAAATTTTTTGTTTTAAATTATATTTTTTCATCTTTAGATATCTTAAGTCTTTTAAAAAAATGGTGCCTATTTTTCCCAATATTTTCTCAATTTTGTAAATTTGGTGCTAACAGTTGAGGTCAGATTTTGTATATTGTTGTATTGTATATAATTAACGATAAAAGTTTATATAAATATGCCTATTAACTGAGATGATTGAGAATCGGAGTCGATTTTACAGAATAGATTAAGATTGAATGCAATTTTAATACTTTTTTAGTGCAAAATTTTTCTAAAGTTTTTTCTTTTTTGAAGATTCTCAATTTCTTTTTAAAAAACAAGTGTTAGGAAGGTAATTGCATAAATCATGTTTTTGATGTTTATATTATATAGTATTTTTCTGTTTAAATTTTAAAGTTATTTTATTTTTAAATAACTTATTGTCCTAAAAATAACCCATATACAAACTGAAGTTTGTCTGTAGTAATTCAAATGTCTGAAAATGTATTAGGAGGAACTGAATATATTTTAGCTGAAGAAACATTTTTATCCAAATTTCAAATCAACAATTCTATATTTTTTTTCTTTGCTGATTTGTAGTATTTTAGTAAGTAGCAATTACATAATGTAAATTATTTTACCAATGTGTAAAAATACTTTTTTGCAAAATATTGTCCATTGTATTTGTTCATAATTACTTACATAATTACTTACTTACATGTAAGTGATAATTTCTTTAATAAGTAACATTTAATGAATTAGATGGAAAATTTATATCTGCTCTTTATTAATAATTAAGATTACAGAATTTTTTTTATTAAATTTTTTTCTCTTAGAATTTTTTTTAAACATGGTTATTTTTTTATAGCTCAAAGATCTGCTTTTGAATACAAAAGAAAAATGCACTATAATGAGTTTTATGCAGTTAAATTGGCTCGAAAACTGTTAGAAAAAGATGGAGATCCAGATGAAGCTGATGATGAAAACTGAAAAAATAATTGTATAAGACATTTCTGAGATTTTTATTTGATAAAGTTCCCTTTTTTGAAACACAGTATTTATCTTCCCTAATTAATGATATTTTATATGTAAATTTTCTTTATCGGACAAAAGAAAGCTCAATAGAGTTTTGTGTTAGATATTAAACTAGTTATTGCATTTGATAAAATCGAGATATCTATTTATATGTGTATATATATGGATTTTACCAAAAGGATTTTTAGATTCAGTTTGTTTTGTGTGATTCAAGGGAAAGAAATTACTTATAAATTGTACATTAGTTATTTAAGGGTTTGTGTGGAAAATTAAAGTTGTGATATCTTCTGATTTGATTTGTGTTGCTTAGAGAAAAAAAATGTAGGTCTTTTAGCAAGCTTTATGAATTTATGATTATAGCAATATTTGTGCATTCTTAGTTTATTGTTAAGATAAATATTTGGATTATAGACTTAGAACCACAGTACATAAAATAAAGTATGAAAACTATGAAGCAATCCATTTATAATTATAAAATAATGAATATTTAATATGGAATTTTTTTTATTTGATATTTGTTGCTTTAATTCTTTTCTTTTTTTATTTATCCAGTATTATCTTATTTATATTTACAAACATAAATTTAGTGCGTAACATATAATTATGTTAAATAATTACTTTAAATTATCACTTTAAAATCACTTATAGAGACATACTTATTTTTATATTTAATATTTAATGAAAACATTTCTAATACAGAAGTCGTTGCTTTTGTTTCTAGAAATGAAACTTTACCTCAATTTAAGAAAAAAAAATTATTGTAATTTTTTTAATAAAATTATTAGTTCTATTTTTAAATGTTTCCAGTTGTAAAGCAGAGTTGGCATGTTAATTTTTTATTCATGTTTGTTTGAAAAGGTATATGAACCTTTTAAAAATTTGTTTAAAAGTAAAATGTTTGTTTGAAAAGGTATATGAACCTTTTAAAAATTTGTTTAAAAGTAAAATGTTTGTTGTTATGTTAGCTAAAACACTGCTTAAAAGAGTGGTATTATAATGAAATGTTCAGAATCAGTTCTCTGTTTCTTTGTGTGATGAAGAATATTTTCATTCTAAATCTAATATGTATCGCTTTGTAGATCATACTTTATTCTTATATATATGTAAGAGTATAAAACATGTAGTTTGGATTTTCCTTCAAATGTCATTACGCAAATGTCTTTTTTTTAATTGTTCAGAATTTAGAGTCACTTATATTATTGCTTAAAGTTTAGATTATAAGATTAAAATGTTCAACAAAGTAGATCTTATTGCTTATAATTTTGTCACACACCCTAGTCTAAGAAATAATGAAGATCTTTAACTTAGCTTCATTTTAATGCAAAAATGTTCAAATCGTTGTTGGATTGTTTTTGATTTGCATCTTTTCATTATTAATTTATACTATATATTTATCATACTACTTTCATTCTTTATAATTAAATGCAGATTCACATCTTGGCCATGGAAATTATTTTTCTATTTGTGTAATGTAAATATTTTTAGTTTAATCTGGTGTAAGTTAATTATAAGTTAATAAGTTCTAGTGTAAGTTTTCATAAATTTAATAATCACTCATAAAAAGCATTAATATTGTTATTTTGTTTTGATATAATTTAGTTAAGTGAAACAAATTAGAATTTTTAATGCAAGTAATTGCATATTATTTTTCTGGCAATTGCTATTCTCTGTCCAATTTTGATGTTTGGGTCTGTCCATTTTTGTAATCAAATATTTTAAATAGAAAATTGCAGGCAAAACTATTAATTCAGCAAAATTATCTAATTTAATTTTCTGAGGAAGTCATCAGTATATTTTCATGTGAAGTAATATTTTTGAGATCATATCCATGTATATATGTATGAATTTTCATAAATTTATCTTTGTTGGAATCATTCCTTTTAGTAAAAGTATCCTTTCTGGATTAATTTTGACTTCTAAATTATTTGTAAAGATTGTTAGGGAAAAATGTTGTTTAGAATAGTTTGGTTTTTACATTTTCATTCTGTTTATTCAAAGTGTACTTTGAAAATGTATAAATTTGCTTAATAAAGATAACTTTTAAAGTATTATTTATTTATTTTATTTTATGCAAAATTAAAAGTTTTGATCATTATTAAAATAATTTTTTCTACTTTTCTGTTTATTTATGTGATTTCTTTTAAGAAAAAAAAGAATTACATTTTGCATTCTTTTTATTTTGTTATTTTCCACTTTAGGGCGTCTAGCAACTTAAATAATTTTTTATTAAGATAATTAAGATTTTTATGAATTAAAGACATTAACTGTATGAAGCGTTGTTATATTGGGTCTTTTTAAATCATTCAAAAATGTCTGATCATTCCTATTGCTTTTTTGCTATTTTTTAATGTTTTTAGTTAGATAAGAAGTTATAGATTTTTTGAATTGCCGAAACATTTCTAATTATAAAATTTTGATTTAACTTCTTTAAAGCACCTAATTTACACAAAGAGAGATAAAATATATAATAAAATGTCATATCTATAGGGTTTTTATGACAATTACTGGACTGATAAGTCTTCTGTGACCTTTGAAGTGAATTCTAAATCAACTCTGTCACCGAAAACAAGACATATTTGACCAGTGTAGAACTCCTTAGCCACAAATGATCTTCAGGACTAAATGTGCTTGATGAAAGGCAGTATGCCCGAAACATCTGATAGAATATTACCTATACATTTACACTTAATGCATTTTTTTATTTTTAAAACAAGCTTCAAGTTTTGTATTATGCTAATAATGCTAAGACAAAAAATAATTTCTTGCAAAAATGTTTTAGTAAGCTGTGGATATATTTTGCTGCACAGTTTTGTATTTGATATGGATGATTATTTTGTGCTATATATTTCTAAGTAAATAGATATTTTTTAAATATACACGAGAGCAAAACAAAGTTACTTTCAAGGTACGTAAGATATAATTCCTACAAGATATTAGATTATTCTTTGTTAAAATTTAAAAAAACCTTATTATCGCTACAAATTCTCAAGCGTGTGCCATAATATGTATGTGGCAAAATTTATTTTCTTCATTAATTTAGTTTGAGAAGAATGCAAGCTGGGTAATAGAATATGGTCTGCATACATTTTTTAAATCTTATGTATTAGGTTGGTGAAAATATTTCTTTTCTGACACCCCCTATAGCTTATAATGGTTTGAAAACTTTCAAATTTGTACAAACTTTAACATATAGTTTGAGTTAATTCAAACCACATTTTAGTGTTATCTATACATGGAGTATGTCTCGCCATACAATATATAGTAGCCCTGACCATAGATTTCTGCTTCCTTTAAACTTGAAAGAGGAAACATGTTGAGTTCATTTTTTAGAGGAGAGTGTTATGCTGAATCTGTTAATGAGATCATTAAAATGAAAGTTTTTTGAAATTCAAAGTTTGCATTTATAAAATGTATGTTAAATAAAGTTTTTTTTAAACAAGTGTATGCAATACTAAGTTATTAATTATGCAATTTATTTAAATTGCATATTTCTGACTAATTAAGATTTATACTTGAGTCCCATATGTTTTTCTGAAATTTCAATCTCGTATTTTAAGAAAAAATTTAGATTTTTTTCAATTCATTAAAATATACATATACTCTGTTAATAAAATAATTGGCCTACAGGTCTCACCGCTGTACATTTAGGGCTGAACCAATAGCTGTATGCTGATTAATATATAACAGATCATGTGCAAATAGTAAAACTTTAATGAATATATTAACTGCTACTTTTAACAGTGTTATTTTACAGCTTTGGGCATTTTGACTAGACTAAAATTTTCTTTATTGAATTAATACTACTACTACATCTTCTGCTGTTGTCAGATCAAATTTTTATTTTATTATAATTATATTTGGATTTAACCAGTGATCTATAAAAATGATTTTAAAATACATGTCGAAGCAGATCAACAGCAATAATTTTGTCTTAGCCTACAGATAATGTTAAGAATATTAGATAACCTTTTTGGAATGTTGCTTCTTTGAAGAGAAAGTCAAAGTTTCTCAAAGATTATTATCATAAATCTAAATTTAAATCATTAGTGATGAAATTAAATATAACTAGGAATGCACTTTAAAATTATTCTTCAATAAGGTTTATGTAAGATGTTTTCTTTTTATTTTATAGTTAAAAGTGTGTATAACTCAATGAATATTAAGAAGCATTTTTTGTCAAAGGTAATTTTTTTTTTTACCTGAATAGGTATTTTATTTAAAATTGTTTCAATAGTTACGAATTTTTATAATTGTGAAAAAAGTAGACTTAACGAAATTGGCTTTCAGTAATCTGAATGATGGCTATATTCTTCATGATGGTTGTGATGATGGCCATATTCTTCATGATGGTTGTGATGAGGATGATGATGACTGTGGTGTTTAACTCTGCAAGTGAAAATAAAAATAGCACTTTTTAAACTATTTACTTGATTAGTGAAAAAGAAATTATTGATCAAAAGAACTGATTTTTTAAAAGCATAAATCTTTATACAACCAGAACTAATTTTTCTTTCTTTTTTAATACTAGAGAGTATTTTTTGGATGGTCCCACTGTTATAGAGGACTGTCCATCCTAAATAAATATTATTCTTTTTAGGGAAATGTGTTGCATTTTTTATGTTTAAAGCCGCAAACGATCTTTCATAACCATTTGATAAGAAAATAAATAAAATTAATTTTAAATTAGTACTCCTAAATATAGTTGGAAATCGTTTTAAATTTTTCAGGCAAAGGATATAATATTTTCTGGCTTGCTGACATTTTTACAACTGAACTTTGTATGGCATAGAAGAATAGACTACATATGATGATCGATGTCTCTTAACAGTTTCGTTTTTTTGCGAAAATTTTTGCCTCTATGAAAATGCATCCAGATACTGTTTCGGAAAAAGCGGCGAAAACTGAATCACTCACCTCGTAACCTGACTTTTGTATTTATTTCGTTGAGGCATTGATAAGTAGCATGCTACTTTTATTTTCTGAACAATAATTTTTTTTTGAAATGGAATACATAGGCTTTGTTACAACGGGAAGAAACAAATTTTGCCCTGCTTCCGAAGTTTCTGTAGATTAATATACCGGTAAATAATACCGTGATTGTCCTGTAAAAATTTCCATATATATTTCCTCTTTTGTCTCTAAGCGGACTGTATGTTAGACACGGTTCCAAGTCGATCTCCGACGTCAAGCATCACTGGCTACGGTCAGTGAGTTGGTGGGGAAACTCTTTGATTTGCCTGCGAAGGGACGAGGCTGAGCGGTATCGGTCCTTGTTGAACTGTTTAACCGTAAGGTACTCGGCTTCGCTCGCAGTTCGACGGGCTATAAAAGGAGGCCACCTTCCCCTTTGCAGAGGATCAAAATTACTACTACTCACTACTAGTAGTATTCACTAAAACTACTACTCACCTAAGTTTTTTTTCTTATTTAGTTTGTCCCGCAGTGAATTGTTCGTAAAAGACACGGTTTCCAGTAGAACACCGAAGTCAAGCATTACTGACTGCTGCCAGTAGGCGGGTGGGTGGCCACTTTGATCAGCCTGCATAGGGACCGAGGGTGCGCTGTATTGGTCCTCGTTTAACTGTTCTACCGTAAAGTGGCTCGACTTCGCGCACAGGTCGTCGGGCTACCAAAGCAAAGGAGCCATCCCTTCTACAGAGGATCAAAATTGCGATGGCATGTCTTCGAATCATCCCCAGGGATGTTTCCCAAATAGCCGTCAATAGCCCATTGTGCAGCTCTGTGCGACGTAAATAAAATACTTACCTACCTATCTTATTTACTTTAGGTTCAAACAATACTTACTAATACAACTGAGTCATGTATATTCCTAAGTTGCTTCGAATAGCTACTCATAACATTTTTAATATTTTAAGTAAGTCTAAATTAACTAATAATGCTAAAATTTTAATACTTACGGAATAGGAATATACACTGGATGAACGTGGTGATGATGAGACTCGTGTCCGTGACCACGGAGTAAGCTTGCAACCAAACCTGCTGCCAGAAGTATTCCCAGACCACCGCCGCCACCACCATGATGAGCATCAACGCACACTAATTGTAAAATTAAGTAGAACGCCACACAAATTAGTATGGTCTGCTGAATTAACATCTTTTTCCGACAAGGAAAGGTAAATAAATCTTCCTTTAAGTATGTGAGTCTCAAGCATCTATCTAGAAATTGACAAGTGAAGAAAGTCGATAAATAATGAAATAAAATTAAAAATTTTTTTTTCTACAACTAGACTAAAAAGAATTTAAAAAAATTTCAGACCTTAAACGAAAACATATTTTTTTTTTTTTTTCAGATTCCAAAACGTCAATAAATCTAGCTTTCAGTTTGTGAGTCTCAAGCATCCATCTTGGGATTGACGTGTGAATTAAATCGATACATTCGAAAGTTATCTTCCTTACGTTTTTTGTTGTAAGTTTTGACAAAAAAATAACTTAAACTTTTTCTACTTAGTCGACTTGTAAAATGTAGTTTTTAAAATTTTTATTTTATTTCCAAGGAGGTTCCGCCCCCTGCACGCTATCACTCACCAACCAAACCCGAAACTGTTTACGTAATTCAATTCCGATCGCTCTTTCCCGCTTCATCTTGGTTAGTACCCCAACTTTTATATTCTAATATCTTTTATACTTTACATTAATTATATTAGAAGATACATTTTAAAGCAAAAAAATCTTATCAAAAAATTTAATTTTCAATTATTAAAACACGAGCTTTTTTTCAAAAAAATAGGGAAAAAAATGATCGAGTTTTTTTTTGACAGAATATGAATACATAGTAATCTGAAAGTTTGCAATTTCAGTTGTGGGGTAGTGACTAGGGAACGGGGATTGATATAAAAGTTGTAAAAAAAATTACTGTACAAAGTTTAAACAATTTGAATACAAGTTTATTTTGAATTTCGAAATATTAAAAGGAAATTAAATCATTATACCAATTAATAATCAATAAAATAAATTAATATATCAAATAGCTAATCATCAAAATGCTGCACATGGTTTGCACAAGAAAAGTGCTGCATAGTGGTGTCATCTATGGTAAATAAATTTAATTATAATCTAACCTATTCATTTTAACTGGAACGGGTCTCTCAGATGGGCATTAGAAATGAAATAACGCGAGATACAAGATTGCCGGTGTGAGACACGGGCATGTGCAAATTTGCCTGTAACTTTCGCCAGTGTCAGACACGGGCGAATGCGTTAAGGGGTTAAATAATGATAAGGGCATCTTTCTCAGCCAATAACTCCAAAACTAATTAAATTAAACAGCAAAATGAGCCATCTTGCTCATTTTCATAAGAGTACGTATCTAAAAGTGCTTCCTTTAAACTTGAAAGAGGAAACATGTTGAGTTCATTTTTTAGAGGAGAGTGTTATGCTGAATCTGTTAATGAGATCATTAAAATGAAAGTTTTTTGAAATTCAAAGTTTGCATTTATAAAATGTATGTTAAATAAAGTTTTTTTTAAACAAGTGTATGCAATACTAAGTTATTAATTATGCAATTTATTTAAATTGCATATTTCTGACTAATTAAGATTTATACTTGAGTCCCATATGTTTTTCTGAAATTTCAATCTCGTATTTTAAGAAAAAATTTAGATTTTTTTCAATTCATTAAAATATACATATACTCTGTTAATAAAATAATTGGCCTACAGGTCTCACCGCTGTACATTTAGGGCTGAACCAATAGCTGTATGCTGATTAATATATAACAGATCATGTGCAAATAGTAAAACTTTAATGAATATATTAACTGCTACTTTTAACAGTGTTATTTTACAGCTTTGGGCATTTTGACTAGACTAAAATTTTCTTTATTGAATTAATACTACTACTACATCTTCTGCTGTTGTCAGATCAAATTTTTATTTTATTATAATTATATTTGGATTTAACCAGTGATCTATAAAAATGATTTTAAAATACATGTCGAAGCAGATCAACAGCAATAATTTTGTCTTAGCCTACAGATAATGTTAAGAATATTAGATAACCTTTTTGGAATGTTGCTTCTTTGAAGAGAAAGTCAAAGTTTCTCAAAGATTATTATCATAAATCTAAATTTAAATCATTAGTGATGAAATTAAATATAACTAGGAATGCACTTTAAAATTATTCTTCAATAAGGTTTATGTAAGATGTTTTCTTTTTATTTTATAGTTAAAAGTGTGTATAACTCAATGAATATTAAGAAGCATTTTTTGTCAAAGGTAATTTTTTTTTTTACCTGAATAGGTATTTTATTTAAAATTGTTTCAATAGTTACGAATTTTTATAATTGTGAAAAAAGTAGACTTAACGAAATTGGCTTTCAGTAATCTGAATGATGGCTATATTCTTCATGATGGTTGTGATGATGGCCATATTCTTCATGATGGTTGTGATGAGGATGATGATGACTGTGGTGTTTAACTCTGCAAGTGAAAATAAAAATAGCACTTTTTAAACTATTTACTTGATTAGTGAAAAAGAAATTATTGATCAAAAGAACTGATTTTTTAAAAGCATAAATCTTTATACAACCAGAACTAATTTTTCTTTCTTTTTTAATACTAGAGAGTATTTTTTGGATGGTCCCACTGTTATAGAGGACTGTCCATCCTAAATAAATATTATTCTTTTTAGGGAAATGTGTTGCATTTTTTATGTTTAAAGCCGCAAACGATCTTTCATAACCATTTGATAAGAAAATAAATAAAATTAATTTTAAATTAGTACTCCTAAATATAGTTGGAAATCGTTTTAAATTTTTCAGGCAAAGGATATAATATTTTCTGGCTTGCTGACATTTTTACAACTGAACTTTGTATGGCATAGAAGAATAGACTACATATGATGATCGATGTCTCTTAACAGTTTCGTTTTTTTGCGAAAATTTTTGCCTCTATGAAAATGCATCCAGATACTGTTTCGGAAAAAGCGGCGAAAACTGAATCACTCACCTCGTAACCTGACTTTTGTATTTATTTCGTTGAGGCATTGATAAGTAGCATGCTACTTTTATTTTCTGAACAATAATTTTTTTTTGAAATGGAATACATAGGCTTTGTTACAACGGGAAGAAACAAATTTTGCCCTGCTTCCGAAGTTTCTGTAGATTAATATACCGGTAAATAATACCGTGATTGTCCTGTAAAAATTTCCATATATATTTCCTCTTTTGTCTCTAAGCGGACTGTATGTTAGACACGGTTCCAAGTCGATCTCCGACGTCAAGCATCACTGGCTACGGTCAGTGAGTTGGTGGGGAAACTCTTTGATTTGCCTGCGAAGGGACGAGGCTGAGCGGTATCGGTCCTTGTTGAACTGTTTAACCGTAAGGTACTCGGCTTCGCTCGCAGTTCGACGGGCTATAAAAGGAGGCCACCTTCCCCTTTGCAGAGGATCAAAATTACTACTACTCACTACTAGTAGTATTCACTAAAACTACTACTCACCTAAGTTTTTTTTCTTATTTAGTTTGTCCCGCAGTGAATTGTTCGTAAAAGACACGGTTTCCAGTAGAACACCGAAGTCAAGCATTACTGACTGCTGCCAGTAGGCGGGTGGGTGGCCACTTTGATCAGCCTGCATAGGGACCGAGGGTGCGCTGTATTGGTCCTCGTTTAACTGTTCTACCGTAAAGTGGCTCGACTTCGCGCACAGGTCGTCGGGCTACCAAAGCAAAGGAGCCATCCCTTCTACAGAGGATCAAAATTGCGATGGCATGTCTTCGAATCATCCCCAGGGATGTTTCCCAAATAGCCGTCAATAGCCCATTGTGCAGCTCTGTGCGACGTAAATAAAATACTTACCTACCTATCTTATTTACTTTAGGTTCAAACAATACTTACTAATACAACTGAGTCATGTATATTCCTAAGTTGCTTCGAATAGCTACTCATAACATTTTTAATATTTTAAGTAAGTCTAAATTAACTAATAATGCTAAAATTTTAATACTTACGGAATAGGAATATACACTGGATGAACGTGGTGATGATGAGACTCGTGTCCGTGACCACGGAGTAAGCTTGCAACCAAACCTGCTGCCAGAAGTATTCCCAGACCACCGCCGCCACCACCATGATGAGCATCAACGCACACTAATTGTAAAATTAAGTAGAACGCCACACAAATTAGTATGGTCTGCTGAATTAACATCTTTTTCCGACAAGGAAAGGTAAATAAATCTTCCTTTAAGTATGTGAGTCTCAAGCATCTATCTAGAAATTGACAAGTGAAGAAAGTCGATAAATAATGAAATAAAATTAAAAATTTTTTTTTCTACAACTAGACTAAAAAGAATTTAAAAAAATTTCAGACCTTAAACGAAAACATATTTTTTTTTTTTTTTCAGATTCCAAAACGTCAATAAATCTAGCTTTCAGTTTGTGAGTCTCAAGCATCCATCTTGGGATTGACGTGTGAATTAAATCGATACATTCGAAAGTTATCTTCCTTACGTTTTTTGTTGTAAGTTTTGACAAAAAAATAACTTAAACTTTTTCTACTTAGTCGACTTGTAAAATGTAGTTTTTAAAATTTTTATTTTATTTCCAAGGAGGTTCCGCCCCCTGCACGCTATCACTCACCAACCAAACCCGAAACTGTTTACGTAATTCAATTCCGATCGCTCTTTCCCGCTTCATCTTGGTTAGTACCCCAACTTTTATATTCTAATATCTTTTATACTTTACATTAATTATATTAGAAGATACATTTTAAAGCAAAAAAATCTTATCAAAAAATTTAATTTTCAATTATTAAAACACGAGCTTTTTTTCAAAAAAATAGGGAAAAAAATGATCGAGTTTTTTTTTGACAGAATATGAATACATAGTAATCTGAAAGTTTGCAATTTCAGTTGTGGGGTAGTGACTAGGGAACGGGGATTGATATAAAAGTTGTAAAAAAAATTACTGTACAAAGTTTAAACAATTTGAATACAAGTTTATTTTGAATTTCGAAATATTAAAAGGAAATTAAATCATTATACCAATTAATAATCAATAAAATAAATTAATATATCAAATAGCTAATCATCAAAATGCTGCACATGGTTTGCACAAGAAAAGTGCTGCATAGTGGTGTCATCTATGGTAAATAAATTTAATTATAATCTAACCTATTCATTTTAACTGGAACGGGTCTCTCAGATGGGCATTAGAAATGAAATAACGCGAGATACAAGATTGCCGGTGTGAGACACGGGCATGTGCAAATTTGCCTGTAACTTTCGCCAGTGTCAGACACGGGCGAATGCGTTAAGGGGTTAAATAATGATAAGGGCATCTTTCTCAGCCAATAACTCCAAAACTAATTAAATTAAACAGCAAAATGAGCCATCTTGCTCATTTTCATAAGAGTACGTATCTACAAAAATATTATAATTCCACTGATAATAGTTTTCGCTTAGCTGAAAAAGAAATCTTTAACTTCGACTTAAAATAACTCATGTCTCATTGTATAGATGCTACTTAAATAAATCTCTAGAAGTGTGCAAAATTTCATATTGTTTCATCTTATAGTTTTTAAGTTGTGTTAGTGAGAAGCACAAAATACGAGAAATCGCCAGGATGAACTATTTAACAATTCCAAAACTGTTCATTTTCAGCATAATAGTACGCAGTTGCAAAGAAATCTAATAATCATACTGTTAGATTACAGTGGGTGATAATATCATCATCCCGTACTAACATTGGCATATTGGTCTATCTATGTACGCCTGTGTAATATTAATATTTTTCTTTCCAATTTTTGATAAACTGAATTACGTACAGCATAAATATCTTAACTATGGCATAAAATAATTAAAAAACTAATAGCTGCTTCAATAAAAGTTAGATATCAGATGCTTCTGAAACATTTCTCAAAAAGTGTGCAAAATTGCATAGTGTTTTATGTAATAGCTTTTGAGTTATGAGAGTGAACGCTCGGTGAAAAGTTTCTGAAAAATCTTCAGTGACGGAGCGATATTATTTTCTTAATTTTAGTTTTTCGTGAAAGATAGTTTCTTTATAATAAAAAGCGGGCAAAATTTGAATTGGCGATGAAATGGAATTAAATTTTACTCGCAAGTGTTCAGGAAACAATTGTAACTTGTATTGTTATCAGGCAGATTTCCAGTTGAAAATTGAACATTTTAACTAGTCGGAAAAGTGTCATAATTTGGATGGATGATCAAGATTTTTACAGATATGAAATGAAAATAAATTCAACTTAGAATGGCGAAGAAACTTATCGAAACTTGTATAGTTATCCAGCACAGAACTCCAGCTAAAAGGTAAGTACTATAACTAGTTGGGCATTAATCGAAATTTTGTTTGACGATAAATTCCTTCTGGCGATACTATACTATACTATAAATTCTGCTTGCAATGGTCATGAAGTGGTTAAAATTTTTATTGTCATCCAGAATTTAGTTCCAGTTAATATTAAAGCAATCTAACTATTCAGAAATATGGTGTTTAATTGATTATAAATTCTCTTAGGTGATAATATGGTCATGAATTCTGTTTGGAGAGGAAAGGAAACTATTGTAACTTTTGCCATCTAGTACAGATTTGTAGTTAAAATTAGATCATTCAGGCTAGCCGGAAAGTAGTCGAAATTTTAATTGTAATATTTCAACGCACAGTGGGCCAGCATCCAAGGTTTCGTGGCCAACATTAGTATTTCGATAAAATTTGTTTCAAAATTTGGTTTTTTTTTTATTTAGGGGTTTTTATGTGCAGGTAAATTGAATTCATAGCTGAAATTTTGAAATACACTAAAAAAAGACTAAAAAAAAAAAAAAAAAAAAAAAAAAAAAAAAAAAAATGGGGAGCAAAATTAAAAATGATAATATAGTACGTTTAAATAATTAAATATAGCAATGAAAATAATAATTTTTGTAATTTTATATTAAAAATGAAAAGCAAATTATATTTCCGAAGAAATATTACTAAATAAACCGAATTAATTACAAAATAACGCGAAAACATGAAGAGAAACATAATTATTGTTTTTCGGTATACTTAGTCCACCTTTGCCATACGGGCAAAATTGGGCAGGTTTTTTCTAAAGAAGAAACATCAAAGAAGACAACAACAAAAAAGTTTAGCTAATTACTTCGTGGAACTTTTTGGAACTAAGTTTCGAAAGTTATTCAAACATTGTAAAATGACAAATGATAAGATATAAACTATAAGTTTGTCAAAAGTATTAACTAATCCAACAAATTGAAAAATTGTACTATAATTTGAGACTAATTACTCTAATAAAAATGTAACAGTAAGGTGAAATTCCTATATATATTTCTGAAATAAAAATGTAAAAGTTACATAAAAAAAAATTTTTTTAAACATATTTTTCAAAACAAATTACAAAATTTGAGCAAAATTGGCTGAATAGTTCATGAGAATTCGAATTTTAAATATCTGACTTTTTTGAAATTTAATATCTCAGGAACAATTGAATCGATTTTGCTCAAATTTTGGATTGTGCCATGTAAAATTATGTTCTTTAAAATGATGCAAAAAATTGTATACCGTACAATTCAAAATTTTTTCAATCATTAGGAAATAAAATTATAATTAATAATAAATATTTACTAAAAATTATTGTTTGCATGGGAATTACCTTCGGATAAACGAATTATATAATTTTGTGTAAAAAGTTTTCACTTCGCTTAAAAAATTCTAATGTACATCATGATGGAATGAAATGTTTGAAAATGATGTAGTACATCATTTTCAAACATTTTACATGACAAATTACACAATTATGGCACAATTTCACATGACAAATTACAAAATTTGAGCAAAATTGGCTGAATAGTTCATGGGAATTCGAATTTTAAATATCTGACTTTTTTGAAATTTAATATCTCAGGAACAATTGAATCGATTTTGCTCAAATTTTGGATTGTGCCATGTAAAATTATATTTTTTAAAATGAGGAAAACCTTACAATTCAAAAATTTTTTTTTTGACCATTACTATATAAAAAAAATATTTCCTAAAAATTATTTTTCGCTTTTACTAATTGCGTGCAAAAATATTTCCATTCACATAAAAAGTCCTCGAGATATAGCGAAATACGCAAAAAGTAAAATTACTATTAAGGGATCTAAACTTTATAGCGCTCTCCTGATCAAATTATGGCGATCATATTTCACAGGGCATTTCCCTAAATTTCGGGGACCAGAAATCCGAATTCGTCGAAAGAAAGGTATGTTTATTCATAAAAAGTACGTTTTTGTGTCTGATTTCATGACGTAAAATATCGTCTGTACTTATTAATTAGCATATTTGAGGTCACCCCCTCGAACCTTGGGATATAGCATGCGAACTGATGATCAAAAGGAGTCATAAAGTAGATTCGTTGAGTCCTAGAACGTAATACACTAAATTTGTTGGGGATCGATTCAGAATCGCGGATTTGCGTAAGATACTCGTGCACATTTAAACATTCTAGTTTATTTATGTAGATCATAATTTTTCCTGAATAAAATGAGGTAATGAAATTTTTCATCAAATTAAATAACTGTTTAATTAAAATAGTTAATTAAGTATTGAAAAGAGCAAATACGTTAGTTAAAAGAGTTGATTAAATTTTTGAGTGTATTTGAATACGCGGATTGCATTTGAACTGTAACTGCCATTGAATTATAAACTTGGAAATTAATTTTTAATTTTTAGTTATTGTACTATCATTTTTTGAAAATAAATCTTTTCTTGAAATTATTTTTGACAAGAAATTTGAAAATATAAGCTTCAGAATTTGAACATCATATTTTTGAGGATTTGCATATATAATGAAAGTTCATTGGTTATATTCAAAATTGTTGTATGTTTTTAATGAATATTAAGAAAGAAAAAAATACTGAAAAACATAATCTTTACACCATAATTAATACAATTATAGTGAGGGTTCAAAAATGCTTGATTAATATTTTTCGGTAATTGTTATTCTAACAAAATGCAGTGGTTGGTACTGGGGTGAAAAATGTAAAGAATTTAATTTATTATTAATTTTTTAATATTATTTTTATTTATTAAATCACCATGACTAGGATTACTTAAAAATATCATTTGAAGTGAATAAGAGATATTTTTTATGTTAGGCGATGCATAAAAACTACTTAAAGAAAAAAAAATTTAATTTAACGTGAGCTGATGTTTATTTATCAAAATTAAAAGTTTATAAACAACTGCTAATTATTTTTTTCCAATTTATCCGAAATAGAATTGGAATCAGTTCGAAACGATTTCATTTATGTGAAGATGTGTTACATAATATTAAGTTTAAACTGTATTCAAAACATTTTTCCCTTTTATTTTGGAAAAAAAAAAAAAAGTTTTTACATTATAAAGCTACAAACATACTTGTTTTAAAATTAATAATTTTCATATTGTTATAAAAATAAATCAGAGATGGATTTTATGTTTGTTTGACAGCCAGATAAGTCTCACGCGGGCATCAGTAACAAAACAAAATGGCTAAAAGTAAGATTAACAGATAACAGTAAGATAAAAGTAAGGCATCGTTGGAACTTATTATCTTCGCAGCAAAAATATTAATCTTAATAATAGTTTCGGATGTTTAGCAGCCGGAATTTTTGTTTTTCATTAGAAAATTAAGTTTAAAACGTTTGTCTTTTCCATTCCTCACAAAATGTTCCTGTTTATTGGATGAAATTTATTTAAAAGGACAGTTAGCATCGCCATTGAAAAATTTTCTTTATTTTTCTCATCTTCAAAATTTCCTATTCCTCAATTAAATTTATTTCGAATAAATTTTTTTGAGAATGTACTTTTACCGATTCAGCACTGAAACTCAGAATTAAATATATACTTTAGTTTTGTTGCATTGGAACAAAATCGATATCATTAAAAACGATAAGTACTGTATTCCAGGAAAAGAATCTATACGTGATGGTTTTGTTGAATTTAGAAAAAAAAAAAAAAAAACATTAAATTATAAGGGAAGCAGTCTGTTAAAAATTTACATAAAAGGCGAGTGAATTTATGGTTATTCTTAAAAATGTATCAATATTAATCTTTGATGATTGATATTGATATTTTATCGCATACATTTATTTACGGAAAATCGCGTAAATAGTTTTTGTATTTAAAAGTTTCTGTGAAAAAAAGGTACACGAGACCTTCCATCATATTTTCAAACCAAACTATGCCCATTTTACATCACTTTTGAAATAATTTATCACGTTATGAAACCGCAAATATTAAATGCGACAAATTTTTCCAATTTAATTCAATTTTTGTCGATTCAATTTAATTTTTAATTTAATATCTTAGGTTGTGGAACTTACCACGGTTAGGAAGCTGTTTACGTGGATGGGTGGCAACCAAATGGTTAAAGATTAGCCATGGCATTTATATATGAATCATTAACTTTTTCGCTCCAGTGAATTTCTATGTAGAAAAAGAAAGTTGTGACTTCCGGCGTTCTTCGTTAGAGTCCTTTTGCAAAAAACATAATTACCACCTTTAACACCTAATTTGATAAGCTTTCACTAAAAAGTTCATTAAATAAAAATAATTAGAAAATAAAGAGTGGCTCATTTTATTCTAATGAATTAAAAGTGACATACAAAAAATAGCAGAATGGCTTAAAATATAGAAGCAATTCTTCTTCGATGCTGAATACTATGTTTGTAGCATTTAATATTTGACGTTTTTTAAATTCTTATGCTCAGACACCATCTGGTTATTAAATATTGCTGTTAAAAAATTTGTAGCACTTAATGATTGATGTCTCTTTACTTTTTATGCTCAGGGAGACATCCCATGGGTATTAAATATTGCTGTTAAAAAATTTGTAGCACTTAATGATTGATGTCTCTTTACTTTTTATGCTCAGGGAGACATCCCCAGGGTATTAAATATTGCTGTTAAAAAATTTGTAGCACTTAATGATTGATGTCTCTTTACTTTTTATGCTCAGGGAGACATCCCCTGGGTATTAAATATTGATGTTAAAAAATTTGCAGCATTTAATGTTTGACGTCTTTTAAATTCTTACCGTTAGGAAGATCTGGATATTAAGTATAGATAATTTTGGGTGAATTTTTATCTATTATAATAAAAGGAAGAGTTTGCTGCGTGTATCTCTATCATAACTCCAGAGCTATTTGTGTTTGAGTTCTGACATTTGGAAAGTAGGGGGGGGGGATTTTAGTCTTTGCCATAGTCTTGAGTTTATTCTGTTACCTTTTTGCAGCCATCGCTTTTGTCATATTTTAATACATTTTCATACAAAATTTCACTTAATTTAGTTCATTATTGAGATCTTTGAGAAAATGTGTTTGTTCCCTAGCTTTTGGACTTGCACGCTGTTAGATCAAGTTATATTTGCTTTTTGTTGAAACTTATATGCCTTTTACTTATTTTCGTAATTGAGTCATGCTTTTGTCTCAATAACACATTTTTTTATCTATATATATAAAAATGAATGCCTGCCTGCCTGATGTCTATCTGTACTTTATACACCTTTAAACCTGACTGTGAGCAATAAAATTTGGCAAACTGATAGTTCGAAGCAAGGTAAGGTCACGATCAACATTAGAATATTGTACTATGAGCCGTTCTAGCGGGGTGAAGGAAAAATGAAATGGAATTTTTTTAATTGTTTAGAACTCGCCATTGATAAAAATAAAATCGAAGACAATTACGTTTTTTTATTTTATTTTAAAGATATCAGTACTTTTTTCTAGTTTCTAAGCCTTATTTAAAAAAAAAAAGAAGGAATTTATTGCATGTTCTATAATATTAATTATTTTTTATTCGTTGCCAAATTAACTCAATTATCAACATTATTCAATGATTGTAGGCAGCCTACGTCACTTACGAGTATTTCAGAACCATGTGTTTGTTTTGTTTTTAAAACGCGCTTCTATAAAACTAAGTAATTTAAAATCGACTGTAATTGAAATTAAAAAAAAAGTTATGTATTGATAACCCACATTAATGAAAAGATAGTACTGATTCGTTAGAAGGAACGTAAAAAATCACCATATCATAATTTCCGAAAATAATGTTTGCTTGGTTTTTGTGATAGGTACTAAATAAAATTTAAAAAAAAAAAGCTACGTACTAAAAAGCAAAATTAATGGATAAGCGTTACTAATGGCGTGGAAAATTGGCATATTATTTTGAACGCCAATGATGCTTAATTAATTTAGGTAATAAGTACCAATTGAAATAAAAAATAAGTTATGCACTAAATAACAAAATTAATAAAAAAATTGTACTAATTTGTTTAGAATTGCAAAAGTTAGCAATGCTGTTATTGATGCCGATGATGCTTTATTAAATTTGTTAATAAGCACTAATTAAAATGAAAAATAAGCTATATTAAATGCTAATTCATTGGAGAAATTATTCGTTTACAAGTTGGTTAAGAAAATTCGCGATCGCAACGAACTATAGGGGGCGTTGTAGTATTTGCCGAATCCCTGCGATTTCCATATGAACAGTCATTCAGTTACACTGGAGACGTCATGTAGCATTGTAACGTTCCATCTTTATTGTGGCTGATTAAATTTAAAAAAGAAAAATGTTTGTTTTCTTTCTTATGCAAACGAAAACAAAATGGTATCTCTTTTTTTTAGAGAAGGAACATCCAGAACACATCGGAAAAATATTTGTAAATAAAGACAAAAAATAGGTATATTCTTATAAGAGTTCAAACCTAATGCCTGAGAAATAGTTTTACTAAATTTAATGGTATAACATGAAAGGCCCATTTAAATTTTAACGTAAAATAAAGAATGCTTACGAAACAAAAAAACAAAAACAAAAAAAAGAACCATTCTTTTTTTGTCGCCATTTTTTAGTGTTACGAAAATGCGTTTTTGGGACTTGCCAAAAACAAAACAAGATGCAATTTTATTTTTTTGGGAGCGAAATATTTTATGGAGTGAAATATAACGAAAATGTACCAATGTCCATAACATGAAACTTTATCTTAGTAAACGTCCGTTTTGGAAATGTTATTTCATTTTGAATCTTATTTATTAGAGTTCATAATGGCTATAGAATCAGGTGAGAGAAAAGTTTGTTTTGAATCTATGCTAAACTCTATATCGGCCCATTTTCCACCGAAATCCGATTGACTACTTTGATTTTAAACAAAGTGTTTCATTTTAAGATTTTTTCCAAAAATTTAAAGTGTAGATTGGCGGCACTTAAAAATCTGCCAAATCTGTAGCTGTGGTTAATACGTAAGTACCGAATTTTTCTTCCTTACTTTTCTGAATCATATTACTTCAAATATTAGAATATGCAAGAAGTATACATAAACACATAATTTAATACCATTTAATTTTTCAAAAAAAGTATTTTGACAACAATTTTATCAAAAAATTATAAACTAAAAAACGTAAAATAAAAACGATTTTAAGAATTCCTCATTTTTCAATAAAAACTTTCGTATTGTTTCTTTTTTTTAATTCTTATAGTATTTAATCAGACGTAAAAAAACCATTTTGTAGAGAACGATCATCAAGTAAGAAAAAAAATTATTTACAAGCAAATTTTTTATTAGAAAAATCATGACACTTACCTGATTTATAAGTCCGGAGAATTCCTAAATGATATGTTCTTTGTTTGAAAACATTATTCTCAAATAATATATACATAGTTTATCCCTTCATTACTTTTAGGTAACATACCACACATCAAAATTTTATAATTGTAAGATCTCGATATGAATTTTAATATGTAGCTTAAAAACAGAATAGCTGAATTCTAGTTGAAATTCTTTCAAAACTAAAAAACACTTACCAAGAAAACGATAAATTTTTTTTTTATAATCAGCACAAAAGATACTTTTTCAAATAATTCGGATTATTCTTTATTGTTGTTTTCTGAATTATGTAGATACAGAAATATATACTATTCTATGAAGAATAAGAATATTCTATAACTATTACTGTTCTGTATGGAATTCATTGGAACACATTTATTCATTGGAATGACGAAAGCAATGTTGACTTTATTTTAACTTGTAATGAATTGAAGACAGAAAAATTATTTTACCGCAATACACACATCTGTAACAGCAAGTGATCATGAAATCATGTTATGTTGTTGGTAATAGAAAGGTAAAAATTATTGAGAAGTTGTTCTTCAAATGCTTGGCGTGTTCTGCTTCAATGTTTGGCATGTTCTGATTAGTTTTTTCAAGAAGTTTTACCTTTTCTTTAGGGAAATTTTGCTTCTTTTTTGATGCTAAGAAAATGGCGTCCATCATTGCCAATGGTTATGGGGGAACTAATGCCCGATATATACAGTCTCCCGCTGGATGGCGTATCGAGTGTTGCGATCACGAATTGCCAAACCATTATTAACTCAAATTATTTTTAATTAATTTTGGTAATAAGTACTAATTGAAATGAAAATAAATCTAGCAACGTACTCTATGTGCAAAATTAATGTACAAAAGGTGCTAATTTGTTTTGGGGAAACGTAAAAATTCAACAGATATTATAATTGCCATGCACTATTATCCTATAAAATCGTTATTTTACAGACGCCAATGATGCTTAATTAATTTTGATAAGCACTGCTGGTATTAAGAGTAATTAATCCAGTTTTAATAGGTACGAAATACACTTATATAGGTACAACGTATCATGTCAGCATGTCTGGCACATATTAAAACTGTATCAATACTTAGAAGCTTTATAGATACGGTGGAAAGAGGCTTTTTTATGGCCCTTTTGAAGGAATAAATACCGGAGAAAATCACGTGATTGAGGTGAATTTTGACATCATCAGTTAGCGTCAACAACAGCATAATGTGCTAAGTGATATTCAATACAATTATCCTTTATTCTATGGGAGGAATTACTAAAAACGTGTTTTGCTTGATATAATAAACTGAGCCGCTATGGCTCAGGGGATAGAGCGTTCGCCTGCCAATGAGGTGAACCGTGGTTCGATCCGGCGATGTCTGGTCGATGCGAATTCTGCATCCTGCTTGCACCGACCACAGTGCTGACGCGATAGACGGATACTCAGTGGCCCAGAAGCAGAAAGTGCCTAAAACTTTGACGTACGTCGCAGAACAAACGAAGTCCTGCCGAAAAATTTGTATCTTGAATAATTTGTATCTTGAATGGTGAGAAATTGAACACCATTTTTATCAAGAGAACTGCTAAAGCAAGCCGTAAAAGAATTAAATTCAGAAATATCCAATTTTATAAAGTTAATGACTTTTATATTTTCCATTACCATTTCAGAAGCAATTTGTGAATCGTGGTGATCCATGATTGTCAGACTTGTTTCTAAAAGACCAAATGCTTTTGATGGAGATGAAGAAGTTGTTGGAACAACAGACCAGCGAATGTTTGTGTTTGCAAATGGTGCACCATCTGGACACTTGTCCCTTCGATTTTTATTAATAATTCGTCTTCGTCATTAACAAAATTTTCTACTTCAAAAGTGATTGAGAAAGTACTGAATCAAGAATATTTGCCTTGGTTTAAAAAATAATGCAGTGTATCTGTGTATGATCCTGTATTTTAACGTAACATTGACTTTTTTCGCTGTGAAATGCTTGCAGAACATTTGTATAAATTAATATGTCCAGTTGCAGAACATTTGAAAATATTCTGCTTATGGGCTCAGTGGTAGACGGATCATAGGTTAGAGTCCCCTTGCCGTCAGGCTAACCGTGAGAGGTTCTCGTGGTCTTCCTCTCCATGTAACGCAAATGCGGGTTAGTTTCATCAAAAAGTCCTTCACGAAGACAAATTTCTCCCAATACTTAATTCAGGAGTTTCCTTGACTTCTGGATTGGGTTCAAAATTACAAGGCTACGGAGTTGAAAATTAGTAGTCGTAAACCCAAAATTTGGGTCGGCTGTTCAACGAGTTTATAAAATAAAAAATAAAATATAATAACGAAAAGCCATCGGAAAGGATAGAATATAATAAATAAAAAATTTAATTGTTTTAGCTTTATTCATTGTGATGATAAATGTCTTTCAATTTTGTGCATGATTTCGTAGTGTTGTTCAGTAACAATATATTGATTGCTTACTTTTTTACATCCCGTACTAAGAACGGGTATTCAGCTAATTAAAATATGAGCATATTATGGTTTATTTATTTAATGCCGTGATGATAATTAAGAGCCATTATTAGTTTATGTTTAAATAGAGTTTTTTTATAAATTTTATTTATTAGATTTTACTTTCATTGTTGTAAGTCTTATTGATAAGCCTTTTATCGCAACACGTGATTTCTTTTCGTAAATCTATTTATCCATTTAGAAATTAATATAATTTTGAATAACTCTGCCCGTGTCGTATTCCAGTTCTATGGCATAGTTACCAGCTCTGTTCTTAATGGAAAAACCTCCACTGAATGTAAGAATTATCACGGTTAAAAGTTACAGCAATAAAAATGAGAGTAAATACCCGCATTAAGAATTGATGCCTTCGGGATTAGGAAATGAAAAAAAGAAAATGAAATTTGGTCAAACATTAACTTTTCGCGTTTTAATGATCATCACTCACTGGATGTGAGTAAATTGCGTTATTTTCTCCCCACGTAATGCACGATTTCCTCTTTTGTAATGTTGTGAATGCTCCAAATACTGCTACATAAATAAAATCGTTTTTATGTAAACAGAAAAAGCTATTATGTACTGAAGTTATGGTAATTTTCATTTCTTTAAAGTGAAAACACTTATTATTATTTGCAACGTAATTGAAATAAAGATATGGCATTCTAAAATACCGTCGCAAAAATAGTTTTTCTCGTGAGACCGTTAGACGTTTGACGCAGATGGGACACCGGTGTCCCTTGTATATAGTTTTTTTGACATTACAAGTCAAAATTACAACAATTACAAGCAAAAATATATTTTGGTTAATAAAGTGTTAATAATGGTTTAAATAGTTTTTTAAACTATAAAAAACGGTTTAATTACTAAAGAAATCTGTTTTATCGGTATTATATTTGTACTAAAATATAAAATACAAAAGAGTAGTTTGAAAAGTAGTTCATTCATTTTCGAAAATTTATCACTGATTGATTTTGAAATGTAAAGAAATTCCAATGACTTGATTAATGGGGAATAAAGCCTATATGCAGAGGGAAAATGTATATTCCACGCAAATGATCTGGTTCTGATTTTACTATACTATAAAATGAAATGAAGGAAAATAAAATAAAATAAAATAAAATAAAATAAAATAAAATAAAATAAAATAAAATAAAATAAAATAAAATAAAATAAAATAAAATAAAATGAAATGAAATGAAATGAAATGAAATGAAATGAAATAAAATAAAATAATAACATTAATCACGTTAGTTTTTGGTTCTAATTTTTAAAAAACTTATTTAGAACTAATTTTTAACTTTAACTTTATAGACCTAATTTTTAAATCTGACTGCTTGACTTGAGAATGGGTGAAATGAAAATTGAATGTATTAACAACTATGATTGACAACAACTTGATTTTGCCATTTTTGTTTCGTAAAAAAAACATGCCAGCTGGCTTTGAAATATGGTATCGAAATATTTTGACCTTAAATTACTTGAGTTAACGCTGAAAGTCTATACTTAATGTGTTTGATTCATAAGATATGCATAATAATTTATTTTTAATATTTTTAGATTACGTGAAAACAGATAAAAAATCAATTTTTAAACGTTTTTTTTGTAGAAATACTTCTTAAGAGTGAGTATACACACTTCTCAATGGAAAATTCAGTTACAAGGGTGCATAAAGTGTTTAAAAAAACTAAGGAATATTTAAAAACACTATTTCACAAAAATAGAAATCCATGTGTATATGTTTAGCTTTGTCTGTTGAACAACAAGTTGCGAAATAAGATGCTTTTTTGATTAGCCAAATATTGACGTTTTGTTTGGACAATCGACTAAATTATAGCTATGCACATAAATTCTCACTTGTTTTTAGTAACATTTCGATGCTATCTTACTGAATGCATGTTAGCTTTAATCTTTTATTTTATTTTTTATTTATTTTTAATTTTATTTATTTATAATTTTATATATTTATAATTTCAGTAATTTATAATTTTTATTTATGTAATTCTCATCGAACATACACATTCCTTGCTGCCAGAAAAATAATTATATTAGTATATAAACGCATACATTTAATATTTTTATCTACTCTTTTATTTTAGCAAATGTTTAAGATGAGAAACAAACAAACATGGTTTGGATGATTACTTAAATCCTTAGTTGATTTAGTCATCTAAAACTTAACAGACAAAAAAATAATTAAATAAATAAAATAAATATAAGAAATAGAGCAAGTAGAAGAAGAAAAAGATAATTTTGGTTTTAACGGAAATGCGTGCACCTGATTGCAAATAATTGTCATCTCATTTTATGACAAACAATATTTTAAAGAAGTGATTTTTGTATAAAAAAGAAGAACTAAATGTTCTAGGAATAAAAAAAAGAAGAGAAAAGCAGTCATTATAAGGTTGAATAGATTTTCGAAAAATATAAATTTTTGTTAAGATCGTAATTGTAACAGAGTGTCGTTGTCGTTGTTAAAAAACTAGTTATACATTTTTTTTTTATATAAAATGTTTCTACAATACCCAGAAGAAAAATACTACATTTATTTTTTAATTTAATAATTTGTGATTTGCAAAAACTTTAGTAATTATATTGTACAATTACTTTTTTAGATTTTCAGACATTGTTTAAGATTATGAAACTTTATATTTAGAGTCAAAATTTCATATAAAATTATAAAGCTGCCTTCTTATTTGATTTTAATGTACTGCATTAATGTACAAGGTGCAAAAAACAAACGAACCATCCTGCATTACTTTTGAAATAATGATTGGACTAGATTTTTTTAAAAAATTTTTTCAAAACCTTTTCTGATTTGTTCTAGGACTCAAACATAATGGTTCGAAAAGATGAACTAAATAAAATTTTAAAAAAGTCGTACATTCAAAATTCGGTTTCGCAGGAACTATTTGACCGATTTCACTCCAATATTGTATTTTGTCAGGTAAATTTACATTCTTTAAATTATAATGAAGATTCGTATATCTTACAGTTCAGTATATCGTAGAATTAAAAATTGTTTCGACTATTCTCAAATAAAGTAGTAAAAAATAATAAATATTTACTAAAAGTTATTTTTTTCATGGAATAATCTTTGAATGAACGAATTTTATATTTGTGTGCAAACACTTTTCAATTTGTTTAAAAATTTCGTGGGATTTCTAAGCAAAAAGTAAAATTAACTGAAGTCCAAACTTTGGACCGCTCTCCTGATTAAACTGTTGGGACATGCTTCCCAGATTGCAGCTACCCCCTATATTTTGGTGGTTAAAAATCCGAATTCACCGAAATAAATATTCAGAGTACGTTTTTGTGTCTGATTTCGTTACGTACAATATCGTCTGCACTAATTAATTAGCACATTTGAAGTCACCCTCTCAAACCATTAAGATTGAGTCCTAGACCTTAAAAATCGCAAACAAAATATTGTTTTTTCAGTTGTGATTTGGAAACTGATTGGTCTTGTCATTAACTAATATTTTCTTCTTATTTAGTAAACATGTTTAAAAAAAAAACAAATATAAAAAGTTTGAAAAATTATATAAATTTTTATTATTTGTTTACGTTAACGTAAAGAAATACGTTTGAAATCTTTTGAGAATTATGTATTGAATATTCAAAAACCAAAATCAACAGTGTAGTACTTTACATTTCTTACAATACTCAACATGTTAAAAGAGCAAGCTCCCAACAGTAAAATTTCCCGGCATTAACGCAAAATCTTTTGGTGTCCAAGTAACAGTGCTTGCTGCAGTAGGCTGAATTAAGCTTGGTTTGAAACTGTTATGAAAATAAAGTTCTTTATTGCGATTTCTGTTGTTATTTGGAAGTCCTCTGCTTCTTAAACTGTAACTTTCATAATCTGGACTGGTTGTTGTTAGAGTGTTGTAGTCGGGATTTCTGTTAAATACCGCCATATGTTTAAAATTCGTACTCCCTTCTTTGTTGAGAATATTATTTTTATCCAGTCTGAAATTGTGAATGTTCGACGCATGGTGCTCCCAATCCCCAATGCCATTGTGTGAATAATCATAATGAACATGTGTATGCTCATGCTCATTGGAATGGTCATGAGGATGATGATAAACTACTGTTGGGTTATGCCTGGGTGTTGGCCAAGGTTTATAGGCATGAGGGAATAAATGATTGTAATTTTTCGTGAGATCGTTGGCTGGCTTGTGAATATGAGTATGTCTGTGATTCTGTCTAAAATTTGGTGCGGAGTTCGGACGATGGCCGTGATTGTGGACATGATGGTGGAGGTGGTGGTGATATTGACCTGGGTGATCATTTATCACAATGACTTCTGTCTTTTCTGGGAACCTGCAATAAAGAGAATAGCTTTTGAGAAGTCATAGCTCAATTTTTATTTTAAAAGGAGCAATGGTTTAGATGGCTTTAAGGAGATACAGGCGCTTTTGAATTGTTCGTATATCTATTCTCATTGCATGGAATAGGGTATAAATTGCACCATTTCTTAGCTTGCGGGCCATATTTTTATTTTGTCAAAGTCTTATTTCGTAACTAACTAATGTTAATGTTTAATGAGCTATGACTGGATTTTCAAGTTTTAAAGATTTAAATGTAATTCTTTAGATTGAAAATATCAGTTATTCAGAAATTTTTATGTTTTTTGCTCCGATTGTATATCTGCATTGAATTAAATTGAGAAAGAATAATCAAATTCAAAATTTTGTGATAGTAGTAAGTTAACAAAAACTGTGCTAATTTGGACGAAACTTAGGATTATTAATTTGTGTGAGTTAAAAAATAGTTTGAATGCTTAAGGGAAATGAAAAAGTGTAATTTTGCGTTATTTTTAATTTTTATTTCATGTGTAAACGAAAATTGTTTTTTTTTTTTTTCAAAAAAAAAAAAAAAAAAAAAAAAAAACAGCTTTTTATTAATGCAACTTCAGAATTTATAAGGAAATAAAGATTTATAAGAGTAGTATATAGTTAGAATAAGGTTAGAGGTGTTTACTAAAAACACTGAAAACCTTCCACCGAGCAAAAAATACGATATTTATATGTTTCGGAGGCCGGAAAAAACCTATTACCACTGCATTTATAATTGTATTTTTGGTACCCATTACCACATCACTTATCATCTATTATCACAACCAATAAAACTTATTAAATAAGCATAATTTTATTTTATTTTATTACCGTCGTTGAACAGCCGACCCAATTTCATGGGTTTACGACTACTAAAGTTCAACTTCGTAGCCTTGTAATTTTGAACCAATCCAGAAGACAAGGAAACTCCTGGATCAGTACCCCCAGAGGTTTTGATTTGTTATGGGAACATGGAGGACTTTGATACTCGAGAGATTTAACGTGCATCAGTCACCATTTACTAAACGGGGAGTCTTCGGCCGGCGAGGATCGAACCCACAACCTCTTGGACATGGGCCCAGCGCCCTACCGACCAGGCTATCCCGGCCCAAAAATATAAGCATAATTAGCGTCACTAATAGTTTGACAATTTCCTCCGTACCTCTGAAACGAATGATTACTTACTGTTTGTCTAAGATAAGGTACTCTGACCGCCACTAAGTCTGCGGCTGTCTGGTGCTATGGAAACAAGAAGAGGACATTTTAGGGAGGGTGACTTCGATGAAGAGGTCTCCTTTCCTTTCACCGAAACCAGTCCTAAAGAGGGACCCCGCATCCCTACTTGAAATAATCATACCACGTTACCATAGTCACCGCCACAGCTCCAGACGAATGTATGACAGAGTACCATGGCAAACAGAGTACCTATCGTAGACAAACAGTAAAAACAATTTAGACTGTCAATTAGTACTTTTATCCCCTGCGACTCCAATTTTTATAGACTTGGCAAAATAATTATGGCGTATTCTTAATAAGAACAAGAACAGTAGGATAATTTTTTTTAAAAATTTTATTAATATTTTTATTGACTAAGCTATACAATTGAGCCATTCAAATACGAAGTGATGAACAAAAAAATGAAAAAGTGAAATAATACGCATTATTTTTAAAAATTTTCTTTGTAGTATAAATTTTTAATTGTAATTTCATCATTTAGAAATATTAATTTTCGTTATTTGGGAAATTTATTATATATTTATCGATTTTCCTTAAATTATCTTAATTTTAAGTATTTTTTTCAAGAATTTTTCCGACTTTTTTGCTATTAACCATGACTATTTATTCATTGTTGTCGAAAGTTTTATTTATCTCTTTCGAGATCTTCATTCTACACGCTTGCGTTAATGTAGAAAAAAACGAAAAGTAAATAAATAAAAGCAATAGAGGGAGAATTTAAATGTTGCCAAGTATATAATCTTAACATTTTTATTGAAATGTTTAAAAAATATAAAAAAATTTTTTATTCAAGAGAGTTAAAATTCCCTTTCTGTTTGAGTTGATATAATGACACAAAATTTTTGTTAATGTCATAAACAAGTAAAAATACTTCATTTATTTTTATCACATCACTAATTCTTTCTTCAGTTAAAAATTTTTTTTTCAAATACAGTTGATTGCTTTTCAAATGGTGGTAATCATTCTTTTGATTACGATAAAAAATGTGGTTGCATCAAATTATAATAATTGTACATTCTATTAACAAAATAATCATTGTTTTTTGAAAAATATTGACTTAAAAAAACAATGATTAATGAGAAACAGTCATGGGGTTGAAGGGCGGTGAGAGCTGAAGGTTGAGCCTTCTAGTAAATATAGAAACCAGTATTTTGACACTCAAGAGATTTAAAAAAAGTGGGATTAATCTATTTATGCAGTGGAGCCGCGATGGCTCAGGGGATAGAGCGTTCGCCTTCCAATGAGGCGAACCGGGTTCGAATCCCAGTCGATACGAATTCCGCATCCGGCTTGCACTGACCACAGTGCTGACGTGAAATATCCTCAGTGGTAGACGGATCATGGGTTAGAGTCCCCTTGCCGTCAGGCTAACCGTGGGAGGTTCTCGTGGTCTTCCTCTCCATGTAACGCAAATGCGGGTTAGCTCCATCAAAAAAGTCCTCCACGAAGGCAAAATTTCTCCCAATACTCGATCCAGGAGTTCCCTTGTCTTCTGGATTGGGTTCAAAATTACAAGGCTACGGAGTTGAACATTAGTAGCCGTAAACCCATTAAGTTGGGTCGGCTGTTCAACGACGGTTATAATATAATAATTATAATATTTATGCAGTGAATGGCTCAATTGTGAATCAAATTGATTATTTGCAATAATGAATGTTAAGCACGAATTTCTTTTGGTTCGTTGCTGAAAATAGTTATGAATATCTGTGAAAACTTACACTGGCATTGGTAGCAAATTTGGTCGAAACGGCTTTGGGCGAGTGGGTCCAGAACTTATTCCGCTGATTGTCTGTGTATAAAAGTGAGGATGATATGGTGGAAAGCAAGCAATCCGACTCATTCTTTGTGCAAGGTATACAAGAACGAAAGTCGTAGACCAACTAACACCAAGATTCCAAGCAATCTACAAAATAGCAGGAAAAAGGCAAAACTTTAGAACTAAAGGAAAATCATTTGTATCACCTAAAATCCTCGAGAAGATCGTTTAGGCACAATCTTTATTAAGAAAATACTTAAACATCAAAACAATGAAGAGCAGCATGTGCCGTTAGCCAGGGAGTTTACATTCATTGCTTCAGGCACTAAAACCTAGAGTTATACTTTCATTTAAATTTCTTTAGAGAGCATATTATGTGTAACATTATCTGATTAATCTGAGAGCTAAAATTTACCGAAACATAACGAATGCTTTTTCTCGTAGACTTTGGAGTGATCGACAAGGTATAGTTTATCTAAAGTAAGAACTCCCCTAGCCATTCGTCTGGACCCATCTCGGTTACTATGGTAACGAGGTATATTTCAAGTAGGGGTGTGCGGTCATTGTTAAGGACAGGTTTTGGCTAGGATCGCCGAGAGAAAGGGAATCTTCTTCGGTCTATTGTGTTAGCCCTAAAGTGCTACTATCCTCCCTGAAATGCGATATACTTGTTTTCATAGCAGCAGATGGCCTCAGATTTTGTAGCGGAGAAGTTCTTACCGTAGACAAACTATACATATTCATTTCGGGTACATATTTTTTTTCTTTTGCTTTTAAAATAATTCTAAACTCTTCAAAATATCTTTTATACACGCATACAATGTTAAAAAAATCATTTATCTTGTGAAATAATTTAATTTTAAAAATTATGATAGATCTACTTTTCACTTTTATCAAGTTATTTATGTTACAATATGCCGAATAAATCGTTCAATTTTAAAGAAAGTGTTAGTTTTCTTCCTAAGAAATAATTTTTTTTTGAGAAAATTTTGCAAACAAACTAGAAATAAACAATATTTTTATATTTAAAGAGTTTAATATGTCATCAACAATACAACTTTGGTGTGGTTTCTTGTCTCTTGGCTGGGAAAAGTAAAACAAATCGTAACTGAATATTGATACCAATGGGACAAGGAAAATTCTGAAATGGCTACTGTTTATTTATTTTCCTATTATAATGAATTATTGGTAAATATTGACTTTATTTATAATATTTGTCATTATTTTTTTTTAGTGTTTTTATTTATTAAAGCCTTGTTACGTTATTTAAGTTAAGATTTTTTATTGCTGAAATATTATTTTTTACTGGTTATTTTATATTTTTATAGAAATGTAAGTTGGGTTTTTAATGACTATATACAATACCTGATTTTAATGCCTATTTATTTTTACGCTTTCAAACAAATATGTCGATTTTTTATAAGTTACGCATGCATTATTGATTCAAAAAGTGCGTTAGGTTACTTTGAGTTCGTACTGAATATAAATATCTAGATTTAATAAGTGTATATCCCATGAAGTTAAGATAGAGATCTTTTAAATCTCTTTGCACGTTATTGAGTGTTGTTTTTAGAATTTCTTACATATAGTGTATTATTTTTTATTTTTCATTATTGTCAATTAAAAAATAAAATGTTGTTACTATATTATATAGTGAAAAATCATATCATTCTGAATTTTATGGAGTGCTGTTTTTATTTTTTGGTGTATTATTATTATTATTATTTTCATTATTGTTATGCAAAAACTAAAATTGTGTTACCATTCATTTTCTCGTTACTGCGTTTATTGAATTAAAATAAAATATTTAATTTGAAGTTGCATTGATTAGAATTCAGAGAAAAGTTTTGGGTTATCATCAACAAGTTTAAATACATCGATATGGTTATGATGCATATGTCAAAGAAAAAAAATTAGAGCTAACTGAAAATTTTACAATTAATTATTTACTTCTTTTACGAGATTTAATTCTGTGAAATTTCTCATAATTTAAAAACTTTTGACTCGAAAACTCTGAAGTTAATAATATTGAAATCCTATGTGAGAGATCTTTGTTTAAAACTTTTTTTTCTTTTCATAAAGTTTACAAGGCTGAATATTTTCAATCAGTCACCACTATATAATTTTCTTATCTTTAACAAAAAACTTTTTTATTTTTTAATGTAGTTTATTAATTAGTAAAGAAAGGTTGAATTTTATTTTAAGAAACAGATTTTAAAAATAGGAAAGTTGTCAAAAAGCCATTTGGTTAAGATTTTGCTACTAATAAACTCCTTAACATCTGTTAAAACTACGGAAATAAAAAATGATAATTAATAAAATGAAATATATATTTGATTTTTGAAGCTATATCAGACTTTCCTTTTTAATTGGTTTCTTCAGGCAACAAAATTATTACACCCGCAATGTTTGAAATTGTTGTTTCAGTTTGTATCATTTTCCAAACATTGGTTATACTTTCGAACTAGAAACTATGTAAGAATATGTGTACCGTTTTCATAAATAATATCTTTTATGGGAATTTAAAAAAAATGTATATATATATATATTTGCTTGGAATCATGCAAATATTTTTGCAAAATACAATAAAATCAACTTAATTTTATCAATAAGAATTTGTGGAATAAATGTTTAAATAGAAGCTAATCTTAAATAAATATAAATAACATAAGGAATGTCTATATCGTAATCAAGGTTTAGAGAAAATATTTTTTTTCCTCTTTAGCATTTAATGTACAGTTAAGAGAAAAAAAATCATCAAAAGAAATAGGTATTAAAGTAAAGGAATAACACAAAAAAATCTTGAGAAAAGCATAAGAATATTTCCATTTCTAATGTACTTAGAGTACAAATTAATATAATAATTTAAATTAATGTAATATAAACATAATATAATATAAATTAATATAATATAATATAAATTAATATAATATAATATAAATTAATATCATACAATATAAATTAATATAATAATAATAATAATTAAAATTGCTTCAAAATTTTCGAGTATTAAATTACTTCCTTGATCTCTTAAGTATTACTAGAGTTGAAATTATTGATTTTATACTGAAACTAATAAGTAATTTAAAAATTTAAATTTAAAAAATAATAGCTTTCATAATGAAAACAGTATTTACGATTTAACTTAACAAATTAATGCAGTTCTTAAAAAAAGAACAATTATTTGATGTATGAGTTTGTCGAATTCAAATAAAATAATGCGCATCAACATAAAATGAATATGCGACTCAGGAAAGCAGTAAGAAATCCAATACGCCGCTGATGCACAATTCGCTGTACTCTTTATATTATGTATCCTGTACATTAAATTAGGAAACGGCTGTTAAAGATAGATACAATAAATGTAGTCAGTGGTCTATAAAAAGATAAAATTTCTATTATCAGGTCTAATTTCAAGGAGCCAGTATGTTATGGAACGGAAAGCAACGTAGCAAATTATTGCTTTTTTTATTGAATTTCGTTAAAATATTAAATGTCCGCTATGAATTTTTAAGCCTTATAGCGACTTAGCATCCAGGGTTTCTGAGCACTTGTACATAATTATATAATATTCATGATTATATAATGTAATTTTATAATGAAAAAAGAAAGTAACCACTAACCTTCATTTCAATTTATCCAAAATGCTTTAACTTAAAAGAAGTTACAAAGGAGGATAATTTTAATATATATCAAACGTTTCTTGCAACTAGAGTAAAGAACGCTTATAGCATTTTCTATATTTATAGTGATAATACTGTGAATTCCCCGAAGATTCTCACAGAACTTAAAAAAAAAATATATATATAATTTGGTTTTTAGATGGATATAAATCTTTTTGTTTGAAGCACTTTCAGTTCTAAATAGGCTAACATCAATATTTCCCCCCTTTTTGCTTTTAACGTAAACGCCATAATTCATTTTTCGATATAAAAGAGGTTTCTGCTAAATTATTTTTATCTTAGCTATAGAAACGATTTCGAATGTATATTTTTTAGGAAGTGTTCATGATTTTCTTCCCCAGCTTCATAAGTTGCGGTTATAAGTAATTTATTTATAAATATTGAGGAAATTTCTATTGATTTATTGTATTCAAATGTCTTTGTTTTGACTGAAAGTATGAGATTCTTATAAATTGTTACAAACATTTGTTTTGTGTATCAAAAACTTCTTTAGATATATAAACTTTTTTTAATAAAAGGTATTATTCTTTTTTCTTTTTTTTGCTGGAACATTACATGTCATAAATGTTCCCAAAAAAAAAGGGGAAAAAAAAACCTGTAGAAAAAGACGCCTCCTTTTGCTACTAATTCATAATGTGTCATTTTAATTTGAAAGCAATGAAACATTTCGCGAAAAAATAATAAGGAAATCCTAAAAGTACTTGATTTTCTCTCAAATAGATCCACGTTGAAACGAAAGATTGAATGTGTATTCATTGAAAAAAGGATTAGATTAAATGCAAATTCAATTATTAAATTAAAAGAGATATGTCATGCCCATATTTATATGACAGTTTAATGTGAGTTTCATTGCTATTTCTAATTAAGGATTTGTAAATGTTAAGAAATTGATTTTTATTATCTATTATTATTTTATTTAATTAAAATTTTTTAAAATCTGTTAAATAATTGACAGTTGACGCCCGGTGGCTGAGTGTTAGCGCTTCGTGCTCCCGTGTCACAGGTCCTGGGTTCGATCCTCGGGCCAGGCAAGGTTGACTCAGCCTTTCATCTCTTCAGTGGGTCGATAAATGAGTACCAAGCATGCTTGGGAACTAAACACTGGGGGTTTCGCGTTCGGCTGACCACCTAACTGGAACATCTGCTCCTGCACCCCAGAGCCCAAGGTCAAGAAAACTGAGATGGGTACAGTAGGCCTTGGCCCTCTATGGGCTGTCGCGCCGCTGAGTTTATATTCAGTTATGAGTATTTAGTTTTTAATTGACAGTTATTGGGACATGTAAGGTCTGATAGCAGGTTTTTTGAAGGGACTATCTTATCATTTCATAGAGAAATATTGATATATTCATATTAATTTCTTATCTGGAAAATAATTTAACGACTATATGAATTTAATTTTACCTTTTTAGTTTCGAATGAAAAATTGATTCCTTCTCAATTATTATATAATCGAAACATTTGAACTGCTTTTAAGTTCAATTTAGTTTATCACAATAGGTTTGAATGAAGTAATTCAATATTGGAGTGATTTATTTGAAAACATGTAGATATTATTAAAATTCATAGTTCTTTTTTTTTTTCAAATAAAAAAAAATTTATTATTTGATAAAATTTTTTAATGATTTAGATCTTAGAATTTAGTAATTTCAAATGATTTGATTGGCAAATTCATTTCCTATTTTTAGATATAAGTAATTAATTATTTTATTTTTAAATAATAAATTATTTTATTTTTAATCAATTAATTATTTTATTTTTAAATAAAATAATTAATTGTTTTCGCTTCCCATTTTGTTTTTGCTTGCATAAGAAAGAATATCAAACATTTTTCTTTTTTTAAATTTGGTATGTTACAATAAAGAAGGAATGTTACACGCTGCATTAAAGATGTCTCCAGAGCAACTGAATGACTGTTCATAAAGAAATCCCAGGTATTCATCTCATACAACAACACCCCCTATAGTTAGTTGAGATCGCGAATTAATTCGGAATGAAAGTACAGCGGTTCAAATATAATTATTATTTGTAAATAATTTATATTTTTTATAAATAAAACTAGAAAGATGAATTGGATCCATATGAAGCTATTTACGTAAAATGTATATTTATGTAGTAAAGCATAATCGAAAAATTTATTCACAGAAATTTGTTACAAGCTAAAATATTTAGATTAATTTCTATAAGCAACTTTTTTTTTTATATACATTGAGCACCAATTCAGACGTATCATTGTGAGTACAGTTTTGCAAGGCTTATACATGGTTATATTGAAATCCAAAAAGGTTATGGACTTGAGGTTTTTGATTGCTATAATGTCCATCCAAGTCAAAAGAATGGCCATGATGGCCGTGATGATGTCCGTGGTGATGCTTATGACTATTTTCATGACCATGATGATGTCCGTGCTGATGTTTGTGTTCACTCTTATGATCATGACCATGCTTATGATCATGCCCGTGATGATGACCATGTTTGTGACCATGTCCGTGATGATGCCCATGTTTGTGATCATGTCCGTGGTGATGACCATGTTTATGTTCATGACCATGATGATGACCGTGATGATGCCCATGATGATGACCGTGGTGATGTCCATGATCATGGCCATGATGGTGCCCATGATGATGCCCGTGGTGATGTCCATGATGATGACCGTGGTGGTGCCCGTGATGATGACCATGGTGGTGACCATGATGATGACCGTGATCGTGTCCATGATGATGTCCATGTTGGTGTCCATGGTGGTGTCCATGATGATGCCCATGGTGATGACCATGATGATTGACATGCTTGTGTTCGTGACCATGTTTGTGTTCGTGACCATGTTTGTGTTCGTGACCATGTTTATGGTGATGATCGTGACCATGCTTATGATCATGACCGTGATGATGACCATGATGATGCCCATGTTTGTGTTCGTGCCCATGATGATGACCATGTTTATGTTCATGACCATGATGGTGATCATGTTTATGCTCATGACCATGATGATGGTCATGTCCATGCTTATGTTCATGGCCATGGTGATGATCATGTTTATGATCATGACCATGGTGATGATCATGACCATGCTTATGATGGTGATCATGACCATGCTTATGCTCATGTCCATGCTTGTGTTCATGGCCGTGATGATGTCCATGATTGTGTTCATGACCATGATGATGATGGTGATGATGATGATGTTTTTGATCATTCTTAATGACGATAACTTTTTTCTCAGGTCTGTAAAGATATCAAAAAATGAATTTTTATTGTTAGTTTTTTAAGCAGTCTTTTTTAAGAATTATTATTTACACGCAAATTCTTTTATAGAAAAATTAAGAAAAATTTGTGGCATAAAACGACAAAAATTATTGATGATTATAGCAATAAATATTTCATGTTAATGTTTTAATTAAGATCTCAAGATAATTAAGGAGAGAAATAATGACCATAATACCCTTTTACATCAAGATTAAAGGCTGAGGACGATGATAATTAATTAGTGCAGACAATATTTTTAGTTACGAAATCAGATACAAAAACGTACTTTCTCGGCGTAAACGTACCTTTCCTCCCCACGAATTCGGCTTCCTGACCTCCAAAATATAGGGGGTAGTCGCATTCTGGAAAATATGGTCCCGATTGTTTGGCCAGGAGATGGGTCCAAAGTTTGGATCTCTTAATGTTAACTTTACCTTTTGTCTATTTTTCCATATCTCAAAAACTTTTCAAGTGAATTAAAAATTTTTTGCACATGAAGTCGAAAAAATTTGAATTGTAAGGTATGCAATTTCTTACGTTATTTTAAAGTAAATACAAAATTTGAGTGAAATCGGATGAATAGCTTTTTAAAAATGGAATTTTAAAAAAGTCGTATATTTAAAATTTGATTTCTCAGGATGATCGATTTCACCCAAATTTTGTATTTCACCATGTAAAATTATATACTTTAAAATGATGTAAAAAATTGTATTGTATTAAGTGTGTCAACTATTGTTAAATAAAATAATAAAAAATACTAAATATTTGCTAAAAATTATTTTTTGCATCGTTGGGTAAACGAATTTTATAATTGTGTTCAAAAACTTTACAATACACTTAAACATTTCTCGTGACATGATGGAATACACTAAAAGTAAAATTAAAATTACGGGGTTCGAACTTGGAATCACTCCCCTGATCAAACTATGGGGACCATAGTTCTCAGACTGCAGCTATCTTCTATATTTTTGTGGTCATAAATCTGAAAAGAAGGTTTCTGAAGAAGAAGAGAAAGTCTGTTTTTGTGTCCTATTTCGTAACTTAAAACATCGTCGGCACTAATTACTTTGCATATTTGAGGTCATCTCCTTGAAACGTTAAGTTTGAGTCTTAGAATGTGAAGATCCAATGATTAGATCAAAAGTTAATCAGGGTGGTCCTTTTTTTAAATTTATTTTTTGCTCACTGCACATCAATTAAGATCACGGTTTTCGGTTACTTTTTCAGAATTAAAAGTATAATTTTTTTTTGCTCACAGTTTAGCAATTTATGGGTTGTATTTCGTTAACTTTGACTATCACTGCTTCACGAAATCACGTGACTCTTAACGAACTCTCCAATATTTGATGAAACTAATCTCTCACTTTTGAGTCATCTGACGCTGCGTGCTCTCCAACATTTTTTAAAATCTGATTTTAAAATTGCTTGCTGTGACGGGATGTTACAATTGTTAATACGGTAGCTGGAATACAACACTATACGGAATACGGCTGGAATACAATTGCGAATACGACAGATTTCATGGGTTTCATTCTTAGAAACGCCTCATTATTTCTTATATTTCTTAATCGATTATGTTATATAATATATATAACCGTCGTTGAACAGCCGACCCAACTTAATGGGTGTACGGCTACTAATGTTCAACTCCGTAGCCTTGTAATTTTGAACCCAATCCAGAAGACAAGGGAACTCCTGGATCGAGTATTGGGAGAAATTTGCCTTCGTGGAGGACTTTTTGATGGAGCTAACCCGCATTTGCGTTACATGGAGAGGAAGACCACGAGAACCTCCCACGGTTAGCCTGACGGCAAGGGGACTCTAACCCATGATCCGTCTACCACTGAGGATATTTCACGTCAGCACTGTGGTCAGTGCAAGCCGGATGCGGAATTCGTATCGACTGGGATTCGAACCCGGTTCGCCTCATTGGAAGGCGAACGCTCTATCCCCTGAGCCATCGCGGCTCTAATCGATTATGTTAATAGATTTGTTTTAAACGGGTCTGACGAAATTTGTATTCTCAAACTAATGAAAAAAAAGTAGCTTTCTCAATTTGATTAAACGTTCGCTCGGATCCCAAGAAAAGTTTGAATCAATAACAATGTATTTAGACCAATCATTTTTTATAGATTAACTATGGAGACAAGTCAATTTTATATTCAATGCCTGAGTGACTGTGACACAATTCATATTGAACGAATAAACAAAAAATTACTTTGAATAATGTTAAAAAATTTTTTAAAAAAATGATGCTTAAATTTAACTGCGTTCACTTTTTTTGCATTTAATCGTTTTTCTAGAATTTATGATTGATTTAATAGAGCAAAAGAAATGAAGTAGAGAAATTCACTGAGAAAAGATATGAAGGCTTTAAATATTGATATCGAATTTTTAAAATTTGATATTTAAATAATTTCCCTATGAACTTCAACTATCTATTCTGTGATTAATGTTATAAACAATATGCAGTTATAAATATTAAACAAATAAACAATATTTTTTTTTTTATTATCACGTTTTGAAAGAACTATCGGATAAAATGGTACGTGAAACTTTTACAAGCCTAATAGATGACACACGGAAGAAAAAATTGTTGAAAAATTCATGGAGCAGATTAAGAGCCTATGATATTTATACAACTTTCTAAAGTAGTATACTATTAACAAGGTTCCGAATACGTATAGTGTTATTTCATAACCACCATGTACTTAAAATATAGCCCAAATTCGAAATAATTTAGAAAGTTGAGATTATTATTATGATTTTTACTTACTTTTTGTGATGAACAGGGTAGTAGTGGTAGTAGACACAGCATGATGCTTCAGCGTATACCACGCCCACCACAAGGGCGAGGAACACCAATTTAATATCAATCATTATCCTAAAAATGAATAAATATCAGATTTTAATATTATATTTTTGCAATTATTAGAACATCTGATTTAGAACATTAGTTGTTGAAAATAAGACAGACGATACTTATTTCATTTTAAGTGCACTGCAGGAGTTTTCTTAAACTAAGTAAGCTGATCGGCGTCCTAAGAAAACTGGTAGTAAAATTTCGAACTCACTTGAAAACTCACTGCTTTACCTTTCAAATTTAATATTTTGAGAACAGATATTCTCTAACGGAAATATTTTTTTAAAATAATTGCGAAGGTAAAGAGGGGAGTTTTCGAATTCTCTTTTAGAGGTTTTTCTACCAGCTGCTTAGTTTTTTGAAGACGCTGACCATCTTACCTCAGGCAATAGTTTCCTAATTGAAAAATAAAAACTGGGGACAAATGAGATGTATGAATTCTACGTTCTAAATTTTATTTGAATCTCAATGGTTATGAACAATTAAGTCAGATATAAGCAATTCAAAGTATGCGAGAACAATTAAATTCGATATATAATTTTGAAAAAATATTACTAAATTATTCAAACTTAATTGCATTCAAAAGCTTCATACCGGATTTGGAAAAAAAAATTGCATTTCGAAGTTTTTCAGTTTACATTCTGTATCTTGAATTAAAGGAGTTTATTCATTCATAAATCTTGAAGTTTACCTTCTGAACTTAGCAAAATTAAAAGGCATTAAAAAGTTTTACAATTTTCATCCTACACTGAGAAAAAAAATATGGCCAAAACTACTAGAATATGACACAATTTACCGTGTTTCTGGCTCTATGAGAACACCAAAAATCATGGTGGTAATTTTTACTTTTTGATTTCGGTAAAATTAGCTATAAAATATTGCTATGTTGTTTCATAATGTGTTAAATTTGGTAAAATTTTGGTAATTTATCTAGATATTTTAGAGCATGGCATAAAAAGAATTTACTTTGTTAAATTTTCATTATCAGTTTTGTATTTTTGTTCTAATTGTGTGGTAATAAGAAGTAAAATTTTGAAAACTAGAATTTACTGCAAACAGTTACCATATGAATAGAATCCGTTTACATATATGAATGGCTTAAATGCCGTATGTTTGGGTTATATTACAAAAAACATGTATTATTATTTTTTTTTATTACCTGAAATGTTTTAATGATACAATACACTAATTATAACAGGATTTTTGTCTCCATATAAACTTTAGAGGAAAATAAATGGAATTCAAAAACTTTCCAGTTTATATCTTCAACTATGCAAACAGTTGAGTTCAAAATTTTTACAGTTTATATTCTGGACTTGACAAAGGAGAATTGTATTTAAATATTTTACAGTTTACATCCTAGACATTGCAAAAAGAAATTACAGTCAAATGTTGCGCAGTTTATATGCTAGAGCATGCAAAAAGGAAATCAAATAATTATCACATTTAGGGAATAGCTAGTTCAATTTATAGTTTTAAAACCATACTTCAAGAAAACAACTCAAATAAAATCTCATTTTTATGCAATTTCTTTTCCGTAAGATTAATATGAAAAATAAATAAACTTTACTTCCCTAATTTAGTTTCGGAAGAAATAAATAAAAATATTAGTTTTTCATCAATTTTTTATAATCTAATTTGTAATTTAACGGTCTCTTGTTTATTTTATTACTAACCTTTCTTTTGAATGTTTTTTAGATATAGCCAAAATATGGAATCTCATATAATGTACTTAATGAGTTCAACAGAATTGTTTTCTTACCAAAATTCATCTAATTTATAAAAACTAAATTGGATAAGATGCTATTATACTTCATTGCAATATAAATAAATAAATGATAAACAATAGAAGCTCAAAACTTATGTATTAGAATTTTATTGCAATAATTAAAATTCTAAACGTGTTTTAAAAATATACTTTCTTTTAATGGATTATTTTTAGACTTTCGAATTGTATTAACTCTAAACGGTTGTTATGGTTAAAAAAATACGCATAGTTGTGTTCAAAAAGCATTTTTTTTTTAATAAAAAAAATGCTTTTATTAAATTTAACGTTCAAATTTAGTTTACAAGAAAGGTTTTTAACTCAACGTGATAACTCAATAAAACTCAGCTTTTATACACAAACAACTTTTTATAGGTTTGGAAATAATATGAGAATATATTTCATGAATTGTGCTTTAATCTCGTGAAAATTCAGGAAACTTTTGAAGTACCTATCTGGAAACAATTCTAAGGAATAATTTGATGTAAAAGTTACCCCAAACACTTCGAATATTTTCAGGGATGCCAACTGCTCCGTTTTTAAAAACTTTTTTTTAGCAAAGTTTTATTTTAGCTTAGTCTAGTTAAAAAAAATTTTAAGAAAAAATAAAAAACTCATTTAGTTTTTTTAAAACTTTGCCGATACTTTAAAAGGCTCACAAAAAAATTCAAATAAAGTGGCATGTTACATGAATATTTCTATTTATTAAAGGTAGAGGCGGGCAAAAAAAAACTTTAAAGAAATTTACTATCGTTAGAATCAACATAAATTTTTCTATCAATAGATAAACCATTTTCACAAAACAGAGCAAATTTGCATCCCGTTTGTAAATTTTCTGAAGTAAAAGGGAAATTTAGGAAATGTATATGGCCGGGACAGCCTGGTTGGTAGGGAGCTGGACTCACGTTCGTGAGAACGGTAGTTTGAATTCAACCGACCTAAGATTCCCCGTGTAGTAAATGCTGTCCGGTGCAGGTTAAATCTCTCATGTCACAAGGTCCTCGATGTTCCCATAACAAAATACACCTCTGGGGGTATTGGATAAGAAATTGATCGTTCTCTGGCTCATATTAAAATGATGATCTGTGCATGAACGAATAGATATATGAATCGGTCCTCCCTATAAATGGGTGTGGCAGAAGTCGAATTCTTGGCCATAGATGGCACCATGGAAAACAAGAGTAATCGCTCCCCCAGTGTCTTAATGGCCTATGACGACAACAACATATATTTAAAATTTTAAAAGTATTTTAAGCCGAATCTTCCACAAGGAAATCTGTTAAAATATCATACAAATAAAAGAAAATATCAATTGAAGAAATAAAGAAATTCAAACGAATAATTTATTTAAAGCTTGCATCATAACTTTCATCATACAATTTTGATTATTTCCGTGGCAAGAAATATCAGGCATTTTAATTCATTTCCTGAAAAATGTCTAAATCTTGCCGGAGGAGTTAATTTGAGTACGGAAATCAAAGCAGTTAAAGGTGATATAATCAGACTCAGAACATTTGTGCGTGATGGATTTCACGGATTATTTATCTCCATTCATGGTTCTTAAAATGTAAACAACCGATAAAGGAAACATCATTTAATTCGGTATTTATTTTCTATTAAGAATGAAAATAATAATCGCTTATAAGAGAATCTCACCAACTGTTACTCTCAAAATTTGGATGATTGTTGGTATATCTTAAGATCATATTGACGCCCACTTTATTGGGTATTACAAGGTTTTAAAAGAAATAATATTCGCTGTAATATGCTGTGATTGACCGGTTTTTTTCATGAATGCTTAAGTGTGTGTTTTTATTTTTAATCCAAGCAACCAATAATCTTTTTTTCCGGCATAAAAAAAGATTGTTGTAAATTCAAATCGCAAGAAAATTCTATATCTTTAGAATATTTATTTTTAAAATACTACTGTGACAAAAAGCTATAATATTACAATACCTCAAATTTGATCTGTGAAAATTGATTAATTTTATGAAATGTTATTATTATAATGTTCAATGAAACTTTATTTAAAATAATGTCATAATTTTGTACGTAAAAAAATTGTCTACTTCATTTTCTACATTTTGAATATATATCATTTTGCACCATTTTGATTATATATCATTTTACACCATTTTGAATATACAACATTTTGAACACAAATCATTTTACACCAACGAGTAAAGAAATAATACTTGCTAATACTCTTTAAAGCAATTTCTACTCATCCCAATTATTCAACTTATACTTTTGATATTACTGCTAATATTTCCTAATGTATTCTTATATCTCTATCAGTGGGAGTAGTAATGATCTAATCAAACTAATACTTAACTACTTTTTTTAAAAATGAATTTCCGTATTGACTTATTTTAATTGAAAAACTATTTTTAACTGATTAGGAATTCACGAGTTGTTTAATCAGGGCTTGTTCATGTTAATAAAAACTGTCATCACCGAAAAAATAATTAATGTTAAATAATTTTTTTTTTTAAAAAAAGAGCCAATTTCAGAAATTTTGTTAAACGTTAAATTATATACAGATCATATTTTAATTAATTAGTTTTCATCAAATTTAGGGAGAGTTAGTTCATGAGGTTAGTAGCTAATATTTCGTGGATTTCGTTCGTTAATGTTAAATTTGTGAGGATTCAAAATTTTTATAAATAATATGTTAAAAATAACGTCTATATTTTGCGCAACTTACAAACTTTCGTTATAAAATAATTGTTACACATAAAGTATATTGATATGTCATATGTTTAATCACAAACTTTTCAATCTTAAAATTGGAAAATTATTCCAAAATTGTGTTATTTATAAAATCGTTTGCTCAATTATGCATTTTTCTCACTTTAAAATATTGGGTCTATTCCGTGATATGGAGCTCTTGAAGCCCGCTCCAAATTTTTTCAACTTTTGAAAAGTTTAATGGTTAACGGTTGTTAATCGTTTATGGTTGATGTTCCGATTGATTCAATTCATAATTTTCTTCTGACCTCTACATTCTTTATTTAATAATAATTATTTATCGTTATTTTAAAAAATTTTTTTCTTCAGAAAATTAAACAAATATAAAAAGTTAAAATCTTACAGAATAATAAAATAAAATCCTCGATTTTTACAAATTTAGAAAACGTTCCTATCGGATGTGGTTTGATTGTTTTACTTGAAATGCACCGATCAAATTCTCGATTTTTAAATTAATTGTATAATTTATATGAATTTTTATTTTGATGATAATAAATGAAAAAATTATTGTCGGTGCAGCGTTGGAAAATATTTTGATTGAAAATGAAAAGTTTGTTTTCAAATCATTTGATCTTTACACAAAATCGTTTATTTATTACAAAAAGCGAAGAAAATAATATTTCTCTACTTTTCTCTTAAGATGAAAAACCAATTAAACGTTTTAGTTTGCTTTCAAACAGCATCATCAGAATAAATTGGAGCGGTTTCCAAAACCAACGTGTACAGGAACTGAAACAATGATATTTGATAAAATAATTCCATTTTTTTGTGTATATACTTTTTTCTAGGTTACTACAATGATAAATGTTTTTAATTTAGATAAATTTTAGATTATAATTCATTATAATCATCAAATTTGGTAAGTGACAGTTCGTAAGGTTCTCTTACTATTATTCGTGATAACATTTTATGCCTGTTGTTTTTTAATCTAAAATGTTGTTCCGAATTCCCATTTTGTATTTTAAAGGATGTGATGAAATTATGGTGCTTAAGTTTTAAGTTACTTGCAAACTTTTGTTGTAAAATAATTTTTACATTAGAAATATCTTGATGTATCTTTCTTTTATCCAAACATAAAAGTCCCATGTTTTTAAAAATTAGAAAACGATTTTAAAAAATGCCTTGAATATAGAATTGTGTGTTTGAAACAAATAACGTTATTTTTTCTCTTTGAAATATTGTTATTTAATAAAATAAAATTTATAAAGACAGTGTTAGGTTAACTAAAGTTATGCTAGAATGAATACTTTGTAATCTATTTTTATAAAAAAAGGACACCAAGAATCTAATTTTAAAATTTTTTAAAAGGGAAAATGAATGCAAAATTATATATTTTATTATAAATAACTGAAACAGAAATTTATTTTCATCGAGGCATATAAAATATAAATATAATTTTACTGAAGTTCCACCCAGTTTCAAATTTCTGTACTAAAAAGTACTTGCTTAGAATTTTTTCGAACAAGTATAAAGTAATATTAGTATATTTAGAGAATGTTTATTTTTTACAATGTAAACTGTTGGCTATTTAAGTTGGCTTAAATTTATAAATAATTTTAATAAATAATTTTTACTCAAAACCTAATTTTATCTTGGATCTCATATCATGATAATATTATAGTATAACGAGATTTAAATTACTTTATTGTGCGATTAAAATTGATTAAAATAATTATGTTAAAACTAAAATTAATTTTATCAAATGTTTAGATAACATTGGTTTCATACGTCCAGGAAAAGATTGGTTTATGTCTACTTTCAATAGAGATGTCTAAACCAGATGCTGAACTATATCATTGTGTGAAATAAATAAATCAACTGTCATAATTTTGTGGTCTTGAATGGCAACTAGATATTTGAACTATTCCTATTAGAAAATTCGTATTCCCAACGTATTCCTATTGGTTTATCTGCGACTGTTTGATCATTGATGGATTTCCAGTCGACAGGTAAGTAAAGTGACGTCAGTTTAGACATCTCTAATTCTGTGGCATAATGTTAAACAATGCTTTATTAAATATTTTATCATTCTAAAATCAAATGGAAAAAAAACAAACTAAAATAGAGTTCTGCGTTGTAGTGAAATTTAGTATGCTAAAATGTAAAGGATGTACCACTCTAAAACACTTTTAACTGTCAGAAAAGACAAATGTTCGCTATTTATAAATGAAAAAATAAACAAATAAAGAATGGTATTTGAGTAATATAATTACTCTCTTTGTTTTCTTTCATCTACTCTTATTACTATTTTTTTTTTATACTTCAGTCTTCGTGTTTTTTCTTCTGTTTTTGAATTTTATATTCTCAATCACGCACACCTCTTTCCTCACGCGATTTCTGTTTCTTTTTGGAGCATAATGGGGGATTTCCCTCGTATTTTTACAATATCATAAATTAAATAAAATAATAAAAATTATAATTAATTATGAATTAGTGATAATTATATAAATTTTAAATTTGAAAATACAAATTTGAACGATAACGGTCAGATAATTTCTGAGTTATAGAATTTTAAAATGTCGCATATTTAAAAATTTGACTTCCCGAGAAGTATTAAACTCTTTTCGTTCAAGTTTTGAATTTTGTAATTTAAATTGAATGATTTAAATGGTTTTCGAAATTTGTTTCCTTTACAGTTCAAAATTTCTTCAACTATTACTAAATATAACAATAAAAATTATAAATAATTATGAATTAATGATAATTAATGATTAGTAAATTATAAATAATAATGAATGAATTGGAAAAATGAATTTTATAATTGTATGCAATTTTTTTTTCTTCTCTTAAAAAGTTCACGAGACATAGCAAAATTCATTAAACGTGAAATTAAGAAGGGGACTATACTTCCAACTGTCCTCCTGCCTAAACTATCGGAATTGTATTTTCTATATTGTGGCTACCCCATTTCTAATTTGAAGATCCTAAATTTGGTGGAAAATGGTGTATTTATTCAATGAAAAAGCATTTTCTGTCTGATTTGGTAACTTAAAATTAATTATAAATTTAAGGTAAGGCTTTGAAACGATTAAGATTGAGTATTAGAAATTGAAAATCCAGAGAAAAGATCGAAAGTTTTCATAGCAATGTGCTCAGTGAACACTGTACATAAATAGATTAATACAATTACTTTCAAAGACATGAACATATTTTGTGCCTTTTTAATTCTGTAACAACAATTAAACTTACGTTTTTTGTTGTTACAGAATGTTTTGTTGTTAAGTTAATAATTTTTATTTCATCAAAACTTGACTTTCTTATGTCATGTTTAACTATATATATTTTATATATGATATATAAGGGTCTTATTTACATTTACACACTCTCATAAAAACCATTTAAAAGTTGAATCTCAATTATGGGTAATTGAATTGCAATACAGTGCAAATTTCTTGCATCTATAATAAGGTGTTAAAAGGAACCATACTTCTATAAATAATTGAACCATATTAACTCATTGAATAGAACCATTATATTGTATAGTTAAGTTTAAGAATCATGATAATATAGTTCATTTTAGCCCCCTTTTAATATCACAGTGAATCTGAATTAGGATCTTGTTTGATGTACTTCAAAATTTCTGACCGTGTATTGTAATAAATAGCAATATCGAAATTAAATTATATAATTTTTTTCAAGAAATTTCAGAATAAAAGGAAGTACTAGAATAAGAACTATTTCTTAAATAACAATAATATTCTTTTAAATATTTTAAAAATATTTTTATCTTAAATAAATATTAAAATATATAACAGTTTTTTGATCACCAGAAATTAGATATCTAAAATAAAATTAAAAAAGTGATATTAAGAAATATTGATTATAATAAATATTACCTGAATGAAACAGCATACAAAAGTTAATTTAAAAAATCTGTTATTCAACTTATTTATTCAGATATATTTCTAAAAGAAAATTAAAAAGGTGGTACTTAATCTTCAAAGAAATATTGAATATAATAAATATTACCTGGACAAAACAGCTTAAAAAAGTTAATTTGAAAGATCCATAATCCAACTTATTTATTCAGATATATTTCTAAAAGAAAACTAAAAAAGTGGTACTTATTCTTCAGAGAAATATTGAATATAATAAATATAACCTGGACAAAAAAGCTTAAAAAAGTTAATTTAAAAAATTCCTAATCCATCTTATTTATTCAGATATACTTCTAAAAGAAAATTAAAAAAGTGGTACTTAATCTTCAAAGAAATAATGAATATAATAAATATTACCTGGGCAAAACAGCATAAAAATTAAAAAATCCGTAACCGGTTTTTTGAAAACAGTTGTCTTTATATAATTTCCCAGTTGCTTACTCTTTCTCACTATTTGAATAGAAAATTCCAAAAACGTAAAATCCTTCAGAAATGATATAATTTTGCACAACTTTTCAATGTTTCCGCGCATGTGGTAACGATTTCATTGAGATATAAATGCCTTTAAGCAGCTATTATTTAACTTACCTTTCGGATAAATGTAACTGAATATCTAAGATGATGATTTTGCATTTCCAAGCATTTTATAGGGGATAATACACACTTTCTTCCGTTTTCCTTTAGCAATTATAAAAGGATTTTACCTTTCCTGGTGAGATATTGTGATCTAATGTCATCGTCCACGCTTCGCCAGTCTTTACTCCCATATCTTCAGATAACTCGAATTTAGTGGAAAGAATTTTAAAAGTCATTTTGGCAACACTACTGACACCTTAATCCTAAGACAGACATCTTCATCCTATCTGATAACCATTCAGTTAGAATAAGCTTTCTTTAATTAAAAAATAATCAAATAATTTACTGATTTGGAAGTAATATTAAGAGGATTAATGTTCAAACTAAAAACTAGAATGATTTAACTACTTGAGGAAGCAATAAAATTAGTTAAATTTTAACTCAGAAATAAGTCAGTTTATTTTTTTTCCCTTTTTTTCCTTTAAATCTCTAATGTTTCACTGATGACTTCATTTAATCTAAGTTTCTGAGACAGCTACGGACTTGCATTTTGAGAGGGTATTTGAAGTAAATGGGTGATTCTCACGAAATATGACAATTTACAGTCTCTTGCTCCAATACTATACTATACTACTAAAACAATTTTTTTTAAAAATTTAATAAATAGCATTGCTGTTAGCATTTTAAAATGACCTTGCACTAGCATCGACTGTTTTGTATATTTATAAAATCTAATTGAATTTCAAAATGCCATGTTTCTGGTATGTCACAAGCAATATTTCCAATAATAACTAGTTTCAAAACTTCGCATAAATTTTTCAATATCTAATTTATTTTATCTCAACCGGTGTAAGCATTTCTAGAATATACGCAGAGGGTATTATTTACAAAAATTTCGTTTAAAATAATTTTTTCTGTCAATAATTTAATTTGTCACATGAAAATCTGTTATTTTCCTGGCTACTTTTATTTAGTGGTTTATAACCAAAATAGATAGAGCCAGCAATCAATATCTTATGTTAATAGATTGATTAGATACCATCCTATCTGAACATGTCTTGTTGCATGTATAAAGAACCAACTTTCTGGTTTCAAAAATTTTTTCAAGGTGAGTAGGTTTTTATGTTGTCATTTTCCTGTCTTCCTGAAATCCTTAATAACATAAACTACCTAGATTTATCTGAGTTATTTCAAGAAATACTGTTGTTTTCAGCGGAATGTAAACCTCTTGGGACAAAATGTTAAATTAAAGTAAAGTTAAATGCCATAAAATGGCAAATTTGTCATTATCCTGGCTGTCATTTTCTCCTGGCTAATGAATGCCCGGACATTGAAGTGTTACCAGAATTTTTTTTAAATAGTATACCGTAAAGAAGAAAAGCAAATATTAACCTAATACCAAGTTTATGTATGATTGTAATATGCTTGGATCTAATCAAATTTATTTATTTATTTAATGATTGATTATTATGCGCAATTTTATTCTGCACATATCAGCAACAAAAACATTTTTTATTCTTTCTACAGTGGATAAAAAGAATTAATTTAAGCAATTTATGGTCCATCTAATATAAAGGCTTAAGGTGAGTTACTTACTATTAACTTAAAATGACTGTTTTTTAAACTTCTTAGCTAATATGTCATTTTCCTTGCACTCAAGATTTGGTGAATTTCTATTTTATTTTTTTTTTCTTGAGCAAATGCCAATAAACTACACTGCTGTCTGTAGGATATTAATAAGTGTAACTAAATAATTATACAAAAAATTAGATTATTTTGAAGACTTCAAATTTGAAAATTGTTTTGGTGCGAATCGTCATGTTTCCAAAGAATCACCCATATATCTGCCAGTACTGCTTGAAATTTTGGAGCACATTTTACCACAATATTGTGAACTGGGACATATTAATACTGTGACAAGTTGAACCATATTATAGTGCAACATGAAATTTCGTAAGCATGAATTGGCAACAGTACGGTTCAATTTGAAATAAAATAAGTTTAAACTTAATACTGTATGAAGATAACAGCAAATCTGCCGTTTATTTGGCTCTAGGTACCCATGCAATTTAAAGTAGAGCCAATTTTTCGGAGAGTATAAGATTCATTTTGTAAAAACCATGATAGAATTGAAAATAACTGAGAACACGAACAAATATAACTTTTTATTAAATAAATCTAATATTTTTTTACTCTTCCAGGTTACAACCATACTGAAAAAAATTATATGATCAAAATTTCCAGAATATGGTGATATTCACTGTGTCTTCTGGCTCAACGAGATTGCACCAAAAATATTATAAATATATATAATATAAATTTGTTACCTTAGTTTTTTGGTAAGGAATTTATGGTAAAATCACCATAAACGAAATATTTTACCACCACACTGTTTGATAGTAAAATTTTAAATTTGAAAACTATATAACTAGATTGCAAATTTGATAAATTTACTATACATTACTGTGTCCACAGGGTTAAAAAATAAATTTTCAACCAATTTCTAATAACTCGATACATCAATAATACTTTTAATTCGAGATCTTCATTCGTTTGCATCCTAAGGACATATGAATAAATTTGGGAAATCTAACAAGCTTCACGTTTGTTAGATAATATAGAAAAATAAATTCATTTGCACAATGAGAAAGCAATTCTGTTAAAATTACCGTGTATGGTAATGACTAAGGCCCGGATTTTGATGACATTTGCATTTTTTTGCATTTTTTGCATTTTTGGACATTTTTTGACCTTTAGAGCATTTTTTTAGATTTATAGGGCATTTTTCTTTAAATTTTGGGGCATATTTTGCATTTTTTAAATTTTTTGTTAATTTTTCCCAATTTTTATTATTTTTTTTATCATTTTTCATTATTACACTGGCTTCCAGACAATGAAGAAAATCTCTAGGATATTAACAGGTGAAGAAACATCTTCTCAAATTGAAGAAGAATTGTCAGTAAGTGAGACCGTCTTTTCCAAGTACGCACAAATAACATCAGTAGATGTTGAAAGAAGCTTCTTCAGGTATAAAAATTAACTTTCAGACAAGAAACGCTCGTTTACATTTCAAAATATTAAAAAAAAATTCATAATCCAATGTAATTCTGATATTTAGTAATATTATGAGATGGAAGTTGTTATATTCATTAAAGTTTCTATACAAAATGAAAATGTTTTGGAATCAATATATTTTCCTTTTTTTTTGTTATTTTAGGATATAAAACATATTTTTCAAACTTTAATGAACGTAGAACAAGTATTGCATTGCTTTATATTTTTTGAAATGACTCATAATAATTTTAAAGAGTGAAAAATTGTTTTAGTTCAATATTTTTACTTTATTTAAGTCATGTCATAAGGCGTTTTTAGCGCAATTTTCGCATTTTAAGGGCATTTTTTGCATTTTTAAGGGCATTTTTTGCACTTTTAAAGGGCATTTTTTGCACTTTTTAAGGGCATTAATTGAGATTTTTTAGGTCATCAAAATCCGGGCTCTAGTAATGACATTTTTGTTAAAAAAAAAAGAACATAATTTTAATATTAAAAACCAAAATATACGGTATTCTAAATATTCATTTGGTAATTTTTCCGTTCACGTGGTAAATATTTACTGGGAATTCTGTTTTTAAAAACTATAGTTCTTATTACCACTCATTTAGTAAGAGATACAAAACTTAAAAATTAAATTTAACCGAATAAATAGTTTTTATACCGTGCTCTAAGATATCAAGATAAATTTACAACATTTTACACAATTACTAAATTTTATCACATGTTACGTATCAGTAGCTTATTGTTAATTATACAAAAACCATTACCAAAGTACTTCGGTAAAAATTACCGAGCATTTTGGTGTTCCCATAGAGTCACAAACATGGTAAATGTTACCATATTCTTGTAGTTTTGTCCATATTTCTTTCTCAGAGCAGAAGTAAGATAGCAGTAAATTTTATCAGAGTTCTTTGTCTTATTAAAGTTTAATAGGCTTTTAAAAATGAAAATAAAATTAAAGTAAAATAACTTTTGTACTGTATTACAGTGCGTATTTTTATAATTGAATATACGATAATTAAACTACGATAATTAAAACACATTTTACTAGTCAAATTAAATTGTTAATCCAAGTATTGATTCCTTTTTCTAAAATCCTTTTCAAATACATAATTTTTAAAATATTAATGGAAACAATAAAATGGAATATTCTTTAAGTTATATTTTAGAGTTAATGAAGATGTTATTTTTTATGCTAAGTAATTAATAATATTTTTAATTTAGTTGGCATCTGGCTGCTATTTTCCAGCGATTTATTATTATAAAATGTTACCAGTTACATATTTTGCTCTTGCACTTAAATCGTACAAAGGCTTGAAATGGGTTTAAAAGAAAATAATTTTTCCGTTTTTTTGTAAAGCGCGAAATTTAAAATAGACTAAGTTAAAAAGTATTGCTGAAAATTAAAACGGCGCTATTTTCTTTTCTTTTTTAGTTATAAAAAATTTTTATCGTGGCTTTTCTGAATTCGGAAGAAACTAATTTGGAATAAAGTTTTTTGTTGACACTGATAGTTTTAAATTGTTCATAGTCAAATGTTCTCCATCATTGTTTTCTGATGAAGGTAGAACTAAAGATCATTTTTAATATTTGTTTTCATTTTTGAAATAAAACATCTAAGTAACTATCTTTTGAGTGTTTCGATAACATTCATAACATTTTTTTTTAACAGATAAATTTTTTTATTCCCAGAATATCTTCAAGCAAAAATATGGTACTATTATCTTAAGAATAGAGATTCATAATTTTGTTTTGATCTTTAGTCTTTGCTTCTTATGTTTAAATTGGCGAATTCAAGTGATTATAGGAATTACTTGTAAATTAGTTACTAAAGTTCTACATTTATATTTTCCATATGAATTGTGGGAGCCCGATATTCTGATTTGACAGACTGATCTTCCATTGACAGTTACCTTGGAAGTTAACTTCCAAATATTTCTGTAATAATTATGTAAAAGTTAGGTTTTGAATTATGTAAAAGCTTTTCGCATACATATTTTCTATAGAACTGCTGTGAAAGAAAATTTATGCTTACATTTTTTACATCAGAACCTTATGAAAGATTTTGTATTCATATTTTGCATTAATATTTTTTTATTCATATTTTTTCATATTTATTTCATTGCAGATTTTGTATTCATATTTTTTTGTTCATATTTTTCATATTTTTTCATATTTATTTCATTGCAGATTTTGTATTCATATTTTGTTTCGTGTATTATGTGAAAATTATATGGGCAAATTGAACATTAATCTGTTCAAAAACAATTATACGAATAGTAACTTTCAAAATATTACTATTTGAATCATGCAAAATTTAGCTTTTTGAATTATTTCGAAAATGATTAGGTGAAAGTTAGCTAAGCGTTCTAAGTAGAACACCGAATTCAAGCATCATAGTAAATGGTCAGTGAGCAGGTGGGTGACCACTTTGATCAGTCAGCGAAGGGACAGAGAGTGCGAGGTATTGGCTCTTGCTAAACTATCTTAAGGTGCCCGACTTCTCGCGCAGTTCATCGGGTTACCACAGCGGGGGAGCCATCCCTTCTGCAGAGGATCTTGAAAACTGTGATGGCATGTCTTCAGATCATCCTCAGGGATGTTTTCCAGATTGTCGCCAATAGCCCATAGCAAGCGATGGTGGTTCAATCAATGGACTGTTCACCTCATAATAAAGTGAAACAGGTTCGAATCCCAGTGGTGGCTGGTTGATACAAATTCTGCTCCCGGCTCGCACCAACCACAGTGCTGACATAAAATATCCTCAGTGCTAGATGGATTATGGGTTATTGCTGTTTTTCTCCACATGTAATGCAAATGCGGGTTAGTTACAGCATAAATTCCTCCTTGAGGCTATTAATTCTCAACGTTTGACCTAGGAGTTCCCTTGTCTTCTGGGTTGGGTTTAAAATTGCAAGGAAACAGAGTTGAACATTTATAGTCGTATACTCAAAGTCGTTTTGATTGTTCAACGCCGGTTATAAAATAAAATATTGCAAAATAACCCATTGGACAGCTCTAGTGTGACGTAAATAAAGTATTACAACTATTTAAGCTGGGATAGAAAGTTAGGAATTCTGGAATTGTTCTTGTAAACATTTGCATGCTTTTTCTTAGTTTTAAATGGAATTCTTAATATATTGAGACTCCGCAATATTTTTTGTGTCTTCACAAATAGTTTGTACATAGTATTAAATACAAAAATGGAAAGGTAGCATTTGCTTATGCTACTTTTCTTTAATGCGAACAATTCTTAAAAACGCGCAATTTATTTGAAATCATTATAAATTCTAACGATCATTAGCAAATTCAATTACTTATAAAGACGCAATCAATCATTCAGCAACAGCTGTCATATTTGTTTTACGCAAAGTTGATTTCACGCACTGTAAACTACAACCAAGATTTCGCTAGAGAAGTTAAGTATGAGACTTTTTTTTTTTTTTTTTTTTTTTAATCTTTTAACAGTTACTTAGTGGTAATGAAAATACTACTTCTTCCGGTCACGATATTCTGATTTCCCTGAAGGGTTCATTTGACATACTTCAAATGGTTAAAATATCTCTCTAATTGAATTTTAAAAGCTTTTATTTTCAAACAAATGGGCCTAATTATTCTCCTTAATTTCGAATGTTAATATTGATTGCAATTATCCATGGTTTTGTGCTTCTAATGTACGCAGTCAATAGTTTTCGAAAACAATTGGATGAATTTTATAAATAATAGATAAATAATTTAAGAGGTTACAAAACATATAAAGAATCAGAAACTTGTTGAAAAGTAAAAAATAAATAAATAAACATGTTAAGTTATATTTTAGAGGATTTAAAAAACGACAGTTTTACAACTTCTAGAAAACTGTTTACAAAACATCTTCTTCTTATTATTATATTTTATTTTTATAGAAAGCTGTTTACAGAAACTTTTTTGTTCTATTGAAAGCTGTAGAATTTTTTTTTATTTTTTATTGAAAGCTGTTTGCAAAACATTTTTCTAACAAAAACTGTTTATTAAAGATGCTTTTTAACGTAAGCTATTTATAAGTTTATCTACTTTTTTCAATATAAAAGCTATTTACAAAACGTCTCTTTTTAATTGAAGTTTGATTTGTCTAAAGACATGACTGCACAAATTAATATTTTACACTCACAACCGGCCATAACATGTTCTTGAATCTAGAAATTTGAGAATTTTTAAAATACCACTTGTTTCTACTAAGTTCTTTTAAGAAGCGGGATATTCTAATAGTGTGAGTAGCAAACTAAATTTTTTGAGAAAACTGAATGTTAGGCTTAAAAAATGAATTTAAAAAATAAAATACAATTAAAACTATAATTTATTTTTATAATTTAGCCTAAAGCAACAAATATAAACAAACTCAGTTGATTTTGTGATAATGGTTTATGGGAGATTCTGGTTTTGAAAATTATAGTTCATATTACCTCATATTTTCAAAAAATACAAAACTTAAAAGTAAATATTACCTATAAATGCTTTTTATGTCAGGTTCTAAGGTATCATGATAAAATTACTAAATTTCGCCGCATTTATCAAGTTTTATCACAGATTATAAAACTATATTTCAGTGTTAATTTTACCAACATTGCTACCGAGGCTCTTCTGTAAAAATTGCCGTGCTTTTTGGTGCTTCCATAGGTGTGTTTCTTCGAGGTGTCCCGTAGATGGTGTTTCAACCATACTTTTTTTGTCAGTGTATTAAACGATGTGATTAAAACATGTAAATTACGTCAAATTAATAATCTAATTTCTGTATTAAAATTTTAGATAATTGACTCACTATATGAAAAATGCAACTGATTTAGGTGTTGAAATATAAATTTAATTTAGTAATGAACTAACACTCAAAATTGCATACTTTCCTCACCTTTAAACTAAGAAAATCTTGAAAACAAGGAAGGTAACTGAAAAGGAATATTAGTAATAAATAAAATTATAAAAAGAGAGCAGAAATGCAACGTTTAAAAAATTTATTTAACAAGAAAAGCATAAGGTATCAAAATAAATTTTTGATTTTTATTTAAATTTGAATTTTTCTACTTTTGCTATTAATGTTTAATAATTTCGAAATATGCTTTGAATTAAATAAAACTGTTGTTTAAAACGTTCATAGTTTAGATGTCAAGTTTTAAAATAACACTGGATCATTTTTTTCCCATCAATCAATTAAATACAGGAGTTGGGCAAAATGAGGGAAACTACATATTTCTATATATTTTTATAACTAAATATTTATTTCTTCTATACTGATATATTTTTCATATTTTCCAAGAAACATCTAAAGAATCATTTTATATCTTTAGAAGTGCTTAAATCATGCGATTTCTTATATATCAATGGAGTTTAAAGCTTTTAGAGGCTTGAAGAACCGACAATAAATTACAAACGGAAAATAATGCTTTTGGGCACCCTATGCTGAAAAATGTAGCAATAGATTTGTAACTTGTAAGAATTAATTTGGTTATTGCATGCAATAATTGCAAAAAACTTCGTAAGTCTAACTTTAATATTCAAAGAAATTCGGACAATTTTATAAAAAACTAGTTTTTTTTTGTCTTACGTTTTTTTGCTACAACTTTGAAAAATTCAATTAAAATTAATAAAATTTTCAGAGCAATTTTAAATTTATTACAAAATTTTTTCTTTAAAATTTAAAAGAATTTGTTGAAAACTCTGTAATGTATAAGTAATTAATTTGTTTTATACTACGCTCGCGCGGAAATACTTTAACATTTTTTTCATAGTTTTGTAGTGAATTGCATTTGGAAATTAATGAAAAAAATCTGATCTGAATATCTTAAAAATTTGAAAAGTTTCAAGCAATTTTCAAAATAGTTTTTGTACTCAAGAAAGTAAAAGAAGTTTGTAAAAGAGAGCTCAATATAATAAGGGTTTGTTTTACGAATATTATTTTGTACCATAATGCAAAATTAAATAACAAATGATAATAACTTACAATATATGTTCATACACCGAAATATTATATTATAAGGAAAGAAAACATCCGAAAGATAAGATACTTTTATGGGGGATGATCCTCAGCAATGACCGGTGTTCTTTTTAATAAATCTTGTTTAATTGTACAAAATGAAATTTGTTGAAAATTTTGCCAAATACAATTAACTACAAAATTATGATAAAATTTTTTTTTACATTTTCCCTCCCATGTGCAGTATAAAAGAACTACGCTAGTTACTCATATTTTACGCAGTTTTAAACATATTTTTATCAATCTTTAAAGCTATAATTTTGTGATTAATTTTAAATTGCTCCAAAAATTTTGTTTAATTTTATTGAATATTTCTAAAGTTTTGACGTAAGACAAAATCGTAAGACAAAAAAATTAGTTTTTTTTTTTAATTTTATAAAAATGTCCATATCCCATATTTAAGCTAACTTTACGAAATTTTCTGTAATTATCGCATAACCAAAATAATTGTTACAAGTTACATATTCATTGTCCATTTTTTAGCATAGGTTGTTCAAAACACTATTTTCAGTTTGTAATTTATTTTCGGTCCCTCAAACCAACACAAAGCGTTAAATTTCATTGATAAGTATGAGAAATTGCATGAACTAAACACCTCTAAATTTATAAAATGATTTTCTAAGTGTCTTTTGAGAAAGATGAAAAATTGTGTTAGTATACAAGTGCTTCCATTATTTTGTCTAATCTCTGTATATGCTAACGAGAAAAACCGATCTGGTAAAGGTTGAAAATTTCTACTGAATGTTCACTGGCGCTATTATAGTCGCTTAGTGGAATTCCGATTTATTTTTCATTGATCGTTCTTTCATATTATTTTTAAAAATACAGTACATAGATATAAATTTCAAGTATGATTTGAAGGTCCTTTTCTATATACTTCCATCAATGAGGTTCCTTAGAAATTATAACAAAACTTTTTTATCCATACGATTGTAAAAGAACAGCATTTAAGTATTTGTATCGACAGATAATGTTCATTTATGATGCCCATGATGATGGTGACCATGGTGATGACCGTGGTGGTGCCCATGATGATGCTGATTTTGATGATGATGTCCATGGTGATGCCCGTGATGATGTCCATGATGGTGCCCATGATGATGTCCATGGTGATGTCCATGGTGATGACCATGATGATGACCGTGATGATGACCATGATGATGACCGTGATGATGACCGTGATGATGGCCATGATGATGTCCATGATGATGACCGTGGTGATGACCATGGTGATGACCGTGATGATGACCGTGGTGGTGACCGTGATGATGTCCATGGTGATGATCGTGACCATGATGATGTCCGTGGTGATGATGATGTCCATGATGGTGACCATGATGATGTCCGTGATGATGTCCATGATGATGTCCATGATGATGACCATGGTGGTGATGATGTCCATGATGATGACCGTGCTTATGATGATGTCCATGATGATGACCGTGTTGATGGTGATGCCCGTGATGGTGCCCATGGTGATGACCGTGGTGATGCCCATGATGATGACCATGATGATGTCCATGTTCATGATGATGGTGGTGATCACTTGTAGTATGAACCACAATATGTTCTTTTCCACTAAAATATGCATATTTTTTATTCATTAATTATCTTTAACCAACATATCCTAATGTCAAAATCCAAACTTAAATAAATTAATAAAAAAAAAAAAAAAAAAAATAGAAATTAATAAGATTAAGTAGTTCTGTAATTTTTTCTATTTTCTTACTTACCCTCCAACATGAACCGGGTAATAAACAGGATAATAGTGGCAGCATGCTTCAGATGTTTCGTATACAATGAATGCAATAAGAAATAGTTTTAAATCAATCCAGTTTCTAAATACTTTCATTTTTCTTCCTGGAAAACGATAGTTTAAAAAATCATAAAATTTCATATAGTATCATATAGTATCAAAGATCATATAGTTTATGTAAATTTATACGCACTGAAAGAAACGCACTCACTTGGTTTAAAATATAAAATGAAAAAGAATGATAATAAACATTGATGAAAATTTTAAATGAAATGTTTGGGTGTAACTGACAGAGAAAAATATCTAAAACAGTTCAGACATGTTTCATTCAATTTGTTATTTCTATTAGAGGTGTGATTAACAAATTGACAGTAGGTCGGAAGGCTCTTCTATACCAAAACATTTTTTTAAAAATTTTCCTTTCAAATACTGAAAATAGATTGACCTACTATTTAAAAATTCCAAAATGCACAAAAAATGTTTTATCCGAGTTTTCCTTCTACTGGTAAATTTATCTTGAGAATTTTTATTTTGACGCACTATAGATGAAACATATATAAAAATATTTTTGTGTATATTCTATGTAAAAAAATATACGTATAGATATATATTATTCATAATATAATAGACCAGTCGAATACCCGTTCTTCGTATGAGCGAAGAAAGATAACCTATACTTATAATAAAATGAAGAATTTTGTGTATGAGTGTTTGTGTAGACAAACTTAACTTGGGGGGGACGGCAAGGAATTAGTAATTTGAAAACTTTTCAAAATCACATGTTTATTATGTTAATTGTAACGCTTTTGAAATGAGTTTTTAAAAATTTAAATAACGTGAAATAAACTGAAATCAAAATAAGAATTTAAACTATGTTCTTAAGTATCAATTCATTGAGAAAATAGTTTGATTTACTATTAAACTTGACTATCATGTATTGGTCGTGATAAATACCATCATTTTTTGTGCCGAATGATACTGAGTATATAGTTAAAACTTTTTTTTGAACAGTTGAGTTTTCTTTGTTAATAATTTAGTGAAAAACCACCGTGAAGGGCAACAAATATTAATTTTAAAATTTAAAATGAATTTAATTTTTTAAATTGCCTTTCAGTTTTGCTCATGATTGCCTTTAGTTAAGTAACACTGATTTTTTTTAATTATATGCTAGCTGAATACCAGTTCATTGTACAGTTTGAAAAAGAAAAAAAAAATCAGTAATGAACAACACTACAAAATCATGCACAAAATTGAAGTGACATAAATAACAAAGCTAAAATAACGCAGATGTTTTTTTAAAAAAATTATTATTTGTTGTCCTTTCCGGTGACTTTACGCTATTAGATTAAGCAAAAAACGTATTTAGTAGTTCATTCCATCAAAATAAACATTAATTGCATTCAGTTTTGTCTGGCAACTTATATTCAAAATTACCACCAAAACAACTTTCTCCTTTCTTTATATCTTCGAGGAGCCTTAAGAAACCCTTCCACAGTATCTGTCATAAAATACTCAGTTTTGGTGCAGCTGTAACGGAAATCAAATTTACTCAAAAAATACTTTGTACCTATATAAAAGTGTATTTGATACATGTTATAACTTATATTGTAATGCTGGTAGTGCTAACTACCAAAATTAAGCATCGTTGGTGTCGATAATAGTATGGCGAATTTTAACGGTTTTCTATAATAGCTAAATACATTTTCTCCATTAATTTGTTTTTTAGTACATTGCATATTTTTTTTAAAATTTCAATTAGTACCTATCACCAAACTGATTATTCATCATTGACGTCAATAATAGTTAACCGATTCTTTTAGCGCTCTTAAACGAATTAGTGCCATTTTTCTATTAAATTTGCCTTTTAAGACATACCTTATAATTTCACTTAAATTAGTAACAACTATTATCAAAATTAATTATCATTGGCGTCTATAATAACAATGGCGTTTTTTTTTGCGTTTATCCTCAATGAAGTAGTACCATTTCTCCATTGATTTTGATTTTTATTACAATTGGTTTCTTGCACTTCAAGAAGAAAAAGATCACGAACACCCACTCATGTGACCTGCTGATCGTGTTAGAATGTTAATTAACGTGAAGTTAATTAAATACAGCGCCATATTGCACATCGGAATTGCTGAAATATAATTCTTTCTCGTCTACGACTTAACTTAGATTTATTATTTATTTATATATTTCATTGTGGCAGTGATATATTTTTGTTTTGTGAACCTCGCAATTTTTATGTATAATTAGTTCGTTTATGCTCTATGTGGCTTCGATTATGTCTCTGTGTTAAGTCAGATATATAAAGTGAAAGAAATTAAATATTTGTGAAAGAATCATTTTGAAAGAATATAGAATGTATCATTCAAGAAAATTGATACCGAATTTGATTTACTCGAAATAGAATGGAAAGAACAGTTACTAACGTAAATAAATGCCACGTTTCGTCAACCAATCAGGACTGAGATACCCACACTACGTCACTTGCAAGTATCTCCTTATCACTGATTTTAAATATTTAATTTTATATTAACACGTTTTAAAAGTGAGGCGTAACTACCACTACGATTATTAAACATCAATTCACTGGTATATAAGACATGCTAACTTGATTCAATCACGAGGTACCTTTTGATAGATGAAGGTTGGCATGGACGATAATAACTCCTCCTCCCACATTGGTGACTTACGGACGTGATGCGAACACGCATCTATCTTGACAACTTGACAGTAACGCCTACTTCGATTGATAATCCACATTGAACAGTTGACTTGCTACTTGTGACTGCGGCATTATCAATCTCCTCACGCTGTTGCTGCTCAGTCTCGTCTCGATCATACACAACGTCAGCCTGCATACACTCAACTGATAATGGCAACACAGGAGCAACTACGACAGTGAAGTTAATACACCTCTCACATTTAGCACTCAAAAACCCGGTGACCTTAATCCAGCTCTCCCGGTCTTTCACAAGTACAGCAACTAGTGGTATCCGTTCATCGAATTCCATCCCTGATAAAATTCTGGTGGGGGAGTATTGTGGCATAACTACCACTCCGATTATTAAACATCAATTCACTAGTATATAAGACATGCTAACTTGATTCCATCTTGAGGTACCGTTTGATAACTGAAGGTTGGCAAAGTCGATAACTCCACCCCCCACAAAAGCATAACTATAAACAAAATAAACACGTGGCTTCACGTGACCTTAGAAATAATAATTTTGTCACGTACAGCAATGAGGTAACGATCACTTTGATCATTTAGATAACTTGGCATAACGAATAAAAAATAATTAAGTATTGCAGAACGCGCAATAAATGATTTTTTTCTTTAAAGCTGTAAGAGAGCAAACTTTGCTGATGTTATCTATTTGTATATGTTATAAAATATTTAACAAAACTGAATCGCTTATGTTGTTGTTGTTGTTGCACGCCCCCATTGTCCAGCAGTGCTAGACCAGGTCCATGACGTTATACACCCTCAAAAAATCCAACACCATCAATGGATCATCTGCTAAATCCTGTTTGGTGAGCCCCAGGCACGCGAGTATGTGGTGAGAGAAGCCTGGTCTGTAGAACAGTTGGTACAAATTTCAAAGTTCTTGGATCCTTCCGAAAATTTCATTGATTTAAGGGGATCACTTCGAAAGCGGGCAAGAATAGTTTTTAAAATAATAAAAAAATGTAGTTAAAAAATCAAAAATCGGACTTTATCATTTGTTTGAAATTGTACTCTTTTAGCTTTACGTTGACTTCACTTTATTTTTAGAGCATATGGTTTACCTGCAATCCGGTATACACATAAAAGTTTTAAATTGCTAATTCCTTGTCATCCCCTCACGTTGAGTTTGCCTATGCTTAATTGGCATAATCGAAAAAATACAAGAATTATCAAAGTGCGTGCAATCAACTCCCAGTGTAACTTGTTTTTGATTCAATAGAGTTACCACAAGAAAACAATAATGTTTTAATGTTATTTTTAAATAAATGAAAACACACAATCGTTTTCTAATAATGCGTAATGGTAAATCCATGAAAACAATTTGTATTCACTCCTCTCTTCTGGGCGGACAAATCAAAATGTTTTTCAAAGATTTTAGGATTAGTGGCTAAAATTACACCTTGCATTTGTTGTCCACATTTTAAAAATGATTCTGATTATAAACGAGGCAAACAGACAATATTTACAAGCTCTTTCTTTTATTGCTATGTGATTTAAAGATAACAAAATAAAACCATTTAAAAAAAAAAAAAATTCGAACCTTTAAACATGAAAAAAATTATTGAAGAAAACCTTAAAATATAACTTGGCCTTCTCGTGACATTTATAGCACGTTTTTTTAAACCTGTGTTAAAGTCTTAACTAAGTGTGTAACTGCGTTTAATCTGCATCTTATCTAAATCTTAATCATAATAAATATTAAAATTAAGTATTTTCCTAATTCGAAACTGTAGTTATATCTCAGGTAAGAGAAATCCTCCAGCAGGGCAGTGGGGCTCTGCAGATTATGGGAGGGCATCTGAAAATTATTTTTCATCTCAGATTTTGAAAATAAAAATTTTCACAACACCTGAAGATTTATTTTCCCTTTCAAATTAAAGACCTGAAAGGTTACTGCAGAGTTACTGTTATTATGCAGATTATTAATTCACTTACTATTTGGTTCAGGTTTAACAAAATTTAATTGCTAATCTGCAGACATAAAAGCAAATGGAAAGTGATGACTTCCGCAAATTCCAAATAATTTGAAAAAAAAAAAAAAAAAATAAAAATAAAAAAAAATAACTGGAAATATTAAAAAAAAAATTTTTAATTTCCGAAAACTCAATTTACTTGTTAATAAGGACTGTATAGGGACCTATTCTATTTTTTAATTTTCAATGACACTATTATTCCATTAATTTAAAACTGTATAAAAAAGTTTAGTTAAAATAACGAATTTTTATGTGTGCTAATTTTGTTGTACACATTTGCTGTACTCATTTTTTACAATAATAATCTATATCTGATTGTGTTAAGGTTGCAGATAAATTTCAATTTTTTGAAGATTCTACTGCAGATTGACTCCGTAAATTCCGCTACCAGAGTTAAAACCACATAAAAAAATCTGTTTTTTTTTTTTTTTTTTTTTTTAAATTTTTGTTAATTTTTTTTTTTTTAAATTCTACTGAAACATATATTGGAAACATATATAATCAACTTCTTAAATGAAATAATACCTGATAATACAAATTTGGAGTATCCAAACATAAAATAACTACAAATAGATTATTATTGTTTATTTATTTTTCTATTATTACTTATATTGATGTTTTAGAAATCGTTTATTAATATTTTTATTATTCTTTTTTAAATTCTTTTTGTCATTTGATCAAAAATATTCCCTTCTTAAAGGAAACAGCCTTCAAAGATAAATTTACATTGTCGAGTAAATATTAAGCCGAGATATTCCGAATCTGTTCGCTAAATAATTTATTTCGAATTAATGTCTTTTTAATTCGAAAACAAACGTAGGAAAACTAACTTCCGAAAAAAAAAAAAAACTCAATAAAACTTTATAATAACAATAACTTATCTCAATAAAATTTAAATTTTAACCATAAAAGACCTTTGAAAGACCCTTTTTTTTTATAGGGGATATATCTTTAAGAAATTACAACAATTTATTGATGTAGCCCTAACTATGATTTATATAGAAATATCAACTCTATAAAAAGAATAACATTTTATGATACATTTATACTTACTATCAATGTAAAAATAACTGTCAATTTTACAGCGAAAAACATGTTTTTTACAGTAAAAAACTTCTTAAAGACAAATACAGCTTTATTTGTTTTTAATCGTTCCGTATATTTGATATTTGATGATAATCCGTATATTTGATAGTTTAAAACTGTTTTTCTCAAAACAGTTTTTCTGTTTTTCACCCTAATACCCTATTTTTGAAACGGATTAAAACTGTCAATTCGAATTCCAGTTTTTGCCATGCTGTTTTGGTTATTGTAACATTTTACAATTATTTTCCATACTTGCTCTTACTTTTGGGAAATTATTTCATGATTTTGAACATCGTATAAATAAAATTGCAATTCGACTTTTTTGAAAAATCGATAATCTACCTGATTATTATTTATCTTTAGACATAATTTTTCGGTAATTTAAAATCCAAAACATCTTCATGAAGGTGAGCCACTATAGTTGTAAACATTTTCACACTTAAATATGATTTCAATAAGTAAGACTTTTTAAATAAGGATAGTTTAAGATTTTTTTTTCCATATCCAAATCCTAAAGTTGTCGTGGCCTAGGGGTCAGAGCGCTCGTTTCTTAATGATGTGATCTAGGTTCGAATCGGTTCGATAAATACTGCTCTTTGCCCACACTGACCATGATACTGACATAGTTTTTTTTAACGAGTTTTTTGGTTAAAATTACAAAATTTGTTAAAACAACAGTAATTATCTACCTATACCCGTTTTTAAATAACAGTAATTTTCGGTGAAGTAAACTTTTTTATACTGGCACGCCAGCAGACAGTTCTTTTTTCTGTAAATTAAAAATAAATTTTTTGTACAGTGATTTTTAAATTTTATTACATATTTACTATCTTTACCCTTAATCTGTTAAAAAACTAGGATATAGAGAACATGAATTTTCAAAAGTAGCAAATTTAAAAACAATATAGAATAACTCCTTATTAATAAGAAAAGTTTAATTTTTATTTGAAGAAATAAGATAATCAAAATGAATTTTAGATTTTCTTTTACTATCTAAAATCATCAACAAACTAAAGTAAATATTTGGGTAAATAAAAAATTAAAAACTTAATGATACATTTAAAATGTAGATTAAAACTTAGGCTACAAAACTGAGAACGTAAATTATAATTTCTAATAATCACAACAAATTATTATAGTTATCATAAAACAAATAATTGAAATTAACTAATATAATAATCTATGAAAAAGCTCATAGTTATTTATTTTTTTAAGAAAATGCTTATTTTATTCTTATTTAGAGTTACCTGAAAGAACTTACTTGCTGAAAAGAACAACACTTAAAGATACATTTGAATCAGCAAATAAATTTGACGTATTCTATCACATCAAGAACTTTCTTCATCAAATTTCCAATAACGAATGTCTGCTTATTTAAAAACACTCGATATTTAAATACTTCAAAGAAGTAAACGGAACCTTATTTACTGTTTTTTTATTTTTTTATATTCCACAATAGCCGAAGAAGTGTCGATTACTTCCCAATTTTTTCTTTGTTTTTAATGATCTTTGTTTCATGATTTTTTTTCCTATCAAAGCGGAATATCCTTACTTCCTTCCTCTATTGGCTATATGCACCTTTAAACACAAATTGAATACTTTGGAAATGATTTGCCTTTCTATGGTATCATGTAGTATCATCATCGTGATGTGGTATCATCGTGCCAAAGCATCCCCTCTTATGATGTTAAGTTTTAATGATTAGTTTAATTGGCATTTATAACTTTTACTGCGCTTAATGAAAAGTGTTAATGACAATTTCTAGCATCTAATTTAAAAAGTTTTATTTTTAATGTCTTTTTTTTATTATTTTGAACAAGACATGGATGAATGGATTTTCAGTGACAATGCATTTTAAAAAAGAACTATAATAATTCTCTTAAAATTAAGGATAAGATCGAATTTTTTGAAAGCTAAGTTGGAGTGCTCGAGGAAAATTGTCCAACAGAGTGTTTTTTATGAAAAATACCAAGAAAATACCAAGAAAAATACCAAGAAAAATACCAAATGAAAATACCACTCGCACAGACCACTGTGCTAACGTAAAATATCCTCAGTGGTAGACGGATCAGGGGTTAGAATCTCCTTGTCGTCGAGCTAACCGTGTAAGGTTTTCACCGTTTTCTTTTCCTTGTAACGCAAATGCAAATTATTTCCATCAAAAAGTCCTCCACGAAGGCAAATTTCGCCCAATACTTGATCCAGGAGTTCCCTTCTCTTCCCGAGTGCGTTCAAAATTAAAATGCTACGGAGTTGAACATTAGTAGTGTCGTAAATCCAAAATTGGTTTAGCTGTTCAACGACGGTTATAAAAAATAATATTTAGCGTTGACCCGTGGTAACTCGCGGTGGCACCTCCCAATGAGTTCGAATCACAGCCACAGCTGGTCAACATGAATTCTGCTCCCAGTTTGCAACAATCACAGTGCTGACGTAAAATATCTTCAGTGGTCAAGGATTAAAATCCCCTTGCCACCGATCACCGCAGTAGGTCTTCGTGGTTTTCTTCTCCATGTAACACAAATTCGGGTTTGTTCTACCAATAAAGACCTCTACAAAGGCTGGTGCACCCTATTATTTGATCCAGGAGTTCCAATGCTTTCTGGGTTGGGTTCAAAATTACAAGGCTGTGGAGTTGGATATTGATAGTTGTAAACCCCTTCCCCCCAAAAAATAATTTGTCTGCCGTTCAACTCCGGATATAAAATAAAATAATTTATAATGGAAATTCAAGTTGCTGAAAACAATATTTAGAAACCTAGAGGGAAAAAATGAGGCTCACATTTATATTTTTTTAAACCTATCAAAATTTATCTGATCATTTTGAAATTAACACAGAAAATTAATTACATTACTAGAAAATTTCGCCCAGAATCTTATAAAATAGATTAATTGCTATTTATGTCCGAGTAGTTTTAAGTTGCTCAAAAAATTAAAAGTCACCGAACAAGTGGATAGTTTTTAAATTGTTTTTTAAATATTATGTTTAAAAATATTTAAATGTAAAATCAGATTACAGAAATTGTAGGAATAATTTTTGTATGTACACAGGAGAAAGTTTCCTTGTATTTTAAAAAATTCTCATATTAATAAGAAAAGTGGAAGTTTTTGAAAACAAAAATAGCGCACATCGAAAAAATTTATGTCTCTTTCCTGATCCCTACAATAAAAAAACAAAAAGAATAACTCTTACATTTGATTTACACGAAGGATGAGGCATTCAATAAAATAAGTAAACATTCATAAAAAATTCTAAATTATTTTCTCTAAATCGGGTAAAAGAGAAGCAATTTTGTTTTAAATCTTTAATTAAAGATAAACATGGTTAATATTTTAATAATTATTTAAACATTTCATTAAATATAAACTTAAGAAACATATTGCAGAAGAGTAGTAAAATATGTTCTCTATTTTTGGCATGTGATGCATTTATGTAGAAGAGTACTACTAAATAACGTAAAAAAAAACAATTATATATCGTTAATATTGGTCCGTAATGGTCACCTTTAATATATTTAGAATTCTTGTTGAGAAGGAAGTTAAAAAAGTATACACGTATGTGGCTGCAAATTAGTATTTTTATACGAGTTTGAAAAACGTTATTGAAATATGTCGAATCACTGCTGATGAAGGTAGGATGAAAATAAAAAAAATCTGGACAAGTTTATTGACTGATTGAGTTTGGTAGTGTTTCTACTAATCGTCTTTTAATTCTTCCCTGTCAGTACAATAAGAGTGGCGATTAGTGTATAATATATAGCATAGTGTATAATAACGGTAACGTCGATTCCACGAATTTATAAATCAGAAAAAGTTATTTTGATAGGGAAAAAAGTTTAAAAGTATGATAAGCCCATTTTTATGTAGTAAATTAAAGTGCTATGCATTGTGTATATGTATATAATATACTTTTGCCAATTTTAAAATATTTCGCAGTTAGATATACATTGTTTTACATTAGTTTATAACTAAAAATATTTTTAGTGACACCATATTCTATAAAGAAAATTCGCAATATTGTAAACTAGAATCTTTTAAAAATGCGTTTTTCAAAGAATCGTTTTCTGAAGACATGTAAATTCTTAAGTAACTCATCATCATTGGTGGCGCGGCAGCACAGGGTGGGCCTTAGAATTTTGTAGAAAATTTTTCCAGTCTACTCTTTTTCAGACAACTCCCAGTTTTAACTTTAATTAGAGTATAGTCTTGTTCCAAACAGTTGTCCTTTGGTCTGTCTTTCGGCCTCTTTTTTTATTATAAGGAATGACATTTAAAACTTTTAGGACCATATCTTTCTGTTTGGTCTGATTGATTTTATGATGACATTACTTTTATATAACTTCTACAATTTAGAGTTGTATTTTTTAATCTGTACACCATTGTCACAAATTCCATCTAACATAATTTTGAGGACTCTTTTTTTTAAATATTGAGAATTTTCATAGTAACCATATATTAAAACTGATTTTATAAGTATTTAGAAAAGTAATACTTTAATTTTTCTTATGATTGAGTGGAACTTTAAGAGGCTTGTTCTAGCAGTTCCTTAAGTAACTAATTATAAAAAAAAATCTTTTATAATTAGTTACTTAATAGTAAAAAAAATAAAACTAAAGTTTAAAAGCTTTAAATCATACGCTTTATTTTATAAAATGCATGCAGAATTAAAAATGCTGTATTAACAATGCTATATTAACAATTAAACTGTGATTTATGTTTTAATTAACAATTATAACATCAATAATGTTATAATAGTAATAAGCATTTATTTATAATGTTTTATCAACAATGCTTACAATAGTTTAAAAATGTTTTACAATAATATTTTAAATTAAACTCTGAATAGGTCTCCTTATATTTACTGTACCTCGAGTCTTTTGCTTTTTGACGTTTCCAACGACTATTTTTAGACACTGTAAAAATAACTGGGAATTTTACAGGAAAAAAAAATTTTTTATAGAAAAAAACTGTTTAAAGAAAAATCTGTATTTTTTCTGTTTTTATCCGTTATCCGCGGACTGTAAAAATTTCTCGTTGTTTTTACAGATTTTCTCTGCGTATAAGATAGCTTAAAGTAGTTTTGTTGACAAAACGGTTTTGCTTTGTTATTCATCAAAATCATAAACGGGATAAAACCATCAGTTCAAATACTAGTTTTTGCCATGCTGTTTTTCTAAAAAAAAAAAAAGTGTTATCTTAAGGTAAGTATAACTCTCCATTTTTTCAAATCATTTTACGGTTATTTTCTATACTTGCTTTTATTTTTATATTACTTATATTATTTATTATATAGACTATTCATTATATATATTATTTATTATATATATCATTTGTTACAGATATTATTTATTGTATATACACCGAAGAGCAAATACATTATGACCACCCTCCATCTATAACAATGTATGTTTGGGCAATGTATGGTAGTATGGTAAGGGCAATGTTTTCATGGGGCACATTAAGACCCATAATCCTCATAGAACAATCCCTGACGTCTATAAGCTACTTGAACATAGTTGCAGATGGTGTTTACCAACAGGATAATGCACCATGTCATAAGGGTCGAATCGTCATGGATTGGTTCGAGGAACATTCCAGTGACTTTCAAGTCATGTCTTGGTCCCCAAATTCACCTGACCTTAATCCAATAGAGCATTTGTGGTCCTACTTGGAAAGTGTGGAAAACAAAATTCGAGCTGCCACGCTACCCTCTCGCAATGTGAGGGAATTGCAGGACCAGTTGGTTTGCACTTGGTACCAGATACCTCAGACTGCCTATCAGCACCTAGTGGAATCAATGCCAAGGCGGGTGCTAGCAGTTTTGTGGGCTAAAGGTGGTCCTACATGTTATTAGCAGGGTGGTCATAATGTAATGGCTCTTCAGTGTATATTATTTATTATATATATTAATTATAGATTATTTATTATATAATTTATTACTTTATAAAGAATGGGCTTTTGTAATTTTAAACATTTTTACGCTTAAATATAATTTCAATGTGTCAAGACTTAAGGCAAAGACTATTTCAGACTTTTCTTCATATGAAAATACTCGAGTCGTTGAGGCTTAGGGGACAGAGGGCTTGGGTTCCAATGAGGTGATCCAAGTTCGAATCCCAGCGTCGACTTGTCATACAGATGCTGCTCTTCACTCACACCGACCATAATGTAGTTATTTTATAGAATAATTATTAAAATAACAAAGTTTTTTAGAATAACAGTACTTATCTGCTGAAAAAAATAGGTATCTGTTTTTAAATATCAGTATTTTCCTGTGAAATAAACGGTTTTATACTGACACATCATCGGACAGTTTTTATCCGTAAATTAGACAGTTGTTTTTACAGAGTAGAAGTAGTGTTTAAACGAATTATTTTAAAAACAAAAATTCAAAAATGAATGACTGTGTCGTAAAATTATAAGTTAAGACTCATATATGACAAATCTGAATAATACAACAACCTCTGTATTAATGTACGTAAGGATGAAACAAGTTTAAAAAAATTTATAACAACGTTTTTTATTCGCACAGACATGATAACTTTTGTGTTATTTTCATCTGATTTAAAAGTCGTTTCTGTTGTATTTAGGAAAATTTTAATCTAGCTTATGATTTTAAATTGATTAAATAAAATGTCGAAAATTAGATTTTTAAAGAAAATGCTTTGGATTTAGAGTTAGCCACTTAAATAATAAAAAATTCAATACAACTCCGACGTGAAACAAACATTTCGAATTAATCATTCTTGATATGTATATCTAGAATTCTTATCAAAAATAAAATCATATTATCCTTAAATGAATTTAACTTGGAAAAAAAATAATAAAACAATTCTCATTGATTTCGGAATCATCATAATCGTTTACAGGAAAGCTGATGAAATATGATAAAATGCAATTTAGTTGTCAGCTGAAAGTGAAAATTGTTCCTATTAATTTTTAGTCTTTTCAACACACTGTAAAAAATTCTGGATCAACTTACAATATAAAGTACTGGCACTTTGGGGGCATTATCCGTAAAATCCATTTTTACAGTAAAATACTAGGCCATAATTTTTTCAGTAATATTTATTTAATCATAGTGATTCAGTGATTTTACGATAATTATTGTTAATACCGACACCCTGAGTGCCGGAACTTTTTACCGTAATTTGATCTGGAATTTTTTACAGTGTAGAAGTTATTGATAATTCTTTTCCGTTACACAGCATTTGATTGCACTTTTACGGTGATTGAACTTAACAATGATTCGTTAAGCTATGATAAAGCAAATTTTTATCACTTAAACATTGAGTGAGATTTCTAATGACCAATTTCAAATAATTTTTGTATAAATGTATTTATTATTATTATTGTTATTATTATAAATAGTAATTGTGACTGTTCGCTGCAAAACCTTGATTAAAATGTATTATGTGCAATCCTGTACACATTGTTCATTTTGAAAATAATAATGATGATTATACACATTCCACATTTTCTATATTTAAATTATAAGCACTGGAATTATTTTTTTCTTACTGATGTATCCCCTTTTTTGTTTTCACATCTATTTGCGATAATTATTTATTATTCATATTAATATATATTTGGTACATTGATGTTTTTAATTATATTTAGTATGTGTACTATAAAGAATACTTTCCAACATAACATCTGTAGGTTCTCTCATTGCTTACTTTAAAACAGAAAAATAAAATAAAAAATAAATGTCATTACAGAGTTTGAAGTTTGTTAACTCAAATATTGAAAGAAAGAGGAAAATTAAAAAAAAAAAAAAAAAAAAATACTCTTAAAGAGACTTGCGTATTAATTGAATCGAACACACATCATTTTCGAAATCAACAGCGGTCTATGAGTAAGTGTCATCTTTATTGCTATCAATCACGTAAGCATAATAATAAACAACCATATTATAAGTCTCCAAATCAACTGCATTGATTACTTGTTCTTGTGATTTATGTTAGACATATAGTTTGACATAAATCAATATTTTATAATACGTTGATTAAGTACTAAAAGATTTTACGAAATACATGATTAAGACATCACAATGAGAAGTAATTTTGGCTTATTATAGCATGATATTATATGCAATCAACATTATTTTGTTATCTGCAATTAAGTAATGAGTCGCATCATAATTACACAGCATTATTACTAGAACTCATCGATCACGTGATTACTTGTGTTATATGGTTTCTTGCTAACGTCAGTCATAACTGCTTGCAATCAATTATAGTTCTGCTTAGAACAAATCTAATTTAGAAATTTGAAAATTTTTCTTAAAATTATTCCTAATAATATTTTATTTGTTTAGAAAATTTACTAAGTTTATTAAAAATATGCTTTAAGGAGCTACAATTTTATTTACATCCAAACAACTCACACTGTACGTACAAAAAATTACAATTTAAAATCTTCCTCTAATTGAATGTCAGAAAGAAATTATTATTGCAGTGTTTATTTTTAAAGTTTAAACCGCGAATGATAATACTTAAGAATTATCCATTCTGACGTCATCAGAACAATTTTCTTAAAGTTTCTAATCGCTCTATGGGCTGCTGTGCCTTCTCCCAAGACTAAAAAGAAACTATTATTTGATCCTGTAGATTTGAATCATTGACACTTTACGATTCATAAACTAGTGTCTTCGTCATATTTTGTTTACTTCTGTACCCTATTCTATTTGTAGTCCGAAGGAATAATAATTTTCCATGATTTATAGTTCAAAAGTTGTGTTTTTTTTTTGTTGCTTCATTTCAATAAAAATATTGAAAATGATAGGATTACGAGAATTTAGGTTTCCGCTTCGTAATTTTTTCATATTGTGCATTTGGAAAGAAACAAAATTTTCTAATCGATTCCAAATCTTTTATCTTAGATATTATTTCCATTATTCGTAAAAAAGTGTCTTTGTGACATTTGTATTTATTACTGTTTATTTGAATTTACTACTGTTAAAGGAAAAATTCTGCTATTAAAAGGTCAAGAAGAAATCTATATTAAAAACGCTTTTCTGTATTTATTCTTCTGTTAGTTTAAAAGGCTTAATGTTGCTTTTCATCCTTATAAATATGTATTTTGTTTAACGTTGAAAGAAATTTAAGAGTAAGAAAAATGGTTTTAAATCAAACTTTTAATCAAACTTAATAAATTCAATTAAAAAATTATAAGAAAACGATAAACTAATCTATCTAACTGTTAATTAAGCATTTTACTGTAGTGCGCCTCTAAAACCATTTTAATTTTTCTTAAAAAAATTAAGATTGCTTGTAAAATGTTTCTGAGAAATGATAATTTTTTTAAGGTATTTTTTTACAATTTAAGGTTAAGACAGTAAATTTTGCTTCAGAATTTTCTAGAATTTTTACCCTCTCAGTCCATTAAAAGAAATTTAGCGCTTAAACCAGCCCTTTTACCCAATTTAAATTGAAATCCATGGCATAAAATTATTAAAACGTGATAAAGATAGGATTCGTTTAAATACTATGCATTCATGTTTTTGATAATTTTGAACCCTTCCCCCCCCCCTTGTCAGAAAAAATAAGCAAATCATGAACCTCGTCCTATGCTTACGTAAGAAAGTTGTTATGCTCATCTGTGTTTTCATAATACTCTAACTTTTACTCTAGAAATCTAACTGTATGATTTAATTCAAACAAAAGATGTAACTTTGCTGAAGCAAAAATTATATTTCAATTCATTTTATGAAATTTTGAATAAGATAATCATTAGGATTCTATTGTGCTTTATGAATCGAATTACTTTACGCTTTCAACATAATAATTTTACAACGAAAAACAAACATATCGTACCGAACATTTCATTTATACGTCAGCTGTTTTAAAGCTGGTTCAAACAGTTTTTTAAGCTCACCACAAATAAAATAATTAAGAGAAATAATAATTAAGCAAAATTTTACGCTGAAAATTTTGCATGGTTTTCACCATAATGTCTGTTACTTTTTTTTCTTCTAAGATCATGAAAAAAAGTAGCCCACACGATAAGAAATCCAAAACTAATTCCAATTAGATGGTAAAAAAACGGCAATCGTTTAATTCAAGATACTATTCTCTTCATGTTTTGTTCTTTTGTTCACGTCATGTGATTATTAAAAGAATGTGCAAATTTCAAAACTTGTTCAGATATAAGTATAGTTTAAATGAAGTAATTTAGTAGTTCAAAATGTTCGAAATTATTGCTTCATGACAAGGGTCTCGGAGTTTGTTCCCAGCGAAATGCTAACTTCCCATAGTGATAATGCTAATCTGTCTGAAATGTTTAGAGCAAGACTAAAGAAATGCAAATTAAAATAAAGTAAATATACTTTAGTAAATATCTTAAAATCTTGGTGTTAAGATGGGTTACATGATTAGTTAATGGATAATATTTATTTATTCATCAGAATCTACATAAATAATAGTTTTAATTTGCATAAGAATTGAAACTAAATGGACTTAAACATGTCAAGGCAGCTTTAAGGGAAAGTTATGATTGATTATGCAAATACAAAAATACAAAAAAAACTTTATTAATAACATAATTTTTTATTAATGTCATAATAATTATATTTTCCATAAAAATCAATAAAGTAACGTGTAATCCTGTCCAAATAAATTCATTTATGATGGCCGTGGTGATGACCATGATGATGACCATGATGATGGCCATGATGATGCCCATGATGATGGCCATGATGGTGTCCATGATGATGACCATGATGATTATCATGATGATGGCCATGATGATGACCATGATGATGTCCGTGATGGTGCCCGTGATGGTGCCCATGGTGATGACCGTGATGGTGTCCATGGTGGTGTCCGTGGTGATGCCCATGGTGATGTCCATGGTGATGACCGTGGTGATGACCATGGTGATGATGATGACCATGGTGGTGCCCATGGTGATGCCCATGATGATGTCCATGGTGGTGTCCGTGATGGTGATGATGACCATGATGATGCCCGTGATGATGGTGATGACCATGATGATGCCCATGGTGATGTCCATGATGGTGATGATGCCCGTGATGATGATTATGTCCGTGGTGGTGACCGTGATGGTGATGATGCCCGTGATGATGTCCATGTTGGTGGTGATGTCCGTGTTGGTGTCCATGATGATGATGATGTCCGTGTTGGTGACCGTGATGATGGTGGTGGTGATGATGATTTTTCATATGTATATGTATATGTTTTTTTCCACTAAATCAAGAAAATATTTTTATAAAATCTAAATTTTTTTAAAGTTTTTCAACTGAAGGTTTTTAAATGTTTCTTTAACACATTGTAGAGGGATTAACGTGTTTTGCCAATTAGTAAAGGGAAAACTAATTTCAAAAACAATTATTTTAAAATATAAAATTTGCTATTGATTACACTTACCCTCCAACATGCACTGGATAATATACAGGGTAGTAATGACAGCATGCATGTATAGCTTCAAAAGCCATCATAAACAAAACCATTAGCTTTAAGTCCAAGCAAAAGGCTAATTCTTTCATTTTGAGGCAAGATGCTATAAAAGAACGTAATGATAAAATCTATTAATAACATTGTTAAATTATATAAATATTTTCACATTTTTTTAATCAAATATAACGCACAAAAACATTTTTTATCAAATTAAATGCGCAAAAATAATCTTGTACCCATGCATGCCAAAAGGACGAAAAATGAAAAAAAAAAATTCTAAATAATTTGTACTTTTAAACTGTTTAAGAAAATCAAAATTTATAAGACACTCTGGATTATTACAAACAAAAAAGTGACAATAAAAACTATTTTTTATACTTTTTATTCACAACTGTTAGTAAACATTTTCAGTCGGTGATAGCTTGCTTGCTCAGAAGTTTCTTCAGTTTAGAAAATTTCCGACACGTATAAAACACGTGTGTAACGAAAAAAATTTCTTTGTGCAACAAAAAAAAATTTCTTTACCGAAAATCGAAATTTTATATAAAAAATATTCTGAATTTAAGCATAATTTGAACTTTAATATCTTAAAAAGAATAGTTAAAAAAATTTTCAGAATTTATAAAAAAATTATGCTATTTTTTAAAAAAAAAATGCTATTTTTTCAAAAATTTCATTAATAATTTTAGCTATAAGTAATATAGCTATAAGTATATAGCTACAAGCTTTAGCTATAAGCTATAAATAACGGTTTTAAAATAAATTTATAAAATTTCAGGGCTAAAAATTTTTGTTAAATTGTTTTTGATTATTTCTTTTTATCAGAGTTTCGTTCGCACAATCTATGCCATAAAAACAAATAGAAATTTAAAAATAAAAATATGTGTGAGTTATCCATGGATAAACTTTAAACTTAAACTGATATTTATTAACTTAATGATATTTTAGTGTTGCGCTGAATTATTTCATTCAGTTTAAAACAATAGTTTAATTAGAAAATAAAAAAGTTTGCAGAACTACAATGATCTTAAATAACTATTGAAATTACGAAATTCTGTTTTTTTGAAAAAAAATGGTGAATAATTTAGTGTTTTATTAAGACTGAAATAACAAAACGCCGCACAGACTAATTCGTCACTAATTGAAAACAAGTACATACAAGATTTTCTCATCAAAGGATACAACTTCAAATATTTCGCTTGATATTAATCTATTAGTTCAGAAATAATAATGATTATAATTTCATATTAAAACTGAAATGGCTTTTAGCTTTTTTTAAGAACTATCCTACCCTTTAGTATTTTATTTATATTTAGTAATCAGTATAATAAATTTTAATCTGTTTTAGACATTAACAAAAATGTATAAAAATAAACTGATTCCATTCTTATTTTATTTAAATTATTTTTAAATAAAAAATAATAAAGCTTAGTAACCTACAGTACAATTAATTGTCATCGCAGCCCAAAAAATGTGTCACTTTGCCCATATTATCTAGCAGATGTGTACATCCCATGGGATATTCCGAATTTACTGATATCACCTTAATTTTCAAAAAGTGAAAGAATCTTAATGTCTTTATTTCAATTTCAAAAACTGTTTAGCATAAATACGAATTTTTTTTTTTTAAACCTTCAAAGTGAATGCCTGACGAAGACATTAAGAGGAGGATTAAAAAAGCACTGAACACTTTCAGAATGTTTTCCAAGGTACGGAAATTACAATGTTTGAGCATGAAACTAAAAATGCAAATATTTAATGAAAACAGTGAAATATGCTCTGCTATACGATAGAAAAACTTGGAAGCTAGTACAGCAGCAGGAAAGCAAAACAGAAAATTAAATATTGAAGAAAGAATAAGTAAGTAAAAAATTTCAAAGAAAATATTGAACATCTACAGGCTGAAAAAGATAAGCCACATTGGTATGTAACGTACCAGTATCAAGCTATTAAATCTAGATATAAAAAAGAGACTATGGAACTGGATTGGCTACGTATTAAGAAAACATTCTAAAGAGAACGAGAGAATTACATTGGTCACCAGATAGAAAGAGAAGGAGAGGTAGGCTGAGAAGAACATGGCTAAGTATAGTGACCAATGACCAACTTAACAAATCAAAGAATTTCAATCTATTGGATAATGTATAAATTCAATCCTTCGAACAGTTTATTCAGCGATACATAATATCTCACCAACTATACTTCATATACTTCCATTGACATTATAAGAGGGTCGGGATAGCCTGGTTGACAGTGTGCTGGACTCACATTTTTGTGAACGGGAGTTCAAATCCAGCCGGTAGAAGACTCCTCGTGTAGTAAATGGTGACTGGCGTGTTAAATCTGCCGGGTCACAAAATACTCCATGCTCCCATAACAATTTATACCTCTGGAGGTAGTGAATTGGAGGTTGGTCGTTCTCTGGTTCAAGTCAAAATTACGATCTGTGGATGAATGAATGGATGTATGAATGGGTCCGCCCTGGAAGGGGTGTGGCAGAAGTTGATTTCTTGGCCATAGATGGCACGACTGTAAAGCAAGAGCAATCTCAACCTCTTGCCTTAATGGCCCACGGCAACAACAACATTAAAAGAGTTTTTCAGCATCTATTGCTTTTTGCCAATAAAAAAGTAAATTTCAAAATTTATAAAATCAGTGTTAAATTACCAATTTAAAATGACTAAGTTCATATTAAATAAAAAATCCCAAAAAACTGAGACGGTATAAATATTGATTGATTAAAAACTACATTTGCTTCAAAAATATACCAATTGGAAATAACAGTTGACATGTTTCGAGCTCTCCTTTTTCCCCATCTCAATCACGTTTGACAACTCTTGAAAATCGGTGCCTGTTTTTAAGTGCTTGAAACATTTCGATCGTTATTTCCAATTTCTGAAGCAAATGAAATTTTTGATCAAGTAATAAAGGACACAATTTCATTGTTTAGAATTTTGGGCAATAATTTGTAGAAGCTCTAGAAGCAATCACGTGATATTTTTTTACAATTTAATAAAATGTATTACTCATTTTCTGCCTTTTTTTCAACCTTTGCACGGCCATTTGTTTCTAGAAATGTTAGATTAAAATGTTAGTTATTTTTGGGAGAGAGAGAGATTTTAAAACAAATTCATTTAGCTTTATACCTAAAATTGATTTGGTTTTTAAGGCAATTTTCCTGGTAGAAAGGTGGGTGGGGATTTCAAATTCTTACCTATCATAAGAAGTCACGAATTTTCTTATAAGCGAACGAGTTTACAAATTCTGTGTTTATAATTGCAAATAAACTCAATGAGAAATAGTTAAGAGAACGAACACGTAACACTCAAAAGAAAATAACTCTCCAGTGTTGGCCTGTCTTCACGACCCCATTCAAACAATCCTTGTTAACCACAATTATGTTGAGTCCCCCTTTTCCCGTATTTTATTTAGTTTTTAGCAATTGGCCGAACAAACCGAAGGTGGTAAAATAGCTTCCCACCAACTTTTAAAATTAATGAAGTTCGTGCAAAGTATACTTTTTAAGTCATTATAAAGGGTTAAAAAATTGTGTTGTTGTTTCTTCTACTTGCATTAGTTTTCGACTTAAAATTTAAAATTGTAAAATTTTTTGGACGAATGTAATTAAACATATTGGCCAATTTATTAAGAAATTGAAAACAGAAAAATAAGATTAAAAATATTTCAAATACATGGACACTGAAATACGATTTTTGCTATTTATGAAGTCATTCTTTGAATTAATCAAGAAAGGATTAGTATTATTTTATCATAGAATCTCTTCAAAAAATCCTTTATAAAATAATATAAATCCATTTTTGAATTTTAGTGAATTAGATGTAAGTAAGAATTTTATTTTTTAAGTTTTATTTTAATACACTGCGAAAAAACGTATGGTCAAAACTACCAGAATATGTTAAAATTTACCATATTTCTGGCTCCATGGAAACATCAAAACGCTCAGTAATTTTTACCGAAACATTTTAGTAGTATTTAATTTCATTAAAATTTTTTATCATATTTATATGTATTTATATATCATATGATATATAATTTTAGCAAAATCATTGACCGAAGGATTTTGTTAAAATTAGCAATAAAATATGGTTTTAAAATATGTAAGAAAATTTGGTAAATGCGGCTAAATTTGATAATTTTATCATGATACCTTAGGGCATGGCATAAAAACAATTTACTCGGCTAAATTTACTTTTTAGTTTCGTATTTCTCACTAAAAGTCTATAACTGTAGAAATAAACTATGATTTCAAAAACCATAGTTTCCGATAAACCGCTACCATATGAAACGAGTAATTACCAAAACCGTAATCGTAATTTGATTTTATTACCAGAATTATGGTCTTTTTTATCTAAAATCTCATTGCCATGCAGTACGATAATTTTGGTCCGAATTTTTTTCACCGAGTAAAATTTAATTATTTTTAAATAAAGAACTTATTTTTATCAAATCACCTTAGAAGCCCAATTTAATTTTAATAAAGTTATATTTCTATAAACTATTTTACTATATTTTGAAATACGAAAGAAAGAAAGAAAAATGCTAAATATAAAATAAATGTTTTTATTTTGTGAGCAAAACTAAATAAAATTGAAAACAAAGTAATAATTTTAATAAAATGCATGAGAAAATAGTATAAATATGCGTTTTCCTAGTAAAAATTATAAACAAATAACATGAAATAGCAATTTAAAAATTATAATTTCATTACAGTTTTTAATTATTACTTTTTAAGATATATCCAGCCAATTTCTTTCATATCTTAAAATTGTATTATAGAAATATGCCACAGTTAAAGTAACAATAAATATGAATAATAAATATAAATAATAAATTTATGTATAATGTATGTAGAATGTTTGTAAATATGTAAACGTTAAACGATATGCAATAATAAATATGAATTATAGAAAATAAATATTAAAGAAAACATTAACTTTAAATGTAAATGTTTACTTTAAAGAAACTATGTAAAAATTTAAAATCTAGTTATTTAATGAAAATTATTATATTAGTTAATAAAAATTAATAAAAACTAATAGAAAACAACTACAAATTGATTTTCCGTAAAATTTTTTTTGGATAAACGATTTTAGTTTTTGAATATAAATTATCTGACAAGCTTTTGACGTGTAAAAGCGTATAAAAAAGATAACTTATTTTACTTGTACATGGTACTTAGATTTTTTACTTAATTTTATTAATTTTTCAAGTGTTTTTATGAATAATTTCATATTTTTGAGGTATTTTATATGAATTTTTCATTGATTCATTTAATTTCATTTATTTGTTCATGTGTTTATTTGTCATATTTTTTCATAGTTTGCTTGATTTCTATGTGATTTTTTATGGTTTGTTCGTAAATGTTCAAAAAAATTTTTATGAGTTTTTTAATCAATTTTTGTCAATAATAGTAAGTTTCTAAAACTCGTGTTTTTGTAATATATGCATTAGTATGGTACATTGTAATTGTACTGAATTATTTCTAGAGTTAAAATTGTCAGTTAATTTACCTGAAGCATTTGCCCTTCTCTTACGATATTTGCAACTTTTTATTATTATTACTTTCCAAATTGAGTTGGATTATTTGTTGAACAGTTTTATTTTATTGTAGAATCTTCTTCAATTATAAAATTTGGTATTCATATTTCGAAGAACTCGGAAATATTAGGTTGTTCTATATTGAGTGACTTTTAAAACAAGAAGTATTTTGAAAATAACAAAACCTTAAATTAATTTAATGTATGACATTAAAATGTATACCATCTACCCAGATACATTTTTCTCGATTACAAAAATTTTACGATACAGTTTTGCCGAAAACTTTCGATTTACTGTTACGATCTACGAAAAAGCTGTATTTATTAATTTCTTATTTGATAAAGATTTTTCTGAAAAAAAGAATTTGATTGTTGAAATAAGTAGTAATCTATTGGGGACAAATCTAGAAGCTACGGTGGGATGAGGGAAAACACTTTATACTTAAGTATTTTATCTTTTAAAAAATTATTTTGTTTGTTAAAAAAATGAGGTTTTTACTCAACCTGTAAAAAATGCTTTTTTTTTTTTTTTTTTTTTTTTTTTTTTTTTTTTTTTTTTTGCAAATTGCCAGTCTTGGCTGTGAAGAATGTCGTCTGCGCATTCTCAAGTTGTTGGCAGTAGTGTGTTCATTGATTATCCAATCTATTCTTTGAAAGCATTTGGAATTAAATGAAAAACTAAGTAATAATTGCACTTATATAGATCAATTTAATTAGAAAAATCATAGAAAATTTCATAGAAACAAATTCTATGAATTAAAAACTCATAGATGTAATCACTGACAGTATAAATAATAATAACGACATTGATAAAAATAGTTGTATGAAGGGAAATTTATTAGAAAATTCTATTTATACAGATCAACTTAATTAAGAAATCATAGGAAATTTTATTACAATCTACTTGAAGCTAAAAACTTATAAATATAATCAGTGACAATATAAATAATAATAATAATTATAATAATAGTTACATAAGATAAAAATTAGTAATAATTATTACAATTTGGATTAGATGGTTTAATTTTAATAAGAATCTGTAATATAGAGGGATGGTTGCACTATTTAGTCTCTCTCGCATTGCATCGTATGGAATAGGAATGGCTGGAAATGATTTATTCTGATAAAAAATTTAAAAAATTTAATGAAAATTCGCCATATTCATATAATTGGGTTTTTAATATAAGATTAAGATGTGTTTAGAAATATCTTAGGAAATGTATAGTTATAGACGAAAAACATTCTTTGACCGTTAGACTTTTAAAATGTTCGATAAATATAGTTAATAAAAATAAAATAAAAAATTTAGATTTTAAAAAGATTTTAAATTGTTTTGGATTTATAATACGTAGATAAAGAAAGGTTTTGGAGTTCAGATTATCAAAATATTTTAAATTGTTGTTAGATAAAGAAGGTTATTTTAAACCATTAAAACATTCAGAATTAAATTTTGTAGTTGTTATTTTGACTCAATTTAAAATGTGTCCAAAAAGTTTTATTGAAAATTTCAAATAAATTGTTTTTAAAAGTTAACTTGCAAAAACCTTTTGGATTTAAGTGACAAATCTAGCTGACAACAATGCAGTCTGTACGTCATTTCTAAAACGTTACTCATGCTGAAAGGAATAAATAATTCATTAAAAGATACCGAAATAAAAAATAAAAATTATAATTCTTACGCAGTTTTTGAAATTTAAAATATAAACTGGAACAAATTTATTCAAAATGTAATTATGATCAAAATTAGACTTTCATTCTTATATGATATTATAATAGTGTCCTTTAATCTAAAGTATCATAACATAATAATCTAGAGTATCATAAACAATTAAACACAAAAGTTTCCTGTTTAGCATTAATACACAAAATCTCAACAAATTTAGAGTCCTGCGGTCGATAAGTGTTTAATACCATGAGTATAAAAGATAAAGTGAAAATTTCCTTTAGATCTAAGTCTAGAATAAGCATGTGGCTTTGCGAATAAGTGGTGCTGCCATACGAGGGGTTCTGAGCTACAACGCACTTTCACCCTAGCGGTGCTGTCTTATCAAACGAAAGGAGTTCCTTCCCGACTTAATACGCAAGGTCAATGGCTGGTGAGCTTGGCTTGTCCAAATGTCATTATAAACAACAACATTTGTGTTCAACTCCTTCAAAATAAATACGATAGAACTACTTTCGTCTTTAATTAAAAAAAATTTTTTATTGTTTTATTGATTTTCTCTAAATAAACATCTAATTTTTTTCAAAATCTTTATTGTTTTCATTTAAAATTTTACTTTTTGAATTTATTTTTTTGAAGCATATATGAATTGGGAACTTTAAAAATGTAAATATTATCCACTCATAATTATTAGGTCTAATAATAAAGCAAAGCACTTTCGTGACTGTCTGTCACTGGCCAAAAAAATCAAATCATGGTGACTGAAATTTCCAATTTTGAGATTAACGGTGCGTTAGTAATATTTCTTATGCTGGTAATATGGTCAGCATTGTGTACCAGCTAACTTTGCTTGCTTGGCAAGCTGGTTCGTATCGAGCTGATACAAGTTAGGTTTCAAGCCACCAATGGGAATAGAACCCTGGTCGAACACAAACACATTTCGGTGCCTTAAGGCCTGTGTTATTGTTTCTCAATATGTATGTTGTAATAAAAAATTAAAAAACAATGTTATTAAAAAAACTACTATCTGTTAAAAACATATTTCCAACTGAGTATTATGGTTGAGAATAATCATTTTCTATTTTTTGCCCAAGCATTTTGTTATAATTTTAAATTTTTCGAAATTAAACTAATAATTCTTATTCAAAACTATTACATTCTTTAAAAGCGTATAACGCAAACAATTTAGGGTCATATGATAAAGTAATTAAAAAATATATACCTGTTACCAATTTTATAAGTATATCCCTTAATAATCCAACTTTGGTATCACAACATTTCACAATTTATATCACCACTTCAAACAAATGCAGCATTCGATTTCTCATTTATCAATAATTGTTTTTCTAAGGTCTCAGTTCTTAAATACACGACATTCTAGATCAATTAAATTTGCCATCGATAGTTAGTCGTTCCTAACTGCTTCACGAGTAATTTACCCACATTCTCATTTTTTTTTTTATTATTTATTTATTATTATTACTTTCTTTTATAATGAGACACAATGTTTAATGAACAAAAAATGTTCTCTTCCGGTAGGTGTCGTTCAAAAAATCTTTCCAATATTCTTTGGTCCATAAAAAAATAGGAAATGGATACCGATGATAGTTGGTACCACGATTTTGAAGTTACAGTTAGACTTTCATGGTCAGAACAGCGTCAGTAACAGTCGCGATGATACGCTTGACTTATGGGTTGTCTCCTCAGTTAATTAGAATGTTCTAAGTGTGCTATTCTTTTTAAAAATTTCTTACTTTTCTCAGATTATATTCATATCAATAAGGAAAGTGAAATTTGTTTTATAACACATATTTATAGTTCGAATTTATTATTTTAGTCGCTCATTGATCTAAGAATAGATACATAATTGGGCAATTAAAATGATTGTTTTCTACATTCAATCTCGTTCACGAAATTAATTGTCCATCCTAAAAAAAAATGTTTAAATATGATTGAAAGAAGTAATATTTTATTCATGAATTGCATAATATTTATATTTAAAATAAGTGTTAGATATTTATATTTGTTGAATTCAGTAAGACTACTTGACATGTGCTGTTTGCACATTACAATAATTGGAGATAAGTACTGTGTAATCGTTACATATTTTACTTATTTTAGTATGTTTAAACTAAATAAGATAAGTGACGTCACTTCCACTGCAGATACGTGGAAGTGACGTCATCGTAGGTAAATCGTGGCATTTGTCGATTCAGTAGCAAATCAAGTTCGACACACACGCGTGACGTCGCTTGCAGGTATCGAATAAAATCTGATTTAAATTACATGGCTAGGCATAATTACTTCACTTTTTCTCGAGTTTTAAGTACCAATTGGAAAACTCTAATAATATTCTTTTTCAAACTCTACTTCATATAATGCTTTTGCTAATCCTAAATTGTTGAAATGAATTTATCCCTTTTGGTATTATTATTTGGAGCTTTTCATTACTCTTTACATTTATTTTGTTGTCTATTTAAAATGAGTAAATCATCATTTTTCGCTCTTAATAGTTTCATAGTTATCAAATTTTAATATTTGATTTTGCGTGTGAAAATGTGATTTCTAAAGAGCTATCCGACAAATTTCGGTAAACACTTTGTATTGTGTCATTTAAAATTACATTTTTTAAAATTATGGAAAAAATTTTATACCTTATTATTCTAAATTTTTTGAATATTATTAAATAAAAATAATAAAAAGTAATAAATAATTTTTAAAAAAATGTTTTTTTGAATGGAATTATATTTGAATAGACGAATTTTATAATTGTATGCAAAAATTATTAAATTCTTTTATAAGTTCTCAAAGGATGACGAATTGCTCAAAAAATAAATTTAGCATTAAGGTATCCAAACTTTCGACTGTTCTCCCGATCAAACTACATATCCAGACCATATTTTCCAGTTTATGCCTATTCCCTACATTTTTATGCTCTAAACCCATCGGGAAGTATGTACGTTTATTCAAAGAAAGTACGTTTTGGTGTCTGATTTAGTAATCAATCAGCATATTTAAGGTAAGGACCACGAGCCATTAAGATTGAGTCCTAGTACGTAAAAATCAGCTCATAAGTTCAATAGTTATTCGGGGAGTCGCCTTTTTCCCGCACCGTACAATCTCGGATAGGTACGAATAGCTTTATTGAAATTTCTGATTAGTTTCAATAATGTACTTGCTTTTAAAAATATTTTAATATATTTATGCTATATGTAAAGTTGTCGTATCATATTTATATTGTTTCAAAATACTGATTTTTCCTCTTTTTACAAAAAAGTTTCTGGTCATAGCTATGAACTAGTAGCCATAGATTCGCTAAGAATAAATACGAGGTCATGTACTGGTTTTGTTGCATGCTGTTTAATTCGGAAAGTTTAGAGATGCGTTGAAAAAGAGATCAAGTTTTTTATAGGTTGTAGTGCCGAGAAGTAAGTACAAGCAATAAGTACAAGCACAAGCAAGTACGCACAGTCTTATCCTGGTATAAAAAGTGGTGCTTCATTCATTTTGACGTTTATCATAAAATTGCCATTTTAGGAAATAATTTTCTGCCATTAGTAACGTAAAGTTTTGTTTTTAGTTTCTTTTTTTTTTAGTTCTTTCTTAAATTTTTAAATTAACAGGTCTAAAAGATGCTTTAAAAATTATTTTATCAGTTATTTTTAAAAGTTGTTAAATTAAATTATGTCTGTAACTATACATAATAACATCCACAGTTTTAAAACAAATTTGTATGTTTTATGTTCTATAATATAAAGAATAAAACATATAAATTTCTCGCCTACAAATATAAATAATATACCAAGAGTTTTTGTAAAGATTATTGCCTTTTTTAGGATAAAATATATATTTTAATGCAATTAAAATGGATGAAAGTATAACGGTTAAAAATTACATTGATAAACGGAACTCTTATTTTCTTGGTGGAGCTATTTTGTCGCGCAATTGAAAAAACAACGTATGTGCTTTACGATAGATTCCGAAAAAATTGACATGATAACTATTCTCCTTCTATTGCTAACCCTATGAACGCTATTTGTTTTATCAGTTTTTTGAAAATAGAATTTCAAAAAACTGATAAAACAAAATTTATTTATTTATTTATTTTGCAATATATATTTAGCTTACCATATGATGATGCCAAATATATAGAAATCTTAATTTTGAATTCTTTGTCTCTTACGTGGATTTTTTAATTGCACGGCAGTATTAATCTTACTCCTTATTTATTTATTTTTTATTAAAAAATTTTAAAATTTTAAATATTTTTCAAAATTGTAGAGAAATTAATAAATGGTCGAAAGAGTTTTAAGTGATCATAACAGTAGTGAAACGCACTTGTTTTCTTTTTATTTATTTATTTTTTGTTTAAAAAGGTTTTTTCTATAATTCCGTTTAAAATTAATTCATCTAAAAGAAATAGTTGTAAATTATGCTAATAACGATAAAGATTAACTTGTTTTGTACTCGTGTTCTGCTAAGGTGATTTTGTGTGAAGAAGAAGGAAGTGTTAAAGTGTTGGAAATGTATCGTTTTCGATACGCTTCAGAACTCAATTGTAAAATCCCCATAAAAAAATTTTTCCAAACAAACAATTTCAATGTCTTGTATTAGGTAGCACGGATTGAAGAATAAAAACATTTAATTTGATGAACACGTGCCTCAAAACATGATCCAGAACTAAGAAGTGGCTATGTTCCAAATTTGTTTTGGAGTTCGAGCACAGTGATTCTAAATAAATAATGGTCCAACACTTACGTTTCGATTTATGTTAAATTTTTAAAACTCAATATTTTTTTACTCATTAATAGTACAGTTAGAAATTTCTCAGAAAAAAAGGCTAAATAACAATTTATTTCATTGTTAGTTTATCATATTTATCCAAAATAGTTTTAAAAAATATAAAAAAGAAGATATTAATATTATTAACTGTAAGAAAAAACGTTTATTGACTGTTTCCACCTAATGCGATTATATAATCAGAATTTCATTCTCGCCAACTAGGCCCAACTTCTAAACCACCTGGTTTCTTGCAGCTAAATATATTCTTTAATCCAGAGTGCTACTGTCAATTTAATGACCGATTGACCGGGAGTTTGAAGCCCAGCGTGCTCACCACAAAAGTTCTTACATTCTTTTAACGTATATAGTTAATATAGTTAACGTATATAGTTTCCAGGGTCCTACACTCTTCAATTAGTGACCTTACCTTTGACTATTGAAATGCGAAACTCTCATTCACGAAGAAATGGCAGCACCACAGAACTGATTGACACAAAAAAAGTTTGTAATTCCTATCTCCAACAGTAGATGGCATCACCGAGGGAACGAATTAAGCCATAATCCACTGTTTATTTAACAAAACACAACTCGGCCACAATATTGCACCAAATTTCATTACCTAATGAAAAGCTTAACATAACCTTACTCCGAGGTCCAGTTAAATTTCATTTTTACGGTTTTAAAACAATGCTAGTAGTAAATGTTTACAAAACCATATAATTTTGCATTAACGTTTTTTTAATCATACCAGTAGTAAACGGTTTCAAAACGGTAAAGATAAAGAAATGTTTTTTAGCGTAAATCTTATGGTACCGTATTTTTGGTAAGGTATTTTACCTTATTATTAGAACGAAAATTCTAACAGTATAGCATTTAGTACTGTGTTTACTTTCCAAGTTCGTATTGATGTTTTCAGGGGAGGAAATAGAGAAATATGTAAACGCCTCACGATAGATTTCGAGAAAAACGATGACAACAATAATTTTACAACTTTTTTCTATCTGTTTCTAATGCTATAAAAGAAATTTAAAAAAACTGATAAAACAAAATTTATTTTTGAAAACAAAAATAATTTCGTCCATTATATTGATTCGTCAAATTTTCACATTTTCGTCTTTTCTCGGCTTAAATATTTTTTTTAACCCTTAACTATTTTGCTCTCGCGTCTAAATTAGGTGTTCCAAGTTTGAATTCCAGCGATGGCTGGTTGATGCGAAATGAGCATTAGGGTTGCACTAGTCACATGGCAGACGCAAAATATCCTCAGTAGTAGACGGATCAAGGGTTAGAGTCCCTTTCGTCAGACTAATTGTGAGAGGTTTTCGTTATTTTTCTTCCTTCTCTATATGTAACTCAAATGTGGGTTACATCCATCAAAAAGTCCTCCATGAAGACTAATTTCTCTCAATCCTTGTTCCAGGAGTTCCCTTGTCTTTTGGATTGGATTCCAAATTGCAAGACTATAGAGTTGAACATTGATAGTCATAATAACACATTGATAACACATTGATAGATAACACATTTTCTCCATCAATTTAGACTTTAAACTAACTTTTTTATTTTAATTTTTGTCTATTACCAAAATTAATTAATTGCAATTCTCGAAAGTAATTAGTAACGATACTAATATTTTTATAAACATATTTGGCGAGCTATTATCGGTACTTATTTCAAAAGTCATAAAAAACTATTATTGAAGCCGGTGATGCTAGATTAAATGTGGTATTGAATACTTCAGGTATTTTGTCACCGTCGTTGTGTGTGAAGAGCCGACCCAATTTTAAGTTTACGGCAACTAATATACAACTTCGTAGCCTTGTAATTTCGAACCCAATCCTAAAAGCAAGGGAACTAGATTAAATATTGGGGATAAATTCCCCTTCGTGGAGGACTTTTTGGTGGAAGTAACCTACATTTACATGGAGAGGAAAACCTCGAACAAACCACCACGGTTAGCCTGACGGCAAGAGGACTCTAACCCATGATCCATCAACTATTGAGGATATTTTTTGTCAACTCTGTGGCAGTTGCTAGCCAGGTGCCTGGTTCTTATCGACCAGCCATCGATGAGATTCGATCTCGGATCACCTTATTGGGAGGCGAGCGCTCTATTCCCTGAGCCACCACGGTTCTGTACTACTGGTATTGCCGTTGTTTATGCTGTTGTAATGTTACCTATTATACTAGTATAGGTGTCTAATATAGGTACGGTGGTGGTAAATTATTTACCGCTCGCCGAAATGGTTAAGTATCCTAATACCACTATACTATACACTCAACAACCTTTACAAACCTTTCCCCTCCTTATTTGTAACCATAACCTTCCTTATTTGTTGTATATTCCGGTGTTGCTTCATGATATTAGAGTTAGTATAACATGAGTAAGAAATTACTCATACTGAGAAATTCCACAAAATTAACTATAGATTTATTTAACTCTTGTAATTTAGAATTTACCACAATTTTCCTTTAGCCACAATTTTCTTATAGATAATTTAGTTTTATTAGCTATTGTTGTGTTTCCATTGACTAAGTTTATAGAGACTTGCTTTAAGAGTGTAAGCATCAGTATAAGAAACATATGGTTTTATGTACCTTTTGAAAAGCAAATATGATGGCGTCCTCACTATACGTCATGAAATTATTTACGTTGATTTTACTTGTGACAATCTAACAAAAGAAACCAAGGGTATATAATTTATTAAAAAAAACGTGCAAAAAAAAGTTACTTTTTGATTAATTTGCACTACAAGCTAGCAAATGATTCATATTAAAAAGATTTATTACATAGTATGGAAAACTCGATTTTTGGGATGTAGTGCTCGAACCGGTAGTTAGACGGAGTTTTATAGTAGACAGTTAGGTCCGCAGTGTCTTTGAACATATTTATATCAAATTTGGTGCGAATCAGTCTAGAATTACGGATTTGTATAAGATACACTGTGAAAAATTTTGGCATATAATAATCACCATTTTTGGTGTTGAGGTAATCTAAAACTTTTTAGAGTGCATGTAGTCAGATTTTTTTATTTACTTTTTCACTCCTATAGTTTCATTTACTGACTCATTATTTGTTTGTTTGCTGACAACATATATTTTCGTGCACGTTAGAATCAATTTAATGTCGTTACTGAAAAACATTTTGTTTAAAAGACAAGCACATTTTTAGTAATATATTTGCAGTAATTTTTTCAAACGATTGTTACTGTATCAGTTTTATATAATTTTTGCACGATAACTACAATTATGTACTTAAAAATGTATTTAGTTTACCTCAACACCAAAAAATGGTCGCAACTATACACCAAAATTCTTTACAGTGTACATACATGCATTCTGCTTTATTTATATAAATTATCATGAAGTACATGTTTTTAAGGGAAGGTAATAATTATTGTTTATTTTCTGTCATGGTATCGCTCTTGGGAAGCTAATTTATGGGCTAAAAGTTTATTTAATTAATGTTTTGCTTTTATTTTCCGTTTCGAATAAAATAAATTGATTTCTTTTTTGTTTAGTTAAGAACAGTAATAAAATAACATTTTTTTTAAAAATTACTTTCGACATGGTAATAATAATTATATATTTCCTACCATACTTTCAAATTTTTTATAGCAAATAAATATACGACAAATTTACATTTACGCTATTTTACCTTTACAATTATTAGCCCAATTAAAAATTGCATTGATTTGTAAATTAAATAATATGTAATTTTTTAAAGAGTTATTTGAATTATCTAGTTTTTATAATCTTTTCGGATTGAATTAATCTGAAATGGTGATAAAAATTAATGTGCTAATTCTCTTTCAATATCATACGATTTATAGTGTTGATATTTATTTAGAATTATCTAAGAATAGATATATTTTTAAAAAAGTTTATCTTTTTTTTTTTTTTATACTTTTTTGTTTTGTTCTCAACACGTTTAGATTTAATTATTTCTAAAACTTATTTCAAAACGGATTAGTTTTTAATTCATATTTTCTCCTTCATTTAATAATTGTTTTCTGACATAGTCAAATATGTACTTTTTTCTTACACAAATCTTCTTATTATACAGAATGTTCAACCAGTTATTAAATTCTAATGCTTATTGTCGTTCTCTGAAGAAATAAAAATATTCAGTAATATTTGAGCAATATTTAAAACATTTTAAAGGAATAAAATAATTTTTTTTTCCCTTTTGAAAGGTGCTTTACATCCTTAAAATGACATGCCCAAAATTTTAAGACCTGGAAATATCTTAACACTTGAATTTTACGCCTCATTCTACTTCTAGGAAGTTGGATGAACTAATCTTCAACAATTCGACCATATTTAAACTGTATGTTTAAGACTGCAGTTTTCACAGAATTATGAACGATTGCTTTATTTTACTGCATATTTTTTTTTTCTTGTTTAAAAGACTATTTTCTGGCAATTCTTTAAAAGAACGATTTTTTTTAAGAAGCACACCAATTGCAAAAAAATTAAATTATTAAATTTGTTTCATTTTTTATTATTTGATCAATAGAATTTCAGGTATGTATGTAGCCGGCGTTGACAGCCGACTCATTTTTGGGTTTACAACAATCAATTTTCTTCTCTGTAGTCTTGTAATTTTGAATTCAACCCAGAAGACAAGGTATCTCCTAGATTGAGCATTGGGACAAAAGGCAAGGATATTCTTACTCGTGATCCGTCTATCACTGGGAATATTTTACATTAGCACTGTGGTCGGCGTGAGCCGGAAGCAGAATTCAATTCGAACCCAGGTTGCGCCATTGGGAGGCGAGTATTTTATCCCCTGAGCTTTAGCGGTTTCCTACATACTTTTGCAATAATCAACAATAGTCGGAAACAAAAATTTTCTTAACATCAGAACGTAAAAATTTCATGTACGGTCATGCACCCTACAAAAGAAATGCTTCATTGAAGAAGAGCAATACAAAATTAAATTTTTACAGTTCTTTATAGTTGTGTAAAAAAAAAAGTTTCATCGTTTGATCGAAAAAAGTTTCCAAATGATGCTCATCCCCCCCCCCCACACCAAAGTTGCTTAACCCTTTAAAATTTATTTTAAAAACAACTCCTTCTTCCAAGAAAAGAAAAACGATTTAAATAAAATGATTATAATGTAATAACTAGAACACTCTTTTACTTTCACCAACGTGCTAAACATCGTGATTTAATCTTCCTCCTAAAACTAGGAAAAACTATTATAAAATGCATGATCACTCAACCATGTAACAATCAAAGATTCAATTCACTGCGACTGCAATCGGATGGCATAAAACATCCATTCTTGATTGAAACCTTAAGTTCCTTCTTAGAATTTTTGCCAGCAGGCGTAATAGTTTGTTGATATTTACGAATCCTTTGCGAAATAAATTACTACTTCATGTAATTTGAATCTATTAACACAAATCCTTTCGTTGCTTTTGAAGATGGCAATATTTAGTTGCTTCGTTTTAAAACATAATTTTTTATCTTAATTTCTCATTATAATTAACTATAGCTAATAAAACTATGCTAACGAAGACGCAATCGTTTGTTGGTATTTACAGTCAAGATAAAATGTTATTTCATGTAATCTTAATTAACGTTGCCAATTTTACAAAGGATATTTTTTCAGGCTTTAAGTTTTAATACTCATTTTTTTAATCCAAGCTTTCAATACTTAGTTTGAGCATAAAAAGTTAAACTAATGTCAATATTTAGCTGTTTTATTTGATCATGGAGGAATTTACTTTCATCAATAGTTAGTTATTTTGTTTGTTCATGCAGCAGCTTGTGAACATTGAGTAAGTTAAATGTAATATTTTTAACGGAAATAAATAGAAAAATGCAAAACTGAGAGCAAAAATATGATAACAATTTGATATGACCGTTTAACACTAGAAAGACGGAAAATTAGTACATACCTATATTGCCTAAAAGCAGCCAAAATGTGTGTCAGATTGTGTATGCGTAAATAAATTTGTTTAAAATTAATTTTTAATATTTTTTGTATTATTTACAGTTATATAACAAGTTATTAGTAAATATTAACAATAAAAAAATTTATATGTTGTACAAAAAGTCACAAAATTCTAAGAAAATTTGTCATAATATATATCATTGTTTTTCTAATTGAAATTAAAAGCAGTCAAAATGACTTCCTTAGGCAATCTAGTGTTAAATAGATTATTTGGATAGACTTTACTAATTTAAAACTTCTATTAAGTGTTATATATTCATGAATGCCACTTTTTAATATTTGCAGTAAAAAATTCTAGAATGCAAATTTAATTCATTTAAGCTTTCCTTACCTTACAATACAGCAAAAAATTTAATTTTATAGATATTTTACTCCATCTTATAACATTTGAAACTATTGTAAAGAATAATAAACACTTCCGAAATGATAGTAATTGTTTTCATTTATTTTAGATAACATTAGAAATAAAGATTTATTTATGACCACCATTAGAACCTTATATTTATTTGTTTTTAAAAAAAAGTTCCATAAACACCGTAAAAACTTTTCAAATTGTTTTAAGAGCAAAAAGTTTATGTTGAAATTATGTTATGCAAAAGTTTATGTTGAAATAATGTTATGCAAAAGTTTATGTTGAAAATATTGTGTTGTTATATAACAATTAGAGACAAAACTAATTTCATAGAGAGCTATGAGTAAACGAAATCCCCTGTTAAGGGATGATAAAAATATAAAATGTTTCAGAATTGAAACAATTAATGAAGAAATTCATTAATTGTTTCAATGTATTATTAATACTTTTTATTGAATATTATTAATAATCGAAAAATGATTGATAATAATTGAATATCATTAATCGAAATATTATTCACATGATTTAATTGAAAAAAAAATTCGCCCTCTAAGATATTTAATATTGTACCAATTTGTTATACTAACTATGTCTATAAAAAAATAGTGCGTGGAGTCCCTCCGCGCGGAAGAAGTAAAACTTCGTAATGTGGAAATGAAAATAGGAAGGGGTAGAAATTGATTTTTAGTGAAATCATATTGTTTCTTTAAGATAAACTTTATTAACATTGCTTACAATTCACAATTGATCGCCTCTTTTAATTATCATTTTCTACGCGCATGCGTTCGAGTGCCACGCATTCACTCTCGATCTGTCTCTTTCTATTCCCCCTCCCCAGGAGCGTTGAACGTTTAACGCAACCTTGTTGGAAGTCGCATTAGAAGTTTCACTTATAAAATAATAACCGGCAAAAATAAAAATAAAACATAGAAAAATAAGTATCTAAAGCAGAGTATCTATGTGCATCAAAGTATTTTTTTAATTGTATTTAATAAAAAAAATATACTTATTAACTTTTTAAATACAATACTTTGTTTCATTTAAAAAAAATTTCGCTTAGTTAAGAAATATTAATAATAAAATATATATATAAAAAAAAATTATAATAAGAAATCAGCTTATTTCTAAATGTTCTAAATTTCAGTAAGGTATTCTTGGCGAATTTTAAAAAAATATCGCTTTGTTTTCTTTAACGCCAATATTAAGTACTATGTTTTTCTCTTACCTCGTGCGCTCAACGAACGTAAAGAGAAATCTAGTTTCCATGACAACGGTAGCGTTAAACCTTTAACGCAACCTTGTTGGAAGTCGCATAAGAAGTTTCACTTCAAAAGAATAATTTAAAATAGATAAGATGTGACTTAAAAAACATATAGAATTCATACTCTGTTCGAAACATACTTCAGCAACATGAATAAAACTTCACGGGTTATGTGGTGTTTGCTTATCTTAACATAAAATAATATGCTACCATGTTAATATAGAGTGTGCTTGTATTGTATACAACTGAATGTTTTAAAAAAAACATTTTGAACAAAAAATAAGCATTATTTTTAATTTTACTTTATTAAGCTTCTAAACTATAACTATAGAGAGAAAGACTGGGTACAATGAAACAAATGTACTAACTTTTTTCGAGTACACAATTTTCATGAGTAAAAATGTGAATCTATTGAAAACACATCAGTAAATGAAGCACGTAGTTATATAATTCATGTTTGAACTTGAATTTTCTGTGAAAAATTTAAATGATTTTGTATATTTTATTATACCCCATCTTATCTTGATAGTTAATTTAAAATTTATAAACAACTACAATTAAATTTCTTTTACTACACTCAAAAACAATGCCATCAAATATACAACTTTATTAAATATCACATCATTCAAATTTTTCATTAAGCAAATCTACTCTTCGTTTAAAAATCCTTTCTTCTTCAGTCTGCATTTTTATAGCAAATACTGTCTGTAAATATATAATAAAATTCTGTCTGCAAATCAACAAGCAAGTCTAATACTCAAGTCTATTCCCTAAAGCATCCTATCTATCTCTAATCTAAGCACATATTACCCATTCTAAATCATGATATTGTTATTTATAATAAAATGCATTCAGTTGGATTCTAGTCATATTAAGCAAACTAGAGATCCAAAAACAAAAATTGCCAAAAAAATTTCTTAACTTACGTATTTGAAATAAAATTTGATAGTCTGTTTAATGGAAACTGACATTTTAACGAATAACAAAGTAAACTCAAAATATTATTTTAAATGATTCGCTTAAATAATTTCATATCTTATTATCATTTCCACTAGAAATGAGTGTTAATAAACATTGAAGAACAAGAAGTTTATAACAGATCACAAATTTTTAAAAATCAAAAATATTTAATTTTCAATCTAAAAACAGTTTTTCAATTAATTGTCTCTAGCATTATTAAAATTTTTACTATTGATGTAAGCTGATGATGAAAACCATAGAATATTTAAAAGTTATTTATCAATAGAAGAAAGGCAAGGATATTATTTTCAAAACCTGTCGTTCTTTCCAAAAATATTTTGTATAGTCTTTGTCATCGTTCGTAATGATTAAGTAATTAATCTTTACTGAATTAAATGATTGATTTAGCTTAGTAAATTATTAACATAGTAAATTATTAATATACAGTATTTTCTTTTCTAGCAATATTTTTAAAGTCTAATTAGGAATTGTTTCCAGTTAATCTGGAATATTTCGATTGCATAAATTTCTAGTTGTTGATTTCATAATCTATGTAAACTTCATTAGTAGTTAATTACATCATCTGCTTGCTATTTATTTTTCGTACAGTGATTTTTTAGCATTAATAAAATCATAAAAGTAAACTGATGAATTCATTTTGATTAAAATTTTAATAACACTGTGAAATATTCCGAATCAAAAGTACCGGACCGTAAAATCCATTTACCAGAGCATGCTGAGGAACAAAAAACTGATATACCGTAATTTCACAGTAATAATTACTTCGAAATCACTGAATCACTCTAATTAAATAATTACTATCAAAATTACTTTATAATATTTTATGCTAATAATATTTTACGCATTTTGCTGTATGGATTTTACAGGTGATGCACCTAAAAAGTCGAGTTAATGCCATGATTTAATCCGGAAAGTTTTACATTGTTGGTAATGCGACTGAAAAATAGTCAAATAATTAAACATAATTAATAATTTGGTGAATAATTCTTTTTTCTTCTTTTTGTTTTTCCTCTAAAGCGTCTTGTTCTTAAAAATCTTAAATCATCATTATCATCATAATGCACACCTAGATTTCTGTTGTTTCCATAAAGCGAATTTCTATATTTATAACGAGGTTTTCGTAAGGGAGGATTGTGAAGCTTTTGCATACCAGTCGGTAAAATAAGATGAGGTTTAGGATCTGGTTCAACTTCCTTTACAGCTTTCTGGAGTACAGCCTTAACCAGATTCTCGTCTTCCCCGAGGTATTTTAACGGCATATAACCCCTTGAATGAATTAAGATAGGTTTCCATGGAGATAATGCAACAGGAGTAGAAAACTTAAATCCGTGGTGTTTACTGCTATAACCTTGATTATCTTTGAAATTTTCGTTAGGGTGATAATCTTCCTCATTATCCTGTTCTTTTTTGTATCCATATCGATAACTTCGATAGTCATTCTCATCCTGGGAACTGTGGGTATCATGATGATTTTCTTCATCTGAATTACTGCGAGTATCTTCGTGTTTATAATTATTTTCCTCTAAAACTACAATTTTTGTTCTCATGAATCTGAAACAAAAGAGTGTTGTGTTTAAAAAAATTTAGACATACAAATAAGCAAATATGTGATTAATCTGCAATACAAAGACTAAAAAAGATTTTATATTTTTAAGATGCGTTATTTAAAATGAGTTTTTCTTATAATTTATTTAATGAGAAGATTAAATTATTATTTAATCTTCTCATTTATTTTGTTTATTCTTTACTAGTTCATTCCATTCATTCATTAATTTCTTCTTTACTTTACATATTTCGTTCGTAAAAAGAGTTACTTATTTCGATTCACATGGGAATAAACATAACTAACATCCGAAATTTGTAACCCTTTAAAGTTAAAGAAAAAGAACGAATCACATTAAATAGTTTTATATGTCTGAAAGCAAATGAGACATTTATTGGGGTCATCCCTAATGATTAACCCATATAAAAAAATTATTAGATTGTGTCATATTAGTACCGATAAAGACTATACATTTGAAAAGTGCAATTAAAAAAAAAAATGCCTTACGAAAGTTAATTGAAATTTAACCTTTCCTTAGCAATATCATCATTTAAAGAAAGAAATTTTGTTAGAATTTTCTTTGTTTCGAAAATCATATCGAACATTCTACATTTTTGTTTTTTGACTCATTATTTTTCCCTAATAAGTTATACATTATTGAAAGTTTACTTTTTAAATAGTATATTTGGTTTAATATAAGTTAAGAATGTTAAATATGATAAATGATTATTAACTAATTTTTAAACCGGAAGTTACCATTTGAAGATAAATAAGTGTGTCTGCCATAGTGAGTTTCAGCGGAGATTTTGGCCGCTTTATCAAACATTTCCGGGAATCAGGGTAAAATAGAGATAATCGGGAGAGAAAAAAATTTGCGCGTAAAACTAAGACTTATTTAAGCTAAGCGCTTAATGTGTCACACGATAAGCTACACATCTTAACAATTAAAAATAATTGTACGTGACAATATCATCATAGTTGTCTCATATTTGACCCATTTGTAAGGGCAAATTGGTTAGAGCAATGATATTTTCTTTTTTAAACATTCAGAAATTATCTTTCATAAATAGTTAGAAAAACTAAAACACAAATTACAGTATTTTTTTTTAAAAATTGGCACCGATTCTATAGCTGCAAAATAACAGTGAAATTTTGCAAATGTTAATCATATTAGCATCGATTGCTCCCATACATTTATTACAAAAGTTTGCGCTTTTCGAGGCAAATATAATTGTTTGAATAAGTAAAATTCGCTAAAAAATTACCCAATTCCGTCATTTACGTTGAAAAACCGTTTCACATCAATTGTTGATGATCAAACCTTTAGGTCTCGTAATTTTGATGACGATGCAGAAAACAGAGGAGCTCCTCTATGAAGGATTTGGACTTTCAAGTCGACTTTTGCTGTGATGTCATCCACCAGGTAAATTCATAAATATAAACTTAAACGATGTTAATGTTGCCATTATGTTGTTAGAAATTTTAAATGTCACAAATTAAAACACTTTCCTTTACGTTAAGATCTCAACTTGGCTCCTGGTATTTAAAAGAGAGGACTTATAAGTTCTTGGTGTGCGTTGGAGAACTAATTTCAAAAGGAAGTATTTTTAAAATTGATAAAACAATTTTCCTTAAAAATTATACTTACGCTTGAGGAACTACACTTGAATATTTGCTATTTTGTCCTGGTAAAAATAGAGGGCGCCATGGAATTTTCCAAGCATCAGCACATCTAGAAATTGAGATCACAACCACAGAAGAAAGGACAAATATTGATAGCATTTTTTATCCAATTATCTTTTCTTGAGCTAAAAGAAAGGAATTGAGTTTAAATAAAATTAATCGAAGTGCTTTTTTTTTGTAAACAATTTTAATAAATCAATAAAATAACATTGTTTTAAAGAAGACGTTATACGCGACGGGAGAAACTTTTCATAGCAAATTCTCTTTCGCCTCCAAAAAGCAATTTAAAATTTGTAGTACAGAAAAGGGGAGTTCATTCATACAAATCAAGAATAGTTCGTGAAGTTTCAAATGATGAAAAAAAAAAATTAAATATCAAAATGAAAATAAATTATGAGAGGACACGTTAGGATTACGTACTCTCTTCCAATAATTAGTTTGCATTTTGACATTTTAAAAGAAAAATTTTCAGCAATTGAAACTTAGGTTTATCTGAACTCACTTTTTATTTATTTATATTTTAAATTAGTTATGGAGAGGAGATAGAATCTGTAATGAAAAGTTTCTCCAGCGGTAAAAATCCTTAAAAATTTTTTTAAAAAGTAATAATAAAAAAAAAAAACTTTGTATTTTAAAAACGAATAATCAAAATCAATAAATTATTTCTCAGTTTACATTTAAAAATTAATTAAAAGAAAACTATAAAACTTTTAACCACTTAACTTTTTGCTCGAACACGGTTCGAGGGCAGCGAAGGGGGACTTATTTGACTTGCCTGAACCCCACTCTGGCAGTGTATTTTCTTACACCAATCCACTGATTTGCCAGGAATCTTAACATTTTTTACTTCTTTGTATTGCAAATACAGTCTTTAGTAATCCAGGAAAGAGTGGATTCAGGGACCGCGGAAGTAGGGAGGGGGGCAGGGGGCTTCAATCTCCTCATATATTTAAAATGAAAGGACACAGCTCCTTCTAAGATTACAATTTTCATTTAATATTTGTGAAAATTGAAAAAATAGATAATTTTTTTGTCTCGAAACTCTTAAAAAAAAAAAGGAGAAGAAAACACCTCTATTACAAGCGAGCTACCAAATCATCCCTTACTCATCCCTCCGTAGAGGGTCTTTATTGCTGACCACCGATGGGGAATATTCTTGCTTTCAAATGTCACATCAAACAGAATTTTAAAAAAAAAAAAAATTATAATAAAAAATAAAAAAAAAATAAAAAAAAAAAATATATATATATATATATATATACACTGAACGAGTGAAAAAGAATTCTTTTTCAAATAATTCATTACTTAAATGAAAAGCAAACCTGTTCCTATATATATATATATATATATATATAGGAACAGGTTTGCTTTTCATTTAAGTAATGAATTATTTGAAAAAGAATTCTTTTTCACTCGTTCAGTGTATTACGCTTTGCGAATTATTTCTTTCCAATTTTGTCGTGAAATAAAAGAAGAATGGGTGACAGTTAGTGGCTCATAACAGAATATAATTATGTCTCCATGTTTTAAAAATATACCATACGAAAGTTGAATTTTCAAATCGAAATAAAAATGTAAGTATTCAAAAAACTAATGTTTTCTTTCTTCTATTTAACCCCGGTAAACTTTTCCTTCCAGTTTAATATCTTCTTCAGAAAAAGTCAACTTTATGTAAAAACGCTTATTTTATCAAAAATTAATGAATACAATACTTTTTAACAATCTTGATTGCTGATTTGGACTCATATAATCGATTAGAATACAGAATTGCTAAAAAAATAATAAGCTTATTTTTGGTTGCAATATGGCATGAAAACAATACAGTTAAGTGGTTAATTTTGTTTAACTTTATGTAGCTATTCTGGGGAAAATGCCAACCATAATAAATTTAATTGGGAACGCCACTTAAAAAAATTTAAAAAGATTTTTTATATTATTTCTTTTAAATTGTTGCATTATTTGGAATTCTACACATTTTAAAATATTGTCCAATTTAAAAATAATCTGAAATGCATAAAAATGAAAAATAAGACTTTTTGCATTGAACACGATTTGATATTGATATTATTATATTATGAGTCACTTTGAAAGGATATCGCGTTTAATAGTAAAAGTTACACAAGATTTTAATTCTTATAAATTTTCAGTGTGTGACGTCATAATGATGCAACTTAAAATTGGAATTTTTTTATCTCCTGGTCAGAGAGTGGGTTTGAGGGTTTATCAATTTATTAAATCAAAATTTTTATATCTATTTTTTTGCGAAGTGTATGTGTTGTAATTAAAATTCCTTTAAAAAAAGAAATTTCTATAAGTGACAACCTGTTAAGCAAAAAATAAAGCCAAGCTTACTAAAAACTAATTCTACATGAAAATTTTTAAATTGGTACGCATTCTCCTAAAACTCTCTTTAAAGTTTCCAGATTGTTTTTAACCAAATCAAACTGAAATTTCAATACCATATTAAAATTTCAAACTTATTAACTTATTTGTTACTTTTTTTTTTGCCAGGTAGCCACGTAAGTTTTCGTCTCTTGTTTTTATTGAGCTCTAGAGAAAGCAATCTAAACATGAGTCAGATATTTAATAAAAATTGTGTTAAAGAAAGTATAGTTAAAGAAAGTAAAGTTTCCGAATAAATAACTCAGCATCTTAATTATTTTTTTAGGAATGTTATTTAAAAAAATTCTCAGTGAGTACAAAATCATTATAAAGTTAAAATAAAAATGATAAAAATGGGAAACGAAGATTTCTAAAAAAAACAAAAAACAAAAACAACCAATTGAAATAATTGAAGTGATGCATACCAATGATAAAATTCAAATCTCACTCAGTTTAATCTTCTTTTTTTTTTCGCTATCATCTCATGCGTAATAATATTTTGGTTTTATGTGATATTTATTTGTTGGAAATATTATAGAACGATAGGTTGGAAATAATACTTAGTAACTGTAAGTAGAAATTTCAAAGCATAGTTTATATTTAGTTAAACTTATAATTTATTTATGTAGAATACCTTTCTACCCTTAAGTGCCTAATTTATTTCAGAATAAGCTTTAGAATTACATACTTTAATTATTTTTCAAAAAATTATCTTTGCTACTGAAATGCTACAAAAAATTTCATAATTACATGGCAGCCTTTTTTTTTTTCAAATCTACAGGATTTTTGATTCACAAACTTATCTAGATGTAAAATATTATCAAACCGCTTTTTGATAATTCCTTGGTAGAATGGTTTGTTATTAATTATTATACCGAGAAATTTTGATTCGTTTTCAAATCTATAATTCAAATTTTTATTGCTTTATAAAATACAACGGAAAAGCCTGGACGTCTGTCAAAAAATACGATTTGTTACATCATGTTTTTACTCGGCATTCGTAAGCATTTTTAAAGCATTCGACTTTCATTTTGCATTTCGTTAAATTTTGTTTTTCTTTTGCGTTATAACCGCCGTAGAACAGCCAATTAACCAGATTACGACTACCAATTTTCGACTACGTAGCCTTGTAATTTTGAACCCAATCTAAAAGACAAGAAAACTCCATAATACAAAAAAAAAACAACAAAAAAAAAAAATTAATAAATAAATAAATAAAAATGGCGGACCATTCCGAATAGCTTTTGAATCTAATGATCGGATCTTCGCCTTCCAGAACTCATTCTGAATGGTTTGAGGGGGCTGACTTCATATATATTAATTAATAAATGCAGGCGATATTTTAAATTGCGAAAGATATAAGACACAGAAACATACTTTTTCAGGAACTAACCCACATTTGCATTACGTGGGGAGCAAAACCACAAAACCCTCATACGGTTAGTCTGACGACAAGGGGACTCCAAGCACTGAGGATATTTTACGTCCATGATACTAGATTGTAATGGTTACGAAATTAGGATAACCTCAAATTGATTTGATGAGTGTAGTTGGCTACCACTTGAATAATTTTTGCAGACTTTTGGGAGTCCTGGTATAATAAAGATAGCGAGTGCGTACCTCCGCAGATGATTTTTTTCAGACGGTGATTTTGATGTGGTGGACTTATTTTTAGCTGCACTTATCGATGAAGTAATTTTCTATAAGTAGCTTTGTGGTTTAAGTGATTCGGACAGTTAACGGACGGGTTGCCCTGAAATAGTTTAAGATAACTCGGGATAGTAAACTAAAGAATTTTTCACTTTTAAAATATTAAAAATTCAACTTCACTTACTTAACCCTTAATAGTGGGAAATTTCAGATTTTAGACTAATGTCAAATTATAAATTTTGGACCGTAGATAGCACTCCCTAAATAATGAAATGTACTTAAGTTCTATGTCTCTTTAAAAATAGTGGTTGCTGAAAAGGACTGTAATTTTTATAAGCAAAAAGTTTTGCAATACTGCATCGGAAAGGTTAAACCCCATATATCGTGTTTGTTTCAGTTTCTTATCTTTAACAATAGAATAGAAATGTTAGGATTTTTTTTTAATGTGGGGAAAGGATAACGGTTAATAACAAATACACTATTTCTCAAGAGATTGAGGTTAAAATTTATCAGTTAGATAAAAACGTTTTATCGTAGTCTATTGTGTTTTAATGTTAAAGTTTAGGAAATTAAGTTCACACTTTTTTGAACAAGATATGCTAATTAAGTGTTTTTACATTTAGTTAAACTTATAACTTATTTGTGTTGAATAACTTCTACCCCAAAGTGTCTTAATTTGGTTTTATTTAGCAATAAAAATTTAGAATTATAAATTTGAAAACGAATCCAAAAATCTACTCTTTTTTTTTTGTTTTATTAAAAAAATGTATTTCTCCCCTCTCCAATTGAAGTAGTACTTTTAAATAAAATAAGGCATAATAAGATGACTTTTCTGCTACAAATTAGTTCACAGCCATAGATAAAAAAAAAAATTGCATAAAAAAGACAATTCTAGGAACTATGCAATTTAAAAATTCTACAGATTTTTTTTTCTCCTAAGTATCTTAATATGTCATATTTTATTTAATAACAGAAGTTTAAAAGGAAAAACATGTAATTGATTTTAAAAAAGTGATATTGATATGATTCTAAGAATTGATTTTTCAAACAAGAAGTATATTTTTAATCTTTTTCAGTAGCGTAGAATTTTTAAATGAAATAAGGCATATCAAGATAACATTTCTGTAACAAATAATTATATAGCAATAGATAAGAAATGCATGAAAAACTAGTCTGAGGAATTCAACATTTCAATTCCTTATTGAAATACGTATATATATATATATATATATATATATATATATATATATATATATATATATATATATATATATATATATATATATATACACAATCGACATGCATTTTACATTAGAAGTCAACTGCAACGTTACAAGACTTACTTCGAGTAGCATGTCGTCAGCACCCGCGCTTCTCATTGCTCTTCAAGATTTCTGGGATAACTTGAGAGAAATTTATTCCTTTAAGACCTCGTAGCCAGTACAGTATCTAAAAAAGAACTAATTTGTACGTAGAAAAAAGTAATTTCACCTGTCATCCATTCTTACAGAAGCGCAACGGGGTACGTTTAAAGAGAAAGATAATAAAATAATAATAATAAAAGAAAACTAATTGTTTCATTTTCTCCTACTTGTCTGCTTTACTTGGTGATTAAAATTTTTTTAAGTTATTTTTTATTTGGGAAAAAAAATGTTTAAACTTGACCGATGTATCACAATGTTGTTAAGAAGGTTCCTCTTAAGGAAGAAAATGTCACTTTCAGTTTTCGCTAATTTTAGATTTCTGCTGGAGTGTAACAACATTTATTTGCAGTTTTTATTTTAACAGATTGCAACGATTTCTTACAAGGAAATGGACGATTACTTCATTTCTAGCCCATTTTTATTTTTATGTCACATTTATTCTAGTGTTTCTGTAACTCTCTATGATAAGCTTTGAGCTTCAAAACAAGTTCAGGTACAAGTTGCCTATGGAGAATAATTAGTTGATTGTTAGAAAGACAGTGTTTTGTAAATCAAAAATTCATGAGAAAAATTCTTAAAGATCCTACCGGCAGTTGTCAATAACAGCAACCCTTAATGAGTGCGTCATATATTTTTCAATATTTCAAAACCTTATTTACCTTTCCTTAACTTTTGATGACACATGTCATTTCTTTTAACAATTTTCTTTAGAATAATTACTACAATTTACAAGATTTTCAACATATACAATTGCATTTTTTTTTAAACATAGGATAAAACAAAATATTTCTAAATTGTTTGTTAGCAATTTAAATAAAATTTATAAAAATTAATATTACCTCATAATTCTAATTACTTGTTTTTTTTTTTTTTTCTTTTTAAATTTTATCCATTTAAATGTATTTGTTAACTTTATTGTTAACATTATTTTTCCTGGTACAGATAAGTTCTTAATTCAAATTTTCCATCTAAAATAACTGTTAAAAGTAATTTAATAACGAAAATTTAGTATGAATTTCAGTATCGTAGCATGTCCCTTTTTTTAAATACTACTCCCCTATAATTATAAAAAAATTTCTACAAAGAATTTTAATTAAAAACTGCATTTAGATTCAAAATGAGTAAAAATGTATTATAAATGCGTGTCTACTTTGTAGCAAGAACTTTTATCGTATGAATTGTACTTAGTTAAACGTAAAGAAATGGGGAAAAATGAATTAAAGTCGAATATCCAACTTTTTTGTTCTGCTTCAAGTCAGTGTGGAAGGTTGCACACCACACTAAATAATATGAAAATATTTACAGCAGATCTGAGTGTTTCAAAGTATACGTATTTTTCAATTTAACTACCACTTTAAAGCAATACACAGGTCAGACTTGGGGCGTGTCTTATAGAATATTCTCCTTCTTTATAGAATAGTATATATTTCTGTATCTATATAATTCGGAAAACAACAATAAAGAATCATCCGAATTACTTGAAATAGTATCATTTGTGCTGATTATTAATAAATTTTTATCGTTTTCTTGATAAGTATTTTTTAGTTTTGAAAGAATAATTTCAACTAGAATTCAGCTATTCTGTTTTCAAGTTACATATTGAAATTCATATCGAGATCATACAATTATAAAATTTTGTTGTGTGGTATGTTATCTAAAAGTAATGAAGGGATAATCTACGTATATATTATTTGAAAATAAAATTTTCAAGCTACGAACATTTCATTTGGAATTCTCCGGATTTATAAAGCAGGTGAGTGTTATGATTTTTATAATAAAAAATTTGCTTGTAAAAATTTTTTTTTCTTATTTGATGATAGTTTTCTACAGAATGGTTTTTTACGTCTGATTTAAGAGCTATAAGAATAAAAAAAACAATATGAAAGTTTTTTATTTCAATATGAGGAATTTTTAAAATCGTTTTTTTATCCTAGGAATTCTTTATTTTACGTTTTTCAGTTTATAACTTTTTGATAAAAATTGTTGCCAAAATACTTTTTTTGAAAAATTAAACGGTATAACATTATGTGTTTATGTATACTTCTTGCATATTCTAATGTTTGAAATAATATGATTCAGAAAAATATGGAATAAAAATTCGGTACTTTACGTATTAACGCCACCGCAGCTACAGATTTGGCGGTTTTTAAGGGCCGCCAATCTACACCTAAAATTTTTGCGACAAATCTTAAAATAAAACACTTCACTTAAAATCAAAACACTTTCAAAATTCAAAACACTTTTTTTTAAATCAAAGTAGTCAATTGGATTTCGGTGGAAAATGGGCAAATTATTAGAGATTAACATAGATTCAAATCAATCTCTATATTCTTTCACCTGATGCTGTCGCCATATGAACTATAATAAATAAGATCCCCAATGAAATAACATTTCCAAAACTTACGTTTACCAAGATAAAGTTTCATGTCATGGGAATTGGTACATTTTCGTTTCTTTGGAAAATATTTTGCTCCTGAAAAAATAAAATTGCATCTTGTTCTGTTTTTGGCAAATCCCAAAGACGTATTGTAGTAGCGCTAAAAAATGGCGTCAAAAATCAGCAAACAACAAGGCAACAAGGAATCCAAAAGATGATATCCGGGATTATTTGATGATAATTTTCTATAGAATGGTTTTCTACGTCCGATTATGACTAAAAAAACAAACAAAAAATATGAAAGTTTTTAATTTTTATGTGAGGAATTTTTAGATTTTTTTTTCCGTAAGCATTATTTATTTTACGTTTTTTAGTTTCTGAATAATGATTTTTATTGAAACTAAAAAATTTTTGATAAAAATTGTTGTCACAAACCTTTTTTTTACAAAATAAAATTATATAAAATTATGAGACTTATGTATACTTTTTGCTTATTTTAATGTTTGAAGTAATATGATTCTTAAAATTATGGAATTTGAAGTTGGGCTTTCATGTAATATCATTAAATTTAGTAAAAGTATTTCTCACGCATTAGGTTTTAACTCTAATAAGAAGATGCATATTCTTTTCTGTTTATTTACAAATATTTTGTCGTTTTTTTAATGTTCCTTCTCTAAAAAAAAAAATTGCAATTTGTTTTCGTTTGCATAAAAAAGAATATCAAACATTTTTCTTTTTTAAATTTAATAAGCCACAATAAAGAAGGAACTTTACAATGCTACAAGCTACAATAAATACGTCTCCAGAGTAACTGAATGACTGTTCATATAGAAATCGCATGTATTAGTCTCATACAACTACGCCCCCTATAGTTCGTTGCTATCGCGAATCATTACTAGCCAATGCAATTTTATGCCAAAAAACGCAAGGAAATATTTGTGGAAGTAAATTCTGTTCGCGAATGATAGAACTCGAAAAACTTTTTCAACTGTTGAGTTGTAACTTCTTCACGTTTGTTTACGACGCCATATTGTTCTATCTTGGCAGCTTTCTTTTCAACTACTTAAGGTATTTATAATTTAGTAATTATTAGTAAACTTTATAAATTTCAATGATAGTTACATGAAACGTTAAAGAAGTATTGTAAGTAATGTTTTGTCTTTAGTTAAAAAATCATGTTTCTAATAAAGTCAGTAAATATTATGAGTTGTGATCATTTTTGACATTATTGTTCGCTCGTAGTAGTTGACTTCTCAGTTAAAACTTATTGTTTAGCTATAAATAATAAGTACTGTAATTTGTTCAGAATATGCTTGTAAAACAACGTTTGCTAAGTAATTCGACTGTGACACAGTTTTTCAGCAACAATGAATAAGATAAAAATAATTGTCTGTAAACAAATTAGCCTAGTTAAAACAATTATAAAATTAATAATCTGCTACTTTTACCTCAGTTCAAACCATTGCATTCTAGAATGTTTAAAGTTTAATACAGACAACATTGTTACCGTATTAAAATTTCATGTCTAAAATATCGCAAAACAAAGAACTAAACATTTTTATTTAACTTTCTTGGGGATATTTCAGTATAGTGATCTGTCGCGCCAACTTCAATCGCCAACGTGCCAAATAGATTTTAAACTTGCAATTAAAAAAAAAATATGTAGATGTTTGCCCGGGGTTATACCTTTCGAGTTTGACCCTTTCTGTGATGTTTCTTTTATTTTAATAAATATTTATTAAATAATTATTATAATAATAATAATTAGTCTAATAAATAATTATTGTTTAATGAAGTTTTTAAATAAATGTCTATTATAAGTAATATGAGACTGTAAAAATTTAATTGAACAATAAAAAAATAAATGTGACAAAATTTAGTTATGCATACTGACTTTTAAAGAATGTTATGTAAAAATATTTGGGAGGAGGGGCAAAATATATTTAATATATATATTACAACTTTGAAATATGTGAATTGTTAAAGAATTCTCCTTCTACATGGTTTTTTCAACCATAAATTTATGACTTTGAATTCTAATAGTATCATTTTACATTGACGTACTTTTACATAAAACGATTTTTAAAATAAGCAATTGTTTATTTAATACTTTTTGGCACTCTTTTTGTTGACTTGCCACATAGCGCGAAGTTATTTTCAGGTCTAATAAAAGGGGTTGAAGGGTTTTGCAGTTTGAATTTAAAAAAAAAATATGTGATAGTTTGCTTGTGAGTGCTTATGAGCTAAATTCTTTTAATTAATCTTCTTCCCCGTGTGTTATTTTTTGTGTGACACTAACGAAATTTTTTTGACGCTGGTATTGATACCGGAATTTACCCATTGAATTTCATTGTAAAGGATATTACAATTTCTTAAAAACATTTTCAAATTAAATCGTTAAAGTTTCAAATAAATATTCAATGTTTAATAGTTTTAAATTTGTATTTTTTTTTTTTTTTTCATTGTAAAATCAAATTTATTTTCGTTTTAAATTTCAGTTAGCATTTCATCTTCACGAAAATATACTATCAAGAAACTGTTGGACACTACAAATAGAAATTGCACACTATGATGAAAAACTGGGAGTTCTAAGTTCGATCCTTACTGCGAATGATTTAACCAGTGTGATATTCAGCAAGGACAACTTTAAATCAGCTGTGGCGTAAAAACCTCATGTTGAAGAAAGATGTTGTATGTTCAGATGTATTTAATAATTGTATGATCTCGATATGAATTTCAATATGTAACTTAACAGAATAGCAGAATTCTGGTTGAAATTATTCTTTCAAAACTAAAAAATACTTATCAAGAAAACCATAAAAATGTATTAATAATCAACACAAATGATACTATTTCAAGTAATTCGGATGATTCCTTACTGTTGTTTTTCGAATTAAGTACATAAATTATTATTATTATATAAATATATTATTATATAATTATTATTATATAATAATTATATATATATTATTTATATATAATATTTATATATATATATATAGATAACAAAATATATATTATTCTATAAAGAAGAAGAATATTTTATAACTATTACAGTTCTGTGCGTTCAGAAATCACATTTATTCATTGAATGATTACTTCATTGTTGCAATGTTGACCTCACTTCAATTTGTAATGAATTGAAGAAAAGAAAAAAAAATTATTTTACCGTAATACGCACATCTGTAACAGCATGCGATCACGAAATCAGAATTTATGTTTTTGATAAAAGAAAGGTAAAAACTATTGAGAAATTGTTCTTTAAATGTTGGGTGCGTTCTATTTCAGAAAGATTTACCGATGTTTCGGGTCGTGTTTTCAAGTTTTTCAGTCTTTTCCTTGAGGAAATTTTGCTTTTTATTTGCTGCTTAAAAAAATGACGTCCTATTTTGCTAATGATTTTGATAGAACTTAATGAAAACTTAGTAAATAAATAAAAGCCTGAAAATAATCTATCCGCTAGAGTTCGTACTCGAGCGTTGCGATCGCGAATGGGCCATCTGAGGGGAAGACTGGTTTCATGCCTTTAGCCCTTCTCCTTTCCATCCCCTCATCTTTTCAGTTGTATAGGAATGAACTACGATATTTTTCCTTTTAGTTTTTATTTAACAGAAATATTTTTTAGAATTTTCATTAATGCTTTCCTTTTAGAACAATGTTTAATGCAGTTTTCAGTTCCAGATATTTTTCCAATTTAAATGATTTTAATGTGTATGAAAATCAAGACATAAATTAACGGACTTTCTTATTCTATGACTCTCCACACGCTACTGGTGAAAGCTTGCAAAGTGTTGCCATAGGTAGAGAGTTCTGATCTGCGCCCCCAGTAGCCCATTTCGATCGCCAATGAAAGATTGACTTTGGAAGACATTTTCTCGGCATGCGAACCAGAACCGGTCTAGTGGAATAAAAAGCCCTGGATACTTATCCAGGGTCTAAGTGAAATATAATTATTGGCGAAACACTCCGTGATTTTTTGCGTCCCGCAGTGAACTGATCGTTAAGACACGGTTCCCAGCAGATCACCGAAGTCAAGCATCACAGGCTGCGGTCAGTGTGCGGGTGGGTGACCACTTGGATCAGTCTGCGTGGGGATCGAGGGTGTGCGGTATTGGTCCTCGTTAAACTGTGCTACCGTAAAGTGCTCGACTTCGCGTGCAGGTCGTTGGGCTACCGAAGCGGGGGTGCCATCCCCTCTGCAGAGGATCAAAATTGTGATGGCATGTCCTCGGATCATCCTCAGGGATGTTTCCCAGACCGTCACCAATAGCCCATTGTGCAGCTCTAGTGCGACGTAAATGAACTACAACTGACAACCGTGATTTTTTGCTTCTCGTGCAGTGAACAGTGAGAATGACCTATACATCAGCTCAGGGGTCATTCTCACTGCATACGATTCAAGTAACTCTGATATCTGTCGATGAAATATGAAAAGCTGATTGGTGATGACCCTCGATTTACGATTAAAGGTGAGGCAACTGCATGCAGTGAGAATTCCAGATCTTAGATATTTGGATATCTAAATATCCAGAATCTAAGTGAAATATAATTATTGGCGAAAAACTCCATGATTTTTCGCTTCTCGTGCAGTGAACAGTGAGAATGACCTATACATCAGCTCAGGGGTCATTCTCACTGCATACGATTCAAGTATCTCTGATATCTGTCCATGTAATATGAAAAGCTGATTGGTGATGACCCTCGATTTACGATTAGAGGTAAGGCAATTGCATGCAGTGAGAATTCTAAAAATGAGGTCACATGCTCACAGGCAAGGGGTTTTGTTTGTTTCAAAAAAAAGTACTATTCCTGCAGAATATAGTTTTAATAATTTTTCAATACTTAAAATTTTAAACGAATGTTAAATTTCCCCCCACTCAAAATCACGTGGTTAAATATTTTGTCTTTAATTTGCTTCTACCCTATAATCTTCTGGTTAGTTTCGATTTCTTGATGAAGTGAATTAAGTTAGTAATTAAACATTGTTATTTTTTGTTTTGATGGTTTTGACAGTTCTCGCATAAATAAGAAATTGACACAAAATGATTTTTTGAATTTAATATATTGGATATATAAAGGTATTTACCATTTTTCTTTTTTCTAACGTACGCGTACAATATTTTGTGACATTCAATGTTTAAAACTTCCATTGATTGATAATCAATTCTTTACTCTAATATTAATTCCCTGGAAATCCTCCAAAATCCAATGTTTGTCATCGATTTTAATAAATTTATAAGTGTTGTAGAATATGAGGTTTTATGTTTTTTATTCTTATCAATTCCATTTTCCTTTCAAAGTTCATGATATTAAATGTTTATTACTCTAAAAGCCAAAAACAAATAATATATTCTTTAGGATCGGGAATATTTCAATTGGAAAAGTTTTTTTCTTCATATCTTTGACTAGGTCATCTATAATATTCCTTGTTTAAAATATATTTTGTTTAATTTCTTTTAATTTTCCATATGGTACTCATACTTCCATCAATATAAGATTCTTTAAGAATTATTGATTTTTTAATTGTTTGAGTAAAAGTGAAGTAGGCTCTTTATTTTGAAGCTTTTTCTGTGTATAAAATCTTCCATTTTCCTATTTCTATCTTGATTTCGTATTATTTGAGACTCTCGATTTTAAGATTATTTTTTTTAAAGAACATAAAAAACACCGAAATAAGGGATGCACCCAATTAATCATATATTTTTTCTAATGTTTAAAATGTAATTAAGTTCCATTAGATTTTGTTAAGCTACAGTTTGTTTGTTTATTAAATTATGAAATGAAGATAACATTTTAAGAGACAAAAACTATTAAAATATAGTGTACTTATCAATTTTTTAACTCAGTTAAAAGATATATTACCACCCTATCTACATCCGATGCATACTATAGTATATTAGCCACTTGCTACCACAATTTTTTAAATAATAATTGGTTGAAAATTTTATTATTGCTTTTTCTCCCAGACATTGATAAGCACAAAATTTATTGAATAATAATGAGATTGATTACATAATTATTATGTTTTTTAAGCATGTTTTCATCAACTATTGCAGTTCTTGAGATATGTGAAAATAATTATAATTTTAAGATATTGTGTATAAAATCTTATAAAAAAGTATATAATCTAAATGAAGAAAAGAAGTAGGGTTTTCATTTTCAATAGTGTAAAAAAATATTAATAAATACAAAATTGCATTTTTCAATTAAACAGGGAACATAATTTGCATGTTATTTAATATCTTTATTACTGCCGCAAAAGTTGTTCAAGCTTTGAATTACTACTTTGTTTATACATATTTCTTTATTTAAAGCTTGTTATTTTTTAATTTCTGAAATTAATTGCCTATACTTTTATCATACTCATTATCAAATCAAAATCCCTTACTCACTTTATTTCTTTTATATACCATTATATATGTACTAAAGTCCGAACACTGGCTTGTAAAGATTTTAAATAAGAGTGACAGTGTGTATGTTTGATAAATAAATATTAAAAATCTTGTGAATAATATTGTAGAAACCTGCATAGATTAAAAATTCAGGAGAAAAAAAATCTTATCTCGAAGTTAAAATATATGAAGATAAGTGGAAAAATTTGGTGGTCAATTTTTATAGAAATTTTGTTTATTACTGAAAAATATTTTTTTTGTCTTGCTTTATGGAAAGCAAATTAATTGTATAATATTAAATATAATGCATAATCTATTCTTAAAGCTGACTATAAATTATTTCTCTAAATTCGAAATGATTCTGCTTATGGAGGCTGAAAAATTTTAATCGCAAAACTATTTTTGATACCAGTGATGCTTAATTTATTATGGTAATAGGACTATTAGGTACTTGGTCACCCTACAAAAATACAATCTAAAATTCGTTAATACATCCCAAATATTAAACAAATTGTTTATATTTGATTTTAAATAAAATTATTGAATTTGAACAGCTGGAAGAACAGCTCCATTTTTACTTACTTTAATTTTGTACTTTTTATCATTTTCTAATCCTTTTCTTTGGTTTTTATGCTTTTTTTTTCTTTCTTTTTTTTCTTCTTGGGTTTTATACGTTTTAAAATGTTTTGTCTCTCAATACCTGAATTTCAGGTTCTGTGTTGAGAAAAAATATGTGAAATATTGTTCTGAATTTAACATCAGAGTAGTTTTGATATGTATATAAATCAAATCAAAATATACATAAATCAAAGGTTTTACATGATGTTTTTGTTGCACATTTATAGAACTTTATTGTAAAAGGTAATGAGTATCATCATTCACATAAAACTGGATGAAAATAGCACTGTATCCAATAAACAAGCTAAGCGATTATCTGAGGGTTAGAGAGTGTGTTGAGCGGGGAATAGAGATTTCTAATATTTTAGTAACTTTTACTTTAGTACTCAATTACTTTAGTTTAGTAACTCAATCTGCCCTGGTGCAATATTGCAATAATATTTTGTAAACACGCTGTAATTATTAAAAAACTTGTAAATTGATTTTTTTTATAAAAAATATTTTTAAATTTTAAAACTCATTGCAAAATATCAAAAACCACCAAAATCTAAATTTATGTAAAATTTAAAGAAAAAATTTTAACAGTTATATTCACTAAAATATTTGTTGATCTCAAATTAATTAATAAAACTAAACTTAACCATTTTTTCGTGACATGTCTAAGAACTACTCTCAAATCAGGCATGAATGAAAAACTCTCATTATGAATGGTGGTAATATAAGCTGTGTAGGTGAATGCAGTTTGGAAAAAAATACTGAAATGCACAAAATGTTCTTGTTACATTTTTACATATGTCCTTAAAAAGGTACTGAGCACATATGGGATAATTAATATGTAATATAATGCTAAAGAACAAGAGGAAACAAAAAAGATGTTTTGAAGCAACCTGCCTGTTATGAAATGGAAAGAACTGTAACAGTTTTAACTTTGTTAAATTTTCTAAAATATTGAGTTCCAGCTGCAATTCTCTAGTTATTGTTGCGTTCAACTATACCCCTCCCAGTATCTTATTAAATTCATTGCATTAGTAATTAAGTACTAATATACAGCATAATTTTCTATATTATAGTTTGTAAAGGAAAAAAAATCTCTTATATTCAAATGTATTTTGATAAAAAATGCATTGTAAAATGTAAGTGCCCTTAATACCAGTTTTTGGCTAACTTTTATTACTAGGTCTGCATTGCTTTAAAAAAGTTTTTTTTTTTTTTTTTTTTTTTTTTTTTTTGAGGACACAATCCCTTGTAAAAGTTATATGTAAGCTTGTTCAAAAGAAATTAACTTACAAAAGGTTTAATTTTCCTTTTATCAAAATCTCTTTAAAATCACGACATATTATGTTGTTCATTAAATGAATACTAAAGCAGGAATATATACTTGATGATATAAAACGTCATTTGCTTCAAAAGATATGAAGTTGGTAATTATTTATTGAGTACAATCATGTTGACTTTTATTACCATCTTCATATTTTTTTAAGCAAATGAAGTTTTATGTCGCGTGTTCATTTTCTTCTTATTATTATTATTTGAGTGATTAAAACCACAAATTAAGTTCTTGATTTCAAACTTTGACATTATTCCATTTCGTTTTTTGCTTTTACATATTTTAAAAGATTAAAAAAAATTTAAGATTTTCTCCGTGTTCGTTAAATTAGTTTATTTTACTCATGATTTTTGTGATTGTTAACTTTAAATTGTTCACTTTAAGTCTTAAAAGTTTGCCTGTAAAACGTTAGAGTTGTTATGGCAAATGCTAGTGTGAAAGATCTTGAAATATCGAATTCTAGAGAGGGGGAAATGAAACATAGCAATGAATCGATGAATCAGGCAATCGGCAAATCAGTAAATGAGAGAATGGATGGGCGTCTGCGAATCAGTAATGAAACGAACCAGTATATAAATAAATAAAAAAAATTGTAAACCAATAATTTGTGGTGCCGTGGTCGACGACCTTATCCCCCCCCCCCCAATCCCAATCTGAGATATAATTGGATACGATATTTAATAATTAACGATAAATGATTATTAAATTTAGGATTAATTATTATTTTAAATAATGATGATTTTAGTTATTTTAACTTATTATCTTGGGAATGGATGATAATTTTAGAAGCTGCCTATATGGATCCCAAAAACAACATTCTTAAATGGCGCTAATTTTGTCTTTGGTCTAGTCTCTTAAATTGATTACAGGGATCTGTCCAGATATTTTGTGAAAGGTCCTGTTTTTGTGAAATTGTGAAAAAAATTATTCACATTCTTTCAACCAGGGTCCTGCTTTTATGAATTTGTGCAAATAGGGTCCGGTTATTGCAAAAAACTTCAAGGAGTCTTTAAATTGTAAATAGATAGAAGATTATGCTCAGCACTGTAAAATTATAATAATAATAATAAAAAAAAAAAAAAAATAGATTTTCAAAAATAAACAGCAATTGCTGCTTCTAAATTTGAGATGCAACATACAAATATTTAGTATTTAGCCTATACTGCTGAACGAAGAATATTCATTTCAGACGAATAATGGAAGAATCGTCTGCCGAAGACAAAACTTAATTCGTTTACATCCATCTTTCTTGTTTTCTGCCCTGGGAGGGGTTTATTCAATTAACAAAACAATAATGAAGTTAACAAATTTGTGAAGGGTCCGTTTTTAAGTTAAAATATTTTGTGTACGGTCCTTTTTCATGAAAAGATATTTTGTGAAGGGTCCGTTTCTAATCGAACAATAATATTAAAATTAATGAATTTTTAATATATTTTAGAGCAATGATCATTATGTTTTGTATTTTATACAGTATTTCATGTTGTCAGATGCTTCGCGTTTTCCATCAAAACAGGTGTGGCATTTATTATTTTGTCACTTCTCTCTGCCAAGTGATAAGAATCGTTCTTTGTGTGTTATTTGAGTTCTAAAATAAGTTGTATTCTGAGATATAAACAGGTTTTTTTTCTCTCCCCTTTAACGTAAAAATGTTTTTATTTTATTTATCTATTTTATACTAACTTATATTGACTGTTGGACTAATTAGTAATAACAAAGAGTGCTGAGTGATAGTTATAATTAAATTAAAGAAAATTAAGAAAGATAGGATGTATGTTATTCAAAAGTAAATTATTTAAAAACTTAAAATAAGAAGATCTTGAACTTCAGTAGTTATTAACTAGGAGAGCCAAATCAAATTAAATCACGTCTTTGTGAGATTATTGGTCGCCACTGAACGCTCTACGGAGACTGCTATTGAATGATCTAACCGGTTTATTATAAAGTGTTTGTGTTAATATTAGGAAATCACAAATTATAATAAATGAAAGGAATAAAAAATACGTAGGTTTTTGATATGCAAAACACTAAGAAGAATTATAAAATAAAATAGAAAATTTTTTTTAATGGGAAATGCTATTATTTAATATATAGCTGATTTATATTGTATTTAAATAATTGAGATCAACGAACAATCGTCATAGTAACGGAATAATAAAGTTTGCGAAAGTCGTCCTGTGAAAACCGTTTCTATCTAGAAAGGTCTGGAGCAGATGTCGAATGGGGAAACATAGATCCTTAGCAGGGGCCTGTCTGGTCTTTTTGTAAAAAGTTCTGTTTTTGAAAATTGTAAAATCTGTTCATAATTTTGTGAAAATAGGATAATGATTTTGTAAAAAGTCAATTAAAACTTTTTTTCCCATCCTGATTTTTTGTGAAAGGCCACGTTTTGTACTCATCTACTTATTTTGTGAATCTAAAATTAGCTCAGTAGGGTGACCTGGGGTAATTCCTGATCAAAAAATGCAAACATCTATTTTATAAAAAAACTATTCAAGATAGAATTTTAATATTTACTGGAAGTTTGAGGCTATATGAGATGAGTCCTATGCTACCTTCTTCTGTTTGAAAATCTAATTAGAATTTAAAAGATTTTAAATTTTTAGTGATCAGGAATTACCCCTTCTCTTGATCATTTCCGGGGTAATTCCTGATCACTTCTGGGGTAATTACTGATCACCAGCTTTTATAGTAAAGAGGTTGTATAAAAATAATTATACAATGGTAATTAACAATTAAGACATCAAGAACAAACAAATAAACCAAAGATATGTTTAAGCAGCTAATAAAATGATTTATTCAAAAGCAAGAATAAAGATTAACACTTTAAATTTTCCAAAAATCTTTGCATCGTGCCATACGTTTTAGGCAAGCAGCCAACTCATTCTCATGTTCTGTTGGAATATAAGAAAGAGTTCCCACATGGGTTATTTTTGCTGTATTTTTTTTAACTTCATTAAGTGAGAGTGTAAAGTTAAGTAAGGTATGTCAACAGCTCTGGCAGTAGCTCTCACACTGAAATTTTCATTTTCAGTCATTAAAAGAAATTCACTAATTTTGCTTTCTAGAAGCTTAGCATCCTTTTTAGGCTTATAATTTCTCACCATATTTATATTAGGCTAATTTATAAACTTAAGAATTATTCTAACAATGTACACACATAAAATTAAGATAGAAGCAAGGTAAGACAAATCAGAAATGGTGCAAATCAGAACACATTTGTCTTGTATACAGTTCAAAACAAATTTTGTGATAACAGTTAAAATATATTTTATAGTTGTTCCACTTAATAAATATGAACTGTTATTTCAGACAAGACAATTAGCTATTTATTAGCTATTTTTTATACTATTTATAAGAAGAAATGACAACGATCAGGAATTACCCCAGTGATCAATAATTACCCCATCTGTAGGGGGCAACATTTGATATAGTTTCCTATAATCAATTATAATGTTTACAGTAGATGTGAAACAATTAAACAAAAGCTTACACTATTTTTATATCAAAGAAAAAGAAAGTAACTCAAAATATTTATTATTAAGAGAAGGAGGGGGTTCTTTGCAGAAATGTGTACATTTGGAAACCCATCTTTGAAGTGGAAAATACGGAAAACAATTTAAAAGATACTTATTTTGTTAGATTAAACAAAAAACTATTATTAAGTAAATGTAGTTATACTTTAGTAAAGTGTACAAGTATTCTTGTCCATGTCTCAAATTTAAAAAAAGAAAATTTTTTTTGAATAAAACTTAGGTGATCATTATTTACCCCAGAAACAGAGTGATCGTGAATTACCCCGGGTCACCCTATAGGATTTTTTGAGCTATTGTCCTATTTTAGTGAATGTGTAAAAATAAGGTTTTTGTGAGAAACAAAAAAAAAAAAAAAAAACCATAAAAATTATGTTTTTCAAAGGGATATAATTTTTAAATTATAAATTATTTAAGACATCGCCTCTCATTTTTAAAGAAAAAAGTTTCTGAGGTATCAATCTGTGAAATTATATCGAAAAATATTGCGAAGTGACCGTTATTTAAAACATAACATTTTGTGAAGGATCCGTCTAGCAATAAACTAAATTCTGAAGTGTCTTATTTTTCGGTGAAATAATTTGTGAAGGTACTGTTTTTAAGCTAAAATAAATTGTGAAGGGTCCGCTAACGGACCTACATTTATTAAATAGCAGACCCTGCTTAACATATACTAAATTACCTTTGCATCAAATAGTTTTGTTCATTAACTTGTTATTATGGAGAAACTACTTTAACATATCTTTCCGCGTTTTTGTACGCGATGGTTTAAAGTGTTGATTCACTTGTTTATTTTTTGTTCAAGCTTTAAATTGAACATTTGGGAACACTGAAATGAAATCGAAACCATTTGCATAAGATTCACTTTTTTTTTTTTTTTTTTGCTGCCATTTGTAAACACCATTTTCTTGGGTTTGTGTTAGAACCTTGAGTTTATTTATAACGCATTCTCCTCCAAGTGCAAGAAAAACGTGACTGAAGCGCAAGGTGCTCACAATCGACTCCCCTTGCGCTAAGTATCTTCTTTTTTCTGTTCATTCCAAACTATCTTTTCTCTTACATCTAGGTAATGTTTCTTTCCTAACTCTCCTAATGGTTTTCAAGAGCGATTAAATCTAAATAAAGGTACTTTATGCTGCACCGACTCTATGATGTTTCAGTTCGTTGCCAAGTTAAAACGAATGGTATCATCTGTTGAAAGTGTAATTTATTTCATACTTATTTACATTCGGCGTGCCTTCTAGAAGAAGTGTATTAGCTTTGAACTGATATTCTTATTAGTACAATTTATTCACGATTTATTTGCAGAAATTACAATTTATTATGCAGAAGAGGCGTGCGTGGTATCTGACAAATTTCAGTTTAAGCTCGTCTTTCGTGTTGTCGACTTAACTTGCCTTTTGTTGTCAAATATTGTCTCATTTAATTTGTAACTCAAGATTTATTTTTAAGGATCGTACTATGTTTAAAAACATACTATAAAAAGTAACTTTTATATTAACATTTTAAAATAGAATGAGTTTTAAAGCCCTTGTTTAATTGTGTCATGTCGTTAACAGACCCTGCCAATTTTTCCCGATCTTTGTTGGAGATTTTTAGCAATTATATGTGGTTGTGGTATTTGATTTATGATGTATAATTTATTTGTAAGCATTTGATTTACAATGATTTTGAATACCACATTTAATTAATCTAAAAACAGCTGGTGAGCTTGTTTTCAATTGCTGATGGAATATTAAGATCGTTTACTTACCATATTGTAATTTCACAACCACTATAAGTATCTAAAACTTTAGAAATGGAAGCCCTGCGGCATTGATTTTATGTAACAGACCCTGGTTGATTCCTAGAATCCTGATTGAATTAGTTGATTCCTAGAGTTATTTCAAAATTTTCCATCTTAAACAAATGCATAGCTTTTTATAACAAAATAGAATAGTCTTACCATATTTCTAAATATTAATTAAGCATTTTTTTTTTTTTGAGACAGGCTAATTTGTATTATTGGAAATGCATCGTAATGAATTGTTCAAAAAAGTGTTTTTGGTGAAAAACACCACGATTTTCATTAAAACAGCAAAATTTTTCTATGCCATATAATGTTATCCAGTGAAAAATTCACAAACTTGAACAGTACATATGTAGAAAAAATACTAAGGAAGAATTTGACGTATTAAACTTTTAAAGAAAAAATATATCTTATAATTTTTGCTCCGAGCCTTTCTCTGGTCCTTAGTAAACTAAAAGAAGATTTAACTTTCTTCCGCATCACGTATCTATATTATAGCAAGACATGACGAAAACTATGCCCATGTCCAGTAAAAAGAAAAAAGATTTAAAAAAAAAAAAAGAATCGGAACAATTCTTATAAAATAAGCATCTGAAATTGCAAAATGGTACTTGACCTTTACTTATGGCACGATTGTCAGATAATCGCTTTGTCGTTTTTAAGAGCAACAAAACAGGAAAGAATGAAAGGAATACGAACTTAAGGCTGAACAATGCAATAAAATTTTCAAAAAAAAAAAAAAAAAAAAAAAAAAAAACATTTTTTTTTCGTAAAAATGAAAAAGTTATGGCATAGTCGAGCGCAACGCAACACGTGCTGTGACATGTCTGAACTTATGCGCTCGTTTGACTAATGGATTGGCTTCCTTGAATACTATTAATTGAAATACTATCATTTTATCTATCTTATTAAAATAATTTGTTTAAATAATGTAAGAAAAAGAACTAATTGTACAGTCAGCAAAAAAAAAAAGATATCACCCTGAATAATGTTCGTTCTAATGATCGGATTTTCACGAACTAAGTGTCAATCTTAATGGTTCCTGGGGGTGACCTCAAATATGCTAATTAGTTAGTGCTAACTATTAATTAAATTACGAAATCAGACACAAAAACGTACTTTCTCTGAATAAACATATATTTTTTTTTACATATTTGGATTCCTTATCTTCTAAATATAGGGGGTAGCCGCAATCTGGGAAATGTGGTCCCCATAGTTTGGTCAGGAGAGCGATTCAAAGTTTGGACCCCTTAATGTTAATTTCACTTTTTGCGTTTTCAGTCATATTTTAAAAACTAATGTAGCAATTCAAAAAAATATTGCACCAACTCATAAAACGCATTTACCCAAAGATAATTTCATGAAAAAAATAATTTTTAATAATTATTAATTATTTTTTATTATTTAATTAAAGAGAGGATGAAAAAATTTTGAATTATAAGGTATGGATTTTTTTATACCATATTAATCTACATGCTTTTCAATTGAAAAATCTAAAGTTTCAACTGTTTTTATTTATTAAAAGATGAGAAAAATTAAAATTAATTATTTTAAAAAAAATAATTTGGCGACAATAAAAAAATGATTAAATGGGGCGATTAATATTAAAATGTGATAAACTTACGAAGAACTTGATTTAGCGCGCGTGGCGTAAAATTTCATTCATATTTTTTTCGCTAATAATCGTTTGCTAATCTTTTTATTTTTATTTTTTTAAAACTATAAAATACAATGTTTCTTTTTTAGTCCTCTAAAAATCTATTTGAAATTAAGTAAAGAAATTTGAATAAAACATTTTATTGAATAAAAAACATTTTATTCAACGAATGTCGAGTTTTATAAAACCATGCTCTTGATAGAATATGATTATACACCAGATTGTGCTTATTTAATGTGATTATTTTTTAGTTTTTTTTTTCCTCAATAACTGATACAATTACAATAATATACATACGTATGAATAGATTTGGAATAAAATATTTCTCAGTTTCTTGTATATATTTTTTATGAATATTAATAAAAATACGTAGTAAACATATTTAAGCATATCTCACATCATCGCAAATTTCTCAACATCTTATATATCGTGTTAATCATAAAAGTAATTTTTTAATCACCTGTCCGGAAGTGTTTCGCAGAACTATTTTACCAACTATTTAATTAAATTTTAGCATTTTTAAAAATTTTATTCTTTACCCTACTACATTTATTATTTCTTCATTAATATACTAATAAATTTTTTTAGTACTTTAATTTAGATTTTCTTTAAAGAAAAGTTCCTTTTTACATTATAGTCAAGTTTTTTTTAAAAGAATTATTGTCTGCTAGCTAAGAATAAAGCCTTGTTAAGAAATTAAAAACACTCCGCTGTTTAAAATTATTTAATGCAAAACAGCTGATTATTTACTAAGCATACTATTTTTTTCGAAAAAAGAATATAAATCATTGATTGTCTTTTTTGTTTTGTTTCTTGTGACTTCAACATAGATTATCTAAAATAGTGTCCATGTTTTATAAGTCACTACAAAGAGTATAAAGATACCGAACATAAAAAGCTGTCAAATACGTAGCCAAAACTTTTAAGCGTCTTAAAATATCTCAGTATCTTAAATGATTCTTTCTTTATGATTCCATGTAGATTTTTTTCCGGATAATATACTAAACTATTTTGTTCAATCTTTTACTTTAGCACGATTCCCAAGATATTATTGTAGTATAATTTGTTATCAGGAACAATGCCTTATTTTGTTTAGCAGGAAACACTAAAAATTGAAATTTGTAAAAAGCTTCCGAAGCCGTGCGAATTTTAGAATCATCTGATTTTAAAAAATGCAATAAAAAATACGTAAATTTCCGAACTTATTTTGATTAAAAATAAAAAAATAATAAAAAACGTGGCAAGAAGGCTAACATACTTTTTACAGAATTGTGAAAACCAGTTTTTCCTATAATAAGAATGATATTGCTCCAAGGGACCTACTCAATAATTTCGCTATTTCCAGAATGAAATCTGTTTGATCGAAACATATTTCCTTGAAAATAAAAACGGGGAAAAAATTGACTTTTATTATTTATCTAAGCTTATTCTATTCATTTAATGATAGCGGTATCAAGGTTAAGGATATGCGATGGAAGCCCCGTTTACTATTATACTATAAATGCGTTAAATCATGTTGCTTGAATAATTTATTTTAAGCTTATTAGTTAATATTTTTAAGCAAATAAAGGTTTAAAAATAAACTCGATCAAAATACTCCGAAAGTATACCCTAAAATATTTGTAGAATAAACTTTGGAATCTATATATACAAAATATCTTTTCAAACAACTTCGAGTAGGACGGAAACGCTAACTTGTTTAAAATAGTTGTCCTTGTAACTATTTAATTTCGATTTCTGGTGCTAGGGGACATTCCATTTTCACATTCGACTTTTGAAATTTCAATTGTAAACGGAATTTTTTTATGTCCTTAAATTAAAATGTTAAGGCTTGCAGCAAAAAAAATTGTACTGCATTGATTTTTTTACAAAATAGCGAATTATTATTTTTTTAATCCAAGAACCTGTGCCTATAACTTAAGTAAAACTTATTTTAATATCGAGTGAAATAATTTAATATATTGTGTAACTAAATAGATAATCCCAAGAAATTGAATTGAAAATATAAAAACTTCATTGATTTAAAAATTAATAGATGATGATAAAAATAGACATGTTTTGAGCACAATAATAAAAGTCACAAGTTATTCAAGCTTGACAAGTTTTGAGAATGGGTGAATATATTTGAACGCTCGAAAAATGTCGACTTTTACTTCCCTGTTCATATTTTTTAAAGCCAGTTGAGTTTTTATCATCAATTATACTGTTTTACATTAGGGTCTTGATCATTATTTTGATAAGGTTTTTATACTCGTTAAAGTAAACATATGAATTTTCATATTTTAACAGGAATTATGTGGTCTTTAAAAACATAAGAGCATCAATATTGTAAAAGTTATATTTAACTTGGTTTAAAATTAAAATTTTGAGACCAGATATTTTGAGTTAATGAAATTAAATATTTTATCTTTTAAGTTTTTGTGCCCCCCTTATCAGATATATATAAGAAAACAAAAATAATCATAGTATCAGTATTTGGTGGTAAATGTAGCTTATCGTAATTGAAGAATATGCTGTGCGATATTTTATGGTGAATTTGCGAACGTAAATTTCTAAATGTATCGAAGCATTAGGATGCTATTTACTAATCATCTTTATCCAAAGAAAACTTTGTTATCTAAACATCTAGCAGAATGAAGCGATTTTTGAAACAATGAATCATACTATATGCAACATATTATTTCAATATCTTATTCTTAAACATTACTTATTTCAATGCTTTTAAAATACCACTAAACGTTCAGCAATTCCTTGAGTTATAGGAAAAAGAAATATCATAAATAATAGAAAAACTTGTGAATGCGCATTAGAATTACTATACAATATACATTTTATTTTTCAAGCACTTTTTTTTTCTTCAAACTTTCTTGTCTAGAAGACTTGTTAAAGCTGTAAAAGTGATTATCCCTAAAATTTTGTATTTAGCCATAATAAGTTATGTTAATTTGATTTTAGTATGAAATCCTCGAATAAATATAGCAGGAACAACATAATCTAAATAATATCAGATAAAATGTTCATGTATTTAAATTCAAAAACTTAGAAAATCATAAATAATTTATAATCGATTCAAATTTTCTTTTCAAGGGAGATTAAAATTAAAAAAAAACTTTGCTTTTTGGACAGAAATCAGCTTAAAAATTGTCAATTGCCTAGAAACTTCGAGATATTTTATATTAACTATTAATTAAACCTCTCTGAGTAATCACAGAACATTATTTCAATTTTTTTTCCAGTCAGAGCTTGGTTGCTTAGCAACCTAGTAAAATTAAGCATTTTCTTTTGAATTAGTCAATGGGTTATCTTAAAATATTCATTTGCGTTGGCGACTTTTTTTGGCGGTTTTCTGGACTATCGCCAAATATATAAACCTTTGTTACGACCCTATTTACCACCCATTTTTTTCAAAATTTTGTCTACCCCCCCTAATTCAAGTATCTGGATTCCAAATATGTAAAAAAAAATATATGTTTATTCAGAGAAAGTACGTTTTTGTGTCTGATTTCGTAACTTAATTAATAGTTAGCACTAACTAATTAGCATATTTGAGGTCACCCCCAGGAACCATTAAGATTGACACTTAGTTCGTAAAAATCCGATCATTAGAACGAAAAATATTCAGGGTGATATCTTTTTTTTTTTTGCTGACTGTACGTTCAACATAATTAGTTGATATTGCAACTTATTTTGCTGTAAATTTTTTTGAATGAAGCTGCAAAGGCTTATTGGCAGTTTTGAATAATTAGAGATAAATGCTGGCACAGAAACCTAAGAATACGCTCAAAATGAAGATGACTGCAAAATTTCGGCTGCTGCTTAAAAAAAAAAAAAAAAAAGAAAAAGAAAAAAAAAAAAAAAAAAAAAAAAAAAGGTATTCATAATAGTAGATCGACAAGAAAAGATGTTGCGTGCGGCCTGCTTAAAATTATCTCAGTAGGTAAACGAGTAAACATCCACCCGATGTTTCATAGCAGATGAAGAAGAATAAAAGTCATAAATGTACACAAACACATTTAGTACGAAACACATATAAAGAGACAAAGAAAATCAAAAATACAGATAATAATCCGAGCTCTTCTCTCTCGGAAGTCAGTATTAGTAAGCCAACTCTGGTAAATGGTTAATGCGGAGCAATCCAACAAAACACATGCACACATTCAGCAGCTGCGTGTGAAAGTGAAACCACTCTCCACACTTGAGTATTTAAGAGTTCGACTAGTACAATTATCAACCGATTTACTTCGAATTTCGACACAATGTTAACAATAAATATAGTTTTCGTTGCCCGTTAGATTTTTTATTTGAGTTTACTGGTTTTAAATAATCCACAAAAATGTAATTTATGACATTTTTTTCAAAACACCGCCATTTTGTGAAAAAAGTACTTTAAAAAAAATAATAAATCCTGTATGTTACGAAAACTACATTCGTGTAATTTAAAAAAAATTAAAACGGAGTCAAATTTGATGATTTTTTTTCCATCTGATGAGTAAAGTAAGTAATGGATAGTTTAAAAAGAAGTTATATACATTGTATTATCTCTTACATCTCGGTAATGTTTCTGTTCTAAGTCTCCTAATGTCTTTCAAGAACGATTAAATCTAAATAAAGGTACTTTATGCTGCACCAACTCTATGATGTTCCAGCTCATTGCCAAGTTAAAACGAATGGTACCTTCTGGAAAAAGGGTATTAGCTTAGAACTGATGTTCTTATTAGTATAATTTAATTATAAATTTTTAACAATACAGAAGAGGCGTGCGAGGTAGCGGATAAATTTCAGTTATTGCTCGTCTTTCGTGTTGTAGAGTTAACGATGCCTTCTGTTCTCAAATATTGTCACATTTTTCTCTCTTTAAAGTGTTATTGTAAAAGCGCACTATAAAAATGAGTTTTTATATTTTTAAATAAAATAAAGTTAAAATCCTCTCCTTAACTGTATAGTGTCGTTGACAGGCCTGCCAACTTACGCCGGCTTTTTGTTTGAGATTTTTAACAATTATATGCATTTTTGTGATATTTAATTTACCATGCGAAATTTTGCGTCAGAATTTATTTGCCAGTATTTGGTTTACAATGATTTTGAATGTCACTACATATAATATAAAGACATTTAAACAATATTTGCATGTAGATCCGCGATGGCTCAGTAGGGGATAGAGCGTTCGCCTTCCAATGAGGCGAACCGGGTTCGAATCCCAGTCGATACGAATTCCGCATCCGGCTTGCACCAACCACGGTGCTGACTTAAAATATCCGCAGTGGTAGACGGATCATGATTTTCCGGGGTTTTCCTCTCCATGTAACTCAAATTCGGGTGAGTTCAGCCAAAAAGTCCTCTACGAAGGCAAATTTCTCCCTGTATTTGATGCTGGAGTTCTCTTGTCTTCTGGATTAGGTTTAAAATTACAAGGCTACGGAGTTGAATATCAGTAGTCGTAAACCCGAAATTGGGTCGGCTGTTCAACAACGGTTATAAAATTAAAGAAACCTATTTGAAAATCAAAATTATATGATTGAATTTCCCAAATTTATATGAGGTAGAATTAAATTAATTTTACGTACTTTTTAAAATGTAATTGATCTAAGTGAGTTTGAATTCACATAGTACACATTTTGGTCCATTATATCTCTTATCTTTAATTTTTTGGAGGTGAAGGGTAGTTCTTTATGTTAGCAGAGAATTTTCTTAGAAGTGTTTATAAGGGGAAGGGCTGTGATCACGTTACTGTAACGCGAGAAACATTAACAGAGTAACAGCTATTTTTCTTTACTTAGCTTCTTTACTTTCTTCTAATATTCTTCACCAATATGGCTAAAAATAGCTGACTTTATGAAAATTACACCCCTTGTATTGTTTTTTTCTTCTGATAACTAAAACTGTAAGTGTATAACAGAGGGGCGAGTCGTAAATTATTCTTGTTTGGTTCTTTATAACAATCCAAAAACTTCTCTGCTGCGTAAATCAAGTGTGACAACCTCCTTTAGTTTTGTTGTCGTTTCTCGTGACAGTTCTTAGGAGTTGGAAATGTTTCAAATTTTATATCGGTCGTAGAACTGACAATATGCTGCTTCTTCTGTTATTTAGACTCTTAACGACTCTGATTGCTGTAACTGATTGCCAATAAATTTCGTTTCTACCTCTAACCAGCATCTGATTTATGAGGTCATTTCAAATGGAGTTTTGCATTTTGAAACTCAATTAACAAGTTGAGCGCCACACGTATTTTTAAGGAAATCGCCTGTCAGGTCACGCGCGTAGCTTAGAAGCGCTCGTATTGAGGTATATCAATGCGAAGCGCAGATTCTAATAAATAAAAACTTGATTTGCAATAAATAAAACTTGAGTAAATTTCATTAATTACTTAAAACAATTATCGTATTTAACATTATCACTCTCCGAAGGCTAACGCGGCCTAAACGGAAAGTTCAGTATTAATTACCGATGACTGGCATGGCACTCAGCGTGTTAAGAAATATCTACCAAATCTAATTATTCACAAGTGTAAGGATTTAGAGAAATTTGTGCTTTTAAAATTTAATGCATTCGTGGCATATATTTTTTTCTTCTTCTTGGAATAAAAATCCTACATGCAATGGTAACTACAAAAATTTTATACGACTTGTTAATTTTTTTAAATAAATCGCAGGAAAATTGAAGTTATAATTTATTTTAATTTTATAGATCCAAACCTTTGTTTTAAAATTTTTATATTGTTTTCTTAAGAACGTATGGTACGTTCTGTCATCAAAATTTTTATCACTGCGATGTCATCCGCGAAAAACAACAAAATTCAAAAATTTTTTTTTTAAACCCAAGGAAGCGCACCTCGTACATATATTTGGATTTATCTAATTAATAAATATGAACGAATTTTTGCCATATTTAAGTTGCTTTATCGTTGCAAAACTCACGTGGAAAGAAAAAATTACCGCCATTACTGTTTCAAGAAATATTCGTCGAACGTGCTTCTTGCCGTCATTTACGTTGTACTTTGATTAAATTTTAATTTATTTTGTAGAATAGTAGAAAGATCATATTTCATCTTGCTTCCTGTGCAGAGAAAAATTATGCCTTTCGTTTTATTAATTTCATGATAATAGCTAATTTTTGAATCTCTTTAATTTAAAAGTAGGTGTAGCTTATTATGTTACGAAAAATCTGAAAATAGTGCAGTATCATTGTTCTGATGACAAAAATGTGAACTTAGCGATTAAAAAATAAATACTGTGCTTAGTTTGAACTTTGAATGGTGAATAGTTTATGGGATTCGATGTGCAGAAATATCACAGAAATCACTAATTTAAAAATAAAAAATAGTAAGCTTATAAAAAATTCGAAACGCTAGTTCTGTTTTGCATCAGACGGGTCCTTATCACGATAAACTTCATATTTGTGCCTCCGCTATACTATACCTGAAACTTTCTGAAGGCACACGCACTAATATCTCATTTTAAACATTGGAAATAATATTCAGACACACTCAACAGTTTATAAATTATCGGAATAGTAGAAATTAATTAAAAACAATCAAATGAGTCCATGATCTTGGTGGCCATTTGCCGGTTATGGGTAACAAGAACCTGAAAATACCAAAAACTTCTTGGTCTTCTAACAGAGTCTTTATTTCATTAATGAGATTCAGCATCTTATTTTATTAAGGTCAGGTATTATGTATAAATATTTTTTTGCTCCTACAACAAAGCGTGTACCAGCGTGTGTGTTTCATAAATTACGTCGTTGTATATTTTTAATTCAGAAAATTTTGTTTGTTTTTTATTCTCTACAAATATCAGGTATTTAAATTTATTTGGCTGTTGTCTGTTTTTTATTTAACTTTTAAATTTAGTTAATATCTTTAGAGGTTCTGAAAAAAAAAGTATCGTGCTCGTACAAAATAACATATTACAGTAATTAAATAACCGATTTATTTTCCACGTTATTTTCCCCATGGGATATTTTGTCCACGTCACATTTTGAGTGCAAACTATTTGTTAAACCGGTGTTAGGGTTACTAATTTCCTTTAGATTGTGTTTTAATATGAAAGTACATTTTTTAGTCACAATAAACAAACAAGCAAAAATATATATAAAATAAATACATAAAATTAGATATCAGTTTTATGAAAGAGTATAAATTCGTAATTCATTTATTTAAGTGAACAAATTCTTAGTTATTTGAAGTTGAAATAGAAAAGAAAAAGTTTTAACTATTTTTGAACAACAGACAAGAAAGAAAGAAAAAAAAAAAAAAAAAAAAAGCAGAAAATACATAATAGCTTTATGCATAATTCCAAAACCTAAAATTAGCGTTCTTTTTATCATGTTTCAAAAAGAAGGGTGTCGAAACGATTTTGAAGGTTTGTGTTGGCGGTCCAGATCTAGTTCCCCCCCCCCCTTTCCTAATATCAACAGCGTTTTGTTTCAGAAGTCACCCACTTTTAAACTATTTTCAACTTTTGTATTCACAGGCACACATACACCTGCTGCTTTCTCAAATGTTACAAAAAAAAGTAAATCCCTAGAAAGAAAAAGATTTTTTTTCTTTCTTGAAAACGAGGAAGTCTTAATGACTTTCACCAGTTCCAGAACTCCAAGGTTTCTCGCTGTCCTGTCTACCTTACGCGCCAATATCAAACCATTGCCAACATGGAGAAAGATGTCAAGTGAGATCCATATTTCCCTCTCTTTTTGTTCCTTTCTTCCTTTTCCTCTTACTTATTAGTATATAACATTAATATTCTTTTTTTTTTTGTGTGTGTGTTTTAAAATAACATAACTTTGTGATGTGATTAAATAGACTGCAGTTTTCTTCTATTTTTGCTATTTTGCGTCTTTATATACATTTGAAATTAATAATTGCTTCTTTTAATTTAATAATTAATATGTTTCTTGCATTTGTTGCCATTTTTAAAACTAATCTTTAAGTTTTACCCCTTGTAAAAAATTGGAAATATTTCCCCTATTTAACAATGAAATTATATTTGTTACAAAACTTTCCGTGGAAAATCTGTTTTTATAGTCAAATAATTAATTATTTGAATTTTGGTATTGGTATTTAAAATAGAATTATGATGTGTTAAGCAACACGTACAGTCAAGAGAGTTATTCATCCATATTTTTATATTTACATATTTTTATATTACAATATGGATTTTTACATTAACATATTTTTATATTACAATATGGATTTTTACAATAATATATTTTTATATTTACTAAGGATTCTGTTTATTTTTTTTTTTATTATCTATTATAACATTAATAGGCCCTAACTTACGAACCGCTTTCTTGGCTAAATACTATGTAGACCATATTTTCAGGATAAGAGGCTATCGTGTTAAAAATCCTTATGCATCGAAAAAAAAAAAAAAAAAAAAAAAAAAAAAAAAAAAAATATATATATATATATATATATATATATATATATATATATATATATATATATATATATATATATATATATATATATATATATATATATATATATATATATATATATATATATATATGCACGATGCTTATTCAGAGAAAAAGTAATCATTTAAGAAAATTAATGATGCTATTAAATCAAGACAAATAATAGAAAAATATACACAATACATAAATAAATAAAATAATAAATTAATAGTGAACAATAAATTAATCAAAGCAGTATTCTTGTAATAAATATTTCATTTCTCATGTGAAACATTTTACATAGTTTTTTCATTATAAATATTAATGTATGCCTATCAAAGCATTCATATGTAAAGGCAAAACATAAAAATAACTATTTTGACCTCAAATTTTTCAAAGGCTTTTTTCTTTTAGAAAATGATATTTTATGGATTTCACTATTAAAAATTAATAGCATAAAAAATAACCAAACCTCTGATTATTAAATTGCTCTTTATTATTTATTTACTTTGAGTTTTATATTAAGATATTTTTATAGCTTTTACATAGAATTTAATACTTAGTTGCATTTTTTTTCGAATAAAAGATAATATTTTTGTTTAGACGATTTTAAATTTCTTAATTCTTTTAAAAGAAAGATGTGTATCTTGGCTGGCAACCAAGTTTAAACATCAGAGCAGATGAGAACCATCAATTATATCTTATTTTCTATGCTTGGTAGCTTTAAAAAAATTTAACATAATTTTATATCATATTTTTCTTATTTATTTATTTTAAATTTATTTATAACTGCGTTTAAGGAGGGAATTAATATCCAAGGTTGGCAATCGGCCATACTAAAATCATCGAAAAATAATCATCTCTCCTAAATAGCTCAATTTTTTCCCTTTTTTTTTATCGAAATACATAAGGTATTTATATTAGGTCATAAGTAAGTAAGTAGTACATCGTCACTATAATCGGAATTTATATAATTTAATTGATTTATTTCCCGCCACGTTCCAATAGGAATGAGTGAGCCCCCAAAAAGTATCTCTTAGAATAACTTATGTTCTAATGGTCGGTACTTCGCGTACTTTACATTACGATATCCATATACAAAAGCGTACTCTCTCTGAATGAACATAAATTTTTATTCCACTGATTTAGATTATTGACCCTATAAAAAAAGGGTGGTGGTAACATTCTGAAAAATATCTAAAGTTAGGGCTCCTTAGAGTTAAATTATATATTTAACGTTTTCCGCCATAAAGGAATTAAGAACTTTCTGCTCAAAATTTAAAACTCCTTTATTTGTAGGTAATTTCATATGATTTTTTTTAATAGTTACTAATTTTTATTTTTTTTCTGTAATAATGGTCGAAAAATTTTAAATTGTAAGAAATATAATGTTTTTTTTTTTTTTTTTGCGTCTAAATTTCTCTTAAAATATTTTAAATATTTTTATATTTAAATGATTGTTAACACAAGTTCTTTTATATTTATCGCTTTATTTGTTTATTTTTAATTTTTATTTATTTTTTGAATAGTTCTTTTTTTGTTGTTGACATTATTAGTTATTCTTTTAATGTTGGGTAATATTTCAACATGTAATATAATTACTAATTTGTATTATTTTATTTAATAATGGTCAAACAATTTTGAGAAGAATATTATTATAGTTTTGTGTATTAATTTCTTTTCTTATAAAATATAATATTTTATACTTGAATAATTTAATTTTATAACCAGCGGTGAACAGTCGACACAATTTGAATTTACGACTCTCAAGGTTCAACTCCATTTTTATTTTTGTTTTTATTTAAATTTTACACCTGCTGTAATCAAGTTAACCAGCTCTAATACCACTTTTAGTGTTTAAAATTTTCTTCATGTGTTATTGCAATTAAAAAAACTGACGATTTCATCAAAGAACTAATATAAGTATTGAAATTATCCTATTTATCCAATAGTTTTTTTTAATAATCTTTCGAAATCTCTTTTCTATGTGAGGAACTATATTTTATAAACTAAATTAACTTAAAGCAAGCTGCTGAAATTCAAAAATATTGAAGAATATATTTTTTGAAAAGCATTATAGAGAATAAAAAAATACAACGTAAATAAACAAAGCTGGAAAGGAATAAAAATGTCACCAAAACTTCGTCTAATATATTTTAGAACTAAAATTTAAAAAAAAAAAAATTATGTTTAAGTTATGAATAATTCTATATAATCATTACTTTATCTTTAAGTTGTTTTCTTACACTTTATATTCACTTATAAAATAGTTTTAAAAGTATAAATTATGCTTTTAGAATGAATAAATTACAATAATCGGGATTAATTTGATGTTTTAAGAAAAAGAAGCATGTGCTTAAAGCTCATTTATGAAGTAAATAATACAATTGTAATTCTAGAAATTGATAAAAAAATATTTACCTATGAAATGTGTAAGGCATTCCTTTTACAGTTTTCTTTCCATCCTAATGCTCCTATCCATAATTCCCATCCATCCCATCCATAGTAAAAGACCATATTTTAAGATTTTTTCGTTAAAATTCGTACGTTGATTTTCTTCGATTGAAATAGCAAGGAGAAACAGAAAGAAGGAGGGAAATTTCCTCCTCAAATCGCCCACGAGTAACATGCTTTTATTAGTCGCACAAAAATCATCCTGCGGTGCTTACTTTATCTACAATACTCCTTAGACCTCTGTGGTTAATATATGTTCTATTATAGTTATTGTTTAAATTTTTTGTTAAACATTTTTCCTATATTTTTAGTTATTTATTTAAAGTTTCTTAAAATTTCAATTGCTGCTTTACAAAAATGTTTTCGGTGTAACAACATTTTTAAGCTCTCTATAAGCCCTCGATGACAATACATTCATTGTTTTTGCGACTGCATATTATAGATATCTAATATAAAATTCATTTATTATAATACAATATAAATAATTAGGTATACATTTTAAATTTTCATTGCCCATGTGTCTTAATGGATAATAAATGCGATTTTTTTAAACTAAATTATTTGGTTTAACTTTGGCAACAAAAAAAAAATGGTTGTAGTAATTGAACATTACTAGTGTTAACAAATATTTTGATATAATTTTTTTCTTGTTAGATTCTAATAGTATTTTAAATTTTGTATCGAATTTTTTTTCTTCTAGTTTTTCTATAAAAAATTAATTGTTAAAAGAAGTTAATGTAAAACGTCTTTTTGAACAGCTGAGATAATAATTATCTTTAACAAAAATTCCACCCTTTACTTATTTGATAAAAGTATAACCCTAATATTTTCTCACATTTTTTTCCAGTTGACTCCCCAGTCTATTGACAGTTTATGAGAATTACTGTGCTAAAATGTTCAGTTCTTTTTCTTTCTTTTTTTTTGCCAGCTTTTAATCTGCATTAATGTGCCACTCAAATTGTTTGTTGTTTTGCAACTGTGTCTTTGTATGTTTTACTAACCAAGTTTTGCTTTCTAACAAAATAACTAATTTGAAATGATTATGAATGTTTTTCTTTTAATTGTTTCTGCATGCAGACAAATCGAAGATCCTATTACTGTAGTTAACAAATGTATTGAGAGCTTAGAAAAGTTAGTAAATTTAAAGACAAGCGCTGATCGAGCTTTGTATGTTGGCTCTATCGAAAAGTTGCAACTTGCAGTATGTTCAGAAGGTGAGATGAAATTTAAACTAATTTGTTTTGTTTGGTCAAACGCTAGTATATTACCCATATAAGGCGTTCATTATGTCCACCACGGCTTTACTTATAAATGGTGATCGCTAAAGTAGTAAAAAAATAAGTATCTATTTACAATGAAATAATTATGAATTACTTAATGAGAACATTTATATTTAAATTTATCATATTTCATTAAGGGCTTAATATACAATGAAAAAGTCTTTCAAAAAGCATATATGTGCAGATAATCGTGGGAAATAAACTACTTGACTTATGCAAGTTTCAATTTGCTATAACTAAAAGGCAAATTGAACTTTAAAGGAAACAAAGGCCATTTTTAGGTCAAAAAGTTGTCATGTTTACTTAACCCATTTTAGGTCAAGCATAGAAGTTCTATAAAATGTGGTATTGTTTACATTGAAATATGCTTATATTACATTCATTACGACACAAAAAAATTTCGTGTATGAAAAATTATATTTTATTTGAGAAACAAAATGGTGTGTATAGACAAATAATGAACTAACCATTTAGTTGAACGCTAGTTTTTTATAAAATTTGTATCATTAGTTTTTTTTATTTTTTATTGCTGACTTTCAACTTAAATCCATCATAAAAAACATATGATAAATCTCAAAAGAACTAATTATACATTTTCAAAAAATTTTCGATAACCGTTTTAAGTTTAAAAAAAAATTGAATAGTTTAAAAATTTCTCAACGAGAAAGTGTTTACTCCAATTGAATTACTAATAATTTATGGATGTCTTAAGAACCCTTGACAACAGCCAGGGGTCTGTCCAGACATTTTGTGAAAGGCCCTGTTTTTGTAAAATTGTGAAAAAATTACTCATAATTTGTGAACATAAAATAAACGTTAAACCACATTCTTTCAACCAGGGTCCTTTTGTGAATTTGTGCAAATAGGGTCTTGTTATTGCAAAAAACTTTTTCAAGGAGTTTTTAAATTGTAAATACATACAAGATTATGCTCAACACTGTAAAATTATAATTTAAAAAAATAAATTTTCAAAAATACACAGCTATTGCTGCTACTAAATTAGAGATGCAACATACAAATATTTGGTATTTAGCCTATACGCAGAATATTCATTTCGGAGGAATAAAGGAAGAGGCGTCTGCCGAAGACAAAACTAAGTTCGTTTACATCTGTCTTCCCCCCCCCTCCTCCTGGGAAGGGTTTATTCGATTAACAAAACAATAATGAAGATAAACAAATTTGTGATGGGTCCGTTTTTATGAAAATATATTTTGTTAGCGAACCCAAATTTCTTCTAAACAGACCCCTGATAGTAGAAAAATAAAATTAGTGAAAAATATAAATCACAGTGTTATTAAAAAATATTTATTGAAATGGTGCATTTGCGAACCTTTGGCCGAAAATGGGTTAAAATCGTGATACTTTCAAAGATCTTATCTGCCATTTTACTATAACTAAGCATCACTTTAGGACTGAAGTTTAAAGTTGTCACCATTTAAAAGTTCAAGAGAGTCCAGGACTGTAGTGGACATCTTATATAATAGATAATTTACAATATATATATTTACATCAAATTTTTCCTGAATGTTTTTACAAATACCAATATATGTTTTTTCCCCCTTCTTATTATTTTTTTAATGAAGTTTTTTTTTATGCTAATGATTATGCACTGCAAATTAAGTTGATTTTGGTGTTTTTCTTACTAACATGTAATATTAAATAAAACTCAAATTTCTATCATTGTCACGGAAATATAAATATGTAACTTTTATTAACTGCCAAACAAGTGTTTTGAATACCTTTCTTTTCTTGATCTATTTGCTGAAAAAGCTTAAAAAACAATTAGAAGAAAAAACTCTTAAGGGCGATTTGGGAACTAACCTCAGTTCTCGCTTGGTACTAATTGTAGTAGTAAGCGGAGGGCAACAATTCTTTCATCAATCATTTTGTGAAATATTAAGTTTCTACACCCTGATGCGAGTATAATGTTCTGTATTTGCTTGTTATAAAGTTACAAAATGTGAGCTGCCATTGAACATTCTACCTTATGCAAGACACAATGAGTGAGGAAATTTTGTTGGGCAAAAGAAAGATGTCAGCAGCAGGCATTCAACGTGAATTGTATGTTATGTACTGAAGTGTTGTTGTCGTCGGCCATTAAGACAGATGGGATGCATTGTTCTTGTTTTCCACTGGCCATCTATGGCCAAGAAATCGACGTCTGCCAAGCCCGTTTATAGGGCGGACCCATCCATTCATTCATCCTCAGTTCGTAATTTTGACTTGAACCAGAGAGCGATCAATCTTCAATAACCCTAGAGGTATAATTTGTTATGGGAACATAGAGGGCTTTGTGATCCCACAGATTTAACGTGCACCAGCCACTATTTACTACACATGGAGTTTTCGGCCGACTGGATTCGCCGTTCTCACGAATATGAGTTCAGTGTCCTGCCAGCCAGGCTATCCCTGCCCCTACTGAATGTTGCTACATGTTACTGTTCGCCTTCATAATGCTTGACAAAAATAAGATCTTTTTGCAAATTCTAAAGGGACATGTTTAATCATTCCCTTTACATGGATGAGTATGAAACAGCAGTTAGATTTAGTGTATCAAACTGCTGTGATAAGTAGGTTGAAATTACTGGTGGCAGAGTTTTATGCAAAAAGGTTCGGTAAGTAAAATGCAGTGAAAAGTTCTTAGAAATATAAAATGAGGACTACATTTAAAAATGGAAGACAGCTGTATCCTTCATGTCAATGAAAAATTATCTATTAAATAAATTTTATTATCTATTATCTATTAAATCTAAGCAGGTTATTTATTTACTTCATCAGAGGTTAGTCTTCAATCTGCCCACCTATATCCTCACCAAAATAAGTATCAAGACACTTTCAGAAGTACTCTGTACTAATGTTGAAGTAAAATTTTTGCAAAACCATTCTAGGGAATGTTTCTAAATGTAGTTGAATATATATATATATATATATATATATATATATATATATATATATATATATATATATATATATATATATATATATATATATATATATATCAATGAAGTTTAAAGCTTTTAGAGGTTTGAGGGATTAATAATAAATTACTAACTAAAAATAATGTTTTTGAACACCCTATGCCGAGAAATTTAGCAATAAATGTGTAACTTGTAATAATTATTTTGCTTATTATATGCAATAGTTGCACAAAATTTCGTAAACCTAGCATAAATATTTTTGAACAGTTTTATAAAAAAAAATTTTTTTTTAAATTGTCTTAAAATGTTTTGATACTACTTTAAAAATATTCAATAGAATTAAAAAAAAAATTTAGAGCAATTTAAAATTAGTTACAAAATTATTGCTTTAAAATTTGAGAAAAATTCGTTTCAAACTCTGCAAAATATGAGTAATTAAAGTATTTCTTTTATACTGCGGATGCATGGGGAAAATTAAATTCTTTTTCTTCTTAATATAGTAGAGATTAATATCGTATGTGGCAACTAATGAAAAAAATGTCCCATTTGAATGTCTTAAAAATCTCAAAAGTTTCAATCAATTTTCTAAGTAAGATTTTTAAAGTAACTCAAACTAAAAAGGGGTTTTCCACAAATTTCATTTTGTACTATTAAATGACACTGGCATTGTTGGAGATCATCCCCCATATAAGTTCCCCCTATTTCTACGCCTGTTATTTTCCTTATATAATCTTATTTTGATGTATAAACGTTTATTGTAGGGCATTATCATTTATTATTTAAATTTGTCTTACGAAATAAAATAATATTTGCAGAAAACCCCTTATCATTTTGAGTTTCTATTATAAGTACAAAAACTACTTAGAAAATTGCTTGAAATGTTTTAAATTTAAAAAAAAATCTAATCGGAATTTTTTATTATTATTATTTGACAAATACAATTCCCTACAAAATTAAGAAGAAAAATTTTTTTTAATTTTTCCCACGGATGCACAGTATTAAAGAACTACTTTAATTACTCATATCTTGCACAGTTTTAAATGAATTTTTCTCAAATTTTATAACAATAATTTTGTAACTAATTTTAAATTGCTCTAAAAATTTTGTTCAATTTTATCAAATACTAGCTGTACCCTGCGTGCGTTGCAACGCTTTCAGTTTGAATTTTAATTTTGTATTTAAGTGTGTAAATGAGATTTGCGATTATGATTGAAAATGAGAATTTTATTTAATGGTGAAAAAACCATTGATAGTCTCAACAGTTCATTCTCTAGGATATCGTTAGTGCATTTTCAAACACACATGTATGGTGATGCACACGGACCATGAAACATATTTTGGATAATGATCTAAAAAAAGTCTAGATCAATGGCGACATCTGGTATTTCTGCTGATATGAGCTGACCAATTTGTCATGGTGTGATTTTTTCAATAAGCCAAATCATGTGGCAATTCTCTTTTTTTGCCATTCAATAGAATGCATCAAATACTGTGTCACTCTAAAAACATGACGCTTCGCAATAAAACCAAGTATGGAGCTTAATATTTGTTTTAACTCACGTGCGGTAATGCATCATGAAGATCCGATGATGTTTGCCAAGGTTACAAAAGCTCTTTAACTTTAGCTCAAGCAGGATTGCATGTGAATGTAATAAATAACTCTGGCTGCCCATATGCGCACCGATACTTGTAGCCCCGAATGAAGTCATTTGGAAACACGAATGTACTGACATATATCCGCCAAGAAAAGTTTATATTTCAAGAAAAGTTCTAAGTTAAAAGTTCTGCTTGACCCGATAACAATGTTGATAATGGCTCGGCTGGCGACGTTAAATCTGGTAGTTTCACTTTGCCTCCAGAACAGCAAATTCCAGCTGTTTCATTCTTAAATTTGAGTGCACTACAAAACATACATAATTGATCCATTTTTCCGATGATGACGCTTGGGTGAAAGACTGGGGTCTGTAGAGAAGTGCTTTCTTGATTGATTCTATAAAGGACAAACAGACAGACACACATTCACTTTTATATATATAGATTTTAAAGTTATATCCAAAAAAAAAGAAAAAAAAAACTTTAAACAAAAAACAAAACAAAAAAAGTTTTTTTAAATCTTTCCATATCTCCATAAATATTTAAGCTTGGTTTCTGAAATTTTGTGCAATTATTGCATATAATAACTAAAATAATTGCTATAAGTTACACATTTATTGTCAGTCCCTTAAACCTCTAAAAGCTTTAAACTTCATTGATAAGTATAAGAAATCACATTTTCTGAATACTTCTGAAGTTATAAAATTATTCTTTAAAACGTATTTCTCAAGAAATATGAAAAAATGTATTATAGAAGTTTTTCCATTATTTTGTCCAATATATATATATATATATATATATATATATATATATATATATATATATATATTATAAACACGAAAAACTTAAATGATCATGTATTTTTACCTTTATCAAACTAACATTTTTTGAAATTTAGAAATATTTCTTCTGAATTTTCTTCCTTTTTTTAAATTTTTTTAGAAAGTGCCATGAAGCATTTTGTGTCCAATTGCACAGGAGGCATACCACTTTTAGTTACCATATTAGAAGTAAAATATGTTTAAATCTTTACTTTTTAACACATCATATTTTAGTACTTGTGCTTACTGTTTTTCCATACATTGATTATTAAGATTTATTATTACCAGATATTGCATTAAAAATTCAAAAACTCGTTTTCTATCTATTCACATAGATGATAATATAGGCATGGCTTTTGAAGGCATAATAAAGCTATTCATAGAAACCAAAATCATATTAAAATTACAAAATAAGATTTGTTTGAACATATTTAATAATAAGCGTAATTCTTAACTAAAAAAATCATTGCTGAAGAGTATACACCTGATATAATCTTTGATTAAAATTGTACACTTATGTAAAATTTAAAAAAAAAAAAATTATGTGTATTTTGTTCTTTGGAGTTAAATTTCGAAAAATTATGGTACAATATGTTTCCATAACTTTAGAAAAAATCTATTTGGTTTTTGAATAATTTTTGGGTAGTTATTGTGTTTAGATGCTCTGAAAAGAAAAGCAAATTTAAAGGATCATGTAAAAAGTTTTGCCAAATGTCCAACAAAGTCTAGCTCAGCTGCTCTGTTTGACACATACTTTGCCAAGTGTGGTTACTGATTCCACTATCATTGCCTTGCTAAAGCAATGATAGTGGAAACAAACAGAATAATAATAAAACAACTTACAATAATTATCAGTAGACTATAGATATAAGAACTTTATTTCATCAATGAAAACTTTAATATTGTTCCCTTCTTCCCTTTGATTTACATGCTATCATTTATAATGTTAGAATAAGAAACTACATCTTTCAAAAATGAATTAAGTTTGTAAAACAAGGCTTTCAAATAAAATGTATTTAATTAAAAAAGATTTCTTTAAATTTTTTAATTAAAAAATATTTTTTATTATTATTTATAATCGAATTGGCTAGACTTAAAAAAATATAAAAAATCTATTTGTTATTTGTAAAAAATAAGCTATGAAAGTTTCTCCTTTCCTATCTTTGAATGTTCTAACTTTCAAAAGAATTCAGGGATCATTGAAATGTACATAAACACCTAAATGCAGAAAAAGATTGACAATTTGTTTATTTATTTAGGACGAAAAAAATAGTAGGAATAACATTTACATAAGACAGTAAATTTCATTTATCAAAAAGGAAAAGAAATAGCAATTTTTTCTATATAATTTGCTCAAATAAAATTGAATTTGAGAGAAAATGTATTTTTCTCCTCAAATCTTAAGCTTGGGAAGGCATTAGTGATTTGTTTATTTTTCTGACATCCAACATAATGAGGTGCTGAAATTTACCAAAAATAAGATTATGTTATATTTAAATGGCCCCTGAGTTAGCTTTCCATGTTTGTGGTAGTAGTAATTTGTTGTAAAAGAAAAAATAATAAAAATCCAATAAAAAAAGCAAGAATTAAAATTTTTTTATTGCATCATCTCATTCATTAAATACATACTGATGTATTTAATTTATGTGTTCACAATACAGTAAACTCACACTCGCTTTCGGAGGGAAAAGTTATTTTTTTTAAGTCGATATTATGCTGAAAAATTCTAATCTGACAAAGATAAATGTATTAGAAAAATTAATGTCCTACAGTTATTAGTAAAATGTGTTAATATTTAGTTTTATCTGTTAAATCTAAAGTTAATTTAATTTTCAGTTACACACTATCAAATTTTTAAATTTACCCCACTGGCGGTTTAGCAATAGGGCGAAATTGTGAGAATGTTTCTCCCCTATACATTATTTCCCTATCTTATAACATGGGAAAACCGGTTTTGCTAGGGGGAGAAGACTGCAGGTTAAATTACGACTTTTTGCGTGCAGAACCGTCAGTGGGTTAATAATGTCACCTTCAGATTTCAGGAAGGAAATTTTTTGAATCTAATATTTGTTGTTAATGTATTGGTTCCAAAATTGTCAATTACAAATCAATTTTTCTTACAGAAAACTCAAGATCAGCACATTCGACATTTTGTTATATTGATTATGGAGAAAATGTTATTACACAAAACAAGTATGCTTTTTAAATTTTTCTGCATGATGCCAATTAAAATAATTAAATAAAAAGAATAAAAAATTTTGTTTATAACTGGTAAAATGTAATTTTAGGAGGTACCGAACATGCTCAAGCTTTTGTTCTTCATAATGCCACAGATCACTTGTTGAAACTGATTGTTAAATGTCAACTGTCATGGGGAGATGATTTCATATGTTCCCTTTACAAAGTGACTGTGAAAATTGGCGATGAAGGTATATTTCAAGATAGAAGTTTTCAAAATATAACTTTAATACTGTTTATTTCTAAGCAAGGAAAAATGCTTCATTTATTATTATTATTTTTTTTAATACATTAGTGCTTATTTTTTATTTTTCTTCAATATTGAGATAGTTCATCTCCTGTAAAATATTTGCAAAAGTCTAATTTTTAAGTTTTGGAAACAACAATTGTTATAAATTTAAATTATTTCTTATCATATTTTGAAAATCAAAATAATTATAAAAAAATTTTTTAACTGTATGAGTAATGTGTAAAAAATAAATTATGTTACTAAGTTTAATTTACAAAAACAATCTTATTTTTTGTTTAAGTAATGATTATCAAGATAAAAAATTTAAAAGCTATACAATGTATTACGAAAATAAATGTATCTGAAAATATGGAATTAATGTTTTTAAATTATTCAGTTTATTGTGAATTTTTTAGTAATTTATTATTGCCTAAATACACTTTTACAATATGAACAGTAGAGCTTTTGGCTGGATTTAAAAAACCAGAGTTCTTACCATGGCTTTTATCATTTAGTCTAAAACAGTGGTTGCCAACTGTCGGCCCGCAAACCCTTTTTTTTTTGTGGCCCGTGAACTAAATTATATTAGTTGTCATTTTTTGGGGACAATTTTTGTAAAAATCTATATGGTTTTAAAATACTTTTCTTTCATTAAAAAAACCCTAATTTCTTGGTTTCTGTGAAATTTAAAAAAACCAACGACGCAAAAAAATTTATTTCTCAGGTTTTGCATCCAAGAAAATATATATTCAAATACAAAAATAATCGTGTATGTTGCTTAAAAATCTACTTCTAATTTTAATTTTTAATTCAATACTTTTGTTTTGTACAACTTGATTAAAATCTGACATTAATATTTAATGTTCCTTCAAACATAAAAGAGTCCTATATAAAATTTTGATAAAGTTGCAAGCCTCATGCAAGTTGGTAAACCTTGGTCTAAAATCTTGCTAACTCTGAAGGCATAAATTTTAGGCAAAAAGTTAAGCCTTCTTGTAAGATATAGAACTGAAAACAGCAATTCAGATCCTGTTAATTACTTTTTTACAAGATTATTTATCATTTTGATATGGCAAAATTAAAACAAAACAATATTAATTTTAATGCTTTTTGTGGTAATTCAATTGCTTTTTGCTAAATCTTGCTAACTCTGAAGGCATAAATTTTAGGCAAAAAGTTAAGCCTTCTTGTAAGATATAGAACTGAAAACAGCAATTCAGATCCTGTTAATTACTTTTTTACAAGATTATTTATCATTTTGATATGGCAAAATTAAAACAAAACAATATTAATTTTAATGCTTTTTGTGGTAATTCAATTGTATTTTGCTAAATCTTGCTAACTCTGAAGGCATAAATTTTAGGCAAAAAGTTAAGCCTTTGTGTAAGATATAGAACTGAAAACAGCAATTCAGATCCTGTTAATTACTTTTTTATAAGATTATTTATCATTTTGATATGGCAAAATTAAACAAAACAATATTAATTTTAATGCTTTTTGTGGTAATTCAATTGCTTTTTGTGGATATTGAGGTAGGTACTTTATTTATGTCCCACTAGAGCTGCACAATGGGTTATTGGCAACAGTCTGAGAAACATCCCTGAGAATGGCTTCCTTGCTTTGGTAGCCCGGCGACCTGTGCACAAAGTCAAGCATTTCACAGTAGAACAGTTTAACGAGGACCAATACTGCACATCCTTGTTCCCTACGCAGGCTGATCGAAGTGGTCCCCCACCAGCTTACTGGCCACAGCCAGTGATGCTTGACTTCGGTGTTCTGGTGTTCTTTACAATCAGTCCACTGCAGAATTGATATTGTAAATTGCTTTCAAAAATATTCATGCAAATATTAATGAGAAATAAATATTTGAGGTTGTATATATGCAACACTGCCAAAAATTGTCTATGAAGTTTTGAGATAATCTTAAAAATCTTAAAATAACCTTTTATTAAAAAATTTTAACAGACAGAAATTTTTTGATGCTCAAGAGCTATAAGCTTTGTGTACTGTTTTAACGTCAATTATTTATTTAAGAGATGTGAGCAATTTTATTTTGTAACTGTCAGGTTTAATTAGAAATTTAACATTATGGAGAAAAAATTAAATAAACCTGTAAAATATCTTTAATTTTGTACAGAAAAAAATTACATGTTACTAAAAAATCTGTGTTTAATGAATTTTAATCATATATTTACTGAAAAACTCACATTTTGTTGCTGACATAAATTGTGTAACGCAGTGAAATATTTAAATTGAACTTTAAGTAATCAAAAATAAAATGTACAATATTTTCAAGAAATGCTCATTTAAAGGTAATAATGAGATGGAAATTTTCTTAAAAAGATATGTATGTCTTAATAAGTTTTTTCTAAAAATAGTATACTTATTTAAATACATTTTATTGCTGTAAAAAAATAAGTAAAAAAAACATAGAATGCATTGTAAAATCATTCTTATTTACTCTTTTTTTATTATTTTTTTAACGGAGAAAAGATTTTTATTTTTTAATTCTTTTCTATTTTTCTCATTTTTTATTTTTTGTGCAATTTTTTTATCTAATCAACATTGATATAAAAATTGTTCAAAGCATATAAAAAAAATTTTTACTGCTTTTAATTACTGTTATTTAAAAAAAATTTCTACTTTATTTTAGATAAGAAGTTTGCAGTAAAAGCGAGATTTCTAGGTGTGCTACCTGTGATAGTTTCCCATATAAAGGCATATTCAAAGAAACTGAAAGTTCTTAATACAATTATGAAACTACTTAAAAAGATTATGGCAAGTTGTGAGTGTGCTTTTCTAAATTACTTTAGTTAAAATGGTTGTAATTCTAATTAATTCATCAAATGTGTTTAAAATTAAATTGTAACATAAACATACATTTCTTAATTATAATTAAATTTTTATATTGCAATTATTTATAATTTTATAATTTAAAAACGTTTTATTCACAGAAAATTTATAAGATAGCTAAAAAAAAGTTTGGAAGAGAAGAAAAAAGTGTTTGGTTGAAATTTCCTTTTTAGCTGGAGTAAAATATTATTTCTGTAACTATTATCAATGGAAAGGGAAATATCCTTTAATGCTACTTTTTTCTAAAAATATATTTTTCAAATTTTTATCACTATTAAAATGTATAATCAACTATAAATACACTTAACTACTAAATAGGTGTGTTAAAAATTTATAAAAAAGCTTGATAAATTTTTTTACACTGCAGTAGAATTGAAATTCTCACGTTTTTATTTATTTAAATGAAAAGAACTCTTTATATTATGTTTTTCTACAAAAAATATTTGTCACAATTTGTAGTACTAATTAAATATCTAAATTAACTGGGCAAATAAATGTCTGAGAAATTATTTTATAATTTTCTTTCATAATTTTCTGTTGTTATGTTGAATAACACAGAAGCAAATGCCGGCAAATAAAGAGTTTATTAAAACATAATATGCAGAAATAATAACTTGCACACACAGTGCGATGCAAAAGAATACATCCAAGTCAAGCAACTAACTAACAACTCAGTCAGCTTCTACAACTAATATATTTCGATTTCCCTTATCGGGAAGTCGTCACATCAAATTACGCAACTCGCGTAACTTACCTGAGAGGGAGGGGGAAAATGGGATTTTATTTGCATATCAACAACACTCCCCCTGCAAATAAATACACATTTTTCCACAAAATATAAAACATAAATAAACTAATTTCTCATACAACTTAAACTTATTAACAATTAATCAATTAAATTTATTTGTGACAAAGTCCAAGTGAGCTTGTCAAAAGTTACAGCTTTAGTTGGGAAATCCGCGTCATTTCGTCCGTTTGCACATACTCTACTTAAATAATTTTGCCAATTATATCCTTTACATAATGAAGTTTCAAATTGATATGTCTCGTTCTAGAAGATGATTTTGCACTATTCAACCAATCAATTGCAGATTGATTGTCAGACGAAATGGTCACAGGCTTCTTTACAAAAATAGAACAATGCAATTCTTCTAACAAATTTAATATCCACATTAGTTCTTTACAAACACCACCTAAAGAAACAAGTTCCGTTTCACAAGTAGATAGAGCAACTGTTTTTTGTTTATTGTTCTTCCATAAAATTAAAGAGTCACCTAACATTACAATTTCTCCTGAAAATAATTTCCCATTTTCAGCATTTCCCCAGCTGGCATTGGCATGAGCATTCAAACGTCCTGATTTGTTACTAAAAAATAATTTTTTATCCTTTGTACCATTGAGATATTTTAACACTCTTTTAGCTAAATTAAAATGTCGTTTCTCAGGTTTATGATTAAATTGAGATAAGTAGCTCATGACAAATGCTAAGTCTGGTCGTGTTCTGTTCGAGAGATATAAAAGTTCCCCTATTAACTCCTGATATTGTGTTTGATTAACCATTTCGTTTGAACAATTAAAACTCCTATCCTCACCTCTTACGATTGGTGTTTTTACACATTTAGAATCAAACATACCATGTTTCTGCAATAAATAGTTTATATATTCAGTTTGAGACAAAGTTATGCCCTTTTCACTTTTATTTATTTCAATACCTAGAAATTTATTCTCTCTACTTTCTTTCACTTCAAATATCTGAAATAATTTTCCCACTATATTATTATACATTTGCAAGTCTGAATAAATAACTATTAAGTCATCTACGTATATTCCAATATAAAAATACTTAGAATTCTCTATTCTAGTGAAAATACAATTATCCGAAGCTAGCTGTTTCAAACCAAGCTTTTCTAATTCCCGTTTAAGGTGTAAATGCCAATTTCGACCTGATTGGGGTAATCCATAAAGACTACGCTTTAACTTGCATACTTTATTTTCACCATACAAATGTTTAAAACCTGGAGGAATAGTCATATATACAGTTTCTTTTAAATCACTATAAAGATAGGCAGTTTTTATATCTAAAAATTTAATTCTAAGTTTAATTTGGCAGATAATGCTGACAACAAACGCAAAGATTCGGTACTTAACACGGGTGAATAAGATTCTAATTAATCACGATTTTTTACTTGATTAAAACCTGCTGCTACTAACCTAGCTTTATATTTATTTTCTTTCATAGTAAAAACCCATTTACTCTTAACTATTTTTACATTTTCAGGTTTATCAACTAGATCCCAAACATCGTGTTCGTGAATAGAATTTAATTCTTCATTCATTGCTTTTTCCCAGTTTAACCAATTTTTATCACGTTTAGCTTCATCAAAATTACCTGGAATATTAGTTACTAAGTTTGAACTTGCCTTTTCCTTTATTCTATCTGACCGACGTACACCTAGCTCTAATAACCTGTTTTCGTCTTCAGTTATTCGTTGTTCATTTAATTCCCTAATATTTTCTTTAGTTGAACCTACTGGACGACCACGAGTTTTAGTTTCGCTTAAATCTCGGCTATCCTTCAAATACAGTGGAAATTCAAAATTTGTATTTTGGTCTTCTACGTTAGTTTGGATATTAAAAAATTCATCGATGTCATTAGATTTATCCTCACTAAACAAATTACTACTACCTAATAATTTCTCATTAAATTTTACTGAACACTCTTCTATTACTTTATTTCTTTCAGGGTCGTAAATACGATAAGCTCGTCTTTCATTCAAATATCCCAACATAATACCCTTTTTACCTGGAATGGAAAGTTTGTGTCTTAAAGCTTTAGGAACGTGATAGTATGCTGTAGATCCAAAAACACGCAGATATTTATAGTTTTGCTTTTTATTAAAGAATAATTCTTTTGGAACTTCAGTTTTACCTTTTCGAGGAGTTAGGTTAGTAACATGTGTTGCATAGGCTATTGCTTCAGCCCAAAAATTTAAAGGAAGTTTACTATCATAGATTAATATTCTAGCTCTATCTAACAAAACTCTATTAGCTCGTTCAGCTTTACCCAAACTTTCTTGGTTGTACGGCACAGATTTTTCATGTGTAACTCCGCATTCAGTGAAATAAAACTCTAGATCTTTATTTACAAACTCAAGACCATTATCACTACGAAATTTCTTAATTTTTTTATTTAGTAAATTTTCAAATTTCAGCTTAAAACTTACAATGTTATCAAATACTTCGGTCTTGTTCTTAAGAAAATAAGTAAAATACATGCCAGAAAAATCATCTACTAATATTAAAAAATATCTTGAATTACCTAAAGACTTAACTGGGAATGGCCCACACAAATCACCATGTATTAATTCTAAAGTAGTTGAACTTTGAGAAGTTAAAATACTATAATGAGGTTTTCTGGTAATCTTAGAAATATCACATGATTCACAAGACAATTCATTATCAATTTTTAAATTTAACACTTTAGACATTTTACGCATATAATCAGCATTTAAATGACATAATCTTTTATGCCAAATTACATTCATTTCAGCATTATTTTTAACTTTGTTATACCCAGAAAAACAGACCTCGTTATTAACATTAGGTTTTAGCTTAACTTCTAATTTTTTATTCATATTTAAAGCTTTCAAAACTATGCGTCCATTAAGAGCAATAATTAAAACTGAGTTTGAATGTGATTTAACATTATACCCTTTATCCATTAAACAAGTAAGTGACAGTAAGTTATGACGTAATTCTGGTACATACAATACATTACTAACTATAATTTTTGCATTATTACTTAGTGAAATAGCTTTAATAGTTCCGATTCCTTTAGTATCCAATGTAAAAGTCTTACCTGCCTGGTATATTTTGCTGTCGCAAACATCTAGATTCGAACCAACGTTCATCCTTACACATATGAGACGTGGCTCCGCTATCCAGGATCCAACATTCGTCCACTTGTCTGTTGGCGAAATTTTCTGGAGTAGCACTATCGGATACCAATGTTTCTTGAAAATTTGGTTTTCGACGACCTCTTACTCTACTGGTCGATGGTTTGTAGCCTCTATCGGTTCCCACTTCTTGATGTTTCGAATAACAATCCCTTGCTATATGTCCCGGTCGTCTACAGGCGTAGCAAATTTTTCTTGGTAACCTCTTCTTCTGAGTAGCATACGCAGATTCCGAATTTCTTTGTCCATGCGATTTCTGTAGTAAATCTTTTTCTTCTTCCCTTAAGACTTTGAGTATATCTTCTAGCGACTTTTCTCGTTGAGTTTTTAAAACTTGTTTTATGCGCTCATATTTTCCAGCTAGACCTCTGACAGTGTAAAACACCAATTCTCTGTCAGATATTTTCAGTCCCAAGGAAGCGCACTTCGTCGATAATCCTTTAGCTCGAGCTATATAATCGTTGACTGCTTCTGAATCCAGCATTTCTAAGCTCTTGAGTTCGGCACCCGCATCAATCTTTCTATCTTCTTCCAGCCCAGTGTAGGTAGTCTTTATTCTTGTCCACAAAGCTTTTGCATTCCTTTCTTCCGCATATTGCAAAGCCTGTTCGTCTGATAGTGACAACTTCAAGTATGATACGGCATCTTGGTTAGTAGTTTCCCAAACTTGCAATTTACCAGGGTCAGTTGGAGCTGCCTCTGTCAATGCCGACATTAGTTTTTTCAGATTCAAAACTGCTTCCATTTTCATGGCCCAAAGATGATAATTAGTTCCAGTCAACTTCGGAATTCCAATAACTAATTATTTTTCCATGTTTGGTCGTAAACCACGCTCTGCTACCAACTGTTGTTATGTTGAATAACACAGAAGCAAATGCTGGCAAATAAAGAGTTTATTAAAACGTAATATGCAGAAATAATAACTTGCACACACAGTGCGATGCAAAAGAATACATCCTAGTCAATCAACTAACTAACAACTCAGTCAGCTTCTACAACCAATATATTTCGATTTCCCCTATCGGGAAGTCGTCACATCAAATTACGCAACTCGCGTAACTTACCTGAGAGGGAGGGGAAAAATGGGATTTTATTTGCATATCAACAACATTTTCAGTAAGCCTTTACAGCAACAGTAGTTTAAAAAAGTAGAAATAAATATTAAATAATCAATGTTTGTAGATTGTGATTCTAATTTTAATAAATTTCAATATATATGTTTTTAGCTGTTAATGCTACGAAGTTAAGTAAAGATGGATTGCCTAGAGAACTTATACATTTTTTAGAAGAGCCGAAAAAAGTCACAATTATTCCAGTTCTTAATGCTATTTCTGAAGCCACTAGAACTAGTGAGTATGTTTCTGTGCATAATTCAGTATAATATTTTTTAATTAGATAATTTTAACTATTTAGTTTATGCATAACGAATTATTTATTTTTGCAACTGAACTAATTTGTAAACTTTTTGTATAATTTTTAAAATATGCATTAGGGAAAAAATGCATTGCTTTGTGTACAGTGTGGGGAAAAAAAAAAACCCAAAAAAAACTGCCTATGCAACTTTTGATCTAATAATCAGATTTTCATGTACCGAGACATACTGTTAATGATTCAATGGCCTAAACTTAAATATGCTTATTAATTAAAGATGCATATTAATGAATTAAACTTAAATATGCTTATAAATTTAATTAATTATTAAAGAGTCAGATTTCATAACTAAAATTATGAAAACAGTATTTTAAGTTATGAAATCTGACTCAAAAACCCACTTTCTCTGAAATGCTTGTATATATATATATATATAAGCTAAAAAATTGAGAAAAAATGGAGGGAAAAAATATTAAAATTCCTCTCGTGTAACGTTCTATAATCTCTTTACATTTTATTTTCTGTTTTTTGCTTGATATATTTGTTTATTTTTTACTTAATGTGTTCTAATTTCGTTAAAATTTTTTTGAGTGCTCCTTACACTATTGTATTGATATATTTTGTTTGGCTATATTGATACAATATTAGAAAGCACTCCTTTTTGCGGATATAATCGTGTGAGCTGATGAAGAGATTATATCCTTTTTTTGTTTTCCGGATTTTTAATATTTTTTTCCCTCCATTTTTTCTCAATTTTTTAGCTTATTTTATGAGTTCTATATACTTGCAGCTTATGCGCAGTTAATATAACTTATTAATTTTCTTCGTTTTTCTCTTTTTTTCTCTTTGTTTTTTTTGTGCTATATATATATATATATATATATATATTATTATTATTTTATTTTCTTCTTGACGTATTTGAATTTTTGACCCTCAATCTTTAATATGATTTCAATAAAGAGAGTGGTCGAAAGTTTGGACCTAGTTTTATTAAATAACCTCTTGTATCTTAAAATTCAACTGAGTCTGAATTTCACTTTTAGCTTATTATCTCTTAAGCTAAAAAGCGAATAAAAAAATTTTTCTGCAGGATTATAAATTGAACTTATCCAAAAATAGTTCCATGCTAAAAAAAATTTAGTTTTGAGGTAAACAAATTTTTACACTATATTAATCAATGTAGTCTTAAATAGTTAAACCCTAAATATGAAGGGAATCATTCCCTTCATATTTAGTTCTTGAGAAATAAAAATTTAAAAATATGATTTTTTTTGAGGTGGCAAAATTTGAAAAAAGTGAAATTAACATTAAAGGATTTAAACATTGAACTGCTCCTTTGTCAAAACTATAGTGACCATATTTTTCAGATGGTGGCTATCTCCAAATTTTGATGGTCAAGAATATAAATTTATTAAAGAAAAAAAAAAAAAAACATGCTTACTCAGAAGAGGAAGTATGTTTTTGTATCTTAAAACATCATCTGTACTAATTAATTAGCATATTTAAAACTAGATCTTTGAACCATTAAGGATGAATTGAAAATTTGATCATTAGTTATTCAGGATGTTCTTATTTTATGCACTATACACTTTGAGCTTTAGAATTGTTGTAAGCCATTTTAAATAAAATATTTCAATTTATATGCATCGATATAAAGTTAGTAATTTAATAAAATTGTGCTGAATACGAAATTTGTTATTACCATTAGTAATATAATTTTGCTAAGTCTTCGCATGTAACAACTTTAACTGATGTATGAAACAGTTTGTTTTAATTTATTTTTGATTTGATTTAGTTAAAATTGTTTTTTTTTATTTGATTTTGTTTAAGTTCGTTTAAAAAATTTTTTAATTAGTAATCCTTTAGGTTTTTATAAAATTTAGCCCATTTTGTCAGACTTACATATGATATATGAGATTTAATTAAAATGCATGTTAAAATGTATGAACATTCTTTTTAGGACACTCTGCTCGCCAATTTGTTAAAGAGGATGTTGTATCTCGTATTCTGCTAATTATATTTGGTACTGATGTTACAAGTTGCTCAAAAATTAATGCTTCAATCTGTAAAATATGCCTGCGTATTTTAGTACATCTAACACAGATAAGTATGTAATTTTAATATCTATAATTATTTTGAGGTTTTTATTAAAAGTTAAAGAAGCAACTATGTATTTTTTAGTCGTTGTCTTTTTTATGATTAAAAAGTTTAAGGTATTTTCAAAGTTTATTTTTATCCCATTCAAGTCTCATGTCTATTAATTTCACAATTTTTATGGATTAACATGATTTTTTTAAAATCTATTGTGGCAAAACTTTATTTACATTAGCTTTCTTTTTCATTGTGGTTTTTGTGCTCCTTTACTACTAAGCAAAATTTTTTTTTTGGTTTTTGTCTCTCATTTTTATACTGTTTCTTTTTTATAAAAAAATTTAGAAAGATTATTCAAATAATATTCAGATAATTATCTGGATGCAATTGGACTAAAAAGACATTTTTTTAAAAATTTATTTTTTTAATATATTATTGTTGAAATAATATAAAATCTTTTATCTTAAAAAAAAAAAAAAAAAAAAAAAAACTTAATTGAACAGGAGTTAAGAAAAACTGATATATGGTTCCCTTTCATTTGAATTTGTTTTATCTTTATTCATATCACAATTTTTTTTTCTAGAGCTTGGGCGTGAAAAACTGTTATCATCAGGAACAATTCCTTCCCTATTATCATGGTGTAAAACACTTGTGAATCTCACTGGAAATCATTATATTTCATTAGTATCACTTGTTAGTACTGTTGTCCAACGATGTTTACCAGCTCGACCTTTACCTGTGCGAAAACTCAACAACCCTGTCACTTTTACCTTCTCTGAATGTTTTTATATGAACGAGTCTGACAGCTCTGGTAATAATTTTTTTCTTCCTTAGGTCATAATAATTTTTCTTTCACGAATTTTGATTATTATTGCTGAGTTTGAAATATTATTTTTCATCAGAATTTATTTATCATCAGATTTTATGTTATGTAAATACTGTATAACATTTATATTTCAAAATCCTTTCATTATGTTGACCTTCCTTGAAATCAAGTTTAATCAGCCTAAAAAGTTAGTGTATATATGTATATATATATACAGTCAGACCTTGATATAAGGTCATCCGCATATAAGGTCACCCCGCATATACAGTCACTTTTGCAAAGTCCCGGCTCACTGAATAGGAATTCTTAGTTACAGATTATCGGATATATGGTCAAGTTTTAAAAATCGTTATCGCTTATAAGATCATTTTTATCCGAGGTGAGGGGAGCTCTTCTCTAACAAAAGCCTATTCAACTTCCTTACAAGGCAATTACCTCTCTCGAGTTCTAGGAAAATGTTGCAGCCAATGAACAAGCTACAATTTCTGAAATTGTTTCACAAGTTGTGGACAGTGAGGACAATGACAGTGATCCTGAGACTGTAGCTGTAACCCAAGTGAAAGCCTTCAATGCAATAAATGTCATACGAAATTTTTACAAACCATGAGGGAAAACATTTTAAGGAAGTTACAAAATCTAGAAAACATTGTTCTAAAACTGAAATAAAAAACGAGACAGACCTGCATAAATGATGATGTAATGTATGTATGTATTCTTTGAGGAAATTTGTAAACAGCTTTATTTTAAATTAAAATTTTTAAAAAAAATCTAACTTTCTTTAATTCTTTACTAATTCTGTTAAAATTTATTGACTTAGATATTCAATTTATGGCCAATCGTTTTCGTTTATATAACCATTTTTAAAAAAATCATAATGTGCACTATTTACGTGCTTAGTTACGAACTGCTAATGAATCGGTTAAAAGGTCACCTCGCTTATAAGGTCACTTTTGCAATGTCCCTTAGGGTGACCTTATATCAAGGTCTGACTGTATGTATATATATATAAAAATAAAAAAAATCAGAGTGAGGAAATACTCACACTTTTTACAGTCCCTTCCAGGCATTTAAACAAAATACATGTCCCAAAATCTTTCTTTGATTGCATATTAATTTAAACATATTAATGTACCTATTATTAGTATGCCTGATAAAAATTGTATTAACAGCATTATATCTATATGAACACGTATTTTAAGTGTGAATCATAAGTATTCCTATTGTAAAAGAACATATAGGTCTAAACAAGGAAGCATCAAGCTTACATAACCATTGATGGAGTATATGCAAAGAATTATTATTGACAGAGAAATATTATCAAAATTATTAAACACTATCAGTTATTGCATGCTTTTCAATATAGTACTTTGAAAAAATTTTATAAACTTTCGTATTTACTATTTTCTTACATTATTAAATTAAGCATGGGTATAAAAAAGAATGTGCTAATTCTAGCTCTTATTGATATGAAATAGGAAATTTATGTTTCTTAAATTAAATTCAGTAAAATTTTGATCTTATCAGATAAATATAACTGATGTTTTTTTTTTTTTCTTCTCTGCCTTCAAATTGTACTTATTTTTTCCTTAATTGCGATTGCTGGAAGTCTTTTATTCCACTTCATTATATTAACAATATGTTTGCGTTTAATTTTTGCTGTGCATTTGAGCCATCTAGAAGGATTCCATGCACCATTTGTTTCGGTTTCTTTTAATTGAGCCAAAATATATATTACACCACGTCATAAAATTTCCAGTCGTTTAGCTTTTTTTGTCGAATTATAAATATTTTCTTTTTTATTTGGTTCTCTTGAATATTTTTATCTGCTTGTTGATATTTTATTACCTTAAGGGCAGTAATAGAGATATAAATTTCAATTAAAATTTGCAAAATGTAAATTATTGTTAATGTAAATTAATGATTTAAAATACAAATAAATGTTGAGTACAGTGCCAAAAAAAAATACTTTGAATAACTTTTGATCCAACCATCGGATTGTCACGTTCTAGGACTCAATCTGAATGGTTTGAGGGGATGACCTTTAATAATTTATTTATTCGGAAGATATTTTAAGTTACAAAATCAGATACAGAAACATACTTTCTCGGAATGAACATACCTTTTCTTCAATGTATTCAGATTTTTGATCCTTTAGATATTTGGATCAAAACATTTAATCCTTAAGATATTTAGACTGGGTTGCCTCAATCTCAAAAACATGGCCCCAATTGTTGAGTCAGTAGGGTGACCAAAAATTTGGTCTCCTTAATGTTAATTTTACTGTTTATTTACTTTGCAGTATCTCGAGAACTCCTTAAGTAAATTTAAAAAATTTTTCACACAATTATAAAATTTGTTTATTCAAAGATACTTCCATGTAAAAAATAACTTCCAGTAAATTTTATTAATATTTTATTTAATAATAGTCGAAAAATTTTGAATTGTAAGGTATAAAATTTTTTAGATCATTTTAGAAATTTAATTTTGTATAGCAAACTAAGAAATTTGAGAGAAATTGGTCAAATAGTCCCTGAGAAATTGAATTTTTAAAAAGTCATATTTTTAAAATTCAATTTTATACAGAGCACCATATTTTCCAGATTGCGGCTACATCCTATACTTTAAGGGTCATAAATCCAAATCCGTCAAAAAAAAGATATGTTTATTTAGAGAAAGTATGTTTATATACTTGATTTTGTAACTTAAAATGTCCTCTGCGCTTATTAATTAGCATATTTGAGGTCATTCCCTAGAACCATTAAAATCGAATCTTATAATGAGAAGATCTGTTTATTAGATCAAAAGTTTTTCTGGGTGGTCTGCTGATTTTTTGGGCTCTGTACTTACGAAAAAACTGTGATAGAAAATATTCTCTAATGTATGTTCTCAAATTTGGGTGAATAAAAATTGATTTGATATGAAATCTCTCACAACTTCATTAATGACCGTTCAATCCGCACTCACTGAGACTGAGACATTTGTTTATATTTTTAAATTACCAAAGGGGTTAAATCCTTCAAATTAAAATTATAGGTTACTCAACATGTTTATAGCATCAATAAAATTGTAGAATAAAATCCAAATATATTTATTTGAGTTTTAAATAAGAATTAAAAGCAAAGATTTTCACGTGCTTGTGTATATATTTGTATACATATGTTAACACTTTCATTTTAAATGGTGCCATCTTTTGCCCATAATGCTATAGATTCATTAACAGATATTTTATCATTAATGTATGTGCAGCTATCATTTCCTTATTTATTTTTATTTATTTTTGATTTCAGATGGTAAAAATGATGACACTGTTAGTTTAGGTTCTTCTAATTTATCTTCTGTCGATAGCGGAACTGATTCAGATGAAGTATGAATTTATTTATTTTTTTGCAATAAAGCATTTATTAGCTTAAAGTGATTAACTCTTTTAAATGACTCTTAATCAACTATTTAAACCCTGCTTTAATAATAGTCAGATTTTAATTTTTTTTCTTATTTAAACAGTGTTAATATTGCTGTACATTTTATTAAGTTTCATATTTCAGTCAATAGGTTTTATATATTATTATTTTTTACAGCTATTTCTGTTGATATTATTAATTGCAGGAACTTCGACCTTTTGATGTTGTTGAATCCCAATATGGGGAATCTTATGAGCAGTTCTCTTCGTTTTTTGAAGAAATTAATGAATTCCATCCATTAAAGGTATATATTTTTAAAATAATTGCTAATTATATCAAATGCAAGTTCTGTTCAAAAAGTATCTAACCATAATTTACATTTACAAAATAAACTAAATTTGACAGGTGGAGCATTGCGATTTGTTGGAGGTTCTGTATTATATTTAATTGAGACAAAATGGTAGAAAAATTTAAGCAATGTTGCTATAATAAATTTTATCTAAAGCCTGAGGACTCTCAAATTGGAATGTTTTAGTCTCCCAATCGTCCTATGTGATCTATAAATGTTTTTCTTCCTGATCGATTATCCGAAACATGGGCAAAATGAAATGAGTGGATACGATACTAATGTTTTTCTAATCAGCAAATTGTTTGACATTTATTTGGTCATCAGGTTCCTATTTGATTAATCACAAGGTCATTTCTAAATGTTAAAGGGACTACCAGAACGTTATTCATTCTACATCTTTAATTTATTGTTGTAGCATTCTTTTAATTTGTGTAGCGGCCATTGCTTTTTACCTAAACGCTTTGTTTGTAATTTGTATTCAATTAAGAATTCCTAAGTTTGAAAAAAAAAATTTGTGGTTACTTAAAAAAAAATAAAAAAATATTAGTCTAACAGAAAGTTAAGTTACAAATTTTCACAATTAATGAATTTTTATTGTTTATGGAATTTTTTATCTGTACTATTACTATACTTTTTCTTTTGTTTAAAACTTCATTTGCGTCACAACTTAAGTAGAGAAAAGTTAACATGCTTTGAAATCTCAAATGTAGGAAAAGTTAGAAACGACTTAAAGTTAGAACCCCCTTAAAACGACTGTAGTGGCCAAAGGAGGAGAACCATTTAAAATAAATTTCCATGTGGAATGTGGCAAGGAGACAGGAATGATAGCATTTACAAGGGAATTGGCATATAATATGAATGAAACAAAACTCAAGTGCATTAAGCGAGAATTGACATGAGAGTTTAAAGTTACCATGAGAATTTAATTGTTTTAAAGACTTCTTTGAAATAATGTTTAAAAATTTCACAAATGTAGCATCTTGATAATAACTCAATTTTGTTTGTCGAATTTATCATTAAACTTAAACGTAATTTGTTTGATACAGATATTAAAAAATGTAGTAATATCCTCAATTTTAATGAGAGAGTAGTCTAATCCTTGTAACTGTAGTTTCAAATAATTGCACTGCAAATAGGGACATTTGTGAAAAAGGAAACGAACGTGAGAGCATAGTATTTTTTGAGGGGGGAAATGAGCCAGTTGAGAAACAAAATCCTGTGAATTTTTTACAGCATGGATATTATTAGAAGTAGAAATAATATAATACAAGCAAGTTTATAGCACAAGGTAAATTGATTAAAAACAATAGGTCTAAAAGCTAATTGAGATGCATGAACTTAAAGAGGGCTTATAAGCTTGAACAATTTAAAATAAAGAGGATAACAGTATGCTTACTATACTTGATTCATTTCATATCAACTGAAATTTTCAAAAAGAGAGCAGTTGAAAAATATGGTGTAACTTAAGAACTGGCGAGTCAGAGTGTTCTCTGCTTCTTCTAGGCACATATTATATTAGATATTCCTTTTATTTATTACTCTCTGTACATCAGGATAAGATAATTTATATCTTCATTCATTGTGCAATTTCATTGGATAAAAAAGTAACATATCACAGAGAAACAAAGAAGTACCATATATCTTTGACTGTCCTCAACATAACAACATATAACTGTATTAATGGTATTTACATGTAGTATTTATTTAATATACCTTCCTAATATTATTCTTTGTTATAATGTTTTTGATGGTAATTATTGATCAAAAGAAAAGGCTCGAAAGTAAAATTTCTGTCCCTTTATTGTATTATCAAGCAGTTATATATGGTATTGCCTGATTATGCAACATTATAGGACAAAGATCTTACGTTCCAGTTTTACGATTGTAAACCAGTAAATTTGCAAACTGTAAATGTGCCTTTTAATAAGTTATATTTATTTTTATTATAAATATTATGTAAAACTGTGCCCAGCCAGACAATATATGCAATTGAGAAATATAAAATACAAAATAATTATTTAAAACTCTAAAGCAATATTAAGAGTTAACTTTTCACACTATTGCTAAATATTCTGCTTGCCAAAAAAATAGTGAATGAGAATTTATAAGAACTAAAAATTAAATGAGAATTTAAAAATACAAATTGTGGATGCAATCGCAATTGTAACTGAGCAAAACTATTGGACTTAATTTTATCTCAATAGAGTAAGAAACTAAATCTGTGTTTATACAATTAAAAATTTCTGTTGTTTTGATGTAATAATCTATTTACTGTCAATAAACATGTATGTTTGCGGATAAGTATTGCTTTAAAGGATTTGCGGATAAGTATGAGCTTTAAAGCTCTACAATAACTTGACTCATTTAAAAGTATTTAACAATTCTATTAAAACCACAAAAGCTAAAAAAATAATTATTGTGTTTAATTTAAATATTATGCACTGTATGTTGATAGTCTTAAATATATATTAATTATATTCTTTGCATTTTAGCCTCATTTTACTTCTGGGGATGATGTACAAAATAACTGTTTCAAAACTGTGTTTTATGAAAAATTTGTTCCATCAACGGTAATCGAGTTTAATGACACAAAGCTTAATCCAATCATTCCAAAAAATATTCCACGACATTCCTTTGTACAAGTTGCTAGAAAAGAAACTCAACGTAAAATGCGCAAACCTGCTAGTGATTCATCTCTTCACATGAAAGAAAAGTCACCAAAAACTTTGTCTTTGATTCCAGTTTCATCTTGTGGGCCAACAAACTATACAAAAATTCCAAAGAAAACTGAATTTTCTAATCCAAACTGTGATACTAATGTTATACCGTCCTCTAACATAACTTGTGATAGCAGTTATCATTTAACAGACTTAGAAAGATTCACTTTAATTGAGAATGCGAAAGAAGAGATTAAAAATAAAAAACTTATGGACAAAGTTTGTTATTCTGATGTTTATCAAAAACAGTCTCTACATACAACTTCGGTATCACCTCATGTGAAACTTGCTTACCCTGATTATGTAAACTGTTCTCCTGATTCTGAATTAGAATATCCACTTTTCAAACCAGATCCGTTTCTTATTAGGTAATTATTTTTTTCAGTTTTAAATAATTTCAGTAAATAAATAAAGAAAAAATTATTTCTGAACCGAGGTATATACCAATTTTTCTTTCTGCACAAGGTGCAGCTATTGATTCCCATGTCTGATAAAATTATTTTGGTAATAGGATGTGTATGTAAATTATATACTAATTTCATATATTTTGAGTAATTTGAAATAATCTACCTACTGTAATGCTTGCTTATCTGTATTTAACTGTTAAAGTTTTTGCAAACTTTTGGATTGTTATGTGATCTGACATTACAGTTTTCTTGTTGTCTTCTATGTCCTTGAAGCATGCTTCTTCAGCAAATTTTTACATTTTGAAAGCAAATCTTTAATCTTTAAAATGCTATATTTGAAGCGTATGGAAGATTATTCAATCCTTTGACCTTATGCAATGCCAATTTCACAGGCAATGCAATATAAGACTACTCCTCTTCGTGGGGGAAAAAAAAAAAAACGATGCTAAGTTTAAATTTGTTAAAAGCCAGGCTTAACTCTGCAGAAGTGCCAAAGATTTATTCCTCTTGTCCAGATTCTCTCGGAGCAGTTTTACGAGGAAGTTAAAAACCCTGTTTCAAGAATGCATCTAAGACCTTGTTTTCACAAAATAGGAATTAGCTTTTTTGCACAACATAGCGTTGACATTTTTTCACATTGTGTTGCCTGTGTGTCAGACTTGAAAAACTGTACTTATGAAAAAGCGTTAGCAATACAAATACCACGTAAAGCTTCAAGAAAATAGCTCCAAAATTTCAAAAAGAAATATGGAATTATTAGTAAAAAAATTGCTTAAACAGTCTCTAAAACACTTTCTCTAAGAGGAAAAGATTCAACAGCATTTTTAAAGGATGTACATACTTTTTTTTCGAGATTTGAAAATTCTATAAGATTCGAGTTTTGAAAATTCTATAAGTATTGATAATTGTATGATTTTGGTAGCCCTAACCCGATTTTCGGTATTATTTTACTTTTCTCCCAATGCAATTTAGCAGCTAATTTTGTGGATATGATTTATTTAAAAATTCTTCTAACACTTGTAAAAGTTTTACTTAATTCTAGGAGTTTAGCTTAATAGTGTTTCCTTGAAAATAAATAGATCCAATTGTAAACTGAATCTCTAACATTAACTCTAGAAAATTTTCCAAAAATTCTCGGCCTACGTGTGGAAATATTCAGTCTTTATAAAGTAATTTTTGTTGTATTATATTCTTTTTTTTATTAACTTAAGATCTATATATTCTCTTTCAGATCATCCTCTTCAATTCAGTTTCTCATTATCTAGTTTATTCTTAGAACTTAAAAAAATACTTTGTAAAATTACATTGATCAAAGGAAAAAAAACAGTGTCACTAAAGTAGACTTAATTTCTAGTTTAGTGACTATTTGTTATGACACTTTCCTTTTATTTGATATTCCAATTATTCACACTATCCTTTTATTTGAAAATCGAGCTCTGTTAATTTCGAAATAGTCAATCAATATAAAGAACCTCTGAAAGTAAATATATGATTAAGGCATCTAAAGAGTAAGAGCATAGGTACTTGCAAAATTAACATCGTTACAATAGTACTGTTCGAAAAGAATTTTTTTGCTTACTCAAAATAGATTAGTGAATTGTACATCCTACAGTATCAATTCCTTTACTACTCTGAATGTATGGAATTGTACAGCGAAAATTTTATAGATTTAACATATATCTCATTTCTTTAGTGAGGGCTTGTTTTTTCATTCACAGTATAGTTTTTCTTCTTCTTGATATTGTTGCTTTTATTAATATGTGTTTAACCTTCATATGTGTATTGAAGAATTGGGATTTCTGTAATTTTAGTTGATACAATTATCCTTTTTTAATTATAAATTGCTGACTAAAAGTTTTATTCTTAACCTTAATCTTTAAAAAAATATATATATACAGAGTATTATTTGAATGCATATCCCACCATAGTTAAGATAAATTAAATATATTACGTTAAATATTGTTGGTGTATTGAGTTTAGTAACGCTAAATATTTGCTCTTTAAACTATACGGCTACACAGCTATTAACCTAAAATATTTGAATATCTTATTATTAATTTTATACTAATATAAATTTTAAATTAATTACATACTTGTAACATAATTTTATAAAAACCAAATTTTTATAGATTTTCCATTCTTGATAATCAGATTTCCTAAATTTAATTGTGTCTCTTATAAAAATGTAAATAACCTACTTCTTTTAGGGAAAAAATTTATCAGCATGCAGAAGAAATGGCTCAGAATGATTTTCTATTAACAGATATTTACAATCTTGATAATTTACTTTGTGAAAATGTGCCAAGCTCTAATCCACTTCATAACAAAGATTGCAAAAGGTAAAACTATCAAAGTCTTTATTATTATTTTTATTTTATTATTATTTTTTTTTTCACTTTTTATATTAATTTGCATATGTCGGATTTGGTGAGATTATTTTATCTTGTGAATATGGCACTTGTTATGCTTACACTTGTTGTTCTGGTATAGTTGTGTGTGTTTATTTTTGTGTTAAAATTCAAATAAAATTTGTTAAATTGCTTTTGCATAAATTTTATGCTTCAAGACATGATAATGTTAATGTAATTCGTGTGTGTAATTTTTAAATTATATCTCATTGTTAAAAAATTAAAAATGTTTTTTCGCAAGTGTAGTTTGTATTTATCTAAATTATGATACTTTTTTAATCTTTTATAATTAGTTTAATTAAACAAATAATATATATTACCATTGCATCTACCATTTATGATAAATTAGGTTTGAAATCATTCTTAAAAATAGTATAAGCATTAGCTATTTTTTATGTAACACTTGATGTCAGCCAATTACTCTTTTGTGTCTGAAGAAAAACTCCTTATCGGGATTAAAATCTAAACTAAAAAAACTTATGATATATCACCTTATCATTTGTGTTAAAATTTATGATTGTTTATATTTAAGATAAATGATAAAATTTCTAACTCACTTTTTTTAAACTAATCCAATTATTGTATCCATAATTAACTGAAAATTAAGTTTTGAGTTACTTTCTTAGAAAACTTAATTATGACACCTATTATTTAGAAATTTAATTTCGAAATAAGTACATATTAAAATCTTTTAATTTACTCAATTATTTTATGCGAATAGCAGTGTAAACATATTTTTATGTTGGAAAAAAGATAGTTATTCTTCATAATTATGGTGGAAGCTTACTGAGGACTCTTTAAGTTAAGATAATACCCAAGTGGGGAAAAGACCTTTGTTGTTTTAAGACAGCAAAACTAAGTTTCATAACTCTTATAAGTTATTTAATTTAATATACAAAGCTGATATCCACAAGTGGGCCAACTAGAAGCTATTTTATCTGAATTTCATCATTATGCTAGATTTTTATCTTCAGAAATTAAGAAAGAAAAAGATTAGAGATGGATCATTTGAGAAAAGGCGAAAATATTGAAAAAGTCGACTGGACTATTAAAGGCCCCAAGACCCAGTGTCCTCTTACATTTTATGCACAGTGAATGATTATTATTAAAGAGTGAGGGTGATTGCCACTCATCTTATTGTCATCGTTACAACCTATTTGGCTATATAACAAAAAACAATTCATCTTCTAATCAAATGAATAGTTATGTGATTTATATTATTTGGTAAAATATGAAACTTTAAGGCTCATTTAAATGCTGCATTTATTATTATAAACATGCTCCTGAGAATTCATTGGAAGTATTCATATCACATTAATAATTATTTATTATGCAGTTTGAATCTATTTTAAGAGTAATGATATCTATTACAAGAGTTTTTCAAAGAAAAAGATTTTAAGTATATGTTTATTGAAAAAAATACTTGAATTTAAATATAAAGGTTAAGTGATGAAAAAAAAAATAACTATTAAATAGTACCTATTAATGATAAAGTAACAATATTTTCACTTTCACAATTTTGTTTTCAACATTTAAAATTATTTCCATTTGTAAAGTTTCGTTATTGAAACATCTCTATCTAATAACTTTCCTAGCTTTGAACATTTATTTACATGAATAATTTTATTTTATAAAAAATCAATACACTGAAGTTAAAGCTAAACATCACAGTTTTTTTTTTTTTTTTTCATTATTGTTATTTTAGAAAAAATTTCTTTTTATTTTTATTTTTTAAAAATCATTCTATTAACATTTTAAATTTCAGAATTTACTGTGATCAGCAATCAGAATATTTGCAGTTTGAGTCAAGATTTGAAAGTGGAAATCTTCGCAAAGTTTTTTGGGTGAGATGACTGTACAATTGTCTTAATCATAATAACTTCTTAGATAACTTATATATATATATATATATATATATATATATATTGAAACTATTCCAAAGCTGTCATTTATGATGTGTATCATATAGTTTAAATTTCAAATTTACTTATATCATAAATTTTTTCAGTATGTTGTAAATTAAATTTTTTTTAAAAACTAATTTGAAATATGAAAATATAATTGCTGTACACATCTTAAAATAAAATAAATGACGATGTAGAAACTCTTCTGGCATCCAGATCAATGCATGAAACACATTTAGGAATGATATTACGGGGAGGAAAAATCAAACCTATGGCTTTCTGTTCAACAGTGATGGAGTGCTCATTTCTTGATTTAGTTTTGATGTTCCTTGAAGGCATACGTGAGAACATTAACATAGTAGACAAACCAAAACAGTTTATTAAAACATTTGTTTTCTTGACATTGTTCTTGAGACAGCTGCTAAAGACATGGGCTTTGCAATCAATGTGTTAAATACAATGATTTCGATTTTTAAATCATTACAAACGCCTTTAACATAATATATTTAATAACAAAAACATGGAAGATGTTCTTGATACAGTGGCATGGAAGAAACTGATTACAATTAATGATTTTACATTACTGCGCAGAGTGCCATCTGTTGAGTTTCAGAAATTATTATTATTAACATTGAGAAATATTATTAACACAATGAAACACAAAAACTAAATATTCAGAAATTACTAAAAGAAAGTCTAATCTTGAATTCCTTGCAATAAATGATTAATCGTTTAAAAGAGTCTCAGAATTCAAATACGTTGAAACTTTAGTTAATGAAAATAATGGCATAGATGCATTAGGATAGCAAACATAAACTTTAAAGGGTGGGCTGAAAAGAATACTTAAATCAAAACTTCTCAAACGAAAATCACTATTTATAAAACCCTCAAAATGTATTGTGTTGGGAATGAAAACACTTTACATTAAATTGAAAGAACATATTAAAATGTATTGTTCTAGATCAGTGGTTATTTTCATTTGGTTGCTCATATACAATATCTCCCTTAGCAAGTTTACTTGAATTAGAAATTTTTATATGTACATTACTCACTGAGTGAGGAGGCAACTTTAATTTTTTATTTAGGATACCAAAGTTTTCTGTTTTACATATTTAGAATTATTTATATTGTTTAAACTATTACTAGCCTTAACTTATGATAACTTTATCCCTCTCTATAACCTCACTATTAATACTATTCAACCATTTTATTTTAATCGAATGATTAAATATTACACATTTTGAACAATCAATAATGAAATTAAGTTCCTTTAAAAACTTTAATCCTAATATCACATCAAATGTTATAATGTGACGATAGTGGTTGGTTAGAAACTATAAATTCTGTTAGGAATGTCTCCTCACTAATAGATATTTCGGTATCAATAACTGAACTAGTACTTATACCTACAACTGTTACAGCAGTCAAGCTAGAATTGTAATCTTTTACCTTAAATTCCTTCAATTGATGAAATATATTAGGGGAAATAACATTTACAGTTGCACCTGAATCAACAAGGGCTCTGCAGGTTAAATTATGAACATTAATTTGTATTATAGGTAGAAAGTTTTGATTTAGATTACAGATAAGGTTATTGTTTGGATCAGGTTGACTGATACTCATAAAAGGAAAGAGAGTTATAGCAACACTACACCCTTATATGGCCCGCAAAGCCTCTTTTTGTGGCCCGCAAACTAAAAAATATTTTTGTCGTTTTTTTTTTTTTAGGACAATTTTCATAAAAAATCTATGTGGGGTTAAAATACTTTTCATTCGTTTAAAGAAACCTAATTTCTTCATTTCTGTGAAATTTAACATACCAACGGTGCGAAAGAATTTATTTCTCAGGTTTTGCATCCAAGAAAATATTTATTCAAATATAAAAATAATCATGTATTTTAATTTTTTTCTTGTATTTCGTGAATATAATTTAGCATGTTTCAAAATCAAAAATTTTCTCGAAAATTCTCCCATTTAACTTTGTAAAACCACTCATTTTGGAAGAAATTATTTACATTTGTAAATTTTAAAACGCATATAAAAGAGGGAATGAATATCATGTTTTATTTAAATTCCTTGAATTGAATATCGCATGAGCGGGGAAAAAAATTTATTTCAGATGCTTGAGAATTTTTGTTGTTGTTGCTATAATTCCTAATGAGTAGAAAATATTTTTAATTTATCGCAGAATTAAATTTAGAAGAAAAAAATCTTGTTACTAAGTTTCTGATTAAGAGAAGATTTAAAATGATACGTAACAAGCATTATTCGTAATGATTGTTATTTTGCTTTTTAATATTAAAAAAACTTTAATAAAAATCTGTCAGTAATATTTAATGTGCCTTCAAACATTTTGATAAAGTTGTGGCCCGCCATTTGACTGGTGTTTTTAATTGCGGCCCCCTGCCACATGTAAGTTGGAAACCCCTATTCTAGACGGTTTGGATTCTTACATAGTTTAGAAGATCCATACCTAGCAAAAAAATCTGACATTTAGCATGTCGTATGGAGTCAGGAAAAGAGGATGGGAAGCCATTAAATAGCTTTAAAATGTTGAAAATTACCTTAGCCTGCTGGTTGTTAGGAACTGGAAATCTGTAGACTCAGATAGGCAAAAATTTTGAGGGATGGCTTAGAGAGACTTGGCCTATTCTGGGCTATAGTGCCAAAAAAGAAAAAGAAGCATAAAAGAAACATGAGCCATTGATCTCTTCTAACTAAGTATAATTTCTCAAGTAATTGAGAAAAATAATTTTTAAAAAATTCTCTCTATATAAAGAAATGCTAGAAATTTTAAGGCTACATTTTCAAATTAATAATGTAATATAGTGTAAAAATTCTTTTCCTCACTGTATCAATGTTGCATCTAAATACTTTATTTTCGTATGAAGATTTTTTTTATCTAATATTTATACTTGCATTGTACTTTTACAGTAATTAATCATTTAATGAGTCTTTTTAAAAAATGCTATTGAATATTGTTATTTTATCCTTTGATATATTTCTTTAAAATACTTTTTATATTATGTGTATTAATTTATAAAGAATTTGATGTTTTACAGAAAGGTGGAGGAGTATATGATCTCATTCTTAATCCAGACATCAATTCTAAAACTCACATCCAGTGGTTTTATTTTGAAGTTTCCGGTATGAAAGCTAACTACCCATATACTTTCAACATCATAAATATGGAAAAATCAACTAGCCAATTCAATGAAGGTAATAAACCATTCACTATTGTCATTTTTTTTTAAATTTAAGAAAACAAAACTTTTTTTAAAAAAGAATGCGTTGAAATCATCTTTTACTTAAATAAGAACCCAAAAAGTTACTTTAGATCAGTCAAACCCTAATCTATCGTTCCTGCATCTTTTATTTCCCTGTGTGTATTATCTTATTTTAACGCTCCCGTCAGATATGCAATTCTTATAATGTTATCGAAATCTGTAAAAATCTTTTTAGAAACTAGAAAATTTCCGTTTCTATTGTTCAGACATTTTACCCAAATTTGAAGAAGAAAAAAATTTAAGTTATTTTGTTTTGAGAAGAAAAACATTAACTCCAGCTGCTTGTGATTAAAAAAAATTGGGATTTATTAAAGCTTGGGTCAAATGCCTCAAACATTACAATTGATATTCATGCATCAATTGATGAAAATGATGAAACTTGTTGTGTGGTGTTGACTGAAAATATGGTTACTGAAACTGATGTGTAAATAATGATAAAGACAGTGAATCAGTGCCACCTTCCTTAGAAAGCCTCAAAACATTTCAAACAATGAGAAACTTTCTGTATTCACACTAATTACAGAAAAAGAATGGCAATCAGTTACAAATGTTTAAAATTTATTGTTCAAATTGAGAAGAAAATAGTATGTTTAAATTAAAATTTTGAAATATTATTTTTAAAAAAATGTTTTTATTCATCTTTCTTTTGCATTGTAAATATTTCTGGCATTAAAAACAAAATTTTTCCAATTATAATTTTTTATCCTTATTGTAAATCTTTTAGTTCCTTATTATTTTTATAAATTGCTTTTTACACTTTTTCAAGTCTATTTCATATTTTATGTTGACCCTCATTCATCGTTTTCCTGTATCTGTCGTTCACAATGCATGGTTGCATGCAAGGGTAAAGAGAAGAGAGAAGGGCTAGTTCATTCCTCTCTTAGAGCTGAAGCTATGATTTCCCTTCTCTTGATGTCACGCCACACACAGATCTCGGAGATCGAAAGCAAAGATATTGTGAAAACTTTGCATCATTCTCTCTGTAAAAATAAGTGTGACTTTTTCTTGATATTAGCTTTCAAACTTATACATTTAACACATTATTTCCGTTATCATAGTTCAAAAAAATTTTCTTGGCAATAATATTAAAATAAATACCATTTTAAACTAATAAAAATATTTTACTAGCTGTCATGAATGGTGCTATAAATACTTCATTTTGAATTTTTAGTTCTAACTTTTAATATTAAAAAAAATTAAAGCATATATCGTCACTTTTTTAGCTACATATTGTTCGCTAACAATAATTTGTAAAGTTGGATTAAATTTAGAATCCTGATTTTAAAATATGCTGTTAATGGCACTTTTTTTTAAACTTAATCATTATGAAACAACAACTTTAAGCGCTAATTACTGAAACAAAGTAATAATTTATGTTCATAATAATATTAGAAATTTTACAATTGCTTATAGATATTTAAATTTAAGATTATATAATTTTTAAAAAAATCATAAATGTTTAGAATAACTACATTAAAAATATGTTATGAAATGAGGGGAATTTTAACTATTGACTATTTATACTTTTCATTTAAGTTTTTATTTTATTTGACTTCATCTATTTTTTAATTTTTTCGCCTGCCTTTCTTTTTGAAGTAATTTTTTTTTTTTTAAACGACTGAAAACTCGTCATGCACCACAAAGTATAGCATGAGGCTTACAGAAGTAAGTAAGTTTTTGAAGTAATGGGGCAGTTTTTATTTCGATGGCGAATTCTTATAAAAGCTCTTAGACGACGAAATAAGTGTATTGCTGTTTTATTCATCGTGGGATATTGTCCCTTTATTTCATTTATAAGTTCTTTGATGAAATTTTTTGATTTTCTATAAGATGTTCCATGCACACTTTGAAAAATGTTCCTGACACACTTCCATCCATGCTGCTGAGGGAACAGATAATCCTCTCTTAGATAAGAGATTTATCCATTGTTAGATGTACTGAGAAGATGGTATTCCTAATTTTGAATCAATATTTTTTAGGCAAAATGCTATGTAACTAGCAATAAAATTCAGTACTTTTTCATGTGAATTGGTCATTTTGTTTCTCAAATTAAGATGAATATCCCAAGACATAGGAATGGAGTTAGTTAAGTCATGCATTATATCTCTTCCGACGTTGTCTAGAATATCATTATTTTTGGAAACTATATTTTTTGTTGTGTCTTTTTCAAACGCTTTTTCTAACAATTCCGCAGTTAAATAACAAGCTATTGCTGAATTGTTTTATTTCTGTGCATACATTTGACGAAAGATTAGGTAGTTTATTTGCAATTAACAAGTGTTTAAATCTTTTTATTACTTTGGTAGGACTTGGATGATCATTAAATCTGCCAAGACGTGTAATTTGGCTAAACAAACTAGTTAATCTAGAGATTAAAATGCATCTTACTCCGACGGATTTTAAATCTTCTATTAATGAAGATATAGAGATAATAATTGCTTTTTGAAGTAGACATTATCCAGAGTCTAATAAATGATTCTGCAGTAACTTTACGTACTGAGGAATATCAGCAAAAGCAAAAATTTTTGACGATGGTCGAATAGAATTCAAAAATTAACTGATTCAATTGTTATTTGGAGATTCTTCCAAGTGTCTCACATCCTCTTAAATCTGAAAAAATTACTTTTATTTCCAAACTTTCTATGACTTTGAAAAGTAAGTTAATATTGTTGTTGTGTTGTTGCTTATCCTTATCTGGCCTGGCGAATTCAGACCAGATCAATGAACCCATTGCCCTGAATGAAATCTAAGACCAATAAAGTTAATATTACATTTCGTTAATAATTTAAAATGTTTGTAACTCCCTTTAAAAAAACTGAGGAAAATCATTATAGAAAACAACGAATGTCTTGGAATATCTCACAAAAAGGAATGCTCCCAATATTAGTTAGACCAAACGTTCCATTCTTGAAGAAAAAGTTCGAGCTTTGCACCGCTGTGATGTCACAGGCGAAAATTCGAGGTTTGGCGCGGCGAGAATTTCTTCAAAGGAGTAAACCAGCCCTTCTATTCTCTTTAGCCCTGGGTTGCATGAGAAACAATCAATCAAGGTTCCACTGTATTACATTTTATTCGAAATAGAGGATAGAAACTTGAAACTTTAAAAATTGTTTTAAAAATATGCCATGGATTGAAAATGGTTTATTAAAATTATTTTATTTCTTCTTTGTCATCACAACAGCCCCTTGCAGGCCTAGGCTGCCTCAAAAGCTGACAAATGCCAGTGTCTCCTATCCATGGCAACTCCCTTCCAATTTCTAATCTTTCGGGTTTTCAGGTCATTTTCGATGTCATTGAGCCTTTATTTTATTTATTTATCTCATTTCCCATTTTTGTTTCTTTTTGAAATATTGTTTTAATCAGTTGTTGAGTGTATTTAAAGCATTACTTTTCTGGAAGAAAAATACTGAATGAGAAATGAAAGAACTGACTTATTTCTGTGTTACTAATTTCTATAAGAAGGTCCTAACTGGCTGGTTGGTTGGTTCTAATGCACTTGCCACACGGGTAAGCCTGCTTGGTGAAACCGAGCAAATTTAAGGCAGAGTGTGCGATTCTTGTTCTTCAGTGGCGCCATCTATGGCCAAGAATTCGACTTCTGCCACACCATACGTCACACCTATTTATAAGGCGGACCCATTCATACATCCATTCATTCATCCACAGATCGTAATTTTGGCCTGAATCAGAGAACCATCGATCTCCAATCTAGTACCCCCAGAGGTATTGATTTATTATGGGAACATGGAGGACTTTGCGACTCAACAGAATTTTAACGTGCATCATTCACCAACTACACGGGGAGTCTTCGACTGGTGGGGTTCGAACCCACGAAGTCTCGGACTTGTGCCCAGCGGCCTACCAACCAGGCTATCCCGGCCCAGGTCCTAACTGATAAGGGCTGACTTGAAACTGATTTTAGTAATATAATTAATGCCAAAATGTAAGTTTCTATTTAAATCATTGTTTTGTATATATGTGAATTGCGTAGAATTTATAAGTTAATTTTGATGTATTTTACACAGCAAATGTAAATTTGGAGTTAACCCTTAATACTTTCATGTAGTGTAAAAATAGCAGTAAAATTCTGTATTAAAAATATAATCAAAAAATAATTTAAAAAATTTTACAAAAACTTTAAAAAAAAAACAACTGCTAAAAATGTTTTATTTTATTTTTAGTTTAACATTTTTTTACTGAAATAAAAATAAACATTTTTACAATTATTTCCAACCACAACCATCCCTAAGTTGTTATTCTAGTTTTACTTTGTTTTTTCCAGTTTTAAATTGACATTAAAAGTAAAGCTAAGAAAAATGCAAGTGAAAGTGATGCAAAATCTGGAGAGAAAAAACTAATTATTGAAATTTATGATTGCAAAATACTTATCTTTCAATTAGATCTAGTTTGATATTTAATTTTTAAAGAATGAAATTTTTTTATTAGGAATGTGCCCTGTTATGTTCTCTGTAAGAAATCACGTGGAAAAGAAACAAGGCTGGACACGAGTAGGTTCCAATATATGTTACTACAGAAATCATTACACTCAAAGCCCATCTACAAATTCCATTCTTCGTAGCAAACCTTTCTACACCTTGACATTTACAATCAACTTTCAACATGCAAATGATGTTTGCTATATTGCTTATCATTATCCCTATACGTTTACTACTCTTCTGGTATGTATTAATTAAATTTCTTTTCTTCTTTTTTATTTATTGCTTTAAGTTTTTTGTGTACTCACTAACATTCTTACAATATGTATTTTAAGAGTTTAACCTGATATTTTTGAAATAGAGAAAATTCAAAATGCTGTAGTAATTTTCATTTGATACTATTTTAAACATTTTTAGTTAAACAAAAAATCAAACTAGATGATTTTGCAATTCCTATTAAAAAATGAGACTGAAGTATTTATTATAAACGTCTGCTAGAGCAGAACAGTTATCCAGGAAAAAACATAAAAATAAGACTGAGAATATTTGAAATAACTAGAAAATTTCTAGTTGTTGAATAATTATTTATTTCATACATAGGCTATTATATAAAAGTGCGCTTCGTTTTTTCCAAGTTTGTGACATAGAATTAGAATTATGGTTCAATATTTTATTCTTATTTATTAATATTTCAAAGTTCTTACAGTTTTGTTTGAAATACTAAAAAAAATATTAGGAAATAATAAGTGATATGCCAAATAAATAAACTGAGGCTAAATATTGTATATATTTTTATATGAAATTATAAATTTTTTTAAAAATGAAATCTAAAATCAAAATTATGCCCAATTTGACAAACTAAAATGTATCCCAAGTGTGACGTTATTCACTTTATGAAATGTAGTTTAAATTTATGAATAATTGAAAATCTCTATTATTACATTATTATTTTTACTGTTTAATGATGTAAGCATTTATTCTTGCTTTCAATGATCTTTATCTAAATTTATATCTCCACCAATTGATATAAAATGCATTAAGTTACTCCTCTGAAAAAAAAAAAAATAAAAAAAAATTTATTTAATTTTTATATTTTGTTTTTAGACTCATATCTACTGCTGGACCAATAGTTATGACTCAACTGTTTACTTAAAAAAAGATGAGCTTTGCAAAACTTTGTCTGGTAATAGTGTGCCATTGTTAACAATCACTTCTAAGCCAGTAGATAGTAAGCTTCACTTTTATACAATTTAATTTTAATTGTATTATTTGTTTTCCTGAGAAAGTAACAAATCTTTTTCTGTCTATATACTAGGTAAGCGCCCATACATATTTCTCACTGCAAGAGTCCATTCTGGTGAAAGCAACTCTTCTTGGGTTATGAAAGGTATTTTGTGCTTCCTTAGTCTATCATCATACCATGCATTTATTTTTATGGAATGTATTTTTTTAGCAACATTATAGATTAACATTACTTAGCAAAAATTTAATTTTTTTGATTATATGAAGAAATATTATAAGTGACAAAAGAAATTAGTTTATTATCATTGTTTAATAACTTCAAATTTTTATGTTTGAAATCTGAATTGTATCATTAGACTCCTCCTAATTCAAAGAAATTTGGAGAAAGCTTATTGCTCTGCTTTGTAATATTTTTTATTGAAAACTTTCATAAAGAAAATTACTTTCGAGTGAGCAAAAAACTGTCTAAACGCAGTACTCGACTTTTTGCTTTAAATTTTAATACCAAAATCATTCTATATTAATTAATGTGTTTTGAAAATAAAATACCATGTTTATATGGAATGGTTTTCAGCTAAAGGCTTTAAACAAAAATTAGTTAACTATTTCTAATTATAACATTTGTTTCAGGTGTATTAGATTTTTTGCTCAGCAAGAAAGGCGAAAAATTAAGAGAAATGTATACTTTTAAAATTGTTCCTATGCTAAATCCTGATGGAGTTATCAATGGCTGGTAATTATGCATTTTATTGTTCTTGCGTCATTTTGTACATCATTTATCATTTTTAAATTACATATTTTTGTTATTAGTTTGCTGTCGTTTAAATATTTTATAAAATTCCTAAATATGATTTTTCAGTGATTTAAAATTATTCATAAAATTTTTTTAATCAATTTTATATTCTCCATTTTTATTAATATTTTTTTAATCTCAGTTGTTTTAATGTGGAATAGATATATATTAAACATTATAAGACTATTTATTAATTTTTGATATTTAATATGTTCAAATATTTATATTTCAGTTAAATGATCATAAGAGAAATTAAATGAATATGCTTGTAAACTAAACAAACATCTTTCTTTGTTTGCAAAAAAAAAAAAATAATAATAATAATAATCTGATATTGTGAGTGGAGTATCTAAATCTTTTGAAGTTTCATGATTAGTTTAAAAAAAAAATTTTTTTTACCCACAATACAATCGAGGAAAAGAAAATATCATTATTAAAAGTGTAAAGATACTTTCATGACTGGTTTGAAAATTTGTAGTTTTATCCACAGTGCAAGGTATGAAAAAAGAGATTAATACTAAAATATTAAAGAAATGTATGTATATATATATATATATATATATACATTTCTTTAATATTTTAGGAAGATTAAATTATAGTGTCTTTAAAAAATCTTAATTCTTCAAGAAATAATCTAATCTGCTATTTATATATTATAGCTTTGGAGACAGGAGACCTAAAAACAATTTTTTTTGTACTTTAGAAATCTAATTTTTATGTTTTTACTATAATTGTACTAGATACTTTCTTTAGGTCTCATTAAGAAAACGTTATAAATTTGCAGAAACATTAATTAATACTTCTAATTATAAATATTATAAATGATGTCCTGCATAAATCTTATTTTAATAATAATTTCAATTCGTTTTTTAAAAAAATTATTTCCATTACAATTTAGATAAAATGTTCTAGAACAGTTGAATGTGATATTTTTCACAGCTTAAATTTATATTTATAGAACTAATTCATAAAAGGACAAAAGAAATAGTTGCTTTTTAACTGTTTAAAAACTTAATTGCAAAATGTTTTTCCAATATAAATTATTAATAACCGATTTACAAATAAAAAATATATATATCCTTCTTATTGTAAAATTTTACTTACTTTAGTTTAGCATACTTTCCTTACTGGTTGACATTTTTTGTTTTTTAGTTTGATTTAATATTTTCTTATTTGATTTTATCTTGAATAATCCTGTTTTCAAACCATTTAAATCTTTATATAATTTCAAAATAAATTGCTTAGTACTTCTTTTAAACATATGCAGACAAATTTTAACATGTTTAATTCAAAATTTGTGCTGGGGCCATAGAATTCTTTATAAAAAAATGTCAAAAAATTTTGAATAATTCAAGTTTTTTGTATGATTGCCCTAAAAATATTTCTGTTAAAAATACAGTCTCCTTAAGAGAAACAAGGTTTTTTGTCTTTCATTCTCTCCGCTTTTACTATAACCCTGTCACCCATGTTTTTCAGGCTTGGACATACCCCTTTAACGATAACTAATTTCATTGCTTGTTGAAAGAAAGAGTGAAAATGTGGGTTTTTTCTGATAATGGAGCTGTTCCTTTGGTTTTAGAGTCATGTATGTGTTAAGGATATATTTTAATTGTAAAATTTTGAGATTTTGTTTTAAATATTGTTTCTTATCTTTTACAATAGCATTGCAAAAATTAAAGTAAATTTTAAGTCAATAATATTTGCGGAAAAGAAGCAGTGATAATGGAATAGAAAAAAAAAACTTGAAAAGAATTAGAAAATTGCTGAGAAATTTGAAATTTCCTCCAACTTATTATCAATATAATTGAAAGAGCAAAGATGAAATTTTGATCTACAAAAATGGTAATGAATTTTAGGAAAAGCATTAAAAAAATGCATTGAATGACTCAATCACATTTTTAAAAAAATAAATAAAGTGATGAAAAGTTTGATTAAATAAAAAATTGTTAAATGTATGATTTAATGAAAAATGTTTGTGTTAATTTTTTTATTTAATAAAAAAAAATTTTTTTACAGTAGTCTTACATCTAGTTCACGTATTAAATATTTGATTAGGGTGCTAATCTTTTCAATTTATCCCCTCTGTTTGGAAGAATATATATTATTCCAATTTTTGAATATTTCCCCTTTCACTTCAAATTATCCAAATATGACTTTATAATCCATAGAATTTGTTATATTATCTATAGAATATATTTTGTACTTTAGCTCCTCTCTTAAACACACAATTCATTGTATATTTACCTGTCCCTAAACAATGTGGCTCTTTAATTTCAAAGATATCTAAATAGATTTATTTTATTTTCTGCTTTATTTCTACTTACTATAGTGCCTTTATTTTTCTTGAATTAATCATATTCATCAATTTACCTTTTGTTATTACGTCTCATAATTGAACTAAATAAAAGGGATAACTGTATCACAAATCTTTATTTAATATAGTATGTTTTACTAAAATTAGTTATAACATGATAGAGGTAAATTTTATATTTGTCGAAAACCAAAAATTCTGATTGATTAAAGTTAATGTATATTTTTAAAATCGAATTTTTAAAAATATACATTGCTGAAAATAAATATTAAACAAAAACTTTTATGAAGTGAATCTATTTTTAAACTATTATTTTAAGAGTATTGTTTTTTTTTTTTATTATTTTATCAAACTATTGTTTTGTACAGTTAATTTTTTAAGAAATGTTTGGTTGTCAAGTTATTTTCAAGGGATGCATTATAATCAAAATGTGCTTTTCTAAAAAAGTTGCTTCATTTTACATATTAATATTTAATCAAAGTTTTACTCCACATTTTTCTTGTATAAAATATTTTTTCACTAAACTAATTGTTTATTATCTGAAAAATTTGATGTGAAATTCTTTTTATGATGTAAAGTAGTTAAGTTTGCATTTTTGAAGGCTTTATTTATACCTAATATTGTTAAAGTTGATGAATGAAATAAAATTTGTTGTTAACAAAAAAAATTTAAAATCATATTAGTTAATTCTATTTAATTTTTAAACAGTCACCGCTGTTCTCTGTCAGGGCAAGACTTAAACCGTCAATGGATTACACCAAACTGCCGGTTACACCCCACCATATACTACACAAAATCTCTTTTACATTATTTGGCATCGAAAAATAAACGACCCTTGGTAAGCTTTTATCTAAATTATATAGAACCTTTCAAATATTTTTTGTATAAAATATTCTGTCATATATGTCACTTTAAATGTATAAACAGGGTGGCCACTCACCTGGAAAATCTTGAAAACCTGGAATTATCAGGGAATTTTTTTATACTGGAAAAAACCTGGAAAAATCAGGGAAATATGGATAAAAACCTGGAAAAATCAGGGAATTTTAAAGAAAAGCTGGAAATTTTTTCTTAGATATTTTTTTTTATTTCACTAATTTAAATTATTTACTAGTTTTCTTAATTTAAATTATTTCATCCATTATATCCACATTTTTTAGACTGAAATGTATCTCCAAGCAGTTAAAATATCATCAACTTAGCTATACTTTGCGTGCATCAAAATTTGCTCCATTATAAGACTGCTAAACTAGAATCCCACATAAAATTCTCCCATGGTTACTAGACCAAAATGTTTTTGTATTTTTAACTTTGTAAAATTCTCCAAAAATTAGTTGGTTATAATTTAATAATAATATATTTTATATAGCACTCTTTTTCTGAAAGTTTTTGGACTCCCATTCAAAGAAATCTGTAAATTATTTTTTCTCAGCAAATCAACCAATCACACATTTTTTTCAATCGCTAACAGCAATGTTTATTGACAAATTGTTACAATTCTTGCATTAATGCTAATTTTTTCTATTTCATTTTAACCTTTTATAACGTATTTTAATTTTTAAAAAAAAAATTTTTTTAAACTAACTATATATTTAATTTTTCCGTTTTCTTGGTAAATATTAGATTTTTGATTCAAAGTTCGAATTGTATAGTTATCACAATATCGAAAGTTCATAAATGTTGCTTGCATTCTTGAAACTATTCCTCCTTTTACCTTAAAAAGCTGACAGTGGCTAAGGAATATATAGGAAACATTAAATGAAGTATATACATAAAATGCAGATTGTGTTTTGTCGGAAGAAGGAAAATTAAACTTAGTGTTTTAGTTCTGCGCTCTGCAAGATCCTAGTTGTTAAAACAAAAACAATTAACTCTGCTAAACTAAAAAACTGTGTGTTTAGATTGGAATTCTTTAAATGTTTTAATTTCAAATAAAAAAAAATCAAAGAAGTATTAAGAAATTTATCTATTTTTTTTCCATAGAGTATTGAACAAAAAATTAGACAATTTTGCATTTGTGACATTTATTTTTTTATCCTGAATCTTTTAAAATAAAAATGCTATTTCCAAACAACATTATTTAAAAATTTGACTTGAGATATTGGTTTAAGGAAAATGTGATCAATGAATTTTATAAAAAGCACTAGTAAAATAAAATACAGTATAATGCAGTATACAGTACAGCTTTATATTGAAATGTAATTACAGTGATTCACAAAAGTGTTGGTACACTTATGACTCACTTTCAATGAAATAAGACTATCCATTAATTAAAATGAATATTTCAGATTGGATATTTTATAGTAAAAAATGTATTCTTAACTTGAGAAACTATGGAATATTTTAAAAACAAAGGAAAAGTTATTTTTAAAAAATCAATCATCAAAAAGTGACAAAAACTTAATCCTACAAAAGTCATCGTACACTTTAAAAGAAAAAACTTAGTCTATTAGTAAATATTTTAGTTTTGGAAAACTAAACAATTAAATAATTATAAATAATTTCAAATAAATGCTTCCTGGGTAATTATAATATTCTTTTTTTCTGTTCCACTGAGTGAATAATTACCGAAATAAGTGCAAGATTTTTAGCAAAAATATCAATTTTTTACTTAACCTTGAACTCAGATTGGGGTACAACCTGATTGCTTTCTTGTACATAAAACTAAACAGTCTTCCTCTCCTTGCTTTTCTGTATAAAAACTAAACAGTTTTTCTCCAATGTTATTAAAAGAACTTTCTATGTAACAAAGTTTGAATTAACCTCTTCCTTATGCATTTCCATTTTTTTTTTCTTCTTGTAAATAAAGATCATGTTTTTTACCCCTAATTTTATCATGAAAAGTAAAAGCAATGAAATGAAATATAACATGTAGGTTTTAACATGATCTTTCGATTTTTACTGTTTAAATAGCATTCAGTTTTTATCATCAAAAGTTTTATTATCACAAGTTATTTCAAGCAATTTTGGCTGATAGGGGTTGAGCATCTGAATCATTTCAGCTATTCTCTTCCGTAAAATTACTTACAAAAGTATTATTTCCATTATATTTAAATTCATCTCTTCAAAATCCCCACCCAGAAATCATCTGCATTGTTTAAAAGCTCGTATGCATAAAAATGTATTCAGTGCCACATGAAAGCTTTCAAATAAAGCTTCACAGACTGTTAATCATGGCAAAATAATTTCTTTGATCCAATAAAAGTGAGGTATAAGTAATTACATTGATAATATCTGCTATGTCTGGATTTTCTCTGGAAAATAATTCATTGTACTTGAGATAATCAGGATAGCATTTAAGCATTATATTTTAGTAGTTTGTTTATCAAATGGCATTAAATTACTAAGTACTTTCGTTTGCAGGTATTTTGCGATTTTCATGGACATTCTCGAAGAAGTAATGCATTTTTTTTTGGCTGCAATCCTGAGCAGTCTTGGTGGCCCACAGATGAAACAAAACCTTTCTCTGAAAGTTTTAAAGTATAGAAATTATCCTTTAAAATTCTGTTAACTAAAAAACTTGATACTAAACTTATTAAAACAAAAATTTTTTTACTAGATCTTGCCAGTTCTGATGCATGAGATGGCCCCAACCTTTTGTTTGAATTATTGTAACTTTGCAATTGAAAGAAATCGGGAATCCACTGGACGTGTGACTGTGTGGAGGCAATTTGGTGTGCAACTCAGTTATACTTTAGAGTGTTCATACGGTGGCTGTAATCAAGGAAAATATGCAGTAAGATTACACTTAGTAAAAATAGTTGTAGTGAATATTGTTTCATGTATGAGATATTCTTTATTAACTTTTTTCTGAGGGTCACATCTCTACTATTGAAATTTAAAAAAATTTCTTTTCTTGATTTTTTTTTTTTTTTTTCAAAAATAATGAAAGTTCAAAAGTAATGATCTTGATTATACTTGCAACTTTTTATATTTTTCTTTTAAATTGATGATTTTACTTATCAAAAACTATTGTACAAAAATACAAGTAGCAGCCTACAAGTTAAAATTTTCAATTGAACTTCCTCAAACTTTGCAGATAGCATTAGCTGAAATTGTAAACATTTAATTTATCTTAATTTCAGGTTTTTCACATTTTAAGTCATAATTTAAGTTAATTTAGATTCAAATCATAAACCTTAATTTGAATGTATTGAAAAATTTGTGCATGGTTTTGTTCTAAATCAATAAAAGTTAAAACAGTAAGCTATTGAACTTTCTTATACTAAAGTGACAATTGTATTGTATTGTGCTTGCACTGAAAAATTTTGAAGTCATATCTTAGTACTTCAGACAATAAGCAGACTTAGATAAAATGAAAAACTTTCTGCAAGCAATTTATTGACTTTTGTAACTAATTTCAACCCTTTCGCAGACTTTATTTTGACAAAATTTGTTCAAACACTATTTTTTTTATTTTTAAATTCTATATTGGTTATGAAACATTCCTGTTTACATTTCTTTCAATTTAGCAGTTTTTTTTTTTTTTTTTTACAGTATAAAACTAGTTATTGACTTATCTCGTTTTACCTTATACTTGGTCTACATATATTAAATCTAAATCACTCAAAAAATTTTTAATATCAACATTTAATACATATTTTTATAAAAATCACACTGTCCATTCAATTTTCAAAGCCTGAAAATCAAATACGATTCTGTTCTTTTTTTTAAGTATATAAGGAGTAATGCTATCAAATTTTCCCTGATAATGACAAATTATCCGCGAACCGGCTTTCACGTGTTAATGTACATCATGCATATCTGACAATCAGGTAGTATATAAATAAAATACTCTTTGATTATTTTATTATAGGATAAGTTTTAAAAATACTAATACAGCATGCATTCAAATTTTTATTGAATGAAACTCAAGTTTATAAATAAAATGAAAAAGTTCCATAACAAATGAAGAAAAAAAAATAGGTTAATAGTGAAAATGTTTTTTAGAAAGTCTCTTTTGAAACTCATTAAAATAATGGCTAAGGTTTTATCTTTTAGTTTTGAAGTAAAGAAATTTTTCAAAAGAGATTTTTTTTTTAGAAGTTTTCACAGAACTCCTTATGCCTTGGGGTTTATGATCTGGGCACATTTGCATGGAATTAGAGAGTTAATATAAAATTTGCATATAATATACTTGGTCAATTGACTCTTTTTAAAAAAAAAAAATGAATTGTTAATAAAGAGTGTTTTTTTCTTAATAGACTATTTCCAAAAAAGTAATTAAAAATTGCTTTTAACACAAATAACTCTATTTTTAAAACATTGTGCCTAAACCTTTCTCAATAAATAAGCAATTAATTCTGAAGCCTGTATAAAATTGTCCCATTAAGAATCAGCATCATCAATAATCATAAGTAAGAATTTGTTTATTTTAATTTACTTATTTATGATAGTAATTATTAATATCTAAATAATTTTGTTAATTAGTTATTGATTGAAATTTTATTTAATAACATTTAAGCTCTAGTTGTAATTGGGAATTTCTTCCCTTTGAACAAGAAATTAAAATGTAGCGTTTTATACAACGTTCCCCAAAAATAATAAAATTAATTAAAGAAAAATAAAAAGGGGTGGCAACTAAATTTAAATTTCACCAACCACCAAATTTCAAAATTATTAAAAAAAATTCATTATCAGAAATATGTTTCTGACTAGAAATTTCTGCTGCATGTTAGATTATTCTAATATTTGCATAGGCACCTGGAAAAATATCTTACATTTTTCATAATTTGCAACTACCCCTGTTGACAAACTATGCAATTGGTGAGAATAAATCCTAGTTAACAAAACAGAACTTAGTAAATCATACATTTCTATCTTTGGTTTTTTCAAAATTGAGTGTTTTTTTTTTTTTTTTTTTTTTTTTTTTTTTACGTGTCATATTTGAGACAAGTGGTATCTTTGCACCTAAATCATTGATGTTATCAGTTAATGAGAATATCCTAGAAATAAACAGTGTTTTTTTTTTGTTTTTTTTTTTTTGTCTTAAAAGGAAAGTACACACCTGTAAAATTCTTATTAAAACGAAATTAAGTATAAATTAAAGAGTATGGCATCTGAGATAAGATAAAAATTATCCAAGATTTCTGCAGGGTTCCCACAGTACTTGAAAAACCTTGAAAGTCCTTGAATTTTGTTGAAAAAAATCAGGGTCATGAAAAGTCCTTGAATTGTGCCATAGGGTACTTGAAAAGTACTTGATTTTTTTGGAATTAAAATAATACTAATCTTTCTTACAAAAAAGCAGTAAAAAAATAATAAACAAATCCAAACCAAAATTATAGAAATTCTGGTAAATGCAATTTTTAATGCTTGAAGTGAAAAGGAGTTAAAAAAGATTAAAAAAATTTCTCTCCTAGATTTTTCACTCCAGATTATTGTTCATCTCTGATGTTTAGAAAGCTGAAATTTCTCGCAAATTTTAGTTTTTGTGGAATATGTTCAATGTGTTAACTTCATTATTTTGATAGGTTAATATTGCTATCCTATTATTTTTTTTAATTTTTATAAGAAAGATCATTAATTTAACAAATAAAATCAGATTTTTACATTTAGTTTCTATTGTTTATAAATAAACATTGTGATTCACATTAAACTGATTTTTGATTTATGGATCGGAATTCATATAACATGTTCTACGAATTGGGATTCAAATAAAAGTGATTAATGAATCATATATTGAATGTTGCTTTAAAGTTATTTGCAAATTACTCATAAGAATTCGTTTTAAGGTATTTTATATATCACACATTATGATTCACATTAAAAAATGATTTATCAAGCACACATCATGATTTCAATTAAAATTATTTCTGAAACATGTAACATGATACGTATTTGTAATTTCAGAATCGTGCATCACAATTCTCATTCAAGTAGTTTACATGGTATTAGAAGGCTTTAAGAATTATGCATTGCAATTCACATAAAAGAGATTTAAGAATTAACGCTTGCAATTCTCATCAAAATGATTTATGAATCACACAGAGTTGCTTTAAAGATGTTGCTTTAAAGTGATTTGCAAATTACTCATAAGAATTCGTTTTAAGGTATTTTATATATCACACATCATGATTCACATTAAAAAATGATTTATCAAGCACACATCATGATTTCAATTAAAATTATTTCTGAAACATGTACATGTGAAACATCAAAATGATTTATGAATCACACAGAGTTGTTCTAAATTAAGCAACTTTCAAATTGCAATTTCCCTCATAATGATCTCCATTCACATGAAAATTATTAGCTAATCACACAACAGAATTCGTATTAAAGGAATTTATCTCACATCATGATTTACGTCTTGTTACATTTGCTATTCATGTTGTTCCGATATAAGAAACATACACCGCAATTCGATTTCAATTTGCAAATAGCACGTTGTGATATGTGAGTTACGCAATCTTACTTCACCTTTCTTATAATTTTGATTTACATATAGTATATCTAGATTTGTATAAATGTGATTTTTAAAAATTATGCATGTACATAAAGTTTTAAAAATCACGCTTTGCATTTTATGGACCTATCTTAAAGAAAATAAAGCATCGTAAGTCTTAGTTAGTTATCTGTAAAATATTGTTCTATAATAAATTTTATTGTGTTCAAAATACATTATTGATATTCTGAAATAACAAAATCGATAATGTGTTATTAAAATTGAAATAGATATGCTAAATGGATATATTTTGATATTTGATTTAATTATATACATTTCCTGTAACCAAAAATTTGGATTTAATATATTAAAAGTATTTATATTTTAATAACCCTGCAATTACATTAACTTTATCAATTATTTACTATGCTTGTTTAATGTAATATTATTTTTTATTAACTCTAATTTACTTCATCAAATTTTTCATGAAAGTTTCACTGATGCTAGTTTTTAAATGTTTTTAGTCAATTTATGTTAATTGGAATTTTTAAAAGTGGTTTGAAGCAGCAATATAGCTGTCAACCATTTGCATTAGTTGCTGATAAATGAAATTATTATTAATATTATTATTTTGTCAAATAAGCATTGTGCTTTGCAAATATACAATTTCTGCTTCAACAAAATTATAAAGTCTTGTTGACATTTACTTTATATTAACTGTACTACTGAATAGGTCCTTGAATAATTTGATTTTATGTCCTTGAAAAGTCCTTGATCTTTTTTTTTTTTTTTTTTTTCGAAAATTGAGGGGGAACCCCGTTCTGCCTCTGGGGTAAAATATGCCCCATTAAAGTTTCAGTTCATTTATTTTTGAACTAAATATAACTTTCCAGCTCCTGTGTATTCATGACATGCCTTCTACCAGTAAAGTCCAGGATTCAAAGCCCAACTAGGGATCTTCAATGTTGCCTCTTATTTTCTTTTCTAAAAGGGGTGATAACTATTTCATAGCTTTAAAAAAAATTTAATTTTTAATAAGCTGTTTTTTTTTTTTAATTTTGTAGTTTAATAATTTCAATTTTATTAAATTTAATTATGAAAGTAAACAAAAGTACATCATCATACTATTTAAAAAAGAAAAGATAAAAGAATATATTGAAAATACAAATTTAGTTGGTAATACATTGTGATTACAAGTAAAAAATAAATTAATAGAAGATTGAGGTACAAGGGGTTAATTATGTAATAAATAGTTATTTTTTAATTTATTCTTTCTTTTTATCTTTTTTTAACTAGTTTAATAATGTACTTTTGTTTACTTTTTTCTAATTAAATTTAATAAAAACTTAGTTTATTTATTACAAGAATAAAATTCAGTTAGTTCATTTCAAAAAATTGAAATAATCTATACAGTGGTGGCCAAAAGTGTGGACATTTTTTGAAAGTTTCACGTTTTTAAACTTTGCATGCTTGTAGAATACATATATTAATTTTCACTTAAATACAAACGTTTATATATCAAATTAAAGTTAATTTAATGTAAAATTTAATAATAAATACAGCATTACAATATTTGTATTACAAAAAAGTTATGCAACTAATAGTAAGATCTATCTTAGATTTGCATTTTTTTAAAGTGATACTTACACAATCAATACTTAGTAGGATAACCCTTATTTTTTAAGACAGCTTCACAGCGTCTTTTCATCGAGTGAATGGAGTTAATCTTTTGTAATCACATAGTGCCAAGAATTAATTATAGCTTCAATAAGTTGTCTTTTATTGGATGGACGTTTTTTTCATACAAGAATTTTCAAACGTTGCCACAAATTTTCAATTGGATTGAGATCAGGGCTGTTTCCTGGCCATGGTAATATATCTATGCCTTTATTTTGAAACCATGCTTTGCATACTTTTGCTGTGTGGCATGGAGCTGAATCCTGCTGAAAAATAAATGGTGCGTTGTTGGGAAAGAAATCCCTGATGGAAGGTATCAATTTTGGTTTCAGGACAGTTTTGATGTATTTTTTGGCATTCAGGATGATATCAATCACTTGAATTCGGCCCACACCATCTGCAGACATACATGCCCAAATCATGACATTTGTTGGGTTTTTTGTAGTTGCTTCAATGCAATCAGGATGAAGTGCTTCACCTACTCTACGCCTCACATATTTTCTACCGTCACTACCAAAGAGCGATATTTTACTCTCATCGCTCAAGATTACTTGCTTCCATTGATTTTCTGACCATTTAATGTGATCTTTTGCTCACTTAACTCGTTTTTCGCGTTGCTTTTGATTTAAATATGGTTTTTTCCTTGGAATTCTAGCTTGTAGTCCAAATCCTGATAACCTTCTTATTGTTCTTGAACTTACTGCAATACCTGCTGCATTCATTTCACATCTAATGGCATGTGATGAAATTTTTTTTTCTTGAAGGCATAGCCGTTTGATTTTTCTATCGGCAGTAGCACTTGGGCATTTTTTCGGCCTGATAGTACGCTTTTATTACAAAACACGTCCTTATTCAAAACAATGTGTGTTTGTTTGTTCTACTAAAATGAGCATAACTTTTTTTGTAATACAGATATTTTAATTCTGTTTTTGTTATTAAATTACCTTCAATTTGATAAATAAACGTTTGTATTTAAGTGAAAATTAATATATTCTACAAGCACACAAAGTAGAAAAACATGAAACTTTCAAAAAATGTCCACTCTTTTGGCCACCACTGTATATTTTAATAAAAAATATATAAGAATGTAAATATCTATTAATTATTGTTATTAAAAAATAATTTATAAATTGAGAAGAACATATTAAATAGTTATCAACTCAAACAAAATTAGAGATAAAATTCAACTGTCTCAGTTGGGATTTGAACCCTCAACCTCTGGTAAAAAACGGACAGCCTAACTCTTACACTAGGAGCTAGAAAATTTTGTTAATTTGAAAGTAAATGAACTGAACCAAGATATATTTTATCCCAGTGACTGAAATGGCAGTTAATTTTTACCTTACACAAGGTTTTCACCCCTGTTACTTAAGCTTAATTTCGTTTTAGTAGGAATTTTAAGGATGCATATTTCTCTTATAAAACAAAGAACTAAATTGTAATCTATTTTGTTTTTGTCGAAGGGCTACCACATAGGTATATCTCATCTTGAAGATACTGGAGTTAAGCTCTGCCTGTGTTTCGAAAAATTAGAGATTGATGAAGAAACAAATTTGGTGTTAAGCTCAATACCCATTGATCTTAATTTATTACTCTCTTCTGAGTAAGTACTTTTTTTTTTTTTTAATTGTTACCTCTTTTAGAAATTTTTTTATTTTGTTTTGATATTAAGTATTTTAGGAGAAATTTTTTAAATCTTGAAGCAATCTTAAGAGTAATGCATTTCTTTGTCGCAATATTTTTCAGTGCTCCATTTATTTATGATTTCAAACTTTACCACTAGATAATTTTATCTTTAATATATGAATGTGATTTAATGTTTAAAATTGGGAATGAGTATTTTCAATTTTACTGTATCATCAATATACTCACTAAAGAATTTAGAATCAGATTTTTAAAATGTGACTGTTTAGAAATTCTTTAAATTTATTTTTCTAATCATCCTCTTATTTGCAGCATTAAAACATTTAGACCAAAACAATATACTACTTCATCTTCAACTGAAAGTTATGATGACATAGAAGCATCAGATGAAAATGACCTGCCTCCTTGATTTTATATTTGCTTCTTTTCAAATTATATAAAGTTGTGCAATACAGAAATTTGTTTGTAAATTCTGATTTAGAAATTGATTATTATATGATGTATTGTAATAAGTATTTTATCTAAAATGTTAAATAAAAAAATTTTGTTGCTTAGCGTGTATGCTATAAATGACTTTTAACACGTCACATAACAAACTTTCTCTACTATTTCCCAATTCTGCTTTCATTTGAACAAAAACATTCATCCAGTTAGTTTTATATGTATTTAGAAAAAAAATATGAAATATTTAGATTTTCTTCCCCTTACTAATATTAAATTACAATCACTAGTGAGTTTACTTTTAACAAGGATTTTAAAATGAATATTTTAAGCACAGAAACTAATATCCAAAGTACGTTGAAAATCAAAACAAATTACAGTAGAAAAATTTTTTAATAATTCACTAAAAAATATATCAAACTATTTTCTAATGCAAAAAAATACATATATGAGTCTTAAAATGAATGAGTAGAAAATATAATAGCTTTCTGTACAAAATGCAAAATTACAAATGTCAACAATACTAAACAGGAATAAATATAAAAGTGTTCCAGGAAAGAAATTATTCTGTTACTCTCTTATATTTTGTAATGAGTTCTTGCAATTCTGCTACAATTTCAAATCCATACTCCTGCAAAATATTGAGAACAAATGAAATCACTATTTTTAACAAATTCAAAAGTATGCACAGTGCGCCTTAAAATAATTATCACCTTGAATAACTTTTGATGAATTGATCGGATCTTTTTGTTCAAGGACTCATTCGTAACGGTTTGAGAGTGTGACCTCAAATATGCTAATAAATTAGTGCAGTCGATATTTTAAGTTACAAAATCAGACACAAAAATGTACTTTATCTGAATAAACACTCTTTTTTACAACAGATTTGGATTTCTGATCTCCCACAACATAGAGGGTATCCGTAATCTGGGAAATATGGTCCCCATAGTCTGACCAAGACAGCAATCTAAAGTTCGGACCCTTTAATGTTTATTTTGCCATATCTCAAGAACTTTTTAGGTTAATTATTTATTATATTATTTATTATATTATTAAATAATAGTTGAAACATTTTTAAGTACAGAATTTTTTACATAATTTTAAAGTATGTAATTTTCCTGACAAAACGAATTTTAGAAAAGTTTTATATATAAAACTCTATTTTTTGGGAACTACTCAAATTTTGTATTTTGCCATGCAAAATACTTAAAAATCACATTAAAAGTTGCATGCCTTACAATTAAAAAAAAATTTTGATTATTATTAAGTAAAATAATTAATATTTACAAAATCTTATTTTTTGCAATATCTTATTTTATAATTGTGTGCAAAAATGTTCTCGAGATGTAGAAAATAAGCAAAAAGTAAAATTAACACTAAGGGGTCCAAACTTTGGATCCCTGATCAAACTATGGGAGTTATATTTTCCAGATAGCAACTACCCCCAATATTTTGAAGGTCAGAAATCCAATTTGGTTTATAAAAAAAAGGGTACGTTTTTGTGTGTGATTTGGTAACTTAAAATATTATCTGCACTAATTAATTACCATATTTGAGGTCACCTGCTTGAACCATTAACGTGAAGATCCGATCATTAGATCAAATATTATTCATGGTAATTAGAATTTTTTTTTTTTTTCTTTTGGCATTGTACAGATGTGTAACAAAAATATCGGTTGCTCAAAAATAAATAAGGGTATCTCCGAACTTCTAAAAAAAAACTTTTAAAAAATCAAAAGCATTCAAATACAGTAACTTCGTAATATTAAAAATTCTTGATTCTGCTGTAAAAACTAAAATCCACTGAAATAACAAAATTCATAGTAGTTGGCAATATGTTTACAAAGTGCATATTCATATAAGTAAAAGAAATGCACTTTTGAAAATAATTTCATAAGAAAAATGAAATGTCAAAAATTGCAACTTCCAGATTTAATTACCATAATCTGAACAAACAATAAAACATTTGCTTTGGTAAAATGATCAATTCTATGTAGTCATAAAGTATAAAGAGTATTTTTTTATTTATTTCAAAGACCTCATGTATAGTTAAAACAAAGTATATACAACAAAAAAAAATCAAATCTTTAGTTAATATGAGTTAAGATAATTCAGGTTCTACTGTACTTTATTAAAAATTAAGTTAACACAGCTAGGCAAAGGCAAGAACTAGCAACGTTTTGTAATCCAGGACTGTGAAATCGGAGTTTAAAACATTTACTTAAATTTCACTGCCGTTAGTTAGAAATAGGGCCATATGAAAAATTTAAAGTCAAATGTTTATATTAATGTGAACAGAACAGAAATATTACAATTAACAATAATAATTATCTTTAGGTAATTTCATAAAAGCAAAGAGCTGTTGTGCTACTTTTGATTCCAAAACATGCTGGCTGCTAGAAAGAGGGAAAACTGGTAAAGCTAACACAAAAAAGAATATTATAGAAGTGCATAGATTTTATTTTTAGACCAGAGTTATGGAGTCTGTAGTTGAAATGTTAGACTTAAACTCCTTACTTTTCTGAGATCCAGACTCTAACTTGTAATAGATTAAATCTTTCACCGAATCAAAGAAAAGTATTAACATTATTACCAAGTAAATTTTAATTTCAAACCATATATTTCTATTTATTTATTTTTTGTAAAATTATATATATTTTTTCTATATAATTAGCATTAAAAGTATTTCATTTAAAATTACATCTTATATTATAACTATTTTGAGATAAATTATTGTAACAATTTAAATAATTGTCATAATAACATAATTTAAAACTTTTTAAATATGTAAATTGTGTGTATAAATAATAATAAAAAAAAAAAGATTTGTTCTGCCATGATTAATGTAGAAGATTAGTTTTTTTTTTTTCTTTTAATGTTTTCTGATCTGAATTAATTTTTCCTTTAATATTCAATAAAAAAATTTGGTCTTTGTTTTTACAAAGTCATAAGGATGTTGAATTTAAATAAAAAGAACTACGATTAAATTTATTCCGAGATTAGATTGTAATAATAATTTAACAATTATAGCTACTTTACATATAAACACTAAATATTTTAGTTAAAAAAGTTGTTATTAAATAATATTTAATATTTTTAATATTATTTTTTAAAAAACAAACTTTTTATGTATTATTTAAAATAAGAATTTTCGTCAAGACAATTATAAATATTTTTCTAAATAATTTGTGTAAGATCATATATAGTATACTCTCGATATCTCAAAGTTGAAGCGATGCTAAACAAATTTTGAAATAGCGAGTTTTCAAAATAACAATAAAAAGTAGAGTCATGCAACATAAGAATAACTACTAATAAATATGTATGCAATGATAGTTGACAATAAATTTAAATACAACAATTATAATTTTATTTTTGAAGTAAGACAAAAAAAAAAAAAAAAAAAAAAAAAAGGGTGCATTAAATAGGAAAGAATTGGTTTACAATAAACTTACATTGTGATTTTTCTGAAAAAATTCATTTTATATTTAAAAAAATATATATATATTACATAACAAGGTCACGACATAGGAATTCAAATTAACATTTGGTGGATATACAATGCCAAGAGGGTAAAAGATTTTTTTGACATAACAAGGTTTATTATCGATAGTACACTGTACATCAAGGATATCAAGAGTACACTGTACTTCTTTTCACAGATAGGGATTAAATTGTGTCAAGGTTGAGTAAATTTTCAGCTTAGGCAAAATTGTCTTAAACTCAGACTCCAGCATTGTTTTACTATGCTTACAATAAATAATGTAATATCCAACACACATTGACCACAAGCATATTTTGTTTGGATGTAAAAACACTTTGAATAATTAAAATAGGATAATTAAAAACTACAGACCTCAGACTCTTTTAAAGCAGTTTCTAATTTGTATTTCAGTGTGGCAACCATTTTTTCTTGTTCTCTCTTGTATTTTTCGCGCATTTCAGATTTATTCTTCTTTCTATTAAAAAGTAAGATTAGCATAGTAAACTATTTAAATAAATATGATTTTTTTTAATGAAATGATTAAAATTATTCATTGAAATGCAGTAATGTGTGAAATTCTAAAAATAAATACATATTTATTTTAAAACAATCATTAGACTCAATATATTTTACTAGTAGCAGTAAAGAAATTTATCTCCATGAAACATGTCAAATATCTAAATTATTAAATTTTGAAGTAACAAAGTACTATTAAATTAGCAGCTTTTATAACAAGCCCCTACTCACTTCCTTTAACCAGCGCTTCATCAAAATTGCTATGCAATCATTTTTGTTTTGAATGATAAACTGACTTTTACAACCTATTTAATAGCTATTCAAAACATTTCAAAGTTTTTTTCCAAAACACAAATTTGGTTCCACTGATTTAAGTGACAAATTTATATACCTATTATGAAAACATTTAAAATTGTGTAATCCCTCATCTTGGTAATCATTGTAATTTCACCCACAAACTTGGTTACTAAAAGTTTTGTTGTGTTATTTTGCCTAAGAGATTATATAGCAGTAATATGAAAAGTTAATTCCTAATATTTGAGATGGGCACAGTAGGCCTTGGCCCTCTATGGGCTGTCGCGCCGCTGAGTTTAGTTTAGTTACTTTGTATTCATATTCATTATTTTAATTGCATAGCCGGTAGAGCAGTTTAACATAAAACTCATAAAAAAGTAAATATAACTTGCTTACTGCGAAATAATTGTAAAATGCTCACTAAATAACGATCTTTAAATGCATTAAATTTAATCAAATTAAATCGAAACTGAATATAATCTGGCCCAACTTTATTTCCGATAATCATTTACAACCAAGTGCGGGCGCTGATTACCCTGTTAGATTATGAACATATAACCAACTCTCCTTTTTTAAAGATTTATTTAGCATTTCTTTTGGCATTTATTGGAAACAAAAAAACAATTTATCCAATATTAAATAATGATTAAAAATTATATGGTTGCTCGGTTGAATATGGTAAATCAGGGATTGAATCTAATAGTGAAATTACAACAAATGAATGGATGTTTTTCCCCCCTCTAACACTGAGGCAGGGAACAGAAGAAAACCACCCTAAATAACTTTTAATCTAATAATAGGATCTTCACGTTTTAGGACTCATTCTTAATGGTTCAAGGGATGCCAAACAGGCTAATTAATTAGTGTAGACGATATTTTAAGTGAAGAAATCTAAAACCAAAATGTACTTTCTGTAAATAAACATTGCCTTATTTTTAATGGATTAGGACTTCTGACCCAAAAAATATTGAAGAGTAGCCGCAATATGGGAAATATGGTCCCCATAGTTTGGTCAGGAGAGAGAACAAAAGTTTGGGGTCTTTAATGTTCATTTTACGTTTTGCCTATTTCACCATATCTCGAGAACTTTTTAAGCGAATTGAAAATTTTTTGCACATAATTATAAAAATGGTTTATCCCAAAGATAATTTCATGTAAAAATTAAATTTTAGTAAATATTTATTATTTTTTAGTATTTTATTTAAAAATGGTAGAAAAATTTGAACTGTAAGGTATAAAATTTTGTACGTCATTATAAAGATTGTAATTTTACATGGCAAAATACAAAATTTGAGCGAACCGGTTGAATAATTCCTGAGAAGTCAAATTTTAAACATTCGACTTCTTTAAAATTAAATTTCTCATGAACTATTCAACTGATTTCACACAAACCTTGTATTTTGCTATGTAAATTTACATATTTTTGAATGATGTAAAAAATTATATACCTTACAATTCAAAATTTTTTCGACTATTATTAAATAAAATAATAAATATTTACTAAAACTTATTTTTTACATGGAATTATCTTTGGAAAAATGCAAAAAGTAAAATTAACATTAAAGGGACTGAACATTGGATCGCTCACCTGACCAATCTATGGGAACCATATTTCCCAGATTGCGGCTACCCCTTATATTTTAGGGATAAGAAATCCAAATCTGTTTTTAAAAAAAGTAAGTTTATTCAGAGAAAGTACAGTTACGTGTCTGGTTTCTTAACTTAAAATAGTGTCTGCACGAATTACTTAGCATATTGGAGGTCACCTCCTTGAACCATTAAGAACGAGTCCTACAACGTGAAGATCCAATCATTAGATCAGAAGTTATTTAGGCTGGCTCATTTTATTATTTTTTTTGGGGGGGGGGCACACTGTACACTTTAGTGGCTTTAAGCATAACCATGTTCACTTTGTAATCTGGATTAAATCATAATTTCATTCACCAAAAGCAATGAGCAACAATATCAAAGCTTTTTAAAAAACGTTTATTGTAAAATGATCTTTTAACTTCAATTACATCTGTCATAATTAATGTAGAATCAAATATGTAAATAAATTATTTTTTAAGGGAAGTTTTTATAAATTATTCATTATTAGTTATTATAATTTCAATTTTTTTTTTAGAACATCTTAACTGAATATAAATTATACTTAATTCTTTGTTACTTAAGTAATTTAATTGTGCATCAAAGTTTCAATCAATGAAAATTTTTAAATGCATTTAGTGAATATTTTAATTTTCCCCTTTAACATAAATGATCATTTACTTGCAATTCTACATCATTCAACAGGATGCATAGCCATTTTTTTCCCCATCAGATAATAAGCACCTTTTTAACACTCAAAAAATATTTTTCAGCATTTAAAAAAACAAAAATCATAATTACAGGGATAGAACAGCAGCATAATAATTTTGGAGCAGAAAAGAATTAGTTTTGGAGCAAATAAATTTGATTGGAGCAAATAAATGTGGGTTTTTGAGCAGATTCGAGAAAATAGTCTTTTTATATTCAGAGAAGCACAGTGTTTGTACAAATAAAATTTTTGAGCACATATAAATTAACATTTTATATCATCTTCAGCAGAGTTGGGGGGGGGGGGGAATGTTGATTTAAATTCAGGGTTTGTTGATTTAAATCAAATGATTTTTTTATAGGATTAAAAATATAGTGATATAGGATTAAAAATGAATATTTAAAAATATATAGATTAAATATTAATTTTTTTTTAATGAATTATTACTTTATAAACACAATCTGCTACATTTCTTTTGTCATTTTAAAAATCAAGAGAAAAAAAAAGAAACCTCAATTTTAAATTAAAATTATGGATTGGTAATTGAAACTTTGTTTTACTAGTTAAAGTATTCTTTAAATTCTCTATTTCATCTAGTCTTCAAATTTCAACCATGCATTTGTTTCAAAATGGTTGCTATGCATTCAATTAGGTAGTTAGAGCTTCTAAAATATTCTTATAATATAGTTTTAATATTAATTTAATTTTGATTAAACATTTATAAAGTTTTTTTAGTCATTAATCAAAGTTTTAATAGTGTATTTGAATAAAAAAAAAAAAATTAGATTTAAATAAATAAAAAATCAGATTTTTTAAAAAAATCACGAACCCTAATTTGGGGCAACCTTCTGCGTCATAAATATTAATTAAAGCTGCAACTTGTTGATCCATAGGATCAGAGGAAGTGCTTAAGTGTTCAACTTGCAGGAAGTTGAATTCAGTCTCTAGATTATCTTAAGCTTCATCTTCGCTTACTTTTGTTAATAAAAAAGAAAACTTTTTAACTAAGTATCTTATACTGGCAAAAGACTTAGAAGAAATTTTGGCCAAATCTGCAACTTCAGCATTCTCTATCACGCTATCAATCTCTTTATAATATATATTCATACTAAGCTACAAAAAACTTCCTAACTTCTGTATAAAATTCTTTTCTTTCCTTAATTGTTAAATATACTTAATCTGCGATTTCCAACATGTAGATCGCCATCTTTTTTTTTTTTTTTTTTGGACAGTAGGATCCTCAAAGGGGACTTTAATCAACTCAATTTTTTTTAAACAATTAGCATCAATAAAATAAACAAATATGGTTTTCAATAGATTTGTAAGCATTTGCTTCAGATTATGTATTAGAGGTGAACTTGTTTGCAACAGTGTATTTTCTCTTTCAAGGTCCGCTGAGGCAAATAAGACAAAAGAGCAAAATGCCTTATTAATATTAGAAGATAAGAAATAAAAAATATTTTCTTCTCTTTTTACAAAATTATTTTTACTTGCCGCTTTACCTGTTTTATTTTTTTTATGTTCCGGACTCTTGCAGTTGACAGTATACTTTTCTTTTCTTGCAGAGTTAACAGTTAATAATTAGTGGTGTCAACAGCCAGTTGTGATTTTGAACTTTTGTGAAATTTTTTTATGGTAAAAAATACATTCATTTTTTTATTAGTGGTATAACGAAAAATTTAGAAAGGGTACACAAAAGTCATAGGTTTGGGAAATACTACTGCAGCAATGAACCATTATTTCTACTACATCAATGAATCATTATTTCTGTCACAGAAGAAAATATCAATTTCAAAGAAGCGATTGAGCAGCAGCATGCTATTATATATAGAATAGTATCATAGCATTCTCTATTTCTTTGTAGGCTTTGTGTGATAATCACAGATTCTATTTTTAGCCATATGTTACTCTTTGCACATAGCCTGAAATTTCAACTGTTATTAAAATCACAAATTTTTCAGGGTTTTTTTTAAACTGCAATGTAACTAGATTAAATTATAAGTTTTTGACTTTTACATGGGCTGGGATAGAACATCAAACTCCCCTTAAAATATGAGTAAGTTCAATATGTAATGAAAATAAATTGCAATGCATTAGAGCAAAAACCATCTTACATTTTCAATACTTCTTGCATTTCAGATTTCAACTTGGATAATTTATCCAGTTTTTCTCTTCTATCATTTTGTAATTCTTCATATTTAGACACATCCTTATCACATTTATCTTTGAGAGCCCTGACATCTTCAATAGCTAGCTAAAATCAAAATATATTTCAATAAAAGTTTTGCAAAAAGAAGCTTTGTAAAGCTCTAAATAGCAAAATTCCAGAACAAAAAATAAAAGTCTATAATATATTTATTATTTTCAACACATCTGTTGAATTGTTTACTGTTGCTGCAATTGTTAACATTATACAAAGTTTTAATATTTTATTTTTTTAAGTCTAATATCTAAATTAAAAAGGCACTTTAAAAAATAAAAAAAAGTTTTTTTTTTTTTAACAATTAAGTTTAAACATTCTGCAAATGCTAGAGTTACACAATATATTTTTAATTTTACTAATTAGAAGATATAGCATTAAATAAATGTCAATTTTAATAGTTCTAAATTTTTTTCAGCCTCCATAAAAAAAAAATAATAAATAATTATTAAAAATTATTTTTCACATCATTTATTTTCTTTGACAAGCAAATTTTATCATTGCATGCAAAAAATTTTGATTTGCTGAAAAAATTCTGGAGGCATAATGAAATACACAAAAAGTGAAATTAACATTAAAGGGACCAAACTTTAGACACCTCTCCAGATTAAACTATTGAGACCAAAATTTTCCAAATTACAGTTACGCCCTTTAATTTTAATATCAAATTTGATTACAGGGACAAATCAGTCCATTTGAATAGGGACCTTAATGCATTTGCCTTTTAATGAGGGTGGCTAAAAACAATTTTGAAGTGTAAGATAGAGGTTGAGAAACATGAAATAAATATTGAAATACTCTTTATCCATGTTATAAAAAAATTAATTACAAAATTAATGTTTCAATTAATTAAAATAATTATAAAAAAGTGATAAGGGCATAAATAATTCTACATAAGCAGACACACAGCATTTTCTATTTTATGATGAACAACCATCCTCAGTGTTGAAATACAGCAATTTCGATGAAAATTAACTGTTGACCGATAGATAACTAGATATAAATTATCTTAGGATATACCAATTTTTTAATTATAGTGTGTAAAAGTTTTTGATTAATCAAAATAGATCCAAAAATGTAAAATCAACATTAAGAGGTCCAAACTTTTAACTGTTCAAACTAAACTTTCATGACCATATTTCCCAGATTGTGATCTCCTTAATATTTTCAGGATCAAAAATCTAGATCAATTGGAAAAAAAAGCATATTTATTATACAAAAGTATGTCGTTTTTTTGTGTCTGATTTTGTATTGTAAAATTTTTTAAGTATAAATTAAATGCAATATTTAAGGTTAGGCCGTTGTATCAGTAACATTTCATCTTAGTATGTGAAAATCAGATATATAAATGAAAAGCTTCATACAAATTCCATTTTACGTACTGTAAAGAGAGCAAAAAAAAGCAGGAAAAAAATTAAACATCCTGAATAACTTTTGATCTAATGATACCAGATAACTTTTGGTCTAATGATAAAAATACCAGGCCTCGATCTCAAAAGTTCAGGAGATGACCTCAAATATGCTAATTAAATTAGTACAGACGTAATTTTAAGTCACAAAACCAGTCACAGCAACATATTTTCTCTGAATAAACATACCTTTTTTTTTTCAATGGATTTAATTAACTTTCTTTTAACATATAGGGAGTAGATGCAATCTGGGAAATAAGGTCCCAATAGTTTGTTCAGAAGAGCAGTCCAAAAGTTAGGATCTGTTAATGTCAGTTTCACTTTTATTATTTTTACAACATTTTGAGAATTTTTCAAGCAAAAAGAAACATTTTGGCACACGTAAAACTCTTTTATCCAAAAATAATTCCATGCAAAAAATAATTTTTAATAATTATTTATTATTTTATTTAATAATAGTTGAAATTTTTTTTGAATTATAAGGTCCAACAATTTTTTCATCATTTAAAAAAGTGTAATTTTATATAACAAAATACAAAATTAGAACTAAATAAGTCTATTAGCTTCTGAGAAATCGAAGTTTAACTGTCCAATATTTTAAAATTAGATTTCTCAGAAACTATTTGACAGATTTCAATCAAATTTTATATTTTGCTATATAAAATTACATTGTTTTACATAAAAATTATGTGATTATTTTCATGCCTAACAATTCAAAAACTATTATTAAATAATAAAAAAATAATTGTTAGAAATTATTTTTTGCAGGGAACTACCTTTGGATAAATAAATTTTGCATGTAAAAATTTCTCAATTCACTTGAAAAATTCTAGAGATACATAGACTATATAATTGTACACCAACTCTTGGTGATATCGATAAAAATTAAAATTAGCATTAAGGAGATCAAACTTCTCTCCGGTCTCCTGAACAAACTATGTATTGGGATCATATTTCACAGATTGCAACTATCTCCTATGTTTTAAGAGTAAGGAACAGTTGGAAAAAAGTTATGTTTATTCAAAGAAAGTACATTTTTGTAACTTAAAATATCCTCTACACTAATTAATAGAGATGTAATGAACAGTGATTTGGCCGAATATTCGGTCAAAAATATCAACTAAGTATTCAACGGCTGAATAGCAACATTTTTTTTAAAAAGAAAAATCATTGATAAGTATTTTTTATATCTAAACAAGTTTAGTCATAATTGAAAAATAATCAAAACTTAGCTACATTATTGGTATGAGGTGAAGGAAAAAAAAACTATAATAGAAACATTTAAGGTAAGATAACTAGATGTTAAGATAATCAGAAATACTTAAGATAAATAAAAAATTGCTACTGAAAAGAAAAAGAACTAATGTTGAAAAAAGAGAACTAGAAAAAAAGTCCTCTTAATTCTTAAAATAAAACTCTAATGATAAAGATATTTACCTTAAAAAAATATCAATAAAGCGTTAAAAGAGATATAGTCTTTTAGAAAGGCTTTTAAAAATATTGCCCTATCATAAAAGTGCTCACAAAAGATTATAAACGAAAGCAAAACAAAAAAAATAAAAATCGATCTTAATTTTTGAAAATAATTTTTAAAGCTAAACATCTCAGTTTTCCAGTTACTGTATTTCCAAAAATGTGAAGAAAAAAGAATAGTGTTTAATAAAAACCTTCTTAATTGCCATGTCATAATAAAGAAAACTAAAAATCTGAATTTAACTTTTTCACATTTTATTTTATAATAATCGTTGAATAGCTGACCCAATTTTAGGTTTACAACTACGAACGTTCAACTTCGTAGTCTTGTAATTTTGAACCCAATCCAGAAGACAAGGAAATTCCTGGAACAAGTATTTGGAGGAATTTGCTTTCACAAAGGACTCTTTTTGATGGAACCAACCCACATTTGGGTTACATGAGGAAGGAAACCACAAAAACCTCCCACAGTTAGCCTGAGGGTAAGACGACTATAACCCATGATACGGCTAAAACTGAGGATATTTCACGCTAGCACTGTGGTCAGTGCGAGCCCAGTGCGGAATTCAAACTTACCAATCGTAGCTGGAATTCGAACCACATTTGATAGGGAGCGCTCTATTCCCTGAGCCACCATGGCTCTAACTTTTTCACATTGTCGTATTTTTAGAAAAAAGCGCCATAAAAGAATAACGCTCATTAAAAATACTCTTTAAAAATTCTGTGTCATAATAGAAATGCTGATAAAAAAGAAAGTTTAAAAAAAGCAAAAGAGAAACAGAAAACAAATTGTTCTTAATTCTGAAATATTACTTTAACATTGAGAATAATATTTTTATGTTATCGGTTATCTGTCTAACCACACTGGAAAAAAGTGACAGTAAAATAATGAAGTCAATTAGAAATGCTCCGCTATAATTAAAACAGAAAAAACAGCAAAAACAAAAGAAAAGTTCTGAATTCTTAAAACAAAAAGTGTTGGGAAAAAACAATTAAATTGATTTACCTTTATTTAATTAAAAAGCAAAATCAGCAGTACAAAACTTATGGTTCAGTTTAAAGTAATCTAGTTACAATTCTTCAAATTTCGCTTTTCCTTTTGTTTTTCAGAACATTAATTAACAAGTTTTAGAACTTAACAAATACTAAAAACTGTTTCTCATAATATATATGGATAGTAAATACGATTTTAGACTATTATTTATTAAATTTATCCAAATTAAAAAAAAAAAAAAAAAAATTTCAGAAATACTTTTTCAAAAAATACTTTGCAGAACATTAGGCCGAATACTGAATAGTGGCTGAATATTCGTTACATCCCTAATTAATTAGCAAGTTTGAGGTAACCTACCTGATCCATTAAGACCTAGGATAAGAAAATCTGATCATTAGGTGAAAAGAAATTTGTTTCATTATGTTTTTTATTTCTTTGTGCACTGTACAACACACTACTCAAATAAAAAATAAATAAGGTGTTACTTTTTCCAAGTTTGCCAAATCATGTTCTTTTTGAACTTCAACAGAAGATGAGCACTTCAGTTTGGCAGATAGTTGTATCTTTTTCATTTCTATCTAGAAAATATAAATAAAATTTTTTTAATAACTTTAAAATATAAACAAGACAGAAAAATAAAAGAGACAGCAGTATACTTTATGAGTTCAATAGAAGTTTCTTAGGTTCCTCGCCTTTTAATTTAAAATTGATGATTCACTAAGTTTATTTCTAGTTAGTGTCACAAACAGAACCTAGATGATTTCTAGGACCTAGCAGGTTATGAAAATGAAAGTAGCAAGTCTATTCACTAAGTATTTTACTACAACATTGGGGGTAAATTAATTAATATTTTTTGGCATCGTTAGACCGTGTTCTGTAGACCCTAGATCAGGGATGGGCAAACTACGGCCTGCGGGCCAATTGTGGCCCGCCTGAAGGTTATATCCGGCCCGCGGATAGAACTTTAACTTGCCAATCAATGGCAAATATAAACAATATACATCAATTTTCTAGTCAACTTTGTTTAAAGCTATTTCTGTTCTTTCTTTTTTAACAAAGTATTGGTGACATTTTTACTTTCTCTATTTTTGTTTCACAAAACATAAATTGTTGGAAATAGTTAGCACAGAAAATTTCAATTGGTAAAATGTTGAATGTTCTATAAATGTCTTCATAGAATAGCCATAGATTGGCTACAACATTTCTCGGGGGCAAACTTATGGAATCTAATATAGGTGAATTGTACTTCACATGTGGCAGACGTGCATTTTAAGCACCAACCAGCGGACAATCTAACAATCATCTGAGGCAGATGTTTCTAAACATGCCAAAGTTTAAGTTTTACAAATAATTACCAAAAGCTAGTTTCCAAAATCTAATATTTCATGCCCAGGAAATCAGTGCTATGTTTGCTTAATCTTATATATGCGAACAAGCGTTTTCAACCATGAACCTTAGAAAAAATCATTTCAGAAGTAGACTAACAGACAAGCATTTAGCCTCGTTCCTTAAAATAAACACATCTAACTTCGAACCTCAATATGAGGAACTTTTAAAAATGAAATCGCAATTTCATTCCTCCCACTAAATATTTAAATTAAAACTTGTATATCGCTTTTTTTTTTTATTTTGAAGTTTTTACTTGGCCCACCAAACTTTTTTTCTTCAATTCTTTGCCCTCGATTGAAAAATTTGCCCACCCCTGCCCTAGATCATGAACCTGACAACAACAAAAAAAGAAAGAAGAATGATAGAAGAGTAGAACTAAGAATAGTTTTGTAATCATGTTGCTCCTCTCGTATATGAATTTCTCGGTAACTACAACTACACATTTGCTTGCATTAAAAAATTATAATATGGGTATATTTTTCTTTTGGTTCATGTATGATTCTTCATTTGAACACAATTAGCTTTAATATGCAAAAATATCGTAAAAAATCACCAAAAATTGGTTCAGACATATTAAAATTTTAAAAAAATTTGCAAAAATTTGAATATTGGTTTCCAAATACTGGGCACTATCCATCTTTGGGTTAGATTTCGAACCTGTAAATGCCTCCTTTGATCCCAAAATGCTCTTGCTCAACATGCTTGTTTTATCATATGCATAATAATAACACTGAAAAATGTAAACACAGGTATAAAAAGTGAAATATATATTTATATTCTTTTGGCTACATTTTTCCTGAGGTAGCTATCAAAGATCTAACCAGACTTTTTATAAAAGGTTTTGTTTTTGTAAAATATCTACTAGCAGTTTGAGTTTACAATTAGCATTAAATACGATTTTTTGCAGTTAGTATCTTCTTTTTGTGAATGCTTGAAATAAAGGTCCTATTTTTCCATCATATATCATTTCAGCATTGTAATTGTACTAAAATAAATGTCTGAGTTTAAGGTAAGAATAAATGGATGAACAGCAAAGGATGCTTCCAAATAGATAAAAGTTGAATTATAATTATTTACAAATTTCCTTATTAATAACATTCAATTTCAAAGGATTAAATATATGAAGGATCTCTTTTTAACAAAACAAATATTACAAATGTTATACAGAATTTGTTATTAAAATAATAGATTGGAAAGTTCCATATCTAAAATCTTGGGACTTAGGCAAGTTCGTAAAATAAATTTTTGAGGATAATGGGTTTTTAAAGTAAACAAACATCAAAATATGCATTAATCAATAAACAAATGGAGATAGTTAACAAACAATTTTAAAGAATCAGATTTACAGATCAGTCACTTTTACAGAACATTTTCTGATAGGTTGGATGATCTTTAATTAACTAAAGAATGTTAGTATGATTAAATAAATATAATATAAAAATAGGTTAGAAAATATAATTTGAAAATTATTGTAGCAACTGTAGACAGCATAATAAGTGGAATTCAAAATGCTATTATAAAAGATGAATAAAAAACTAAAAAGTAGCAGATATTGACAAATTTATATAAGTCATAATTGTTTAAATTTAATGTACAACTGACTATTTAACATAATATAAAAATTAGCTTTAGTAGTTTGTGTATAAATAAAAAAGTTTCTCTACCGAAGTTCGTTCTTCTGTTTTTGCAGAGATTATTGTTTTAATGATGATAATAGTCTTGACAATCTTTTTTTGTATTTCCTCCAGAGCCTCTTTGTGAGTATCAATCCACGCCATAAAAGCTCTTTGACTGGAATCTGTGGGACATTCTGGAATCTCAATTCTGAAACTGTTACAAACATTCTGCACCTGAGGATCTTTAATGTTTCGCAAATTCTGGAAACTTGCTTTAACGACATCAGATACTTGTGAAATCGTTTGTATCAATTTCGTGCACAATTCTTTACCCTGAGAAGAAGATATTTTAATAATATTCAAAATACTTATAAAACATTTTAAAGAAGAAAACATTAAAGGAAAATAATAGACAAATATAAAAAATTATAAAACAGAGACATATGTGAACTGTAAACAAGAAAAACTGCAAAAAATATTGTAATATCAACTAAATAAATTTTAGAAATTCATTGTTTACAATTTTTATATAAATATGTGAATTTTTGAGTAAATCATTATTTGTTAAAATCAATTATTATTTTAAAATTGTTTTGTAGTATTAACTATATTTTTGTACTTAAAAATAAAAGTGGGAAAGTTTTTGTCAACAAGATAAACTAGTTATACCCTCTATATTTGAGTATCACTAATAGTAAATTTGTAATTGAAACTTTTCATACATTAAGCTATGAGATAAATTTATATAAATTTGATATCTGAAACTTTTGGAAAAGAACACCAGGAAATAGATTTTGATATGCAATTAAGCTTGTTATTTATAAAGCAAGTCATTTAAATTCTTATAAACGGAATTTTTTTTTTTTTATAATTTTAAATTACTTTATACATTTTTAAAGGAGAGCCTGCTACAACGCATGACTTTTAATTTCAGATTAAAAATTCCTTTTAAACTAAGAATTAAGTAAGATACTTAATAGTTCAGTATGAGTGTTTAGAAAAGACACTAAAAAGAAGATGAGTTTTTATCCTTCTGAAATTTTTATCCTTCTCGATAACACTCAACATGGCTTATCTCTCAACGTTCTATTCTCAAGACCGCCTTCTGTCCTTAGAAATATCTGATTTGTATATTGCTGATAAATTGCTGAGAATTGGAAAGGGATATAAGAGTTACAAAAGTGACTTTTCAAAGCATGAAGAATGCCTATTTTAATGGTTGCATCAAAATTGTTTTTCTTTTTATACAAACATTTTTTTCTTCTTCATCTTTTTGGTCAAAAGGGGTATTTTATGAACTTCATTGTTGACTATTTTGATATCTAACATAAAACTGCCCCTGTAATAGACAGATCATGGACAAAAAGAATTTCCGATAGGCAAATTATGGGCAATTTTTTTTTTTTGTGAGACTCAGCAGTTTGAATTTGTATGTTTATAGGGTGATTTAAAGTTTTTCCCTGAGTTAAATTTTTTGAAATACTCCTGAATAATTATTATCCTTAATATTTATTATTTTTAATTTTTTTAATGTAACTTAAAGTATTATTTCTAAAAATAGCCTATACATGTAACGAAAATATATTGAGAGAAAATTCTAAATTACTTGTAAATAATTGATTAACAGGGTGCATAGCCAAACTATTCTACAAAAAAATAAGCACCTTTTAAGCACTTTTCAAGCACTCAAAAAATATTTGTAAGCACTTTAATAAAATATCATAACTAGGCAGGGTTGCAAAGTTTTTGAGAAGTGAAGATTTTATCTGGTTTTGTTTTAACCGTCATGTCAAAAAAAAAAAAAAAAAAAAAAAAACATAAGGCATTGTTGTGACAATTGTCAAAAAGTTTGAAATTTTGAATTATGCAAAAAGAATTGCGTTTTCATACGCTACGGACTGACAGTACGCCGAAATAGATTGGGGCTGAATTAATTGAGAAAACGTTGAATAGAACAATGTAAACTGTGTCTTTTTGCAAAATTCGTAGCGAAAATCAACATGGTAATGGAAAAATCTCATTTTCAAAAAGGGAAAATTAAGCACTTTTTAAAAACACCCAATGAATAAGGCACCTTTAAGGGCTTTTAAAAAACGGAAAGCGAAAATAAGCACCTTTAAGCACTTTTTAAAAACGCTACACATCCTGATTAAAAATAGTATTTAAAAGTGGAAAATTGATGGTGTTATTTATCTATGTCATTGTTTATAATGCAATTGATATTTCACGATCAACGAAAGTCTGACTTTATAACCAGTGTTGACAGTATGATTTTTATCAAATTTTGTGGGTTCGAAAAGTTTACTTACTCACCGAGATACATAATAATTTTTTATTTGATATCTAACAGACAAATTGGGTTTCTATTTTAGAATTTCTTAAGGGTATTGAACTTGAGTAAAAACTGGGATTTTATTTATTCAGTGGTTAGTTTGTCATACTTATAAAACAATTCTCAGCATTTAAAAAAGACTTTAGACATGATATTGTCTAAATTAAAAAGTATGTCATGATTAAAAAATACTGAGCAATATAAATATGTTTAATCAGAACTTTTGCATAAGTAAAAAAATTTAAAGTAAAAAAAAAAAAAAAAAACTTATTTTATTAAAAAAAAAACTAATACAATTATGTTTTTTTTAAATTACAAAACTCTGTTTATCCAACTCTGTTTTCAAGCACAGAGTAATTTATATATAAAAGTGAAATTTTTTCCTTTATTGCATTCACAATTACCAGATATCTGAATTAAAACAACTTGCTGATTCATTGAAATTTAATAAAAAATATATATCTTAAATTTTCTGGTCAAAATCCTATTGTATATACTCAAATATCATTCAAAATTGCTAAAATACTAAATTTTTTATGCAAAGTAGACATTCTGTCAGTTTAGCTAGCCATTTAATAGAAATAAAGCCTTAGGTACTAATACAATAACATTAAACAGTAAGTGATTGCTCATTATTAAAATTACAATAACTTTAGGAAAAAGATTTTTTCACATTGATAAGTTACACATAAACACATATGGACAAGACAAAGGGATGGAAACAATAATCAACTATAACACAATGTTTAACAGAGTAGGAGTGTAGACTAAACAGCTTTAGCATATCAATATCTTACAAATTTATTTTTATGTTACTGGATGTTTATAATATTTTGGTAGCACAAATTAATTATAATGCTTAAAAAGAAGAGATTCTTATTACACTAAGTCACTACAATAAATAGAAAAAGAAAAGTAATTAGCAAAATCAATAAAGCAATTTTTCTGACAATCCTGGATGGAACAAAAAAATTAGAGGCATACAAATGAAAAAGGTTAAGATAATTTAGATATATTTTTTTCTGTTTTGCTCTTTATGTGACATAAATGTAGTAACATAAAGCACATTAGATTATTTTTTGACATAGGAACTTAACCAAATTTTAAAGCTAGAAAAATACTTTAAGCTCAAGTTCAATCAGCTATTAGCATAAACATTTTATGACAGTATGTTATTTTTATAATCCATGGGTAATGGTGACACAAAGTGAAAAACCCAGAACCATTTGCAAAAAATCGGTATCAATTTATATAACATACATGTTTCTTCTTTAACATAATTTTTTGCCACAAGATTAATAATTAAATTACCTAAAAATGAAGAATATCACACTTTTAAAGTAAATAAATTGAGAAAAACCTAATTCTTGCAAGAATCATGATAATGGATTTTTAAATCAAGGTGAATATTGAATCGTGATATTGGATTTTAAAATCGTGTGAATATAAATCATGATACTGGATTTTAATATCGCATGAATAGGAATCATGGCATTGGATTTTAAAATCGAGAGAATATGAATCTCGATATTGGAATTTAAAATCAAGAACATGAATAGCAACATTGGTTTTAAAACATTGCTTTAAAGTGAATATGAATTGTGATGCACGATTTTCAGATTGCATAAATACAAATTGCCATGAGTAGCTCTTAAATTACATATAAAATCATTAATCTGGAATAAATATATTGTGTTATTAATTGCTTTTTATTACAAGAAATTTTGTGGTCTTCTTAGAACTGACAAGAAATGTATACATGCTTTTTTTTTTCTTTCAAAAAGCTATTGTTTAAAAAATTGTTTTTTTTCTTTCAAAAAGCTATTGTTTAAAAAATTGAAAAAAATTTTTTTTCTTTCAAAAAGCTATTGTTTAAAAAATTGAAAAAAAATTTTTTTTCTTTCAAAAAGCTATTGTTTAAAAAATTGAAAATTTTTTTTTCTTTCAAAAAGCTATTGTTTAAAAAATTGAAAAATTTTTTTTTCTTTCAAAAAGCTATTGTTTAAAAAATTGAAATTTTTTTTTTTTTTCCTTTCTTTTTCGACCAGAAAACATATGAGAAATAAGTTTCCCTGCAAATTAGTTCTAAAATGAAATCATTTCTCAGAAATGTTTAGAGGCTTCCATACCTTATCAAGAATCTTGGTATACTCTATATCTAAACTCCAACATTCTTCTTGCAGTTTTCTTAAAGATGCCTTTTTTTCCTGAAAATTTTCATTTAATTCTTTCTTCAGTTCTTCAAAATGAGTAAGATGTTTTTTGCCATCAAAACCTTGAGCATCGTATAAAGCTTGCTTTTTGCTAAGTATTTCCTCTTGATCACGCACTATTGTTCCTGGGAATATAAGAAAAATGCTGGTACGTGGTTTTCAGACATTTGTCATTCAATAAAAAAAATCGAATTATGAAAGTAAGTCATTTGCTTTGAAGAGAGTGTAATTAATTTGTTTTAAAATTCATATAATTAAAGCCTTAGCAAACATCTTACAATTGCAGAATTGTGGAAATATATAAGCTAGTTTTTAAAATCATACCACATAACTACTGTATTTCTGAGGCCATGATCTGTAAACCTTTTTTGCATATTTTAAAATACCATTCAGACAAAGGTACCTAAATTTTTTCCAAGGTGAATTTATAGATAGTATTAGTGTTTTTACGATGCATTTTACTAAAGTTTGAAATACTTTGTATTAAATGTGCAGCCACACTTAAAACAATCAGTATGTGCTTAAAAGCTATTTACCAATAAAAAAATATAAAAAAAAGTAATAAATAAGTAAAGTAAAAAATGCTAATAATAATTAAATAAAAATGTTTTTAAAGCCTTTAACATGTTGAGCACCACACATATTTTAAAGGAAATCTCTATCAGGTCTAGTGTGGTGCTTAGAGGAACAGGCGCTCGCATTGTGGTATTAAATGTGAGATGAATTACGAACAGATTGTAAAAATAAAAAATTTGATTTTTAATAAACAAAAATTGAGTAAATTTTCAATAATTACATGATGCAAATTTTTTAACTTTATATCATATTTTACACTGCCAGAGACCGGTGAATGACAGTCCTGAACGAAACATTCAGTATGTCACCAATGACTGGTGTGGCTCTCAACATGTTATTAAACTAGTTAGTGTTTATAAGAAGAACAAATTTTTTATATGTTAAGTCAAAAGTTACAGCATTTCCATAGACTATAGCATGAAAAAAACTTTCATAAGTTAAAGTAAAACAAGCATTTTCCAATTCCGCAGCATTTATTACACGATTTTTTACCTTTGGAAATTGAATTATTAGCATAAGAATGATAAACTCAGCCTATAAAAACAATTAAGAGAATTGAATGAGCAGATATAGACCATAATATTGGGTCAACGTGTGACTGCTAAAATGTGCATCGCTAAAATCCTGAGGAAATGCACCACAACATTATGTTTAAAATGCTATTGATAAAACCACATAGTAAAATACCTATTTTTGCAAAATTAAGAACAAGCAAATTATAACTTGAACATTCTTAATATAAACCAATTACAAATCTAATAAAGCTATTAACTTGTTGGATTCAGCTTAGGCACTACAATAGGTCAAATACATCAAAAACCATGAACGGGAATCGGAAAAAGCATGACATACTCCCCTTTTTTTTCTCTTATGGAAAAAAAAGAGGCAGAATTTGCTCATACCCTTTTCCTGCATTAACAGCAGAGGAGGATAATCAAATACCATGAGAATCTCTTGGTGCAGGTGTTTAATTAATTGCAATTAAGGGCTTTGATTCCTCAGAAAATATAAGTACTTTCTTGCTGTAAATATCTTTGTTTCGACTATCAAGAAATAGGAAGTAATAAATGTGTACATTACTAGATGAAGTGGAAAATTTATAATTTTCTAAATATCACTGTTTTCTCCCCACCCCTTTCGTCTTGTGTTTCATCATGGAAACTTCTTTTTCCTTCTCTTCCTTTCGTTTTATAATTTTCTAAACATAGTTTGAATTAAGTTAATTTTATTTCATGCAGAATTTGTAATTTCTGAAAATTTTATATAGCCCTGTATTTAGTTAGCAGTTTAAAAGCTTAATGTTTACGGTTCATTCATTTCAATTTGCTTTTGCCAAATTATTACTAAATCAATTGCCAATTGCATTTTTTTTCTAATCATAAAATATTTACTTTTCATGTCAATATTTAAAAAAGGAATTGATATTTTAAATTAGGATCTGCTTTATGCAAAAATTTTTAGAAGTCCTGGGTCCTAAACACCTGTGCTTTCCTAGGTTTTACAGAATCACAGGTTAAATCTGAAAGTTTTTCTCTATGCAATATAACATATTTTGAATTACATGAAAAAAACTTAACTAGCATGTTGATTCCTGAAAATCACCATATCAAGTGGCAAAAGAATTGAAAAGTAATGTCTGTTCATATGAAATAGAATGACTTATGAATTTTTTGACTTTTGTTCATATGAATGAGAATCAACTTTTAACTTTAAAATTATACTTCAAACTTTAAATTGCCAAGAACTTTTACTGACATTTTTTAAAAATCTTCTTCAATAAAATAAAATTAGTTTTTTTGGCATAACAAAAAGAAAGCCATTTAATGGCATTTCAGTACACTATCAAAAGCCTGATAACATCCTAAAATATTGTCCTAAATACCTGCATAGTTTCTCGCCTTATTGTGGCTTGTTCTTTGTGAGATGTCAATTCCAAGAGCTATGCCAGTAATAGCTTAGCTACTGGCAGAGTCACCGAAGCCGGACAGCTCTGAGGGGAGACACTAGACACAAAGAGGAACACCCTGGTGTTCCAGGTTGGAGGTAGATTTTGGGCCTAAGACTGCTATAAATACAAGTATATCCATAACTCTTAGGTTTCATTTTATCAGTCCTTACCTAGTATGTTTTCTATTTGTATACTACTCTCTGTTTTTGTTATTTACCAATAAATAAGTCATTCTCCAATCCATTGGTCTCAGAATTCACACACAATCACAATCATTGCAAGAAAAAAAAAATAGATTAATGTAACTAATAAAAGAACTTACAAAAAAGACAAATAAAATAGGTCTAGAGATTATGAAAACAAAACAAAATTTGAGATTAATGGAAAGTCGAAGGAAAGAAGACAAGTACAAGATCTAAATATTGATGATAAAATTTTTAAGCATACAAGTACCTTTACTTGGTAACGAAATAGACAATAAATATGAAATTCGTGTTTGCATATTGGAAATAAAGCAGCATTTGCAAATAAAAGATTGCTCAGAAGTAAATTACTCTCAAGAAAAAGTGGCAAGAAATCAAACGGAAAAACTTCACAAGATTTAATAAAGCCAAAAGAAGACAGTGAATAGGACATGTCGAAAGAATGATGGAAACATACATGCTTAAAAAAATCATGAAAGAAAAATTATATAATAAGAAAAAGAGATATAACAAAGCTAAGATGGCTGGATCAGGTTGAGAAAGACCTTAAAAATGAAACTAAAAAATTGGAAAAAGACATCTGGGGAGAGTGTGACATAGAACTCTATTGAAGAGAAAGCCCAATTAGGGCAGAAGAGCTGGAAGACAAGAAAAAGACCCGACCAGTTTCTAAAATTTAAGGAATTTTAAAAATACTTTTTATGGAAACAAGTTTTCAATCTGTGCTTTCTATTCATGTCCTATTGACATTAAATATTATCTTGTAATTCTGCAAAATTAATAATTACTTTTTTCTTCAACTTCCTTTGTTAACTCTAAGAGAGCAACTTCTTTTTTTTCTATGTACTTTTCCATTTCAAGAAAATATTCTTCATAAAGCTTTATTCTAGCATTATTCTCTTCTATGCCATTCTGTAATTGTTCTATATTTTCCTATAAATAAGAAGAAAGGGCATAAAACTTACAAATTTATAATAAAATAACACATTTAATTACTAACAACTTCAATAAAAACAACTTTGCCCAAAAATGCTAAAATTTAAAGGATCAATTTAAAGGATTAAGACAGAACTGAAGAAAAAATAAGCAAGCTTTAGAAATAAATTTTTTGAAAAAAATAATGAAACAAATTAAAATTCTGAAATAAAAAATAAAAAAAAACTTATTTAAGAAGGGTGGGGAAAGACTGGGTTGTGGGGCGAAACTGGGTACCTCGATTTTGACGAAATCAATTTGATTTCCTAGAGGACTTTAACTTGTTAAGAAGGAGCTACTATATTGGTGCGTTGTTGTAGGTGAATTCATGGTATCTATACGTAAGTTTTACTTTGTCATCTCTCTAACACACTTTTGTTTCTAAACTATCCATATTTATTGATTCATCACAGTTATAAAAAATAAAAATTGGATTAAGACAGGGTACTACACTCACTTTATAAAGCTGATTTAAAAAATCAGGAAGAAAAAAAAAGATGGAACATTAAAAAAAAAAAAAATTTGCATCAAGAAAAGTCAGTTCACAGGGAAAAAAAAGGAAAATCTCAAAACAAAATGACCAAAAAGAGATGGGGTGTGAGAAACCAATAAAAAATATACTAAACAAAAATACCTAAATCCTCAATTGGTGTTTCTTTCAATGAAAATGATAAAAACATAAATTACTGTTTGTTTCGATTGTAAAGATGTATTTTCTAGGTGGCATGTGGATGACCCAATGTGGAGAATGTCTTTGCTGTGGAGCTGAAGAATAAGATAACTTGTTCACATGTAAATTCCGCTCACAATATTTCTAAATTGTGATATAAAATTAAAATATCTGCTACCTTTTCACTGAAATTCTAGCATTTCTAAATTTTCTAGAGTTTACATATGTACCCGGTCTTACCCCACTAGTGAGAAAAGATAGGATGATTTGACTTTTTCTAGAAAAAATAATTTGTCAAAAAAAAGTAGGGCATTACTGTTTAGGAATAATATATTCTACACAACAAAACAAATAACTTGACTAAATCTAACAGTTTGTGTCAAACAATTCAGCTTTAACAGATCTTTGAGTCTTAGCTACTCGATCTTATCCCACTTTTATATAATTTAAGAACAGTATATTTTATATAATTGAGAAGGGTGTAGAACTAAAGAGACCAATCCTAAAAGATGCTGTGCTTGGGATGGGATTTAAGAAATTGTGACAGTTTATGACAAAGAGGAGGGAAGAAGTAACTAGAAGTGAGACATATCACATTTTGGTTTGTTTGTTTTTTTAAAAAAAACAAACATTAAAAATCAGCAAATCAAACATTTTTTTTTTTTTTTTTTCAAAATAAGAACACAGATAATGATCATTATTGTTATGCTCACAAACGTTTTTCACAAAACATAGAATAAGTTTAAAATAAAATATGAAACATAACATGTTCTAATAGTGCTTTGTTTCTGAACATGTTAATGTAATAAATCATGACATGTGATTAGGAGGGTAGGGGTATGGTAGGCTATGACACTTTGTGACAAAAAGGAAGATTGGTAAAAAATATAGAAAAAAATGTGACATTTATGGACTGTCCCAAAAAAAACAACAGCTGCAATTTTTTAGTAAGGTAAATTATTTATTTATTTTTATTTGAATACAGTTGATGGGACATTTTATCTCAGCTTTATCTCCAAACAATACAAACTACTCACAAAACTTGTTTTAGTAAAAGGTTTGTCATCTAAGTTTAGACATCTTGCTTGACACTAAGAAGTGCAGCAGAAGAAATAACAGTTTAACTTTATTTTATTAAATAACTTTACTAAACATAAAAATTATAAAATGCAATAGTATATACTTAAATAAACTACAATACCAGCTGTTTTTGAACATCTTTCAACTTTTCTTTCCTAAAATCTCTTTCTTGTTCCAGATTACTTAAATCCTGATCATCTCTAGACCGAACTAGAATCAGAGAAAATTGAAGTAAAAATAAACGTTATATCTGGAAATTTACTAAAATAAAAAAATTCTGCAAAACAATATTTAAGCACTTTTATGTTTAAAAACAACTTTACTATGGAAAAAAAGTCATTTAACTATGTTCTTGACAGCAAAACTTCTATTTAAAATTATGTAAATAAAATAAATTAGTAGTATTTTTTAAGTAGTATTATATATAAGTAGTATTTTTTATATCACAAGAACTTTTATATGATATAATAAACACAGTTATTGGTTTTTCGATTGGTCTACTTTAACATTAGTTGAAACAGTGATGAACAAACTTCTTTGGATGGGAATCAAAGAGCAAAAGAAAAAATTTACTGTTCGCTTATACTTTATTCCCTAAAAAAGCATACAGTTATTGTGATGTACTTGAAATCTGAACACCTCATTTTCTTCATAAAGTTGGCATGTTTCAGATGCTCAAAAATAAGCACTTGTTTTCAAGAGTCATCAAACATAAATGAAAAAAAGCAAACAGATTTGAAATAGAAAACGCAAGGTTTGCAGCAACCAAAAGGTAGGGGTAAGAAAACCTTCCTTAATCAGGGAATTGGCATTCATATGAATGATATGAATAAAAGAGCCATGTTTTGATTACTTTAGAATACCTGTTATGATTACTTAACAATCACAGATGACCAACTTCGGTATAATTGCAGAAACAAATTTTCATTGTGTTTCCCACACTGACATTAAAAATCAAACAAAACTTTCATTTGAGATCACACTGAACCCCAAAATGAAAATTTTATGCTTAAAATGCACTTTTAAGTCTTTCAACACTTAAAAACATTAACAAAGTGTAATCTCTGTCATAATTTGAAATATTCATCCCTTATATAATTGTATACTTCAGTGTATTATGTTGCACTAAGACATCAAATAAACAAGATTTTATTTTTAAAAACACGTTTTGAAATACATAAAATATCAGTGACTTTTTAAAATTGAAAACTTCAAGCTAAAAGCAAATAATAATTCATTCAGCAAAAAAAAAAAAGAAGAAAAAAAAATTTTTTTTTTTTTTTCAGCAGTCTCGTTTGCTTTTTAAACAGACATAGTTATAAAAATGTCAAAATGTGAAAAAGATTTTACTTCATAATTCAGCACATGAAATAGATTTTTAAAAAAAACTTACTTATTTTTTCAAACACTTCAATCATTTCTTCATCACAACTTAGATCAGGGTAACATTCAAATATATACTTCATCAGAACCTAGAAAATAACCTCAAATTCTTTAAATATATAAAATTTATTTACAATTTATCACAGAAAAAATTGGGGGGGGGGGGGGGGGAATAAACTGGAGAAAAATTAAGATACTAAGACTGAGCAATGCAATGATATAGTAATGGACATTAAAGAATAGTTTATATTTAAAAAAATTAAATTTAATAAAGTATTAAATTTAATAAAAAAAATTCTTTCGGTTTTGGACCAAAAGAATTTCTTTAAAGGAAACAAATGTGTTCCAACAGTTTTTTGGAACAACATTCAATTTATGAATGTATATTGACCTAAAGATGTGCGATAAAGGCAAATATAATATTTTTCTTCATGAAGCTACACTAAGTAATGCAGTTACACAAAAACAGAACAAAAGATATGTCAACTGTGATAAGTTCTAACAGTGCAGTGCGAAATTTAAAATCAGCACATCCCCACATTCTCAATTCTTTCTTTTTATAATGAGTATTGTGTGTGTGTGTGTTTATATATATATATATATATATATATATCAGGGGTCTGTCTAGGTTTTTCTGAGAGGTACCTATTTTGTGAAAATTTAGACATAATTTGTGAAAAATTAAAAATTATATTTAAAAATCAACACAAAAATATGGATTTATCGTTTCTTAATGGATATAAAAATAAAATTTAAGAAAAAGTATTTTGTGAAATACCGTTTTTCCTAAAATTGAATTTATGAAACTACCGTTTTTCCTAAAGTTGAATTTGTGAAAGTACCGCTAAACGGTAGCCAATTCGGCCTGGACAGACCTTTGAATATATATAAACTCATTTATATATATATATCATATTTTCATGCATGAGAGATACTTGATAAGAATAGATGCGGTGCCCACTATTCCGCATTTTTAAAAGTGTTACCTAACTGTGAATCATTTTTATTCAGTTTCAAATTTTAATTATGTATTCGGAAAGCGAATCATAACTGGATTTATATGTAATACTTTTTATCAATATAATTGAGTAAATCTAGTGACATTTTAGACTTTATTGTATGTTAGTGAGGGGGGGAATGAAATCGCTGCGTTTACACACTTAGATTTTTCCTCTGTTTCATTTATGACTGAGGTAACTGGAAATTTTAAAAAAGACAATATTGTCTTTTAACAATATTGTCTATTTAGTTAAAAACACACAAAAAAAAAAAACATTTTTTTCTTTTTTTGCAAAAACAAAATTTTTTAATATTTTAAGGTTGTGTTTTTTTTTTTTTTTTTTTTATTAATTCTTTTTTACATAAGTGTGGTCATTTTTACACAGAGGATTAAAACAAAAAAGTTGACTTTCAAAATCTATTTTGTGAGATGAAACTTTTCATAACAGAAATTGATTAAAAAATTATCTACAATAGCAAAAGGATCCTTAAGCATGCAAACTCACAATCCAAATGCTAGAAACCTATTTCACTGATTATATAATAAATAAATAAACCTTCAAAAAACATAGAAACAACCAGAACAAAAGTGTTAGGAAGGTTAAATATTAAATTCAAACATCTGCTTCAGCAGATCATAATTCTACTCACAGCAGATCATAATTCTACTTAATCTAAATATAATTAAAATTCACTTTTTTTAAGATTCTTATCTTCTTTCTTTTTCACAGCAAATTATCAGTTCTTTTTATCAGTCTTTTCTTTATATATTCGGAATTACTTACTTTTATTTAAAAAAGCAACTTAAATATTGTTATTCTTAAAAAATCCATGAAATAATTTTGTTTCCAAGCTAGTAAGTCAATAACCCAGAAAAACTTACATAATATTTTATTGTATATTTTTTTAATTATATATTACATAATGTTTATTATACTAATATATAAACTAAAAAAAAAGAAGAATTGAGAAATATCTCTTATCTTTTTAATTTGAAAGTGCTGAAAAAAAAATTTTATGAGAAAGAAGTAAATTAATAGCACATAAAATCAGGGTTCGCCAAGTGGGCCCACTTTGAAAAAACCCGCCCGGGTTTTATTGGGTGGACCCACATTGAAAAAACCCACTAGGAAAACCCACTTTTTTTCAACAACAAAAAAAATAAAATGTTTTTATTAAAACTTATTGACAAATATTTAATTTTATATAATTTATTGTGAAGTATAAATTTGTCAAATAGAGTTGGATGATTTATATGATTAAGTTTTTAATATTTGTAAAGTAAAAGAACCTCTTATCTATAATTTCATAATACTATTGAAAACTTTAAGTGGGTTTTTTCAAAAAGTAATATTTTAATGAAATTAAATCAGATAGAAATTCAAATAATATAGTCTGTAAAGATCAATTTTTCAAATGTAGTTGCAAGCTTTATATGATTAATAAACAGGTTTATAATAAAGGAAGTTGAAGAAATTAAAATTAAGCACTTTTAAGGACTTTTATCAAAAAATTAAGGACTTTTTTTCTAAAAATTAAGGACCTTAAAAATGGCATAATGATGATTTATCATCAAATAAAACATCATAGATTAATAATAATAGATTAAAAAAATGGAATAGTTTTTCTTCAAATCAGTCATCTTTTAAAAAATTTAAAAAAAAAAAAAAAAAAAAACTAAATAAAGAAATGCTTAATACAAATAATCTGTATTTAATTAAAATTAAATTGCATTTAATCACCTCACGTAAGCTTTTAAGAATATAAAGAAAAAAAGAAAAACTCAAAGAATGCTGATTAAAAATAGAAAAAAACTGAGTAAACAGATAGAAATATATAAATTAAGAAGGTAAATTCATTAAATTAATAAAAATATTATTTTGAGTGACTAATACTAAACCAAGAGAAAAAGAAACTAACAAATATAAGTTTATTGAAGTTAAGACAATTATTTTAGACTAAGTAAAACCTAATTACAATAAACTAAAGATTTATTAAAATCACAAAATATAAAAAATTTAATGACTAAAATCGGAATATATTTAGTACCTAACAATCAGGAAAAAAATAAATAAATAAACTACAAAGAAAACTTATTAATTAAAATTAAGAACTGAGAAACAGAATTGATAATTAAAATAAGTGCTAACATAAATATTGAAACACAGGACAAGGCAGGATGAAATGATCAATTGAAATAAAAATGAAAAAATTCCATATCTAAAAATTGAAAACGAAATGAAATAATTAATTAAGTACAAAATTTATTGTGAATGAAGGGAAAAAAACAACAAAACGTAGTGAAATCAGAAACAAATCATTTATAAAAAGAGATAAAAATCTTTATAAAATAGTCTGCTTTTAGTTATAAAAAATTGTATGCTTACACTGATGGGTAATACTGCACCTCTGAGGAATTAGAATTTATTCTATTAAAAAGTATTGTGTCTCATATAGATACTAAAGAAACTAAAATAATAGACCATAAAAAATTTTGTTCCTAATAATTTAAGTATTGTCTGAAATTATAAAACAATAATTTGTCATATAAATCAAAGGTAATAAAAATTGGATGCAAATATGGATTTATATATATACTACTATTATTATAAAATAGGGAATAATGAATAGTGATTTTGTCGAATAGTCAAATATCCGGAAAAAAAAATCGGCCGCCTACCCAGTAATCAAACAACATTTTTAAAAATTATTAATCCTCGAGAATTATTGCTGTTTATGTAAAAATAGGCCTGGGCGTTGTAAGAAATTTTATATCGTAATAAATCGTCAGTCAGTCATCGCGATTTAACATATGCTTGAAATTTATCAATCATAAATCTTTAAATCAATCAAAAAAAAATAAAAAAAAATAAATCTAAGAAAAAAGAAAATTTTAATTCAAAAAAAAAAAAAAATTTCTATAACATCAATAGCATTGCTTAATTTTTTGAATTAAAATAAAGATGGATTGACTTAAGACTGTCTTAAAGATTGACTTGTCTTAAAGTAAAAACAAATGCAAGCTTTATTTTAACTTTTTTTAAAAATCAAAAATGACTTCCATTTTTTAAAAATAATAAAACTGTTACAAAATATTTTACATACATAAAGAATTTAAAAAAAAATAATAATAAATGTCCACTTAAATAAAACATTTTTTAAATTATTTGTTGAAAAAAAAATGTGCTTTTGAAGCACCGTTAGGCTTTTGTTAATTACTTATTTAAAATAATAAAGTTTTATTGACTAATGGTCAAATGGTTTTAATTTAAAAATAAATGTAAATTTATTTATTTATTTATTATTATTTTCCTTTTTGAAAATGTAATACACTAAAGATTTAAATGTTTAAAAATAATACTGACTATCTAACAAATTATTAAACTAACACATATTGAAGGAATTTTGAAAAAATATTCTATATTTAAGAGTACTAGTGTTAATTTATTGAAAAGCGTTAAAATATTGCTTAACTTTTTATTTAACTTAAAAAAATTTAGTCATTTTAACTAACAGCCAAATATTTCTTTTTTAAAAAAAAAAGAAAGAAAGAACGCAAACTTTGTTTTAATTTAATCAAAAATAAAAGCAAATCATTTAAATGTAGGCTTTGTTTTAATTTTTTTTAAACTAAAAGGGAGTGAAAATTTATTGGTTTAAAAACTAATCAAATTCTATCGAATTATTATATTTATGTGAATTAAACAAATTTTTTTAAAAAAAAAAACTAACTTTTCATGACAAAGTATAAATTACTTAAATACAAAATATATAAAATATTAAATTGTATCCCTTTTCAAAAAAATTAATAAAGAATCTTTTTTTTAATTCATGATTTCTTTTCATTAATATATTAACGAAAATTTAAGATAACAGCGATCGCCAAGTAACGGTAGGTCTGCTGAAAATAATTCACAACGTTAAATCTTGACAAAAAAAAAATAGTGACGAAATAATGCGCAACGATCGCTAAGTAGGAAAAGTCTCACTGAAAATAATTTACTTGAAACTTTATATCCCGTTGAAATGAAACGCACAGCAATCGCAAAATAAGTCCTGTTGAAAATTATCCTCAAAAATCGTAAAATCTCAAGATCAAAAATGGCACATAAAGAAACTATGCATCGCATTCTATATTTCAACACTGATCCTCACTCTTTGTTATTCAACATCACAAAACAAACATCATCTTCGTAGCTAAAAATGTTATCAACATCTTCGCAGCTAGACAAAATCAAAATAGTCTTCGTCAGCGCGGTGATAGTGTTAGCATAGGCAAGAATCCTCACACGTTAAACTGCGAGCGTCGCCTTGGATCAGATTCCTGATACATAGCCTAAAATAAAAGTAATTATATCGGCCTGCCGATAGTTTGATAAAAAGTCGGTAATATGCGATATATCCATTTAAAAATGTCTAAGAATAGTGCTCGTTAAAATTGCTGCATCATAACAAAAACAAAAGTTCTTAGTTTTTTTTTTTTTTTTTAAATGGTAAAGCCAAACAGAACTAAAAACAAAAAACAGTTTTCAATTAAGAAAAATTTTACGTTGAAAATGACGAAAAAGAAGGCTCTTTAAAATATGCTATCAAAATAATAATAAAAATAAATAAAAAACACAAACACAATTAATCAAAAAAGCAAAAGAGAAACAGAAAATTTTCCTAAATTCTAAAACAAAACTTGCAACGTAGAAAATAAATGTTCAATTTTACCGGTTATCTAATTATCTGTATAACTTTAAAAGAAAAAGTGGAGATAAGGACACTGTTAAAATGCCACGCTATAAAAAAAAAAAAAACTGCAAACATTTCACTCTTTTTAAAACAAAAAGTGTCTATGATAAAACGACGAAAGTGACTTTCCTGATTAAAATTATACTTCGCCGAATATTCATAATATCCCTAATATTAAAAAATAGAGTAATTTATAAAATTCAATTTCAGAAGAAAATATAATACAATGAAAAAATTGTGACGATCACTAGATGCTGTTAGCCATTCCTTATATTAAGTGTCCATAAATTATTAAAAACACACTTTCCTGGCATTTCTAACAATTGAAGTATCAAAGCTACCATCAGAAGAATTGAATTTCCTGAATCCTATGGATGTAAAAGGTTATAGAGTACCTAAGTACTGTCTAAAAATAAGTAAGACCTCTACCCACCTGTAGTATCACGCTCCCCTCTCCCCACACAAATTTTTTTTCTTTAAAAATGATCCAGAAAGAAAGAATATTTTAATGAAAAAAATTTATAATGAAATAAATAAAAAATCAATAATGGCGTGTATTCTTCCACTTGCTTGTAACCCCTACTCTCACATGCATTCAAAATGTTCTACCCTCAATGCAGGGTCTCATTCTAGGCGACAGACATACTTTTCAACAGTGGATATTTTCCTAAGATAAAAAAATTGTTCCAACCAACTAGCAATACTAGAAATTAAGGACTTTTAAGAACCTTGAATCAAAATTAAGTACTTTTAAGGGCCCTTAATTTTCAAAATAAAAACTAAGCAGTTTTTAAGGACTTTTAAGGACGGTGGGAACCCTGTGTTAAATATTCAACCCATTTTTTTTGTACAAATAAAATATTTGTTGCATGCATTGAACAGCATAACACTTCTGCTTATATTATATTTCACTTTAGTCAATTCTTTAGACCCCTTTTGTTGAGATTCCAGAATACAACTTTGTATGTGTGTAGAAGGCTGTAGCAGTAAAAAATATATAATTTTCTCATAATTTTTTGAGACAAGGGACAAGTAAGGTCAGTTTGAAAGTTTCATCTAGCCTGAGAAGATCATAAAAGGTATCGGGAGATTGACCTAAAATTATGGGAGTCTTCGCTAAAAAAACAGGACAATTAGCAGGTATGGCAAATAATGATAATTATGAAATTACAAAATTTTTGATTTTAAGTAAGATCACATTTATTAATTTATCATACATTTAATAGTTTAATGATTTTAAAAAGTTTAGCCATTTATTTTTCATATAACTTGATATTTGAAACAGAAGGGTTAATTCCGTGATCATCCAGAAAGAAATAATTTTGTGCGGCCTATCTGACGGTGCAGCTTTTCTGGTGAAAAACTTTACCCATTTTAGATACAGCTGATACAGTTTAGAATTCAAACAAAAATGAATTAAAAGCAAAATACAGCTGATATAATTCTAAAGTTACCAGAATGAATACATTATTTTTTATAGGTTTTTATTTTTGAATGATATATCATAAAATTAACAATTCTAATTTATAAATAACACAAATAATTTAAATTAAAGTAAACCTATATTTTGGATTATAATTTCTTTGTCCTAATCATTGTTTATTAAACAAAACATGAGTAAATCTCATTACTAATAGATTAACAAATAAAATGTAGCATTTAAAAGAAGTTTAAATTATCTTGGAATAAAGGAATATTAGTAACAAAAGTTTTCATTAAAGAAGTATTTTAATAAATGTAAAAATAAATTATTTATTATATAATTTAAGTATTAAAGAGTTAACAAAATTGACCATAAGAACCTCAAACTTACAACTTTACAAAGTAATAGATAAATTTAAAAAATATGTTAGAAAAGGCATTTCATTTTTAGCTTGATTTTAAAAAAAAATAAATATATGTGACTTCTTAACTTACAGAGTCTCTAACAGTTCTGATTTTTTTAAACAGTAAAATGAAAGATAAAACTAAAAAGCTTTCAGATTTTATTATTGCTAATTGTAAGCTGTACACTCCCACTACTATTTATTTTTACTGAATAAAAAAAAGCATTGTACAGATGCTTTAAATAAAAATCGGTTGTAGTAGTCATACATAGAAATAAAAATAGAGACAAAACAGTTTTTAGTAAAGATTTTGCTATTCTGAGTAAGTTACAACCATGATAAACTAGGTTGAAAGATACAGATTTCAATCTTGATCTATAAATGGATTTAAAGTTTTAATAACAGCTAGGATATTTTTCAACATCCTCAGAAATACAACATTAAATTGAAAAATGTTTTTAAAAATTACAAAAAAAAGTGGAAAATTGTGAAACCAAGAAACAGTCTTGTGCCTTTATTTATTTAAAAATTTGTATATAAATATAATATAGAATATATTTATTAGTACTATAGTACTTTAAATAAACTACTCAGGCATTATAATTTCTTGAATATTATTCTAGAAGCTTTTTACAGTTTTTGACAACATTAATCAGCTTTTGACACTTGCCATGTTAAAAACTCACACCTGCAACTACTTCCTAACTGAAGTAAAATTAATGAATAATTAATATGAATAATAGCATACCTGCTGTTTTAAGTATTAATGATAACTGATAAATCACAACAAATCAATTAATGACATCAAATACTGTATGAAAAATATACTTACAAAATGCTCATTTGAAGGATCTCCTGCTAATAGCAATTTGGGTAAATCATTACTTAGGGACATCTATAAAAAATAATTATGTGTGAGTTTTAGTATATTTTATGAAAAACAAAATAAAAGTTTTTCATAAAACTTCAATTGAGGAAAATTAATGATACGTAATCGTTCAATAGTTATGAAGATTTTGTTATATGCTCAGTTACATTTGGAATCAACTTTCCACTACTGATCCTTGAAAACTAAACATAACTTTCACAAGTTAATACAGGAAAGGTTTCTTCCGAACAATGTCAATGCAAAAATATTTGCCATATGTTCAACAAGAGCTTTAATAGTTTATTTATATCTCTCAGAATAATTATTAACTAGCTTGTCCCTTATTTCTTCACTAGCTTTTTTCAATGGCCACTTACAATGTGAAAGACTTGTTTAATACCAAGAGTGCTCAGAGGAAATAGAACTGTGTTCCATTATAAAAATGAAAGCAATGTTTTTTATTTCAAGAATTGTGTTTTTCAAAACTGAAATTAATTTTAACCAGCAAAGCATGAAGGAACTTAACAAATTGTCACTTATTTATCTAAAACATATCTTTATAAACTAATAAAACAGAAGTGACCAGGTCTCCTAGTTCCAATAAAAATGCAAGTACAGTAATCTGTTCTAAAAATGTTCATATGTAGAAAAAGAAATTATTACAAGGGGTACAAATTAAGAAAATTTAGGCACTGCTCCATAGGTTTGACTAAAAAGTGGCAGCAACTAAAAGTTCTGATTTTATCTGAACACATCTTCACTAATCTATCTACATGTATTTATTAAATGTTTAAAAAAGGTTAAAAATTTGAGACATAAAACAAATTTTTCAGTTAAATTTTTTAAAACTGTTTTAAGGATGTTCTCGTTGCTAATTTGCAATTTTTTTTTCTTCTTTTCTACTCTTTCTCACTGCCTCCTTCCAACAAAACATTTTGTCTGTAGCTTATTTAGCATAGTACCAAAATCCAAAGACCCTACACTGACATGAGCATGACAAGAACTGGCATACGGCAACTAGCACGATCACACCTGTTGTTCTAGCCCATCAGTTGTACCAGCCATAAGTAAAGAGTTAAGCAAATTAGGAAAAAGGCATCTGGAATCATCTAAAGCCTAAGGTGTCCTATATTTATAAGATATTATTACAATTAGCAAAATTTAAATTAAAATTTAGCTAGATTTTAATACATTTAGATACAAATCAGAATACTAAATAGAAAGCTGAATATTTGGTATAAAACTAGCAGGGCTCAAAATTGACAGTGGACCATTGATCTGCGTCCACTAAAATTTGACGCAGATTACCATCAGATAATTATCATTGGTCCCCAGGACCTGTAAATGATGTAACGGGATGTTCTGCTTTTTTTCTTTCCTTTTTTTTAATTTGGGGTTTGATCGATCTGTCCAGAATAACATATTTCATAGCTGTGAGCATTACACATTTTCTGCGTTGCAATTTTTCATTCAAAAATAATAATTAATGGTCTCCTGGACCAGTTACTCTAAACGGATTGTACACTGGTTTGATCTGTTTCTTAGCACAAAAGAGCACATTTCATCATAACATTCTTTGTATTGGAATTTTTCATTGGAATTCATGTTACCTTTCAAAAAATTTAAATATAATATAGTTACATAAACTGGCTAGAGAAAATTTTTATGGATTTGCAATGTCTAGTAGTAACAGAGCCTATAAACAGTCAAATATGAAATAAGATTTCTATTTCTTAATTTTTTAAAACGAAAAGTTTAAACAAAACACTTTAAAAAATCATTAAACCTTAGCATGATCCATAAGAAACAAAAGTACTCCGAGAAGAGATGAAAAATTGGTTCTTGCAACATACATAAAGAGAGATTTATTCAGAATGAAAGGATAACCAAGAATTTTCAAAAGTTTAGGCGCATCTTCTTCTAAGTTCTTCACTTCAAATGTAGGTTCCCAAAAATTGACTAAAAACTAAAATAGAATATTTTAGTTAAATTGCAAAAATAAAAGAATTGCATTTAAAAGAAAATTAAAAGACACATACCTGGAATATCATTTCGTATTCTTTCTTGCTAGGTTGCAATAACTTAGCTTGGGTTATAGGTGCTTTGAACTCATGTTGAAGAAGAAACTAAAGGGGGGGAGGAATAATTAGCTTTATTTAATTAAAAAAAAATATTAACAGCTGTCTTTAAATAGACAGTTATTGAAAAATAAATAGGTTTGCTAAAAATACAAATTCTGTGTTTGCAAATTACAAATTAATTTAGAATTGTTTAGTACTAAACTGTAGCTGCTTTTTACAGCAAAAAGTTTTTGAATCCACCACTGATTCATAATGATGTACAAAATACTAATAACATGCATAAGCATTGTTAGATACATCTGGGGATTTTTAATATTTGCAGATATTTATTTAAAAAATATATTCAAGTTTTTGCTACAAAAAAATGTATTTGCAGGAGCATATATTACCAGTGTGGCTATTTTTCTAAGAGAAAAAAAAAAAAAAATTTCCCTGATTGTAAAACAAAATAAAAAGCCGGCTAGAAAAATGTTTAGAAATGTCTGAAAAATGCTGATTCTGCTATCCAGGAATATTATAAGTTTGCAGATATACTTTTGGAATGTGTGCTTAGATTAGGGGTGCATAACCTTTCTTGAGTGAAGGGCCATATGCATAGCACATTGACCAAGAAAGGGCAGTGGTCTGTCTAGGTTTTGAGTGGTACCTATTTTGTGAAAATTTAGACATAATTTGTGAAAAATTAAAAATTATATTAAAAAATCAACACAAAAATACGGATTTATCATTTCTTAAGGGATACAAAAATAAAATTTTAAGAAAAAGTATTTTTGTGAAACTACCGACTTTCCTAAAGTTGAATTTGTGAAACTACAGTTTTTCCTAAAATTGAATTTGTGAAGGTACCGCTAAACAACAGTAAATTCGGCCTGGCTAGACCCCTGAATGGCCACATGCCCAAGTATTTAGACAGACATCTTGACAGCATTTATAGGTAGTAATTGTTATTTAAACACAAGGTTGGCAAGTTTCTGCCGAGGTGATTATAACCACTGGTAGAAACCGGCTAAAACCGGCATGGCAGAAACCCTTTTCTGCCACATCTGTGGCAGAAATTGGCAGAAATTCCAAAAATGACATAAAAGTAAGTACTGAGATTGACATACAATGGATAATTCATAGAAAAAGCAATTAAATGTTAAACAAAGTAAAAATTATCACCATTAAAAATCAAATACTATACTGTTTGCACTCTGCAGTAATCTATAACAAAAGATAAGTTTTGATGCAGTTTCTAAACCTAAACAATTTCTCAATTTGCTATGTATGAACTAGAAATTTGAGAAGATTCTCTCAAGTCCAGCAGTACTAGCAGGCATTGCCATCAAGGAATAGGCAAGATTTGTGAAACTTTCATCTATTGCATACTTTTTAAAACTGGACAACCATGTAGCAGCTGTGGTAGTTGTCAAAACTTGACTGGAAAAATAAGTTTCTGGAAATGGGACCGATTTGTTTTGCAAAGCTATGACATAAGGTACAAAATCTGGGTTAATATTTGCGAGTAAAATTCTGACACTGTCTTCTTGAGCTCATGATAATTTCAATCCCAAATACTTTGGATGCAGCATATAAGCTAGCAAATGATAATCAGTAACTGCCTGTTTAAATATGTATGTCACTTCTTTTTTATAAACAGCCATAAGATTCTCTTCCTTTGTTAGATTAATTCAAATATCACAAGCATCTGCAATTAAACAGTTCTCCTTCTGAACTCAATCAAGGGCAATAGCGATGGGTTTTATCTGTAGCAGCAGGTGTTTGACTTCTTTGTAGATGGAGTTACATTTTTCAGTTTACTTAAAAAAATGTCATTAAGCAATTACTAGAACTAATATAGACGTTTTTTTAGTTTCTGCCAGTTTTTGCCGGCTTTTACTGGTTATAACCAGTTTCTGTCACTGGCATGGCAAAAACCAGTTTCTGCCAGCAAAAAGCCAACCCTGTTTAAACATCATTATTCTATTCACTAAATTCTTTTTATCAGTTAACCTTGTAATAAGTTTGCATAAAATTAAATACTTTTAAATATTTAAATTTAAAATCTGCAAAACTGATTATTTAGAGGGGGGGGAATATAATCAAAAATTAGAATCAATTTATAAGGAAAATTCAGATAAATTGAAATAATTAAAAACTGTGCGAAAATTCATGTTTTTTTTAACATATTACATAATACAAAAGCCCATTTAAACGTAAATTTTAACATTAAGAAATTTGTTCGTAGAATTAAATTTTAAAAAATATTGTAGTTATTAAAATAAATGCAAGTTAATTCCTGACCTTAATTACCGTTTAGTTTGTAGGGCTAAAAATGATTCAAATTAAACCAAACCCCTTTCAGCGCAAAATAAGATTCAACAATAATAAGATAGTGAACAATAGGGAAGAATATACTCCAACTAAGAAAAAGAAAGATAACGTAAAATTTGAAGAAACTATTTTCTTTAATAATAAACTTTTTAAATGCTTGTTTACAACTCGTTATGACCAATACTATTTTAACCTGACACTATTTACAGTTAATACCCATATATATCAACAATCATTAAAATTTACGTTACTTTCTGATAATTACCTTGATTCCACTTTTTTACAGTAAAAATTTAATGATTTATAAATCATTTCCCAGCATATAATCGTAAATGATATAAAATGGTCCATGTAAGTAGAAAATGGTTTAAAAATTTTCTTAATGGTTATCCAAATTTTCTTAATGGCAATTTCAAAATATTATGATAACTTTATCTCCTTGATCATCTCTGGTAGCATCTTCCGGCCATTAAATGAAAATTTAATGATTTTGTTTAAAGACTACAATCTTGAACATGCCCAGTTCATTCAGGAAAACAATCTTTTTACAGAAGTTGTTGTTGTGGGCAGTATTAAGCTTAAAGCAGATAACTCAGGGTTGGCAAGGTTTAGGACAGAGTGGATTAATCCATGGTTAAAACCGTCCAAAACCCTTTTACTCAAATTTTGCCACAATTTTATCTGAACAATATTAAAAAAGGTCAAATAAACATATAACTAATAGCATATTGATAATTAAATCTACTAGAGAGTATTTGTTTTTAAAAGTATAATATTTTATTAATATTGTTTGACTCTTCAACAGGTTTATTTATCTATAGTACTATTCAAGAATACTTTTATTTTATTCATGTTCTTTTCTGTTAGCATAGTGGTGATACATCACCAGTGTCAGTAACTGAAACTGATGTTATGCCCTTCAAAACTGTTAATACATTTTTCAGTTTTTTTGTATTTCCAATTTAAACTAATATATTTATATTTAAAAACAATTTTTTTTTAAGTAGATGTCCTTTTTATCATCTTGTGATGCAGAAATTATAACATTTTTTAAAAAAAATATTGTGAAAAATAAAAGGTTAATTTTTAAACAAATTTATTATTTTTTTTTTTAAAAATTATCATTATTTTTATTATTGCATTATTTATCCTTATGCAAAAACATAATTTATCAGTATTAAAAGCATATCTATATTCAAAGGATATGGTATTCACTTTTGCTGTTCAATGAATTGTGGAGCTTCAAAAATTATAAGCCTTTTTCTATTATATTATATTATTTTCCTTTAATAAGTTAAAGTAAATTGTATAAAAAATATCAAATATTTATTGATACATGTAATTATTATGTGTACAATGGTTACACCTATAGAATTTTTACCTTTTACCAAAGTTCAAGGTTTTGGACACTTGAAGACAGTTTAACCAAGTTTAGGACAGTTTTACCCACGTGTCCAGTCCAAAACCAGTTTAGGACGTCTAAAACCCCAACCCTGAGATAACTAAATCAGTTTTGGGAATTTGTCCCAGATGGTACACTTCCTGATTTTTAAATTCTGTGAATACCACTAGCGATGTGTGATTCCTAAATCGATTTTTACTGTATATTTATTACAATTGAATTTCAAAATGAAAAAAAATTTTTAGTAATCCCTTTTTGAAGAGTCCGATTTGCATAATTTTGCTGTCGATCTTTTTTTTCGGTAGTTACTGCTACAGATTTCACGATTTTAGGACGTCTAAAACCCCAACCCTGAGATAACTAAATCAGTTTTGAGAATTTGCACAGATGGTACACTTCCTGATTTTTAAATTCTGTGAATACCACTAGCGATGTGTGATTCCTAAATCGCTTTTTACTGTATATTTATTACAATTGAATTTCAAAATGAAAAAATTTTTTTAGTAATCCCTTTTTGAAGAGTCCGATTTGCATGATTTTGCCGTCGATCTTTTTTTTCGGTAGTTACTGCTACAGATTTCACGATTTTTTTAAAATATGATGATTTACAAAAGACGAGAAAAAAAATAATTTGAGTCCTACAAAATACAAGAATATATTGACATAATAATAGAATTTAAAAAAAATATATTACATATTCAGTTAAAAAACTTTTTTTTCTCTTTGAAGTTGACGCTTCTGTTACTTAGAATAAATAACATGTATATTTGTTATATTTAAAAGTATCTTACAAAAAGATATTAGAGAGGTATGTCGCAGAAAGCCCAAAAAAATTCTGCTACAGGGTTGACGAATATTCTTAGAATAATCTCTTTCTTAAAGAATATTCTTTTGAGGATACTCTCGTCTCACATCTTTAGTTGTAATAGCTAAGTACTTTATATTTCGCAAACTATAATTTACAACTATGAAAGAAAAGAAAAAACGGATTTATACCTCATACAGCTCATTTGCTTTCTTTCTTTGATATACTTTGTCAGAAAGTGGTCTCATTTCCTTAGATGTTCCCTTCGGTTCATTGCACAAAGAATTTCGTACACCACTGTACCTGAAACATATTTTCATTTTACACTTCTTTTAACTAATATTTTGCAACAATTTATGTTTGAATACAAAAATAAAAATAATAAAAAACACACACACACATTGACAAAGTTATATTTGAAAACAATTGAGGCCAACTTTTCACAGAGCAAGTAAGAAAGCTTCAATCCTCTTTTGTCTAGTATAATCGAGTCGATAAAGAAAATTCAATCTATATGCGAAAGTTGCCATGTAACAAGAGAGTTTTCACCACAGTATTGTCAATGCTGTGATAATTTTTGGTATTGTAAGTGATTCTAAGTTAAATTATGCATAACAAATATGGTCAGCTACAATAAGAGAATTTTTATTTTATGGAGGTTTCCGTAATTATTCCTATGCAAAGATAATCGCCAAGTGGCTCATGAGAAACAGAGTAAATTCAGCAAGCCCCAGACAAGCAGCTATATGTATTTTTTTTAAATTTGCAAATTTATTCCTGATCTGCTACAGAATAATCGCCAAGTCCTGGAAAATTCCAGGCAGAGGCCCACTAGAAACAAAAACGAAAAACATCACAAAAGAGGATAAACACTAAAACACCCACAGACAAACCTTTACATGGTTTTATATAAATAAATAAACATGTCGAATCAATTTGGCCCTTTAGAAATAAAAGTTAAAGCGACAGATTGCACTACAAGAACATCCCCTAAAACATCACAAGGTATATTCTACTAGATGAAATTAATTAGCTTACTAAATATATCTACACAATTTTGAAAACCTTGAAATATGTAAATAGCAATTTCATAATATAAATACCTTCGCATAGTTGAGTTTACAGATTTCCTTTCTTCAGAAGATGCTCTTCTTTGATAATTACTACCGTATGAGTCCCTAGACTTACAAACAGAACTTTCAATATTTCTATGCATACCTATAGATGAAGAGCGATGACGATTTGTATCGAAATTAGATATTCTTGACCTTCCACCACTGCGGTTTACACTAAACATATTTCTAAAGTTATAGTTTAAAAATAACTTTAAAAGTTTTAATTACGGTAAACGCAAGACCGTTCAAAGAGAAGTTTTAAAATATTGAAAAATAGGCGGTAAACAGTTATAAAAAGGGTGCATGGTTACAGCTTCAGGGCTCAAAGCTTTAAAAATACACGTTTATAGCTTTCATGGGATAAAAAAAGATATTTGAAAATAGACCGTAAGCGGCATTTCCACTGCCTCTGATTCACAGCGCCGTAGATTTAAGAAACCCGTAAGAGGAACAAAAGGTCATAGCTTCCCGGTGGCAATAAGAAACCGTTTTTTCATTTTTTTTTCTTTGTTTACCTTATTTTCGTGGTTTATCTCATTATTGGCGTAAAAAGAATAAAACAATATAAAAAAATATAAAAAAGGATAATAAGTCGCATTTTTATTTTTAAAGTTAATAAAAGCTTTTACTTAAATTAGAAATATGTTTTAACGTAGTTTATAACCAAGCAATAATTAATTTGATAATTTAATTTTACAATTCTAAACTACTGACAAAACTACTATAGTAAGTCCCTACAGAAATATAGAGTACCAGAATATAATAAAATGAAAATAGAAAAGAAGCATATAAAAAGAAAATTTAATTCTGATGGGGATGAATTTTTGTGTCCAATAAAGTTAAGAATTTGTCGCGTCGCTTAAGAATTTGTTGGAATTTAAAACAATGCTTTTCAACTTAAATTTACCTGTGATTTCCAGGAATTCTAAAAAAATAAAATCAATTGAAAAAATTTTGGAAACAATTGCTAATATATTCGCATGAGCAAATATTTCCGAAATAGAAATTACTATTGAAGGAGATGAAACTTTTACAATTTAATTAACATGCTTCTTGTTTTTTTAATAAAATTTAAAATGAAGATCATTTTTGTAAAATAGTTTATTTCGTATAAAAAACATTCCTTAATGTTCATTTATCTTTCAAAGCATTTGATTACGAAATACATACATATATATATATATATATATATATATATATATATATATATATATATATATATATATATATATATATATAAACTTAGCGGTGCGACAGCCTCAGAGGGCCAAGGTCTACTGTGCCCATCTCAGATTTCTTGACCTTGGGCTCTGGGGTGCAGGAGCAGATGTTCCGGTCAGGTGGTCAGCCGAACGCGGAACCCCCAGTGTTTAGTTCCCAAGCATGCTTGGTACTCATTTATCGACCCACTGAAGGGATGAAAGGCTGAGTCGAGCTTGCCCGGCCCGAGGATCGAACCAGGGACCTGTGGCACGACAGCGCTACCGCTATATATATATATATATATATATATATATATATATATATATATATATATATATATATATATATATATATATATATATGTGTGTGTGTGCGTGTGTGTGTGTGTGTGTGTGTGTGTGTGTGTGTGTGTGTGTGTGTGTGTGTGTGTGTGTGTGTGTGTGTGTGTGTGTGTGTGTGTGTGTGTGTGTGTGTGTGTGTAGTAAAAGGGCTAAAATCCCTGTTATCAGTGTTATAGTTAGCTTAAATAATGCAGTCGTAAGCCATCATACGTTCTAAAATGGTTTATTAACGGTAGGTTGGTATTGATAACAGTTCACATCCGCTCTTCACAAGGGAAGGGATGGACAAGACTTCTGACAATTCTGGAACAACTTATCAGGATCACAACACGATGAAAAGGACACGCAAAACTAGTGTTCCTAGGTTTTATACAAACACAGATTTGAGTAAACAGGCACAGTCTGAAATACTTGTATCCTTACGCATTAAGGAAAATCATTTAGTGCTTCCTAATATGGAAGTGAACGAGGGAGAGATTCTAAAAATAACTCCTCGTTTGAAATATGAATATAATTATTATTCATTGGTATGTTACAGCCTTGAATTCCCAAAATAGAATATCTCTACGCTTATTCTTTAACAAAGACATTTTATGAAAACGAAAGAGTTTTAATTCTTTTATTAATACAAAAGTATTTATAATTTTTGTATTACATCCCCCCCCCAAAAAAAAAAAAATTTGGGTAAGCAAAAATAAAAGTAATTTTGACTTTTATCTTTTTTGAATTTAAAAAAAATTCAGGTTGGTGCGACTGTTCCTTTTCACTACTACAAATAACATTTTTTCAATTATCTGTATAAAAAAAAAACAACTATATACAATGACAATAATAAAAACATGATAATACACTTTATCTGTTTAGGCAACTAAACAGAAAGAAAAATGAAACATATTTTTATAACTAATCTACTAAAATTTTCAAAAAAAATTATTTTTTTCACACAAAAATATACAAAATTTTTATGGAAACGAACTGGACAACAAGTGTCTTTACTCAGAATTTAAGATTCTGTATGGTTAATGGGGTTATTTACTTTATAAAATTCTGTATTCCCCGTTAAAATGGAGGAAAACAGAATTTCATGAAGCACCGGGATACTGAGAGATCCAGAGTGGATAAAACAAAAATAGTTTAGAAAATTTTTTCTCACTGTGTTGAGAAAAAAAAAGTTCAAGTTACTTCGCCCTCACTCTCAACTGATACTGAGGTAAACATCTTCACACAACGCGATTCGGATCCCTCAAAAATCTAGGGATCACATCTTCCCTTGAAGAAAGTGATAATTTTTCTTTTGGACACTATTCATGATTTAATTTTAACATTTGTGGGTTGTGACAATTCTAAGCTTTGATACATGTACTACTTCAAAACTTTGTTTACTTAAATAATTCTTTTTATTTATTTTGTAATTAGCTTCTGAAATTTTTTGAAGAATTTTATACGGTCCACTAAAAGGAGGTGACAACTTCCTCGTATTCGGATAAGTAAATTCCTGAAACAAAACTAATTCATCAGTTTTAATGTCTACATCTAAAAATCTAGCATCATAGTAAATTTTATTTCTTTCGTGATATTCTTTAGTTCTTTGAATTGCTATTTTTTTAGCTTCCTCAACAGGTGGATAGATTTCTTCCTTTAAGGGATTTTCGTAGGGGAGTCTACCATGCATGAGGTATGCAGGTGGAAATTTTATTACAGAATGGGGAATATTTCAACGTAGCAGTCCGCCTCCGTTACGCTTAGTTCCAAAGATAGAAAAGCGTAAATTTCCTCCGCAAGTAACTATACTGCCGACTTGTAATAAAAGGGCTAAAATCCCTGTTATCAGTATTATAGTTAGCTTAAATAATGCAGTCGTAAGCCATCATACGTTCTAAAATGGTTTATTAAGGGAAGGTTGGTATTGATAACAGTTCACATCCGCTCTTCACAAGGGAGAGGGTGGACAAGACTTCTGACAATACTGAGACAACTTATCAGGATCACAACATGATGAAAAGGACACGCAAAACTAGTGTTCCTAGGTTTTATACAAACACAGATTTGAGTAAACAGGCACAGTTTCTGAAATACTTGTATCCTTACGCATTAAGGAAAATCATTTAATGCTTCCTTATATGCTTAAATTACATATATATATATATATATATATATATATATATATAATTCGAAGAACTATAAATGACTGCATTTGTATTTTGACGAAAATAAACATATTAGTCACATATTCATGCGCTAGTGTATGAATTTAGATATTTGAGCTTAAACAAAAGAAGTAAAAAGCGTATTCTTTTCATAATCTATAGCTCTAAAAAATATCTTGCGTGTGTTAGTGTTTGAATTTTCTGAAAAGGAAAGCTTTTCGAAGATAATGTGTTTTGGCACTTGAGCTCTTCCATTTAATTGAGTAGGAAAAAGTTGGCTCATTTGCTCCATGGACTTATGCTCATTTGCACCACCATCGCGTTAATTATTGCTGATACTAGCAAAATTTTTCAAAGTCTTTCAAAGGCTCGAAAAATCTCAAATTTTTTATATGATTTGCACGAATAAACATTGATGGATCATTCCAGAACATTCTTATTAAGAAAAGAGTTAGATGGTCAAAATTATTAAGTACTACTGATGAGTGCACGCTTTTTAGTTTAGTGTACTTAAAAACGATGTTACAAACTTTCATATCAATTATTTTATTGCCCGCAGCGATTGGAATTAACATTTTATATTCCTATCAAAATAAATCATTATTAGCAAATAAAAAAAGGTACCTTAGTTAAATAAATTCTTATTTATCTATTTAATATCAATTACAATTTATCTACACTACAGCTATTTATCTATTAGGACTTAAAAAATATAATTCATATCGATTTTTTTTCTTCCCGTTTCCCTTATTTTTGGGTCACTTAGTTGGTATTTTACGGTTTCTTCAATTTATTATTTTAATTCTCGACCGTATTCGTAGAGGTAAAATACATGCCCCGGGAATGTGGGGCAATATAATTTTCCTTAAAATGCATGGCCTATCATTTAATTTGAAATTAACAAGTAAAATAACTAGTTTCTAAAAAGCAAAAAATGTGCTTCTCTGTAAAAAATAAAAATAATAATAATTCCAACTGCGTCTATGTTTAAGATTATGATTTTTAAGCATTCTTGAAATAAAGTTAATTTGAAATATGTTTTTTTTTTTTTTTATATGTTTGGTATGTTTTTTTTTCTTATTTGCTGGTTAATTTTATGCGTAGCGAAATTTTTTTAGGACATATTTGAAACGAATGTATTCCAAAATAGTTCATTAGACAGTCAAATAATTTAGAGCGGGTCAGATTAATCCAGTGTTTCCCAACGTGGGGCCCACGCCCCACTGGGAGGCAATTTGATTTTTAAGGGGGGCTATTCGAAAATGGACTCTACACGAGTTTAACCCTTTTGCTCTGGGCTATTGAAATGCAATGCTAGATTTCGGTACCAAAATTGATAGAAAAAAGCAAATTCTTAAATAATTGCGGCCAATAAATATTATAAATTCGTTTGACGAGACCAAAATATCGGTTTTTGGCGTTGTCAAGTTAACCTCCCTACGGAAGACAGCAGGCGCCGCGTAGACCCCTGACGCTTTAAAATCTCGCTAAACAACGCAGTTTTTCGCCTCTGGATGACCCGTCGCAACTTCTGTAGTGTTTCGCAGCATTCAGTGATAGAAATCAATACCCGAGCATGTGAACTATAAGCTTCTCCCTTTATTTATTAATTACAAAAGCTCATTTCCATACATTCCTTTTTCTTGTTGGTATCATTACAGATCAATAAAGATGTAAACTTTGTAGCGTGTTTTTCAGTTTTAATTGCTTTCCTTTTCTTTAAGTATTAAACTCATACATTTTTCTTCTCCATCATTCAGTTAGTGTTAATTTGAAATATGAGTCCGTAAAAACTGTTGTAAAAGTCTCGTTGATTTAAAAAATATATACATTGTATAGCTAAAATTGGTAAGTATTTGATTTAATTTTTTTTTTAATTTTGGAAACATAATTTTCCTGAAAAATTTGTCAAATGGATAAAATATGTTATTTTGCGGTGGCGGTGTGGTAAATGTGTTATATGCATTTAAATAAATATGCATTTTTTAGTATACGTTTACTCTATGCCAAATTAAATTAATTTTAACACATACTTTAGTTTTTATTTGATTTTAGATATATTTCGTTCAGCCCATAGTAAAATGAGTGGTGCAAGCAAGAAAGAAATTCGTCAATATTCGGAGGGATATTTAAAATTTGAGTTCATACCTGCTGTCCACGATGAGCGGTTTCCTTTTTGTCTCTTATGCCAGCAATGCTTGATTAGAAACCACCACTACCTCCAAAGATATATATAATAAGCTAAAAAACTACTTAGATGTCAATAATATACCAATAAAAAATATAACATCTTGTGCAGCAGATGGTGCTTCTTATATGATGAACAAGAAAAATGGCTGCATAAAATTGAAGAAAGATGAGAATCCAGAAATTATTCTTGTGCATTGTGTTATTCATAGAGAAAACTTGGTAGCTAAAAACATCTCGCTTGTTCTAAATTAAGTACTACATTCAGTAATATAGTGTATCAATATTCAATGCTATTAAAGTTAATGTCAAATGTGAGCGTCTCTTCAAACTGTTTTGTGAAGAACAAAATGCAGACCATGTGAGACTTTTACTTCACACTGAAGTAAGATTGCTCTCTAAGAGGAACTGCTTGAAAAGATTTACGATATCTTTGAAAAACTAAATATATTAAATAAGCAACTTCAAGAAACAAATTAAACTCTTGTTGATGCAAAAGCAAAGATATTTGGTTTCATTACCCTTTTTGAATCATGTCAGAAATATATTAATAGCAAAAACTTTGAACAGTTTCATTGGCTCCAAAAATGTGAAGTAAAGTAAATGATACCGCTTTACTTGTTATTGTCGATCATCTGAAAATTCTATCGGTTGATTTAAAAGAAAGATTTTATGATTTAAAACAAATTGATTTTCCAACATGGATGATGCAACCAATGTTAGTGGATTTGTTTGATATATCAAATATGGAGTATCAAGAAGAGCTCGCTTAGTGCTTCAACACTGTTCAGACACTTGGATGACACAGAAAAGATGTAATTCCAGTTCAACTTGAATACCGAGAGCCAATTTTTTCCAAACAAAGCTGGGCGATTACCTTTTACAATAATTAAAGGTAACTCATTGTTAAAGTTAAATTAAAAATCAAGTTGGTGCGTATAATGTGAAGTTATTTATGTATATATTAAAATTGATAGATTGTAATCATTGGTATATAGTTTGTATCTGAGCTTGTATTTGGATATAGTCATGATAAAGATAGTTAAATGATTGAAATGTCATGAAAAACAAATTATGGCCGAAATTTATAAAAGTAATTAATAGGGGGGGGGGACGTGATCGTTAAGGAAAGTGGTAGTACAAGCAATTGTGGGATAACAATAACCCAATAGGTCCAAAGGGTCACAAAGTGTGAGGCTTGAACAAATTGGATAAATTGGTATCACCAAAATTAGAAAAAGGGCAAGATTAAAATAAGTTGAATATTAAAGATAAATAAGATATAGTCATGCTATATCCAAACATACATATGTAATTTAATACAGTAAGCTGATGTTTCCAATGTAAAATTACAAATTCCCGTAACAATAAAAAAAAAGGTACTTACCACACACATACAGGTGGACATGATAAAGACAATCATAATGAAAAGACGAAACAAAAAAAGAAACACATATTTAACTTGCACTGAATATTTATTTAAGAAAAACAAACAAACAACATAACAAGTCTTTAGACGTCTTTAAAAGAATTTTAAACATTAGGAACGCCATTAATAGAAATGGGTGACGAAAGAAATGGTGTCATGCATAAAAAAGGAAAGAGAAAAAAAATTTAACTATTGAAAAGACAATTATAGAAAGACAGCTTAATTTAAAGAGGGTCTTTAATGTTCTAAAAAAGTATAACAAGTAGAGGTATGATTTATAGAAATTGACTACAATTAAGGATTTAAATTTTTAAAGAAAAATAAGGTTAAGAGAAAGAATGTAAAAAAACGGTCCCCTCGATACGGACCAAGTCCGCATCGCGGAGAATAAAAAAAAAGGAACTTGCAAGAAAGAAGCACAAAAAGAGAATCTATTAAAAGTGACTTAAAAATTCGTTAATTTGGTGTTGGACCAGAAAAGTTACCAATTAAATTAAAAGAGGAGGAGAGTTTGAAAATTAAAGGAAAGAGATTGGTTAGTTAGCCCCCCTAAAAAAAAATAAGTAAAAAAGAAAGACGTGGAAAAATAGAGGGGTTTACTTTCCCCACAGGAAACTCGATGACCACGTTGACCAAGGTCAACCAGAAAGGTTAAAAATAAATATAAATGCTATATTGAAGAAAAAAGGAATAAAGTTTTAATAATATTAAAGGATTCGATATAATTAACCGTTAATTGTCACCTTACATTAAGTGTAAATGTGACACTCGTGTTGCTGATTGTTGTACTTTACTTTAGCGATGATTTCTCCAACCACTGTGATCTCTCGCTCATTATAGTCTCTTAATTTAGTTGATGATAGAGCCACCTCAGCTTCGGGTAAATAGTCTTTCACCCACACTTCTGATACCATGCTGGAGACATCAGCTGCAGTGTCAAGCTCCATTTCCAGTTGTTTACCATTTACACAGACCGTAATAGTGTATTTCCTTTTCCCCGACACTTGATTAATGGACGCAACAGCATACAATGAGGCTTCTGATTCACAGTCAACTCTTTCAACCTTTTTAGTGGATGAACCTTTGTTCTTACTCATGCAGACAGTAGAAATGTGACCAATTTTCCCACAGGAATAGCATTTAGTTGGCAGGATCATGGGCAGCACCACATCGAAAGCACTTAAAGTTCTTTTTACACTGCACACTTGAGGAAACATTTTTAGAAGATTTATGTTTACCACTTTTCTGATCTGCAAAGCTTTGCTGTACTTTGTTTACAGCAGGTGTGAATGTCTTCATATTAGCTGCATCACTTTCAGCTATTTCAATAGCAGTAGCTATTTACATTGCATCATATAATTTTAAGTCCTTTTTAGCTAAAAGTCTCTTCTGAATGTTTTCGTTGCACAGTCCACATACGAAGCGATCTCGCAATGCTTCATCAAGAAACGCACCAAAATCACATGTGGAAGCCATTCTTCTTAAATCGACGAGGTACTGAGAGAAACAAATTCTCCAGATGTTTGATTTCGCCTATGAAATCTAAAACGCTCAGCAATGATAATTGGGGGAACATTCACTTAGCAGCTTTGGGAGCAGCAGGTTTCGTAGAAGTTTGAAGTTCCAATTGCTGAGATAAATACAGATACTTTTTTGTTTTCTTCCACGTCGTTTGCAAGAAAAAAATTTTCTAATTGTTCAATATATAAATTGAAATCATCTCTTTCTACGTCAAAGGAATGTAACGTGCCAATTAGGCCTAACTTGCTCATGTCGACATAAATAAGGTTCAATAAAAGGGGTCGTAAGTTCAAATAATTCTTAACGACCCAGTGCAGTGTATTTATTTATTTACAATATTGAGAATACTCTCATGAGACTTATTTATATTTTATTAAGTTTATTGAAGACTAGCCGCTTAAGGCGGCCAGCAGTCTGCCACGCTAAAGATTTTCACAAATAAAGATTTTTAAAACATAGCAGGAAATCTGAAGATTAGTGGACAATTAAAGTGTTCCTGTCCTGCAATTTTGTCTTCATATCCAGTTCTGCTGCAGATGTGTTATAGCTCTTCAGGATGTTTGAAGACGTAACTTTGCTATGGTAACCTAAGGCCTATGGTAACCTAACCTATAATATAACTATCAGGTGGAGACTTGTTTTTTTTTTGTTTTTTTTTTTAAAAAGGCCCTCAGAAATTGTAAAAACATACAAAAGTTGCTTTCGAAATCATCATTAGCCAATAGCTGAAAATTAAAACGCAGTTAATAACATATTTAAGAAACAGCAATAAAATAAAACTTGCGTCAGTTAGCATACAGATAGTATATAATTCTTCATATTCTTGTAAAACTTCTTTATAAACAATATTTTTAGTTTATGTCAGTAATCGTGTTTTTAAGAAGTCAACGAATACTTTAGAACAACAATTACTATGAAAGCAAATCATGAAACTTCAATATTAAAATCTAAGTGCTTACCTGCAAACTGAAACTTTCTGAAAATAACTAATTACATTTAATAAAAACTGTTAAAATAAAGAATAGAAAAACCAAAGAGATCCAAGGTAAGTGTGATCGTTCCTTCAAAAACAATTAAATTCCTATTTTATATATTATATAGCTACAACGCTTAAGAAAAAAAAAAAAAAACTAAAAGGGTAGACTATATTTTAGGGTGCCCCTTAATTCTCGCCAAGTTGTGATCGCTGTTGATCGCTGGATGATGTTGAAGCCCAATCGTGATTCTGATTGGTGTAGATTTTAGCGTTATTTTTAAATGTTCAACGGTATTTGTGATTTCAGAGGTCCGTTAGTTCTAAGTTGGATACCGACTGGTAAAGCTGCTTTTGCTTCTGGTCAATAAGATAAGGTATGTGGGCAGTCATAAAAAGAAACTTGAGAAAAAAATGTCACCACCAGTCCGGTTCCACAGACGCCATTTTCGATTCGTATTTCGCCCTATTTATGTGGTGATGGAGGTACACAGATTCTATTCATGATAAATTTAGACAGTATCTAACTGCTATTAGAGAATTATGTGCACCTAAATCTGAGAATATTCTTGCTTAGTGAACAAGTGAGTTGTTTTGTTCCTTTTCTTTCTGTGCTTACTCTATTAATTTTTGTTTCGATTGAAAATGAATTTTTTGGGTTTATTAATTTTGCTTATATTGGGTTCATTGTAATTTTATAAAGTTTTGGCCGATGTTTTTTTTGAAATTTTCCAATGTTTCATTGAAATATCATTATGTTTTGTCCGCCATTCCTGTTACCGCGGTGCTCCCCGCAAACAGGAATGGCACCAAGCATAAGTCGCCAATTTCGCCAAGGGGCACCCTCAAGTATATTTTTACCAAACTAAAATGCTAAATACATGAAAAGAACACGAAAACGAATTCATTTTTTATGGTATCAATTTCTATTTCTATATGATTTTTTATGGTATCAATTTCTATTTCTATATGATTTTTTATGGTATCAATTTCTATTTCTATATCGCTACAAAAATTATCATCTTCGCTTAAGAAGAAAAAATAGAGCGTGGAAAGAAGAAGAAAAACTTATTATAATAATTATGAACAGCGACATATATATCAAAGCGAAGCGTTCTATTTATGTATCGAATATGTTGCCACATTTTTAATAAACTTTTCTCCACTTTGATAAATGTAAACTAATGCGAACCTTACAATTAAATTATTAATTCCTTCGTATATTATTGGTTTAAGTTGTCGAAAATTAATATTTCAATTGTAAGGTTCGCATTAGCATATACTTATAAGAGTGGAGAAAAGTATATGCATTTTTTAATAGTTTTTTGAATATGGCTCTTTGAAGACGAAAAAGCATAGATTTTCTTACAAAATGACTGATAACTAAAAAACTAATCCAAATTTTTGAAAAAGAAAAAAATGACTTCTTCATTATGTCAAAACACAATATGTTCCGAGTTTCGTGCCTGGGCGAGGCTTCTGGGGCGATATTTTGTGATTACAGACAGACAGACAAACAGTCACACACACAGTCGCGTTTATTAATATGTATAGACTACAATATCATTTTGGTGCAACAGGTTACCGAGTAAACATCATAACTGAGTTGTATAATAAAAACAAATATATAACTAAGATATTACATAAAATAAAAATTCTCATAACTTTAATCACAATTTTTCCTTAATACAACTCTCCTAAAAAATGCAACCTTTATATTTTATAATTCGCCGACCGGTCGGTATAGGGGGCAGGGAACTGTCCTTGCATCAGAGAGGTTCTGGGTTCGAATCCCGGGCAAGGAATAGATGTTTCTTTCTCTCTATCTGTGTTCTATGTCCTTTCTCCTTTGTGTGTGAATGTGACCCGCTCTATAAACGGGCTGTGGCACTGTGACGTGGGCGACGCTGCTCCACCGCCGTGGCTTCGCCCCAGGTGCCCACTGGGTAACGAAAAGAGAGCAGTTCTGGCACTTTCTGTGGACAATGGACAATAGTTCCAAGTGCCCGCCATTAAAAAAAAATTATAATTCTAATTATAAACTATGCATAATATGGGCTTTAGCAACCTTCTTAATTTATGATATGAAACAGCTCAAAAGACAAGCCTTTATTTCCATACTATAGTTAACTAGTCTGTCTGTTATGTAGTAAAATAAATGAATTCATTTATTCTATATAACAGACTATATAATTTCTCAAAAATTATACGAGCTCATTTTTGCTATATTAACGATGATCTTCCTAATACATTCTTAATGATCAAACATTTACGTTTGAATAAATAGACCAATATGAAAACATTATCAAGTTATTAAGACTTTTTCTCCACAGAAATTTAAAAATATTTTCCAACAATAACCACTTAATCAATTAATGTTACACATATAATAAATAATTTTCTAGTAGAGTGGATATATAAATGCATTAAAAAATTCATTCTCAGTGAAAAAGAACACGTGAATAAAACTTAACCTTTATGGAATGGAATATATAAGCATTTATGCTATCTTTTCGAAATTAATTAGTTAAAAATAAATGCAAAGAATATGTAAGATTAACATTTTAATAATTTTTACTTATCACAGCAGATTAGGTATAGTTCGTTCACCAGGAGTTGGCACCACCTCCTTGGACGCAGAGTTCATTTCAGTGCGGGAGTAAGAAGAGAAACATATCCGAGCTTGAAATTGAGACAATACCCTGTGAGAGCAAAAACACAAACAGCGACTTCGTTTTCAGTCACTTACTTCACTTTATCATCTGCTATTATACCTTTCGTTTCTCTAATAAAATATATTTTAAATTTAAAAACTGCTGTTTTCCCAGAAAAATGTCTCAAAAAGGACAAACTAATCCCTCAAAAGAGAGAAATATCATAAAAAATGGAGCAAAATATCATCAAATTTATGAAATATTTAATGTTAAAAAATGCAGATAAAGTTTTCGAAATATGATTTACAAATAGAAACCTTGTTCAGGATTGCTCACAATCTTGCTCACAAATAGAGAAATTGTATCGTCGCATACCACGTGATGAAGGCGGAGCCAAGTATCTACTCCTGGTGAACGAGCTATGCTGTAAAAATTTCAGCACGCTAAAGACGCCATAACAAGTATGCATACTGTGGTGATTTAAAAGACAGAAAAAGTCGCCACGATGATTGAAAAAGGTAACCCATTTTCCGTTGCCACCAGAAAGATAGGACTTTCAGTTCCTCTTGCGGGCTCCTTATATCTGTAAAAATCAGAGATAGAAATTCTGCTTCAACAAACCCACTTTCGCTTCGATTAGAAATGAACAGAAATAGTTGACCGGAAGCTATCCGCATTATTCTAATTAGAGCTAGAGCCAGCGCCATTCTGCTAAGTTGTAATATTACTGGTTATTTTCTCAGGTGGGAATTTATTGAATGAGCATTTAAAATAAATAGATTCGCCTCTTAAATCCTATGAAAAATTTTTTTATAGAGAAAAGTAAGTATGTCTATTAAGTTATTTAAATCGATTACTATTTGTAGTTACTTGATGAATTTGACTTGTGTGGCCGTTGGTTACCAAGATGTGTTTACTAGAAATCAAATTTACTTTACATGTATATAATTCAAATTCTCACATAAATATAATTCCTTTAGTTTTCTAAGCATATAAAATAGGATGTAGGTTTGTTATTTTGACTTTAAGTTTAGAATTGAGCACCCCTTGGATTGGCGACAAATGGAGATTTCCGTATCGTGATCTATATCTGAACAACTTCCAGACAGCGATCGCCTCAAGAAAGTAAAAAAGAAAAATCTTAGAAAGGAACTAACTCGAAAAAAATAACTCGTAGCCACCGCCGGAGGGGATATCGTGATCTGTCGCGCCAATTACAATCGCTAAGGTGCCAGATAGATTTTAAACTTGCAAATTTAAAAAAAAAAACACGTAGGTGTTTGCCCGGGGGTGGCTACGAGCTATACCTTTTAAGTTGGTCCCTTTCTGGGATGTTTTTTTTAGTTTCTCGCGGACCACTGCCCGGAAGTTTCCAAGACTTGTCGATTATTCTGCCACAGATCAATATCCCCCTTAGAAACAACTAAATCACATTAATAATGTTTAAAAAAACTTAATCATATTAATAAATTCAATGTTGGGTTATATTTCCGTATCCTGATCTGTTGCGCCAAATACAATCGCCAAGGTGCCAAATAGATTTTAACTAGCAAATTAAAAATTTAAAAAAAATGTAGATGTTTGCCTGGGGGGTGGGTGGTTACCAGTTATACACTTCGAGTTGGTCCCTTTCTGTGATGTTTTTTTAGTTGACCGCTGCCCGGAAGTTGCCAAGACTTGTCGATCATTCTGCCATTATCTCTGTTTTTAAGATTTAAGGATGCAATGGGTATATTTCTGTAACGTGATCTGTTGTGCCAACAACAAGGTGCCAAATAGATTTTAAGCTCACAAATGTTTTAAAAAGAAGAACATGCAGATGTGTGCCGGAAGTGGCTATGCACTATACCTTTCGATTTGGTCTATTTCTGTGATTTTAGTTTCTCGCGGGCCGCTGCCTAAAAGTTGCCAAGACTTAGTAATTATTCTACAGATGACGATGCTGAAATCTCCTTTATGTGTTGATATTTGCCAGGTCATTGATTAATTTTCATATTTTTTACCCTAAATATTTCATTATTTTTTATGTAATTATATAGCTTAGAAAAGTAAGATTTAAAAAGATTTCCAAGTCCCGGAAACTAAACTCGAAGGCAACGGCTCACAAAGAAACTTTGAAAAAAATCGCTGAAGGGATCAACTCGATAACTTGTAGCCACTACCCTCAGGCAAACTTCTAAATTTTTTTTTTTTTAATTTACAAGTTTAAAATCCATTTGGCGGTTGTAGTTGGCGTAACAGATCACAATACAGAAATATCCCTATTTTAGCAAAAAATTTTTTAAAGTTTTTGTTATTAACAGAAGGTAATATCAAAAGTATGATTTTTCTGTTAGTTTTGAATTCCACCGATGTTAAAACTTCTGTAAATAAAAGCTTTGCTATCCAACAAGATTTTTATAAAGTTATGTAAATCGGAAATTTAAAAAATGAAACTTTCTCAAAGTCCCATTATCATGATTATTATATCTTTACCGAGAACCCCTTTTTTTCTGCCAGATTTCTCGTTCATACACTTTATCAAGCTTATATTACTCAGCTTTGTAAGAGCGGCGAAACAATACTTCAAAAACATGGGATTAAGAGAAAATTGCTGATTTCAGCCAAAGTTATTTGGTGCTAAGACAGGAACAAGTGCCTAAAATTGGTAATTAGAAAAGTAATTCGGAAATTGTGGACATTGAAAAGATCTCAGGCTCTAAGTCTATTGTACTTATACTCATTTTTTAAACTTGTATTCTTAAAAAAATGAGGGGAAAAATTTTCTCAATGTTTTATGACAGTGTGATGCTGTGCCGGATTACCCATTGGGCCAGACTGGGCCATAGCCTGGGGCCCCCAATGATTAGGGGCCCCCTTAAAAAAAAATTTTTTCAAAATAAATTTACAAAAATTAAGAAAAACAATGATTTTTAGAAAAAAAAATTCTATTTCAAATATGTACATACTAATAAAATAAAATAATTTTGTTACTTAATTATTACATAATTTTTTACATATTTATTTATTACTTATCTTAGTTATTATTTATAAGTATTATTCAGGGGTCTGTTTAGAAGAAATTTGAACGGACCCTTCACAAAATATATTTTCATAAAAACGGACCCTTCACAAAATTATTTTTCTTATAATCGGACCCTTCTCAAATTTATTTATCTTCATTATTGTTTTGTTAATTGAATAAACCCTTCCCATGGCAGAAAAAAAAGAAAGAAAGATGGATGTAAACGAATTAAGTTTTGTCTTCGGCAGACGTTTCTTCCTTTATTTGTCCGAAATGAATATTTTGCGTTCAGCAGTATAGGCTAAATACCAAATATTTGTATGTCGTGCTAATTTAGTAGCTGCTATTGCTGTTTATTTTTTAAAATTTAATTTTTTTAATTATAATTTTACAGTGTTGAGCATAATCTTGTATGTCTTTACAATTTAAAAACTCCTTGAAAAAGTTTTTTTGCAATAACGGACCCTATTTGCTCAAATTCACAAAAGCGGACCCTGGTTGAAAAATGAAAAAATGTGACTTAACGTTCATTTTATATTCAGAAATTATGAGTAATTTTTTCACAATTTTACAAAAGCGGACCTTTCACAAAATGTCTGGACAGACCCCTGTTATTATATTTTATGTATCATAATATTTATCAATGTTTTTTAAGTTCAAATTTGTCCGTTTGATTTGCGAGCGAAAAAATTTAAAGCAGTACTATAGCGAGCTGAGACTTGTTTAAACAAGAATTAAATGTTGTTGACATTATTAAAACGTTTTAAATGAAAAAGAAGTTATTTAGTGCCTCAACTGAAGTGTCTCATAATTTTTTTAGTGTTTTATAATTATTTAGTGTCCGTAATTCTATTTGATCAATAAATAATTACAAAATATTTTACTAAAAGGAAAGTGTTTATTTATTGTTTTATATATTCTAGAAAAAACTCATAAAACTGATCACTTTCAATCAAATTTTATATATTGAAACTGTCACTGTTTAAGAGGTCCAGGATATTATTTATTTTAATTTTAAATATGCTTTCTTAAATGAAAAGATATATATAAATACTTTTATATTTGAATAAATAAAAAATATACGAGAAGAAAAATTTAATCTAAGGGCCCCAAAAATTTGAATGGTCTGGGGGTCCCCGCATACGCTTAATCTGCCCCTGGTATGATGACAGCCATAAGTACAGATATTGTAGATAATCAGATTTGTGATAAAAGATTAATTTAATCAATGCAGTAAATGTTTATTTTTGCTTAGCCGAAACAAATTTGAATCCAGTGAATAAACATGTTATGTTAATATCATATACGTAGCATGTAAATTTTGTATTTGAATTCTTGCAATTTGTCCTGATTTTTTTTTATTTTTTAATCCATCATGATTCCTTTTAATTCTTGTTTGTTAAGCAACTGGTTTTAGGTTGGATACATTTTCTTTTAGCTAAAATAGTGTAAGGAAGGCTTTAAGAAAATACTAATAATACTCAGATTTATATTTGACTAAATTTAAATTATACATACAAAATAAAGGATATAGTATAGGGCCATTCTCCTGTTATGCACGGGACATTTGCAGGCTTTTGAAGTATATAAAAATTGTAAAATAATGGGGTAATTAATAATTTTTTAACAATTCACTTCAAAACAGGTCTGTTTCTTAAAGATTGTATAGAAAACAAATCAAAAATTAAAGTTTAAATACTTGAAAAGGGATTTAATATAGTCGTTATGCACGGGACTCAGAAAAAATATTAATTTCTACCCTGACTTCTATTTTTCATAAACTCTGTGAATTTAGAACTTGTATATTGTCATTATATTTTTTTCTCAGCTGATAAATATTACTTCTATTAAATTATGCTACATATTTTCCAAATACATCATTCGATAAAAATCTAAATTTAATTTATTTGTGTTATGCACGGGACATAACTAATGTTATGCACGGGACATGTCAGCAATTTATTACACACAGAGGCATACACTTGATTTAATTATGTATATTTTGACGTGGCAACACTACTTCATATTTTGAATTTAGTTTGTGATCTGGATTAGAAGCTTTATAAATCATTATAAAGGATAATTACAACTGTATCACCAACGAAAGAAAACAGAGTTTAGGAATAATACACCATCAAGAAGCCAAATTGAAAATACCAACAAGATTTTTCAAGCTTTCGGAAAAGCAATGAGAAAATCATGAAAATCTTTACCTAAATCTCCAGCAAAAAAAAGCAGTTTTAGTCAGTTTAAGACAATAAAGCCCACATGTCCTGTTAGAACCAGTTTAGGACGTTCAAAACTAAGCCCCTGTGAAGCATATTCAGTTTTTAAGGATGAATACCCAAATTCTTCCATCAGCTTTTCCACATTTTGAAAGTTAAGACCAGAAAATGTTTTTCTGCTGCATCAAACACCAGAAGATCAGTATGTGAAAACTTCTTTCTTCAGCTTAAAGCACTAAAAGTTCCATATGATTCGAAAACTATTTTGGAAAGAAACACTTTGTAATGATTCAATAAACTCCTTATGTTGGCAAGGATTTTGTAAAAATTGCTGCTATGGGCAAAAATTAAAATGTAATGAAGATCTTTCTCATAATTGTTTGTTGGAAAAAAAGGGGGGAAAGTGAAGATGCAAAATTATATTGCCAAGTGAAGCAGTTGGATAAGTTTTGGAAAGTACGTGCAACAATTTTTCATCAATAAGGTTTCATATAAATGCAAAAAGAATTCAATTCCAAGAATTCCAAAATGATAAAAGTTCACCTGAAAAAAGAATTTTGCTATGAACTATAGCTGTTCATGTGAGGATCAAGTACAGAGTGTACTTTGGACTCAAAAAAGTATAACTTTATTTACAGCTGCAGTATTCTTGCCCGAAAAATGCAGTACTTACCTAATATGTTCCAACATTTGTGAGAAAGAAAAAAAAATACTGTCAAAGCTTTCATTGAAAACATTTATAAAGAAATCAAGTCAAATGATGAAGAAAACAAATTTCTTGAAGAGGTAATCTGGACAGATAAACCTTCATCAAAGTTTAAAAATAGGTTCATGACCTTGCTGCTACAAGACCATAGAAATTCAAAAAGACTTTCTACTGGAAATATTTTGCAACTGCCCATGGCAAAGGTGTGGTGGATGGAATTGGCGGTGAGGCAAAATGCTTGGTACAAAACCCTGTTGGGTCAAAAAAATCTACAGCTCCAATTGTGCAGTCTGTGGAAGATTTTGTAAATGTTGTAAAAAAAGCTATACATCTACTACAGTGATGCTATTTTTAGATAAAGATATAAACAGAGATAATAATATGTGAACCAAGGCAAGAGTAATACTTTACCAGGAATTTCTAAAATGCATGGAATTACACATTCACCTTCTGGTTCAAACTTTTATAAAAATGCTGCAGCACCAATGAAAGGAAATCTTAATACCAGGGCAATTAACACCACAAAAAGTATTGGAGGAAATTGGGTTGTTGTGAAATATGATTATAGTTTATATGCTAGAGAAGTTAAGCAAGTGCTGGGAAATGATATTCAAGTTTCTGCCATGGTAAAGCATGGAAAATATTGGAAATGGCCTAAACGGGAGAAAAAGTGTTTTACAACAAGAGGAAGTTGTTAAAGTTATTCAGCCACCTATAGTTATAAATGCTCTTGGAGTTTTTGATTTACCCATTTTTAGAGAAATCTAAGTTATGCACGGGACATGAAAATAAGTGCTAATTTTTTATCTAATATTAAACTCAGAGAAACTTCCTTTGTAATATAAGTCGGTACTAAGAGAAAGAAAGTAAAGTTGAAGCAGTTTCTGTTTTGCTCTAAAAATAAATGAGAAAAATAAAAATTATCATGTTTTTGTGTTATGCACGGGACAACCAATTTCTGCTCAAATAAATTGTTATTTTATACATAATTTTAATTAGATTTTTAAATTTTTAATTCAATTTTAAATAAGAGTATTATATAGATATACTTAAAAAAAAGAAGAAAATTGAAATGCTATAATATTTTTTCAGCTAAAGAAATAAATGTAAATATGTTGATTATAACATGAAAACTTAAAAAGTACAAAGCTAAATTTTAAGAATTGTTTCCATAATAAAAATTTAAATATAACTATTATTGTATCTAATTTTTTAAGATTTAACCTATGTACTTTATTATTCAATAAATAAAAAATATGTACAAGTAAGATAAAAATTGAGGTTTAGAGTGTTTACAGTGGAGAATGGCCCTATAGTGTACTAGAAAGGATATAGTAGATCGATCTAGATTCGAAAACTCGTAACACATTAACTCTAACTTAAAGTTTTTTAAAATGATGTATAATTTAAACTTATATCTTATTACAATAAGAAGGAATAAAAGAATGAAAATAACATTTTAAGTAGGGATATAACGAATATCCAGCCTTTTTGCCAAATATTAATTTGGCCGAATATTTGGCAAAGTATTATTTGGAATTTTTTTTTTTTTTTTTTGACAAAGTTTTTTTTTTGAGAAAATATGAATAGATTGAATAAAGAATAATCTAAAATCGTATAATATATTTTTTTTTTCACTATGCATTAATAGAAAGTGTTTTTACACATATTTGTTAAGTTCTGAAACTTTTAAAATTATGTTCTGGAACACAAATAGAAAAGTGAAATTTGAAGAATCGAAACTAGATTACTTTATACCTAACCATGAGTTTTGTAATGCTATTTATAATTATTCTTTTTTTTTAGAAAGGACTATTTTCTTGAAGTTAACTGTATAATATATAAATTTAAAGGTCAAAATAAAATTGCAGTTCTAATTTGTTCAGTTACAAAACAGAGCAAACAATTTTTTTATTTGCACTAATTTAGTCAGCTGTTTTGCATCAAATAATTTTAAAGAGAAGAATGTTTTTAATTTCTTAACAAAATTTAATTATCAGCTAGCAGGTAATAATTCTAAGTTTTTGTTTAATGAAAACTTGATAATAATTGACAGTAAATAAACTTGACAAAGGATTTTTACCTTAAAGGAAACTCTAAATTAAAGTATTAAAGGAATTGATTAGTATATTAACAGATGGGCCACCCACCTGGATAACCTTGAAAACCTGGAATTATCAGGGAATTTTTTTTTATACTGGAAAAATCAGGGAATTTTTAAGAAAAGCTGGAAATTTTTCTGCGATATTTTTTTCAATTTCACTAATTGAAATTATTTACTAATTTTCTTAATTTAAATTATTTTATCCATTATACCCCCAATTTTTTAGACTGAAATGTATTCCCAAGTTGAAATATCATTAACTTAACAATACTTTGCTTGCATCAAAATTTGCTCCATTGTAACCCTGTTATACAGAATGCCACATAAATTTCTCCCATGGTTGCTAAACGATTGTAGAAACTTTTGACTTCTTCGGAGTCTATGGGACTGCAATTTAGGAAAGGCAAAGACTGTGGTGGCGGTGGAAGAAGGGGTCAGGATATTTGCTTCTGTTTTTAATTTCTATGTTCGACACCATGGAATTACCCAATTGTAAAAACAAAAGTAATTGACTAATCTAAACTAAGAAACCATGTGGTTAGATTGAAATTCTTTAGGTATTCTAATAAGAAAAAATATGTTTTTCTATAGAATGTGCAACAAGAAATTTGAAAATGTTGCCTTTACAAATACTGGATATCTCTTAAAATAATAATGCTAATTCAGAAAAAACAACATTATTTAAACATTTGACTTTGGATATTGGTTTAAAGAAAATTATATCAATGTATTTTATAAAGAGCAATGTTTGGATATAAATAAAATGGCTCTATATTGAAATGTAAATAAATATAAGAATTTATTGATGTATAATCACATGGAATTATTTTCTTTTACTTAATAAAAATATTTTAAACAGTACTTATCCAAGGGTCACTCTGTATTTCCTATTTGGTACATTTTGTGCAAAAACTACTTAACTATTTAAAAAAAATTTTATTCATTAAAAACAACATATTCTACAATACTAAACGTATTATTTTCTACACATCTATTCAATATGATATGTTGAGAATAACATTTTAAATAAAATACTTCATAATATTGACACTTTTTTTTGTACCCACCTACAATTAATGATAAAAAAAATTGCATGCTGACCTGGAAATTTTAAGATTTTTACTGGAAAAATCAGGGAAATTTGAAATCTGATTTGAGTGGCCACCCTGATTAATGAAAAAATAATATATGTGGTAGTGTAAAAAATAAGATTTTAAAAAAAATTAATTTAATTAAATATTTCTGCAAAACACGCATGAACAGGAAAATTTTAAAAAAAAAATCTTTTAATTTTAAGAGGATATATAAGATGTTGAGAAATTTTATGATGCTTAGAAATGTTGACAATGTATTGGTATGAATAATTATAGAATATATAGTGAAATTGATATATAAGAAGTTGATAAATATATTATTTTAAATGTCAATTATTGTTAAAACAAACAAAAATAAAGTTAAAAAAAGCTGATGTATAATCACATTCTATCTATCAGAAACATGCTTTTATAAAACTCTACATTGGTTGAATTGCTAATAAATTTTTAAAGGAGTAAAGAAGAAACATAGTATTTTATAATTTAAAAAAAGGATTAGTAGGTAATCAGTTATTGGTAAAAAAAAATATTAATGAAATTTTTAGCAATGTGCGCATTTGTCATTTTCCTTGTAAGTTATCCACATTTTAAATATTTCTTCGTTGTCACCAAATTATTTTTTAAAAATTATTCATTTTTATTTTTCTCTGCTTCTACTAAATAAAAACAGTTGAAATATGTAGATCAGGGGTGAGCAACTTTTTTTATCAACGGGCCGATTAAAGTTTAAATTTTTTTTTGGCGGGCCGCACATAAAGTAACACTTATTAATAATCTGCAAAACTTTATTTATAATAAACATTAGAATAGAAATCTTAATCAAATCCCTGTTTGGATACCTGTCCCCTATGTATTTTTACATGGTTTTAAAAATCCTGACATCTTTTGGACACTCAAAATTCGAATTGTGCATTTGAGTCATTTTTGACTTTCTGTTTCTGACACTCTCAATTTGTGACTTACTTTGGTAATCTGTGCATACTTTCATTATTTCTTAGCAGTTGTTACAAATTGTCTCATTCTTTTTAAATCTTCATATTTATCATATAATATTATTTTGATAGTCTATGTTCCTTTGAATACGGGATAATATCACTGTTTTTTCAATCTATTTTTCATCATTGCCCTCAATTTTTGCAAGATTTTAAAATTCAAATATTTTCCATAGAATATTTTTACATCTTCACAAAATCAGATCCTGCATTACATTTATTACTTTTGACTTACATTCTAGATTGTCAGATTCCATGATAAATTTGTATGATGTTTCAAGCGATTTTCAACAGTTATTGCTAGTTATCTATTCAATTAAAGTACACAAAAATCAGGAGCAATGCTGAAAGAAGGATTGAAAAAACAGTGAGATCGAACAGAAATTCTATTTTGCAATTAAAAACATCAGAATTTTTAAAATGTTATTAGAGTTTATTGACTATATGTGAATTTCTGATAAAATAGCCTCAAATAGTGTCTAGAGACAAAATAACTGAAATTGCAAGTCCAAATTCATTCATCATAATAATGTCTTAATAAAAATATCAAGATTTTAAGAAATGTGTGGAGATTCATTGCAATAACTGCTGGAAAAACGATCAAAAGACTGCAAGTTGATGGTGCATGATGAATGAAAACGAGCTCAGCAAAAAGGGATTACTTGTATAGCAGAAAAATGAAGTGCTGCATGCCAAATATTCAGACATGTTGACAGCAATTATAGTGATTTTTTTTATAAATATGTATCAATGATTTAAATACTACTTTCTTTTTATCAGTCAGCTTATTAATACATTACTTTTGAAAAAAAAATGCATACATTTTAATATTAAAAAATTTATTCAATACTAAAGAATACCGAACATACTTTAACTTTTAAAAAAGTAAAATCCTTCCTATCAAAAAGGAGGTTTATTGGTAAAAACATAATGATGAAAGAAGAGTAATATAGTAGTTCATAATAATAGAGTATAGCATATAGTAGAAAAGTTTATTTAAAAATAAATTAACTCTCAACTTAAGAAGGTGTGGTGACTATGGTATTTTCATTTAGTTATAACTGTTGAAAAAATAAAAATGACTGAGTGAATTTGTAAATAAATTTTCCTGAATTGTATTGAAATATCGAGATTTTAAAAGATCAAGATTTCAAACATGACCTAACAATTTGTCGATAAACAACCCCTCCCCCCTAAAATAAAAGGTAAAGGACCACTAGAACTTACCTTTTTTTTTTAAAAAAAAAATCTTTAAAATTTTAGTTCGTGACTTTATCTATTGGTCTAAGTAAAGTATCTAATATCCTGACCTTCCAAACCCCTTAGCAGACCGGATTTTCAAGGTGATACCACATAAACTATTTTTTGTGTATATGTATTTAAATGTGATAGTAAATACCTTATATTTATATGCATTACATATGTGTTTGCATTACATGTGTGTTACATATGTGTTGTGTTACAGTTTGATTTCTATTTGGCTGCATTATGCTAAATCAAAGTGAAATTATAATGAAACCGATATTAATTTGTTTTAATAAGGTGTAGTGTGTTAACAATCATTAAATTTAAAAAAAAAAAAGAATCTTGTAACATAAACACAATAAATTGGGTACTATGATAAAATGCCTTCTTCAGTGTTAAATCATAGAATTCTGTATTCAAAATGAATCACAATGCCAAGAAAGTAGAATGTTCATAATTATGTTGAAATGTAGGGCTTTGTAAAAAATAAAAATAAATAAACTGACCGAAATAAAAGAAATAATACCTAATAATTAAAAAGAAAACATACCATATTTTTACATAAACTGCTGATCCTGAAAGTAAAACTGATAATTATTTTATGTTAGTCCGAATAAAATTTTAGTGGCCCCGAGACCTGCAGGCCACTGTTGATTTTGGGTCTTGAAGGTGTTTTATCATAGTACTGAAACAATAATTTGTGTTTCTTGTTTTAGCTTTACTAATATTTTTTTGAAATTATTATTTTGATGACAAAAATTTCAATTGATTTAAAGATATGATTTTCTTTAAGTTGAAATTGCATATTGAAGAAATATGTTTTCGTATCTTTGTTTTTGCCATTTTCTTCACGATTGAAATTCTAATAATTATTTAAAAAAATCTTTCTTTCTCAAAAATCTTAATGTAAAACCTTGAAAATTACTTTTTGCTTCCTATATTTCAGTTTTAATATTTGGTTATTTTTTTTTTCCTTTTCATTTAAGTAATTATCAGTGATGTAATGGTAAATTTTTCATGTGAAAAATGCGGAAAATTTCAACATTTAATCGAATTATTTTTATATATTTTTTCGTTGGAAATAGTGTGTCGAAGTGTTTTAGAAACTTCTGTTTCTTGCTGTGTTCGGTTTATAAATTGGTTTGAGTGACAAGCATTTGGATTGCATCCCGAAACCTCAAATGAAGGCTACAAGGCAAAAAGAAACAGAGCAAAACAAGAAGAAGGTTTATCAATTAATCTCCCGGAATATTCACCAACTAGGCCCTTGGTCACTGTAGAAATTTTCAACGGTAAAACTTTCGTAATGAAATTTAAAATCATTAGAGGGGTGACACTTTTTTAAGTGAGTTATTAGACTTTACCCTCCAGCTCATGCAATTTATTTCAGATCCCTTTGCAATCAGATCTCACTTTGCTCTTTCTATTTAGTCTTGCTTAATTCTCCTAAGTTGCAATACTGCATAGGAAGTTTAACATACTGTTAACTTTCACTTTTTGCTTTATAGTGTATTTATTTGGATATTTTTATTAATGTATTGTCTATTAGTTAAATATGGAACTTGATTCCTTTGATTGACCTAGGTACCAGGGCAAAAAGCTGGCTTTTATTTGATTTTTTTAATATTTATATATTTTTTTATTGTGCTATTCACGGTCAACTCATCTGTATCTGAATAAAATTTGTTAGTTACTTTTCACTTAAATATATAGCTATAACCTTTTATATTATGATGTACATGATGTCTAATATTGCAGCAAATATATAAAGTGCAATAATATAATAATATATAAGTGCAATAATATAACAGCTAATGTGACAAAAACAATCACTACCTTCTAAAAGCTATGATTTAAAAGATATTTTTATTTCTTTAAGTTGCAGAATTTAGAATTTTTGATTCTTTAAGTAAAACTTTGTTTTCAGAAATGTTGTGAATAATTTTAATTTTTATTTATAAATGTTATGTACTACAAAAAAAAGTATACTAAAATACATAAAAACATTTAAAAAAAAGAAGAAAAACAGAAAATATAAGTTGCAAGTTTTCACTGTGTTTAATATGCTTTAACTATTTTATCATTAATAATAATAAAATATTAGAATTTTTTATTATTATTATTAGGGTTGCTAGTCTAACCTTCAACTTCTATATTGCTATGGCTAGTTTTTTTTTATGTTATGTTTTAATTTCAAAAAAATTCTAAGTCGATATACAGTGGCTCTCTAAAGTGTTTGTACACTTATGACTTTCAATGAAATAGTGTTGTATCCATTAATTTAAATGAATATTTTTTTAAAAAAAGCAAAAGTTTATTTTTACGAAATCAATAATCAAAGAGTAACCAAAACTAAGCTCACAAAAGTCATCAAACACTCTTAATATTTTCACCTATTAGTAAATATTCTCATTTTTTGTTAAATTAACATTTAGTGAAATATCATTTCACATCCACAATAGCTTTTAAAAGTCTGTAAATAAATGTAATGTTTGTTTGTTTTTTTGTAATTTTTGCATTAAAACTTTTTTTTTCCAACATACTAGTCTATATTTAGTTTTTTTGTTTCAATGTCATGTTATCATACTCTAACTTTCAGTTCTCAAATTTGTTTTATTGGGTTTAAATCTGGCAATTGAAGAATTTTGTTAAAAGCTTGTGGTCAGTTATAGAGGTTCCAGATGAGCGCTTATGCTAATTATCTTGATATAAAGCGAAGTTGTTCCAAATACCCTAATTTCGGACTGATAATTGTAAATTGTTTTTTTAAAATCCTCAAGTAAACAGGTTGATTCGTTGTGCCATCTCATCAATAAATATCAAATTACTGTTTGCTTAACTGTCCCAGCTAAGTTCTTAGGATCAAGTTCCTCATTTTTTCTGCTCCATATAATATATTGAAAGTCAATGTGATTTGTCTTCATCTGTCAATATGACACTATAGATATGTTTGGATTTATTTATCATTGATTTTGTTAAGTAAAGCCTAAGACTTCTGTTTTTTGTAAAAATAAAAAACTTTCTATAGGCGGATTGCCCATTTAATGTAGCTGCTCTGAGAACTCGTCGGAGAGTTTCGGTGATATTGATGCATAATATTTTTTAATTCAATTCTTCAATTTTTTATTCAATTCTTCAATTTTTTATTCAATTCTTCAATTTACGACACTTTGAAGAATTTTTTATGAAATTTTCCCGAACTTATAATATAAGTTCCTTATAGTATACTTATAATTTATATCATTGATCATGTAGGTTTAAATTCCTTCTTTTAAGCATTTTATCACATACTGCACAGAGGAATAGGATAAAATAAGCTATTTTTGTAATATTCATTACTGATTTACTACTAATGATGACAAATAGTCAACTTTCAATCGTTATATGTTTTATTATGACCAAGAGACATTTTTAAATGATAAAAGAAAATATGAAGTTAGAAACCTAAAATTATAATCTAATTCAGGTACCTCAATGCAAAAAAAAAGAGATAAATGAATAACTAAATAATGAAAAATGAGTAAATAAAAAAGTAAAGCAATGGACGATAATTTTAATTATGAATTTATCCAAAAACATTTAAGTGTACCATGGCTTTTGTGAGGTAAAATTTTTGTTACTTTGGATAATTAATTTCTTAAAAATGAATTTTTACTTTGTTTTTTAAATATTACATGTAGTTTTATTAAGAATAGATTGTAGATATATTTAAATACCCATTCTGATATAAGCACAGAAAAAGTTGCATGTTTTATTACAATTTATAACATCAAAATTAAATTAAGATATTTGTGCTAGTTTAAATTTTTACTCTAGGGAAGAAATTTTGGTATGAAGATATTTTTCTACTCAAATTTTTTACAAAATTGAGGTTTATTTCTTATTTATATTTACATGCATATATTTCATAAATAGCTAAAACATTAGTATTTTTAGTGATGCATTTCACCATTTACTCTAAAACTAGCCCAAAGTCACCCCACCCTAAACATATTAGTCACATTCTTAAACATCCGAGCAGTACTTTAAATTACACCAGAATAAACATTTTTCCAAAATTGTGCTAAATCTTCTTTCTATCAAGAATTCTTCACTAAAATGGAAGATTTGCCCAGAATAATAAAAAAATTTATTTGTTTGTCCAAGTTGAGAAACTGATTATAATATAGTTTGATGATTAAGTTTTTTAAAAATTATTGTTTTTTAAAAATTAAGTTGTTTCTTTCAACTAACAAATTCTGAAAATGCGAAACAGCTATTCCATCTTGTTCCTATCATCCAATCACACCATTTTAATTAATTAACAACATTATGCTTCTTTTGTTATTTCAGCTTTTGGAAAATATTTGTTTTACTAAAAGCCAGCTTTTTTTAACATTTTAGTTGGTCTTTTTTCTTTCTTCTAATTGTTTAAACCAAAAAAAAAAAAAATATTTTTTTTTTTTTTTTTTTTTTTTTGTGCCTTGCTTAAATTCAGCATAATGAAATATTACTTTTTTTAAGAAGAGATTATAAATAAAAGACTTGCAGAACCAATAATTTTTTAAAATATGTCAAAAAGACTGAAAAATAATACAAAATTTCAAATAAGCTACAAAAATAATAAATTCCTATTCACAAATAAAATTAAAACATTCATACCAAAAATATAGAACTGGTGTTGTGTGCTATGACTTATGAATTTCTGTGACAGCTTCAAACTCATTACCGGATAAAGAGAAACCAATGCAAAAGTACTAACATAAGAATGAAAATATTCATTGAAACATTTTTAGAAGAAAGAATGTTTTCACATCAGATTGTTTTTCAGCTGAACATCTTCTTCAAAGAACTGAGTGGGGAAAAGAGATTTTCTTCTTCAATAAAGGAAAGTTGGGATCAGGAGATTGAATATTTAGAATAGACAAATGAAAGAAAACATTCAAGAAACAAGCTTTTACATATACCAAATAAAAATATTCCTTATCAAGAAATTATATTTTAATTCAACTAACATTGATATTCAAAATAACACTTATAATTTGTTGAAATAGTAAGGTTTTCTGCTAAAGTAATCATCACATTTTTTATCTGTGAGTTACTTATCAGCTCATAATGAGAATATTATAAAATAATTGCCTTTTAAAAATAAGCTTGAAGAAGTTGGTGTTTATTGTGTGTAAACGATATATTTGTTCATTATAAATAGTGTAAATATATGTCCTAACAACATTTCAAGATATCAAATGTGCATTAAGGTTGTTCTTTGGAAGCTCTGCTGTCAAATGGAAAACCTTAGTGAATGTTTGTGTAATGAACATCAGTTTTGTTTCTTATTTTCTTCTTCCCTCACACTGCTGGAAAAAAAACTTACATTTTACTGTGGAAAAAAAAAAAAAAAAAAAAAAAAAAAAACATTTAAATAAAATGTTTCAATTAGTCTATGATTTTGTTGTACAACAGAGCTCAATTTACTGGTGAGCATAAAAATTTAACTCAGACCACCCTGAAATGGTCTGATTGAAATTAGTGGTTCAGGACCAGCAACTAGTGTAAAAGAATAGTATTCTGTTTTGTTTTTGCCCAAAATAGCTTATTTCATCATAATTTTTTGAATGTTACACTTTTCCTACATTGTAATTTTTTTGAAGTTTAATTTGTTAACTTCTTTCTTTTAATAAAATAGTCTGAAATGCAGAATGTATTCAGATTAGTAATTTTTTTTAGTTCTTATTAGTCCTTAATATTATCATGTTATGGTTGTTATATTATTGGTCTTTTTGACCGGTGACGAAATTCTCTTAATTTCTATGCACGCATGTAATTATTACTCTTTTTGCTCAATGTATATGCAGAATAATTGTTGCAAAAAGCACAGCAAGAATTTTCTTTTAAAATTATGTTTAATAAATTAAATGAAACAAATGTAAATATAAAATATTTCAAAATAGTTATAAAAAAGATTTTTCACATGTTAATTTCTTTTTTAAATGCTTTACTTTATTGCTTACTTGACAATTACATTTTGAGAAAAAAAATTTTTTTTACAAACAATTGGGTTGTTAATCAAGATCTGTAAGAAAAATTTCAGGTTTGTCTGTAGTATTTTGTAGGAAATAAGTAATGAGATTCAGCTACCAGTCATTTACTGAATTGAAAGATATGCAAATTTTTGTATGGTATATTATCTACTTTGAAACTAAAAAATTAAATTAAATCTTAGCATTTTGAATTGTATTTTTGGTAAGCTGTGCATGCCCCTAAATATCATGGTGATAAATATTTTTATTTTGAAAAAAATTCATAGTTAAAGAGAGGAAACATTTATATTTGTATTTTAACTTGCCTGATATGATTTTTATTTATTTCTAGAAAGCTTGAGTAAAATTTAATAAATAGTCTGTTTTCTTTTAATTTTCTTTGTTTTATTTAGATTTGTTTTTAATTTTATGTGACATGACATAATCTTTTTTTTTCATTACATCAGGTCTTACAAATTATGTGTTGAGAAGAAGAATATGCTTACAAGAATTGACAGGCCTTGATTGAAAAATTTGAAGTTTTATCATTCCATTTTTATCTTATAAAATTAAGCAATCACATCTTTAAAAGTATTGATATCAGTAATAGCAAAGAAAATCAGAATTTCATAACTATTACTTAAAATTTGTTTTCACTACAGATGGGTTCCAAATCAATGTTTTTTTTTAAATGCCTAGATACATAAAACTTTATTCCAAATTCCATTAAATCCAGTCCATCTTATAGCTACTTTTCCCCTCTATAACTTAAAAACAGATGGAAGGGGAATGTGAAATATTGTTTGATTCTAAACAAAAGAGTGGTTTAAGAAGCAAAAGAAAATTGCCATTTATTAAAAAATGTTTCTGTTTTGAAAATGATTTTTCATCTAAAAAGAAGAAAAGCATTGTTATGGAAGGGGAATGTGAAATATTGTTTGATTCTAAACAAAAGAGTGGTTTAGGAAGCAAAAGAAAATTGCCATTTATTAAAAAATGTTTCTGTTTTGAAAATGATTTTTCATCTAAAAAGAAGAAAAGCATTGTTAATGGCACATACCGGAAGGATTCTCCTTTATCACACTCAAATGATTACATGACTGTAAATAATGTTAAATTTAATGCAACTACACCTAAACTTGCTAAACCGTGTATTGTGAAATTATCACCTTTGGATCCTAAGTTATGTGCCATTTTTGAAGGCAGTGCAGCAAAAAATTCATTGCCAAAAAATTTTCAAAATAAAAACTTTAATGATGATAAGAAAAATAATTCTTTGATGCATGAGGAATCTGTAGATATTCAGAAGAAAATGAAAGATAAGTCTTCAACATCTGATTTAAGAAAATTTTTAAAACCATGTTCAGTGGTTTTGGAGAAAATTTGTTTAAATTATTTTTCTAAAGACTTAAGAATTAATTTTCCTCTGCCACTTTGTTCCGCTGGTTGGGTTAAATTGAAACCTTGTAGTGTCAAACTTCATAGAATAAATACTAATGAAGCAAAAATATCTAAGCTTGATATAACTGAAGACATAAAACCTTGTAATGTTAAACCTCAAGAAATTACATCAGATGTACTTTCTGTGAGGGACAAAAAACTTGACATGAATGTTACTTCATTTGAAGAAACATCAAGCTCAAAAAGTCTTGATTTGAATGTAACATTTAAAGAGGAATTGCCTAGTGCCCAATCTGATTGTGAAGAAATATATTCCTGCCAGAACGTTACAACTAATATATTTAACCAATTTCAAAATATTAGTATTGAAGACTACTCCCAAAATATGTTTGAAGTTAATTCTCTAAAGAGTAATGGTGCTATGAATGTGAGTGAAGTATGTGATACTTATCCAAATGAATTGAATTCTTTAAAAGATGAAAAATTTAGTGTAATCACTAAATTAACAGAAAATGATTCTAATAACAGTTATACTAAAAAATCTGAAATGACCCTGCCTCGACTAAGTCCTTTATACAATTCATATTCTGAAAAAGTTTTTAGCAGTTCAAAGTCTTTTGAAATCTTAAAAGAAGGAACTGTTTTAGTTGGTAACAGCATTAAATGTAATGAGCCTTCTAGTTTGAAGTTTGCTGTAAAATCTTACTCTAGATCCAATAAAGACAATGGATTACAAAGTCAAATGCCAGAAAATATTATGAATCACTGTTTTCATTGTAGCAAAAGTCTACCCAGTCTTAAAAGTTTATATTATCATTTGTGTAGAGAAAAACAAAAAAGAGGATACCCGTGTAAGTTTTGTGGCAAAAATTTTGATTTATATGGGGCTCTTAAAAAACATAAAAAGTGTCATGCACTAAGAAACTCTTTGAGCTGTTCTGATACAATGAAAAGTCGACGGCCACATAAGATAATTGAAAAAGCTAATAATGTGTTGGGATTAGAAAATAAAGTAGATATTAAAGTTTTCAGTTCTCCTAGTGAAACCATCGGTAAAAGAATAAATAATATAGAAAAAGGTCTTGAAAGGAAAGAAAATAATTCTTTCTCCAAATTGAAACCAAAGAGGCTTAAGACCAAATTTTTTTTACAAAGTATATCAGATGCAACAACAAGTTCTGGTTGTTATTCATCTGGTGATTCTAATTTCTTACATTATGTTTGGAATTCTGATGACAGTGAAGCTGATTTATAAATGATAGATTCTGGCAATAATGTGCAATGAGAATGTTTAAAAAATGTTATTTACCCAGAGCTAAATTTGGTTACACTAACCTAGAAAAAAGAAATTCATTTGTGTAAAGAAAAGTATATTTTTAACGTCCCACTTCAGTTTTTCATAGAAAACTATGTGACACGTAAAAACTAATTTTTTATATTGCCATGAGCATTTGAACAGCAGACATTTTATATCTGTTTTATATATCTAAAAAATTGAGTTTTATTTTACTTGTCTGAAGAATGAGTACTGCTAGAAAAATAAAACAGTTTAAATGATTAAATTTGCTATTAAGCCAATGTGGAATCAAGTTGGTTTTGTAAATTCTTAGTTTAAATAAAAGGCTTGTATTTGTTTTTCATCGCTCTTAGATAGAAATAAATTAATCCAATGATTTGAATAACCTGCAAAGTGAAATTGTAAATTCACTGTATCTTTGAATCTACGCATTAAAAAAAATTTTATGATGAGAGCTCTTGAATAAAATAAAGAAATAATTTTTTTTTTTTTTTTGGTGCTCAAAGCCAAAATTTTCTCTTTATTTACTGTTAATTAAATATTTATGTTTTAACATATATTTTCAATTTCATCTTGATTTAATGTTTAAAATATACTTTAAAAATCTTCTATGCATTGATTTTGTGATTATTATCTATGGTTTTGGACAGATTTAACCAGTTTTTGATGCTTGTCATGTCAAAAACCCAACCTTGCAATGCAGTAAATGTAAATTTTTTTTAGCAAGTATCTTAATTGGAAATAATCTCTCAGTTTTATGTTGCATGCAATCTGTAAGATAAATGTTTTTAGTCACTTTTAAGGTAACATGCTATATGTAGATTCCTGAGGTGAAAGAGTCAATTTTAAAACAGCTAATTTACATTAATGTTTTGTAGTAATTTATTGTTTTATTATCTAGTACAAACAGTAATTAGAATGACTGATTATGATTTAAGGATTTTTACTAACATTTCATTAATATGCTAGTTAACTCTAGTTATTAACAATTTTTAAATGACAATTTTTTGCTGATAAATAATAAAATACCTAGTCTATGCAATTGTTCATGGTTAAAGAAAATATTTTCTAAACTTGAAATCTTTTTTATTTATTTGCTATATGCATATGTATTTGTCTAGCTTATGAAATAAGGTGTTTTTCGCTTCATGTCAGCTTAGTTTAATGAGATTTTATTTTCCTTGTGAATAAAAATTTTTTATTGCTGTCTGTATATATAGCATTCCTGTTCTAACATCTTTATTAAAATATTTAAAATGGGTTATTTCAATGATATCTTCATAAAATGTCACAATTGACAATCTCGCCAAACCTGACTTAAAAAGTTATTGGAATTTAATTAACATCTTTACATAAAATGCAAAATTAGTAATGGCATAAAATAATTGAATTGCATAAAATTTTCTATATTGCATATAATTATAACAGAAGCCTGTGAGCTTCTGTTATAATTTTTTAAGCCCTAACTGTTACTTGCATGTTATTTTTCCAAATAATTAATGACTGTTTTTTTTTTAAAAAAATTTTAGCAGTGTGCAAAACAAAAGTTTATTTTTATATTGCATAGCATTGTCTTTGCCCACTGATATGTATTGCTTTTAACAGGGGTTCCCAACTTATGATTGAGTTATTTAAGAATTTTCAGAGAAAAAATTAAATAAATTTATTTTTAAATTTCAAATTTTAAAAATTGTTTCGTATTTGTAGTGAAACATGAAAATGTAAATTTTAGCTTTATTATGAGTGATTCGTATTATTAATCATTAAGTTTAATTTTATATACTCTGTTACTACGGTTCATAAACTTATTTTTCCTATTTTGAAAACTGGCACTTTTTCTTGTAATTTGCCTGAACCTGTGCATATTTAACTTTAAAAACATAAATAAATTCTTGGTTTGTAAAAGTTTATTTGGCAGTTGATTTTTTTTTTTTTTTTTTTTTTTTTTTTTTTTTTTTGGTATTGTGGTTAGAAAATGTTGGGAATTCCTGCCAAAATTCACATAGAGTGTTTTGATTTTTTGTTGAATGAATTGCATGTTATTTTTTTAAAATTTGTATTTTAAGATGTTTATATTATGTTAATTGGATTAGTTTAAGAAATAAAAGCAATATATTATTCCTCTTAGTCAGTTTTATTTTATCCAATTATTTATCAAGGATTTCAATTGTTTTCTGTTTTGAGACATGTTTGATTTAGTGGGAGCAATTTTGCTGAGTACCTTTTTTTACTTTTTTTATTTATTAACATTTTGAGATAGTATTATTATTTGTTATTATTTTTTATTACATTTTGAGATTGCATTCTCATTTTATCCATGAGTTTATGGTGAGAAATTCATGATTATTGATCAAATTTTAAATATATGTTTTTAAGTTTTTTAGTATAAAATTTTTTTCATAATCCTTTTTTGTTTGTCTCTAATCATTGTAAATTTATTAGTCAGCAGTTTTGGCAATATTTGTACCTTGAGTTTTCTAAAAAGTAAATCATAAATGGCAACCATTTTAAGACTTTAGAGAATTCCTCTTTGAAATTTTTCTAAAATGTATGGCGTTATTCCTATTGTTAAATGACTTAAAGACTGAGGTAATTTATTGTTAAGTGCAATATTTATATCTTGATGAATACCATAGAAATAAATAAAATGCGCCATTGAAAGTTCAAAAACTGATTTGTAGAATAGTATTTTTTTGTTTTGCTTTTGCCTTAATTACAATTTAATTTAAATAATTTCTCTGATTCATTCCAATTTTGTAATATCACCCACTTTTTTCAATACAGTTTAGATAGATCAACATCATGCTAAAATGATAGAAATTGCAAAAACTTAGCATTATATATATATTTTTTATCTTATACCCAAATAAGTTGCAGTTTAAAATAATATTGTATGTTACGATCAACCTTTTTAAGACAAAATTGTAAGTAAAATTGCTGGGACAGTTTTAATTTTTATTATCTTTATATTTTGTCTGTGCATACGAACTGATTATAAAAAATCTTGTTTTTTCCTAGAACAGATTTTTGTAATAAAAATAAGTAGTACTTGCATCGACTTGGTTTTAAAAATAGTGTATTTTAGTCAAGGTTGGAAATTGTTTTGTAAACTAGCTTTTTTGGTCTATTTAAATGAATAGGTTTAATAATTTAAGCCCCAAATTGAAGGTAACTAAACCATTCAAAAGTATTTTGTAAACTAATTTTTTGCTATTAACAACATTTAAAAAATATTCATTTTTGCTCCATAAATATGCTAGAAGGGGGGGGGGAGTTTCACTGTTCTTATTATTATATTACAACTGCATGCAAATAAACATTTAACATCTAAATATTATTTTAGAGTGAATTCTCCCTTGCTTGTTTGTAATATGGAAATGTCATGCATTAATTACATTATTTTCATAAATATAATTATTTAACAGTTTGCAGCTTAGACAATTTGTTAATTAAATTTAAAATAAATTTAACATATTTTTTTTTTAATGTTCAAATCTCAGCATGGAATATTTAAAGCAATATATTTTTTAATTTAAAAGTATTTGGAAAGTAATGTAATGATGAAAAGAATTAAAAAGGAAAGCCACAAATGGTTTACTTAATAGTAAAATTATTTTTTACTTTGATGGTTTCTTATCAATAAAGTGTAAAAAATAGTTATTTTGTTATAACTTAATAAAGTTTAAGACTATATGGTTATTAACGTGATCCAGCATTAAACAAAATAGTATAAAATTACTTTAAATGAATTGTGGATATTTTTTACTTAAATATTTTTTTATTATTGTTGTAAAAGATGCATTTTAAAAAGATTACAATAATGAATAACAATATATATATTGTATATACATGCAATACAAATTTGTATACACAGAAAAAAGAAAAATTCCTAAAATTAAAGTGAAAATTTAGCCTAAAATTCAGAAAAGCATTTAAAATCCGTTTATGCCTTTGATTATAGCAAAAATCAATGTATCGTTAACGAGAAAGCTTCTCTAACTTTTTATTTTAACTCATTTTCTAATTATATTATTAAAATAATTTCAAAAACCGTCAGAACATGGATTTGGTGACGTACTATTTCATTGAGCATTTTCGAGACATTAAGAAAGCAAATGAAAAGTCGGTTGTTCATAGGAATTTAAACCATATAAACATTTTATAAGAAATTTTTGCCACACATTTTAAGTTAAAACTTGATATATAATAAACATAATACCTAACTATATAAGCTCCATTTTCATAAGTTACACGCAATATAATATTTATTACTTTTTCTAGCTGACCCATAGAAAACTTGATGTTTTTTAAAATTATTTTATACTCTCGTTAAGGATTTATTTAGTCTTTGAAAAAAAAAATTGCATCATTTCTTTTTTTCTCTTGAAAAATCATTCAAACATTTCTCTCGATTGGAATAATTTTTTTTTTTTAAAAAAGATTTTTTCGGAGCTGAAATTACTCCTTATATTCGATGTCCAAATTTTGGAACACTAGCGCCCAGAACTCAAATTAATAGAAATTCAAAATAGCAATTCGCGAAAGGATACAAAATACTGAGTAAACGCAAAAGAAGAGATGAAAAAATTAATTGTCATGTTACAATTATTTTTTTTTATAGAAAACCATTTGATTTCAATCAGAAAAATCTGATTTTAGCCCTTTTAGAGATTAAATGTTTCTTAATCTTAGTTGTAACTTTTTTTTTATGAACAATTACGGTACGCGCTGATGAGTAAAATCTTGTTGAGAATTGAATTTGTGTATCAAAAAATTACGAAATTCAGCAGCGTAGCGTAAGAATTTAAGTCGGACCCTTCAAATATTAAAGCAGTTGAAGAGGAGGGAGATTTGTATCACATAAAAGCATATTTTCTCTGAATAAATATAATTTTTAAGTATATTTGAACTCTATTAAAAGTTTGACAGCTTTATGCTATTTTCACGTTTACATTTTATGTAAAAACTAAATATCTAATTTCTGCACACAACTGTAAATTTTTTTCTCTCTCGCTCAAACCAGCAAATCTTTTGATTTTTTTTAAAAAATAATTTATTTAATTTAATGATTGCCAGACATTCCTAGAATTTCTTTTACTTTACAAATTATGTAATTTGGTACAAATCTGTTTGGTTGCTTCTAGTAAATAGTTTAAAAATGATATTGTATTTTCTCTGAAAATATTAGATTTATTTTAAAATTTGATTATTTTTCATTTAAAAATTAGATTTGTATTTTGTAAATAGCTTTATGGTTTATTTCAAAAACGTTTCTATCGTTTATAAATAATAAACAATAGTTAAAATAATTATTTTTTGAAACAGCATTTTTTTCCAACTAAGCGTTACTTTTCTTTGATTATAGGATTTATTAATAGCAAATAAAAAAAATAATAGAATGTTAAAATATTTTAAAACTAGTTATTCTTTTATTAAAAAAATGGATTTTGTCAAAAGCAGTTTTTTTCTTGTTAATTTCAATTTGTTTCTCCATGTTTTGTAATATATCGAAAAATTATTAATGTTTAACTTATTGGATGGTGCCTACTTCTTTAGTTTTTTACATCTGATTCTCCAATTACAAAAAGGTGTGCAAACTAAGTAGTTGGCCGAATGGTTCCTCTACCAATGTCATCTCAGTAATTTGTGGTAACATGCATGCATAATATTTTTTAACCTTTTTTAATTTTTTTAAAAAAAGAGGCCAATTTTAATTAGGAAGTTTTTTTAAATTAAAAGTTTTAAAATTAATTTTATGACTATGACCTTAGGTAATTTTTTTTTCTTAGTTAAGTACGTTGTTAAGTTCCGTAAATGTCATACAATGTTAGCCAAATTGAGTTTATTTTTTCTTCCTATTACTGATAATTACAGCTTGTATATAACTAGCTAATAAATGTTTTTGAAGAAAGAAAAAAATGCTTCTCATTAGTCTGAGTTACTTGTTGATAAAATTTTAAACCTTAATTTTTTTGCTGTTACCGCAGAGTTGTAGATGCAATTCTTGTGCTTAACAAGGCAGTATATTAGTCATAACACAAAACTATAATGGGATGGAGCCTCTTAACTGTTTCGTTTTCAATGTAAATATTTGCCTCATAGTGTGGAAGACCTTTGAAGCCAGGGAAGGAGTTCAGTCGATTCTATCGCATAATGAACTGTTTTTCTTATGTTTGAGAAGGAAACCTCTTCGCACACTTCAGAACCGGTTTTCGTTTATATTTAGAGTTGAGATGAGGCAAATATTTACGTTTGGCTTTAAGATCGGTCAACAGCTGTGCCACTAATTGAAAGACTTGTTGGTCATTCTGAAGCTTCTATAAAAATGCTCAATCTATTTTATTTTCCTCTAGGTATTTGTGAATAAGCTGGCCGTATTTAAACGATGAGTGTAATGTGCACTTAAATATTTTTCTTTTTATTCTAGGATACCATTGTTACTTTATATGGTTTAGTTTTTCTGCACGTCAATTTGGATGCACTTCAAGTTTTCGTCCCTGCTAGCAATTTTACAACTTTAGTTCTGCCAAAAATGAGCTCAGAAGATGAAGCTAATGTAACTTCACAAAAGAAAGAAAATAAAACTAATTCACCTATGTTAGAAAATGAGAAAAGCCCTAAATCGAAGAAAACTTCAAAAAAGAAGCAAAATTTAGTGGATACAACCAACAAAAATGAAGAGGCAAAATCGAATAGTGAAGAATCGTCTGAAGATAAAGGTGAGTCATCTCCCAGGAAACAAAAATCAGATGAGAACTCTCTCAAAAGCGATAAAAAGAAAACTGAAGGTAATGAAAATGTGTCCACAGATAAATCCAAAAAGAAAAGTGATGCTGCAAAAATAAAGTTGCCTACAAGAGAGAGCACACGAATAAGTAAACAATCTCAAAACGAAGAAAACTCAAAATCTAAGGATGGTGAAAAATCGTCCAATGACGACGGAAAACAAAACAATGCTACTCTTAAGAAAAAAGCTGCTGCTAAGAGGAAAATAGAACCTGAGAGTGAATCTGAAAGTGAGTCAAGTAGTGAAGATGAAGAAAAAAAGAAAACCAAGAAAAAAGAAAAGCGTACTTTTACCTGTTTCCACTGCAATGAAGGATTTGCACAAACGACTGAACTCTTCATGCATACGTGCAGTGGAAAGAAAGAAAAGGGTTTCATGTGTGAAGTTTGCGGTAAAACATTCATTTTGCGTAGTTCTTTCATCAATCACAAAATCATCCATTCCAAAAAGAAGCCTTACAAATGCACTTTGTGTGGAAAGAAATCTTCTCAGCAAAGTAATCACTTGTACCACATGAGCCGCGAACATCCTGGAGAAAAGCCATTTTCTTGTTTGTTTTTTCCTTGCAGCAAGAGTTTTATGACACGTATGGAACAGAAAAAACACCATATTCTTCACAGAAAAATTCTGTGCAAGTACTGTAACCAGAGTTTTGCTGACCGACCCACTATGCTGAAGCACCGAGAATCCGAACATGAGCAATATTTTTCTGATGGTAAAAGCAAGAAGTCCAAGAAATCTCGTAAAGATTCTTCAGAGAATGAAGTAGTTGCAGAAGTGAGCAATGATACCAGTGATTAAATGGTTTAAGGTGAATGACATTTTGTTTTCCGAGGAAAATGTTACGTGAATGGGGCAAAATAACAGAATAGTGCTGTCTTTTATTCCTTCCCATAAACTGAACATAAGCAATTAAATGCAAACTGGGGTGTACTAAAATGTGCAAGATAAAAGTTTCGATGTATACAACTGTGTTCATTGCAAGTGGTCATTTTATTTTAAAGTTATTTAAATCTCATCAGGGTCAGATATTTCAACTGCTGAAAAGAGATTATTACGCATTCATATTCTAAAATATAAAGCTCTTTAGCATGGAAATTCAGTTAAATGTAACTAAAAACTAGTATTTTACTACGAAATTAATGATAAATATATTCATAACTACAGGTTTCTCACAAAATACTAAAGAAAAACTCTTACTTTCCGGTGGATATCTTTGTTTCACAAGAAATGTTACGTCTAACTATATTTTGGTCTTAAAGTTTCTAAATCAATGTCTAGCCATGATCTTGTATTGCATTGCATTAATCATTAGTAAGATAAATTTTTAAATTGGTACTTAATCATTTAAAAATAAGAGACTGCTTAATGTTTACCAAACATCGGGCAACTGAATCCACAAATTTTAAAAGCCTTTAATGCGATGTAAATTAGTACCAATCTAATTTTCGGATGAGACAAATTGACAAGGGTCTTTGCCCAGGGGGCAAGGAGAAGGTATTTCGTCTGAGGAATTTTATACCGACAAGTTTTGATTATTTGGTGAAAATCATATTTTTATGATTATATTCATGATGTGAAGGATTGAATAAGGCAATCCTTCACATCAAAATCAAACCATGATCAAAAACTTTGAGTGAAGAAATGATTATGTATATTTTATCTCGTGAGAGTAATTTTACTAAAATATTTTACAATTTAAGTTTCGGACATGTGATTCTATTTCAAACAATAGTTGCCTTTGTATGCTTGTGGTTAAAGCCAAACAATTCTTTAAAGCAAAGATAGTATGCATTGTAAGTAATTACGAATTTCAAATCTAAGGTATTAAAACTCAGTAGCTTCTTTAGGTACCTTGGTTAAAGAGCGAAGAAAATCCTTTATAAGATGATGTAAATTCTCATTTTTGAATTCAAGGTAAATTTACTTATTTACACAATAAATAATAAATTTAAGTGAATGAATTATAAATTACTCGTAATAAACATTTTCATGTATTACCCCCGAAAGGTATAATTTTTTAGATGAAGTCTTAATTAAGTTCTAGAATTATGGATTCCTTTGCCTCGCTTTCATTAATGGCGATTGATTCTTCTGTTATTGAAATCAAATGCATTGTAAAAATGTCCCATGAATTTTTATGACTATGGCACTAAAACGAGTGCACATAACTGGGTAATTTTTTTCTTTTATCTAATTTTGCTGTTATACTTATTTTTGGTTTGGTGATTGGAAATGAATTTCTTTAGTTCTCTATTTTTCTTGAAATTAAAATCGTAAGTATGCAGGCAAAGGCCTTTTTCTTACACTTTTGTATTTATCTGTTATATTTGAAATAAATGTACATAGTACATTTAATCATTCAAATTAGAATAGGAAAAAATAAATAAATAAATACGTGTGTGTGTGTGAAAATACCGAAAAAAAAATTTTTTTTCGAACATTTATTTCTATTTGCAATTCCATACATTAAAAAAAAAGGTCAATTATCCTAGATTTAAATATAAAATTGTTCGGTTTTAACTTTTTTTAAAAAAATCTAGTATCCATAGAAATATTTGCTTGTACTTAAAAAAAAAAAAAAGTTATTTTTATCCCCGGTGTTATAAGTTTTCTCCCGTTGACTCTCCTTTTTTTTTTTTTTTTTCAAATTCTTTATTTATGAACTTATTTGACATTAAATTAGCAAATTAATATTCTTTCTAAATAAAAATGTTCTTTTCAAGTGGACATTTTTTATGACATTGAGTTTTGGAGAAAATTTTTTTGACAGAATATTAAATAAATTATATTAAATTAATTAAATATTAATTATATGAAATATTTTTTTATATTTATATGTTATTTGTTTTGTATCAGTGTGTTTTTTGGTCTTTTTTTTTTTTCTCTATGTAAGCAAATATTGTTTTCCAAAAAGATTTAAAAATAAAATTATAGTGTATGTAACTTGTTCCAGCCTTAACTCTGTTCGCCTAATATACATTTTAAATCTAGCATTATGAAGTGCCATTGATTGTTATAATTGTAGTATTGTAAGCATTTAATGATTGTAAAATTTAAATATTGAAATTCGGTGAAACAATGTTCCCATAATTTATTTAACTTTTCTGTTTGTGCTATTAAGATTGGAAATTATTTAATAATATGTATTTATATTTGCATAATAGCTATCAGTGTGTTATTTTAATCATAAATTGAATAAAAAAATTTTTTGTTTATATGTCTTGACCTAAGTGCATAAGTTATAAAATAAAAATCATAAAAGAGTCTTAGGAAGTAAGACCTGCTCACTTGCAGGAGGCAAATGCTACATACCAGGACAAAATCATACTTTTTTTCAGTCATTTGAAGATTAAACAGAAGGTTTTAAATATTTTATATTTATTGAGCTATATTAAAGAAGCTTCTAAGTAAAATTTTGATAAATTTGAATGAAATTTCTAAGCGATATTTTTATGGTAAAATTAGCTTTAAAATTCATACATTATTTTCTTAGGAAAAAAAAAAACCTTACCTTTATTTCTACTTAATAAAACATGTTACATTTTAAATTTTAGTACAAATAAGAAGATGGAACAAATAGTTAAAACAAAACCTAATGCTTTAAACAACTCATTGAATGAACATTGAAGATTCAAAAAAACTTTGATTATCTAAATAAATTTTATCAAAGAATGAACTCGGCAATGTTGAAATTAATAATTTAACTGCTGACTATGTTGCGAGAGTGTTGTATGAGGATGTCATACATATACATGTAGTTAGGCTCAATCCCTTATAAGTAATAAAAAGCTGAAATAAGAAGCATTTAAAAGTGAACTTAAGCAATTAAGTTCACTTTTTGCTAAGTTCACTTTTTGCTTTTCACCATTACTGATTGCAGATTATGTACTGTTAACGAAAGATAACAGATTTCAATTGTTTGATTAATGAGAAAAATAGTTGAGAACTTATTGCAACTTTTTTCATTTCTTTGAGCAATTATCTTCAGACTAAAAAAAAATTCAATCACGAAGCAGTCGCTTTTTTCAATTATATTTAAAAAATTAATTTACTTTTTTCAATGTTAAGTTAAAAAATCTAGTTTTTTCTCAAAAAGTGTCGCAGCATATAACGGCATTAGCATACGCTATAATCAGCGATCTTAAGAAAATTAAAAAGCTGGTAAAATTTCTGTATGAATATTTGAAAACTGCTTTTTATCTTTCTAAATTAATATTCGTAGGGATTTTTTAACAGAAATAATTTTTTAAATAGATCAAGCAGTGAGTTTTCGAACGTTTTAATTGAAATTTTGCTAATTATTACTAATTTTTTGCTAATTATAAATATTATTTGCTAATTATAAATTTGCTAATAATATAATTTGCTAACGGCTAATTATTTCGAGAAATCACGTGTGTGTTAGCTATGCAAGGAAATTCAGTGTCAAAGCAGGAGGAGGTAGCAGCTTTGTTCGTTTTAATATACAGTGAGCAAAATAAAAAACAGGACACCCTATGAATAAATTTTGATTTAATGATGGGATTTTCGCGAACTAAAATTCAATATTAATGATTCAAGAGCCTGACCTCAAATATGCTTATAAATTAGTGAAGACGATATCTTAAGATAAGAAATCAGATCAAAAATGTGCTTTCTCTGAAACATTTTTTTCGGATTCTTTAACCTCAAACTGTGGTCCTAATATAATGGTCAGGATAGTGGTCGAAAGTTAGACCTTTTAATTTTTGTATATTTCGCCGCATCTTAAGAAATTTTTTCACGCAATTATAAAATAATTTTATACAAAGATAATTTCATACAAAAGAAGAAGAAAAATTTAGTAATTTTTTTATTAGTATTTTTCCTCCAGATACCTCTGTTACCAGATTGTAACAAAATTGCGTCAGTCATGGATTCTCATTTGTTAAGCAACGTGTGGTTTTTGCTTCGTCGACGCGCATGTCAAAAAAGTTTACCATGTCTGTTTTAGGTGACGTAAACGTGAGACATTTAATTATCACAGTGACGTCAGCATCTGAGGAGAACGTCACAACCTAGTCACTCCGGGATCTTATTGAGACGAGACCTAAATACGTCACAATTTCGTCTCACAGTGACTGTTGAGATGTGAATATGTTACACAGTGACGTTCCTGAAACAAATGTCTCATGTTGACGTCTGGGTGACTTCTAAATATGACGTCACAAAGGCGAGCATAGTGAACTAAGCATCTATGTCTCAAAAATTACACACGACTTCAAGAATGAGTATCCATGACTGTCGCATTTTTGTTGCAATCTGGTAATCGTATTATCTGGGGAATAGTATTTTGCTCAAATACCGAATATTCGGCCACACAATAGGGATTCAATTTCAACCTTCATTTAGTTTATGTATTTATACTGTTCTTATTAAAAGAAAAACAAGATCTGCTAATAATATATAATGCAACAAATTTTATTAGTTTTTAAATTTAAAAAAGAAACTTTATAAAAATATCCGGTCTTTAAATATTAAAATTTTATCAGAAAAAGCTTATGTTAAGCGATATTATATGTCTTATCTTAATTTGTGCAGATGATATTTTAAGTTAAGAAATCAGGCACAAAAATGTGCTATCTCTGAAAAAACAAACATTTTTTCAACGGATTTGGATTTCTTACCCTCAAAATATAGGGGGGGGGGGTAGCCGGAATCTGGATCTGGGAAATATAGTCCCAATAGTTTGGTCTGGAGAGTGTGTCATGGTTTGAACCCCTCAATGTTAATTTTACTTTTTGCGTATTTCGCCTAGCCTTGAGAACTTTTCAAGTGAATTGAAAAACTTTTGCATAAAATTTTAAAATTCGTTAAGATAATTCCAAAAAATTGTTTTTTATAATTATTTATTATTATTTTATTTAGTAATAATCGAAAAAACTTTGAATTGCAAGGCATACAATTTTCTACATCATTTTAAAGAATATAATTTTAAATGGCTAAATACGAAATTTAAGAGAAATCGGTTGAATAGCTCCTGAGAAGTCGAATTTTAAAAAGTCGTGCATTAAAAATTTGATTTCTGGTGAATTTTCGGCCGATTCGTACAAATTTTGTTCTTTGCTATTTAAAGTTACATTCTTAAAAATGACGTAAAAAACTATATTTTACAATTCAAAATGTTTTCGACTAATATTAAATAATAATAATAAATATTTATTAAAAATTATTTTTTTTCATGGATTTATTTTTAGATAATTGAATTTTATAACTGTGAAAAAAATGTTACATTTCCTTTAAAAGTTCTCAAGATATGGCGAAATTCACCAATAGTAAAATTAACATTAAGGGTTTCAACCGTTCTTCTGATCAAAGTAGGGACTATATTTTTCAGGTTTAAGTTACTCCATATTTTGAGAATCCGTCGGAAAAAAAGATATGTTTATTCAGAGAGAATACGATTTTGTGTCTGTCTTCGTAACTTAAAAGATCGTCTGTACTAATTAATTAGCATATTTGAAGAACCATTACGACTGAATCCTCATACATAAAAATCCAATCGTTCGATCAAAAGTTATTGAGGTTGTTCTGTTTTTTAGTTTGCGTTTGTATGCTACGTCCCTAAACTCTAAGGTATCAAATAAATATTTTAAAAATGGTTTAATTTTAAGAACTTTTCACTAAATGACATTTTTAATACTTCTTATGCAATTAACGTTTTAATAATATAACTTTTGATAATAAACTTTTTAATAATTGGTGTTTAAAATAAAATTTTATAACAAAATGTTTTTTCTACATGTCTAAAACTATAGCGCATATAAAATTAACGAGAAATATAACGAAAATTAATTAAAAATTTTTTGTTTATAGTGAGAGTAACTTCCAATACGATATTATATGCCAAGAATAAAATTTTCGTTGTTGAGAATATTTATGACGATGATGGAAGCAACATTTGGTAGTTTCAGATCCTCAAAACTTTTATGTTTCGTGCCGCCTCCATAGAAATTCTTTGAAATGATTTCCCTTAAAGGTTCACCATTCGCGATCGTAACGCTCGAGCACGCCATCTAGCGGGAGCCTGAAAATATCGTGCATTAGTTCCCACATAACCATTGGCAATGACGGACGCCATTTTCTTAGCATCAAAAAAGAAGCAAAATTTCCCTAAAGAAAAGGTAAAACTTCTTGAAAAAACTAATCAGAACATGCCAAACATTGAAGCAGAACACGCCAAGCATTTGAAGAACAACTCAATAATTTTTACCTTTCTATTACCAACAACATGATCACTTGCTGTTACAGATGTGTGTATTGCGGTAAAATAATTTTTCTGTCTTCAATTCATTACAAGTTAAAATGAAGTCAACATTGCTTTCGTCATTCCAATGAATAAATGTGTTCCAATGAATTCCATACAGAACTGTAATAGTTATAGAATATTCTTCTTCTTCATGGAATAGTATATATTTCTGTATCTACATAATTCAGAAAACAACAATAAAGAATAATCCGAATTACTTGAAAAAGTATCTTTTGTGCTGATTATAAATAAATTTTTTATCGTTTTCTTGGTAAGTGTTTTTTAGTTTTGAAAGAATTTCAACTAGAATTCAGCTATTCTGTTTTTAAGCTACATATTAAAATTCATATCGAGATCTTACAATTATAAAATTTTGATGTGTGGTATGTTACCTAAAAGTAATGAAGGGATAAACTATGTATATATTATTTGAGAATAAAGTTTTCAAACAAAGAACATATCATTTTGGAATTCTATCATATCATATCAGAACATATCATTTGTTATGATTTTTATAATAAAAAATTTGCTTGTAAATAATTTTTTTTCTTACTTGATGATCGTTCTCTACAGAATGGTTTTTTTACGTCTGATTAAATACTATAAGAATTAAAAAAAAAAAAAAAAAGAAACAATAAGAAAGTTTTTATTGAAAAATGAGGAATTTTTAAAATCGTTTTTATCCTAAGAATTCATTATTTTACGTTTTTTAGTTTATAATTTTTTGATAAAATTGTTGTCAAAATACTTTTTTTGAAAAATTAAATGGTATTAAATTATGTGTTTATGTATACTTCTTGCATATTCTAATATTTGAAGTAATATGATTCAGAAAAGTATGGAAGAAAAATTCGGTACTTACGTATTAACCACAGCTACAGATTTGGCAGATTTTTAAGTACCGCCAATCTTACACTTAAAATTTTTGGAAAAAATCTTAAAATGAAACACTTTGTTTAAAATCAAAGTAGTCAATCGGATTTCGGTGGAAAATGGGCCGATATAGAGTTTAGCATAGATTCAAAACAAACTTTTCTATCACCTGATTCCATAGCCATTATGAACTCTAATAAATAAGATTCAAAATGAAATAACATTTCCAAAACGGACGTTTACTAAGATAAAGTTTCATGTTATGGACATTGGTACATTTTCGTTATATTCCACTCCATAAAATATTTCGCTCCTAAAAAAATAAAAGTGCATCTTGTTTTGTTTTTGGCAAGTCCCAAAGACGCATTTTCGTAACACTAAAAAATGGCGACAAAAAAAGAAGTGTTCTTTTTTTTGTTTCGTAAGCATTCTTTATTTTACGTTAAAATTTAAATGGGCCTTTCATGTTATACCATTAAATTTAGTAAAACTATTTCTCAGGCATTAGGTTTGAACTCTTATAAGAATATACCTATTTTTTTCTCTTTATTTACAAATATTTTTCCGATGTGTTCTGGATGTTCCTTCTCTAAAAAAAAGAGATACCATTTTGTTTTCGTTTGCATAAGAAAGAAAACAAACATTTTTCTTTTTAAAATTTTATCAGCCACAATAAAGATGGAACGTTACAATGCTACATTAAAGACGTCTCCAGTGTAACTGAAAGACTGTTCATATGGAAATCGCAGGGATTCGGCACATACAACAACGCCCTCTATAGTTCGTTGCTATCGCGAATTTGGTTTAGGTAGGGAGAACAATTTATAGGTCTAATTTCTTTGGAACGTAGAAATTCTGCAGCCACTTTTGCTGTATCTGTTAAAAGCTAAGTTAAAATTTTAGCTTAACTGTTTTAAATAAACAATTCACATATATCTATTGTAAAAAAGAAATATTTATTATATTTCTAAAGGAAACTCACCTTGTAAGCGATAGAAAATAAACAGAAGCTCACTTTATGAGAGGTACAACAAAATAAAGTCTGGAATAAAATTTTAACTGGAATTCTAAAAAAGATTAAAAATAATAAAAACGATATGATAATCGATACAAAAAATGCTAAATAATAATTATGCTTAAAAATATGCAAACGATAGTTTTCTAATACAATACTTTACAGTATTCGCTATCGCAATACTTGAATATGCCCTCTAGCGGGGATGATATTTTCAGGCTATTTATTAAGTTTCCATTTAGTTCGATCAGAAGCATTGGTAGAGTAGGACGCCATTTTTTTTTTTTTTTTTTTTAAGCAGCAAATAGGAAGCAAACTTTCCCTAAGGAAAAGGCAGAAGAACTTAAAAACGTCACATTCTAAAACAGAACGCGCCCAACGTTTGAAGAACAATTTCTCAATAATTTGTTCCTTTCTATTTACAACAAACTTGCAACCGATAACTTCCGATTTTATGATCGCATACTGTTACAGATGTATATATGACGGTAAAATACAAAATAAATTTTTTTTGTCTTCAATTCATTATAAATTAAAGTGAACTCAACATTACTTGCTTCGTTCCAATGAATAAATGTGATTGCAGAACTGTAATAGTTATAGAATATTCTTCACCATAGAATAGTATATATTTCTGTATCTATATAATTCGGAAAAACAACAATAATAGTAACAAAAATTCTTAAAATAGTATCATTTGTGTTGATTATTACAAAAAATTTTATCGTTTTCTTGGTAAGTATTTTTTTAATTTTAAATAATTAATTTCAACTAGAATTCAGCTATTCTTTTTTTAAGTTACATATTAAAATTCAAATCGAGATATCACAATTATAAAATTTTATTGTGTGGTACGTCATCTTAAAGTTATGAAGAGAAAATCTATGTATATATTATTTGAAAATAAAATTTTCAAACGAGGAACATTTCATTTTGGAATTCTCTAGATTTATAAAACAGGTTAAGTGTTGTGATTTTTATATCGTAAGCATTCTTTATTTTACGTTTTTTAGTTTAGAAATAATGATTTTTTATTGAAACTTTATAGTTTTCGATAAAAATTGTTGTTAGAAAACTTTTTTTGCAAAATTAAAAAATATAACATTATGGGTTTCTGTATAATTTTTGCATATTTTAATGTGGGAAGTGATATGATTCAGAAAAGTATGGAATGTAAAGTTTAAACATGCCTTTCATATTAGATCATTAAATTTTGTAGAAGCGATATCTCAGGCATTAGCAACTCTAATAAGAAGATACATATTTTTTTCCGTTTATTTACAATATTTTTCCTATGTGTTTTGGATGTTCCTTGTCTAAAAAAAAGAAATTCAATTTTGTTTTCGCTTACATTAGAAAGAATATCAAACACTTTGTTTTTCAAGTTTAATAAGCCACAATAAAGAAGGAACGTTACAATGCTACTTTAAAGATCTCCAGTCCAACTGATGACTGCTAGCAGAACAACACGTTCAGTTAGTTGCTGTGGAGATTTTTTCAATGTAGCATGATTACGTTCCTTCTTAATAGTGGCTTATTAAATTTTTAAATTTTTTTTTTGTTGATATTATCCTTCTTATACAGGGGACAATATAAAGTATAGATCTCAAAGTAGAATCACTTTTTTTTTTCAATGAAAATCGTTTTATCAAAAACATATTGGGAAAAAATTAGTAAATAAACAAAAAAAAAAAAAAATCATCTATATTTTTATAAGAGAGAAATCCTAATTCCCAAGAAAGTCCTCTACTAAACTTAATGATCTAATTTAATAGTCTACTTAAACTTTACATCCCATAATTTTCTGAATCAAATCACTTCAAACATTGAAGTAAAGTATACAGAAACATATAATCTTATGTAATTAAATTTTGAAAAACAAGTTTTTTGACAAGAATTTTTAAAGAAAAGTTTAAATTTTCAATAAAAAATGATTACTTAAACTAAAAAATGTAAAATAAAGAAAGTTTATTATAAAAAAATTAACCTTGAAAATTCCTCATTTTAAAATTAAAAAAAATCATATTTAGTTGATTTTTTTTCCTTTTAATCTTAAAGTTCTTAATCAGACGTAAAAATCTATTCTGTACAGAACAATCATCAAATTAGAAAAAAAAAAATATTTGCAAGTAAATTTTTTATTACAAAATCATAACACTTACCTGCTTCATAAGTCTGGAAAATCCCAAAATGAAATGTTCTTTGATTTAAAAGTTTTATTCTCAAATAATATATACATAGATTTTCACTTCATATCTTTAACTTCATAAATAAGGTCTCGATATGAATTTCAATCTGTAACTTAAAAAAAAAAAATTGCTGAATTCTGGTTGAAATTGCTATTTGACGCTATTTTGAACGTTATATTTTCCCACCCAAATATTCGTTATGTTTTTATCGGGAATAAAAAAACTGAAATAAAAAAATCTTTTTTAAATTTTATTTATCTATCTGGAAAGCTACAAACATTAGGTAGCTTTGTTGATATTACTGATTATATGTTAAAGAAGAAGAATTGCTAAACTGAATTCCAAAGCAATGTTTCTACACTGTACTAGACAAATCACTTTCTCAATCTGTATCAGTATATTCTTTTGCTACAGTTTCATTATGTGTTGCTTTTATGGATTGTTTTACTTGAATTATAGAGTTTATGTCATATGAATTTCCTGATAACAAGGTGGAGTTCGCATTAGAAGCTGTAAGAGCTGTATTTAATTGCTCTGAGAAGATATTTGACACGATCGAAAGAATGTCTGATGTTTTGGAAATAGTTGAAACCAAGCAAGCTGCTGAAATTCTCTCGTCTGCAGTCTGCGATTTTACTTTATTGTGTTTTTTTGTGTCTATGGAAGAATGTATTAGGAGATCTCGACACTCAGAAGTATTTAATCTCTTAGATTGTGTTTTAAGTAGTCTGTCTTCAAGATAAGAGGTCTAAAAACCTTTCAAATGACAGACGAAGTGACATAGTTGAACAAGTACTGAAATTCGCTAAAACGAAAAATAGTTAATTGAAGTATTTGAAAATAAACTCAGAATAATCAAAAATTACTTTTGCCGTTTTAGAGGTAAAACAGCTTCTCGAAACTTCAGAAATGAACTTTTCATAAACGAGAACGGAGTTTTTCGAGACTAAAACATATGAAAAGTTATCTCAGATCAACTATGAGTATGAGCCAAGCTTGACTTTCGATCTTGCCTATGAAAATAATGAAGCTGAAGGCATCGATTTTAAAAATTAGAAAAAGAAGATTATATGTTTTCATTCACATGACGTTACAGCACGGTATTATTTGAATTTTGAATCCAGAAAAGACGAAAGTTCCAAAAAAGTTAGTTTTCGGCATTTAGAACGTTAGTAAACTTATATATACCAAAAAATAAAAATAAATAAACACATTTCCAGGCTATGAGACAATTTTAATCTCCGCCCAGGTGTCAGTCAATAGATTTTTTACGTCACTACTCAAAAGAGACTATTGAATTTAAATCCTAATTTTTATAATTTAAATACTACTTCTTTATAATCTATATTTTGTAATATGTAATTTGTTCACACATTAAATCGCAATTTTTAAAATGATCATCATTGATTCCATCGGAAAACTAATTTATTTTAGTATTTCTTCGACGAAATTTATCAGACACTAATCGCCAATTGTGTAAATTCTTACAAAATGCTTCAGTGAGACATTGTTTTTGTGCCTCATACGTTGAATTTTCAAAAAAATGGATCGTATTGGATGTGAGCTTAGTAGTAGAACATGTTAAGCCAAATTTTATTGAAATTGAGAAAAACAGCATTAGCGAATATGGGCTGTGAATAATACTAAATCTTTTTTGTTTGTTTTTAATATTAAAAATTTATCTGAAAACTTGCCAGAATACGTTATTTTCAGCCAATCGCAACATAAAATGATTGCGCATATTAACATCTTTCATCGGGCTACTTAATTATTATACTTATATGCTTTCCTTTACATTTCTGAAACGTTTTCATAATTCAGTGTCATTTCTTGTTCACCTGAAAAATATTCTTCAAGGTGTTAGAAACGTAACATGTTTTTCTTCTTTATACCGTAATTGTTAGTATATGATTTCAAGAACAAAAAATTTAAGATTTCAAGTCATAATTTAAGATAAAATAGTATTTTAATGTAATTAGTTGAAAGGGAAGTGAAAATATAATTTTCCTAAACATAAAAGGTTTTCCTCAGAATATGACTTTCAAAAACGAAAAATTGTACTATCATATTTTATTACAAAAGGAATTACTCTAAATTACATTCTAAAAAGGTTATAAGAACAATTACTAAAAATATATATTTTTTCATAATTAAATACCGCTTTCAGAAATCGAGGCCTAGTTTATGTCTGTTATCATACACTTATTTACATTTTTTTAATTACAGAATTGGAATTAATAAATGCCGCCATTTTACTTTTTAAGAGTGAGGACTTTAGAAGGAAGAAAAAATACCTCCAGTTATTTCAAATGAACTATGTTTGGTTCATGAAGCAGAAACTTTTTAATAGTATAAGTATTTTTTTATTATCATATCTGTTACCATAATTAGCTGAATAATTCAGCTAATTAGTTTTTTTTAATCAAAATCTAATAGATTTGTAATATTTTTTTAGCTTTCTGAATTTTAAAATGTTAATAAATGTTTAAATGAAATTAGTTTTTCAAAATGTCATGTCTGTTATCTTAACTGGTAATAGTCATGACAAACTTGGTAACAGAAATATTATTTACAAGCGTTTCTTTTAAAAATATGAATTCACATATTATTACTGTTACGAAGTAGTTTTGATGTTGAAAATTAAACATGGAGCACAAAATTTTATCTCGCGACTATACATTGTGTTCATTATATAGAACAACACAATAGCAATAAAGATACAGGGTAGTTTTGTCATTTAAACTTGCTTTCTTTTGATTTCAAAGTTTAATTTTTTTATGCTAATTTATCATTTTAAAACTAAAAGGCCCGTATATAAAAATAAACAGCTAAAATTGAAATCTAAATAAATTTAAAAACAAAATGTAAACAATTTTGAAAAAAATATTTTTGTGCATTGCAGAAAAAATTCTGATGAAATTGCCGTACTGTATGGTAATGATATTTTTAGTAAAAAAAAAACTATAATTGTGGTTAATAAAACCAAAATATACGGTATTTAAACCATTCATTTGGTAATTTTTCCGCTCATATAGTAACGATATACCGAAATTCTGGTTTTCAAAATTATAGCTTTTATTGCCACTCACATTTAGTAAAGAATACAAAACTGAAATATAAATTTAACCGAATGAAGGGTTTTTATGCCATGCTCTAAGGTATCATGATAAAATAAACAAATTTTATTGCGTTATTTTAAACCATATTTTACTGTTAATTTTACCAAAATCATTACCACAGCGCTTCGATAAAAAATTACCGAGCTTTTTACTGCTCCCAACTTTTTTCAGTCACGGAACCCTAAACGATCAAACTTCTTTTGGTGGAATCCAGAATTTTCAAAAACGTTCATTAGCTACTTTAAATATGAAAAAAAAAAAAAAAAAAAAAAAAAAGCTCAAATTATTTCAGAAACATTAAAATGAGGAGGACATTTTTTCATCAATAAGTCTCAAAATTAGATATGTTTATGTTAGGCTACGTTTTTTGATGTATAAGTTAAGTCTATTAGTTTTAGCCGTTTAAGCGGAAATTGAGTGAAATAAGCTGAATAATAATTTTTGAAAAAGAGCTGTTTTAAATCATGAAAAAGAATATCAGGAGGAAAAGAAATGATTCGTTCTTTTTGAATTTCAAAGTTCGATAAGAAATTGTGATGCAATAATTTATGAATGCAAATCATTTAGCAATTTATTCAATGCATTGTTATTGAAAAAAAAATATTTTTAAAATTTTTTACTTGAATTTTTATTGCAATTTTCCTTAATATTAATTTCATGAAAAAATAACTTACTATTTAATAAATAATGGATATGAACGTATTACAGGTATCAAAAAATCATTACTGGTTAAAAAAAGTCACGGAACCCTATTTCGGAATAAATAACTCACGGAACCTCAGAAATTCGCGGAACATCATTTGGGAACTGCTGAAGTAGAGCCAGAAACACAGATAATTTTACCATAATCTGGTAGTTCTGACTACACTTTTTTTTCTCAGTGTGTAATACTTTTGAAAAATAAGTATTCAAAGTATCAATCGAAAGCAAAACATGTACTTCAAACTCATTTGAGTTCATCGGTTACTAAAGAAATATTTGCAGTTATGTCTGAATTCAGTTTTTCATCGAGTACTTTCTTAGTGGAAAACAATTCATGTTTTCCTTTGAAGTATATTGTCACAAGATAGAGAAATCGCTTTTCTGAGCCTAATTAGGTTTGAAAGTAATTTTTTTATTATTTTAGAGTTTTTATTTAGAGAATTTATTATTTTAGGATATAGTCCTATCGTTTTGATAAACTTGATAAGATTATGATGTATTGGGTTACCAAGCAAGGATAGAAACTGCCAAAAAGTTTGTCCATCAAATGCCTTTTACTATTGACTTTGCCCAATATTTCAGTTTTAGTTTAAAGTTTTTACTTTTCCAGAAACATCAGCAATTGTTATTGCTTTTTCTTGAAATGAGAGACAAAAATTAAAAGTTTTTGAAAAAAATATATGACAAATACGACAATTTCTATCCGAGATTCTCATCTTAAAAAATAAGTTCAGAGTAAATTTGTATAAAAACAGTCCACATTGGTTTGTTTGAAACAATTTATTCAGTTTTAAAAACAATACAAGAACTGAGGTAGGTTCAATAAAATAATGTACAAAACTCATAATAATTGAGCAAAGTAAATGACTTACATAAAAGCACAACTGTAATCATATATTGTAACAAGAGTTTAATATTTGTACTTATGAGAAATACAAATTTTTCGACAAAACTTCGCTGTTACAAGAATATTTAAGAAATTATCAAACAATAATTCACAAACTCAGGCCTAATGTAAATAATATATTGTAACCATGTTTTGCATTATTGAAAAATAATTAAAAAAAAAAAAAAAAAAACATACAACTTTTAAAGTGAAAAAATTTATTTTATGAAAACTAAAATTTATTTTATGAAAACTTGCTATGATAGTAGAGATAAAATTATTAATTTGAAGATTTTTAATGATCTTTTAAAATTGTACGCATAAATAAAAAAAAAATTTAAAGTAAAATTGTAATTGATTTTTAATGCAATAAAAAAAATTTTAAAAACAAAATTACCTACTATAAAAATAAAAACTTGATATTATTTTTGTAGCACGTAATTTCTTATAGTAGGTAGATTTTTATAATAGGTAGATAATAAACTTGATTGTGACAAACTTTTATTTTTGGGACTAAAGAAAAATAAAATATTTTGTATACATTTAATAGTTAACTTATTGTATAGAACATCTTTTTCTAAAAATTACTGATACATGGCTGTTGTTTCTTAACTATTAAGTAAATACTTGAAAAATGAAAACCAGTTTTTAGATATTAATAAAAAGCAAAGCATATGTTTTAAAATTAAAAGAAATATTTTTTTTAATTGAAAAGGGACGGTGATCAAGATTGATATCTTAAATGTGTAAATATTTAGTAAAAATTATTTATACTACATGCATCAGGGTTAAAAAGGGAGATTACTCGTGATATGCTCAAAGAACGATGAGGAGCTTCATTTAATTACTCATGATATGTTTTAAAAGCAAAATTTATGAGTTCATTATTTATTAATGAACAGTCATAGAAAGATATAAAGATGAAATAAGCAGAAGTATGTTAATTTAATTGCATTTATGTTAGTTGAGTTTTTTTATATTATTTTTTCTGCATTTGAATCCCATGACGGACAATGTAACAATGGGCAAGAGTAGAACAGTATTATTTAACACTTGAAGATGTAGCGAATAAATAAATAATTTATGGTGATAACATGTCTGATAGTTATTTTTCTGCAATCACAATAGCCCTGTCAGTATTTTAATGCTTATAAGTAATTTCTAATCTTTAATCAAATATTTAATAATTATTCAATTAAAAAGAATGTTTTTAGCAGTTAATTTTTTTAAATGCAATTTTAATTGAAAGATAAGTTTCTGCCATTATTCTTTTTTTTAATAAAAATATCAATATTATTCCGATAAATAAAATTAAACGTTTTTAATTTTTATTAAAAATTGTTTCTTGAATTTTTAAAGAGTTTCGTTTTAATTTATTAAATTCATATTATTTAGACATTTTTTCCTTTTGCCGAATTTGAATGCCTTCAATTACAAATTAGCAATTTTAGCAAATTTTCTAATAAATTTTTAGATTAAAGAGTCAATGTATATTTCTCGTATAGGTTTGTATTATGAGCTTAATAAATTTAATAGATTACATTATTATCTCTAAATTCAATGATATTTGTTCAATATGTAAAAATTTTAATAATTATTATTTTTAAGAAAAATATATAATCATTATTAGTTAAAGATTTGCTTTTTCATTTTCATCTATTCGTTGTTTTTATAGATTTGTCACCATTATTATGCTATAACGTAATAACCTATTATATTTGTTAAATTTAAATTAACAATAACGTTAATGCAACAATATGTTGCTTCAATATTTTGACAAACTTTATAACAAATCCTGAAATTATAACCAATTGCTTACCACTTAGGAAATGTAAATATTATTTTTTAAACATTTTCACTTTGAAAACCACATAATTCTGAAGCAATAAATTATATATAAGAGCATATAAATATCACATTAGCTTCTTCATTTCACATTATTACCTTAAGACATTATAGTACAAAGGAAATTTTTTTTGTGGTTATTATAATTATTTTACATTTGACAAGCTTGTACTCGAAAGTTTAAGAATTCAAACATTCAAACATATTTTGATATTATAGCGTATATATTTTGATATTATAGCGCATAGCATGTTATTAATGACATGAAACAACGTAAATTTCAAAAATAATTTTATCACAAATGTTCGCAGGTTGAGAACAGAAAAATATTTTGTTAAAAGCAGTTTACTTGTATGCAGGGTATACCATAATTACAAACCTTCATTTTTAGACTCTGTCAAAAAAGTATACACAATAAGAATGCAAATTAATATTTAAGCAAAGGAATGACATAATTAAAATTTGTCGGAAAATCCATTGAAAAGGAGGGATTAAAAACTTCAAAATCAGTTGGATTGCTGAAGTGATGTTTCGATTAATTGTTTTTCGCTTGCTTTAAATTTTCTGCCATAATCAAAGAGGCTTCTCCATTTTTTAAACTCGTCTCCCTCGCTTTTTTTCTCTTAAATATTAACTTCTGACTTATAATGTGTATATTTTTCTGACTTCATTTTTGATAAGAAATATGAAATTATATATAAAGGGTACAGGTAACGCAACACTTTGTGCATAATAGAACATATATTGACGATGTCCTTTTTTTTAATAAATCATCAACTAGAATTACGTAGCATATATGCTAGCACCAAAAATGAAGCTGTTTAACTTTATTATTGAATAAAAAGTAAATAGCGAGAGTAACGAAATAGCTTAAATTATATTATAAATAATCCATGTAAAAGCGAACATACACAATTGTTCACGTCATTGAATTTTCAAAACTGTTTTGTGGGTGCGAAGACAAACTTAGAAAAGATATTGTGTTTGTTTTTAATGTTTATGTTTTATAAAATACGTTATATTAAATGATTTTCAGCACAATATTATGTTGATCAAAAAATTTACTTTAGCTTTCAGTATATTTTGATAAGAGAATGTACCGAGTATAAAAAACATTACGTATTATTGAATTTTAAAAAAAATTGTTGAAGTTGAAAATTATTTTGATAGTTTTATGTCTAAGCAATGAGGAAAAAGTCGTTAGCAAAATTATTGAAATGTGCGACTAAGCTCATTTAGCTTTTTAAAATGCATCTTTTAAGAGATGTTTTTTGGGTAACACTAGGATAAAGTTATTACACACATAAGACAACATTGAAAATGCACATGTTGATATTATTAGTCAATGAAATTAACACTCACACTAATGTCTAAGCACCGTGTATAGAATTATGATACAGCTATTAATTCTTCAAATTTGAAATAAATGATAAATCTTGAGAAAGAAATTTTAACTTCATTAAGATATAATGTTACTCCACTGCTTTAAAAAGTGTGAAAAAGCAATTAGCAATAACTATTTCAATGATTAAATCAATAATGATTATTCACATTCAAGCTAGTGATAATGGAATACCAAATACTAGCACTTGTATTAGTATGTACTAGTGCTTGCAGATGAGGCATTAACTTTTTTATTATGTTTTCTGTAGTTCGTTGTTTGTATAAGTTTGTCATTTTTTGTAACTATTGGAAATAATAATAAATTTCTAAGGCTGTTGTCAACTAGTATTATGCCAACAAGTACTAGTAGCTGATGAAATGTAATTTCCATTAAAGTTAATATCTTGTGATATTAATTTTTTATCATACTTTTCTACATCGCATTATATGTTTCAATATTCTCAAATTATTGCCAAGATTCAATGAATATATTTAGAATTATTTTATTCGCCTTATGACTCGCTACTTTTCTGAATTAGTGAGCCATCATTTTTGAAGGACAATTAATTGTACAAGCGCAACAAAAAATTTTATATTTGTGAAACTTAAATACGACTTCATACGATTTATTGATTAATTTTCTAGAATCTCATTATCCCTTTAATTCTAATATTACATTGATTGAAAATTTTCTTCTGAATGATCTACATATTTAACTTCCAGTTAGATAAATACTTTCAGTTATGCAAATTCACACTTAAACTACGTAACACTTAATAATACTCTACATTTTCAACATGAATACTGATTATCTTCTCTTTTGATTATCCATTAACATCTAACAATGATATAAAAACATCAATGGAAGATACGACGTTGATTTAATATTCTCTAAAAAGTAATGTTCTTTTATTGTGAAACATGAATAGGTTTTAAAGAAATTATTTTTTAGTTGATCATTGTAAAATATATGTTTAATGAAGATGATGAATAAGAAAGAAATTGTAACCGAATTTGAATGAGGCGTTAATAAAGACTATTTAAAAAGTAAGATGATTTTAATACTTTAAAAAAAAATAAGTATGCTACTTTTTAGCATTTTATGGAAAATTTCATGAAGTAATGGTTTAACACAGAATGTGTGTATTTGTCTAAAAATTCTTATTATAAAGAACAAAATATTTGTGGATAAAATAAATAATGTTAATAAGTATTAAGATACTTTTTGTTTGAAAAGAGTAAAAAAAAAATTTTTTTTGGATTGACAGTTGACATATTTTTAGCTATACGGTAATAAAAGTATAAATAGATTTTTGAATTTTTCAAAATGCTGGACATAAAATCAATCTGAATCACATTATTCATGAATACACAATTGATTTACTGTACACGATTTATTGCAAATCATTGACATTCCAAATAAAGAAAATGTATTAAATAATTTTATATTTTAATGCTATCAATTTACGTTTTTATCAATTTTAAGGCGGAAAAAAGAATTGAAATTAAAAATAACTCCTAAGCTACATTAAACAAATTTAATTATCCTTTATTAAACAACTTTGTTTAAAAATAACTTCATTTTTTTTCAAGTTGTATCAATACTATATATAATCACTAACATGATTTTTATGTAATTATCAATAATCTAAAATGAATTGCTTTATTCAGAATAGTTTTATTTTTTAAAAATATAAATTTTTTAATGTTACCAAGGATTATAAAATCAGTTTTAAACATTAATTCGATAAATCAGTTTGTGGTTGATTGAACTCTTGATGCTTAGCATATTTACACATTTTCAACATCGTAAAATACTAGATCTTTTGTTTATCTGTTAATTTAATTTTTTTCCTGCAGCGTGCAAATTTATAATTTGGATTTTTTACATTTTTTTTCCTTACAATAAATTATAAAATATAGTGCTTAATGTTTAAAATACAATTTAATGAAGTTTCAATATACAATTTAAAGCATGAAAAAGGTAATGAAAAAAAAACATTAAAAATCAAGGAATAATTTGTATATGTTTATAAATAGCATTTATAAATGTAATGTATCACCAGTGTTAGTTCTAATAAATTTAGTACACTAATTGTTTTTGTTATGAGCATGTTGTGCTACAGTTTCTTACAATCAACTTACTTTACATTTAAAATACACGCAAGTTGGCATACAACTTGACACCACTCAAATCCAATAAGTGCACACGTACCATTCAGGATGGATATAAACTTTCTTTTCTCTATTCAACAAGTATATTCATCATTTGACTTAATTATTTGCACAAAATTAACTTTGGCCGAGCCATATTTAAACTACATTCTGTGTAACATCAAACAGGAAAGTCCGGAGGAAGATTATCCCTCCTCTCTTGGGCAAGATGCCATTCCATTTCCAGAAACCTGTCCACATTACTTCGTCCGTGTGCATTGGATAACATTGAATAAAGATTACTACTTCGGTGTTTGTGACTCCTAAGCATTACTCGTCTAGGGTCTACAGCAACTTGTCCATAAACTTGGGGGTGATGCGAAGATGATGCATGAGGAGGAACGGGTAACATGCGACTGCGTGCCATCCTCTCCCTCTCAGGTGGTATGGGAGGAGGTATACCCCTTTCTCTACTCGCAGCAGCCCTTTCACAAACCAAATCATACATTATCTCCTCATAAACGTGATGCTCTGCCGATGCTGCATAAGATGATGCTGATGCAACACTTCGAGCATCGATATCTTGTTCCAGGAGCGATCCCGTTGATGCCGGTCTGCCACCTGATCTGAAACCAGGAGCTTTTCGGTACCTGGGTAGGAACGATTGATGTGGAACGGCTGTGGACGGGTAGTTGCCTGTAGCACCAGATGGACCAGACATTAGTTGAGACGAGTGGGGTTCGCCTGCCGCCTGGTACGGAATAATTCTTCCAGAGCGTGTCATAGCTTCTTCCATCCTGAAGTCTTCGATCATCTCCAGAACACGAATCGCTGCCTCTGTTAGTTTAGAGTCCGTGGCATGATGTTGCCGATGGTGTCGTTGCACAAGCTTGGCAGCATTTCGAAAAGTCCGAGGAGCGTGACCCGTTACACCATACATAGGTTGTTGTGGAGTTCTGGAATGATCACCGTCCACAGATTGCGTGGATTCACTCCGCTTTCTGTACAAGGAACTAAGTTGCCTCCCACTGAGTGGCTCTGCACATTTAGGTGCTGAAATAAACAAGAGAAATGTCAATTACCATAATATAAAACACGACATTTATAATATCATACATAAGCGTAGAAGCTATAGGCATGCATTAAATCAATACTGTTTACTATTGTAATTCACGAATAGATGTTACAAGGAAAAAACGTTTGAAATAAACGGTTAAATTTGTTCTAAAATATATTTTCATTTAATCAACAGGTGTTATAAGTTTTGAAAAGGTATTGGGCTTTGTTCTAGTCAGATTAAACGATTAAAATAGTTTTAAAAAAAGTTTACGCCCTGATAAACAGTATGTTTCGCAATTCTGTTGCAAGAATGTTACTTCCCACTGGAGAAGCGATCGTAAAATGAAGTCTGGATACAAGAAGAAATAATTGAAAATAGTAAAAAAAGTATGGGTGGTGAAAAACTTTTTGTTTTATAGGTTGAAAGCAAACAAAAAGAAGTGCACTATTTTTATTTTTTTTTCTTTCTTTTATCTAAAAATTTTGTGGGAAGCCTTACAGCTGAAAAGATAGCCAAACTGTCACTTTTTTGGTAATCAAATGTCGTTCATTCAGTCTCAAAATACAAAAATTAGCATAGAGCATCTCTTTTCAGTAAAGAAATGTACAACTGCAATGAAATAATATTATTACAATATATTTATTAATACATTTTTAACACTGTGTCTTCCATGCAAAAGATTTTTTTAAAATTTTAATTAATTTTTAAAATTTTTTGTTATTTATTATTAATTCTTAATAAATCTGAAATGTGCTTTGGGTTTATTTAAACTGTAGATTAAGGTCTGTACAAATTTAAAAGCATTCCTTAACCAAACTTAGACCTACAATAGGTATTAATAATTGTTTGGGATGGATTAAATACATCTTATTGGAAGCAAGGAAAAAATTTTCATAGGTTAAAAAAATTAACTATGTAACATATTAAATCTCATAAAAAGCATAAATCCAAACTATGTTTTGATATTTTTCTAAAATCAAATATGGTTTGAAATTTTTTTTTTTGAGTTTATGTAAGTTTTTTTAGTTAAAGTTACTAACAATAATCGAAAATCAGAGAAAATATTAAGTGAAAAGAAAAAAAAAAAAAAAAAAAAAAAAAAGAAACAGGGAAGCTGAGCTATTTGGCGGTTTACCAATCAGTATAATTTCCATTTTTTTCTCTGTTTTGTACAGAGGGCAAGACCAAACAGTTTCGGATATCCGCTTGCTTTTCTTGTTTGGATAGGAATCTGTTTTCATTCTATAATTCTCTTTTTATTTCTTAATGAACGTTATAAATTTTTAATTAAAAAAAATTCTGATGCAGAAACATTGGCATAATAGCAAACGGAATGAAAAAAAAGGAAACTTCTAAAGTATTTTCATTACAATATCTCAAACAAGAAAAATAAATTACTAAAATCTTGGCAAGGAGTCAGAGAATGCAAAAAACCATAAAGATTCCAATTTATCTTCGTCATTCAAATTTATAAATATTTTAAATATTAAAGCTTATGATATTATTCAAATATATATATGCTAATGCATCTGATCATTATAAAATCAGGTAGAAATTCTTAGTATTCTTACTTCCAATTACTTTTAACACTAATGAGCTTACTATAAACACCCAATCAAAGAGCATATCCGACAACTTTTTCAAAAATGAGTTGCTAGTGAGAAGATGTAAATTGAAAGATCAATAACAAACAAATACATTTCTACATTTAGTCAGAATTTCATCAAACCAACTTATGATAATCATGCATTTACACCCATATTTAATTGTAGTGGCAGTTAAAATCATTCTTAATAAAATTTTTAAATACAAGAATAGAATTGAAAAGTTTTACTATCACATTAAATTGAAAAATAAAATCTTCTGGGAAATTTATAGAATTGACAGCCGTCAAAGAGTTATTTTATATGTTACTTTTATAAAGCTTTTCTTTCTAATGCAACAAAACAATCGTTTTCCTTTCAGTTCATATCGTTTTTAATGTTAGCTGCAAACAAGAAACCTTTTTTGAAGGTTTTTTTAAATCTCAAACAATTTTACAGATGAATGTCACCTGAAGTATTTATGGCTTTGCTATTCCTTGCCTTCATTACGTTGCATAGTTGAAACTCTTAATTCGAACAGTCATCATAAGATAAGTCATCAATTTTGATTTTAATTACTTAATATTGTTTTTAGTATTTTTTTATAAAATTTTGAAACGAATTTACGTGTTGTAAGATTGTTTTTTAAGTTTTCTTTTAATAATTAAAATTTTTTTTAAAAAATTAAAAAGCTACTTAAACTGCCTGACTCGATTTGAATGAAAATGTAGGAACTGAAGCAATGGGGCCGCTACGTTAGAACCGACAAGTAGGAACCGTTCGCTTATTAAATTTGGTTGCTCTACCCCGAAAAGTTTAAAAAATAATAACTGTGATGAATAGTGAGCAAAATAAAAAAACCACCTAAAATAACTTTTGATCTAATGATCGGATCTTCGCGTTCTGGATCTCATTCTTAATGATTCGAAGGGGTGATCTCAAATATGCTAATTAGTTAGTGCAGATGACATTTTTTTAAGTTACAAAATCAGACACAAAAACGTATTTTCGCTGGAAAAAAAACTTACCTTTTTTTCCCGTCGGATTCGGATTTCTGACCCCCAAGATATAGGGTGTAGCTGCAATCTGGGAAATATGATCCCAATAGTTTGGACAGGAAAGCAGTCCAAAGTCATAAAGTACAAGTATAAAATTTATTTGTTCAAAGGTAATTCTATGCAAAAAATAATTTTTAGAAAATATTTATTATTTTGTTTATTTAATATTAGTCGAAAATTTTTTGAATTGTTAAGTATGCAATACTTACATCATTTTAAAGAATATAATTTTATAAGGCAAAATACAAAATTGAGTGAAATCGATAGAATAGTTTTTAAGAAATGGAGTTTCAAAAACGTTGTAGTTTAAAAATTCGATTTCGCAAGAAATATTCGACCGATTTCGCTCAAACTTTGTATTTTGCCGTGTAAAATTATCTTCTTTAAAATGATCTAAAAAAAGTGCATTACTTACTATTTAAAATTTTTTCGACTCAATATTAAATAAAATAATAAATATTTATAAAGAGTTATTTTTTGCAAGGAATTGATTATCTTTGGATGAATGAATTTTACAATAGTGTGGAAAAAGTTTTCAATCCGTTTAAAAAAATTTCGAGATATGACGAAATACGCAAAAAGTAAAATTAACATTCAGGGGTCCAAACTTTGGAGCGATCTCCTGACTTAACTATTGGGTACATATAGCCCAGATTGCGGATGCCCCGTATTTTTTGGGGGTTAGAAATCCGAATCAGTCGAAAAAAAGGTATGTTTATCCCGTTTTTGTTTGATTTCTTAACTTAAAATATCATCTGAAATTATTAATTAGTATATTACCCCATCAAGCCATTAAGATTGCGTCATAGAGCGTGAAAATCAGATCATTAGATCAAAAGTTATTCAGAGTGGAACGTTTTTTTTTTTTTTTTTTTTTTTTACACACAGTACACTACTGTTAGAATTTTCATTCTAAAATTATGATAAAATAACTGGCAGCAGTCCTTCCATCCGATTAACCGTAAAGTTCAAGGTAAAGAACTTTTTTTACCTTAACGGTTTTGAAAGCGTTTACTACTAGAATGGTTATAAAACCATGAATGCAAAACTAAACGTTTTTTTTTTTTAAACATTTACAATTAGCATGGTTTAAAAATCTAAAAAAAGAAATTTAACTGGACTTGGGAGCTAAACCTTTCGTTAGGCAATAGGGATTGGAGAGTGCAGGGTACTAGAAACTCTTTCTGTTGTTCCAGATTGGAGGAAATATTGTGGTGTCAACCCTGGGATTCGAACCCTAGTTCTGTTGGACATGAGAGTGACAGATTAGCCCACTCGGCTATAATATGTAAGCAGTTGCAAGGATCTAAGTGGTTTTATTAGGGTTGGTGCGATAAAATTCTGGTTGTTTCACCGTATTAAGTAAAAGCAGCTAATAAACGGTTTTTATCACCTTTAACAATTTGAATACCATCTCATTTATAGTTAGTTGATTGTTTCGTTTGAATATGGTAAAATAAAAATGAAACAAATTGATATTTAACCAATTTTTTTCAGAGACATTTCTAACTGTGTATTAACTTTAAATAGGAAAATGTTTAAAAATGCCTTAAATTTTATTATATTTCATTTACATTGCCGGCAAATAATGTGAGTGGCTTCTTTGATAACAGTTCTAAAAAGAGAGAGGAGAGTGATAGTACACATCGTTTATGCATAGTCGATTAAGGATTAATAACAAGAAATAAAACTCATTTACAGATTTTACCAGAACCTGAATCAAGTCAAACAGCAAAGACTACTGCTCTACTATGTTGTGGCCGGGTAACATTTCAAGCTCACTCATAGCCAATGGATAGTTCAACCTCTCGAAGTATACCAAAGAAAACAAGATTTACAAAAGTGCGAAACTAATTACGAAAATACCACTTTTCGTTATTAAATTGCAATGATATCCTTTTTTCAACAATTTTACGAAATAGTTTGAAATAAATATCACTAACATTTACTGATTCCAGAAAACTTTTATGAGAAAAATTTGCAATTTTCCTACAAAATCCATGTCTTTAGTTGAAAAGGGTGGTAATTTATTTGTTTGTTTTTCAGCACTGCTACATTCTACGTTTTACAAACTTTTGGTTACGAATATTCTAACAGCATTAATGCTTCTCTCAACCTATCAATACATCTTACTTCGAATATTTAAGTCTGTTGGGTTGTTTTATGATTTTTCCAAATCTTGTTTTCTATGGCAGACTTTGAGAGCTTGAACTATCGATTGGCGATGATGTAGTAGATTTCGAACTGTTATCTGGCGACAACGTAGTAGAGCTTGGATCTGTTTTTTTTTTCTCCATCGCTTACAGAATGCATCAGGTTCTGATAAAATCTGTAAATAAGCTTTATTTCTTCTTATTAATCTTTGATTAGTATCGACTATGCAAGAACGAGCTGACCAATATTGGGCTATCACTCTCTCTCTTGTCTTTTTAGATGGGTTATCCAAATAGTAAACTTCTACTTTACTGCATTGGCCTTAAAGTTACGAATTTGGAGAAAAAGCAATAACTCAACTGGACATGTTTGCTTGAATATAAAATGTTTATGATATTGAACCAATGCATTTAAAATATTTTATTTTTGTAAATATTTTTTTTCAAAACTGTTATCAAAAAATAAAATTTGTCGTATAATGGGGAAAAATGTAATCAATTAAACATTTTCATCAAAGGTGTTTAAAAGCTGCTCTTTACGCCTTTCATGTAGAACGAAAAAAAAAAAAAGGGTTTAGATCACAAGGTAATTATGTTTCTTCGGAGCAAATGAATGCCAAAAAGGCATTAAAAATTCTATTAATCTGATTTTTTTTTAGAATAAAAGAGTGAAGAAAAAGATGGAAAGTAATATGTATTTCGCAATTAAAAGAATGAAAAAAAAAGAAGAAAAAAAAAGACTAGCTTTAAAAGCTGCAGTATGATATGTGTTTCATAAATGAAAGAATGAGAAGTATAAAAAGGGCTTTAAAGGCTGCAATATAATGTGTTTTTCATGAATAAAAGAATAGGAAAAAAAAAATCTTCCGAAAAAATTAAAAACGAAAAGAACTTACCCGTTACAAGCTGAAATCGCGCGCACCTTGTCTTCTCTTCGAGCATCGTGACATAATTATTGCTAGGTGGAAATTCCTGAATACTCTCTAAGTCATAATACTCTACACCACTAAGCAAGAAATCAGAGGAACTCTCACCACCTCCTTCTTGATCAATCTCGGCCTCGCCTCGAGAGCTGCTCCTGGAGCTCCTGCCTCCCGTGAACGTGGACTCTGAAGATGAACTAATTGCTCTCCGAAAAGGACGATCCTTCCACTCCTCATCTGTCATAGTCCGAGGTGATAGATCGCCGCCGCTATCCCGGAATGTCGTACTCGTTGCTGACGAATCACTCGGAGATCGTTGTGAATCGCCTCGATCTGTAAATAGCATAGAAGATTGAAATAATTGATATGTCAAAGGTTAATGTTGGAATTTTATTTTATTAATAAAAATCGAAAGGCGTTTGAAATATATTTAAATAACGGTTCATTGAAAGTTTCTGACGTTTGTTCATGTCGATAGCCTAAAAATAACGGTAAACAAAATATAGATGATGGATATCGTATGCATCACAGCCAGGAAATATAAAGTTTTTCTAAATCATTTTCAAAAAAATAGGTTCATGATTTAATAGTCTTGAACGATAAAAATTTGATACAATTTTAATAAGGTATTAAATTGAACCATGTTCCCTACAAGTTGAACTATAGTATCATGTAATCAAGTTTCAAAATTAGAATATTTGATTTAACTTTAGCACCATTTTAAGATAGCTGCGGTTTAAAGGCTATTATGGTGGAACGCGCTCCAAATTTCTAGCAGTATGCAGATCAATAACTCTTAGACTCCGTTGAGTGTTTGTTTTGAATAATGTTTACAGTTTCTTTCTTTATTAAGCATCCTTGAAATAAATATTAACACATTTTTTAGACTTTTGTAGCCCATTCTTTTAAAAAAGGTGGTTTAAGTATCGAGTGCTCTCCGGTATAATCCTATAAACTTTTGGCAAGGTGTTAACGACGCACAGAAGACCAAACGTATAGACGTAAAAATTAATTCGATCCAAGTTTTCATGAGTAAAGAATGAATTTTCAACTAGCTAGCTCTGAAGAACTAGCTCTGATGCTTATATCCCATGATGCCTGTATACATATATCATCTAGGTCCCAGACAAATTTAAATATTCATTTGGTAGTGATTAATCAGTTTTCAACTTTTAATTACTTTAAATACAATCTTTACCTTTCCTGAGCGATTGTCTCAGATACATAAGATGATCCAACGTGACGTCATTCATGTGTGAAGTAGTGTGAGGTTGCCTGGATGATCTATCAATCATTTTGAATTTACCAGCAATTGATCTAGTTCCCATTTTGATTTTCGTAGACTTTCCATCCTGTCCATCCAAACTTCGGGGCCTACCGGATGTTGTTGAAGAGTCGGACGCACTGACATCAGAACCACTCCTTCGCACTTCGGGAGCACTAAGACTGTCTGATACTTCAGGTGTAGCACACAAGCTCTTGTAACCACTGTCAATGGAGTTGGAACCAGCATATGCTATAGATTCTGGATCACTGTTTGGTATCTAAAAAGAATTTCACGAATGAAGAAGAGTACACAAATCTCAAAACATTTATATTTTCAGAGTTGGTGTAAATAAAATAGAACTTACAATCAATAAAATAAAATAGAACTAAATTATTCATATAGCTTATCTTCTACAGCGATCCTTTTTTTCTCAATGATTACAATCGCGTGGGTAAAAAATAAGCGAGACAGTAAAAATTCTGGTATTGAAAAATAAAAGACTTAAAGAATGAAAAGTTTTATTTAAAAAGAAATATATTAATTGAAAATATATATATTAATTTAAAGTCAAAATCTGAAGGAAAAAAAATATGTTATGTAGCTTCAGGTATATCTTTAGATTACTGCTGTAGTCTAAGAAGTTATCAAAAATTAATCCCAACCTATTCTTGTTTCTTTTCTTCAATGACGATATAAGATCTATATTTTTGATTTTCTCTCCCATTCATTGTTCAATTATTCCTCCTCAACTGCAAAATGACTCTTGATTTGAATTCTCATTGCTCAATATACAGTAAATTTGTATTTTGACTTAAAGATTTTCACGGGGAAAAATTTAGCATAAAAATTTGTTAAGATTTGTCTCAGGCTTGGTTTTCGAAATTTGGCGAACATTTCTGATATTTGGCTAATTTACAGGCTAGTAGTTTGAAATTCTTAGCTCAGGCCCTTCTTATGTGATGGCGTTATGTATGTGTTTAACATACTGTATAATAATATCATTGTATGGTTCAGGTGTCTTTTATAGATTTGCAATTAGATAAGAGAGATATACCTCTTACTTAGTTCCCATCATTAATTTATAATTTCATGGAAAGTAAAAATATTTCCTAATGAATTTAGTTGAGACAGTTATATAAATAATTTAATTTAATAAATTAATTTAATAAAATAAAATCTTTGCTTTAATATTCTGACCAAACAAAACAACTATGCGTTGGTACATTCATAATAATATCTGTAGCTAAACCCAATTATTATAAATTCGCTGCTTGAGCTAAATGTGTAGGTTCGTTCAATGTGGTTAAAATGAAGTATAATTTTGAAGCTCCACAGTTATAAGTTATTACCCAATTTCCTTGAGAACATGTGATTTATTAGAAAATTAAGCAATTAAAACAACTTTTTATGATTTAATCTGTGCTCCGTTTGACAGAAGGTAGATTCTCATTGTAGCGTGCTTAGAAACTTCACGTAAATAATCAGAAATATGTGACTTGATTCACTTTTATAAAGATACACGAATTACAAAAATCCCTAATTTAAATTTTTTTATTCGAATGGAAAATTGAATAAAAGAGTAAGAACTCGTGAAAACTGATTACAGTTCATTTTTTAGTGTTATTTAGCTTTTATTTAGTGTTATTTTACCGTTGGATTTAGTTTTTTACTGATTTATAAGGCCTTCCTGCTCATCTGAAAATTCTAAGTTTTTCTCATTTTTTGTTTTTTTGTTTGTTTATCGAAATAGTATCCCTTTGAACATGTAAACACACCTAGAGTATTTTCTTTCATCATCCATGTATGTGCGAAAACTGAAACATGCTATGTAAAATGATTACTACTTATCATTGTTCTAAGGTTCAAGTAAATTTGGAGATCATGAATTATTTTTTTTATAACAAAGACAGAATCATCGAAATTATACTTGTTAACAAAATGGTTTAAAGATAACTGGTCTAAGATGAACTATTTAGATGTGGAACCTTTATAGTGAATAAGTAAACCAAAATATAGCACTATTTTAATTAGAATTAAGGCGTTCCGTCAAATATCTCTCGACAAGAAATCCATTTATTGTGAGTTTGAAAAATACGTTAAGATATTGAAAATCATAATCGTTTTCATTATATAGAGGTCAAAAATTAATCAACCGTGGAAGAAATATTGTACCATAAATCTTCTTTGGTGAGCTACACTGAATTCTAAAATCTCAAAGGATTCATTTAATGAATTAATTTTCTTCAGGCTCGTGCACGTACCGTCAAACGGGGTGACTTGGTGCCATCCTGGATTTTCGAACTCAAGTGGCAGATGTCGCCAGAGGAATGAATCGATCGAAAAAGGAAAACTACCGCTAGGGTAGCGGGATAGTAGGACCATTTTAACTAGGATACTACACCAATCAAATTAAAACCTAAATTGTAACCGACCATTGTTTGTGTCGACGTGGATTTTTGGTGTTGTGATCTGGAAAAGAAGTGTGGTCTGGTAATCATATTTCGGAAGCAGCCAGAAAAAAGGTAAGTTCAGTTTTTTGTTACCAAACTATCAAAGAAGTTCTACACGCTTCGACGTTTCAAAATGATTTTTTGTTTACCAGTTATAACCCTTAATTCAATTTTCGATGAAGTGTGGGGTGACATGGTGCCATCTTGTTTTGCAGTGTTTTGGTCATTTTTATGATTCTAGAGTGTTTATTGTTTAAGTGGAGAGACAGCCATTGATGTCCTAGATGTTGACCACCCGTCTACAACAGTCTCTGGTCAACCGTTGACAAGCAGTGAGTCAGCCAATGACGCAAAAAACACTGGCACTGTGCAAGGTGACTTTGCTGCAGTAAAATATAAAGGAAAAATGTACCCGGGTCAAATGATTTCTGATTTCGACAGTAGCAACGAGGCATGTGTGAAATGCATGGAGGAAAGTGGACAATTCTGGAAGTGGCCTGACACCCCGGATGTTTTGTGGCACAAAAAGAAAATAAATCCTGAAGATGATTTGTCCTCCCGAACCTCTACCAAATGGCGACAAATTTCTGGTTATTCTAAATTCAGATAAACTGAAGAGAGAATTTCTATCTCAAATTTGTAGTTTGTGTTTCGTTTAATAAATTGAGTAATTTTGAAAAACATTTTGAAGAGTTTCTTTAATAAATAGCATTTTTCCATATGTATGGCCTTTTTTATTTTAAAATATGAAGGTATACTCATAATTTTTTTTTATAATAGCTAAAATGACAAGGAGATGAATTCTGAAGGGTTAGTAGTTGCCAGCTATCGTTTCTAATAGATTTAAACGGGGAAACATGCGTGGCACTTAGTCACCCCCACGTGCGGGGTGAGAAAGTGCCACTTAGAAAAAATTATATCTCCCCTTCATGATATCTTAGAATCATTTTTAATATGTGAATTGAAAGCTAATATGTGTAATTATGTTGCATTAAATAATAAACCCGATAGGTGAAAAATTAGAGGAAATATGACACGAAAACGTCAAAAAGTGGCACATAGTAATCCCGTTTGACGGTACTTCCAGAAAAGTACAGAGCTGCGGCATTATATTTAGTCTATTGTCAGTGTTGAATTTAAACAATTAGAGTATAAATCATTTCGGAATTGATAAAACAAGTCGTTTTTAACATTTACGGTAACTGAATAACTAAGTAAACTAAGTAAATATGTTATCATGGTAACATAAGTAAATATGGTGACTAAGTAAATATGTTGTTGAAATACTCATCTCATCATGTAAACAACAGTCAAATTTTCTGACAAGACTAAAAATAATTTTAGTGATAGGTTGCACCAGAATAACAAAACTCTTTAAGAAATGTTATATTATTCTTTGAATGTATTTTCTATTCCATTTATATTTTCTATTGAAATGTTATTCGTTAAGAAATAATGTTAAGAAATGACAGCATCATTATTCAAACTTTGAAACAGAAAATTTGCCTGTCAGTATTTTTTTAAAAATAATGGATTTATAGTACGAAAAAAAAAATGTGGGAGCAGATTTTAAACTGTTAAAATTAGAACTGTTAACTATAGAAAACAGATCTAAAATTGAAGAAGTAACTCATGTTTTGAAATAAGTCAGGAAACACACATACTGACCTGTTGATGGTGGTGTCTGTGAGTACGGTGTGTTCGAACTCGCATTTGTTCTGGTTTGCGTTGTCGACCTTGATACCTTAGCTGCTGGTAAACGATATCAAGATCTGAATCATCTGAATCTGCATTGGAATTAGCTAGCTCTCCTATTGTATCCAACAATGGATTAGATGGTGGATTCAGTCCCAGCATGGCAATGGGATCGCTCTTTGCCGACTCCGGTGAAGATTGAGATGGCAGCTGACCAGAAATTTTAGGTTTAGAACTTTCTGGCGTTCGAATAGAAATAGAGGGACTGGGGTTTTCTGTTACGGATGGAGGCGGTGTTGCTGTATGACTCTGTATCTAATGATTGGAAAAAATATTTCAGATTAAAGGAAAGAAAATAACAACTGTTATACAAATAATTTGCAAGCTTGATTCTGATGTAAGGATTAAGTGCAGGGTTGTTTTTAAAGTGTCATAAATAAATAGCTATTGATGATAACGTTGAAAAGAGAATCGAGTTTAATTGAACGCTTCGGAAGGTTAACATACAAATATTCTAGAATGTAGTTTTTTTTTTCTTCATAAATACGATTATTCAAATATATAATAACAGTAATAATATATTGTATAATGTAAAAAATAATCAGTGAAAAATGGCAAGCAAGTATTTTAATCAAATATAAGTTAAAAATTTCAAAATTTTCAATCTACACAACTAATAGTATTTTATTTTTTTTGTATAGAGTATGAAACTTAGGTTTGCCAGTACCAAAATATGAAATTCGATGCAAAAATAAATATTTGTACTTTTTTTTTTTTATAGCGCAAGAGAATAAATATTTTAGTACTTCTGTTTATGAAAATTAATAAAAGTTTTGAAAGCATATGCAGATTCAAAACGTGATGGGAAATGTGCAAGAAACTTAGTAAATTAACTGAGACGATATTTCTATAAAGTTTAAAGGTATTGTGATTTAAATAAAATTCTAAACCAAAGTCATGCATAAAAAGATGTTTCAGATTGCAATGCGGCATGAAATTAGATGCATTAGATTTGATCCTAGATTAGATGCATTAGATCCTTTAACGAAATCTAAACATAAATTATCTAATTAAAATTTACCAGTTTTGATAATTTTGTAACAAAGATATCTAATTGATCTGGGCTATTTTAATAGTAATTCTGTCTAAATCATTATTTACAAACAAATAAAAACCCACTTTAACTCACTTTAAAAACTGATTTTACCCTTATGAAAATAGGGAATTTTTTTTCAGGCATCAGAAACTAGTCATAGACTGCATTAAGTTCATTCTTGCAATTATTTCTTTCCAAAAGTTCATAACACTGGGCCATAAGCCACTGTTGAATTTAGAATCCTCAAATGAACACATAAAATAAAATTTAAATTATAAGCATTAAATCTTTTTTGAATTAAACCAATTAATTCCTCATATGTTTTTTAAACATACTATTGATAAGAAATAGCTACCATTGGTGTTAATTATAATATACTCAAAGAGAAAAGCATCTTATTCTATATTGAAAAATATTCGTTTTATGAGGAGATGTATCTGATTTATGCGAAGAAGTAACTAATATTACTAATAACATTCTGTTTGCTCTTGTGGCTAATATTACTAATGGCATTCTGTTTGCTCTTGCGGTTATCATGTTTTTTAATATTGTATTTTTTTCAAAATGAAACATTTTATTGTGTGTGCGATATATCTTTAATGAGTGTTACCATTTTTTTAAAAATTCAAATAAATAGAATCCAAACAAAAAGGAGAACAATCACCACAAAGTTAAAAATAGTAGATCAACTTACTTTAGTAGGCTTGGATATGGCTGTGGTACTTTCAATTGATAAAACTGATTTACTATCTACAGGTGAAAGATTGGGGCTTGAAGAGCTCAACGGAACCATAGAACATGTGACTGAAAAAATTATAAAAAAAATAATGAAGGAAATTTAATTACTGCATAATTTTGAAAATTATAAACTAAATTTCCATTATGATATAATCAAAACAACGTAATAAACATTCGTATTAAAAAATTAAAACAATCTTTCAAAAAACATTTGAAATGTTCATTGTGATTTTAGTATTCTTCTAATTGCTCCCCTTTGAGGAATTTTATTGATAACTGTATTGTTTTGGAATTTGAACGTGAATAGTTCACAAGACAAATCAAAATTATTAATCCTCAGATTTCCATTAGAGAAGGAGTAGAAGTTTTTGAAACATCATGTACTGAATAATTGAAACGTTGAAGCTAATCCAATATTTTATTGAAAAAAGTAATTATTTAATTAGTAAAGTAATTACTTTACTAGTTTTATTAGTATTATATATATAATACATACAGGTAGCGATGGAAAGTATTAAAAGCTTCGAGAGTGTTAAGATTAGCGGAACAAAAAAATATTGGATCACTTTACGACAAGACTTTACTAGATTAGAAATTACTTTAGAAGTCCAATTTTTTAGTACGTATAAACTGTACAAAATTTATTACATTTTTAAAAAATTAAGAAAATGTTAATTTTTGAATGATTTTAAAGACGGTAAAATGTATTTTTAATAAAACTTATTACAATTTATTCAGTAGTTTTCAAAAACAGTAGTTGTGAAGGTATTTTGTAACAGCCTTGTATAATAATTTTTTTATTGATTTATATTAAAAACGTGTTTAAAATTTCATCTAACATAGATTCACATACATAATAAACAATAGTGCTGCCTTTTGTAAAATTATTGCTATATTTTTGAGTATTTGGAATTTTTAAAAACATTTACAAGAAATAATTTTAAACAGGTCAAGGAGTAGAAAAATAAAATAAAAATTGGGAATATAGAAAAACTGAATCACCTTAAAAATTATTTAAAAACTCCTCTTCACTCTTTGAAACTTTTCAATTTTATATAAACTTTATTCTCGCGTTGTTAAGGCTTTAATATTATTGCTAGTTTTTCAATTTTTTTTAAATTTATATATTATTGCAGTTTAAAAAAAGCAGGTGATTTCCCTTCATCAGATCGGACGATTTCCTTTAAAGAATTACTATTAAGTGTTAAAAGAACTTTCATCTACTTATTGAATAGTTACTTAATAATCTCCCTGAGCAAATGTATTTTATGTAACTAAATTAGTTCAATGAAAGCTACTGAATTTTTAAAAAAATATTGAGAGTAAAAAATTAAAAAGATATAAGAGACTAAAAAATTACAAGTAAATAAACGAAGGAAAGAAACAAAAATGTCGCCAAAACTTCTCCTATTACATTTTAGCACTAAAATTTAAAAAAAAAAATAATGATGTATTAATAATGATTAATCTTATATAATCATTATTTTATGGTTAAGTTAAGTCTTATTGGTTTATATTTGCGTCTAAGATAGTTTTAAAAGTATAAATCTGGAAAATGAACTGCGAAAGCAGTTCCGGGGGTTTGCGAGCGCCAGCGAGCAGGGGGCGAAGCCTCCTAGTTTTTAAATACTTCTTAAACATTCTACACTCATTATTTCTTTGTAAAATATTGAAAAAAATATGCTCTTGATTATGATTCTTCATTTTGTGATCTTGATTACATTTATGTTGGACTGTCAATGTAAATTATTCTAATTTTTCATAGTAATTTGAAAGTTATTTTTGATTCAATAGTTAGCATTAGGAGAAAATATCACGGGAACTTTAAAGCTATGCCAAACAGCTTAAATTTTTTCTGTTATTAACATTTATTTTTTAATAAGCGGTATTCAATACATTAAGATGGATGAAATTAACATTAAGGTTATATCTGTAATGGTATCCACAAATAACCCTGTATTAAAACACACTCAATTACAATCAGTCATCCTTTCAATTCATCAATTTCAATTCCAGTAGCGAGCATGAAGAACAGTATCAATGACTGGAATAAAAAAAAAAATTTGATTAAAAAAGTTTGATTCGAATTCTTCGGAAAGCAAAATAGAACCTGAGGGTAAGACATTCCTGACTATTATTGATGATATAATTTGATATGATGAATTTTCTAAATAAATATTCCTTTCAAAATGCGCACAAAATAATTTCGACATGAAATAAAATACACCCAATAAAACAGAATGTTTACTATTAACTTTAGAAATTTATTTGTGTACAGAAAACTCCTTTTTAAATGGAAGAGAGCAAAAATACACAATATTAATGTTTTTTAAAATTGTTAAGAAGACAAAAGAAAAAAAAAACTTTTTTGATTATTAAGAATTATTCTCTGCGAAAATTTCGTATCAATTTAAAAAGGGAAACGAAATATAAATTAACACAAACTGAAGAATTGATAAAAACGAGTTTAGAAATTCTTGGGGAAATTATTCTACTTATAGCTCAAAAAAGAAAGTTTTCTTCGTAAATTCTGTTTCACCTTCATAAATAGTTTAAAATTTTAAGTATAAAAAATTAGTTCAGAAAAACATTGAGTATGCCATAAAATTTTAGTTTGCTGAAAAAAATTTCAAAATATCAAAATGCAAAAAATTTATGTAAATAAATTTCCCCATTCCGTAATCCTAATTTATCCTCTCATAATTTGTTTTCAGTTTGATATTTTGAATTTTTTTTTTAAGAGTTTGCGATGAAAAGTTTCTCCCTTGGTATAGCCTCTTTTTTAAGATTTCAAATGTATGAACCAATTGTTTCTCTCAAAATTTACATTTTATTTAATAAAAACTAATTAAACAATGTAAAAAAAATTACCGCCAATACAATCGGTATGAAAGTAATCCGTGAGTGTCCATATACCATGGAATCGCATGTCAGTAGATCTCAGTTACATTTTTGCACTACCTTACAATAATGGAACAGACTAGAGATGTGCTGGTCCTAAAATTTTTCCGGGTTCGGATACCCAATAAAAATTGAATCTTTTACCAGGCCGGTTTTGGGTCTCCGATAAAATTTGGATTTTTTTCTCGCCCGGTTTTGAGTAGTCAGTGGTATTTAACGACTCATTCTCTTTTTTCTAGATTTTCCTATTGGCAGTAGCTGGTCCCAATTATAATATAAGCTTTTATTTCTTTTATTTGTTATATGAACTAAAAATTACCCGGAAAATCTACTTGAGAAATAACTTCCGTCTACTCTGCCGCGTATTACAAACTATATAATTTTGTATCTAACAAATATTTTGCAAGACATCATTTTAAGGAAATTTATTGCATGCATATAAATAGAAATATATTTTTATTTTCAGATTTTTTTAAACTAAATAAAAAAAAAAAACATTAAAAAAAATAAATACATCTTTTTTTAAAAAAAATTATTATAAATTATTTTTTTATTTGATTTACTTAAATTTACAATGGAATTTATTAATGTAGCTTCTGTTAAACGTTAAGACATTTTCAAAAGTTCTTTTTTTTTTAAATGACAGTATGTTAAATTAAAAACGTTTAAATTATTAGGGCACAATTTTCAATCATTCGATTACAACGCAATTTACATGCAAATAGATCTATCTTAGAACACTCTCTTAAACATTTCGATATTTGGTGAGAAATTTTACCTTCTAATCAATATTGGACAGAAGATTCATAAAGCAGTTTTAATGTCTTAATTTTACAATTTTATCTTCGCATCCAAGTATTTTTGCACTCCCCAAAAGATAGAACAACTTCTAAATGAAGCAAAAAATATGGAGGGGTGCGAATTTGATTTCTGTTACGTTAAACGGTGAAAAAAAAAAACATGAAAACCTGTCATGGTTAACTTGGCAGCAAGAGAATTTTTACCAGACTAGTTAAAATTTAGATTTATTGAGATTACAAACAAGATAATAAGAGATAATAAGATAATAAGATGAGATAACAAGCTTTTATTAAATAGTGGAAAATTACCGATAACTCAATTCATTCATATATGCTTCTTCTCAATATAAATGCAAATGAAGTTATACTGAAAAGGCATTAAAAAGTCTACAAATGAGTTTTTGTAGCAATTTTTAATAACAAAAATAAAATTTTGAAAAAAATACGTTAAAAATTTTGCAAGATATGGACATTTAAAGCAGCACTTTCGTACTGAGCATGAGTGGAACACATTTAAAACAATGGTTTCATAATTTTGTAGTGAATCATATTTGGTAATTTATGAAAAAAATCCGATTAGAATATCTTGAAAATTTAAAAAAATTTTTAACAATTTTCTAATTAGTTTTTGTACATTTTTAAAGAAAAATCTAATTGATAAGGGGTTTTCCACAAATTTTCATTTTGTGTCATAAAACAAAATTTAATAACAAATGATAATAACCTGAATGATATTACCTTGCAATAATCCTCAGGACAATAGTAATTGCGCAAGGAAAAAAAACCCACATGAAATGAAACATTATTTAATAAGGAATGGCCCCCTATAATGCCGGTGCCATTTTTAATCATTTTTTAATGGTGCGAAATGAAATTTGTGAACACCCTCTTTTATTTACAAAAACTACGTAGAATATTTTGTGATAAACTTTTCAAACTTTCAAGAAATTTAAATCGAAATTTTTTTTTATAAATTATAAAATACAATTCACAACAAAATTATGAAATTATTTTTTCAAATATTTTCTGCGCGCGCAGTATGAAAGGATTATTTTTAAATGCCCATATCTTGTTAGAAAACTAGAGATAGGTATGAGAAATTGCATGACCTAAACATCTCTAAAGTTGTAAAATAATTCTACAAGTATTTTTTGAGATATTTTATAAAAAATATCAAAATCTGGAAGTATTATTCCATTATTGTAGAGTAGTGAATGTTTGATTATAAAAATAGTTGGAGGAGATGAATAGTCATATTATAAAAAATGGTTCTCTTAATTTATCTTATATTGTACGCATTATAATATTAAGTAAAGCTTAACACCCTCCATCTTTTCTCTCTGATCTGCGGGTAGATGACTTTTAAGAGTACTAGGTATTTACTTTCTAAACAATTCGCTTTATGAATCCTAATTGCACTATAAGTTTGGAAACTTAGCCTGCATGATTCTCTAGCATTTTGTGTGGATCCAATTTGTTTGACTCAGCTACAATTTTTTTTTTTTCTTAACGACTTATTTTTATATAATTCTTTCTTGAACCAAGCAGCCTTTTATTGTTTGCTCACGTATGTGATAAGATTTTGTTTATAAGAAGGTTTTTTTCCCGGAAAACAAAGCAATCAATTTAACAATTGATTCAGTTTTTTCAATACTTGTAGTATGAGCCGTTTTGGCTCAGGTGATAGAGCGTTCGCCTTCCAATGAGGTGAACCGGGTTCGAATCCCAGCGATGGCTGGTCGATACGAATTCCGCATCCGGCTTGCACCGACCACAGTGCTTACATAAAATGTCCTTAGTGGTAGAGTCACGGGTTAAAATCCCCTTGCCGTGAGGCTAACCGTGGGACATTTTCCACTCCATGCAACGCGAATGCCGGTTAGTTTCACCAAAAAGTCCTCCACGAAGGCAATTTCTCCCAATACTTGATCCAGGAGTTCCCTTGTCTTCTGGATTGGGTTCAAAATTGCAAGGCTACGGACTTGAACATTAGCAGTCGTAAACAAGAAAAATTGGGCCAGCTGTTCAATGACGATTATAATATAAAATGAAAAAATAAAATAAAATACCTGTAGTATTAGTGACTGGTGAGGAGGTAGTCGTTGTCACCGTGGACGACGGTATAGGACTAGTTGGAGTTACCCTTTCGGGAGTTTTGCATTTTGATGGACCCATTGAGGATCCTTTCAATCTGTCACCGACCACCACATGCTTCAGAGGCTGATTGCTTGAGGTAGTCATGGTCTGATTGCCGAAGATATCTTCGAACACAGAGTACATGTGCCACATTTGTCGTGTTACGTCATCTCCTTGAAGAATAAGTTCCAGCTGAAGGGATTAAAAAGAATTGATGTAAGTAAAGCATAGAGTCACAAAAGTACAAAAAAAAAATGATACATTAGCTGCATGTAGCTATCGTAATTTTAAGGTAACATACAAAACGTATCGTGGCGTTGTAATTCTGCTTTTTACTTCAAAGTAACACAACCTTTATGTTTATAACATTTAAAATGATGGACATTAAAATAAACAAAGTGATGGAATGGATCCTAAGACGTCTTGGTTTGAGCACAATTTACAAGTTTTGTTCATTTGAGGTTTCGGTGTATAATAGGAATCAGAGTTAGATTAAAAGATTCCTCAACAGATATGTAGTTTAAGAACTTTCAAAATTTACGAAAATTGCATTTCATTTTGATCAGCAGTTCGAAAACCAAGATTTGATACCTAAGTAATCAGCAGATTAATTTTCTCCTAAACCTTGAAAAATCTATACTTGCCAAATGAAATTTATGAAGAAATTGAGAATAAGAGAATTTATTATTAAATAATTCGTCTCCTGTTACTTGGGGTTATTTCGCGCCAAATAAAAGGAATCAAATTTCTCTCCATATTACCATCTTAATTTTTCATAAAATTTGCTACACAGGTACCAGGAGTTGACAAGTTTCTGACTAAGGAACTATAGGAGGAAAAAAAAAGAGACATTAAAGAAAAAAGATGCGGATGCAAATAATGGTAAGAAAAAGTTGAGCTTTAGTGTAGCCTCGTGTAATTCTCTGACAAGCAAGGATTTTAGACTCTAGATTTCGTGAAAATTTCGTTTGAGGTTAAAGTATCGTAGATCATATTTAAATAAATTGATTTTCATCTCTTTTATAAGTAGTATTAATAGGTAGAAATAGTTTACTGTTTCACTAGTTTCTAGGTGAGTATTTTCCTAGCTTTTGTAGGGTTATTTCAGGATTTTAATGAGCAAAAATAAGTAGATAAATAAATAAATAAAAATCTTAAAAGGATAACCTATAAATTTTTTTCACAAAGCATAAAAAATTTTATATTTACAATAAGCTGGAAACAAAATTTACTCATTATTGACTGCAAAAGTTAGTGAAAATTAAAGCAAAAATACCAATTGATTTAATAATATAAATAGGCAAGTAATCAAAACAATAGTGTTCTTTTATATATTTTTATTCAAGCAATTTCGCAATAGTAATTGAACATATCACTTTTTAAACACGAATCTGAAGAAAAAGTACTCTTTTAAATAAAACTTTAAATATGCATTGCATTAAGATATGCAATGCATATCTTAAAGTTAGAAAAATAAGAAAATTAATTTAAATTAATCGTTGCACTCTTCCAAAATCCTCCCACCATGTAACACATGCAAATGGCACACTACTATTCTATTACTACATTTCACACTACTATCTACTAAACGGCACACTACTATTCTATTACTACATTTCACACTACTATCTACTAAACGGCCCACTACTATTCTATTACTACATTTCACACTACTATCTACTAAACGGCACACTATTACTACATTTCACACTACTATCTACTAAACGGCACACTATTACTACATTTCACACTACTATCTACTAAACGGCACACTACTATTCTATTACTACATTTCACACTACTATCTACTAAACGGCACACTACTATTCTATTACTACATTTCACACTACTATCTACTAAACGGCACACTACTATTCTATTACTACATTTCACACTACTATCTACTAAACGGCACACTACTATTCTATTACTACATTAATCATTTGGGATGGTATATTACTTCACTTTAAGAAACGTATAAATATTCACAGAAAATGCGCCCTTAGTTTAAGCCCAAAGTTTTTTATTTGTTGATATTGAAGAGTTTTTTTTTTCTTCCAGAGTAAGCTTTAAAAACTAATCGCTTATAAAATTTCCTAAATAAGATTTTTTTAAAAATATAACACGAGAAAAAAATGAGAACAATAATAGGACATATTTTAATTTCTTAATGAATTTCTAATTATGGTTAAGCAAAAACAATTGTAAGTTTTTTCCTGATATAAACTAAACAATTAGAAATTTTAATATTTTTATTTTTCACAACCAAATTGATTCAAATATAAAATTATAAAATAAATAATATTTAGAGAGAGACAGAGAGAGAGAGAGGAAGGAAGGTATTTTTTGATTTCATTAATTCACACTAACTTTCCACCCCCTAGAATGATTTTTTATGAGAGAAAACATTCCTGCATAAAGAATTTACATTATCAAAGTCAATAATGTGTAAAATAATTTTTTAAATTATTTTGTATTAGTTTTTTAAATGATGTAATGCTAATTTATACTAAGTATGCAGAAATCAATGCTATGTACTAACTCAACTATAGCGCAGCAGCATTCCCTATACTATATTCCATAACTCGATTATAAAAATACCGCATATTGCTCTTTTTGAAACCACAACTCACCAAGATGTCTTTTTGAAACCACAACTAACCTTCAGGGCAATATTACACTATGCAAAGGTATATTAGATGTATTCAGAAAACTAGGTGCGTCTAATAATTAGCCAAAAGGATCGGATAATAATAACACAGGGGAATAAATTTTTTGTTGCATTTATAAAAATATTTGATCTTCCCAAATTCATGCGTGGGGATTTAGATTTGATACTAAAGATTAGATTTTTTTAAATAACATTTCTATTTTATTTTCTCTCGAAAAATACAACTTTAAATATATATATATATATACGTCCGGAAATGTCATCGTACGAGGCTAGGGGCACTTTCCCTATTATGACACCTATTCAGAAGTAACGAATAAACAGTTTATAATAGGGAGGCAACCCTAGCGGCATACGATTACATTCTGGGTAAGGATTCCTATGAAATTTTAATCCTGATGATGTGCCCTAATTTCCCGAGAAGTTTTCCGTAAAATTTATACAACAGCTCCCCCCCCCCTCGTTATATATATCGTTTAGTATATTTCGTCAAAAAATAGACTAAAAATGACATTTAAAAAAAATGTCGCTTGGGGAGCGAAACCGATTGCAGATTTGAAATCAGCGATACAATCTGTTAAAATATCTTATGCAAAAAAATAAACAAATAAATGTTTTCTAGTGTAATGAAAAGGAAATAAGGATATTATTATTCACTCAGGGTGTCAGTACTTTTTACCTGGAACATGTTACGGAACAAAAAATCTGATATGCCGTAATTTTTACAGTAATAATTAGTGTAAAATCTCTAAATCACTTTAATTAACTTCATATTACTGTAAAAATTACAGTGTAAAAATGTAAAAATTAAAATTTTTACAGTAATAATTAGTGTAAAATCTCTAAATCACTTTAATTAACTTCATATTACTGTAAAAATTACAGTATAGTATTTCACGGTAAAAATGGAATTTATGGTAAAATAGCTTTTACGGCTGATGCACTCAAAGTGCCGGTTTTTTAAATCGTAATTTGATCTGGAATTTTTTACAGTACAGAAAAAAATATAGATAGGGTAAATGCCAATGAAATATTGAACCAATCGTGTATTTGGCAATTTAGTGATACAATTTCGATGCAACACGATTTTTATCGCACTTATACGATCATATCCAAATTCATCGATTTTATCTTCTACGTTATGTCTTAACTTAGCGGTGCAAAAGAGAGAGAGAGGGGGGGGGGGAGTTAATATCTTTCCAAAGTACCTTCATTTCTTCCGATCGTTGCTTTTAAGTTATTACATATGAATCCCAAACATTTCTGTGCGAATGTAAGTACTGATTTGCAGGTACTATCTGTTCATTAGAACAACATTTGGAAGTCCGGTTCCCGATTATCAGTGTTAGATATTTACTTCCACTTAGCCATTCTAAAGTTCGCAGATTATTATAAGATTATTTTCTTTTTAGCATTCTTCGTTTACCGGGTAAATCGTGACAGTCTGCGGCTAGAGAAAACGCACGATTTCTTGTGATAGATGGCAAATCGTGACATTGTTTCCTCTCTCTATATTCTCCTCTTGTTGTGTCATGGTAGAAAATAAAAGCATTATCTGCATCAAGATGCGTTCCGTAGTTTATTTTTCTTATTTCATTTTTATTTGCTTCGGAATCGATAGTACCTTTATGTCTTTTTAAAATACAAAAACAAAATTGACTTTACATTCTCATAGTTTAATTTTTCCCAATTTTCTTCGGAAATGGAACCTTGAAAATCAAATTTCTTTCGGCGGAACCGCAATTTTCTAAAAAAAAGTGTATAAACAATATTGTGAACGTATTCAACAATAATATAGTATTTTATTATAGGCTTTAGTTTATTAATAAGAAGAATGATTTTTTTGTTGGTCGATTTATCATTAATAATCTTGAATTAGATTTTTTGTCCTCAGCTATTTCTGCAGTCTAGTCTAGTACTTAATCTAGTCTTTGTCTAGTCTAGGACTTTATTTGTTTTTGATATATAGGCATAAACTGAAAATTAATAATGAACTGAATTATGGTTTTCTTTAAATTGAAAACTAAAAAGAACTGCTATAAAATTTATTAGGAAAACATATTTCTTTATTTACAGATTTAGTTTCATTTGAAAAGCTCGGTGGGAAATAAGAATAAAAATGTTTTAAATGCATGTTTTTTTAATAATTTATTCAATGTATTATATATTTCTATTATAAAAATTATACATTTCTTTTTAAAAAAAAAGTGCTATTTATTGTTTTTTATCAGTTAAAATACTTTCATTCAGGCAACCGAAATAAAAAATAAATAATAGCTAACACTAAAGTTCCGCGGAACCTTTTGGGAGCCGCTGGTCTAAAGGATTGTTTCTTCATAAGAATATTTTATTTTTATTTTACCATATTCATTATTATTTACCAATAGAAGTAGGCGGACATATTATTGATTGTTATGGAGGAAATAGCGAAAAAAAAAAAAAAAACTATTTAGAATATCTTTCTGACATACATTTATAAATATATTATCATTATGAAGGGAATAAAGAAAGGAAGATGTTTATATGCTTGCAAAACCTATAGTAAAAAACTGCATATCTTCACGATATTCATTTATTTATGTATGATTGATGTATTTTTTTATTTAGGGGGAAATCAGGAAACAAAGATGTTATTGCATGCAAAATATTAGGGTAGATTGGAGTACAAAAATATTTCAGAAAAATTGGTTAAACGTTGAACCATAATATCATTTTATTGAAGCATATTTTGGGCAAATGTACTGTAGCTTCAATAAGGTGTTCAATTAATCTGTTCTAGATGAACCATAATATCGTGAAATCAAATTAAATATGTTTTAATTTGCAGAATAACATTGTCCGCCCCTCAAAAAAGCTCTCTTTAAAATTAATTCTGAGAATTCTTTTCTATTCAGAAATCTCAACATATTTCGAAGATTATATTTTTTCTTTAATATATCTGCAATTTCTTATACGTATTTCTTAGACCTTCTGCCAACTTAGCATTTCTTTTAAAATTTCAGTGCAATTCTGACTTCATTACCATCATCATGCATTAGTTTTGACAGCTTGTTGTAATGGTATTATTTTACGTAATTTGGGCTGATTTCGGAAGCTTTCTAGCAGAAATAAATTCTGAAGAAAATCTGATGTTATATTTTCAAAAAATTTAGAAAATTCCTTCGGAAATTTTTATAGAAATTTTATTACCAAAATAAAATTACTAAATAATTAAAAATCTGTAGGAGTTAAAAGGTAGTACCTTTTTACTTTTATATTTTTATTTGGAAAATCTTCATACTATTTTTAGAAGTCAACTTGGTACCCTATTACGGTTGCAACAAAGTTGAAAAATACTGTAGCTCAAATTACTAACAGTTAATTATTTTTTAAACTGATTTAACAGATAGAGAAGAATAACATCTTATCCGCCTGAAAGAGTGATTTTCCTTAGAGAACCGATAAACTGTTAACTTCTTAGTTTCCATGGGATGGCAATAAGTTCGCATTGGAATTCCTGAGGAAGTGCGCATGTCTGGAAGATACTCGACAGTGATTTAAATAGAAGACGAACTGTGTAATTGGCTCTCTTTTCTTGTTTTCTGATGTTATGTTACGCTGCAGTCTTAATTTCATGAAATTGAAGAATTAGTTATAGAATTTTAGAATTTGATTTAGCTTATTAATGTTTACATTTGTTGAATAAATTAGTTTAGCTTTGTTTCTGTTTGATACCTCAAGAAACATTCTGAAGATATTTTTTGGAGTCAGTGCAGAGGTAGGCTTTAGAAGTCCGGATTAATATAGCTTGTAACTAAAAGAGTATGCCCCAGCCTTACGTGTCCTGTCACACCTTTCCCGTTTCCAATGTTTACCTACGGGGACTTATGCGAAAACTGATCTCCTTGTTTTTAAGTGTCTATTTAAAATTTTGTATTATTTTTTGCCTCCTTTTAGCTAGTAAAATGTATTTTACCGAGTCAGTAACAAAATGTTAGTTTTTAAGCTTTGAAGCATGTTTTTTTAAAAAGAAAATCAAAGCGATTATTTTTGGAAAAAATTAGGAGAACTTTGAGGGTGAAGAAAGTAGAATCCGACTCCAGAAAACCTTTAAATCGTTTATATGAGAAAGAAAAAATGTGACAATCTTTTTTCTTTCCTTCTTCAAAAAAGTCCTGAAGACAGATGATATATTTTAATACAATGTAAACACAATGTAAAATGATTTTTTTAAAAATTTTCGATGATCTGAATGGATTGAAACAGTTTCAAGATTCGGAGTTGTAGTTTTCTCATCTCTCGACTTTAAAATTTTACTGTCCTATTACACAAATCTATTAATTAAATTTATTTTTAAAAATTGATAGCTTAGACATCCATCAAATATAAAATAAAAATTGGTACTCCAAAGAACCATAGTATTGGTATTTTGAACCGTAATCAAGAGTAAACTTGCTGAAACCTTTAAAAGGTGTTTCTCTTGAAGTTAATCCATAGAATAGAGTTTAAGATGGTTTAATTTGCTCGATAATATTGTTCAACTTGGCACCGTATCAAGGATTGTACCAAATTAGCATGATTATGATGTATTTTAATGAAATACAAAATTTACAACTGCATGCCTTTCATTTTGGCTAACAATTTATAAGAAAGCACGATATGAACATTCGGCAACAACTATAAAATGTTTTTAAACAAGTAACTCATCAAAATTTATTCCGTTAATGGTATTGCCGTTTTGAGAAATTATTTATAAGGAAATTTTCCCAAAAGGAAATAGCAGGGCATAGATTTGACTTCATAAAGTTCTGTCGGATTAAAATTAGTTTCGAGCTTTGAAAAAGATAAGAACTCATATCTATTTCATATTATTACAATGTCTTTTAAGATATAAGAATTTTATATATTACGGAATCTTTCTGCGGATTATGTCTGAATATAAAAAGATATAAAACTTTTTGATGTCACAATCAGAAAAATTGGTTTAATGCTGTACAATAACTATTGGAATTTTGAACCACGATATTGCTCAAATTTGTCGCAAATTCAAAAAAATTTTTATTATTCAAATGAACATAGATTAACTTGAACAGTAATTTGATTCAATTTGACACCGACACAAGTAACAAATTTGTAAGATGGTACTCTTCTGTTATTAACAGTGTGTAATGAATTAAAGCTTTAAACGAAGGAGAGGTAGTATGAAATATTATATACTTAGTAGATAACGTTATGGAGTTAATTTTCTGATCTGCTCAGTTTGCATCTTGAAAGAAGTCACCATTTATCTTTTAAAACTAGAAAACGTTTTGAGAAAAGTTTTTATTATCTCACTATAATAAAAAATCGGCAGAGCCGCCACTGCTTTTATGGGTAATTAACTTTATGTTAAATTTTATTTTGCTGTGTAAAAACTTATTTAAGATTTATAAACTTGAAGACATGAAGATATGCATAAAAATTAACAGAAAATAGGATGAAATAAAAATTAATAATTTAACATTCATTAATAATTTAGTTTTTATTTTGAACTTTTTAGCATATACTCAATCGAAGTTTTTTAACTTTAATTTCCATTTCGCATAATATTTATTTTATTTAACTTTGTAAATTTATTACCCATTGTCAAAATGGGCCTTGGTTTGGATTTGATGGCATCCTCACACTTTTCAACAACAACAATCAAGAGTAATAATAAACAGTGCGCATCGTCATTGCATGCGACAGCTGCTGTTTGATAATTTCTTTAGAATTCTTTTTTTCACTTTTAATTTTGTTATGCATTAAATTGGTGAGTTTATTTTTGAGATATGGTACCATAGAGATCCCATAAATAATTTTTGAGTTGTGAATAAAAGAGAATTTCATCATTTGAACGCTATTTTTGTTTTTATTATTTTAATTAAGAATCAGAAATTCTAGCCTACAGTTTAAACTGGATCGATTTCAATACTAATTCAGGTGAATATCACAAATAAAGAGGATCAAAACTGATTAAAACGGTCCCAAAAAAAAAAAAAAGGAATTGAAGCAAGAGAAAAACGATGCCAAGGCCTAAACTTACCGAGGCTGAAAGAACTAAAGAAAAAGAATGTAGACGGGAATACTTTAAGCGTTACACACAAACGGAAAAACGAAAGGATTCCGCTCAAAAACGATAGCATTAAGCCCGTCCCTCACAAAAGTATCAAAGTAGTTGAGAGAATTGAACCCTACCGACAAGCGAATGGTGGCTCTCCGAACCCCTTTCATGCAAATACGAGAACTGGGTGTTGATCACCAGTTAGGGATAAAAGGATCCATTGTCAAAGTACCTAATGACTTGCTCAAAATCGTAGACTGCCTTCCACGCAATATAAATGATTCATTCACTATTCATGTAAAATTGAAAAAGAAAAATAAGCCTAGCTTTCCAATCATATTTCATGTATGAACTTGTGAATCCGAAACGGGTGTATGATGCAGCTTACAACCTCTTCAAACACCATTGTACCAATCCGAAAATGTTAATATTGATCTAAATTGGCTGTTCAATGTCTATTCAGTCATCAAAAGAATTTACACAGAATGTGTCTGAGCTGCATTCAAATATGTCTGCGAAATTGTTTACCGAGCAGTTCAGGAGAAACAGTTAAAGATATCCAAGATGAAAACACAATAAAGTTGCTTTTCCAAGAAAAATTAGACAACAACCATTTTGCCAATGGGCAAATTTTTTAAATATTTTTATTAATTATTATTTTTTTTTTATATTTATTTATTGATTTATTTTTGCAATTTTTTCTTTCTATTTTTCAATTATTTTTTTCACGTAATTGATTCTCCTGTAGTTTTAAAAATTCCGATATTTTTATCACGACATTCGAATTCTTAATCGCGCCTTTGACGCGCTTTATTCGGGCTGATTTCATCTCAAATTTAAGTAACTTTTTCCTGATTTTTTTATTCGTAATTATTTCTATGTTTTTCCACGTGATTTTGAAGATCCCATTATTTTAATTACAATGATATTACGATACGTGAATTTCTAATCACGCATTTAAATAATTACTTTTTGATAGAATTTATTTTGGTACAATTTTATCGTAAATCCAAGTTATTTCCCCTTCGTTTTTTATCTTTTGCTTTTGTAAACACAGTTATAATTGATATTAGATAATAAAGATGAGTTTAATTGAACACAGACAGTTTTTATTGAACAATTCTGAATAACCTTATCTGACCCTAAGTTGATGTTAATAAAAAGACAAAAATATTTGAATTTTTTGGAGGAGGTATTTTTCAGTCTTTTCTATGAAAGTATTCTAATAGTCAGCCTTTAATTTTTATACCAAGTGAGTAATTTTTGTTTCTATTTTCTGCATGGACATAATTTAATATACAAGTATATATTTAAAAAAATCTGAAGAATTGTAAAATAAATAATATTGTATCAGCAATATAATGCATAGGTTATATTATCAAATACAAAAATTTATTAAACTATTCAATAAGTATCGTTTAAATAATTCCTTTTCTTTGTTAAGGGATAGAGGTTTAACTTATATACTATGGATTTTGTTTCCGTTTTCTTTCTGAAACATAATTTAAGGCAAAAGTATATTTAAATTCCGACGAATTGTAAGATAGATGCAATTTAATAATTACATTATATCGATAGCATGTTGAATGCATGACTTATATTAGCAAACGCAAAAACAAAATTAAACTCTTCACTTATTGTCTAACGTATCATATATCAGGCCCCAGTTTCAAAATCGATAAATTTCATAAAGCAAAATGAATAATAATATGAATAATTATCTAAATAAATATATGCTTCTAAAGTAAATATTTGTTATTCAAAGGTTAAAATTTTTGTCGCCATTTAATGGTGATAATGCTTATTATAGAAAAATTTGATTTAAATACACTCGGGAATCAATAAAATGCTTTGAAATTAATCATATAAATAAGGAAAAAGGAATTCAGTTAATTTGACCACTGAAGTATTCATTTATGACTCAAATGACTGATTATACACGGAGAATGTTTCTGGTAAAGTACTGGAAAGATATTAAGATTTCCATTCTAGATTGTACCTGTTTCCATTTACTGTACCTTTTCTTTAAAAAAATCTATATTTAAAGATAGAGTTTAGAATATTGAAACAAGATTTTGGCAAAAACTCATTATTTAGAATATCAGTTGAAAGTCAAAACATCTAATCTAAATACTCAATTATTCACTGCTTTTCAGACAGCTGTACGAATAAGAATATTTTCTGAGTTTAGATTAGTTCAGTTCAAACTGTGAAACCTCTTAGAAACTGACGTTTAAATATTTCAATAATAAGTAATAAAGAGAGACTTTCTGATATTTTAAATTTTTAGTTTCATGAAAGGACACTTGAGATCAAATTTATATTTTAAATTTTAACAAGTATTTAAAATTTATTTCATTTAATATTTATGAATCTTAATTTTGTTTGCTAATATTCTACTTGATAAAAATTTTGTTACTTAGAAAATAAAGATTAAATTATGTAGGGAACATATAGTTATTTATTAATTAAATGTGAATGTAGATTGTATATATTGGTTATTCATGATATGTTCATTCGTACATTATTATTAATTAAATTTAATGAGCATTTTTACATATTCATTAAAACTTTAAATGATATACCTGGAAAGTTTTAAAAACAAATGTTTAAATGTTTTTATATTTTTTTATTAATTTCTAAAGTAAGTCGAATCATGAAAATAAAAGTCGATAATTTTTTGTACATTATAAGACATATAAAGAATTAATACATTGAAGAAAAATGAATATAACATGTGCAACAAAAAAGATAAGTGCATTTCATTTCATTAATGTTTACAATGCTTCTAGAAATTCCACGCTGTAACTTCAAAGCAAACTTTGTTTATATTTATAATTTAAACTTATCACATAAACTTATTATGCTTTACATTTTACGAAGATTCAGTTCAGTAACTTCCTCATTATAAAGTTCATTGTACATTTAGAAGGCATAAAAATGACTGACTTATTTACATTATCATTTCTTTTATTATTCCCTTTGGTAACAATTAAACAATGTTTTTTCATCATGTTATATGCCTTATGTTTATATTTAATATATATGTATGTAGAATATATGCATGTAGAATATACTCGAAAAAACTCATTCATCTTCAACCGAAATTGGGTCTTTTCAAAAACATTCTACTTATCCCTGGGCAAAATTGGGTTTTTCAATAAAAAAATCCACGTAGACTTTTTTTTTTAACCCGGGGTTTTGCGAACCCTGGTTATTATAGAACAAAGTAAATTTTAATACTTAAAATGAGATTCTGTAAAAGAGTTAGACACTATTATTTCAAAACAAACAATCCTCAAAACAACATTAAAAGGGTTTTAAACTGTTTAGCGTTGAAAGAAATTTTGAATTAAATAATTAAAAGGAACTAATTATTCTTATCTTATTCTACTTAAAAAGATTTTTATTTATGCTTAGAAGCTGAATTTAAAAATAATGCAAACACTGTTGAATACATAGTTCAATCAAAATTAATTTTCAAAAATAATTTTTAAAATGTTTTGTTTACATATGGGCGAATCTCAGGAATCATTAACATATGTCTTCAAACTTTTCTTATAAACGTCAAACCGTAACCATCGAAAATTGAAAAAAAAGGTATACAATCCAATTCTGCGAGTTTTATGTTAGTGATATTCCAAAAGCTTATTTAAAGTAGAACAATCTTGTATCATTAGTTTAACTTGTAACTCGCAGAATTGGATTGTATACCTTTTTTTTTCTTTCTTCAATTTCCGATGGTTACGGTTTGACGTGCCAAACTTTGGCGACAAACTTTAAGTGTTTGCAAACGTCAATATTCACGAAAAATATCATTCAAGAAAATATGATAGTACAGCTGAGCGACTAAATTATGTTTTTAGTGATTTTCAGTTTTTTTTTTTAAACAGAATGCATATTGAAAAAATAAAATAAAAAGTATGTTAAACAATCTAAGCGACACTCATTATGTTATATATTTATAAGAAAAGTTTGAAGACGTATAGGTTAATGATTCCTGAGATTCGCTCATATACATACTCATAGTATTTTGCTGTTTAAACTATTACTATATTGCTATATTGTCACTACACTCATAGTGTTTTGCTGTTTTTGCTGTTTTTAAAAAATAACTGAAATGTTTTTAACAGTTTTTAAAATAATAGTAAGACCTTTTCATAAATTTAAATATCCGGACTAGATTTTTTTCTACACTGTGAAAACCGTGATGTAGTAGCTCGCCGTTAGTGATGTTAAACTCTAAAAACGTTTTAATTTTTTCCCATATCAAGTTAAAGTTTCATTAAAAATAAAGTTTCATCAAACTTTAAATCAGATTAGTTTTTATGTCAAAAAATTCAAGTTGGAGGAGTTAAAGTTGATGTTATAAAGTTTTTAAACTTAAAAAATATTTATATTGCAGCTTTTCTCAACTCGTACAGTAAACACATTTTTTTGATTTCCAATGTGTTGAACATAAAATTAAATGTTAATTCAAAATATTTTTGAGAGAATCTATCCGGAAAGTTGTTTTATAGCATATTGAGCATTATTAAAGTTTTGATTTATACATTATTTTGAAATTGAAATAATTTTATTTAAGAATATTTAACAGAATATAAAGGAAATTTATTTAAGTTTCGTTTAAAACTTTTCTAGTGAATGAAGCATTATATCTGCTTATTTCCATTAAGGATGATTGTTGCGTAATATGTTAATAATGAGTTTTGAGAGAATAAGATTTTATACTATTGTTTAGGTTAGTAATTAGTTATATTTGGAATATGTGATATACTTGCATAAGTTTTAACCTTCTTCGAATTAAAAATCTGGAGTGTTCCAAATTTACAGATGTTATATCAAACGAATTTTAAAAGGCCAAAAATAAAAGCAATATTATTATTTTGAAAAAAAAAAAGTTATGAGAAAATAACATTAATTTTTATGTACTGAGGTGATTGTGAGCCCAAGTCAAAATTCCGGAAAATTTCTTGAGTTAAAAAAAAAAAAAAAAAAAAAAAAAAAAAACAGTTTAAATTGAAAAATTAGAAAAAATATTAAAACAAGGTTTTTTTCCTGTTTCTCAATATTTTTTGTTTACTTATTAAAATAATATATTTAAAATTTTATATATACCTATGATGACCTGCAGAAGTAATTGAAATTTACAAATATGTCTTTTTTTTCTTGAGTTTATGATTATATTATTAATAAAAAATTTATATTAATCATGAATATAAGCTTATAAAGTATCTCTCAGGCTCTCCCTTACAAACAAATAAAATAAACTGTGTTTTTAAGTTCCACCTTTGAAAATTTGATTTCCGGAAACTTCTGTGATCATTGATTTTTTGAAACGTCTGGACCTTCGATCACCGGAAACTTTCGATTCACTGTTAGCGAAAAATCCGGAAATCCAGAATTTTTCCTGAGCACAATCAGTAATAATTTAGAAACAGTGAAAACTCAAAAAGTATGTAGGCACCAAGTACATCCCGATAGTTAAATTTGAGAAAAATCTCATGGCACTAAAAGTATATTCACAAACTCTTAACAAATATTCATAGCTCCATAAGTTTTGTAAGCATAATTATAATACAAATTAAAGTATGAAAATGTTGTAAAAATTAATTTTTGACAATACATTATATTATGTTAGACACTTAAAACTAGGTCATACTCGAAAAGTGTTATTACGAAAAGTACTCGTTGAATTACGTTCGTTAACTGATTAAATTAAAAGGACTAACATTTTGATACTTCATTATTTATTTTATGTTTATTTGAAAGTAAATTAGCTGCTTTTTTTAAAAGCAGACATATATTTTTAAACAAAAAATTAAAGAAAAATATTTGGTGGTTTAATGTTACAGTCAAAATCTGCTATGACAATTTTCTAATATTTTTCAGTAGTTAAAATTATTTGTTTTACAAAAACTTAGTTCTACTTTGTGGATTTTTATACATACTAGCCTACTATCAAATTTTTATTTAAGTGCACAAATTAGTTTTTTAAGAAAAACGTAACGAAAGAGTAAGATTTTGCGTTTCGAGGAAACAGCAAATGAAAAACAAAAAATATTGTATTTATTAAAACATTTTAAAACTAAACATTAACATCAATAAAATTCAAAGACCAAACTCTCATTCATCAATCAATTCAGAAAACTGAATTAAATTAAGATGTAAAATTTTTTCAAAATTTAACTGATACTTTGTGTCTGGCGACCATAAGAGCCGTTTTTGCTTTCTGAACAATGTTTACATCAATTAAAATCATCAAATTGAAAGCCAATAGTTTTATTATATTTGATAGTTTTATTAGTTAAATATGAATATAAAACTATTATATAATTAATATAATAGTTTTATTATATTTATATTTAACAAATTCATAATTGTTTTATAAGATAAAATAAAAATAGACTACGCAAATTATCAAATGAAAGTTACCTTAGTCAAAATCTAATCTAAAATAAATATTAATCAAACAGAAATTAAAGTAGTAGTTTTTAATATGTAACGAATTCGTAAACTAATTATGATTAGAATTTTAAAGCAACATTCTACATGCTGCAGTAATGAAATATGTAGCAACATTCCTTAGTTGGAAGATCGTGATTTTCTGAAATTCGCACTAGGCCTTTATTATTATTTTATCCTTTTTTTTTTCAGCAGTGTTTTTTTAATCATCAAGTTCGCATCTCATCTCGTGTTCTGAACTTTTTGAACCGTGACTGAAGATCATCGGCTAAGACTCGTGCAGGCCTCTGGCTAAAAATTCGTAAACTTGATAGAGTAAAAGGTTTCAAGAAGAAAAATTCTGCATAAAGCATCCCTCTCGCTTATTCAAGAAATAACATTTAATGAATTAATATTTAACAAGTTAATCATTTTTTGCTTTTTATTTTCAAAAGATTTATTTCTTTTTATAAAAAAATAAAACAACAAAAATATTGCATTGTGTATTAATAATATTTTAAAAGCAATAATTTAAAGAAAATTCTAATAAAAATGACTCAGAGGGTGACAAATAACTCTAAAATGCTTAAAAAAATTTTTTAAATGTTTACAACATAACTTATATAAAAATACTTAAAATCTAAAATATTGCTTTAAAAAATGCCCAAAATTGAAAATAAAATGCAGAAATTAAGCAAAAAATGTTAAAAAGAACAAATTCCATCAATTTCTAGGACTTACTTATTACTTTCTATTTAATATTGGGGTTATTCCATAGAAATATCATTTAAAAAAAAATTTAAACAATAACCGTAATCTATTTGTGACATTTTTTGCCATACATTATTTTACGAGTATCTGATTTTGGTACGCATCAATTATTTCTCATGTTTTGAGGAGAAAAGCACATCAATGTATGAAAAGCCTTAAATCGGATGCGATACATTATACAAATAATTTTGTTATTTTAGATGAATACTGCTAAACAATCTTTTGGAAACATTTTTTCGTGGAAAAGTAGGCCCTGAATGTAGTACTTTTTCCTTAGTAAATTCCTTAGTAGTTTCCTTAGTAATGTAGTAAGTCATTTAAAATAAATTCATAAAATTATGTAAATATATGATCATAAAATTCGATGTTATAATCGTCACAAAAATTGAAATGAAATTTTGTTGAAAATGATTGTTTTCTAATGAAAAACTCAAGATAGAATGTTTGTAAGGATTTTGGCCGATATTTTTCTCTCTTTGATAGTTAACTAACATATGCATCGGAAAATAATTATTTTATAATAGAGCTGAATGTTAAAGGGTTTTTGCTGACATTCTTTCTTTGATAGCTGACTAACATATACAAAGGAAAATAGTTATTTGTATCATAAGATTTATGTGAAAATAACCGAACAAACTTGATTTAGACTTCCAATGCTAATCTTAATTGTATATTATAAGACAAATACAATTTCACTCATTATATACATTTTTGGAAATATACGAACAAGAAAAATAAAATACATTTGTCCTATTTTGGGAATACAAATATCGGAACTGCTTCCGCGAATTGCTTTAGAGCGACGATTAAGAAGTAGGCTGAAACTAAATGAAGAAAAATCTAAATTATTGATGCAAAATTTGCAGAATGAAACTCTTTTTTGAAAATGGTCATGATTTCATTGGCCCACCAAAAGAGTTTTTTCATTTGTTGGATCAAATGTTATTTTGTGTGAGCCCTTAGATTTACTAAGAATCCATCCTTTTCCCATCAACATTATGGGTAAAAAGAAACTTTATTGTCAAACATCGTCCATTAAGTATGTCATTTTACACTTTAAAATTTTTAATTCTCACATTAAATTTCTATGATTAAATTGTTCATAGTTGTACGTTGCTCTCACTGATTTTTTAAAAAAGTTAAAATTAAGAAAGCTAATCAGAATTTTGTCTAAATTTCTCGATATTTTGGTTTTTGAAATAAAAAATAACCTTTATTCTGTTAAAAATAAAATTTGAATAAATAATCATAATACTATTTTTGAAGAATTAACTATTCTTCAAGCATCAATAACTGTTAAAAAATAGCACGTTTTTGCATCAGCTAAATATATCATTGTTAGTAAGCATAAATACTCAAAAAAGGGACAAAATTATTTTTCTCTGTTTAAAGTTAAATAAATAAATGTGTCAAAAAGTCCATAAATGTTACGTTAATCACTATGGAATGATCTACGACCTACTTTTAAACATACAAAAACAAAAAATAGTTTACTAGGTAAAATTTGAAATCATGCAGTTTTTACAATAAAATGTGTCTGCTTGTCAGCTTTACAAATCCAAGTATTCTACTTTGCTATATACAATAGAGTCTCGGTGCTGCCATCTAGTGTGGCAGAAACTAGACATCCAAATTAACGTGGTCAACGGTATCTCACCCATTGTGGTGGTCCTGAAAGAGTGGATACCACTTCTGGAGAACGCACTAGGTCTGCTCATCGGGAAGACTGATTGTGCAGCTCATAGGAAATAAAATTTAAAAAAACTTTGCTATATGATATTTTTATGGAATCGCAAATAAATAGCTAAATTATCTAGTATCTAATTTGCGAAAATTTATTAATCTAATGCGGTTATCCTTTGTCATGCACTAGTAAGCTGTTTATCCTTCTCTTCAAAGTAGATTTAAAATACTTTCAATAAAAATTTTATCTAGATAGATTTTTTCGATGAAATTTTTTACTCCTGGATAGTTTGTATAAAATAAAACAGTTATTGTTTTACTGTTTTTGTACATAAAACTGTTAAGAAAAAAGTACATGTTTAAATTATTTTGCCTAACGAGTAATTTAACTGTTTTCTATAGTACCGGGCGCTTTCTACAGCACTGGGTTCTCTATGCGCTCACCACCGCTGGACAACCCCTGAGATAGCTCACCGTCTCTTCACTGTACTTTCAATGTGACGGAAAATGTCTATTCCCTAGTATAAAAGATATTTTTATCCTTCTGAAAAAGTTTGAATTATGTAGAATCATTTTAAACAATTATACTTTTTAACAATTTACAGATGTGTTACACTACTGCATTTGTAAGAAAATCTAGTTAATCTGTAAATCTACGTTGTTATAAAAAAGTTTTTCGATGTTACGAAATCAGTAAGGGAAAATAGGCATTTTTAAATGCGTTCTATAGAGTTCTACAAAGTTTTTTTTTAATAATTCTATAGAATATTTGACAAAACTTATAAAAATTTTCTAACAACAAAACAATGTTTGAATGTAACAAGAAGAAAATATCCCATTAAATTTATTTTTTATGTTTTAATTATTTACTTCACTGTTCTTTAAATAAAAAATTAAAAGTAATAAAATTGGTTTGAAAAAATCTAAAATACGGAAATATAAAATAGAATTAAAAAACGAAAGCTTCTGAAAATGTTTTACATTGTAAAAGATCACAGTAAAAAGTAACGGCGGTCAGGGTGCCGGTACTTTCGACTGTAAAATCCATTTTTAAAGGAACATATTACGGAACAAAAAATCTGATATTCTGTAAATTATACTGTAATAATTACAGTAATATTACTGAATCACTCTAATTAAATAAATATTGCAATAAAAATTTACGGTAAAAAAGGATTTTACAAACGATGCACCTAAAGTGCAACTACTTCATTTGATCTAGAATTTCATACAGTGTAAAAGACTCGTACTATATGAGTTAATTAGCCTTTATTACATTATTAATTGATATTTTAATTTTTTTTACAGCAAATCTTCATATTTATGAAATCAAAAGAAAAATCGAAGCTAAAGATAATTTTAAGCAACTTTTACTAAAAAAAATAATAATAATAATAAATAAATAACGTGCGCAGTTCGAAATCAGTTACAAAGTTCACAGATACGACACGTGAATTCCATTAGATAATCATTAAAATGTGTGCTAATGATGTAGAACACTTAAAATATACGTCTCATTATCATATGTCATTAAACGAGCACTTAATACGGCAGCATCATTTGATTCTGTTATCAAAATTGTTGGTGAGATTGCCTCTTCCTTAAAAAAAAAAAATTATCACTTGACTTTTCATGCTTATCTATTTTATAATTTTCTTAAAAATAGAACTCAACCTACAGTTTTAAAGCTGTAAACGATATTATTAAATTTCAAGGATATGTGATGTCTCCTTTCTTTTTGAATGACCAGAGACAAAAATTTAAAATAGTTGCATCATCTCTTTTGGGATTCTGACGGCTGCATTGGTTAACTTAGCTTTAGGAAGGAGCGTTTTCTTCACAAACTATAGTGACAAAATTTTTTAGCTTTCAAGTTTATAGCTCAATTTTTTAGTTTTCATATTTTAGTTCTATAAAGCAGTGTGATCTTGCTGTTATGAAATTAATTATTGATTTCGTTATAACTTTTTCAGTAATTTTGGACCCTCTTTTTCTTTTGTGATATCACTCACAGAAAGCTTCTTCTTTCTTAAATGATATTGTTATCCCAAACCATTAAGCAAAATATTATTTAGTATTTTTTCCGCGATAAAACCCTTTCCCAATTTCATATTTTTAAACCTGTACATGTTAACGAACATATGTCATCTATTTATAACATAAACATATTAAATTTTGTTAAAACTGTATAATTATTCAGGAAAATATATTTCCTGGATATATTTGCACTAAACTTTAATATATTATGCATGTTATTTATTTATAAACATAAACACATTGAATTTTGCTTACACTGTATATTTTTATTTCATACAAGTTAAAATTAGTGAACAATGCAAAAAGAAAAAAATACGTGAACAATCAATAAAAAAAAACTGCGATTGATTTGTTATTAAAATAATCAAGAATCGATAGATCATACAAGTATAAAAATAATTAAACAAAAAATTATATCCTTTAATATTTAATCAACTGTAGGGGATCAATATGTATTTCTTACTATCAATTTTACAAGCACAGAAATGGTGCAAAAAAGTTTATTTTACTTCATTATTTATTTCAATAAAGATTAACCTATAAAATTATATGCAAACATAATTATTCTGAACAAAACCTATTTTTAAAACTATTTTTACCAACATTTAATTATTAAAACATAATTTGCTTTTTGGAAATTCAGATGTTTAACGGGAAAAAAACTTAAAAGTGAAATGATTACTTCATGGCCAACAAGACTATTGATTCAATAAATGATTTTTAATCGAGTAAAAAAAATCATATTTACTACTAAAAAACAAAATTAAATATTTTGATTTGTTACATTTTGTTCTAACAAAAATACTTCTTTTTGTAACAAATATTTCAGATGTTTTTATCCATGCGTCCTGTATTATGAAAAATAAAAATATAATACTGCAAATAAATACATATTTTCGTCGGAACAAATGCTACAGCTATACACTGTTAGAAGTTTCAGTTTAAAATTATGGTGTAATAACTGGCAGCAGTTTCTCCATCCGATTAACCGTAAAGTTTACGATAAATAGCATTTTTTTATCATTACGGTTTAGAAACCATTTACTACTAGTATGGTTATAAAACCATCAATACAAAACTATACGGTTTTTCAACCATTTACAGATAGATGGCATCAAACCCGTAAAAAAGAAATTTAACTGGACATAGGAGATAGGCTTTTTGTCAGGTAATAAGCATTGTGCAGGAACTGAAAACTCTTCATGTTTTGAAGGAAATGGAGGAAATATTGGGATAACAACGCTAAGAATCGAACTCCCTCTCTGTTGGTCTTGAGACTGACATATTAGCCCTCTCGCCAATAATACGTACCCAGATACAAGGAACTAATTGACTTTATTAAGTGGGCTTTATTGGTGCGATAAAATTCTGGTTGCTTAACCGTATTAGGTGAAAGCAGTTACTAAACGATTTTTCTCACAGTTAACAGTTTGGTTGCCATCTTATTTATGGTTATTTGACTGTTTTCTTTGAATATAGTAAATTAACAATTAAATAAATTGTTATTTAACCATTTTTCCAGAGAAATTTCAAACAGTGTACTACATCTATATATATAGCACAATAAAAACAAAAAAAGGATAAAAAGAAAAAAGAGAAAAATGAAGAAAATTTAGAAATGATTAAATCTAATGAAGAGATTATATCTTTTCATTATTTTGATTTCTGGCTTTTTAATATATATTTTTATTGTTTTTAAAATATTTTTTAAAAATATTTTATTTTAATAATTTTTTTCTTTCTCTTCTTTAATCTTTATTATTTTTCATCGTGTTTTCTTTATATTTTTAACTTATATATTAACTTATCTCTATATATAACTTAACTTTCTCTCTCTCTCTCTCTCTCTCTCTCTCTCTATATATATATATATATATATATATATATATATATATATATATATATATATATTATATATATATATAAAATATATATATATATATATATATATATATATATATATATATATATATATATATATTATATATATATATATATATATATATATATAAAATATATATATATATATAAAATATATATATATATATATATATAGTTAAACGAAATATGTTAATACGGGTAAGTATTAAAGCACCCTCACATTCCATTCGTAATTCAAACTATTTTTGATGTTTTATTTTCATCTCCTTGAGTAGTGAATCTTCAGATTCTGATACCGTATTTTCCCCCCACTTATTTACGGCCTATAATGAGTGAACTTTTTTGACAAAAATTCAAAAGATAAAAATTTTAGAACATTCTAAACTGGTATAATTATATAATTGTTTTTAAGGTTTTACAAAATAAACTATAATTGTTATTCAAGTTTAATTTGAGATTGATTCATATTTATTTATTTAAATATTTAGTTTGGAAACAAAAACTCCATATTAGATATGAATTCGATGAATCTTGTATGAAAATTCTGATTGATATGACATTTTAAAGCACATTTGCCTTAAACGTTATTAATAACAAATTTTTTTTATTTCAAGTGCTCCGCTTATTTAAAATTTTAAATATTTTAGAAACGACTTTTTAAAAATATTTCGATAAGAAATTTTTCTTTGAAATGCAATTTAATAATTTTCGTTAAAAGGTAATCTGATAGTTTAGTGTTCCTTTTTTTTTTTTTTAAATGATAGATTAAAGTTTAAATTTCTAAAAGTTTTGCGGAACAACAGTGACAGGTAACAGGTTAGTAACAAAGAAGGCAATATAAGAATAGAGAGTTATTCAGAGAATTCGAGATATTCAAAAATATGCAGTGCGGAATTTAAAAAAAGTGTCCTTCGCTTTTAAGTTTGTTTATTTTTTCGAGCAGGTCAAAAACAAGTAAAACAAGAGAAACGAGCACAGCAAGAATACAAAACATAACAAAACTAAAATAAAAATGGTGAAAGTAAAAGTTGCTTCAACTCACATGATTAATGATCCAATACTTTGCAACCATGCAAAGAGCGCAGTGTATTTATTTACTTTTCCTAATCAATGAAGGTTATTATAATTATAAGTTTCATTCAATTAATGAAATGAGATTTACTTTAATTATTTAAAATATTAAATTGTTCGTTAATATTTACTCATCTCTAAAATATAAAATATGATGAATTCATCATAGCCATGTAAATATTATATATTTTTTCGGCGTAATCTATAAAAATTTTTTTAGGTGCTGCAATAAATGATTACTTCACAAATTAATACAAATTGAATTTGAGGTAACTTAACTAAGATACAAAAAATTAACAAACCTTAAAACTAAAATTATAAATGGATTGATTTGGAAAATTAACTAGTGTAGTATTAACCAGAGTAAAAATAAGTACATCATGTATCATGTAGAATAAAAATGAGTATATCATCATCTCAAAATTGTTTTTTTTTTTTTTTTTTTTAACTTAACAAACAATTACAAACTGCTAACGTGTTTGGTAGTTTCATTCCATAAAAATATTTAAATGAATTCGAAATTTTAAATAAATTGAACAGATGTTTCGTAATTTCGAATAAAAAACTTCTAAAAATGGCATTTTCATTGATTTTATTCCGAAAATTCACTACACTGCTTAAAAAAAAAAAAAAAAAAAAATTCATGGGAAACGGAAACTTTATTACTAATTTGAAAAAGTAAATAACCTATAATTAGTGAAAGTAAATACTAATTATACATAAGGTACACTTGAATATTTAAAAACTGCTTTGTTAAACGAGATCATAAATGAATTATATAAAAATGAAATATTATAATGTATTGCATGTACCGGAATGCAAGGGATCCCATCCTCTTCACCCCAAAGCTTTGGGCGGATCCTTTTCCCTTATACATTTCAGAAGACAACAAAAACACAAATTTTTTTTTGAAATGTTTAGTTGAATAACATTTTTTAAGTTGATTGAGGAAAACTAATAGCGTGAAAAGGAGTTAAATTTTTTATATTATTTTTCCGGGCAATACTTTTCTAATGAATTGGAGTGGCATGCACATGATGTGTGGGTTATTTCGGAAATAGGAGTGTAAGTTATCGTAAATCAATTTTATTATGTGGTTTAAAAGGAGACAAATATTTAATGAAGCTCACGTTTTTCTTTTTGTAGTCTTCATATGGCGTTAATATGTGCTTCTTTTTCCTGTCCGACGGAACAACTGGTTAAAAATGTGGTTTTCCTAATTTTTTATGATTATGAACATGTATAACTTGAAGGTATAATGAAAAAAAGGAAAAATATTCCAGTAATTTTTATCATATCTTCGATTCATATAAGTATCCATTTCCTTAAGAAAAACCTATTTCCAGTTCAATTAAGCCCATAATTATAAATGGGCTTTTCTTATTTATTATTGCATGATAATGTAGTTGTGAGTTGAAGGTTTAATAAATTTAGCAGGTAAAATGTTCCCTGCTGATTTTAAGATTTCTTCCCGGTCTTCTCAAATCATTAAAAAATATTTCCCTAATCTATTGTCCAGTTTATGAAACACCAAAAAACGGGATTAAAATATTATAAAAGTATTCCCCAAAATTTTTTAATACTTTAAAATAGTATCATCACCCTTCCCAAGATAATATCTTTGATACCTTGTCCCTTTAACACCCCCTGAGGGTATATAAAAAAAGGGAGGGTATGAAGGACCATTAAATAATATTACGCAACTGAAATTAAAAGAGTGTGAAGTCATTTTTACACGAAAAATGGCACCAAGGATAATTTGTTAACAAAAAGAACTTTTATAATATTTCAGAAAATTCTTTTGGTTTTGATTATTATATGCTATCATGTAAGATCAGAAAACAAAATCACCGTTCCTTTGACACTTGCTTTAATTAATATACCAAATAAACAAATTTAAATTTAGTCAGTTCAAAAAATATTATTGTAAAATTCATAATTTGGTGTTTTGAATTTAGAATAGAACTTAAACTGACAAAATCTCGTTGACAATACTGTTGGGAGGAAGGTTTATGAAGAGATACTTCTCTAAACAAGTAAAATTATGCATGTATTTATAATGCAGGTAGGAAGTAATTGATAATAAATGTTTAGGCGAAAGAAATAATTTAAATTAATTACCAATTCCTTTTCTAATAAGAGAGAATTAAAATCAGTTCAATAATTTTGAACCAGTTAAATAATTTTGAAAAGATTAAAATATTTGTATTCAATTCATAAGCATTAATTATTTAAATTGAGCGATCGTTATTAGTTTTTCCTTTTCTTAAAAAAAGGAAACAAAACAATTTTTTTTTTAAATAAATGAAACATAATAATATATTTTAAAATTTAAATCCTCTTTTCATATTAATTTTTTTAAAGGTTTTTATTTTTTGTGTGAACATTTACTGAAAAAGCGCTCATTTTATTATTTTAAGTTTTATTGTGCCTATTTTTAATATTTAAATAAAATATGGGATATAAAGACACTTCTAGGGGTAAAAGTCGTTACTTAAAATATCGTCTGCACTAATTAAATATCATATTTAAGGTTAGGCCTTCGAGCCATTAAGATTGCATTGTAGAGTGAGCTAATCATATCATTAGATCAAAAGTTGTTTTTTAAGGTGTTACATACATGTTAGAACTGAAGTGAAGATACTGTATTCTTGCCACATGAGTTCGCGAGTAAAAACTTAATTCAGAAACAATAATAAGCACAAAATTAGTTACTATGTTATATCGATTATTAATAAGGGTTGTTTTTAAAAAGACTTAACTTGAAAAAAAGTATGGCCTTCAAATAGAATATTTCTCAGTCGGAAACAAGATTACGTAAGTCAAAATGGCTCCATAGTAAATACGATTCTTTCCTGTATGACAGGGTGTTAAAGGATAACTGGGAAAGCTTTTATTTATTTATTTTTTACTTAAACTGGTTTAATCACACTTCAAAGGTTTTATTTTGAAGTATGTTTCCTTAATAATATGCAATGCAAAACTAAAAAAAACTACTAAAAAATTTTATTTTATTCAAAACTTTTTTAACCCAAAATTTGATTTTTTCCAAGATATATTCGGACTAAAACATAATTTGATCGCAAAAAAGATAGAATTTCTTTTCAATTTAGTAAGAATTCTACTTTTTCACTATACATTATAATTTATATTTTAATAAGACTTTATTTGTCGGTAACTGTTTTTAACTCTTTCAAGTTTCAACAAATAACAGTTTGATATAATTTTTAATTTTCAGAGATAATTTTTATCGAGAGCATCATATTAAAGCTTTTCAATAACGAAAAGGAAAATGATTATAGTTCAAAAAGCTTTTTTTGAAAAAAAAAAAAAAAAAAAAAAACGATTTCCAATACTTATTTTATCCTCACTTGTCTGATAATACTCTATTTGAAAATATTTAGTAAAAGAATTTGAAATTTTAATATGATTTATAAAAAACATGAAATAGAAAAAAAAGCTGTCACTCAAGTAGAATATTTTTAAATTGTAAACAAGATTGTGTAAGTTCAAAGGGTTCCATAAAAAATGCTTTTTTTCCCCCGTGTATGATGAGGCATTAAAAGACATCAGGGGAAAAAAAGTTACTACGTTGGAAACGGGTTTAATGGTTTAATCTTACTTTGAAAATATCTTTGCGTATATTTTTTTCATTTACTAATACCCAATTTAAAAACTTTAAAAAATATATAAAAGCAAAACCACTTGCATATATGTGATTTATAATTTTATCCTAATTCTGTAAGTAATTGAATTTTAAATTAAAGCTTAGCATTCTATTTGCAGTTAAATATATGGAAACATCAGGTATTTAATTTTGACTTTTATAGATAAAAATTTACCAAACAAATCATCAAGCAAATCAATGGCTTTAAATGACAATAAAATAGTTACGGCAATAGTTTTTTTAACAAAAAAAAGAAAGAAAAAAAACAGATTATTATAAATTTTTATTAACGGTACGCTTAACAACGTAATTTTAAAAAGTTATTTCATATTTACTTAAAATTCTAAGAAGCAATAAAATAATAAATATGAATACTATACAAATAGATGAAATTTTTTTTAACATTTTGAATCAAAAAATCATTTTAATTTTGGAATGTAAATTAGAATTCATTTATTCTTTTCTTTATCTATTTCTATTCCTATCCTATCCATACAATGGCCTCAACGATATCTAATCAGAAAAAACGTAGTTTTTTTTCACATTAAAATAAAACTAAGTGTTTTAAAAACAATAGCATTTTAAGCTCTCTTTTCTTAAAAACTTTTTTTAAAGTTAAAATATTTAAATTTAACAAAACATTTTAATACTAACATTCTAGTGTCTACAAAATTTGAACTTTTTAAAATATAATTTAAATAACAATTATAGGACATTTCACTCTTAACAATTCTGGTTTATATCTCCTTTTTTTGAAATTTATATTAAACAATTGAATATTAATTAATATAATTAAGAATACATTTTAAACAGCACTATTTATCGTCAATTATTTTATAAAAATTTTGCTCAACTATGTATGAATATTATTATGGGATTAAAACATTTATGCAATATCATACTAACGTGTAATGATTAATTAAGCCCTAAATGAATAATTAATCATTTTCTTTGCATTTCAAAAAAAAAGTAAAGTTATATGAACAATTATAAAATATAAAAAATATAGGAAATTGTAAACAATTATTTAAAATTATTTTTCTTTTCTGAGATTCTTCCAAAAGTTATCAAAAATGAAAGCCCCAATTCATTTTTATATACTCAAGGGTAATAATCGCATTTCATAAAAATTTTCTAAATGAAAAATAAAATTCAGTCAAATTACATGAATATTTAATTGGAACATAAAGTTGAACCTTAATAAAAACTAATTGTATTATTAATAGTTTCTGCTATTATTCACGTTGCTAACTATACTTGTAAACTTCCAATAAATATTTAAGTAATAAAAACTATTACTCATAACTTATTGTGGCAAAAATAAATAAATTATTTAATATTTACAAAATATAGGCATATATATAGATAAAAAAAAATAAAACTTAAATAAAATAAATTTTGTAACTTTGTTAATTCGTACATTTTTTTAAAATGCTTTTTAATGCAATTATTTAACATGTCTTCTGTGATGAAGTTAGAAAGTTTTTTAAGATGCAAAGCATTGAAAAACATACATAAATTAATAATAATTGAATAGAGGAGATTTATAACGAAACCTCATTAAACTGAATTAATTGCTTACTTCGAATTTCAGTCCATAAATTAGTTCTCATACTCGTTATCTAGCTATATCCATAATGTCTGAGCAATGTAAAAGAAACAAATCCATTTAAAACAACAACTGAGGAAAATCACAAAACATTCTAAACTACACTGCCGGCGCCTTGCGTAAACTGAAGAGGATTGTGAAAAACGTTTTTCATACGAGCTATACTCCTGACCATCCTTAAAAGAGGTGTGAAAAAAAACCAATCCGGCCGCGTAGCTCAAGAATGCAGGTAAAAGGCCTTCAGGCATTCTGCAATTAGGCCTAGCTGAAGCTCCAATGTGAAGGAAAAGCACGCCAGGTATTCCACACGCACTCCAGCTTTAGAAAATAAAAGCACTGACATTAAAAAAGAAAATAAATAACAACATAAAATAAAAATAAAAATCCACTCAAACTCACGACTTGGCGGGTGGAAGAAAATTTTTTTAAATTCTTGTTCATTCTTTTTCTCTGGACTGAGGTATAGAATTTTTTTTTTCTTTCTTAAATCATTTGGCTCTGGATATCTGTTTTTGTGGCTGTGTTCGATGAAAAATGTGATGTCATTTGTAACGTAAACGGCTCGGGAATTCGAATGACTTTTCGATATGCTGCAGGGTAAGCGTGAGTATTTGAAGTTCGGCTACCGAAATTTTTCCTCACTTACAACACGAATGGAATTCTGTAGAGGGACAGAAAAAAAAATATCACACCAATTAACTCTTAATTGGATTCTTTTATCGTATGCGGCCACTTAAATTCAAGAAATGCAATCCAAGAATTTTGATTATATTGGAGGATTTCATTTCTTCTATATCTGACCAAAAGCTATTTATTTTCTTATATACATCTTACCGCGAGGATAAGGTGCTCCAAAATAATGACGACCCAATTTTTCAATATTTGTTTCAAAATAAACAACGTATAATTATAAGTTGCAGTTTTATGAACGAAAAAAAAAAAAAAAAGAATCGAAGTATCGACTTTAATGTATCTAATAGAAGGTATTTTGACACGAATGTACTTATTACTGCTTTTAAATGTAGGAAAACTGTGCACTTTTCGAAGGAAAAATATGAGCATTAATGTTTCAGTTTTAAGCATTAATGTTTGTTAACAATAATATGTTGCTTAAAAAGAACATTGATACTTTTTATTAGTATTAAAAAATATAGATGTAAAATTAGAAAACGTTTCCAAGAATGCCCCTATTATAGAATTGTATGAAAAAAGAAACAGCTCCTTCTCTCTCTCTTTCAAATAATAATAATTTTTTTATTAAAATGAGGAAAAACGTTAGTAACTTTTGTGTAATTCACGACAATTGTTCTTAAATGCGTAATAATTGAATGATAAGCTGTTTTACTTAATGAATATAATAGAATTGTTGATACAATAAAGTCCAAATCAAGGTAATATTTGTAATAAATATATTAAATTTAAAAAAAAAATGTTGTAGACGTTAATGGACATAATTTGTTTTTTATTCAAACGCTACCAGGGTTTTTAAGCGCGATCATTTCTTTTTTTAAATATCAACAATTCAAAACAATTTTTTTAATGGAAGACCACTATTCTTCATTGATATGTGGATTACTGACGGCTCACAAATCAAGAGAATTAAATTGTAATAGAAATAAAATAGAACGGGAGATAAACCAGAAATCGAAATAATATGTTAAATATAATAGAATAGGCGAAAGTGTTGTATCTTAGACCACATGTACTCGGGACAAGCGTAAATATTTACAAATGGTTGATACTTGTATCAACAACATTCAGTGTATGTAGTTCATACATGTAACAGCGATTCTTATCTGTTGTGTTTCTGATCATTTTTAGGTTTTCGAGGCAAGTGCTTAGGAACCTTTTTTATTTTTCAATAGCTGAAAATTTTTCCACTTGGATTGACTTGAAAATAAAATCTTACCAAACTTACATTTCAAAACAGAATTAAGATAAGTATTAAAATGCCATTTACAGAAAAATAATTAATCATAAATTGTTAGAATATTAGGCAGTACATAACAAGAATAATAATTAAAACGAGATAAAAATAATGCAAAAAAATAAAATTGTTTGAAATTTTTTGTAATGCATAACAAAAACTTGTCTTTCATTTTATTCGGTTTTTAACTTTTAGATTTTTCAAATAAACACTCCATAATACCTTTAAATATAATTTCGACTTACTACCCACATATTTTATACTTTTAATATATTTAGTAAATAATTTTGTTTATGTATTATATTGTTTGTTGTGTAGTTTTATATATCAAGAAATCACGCTTGAAACAAAACAAATACATGCTTAAAACAAGTTCTTAATTTTAACTTTTTTTCCCATCATTTAATAATTAAAAAAAATAAAATAAATATGAAATCGTCGAAAAAATCAATCTTTTATAAAGAAGATGTTTGTCATCATGTAGTGCAATGTTTTGATATTGATTTTTTTACTTACAGTAAAAAATATTACAATTAAATTAAAAATTTAGCAAGCAAAAACAACTTCAACTCTAGTAAATGTGTTAAAAATGAAAAATTTAAAAATGTTAATTCAGAACAACAAATATTTTAGAATTGTATTCTAAGATATTTCAACAAAAAATGGCCACCTTATTAAAAAAGCAGCGATTGGGAAATGACACACAGTTACTAGTTTTTAAATTGATTGATTATTTCTAAGCCGTTTCTTTTCCTTTACAGTGAGCAAATCTTATTTCTTAATGTTTTCACAAAGAGAACTATAGTTACATTCTAACGAAGTAAGAGATTTAAAACTACGTGTATCCTCGTGGATCCATTAATCTTAAGAGATTACTTGTCATCGACTCGTTCTGTTAAAAGAATAAGATACAGAAGTAATGGGCTAAAAAAAGTTTACATTGGAATGCTAACTGTACTTGTATTTTTTTAAAAAGCAACAAAATTCTTAAATGTAAAATTATTTAAATGACAATTAAGATGCATTAATGCAAATTTCCTGAAAAAAGATGAACCATTAAATATAAAAAATGCACTGTAAAGAGATCAAACGAATTATTAAAGTGTTTCGGGTAATTCCAATGTTGAATTAAAATTAGAAATATACTAAGCATGACAAAATAAAAAAAATTAAAAATGTGAGGAAAAAAATTAAAAATGTGATGTAAAAATTAAAAATGTGTGTTTTCAAATGTGAGATGAAATATATAAAAATTTAGTGATTTCGAACTATAACGGGGAAACCTGAAATCTATCACTGTTCTATCCTCAGTACATTCAAAACAAAGATAAACACATTTCAAATTTAGTTAAGTAATTTTAATTTTATAAGAAAATAACTAGAAATCTAAAGATTTATGAGAAATATAAAGTTTAAATACCTTAAGTTTCTCGAAAAATAAATTTCAAATTTTTTTCCCAGATAAAAAAAAAAATCTTTAAATAAATAAAAAATGCGTTTTTGAATTAGTTGAAGAATTTATTAGCTGTTTCGAGAAATTGAGACTGATTTTTTTTTTCTGAGCTGTATCCGAGTGAATGCTGTAGCAAATTTAAAAAAAAATGCTAGACGGCTTTTCAACTTAAAGTGGACTCTACAGAAATATCCTGCTGATTTATGAAAAGTTGTCCAATGATGAGTTTTAACGAAATCAAGGCTTGTTGAACCTTTAAATTTAAAAGTTTCAAAAGATAAAAATAAATAAATAAGTAAATAAAAACAACAAATAATTAAATAAATAAATTATTTATTAAAAATTAAAAATGACAGTTTGTATTTTTAAAAAATAAAAAAAAATCACCTCAGTTTTTCTAATGTTGAAATGGTTTTGTGTGGGTTATCAAGCAAAGTAAGAGTATCTTTTTTCATAGTAAAATAGGTTAATAATCTTTTACTATATTCATACTACATTTAATATAATTCAATAAATTCAGAGTTCGAGATCGTAACTGAGTATTCGAAAGAAAATTTTTAAAAATGTTAATTTCAAAGTGTATTTAATTTTAAAAATATTTTCTGAAAAATTTTACTGACCTCTGCAAAGCTCCAGCGCCTACATTGGGAACCTTTAAGGCTCCGTCCAACGTTCACTTCTCTTTCCAACTGCCACAATTACTTTGCAATAGTTTTTGTTTATTGCCGATTGACATCATCAAAATTAAATAATATTTAATAATGATTTTTTTTAATTGCATTAACACAGATTTTTTTCCACAGATTTAATTTCCAATTCACTTAGGATGAAATTTTAACTTAAATATTTTGCTCAGCTACCATTGCAACTTAACTCAGAAGCTTTTTTTTAAAAAAAAAACTACTTTAATTTTGGTTAGTATAAAAACTCATTAAATGTTTTTCGCCAAAAAGACAATTTTCAATAATACAAAATGTTAATTCCTAGGATTTCTTTGCAAATTTAAAATTCTTATTTTGCATTAGTTGTTTTTAATTATATATGGTAACTGGATACAAATTAACATAAAACTCATTATTAAAATTAATATAACTTATTTATCACGTTGAATGACCTTAAAACGGTAACTTAATATATTTATCATAAAATGTTGAGTATAACGGTTATACCATACGATTATTTTTGTTATAATACAGGAACATCACTTATAGTTTAAATCTCTTAATTTGAAAGGGAAATCAAAATTTAAAAACGTATAAAAACCAAATAATAATATAATTTGAAAGAGGTGAGAAATATTCCGTGTAAATACCATACTTTTTTTCTCACTGTGCAAATCCTTTTAAAAAGAGAGAATATTACATATCATGCTATAAACAATATTTAAAGGTTAGATTTGGCGAGAGTATACTTTTCAATAAACTCTGTACAAACTTAAATAAGATATTGAGAGTATATAAATGAATAAGTTCACATAACCATGAAATTACACGTTTTTGAGGTTACATTTTTTTTAAAAGTTAAGCACTTTAACTAAATATAATTTTAGAAGAACTTTCTATTAACTATAAAAATCAATAATTCTAAAAATTTTCCTATTGCATAATAGGAAGATGTTTGAGCAAATAGAGTTTAAAAGCAGTTCATCCTAAGAGTTCCTTATAAACTTCACTTATTTTTGTAAAAGTATATTGTGGGTAAACCACGCAAATGTTGCGACAAATTAAAAATTTAAATTTTGAAATTTGCTATATTTATGTAATTTAAATCTTATGTCTCCAAATGATGAAAGTACAGGACAATTTGGCATCGTATTTTTTAAACTATGCAGGATGCTACCTAATGTTCCCCGCTCTATATATTTTTAGAATCCTTTAGTTATGAAGTTTGATATGAAAAAATGAAGTCTAAAAAAAGCATGTGTAGAAAAGTCACAAATTGATATAAAGCAAATTTGCTTCCAAAATCTGCTGAAAGAAGGTGGCTGGAACAGAAAATAACAAAGCATGTTTAAAAATCGGGAGAAATAAAGAGGTGTTTAAATACATTGAAGTTTCATCTCGCAATTCAACTGGTTTTGTTGCGCTCTCATCTCGCCTTTTTTCACGTCGCAGATTTCGATAGTGTTTTCATTTATGCAGCGTTTGAATATCGATTGGAGTTTCCTAATGTGCATACTTTTTGACTTCATTTTTGGTCAGAATTATATGAATATATATATATATGTGTATATATATATATATGTGTATATATATATATATATATATATATATATATATATATATATATATATATATATGTGTGTATATATATATATGTGTATATATATATATATATATATATATATATATATATATATATATATATATATATATATATATATATATATATATATATATATATATATATATATATATATATATATACAAAGAGCAGCGTTTACAAAACACTTTTTTAGTGTGAACATTGAAAATTTTCATAACTTATCTATTGTTGTAAAATAGTTTGAAATCCAAAGAGATGCATTGATATGCTTTCTTTTACTCATGAATAAACTTAAAAGTAAGTACGATCTTATTTTAAAACCATTTAAAAATGGAGGCGTTTGGAATCTTCTAATTTTCATTAATACAATAAAATATTTTCATTTATTACATAAAACACGATATTTTCAGATAACAAAATTTTCTTTAACTGGAGATAATAAGATGAGTACATATACTTGGAAAAATTACTTAACACGAGAGCAGGAAACATCAAAGAATATTTGCGGGGTGGTTAACTAATATCTAATAATTATGGTTATGTAAGACTTTCTTGTTTTATGCATGACGGCAGAGAGAATCTAGTTAGCTTTCAAAATGAAATAAATTTATTTTAAACGTAATTTCTGTTAATATTAATTAATTTTAAATGTAATTGAATGAGATTGAATTTTCTCATTTAAATGTAATTGAAATGAGAAAATATTAATTAATTTTAAATGTTAAGTTGGGAAATTTTGTTGTCCAGTTAAAGATAAAATTCACTATATGGTTTATGCTTAACTTTTTATCTAACTGGGTAGTTAAAGAAAGTAAAATTAATGCAATAATGTAACACATTAAATATATGGAATTGTATTATGTAGAATAGTATAATATAGAATTGTATTAGAGGATTGTAATTTCAATTTTAAAAAAATTAATAAAATTTTCTTCGGATATTGCACACCAGTCTTGCATATAAATTAAAAATATCGCGTAATTTTGACCACATTTTATTTCGTATTTTGAGATTTATATTTTGCGTGACCACGTAAACATTAACTGAAAAAGACAGAGAGTGGTAGAAAAAAGCAACTACATGACTCCCATCATCAGAATTATTAAATTAATTATCATTTATTGCATCAAACGCATAAAGGAGTTATTAAGCAATATTTAATAACTTGTTTTACTTAATACAAAAAAAAATTAAGAATAAAAAAAAATGTATGTTTATCACCAGCAAGTAAGGTGTAGACATCGAAAAAGAACACCTAATAGACAAGGTTACATACAAAGTTTTCCCTTAATATGTTTGGGGGAAAAACAGCTTTCCACATTCTATGACAAACTAATTTAAGTCAGGTCTTTTGAATTTATAAGTTCCCAAATCCAAGTTGAGATACGTCCCTGTATCCTAGTTTAGCTAAATAGAATAAATGGGACCCGGCAATAATAATACTACAATTTCATTTGGACTTCCAAGTCCAAGACGCCGGAACTTTGAAAAAAGTCAAAAACAGGAAGAGCTTTAAAAATCAGACCCTCACAGTTTAACCAAGAGTAGCCTACTTAAAATTCCCATTGGCACTCATCAGAAGCTTTTTGTAAAATTCCTTAAATGGAAAGAAAGATCCAGAAAGAGATTAGATTGTTAGAAATTGAAGATTTCGTTTGATTAAATGAAAATTCTGCATATGTTACTCAATAAACACGGAAAACTGAGAAAAAAATATGGTCAAAGCTTCCAGAATATGATTAAATTTCCTATGTTTCTAGCTCTATGTGAACACCAAAAAGTTTGCTGATTTTTACCAAAGTCATTTGATAATTATTATCTTTTGGTAATCTTTTTTTGATTTGGTAATTTTGTCATGACATCTTAGAGCACGGTTTAATAAACCATTTATTTGGTTAAATTTTTCAGTTTTGTATTTACTAAATATGTTGCAGTAAGAACTACAATTTTGGAAACCTGAATTTCTGGCAAGCGATTACGGTGTGAACTAAAAAATTACCAAATAAATGGTTTAAATACTGTATATTTATTTTTTTAATTACCAGAATTATGTTATTGTTCTTTTAAATCCGAAATGTTATCACGATACAGTACGGCAATTTTACCAGAATTGTTCTTCTCTTCCTGAAAGAATTCTCGGTTAGCAATGACAAAACTAAATAAAAGTACTCAAATTTTATTAGATTTTAATTTCTGACATGAACTATATTTTTGGAAGATTAAAAATTGTTCCCTTGCTAACATTTTACTTAGTCCATATTTTTCCTGTCGCAGATAAAGGAAATATTACAGGTTTTAATTATTTTTTAGATAAAATAATTTTTCACATATTGTTGACGTAAACATGTTGAAATATGCTTGCTGTAGTTTACTTATCCAGACTTGAGTATGAAAATAAAGTAAGCTTTTTTTTTTAAACTATTATCAGACTCAACGTTAAAATGATATAAAGTATTGGTGAATATTATCTCAAAGGTTATGTTGCTTTCCAGAATAACAAACTGAATTTTTCCTCCTCATTCTTATGAAGGAAGAAAGCTAGAAATATTAACTTCATTTAATATAATGACTGTTCTTTTCAAAGAATATTATTATACGTTTTTATTACATTTTTTAAGAAAAAAATAACAGTTGAAAAGTCATTCAGTTGTTATTATTTTATTTACTTTGATTATTCATTTATCTTGCAAAAAAAGAGAAGTATACTTGAAATTTTAATTTTACTGCTTCAAACTAAATAAATAAATTTGATACACAAATATATTGCCTAAATATACTTATTTTTCATCATGTCGCAGTTTGAATTTGAAATCGATGTTTGAGGACAAAGAAAAGACTAAGCATGCCTTTTTTGCGTTTTACACAATGAAATATTATGACAAGAAATGCAACGCAGGGAAAAAAACTTTGATTCAAGTAAGAAAAAATATTTCAAGACTGAACTGATTTTCTGACGAATTAACATAGTCCAGCATTATATAGCAAAATTTTTCAGAAATTTATTACTCATTTTTCATGAAAATGGCCAATATTTTTGATAGAAAAAAAACATATATTTTTCTTTAATTGGTTAGTTTATTTTTTACAGGAAACAAAAATAACACCGAAAATTTCATATCTTTCTACACCAATTGCTGAATTACACCACTAATTTTTTCTTGGCGCCATTCATACCTCTACTTTTTATTAATTTCATAATCATTAATATTTTATCCTAGATCTATAATTTTGAATTTTTAAAAAAAATTATCTTAATTGAATTTTGCCCAGCATCTCACAATGTTGGAGGGGGGGGGGGGGAAACAAAGAAAATTCAGAATTCAATGATACAAATTTTGTTTACATAAGCAGAGTTTGAAGTTCAGTCAATAAAATTCTTTCATTGGGGTGTGACATCATCATTGGATCATTTTGTAATAATTATGAAAAAAACAATGTTTTGATAAAAATAAACAATATTTTAATTTTTATTTTAACAGAAAATATGTGTTACAATCTTCTTTAAAGAAAAAGAAAATGTAATTTTAAAATTAATTTGAAAATTAAAAATAAACTTAATTTAAAAAATAAACTTGAAATAAATATTAATTCGAGAATAGAATTCAGTCTATAGAACTTTTCTCAAGACTGATTTCAGTCCTCAGGACTGAAGAGTGACACCCATGAACCTCACATATCAAGAGTATTTATGGATGCTCACTATTCTTATGAATGTTTTTTTTTTCATAATAAATAATTCTGTTATTTAAAAATAGTTCAATATTGTTTTGTCACATACTTTTGCCGCGTGTTAAGTTGAATCATTTGAAATTTTTATTTCAAATGCTTCAAAATTTTTTTAATTCTTTCAAAATTCAATGAAGCGAAATATTGTCGCTCGTGTCAAAAATTTCAGAAATAGTGTGCGTTTATAGTGTGATAAAATTTTCACAAAAACTCTAAACATCATTCCTTTCAATAAAATGAATATTTGAAAAAGAAATCCATAAAAATTTATACTTGACTTTTAAAATAATTCTATCTTCTTACTCAAATTAATTTACAAATGATTGAAACTCCTTTTTTACGCAATTCAGCATGAAACATTTTAAGCATCCTTGGATTAGCTTCCTTTTGATTAAATATGTTACAAATGTAAATCGCGAGTTTCTATCGCGAGTAAATCGCGAAACTTATTCATTCAAACTATTTCTGCGAAATTTTATTTTGAATAAGAAGGTTATTTAAGTGCATAGGATAGAAAGGATATTTTTTGAGATATTAGAATTAGCTATTTTCTGCCATTTTGACAAATATTTTATTAAAATTAGAGCACATATAGAAAAAATTACAAAGAAGCTTATACATTTTATCAAAAAAAAAAAAAAAAAAAAAAAAAAAAAAAAAGAAGAAGAAGAAATATCTGTAAATCATAAAATCACCTTATAATTAAAAGATATGAATATTATTTTGTTGTTATCCTCAATTCTATAAAATTTCGTACACATTAAAAGTACAAAAGTTTTGTTTCGCATTTTTAATGATGAATATAAAAAAAGAGCTATTAGAATAATTTTTAACTTACCATGTTCTGCTTTAATTTCTCCAAAAGTCCATCCATGCCTTCATCAATATCACCGGTATTCTCCATTATGGATGATGTTGATAATTGGGGAGGAGGGTTTGAGATAGTCACCATTTCAGACAAAATTTGCACACTAAATTAAAAATTCGACGAATTTCTCATTTTAACATCCATATGTTCTCTTTTGTATTTCATAAAATTATTGTTCCAATTTTTTTTTAGTAACCATACTGATGTTCTTCTTTCATTTTAAGTTACTGATGTGTCAGTCATTCTGAAACTCCAAAAACTATCAGTCATTCAGTATTTGCGATGTTTTTTTTTATATTTACTTATCTCTTCTTATTTTCTTGTTTGGAGTCCGTTTTATGTAAAATTTGTTTTGATTCTTTGTATACAACAAAGTGAGCACCTAACAATTCACACATGTAAACAGAAATACTGAAGTTTTTAACAAAATGAAAATATCCAGACAAGCTCTAATAAAGCACATTAGTTTCTCAAAATTGATGAATTTAGTTCAGACTGGTCATTAAACAAAAACTAAATGCGATAATCTTCCCCCATCTATCAATCCTTGCCGCTTCAAAAGAAAATAGTGTTTTTTCTTTTCTTTTAATTTTGCAAAATACTTTTTAAAATGAAAAAATATTCTCCACTTAAGTTGCTGAGTTAAATTTATTAGAAAGTATTTTCAAACATCATAGAATTGAAAACCATTTAACTTTTTTTTAAAAATCATTTTCCTTTTCTTTGTTGATGCCTAAAAAATTCTTTCCCCGACAAAGAATTTTCAGAGTCTCCATTTCAATGTAAAGAAGTCAAGTTCAATGCAACACACAGAGAGTAATAATTATCTCAGTAACTGGAGGACGAATGGACGAGATGCAAAGAAGATACATCAGTGAGAAATGTGAATGGGCGTTTTGTGTTAGGGATTTTCCAAGGGCACAGAAGTAAAAACGAATGAGGAAAATAGAATGACTCTGACGAGAGAGATCTAGGGAAACTGATGGCAAATAAAGAAGAAATCAGGAAAGGATGGAGGAAAATACGATATCTTTTTTTTCCAGATGTTTCTTCAAAGCAAGGTGTAATGGTGCTCCAAACCTGGTGGATTGTAGCAGGACTGAGGCCCCTTTCTAGGGTTTGGAATAAAGAATTAAAAAAAAAATTTTTTTGCTGGCGCGCAAACGTCGGTAATTAGTGGCACAACTTTGATTCAGTCCCTAGGGGCTGTTTTCACTCACTTGAGTTGCCTTCCCCCTGTTACTTTGCTTTCCCCCTCAACGCCACGTTTTTGTCTCCAGGCGGTGCTTCCAATCCATCCGACCTAGAAGGAGAGAGAGAAGAAAAAACTGTAATAATAATAACATTAAGCAGAGATTGGAATTACTCGGAATGTAAAGGTAGAAACGAATCGCACATGATATATTAGGCAAGCCAAGAATGCTATGTTTTCCCACGAAATGTTCAGGGCTTAGCTCATTTTTTATTCGCCTTTTTACTTCTGCCAAATTGGTCTAATTACTGACGACGTCGTCTCGAAAAAGCTTGGCGACCCGGGAAATATTGTGCAAGTAGTATATCCAGGGAGGGTGAAACTTGAAATGTTGAATTTAACATCAGGCCACCATTGCGCAGGTATGCTGCATTGATAAGTTTATACTTCGTTTCTCTTGTTTTTTTACTATTATTATTCTTTCCTCCTTCCCCTGTTGTACTCGAATCGGTACCCTGTTATTAAAAATGTAACTTTGTTTCACTGGGGACAAACGTCAGAAGTTGACAAGGTGATTGATTAAAATTGATCAGGTGATCCTAAATTCGGGCACCGCATGCGACGTTCGGAAGCTCCTAATAATAATAATTTGAAGACCGATTTGTAACAGAAAGTCTGTTATTCGCGGAAAAACATTTTCTTTCGATTACTTGTGGTGACGCTTTGGTAGGCAGTTTGGCTCACTTGAGGCGAAAGATGAAAATACCACAAATATCCCGGGGACGGCTTTTTTTTGTTGTTGTTATTTGATCTATGTTGATTAACAGGCGTGGGCTTGCTCGTAACTCCAAAGGCTATTATTAGGTTAATGTGTCCATAAGTTCTGTATGCATACCATAAATGTTTTCACTCTACCTCAAGCATCTCAAATATCATACTAAAGAAAACAGCGAATTACAATAATGTTATCCAAAAAGGAATAAATTTCAAGACAAAAAATTGGCTTATCTTATATTACCAACCATTATGATACTCTAATGAAATATGTTTTAGAGCAATATACCTTTAGAGCAATATACCTTAAATACACAACTCAAAGATTTTATGTTATAATTACGAAATTTACACGAATTCAGTTTCTGAAATATTTCCTAACACATCTAAGCAGGTCTTTTAGTCATTTCTGTTACAAATGTGAACAGTTTTAAGAATTCGATTGATAAAATATGCTTTATTATGTCTTGACGTACTTCAAAAATTCTTAGTAAAAAGTTAGTTAACATTTTAACTGTAAGTTGACGCATTTAAGTTAAGTACAATAATACATTATATATAATACAACATCATATATACAATAAAACATTATATATATATATATGTAATACAAAAATTATAATACTTTTGTATTAATAAAAGAATTAAAACTCTTTCGTTTTCATAAAATGTCTTTGTTAAAGAATAAGCATAGAGAGATTCTATTTTGGGAATTCAAGGCTGATAAACATACGATTGAGTTATTTTTAGAATCTCTCCCCCTTTCACTTCCATATAAGGAAGCATGAAATGATTTTCCTTAATGCGTAAGGATACAAGTAATTCAAAGATGTAATACAAAAATTATAATACTTTTGTATTAATAAAAGAATTAAAACTCTTTCGTTTTCATAAAATGTCTTTGTCAAAGAATAAGCGTAGAGAGATTCTATTTTGGGAATTCAAGGCTGATAAACATACGATTGAGTTATTTTTAGAATCTCTCCCCCTTTCACTTCCATATAAGGAAGCATGAAATGATTTTCCTTAATGCGTAAGGATACAAGTATTTCAAAGACTGTGCCTTTTTACTCCAAAATGTGTTAGTATAAAAGCGAGAGCAATGCTTTTCGCATGCCCTTTTCATCATGTTGTGATCCTGATAAGCTGTTCCGGAATTGTCCAAAGTCTTGTCCACCCCCTCCCTTGCTGAGTGTGGATGTGAATTGTTATCGATACCAGCCTACTACCACTAATAAAGCTTTTTGGAGTGTATCATAGCTTACGACTGCATTATTAAAGCTAAATACACCACTGATAATAGGGATGTAACCTGTTATTATATATATATATATATATATATATACATATATATATACACGATAAAATACTATATATATTATAAAATTATATAAGTATTTCACAACACTTACTACATAACTCATTAAAATAATTAATTGACCAAAAAGTACTTTAATTAATAATTTAAATATTAATGAAAAAAAAATTAAAGCGTAAAAAAAGTAAGCGATTTTAAATGGTCTATTTTCGAAATTGTGGGGAGAGTTGTTATAGACCTTGTCAACCTTCATCTATGCAAAGGTACCCCAGCATAGAGTCGAGTTAACAAGTCTTATATACTAGTGAATTGCAGTTGTAATTATGTAGTGGTAGATACGCTACAGTACACCCAGAATTATATCCGTGATAGAATTCGATGAATGGATGCCACTAGTTGATTCATTGCTGTTTTTGGGCGAAGCCGGGAGAGCTGTATTAAGATCACCGTGTTACCTCCTGTGTTGCCTTTAGCAGTTGAGTGCGTGCAAGCCGACGTTGTGTATGATCGTGACTGAGTAGCAACAGTGCGAGGAGTTAGTTAATGTCGCATTCACAAGTAGCAAGTCAACTATTCAATGTGGACCATTCATCGAAGTAGGCATTACCAGATCGAAGTGGGGCGTTACTGTCAAGATCGCATTACGTCCGGGTCACCAATGTAGGATTAGTAGTTATCGACTATGTCAACCTTCATCTATGAAAAGGTACCCCAACATAAAGTCGAGTTAACATGTCTTATATACTAGTGAATTGCAGTTGTAATTATGTAGTGGTAGATACGCTACAGAAATCGTTTTTTATTTTGAAATAAAAATAATGCACACAACAACTTTTTTAATCTTAGCAAAATTTCCTCAAATCTTGCTTATAGCTTACAATGCATTTTAAGTTTTTACTTTAATTCTGATTGAAAAATTTTTTTTAAAAATTTAAAGATGGCGCATAATTTTTAAAATTAATACTAAAATTGTATTATCAGAAATTTGGCCTATGAAACAAATGCCGTAGTTTTGGGATAAACATTGTACTGAAATATTAATAATAAATGCTAAAACATTCACACATTGCAAAAAAAATATCCATTACTTTTAGAATGAAGCATATAAACGTAACTGTATGAATTTGAAAGATAATTAAACAACAAATTGATGTTTTCAAATTAATTACCCCAAAAACAATAGTTTACCTCAAAAATCGATATGCTGCAACAATTGTTTAAAACAATTGTTTATTATATAATTTTAATGATATGCATTTGCTTATGACACATAATTTTTTTCTTAAAATAATGAATCAACTTTTTCTTAGGATGAGTTAATTAATAATTGAAGATCTCAAAGATAAAGGTGATATCTTACAACAAAAATAAAATCTTTTTTACTGTAAAAAAAATGTATCCAACAAGAGCTTTCATTCAACTCAAGTAATTTTAAACTACTGCTCAACAACAAAGGCTTATAAAGAAACCTTGCAATTACTTTTCATTCCTTAATATATAATGAAATGTGATATTTTAAGCGAACTTATGAAACTGCATATCTTATTTTTAAAAGCTGCTATATTTTATCAAAATATGCTCCATTTGCTTCAATACACTTTCCTAACGAAATTTTAATTTGTCTTAACGAAATCCTTTTTAATAGACTTAACAAACTCTGATATAGAATTTTTCAAACTTAATTTTCATAGTATTAAGCTCCTAAAAACTATAAACTATCCTAAATGTCGATTGGCAAAAGATTTGATGAATAAGTTTAATCAACGGATTTTAGCCTGTCAAATTTAATTTTTCCTTAAACATTTAGAACAGTTTTACATTATGAAAATTAAGACAGTCTGAAAAAATTCTACAAAGAGTTTATTGATTCTATGGTCGAGATTTCTTTTAAGAACAGTTTTTATGAGCAAAATAGTTAGAAAATAAAGACAGTCTGAAAAATTCTATTTTAGAGTTTATTGAACTCAAAAGATCAAGGTTTTTTTTTTTTTTTTTTTTTTTTTTTTTTTTCTTTAAAGAGGAGTTGATAGGGCTTATACTAATAATGCTAAAACTGACCTTTTCGATATAGCTTTTCTCAGCATGTAAACAAGATATTGCTTCATTTTTTTTTTCACAGGATATTTACATATACATTTTTACACTGTGATAACAGTTAATAGATATCTTTGGCAGAAATTAAAAAAATAATAATAATAATAATGAACTGAGAACGTTTAATAAAGTTACATCCTGTTATATTCCTGTTAAAGCTAAAACATTATCACAGTATACAATTGATATATTCTTAAATATCTCCAAAACATTTCAAAGCGATAACATAAGTACTTTCTTAGAAAAGATACATCGAAAAGGGTGAGTTTTAGCATTATTCATACATGCCCTACTGACTGCCCTTAGACATGTATTTGTGCATTAAAATCTTTCTGGGAAAAGAGTATTATAGCAAATTGAGCACATTTTGATTATATAAATAGCTTTTGAAAAAAAGATACGCAATTACATATTTTCACTTAAAAATCCGATACTTCATACGCATCAATCTAATAGGCCATAAAAATATAAATTTGTTCATTTCTAAAATACAAAAGTATTGACAGGGGTCTGTCCGGGCATTTTGTGAAAGGTCCTTTTTTGAAAAATTGGGAAAAAACTATTCATAATTTGTGAATATAAAATAAGCGTTAAGTCGCATTCTTTCAACCAGGGTCCTGCTTTTGTGAATTTGTGCAAATAGGGTCCTGTTATTGCAAAAATTGCGGAAAACCTTTTCAAGTAGTTTTTAAATTGTAAATAGATACAAGATTCTGCTCAACAACTACTGCTACTAAATTAGAGATGCAACATACAAATATTTGGTATTTAACCTATACTGCTCAACACAGAATATTCATTTCAGACGAATAATGGAAACAAAATCACTCACATTTTTAATAATTTCAATTAGCATATTTTAAATGCATATTTAATACTTAGCATATTAATATTTAATAACTAGCATATTTAATACTTAGTAATGTATCACTTTTAATGTGTTACGCATTAAATAAACTTAAACAATTCTTAAATTTATAATATTTTATTTAAAAAAATTGCCAGAAATTAATTTTTATTTACATAATATTCTATTAATTAATTTTATGAATAAATATAAATTGGTCAATTATTTATTTGCAAAAAAAAACTATGATTTAATATTAATAAGAATGCGCACACGTTGTTTGTAAAAGTAGAAATATTTTCTTAGAATACTACATTTGTAATTTAAACTTAGGGAAACTTAGTTTGTCTCGAATCGTCTTTTCCCCCCCCCCCACCCCCACCCCGTCTGGGGAAGGGTTTATTCCATTAACAATAATGAAAATAAACAAATTTGTGAAGGGTCCGATTAAAAGATAAATTATTTTGTGAAGGGTCCGTTTTTATGAAAAGATATTTTGTGAAGGGTCCGTTAACGGAACCAAATTTCTTCTAAACAGACCCCTGATTGGATATCACCTTTTAATTGTATGGGAATATGTAGTTCTGGAATGAATTATTTTTGTAATTTACTAAGACTTGAGTGTTGAATTTTAAATTCAATGTGAACAAAAAAATAATAACAGTATCAATAAAAATTGTCGATGTGACCTTTATTCACTCTGCGTTTTCTTATCTCCAATTTTAGTAGAGAAGTTTAGGCTCTTCCATATCAGAACTTCAGGTTATCTTAAAATGTAAAAAAATTAGAAAAACTTTAGTAAATTTGAAGTGGGTTAAAGCTGTTAAAAAATTTAATATTGAATATATTTAATATTGAATATATTTAATATTGAATATATTTAATATTGAATATATTCAATATTGAATATATTTAATATTGAATATATTTAATATTGAATACATTTAATATTGAATATATTTAATGTTGAATATATTTAATATTGAATATATTTAATATTGAATATATTTAATATTGAATATATTTAATATTGAGTATATTTAATATTGAATATATTTAATAATGAATATATTTAATATTGAATATATTTAATATTGAATACATTTAATATTGAATACATTTAATATTGAATATATTTAATGTTGAATATATTTAATATTGAATATATTTAATATTGAATATATTTAATGTTGAATATTGAATGTATTTAATATTGAATATATTTAATATTGAATATATTTAATATTGAATATATTTAATATTGAATATATTTAATATTGAATATATTTAATATTGAACATATTTAATATTGAATATATTTAATATTGAATATATTTAATATTGAATACATTTAATATTGAATATATTTAATGTTGAATATATTTAATGTTGAATATATTTAATGTTGAATATATTTAATATTGAATATATTTAATATTGAATATATTTAATATTGAATATATTTAATATTGAATTAACTATTAAAAATATGATGTCTTATTAAGCATGATGAAAATATTCACCTTGATTGAAATCTCTAACGGGTATTAAGAAAGTAAAATTATTGATTTTCTTCTTCTAGATTAGCTAATTAAAAAAAAAAAAAATTCATTTTTTAAAATGTATAATAATAGAATTCCCACCTGAATAGTCTTCTCTTTGATTTCTGGTAAAAACAGTACAAAATATTGAGCTCAAGTATGAAGTAAAAGTTTTTAATAAAACTAATTAAAAAAGATTTAAAAATATTTTGACAAATTAGTTTTTAGGTTAATTCTTTTAACTTCGGCTAATACTTCAGACTACACAGAAATGAAATTTTATAAGTTTAAATTATTTAAAAAAAATTCAGTAATATCCTTAATAATATATTTTACGGAATTTTCCTATCAATCTATTAAACTTCTTCAAAAGTTAAGTCTTCAAAGTTAAAATGTCTCAAATATTATAATCTCATTAAATGACTTCATAAATCAATTTTAGTGAGATAAATTATAGAGAAATATTTCAAATATTGTATTTTATGAAGTTTTTTTTTTTATATCATTCTTTAAAGTTAAAAAAAAACCTTCATAAAAATTAATTTTTTAATTATTATAAAAGTATTTTTTGAACTATTACAAATAATGTAAGGTTTTTCAACTACAAAATAGCCCCTACCACTAGTGATTAATTAAGCGTTTATGAATTCTTTAGCAGAATATTGACAATTTATTTCGATTAAAAGTATATAAGAAATTTGTTAGTAATTTTTTTTCTAATGAAATCAGATATTAGTAAGATCCTCTTTCTTTCTTCCATATCCCAATCTAAACTAAACTCTAATAATTATTCCATTTTGAAGTAGTTTATTTAAACTTCAATTAGTTTTTGCAATTTTAATCTCAACTTTAGATAATTTAAAGGTGAGGTTGAAACGATTCTTTTATAAAATAATAAATTTAAATTCTCACATATTTTCAAAGAACATTTTAATATTTAACATTTTAAATATTAGCTTCAGTGGCTCACGAAAATTACATTTTGTAAAGTTACAAGATGAAAATTACATTTCTCGAAAATATCTTTATATTGAATGAAAGATGTAATTTTAATTATCTTAAAATACTTACTGTTTTCCAATAATACCTAATCCGGATTAATATGTTTGCATCTGTTCCCGAATAATACAGTCCAGGAGGGTTAATTCAATCAGAAACGGGGATGATGATAGAAGATCGATGTAATATTATATGTGATTAATTGTAGGATAGAATTAATTGTCTTGACGTGATGGTTTTCTGATATCAAAATTTAAAATCAAAATAAATATTAGCATTGCATAAGGTTTTTTTGAAAAGCTGTGAAGATTATTCTGAGACATGTGTGAAAAGAAAGTATCGATTCATAAAATACCAAAACCTTTCATGTGGATAAAAAAAAATCTGGTGAAATTCCGGTACTTGATGGTAATGACATTTCTGGTAAAAATAATCACAATTCTGGTAATAAAGGCCAAACTGTATGGTATTTAAACCATTCATTTGATAAGTTTTCCGTTCATATAGTTAACGTTTATCGGAAATTCTGGTTTTTCAAAATAGTTTTTATTACCCCACTTTTATTAAAAAATCCAAAACTGAAAAGTAAATTTAACCGCATAAATGGCTTTTAAACCATGCTTCAGGGCATTATGAAAAAATTACAAAATTTCACCACATTTACTACATTTTATCTCATATAAAACAATATTTTATAGATAATTTTATCAAAATCACTACCAAAGCGCTTCGGTGAAATTTACCGAGCTTTTCGTGTTCTCATAGAGCCAGAAACATTGCAAAATTTTACCATTTTTCTGTTGTTTAGACAGCATTTTTTTCTCACCGCATAAAAATAATAACAGTTGTTCTAACAATTGATGTTGTAACATAATTTTTTAGCAACATATAACATTTAATTTTAGTAACATATAACAGTAACATTTAAAATTAAAAGTTAAAGATAAGAACTTAAAGTGCACTTTATTTCCGTCACGCAAATTGCTTTATGAGAACAAAAAGTATTCATTTAAGCATAACTTTCTTTTCGTAAAAATAAAGATAATTAAGAAGCTTTGGGAAAACATGTGAAGTGTCGTTTTGAAAACATTTAGAACATGCTGAAGCCATTTACCTATCTTCCTAACAAGTCTTCAAATTTCAATGGAAAAAGTCCTTATTTAAACATTTAATTCTATATTTCTATTCATTATAAAGCTTGATTTTCCACATTCACAAAAGGGTGGCACTTAACATATCGCTGGTTCAAAACTAAAACGACACATCTCCAATTGAGTTAACATTGCAGATGTGTCGTTTTAGTTTTGAATCAGCGATATGTTTCGATTAAGCTTTTCACCTTTGACAAAAATATAGATCAAACAATAGTTCAAAAAAAATAGTTCGAACAATATATTTCTTTAATTGCATAGAAAACTGAAATATTATTTTAAAAAGTAACCTGAATTCTACTTCAATCTTTGTTTATTCTTTTAAAGAAATATTGAAAAATTCTTAAAATTATTAAACCAGGTGTTTTGAACGTTTTAAGGACACAGCCGAAAATACTGAAGACCATATTTGAAAGGCAGAATCGTTGGATAAATTTATTACAAAATATTCAACGAAACTTACGAGCTTCAAAATTAGTTTACGTAAATAATTATTGATGAAAGTTTCAAATAGTTCAGTACTGTGCACAATATTGCATTAAAGTTTAAAGTTCTTCATACTTTAATCATTAAAGTCAGGAAGCATTAACTTAGCGGACTATCTCAAATACTCTTTTGACTTTAGCAGAAGTGGATTTCCCACAAGAACCTCAATTAGGTAATGACATTAACCGATGAAAAAATAATATTTATTAGTAAATAAATAAACTTAAAATTCTAAGAGTGAAAAATTTAAGATTTAAGACTTTAACATAAAATGTAATGTTTAATTAAATGTTTAATTAAATTCAGTTAGAGATTGCAATATTTACATTATTTTATTTTATAACCGTCGTTGAACAGCCGACCCAATTTCATGGGTTTACGACTACTAATGTTCAACTCCGTAGCCTTGTAATTTTGAACCAATCCAGAAGACAAGGAAACTCCTGGATCAGTACCCCCAGAGGTATTGATTTGTTATGGGAACATGGAGGACTTTGAGACTCGACAGATTTAACGTGCATCAGTCACCATTTACTACACGGGGAGTCTTCGGCCGGCGAGGATCGAACCCACGACCTCTTAGACATGGGCCCAGCGCCCTACCGACCAGGCTATCCCGGCCTTAATATTTACATTAGGAAATGTTCAACGCTAAGTGTTTATAATTATATAAACACTTAGCGTTAAACATTTTCCTAAAAAGGAATTTTTAAAAAATTACTGCACACGTTGCACAATTTTTCGGAGTTTTTATGTCAGAATAAGACGAAAAACATATTTTTAAAATCTTGGTCAGCTAAAATAGCTTCAACTTTTTTAGAAAAATTTTAAATAAGCACCATTTTTAAATTTTGAAACTGTGATGTAAAGAATCATTAATTTAACTTGAATCACATCTTTCTCCTTTTTCGTAAACACAGACAATTTTTAAACCTTATTTTTGAAACTTACATTTTAATTTTACTGAGAGCTGCGATTTATGTTGAAAGCCCTGACAACTCAAATTTGGATTGTGGTCAATTGGTTGAACCACGTGTTAAATGTTTATAATGTCTTCTTGAGCTTCTATTTCCAAGTTCCAATTCTAAGTTCCTAAATTTCACATTAAAGTTATTAATGTTCTTGTCTTAAATATTTCAAGGTTCCAGTTTTCAGAAATTTTACAACACTAAAATTTTCTAATTGCTTTTATTACTAATAAGCAATAAATAAAGACGAAACACATTCTGATCAAACAAAATATATATCTTTTTTCTACATCTTCTTATTTATCTCTTTGTGATTGACCTCATAATAATAATATCATATTTCACAAAATATATTATCGAATAGTTTTCTTCAATGGCCTATCATTTAACCGTGAAATAAGTTATAACCTTTTCAAGAGAAGAAAAATGAATTATAAATATACGAGTCGCGCTGAAAAGAATTTCGAGTGAAAGTCTCTTAGCCATTCATTTCTGTGCAGAAAGTCGTGAGTTCGATCTGATGCAGAAGAAAATTAAGGAATTGCAAATTCCGGTTAAGGCATATATTTAACATGCCATAGGTCAATCACGATGCTTTAAGCGTGTTTACGAAAACATCCGAGCTATTCGAAGGGGTCGCGACCTACTGTGAAGTCAACCGCAAAAATCACCAATTGTCCAAGAGACTTGCCTTCTATCGCGACTTATATTGAACTAAATCATAACCAACTATCTAATTTACCTATTCACAATATGACCCCCCCCCCTCCCCTTTTCTTCTTAATGGAGCAGAAGTGACACAGTAACATGTTTCTTCTTCTAGGTAACAAGAGACCATTACAAGACCATTTATTTTATCTCAAGGTCATTGCGTCGCATGTCAGGAATAATGGTTACACGCCAACACGCTGGATGCTAGAAGACATAATCGAGTGAAACAAACATGATTATTCCATGATGCTCGGGGGCACATTTCCCTTTCTTATTTAATAAAATTGCGAAGGGCAATTGATAAATTATTTTTTTGTTCTTAAGTTTACGTCTTTTCTCTTCAACGCCAAAATGCTCATTAACTAGACATTTTTTTTTTTTTTAAAGAATCTTCATTACTCAGGGGTCAATGATCTGCGAAAGCTGTTTTTATTTCCGTAAGCAATATTTGGAGTTTTATTACAGGATACAATATTCTCGGAAATTTGTCCAGATAAGAGTATTAAACTAGGATGACTTAAAAATAATGAATTCTCTTTTATTACTTTCACAAAAAAGTTTTGAAGGACAGATTTTTAATTGGAAAATAGTTTTCATAGAATACACAGAACAATAAAATTTGAAACTAACTATGCAAAATTTGAAATTCAATAAGTTCAACTTTCAAAACGGCAAGCTTTCGAAAAGCTGAATATCAGTAATATGAGTAATCACAATTACATACAATACAGAGAGCAGTGAAAATTAATGCCGCATAATTCTTACAGGTCTTTATGCACGCTGTATTTTATATTATGAAGTTCAAAAGTAAAGGAACGTTTTATAAAATGAACTCAATATTATCAAAATTAGTTCAAGGGCGTAACTTTCTTTAAAACTTTTTTAAACAATATATTTTATACTTTCATACTTCATTTATTGACACATACATGCATTATACATTTTATCTTTAAATTTAAATATACATATAAAATTGCATGAAAATCACAATTTAACTAATAACAGCTAATATTTTAAGTATACTAGTTTGCCTATTAGGACTGGAATTTCAACAAGAATCATCTGCTTAATTCAATTCTTGAGAGTCTTAAGAATTATGTGTCATGAAATAAAAATAATTATAATAATAAAATTACTTTGCTTTTTGCTCAGGAGAATGTAACTCTAAAACATTAAATTTAAAAGAAGAAAATATTTGTCACATGTAAGAATAATCAGCCAAAATTAAGCTATGCTTTAACGGAAATACATTTTATTTTGATAGAAGAAAATTTTATGATAATAGATGCTATATATTTTTTGTTGGTTTTTCCAAAAGTTTTTGAAGATTTACGCATATGATATGAATAAGCTCACGTAACTGAAGTGGTAAGACATATGTGTTTATGGAAAAACTTCATTAATTTCAGAGGTTTCAGTGGTTAAAGTCAACATGTTTGGATTATTCTTTAGGCCCACATGTGAATGCTCAAAACAAAACAAATTTTAAAGAAAAAAAAAGGAAAAATATTTATATGAAAAGCAAAAGAAGAAAAACCTCGGTATCCAAGGGGAACAACTGCGGCCGATACAAGTAAATCAAGGCAGGTTACATTTCAAAGCGGAAGGAAGGGTTAATGTTTTTGTGAACCGAGGAACACCTTTTGTGAACCGCTGCTCTAGAAAAACTTTATCGTTTTATCGTATCACTATAAGTTAATGAAGAAAAGGTACTGATTCGTTTAGGGAAACCATTAAAAAAATCGCCTTACTATTATTAACGCCATGAAGCTTAATTAATTTTGGTAATTAGTACTGCTGATATTATGATAATTGGTACTGTTTTCAATAAGTACAAAATAAACAAATATCGGTACTACTCTAGGTGCTGTAGTAAAAGAATTTTTAATGTTCAGCGAAAGCTATAAGTATCGGAGAAAATTGCTTGATTGTGGTAAATTTTGATTATCATGAGATTTCTTCGAGCAACTGCATCATACCGGCACAAGGGATAGAGCATTCGCCTTCCAATGCGTTAAACCAAGTTCAAATCCCTGCGATGAATGGTCGATACAAATTCCGTAACAAGCTCGCACCGACCACATTGCTGACGTAAAATATCCTCAATGGTAAACAAATCATGGGGTTGAGTCCCCTTGCCGTCTGGTTAACCGTGGGAGGTTTTCGTGTTTTTCCTGTTCATGTAACTCAAATACGGGTTAGTTACATCAAAAAAGCCCTACACGAAGACAAATTTCTCTCAATACTTGATCCAGGAGTTCACTTGTCTTCTGGTTTAGGTTCGAAATTACAAGGTTACGGAGTCGATCATTGGTAGTCGTAAACTCAAAATGGGGTCGGTTGTTCCACGACGGTTATAAAATAAAATGATACTGAATACAGTTAATCTTTATTGTTATTAGATGAACTATTAAAAACATGTTTTGCTTTCTCTAATAAAATCCACTAAAAAGAGCAATAGATAGAAAAAAAATGGAAATAGTTTATCTTTAATACACGATAAATAAAATATGGTTTTTAAAACTTTGACAATATTGTATTCAAGGAATTAGCATATTCCTTATATACATATATTCATTTTTCTGCAAAATGCAGTCTCAAAAGTGATATGGGAGAGGGGGGAGAAATACGTGAGAGAAATGTTCATTGGCTGCCAGCAGGATTCGACCTAAAAAACCTCGGGGTTCGTGGTAGAATGCTCCACCAGCGCAATGACACATCACGGTATGCTAGTTTTCAATGTCGCAAAGGAATGCAATTTTCGAAAATAGCTTAGTCAAGAGATCGATAATTTTAATTTCACTTTTTTTTTATTTTGCTATATCTTAAAAATTTTTAAGCAAAAGAAATGTATAAACCTTCTTAACTCTACAGGCACTGGGTTGTACAACTATGGAAGTTAAATCCTCATACTTCGAACCCTGCTGCTTCAATTCATGGGGTTTGTACGACTATTGTTTGTTTCGAAGCTATGTTGACACATTTTTTGCTCAATTTTGAGAAACCCTTTCTTACAGTGCAATCTTGTCTGTTTATCTCTTTCAGTTTTGTGCATGATTTCGTGATGTTGATAACGGCTGTGAGTCTGAAGTTGAAATGTTTGAATTCAAATCCGACAACGAACTTTCTCAAAAGCTTGACTCCTATTCCGATCTATACTAAAAAATTTATGCCTAATTCCTGGAAAGTACTTATTAATTGTTACATTATCAAATCGTATTATCCTTTTTGTAATGCAATTCAATTAATGATTTAATTGATAATTTAATTGCTATTCTGAAACTAAAAAACTTCTATCTTAAGCTTCTATCTACTCTGTTATTATCAGAGCAGATAAGCAGATTTATTCAGGCTTTTTTTTTCTCTAATTATACACAATGCAAAAACATCTGGCAACATATAAAAATTTTCTGTCAGTACTACATTTTTATAAATTAAAAAAAAAAAAAAAGTACAGTGCTATTATTAATTTTTTTTTTTTTTTTTTTTTTTTTTTTTTTTTTGAGTGAGAAAGAGAGAGAGAGACTTGATGAATCCTAAGACGAAAGCTTTTTTGAAATAAAACAGTTCAAAACATTTAAATAAAACTACTTTTCTATAGTTCTGAATGAATATGTAAAAACTGATAAAAAACAAGTTGACTAAGTTTCATTTAATTTTCAAGATATTATGTTCATTTCATACCAAGGTTATCTTGAAATGTGTTGTAAGAATTTCTTACAAATTTATTCAAGAAAGCAGTTCAAACACAACGGTTTCCGAATAACAATTATGATGTGAAATAAACCACCGACTTTTTATTTATATTGTTTAAAAATATTATACTAAGTTCTTACAACGTATCTTAAGATAAACTTTGTATAATTTAAACATAATATCTGGGAAATTAACTGTAACTTGAAGAACTCGATTCTTATAAGTTGCACTCAATATTTTCTTTTTAAAAAGTTTTACGCAAAGCTAAAAGTAGTTTTCTAAAGATGTTCTTAAATTATTTCTAATTAAATTATTTAAAAAATAAAACTAAACATTTCTTTATTCTTTTTTAATACACATGTTCAGTTCGTAAATTGTACTGAATTTAAAGGCTAATTTTAACTATTGGTTCTTGTCTGACTCCGTCAGACAATTAGAGGATAAGGAACAACAACTAATTTTAAAATATTATTAAACAAAACTTCATTACAATATTTAAGGCTTTTTCCTTAATGTTATGAAATATAAATAAAATTGAATATAATGAAAACTGAGCACATATCTTGTTTATAAAAATCTTCGAAGCTAAATGTTGTATTATTTTAACTCATTCAATTTTCAAATTTTGCATAAGTTGCACGAATCGTTGATTATAGCTAAATAATAATCAGAATTAAGAAGTTGGTGTATTTTTAAAATTTTATTTAACGAATGATTTTAAATTTATACAAAATGATTTCATTTTATGTTGAAGAACATTTTGCTTGTTGATGAACTTGTGTGAAAAATGTTATGTCGTCTGATATAGTGTAAATATCTAAGAATATCTAAGAATTACTTTTATATTATTATCTAAGAATTGAATATCTAAGAATTAAATATCTAAGAATTCTTTTTTATTCAATCATTTTTTTAAATGAGTCTCTAAATTACAACCATTCTGAACCTTCAGAAAAAAAACTCTTTGAAAACAAAGTTTAGAATAAATAACTCTTAAGAAAAACGTAAGCCTCACATTACAGTCATGTTTTTTATTAATTATAGAAATAATTAATCCTTAAAATAAATATTTTCTTGTGGAGATAAAAATCTTTCAAATTTACAGAAATACAAGTTTTGGTAAACGAGATAATTTAAGTGTATATTTTTAGATTTATTTCGTTTTGTTTCACACGTAATTTTTTTATTATATATTTTTTTCTTATTTATAAAATAAATTTTAAGACTTCACATAATGTGCCGTTTTTATTTTTAAGTAATAAGCAGTGTTGCTGATGCAGGTATGTTCCTTTTCGTATTCAGTCAATGCTTTTATCAAAAATATAGATTAAGAGTGATGTTTACAGTAGTAAAATTAAATCAATACTTATGTAGAATGATTAAAATGTTATAGAGATACTATTAAAATTAACAGAATTTTTTACTTAATACTTAATAGAAATTGTCTTAATAGTATTGTCTTAATAATATCACATCAAACTTTTACGGAAGATGTTCTGGGGACGTAGAACTTTTATGCTCTATTTTGACCAAACGATTCTACAATTCCTGAAAGTTCTAAATCGTTTTCTTATTTTCAATTTTGTTTTCTTTTGTTTTGTCGTAAGTAGATAACTTTTGCCTTAAGTGGTACACAATTTACAAGCTATAATTTCAAGAAATTTCTTATGGAAAGTGCTAATTAAAACTTATCCTTTTCTATCATTCAAGGAGACAATAAACTTAAAACCAGAATTTAAAAATATCATAAATAAAATAACTTTAATCTACTATTATTATTTGTATGCAATTATTTTATTTAGAATTATTCAAGAAAAATATCACCCATGTGTTCGAATTTAGATGATTCTCCAGATATAATAACAGTGAATTTAAAAAAAAAAAAAAAAAAATGAAATAAAATAAGTTTTCTGTAACATACATAGAAGATCGTTAGAAGACTTCTAAACCAACAATGACCTTGTAGGTAATTGGCATTCGGCTGTATTTTCAAATGAAAATAATTATAGTAATTGGACCTGATGATTATCACTATTATTCGATTGAAAAAATGCATCAAAGGAGTACTAGAAATGACCTTCAAATGGTTGAAAAAATAGTGAAAGTTGATCTGGACAAATAGCTCCTACTTAATTTTTCAAATAATCTTCCACACTAGTTAAAATAGCTTTAAAACAGGTCGTATCAAATTGTGGAACGCATTCATAAATTTTTTGGGGAAACATTTTTAGCTTCATCAAAATGTGGTACTCTTTCACAACTATAACAAAAATAAGCATTTCTGATCAAAAGAATTTCCTAGATATAACAGATAAAATTTTTGAACCAATTTAATTATTGCGAAAAATGCATAGGTAAAAATATAATGATTATAATAAAAAGTATAATATTTTTTTTTATTTCAGACATGGTTATCATAGATCATTATATAATTAGGTAAGATTTAAAAAAAAAATTTAAAAAAAATTCTCCTTTTTCTTATTGACAAAATACTACATATGTACCGTTTACACGTCTAATTTTTACTTTACTAATACTACACGTCTTTATATTTTAAATTCTTCGCAGAGATATTTTTAAAAAACATTTTATAAAATGAGTACCTTTTTCTCGATTTATAATAAATATTCGTGTATTTTTTTTTATTTCATACATCGTTTTCAAATATTATTGTTAGGCAAGATTTCAATAAACAATAAAAATAAAAAAATTATTTCAATTTGCGTACTTCAAAAATTATTTGACCTTCACCTCATTGACGAGTTGCTACACATTTACTGTTCACATTTTTAAAATTCTACTTCTTTATGTTTTAAATTTTTTGCAGTGATTTTTAAATATTTTTTTTTTGAAATAAGTAGCTTTTTTACAATTTATTACATTATAATTTTATGTGACTTAGCAAAAAAAAAATTAAATTACTTTTAATTGCGTAACGTGATGAAAAACACAGAGATAATGTAGTTAGCAATTACATTTACTTTATAAGTCAATGGACTTCAAATTAAAATTTCAATAACTGTTTTTGTGCAGAGCTAAAAACAAATTAAGAATCGAATAAAAGCACTTCGTTTTCTGAAATTTGCTAATATTTCTGGATATTTAATTGCACATTTTTCGAGGTTTCAAAAAAAATTTCTAGAATATATAAAAATATAGCTTTACCTAGATTTCTAAAATGCATTGATTGTAGGGAAAAATTCAAAATTTTCAATATAAATTCTTCCTCAAAATTGCTTCTAATAGAACTAAGATCTGATTCTTTCGTTTGTCACAAACTAAAATAGTTGCGACTTAAAAAAAAAAAAAAAAAAAAAAAAAAAAAAAAAAAAAAACTTCACAAGTTATTTTGTATCGAGATTTTTAATAATTTAGATAACAATACAAACTAATAAAATTAAAATAAACATGATTATAATAAATAAAATTTATTAAATTCTTGAAAAATAATTTTAAGCATTCTTTTAATGAAATAAGTTCTCTACGTTTAGATTTATATGGATAATACTTTCCGAAAAGTCGTCAAAAAACTGAATCTTACTTAGCAATATAATTTACGGCAAATTTAAATTATCATAAAAAAAATAAAAAAAACATATTATTTACAGTATCAAAATGCATACCTTATATGTTCTCCGAATGATAATTAAATAGAATAATACATTGATATGTATTTATTTGTACAGTTCGAAAATCGAATAAGATTAGAATATATATAAACTATAATAAAATTAGAATAGTTGTATATTTAAAATGATAAGTATAATAATATATAAAAAAACACAGATAAAATAAGACTTGTTTATTGTGAAAAATATTACTCTAAAAAAATCTTCTGCAAAGAAAATTTTTAATCTGTCAAAGAAAATCGTTTGAGAGATTTCTAGTTAATGCTGCCATTTTTATTACTTTAAGTTTAATAAAAATATCTATTGGATACTTGGGTGGTCGTCAGGTTTTTCCTCGTGAAAATTAATCTTGAAGTATAGATTTGATTGGTCAAGTAACCAATATAATAAATACACTTCATCAGTAGTGATTACTAAAGAATGTGATAAAAATTTATTTATTTTTCCAGATGTTGATCAATTACAGGTAAGAATCGTTTACTTTAATTATAGCGGCAATAAAATTTTATAAAAATATTATTTCTGAAATCCTATTAAATAAAACACAGTATTTTCAAATTAAAATATGCGTTATTGAATCCAAAAAAAATTAACTTCAAATTTCTGTTTGTTTCAACAGAATCGTTTTAATCATAATTATTTTAAGAATTTCTTTTAATTATAAATATTCTAAATGTAGTTTCTAAGGTCAGAATCTAAATGTAGTTAGTTTTTAAAATGCATTTTTAACTAAGAACTGCTTTCTTCAAAATATTTTAATACTACCGTTGGTAAACAGACAAAAATGTTCCTTCTCTCTTTGTTATAAACGATTTTGTGTTGAATTGACATGTCTTGTAAACAAACGTTTCATTTTAATACAAAATATTTTCCAATACTGCACCGACAGTATTTTTTATTGTCATTTTTTCTTCAAAATATAAATTCATTTGAAATATGTATTTAAAAATTGAAAATTCGATTTCTTATATTTTAAGAACAAACAAACCAGATTCAGTAAAGAATGTTCTGTTAGTTTCTAAAAATCAAGAATTGTATTTTATTATTCTTTTAGATATTAATTTCATTTATTGTAGTTTGTTTTTCTGATAGAATAATGTGAGATATTGATGGGAAAACAAACTATTATTGAACAAGGAGTAATGACATATCACGTTACTGGATCGTTCGAAAAGTTGATCGTCAAACGAATGTTTATTTTTCAAAAGTAAAAACAATTTGGAGTGAGTTCAAAAAACTCCGGAAAGGATCACGGAAGTCACCCCCCCCCCAATGATATATTTAAATATTTTTCAATCTAATAACTATTTCACGTAGAATTACTTTACATTTTTAAAGAGAAAAAAATCTCTAAACACAATGGAATTTACAGAATGAATTTATTTTATTACTGATTAGAGATCAAAAAAAAAAATTTTTTAAATCATTAAATAAAATTTTGCATCAAAATATTATTTGATATTAGGAAATTCTACTTGTCTTAGTGAAAAGAAACAAATAAAGCTTTTATAATTGTACAGTTTTCATCTAAACTAACTTGTCGCCCAAAAATATTGGGTCAATTCCCAGACTTGGTGTTTTTGTACCTTGCTCTAAAATGATCTGATAATACCGTTCGAAAGCAGACAAATAATTTTAAATGGTTTTCTTAAAAGAAGAGTTGAGATATTTCTTTCTTCTCTTCTGTTACAAACTATTTTGTGTTTAAAATAAATATTTTTAAAAAAATTTTGATTTTAATAAAAAATATTTTTTCACTCTGTACCGACAGTATTTTGTATTGTAACTTTTTCATCAAAACAATTTATATGAAATATTTTTTAAAAAAATTTGATTGGTGCAATTTTAAAGCAGAGCGATCAAACCAAATTTAGTAAGAATGTTACCTAAGTTTCCGAAAATCGTGAATTGTGTATTACTATTCTTTTAGAATTTAACTTTTTTATTGTAGCATTTTTCAGATAGCATTATCTGAAAAATTGATAAAAGAATTATTACTGAATAAAGAATAATGGCGTAGCGTCAAAATAATGAACATCGTTTGAAAAGTCGACCGTCAAACGATTGCTTAGTTCTCAAAAATTGTAAGAATTTGAAGCGATTTCCAAAAACTCCGTGTCGTGAACAGACCCATTGTTTGTTCACATGTCATTTTTGTTATCTCATGTTTACTATAACTAAATAGTTTGAAGTTTATTATTGGTCCCAATAGATATCGTATAATATTTTAAATGGAATGGAATGTAGAAAATTGCTGTAAATACTGGACAAAAATTTTAAAGTTATTAGAAAAGCTATAAGGTTTTAAAACTTTTCCTATTTTTTCATTCTATAATTATATTTAGTTATTATTTTTAATTACATTTGTTAAAAGTCAAAGAACTTAAATTCCTTTCATAACATTACATATTCTAGTTTTTAATCTGAAAAGTAAAGTTGATCCATAATATAAAGTTCTAAGAAATTATAACCACATATACTGTTTATCGGCGCTTTTAGGTTAATTGTAAAAATCAAAGGAAATCTTTTTTAATTATTTAATCAACTCATTAAAGAGATACTAACAGTAGAATGAAATCAAAATTAACATTTGAAGGTATGAGTGACGAGAATGCTCAATTACTATTTCGCAGGGCTCGAAAAAACTCGGAAATTTTAACCGTCCCCGAGGACGGCTTGTCCAACAATGTACCCGTCCTCCTTTTAAACTAACCCGTCACTTCTAAATGAATAAAAATATAATTTTCTGTTATTTATTACAAACATTTATCATATAAATTGCACTATAAAATTTATAGTGCAATTTATAATAAATTATAATAATTTATAATAAATTAGTAGTTATTAGGATTACAAAAACTAAGATAACATTATACAGTTATAAAAGAAATATTAGGTTACTAATAGTAACCTAGTATTTATTTTATGAAATAATTTATTTCTTATATGAAATAATTTAAATGACAAAGGTCAATTTATCTGGAATGTCAATTTATCCGAGATTACTGCGTTTTTTAAATGAATCAAATATGACGTTTGCCAGTTCCACAATCAATCTAATGATTTACAGAGGTTTGTGCTCAGAAATCTGAAAGGGGTTTTCCATTTAGGTAGATGTTCATAATTGCGTTTAACGCTTCTTGTTAAGACCAGTACGTAAAGTGTTTTTTTTTTTTTTTTTTTTTTTTTTTTTTTTGTAAGTCCATTATTGAAAAGCTCCTTTCAACCGCTGCAGTACTCTCAGACAGAGGAAACATCAATTCCACCACGCGCAGTATGTTGCTGTATTTCTAGATTAGAGGGTCATTAATAGAAGTGAGGCGATAGACTCTTGTAAGATGACAAAAATAGAAAATGTATCACGAACTTTGACGGGAAAATGGCCGTTCGCGCGGACGTCGGATTCGAGAAATTTGTTGTCCGCGGGGAATTTTCGAAATACAATGCCAGAAATAATTCAAATGTGGAAAATGTTAAATGGTAGATCCCAAAATTCCACTGGTAAATATTGGTTAACTTTCTTTAACTGATTAACGAATTTTACTGATTATAAAATCTAACACGCGTTATATTGTTGAGTGAATTAAAAATATATCAAAATGGGAGCATTCAACTTGAAAAGGTAAAAATAATTTTCCATATTTTAAATTAAAGAATACTTAATTCATAATAATTTAAGTAACGACAAAAATTGAGGTATATAAACAAGAATTCTGAATGCAAACTAAAACTTTCCAATATTGGACCAAGTTTAGTTGTTCTAAGGGCATCGAAATTCTTGGTATCATGTACCAACACTTTAATAAATGAGCATCTGAAAGCTTTAAGGGTTAAGGATTTTGACTCGTGACCATCAAAATATGGGGGACAGCCACAAAGTGAAAAATATGGTCACAATAATTTAGGCAGGAGAGAGGTCGAAAGTTTATTCTGCTTTGTTAATTTCATCCATTCGCACTTTTCCCTATATCTCCGAAACTGTTTAAGTTAATTAAATAATTTTGACAGACAATTATAAAATTCGTGTATTCAAACGTTATAAAACGTGTTTATTCATAGATTATTACATAAAAAGTAAATTTTTATAATTATTTATTATATTTTTTAATTTATTTTTATAATTAGCAAAAAAAATTTTGATTACTAGTGATGCTAATTTTTACATTTAAGGGATTTGGTTGGTAAATAAAACTTTAAAAATAGACTTTTTTTCAGCAAAAATTGAAATTAACATTAAGGGAGCCCAACTTTCCATCGTTCTTCTGACTAAACTAATGAGACCATATTTTCTAGATCGCGGTTTTTCCCTCCCTTATTATAAGAATCCAAATCCATCGAAAAAATGTATATTTATTCAGTAAAAGATCGAACGTTTTTGCGGCTGATTTTTTTATTTTATTTACTTTCTTTATTTTTTATGTTAGAATGTCGTCTGAACAAATATTTTAGCCTACTTAAGGTTAGTCATTCTAATTATCAGGGTTGCATATTAATACGTGAAATTTTTAGTCATTAGATAGGAAGTTCTTAATGTGTTCTTTTTTTTGCACGCTGAACTTTGAAAAAGTACTACATAATTTATACGTAAAAAATCAAAAATGTAATTTATGTGAAATAATTGCATGGAAAGGGTCTTTCCATGCAATTATTATCAGGAAAGAAAAAATCTCTTTCAAGGAATACGACTTTGACGCTTGATATCGATATCAATTGAATAAATGAAGATATAAAAAGATATAAATGAAGATATAATGTTAACAAATGTTATCAGTTTTCTATACTCCCTTTTAAACAAGATTTAAAACCTACTTCTTTATTTATTTCAAGTTACTTTCTGACTGTTTAAACAACATTAATGTAGCGAAATTCTCCAATTCCGCAGTATCTGCCTTTGTTGTATCTTTTTATAAACATAGCCTACTGTATAGATACCTAACTGTCATTATATATGGCATTCATTAAAGGCAGAATTTAAACTTAAAATTGATCGATAAATGAGGTTAACTCTAGAAAGACTGAAACTTAGTATATACCTATATTGCCCAAAAGCAGTCAAAATGACTGCATTGTGAAAGAATAACTAATGTGTAAAGAAATTTGTTTAGTTAATTTTTAATATTTTTTATATTATTTACAGTTATGTAATAAGTTATTAGTAAATATTAACAATAAAAAATTTTACTTCACTTGGAAAGAAAATATTAATTTATGCATTATTATTTGCACATTCTTTGCAAATGAAAAAGCAGTCAATATGACTTTCTTTAGGCAATCTAGTGTTAATTAGTCACTAAACTGTTTAAATGTTAGCTTAATCGGTTTTTTTAATGTTATGCAGTTTGCTGAAGTGTTATAATAAAAAGAAAAAATTGAACACTCAGAACGTTAAAAATAGTACATTTAAGTACAAAATTATGCAAGAAACAATTGAAAATTTAGTAAATTGATTTAAAAATGTATGACAAAGCTGTACTAACTACAACAGCTGAGATATTGTATATAAATTGTCCCCCCCCCTAATTGTGTGCCATTAATTATGACACAATATGCAATGTTAATTAGCATATTTTACTAGAGAACATAAAGCAATCTTATCTTCACGTTCATAACTTCAAAATCCTCTCTTTAATTTTTAATATAATTAATAAAATCAGCGGTAGATAGAAATTTAAATACGGTATATAAAATTTAAATTCTTCCTAAGGAAGAAAACTAATTAAATTAAAATTCCTTATATAACATTAAATCTTTAAATATTTATATCTCTTGACTTCCCATAGCTATATTTTGTCTTTATCTATTTTAAACCATTTTGCGAGATAGTAAAGTCAAATGAAAATCTCCATAAACTCTGTTTGATAGAGAGAATCTTGGCGGGTTGAAGTGCTGTGGTAATCGCCACGTAAAGAATATTACATTGCCATCAACATACAAATAGCCTCTTGAGCGAGGAGTAATGTTCATTCTTCACTCCTGATATAATATCTGAAGCAATAAGTAATCCGGCGGTTATTAGTGGCGCATAAAACTAGACATGGGATTTCCATCTTCTCCATCTTGTAGAGATATATCTCCGGAGATAAACAGATATTTCTGGAACTCAAAAGTTCCTCGACGGAATGTCAAGAAGTCTCTCCAGTCTCGGCGAAATCAATTTCCTGCCATGTTTCATGGCCTTTGAAAGCTATTATGTGTCTTCGGCGAAAGTTATGGCACTGTCAGGTTCAAAGAGATTGTCATCGCTTGACTTCTGGTTTCTGGCGAACCTCAGCGGAGTTGTGACGAATAACACATTAGTTTTCGGTTATGAACAGGAATTTTGCTAATTAAAGTCTAGCTCTAGCGTATAAAGAATTCGGTTCTTTTGTTAAACGATTAACCAGAGTCGTGTTTAAGGGAGGGAGTATTGTGCGATTGCTCAGGGCAGCCATTTAATTCAGTTAAGGTGATTAAATTACAGTTGATTAGCTTTTGTAAAATTGAAGAATATTTGATGCTTATATTTTTATATTAATACAATTATAGTTTTAATTCAATAAATTTATAACTTAATTTTAGTTATAATTAAGCTATTTTATAATTCAATTTTATTTGTAGTGTATTAATTTAATATTGTATTAATTTAATATTGTAATTATATATTTTAATTACAGTTGTGCCCCGTGATGGTTCAGTTGGTTAAGGCACTGAACTGTCATTGGGTTACTATAGGACTAGAACTAGGGTTCGATCCTCAGGGGCGTCTTGAAACACACCCAGTTTCGGATCAATGGGTTATAAATGATAGTCGATGGTTAGATAGTCTAAGAGGTAGAGGAGGCCTGTGTGCATTGCTGACCACTTAGCAACAAATTGTGCCATTGGTCCCGAAATTATAAAGCCTTAATCTCCGAGACCCCCTGGCCCGTAACGAGCTATTGCGGGAATGCTTAACTTTTTTAAGTAATTAAAAAAACTTTTGATTTAATTACAGTGAAATTTTATAAATGCATAGTTTAATTTTTGTTGCTATTTAATAATCATTTATAGTTGTAATTTAATCTTTTTTGCAGTTGTAATTATATATTTAACAGGTTTATAAATTTTGAATAATTTACCTTTATAAATGAAACTTTCTTTTTTAAAATTTATCCGTGTTTCGCAGCAAAAAAAAAATTTAAATGTCGCTAATCAGTTTTGATTAACCCAGTGCAGCGAAAGCCCTTAGTTTGAGTTTTCGAACAACGGAGATTTTTAAAATTAATTTTTAAAAATATGCTTATAAAGTGGTATAAATTAGATTTTCAGAGAAAAATATTTCATTTCAGACTTTATGAACGATGATATTTGAATATATCAAAGATTAAGTCTGAAGAAAAGTAATTTGAATTATGAAATTCAATTATTTTTTTAAGTAAAGAGAATAAGTAAAAATAAGTCTTCTAAAACTGTTATAAATTCTGAAGAATTATAATTTCGTTTAAATTTGCGTTAACCATACTATTGGGTAGGCTGAACCATATTATCCTACATAATAAGCGTAAGCCGAGTCTAAGTGCTTAAGAGGACGCTATAACGAGAGAAAAACGATTCATCGTAAATTCTGTTTTACTTTTATAACTAACTGAAAATTTAAAGATTAAAAAAAACATGATAGAAAAAGTGAGTTCAGGCTAACCTAAAATAAGCCTTCAATTTTCAATTGCTGAAAAAAAAGTTTTAAATATCTAAGGGCAGGGCCAACGAATTATTTGAAGAAAACTTCCTCATTGCGTAATCCGAAGTTATCGCTTTCATTCTGACATTTTGAATTTCAGAATTCGAAACTTGGCTTACTCTATGTCTCCCTGAACTTACTTTTTCTATATTTTAAAATTTAAAATATTGAAGGAAAAAAAAAAAAGAATCTGCGATGAAGAAAGAATTTGCAAAATAATAAAAAAGAATTTGCGATTAAAAGTTTCTATCGTGACTTCCTTTTAAAGCAATGAGATGTCATTGTGAAGAAGTGGGATTTGATTAACACTGGGGGCTTGAAGCCAAATCAGTTTAAAATTGATAACCAGCTTAATTCAGAAGTAAAGGTAACTATTCTATCAGCATTGCAACATGCCGTTTGTCGCAAAAATATGGAGCCGCAATCTCCACGGCTCCACAAAGGACTAATGTGTAAATTCTTTACTTTACTTAAACTCGATTACACGATGATTGACTTGATTTGAGCCAAAATATCGATATTATAAGTTACACGGTAAACTGATATTTCTGAGAGTGTACTTTTATTTAGAGATATTGAAATTATTGAATTTTCTAAACGAAATAATTGACTGATAATTGAGTTCGTTAGAGTTTCTCTTTAACCGTTTTCTTTTTTCTTTTTTTTTTTTTTTCAAAATAGGAAGAAGTAAAAATTGTTTTTGAAAATTTTTTATTGAAAAAACTTCATAAGTGGCCGCCGAAGTTTCCTCTCATTTTATATTAGATACTGCCAGCCTATAACTGAGCAAAATCGTCAAGGGACACTATCAGTGTCCCTTGACTTTAAAACTAGTAATAATTATCAGTTATTTTAGTTTTGATTATTAATATCGATGAAATTTGTTCTATATAACCTAAAAACGAAATTTTATGGTAAATACTTTTACAACTTCTGTAAACGTTCCAATATAAAAAAATTTCCTTGAAACGGTTCCAATATAAAAAAATTTCCTTGAAACGGTTCCAATATAAAAAAATTTCCTTGAAACGGTTCCAATATAAAAAAATTTCCTTGAAACGGTTCCAATATAAAAAAATTTCCTTGAAACGGTTCCAATATAAAAAAATTTCCTTGAAACGGTTCCAATATAAATGTTCCAAAATATCGTGTTCAGTCTTAATAGGTCCAGGCAATAGAGGATTTTGTCAGGAAAAATGAACGGAAATTTTTATTTTTTTGAACACTTGCGTTTTTTGGAATGCTGAACATGAATACATATTTTGTGACAATAATTTTTTCCCGTGAAATAAGTTTTTTTTTCACGGGAGAAACTGAATTTTTGCAATATTTTTTTTTTTCTTTTTTTATTTCTGGTTGACCTATTTAAAAACTAGAGAAAATTTCCTACAAAATCTTTACCTACATTTTATCCGTTGGATATTAAATTAAATAATTACGCGAACTGGATAAAAGGAACTATTGCTCTAAAATGAATTGCTCAACTATGATTTTAAGGGAGGGCATTTTTTGAAGGTGGACTATCTTCACTCTATAGTAGAAACATAAAATTATAGAGGGGAAAACTCACATTTCAAATTTTATTTTCATAAAAATTGAAAAAGAAAGACTAAAAATCATAATTATAAAGGAGGTTTTAAACAAATAACGGTAATAGAAAAGGGGAAATAAAGGGAATAAAAACGGGGATCAAGGCAATGAGTGGTCTGGGAATAAATTGAAGAGGGGGATGAAAACTCTCACACGAGGGTTATTCAAAAGTTAAAACGAGAAAAATTTAAGAGGAGCAGCGAAAAATCATACATTCATCTTCGGAAATCCCTTTCAGAGTTAAAAATATTTTTTTTTTCATACGTATTAAGATCTGATAAGAAAGTATTTAATAAATTTCAAACGTCTATTAATTATTATCCCCAATTTTTCCGTTGAATTACTGAGAGAGAGAGATCATTCTCGTGCAATAGTCTCTTTTCCTCCGAGCTCGATTTATTACCATACGGACAAAATGTAGGCAAAGAAATTGTAGGAAATTTTTTCCAGTTTCCAAATATGTCATTATAGGTTTTCTATCTTAAATAAGAAAAAAAAAATTGGTCTCAAAATGCGGACTCGTGTTCAGCACCCCAAAAAACATAAGTAGGCAAAAAAAAAAAAAAATCCCGCCAAAATTTTTTTTTTTTTTTTGCAACGTAAATTTTTGCCTGGACGAAATAAGAAAGTTGCCGCTATATAACTCTGTAGGTTAGCATAGGTGTTGTAGAATTTGAAAAACACTCTTACACATTACCTGGTCTGAAAACTTGTACCAATTTTTATCAACGTTATTATCATTGGATTATAATCTTATAGTTATAAAATTAAAAGACAGGAAAAGTTTTGAGAAGTTTTGAGACAGGATGAGAAACAAATAATTATTTCAGGAGCACTCAGAAATTTTTATAAAGGAACATCCCTCTATATCACAATCAGCAACCAACATTTCAAACGATGAAAATTATATCAGATCTAAGTTTGAAGTTGGTATTGAAGAAAAGAAATTGTAGGCTCATCTTATGATAGGTCCTTATACAAATTTAAAATAAATTATTTATGCACGAAAAACATAGATTTTTTTAAAACCAAAAACAAGGGCAGTAAGTTTTTAAAAACAAAAATGACCAACAAGAGTTATGGATTAATTATTTTTCAATTATATTCTATAACTTCGTAGACACGATCTTCGAATAAAAGAATAGGGTTGTGAGTGTTTTCCGAAGAATACTCGCACTAGATATTTTCTCATTCAGTTTAAATCTTTAACAGAAAATATTGCTTTCCATTCTCGCAAACACTCCATGCTATGTTCAAATGTTTCTTACGCATCATTTAAATCCGAACTAAGTGATGGCCATTCCAAAACTTTGATATTCTGTTTCTTGAATCTACACTTTTGCAGAATTTGAAGTTTGAAACTGCTGAATATAGCAGCTGCGATCAACAAATAAGTCAAGGATTGGGACTAAGTCAGTTTCAACATTATTTGGGAACAGTGAGGATAATAAAAAAAAATGAAAACCCTAACAACTTTTGATCTAATGATCGGATATTCATGTTCTAGGACTCAATCTTAATGGTTCAAGATGGTAACCTCAAATATGCTAGTTAATTACTGCAAATTATATTTTAGGTTACGAAATCAGATACAAAAACGTACTTTCTCTGAATAAACATTTTTTTTTTGTTGTTGCTGTTGACAGATTTGGGTTTCTTAGCCTGAAAATATAGGGGGTAGCTGATTTCTGGAAAAGATGGTCCCAATAGTTTGGTGAGAAGAGCGGAAAATAAAATAATAAATAATTATTAAAAAAAAAAATTTTTTTTGATTGAATTTTTTTTTTCTTTCTTTTTTTTGAATAAACAAATTTTACAATTGTGAGCGAATTGTTTTCATTTTTTCAGTTCTCTTATAATGCTATCAATACTCAAAAAAGTAAAGTTAAGTGGTTCAAACTTAGGACCGCTTTCTTGACCGAACTATTGGGACTATATTTTTCCAGACTGCGGCTACCCCCTAAATTTTAAGGGTTAGAAATTCAAATCCGTCGAAAAAAAGGTATGTTTATTCTGAGAATGTACACTTTTGTGTCTGCTTTCGCAACTTAAAATATCGTGTGCACAAATTAATTAGCATATTTGAGGTCATTACCGTAAAGCATTAAAATTGAGTTCAAGTATGTGAAAATCCGATCTTTCGTATTTAAAATTTTTCAGAGTAATTCGTTTACTTTATTTGTTAATTAATTTATTATTATTATTTTGAGCACTGTAAAATAGGATTAACACTTTCGATTAGAATAAAGGGAGAAGAGCGTGAATTGCAAAATCATCAAGAATGCAGACAAATTTTAAGATTCTCCGCAATTAAAAACATTGATTTAAGTAGCTGACGCTATTTTAAAAAATGTTTTTATTCAATATACTCAATTGTCTATATTTACTATTCTGAGATTTTTAAAATATTAATTTTTTACTAATTTTCTTAGCATTTTAAAATTATTTTGTAGTAAATAAATAAATTAACAAATTGTAATTGAATCAATATTTTTCAGAAACGATTGTAAATATAGTGATATTAATTTTAAAAAAATTAATAGACTGTTGAATTCCTTGCCAACTGGAACCAGTAGTGAATTTTCAAAGTTTAAGCAATATCCTTGTAATTGGTATCATTTAAAAGAAAATTTGTTGCAATTAATGAATTCAAATGTTATTTTTTGGAGTTATGTATGATTATAGTAAAATTAATCATAAATAGAGAGCATTCATGGTTTTGACTTATTCTACCAAAAAAACTATTTTAAAGAAGAATAAGTTATTAAAAATATTACGATTTTACATATAGTTTGACTTATATTGTAAAATAAATTGTTCCTGAGTCTAATTATGCAATTATTACCGACAAAAAAAATTTTTTTTTCCTATTTAAGTCAAAAATTATTTCAAATATATACCGTCCCCTCTGTTACAATTATTCTTTTAAGTTTATTTTATTCATTACACAAAAAACTTTTAAACTTAATATTTGGTTTTTACAATAAAGTCTATTATTACTATCATGTTATGCTATATTTTTGAAAAAAAAATTCAAAATTTTAAAGTTTCTCATGTAACAGAGGGGACGTAACAGAGAGGACAAAGCTAAATCTCCCCTCTGTTACACAAAATTGATAGGCTGATCATTAAAAAGGAACTCTAGGAATGTAAACAAGTGCTAATGCGTCCTGATTCAACTAGTTCCTAAAAGTTTTTTAAGTGAGTGAGTGGGATGATATGGGGAAAACAAGCAGCAGAAAGAATGAGAGAATATAGAACTGGAATGTTCCAAAAAAATATAGATATATTTGTAGAAAGAAAGATAAGGAATATAAAACGAAAATTTATGATAACAGAAGTATTTAAAAAAAAAAAAAAACAACCTTATCAGAGAAATAGATAAATTGAAAAAAAGGAAGACAAAGGAAAAATAAAATGGCACTGATACAAGCAGTAGAAATTCAGGAAGGATATTCTCTATATAATATTCCTTAGGCATTGGGGAAAGCTAATAAAAAAGCAAACCGTGCATTACCTGTATCTCCAAGAAAACGTTGTACTGTTCTATGCATACTCTGTAACCTTACTACCAAAACAAAAAACCTAGTAACAAAGTTTCTGATGAAACAAACAAAAAAAACTTGTAATAAATTTATACTCATCTGATAAACTTTCTTACCAGATTTCTGGTGGAGCTGAGTGCATGATTGTCAAAGAAAATGGACAGAAAGCCCACAAAGCCAAATGTGCACCATGATGGAAGCATATCAAGTATCAAAGCAGATGCATCCAAATATAAAAATTGGCAAATCTAAGTTTTGCTGTACTACGACCTATCCATATTTTATGCGTGGGTAATACACCATGTAAAATGTGTATGTGCTGTTCACGAAAATGTGAATTTTCAATTAAAATCACAGTTGTTTGCCTAATAGTTACATAGAATAACTAAGTATAGCAACTTGCGACAATCGCTCAATTGACTTTTCATTTTATAACCGTCGTTGAACAGCCGACCCAAATTTGAGTTTACGGCTACCAATGTTCAACTCCATAGCCTTGTAATTTTGAACCAAATCCACAAGACAAGGGAACTCCTCGATCAGTACCCCCAGAGATATTGATTTGTTTTGGGAACTTGGAGGATTTTGGGACCCGACATATTTAATGTACACCAGTTACCATTTAAAACACTGGGATTCTTTTGATGTTGCTATAGATAGTTTTGCAAGTGTAAAAAGTTCTGGGAAAAAATTGGGTAGTTAATTTTGCTGCCCAAATAACTGAAATTGAAAAAGAAACGAACGATGCACTTGTTTTTTTTTTGTTTTTTTTTTTTTTTTTGTTTTTTTTTAACAGGGTCTGGTAAAATAAAATCTTTCAAATATAACTACAAAGATGTAGCACGGGTTTCAATTATAGCAGTGTTGCCTACTCCAACTTTAAATAACCGAATAAGAAATGTGAGATTTTATTTGTCCCCTCTGTTACAACTGCATTTAATTAACGTGCAATTTAATTATGAGACTCTTTTATTATTTTATGCCAATTAATTAAACATTGCACCCTAAAGTAGCATATTCCAATAGAATTTTTGTTTTCAAAAATATTTAATATATTTTTTAGAATAAAATACTTGTGTGATTTCCCCTGTCACGCTTGGAATACAACTCGATCACTCTCACTTACATGAATTTAAAGTTATCGTTTTAAAATCTAGTTTTTAAAAATTTATACTACATAAAATTACATACTATATAAAAATATATAAAAATTGTAAAATCGATTACTTATTGCGTATTTCGCCATGTCCCGAGAACTTTTTCAGCGAATTGGAAACTTTTGCACACAATTATAAATCTGAAATTTATCTTTTAGTAGTTTATCTAAGGTTTTCTTTTTTCTTTTAAATGCGCACACTACATTGGATAGGTGTGGAGTGTTTCTTTAAAAGGACAAAAATTTCTGTTTTAAATAACTTGAACAGATAAGCGATAAAATGAAATATTACATTCTGTAAGTCTTTAAACGAAACAGTCTTCGATAGAAAAAAAGATGTTTTTAAAAAAGCTTCCTGGTATCTCTTTACATTGTAAATCTTGTTTTCGCTAATTCATTAATATGTTATTTAAAGTACTATTCCCGCTGAAGTCTTCAGGCATGGAGTAGAAATGCAATCGTTCTCAGGTTTGACAATCACAATGTGATAAATGTATTTTCAGAAGTAAGTAAAGAAGAAGTAATTACATTTATATGATGCAGAGAGTGATGCTAGTGTAGATTTATCACTTTTCTGTAGGTTTTGGTAAATTGGCAAACTGTCTTACACTTTCATAAGCAGTTGAATGACAACATACTTGATTGCTAAATAGCAAATTAAAAAACAAGGTTTTTTTTTAGTGGAAATGTAAACTACTGAGTTGCTTTTCAATTACGAAGAACATTTTTATTTATCATTAATATTTTATAAAGCACGTATCCAGATATCGTCACAAAAAAAAAAAAAAATTATTGGACTTAATTGACGCAAGTTTCATTATAATTTAGAACAATATTTTAGTTCTAATGATAACTAACGCAGGAGGATATGCTATAGCGTAGCATATCCTCCTGCTACAATTATTCAATTCCTATTCACTAGCATATAAGACATGTTAATTCTATTCTGTTATGAGGAACCATTAGATAGATGACGGTTGATATTGTCGGTACCTTCGTCACATTAGTGATCCGTACGGGATCTGAACACACCTGCTTCTACAGAAACGCCCACCTCGATATGAATACTCCTAGTCTAATGGATGGAACATAGTGAACATGCGATGGATGGAACACAGTGCGACATTGTCTTCCTTACGTTGTTGCTACTCAGTCTCGATCTCACACGATGCGGATTCGACTGCTAGTAAGAACACGGGAGCGTATACGATAACAACAGTGTTCTTAATACATCACTCACGACCTGTACTCAAAATCCGGCGATCTTATTACAGCTCTCCGGTGTCTCACAATACAGTTGTGAATCAACTAGTGATAAATCCATTCATCCTATTCTATCCCAGATAAAATTTTAGTGGGGAAGTATTGTAGCGCAGCTACCACTACTCATTCAATTCCAATTCACTAGCATATAAGACATATTAACTCGATTTTATCAGGAGGTACCTTTAAATAGATGACGGTTGACATTATCGATAGCCAACACCCCATAATGCATGTTTTTAATGGAAATTGACCAGATATACGCTGCTCGTTGATTTTTAAACTCTGCAATACTACCTGCATCAATTACTTGGCTTCTATGCTTTTTTTTCTTTCTTCATTTTCTTACCTTTTTTAGATTTTATATATTTTACGATTTATGTTTGAGAAAAGAGCTCGAAGCTGTAGTGCCTCCAAAAACTGAAATTTATAAATTTCACATTTTGCTCCAAATATAATCTCCTAATAACACTGAAATATGTTTAAGTCAAATTGTAATGCTCTTAAACTTAATGGAATGTTTACAAATGGAATGTTTCAAAAAATGCATAAGTTGCACATTTTTAGAACTTTATTTTAAAAAGTGTACCGCCCTAACTCGAGGGGAAAAAGTTAAAGTATTCACAGAGCGAATGAAACAATTTGAAATTTTCACCAGAAAGAGATATTATGGTATAAATAAATAGGATTATTACGTATTTTAATATTCACTTTTGATTCACCTTTTTTACACAGGATAATTGAGGTATGATATTGCTAAAAAAATTTCTCCAATATTATTAGACGATAACAAGTGTGTAACGATTCGATTAGTGTGGACACAGAGTTGTGAGGCTAGGCTACTGTGGTCAAAGCAATGTGAGATTTAATTAAGGTTAATTATTATCCTGCATAAATACCCTAATAACACATCACTTTTAGAGTTATTTAATAATCTAGTCTAAACAATATTGAAATGATAGGTATAAAAAATTTTACATCATTTTAAGTGATAAAATACAAAATTTGAACAAAATTGATCAAATAGTTTCTGAGTTATCCAATTTTAAAAAGTAGTTTATTTAAAATTTGATTTATTAAGAACTTTTCGAGCAATTCCCTTCAATTTTAATATTTTGTCATTAGAAATTGTATACTTTTAAATTATAAAAATTTTTCGTCTATAATTAAATTAATTAAACATAAATAATAATAAAAGAATTATATAAAATTATCTTTGGATAAAATTATTTTATAATTGTGTGCAATTATTTTTTTTTTTTAATAAGCTTAATTTTGTGGAGATGCGGTGACACAGGCCGGTCGGCTACATCTGCAAATACATAAATGAATAAATTTAAAATAAAAAAGAAATGAAAGAAATTAATGCTAATGAATTAAATTTTTGACTATCTTTTGCTAAACTATTAATACCATATTTTCCAGATTTCCAGAAAATTCAGAACCACAGAAAACAAGGGTATATTTATTCAAAAAAAAGTACGTTTTCGAGTCTGATTTCGTAACTTAAAACATCGTTCGCATTAATTAATTTGCATGTTATGGTGAGGCCCTCGAACAATTAAGATTGAATCCTAGTATTTAAAAGTTCAACCATTAGATTTATTCAGGGTTATTTTTTTGCGCTGTGTACTTTGTGTGTGAGAGTACTGCTTTGAGTCGTAGCTAATACTACCAAGTACTTTTTTTCAAATAATGAAACAAATCAGTGTAAATAAAATTAAGTTTAGCTGAAAATGTGTTTATTGAATATACTTATGTACCTAATGAATATAAAATGTACTTATTAGTATAAATAAAAAAGTTTACAAAAAAAATTTTTTTTAATTAGAATATACATGTGATACGAAATAAGAATAATATTTCTTTTATATTTATCTTTAAAATTGTACATTTCCGAAATTATTTTTATTCCATGTACAATATGGAAGACGAATCAAAATATATCTTTAATTTTCCATCATGTATTTTTATTTTTATTGCACCAATAATCTTGCCTTATGCTTCGCAAGTTGAAAATATTGCTTTAATACTGTGAATGGCCTGCTATATGTTGGTAATAAATATTTATAAGTTTTTAATATCTGATGTGGTGAGGGAAAACACTGTTAAAAAATAAAAAGTTATTGAAATGAAACAAAATTTTAACACATGTTATGTTTGGACTCCTGAGCACCTACACAGTAAAACATTAAAAAATTCAAGATTTTTTTTTTATTTATTAGATTTAAAATATGTGACTAGTTTACGAATCTAAAAGCAAAATTTGACATTTAATTTTTACAAAATAATAAAGGAGTATTACATACAAAATTGTTCTAAGTTTGGAATAAATCATCCGATAATAACACAAACTCTCCGAGTATGCATGTTCGATTTCAATTCAATATTTAAAAACGATGCACTTTGTCATGCAATTAAATCTCAAATCAAACGATCCACCTACCTCAAACGTAGTTTCTCCTTAATTTACATCTTAAGTTGTACAGCAATGGTGAGTTTCCACCCAGAAAAATTTTATAAAAATAAATAAAAATTCGAAGGCGGAGTATTCAGGCTATAAAAGTAAACAATCGTCACCGGCACCCCCCATTCACGACCGAACCAAAGAACCTGTGTTATCCGAATGGCAGCCTGGATATCGTCTGATGCACCCCGGCACGAAATCGATAATGCTATGTCGGAACCGTTAACCGTAAGAAGCAGGAATCGCGTGCGATTTTGTGTCCTCTCATTGGTTGCCAGAGAGTTACATTTTTTTATTTTTTTTATTTTGTCACCCCTCATCCTTTCTTTATGCTACATATTATTTCTAGAACTTCATCTTTTGACGTCGCTGTATTAGGTGACACGTTCCCGCCCTCCCCCCTTAATGTCGTAATGACCCCGACAGGTGTGTTTCTGGGGTTGATGTATATGGGGGCTAGAATGGATTCATATGGTGAGGAAATATTTGTCATCGTTATTATGATGGGGCTCAAACAGGAGGGCCTGGCATTTCCTTTTTCACTTCTAGAATGATTATTGAATAAAGCAGAGATGTTGATACAAATGTTACTTTAAAAGTCAGAAATCAGGTGAATGTCGGCATTCTCCTGTAAATGTCAACTTTCACAGAATGGTGACTATCTTAAATATTGGTTAAATATCATCAGGGCCTGATTTTTTATATGATCTGAGAGGCCCGGGCCTCGAATCGCTACATATCTGAGAGCCACCTAAATGTTAAATATATTTTTAGTTGTTTTTCCTTAAGAATTGTCTTTTAGAATTATAAGAAATTAAAATAAATATGAGCACAAATTTACAAATATATTATAATTTACTTACGTTATAAAAAGTTTAATAACATTTTGTAAAGAAGCAACATGTAATTGTGAAGATAAATGGGGAGTCCTCGGGTTTCTAAATCATTATTTTTCACTTACACCCACAAATGTCGACATTCAGTATGCCAGTATTCACTTTTGTCAAGGTTGTAAGTAAGTCTGTGGAGTCTGAGTCTATAATATCTGGTCGACTCCGGAAAAGGAAGAAATAAAGTGGATTTTAAGAAAATTATCATATTAATTAATTTACAAAATTAATTAACATGGCACAGAATTAATTACGTTATAAATGTAATGCAAATTTAGATGAAAAAAATTACGTTTCAGTTAAGTAAAAACCTTATAATAAAATAAAATTATATAATTTGAAATTAATATTTCTTGAGCAATAACATTAAAATTTTTCAGCGAAAATTGCAGTAGATCAGCGGTTCCCAATTTTTTTCGACTACGGTGCCCTAAATAACCAACCTTCTTTCGGAGGATCTTCGATTTTATAAATAAAATTTATTAAGGTAATTGTGAACGTCATAACCTATAAGAAACTATTTTTAAAATATTTAATTGTATAGGAATGAAAATTTTCCATCATGTTATCATTAATAATCGTAAATTAGGTCTTATTTCCGACAGTTAGATTTGCTGTCTGTATCTATTTTCCTATATTTAGTCAAGTTAAGAATTTGTTTTTGGTGTATATACATGAATGAATAAAATAAGCCGAATTATGATATACTTCGAGATGAAGACTGCTGTTGAATATGGTTAAGGAAACATATTTCTTTATTAAAGAATTATTTTGTTTTGTTTTGAAAAGCGTTAAACGAAATACTATATAAATATTCTATATAGCATTTATAAATGCTTGTTCTTTTCATAATTTGTTCAATACATTGTTATTAGAAATATTATATTTCCTTTCAAAAGATACCATTTCCATTTCATTGGCATTTTACTTGAAATAATTTCATAAAGGTAATCAAAAGATTAAATAAATTTTGAATTATAGGCTCTATCTAAATATAATCAGTTGTTTCAAACCTCATTACTGATTATAAAAAGTACTAACTCGCGGAATCCCTTTCCCTCTCTCACGGAACTCTAGGGTTCCGCGGAGCATCATATATGAACGGCTGTACCAGAGCATAAAATCTGAGTCTGACTCTTAAAGAAACCCTGAATTAGAGCATTTTAAACTAACCACTATATACAGCCCTGATTGCCCTTAAGTGATAAATAATAAGATAACCCCTTGCCGTCAGGCTAACCGTGGAAGGTTCTCGTGGTCTTCCTTCTTTCCATGTAACGCAAATGCGGGTTGGCTCCATCAAAAAGTCCTCCACGAAGGCACATTTCTCTCATTACTAGGATGCAGGAGTTCCCTTGTCTTCTGGATTGGGTTCAAAATTACAAGGATACGGAGTTGAACATTAGTAGTCGTAAACTCATAAAATTGGGTCGGCTGTTCAACGACGGTTATAAAATAAAATGAGGAGAGCAGAGTCGTGGTGGCTCAGGGGATAAAGCGCTCGCTTTCCAATGAGATGAACCGGATTCGAAGCCCAGCCATGGCTGGTCGATTCTAATTCAGCTCCCGGTTTGATCCGACCACAGTGACGTAAGATATCCTCAGTGGTAGACGGATCATGGGTTAGAGTCCCCTTGCCGTCAGGCTAATCAGGGGAAATTAGAAATATAGTATGTAGGCCCAGCAGCCTATGAAAATACTTAAAATGAATATGACCGCAGAATTTCAATTGCTGCTCTAAAAACATACGAGGTGTCACATGAGGGTAGATCGACATGTAAAAGGGCTAGACTAGCATTTAAGACTGCTGAAAACGGAGAAAAATCGTGTTATATTGTACCCAGTATTGATACATAATAGTTAGTTGCAAAATGTTATATGGATTATTGATCACAAAACTTTAAACGCAATTTACTCGAAATTGAGTTTCTGTTACTTGCTATATCACTTTACTAATACAATTTTCAACAAATTTACTTTGAACTTTGACACAATGTTCGCATTAAATATAGTTTTCGCTGCACGAAGGGATTTTTTTTAATTGGGTCAATTGATTTTGTGAAATTTACAAAAATGTAACATAGTTTATGTCGTTTTTTAGATTTTTTATTTCAAAACTCCACCACTTTGGGGAAAAAAATATTTTTTAAGACTTCTACGTGCAATAAAACTACATTTATATAGTTTAAAAAATTCAAGACGGGATCAGATTTGGGTAATTCTTTTTCCACCTTATCAGTGCAGCAAAGTTATAGATAATTGAAAGAAAAAAAAAAACTTACAAGCATAATATTATATCAGCAATACTTTTTTAGATTTTTTTGGTTTCTAACATGATAAAATGTAGATAAAAATATGTACAATAATAAGTACAATAAGATGCAAATGAATGTATTAAGTTAAATTCTTCACAATCGTTTCAAAATTCATTGAAAAAATCCTTCTTTTTTTACCAGCTTCTACTGCGTAATTTAGGTTTTCTGATAAAATTGTAGTAAATACGTGAATGTTATCAAAAATATTTTTTTTTTTTTAATGGTCATACATGTTAGTGCATACTGTAACACACACTATTTGAAAAATTTTGAAAACTCTTTAATTGCTTTATCATTATTTTGAAGATGGAGTTTTTAAAATAATATCGGCCTGAGAAATGCTGGGTTTGGTTTAAATCACTGATTTTGGAGTTTCTATTCTTTGAAGAGCATATTTTAGAGAAAATAATTCACCAATCCAGTAATAAAGAATAATTTTTTTTTTTGGAGCAAATACTTAAATACATAAATAAAACTAGTTGACAAGTACCGTGCTAATCTCGTCATCATGCATTTATATTATATCAATACATTTTTTTAGGAAAAAAAAAAGCAAAGTCTAGCCAGCTCTAGCTGTAGGCCAACTGTCTCTAAAATGCTCAAATTCAGAAACGACAGTCCCTTTACAAATTAATTATTTTCACTCTATTAATCAGACCAGGATAACCTGGTTGGCAGAGCGCTTGACTCACGTCTGTGAGAACGGGAGTTCGAATCCAGCCTGCCGAAGACTCCCCGCGTAGTGAATGGTGAATGGTATACGTTAAATATGCCGGGTCACAAAGTCCCCCACTCTCCCATAACAAATGAAAACCCCTGGGGGTACTGAATTGGAGATTGATCGTTCTATGGTTCAGGTCAAAATTACGATCTGTGGATGAATGAATGGATATATGAATGATTTCGCCCTGTAACAAGGAACAAGAACAATCGCATCCCGTCTGGTTTGATGGCCAACGAGAACAACTCTATTACTCCTTCCTCGCCGATTGTCACAAATATGTCCCAGCATGAAACGTTATCAATCAGGGGGGAAATATGAAACTGGTAACCAACTAATTCTTTTGCAGTTTGTTTATGGGCGGAGTTATAATAGTTTGATTTATCTGATTAACCATTACTTAGTTCAAAATAAAAATTATATAGTTACACTTTGAACTAACATTGATTAGACAGGGGATTATATTAACATTGATTAAAGGGACAGCAAAATGAATTAATTTATCGAATTAACAGGACCCGCATTTAAGCTACCGCTTTTTAACTTTTTCAATCCTGATTCTGATTCTTATACGATTGCTTTTATGAATCGCTCGTCCCGAAAGGGTAAAAATATTAGTAAACAGAAACGCATCTGCCTCAAACTTGTCAACATTACGCCTTACAGCCCTGATTTTTTTCTTTTTGCAATTTTTGCAATTTTTTTTTTTTTTTTAAAGTCTAATGAATAAATGCTCTTTACCACCCAGTTATTATTATTATTAATATTATTTTAAAAGAATGAACAAAGGATGACTCTAAATTATTCACACAAAAAAAATTTTTTTCCTTAAAAAAAATCTTTTAACAGACTAACATACACTACGAAATAAATTTTCTGAAAATGTTGTTTATAAACATTATTAAAAACAGTCCATAGCCGGTCTAGAATAAATCTTCCATTCGATTTGAGTGACAACGACCTTGCATTTTACATGCTTCTCAAGCAAGGGTTTCCGAAAGCTGCTCCTTGCAGCCCACAGTGGGTCAGCATCTAAGGTTTCGTGACCAAAATTAGTATTTCGATTTAATTTGTTTCAAAATTTGTATTTAGGGGTTTTTATGTGCAGGTAAATTGAATTCGTAGTTGAAATTTTGAAATACACTAAAAATACTCACACAAAAAACAAACAAAATGGCGGCTGAAATATGGTGATCAAAAATAAAAAAAATAATATAGTGCGTTTAAATAATTAAATATTGCAATGAAAATATAATAATTTTCGTAATTTTATATTAAAATTGAAAAGTAAATTATATTTCCGAGTAATATTACAAAGTAAAGCGAAAACATGAAAAAAAAACACAATTTTTGTTTTTCGGTATATTTAGTCCACCTTTGCAACACAGCCAAAATGGGGAAGGTTTTTTCGAAAGAAGAATCATCAAAGAAGACAACAAAAGAAAGTTTAGCTAATTACCTCGCGGAACCTTTCTGGAACTAATTTTCAAAAGTCATTCAAACATTGTAAAATGTCAAATAGTAAGATATAAACTATAAGCTTGTCAAGAGTATTAACTAATCCAACAAATTAAAAAATTGTACTATAATTTAGCGTAATATTGTACTATAATAAAAATGTAACAATAAGGTGAAATTCCTATATATATTTCTTAAATAAAAATTTAAAAGTTACATTTAAAACAATTTTTGTTTACATATTTTTCATTAAATTGTACTCTCGTCGGTCCAAAAAGTAAATTATAATGTTTAGAATGATTTTGAATTCTTAATTTGGGATATATTAAAACTGCCTACACATATTTTAGTTGAAAAATTAATTTTTTACTTTTGGCCAAAGATCATAGTCTTCTGGCCCACAGTGCAACCCCAAAATTTCCACGGAAGGAGGACAGGGTTTCCGAGAGTTAGGATATTTTTCACTAGTAATGATAATATTTATATCCAATCAATAATCCATAATTTACTTAATATTTCGCTTGTTTATATGAACTTTATGTAAAAAGTGATTGAAAAAAGATAGCACAATATAATATATATATATATATATATATGTAATACAAAAATTATAAATACTTTTGTATTAATAAAAGAATTAAAACTATTTCATTTTCATAAAATGTCTTTGTTAAAGAACAAGCGTAGAGATATTCTATTTTGGGAATTCAAGACTGTAAACACACCATGAATTATAATTAGATTTATATTTCAAAGGAGGAGTTATTTTTAGAATCTTTCCCTCTGTCACTTCCATATTAGGAAGCATAAAATGATTTTCCTTAAGGTGTAGGAATACAAGGAATGTAACGACTGGACTTTTCACCCCTTTGGATTACTAGTATATAATGCAGGACAATTGTTTTAGCGTTTCTTTTTGCTGTATGATGTTGTCAACCTAAGCTTCGCCACTGTTGTCTGGATGTTAGTCCACCCCCCTCCTGCTGGGAGAGTGGGTGAGACTTCTGTTGTCACCAATTGTCATCTAAATAAAGCTTGATTAGAATTTAATGACTTATGATTTATATTAAATTGAACTAAAGTCAACTAAAAATATCACTGATGTAACACGGATATTACAAGACGCCAGGATAGTTACTTGCTAAGGAAACCATTGTTATCTATTTTCCGGCTGGCTGCAACGTTGTTTTCCCATCCTTTCACACATGCCGGGAAAGAGAGAAAAGAAAAAGAAAATTTGCCTGATCGACGCTGAAAGAACGATGAGGTCTGTTTCACTACGTGTACCGTCGTCACTACGAGAATGCTGATGTAGAGGGAAGGGATTTTCCCCGTCCGTTTTTCTACCTGTACCAGTTCATATACCTCGCCGTTATCGGAAGAAAGTTTGATGTCTAAAATTTGTGCATCTAAGTTGGAAGAAACATCATCCATGGTAGTGATTCGGCCCCTAGTGATCAAGAAAGTCATATAGTGAAAGAAACACCATTTATGTGCGCGATGTATATTAAATTTATAGAGGAGCTTTTTACTTCTTTATTAAAAGTTCCTTTCTCATGAAGGTCGGAGAAAAATTTGGCGAGTGAAAAAGAAAAAGAAAAAAAAGAGAAGTCTGTATTTATATATATATATTTTCCTCTTCATAATTAGTAGTGATAATTTTATGATTATGTAGGTCAAGTGACCTAAATTTCTTATTATAAATAATTTAAAAGAGAAATATATTTAAGAATTGATTGCATTTCTTGTGTATATATTGCTTTTTTTAAAAATTTATGATATAATATTGTTGCTTAGTGTGCATTTAAGATGTTTTTGAAAGAAATAAATGTGATTCAAACGTCTATTAAATTAGTGACGGCAAACAAAATTAAGTTATTATTTAAACTTTTGTTTCCCAATGATTTTTTTAGATTAAATCGTAACAAAATTCTAAATTTTTCAGAATTTTCTTTTGAGCCTAACGATGAAGAATTTTCAAACAAACTGAAAGAAATTTGTAATACTTTCAATTTTTCGGACTTAGTCAAAATTTCAGACATCCTAAGTGTTTCCAGTGAGGGAAATAAAAACGAAATTGCAAAACATATTTTAACTTGTTTATGTGATTTTGATTACTTAAAAAATTCGATAGTAATGGAAAATATCTCTGAAGATGAGGATGAAACTAATCAGTTTCAATGTAAACAGACTCAAACTGATTTTGAACCACATTTGCCAATTAAAACTTATGTAAATCAATTTACACAAGTTAGTTTAAATACTAAAATATATGTTGATAAGGAAGTACAAACTTATGTTTTCACTGATAAAGATATGGCATCCTATAGTCAAAATTCTAGCAAGGATATAAAGAATAGAGAATCAGAAACAAAATTAATAGTAAATTTTTCGGATATTGAAGCAGTTACTCCTATGTTTAAAGGAGAAAAACACGAAAATATTAATTCTTGGGTTGAAAATTTTGAAACTAATGCTAATTTATTTAAACTTTCGGAAATTCAAAAATTTTTATTTGCAAAAAGATGTTTAAAGGGTAATGCCTTAACATTAATAAGACGTGAAAGTTGTTTAAATTCATATGAAAAATTAAAAAATCTTTTGCTTGAAGAATTTGGACTTAATTGTAATAGTGCAGAAATACATGCAATGTTGCAAAAAAGAAAGCAAAGATATAATGAAACTCTTCAACAGTATTTCCTGAAAATGAAAGAAATTGCCACTCAAAGTGATATTGATGACTTAGCTCTAATCACTTACATAATTCAAGGAATACCAGACCAAACAAATAATAAATCAATTCTTTATGGAGCCAATAATCTTTTTGAATTTAAACAAAAACTTAAACTTTATGAAAAAATTAAAAGTGACTTAGATAAAAATAAATTTCAAAATAACAAGTGACCATACATGAAGAAAATGGAAAACCCAAAATATGACATTAGGTGCTTTAAATGTAATGCACCAGGACATAAAGCTCCGGCTTGTCCTAGAAATAAAAATGTAAACCCGAATGTGACAAAACCCAAAATACATCATACAACACAGGAGATCCCAATAAATCAATGTAAATATTGCCAGAAGAAAGGACTTTTGAATCAATTTCACTTGTGCTCCTCGTGTGTAAACAACCCTTATAATGTGGTTGAAGCAAGCATCCAAAACATGACAAATATCCAATAGCAATTAATAATATCCGGATATAAAGTGGAAAATAAATACTTAAATGGACGTCCAAAACCAAAACAAAATAAAAATAAGAATGTAAACAAAAAAATATTATTGAATGTCGATACCGGGCCAACACTGAATATAATACCAAAGGATTTGGTGTTAAAATTAAATATTCTTATTAAAAAATGTGAGGAATTAAAGGTTATCCAAACGAAAGGACAGTTAACACTTAACAGAATTTGTGAGTTTCCCCTTAAGATAGGAGAAATTGTTAAATCAGCTAAGTTTTTTATAATTGATACTGATTTACCATATGCTTTATTAGGGTTGCAAACTTGCAAGGATTTTTGTTTGTTTATTGATTGTGTCGGGCCAGTTGTTACTCAATTTGGTAAGAGATTGATCATCTCTGCTAATTCTAACAGTGAGAACTTATCTTTGCACATTAGGCAGCAAAAGTTCCAAAATGTTAAGATTAAAAATTGTGAAAAAATAAAAGTTAAAGATGTTTCAGTAAAAGTAAACATTGAAAAAAATAATGAAAAGGGTGACAAAAAGAAAAGAAAAAATAGGAAAAAGAAAGAATTTCCAAAAATTTCAAATGATTCGAAGATAGAACTAGGTAATGGGTGCATACATTATCAGATCAAAATCGACGAAAAAATAAAAAATGAGAACAAATTAGAAAATGTGGACTTAAATAAAAAGAAATTTAAGTAAACAAAATTTTGAAATAGTTGTATCAAAGCTTAAAAAATATCACAACCTACAAATGTTAAAATTAAATTCTAAATAAATGACACTTGTTGTCCAGTTCAGTTCACATAAAAATTATGTATATTTTTGTGTGAAAAAATTTTTGAAAATTTTAGTAGAATAGTTATATAAACATGTTTCATTTTTCTTTCTGTTTAGTTGCCTAAACAGATAAATTGCATTATCATGTTTTTATGTTTGTCATTGTAAGTAATTGTGTGTTTTTTTTACACATAATTAAAAAAATTTTATTTGTATCAGGGAAAAAGGACAGTCGTACCAACCTAAATCTTAAAAATTTGAAGTGTTCTAAAAATTTTTTTTGGCTTACCAAAATTTTTTTTTGGGGGGGATGTAATACAAAAATTATAAATACTTTTGTATTAATAGAAGAATTAAAACTCTTTCGTTTTCATAAAATGTCTTTGTTAAAGAATAAGCGTAGAGATATTCTATTTTGGGAATTCAAGACTGTAAACACACCATGAATTGTAATTAGATTTATATTTCAAAGGAGGAGTTATTTTTAGAATCTTTCCCTCTGTCACTTCCATATTAGGAAGCATAAAATGATTTTCCTTAAGGTGTAGGAATACAAGGAATGTAACGACTGGACTTTTCACCCCTTTGGATTACTAGTATATAATGCAGGACAATTGTTTTAGCGTGGCTTTTTGCTGTATGATGTTGTCAACCTAAGCTTCGCCACTATTGTCTGGATGTTAGTCCACCCCCCTCCTGCTGGGAGAGTGGGTGAGACTTCTGTTGTCACCAATTGTCATCTAAATAAAGCTTGATTAGAATTTAATGACTTATGATTTATATTAAATTGAACTAAAGTCAACCAAAAATATCAGTGATGTAACACGGATATTACATATATATATATATATATATATATATATATATATATATATATATATATATATATATATATATATATATATATATATATATATATATATATATATATATATATATATATATATATATATGTATATATATATATGTATATATATATATATTCAATAACAACAGATTGAATAAATTACGAAAAGAATATGCATTTATACGAGGGTCACGTTAAAATTTTTGAGATACAACTAGGTTTTTAAAGTTACACTTACAAAATTTTGGGAGTGTTCAAAGTAGTCTCCCCCAGCATCAATGCACTTTTGTAGTCGAATTTTCCATAGATTAAATGCCTCAAGCCATTCATTTTTTGGAATAGATGAAAAAAATGCATTTATAGCCACATCAATCTCTTCTTCTGACTGAAAACGACGCCCACGTAAGTTCTTTTTTAGATTAAAGAATAACCAAAAGTCACACATGGCTAGATCAGGTGAATACGGCGGATGTTCTATCACTTTAATTTGTCTTTGTTTAAGAAACTCAACTGTTAATCCGACTGTATGTGAAGATGCATTGTCATGGTGAAGCATTGGTCCCCTAACATTCACTTCTTGTAGAATTTCTGGAAGATATTTATTGGTTTACCAGTTTGCTGTTACTGTCTTCTGACCTTCCAACTTGATGGCTTTGACTAATACCGTACTTCTGAAGAAAACGGCATACATCACTTTTTTCAGTGCACGTTGTCTTTTCACCATTGTCGGCGTGGGATCATCTTCAAAGATCCATGCTTAGCTTTCTTGACGTGTTGGAACTCAAAAAACGGTATGTACGTTTCATCACCCGTTACAATTTTAGAAATGATGCGGTGGCCGCCATCATTTAGCAATTTAAGAGTTTCTTTACTGATTCTGACGCGCTCCTCTTTTTGGTGCTCAGTTAGATTATGGGAAACCCAACGGCAAACTACTTTTTTCATATGCAATTCTTCATGAATAATTTTGTGTGTGGCTGCGGATCCAATGTTAAGTTCCTTCTGTATAATTTGATAGGTACTGCGATTATCATCCTTTAACATTGTTCGTATGGCAGACACATTATCCGGGATTACTGCCGACAGCTGCCTTTTTTAGCAAATGCATATGCACAACATGCATTGTTTTTTATAATTAACACCAAAAGAAGCTCGATCATTTAAGGTTTTTTGCCGAAAAAAATTGGAGAGCGCTGTTCTAACGATTCTGTCGAATGTAATAAATATTCACGATCACTTTATTTATAAAAATAAATTAAAGATGAGTAAAAACATATCTAGCACTTCTCCAGTTCGTCCACTAAGTTGGGTATGGGCGTGAGGAAAAATGCATCTTAAAATAAATTCTGATGGTAAAATTAATTTAGCAAAATTATAACTAAGAATGATACAGCTTAAGTACAAACATTATGCGTCGTCCCTTCTAACGAATATGTATAACCGAATATATTAATTTTAAAAGAAAAAGCACATGGTATATAAATTCATAAAAGATTTTTTTAAATGTTTCTTATATATATATATACATATATATATATATATATATATATATATATATATATATATATATATATATATATATATATATAGGACAGTTTTTTTAAAAAGAAGAATAAATTATTTGTATTTACGCCAAATTGGCAAAGAAATAGTTGTGGTAAACATTGGAACGTTCCCAACTTCTGGAATGTCCTTTAATTAATGCCAAAAGATGTATACATATACAGAAATTAATATTATTATATGATATAATTTCATTATAAGAGGAAACGGAAAAAATTAATATTTTTATTATTCAACAATTAATTATAAATTGTTCTGTCATGCATAAATGTTAGCTATGATTTTATTTACGCAGTTGAATATATTTTAAAGAGTTCGCGAAATTGAGTTGCGATTAAATGATATTCTTAGTAAAGTCAAATCCGTTCATCAGTTTATCGGAAAACTAAAATTGCAGGATACTTTATTACTTATATTTTGAAATGTCCAAACAGTTAACTATTAAAATCAACTAAATTGAATGAACACAGTCATAAAATGAATATTTACAATTACCGCTCATTATAATATTACAACGTTAACTCGCTTCCGTGTGTAAGATGGTGGTAATATTGCAATCGATGTTCCAATCTTTTAGCGAATTATTAATCAAAATTTTACTGGAAGTTTGTTCCTGATGACAATATTTTATAATCATTTCGTTAAAATAATTGAAATCGATAATCGTTCGTACTCCAGGACTGGTGAAGCATCGAAAAATTTCGATGTTACGCAATCATCAATGACCCGATGTTCGAATTGGCTTTTTTTTTCGAAGCATTGGAAATTGCGATTGACCGTGATGTGTGCGATGTTTCTCGATGCATCGTTGACATCGATATCTACACTCGCGATGTTCCCGATAGTACATCGATGATATGAAGTGTGCACGAAGAGCACTTCTCCGGATCATGACATCGATGACCACAAGCTCCAACAAAGAGCATTTTCCTTCGATCATAAGTGAACAGTGATTGCTATGATGGCGATGATCGTTATCTTTCCCAGTGTTTCTTTCATCGTGACTCATCCTTTATTGATTCGATGAATCCCGATTTGATTGATTATTGAATCCCTTAGTTATAAAAACGTATATATATATATATATATATATATATATATATATATATATATATATATATATATATATATCAAGATATTTAGCAAGAAACTTAATGTTTCAAAAATTATATCCTATTCAAGATACTTCAAGTTTTGTATTTCACTTTTGTAAAATATATTATATTGAAGAATAGAAAAGCCTAATTGTCATGTTATGTTTAAGAAATATAATTATTCACCCCCAAAAACGCGTACTAAAATTATATATGCTTTCAAGAAAGTTTTCATGCTGCTATTATATGAGACAATAACAGGTTGTTATTTTTGAAATATTTCAATTTAGTCATAATTCTAATGTTTTTTTAGACTAACTGAAAAAATTTTACAAAATTTATATACATAAAAAAAGGTCTTGTAGGCAAAAGTGTACGGTCGTGCCCTTAGTGGCTTAGCAGAAAGGTAACATCAAGGACGGTCCGCCCCAAAAGGCATTTTCGCGGGGTGCGAAGTCGCTAATATCATCAACTTTTAAAAGACTCCACTCTTAATTTTTTTTATTTTCATAATTAAAGTCGTAGTAGCTCAGGGGGTAGAGCGCTCGTCTCCTAATAAGATGACGCAGGTTCGAAATCCAGCAGTTGCTGGTTGATCGAAACAACCACAGTGCTGACGTAAAATAAAATCCTCAGTGGTAAACGAATCTTGGGTTCGAGATCTCTTCCCGTCGGGCTAACCGTGGGAGATTTTCGTGGATTTCTTCTCTATGAAATGCAAATGCAGGTAAGTTGCATCACAAATTTCTCCCTTAATCCAGGAGTTCTCTTGTCTTCTGGGGTTTCTATGGGTAAAATTACTGAAGTAAAATTACTATGCTACTTAGTAAAACATAGTCGTAATTTCAGAATTGCGTCGGCTTTTGTTTTTCATAGCACCGGTTGTGATGCAAAAAAAAAAAAAAAAAAAAAATCTCATAATAAAGTACAAATTTGTGAGTGTTATATTTATTATGATTAATCATTTTTCATAGTTTTTTTTTTATTTTTTATATTTTATTATTTAATATCTAATTTCAGAAAACACCGGCACTTCTAAATTTTTCTTATTTTTTATTTTTTCAGATAATAAATTTTGAGAGGTGGTAATTTATGCGGTTATATTAAAATAAAATAATGAAAGAGAATGTCTTAAGCGGGACTGTCTTGTTTGTCGTAAACGTTCTTTTAAGTAATAAAATGTAACAATCATTTAAATTTTAAATTCTCTTTTAATAATACTAAACTAAATAAAGTGATGGAAGTTTTTGGCATGGAAAATATATCTTTTTGCAAAATTTTTTAATTACTTGTAATCAATATTGTAAGTTATTTTTGTAGATTACAGTATAGGGAGAAAAACATTTTATAATAGGAATTATTGATATAGGCAATTTTAATTTCTTTAGTTATCTTATTCATTTTCAAAAATGCTTTAAATAATTCCGTTTGTTATTAAAAATAAACTTGATTCACGTTTTTATTTCCGGAGAAATCATACATTGTTGTATGAGCTTTTAATATATGGGGAATTTCCACTATTAGTATTAAAAGATGTGCTTGATATCAAAAGTCAAAATGTATACATTCGAAATCAAAACAAAAGTAATTAAAAAAATATTTGCAACAATCGGCTGCATTTTTGATGAGAAAACTATACTTGTAATATAATTTTGAAAACAAAAATATACTACAGTTTCTAGTCGTATTAAGATAGTATAAAAATTGAACAGTAGACAGTATTCTGGGGTGGGCTTTCTTTTTAAGATATCTCTGATGAAGAAAAAAAAAAAAAAAAAAAAAATGAAGAAAAATAAATTAAGAATAGAAAAATGAATTATACAATTTGTTCCGTTAAGTACTGACTCTAAGGTAAACTTTAAAATTCACTGTTAAAAATAAAGTAAAAAGCGAATTTACATTGAGTATTGCAAATTAATATTTAAGCGAGGGTGAAACGGAAATACTACTGAAATCTTTTGAATCGCTAGTGAGGAAAGAAAGACGAAGAATGTAAATACTAGTTTGATTTCTAGAAAACTCTTGGTTTTTTTTTAATAATTTCTAACTGCTTTTTTTTTTCAAGAACCAAAGAGGTTTTGATGTTTTCAAAGAAATAATGTTTGTTCCGTACTTCTAATAATTTCTAGCAAAGACTCAAAATTAAATAATAAGCACACTTAATTATTTTCCACGTTCAGTTTTTATATAAGTATATAAGAGGGTCTAGGGTGTATATACTCTCCCTTCCAATAATTTTTCTAAGCTTCAGATTATTTTCAACATTTATCTTTACTTTTTTTTAAATCCCAAAAATTCTGCTTTTCAATTGACTAAAAAATTCAAACAAAATTAGCTAGTTCATACATAATTTAACAGATTAATTTCATGATCATCACTTTCATGTAAGTAATATTTTAAAATCAATTTAATGTACTATTCCTCCCTTTATCTCCTACAAATCAAACGCAATCATTTCAATGAGACAAATCTTAAGTATTATTATTTTACTATAATTGTATTTAGAGCTGTTTTCAGGGGAGTTTTTAAAGCAACTTAATTAAATAATTGTACTTTTTTTTTTGAGAATCATGTTTTATTTATTATTATAGTTCTCCCGTTCCAGGTTGGCGCATGCAAAGTGAGAATTAGTGACCGGTGAAGTTTATTCCAGCGATTCAGGAAAAGAAGGTAAAGAAAGTCGAAGCCAAAGAGAAATGCAGAATCGGGAAAAGTAAATATAAACTCCTTATTTGGCATATTAAGGTAAATAAAAAAATAATAATTTAACTTTTTTGAAGAGCTTTCTGTCGTATTGAACCATGGAATCGAAATGGTAAGCTAGTTTGGAATTCTCACCCAAAAAATGGATAATATTTACCTCGCTTTAACTTTCCCATGAAATTCGTTTGTCCAAAGATAATTCCGTGCAAAAAATAAAATCTAGTAAATATTTATTATTTTTTATTATTTTATTAAATAATAGTCGAAAAAATTTTGAATTGTGGGGTCCACAATTTTTTACATAATTTTAAAGTATCAAATTTTATATAGCAAAATACGAAATTTGAGTGAAATCGGTTGAATTGGCCTGAGAAATCGAATTTTTAACATACAACTTCTGTAAAATTTGATTTCTCAGGAACATTTCAACCGATTTCGCACAAACTTTATATTCTGCTTTGCAATATTAAATACTTTAAATTGCAATATTAATACTTCAAAAATTGTATACCTTACAATTCAAAATGTTTTTGGCTATTATTAAATTAAATAATAAAAAATAATAAATATTTCCCTTTTTTTTGCAAAGAATTATCATAAGGGTTCACGAAATTTACAATTGTGTGCAAAATTTTTTTAATTTGTTTAAAAAGTTCTTGAGATATGGCGAAATATGCAAAATAAGGGATCTAAACTTTGGATCACTCTTCTGACCAAACTACGGGGACCATATTTCACAGATTGCGGCTGTCCCCTATATTTTGGGAGTCAGAAGTCCGAATCCGTCGAATAATATATATGTTTATTCAGAGAAAATGTGTTTTTGTGTCTGATTTCGTAACTTAAAATATTGTCTGCACTAAATATACAGCATATTTGAAGTCACTCATTCGAAGCATTAATATTAAGTCGTAGAACGTGAAGATGCGAACGTTGAGTCCTAGAACATTCAGGGTGGTCCATGTTTTTTTGTTTTTTTTTTCGCCTACTGTACATAGAACTTGGAAATTTTTTTTAATACAAAATTTAATCTTTGATTAATTTTTAGAGAAAATTTGATAGATTTGTAGGCTTCTTTTTCATTAATGATGTGGTTAATTTTCAATTATCGTAAACGTTGTTGACACTGAAAATAAAGATATTTATTAATAAAACAAAAAAGGCTCAATGCTGAACAAAATACTTTTAAACAGACGGACATTTCTTAGGACAGCCTTTTTCGTTCTCATCACATCATAACGTCTCTCTAAGTGCGCGCTGCTGGTAGAAGCAAATTTATTCTACACAAAAGGGGGAGGGGTTGCTATGGAAACCTGACAAGATTAATTATGTTCAATGTTATTATAATTTTTAACCAGTTGTTGCAATATTTTTCATTTGAAAAGGAACAACGTTTTTATATGTAACCTACGAGTTGTTTGACATTAGAATAGAAAGTATTCAAAAATCTTTCATTAGATTAATCAAATAACTAAAAATATTTTTTTTTAACGAATTAGAAGACAAGATCACTCCAAACGCGTAGAAAAAAAAATCATGATTGTACATAGAAATTTATGTTTAATTTTTATGTTTTTAACTTACTAGATGCAAGAATTACATGATTAAATTGTAAAAGCACATAATTATTCTCATAGTACTTCTCTAAATTAATTTACAATGATATTTTTATTTTTACGTTTTGTATGCTTCAAGCCGAACATCACATCACTAATTACAAACCTAGCTTATATTATGTATTTATTCTCATTATAAATATGATTTGTGATGATCAAGATGTGTTAGAATAAGATCATGCAATATTTTCGATAAAGTTGGAAATTTAAAATTAAATACAATTCCAATATGAATAATTTCCTAACATTGATTTAAAAGTTTGAAAATAGTATTAATAATATTTAAATATAATAGTACTTCATTGCTTGAAATTCAAACATATCTATATACATATAAAAAAAAAAGGTTATTAGTCAATATTTTTTATTAATATTATTATTATTTATTTATTTTTAAATTTTTTATAATTTTAAAACTAAAAAAAATTACACTTCCATTCCCTGATATTCTTTTGAATATACCGTGTTTGAAGCGAGAAATTTTATCCTGATACTAAATGAAAATCATTTAAAGACATCTATCGATCTACAAATGGGAAATAGTATTTTTTAAAATCCTATGCCAAAACGCTTAGAAATAAATTTTTAACCTGTAACAATTATTTTGGTAATTATATGCAATAATTATACAAAATTTCGTAAGCCTAGCCTAAATATTTATGGAAATATGGTAATTTTTATAAATAAAAAAAAAATAATGATAATTTAAAAAAAAAAAAAAAAAAAAACTTTTTTTTACTCACTTTTTTTCGCTATAACTTTAAAAATATTTAATAAAACTAAAATAAATTCTTAGAGCAATTTAATATTAATTGCAAAAATTAATTACAAAATTTTTGCTTTAAAATTTGAAAAACATTCATTGAAAACTGTGCAATATATAAGTAATTAAAATAATTCTTTTATCATGCGCGGAAAAAAGTAAATTTTTTTTTTCCTTCATCATTTATAGTGAATCGTATTTGGCAACTAATGAAGTCCGATTTGAATATCTTAAAATTTTAAAAAGTTATAGGCAATTTTTTAAATAGTTTTTGTACTCTGTAAAAGGAAGCTCAAAATCATAAGCAGTTTTCTTCAAATATGTTGTTACATATGGCTTTATTGGAAGTATCAATCCATATACAATGTTCAGCTTTAAGTAGACACAATCAGGGAGTAAAAAGATTATTTTGTATTATAAGACAAAATTAAATAACAAATGATAATACATTACAATAATCGTTTATACACAGAAATGTGATTGTATAAGGAAAGAAAACATGCGAAAGCAAAGAGACTATTATGGGGGATGATCCCCAACAATGTCAGTGACATTTTTAATAAATCTTGTTTAATAGCACAAAATAATATTTGAGGAAAACTCCTTATTAGTGTGAACTTTCTTTCAAAAAATACGAAGACTACATAGAAAATTACTTAAATTTTTTTAAAATTTTTTAACATATGGATATTTTTTTATTAGTTGATAAATATGATACACTTATAAAATTAAAAAGAAAAAAAATTTTTTAATTTTTCCGCGCATGCGCAGTATAAAAGAAATACTTTAATTGCTCATATCTTGCGCAGTTTTAAGCGAATTTTCTTCAAATTTTAAAGCAATAATTTGTTATTAATAATTAATATAATAATATTATAATAATTTTGTAATTAATTTCAAATTGCTCCAAAAACCATGTCCATGATCCAAATGTCCATGCCTCCATAAATATTATAGCTAGGTTTACGAAATTTTATGCAATTATCGCATATAATAACCAAAATAATTGTTACAAGTTCCAAATTTATTGCTACATCTTTTTGGCATCGGGTGTTCAAAAACCTAATGTATATTTGTGCACAACTTTTTTGATACTTAAAAAATATGTATGCGTACGTTACATTTAATATATAATATCAAAAATGCATGGTAACCTATCTAACTTTAAAATAAACATAACTTTTTAAAAAATGTGCTCTTCACACTACGCATATGTTTAATCAACATGATCATAAATATGTAATAAAAAATGTATGATAATGTATAGTATCTAACTTAAATTTCTTCGAAAAAAATGTCTTCTTCCTACGTCTGTTTGGCTGATTCGATGTAATAAACACCAACATTTAACGCTTGAATTGCCTCGATCTCTTCACTCTCGTCACATAAAAGTTCAACTGCAAAAGACCAGAGCGGCCTGACGCATGGGAACCATCACTGTTTGTGCGCCACATCAATTGATTTGATGTATAGTTCATTATTGCAAGTATATAGTTGTTATGTATAGTTGTATAGTTGCAATAATGTATAGATGAATATCAAAGTTTCGGAGTTTTTCGGAAGCATTTTAAGTTTTAGATAATTTTGAAATTTAAATCAACCGCACTTATAATTTTTTTAAAACCGTTTTCTTTGAATAAAATTTTGCAACTGTACACAATGATTTTTAAGTAACTTCATAAATCTTTATTTAATTTGATTATAAATTTTATGGTGTATGTTACTAATTTAGTTTCTATTGGCGATCGAAATGGGCTGCAGGTGGCGTAGAGCTGAACTCTCTACCTATGGCAACACTTTGCATGCTTTCCCCATTAGCGTGAGGAGAGTCATAGAGGAAGGAAGTACGTTAGTTTCTCTCTTGATTTTCATACAGATTAAAATCTTTTAAGTTGGAAAACTATATGGAACTGAAAACTATATCAAACATAGTTCAAACGAAAAGCATCACGGGAATTTTAAAAAATATTTTTATTAAATAAAAAGGAAAAATATTAAGAAAAGGGAAAATATCGTAGTGCATTCCTATTGGCGATCGCAACACTCGAATACGCCATCTGGGGAGAGACCGGTTTCATGCCTTTAGCCCTTCTCCCATCCCTCTCCTCCTCTTTTCAGTTGTATAGGAATGTACTACGATATTTTCCACTTTCTTAATATTTTTCCTTTTTATCTAATAAAAATATTTTTTAAAATTTCCGCGATACTTTTCATTAGAACTATGTTTATAGTAGTTTTCAGATCCATATAGTTTTCCAACTTAAAAGATTTTAATTTATATGAAAATCAAGAGAGAAACTAACGTACTTCCTTCCTCTATGACTTTCCACACGCTAATGGGGAAAGCATGTGAAGTGTTGCCATAGGTTGGGAGTTCTGCTCTACGCCACCTGCAGCCCATTTCGATCGCCAATACAAGTGAAAAGAGGAGGAGAGAGAAGGGTCAAAGGCGTGAAACCAGTCTCTCCCCAGATGGCGTATTCGAGCGTTGCGATTGCCAATATTACTTAAACGTTTACTGATTGCCTTAATTGGTTTTTATTGAATGAAAAGTTTAAGCTCTAATATTAATAGACATGTCGAAATTTTAGGTGAATCGAATAAAAATTTGATGAAGTTATGGGGCTCACCATAAGCAAAACTGGAGATAATTAAGAGAGAAATGCATTTTACTCTAGTTTGAATTATTTTTCAAGAATTTGACACCCTTCTAAGGCAAGCGCCTGGAAACAGATGTAACTTTTACCATTCGCTAGCTACGCCACTGCATAATTTCACACACCTCCAAATCGACAGATGGGGGGAGTGAAAAAGCGAAATTCGATTGGTGAGTTTTTCGCGGGAAAATATGTTTTACCAATCAGAGCTTCATTCTCCCTGACAGTGATTGGAAGTGCACGAATTATATGCAATGCAGTAAGAATGTTCATTAAAATCCATTAGAGAGTTCCAGTAAAGAAAATTCTAGTGGCAATACATCTGATATTTTAATAATGACGTAAGTTCCTTCTGCGTGTTTACAGTTTTGTAATTGTCTCGTTATTTTGTAATCCCGGTGCTTTTATTTTTTCTTTCTTTTTCTTCTAACTTATGCAATCAAAATTGATACTTAAACTATTCGAGAAAAATAAAATTCTTCTCTCGATCATGCTATTTGTTATCTGTTGATAATTTTTTGAGATTATTTCTAAATAACCTTGTGAAAATTGAGAATTCTTTAACACTTGGTTATTTTTTTCAAGCTCAATAAAATTTTCGTAATTGAGTGTCCTATCTATTAAACACTTTTTTAGCCCGTATAATTAAAGAAAAGTCGTGACTAATATTACCTAATTAAAGAATGGTATACATTATTTATATTATTTCATTTTGCAAAAACTTTTTAACATTTGCTATTTAAGCTAATTGCTTGTTGTTTTAAATTATTCATGAGTTTTAATGTTTGTAAATAAAACCAAAAAATTTTTATTTATTGTTTACTTTTGTTCTATCATCGTTTCAATGCGACCTGTCATTGTAAATGTTGACCAATTAAAAAAGTTGAAAGCAACGTCTTTGTATTTATAGATTTACACTGATGATTCTTAGCCCACAAAAACTTTTCTCGATATATATGTAAAGCTATATATTCTTAGTAACTTTTCTTAACAGAATTTTTCATAATTTAATGTCTGATTTTTTCTTTTTATTCCTTCATTTAGAAAAGTTAAACTCAAAAACAAAATGTCTTGTGTTTTGTCAAGAAGAGTGATCCTAAAGGTAGCTTCGAACCAAACACTATTTCAACTTTCTAGATTATCATGTTCTTTAAAGTAAGTAAATTTTATAGATATACGATGAAATTTCTCTTATGCTGGTAACCTAATAATTTCAGCTTCAATTCTGGCCCTGTGATATTTTTTGTTCATATTCATGTTTAACTCCATACTTACATATATGTTCCATTCTTCTCAAATTGATCTTCAAATTCTTATTGTCATACTCTTGTTTAATTATAATCATGTTCATGTCATATACAATCCTATAGTTTGTTTCTCATGTTTTATTTTATTTATTGGAGAATACTGTGTAATAGCATGTAGTGCATGACTTGAGACAAGATTATAAAATTACAAGCCAAATAGTGTTCTTTGGGCAATGGCTTAACTTTTAAAGTTAGTCTCTAGTATTTTTATATTTTAAAGTAAACAGCATTCAGTTTCAACTGAAATTAATGAAAATTGTAATGTTTAGAATTTTAAGGCAAGTTATTGTTTAGAGAGGCTATTAGAAAATATTTCATGTTTATGCACTAATTTTGTATGAAATATAATTTGAGAGACTAGTTCTTCTTTATAGTCCTTTATCTTTTACTTTTGCAGAATAAATAATTTCATATTTGCTCTATTATCCAATATGTAATAATTTCTTACACAATGATGCAATTTTGTTTTAAAATCAGAGAGATAATAATTTTGTTTTAAAATTAGTGAAGCAGGACCTCTTTTCTCAAGTAATTAGGACTTGATCTAGTTTACTTATTCCAAGTAATAATGATTTAGGAAATGGATGAAGTTACTACTTTCAGATTAAGCAAGACCATAGCAACCAACTTTAGCATGTGTCAAAATTCTTATTTCTTAATATATTCTAGTTTATAGCTGGATTAAGACAGCACATTGTTGAAATTGAGGAAAGAAAAGTAAAAAAAAAAGTGTGCATGTGAAACAAAAGAAGAAAAAGAAATCATGTACAGTTTGTATAAGTAACAAAAAAAAAAAAAAAAAACTAACCAATCATTAATAAATCTTTAGCTTTATTTCATTGGCTATCAAATTAACTCTAGTATTCAATTATTATTATTTTTATTTATTTATTTATATATTTCTTTTTTTTCTTCTAGATATTCTCAGTTTAAATTTCCTTTCAAAAATGCTTCTAGAACTTACAGTTTTAACCTAAAGCCTAACTTTTCAACTTCTTCAAAAGAAAATAACAGAACCAGTCAAAACCCTCAATTTTGGCTTGGAATTGGTTTGTTTTCAACTGGCGTTGCACTTTGGTATTTGAAGGATGTGAAGCTGTTAGCTGAAAAACAAAAGAGTATGGTAGAAATTTAAATTATATAAATTATGCACAAGTTTAATATAATTACTTTTCAGTTTATGAGTTGTGAATTATTTTGTTTTATATTTTTTTATGAACATTTCTTGTTTGAGCTAAAAGGTATTGAATTATAGTTTAAATACTGTAAATTCAGTTGTGATTCTTTGCAGTCTAATTGAATCTTCTCTTTATAATTACATACAAACTTTTAATACTTTTTATGATCAAGTTTTTGTACAGTATAAATATGTACATTTTCGCATATTAGCAAAATGTACATAATGTACTGTGAAAATTTACGTAATATATGTACATTTTCGCAGCTTTAACTTTAGTTTTACCTGGCATACAATTCTTTTTTTTCCAAATTTGTCTTTATAAAACGTAAAATACTTACGCAACAACCAGTTGTCAGTTGAGGTGATCACAGAGGCATGATTTCAAGGTCAATGACATGATGGTAGTACTGGTCGTCTTCAATTTCCTGACAGGCTGGTACCCATCATTTTGAAGCTGGGTGGGTTTAAAGCTACTGTAAGGTATAGTACACCACCCTTTACATGGTAGTAGCTTAGTTTCGCTGTGTTATCACTTTCCCATTGGTCAGAATATTAAAAGTTACAAAATAAATTTTTTTTTTAGCAAACTTTCATTAAAATTTTCATAATAAATTTTTTCTATCAACATTTTTGCTTATTTTGTGTGGAAAAAACACCTAAGTACAACATTTATAAATTAAACGTTTGGAATGAATTAAAAAATAAAAATGCATTATGTTTTGAACAACATTAATAATACAAAAAAAAAATAAAAAATAAAACCTGTATATATATATATATAAATAAAATAATATTCTAATGAAGCAAAATAGAAGGTTTTCTCTCTGCCTTCTATTTTTTTCAAACTCTCAGATGAAACTAAATTAATTATCATAAAAACCATCTATAAAATGTACTGTAGATCAGTGGTTCCCAATTTTTTTAAGTTACAAAACCCTCTAGATGATCAAACTCTTTTTATGGAAATCCCGACTTTCAAAAAATGTTTATTAGCAGGTGTAAATATGTCAACAAGAAAAAATTAATTTCGAAACATTCAATGTAAATAAATGAAATTCGTTTTCATCAATAACAGTCATGAAATTAGGTTTTATATTAGGCAGTTGAATTCACAACTCTGCACTAACTTTTAGTCTAACATTAATAAAATTGAATTAAATAAAATATGAATTATAATTTTTGAAAGAAAATTTATAAACTGTGAAAATGATTATTGAAGAAAAATAATTCTTTATTCTTGCATTTGATTATATTATTTTTAAAATTTGATGAGAAATATTGATGCAAACATTTTTAAATGCATATTGTTTTAGTAGTTTATATAACGTATTGTTATTGGAAAGTTTTTTTTTTCTACTTTTTTGGCATTTCATATAAATAACCTGAATTTTAAATAAATAATCAATTATTGTTTAAATAAAAACCTATCACAAATACTAAAATAATTTCTGGTTAAAAAGAAAAAAGAAGAGTCCTAACTTGGAGAGCTTTTGGGACCTTAATTTGTATCCTATGGATACATGGGACAATTTTTGGATATACAGATATGGATATCGTTATACAGATATCTATACTATAATGCCAATTGTGGGATTAGAAAAATTTTTTTGAAAATTGATATTTCTGATTTTTTACACCATGCTTGCACATTATTTGTGTAAGATTGTTAATATCATGATTTTATTTCCATAAGTTGAATTAACAATGTTATAATTCAGAGTCAAAAACTTTACAAAACATTAATAAAATCTAAGTTGCTTACTAACATTTTGTCTTTTATCTAAGTATATTGTAAAAGAGACTTTATAAGCTTATGTTGGAAGTTAAATTTTTAGAATAATTCTGATGATTCATATTATATTTTCTTAATATTAATTTATATTTAGAATTAAAATTTCTTCTAGAAATGTTGTGAAGAATTAAAATTGAATTTTCCATTTAAAATAACATAAAACAATTTTAGAAAAGAGTGAAGTGAAAGGTAGTGAAATCAAGTATATGTTTTTGTAACAAAAAAGTGTATTTTTCTCTAACACCAATGTTTTTGTGATGCTGTACTGTCAACCACTATTTGAAAAGCATGTACACTAATGAAGAGAACTTTTTTTAATCAGTGATTTTATTATTAGATTCCTTTAATTTATTTATATTTATTTTTTGAAGACTGTTTTAAAAAATATTATATAATATTAACTAGGAAGATATTGTTTTTTCTGGGCATTTTTGACTTAAAAGTCTCAATCAATTTAATTGTAACCATCCTTTATTTTTATTCTATTTTCCATAACAGCTTTTAAAAAAAAATATTTTGTGTTTTATTACAAGAAAAAAAAACTTTTATTATGAAGATATGTAGTTTTATTCTTAAATAATTTATTGAAAAATAAATTCTTAAATTGATATTTGCATTCACTATTATGAATTCACTTAATAAATCTATATTTTTTTATTCTATAGATAGATATAATTTTTATAAAAAATAAAATGTGTTTTTTTTTTTTTTTTGTTCTTTTCAAATAAAATATTATTAATTTTTTTTTTGTGAATCTTTTCCGTTTAAAAAGTAAAAAAAAAATTTTCTTTGGATAGTAAATTTTTTTTAAACTTAAAATATTATTAAATCTATGATAATTTTTAAACCATTTTATTATGTCATTTGATTATAAATTTTTTAATATTAGTTACAGTTTATGATTATAATTTTAATTGCTTTTTAATAGATGTAGCTGGTGCTGAAATTGCTGGACTTCCTGAGTTTTCAGCTGATGAAATTTCAAAACATGATAACATAGAAAAAGGTGTTTGGGTCTGTTTCAAAAGTGGTGTTTATGACATTACAGATTTTATCTCCAAACATCCTGGTGGTGACAAGATTTTGATGGCTGCTGGGGCATCAATTGAACCATTTTGGGAAATATTTGCTGTTCATAAAAGTGAGCAAGTATGTTAAAATAATCAATAATTCAGAACTGAACAAGTAGACACTACAGAATCATATACATAACTGAAAGACATATACCAACACAGTTAATTAAGTTAAAATTATTCCAACATTTTTTATTTATTATGTTTTATCCTTCCCAGTAGCTTTAAAATGTTAGATTAAGCAAAACACAATTTTAGTAATTCATCTTATCAAAACACACATAATTGTATTCAGTATCATTTGGCATGATGCTATTGCATCCTGCCAATTCATGTTAGCCAAAATTTACCACAATCATGCAATTTCTCTGGTACTTACTCTTTTGAGAAACATGAAAACCTCTTTCCACATTATCTATATCAATAACTCCTATATAATAGAACATATTAATAAAATACATTGTATCTATATTTGTATAATTGGAACTTGTTGAAACTGTGCCAATTATCATAATACAAGCAGAACCTATTACAAAAATTAATCAAGCACCATTTGGCATCAATAGTAGCATGGCAAGTTTTTTAAATGTAATATTGCCATTTCTCCTATCAATTTTGTTATATAGTACATAGTTTATTATTTTTTTTTTAGTAGCTATTACCAAACGTAAGTTAGCTCCATTAGTGTCGAAAATGGCATGAAGAATTTTTTACTTTTTTTCTAAGTGAATTAGTATCCTTTCTCACCGTTAATTTTGCTAAAGCAAAATGTAACTAATTAGTATGTAACTAATAAGTAAATTTAGTCATTGGTTTAAAGGACTAGTATTAAAAAGCGATTGCCAGTCTGTACACATTTTCTCTGCTTTGTTTACATGTCTGTGAGGATTTTTTTTTTGTTGAAAAAAGTTAGTTGATTGGACTAAAAAATTACAATACAAAGAATGTATAATGTCATAATTAGGATGAAATGGGCTATTTTGTTGCAAAACACTGACCAAAAACCATGAAACCAAAAAAAAAAGCATACTATTTTATATCGATTGTTGGTTTAGGGGACCACTGATAATTATTTTATGATGGTAAATTTTTAGTTGTTTCAGACCAATAGACCACCATTAAAATTGAATCCTGTACTATATGAACATGTAATGAATTGTACTGATTATTGAACCACATTCACAAAATACTTCTGCTTGACTAACACATTTCCTCAACAGTTCTATATATTGTCATGTTAATTATCATTTTTGTATATTATTGCATTTCACATTCATTTAAATTTGTAAAGGAAAGAAAACTAATTATAGGCATAAAATACTTTAATTAGTTTTTAATAATAATATTATCAACATGCTCTAGCAAATTTCTTTAATTTCATTCCACCAAATGATTTATTTTATACTTTTAAAGGGTTAAATACATTACATAAACATAAAATAAATTTATGTACATTTCATGTTGATAGAAAGCAATCTAAATTTTTGGAATATTTTTTAATTATAGCAAATAATTCAAAAATCGTTATATTGCTTCATTTATTAGTTGAAAAATTTTAAAATTAGACGCAAAGGATTGAGTAAGTTTGTTTAAAAATTCTGAAATATCCTGACAAAATGATGATTTATAACATTTTACCTTCTGTAATGTTCTTAGAAATGTTGACGGAAAACTGAGTTTTTAAAAATTTCAGGGTGCATGTTTTTTTAAAGCAATGTAAAAAAAGCATTTGTGTTTGTGTAATTTTTTTTATAGCATATTGAATTCTTAAGAAAAGTGTTAAGGTATTTATAATTAAGTATTTTTAGTTGTGAATCTCTCTCTTGGGTACCATCTTGAAGTACTATATTTTTTTTCCGTATGGGGTTGATTCATGACTAGATGTCACCAACATAGAGTATCCTGTAATAACCACATAAGCATCTTGGTTTTGAATTCCTATAGTAAAGAACTCATTAATTTATATCAAATAGTTACTTAATAAAACAAAAAAGTGATTTTTTTATGAATCAGTATCTACGTTAAATTTTTCCTGAATCATTATTATTAGCAGCAGTTGCACTCAAATGATTTTTTCACTCGAGTAAAAAAATCATGAGTAATACAAAGTGTTGTCACTTTTTTTTACAATCAAATTACCTAATTGCTAGGATGCCAACTTTCTAATCTTTTTTTAAAAATTTATTTTAATAGTACCTAAGTTTATGTTTGAATGCATTATTTTTATTCATTTGAACTTATTTTCCCCACCACAACATATAAATGATTTTAAAGTTCATATGCACCGCCACTTTGATCTATCTCTTTTGTGGTGAAGCTTTGAAAATGTTGCCAAAATTAGCAAAAATTCTGAAAGCTTTGGTTTTTAATTGTCTACCATTCTATTAAGTATTTTGCAAAAAGTGTAGTAGCTGGCAGGCTTGTAATTGTAATTTTTAAAAATAAGTGTATAAATAATTTAGCTGTGTTTTTTATTGAATGAAAATGATAAAGTAATAAATACTTAAAATAAATGAAAAATTTAAAAATTAAGAATGTAATTTATTAAGTGTATTGAATTTTTATAAGTATGCAAAATAAATGATTTGATATGTATTGCAGAATACATAATAAAATGGTTTCTATGGAGGAATGAACAAATAATCTACAATATTTAAATATAAAAGGAAAAATTATTGACATTTTTCTTATGGATACTATAAAAATATTAATAAGAATGATATGAAATTTAAATCTTTTTATACTATATTAATAATATGTTTTAAATTATTCAGAAATATTTCATAATGTAGCTTTTGTTTTAAATTACATTAAATTTATTCAATTAATTTACACGGAATTCTGAAAATATGCAGTTATAAACATTTGGAAACATATTAGTTTTTGAAATATTTTTAGTAGAACATTTAGCTATTCTCAGAATTGTTCTGATCTTTGCTGTAGAGTGCAGTATATAACTTAGGTGCTTTAATCACAAATTCAGTAGACATGAACTCTAAAATATTTATTCAGAGATGAAAGAAATTGAAATATTAATAATTAAAAAAAGAAAAACCTTCAATTTAAAAGTTAAGGCTACAAATCTTAACCAAAACATAAGTTTTTATTTTCATGTCATAAAATGGCATTTGTGTGGCTAACAATTTACTTAAAACCAGTTAATAAAAATATATTTTTTGTTTATAAATCATTCATTTGTCTGAAATTTTTAACGTTAAAATGAAAATCTAACGCAACAAATTAGATTTAATAGAAGGATAATGGAAGCTTACCAGTTTTTTAAAATTTCTGTTACTTTTATATAACTTATTTATTTCCCTTTGCAATAACTTAATTAAATTATTTAATGTACTATTTTTTAATAACTTTAAAATGTTTCGAACATTTTTTTTTATATTAACTCGTTTGCTTTTAAAAAAGAAAAATATATTTAATAAATTATATATCATTGACATTAAAGATCATTAAATAAAATGCTAATTTTATTTAAATTGCTTTTTAAAAAGTGTATTATTTACTTTACGTTAAAGGAATCTAAAAAGAAAAATCTGTTTAAAAAATTTGCTGAATAAGAGTATCAATAAACTTTGTTGACCAAAATCATTCCATTTTTAGAATTTGATAACTAGTTAGTTGCTGATAATTAATATTTTTGTGCAAAAATCGTAACTATTATCTGAATTATTCATCAATCAACTAATTAAAAAATTTTTATTTAATTTTGCATCATTCAGTTAATTGTGGAAACAGCAATTAACAATTATTAAAAACCTTTACTCTGCAATGTCATCAATCTATTTCATAAATATAGAATAGTTTTTAAAATAGCATTGAAATGAGAATATAAATACTGTTAATAATGTAACATCTACTGCCGGATTGTAAATATCATGTGACTGTGAAGTGACTCTCTTGGCTCAGAAGCCACTTTGTGTTCTTTTGAAATTTATGAATAATAATTTGATTACTGTCTACAGTAATAAATTTATTCTTTATGTGCATTTATGAGATTTTTGTGCTGTTTTCTTATATTTAATATTTCTTTAGGTCATGGAAATGTTAGAGGAATATCGGATAGGAAATTTGAGACCTGATGATAGAGGTTTAAGTATTGATAAGTCAAATGACCCTTTTGCTTTAGACCCTAAACGACATCCTGTGTTACAACCTCGTTCAAAGAAACCTTTTAATGCTGAACCACCAGAAGATCTATTAGTAGAAAATTTTTTGACTCCAAAGTAAGAATATTGTTATCCATTGATTTTCATTTTTTAAAATTTATGTGTTGAAATATTTAATACAAAAATAATTGTATTCATCCCTGTGGCAGAATTTTTCGAGTTTTCTGCAACAATTCTCTCTAATCTTTCTGAGAGACATTTATAATTTAAAGTTTACCTGAATTAAAATTCTGCTCAATAGTAAAACATGGTATGCTTAGACAATTATTATTTTATATTGATTATCAAGAACTGAGGGAATACATGGATTTTCCAAACTACAATTATTTTTATGAATAGTTTCAAGGTTACTATAATTCTGAATATATCTGTGTCTAACATAAATGAGTGTTTCCAGTTTAAATTGTCCAGATATGGGTACTCAGGACCTGGTCATGAAACTAAAATCTTGGTACCCTGTACTTAGTAAATTTTTTTACCACGGTCTAGCAATAACGTAGCAATAAAATACATTTCTACCTTTAAATCTTGCCTTCCTTAATGGTGGTTTTTCAGATCTTTTTTACTGTTTCTGCTTTTTCCTCAACTATTGGGCTTACTTTTTTTTCAATTTAATGTTATTTAACAATGATTTGTAAAATATTAAGATAGGTGATTTGGGAATGCTTGTTTTATGCATTTGTTTTTTTAAATTTCAGTGAGTTATTTTTTGTTCGAAATCATCTCCCTGTGCCTCTAGTCGATCCTGATGAGTATGAATTAGAAATTGAAGGGATAGGTATTAAAGGAATCACCCTGAATCTCAATGATATTAAATCAAAATTTAAAAAGCATCAAATTACTGCTGCCATACAGTGTGCTGGAAACAGACGCACAGAATTAAATGCTGTAAGTTAAGTGATTATTTCATTTGAAATTTTCTGAAAATAATAAAGTACAATTGAATTATTTTATTTAATCTATTAACAGTAAAAAGAATACGTTTAGGAATTGTGAATTTATTTTATTTATTAGACAAGTGATGGCTTAATATCTATAGATATAATTTGAACAGTATTTATTTATTCATTTTTTTAAAATTAAATTAGATACTGAAATTTTTTTTATAGTTATTAAATTAAAAATGTATGCAGTACTGTAAATCATGCACTAAAAAGTAAGGTGAATATTAATCACCCTTAAGCCATTTATATTAACCATATATTAACATATTTCTCTGATATTTTGTTTTTTAGAAAGATAAAAATAACCTGTGGCTAAACGCAATAATCTGCAGCTAACACTAACATATTATATAGTCTCTGCTACTGGTCTTGCATGTTTAGATTGATCATCTATTTTTCATTATTGTTTTAAAAATTCTTTATTTTCTATCAATGAGGTCAATTCTAAATGCCTTGATTATATTGAAATATTGGAGGAGTGCAAGCAGTATTTTTAAGAATATTAAAATTTTCCAGAAAACCAGTTTAATGATTCTTTTGTGTGTTTTCTTAAATTTTACTCTATTGTTTTAATTTTGTTTAAAAATGGATATAGTGTCTTTTTCCTCCGATAAATAAATCTAGAAATATAAATCTATAGAGTTATAATTAGTTTTGAATTTATTTCATTATTAATTATAAATTGTTCTTTCAATATGAAATAGATTATGGTACATTGATATCTTTGATGTAGAGAGCATTATCTTTTGTAAGTGTTATACAGCAAATTTTATCTTTTAATATACAATTCAAATGCTATTTTGTCATCTCTTAGTTTCAAGTCCCTTTTAATATTTATGCATCTAAATTCTTTAGGTTGAAATGACAATTTATCTTTTTCATTAATCATTCATTATCAATTTATTATTTATATTTTATTGTCTTAATTTTGATTACATGTAAATGTTTAAATATGAGGATGTTGCATCAAAATTCTTTACATTTATCATTTGATGCAATTGATTGTGATAATAATCACTATACTTTTAGACAACCTGGCTCGTTTGAAAATATTTCATCAAGGAACATAAATATTTAATTCTTATCAGTTTAAAGTGAGAAGGGAATAAAAAACATTATATCTTACTAAAATGTTACCATTAACAAACTTTGCATGCTGAACTTAATTCATAACTTGTAAGAAGTAGAATAAGAAACTGGCGTTAATTCCAATATTAGCTTGCTTTATGATCAGTGTACCTTATCTCATTATATAATTAATTTTTCCTAAAAATATGTATTTGAAGGTTTAAAAACTGTCAATGTTTTATACTTGTTTGAAAACGTAATTTTTTGCACATTAAAAAAAATAAAAATATTAGATATTTCTTTAAAACCTGGTTTGTATTATATTTAATAAAATATTGTATAAACTGTTTAAGACTGTATGAACTGTAGTTTTTTTTTATTGTTATTTTATTGCGAAAGCATGTTTTATATTTAAAGTGTTGTAGTTTTGAAATGCTTAATGGCAATACCTCTTTATAGTGGAAAACAAGTAAGTCAAAATCTGTTGTTCTCTAATTAAAGAAATCATACAAAATTTCTGCATTCATATTTTCTTCAATATAAAATCTTACTATCTATTTCACTTATGTACAATATAAGTATTAAACACTTATTCAGCTATGTTTCAAAGTTTTTATTGGCAAAAATTATTTTCTAATTTTTGACTAATCGCAAAGCACACATTCTCTCTATTTAAAAGCAGGTATTCAGTAATTGAAAGAAATTAATAAAGAAAATAAAACGTTTGCATATTGTATTACATTAGCATGTGTAGCAGTTCATGACATATTTTATACAGATAATGCACTCATAAAAAAATAATATTAAAAGCTATACTTACAAAAACTATTTGTAAGTAATTTTTTGTTAAAGTTGCTTTTCATAACTATCAAACTGTTGCTGTATTTATGACCTATAATGTGGCTTAATATGTTTTATTTTATTTAAAAATAATTGGCATATCTTATTTCATTAAAAAATAGTTCCATATAGTGAAGAAAATAGCAAAATAAATAAATTAAACTTTTTTTAACAAACTATTTTCCTAGTTCCAGATTTGGAATTTTTTAATTTTTAACTTTTATTTTTGAATAAAATAAAACATACCAAGATACTCTATGATTAACAAAATTATTGAACAACAGAAGTATACAAACTGTTCAAAATTTAAAAACTTATTTAAGTATACTCTTTATAGAAAATATGAAAGCAAAATTTTACTATGGTTTAACATTAGCTGGCAACAGTCTTAATTCAAATTATTGCTTAATATTTTTCCAAAAATATCTCCTATTCAATTATAGTGTCTTTGAACAATATTTTTCATAATTTAATAGGGATATACACTGGTTCCTACTTCTCCTTCTGCATGTGCCTATTGTGGTCTAATCAGATAAAGCCAATGCTACCATTTCAGTCTAAATCTGAAGCATGGCAACTGGTAAAATTCTTACTGCAACTCTATGTGTATTTATGAAAAAAATGCAACTGAAGCATGAATGTGTGATATTAAGTATAAAGTAATAGTCTTTGAAAGGGCAGCATATCTGCTCATGTTTTAAAATGTGTGTACTCTCATCAGAAAAAAACAGCTCAAAAATTGAAAATAAGTCTTGGAAAAGAAAATTTACATATTACCAAGTAGAAAAGTATTTACCATCGTGTGATTTTATTCAGGCTTTATTTACCAATCGGAACTAAATTGCAGGGCATGAGTTTGCTAATATCTCAAATGTTACTAGTGATGATTATTTAAACTCAGAACCCTTTCCCCGCAGAAGTTTCGAGAAATAGAATGACATAGGATGAGATATTAGAGATCATCAGTATATCAAACATTATGTTTTAAAATGGAATTACACTATTGTTTGTACTTAAATTAAAATAGTTGGTGAAAACATCTAAAGCTTTCAAATGTTTCTCAATACCATCTGTGTTTTCGTATTGTGTTGTATTGTTTGTTGTTACACCTGTAATAAACACATTAATACACTTACAAAAGCGTTATAACTGTCCACTCCACATTATTTTTCTTACTAAATTAAGTTTCAATTGTGTAATTAATTATTACAGTATTGTGTAGAATATGATGACATATTTGTCTCAATTTATATTAAATGTTGATGTGATTCAACAAATTGTTCTGTGCAGCATATCGTCCTTTGGATCTTGTACTATAAAACTTTACATTCAATCAATCAATCTCCATTAAATGCTTTTTCAATTCGTATTTCCCCCCAATTTGTGCTTTAGCTATTACTTTTACTAGAAATTACATCATATATTGCACTAAAATAATGAAGAGTATATATTGAATTGGAATTAACAAATGATCTTTGATAATTAGGACGTATAATTAATTTTTACTGTAGACTTGTTTTGTTTGTGTGATACATAAGCTTGCATATATTCTTATTAAAAAATATAAAAAATTTTTTCTTCGACTTTTTGTAGGTAAAAGAAGTCAAGGGCTTAAGTTGGGGTGGGGCTGCAATTAGCAATGCTGAATGGGCAGGAGCAAGATTATATGATGTCCTAAAATATGCTGGTGTTGATTTTGATGATCCGAAGATTCAACACATTCAGTTTGAAGGATTGGACATGGATCCTGCAAACTGTCCATATGGTGCATCTATTCCTTCTATTAAGGTGATTTCTAAATTACTTGCAACTTTTATAAAATTGCTAAGATTCTGCTTTTCATCTGGAGGAGAAAATATCTGCTAACAGAAAAAGATTTTTGCTCTTTTTTTAAAAAATTCATTTTGCTATTAATTTAGCTTTTTGATACATTTACCTTTTTACCATAAATTTTTTATATATTTAAACTGTTATCTTTTAATGTAATTTATAAAGACAAATAAAAATTTATTAACTTTAACATAGAACAAAAGGGTGTTAGGACATCATTGTTAAAGCTACTTTTCACAGTTTATAAATGTATTATCTGCATCCATTTTTCTAAATAGTTATGCTAACTTTATACTGCATTAGTGATGTGCATTAATGCAATCTAAAACAGATGATACAATCTAGAATTTTTATGAAAATTTTCCTAATTTTTAAGTATATTTTTTTTATTTACATAGAATATTTCCATTAAATTTATTAATTAAAAACTTCTTATAAATATTTGTGATCAAAGAAAACTTGTATAATTTTGCTTTATATTTCTAATGGCAGCATTTGTAGCTAAAGTTGAAAAAATAAAAAAATTACGTTTGATACGTGTTTTTAACTTTAAATTTTTCTAAATGCACAATGTCGGTCTTAATTTAATGCATGTTTTGACATTATTTTTTATGTTTATAAATCTGTCATTAACTCTAAGAAAATGGGAGAAAATATATAATCTATAAATAGTGTTTTTAGAGATTAACGAAGTTAGTTCAAAATTTATTGCATCATGTACAAATATCTGTTCTGAATTTTATGACGAAAAAAAAAAAAAATCTATTTATAAAGGAAAAAATATAGCTTATTATTATTATTATTTTTTTTTTTTGCTAACTAAAATTTTAGCAAAAAAATAAATAATTGAAAAAAATTTATTATAATATGTTTACTGCTTTTCTTTAATTTATAAGAAATTAGACAAATATGATGGTTGCTATTATAAAAATCTTACTAGGAACATCTTATTATAACATATTTTTCCTTATCAAGAGGAAGAGAATATTTTTCCAATCAGTGGTTACCAAATTAGAAAGTATCATGTAGTCTGAAAAACAAATCTTGTAACAGAATTGAAAGAAATATGCTATTTTTAAATTAAAAGAACACTATTTTTTGCTATTTTATAGCTTGCTATTGAAAAAAAAATTTGGTAAAAATTATTTTTTATTCTACTCTCTATTAAAGCAAAAGTAATTAATCCTTTAATTTAATAAATGATGTTTATTAGTTTAGTTGTTGAACAATTTAATTGTTTTAATTAGTTTAGAGCTGTTGAAAAGTTTAGTTGTTTTCATTAGTTTAGTTGTTGAAAAGTTTAATTGTTTTTTTGTGTGTTTAATTGTTGAACAATTTAATTGTTTTCATTAGATTAGTTGTTGAAAAGTTTAGTTGTTTTAATTAGTTTAGAGCTGTTGAAAAGTTTAGTTGTTTTCATTAGTTTAGTTGTTGAAAAGTTTAATTGTTTTTTTGTGTGTTTAATTGTTGAACAATTTAATTGTTTTCATTAGATTAGTTGTTGAAAAGTTTAGTTGTTTTAATTAGTTTAGAGCTGTTGAAAAGTTTAGTTGTTTTCATTAGTTTAGTTGTTGAAAAGTTTAATTGTTTTTTTGTGTGTTTAATTGTTGAACAATTTAATTGTTTTCATTAGATTAGTTGTTGAAAAGTTTAGTTGTTTTAATTAGTTTAGAGCTGTTGAAAAGTTTAGTTGTTTTCATTAGTTTAGTTGTTGAAAAGTTTAATTGTTTTTTTGTGTGTTTAATTGTTGAACAATTTAATTGTTTTCATTAGATTAGTTGTTGAAAAGTTTAGTTGTTTTAATTAGTTTAGAGCTGTTGAAAAGTTTAGTTGTTTTCATTAGTTTAGTTGTTGAAAAGTTTAATTGTTTTTTTGTGTGTTTAATTGTTGAACAATTTAATTGTTTGCATTAGTTTATTAGTTGCTGAAAAGTTTTGTTGTTTTCATTAGATTATTTGTTGAAAACAACTAATCTAATGAAAACAACATCTAAACTAGCAATCTAATGAAACAACTAGCTTTATCAATTTATTTTCTAGGCCCTCGATCCTAAAAATGATGTACTACTTGCGTATGAAATGAATGGTAAAGAATTGCCTAGAGATCATGGATATCCTATAAGACTTGTTGCTCCAGGAATTGTTGGTGCAAGGAATGTAAAGTGGTTGGGAAAAATCATTGTAAGTGATGAAGAAAATAAAAGTCATTGGCAAGTAAATGATTACAAAGGTGAGAAGCACAAAAAATAAAAATAATATGTAATGATATGTAGTTGACCACATTTGCGGAAATTTCATTAGAAACGCACACATCATTTAGGATATTGTTGTTATTGATTACGAAATAAGGAACTGATTTAGTTTTTACTTAAAACCTTTAAGCACATAACTCTTTAAAGTACATTTTCTTAAGTGAGTCAAAAACAAATATTGAGATAATATAAGTAAAAGCAAAATATTAATTATTATATTACATTTTATTTTCGTTACTTATTTACAGCTTCGGAATTATTTCGATTTGATGTTCCACACTGTCACTGTTTGGTCTGATGCTCATACAATGTTACCATATGCTCAAGAATTATTATTTTAATTAGAAGAAGTTTTAACTTATAGTTATAATGTAACATTACAATATGCAAAAAATATTATATTTCTTGCATTTTTAATTTTAAAAATTAATTTGGAATTTATTATTTTGACAGGCTTAGAGTAGGATGATTTCTATGCTGTCAAAAATTGGCTCTAGAAGTTATTACTCACTGAAATAGTTACTGTGTTTTGCATTAAGCATAAAGATAATGTTTAAATTAAATATTTTTAAAAATATTCAAATTATTTCTTTCTCCTCAAATGAAAATATATGCTATTTTGTAATTTTTTTAAATAATTTTCTTCATTGTATAAAGGGGCTAAAAATTATATCTCCTTATATGCTCAGGGAATGTGAAATTTGGAAAGAGTATATGGGTGATTCTCACGAAATATGACAATTCGGACCAAAAAATTTCTTCAAATTTAAAGTTGTCAAAATAATCTAAAATTTTTTTTGTATACTTCTTTAGTTACACTTATTCATATCTTACAGACAACAGTGTAGTTTATTGACATTTACTCGGGGAAAAAAATAATAAAATTTAAATTCACCAAATCTTGATGCCTTCCTTACAGTATTAGCAGTTTGGCATTCATAAGCCAGGATAATGACAAATTCGCCATTTTATAGCATATAACTTTACTTTAATTAAATATTTTGGCCTAAGACGTTTATATTCTGTAGAAAACAACAGGATTTCTTAAAATAAGTCAGATAAATCTTTGTAGTTTATGTTATTAATGGTTTAAAATGACAACACAAAAACCTACTCACCATGAAAAATTTTTTTAAATAGATTTTGAACCAGAAAATTGGTTCTTTATTCATGCAACAAGACATGTTCATATAGGAGGGTATCTAATCAATCTATTAACATAAGATATTGATTGCTGGCTCTATCTATTTTGGTTATAAACCACTGAATAAAAGTAGCCAGGAAAATGACAGATTTTCATGGAGCAAACAAATTGTTGACAGAAAAAATTAATTTAAACGAAGTTTTTGTAAATAATACCCTCTGCGTATATTCTAGAAATGCTTAATAGAATTTGAGATAAAAAAAGATTAGATATTGAAAAATTTATAGTAGTTTTGAAGCTTGTTATTATTGGAAACATTGTTTGGGACATGCCAGGAAAATCACATTTTGAAGTTCAATTAAATTTTGTAACTATACAAAACAGTCAATGCTAGTGCAAAGTTATTTTAAAATGCTAACAACAATGCTATTTTTTAATTTTTTTTAAAAAAAAATTCTTTTAGTATTAGAGTACTAGATCTTGGAGCAAGGGACAGTGAATTGTCATATTTCGTGAGAATCACCCATATATTCTTTACCTTTACATGTTTAACTAGGTATATAAATATTTAATTAGAAATATTGTAAAATACTGATTAAGTATGCCCCAAATTTTGACAAAAATTACCAAGATGTCAGATGAGACTCTATATATATATATATATATATATATATATATATATATATATATATATATATATACAGTAGAACCCGCTTAAGAAGTTTTTGAAGGGAGTGGAAAGAAATGATTTATTGAACAAGAAAACTTCTTAAACATTTGAAGGTTAAAAATACAAAAAATTTTCACTTTATCAAGTACTAAGATCAGTAATTTTTCTGTACCATTCATACTAGCCCTAACTAAAAGTGTCAATTTTTTTTCTGTTTTTTCCTACATGGTAACGTTTACTTTTAAATGCATAAGTTTTATCGAGTAAAAGATACTGTCCCTATTCCTCCATGTTAAAAATGTCCTTTGGTTGATAACCTAAAATAAGTTCTGGTAATTTAGCTTTCCATTCTTCAGCTTCTTGTAAATCAACGCTGTTACCTTTAATTGTTTTATAAACTAATCCAGCTCGTTTTTTCCATTTTACTTGTTTAAACCATATCATCAGTTTTCTTTCAGCATCTTCCTCTTTTCACTATTTTTATTTTTTGGGATGCACCGAAACAAGAAGAGTATAAGATGTCCTTCTTAGCAATAATGCAATTTAACGTAGTACCAGGGAGATTTAAATTTTTCGCTATTTGAGCCAGTACTGTCAACAGTTTTTAAAATTTTTGCTTTGTCCTAAATGGATAATTTTTTACGTTTAATGCATTTACCGGACATTTTCAACAAAAATCAAATTTTTTCTAGGACATTTAAGATAAAAATCAAAATGAACCTTCACACAAAGAAAATTTCCAATGAGATGCTGCTGAATGTTTTGATGTATCTTTCCTATCAGTCACTGAACGGTTTGGTACAGCAGTGCAGTGTATGCTTCATCAGGCTTTCCGATTTTCATTTACAGTAGACACAATGTCCAAGTGATTCTGCACATTCTTATCAGTTTCATTGTTCATCTAAAGGTTCACATTCCTTTCATCACACCTGTTCCCAATTAATCACCTTCTTTTGTGCAATGGAGGGGCAAAGAAGGCCTTTTTTTTGTTGTTAATTTTGCATAGTCCAGGTACCTGTTTTTGTCACAGAAAGGTAAAACTAAATAAGACATTTTAAATAAAAAGTTTAAAAAATGAAGAAAATTGGAAGCTCGTGAAAACTTATTAAACGGGGAAAAAACTTCTTATAAAGGTAAATTTAACATTATGGTATTTGGTTTTTTAAAAAATTAACTTCTTACATGGGAAAACTTTTTAAACAGGAACTTCTTAAAAATGGGTTCCACTGTGTGTGTGTATATATATATATATATATATATATATATATATAGAGAGAGAGAGAGAGAGAGAGAGAGAGAGAGAGAGAACCAACCAAAGGGAGAGGAAAAGAATCTATTATGTTTGTCATTAACAATTTATTAATAAAGTTATTTTTTTCTTTTTTATATCCCAGATTATACCAATTTTTATTACAAAAAAGCTTACACTAATTGTTGTTCCTAAGAAAATAATCACTATAAAAGTTTATAGTTGTGTTTTTTGAGTAACATGTTGAAGGGCATATGGACAGCTACTTGAAAGAATTATAAAAACGGAGCAAAAGTGTAACAAATTACTCAGCCCAAAAACCAAAAAAATCATTGTCATGTAAAAAAAAATTTATAAAAAAATTATGGATTGGATTATAGTATGAATCTATTAGATTATGGTGTCAAGTATTACATTTTCTTTAAGGTTATTGAAACAAATGAACACTGCATATTTACAGACATAACTTTCTATATATTCACATTTTGTCTCACCTTGTCCAAAACAAAATTAAATACTACAGCAATTAATTAAAATTTAATCTTTGACCTACAACCTAATTAGCAGATACAGTTTCATTACAACTCATCTATATTTATTACTACTAAAGAGGTGCCAACGTATTCCCGAATTTGCCAGATCTTTGTAATTGGAGTGTTGTTGGAGACTAAAATAAATACTGAAAAGCAAATAAGCTTGGATTCTGTCAAAGTTATATGACTAAGTAGAACAAACTACTTATTAAACTTACTAGTGATAACTATCAAATAATGTACAAGATTGCTGTATTAATAAGCTATATTTTTCCAAAGCTTGACATTTTTAAAGATAATGTTTTCAAAATGTTGTTAGGTAGGTATTTTACAGATTTTCCAACTAAATAGCTATACAATTTCCGGAAACATTTTATAGCCAGCATATGGAAATTGTGTTTTTCAACTAAAACACGATTGAAAGTTTTGCTTTTCATTATATGTCTCCTATTGCAAAGTTGTAGTGCTAAAAAGTTTTTACCCAGTAACACTGCAGGAAGTCGAAGTGGATTTGGACAATTCACATAACAAATACATACGAGGCTTAGTAATGATCGCCTTTAAAATAAACTTTTAGAATTCTTGTTAAGAATGAAGTAAAAGAAATTTACACATTAAGGGTCTCAAATTATTATATAAACTAGGATAATGTACCAATGCGATCAACTGTTTGTTTTCAGTTCCGTCTTCTCAAGGAACGAGTCATTAGATTTTGATAGCGTTTGTATTTTTTTCCTTCTTAAATATATACTTACAATTCCTAGTAGTTATATTTTATTTTCGACCAAGATTCTAAAAACACACTCAACCTAAAAATCTGACCATTCTGGCTAGCAAAAAGAAACAGACATGCAGATGCAGTCTATGAGTCTTCATACTGATTACAATCCTACATATCCCCTCGATTTATGTAAAATTACAAACCTTACAATTTTGATGATTGAAATTTATGAAATATTCAGTTTTGCTCTTTTGTTTTAGGATTTTCCCCATCAACGACCTGGGAAAATGTAGATTTCTCTTCTGCCCCTGCTATTCAAGAGCTTCCTGTTAATTCAGCCATTTGTAAACCTTCTGAAAATAGCAATGTCACTTTGGAGGATAATTGTTTGAAAGTAGAAGGCTATGCATGGAGTGGAGGGGGAAGGAAAATAGTGAGGGTGGATGTCACTGTTGATGGTGGGAAAACATGGCATAAAGCTGATTTGCAACAAGATGACAGTCCTTTATATAAATGTTGGGCTTGGACACTGTGGAATGTAAGTTGCTTTTAAATATTGTAATTTATTTTAGTCTTATTAATGTGACACGTGAATATGTATAAAGCTTTCAGATAATGCGCATGCCTCTTTATCACTATTATTTTGTGTATTAATTTATCTTGCAATAGTTCTGGTCATCTTAATAAAAAATAATCTTATTTATTACAATTTATCTTATTTTAGTACAATAATTATATAATTTTTATTATACTTATGAATTATATTTGATTGATAATAATTGATATTCAAAATTTCTCTCTATTTTTACATCTAGCTAATTATTTATCATAAAAGAGAAACTGTAATATCAAACTAAAATCCTTCTGAGCAATTTTATTTGCTATTTGCTAGTAAACAAAACTTTTTAATGATTTTGTATGGAGACAAAAGTTGTAAAAATATTATATTAAACAAACCATAGAATCTTTAGTTTTTTACTATCAGAATAGTATATACTCTGGAAATTTATGAGTTCTGATTTTGAATTAATATTTTTATTTTAAATAATTATCATCCTCCTATAAAACAATTTAATTGCAATAACTAATAATGTTTTTAATTTAAAATTATTTTAACCAGATAATTATTGCATTTGATGAAAAAAATATGTAAGAAATCCTGTTTTTCAACTTCTTATCTTTGTAAATTTAAAAAACACAATCTAATAAAATAATTATAAAGGAATAATATTGAAATGTTTTCACTTCTAAAACATAAAATGTCTCTTTTTTAATATTTTTTTAAACATTCCTGTTTTCCTTTTCTCTCATCTTTAGGCAAAAATTCCTGTTAATGCCCAAGGGGTAACTGATTTACAAATTATATGCAAAGCTATTGATTCATCCTATAACAATCAACCAGATTCCTTCCCACCTATATGGAATTTACGTGGGGTCTTGGGTAACGCATGGCATAGAGTAAATGTAAAAGTTTGTAAATAATAAAGTTTTTATTTATTTTGTTATTGGTGTATATATATATGTATGGATTTATATGAATTAAAAAACAATAAAATTTATAACAAAACTTTCTTAATATTTATTATTTATAAAATTAATCTACATAGTATAGCTCAGAAAATATTTAAATCTTTTATTAAAAACATATTAAATGACTAGTAGAAGTAATGAATAATCATTCTTAAATACAATAAATTTTACACACTAATAAATTACAGCCTTTTTTAAAATATCACAATTTCATCTATTAAATTATATGGATAAAAAAGAGTATTAACTCAGGATTTAAAATATCTATTTATTATCATAATAATATCATCCTACTTGCTTAATAAGTAAAAAAATATATTCAATTTTTAATAAGTCTTATAATGATGCTCTAGAGCAATGTGTTCCAGTCACTGTGCAACCATGATAAAAATATTTCAATTTTCAATAAAATGCTATGTAAAAGTATCAATTCATTTTTTAAAAACTAAACTGTGTCTGATGTCTCATTGGCATTTGAGAATGCACTTATGAGTAAAAAAATATTATGGATTCCTAAACTAAAAGTGTAAACCCAATTTTTAAAAAAAAATATGCTGTCTACAAGTAAATATAAAATCTGCAAGAAATAAATCATTGAACACTCTCTGTGTTGATATTTTTAGAGTCAAAAACTTTTTGAATGATTTTGACTTTTTGACAGATGTCAAAAATTTAAATTTGACCAAAATTTTTTTTTAGAAAAGAGAACACTTTTTGATTATTTTTTAAAGAGAGTGCAAGTCTAATTTGGTTAATAAAGGGACTATTAGAGATAATGATTAGAAACAATTTGAGGCACTACAACAGATGACACTTGAATGCTACAGGAAGAATAACTGTCACCACTTAAATATTAAAAGTGGTCATAGAAAATTTTTGATCACAAAATATTAATTTTTAAAGATATGCATCTTTTGTTTGTCATCATTGTGTTGCATATTTTTTTAAATATAGGTAAACTGAAAGTCCGTATTTCATGGCTTTTTGACACTAGTGATATGCTGAGTAGTAGTGAGAATTTATTAGCATTCCAGGGAATTAATTTACAATCCAGCGGCCTTTAACAACTCGCTCTCTATTTTAAAGATTTCCCTCTTGGCTGTAATCAATTCTAATTATAATACACACTTTAAAATTTTTCTCTAAGGGCAGGGATAACAAATTTCTACCACAGTAAAATAAAAAAAAAAGGAAAACTGACACAGGAGAAATAGGTTTTTCCAACCCAAGAGGAAGAAATCAATTTTTTTTAATCTAAAACACTGGAAAGATCTATTTTTTTTAGTGCCCTGGAAGAAATAATTTTCTTCCAAAACAGGAGGAATTCAGAAAAATTAAAGATTTATTAAATTTCTTAATTCATTTAGCTCCAAGTAACACAAACACAGTAAAAACTATGTTTTTCAACAATATTAATGCAAAAAATATTTTTTTTAATCAACAAATTTCAAAGTTCATAAATTTTAAATTTCCAATTATAAAATAATTGTGGATTTAAAATGAACAATGAACAGTAACTAATGAACAATTTATTTATTTTAAAATTATTCTTTTTAATGTGACACTGCAAAACTAAAATACTTTCCAGCACAGTTTTTAAATTAATAAATCTAAAATTTTGTTTCCTAAGATAGCTGCTGCCTAATTTATTATTTTTATTAAGTAAAAGTAAAGCTCATTTTGGTACAACAAAGAATAGAAAAGAAAATTGTGGTACATTAATGTTGTTAATATTAATTATTAGCATTAATTCTTATATATCTCTATTCTAGTTTTTTAAAGATTGTTTTGTAATAATTTAGAGTTTAAAAATAATTGCTTACACAAAGCATATAATTTAAAATCCTGATGAGTGATTTACAAAATTGTTTGAAAAGTGCATGATAGAAAAACAAAGTATATATTTTAACCTATATGCTAGCTATTTAAATCAAAATAGTATTTGAATTATAAAATTTTACAATATTTAAAAAAAATCATTCAAATTTTAACAAAAATTGCTTGTATAAAAAGTATTTCACCATAATTTTAGCAGAAAATTGTACAAAAGTTGATGCCATAAATTTGGATTATCCAAATATGCAGGATGCCTTCCATTAGGTATTTCTTGACACTGGCTGTTTGGTAATAAATTTAGTAAAGCTGAGCTTCGAGATCTATCCTTTTCTCCGAACACTACCATTGTTGGTGTCTGAAAGAAAAATTATTTTTATCGGTTAAAATTATATTTTTTTATAGGTTAAAATTATATTAACATTTTAACCTAAAAATTAACAGCATAATTTTATTTATTGATTATAACTATCTGCACCAGCTTATCTTCATGTAGTCTTACCAATCAAAATAAACTTTAAAAAATAGTTGCTTTATGTTATTCGTTATAAAACTCAACTACAGAATTTGGAAATGGGTGAAAATACCAATGGGTTAAAACCAGCAGCTGGCATTTCAGTAAAAGAATAGAAATTGGAACATCATACCAGTATAAAATTTTCAGTTAAGAGCAATTAAATCAAAATTTAATATCGGTCTCGCCTAACAATAAATAGTAAAAATTATCTGGTGTAGTAGAATTATCATTTGTGTGCAACTTGTTTTTTAAATTAATTGTTTTTTTCTTTCCCAAAATGACAATAAATCAAATTGAAATTTTTTATTAATGTTAACAAAAAGGAAATATTTATAAAGAAGCAATTATGACTTTTTCTTAATTTTAAAAATAGAGCATTTTGGCAAGATCTTCAACTATGCAAATAATAGCTGAAAAAGAGGAATGGAACAAATTTTATTTAAAATATATTCTTTTTAAAGGAATCGGCAAACTTTTTGCTTAATATTTTTCGAAATGTCTCCACATCTACGACAGAAAATGAAAGACAAAACAGGTTGCATCACATTTTTATCAAGTAATTAATATAAATTCTGTATACTCGAAAACCAAATGCAAGCTTGTAGTTATAGGAGCTTTTCGAATAAAAAATGTTTTTTACATTTACAAGATATGCTACAAAAAGTGATCTGGCTACAAAATAAAGAAATATATCAGTAACTATAAATAGAAAGATACACAGTTTTTATGCTAATATATATTAAAGAAAAATATTAACTTCAGAAAGTTTAATGATTTTTAAAATGGCAAAAAAGAGCAAAACAAGTTTGTAATAAAATAATAGCTAGCATTTATATAAGCAATGTGTAAGATTACTATGGTGGACACTATGTGTTTCACTGGTAGCTGCAGTTACTCGAACATAGTTTTCTCATTTTGACATTATCTTTTTTTTATATTTTTAGCTTTATTTACTTTGTCTTATAATTATTTTGTGACCTGACAGATATTTATGTAAGTAGATAACATAGATAATGAAAAAAATAATAATGTGAACACAATAATTTATGCAATTCTAAAGCTGTGTTTAAGTGATAAATGATTTTAACCTTATGTTACAAATTTAATTTTTCAAGTTATTTTTCACAACTAACTCAGTTCAATTTTAAGCCTACCTACTTTTCCCCGCTATTAGTAAAAAAATGAGCATTTAATAGTTTTGTAAAACAAACAAGAAAAAAAAATATAAATGATTAAAATAAAAACTTTGCAGTTCAAAAAGTAATTCTGAATAATAAATCATCACAACACTCTGTAACTTAATTATCTTTAAAAAATATCTGAATAAATAAAGAGCATTTTAGAATAAAAATAAAATATATTTTGTTTTATATAAATAAAATATATAATAATTTTTTTATTAAATTTAAAAGGCAAACATAAGTATTTTGTAAAAAAAAAAGTCAGAAAGATACCTTTATAAAACTCAAATCAGGAACAGGGTCATGCAGGAATTCTTGTAAAGGAACATAAACTTGATTTTTAACAGACAAATCTGTGCATCCTGGTAAATTTTCTAGGTTTTCAATGCCTACAGGAGCAACAGGAACATACCCAGCTAATTTTTCACTGTGTTTGACTAGGAAAGGTAAAGCATAACTTCCACTCATACTTGGGCTTACTATGACTGGCTTTTCCATATTAAAGCTTTCTAGCAATGACTGTAAAAAACTTCCTTTATCAGAAATTTTTACAGCTGGTGAATTTACATAACCTAATTAAATAAACAAAACTGTTATAATTTTAAGCAAATAATTATGTTTAGAGTTTATTTGTGTTGATATAATTGATAATAGTATATTAATATTGCACAAAAATGATCATTGTAAAACAGTTAATAAGATTAGACCACCTTTCTAAATAGCTTTATCCTTAAAATGTAGCATAGAATTACATTATAATAATAATTAAAAAAAACCAACTCTCTTAGTTTTAAACACTTGAATTAAAAACGTAATAATAGCAGTACAAGAAAATAACTTAATTAGGTATACAAAAATATTTATAGAAAAACTTTATGGAACCTTCATGACTTTTATTAATTTTATGTTGATGGTAACCAAAACAATATGGAAATGAATGAGGAAAAACTTGATCCCACCACATGATTTTTCGGCCAATAAAAATGCATGGACAACAAGGGAAAACTGTGACACTATCATTAGATTTTAATAATTTAGATAGTAAAAAAATAGCTATATTCTTGCAATTATCACAGTTTCCTTACACTAGTGTGGAAAATCTCTCTCTCAAAAAAAAAAAAAAAAGTTTTAAAACTTTTCACAGTAATACAAAAAAAAAAACAAAAAAAACAAATTTCTACTTTTCAAAGTGTGCTATTCCGGGTTGGGTATCGAAAATGGAGTAAATTTAAAAAAGTTAATTTGAATTCTGAATGACAAAAATAATTACATTATATAAAAAAACAACACTTGTCTTTAAAAGGAAAAAAATGGCCGAATTAATAAAGCTGGCGTACAGTGGTACAATGCGGTTACCACAACAACCCATTAAATTTTACAGGCAAATTTTAAACCAAAACCACAGAGATCACCATGAAGGCTGAGAAGTGGAGACATACCTTTTATGTAGCTGATGGAAAAAAGGTCACCTTGTCAAATCTAAAAAAAAGTTCACCAAGAAAAAAAGGAGTCACTTTTGATGATGAATAACGTTCGTTTATTTTCTTTTTGTTGGCGACATCAGGAAATAATCATAGGCGATGCATCAGAGGGAGAGTGTGGCAGCCCGGAGTGATCAGACTGACCCCAAAAAAACACGCCGGAATGGATGGGATAGCAGCGGATTGTGGCCAGAGACATCAGAGCGGGGTTATTGGTATTGAAACGTCTTTAACTTAGGGCAGCAACTGGTCTTCATAGTTGTAGAGAAGATAAATCTTGGCTCAGAAAAATCATTTAGCACGTATGGTGGTAGAATATATTGCCATGAGAGAAAATCATCTTATCCAAAAAAATCATGTGCCAAGTATGGCGGCAGAAGACCACGCCATCTCGAAATTCCGACCTCGGGGGGTGAGGAGGGAGAAAAATGAAATCCCCGTTATGCGGAGAGCGTGAAATTTGAGACAATCTGGAACTCGAATGCTCTCGATCTCTCTTAGCGCACGAAATTTATACTCACTGTAAAAAGCCGAAGTTAAATTACTTAAAAATTTGCAAGTTAAAGTTGAATTTCCTACAATTACTGAGTTGAGGAGTTACACTTAACGTTTACAAAAGGGTTCTCAATTGAAAGTGAAGAAACAAGATGCAGATTACTTTGCACTGGCGTGGAGATGAAAGGGGCCGACAAGCAGGTGCTCAAGAATTCTAGCAAAAGGGAGGGGTCAAAAGCATGGAAAAGGAATTTTATGGGGAGAGTGTCACAATTGCCTAAAGCAATAAAGGGAGAGAGGAAACGGATGAAGAACTAAGGATTTGTATCGGAAATTAACTAAAAATTAGGATTTGGATGTTAAAAACATGAAATTTAATTGAAAATTGTGACTCAATGTCACACAAAGCTATAAATATTTTCTAACTATTCTAAAAAATAGCAACTGTATAGGGTTGACACTTAAGCAGGAAAAAAAAAACTTTCATTATTTTCCATTTCTTAATTATTGGTTTAATTTAACCTTTTGCAGGCTTAGCATTGTAGTCTGCAATTCTGGTCTTCCTCTGTAAGCAAAAGGTTAATAAATAGAACCAAACTATCTCTCAATATCAAAAATTTTTACTTTAATAACATGAAAAATATTTCAATAGTTTTACAAGGAAAAAAATCACTTTTTTTTATGTTAGATTACTGAATATTAAAGTACAAAATAATTTTCTGAAGAAATCTAGAAATAATAACAATAATGTAATAAAGTAAAACATTGTAAACTCTGCAAAGAGACATTGACCTTACCAGGAAGATCTATAGCGATTGTGCGATAACCCATAGCAGCTAACATCTGAATTGTTCCTAAATTCAACCAAGTCTGTGAAGAAAACATTTGTCCATGAAGTAACAAAACACTTATAGGATGAGTTTGGGAATCATTAGGTGGTAGAGCTTCACGATAAAAAACGTCAGCTTTCTGTAAGTAATCATAAGAATGAATGTAAGATTTTTTTCTTAAAAAAAAAAAAAAAAACACACACACACAATTTTGTGGCGTAATCAAGGCATAATACTATTTGAGATAGCTGACCGATGCAGGCCAAGCATGGAATTTAATACAAGTAAGAATACAAATACTACTAAGTTATTCTTTGTTTGTTTAAACTAATTTATAAATATATTTTTAAATTAAAACATATGCTTCACAAGCATTAAAAAAAATATTCATAATTTCCTATATATATATATATATATATATATATATATATATATATATATATATATATATATATATATATATATATATATATATATGTACTCTTATACATATACGCTTGACACACAGAATTGCATTTGGTAGATAATCCATAAAACAATAATGAAATAAAAATTTAAAAACAAAACAAAACATAGGTCAAACATTTTGAGTAACCCAAGCCCTGACAGAAATGCCATCCTCTTTTTATAGAAACAAAATAGATCTCACTACCAAGATGCAGAAGTTTGATAATTTCCCAATTTCAGGGTTTTTATCACAACTAAAAGAAAGCCAAGTATTGCTATAGTCTTAGCAACCTACCTAAAAGGGTTAATGGGAAACAAGGATGGCAAGTTTATTTCTTCCACAGAGGAAAAAACTGTCCCAAACATGCTTTTTTTCCAGTCCGAGTGGAAGAAACTCTTTTTGTTTGCAGCAAGAAATATCAAATATTAAAATTTATTTTTAAAAGCTCATAATTTTAATCTAGTGTAAATAATTTCATTAATTTTCAATCTAATTAATGCATAATATATATATATATATATATATATATATATATATATATATATATATATATCTACAAACAAATTGAAAAGAAAATATATTTAGTAAATTTCTTAAAAAAATAAAATAACTACAGTTTTTTAAAATATTTTATGTAAATGAGCATAGTAAAATATAATTTCATAGTAATATGAAGAACTGTTAACATCAGAATTTTTTAATACTCTTAAATAAACAAATCACATACTAAACATATAAGTATGCTACTAAAAGCACTTATTGAATTTACAGATACAGATAACATATACAGATAACAGATACAGATAACATAATAATGTTTTTAATGAAGTTCAAATACTGTAAAGTATGAATACTTAAACCAAATCTTAAGTAATATTCTATTAAGTTTCTTAAAAAAAAAAAAAATAACTACAGTTTTTTAAAATATTTTATGTAAATGAGCATAGTAAAATATAATTTTATAGTAATATGAAAAACTGTTAACATCAGAACTTTTTAATACTCTTAAATAAACAAATCACATACTAATCATATAAGTATGCTACTAAAAGCACTTATTGAATTTACAGATACAGATAACATAATAATGTTTTTAATGAAGTTCAAATACTGTAAAGTATGAATACTTAAACCAAATCTTAAGTAATATTCTATTCAGTAAAATTCTGCATAAAATTAAATAAGTAGTAGAATAATTATTTTATTTATTTATTTTTAAAGTTTGAAAAGACTTTTAACTTTCTTGCAATATATTAAATTCAGCTAGTTTAAATTTAAGTTATGCTTACAATACTAATTAATAAACAATTATATTGGTCATTCTTAATTTCATAAATTTTGTCCAATTATCTTTCAGTTTAGGAATGGGTTTCTTCCAGACAAAATGTTGATCCTGGTAGGAAGTTAAAAAACTTGTTATAACATCATGCCAAGAGAGAGCAAAACATAGGTATTCTCTTATAGGAAAAGGCCAGAAAAGAATGATGTTGTGGTTATCTTTCACCCTAAAATTGCAAGGAGTAGAAAAAAGTTTAGAACCAACAAGAAGGGTGGGATCAGAACATCATAAAACATGCAATATCAGAGAACAAAATGTTTCCTCGGACAGAAATCTTATCTCTTTTTCCACACTGGGTAAACAGATCTGCCAACCAGTTTGCTGGGATTATTATAATTCCCTAAATTCTTTTTACTCTCTTTTATGCAGTTAGTGTTGATTTTTTCTTATTTGACTAAACACACTGACTGATGCATAGAGAGAATGCAATATCTGAATCACTAAAATTGTTACCTCCCCAAATAACTTCTGCAGCAACAAATCATGACTTCTATATTATATCTCAAAATAAATGTCTCTATTAGAGGTTGGCAAGTACCAATATTTCCGGTAACAGTAACAAACTGATACTGCTACTACTGATTATCAGTTACTAATACCTAATACTCCTTATCTCAGATACTGATCAATCTTAAATTTAGATCTTAATCTTTTAAATCTGTTCAGCTGACCACTTGTTGAAGCAATACAGAGGAGTAAATATTTATTTGACATTTTCAGCAATACGTAACAAGTCAGTGCTAGAAGAGAATACTTTTCACTGTCGATAACTTCTTTCTCATACAACAAGCTCATAATTCTTAGAATGATAGGATCTGATCTGTAGACACATCTCGGCAATTGTTGTAAAAGTCTGAGGCAGAATTTGTGCAAGTGGCAAAACATTTATGGTTCTTATGGGTGAGGGTGATAAAATAAATTTTAAAAAATGCACCAGGAGGACATTTTAGAACCTGATGTGCTTTTGGGGCCAATCCCCTCTTTCTAAAAAAATTCATTATTAATAACTTTTCTATTAAAATTTTAAAACATTTATAAGACTAATAAGAAATATTCAATTTCAATTTATCTTTTATGATTTGATTGTGATCGGAAATCTTTTTTGTAATAGCAGATCATTGTTTTCCCATTTTACATCATTAGTTTAAGAAAATATAAAAACCTAAAACGCAAGAATCAAATTTAAAAAGGAAAATCCAAATTTGAAATAAAAATACTGAAGACAATTAATAGATCTGTACAAATTCATAGGATAAAGAATTTCAAATAACTCCGAATTTTTACAGTGAAAAACTAAAATGGAAACTAGCTCATCAGTTATAAAAAACTTTAATTCTCTTAAATACAACCTCAGAAATTCATTTCCTAACCTTATTAGAACTTATTACGACAATAATAATTTTAGAATTATTAACAGACGTATCAGAAAACACCCAAAACAACTAGACAATCAAACAAACTTTTTAAGAACAACTTACTTCCACTTTTTTAAATCCTTCATTTACGGTAACGCAGTCATTTTTAAGAATAATATCATCAGGAATAGGCAATGCTTTTAGATCTAAATGTTTCCAGTGCTGCGACATATTTCTTCACACTATTATGAATAAAATTTGTAATTTCATAACAGATAATAAAAGGTATATGTAGTTGATAAGAGTTTCATGGTTTTTCTCTATTAATTTATATTTCTGAGTCCCCGGATTGAATGCTAAAAACTGAATGTTCTACGTTATAATATAATCTATCTCTGTGAACTAAAATTACGAACAATAAACTCGTCAAATTTAAAAAACAGAAATATTTACGATCCTTTTGTAATAAACTTTTACTTTATTATATATTTAAGCTTGCTTACGTCTCAATAGTTTTAAGTTACCTAATATAAACCAATTTATGGATAGCATAAGCACATAATTAAGCCCATTTTGTAAAAATAAGCAGCAGGAAGCGTTTACAAATCTTTAAAAAATGTTTGTTTTTGTCAATTAATCTGCTGATTTTTTTATTATTAAACTTTATATGGTCTTCTTATGTCACAATGTATGGAATAAATGAATGTCTGGAAGAAAGTGATGTAAAATGCATATTTTTTTGTGAATTTCATCCCATAACTGGACCTAAAATAACTTTTCAAGTTAGTAATTTCTTAATTGCCTAGACTTATTTGTATCTTATTGTGAATAACGAGTTAAATTGATTATTTGTTTGTCATTATGTAGGTACCAACTGACTATTTTGCAAATAAGCTATTTGATTCGTTTGTATGTTATTTAATTCCCAAGGAAGAGTTGCAACGAAAGATTATGGTAGTGTAAGTTGCTCTTTTTAATTACATGCATATTCAAAATATTAGCATTATTTATATTTCAGGTTATTTTTAGTTTTTGAGGGATACATCCGTATCATGTGCATTTAGTTATTTGATTCCTGTGATATGTCACGACAACTACAATCACCAAGGTGCTAAGTAGATTAAAGAAAAAACTGGAGAGGCTCTACGAGTCATATCCCTTAAGTTGGCCCCCTTTTGTCAGGGTTTTTTAGTTTCTCGCAGGTTGCTGCCTCTTAATTGTCTAGACTTGACTATTATTTTACTGCAGATCTCAATAAGGAAATCTTTCCAATTTTTGACTAAACTGCAAGAAAAATCTGGGAATATTTCCATACAGTGATCTGTCTTGCCAAATACAATCGCCAAGTTTCCAAATAGATTTTAAACTGGCAAATCTGTTTAAAAAAATGTGTAAATATTCGCAGTGGGGTGGCTGCAAGTTATTCCTTTTTACCTAGTACCTTAGAGTGATGTTTTTTTCTTCTCTTTTAGTTTCTTCTTGCAGACAGCTGCGTGGAAGTTGCTAAGACTTGGCAATTATTCTGCACGACCACAATATGGAAATCTCCCCAAAAACCTGAAATCTGTAGTTTTATTTGGTATAACTTGAAAAAATATTGACAAGACAACTCAATCTTCGTCTAAACAAAGTTTTTGAAAATTTTCTTAGATATCATTTTAAATTTGTTTGGGTATTTAATGCCGTTTTTCAGAAATTTATTTCATTTTGTATAAGGAGATATAATGGCTCTTTTAAGTAAGTTCTAATAGTATTTTTTTAACTAACATTTTCAATAATGTATAAACTATATAAATTATGCATAAACACTTAGTTACTTGAAATGGTTTTAAGTGCTTTGTTACTTTAGATTTATTTTCTACTATCCCACAAGTTTACTTTGCAATAGGAATGTTATATTTGACTTTGCTACCACCCCCCTCCTCAGCCACCCAAAGAAATAGAAATTTCTCAAACTCCCCCTAAATATTTCAGAGAAATAAAAAGAAATTTTATGAATTAGCATCCATTTAAATCTAGCTAAGTTGAAAGCGAAGATAATAAATTTGGGGATTTTTAGCTGATGATAGAAAAGTTTTTCAATTTATTTTTCATTGCATAAATTTCAGAAGCTGTTGTAACTGTGTATTTTAATTTTATCTTCCGTAAATTGGGTGGCATGTAAGAATTATACTGTTTTTCATTTTTGAAAAAAAAAAAGTTTGTTTTTTAAACTTAAATTGCAAACATTATCTGTACATTAAACATTTTCTATACATTATCTATAAAATTAAATCTTTTTAATTTTGATACTTTTACTTTTTATATTTTTGTATCTTTAAAATGTGAACTTCTAAGGACTTTTTTAAATTTTGAAAGTTTTTATATCAATTTTATTTATATGGTGCTTACTTTTCAAACATTAATTTCTTCTAGTAATTCTAAAAAAGACAAGATCATAGGATACCCCATTCATATTGAAAATCAGAAATATCCCCGCAATAGATTAATATTCAATCTATGTTTTGTGTGTGATGCATCAAAGAAAACAACTCAGTATGAACCCATTGTCAGAAAATTAGCAAACTACCTGGTAAAATTAGAGGTAAGAAAAATACTATTAATTTTTTTATTATTCTTAATATTAAATTAATTTTTTCTTCCTAGGTGATATATCAGTTCAACACATTTTAACCTTGATGAGACATTATAAAGTTTGGTGCAAAAATTTTCAGATCAATTTTAAAGACTATGTAAAGGTTATGACAAGTTTTTTCTATTCAAATGTGCGTTTATTTGCTAGATGCCCAGTGAATGAGAACAGGAAAATGTTCACTAAAATATTTCAGCTTCATGTTTAGATTTTTTTTTTTCTAATATGGAGGAATTTTTTCCACGTCTTAATCTTTGAAATGTTCACTAATTATTTTAGTATTTTATTTAATGGTTCTTTTCAGCATAAAATTAAATTATTAAATGTTTAGATTAATGTACCAGGAAACCTCAAATTTGCAAACCCCTCCCATTAAGGAGAATTTTCAAAATCTCTAATAGTTTTCTTCAAATTTACCATTATAACTTTAGGCAGACACTCTCTTAAATGAATACAAATAGTAATTTGTAATATTACATAAAAAAAAACCTCACTTAGAAGTAAAAGAATCTCTTGAATCTTTTCAAGACAGACACTTCACATTTTTATAAATGATTTTTTGTGTCTCCTGTATTTTTTCAAGGACAAAATAATGGTATAGGGGTGGTTTTTTGTGGAGGGAGGGGAAGAAAAAAGCTGCAAAACTACCATTTCTTTACTGGTAGGTATTGCGACAGCCTGTTTAATACTTTTCATACTTAAGTATTTTATATTGATTTCAGAACCATTCATTACTAACTCCCTCCTAGAATTTCTCAGAATAGTGCAGGAGGTTATTGATTAACTAAGGCACTTTTTCCCTCCAAAAGTAATATTGTAATTAAAATGTTAAATTACTTTAAAATGCATCACAAAAATCAGATATGATAAAAATAATTTAAAATAAACTTTTATTAGTCTTTATTATTTTTCTTTGTTGGAACAATGTAAAACAGTATGTTAGTGGTACACTGAATTTTTATACGGTTAATTTTTGTGACTTAATTAGATTTAAATCAATATTGACCCAATTTCTTATTTCTAATTATGTTTTTATTTTTACCATCCTATTAGCATAGATTTTTGAATTATCATGATGTTCTTCACAGCTGGTAATTTTTTCGATCTCGAGGCTATTCATTTTACCAAGGTTTATGTATATCTAAATATTGTTTCTTTTTATTATTAAATATATAAGTGACCACTTAAAGAAACTGATTTTAGAGAATAATTACTAAACAAATTGTAAAATATCAAAGTTTCTTTTCATGCAGTTGGAAGATGGATTTTTAGTTAATGAAGAAACCAAAGCTAAACTTCCTGGTATAATGGACAACATTAGGCACGAGCTCAACAAAACTGGTCAATGTTCTATACCAATAAGTAAGTTTCTTTTTATTTTTATTAGTAGTAGTTTTGCTGCTGTTGATACATTATATATATATATATTATCCTTTGTAGCATATATGTATTTTGAAAAATAAATTAAGTTCAGTATTCAGTTTTAATTGATATGTAGGATAATTTTCTTATTAGAATCATTTCAATCTCTGTTCAGTTTTTTTTTTTTTTTTTTTTTTTTAAAGAAAAATATGATTAAAAGTCCATTAAAGTAAAATTAAATTTTAAATTTTTGAAGGTAAGAAAGATGTATCTTTCAAAATTTAATATATTAGTTATTAATTTTGGACTTAATTTTTATTGAAATACATTTTTATCTTAGGTGTCTGTTGCTTCCTATATTCTGGCCAATAATAATTTGTGAGGAAAACATATTCAGTAATTCAAATAATAATATAACAATTGTGGAATAAATTTCATTTGATTTTTTATTTTATCACTAGCCGTCAATTCAAAGTTTTTAGGTTCTTAATGATTTCGTATTTTTAAACTTCTTCCATCCCATTGTTATACAGGGTGCGTAGCATTTTTAAAAAGTGCTTAAAGGTGCTTATTTTCGATTTTTGTTTTTTAAAAGCCATTAAAGTTGCTTTTTTCATTGGGTATTTTTAAAAAGTGCTTAGTTTTCCCTTTTTCAAAATTAGATTTTTCTTTTACTATGTTGATTTTTGCTTCAAATTATGCAAAAAGACTCAGTTTACATTGTTCTATTCAACGTTTTCACAATTAATTCAACCCCAATCTATTTCGGCGCATCGTCAGTCCGTAACATATGAAAACGCCATTCATTTTACGTGATTCAAAATTTCATGATTTTTGACAATTGGCAAAAACAATGCCAAAAGTTTTTTGTTGTTGTTTTTTTGGCATGACGGTTAAAACAAGATAAAACCGTTAAGTGTCAAAATCTTTCCAACCCTGCCTAATTATGATATTTTTTTAAAGTGCTTAAAAATATTTTTTGAGTGCTTGAAAAGTGCTTAAAAGGTGCTAATTTTTTGTTGAATAATTTGGCTACGCACCCTGTTATACTACCAAAAAAGTCTCTGATTTTTTTTTTTTTTTACCCTATGTCTGTTTGATCTGGAAGTTTGTCCCATTTCAACTAGCTGTTTCTCTGCATAGCAAACTTGTATCCTTCCATTGGATATTCTTAATAGGAAAAAATGTACATAAGATAAAATAACTTTATTTTCTGATGGTAGATTATTTTAAATTAATTATTTTTTAAAAAATGAAATAACTTGTGTATGAAAAAACTAATTAATCAAACCTTAATTTTTCTTATGTTTCAATTATACTCTTTTTATGTAGAAAAGAAAAATTGTGGAAAATTTTTATTTAAAGATGAATTATACATTGTACAAAAATAATTTATATTTTAGATGCTTCCAATACTATTTTTTTGAATGTAATCAGAGTTTATCCAAAACCACCTGAAGTAAAAGACCAGGATGTTCCTATATTTACTGAGAGAAAATTTCCTGTCTTACCAACAGATTGGGATATTACTATGCAACAAGTATGCTTATTTTCATTAGATATGCTTAAAGTAATTTTTAAACTTATAGAGAAAACACTGTTATATTTTTTCTTTATGGTTTACAATTTGACCATAATTCTCTTAATTAATGTATACAAAGTGTTATAGAAATGCTATGTTAAACTGAAAATAATTATTTATGTAACTGAATTATAATTATAACTCAATTTAAGATAGTTTCGAAATCATGATAAAAATATTTGTTTCTACAATGAATTTTTTTCTATTATTGGCAACCCAATAGTTTATATATATATATATATATATATATATATATATATATATATATATATATATATATATATATATATATATAAAATATATATATATAATATATATATATATATATATATATATATATAATATATATATATATATATATAATATATATATATATATATATATATATATATATATATATATATATATATATAAAATCTGAAACATTGTTAAAATGTTGAAGGTTATTATAAGGACTGTAAACTGTTATTAATTTTATTCTTGTTTATAAAATAATTATCCTGGTTTCCCCCTCATAAATGTTTCAATAAAAATTAGATTTCATTTAAAATAATTCTATAAGACTTATGTAAAATAATGTATAAGAATATAGGTCTTTTCTAATGCTTGATACTTGTCATGTGTTTTTTATTACCTGATTTTATAGTTGAACACTCTGAAAGAATATCATTATTTTACGAATTATCCCATTCAATGCCTACATATTAATATTTATCTTTATATTATGGTGCAAAGTTTTTTAAAAATATAAAATTTATAATTTTTTTAAAAATTTTATTAGTACTTATTTCTATAACAATGTATTATTATTATAAAAAGATCAATAATAGGACTTTTCTTTCATATTTGACTTTTTTCCTTGTTAGAAGCATTTTGTCAAAACAATCAAATATTTTAAAATATTTCATTTTCTTTAATACTTTGAAACTCTGCTTTAAATTTTATTATCAGATTCCAATAAGAAAATAGTACATATATTGTATAGAAAACGTGTACTTCTCTGTTTGTCATATTTATTATTTTATTTGCTTCTGTATATGTTTAAAAATTCCATTTTCTCCTCTATGTAAATAATTTATAGCAATGAAGTAAGTAGCACTTTTTAATTCTGAATAAATTTAACTATTACATTTCAAACTTTAGTTATCACTTGTAAACAATTTATTTTATTTGTTTTCATTAAAATGAGAGTTTAAAACTGTATGAACAATGAATCAAAAAATGATAAAAAGTTGTGTATTGTGTTATTAAATTTTATGTGTGCGCCTTATACCTATGTTTTCATGTTTATATGCATTTGTATCACTTTGTGATCATTATAGTAGCAGCTTGTACGATTTCTAGTTTTCTATTTAATGAATAAATATGAGTAATTTTATTTTAAGGAAATGAAAACTAGCTTAGTCTATTTAATGGATTCATTTACATCTGCATAAAGATGATAATTCAACTTTCAAAATAGTTTCTGAAGACCAAAAAAAATAAAAACGTTCTTAGTCAGCTGTATTATTTCGTATATTGTTATAACTGTAATTTTTATAGCATGTTTCAAGAACTTTTTTTTTTTAATTTCATTTTGATTGAAGACAATTTATTAAAAATAGTAATTTTCAGAAGGGAAAAATTGATGTTAAACTGGTTTTTTTCATTTGTTCCAAGTAATAATAATTAATAAAAGAATTAATTGATGCACTGTTTTCAGATAACCATATTTCAATATATGCTGTGAAAAACAAAAATAATGAATTAAATCAGTGATCAAGTTCATAAACCTGAGGCAATATATCTTAATTTTAAAATTTTATGCAAGAAGATTTAAAAAAAATAATTCTTACTATAATGTGTGATAAGTTTATTTAACTAACTAATTGTTCGTTTTTGCTGCTATAGTGGGATTTGACTATAATGTTGGTAAGTACAATTTCTGTAATACTCTGCATGAAGTGCTTGAAATGTTTTTGGTTTGTTATCACAGAAATTAAAATCCAATAGAGTGCTTTGCATATTGATTTCTGCAATTTTTTTTTTGATAAAAATTTTTAATATTGGATATATTTTTTCATAATTTTTTCCCTTTTAAGCTTGCAATGGCGATAGAAATGCCTTTATGAATGATAGAATGCATGCTGCCATAGATTTTTATAATATGCACGTATAAATTATTTGCAGTAATAAAATGTGTATCTAGATCTCTATTTTATATTTATGTAAACTAATTTTAGTTGACTTTTTGTACTGTTTACATTTATATGCTCAGCTCACATTTCAACTAATATAAATTAATTAATTATAATTTTTTAATCATCAATTTTCTATTTTAAAATTTCTGCTAAAGTCACTCCATTATTTTTCTTCTTTCTTTTAATTTTGAATTTTAGCTTTCTGCCTCTAAATCTATAGTATTTAATTTAATCTAACAATTTCTTAAGTATTTTTTTATTATTTAAAACTTTAATGATTTAAAATTTTTGACTAATTAATTAAATTTCTTAAAAAATCTGAATCTGTTAAAATTTTGTATTTATTAAATTCTAAATGGGGAAAAATATGGAATAAATATTCAGGGTTATTTTTTTCTGAAAACAATGAAAATTGACATTAAAAAAATTCTATCCCTATCATTTTTTTTTATCGTTTATCCCTATCGTTCTGAGCTCTTTTATTGGGAACCCAACAATCACAATTATTAAAGACTTCAAGAGCTTACTTTCCATGAAGTTTTTGTAATGAAAAAACTTCACTACAATAATTTATTCTTGGTATCTCTTGTCTGAGGTGGTAATAAAAAGTCTTATAGTAAAGTCTTATATTACAACCATCTAAACTTGTGTAAGTAATTGAAGTAAAATGGTTTGAAACATATTATCAAAATGCAAAAGTATATATAAATGTGAACTGAAATAGAGCACGTGCAATTTTTGGTAAAAATGTGACTGTAAAAGTTAACATTTTTATTAAGGGCCTACTTCACTTTGATAAGACAATGTCACAGAAACTGCCGTTAATAGTAAAAGAAGAAAAAAAAAACAATATCTTTTTGCCATTTTGTTATGTACTTATTTTAAGTGCATTCGCATCTATTTATTTTACATAAAATTGTTTAACGTTTTTAAATTTCAGAAATAAATGCCCATTTTAAGTGTTTCTTTTTTATACAGGTTTTAAGAGTGAATTAGGTTTTGTGTAAAAGCGTTAACTCAAGCTTAATAATTAATTATTCAATTTTTAATTTTATTCTCTATTTACATTTTGCTTTTTGTAATTTTTATTTAGTATAAAAATAGGAAATAATTTTTTTATTTCCATGGCACTTTTGGATTTTTGATTCTTTTCCTGTATTAAATATCATTAGTCATTGAATACATAAATATAATTTATTATCAAAGAAATTTTTTTTAATTAACCCAATAAGTTTGATTTGTATTACTGTTAAATTTGATAACCCCTATCTAATATATCTAACGTTACCGCCGTTTAACATTATGTATGATAGTGGTGTAGATAAGGTAATTCTAAATAAAACTTACTTTACAACTTAATTTTTCTTACCCGATTGGTAAAATTAATGTTTATTCCATGTAGCTATACATTTAAGCTATTAGATGCTTGTTCTTCTATTGACTGAAAATTGTTGCAATAATTATTTTAAATAGTAATGAATTTTTAATATGCCGCCAATTTCTTATTCACATCTTTAAATAATTTGTTTTATCATTTTTGTTTATATGCTCATTTGTTTAAAAAATTTAACTTTTTTTGTAAAAAAAGTTTGTCATTGTAAAGTTCATTTCTGACCAAATGTTTTTAGGAAAATAAATAGGAAACATGGAATCTTTTGAAATGACAATTTTTTTATGGAGCTTTGTAAATTTTTTATGCAGTTCTCCTATAGAGTGTATGAATGCCTTCTTAATTTTATAAATAATAATTAGAATAATAATAATAATTTTAAAAAAAATCAAAGCTATAAAAAGTGATTGTTTATGCTTGTAATTGTGTTAAAGATATTTAAACTGCAGACATGTAATTTTTAAAAAGTTTTAATTATTTCTAAAATAGTATTAGTTACTCTTTCATTTCTGATGGCTATAAAAAAATATTTACTCAGATTTTTTTTTTTTGTTCTTTACAGATCTTACCATACATTGATGGTTTTCGGCATGTTTCAAAAATCGCAATTGAAGCTGGCGTGGAGATACATTTAGTGAAAGCTTTTATTCAGAATATGGTGTTAGTTTCTTTTATTCAACTGTTTCATATTCATTCATGATAAACATATCTATCTTTTTTTATATAAAAATATCATTTTTTAGTGATGGGACTTAGATAAAAAGAAAAACTTTCTGCAAGCACAAAATCTCAATTAAAAAACTTTCTGCATGCATTGATTTACTTTTGTATGTAGTTTCAATCCTTTTGTCGCCGTCCCATTTTGGCAAAATTTGTTTGAAAATCTCGAATTTTTTAAAAAAATTTTTAATTTTTTATAGAGCTCTATTTATACCACAGGGTTGAGTTAAGTCAAAAACCAAAAAAGCTGAAAATGAAAATCCAAAAATTTTATGTGCAAAAACACTTTTTAAATATTTCTAAAAATACCTGAAATTGAAAAAATACAAGAAAAATGTGTAAGAATTATTATTCACAGAATATTATCAATGATTTAATAAAAGTATCAACGTGTGATGTTATTTATTTGTTTAAATTTTGTGATTGTGAATTTCAATGTGTGATTTTTAGACCATGTGAATACAAACCTCCATGTTTGATTTTAAAATTATGTTATTACAAATCTTGATGTTTCATTTTAAAAGCGTGTGAATACAAATTCTATTGTATAGTTTTAAGTCACTTGAACACAAATCATAATAGTGGCATTTAAATCTTGTGAATGCAAAATGCAATATTTAATATGAAATCAAGAAAATACGAAGCATGTTGCCTAATCTTAAATTGCTTAAATCGCGATGTGTGATTTTAAATATGAATGTAATTTTATATCGCGTTTGTATTGGTAGAAAAAGGCGTAAAAATTAATATTTTTTTTCTTGGGAATTCGAAAAAGACTAACTTTCTTTGATGAGGCTGATTTTTTTCTTTTTTAGTAATATTAAAATATTATCTGTGATGGCAACAAATTTTCCTCGCATGGCATTCGTGTGTATTATACAGGTGTAGTGATGTGTATATTAAATTATTAATTTACATCTATTCTAAAAATATGTTTGTTATTTTAGTGTCATCAAAAGTGTGGAATTAAGTTTTCTGGTTGTTTGAAAACTTTATAAGACGGAATATGTTTCAAATTTTTTAAATATTTTTATTATATTATTATCCTTAGAACTATATTGAGTGAATTGTAAAAATTAGACATTTATCTGTTTTCATAATGTTTTTTTTTTATATGAAAATTTAAGAATGATGAAATAGACTAATTTGAAATATAATTTTTATTTATATTTATTAAACTGAAAATGATTGTTTTTTAATTCATAATTTTAGACAATGTTCATTATTTAAATATTTTGAATTTTTTCATATCATTAATGTTTAAGGATGATATAATTATGGTATATTTTCAGAATTTGTAATCTATTTTATTATATGTCAGTATTTTTAAGTAAGACAATCTAGTAAACATTATGCACTTTTGAAAATTTCAGGTATTATGGTGTAGTTACCCTGATTCCAATTTTTATGTATTCTAATGTTTATACACCTACAACTAGATTGCATGATCTTGCTGAAAATTATGATTTACAAGAAGAATGTATAAATTATGTTGCTCGCCAAGGTGTGTACCTCTTTATATGCTTAAACAAATCTCATTTTTTAATTTGAAAATTTATGCTTAAAAGTTTTTCTTATTTCAAGTAAATTTCAAATTTATTTAATTTATTTTTCAAACTAATTTTTTAGAATATTAGAGCATTTCTAAAAATTATTGTACTAAATGTCTTTACATTTTTAAACAACTAAAAAAAAAAAGAACTCCATTTTCATTGAAACTGTCGAAATTGATATTTCAAAATTTTTCTTCTATAAAGAATTTGCGTTTTATTAAAATTAAGAATTTTTTTGACTAGTTGAAAAATCTCAATTAATTTCTAAATTAACAAATTTTATTTAATTTTATAATTCTTTATGCATCTTTTATATGTATGCTTTAGTGGAAATCATTATGTCTATCATATACATAATTTTACAATCTATGCATCTTGTGTATGTACGTATTTAAAAAATTTAACTCTGAAAATTTTAAAAATTTTCAATCCTATAAAATCAGCAGTTTTTTTAAAATAAAGTCAAATAATATGAACACTCTGATCACAATTTTTAATTATTTTTTAACTTTTGTTTTGTTGTAATATCAGTAGGTAGAATTAATTAAAGGACTAAAAAAAATTTATTGAATGAAACATTATAACACCTGCACGGCAGTAGTGAAAACAGTATTAACTCAAATGCTCTCTGCATTGTTCTGATCACCTTCATTGGGGAAAAATACCTAAATTGACAGTGTCTATAAACATAGCTGCCATCTAGTGGCAAGTTTTGGAGTAAAGATTTTGGCTGTAGTTTTCATCATCATCAATTTAAAATTATCAAAATATAATAATAGTACTTTTAGTCAAGTTCTGGTTGGTTAAATTTGGTAGTCAAATAGTTTAAAAACAAAAAAAAACAAAAAAAGTGGAGAACATGTTAAAATACATTTAAAATTACTTAGCATTCCATTTTTAGTCCCTTTTGCCTTACTTTATTTATATCATGTCAGTTTCTAAATTTTGTCTGCATTTTAATCCATGGTGGTTCTACAAAATTTTGTAAAACTAGATTTATCCTAACACTATAAAAGTGTCTATGATTTGAACTTAGCTTTTATTTGTCTTTAAAATGACCATAAATACAGTTTTTTTGTTTCTGTATAAGTTTTTTTTATCAATAATTATAATTTTTTGGTCAAATATTAAAAATTTTATTTTACAGGATGTCACAGACCTTTTTTTCGATCCATTTTTGCTCTTTATTGTCAATTAACACCCCAAACAAATGTGAAGACTCTATGTATGCGAAATAATCCTAGAGCTAATGGAATAGATGAAAGGTATGTTTTAATTTTTCTGCATCTTCAAAAAAAAATTATTGCATGTAAGTGTATATCTATTTTATATAATCAAAAACTGCTCTGTTATTTATTTGTAGTATGATTTATGTGTCGTTATATATAAATAATAATATACATACTAATAACAATGTAAAATAACATAAAAATAATTTAAATAAACTTAAAAATAACTTAATACAGTAGAGCGCCGATTATCCGAACCCTTATTATCCGAAAGTTCAGTTATCCGAACCATGTCCGAATTTGCTTTTTTTTTTAAAGTTTAGAATACTTTTTATCGAAAAATTTTCTAAATTTAGAAGAATAAATAATATCCACTACATCTGAAGACCATATTTAATTTACGACCCTTTTTTTAGCAATTTTCTTATAGTAGCCAATACATACATGTATTGTTATACAGTTAAACCTACATACCCCTTTAGCCCTCTTCAACTGAAAATTATCTTCCAAGAATGCGTATTTCAATTTGACAGTCTACAATGGTTGAAATGAGGAAGGAACTTATGAATAGATGTGTGCTGAAGTTCTACAATTGGGGAATGGGTACTTGTCACTTATGGTTAATGATTAGTGATTACAGTGCTTGGAATCTTAAATCTTGGAATAAAATTCCTAACAAAAAAATAAACGAAACTGAAGTTTCTGAACCAGTAGATCTTCCCACTGAAAAGATGCCAGGTTATACAGCAGAAGAAATAGAAGACAGGTAACGAGACACTAAAAACGACCCAGGATTTCAAATTTTAAATGATGATGAAATTGTTGCTGAAATTTTGAATGAAAATCGGAACTCCACAGACGAAGAGGAAGAAGTAGGTGATCAAATTCAAGATAGTGGACCTTCTCATAAAGAAGCATGCAATTACTTAGTTATTGCAATGAATTGACTAAAACGTCAAAATGATGTTGATTTATTTAAAAAGAATAAGGGATATGGTTGATCAAAAAAGATCATCTTCTTTGAAACAAAAGTCTTTGCTTTATTTCTTTTGTAATGGAAAATAAAGAAAAATGTGGTAAAATCAGTAATTGATAAAAAAAATTATAAAAAGCTGAAATATGATAAAAAAAATTCAAAATGAAAAAAAAAAGTTTAAAAATAATAAATAAAAAATATTTAAAAATTTAAAAAAAAAAAAAAATTTAAAAACATGCCAGAGCTATTTTAGATAGTGATGCCAGTCCTAAACCTAGAAAAAGTGTGAAGGGAAGTTAGTGCATAAATAATAATCATTTAGACTAGATTTTAAGCAACTTTCCAATTATCCGAACTTTTCATTATCCGAACTTTTCATTATCCGAACCACGTTCAGTCCCGAGCAGTTCGGATAATCGGCGCTCTACTGTATCTAAAAAATAAAATGTAATTGTGTGTTTACAGAACAGCACTTCATCAGGGGACACACTGTCTGTAAACACACAGGAGCCTTTCTGTTGTTAGTGGCTGAAGCCAAAACTAACAGTACCCCGAGGCCCCTAATGATAAAACAAGCAAAATTAAGAATAAAAATAATTACCATATTAAAAATCACATTAAATTTGCAAAAGAATCACATTTTAAATTAACAAAAATAGAAATATACTACAATGAAATGCCTCCGCAGCACACTATAATAGGCGTTTCATTGTAGTATATTTCTATTTTTGTATGATTTGAGTCTATGAGTATTATTTTACAAATAAAAATTACTCAGCTTGTAAGTTTTTTTTTTTTTTAGTTTGTTTCAGTACATATTTTTTGATGATTATGAATTTGTCTGAAAAATATTATCTCCTTAGAAAACTAATACAATTTGGACTGATGAGAGGTTTGATTCGGCAACTTCAAAAGTATCCAATTCAAATTTCTTCAGATAATGTCTCAAAACAAAGATCATTAGTTAAATATTTCAATGGAAAATATAGCTTTGAAGAAATTTGTTGTAAAACAGGTATAGAATATTTTAGTCTATATGTGCTATTATTTAACTAATTTATTTTCAATCATACACTTTAGATAATTACCAAAATTTTTTATACAGGGTGTTCTCAAATGACCTCACTGAATATCTTTAGAATCTCTGTAGAAAATCAAGTAAAAAAAAAATACATATCAGGGGTCGCAAATTGTTATTTAAGTAAAAATAAAAACAATATGACTATAGAAATCTAACAAATTTGTTGCCAATGAGTAGAAAATCCTATGAAAACTGGATTATATTGTCTTCTAAAGACATGATCTTTGAACTTTCTTTCAGCCATTGTAGCATAATTTGCTAGCTTTATTGTTTTTTTTTTTTTATAATTTTATTTTTTTAATGAAACATGCATTGTTTTGAATTATAAATATTCCTTCAAAAGAAATTCACAAAAAGGATTGCATGTTAAAACTGTAATTTGTATGTAAATTATTTTAATGTGAATTTAGCCTAAAATTTTTTTTGTATATATACAGTAGAGCGCCGATTATCCGAACCCTTATTATCCGAACGTCCAATTATCCGAACCATGTCTGAATTCGCTTTTTTTTTTTTTTTTTTTTTTTAAAGTTTAGAATACTTTTCTTGACTTATCGACAATTTTTCTAAATTTAGAAGAATAAATGATATCCACTACATCTGAATACCATATTTAATTTACAACCTTTTTTAGCATATTTCTTATAATAGGCAGTTTTCTTTTAGCATTCTTATAGAAAATCGGAACTCCACAGACGATGAGGAAGAAGTAGGTGATCAAATTCCAGATAGTGGGCCTTCTCATATAGAAGCATGCAATTCATTAGATATTGCAATGAATTGGCTAAAATGTCAAAATGATGTTGATCCAGTTCAGTTGATTTATTTAAAAAGAACAAGGGATATGGCTGCTAAAAAAGAGCATCTTCTTTGAAACAAAAGTCTTTGCTGAATTTCTTTTGCAAGGGAAAATAAAGAAAAATATGGTAAAATCAGTAATTGATAAAAAAAATTATAAAAAGCTGAAATATGATAAAAATAATTCAAAATAATAAAAAAAAAGTTTACAAAAAAATAAATAAAAAATATTTAAAAATTGAAAGAAAAAAAAACTTTTAAACACGCCAGAGCTATTTTAAATAATACTGACAGTCCTAAGCCTAGAAAAAGTGTGAAGGAAAGTTAGTGCATAAATAATAATCATTTAAACTAGATTTTAAACAACTTTCCAATTATCCGAACTTTTCATTATCCGAACCACGTTCGGTCCCGAGCAGTTCGGATAATCGGCGCTCTACTGTATATATTTTTTGAATTTTAAGTTTTATATCTTCATCATACTAAAATGGTTTGTCGTAAAGGGTTGTTTGAATAAAGAGAAATAGGAAATTTCTAGCAAGAACAGGCTGTAAAAATAGAACACGATTATCATTTCAAAATTTTTTTTGTATAATATTGTATCAACTGTAATAAGATTACCCACTTTTATTATTGAATTAGTATAAAATATTTTTTATTTATTTAGAGGCAACTATATTTAATTTTTAATTGTTTTGAAATAGAGACAAAAAAGCTAAATCAGTTTTATGGTGCTAAATAGAATTCCTTCATAATTTTTTATTCATATTTTGTTTTTTAAATGCTTTTTGTTAATTTCCTTAAGAAGTAAAATGGTTTTATATTTTGACAAGTGTGAATAAAATTTTATGTATTTTAGGAATCAGCTATCAAGATTTAGATGAGAGAGTGGAAAAGGATCCACATATAGTTGTTTGTTGGAAATAGAACTGTAAAGCATACTGTATATATTTTGAATAAAATTCATATATTTAATAGCAATGCTTACAATTTCTCATCTTTTTATTGTTTCATATGTATTTAAATATATTATATTGATTTAGAATTTTTTTCATAATTTTAATTGATTCTGTTTTTAATTATTGATTTTCATATTGATTTTTACATTTATTTAACTGACAGCATTTTCAGTCTCATTCTTTCAACTTCCCTCTGTGTTGTTATAGTTTTTTTTCTCCTCTTTTTTTTTTTTTTTCAAAAAATAAACAACTTTTTAACTGGTTTAGTTTCTTTCAAAAACAGATCTCTCCCTGTATTAGTCAATGAGAAGATATTGCTTTGTTGAGTATTATTCTGTATAATTTTTATAGAATTGCAATGCTGGTAGATTTAAGATTAAGAAATATGATTTTTTTTAAAGTAAATTTGAGTAAAATTTTGTATTCAAAGAAAGAAGATAATACAGTCGAACCCCGCTATAGTGAACCGTCTGCGGACTCAGTAATGTGTCCACTGTAACCGATGGTTCACTACATCCAAATTTTTTGAAGAATATTTTTTGCATAAGACAGTTGAATGATTGAAAATTGAGTTTGCAATTTTACATAAGTTATTTAAAAAATTATTAACTAATTAACTGATAATAAAGCAAAAATTGATGAAAAAAGTATTTACGTCGCTAAATATTAGTTTAATTTTCACTTTTTATGAAAAAATTTGTGATTTTTGATTGAACACAATTTGATTTTAAATAGAGTTCATCAATTTGCTTATCTACAATGTGCAAAAAATGCAAGATTTTTACATTTTGAACAAGATTTTGAACCATTTTAACAAAGCATCTTCTACGTTTTCTCTTTCAGCTCCACGCAGTTTTTTCGATGAAACCATGTTTTTGCCGTATGCCGCAAGAATTGCACTTCGATTTTTCCAAATGTTTGAAACTGTAGATTTAGACAAGGAAAATTCCTTACACAGTGCCGATTGATTGGTTCCATCTTCAATACGCTTTACAATTTTAACTTTGTCCTTTATCGAAAACGCTTTTCTCTTTAGAGAATTTGCCATTTTCACTGCTTTTGAAATAAAAATCTTGTCTCAAATAGATAATGTAAGAATATGAAGAGAGCAGCTGTAGAATGAGTTAAATTGTTCCCCTTCTTGATTGTCAAGGGGTGATTTGTAAAGAATATGGTTTGAACAGATAAGTAAATTCCAAAAATTCAGCAGGTGGCCAAGTTAACTAGTTGTAGAGCAAGCTTGGGGGAAAAGAGACAAAGCGAGGTCTGTCAGGGAGGGGGGAGTATAAGATAAATGATCTGTCTGACATTTATTACAGTATAGTTAAAAGTGATAAGCATAAAGGAGTGAAATATGACACATTTTATAGGAATGCATTCATTTTCAGTCCCAACACCTACAAGTTTAAAGATGGAGGACTGAAAAAGATATTTAAAGAAATGAAATTTGAGTCCACTATAACCGAGTTTCCAAGTTCTAAGCTGTTCACTATAAGCGTTAAAAATAACATTATTTAAATAGGAATATGGACGGGACCGCTAAAAAAGTTCACTATATCTCAGGTTCAAAACACGCATGTTGTTACTGAATTATGTGAGATTTAATGAGTTATAATGTTTAAAATTAAATGACTGAAACCTTCAATAAATGTGCTAATGGAGTCAGAATAAGTGAATTTATTTATTGTCAAATAGAGACAAGAACATTGGTGACTTCGGTCAATAAACACGGTCAGTCAGTAAACACGTGAACTTAGCGAAAACATGCCTGAAAAAGGATCGGAAGCAAGTGCTGTGAGCATCAAAATACCCCCATTCTGGGTTGAAAGGCCAGAAATGTGGTTTTTTCAAGTGGAAGCTCAATTCCGGATTGCTGGCATTGTAGCTGAAGAAACAAAATTTAATTATCTCGTGGCGCAATTGGAACCACGCTTTATCGAGAATATCTGGGACATAATCAAAGATGCTACCGCTAATAAGTACACAGCAGCAAAAGAAAGACTTTTATCATCATTCACAGAAAGTGAAAACAAAAAAATTAAAAGACTGCTGACCGGAATGGAGCTTGGCGATATGGCACCAAGCCAACTTCTACGCCAAATGAGATCCCTTGCTGGAAGTGAAGTCATTTCCGATAAAGTGCTTCGTACACTTTGGATGGATAAAATGCCGGATAGCATAAAAAGCATATTAGCTGTGAGTGATGATTCGTTGAGGTTAGAAAAACTTGCTGAAATGGCAGATAAGATTGCGGAAATCAGTCCACGATCTCATAACATAGCGGAAGTGCAAGAAACACCTACTGTTATGCAGTCACTTTTGGAAAAGATTACCAACCTTGAGCACCAGGTTGCAAGCCTGAAATTGGAGAGAAATGCTCGCGGTTTTGTGAGGACTCAAAATCGTCACAGAAGTCGAAGCAAATCAGGTCAAAGATTTGATCCTAAAGGCAAGTTTTGTTATTTCCATTATAAATTTGGGAACAAATGTTTCCCCGGCAAGTGTGTACAGCCCTGTGGCTGGAAAATGCCGGAAAACGAGCCTCAGCAGTAGACTCAGCGGCAAGTCCTACTGCCACAATGTATGGCCTTAAATTTAGGTTATTTGTGAAAGATAAGACGAGTAGCTGTCAATTTCTGGTAGATAGTGGTGCAGATGTCTCTATAATTCCGTCAACAAATAGAGACATTAAAAGTGCTGATTTTAAGCTATATGCAGCAAATGGCACAGAGATACCAACTTTTGGAATTAAGATGCTTAATTTAAATTTGGGACTAAGACGTCCATTCCAGTGGCCATTTGTTGTAGCTAAGGTTGCACGAGGAATACTGGGTGCAGATTTTTTGAATAATTTTCAATTGTTGATAGATGTTCATAATAAAAAATTAATTGATGGTGTAACTAACCTATCAGTCACAGGAGAAGTTACAGCTATACAAGAAGAAAATACATTAAGCACTGTAAATAAAACAACTAAATATTTTGATCTGTTATCCAAGTATCCTGATATAACCAAACCTAATTTGGTTAAAAAAGGTGCTAAACATGAAATTAAGCACCATATAACCACAACAGGTCAACCTACATTTTCAAAAGCAAGACAACTGGATCCTGAGAAACTCCAGCTTGCTAAACAGGAGTTTCAATATATGTTGGACAAGGATATCATTCGTCCATCAAAATCTCAATGGGCAAGTCCTTTGCATCTAGTAAATAAAAAAGATGGGACATTAAGACCTTGTGGTGATTATCGCCGACTAAATGCACAAACCATCCCTGACAGATACCCTATCCCAAGAATTGATGATTTCCATTTCATTTTGAAAGATAAAATCATATTTTCTAAAATTGATCTTGTGAAAGCGTATTTTCAAATACCAATTGCTGAAGAGGATAAAGCAAAAACTGCCATAACAACACCATTTGGACTCTACGAATTCAACGTCATGAGTTTCGGCCTGCGAAATGCTCCGTCTACCTTTCAGCGGTTTATAACTGAAGTTTTACGTGGATTAGATTTTGTCTTCCCATACTTGGATGACCTTCTAATAGCCTCATCATCACCAGAAGATCACAGACTCCATCTTTCCCTAGTATTTGAACGTTTACAGAAATATGGACTTAGCATAAATTTAGCTAAGTCAGTGATGGGTGTTGACCAAGTTGAATATTTGGGATATCTCATTACTGCAAATGGCTCTCAGCCACTTCCAGAAAAAGTTCAAGCCATAACTGATTACAAACTACCATAAATGATAAAGGAACTTAGAACATTTCTGGGAATGATAAATTTCTTTGGACGTTACTTAAAAAATGCAGCAGAAACACAAGCACCTCTACACGAAATGTTAAAGGGAGCAAAGAAGAATGACCGACGGCCTGTGCCATGGACAGAGGAAACCATACAGTGGTTTGAAAAGTGCAAAACAGATTTGGCTAATGCTGCCCTCCTTAGTTTTCCCAAATCTTCACTACCATTATCCTTGTGCACGGATGCCTCAGATGTAGCTGTTGGTGCTGTATTGCAACAACTAGAGGATGGTGACTGGAGACCAATTTCTTTTTATTCGAAAAAACTCAACGACACACAAAAAGGGTATAGTACCTATGATCGAGAGTTATTAGGCATATATCTGGCTGTGAAAAAATTTAAATATCTCATAGAAGGTCGTGATTTTTGTATATACACGGATCACAAACCGATAACATTTGCATACAAGCAGAAAAATGAAAAAGCCTCCCCCAGACAACAACGCCAATTGCAGTACATCTCTGAATTCACTACAGACATTCGTCATATTGAAGGCAGTAAAAATGTAGTTGCCGATGCCCTGTCAAGATTAGAAGCAGTGTCAGTCATCGATTATGACGCCATAGAGCTGATGAACAAGTAGATAATGCTGAATTGCAAAAATTGATGAATGATAATGTTTCACTTATATTTAAAGGATGTATTTTGCCATCAGGAAAAACTCTTTGGTGTGATAGTTCTACACTGAATATAAGACCTTTCATCCCAGAGAGGTTTCGAAAACAAATGTTTAATCAAATTCATGGGTTATCACACCCTGGTTAAAGCAACTGTGGCACAAATGACGAAAAAATTCATACGGCCTGATATGACTAATGAAATTCGAGAATGGGCTAAGACATGTATCCAATGTCAAAAAGTAAAGATCCACAGGCATACAAAGTCTCAAGTTTCTGAATATCAAGAACCAGATGCCAGATTTAGTATGGTACATATAGATTTAATTGGTCCTCTACCTCCTTCAGAGGGTAAGATGTACTGTCTGACATGTATAGATAGGTATACCTGTTGGATGGAGGCCATCCCTATACCAGACATAACAGCGGACATTGTCAGCAGAGCCTTTTACGAAAACTGGATAACCCGTTTTGGTGTGCCTACACAAATAATAACAGATCAAGGGAGGCAATTTGAATCACAACTGTTTAGAAGTTTGGCTGTGATATGTGGTGCTAAAGTACAGCATACAACACCATATCACCCACAGAGTAATGGAAAGGTGGAACGTTTTCACAGAACTTTAAAAACGGCCATAAAGGCCCATTCCAACATCCGATGGACAGAAAGCTTACCTACAGTGCTCTTAGGGTTGAGAACGGTTGTTAGACCAGATACCAAGTTTTCTATAGCTCAAATGGTCTATGGTACACATATTAAAGTACCTGGGGAATTTTTTACCCCGCCAGAGCAGTACATGGACCCTGAAACTTTCGTAACAAGATTACAGCGTTTCATGGACCAACTTCGACCAGCCAAATCACCTGTTATTACTTCACAAAAAGTATTTGTTCACAAAGATTTTAAATTGTGTACACATGTATTTGTTAGGGTTGATAGAGTAAAGAAAGGTTTGGAACCTGCATATGAAGGACCCTTTTCTGTTGTGGAGAAATACGATAAGTATTTCTCAGTGTTAATTAAAGGAAAAAATGTAAATATTTCAATCGATAGGCTAAAGCCAGCCTATTTGTTAGCAGAAAAAGAACCACCGGATACAAACAACGACCCTGACAAAAATTCTCTTAATGTACATAATAATGACCAAAATTTAATTACTCGTAGAGGTAGAAAAATTCAAAAACCTGTAAGATTTAAAGATTAATCATGTTCATGTATATCTACTCCAGATTTAATTAAGTGATATCAGTAAGTCACAATGGCATGTGTGTATATAGTGAATTTCATTAGTTGTAATTTAAGGCGATATCATCCAAATTATGTGAATTTTATTTAAAACTTCAAATTAATTTATATTTATCAATTTTAATTGATTTTTATGTTAACTAATTGTAATATGTGATATATATATAAAATAATATATATATTTTTTTACAGCTTTAACCTTCCACTATGTAAATATATAAATTCTCTTGTTTATTGGTTATACAGACTATGTGCTGTGATTGTATTAGCACCATGTGTATGTATAAAAATTAATTCTCAAGCCTATTTTCTAACATCGTAACTTAGTTACTGGTGAGGGAGTAATGTAGTGGCAAGAGTCAATAGATGGCAGCATCAGGAGCCTGCAAAAGGCCTTATATGCAGCGCTGATAATTACAACATTTCAAACTAAAATTAAATTATTTTCTGTCACAATAATTTTAATTTGTTTATTTATAAATTTTACGTTTATTTATTAATTTAATGTTTATTTATATTATTTGTAATATATCTTATTAACTGTACAGCTTTCATTTATTAACTGTAACCACTGTAGATTGATAATTGATGAAAATAAGCTTCTGATAAAAACACGCATGTTGTTACTGAATTATGTGAGATTTTATGAGTTATAATGTTTAAAATTAAATGACTGAAACCTTCAATAAATGTGCTAATGGAGTCAGAATAAGTGAATTTATTTATTGTCAAATAGAGACAAGAACACTTTAAAACCAATTTACATGTTGTTTAATTATGAAATGTTTTTAAATTATTTCTTACATAAGCAAATTACAGTATATCAATAAATTTAAGCTTATATTTTTATTTCTTTTAATTTTTGCTAAATCATAATTTTAATAGTCAATCCTTAAGGAAAAACACAAAGGGTTTTTATTTGTAACATCTAAAGAGGTCCTGGGCTGGGGCTTCCCAGGCCTTACAATTACAGGTTCAGACCCAATTGTCAAGTCCAAATCCTGTCTTTTATGCAGTAAAAGATGGGATAATAATTGATTCAAATTTAATTCCAATAAATTACATTATAGTTAAAAGGTTACATAGAAATAAAATATTATATCTCGCCGAGGATTGCGAGTGGGGAAAATGTTTAACCGATGAACAACATCTCTCGAACCAAACTTGTGCGTGAATGTTTTTCTCATGGATAAGTATCTTATGGAGTCTAGAGCTTGGCCAAAGGATACCGTGAGAAGGCCTTTTCATTTCCCTTCTAACCATCAGTAAGAGTTAACCCCGAATATGGACGAAAAATATAGCACCTCCAAAACCCGTTCCACTGTCTCCCCTACATTTTTGGTGGGGGTGCGCGTACTTCCTGGGGTGTTAAGTAATCCGAAACTAATCGACTAACCACTGTCACAGAAAAGGGGGAATTGCAACCTGCGGGGGTCAACTAGCTTTCAAAAGATATCAGAAGAGACTCACTCTACATTATGATTTTTTTCCTTCTAAGAAAAACTTAAAAAATAATTTTTTAAAACTCTAAAACGGCTTTATTTATTTTCAAAATGGTGTTATCATTTTATTTCACATGCACTTTTTCTAATTATATCTTGAATTATTTATTATTTTGATTTGATTATTTAGAGAAATAATAATAACCAGAGTATTTAAATTTATAAAATTTTACTATGTAGTCATATGAAAGTAATTCATATAAAGTAACTACATTAAAAATAAATTTATATTTTCTCTATAAATCAAATAAAGTTTGTTAATTTTTTTTAAAAATTGCTTTGCTAACTTGTAGAACTTTTTATGTTAAAGTAAAACCTTGAGTTCAAGATTTTATTTTTTTATTACTTTTTTAATTTGTTTCTTTTAATTACAATTTAAATACGTATATTTTTCACAACCTTTTTTTTTTTAATTTTAATTAATTTTTTTCAATTTTTTTAAAGATTGCAGGGCTGCCATTGGCGACTAAAAAGGAGACTAAAGCGACTATTTTAAAGCAATAGCAACTATGGCGACTATTTTTGTATAAATATGAGTAAAAACGACTAATTTTAAATCAGTTGCGTAAAATCGGCGACTTTTTTAAGCCAATTGGCGACTAAAACGAAAAATATCTTCATGAGTCTCCCCCACTTTTTTGCGCGCTTTCGTTTTACCCATACTTCATTCTTCCTCACTGTTTGATGTCATAAGCAAGGCAGAAATTTTTAACCAATCAGACAAATGGAATCGAAATTCGCACTATGTGAATGCTCCTCCTACTGCAGAAAAAAAAAATTTAATATCCCTTAGGATCTCATCACATCAACCAGTGTTCTTATCGTATACTTCAGCCTTTTTAAAGTTTATAAGCATAAACTCTTATTTTATTCATTTTATATTTAATGTTTACTTTTTTTAATTTAATGTATAATTAAAACGGTATAGTTTAGAATTAAGTATATTTTCTAAGTATGATTTTTATTTCCACATGTGTCGAACACGTTTTTTCTTTTTTTTTTTAATTCAAACAAAGTAGCAAAATTTTTTAAAAAAAATTTTCTTTTTTAGTTTTTTTAATTTTAATTACAACTATTGTTTCTTAGATGATATCTGAAGCTTTATGCCTCAAAGAATAAAATTTAAAATAAATATTTTTAAAATGTTTGGAAGTTTTTTATAGCAGTTCCTTCAGCATTGCTTTGTTTTATATACACAAATAAATACATTTTTTATGAAATGTGAAAATTTAACTGCATATTATCTGGATTTTATACTATTACAGCACAAATAATTAAAATTATGTTAGAGAATGATACAATTTTGGCAACTATTATATATATCTTGCAGACTATTTTTCATATATAATGCAACTAAAGCAACTATTTTTCTTGTTTTTATCCAATGGCAGCCCTGAGATTGTACCATTTTTCTAATAGATCATTTCGATGGATCATTAAAAACAACAAACTAAAACAATTCTATGTTATTTTGCATTTTAATATATAGATTTGTGAAGCTGCTCACTGTAATTAATATAAAGATTTATCAAAAAAATCGAAATTAATTTATAAAAAAGTACGATACCGAAATTTTTGAAAGAAAAGGCATTTATTGATTTTCATTAAAGCTTACAACATAATAACTGATTGAGACAAGTTTAATTTACAAAATTTTATCACTAACCCTGGGAGGTTTTCGTGTTTTTCCTCTCCATGTAATGCTAATGCGGATTTTAATTAACTATAACTACACTAATTAAGGTTTGCAGTGCAGAAATTTCTACTCAGAAAACTCTTCTCCATGAATGGCAAAAGAGGGTCAGGGAAGAGAAATTAAAATAACACATTGATTACATACTTTGTTCTATCAATATAAAAGAGCGAAAAATTGTGAATAAAAATGACATTACACACTTTTAATAGGAATTCGAAAAATTTCTCGTTATTAAATACATAAGATATTGCATAATTACTAGTTTTAATATATATTTTTAGAATATTGCTAAAAAAAGTTTCAAAAAGTGTATTAATTAGGAATTACAGATTAATGTTAAAGCAATAAAAAAAGACTAATAGTTTCAAAATCTAGTGAATCAACTAAGGAATCAGGTCTGAAAACATCAAAACCAGTTTGACTGTCTGAAGTAACAAAGAGAAGCTTAACTCTAAGTATTACAACTTATTATTTTTTTTAATATATCGTGATGAAATTTCGTGGTGTTTATAATATTCACATTCCTCATTCTTTTTATTTCATCTGGCAATCAGACTGGTTTCAATATTTTCAGTGTTGCGTTCCTAAGCAGCGGTTCATTATATTTTGATACCATTTTTATTTTTCTTCGTGAATATTAATTATGTCCACTAATGTTCTTTTACTTCCTTTTATTTAAGAATTTTACAATACATGCGTATATTTTCATATTTTTCTTCATTTACTGATTTAAATAAAATTTTCATAATACTTAGTGTTCTTGCGTATGTACATTAAAGCCCTAAACACAGGGCTAAGTGCTTGTTCACGTTTGGATGATGTGTGTTCTTGTGTACTAGCTATTTTTTTTCCTTACCGTGGAAAAACAAACTATCCCAGCTATTGGAGTGATTAAAACTATTTATGGAATGGAAAAATTGCAACCTTTAAAATTTTTATAATGTAAATGTTTTTTTAAACCTACAAATGAGTGTACGATATATATATATATATATACATATTTTTAAAAAGGAAAACTGCAGTTTTGTGATGCTTTTTAGTATATTGGAATATCTTTACGTCATTGTCTCGATTTTAATTAATCTCACTTTATTCAGAAAGTAAATTTTTTAATTCTGAAACATCTTTAAAAAACAAGGGAAAAAGTTTTAAAAAAAAGGGGGAATAATATATTTAAAAAATAAATTCCACTCTCAAAATGATTAAAAACAAGAAAAAGTATTACTACTAAATAAATAAAATGTATGTAGAATGAACGAATTATCAGCGAATATAATTTCCATAATAAATTACAAGCTTATAAAAGCTCCCCATATCAGTTCTTCAAAAGGACAGAGAGAGAAAAAGATTTTCAAAAAGAGTTGAACAGAGTATTTGGGAGGAAGGGAGTAAGACCAAGACCACCTACGGAGAAGATTAGACCGCAATCGTCTCTTGTAGAATGAACTTGGGGGTGGAAGTTGCCTTCCTCCCTTACTCAAAGGTAGAAAGTGACTTGAGTTTCAAAGGCAATATTACAAAAAGTAATAAAGATAAAAAAAAATTGACCTACATTTTCGTGGATAGGAAAGATTGAAAAAATTATTAGTATTTTTTTTAAATTGATCACTCCGATTCTTAAAAAAGAAAAATCGATTCAAAGTATGACAAGCCCGCCATAGACTTTACATGTTAAAAGCAGAATTGAGGAGTCTGCTTGGTTCAACACTTTTCTCCCGGCAACCACGATTGGGGACCCGACCTTCTGATCATATGAGCTCGCCCCGTGCTCTTTGTTCGCCAAGGTCTAGAGTATCTTATGGAGGCCCAGCTTAATGTAAAATTCCCCCCACAATGTGATTCGTCAGAATATGCGAAACTGCCGCTGGGTGGCATTGCTTACCTGTTGGGACACTAATTTTTCATTCGTCATTAATACACGTGCGCATTATAACTGCACGTGTAAATATTAATTATCGATATTATAAAAAAAAAAATTTAGGTTTTTTAAACGAATAATTATGGGGATGTTTTGTTATTGCCCCGGATGCAAGACGGCTATCCATCTGAGGTAAAAAAGAGAAAAGGAAAGCAGCTTCCTGGTATCAGCTTTTTTAAAGCTCCAAATGTAAGTTTTTAATTATGATTTCGTTTGATGAACTGAATCAGGCAAACATACAGTGTTATCATTAATTTATTAATTATGGTAAAGTACCTAAGGTTTTGGATTTTCCTTATGTTATGGTAAAATTTATTGTTATAGTTTCTAATTGTACTATAGAATGCTGTGAACTTTATTTCTTATCATTTCCTCTATTTTATTAAAAAATATTTTGTAAATATCAACACACTTCGTGTATATTATTTATACACAAAAAAGTTACATGGGATTATGTGGAAAGAATTTAGTGTGCTGAGTGTTTACATAATTTATTTTTTGTTAAGTGAAGTCACTATATCAACTCAATTATTGTGATACAATTCATTGCTACTCCCTTTGAATGTTTGATTGTATTTATTTTCAAAGCAGAAATTTTTTTTTATGGCGTTGAGGATGAAGATTGTTTTTGATAATTTCTATTTTGAAGTTTTTGTACTTATCTGCTTTATAATTAGATGCAGTAGTTCAGATGAGCCTGTTTAATATTTTAAGAAAGTGTTCACATAAGTTTTGATACAAAATTAAAGTGTAAAATCACTATTTAGAATAATTTGATCATAATTTTTTTTAAAACAAGTTTTGTTGTATTACTTAAGTAAATGACATTGATTTTAACTTACAATGCTGAATCAGATATAGTTATGTCGTGTGCTAATTAAGTGTATGTTAATAGAATAATTGTTCAATAATGGGCGATGATGTTATCCATTAAAGAATAATACATTATATGTTTGTTATAAGAATTATTTCTTTTTAATCTATTGTGTATTACTTTTAGAGTTTCTGTTGTTATAGAAGAGATTATCATTGAGTATTAAGATTTTTAATAATTAAAGATATAATTATTGTTCTATATATTTCAATGAAATTTCTGTGTGTAACAATATTTACTTCACATTATCATTCTTTCATCAAAGTAATGTTAAGTAACAAAATTATTCAGTTTATTATTAATGTTATTAACTCATATCAGATATTATAATTTTACTTGTTTGAATGACAAAGTATTTGTTTGCCATTGTATGACGTGTTTGGCCATATTTAGGAATTAAATAATTTATTAATCACAAATTAATGTTAATTTCTTTTAATATACTTATCAAAAGAGATTTTATTATACATATTTTCTGATATGAGCTGTTTAGATATAAATACCTCACTTTATGTGTATTATTTTTTTCAGGATATTAATCTTCTTGAAAAGTGGCAAAAAGCAATTTCTCGTGCAGATAGGATGCTTAAGTCCACTGATCATGTTTGTGCTCTGCATTTTAGTGAAGATGATATTGAGACCCATTATCAAGTTACATTACCTGGCGGGGTAAGTTTTTAATTAATACTTTCTTTTTTTTTAAAATTGGTGTTTTTATTTATTTATTTATTTTTTTGTCTGTTACTTATATTTTGTTAATTGATTTATCCTTAATACTAATATTTATATTATTTTGTACTGATTCTAATATTATATTGTAATTAAAAACATATATACTCAATTTGTAAAATTTACAAGTCCTAGTTCAATCTTGTTAAAATTTTACAATTCCAAAAACTAGTCAATATTTCCAAGTCCCAGATTCAGAATTTTTTTTAAATTCTTATATTTAGAAATTTAAACTTTTCTTGATTCGAGGATTTATGCTAAGTCTAGAGCAATCTTTTCAGAACATGGACTTTTCAGACTCAAACTTATAAGATTTACAATTCCAAAAATTCAAATATCAGATTCATAAATTTTCAATGTTCAAATATTTTGCTATAAAAATAGAGATTTCAAATCTAAATTTTCAAAGTTCAAATATCTTGTTATAAAAATAGAGATTTAAAACTTAAATTTTCAAAGTTTCAAATATCAATTTCAATTGTAATTAGAAATTTTCTGACTCTGGTAGATTTCTTTGATCTTGAATCTGTCACTAGAAGAGTCCATTTGGTGTGACGTCACTAGAAGAGTCCATTTGGTGTGACGTTACTAGAAGAGTATAAAAAGACTAGCACACACAAGAGCTGCATCATTTTACTCTTGTAAACATGAGTGCCATTCAGGTCCAAGACTATATCAACTCTCAACTGATTTATCACAAACATCACAGTTTGAGCCATAATTTGATACACAATTTGCCACTGCCATGGAAACATCTACCAATTGCGGTACACCATCTAGACGAGCCAGAAGTTGTGGTGATGAACACAAACATGCCTTTAGTCAAAGTTCTATCTCCAAATTTATATGCATTTAAAGATGAATTATTGGCTAATTTCATCGATAATAAACTAGATAAATATCAACGAGGAACAGGATCTATAGCTTTGAGACTCTGGAAAACTTTTGGGATAGACTGGATTAGAGAAATCGTTGAAATGCAATATAGACTTAAAAATAATAAACTTACGGTTGAACTAATTTTGAAATTGGCTATGGAAGTCCAAAACTATGTATATTCACGCCCGTATGGTTCCTGGATTCTGCAAGAACCAAATGATTGTGCCATTTGTTCGGGAAAAATCTTGGAAAAACCCAGAGAATCTTGCATCACGAGAGGAATGTTTTGCCAGCCCATAGAAACTGACTGCAATCACTCATTTCATCGAGATTGTTGGAAAATGTGGCAGTCAGAGGGGTGTGACATTTGCCCCTCATGCCGACAAAAAATACAAACATGCTTACTATGCCGGCAAATGATTTAAATTCAAAAAATTGAGTAAAAAATGGGTCAAAAAATTGAGTAAAAAAATGGGATAGGTTCCCCTAATTGGGGACTTATCCCATTTTTTTACAATACTCGAGTGACCTTGACCTAATTAAGACACTTTGAAACAAATTTCCAAGCATTTTAAACAAAACATTTCAAATGAAAGAAAAAACTTTTTTTCGAGTTTATCATGACATTTCATTTTTTTTTTAACACAATTACTTTTTGCACTTTATCACATTTAAGTTAATATTAATCGATTCATAATCATAGCAGCAAATCATGAATAAAACTTTTGATTTCAAATGATAATAATTTTGAGAGAATTTCTAAAATCTCAAAAATTAGAATCTCAGTTTTTTTTAGAATATCAGTTTTCGATTAAAATTTCAAACTATAACTTCACAAATCCAAGTTGAAATTTTCAAATCCAAAACATTTAAATTGTATTTTTTACTGACTCGAGGTTTTAGATTTGAAAACCCAAATTCCAAGTCCAAAGCAATCTTTTAAAAACTTTAGAAGAATTTTCACTATAAAATAAATCAAATGATAACAGAAATGAAAATTAACATATAATAAAACAATTTATTAATATATTTGAAATTATTATACATTGAACTTTGGCAACATTAATACATTTTAATGAAGCTGTATTAACAATATACATTATTTTTGTAATCTCTAATTTTAAAACCACTTAAAATTTAATTTAATTTAGTCACTATCTGAATCGTCACACCATTTTATATCAATTTTATCGAGTAATTTAATACTGTCCATTAATTTTTGATACTCTGAAATTTTAGACATACTCAAATGCGTATATTTAACATAGTCGTTCAATATAATTTCCAATCCGGATTTTTTTTTTAGTATAGAAGCGTATGATCTGCTTTTATGAGTTAGAAAAATACCTTCTGTATAAAGTCTTATAGAGTCTATTACATCTATCATAAGAATTCCTATTACCTCTTTATCTCTTGTAGAAAAATCTGAATGGTTACTACCTATTCGAAGTATTAAATCTAAAATATTTTCAGTCCTGGCTTTTCCTGGTTCAGTTCGCAGAAAATATGATTTAGTGAAAGAAAAAAACAAAAATCTTTTGGAAGAAATGGGGAATCTAGAACGTGCAATAAACAATTACGAAGCTATACTGGGATATGAAATGGACGAACAACCTGAGGGAAATGAAATGAACCAACAACCTGAGGGAAATGAAATGAACCAACAACCTGAGGGAAATGAAATGAACCAACAACCTGAGTTATTGTGATGGACCAACAATCTGAGGTGATATGTATAAACTGTTTAGTTATAAATGTGAAAAATAATGAAAATCATGTATATAAAATGTAATTATTTAAAAATGTAAATAAAATATATGAAGTAAAAAAAATGTTTTTTTACTTATGAAAATTTAGTTGAAATTTTATCTTTTCTTTATTTCGATGATTTATGCTAAGTCCAAAGCAATTTTGTGAAAATTTCAGAAATTTTTAGACTCAAAAAATATAAAATTCACAAGTTCAAATCCCTATAAATATTTCCAAGTACCAGATTCTGAAATTTTCAAAGTTCAAATATCTTATGAAAAAAATTGAGATTTCAAATTTAATAACTTCAATTCCAATTCCAAAGCAATCTTTTTGAAAATTTCAGAAACATACACTTTGATTTTTTATACTCATTTTGTAAAATTTACAACACAATCTTGCTAAAATTTCACAAGCCCAAAAACTAGTTAATATTTTCAAGTTCCAGATTCAGAAAGTTTCAAAGTTCAAATATATTATTTAAAAATTGGACTTGGAAGTTTCAAACTTAATAACCCAAATTCCAAGAAATCTTTTAAAATTCTCAGAAACTTAGAACTTGAACTTTTCAAACTCAATTTGTAAAATTTCCCAAGTTCAAAACTCTACAACAAAATTTTGTTTAAAAAATCAAAGTTCTATGTTTCTGAAATTTTCAAAAAGATTACTCTGAACTTGGAATTTGAGTTATCTTGTGATAAAAATAGAAATTTCAAACTTAATATTTGAATTTTTAAAGTTAAAGTTTGAAATCTCTATTTTATAACAAGATTTGAATTGAGTTATTAAGTTTGAAATCTCTATTTTTATAACAATATATTTGAACATTGAAAATTTATGAATCTGATATTTGAATTTTTAGAATTGTAAATCTTATAAGTTTGAGTCTGAAAAGTCCAAGTTCTGAAAAGATTGCTTTAGACTTAGTATAAATCCTCGAATCAAGAAAAGTTTATAACAAGATATTTGAACTTTAAAAATTTTTTAGTCACTGAACAATATGTAAAAAACTCCTTTTATAGGAGCTTTTAAAAGCAGTTAAAATAAATAAAATACCAAAAATAATATTTTTCAAATAATATTTACAATAAAATAAACAATATTCATTGAAACTCAAATACTCATAAAAAAAAGGAATTTATCTTATTAAATTTATTACAAAATTTTAATACAGATTTGCGAGAAAAAAATAGAACTTTGTAGAAATGAATGTTGCACACCTAATATTTATAAATAAATACATTGCTATGAAACTCTGCATAAAAGTCATTGCATGCTATTTTGCAATAATCCTAAAATCTTTACCTGTATTTTGTACCTTAAAACCATCAAAAGTTCTCGTATTTTTTTATTTTCAATCTTAAGACACTTTAGGTAATAAAATGAAACAAAACATTCTAAAATACTCTTTGTATTGTAATAACAGAGCTATCACAAGGTCAGAGGAAAACAGAGCCATTTGACTAGATCTCCATGATTTTAAACAGAGATCAGGGTTGTTCAATAATTATCAGGGTAAACTTGAAAAAGAAAAAATTGGTTTTATCATTGCTTTTTATAATAAACTCTAGCTATTAAGTTTATAATAGAATAATATTTATATTTCCATCACTTCTATATTCTGCACTTTTAAAATTTTTAAACACACTTATTATTAGATAATGTACTAAGGTGTTCTCATAAAAAATTTGAGATACTCATTCACAATATAAAAATAGTGTTATTATAAAAAATACTACTATATGCTTTATTAAACTCTAATTTACCCAAGTATTATTAACTATAGCATTAAAATAAATTGAAATGTTTAAAACATTATTTTAATGAACATTACTTTCAAGTAGTTAAAATGTATACTAATCCGGTATGTCAGCTTTCTTCATATCATTCATTTGGGTCACCTAGAATTTCTATTTCTGTACTGAAGGATCAAAACTGGATTTTCAACAGGGACTGACCTGGCAATTGTGACAATACTCAGGTCAGAACTGTGAAAAATTCAGTCAATTAAGGAGCCTTTTTTCCAAATTTAACTGATGATCATAACAACCTAGAACAAAACTAAAAACATTGCAGCTGGATATACAAAACACGAAGCACAATTTGTGTTACAATACAACTTGTGGTTTTCAATATTATTTTAAATTTTAATATGAATTTTATAAATATCATTTGTAGCAGCAATGTTATCATAGCAGCATCAAACAAATAATAAAATATGTAAACAGAAAACTTTAACACATGTAAGCTAATTTTTAAAACTAGTACATAATACAATAAAATGTAAATCAATATTTTTTATTGTACTACCATTTAAGCATATTCATACAAGGAAAGTTGATAACTTAAATGGTTACTTTAAATTTACGGTGCAAAATATTATTAATTTAACTATTTACTGATAAGAAACAAAAAAAAAAAGCTGTTTCCTTCCAACCTTTATTATTAAAGTTAAAACTTATTTGTTATTCCTATTTCCTTTCAAATAATATTCAAGAAAATTCAAAACACAAGTAATTAATTCAAATGTTTCCATACTTTTATAACTATATCCAATATCATAATTAGGAACATAAAAAAATTGCTTCAAGTAAAAATCATTCAACAAATTCTACATAACTCCCACTTAAGGCACACTGAGGCTGTTGAAGGAGCCTTGATAAGGATGAAATTTATTAGTCGATGACAAAAAAGTCATAACCTATAACAAAACAACATATCATTCCATTACAATTGTTACATATTTGTGCTTCCTCTCAACTATTCAAATTTTATTCTAGTCCTTTCATATAAATCTAAGAATTAAAAAGATTGCTTTGAATTCGGAATTTGTTTGAACTTTTAAATTTTATGAATCTCGGACTTTGAAATATTGACTAATTTTTGGACTTGAGAAATTTTAACAAGATACAGTTTGGACTTGTAAATTTTAAGAATAGAGTTTAAAAAAATCAAAGTTCTATGTTTCTGAAATTTTCAAATAGATTGTTTAGGTTTTAATAAGTATAAGTTTTATGTTTCTGAAATGAAAATATTGCTTTGGTCTTGGACAAGACATTTGAATATTGAAACTTCCTGAATTTGGAACTTGAAAATATTGACTAGTCATTTGGACTTATGAAATTTTCGTATGATTAAGTTTGGACTTTTAAATTTTACAAATTGAGCATAAAATGTTCCAAGTTTTATGTTTTTGAAATTTTCAAAAAGATTGCTTTGGACTTGGAATTTGAGTTATTAAGTTTGAAATCTCTGTTTTTGAAAAAGTCTATATTTTCTAAGGAATTTTTAAAAGTATTTTGAGATTTTAGAAAGTTAATAAAAAAAAAACAAATACTTAAAAATATTAAAATTTTTATTGACTAATATTTAAAATAATAGCAATATATTAAATCAACAATATAACATAATATATTAAATTATGGTGTTGTGTAATTCTTATCATGGTGTTTATCATATGAGATGTCATAAAATAAATCTGGATTTAATTCATTTATAAAGTTTTTCATACAAATGATTAAAGTCGGATAAACTACTAGTGTTCCTTTTTTATTGAGGCATACTATAATCTTGCGTGTATTCCAACATTTTCGAATATCTAGATGAAATTCAATTATATATAAAGCGCATTCTAAAGAACTGTATTTACTGAGATTGGAAGACTCTAAACCATTTCGTGTATATTCTTTAACGTTTTTTAAATGCAAAGTAGAAATATAAATCTCTTTATAATGTCCTTGTATGCTTTCCAAAATAGTTCTAAAATGTCTGTTTCCAATCAAACCATTACCGAACAATTTAGAAATACCTTTAGTCAAAATTCTAAATTCCAGACGCTGTTTTCCAATGCGTCTCTGAAAAACATATCCCTTGTAATTTTTCAGCTGCTTTTTCATTTCTTTCAAAGCGCAACTCATGTTCAGATTAACAAAATCTATTCCTTTGTACTCTAAAATTTTGTTTTACAAAATGGTAGCACATAAAAAATTTATTGGTCTCAGTTGAGGTTTCGTTATTCTTTGAACAAATTTATATTTTAATTCGTGTTCACAGCACTTTGGTAATTTTAGGTTATTTAAGTCATCATAACTTTCAATAGAGTCGGAAACTGCAGCCATAGACAATTGGAAAAGACTTGGACAAGTGTTAATGTCACTGGACCTGCAATTTTGGAGCTCAGTCGGTTCAATCATTTTTGCCAAATATCTTGCACTGATTTGAATGTGTTCTTTTAAACGATGCAGGTGAAACAGAGGTAGAATCAGACGATCTATCTCACTAGGAAATTCTTGAATGTTGATGGAATTTAAACATTTTACTTTGATGGAATCGCAAGAACCTAAAAGTTTTTGAAAAAGTCTAAGTTGATTTATTCCATCCACAAAAATAATGGTATTGTTGGGAATGCTTTCTAAATTTGATTGCCTTCCTGTTTTAGTATGCGGTACTTTGAAATAGGCCATTTCTTTCGTCAGAATGTTGAATAATGCATATTCAAATCTATCAAACTCATCATCCAGTATTGTATCATTGTCGTGAATAGAAGTAAATTTGCATTTAAATTTATTCTGATCGTAAAAACTTTTCACTATGTATCCAGTAAATATCATGACTACAATGTAGTAGGTATTACTTGTAGGTAAATTCTTAACTCTGAAGTGATAAAATGCAAAAAATAGCATGACTCTGATAGGTCGGCCCTCTAGTGGCAACACCAGACTGTTTAGCCCTCTGGTTACATAATAGAATATAATAAGTTGGTTTCAAAATGAATATAATAAGTTGGTTTCAAAATGAATATAATAAGTTGGTTTCAAAATGAATATAATTTTAATTGGAATGTCAAAGTTTTCAAGTGAAAAATTACAATTGTAATGTCAAAGTTTTTCAAATGAAAATTTACAATTGGAATGTCAAAGTTTTCAAATGAAAAGTTACAATTGAAAAGTCAAAGTTTTCAAATGAAAATTTTAAAATGAATAGTCAGTGATCTCATGTCAGAAAAGTCAAAGTTTTAAATTTAAAAAACTCTTTTGTCCTAAATAAATAAAATTTGTTTTAAATAAATAAAAAATAAGTTATGTTTAAGTAATTGCAGAAAAAAAATAAGTTATGCCTAAGGAATTGCAACTAAATGATTTTCCTTTTCATAAAGAAATTGACACATCTCCATCTTACGATAAAAATCCAGACGGCAGTGAGATATATAAAATTTCATCCGAAAATCACCAATTATATCGGTACAAGGATGACGTAGGTCCTATTTATGCAAAAGATAGAAATGACCAGTGTTTTTACAAGAGAGATGCAGATGGCGTAGAACAATATGGAATAAAAAAATAATATAAACTTGGAAACGTCAGAGTGGAAGTCTGATGTTGTTATTATAAATGATGGTTTGCCTTTGTATCGTAAGAATGAACTGAACCAAGAAGAGTACGGTGTTGAATATTTTACTTACGATAAAGATTTAAGAGCAGAATTTTACTCAAAAAATTCAGACGACGAACAAGTATGCGTACGTCCGCCAAAGTTTGCAAAAGATAAACACAAAACTGATTTTTATGCCAAGGAGAGACTTGGAAACGATTATTATTTTGATACGGAGATTGCTGTAAGGAATAACGGTATACCCTTTTATGCAAAAAAGAAGGACAAAAGTGAATTTTATCCAGAAAATTCCAATAAAAAGCAAGTCACAATGAATAACGTTGCAAACACAGTTGAAGTATATGCACTCGATAAAAATAATAAACAGTTGTATGCAAAAGAAGATGGTGTTGACTATTTAGCAACCGTTTCGGATGGAAGCTTAACAGGCCAGCATTATGCAAATGAATCGAATAACGATAGCTATTATCCCAAAAACAGGACCGGAAGCGAGTTTTATGCAAAGGATAAAGATGAAAACTTCTTTTTTGCAAGAGTCCAAGTCGGAAACCAATTTAAACAAATTTATTGCAAAGACGCAGACAATAATGAAATGTATTTTGAATCGAATCCAGAGTTTGCCAAAGGTGCTGACGGTTTACCATATTACGCCCGAAATAAAACCCGTTTGGAAATTTATCCAAGAATCGGAAATACTGAAATAGTCATAGACCAAGGTGTCTACACTCAAAATCGCGCCGGAGAACAGTTTTACCCCAAAAAGAATATTGACCCTCAAACGAATACAGGCGACGAATTTTGTTGTTATATAAAGGAACAAACGAAAGATTATGCCAAATATGCAGAAGGTCCACTGGGAAAAAAATATTGTAAAGACAGAGATTTGAACGAATTTTATCCGGAAAATCCGATCGAGTACATTATTAACAATCACAAGTACATTTATTGTATAGATAGTGATGGATTCGTCATTTATCCAGTAGATAGCGTTGGTAACCAGTTTTATTTTGGCGGCGACAATTCGTATTACCATCTCGCAGGGAAAAAAATCAAAAATTATGCAAAATTTGGTAACCGTTATAAGTACCCGACAGAATCTACTCATTACGGGGTTTTGGAAAAAATAGTGAATGGTGAGTACTTGTATAACGACGAATTTGAGTATCCTAGGGACGAGTTTGGCAGTGAATACGCTCCTTTCGGCATAATACCGGCTCTGGGATTACCCATTACGAGTGACGGTTTTGAAATTGTGTCGGATAAAGCGAATCCGCAAATTAAAAAAGTGTTGACTCGCAGTTTTCAAACAGATTTTGTTTTATTGACAAATGTAAAATCGAGTCGTGTCCCCAGATTGGGTAATTTTAAGCAATATGAAACTCAACCTTTTCAAAAAACTTTAAAAATAAATGTTGTCCCACCCGCAACTCCACATGCAGCACCAACCGATCAAGTACGAAAGGTATTAATACCCCCCTCACCATCCTCAAGCATCAAATCCTCAAACTCAAAATCCTCAAACTCAAAATCCTCATACTCAAAATTCTCAAACTCAAAATTTTCAAACTCAAAATTCTCAAACTCAAACATCGAACCCAAAGATTCCAAGTGTAGCACCTGTTCTCCCTAAAACTGGTTCTAAATCTAATAACAAATTATGGTTATTTATTATTGTAATGCTATGTTTAATAAGTTGCATAAGTTTCAAAATGTTTTATTTAAAATAATTCAAATGTAAAGTGGCGCTGTGATCGCATTGAAATGATATAAATTGGAACCACATTAAAGGTTGGAACCACACTTTCAATTGAGTCAAAATGGTTGCTACAGTAATATGTTTGCTAGAAACTTTAAAATTTTTGACCAGTCATCGAGATGTCACTTTTCAAGAAGACATATCTCTTTCGGATGTTGAAGACAATGTAATCAATGAAATGACAAACCTGTTTAAAATATTGTGCTTCATGAGTGATGATTTAGCTAGTATAGATGACGAAAAAAAATTATCCATTGTAACATCATTGAAAGACTTATCGAACGTCATTGAAAATTACATAAAACATTTAACGGAGGAGACACTTTTTCTCGCAGTAGATGACATCCTTAAAATACGATCCGCTTTTCAAGATGCAATAGACTATCTCAATATTCCAAAACAATTGTTTGAAAAAAATTTTACAACGTTGGATCGATACATGATGTCGGAGAATTTTATCCACAAGAAACGTGATTACATAAATTGGTCACCATTATATAAATATTTAAAATTTCCTGCAGCACACACCTGGTGGTTGTAAAAAAATGTTATTTTTTTATTATTACTAAATGTTTATGTTTTTCTTTTTACCATTTTTTAATAAATGCTTTATATTGGTTTTTTTATTTGTATTTATTTATAAAAAAATTAACACAAATTTGAAAAGTAAACACGTAGGTAAAATTACTATAAACCATGAGCAATTACTATAAACCATTAGCATCAAACTTGTGTACTTTTATACATGGAATCAACATTAGAATCTATAGAAGTTGAAAGTGAAAAAATAAAAAAATAACATACGCAAAGCAGTCCTCAAGCGACACAATACTGTCATCTCCATACTAGATAAACCACTGGATCTTTTGTCATTGTGGTTCGCGTTTCAATGTGGACTTGGGTCAGCCCTGAAAATATTTACAAAGTTCAAAAAATTTTCAAAATATAAACATATTCTTCAAAATATAAACATAGTTTTAAAAAAGTTCATCATCATCGTCTGACCACCCTTTGTCTGATAGACCTACGAAAACCTGAACATCATTTTTGTTTGATGAGTCATCTAATAAATCCAAACTTAAAGAATCATTTAAGAGATGCGAAAAAATCGTAATAATATGTCAAGTTTGGATTTATCAGATGATTCATCAGATGACTCTTCAGGCGTATTTTGGGATATAAAATTCCAAATATTGATTAGTTTTTGGACTTGTGAAATTTTAATTGATTAGTTTTTGGACTTGTGAAATTTTAATTGATTAGTTTTTGGACTTGTGAAATTTTAACAAGATTCAGTTTGGACTTGTGAAATTTTAACAAGATTCAGTTTAAAAAATCAAATTTTAACAAGATTCAGTTTGGAATTGTAAATTTGAGCAAATTGAGTTTGAAATCGTGAAAGTTCTATGTTTCTGAAATTTTCAAAAAGATTCAGTTTGGATTTGGAATTCGAGCAAATTGAGTTTGAAATTTTAACAAGATTCAGTTTAGGCTAATTTTACAAATTGAGTTTTAAAAAATCAAAGTTCTATGTTTCTGAAATTTTCAAAAAAATTGCTTTGAATTTGGAATTTTAGTTATTAAGTTTGAAATCTCTATTTTTATAACAAGACATTTGAACTTTGAAAATTTCTGAATCTGGTACTTGGAAATACTTATAGGTTTTTTGAACTTGTGAATTTTATAAGTTTGAGTCTAAAATGGTTAAAAGATTGTTTTGGACTTAGCATGAAACCTCGAATCAAGAAATTTCTGAATTTGGTAATTGGAAAAGATTTATTTTTCAACTTTACTCTTTTTGGACTAGGTTCAAAATCTAGTCTTAGCTTGAGAATTATTTCTGAAAATTATTTTAAAATAAACTCTCAAGAAAAAAATAAAACGTTTTGAGTTCTAAATGCATCATCAAAAAGTTTCAAAACGTTTCCTTAAAGATTTGTATTGTGTATCCAAATTTACACACCAATATTGAATCATTCAAAGTTTGCAAATACTGATGAAACTGACAACTCAGAGATGTTTAAAAATCTCAAAGACTGACATTTTTTAAATATTGAATATGGATTCTCAAGATGTCCAAAAATATTCAATAGCTGAGGACTACAATATTTTGAATTCTGAATTCTAATAAATCTATAAAGAAATCTATTAAGTCTCTTTATATTTTACTATACATATTCCTATTTATTTACAATATATATTAATTGATTAAAATAGCCCTTTTTTTGTCAGTAAAACTATATTTATGTAACAATTAAAAAAATGACTTTGATAATTTAATAGGTATAACTATGTCAAAGTTCATTCAAAACGGAGCATGATATTTTTAGATAGAATACGTGGAAGAAAAAATATACTTTGCAAAACAGTATGATTCAAAAGCTAATCAATGCATATAAAAATAACATTTTTATATCATCTGCATGAAATTTCAAAATTTTATTATCAAATAAATCATTTTCACGTCATGTGCATGAAATTTCAAAATTTTATTATCAAATAAATCATTTTCATGTAATGTGCATGAAATTTCAAAATTTTATTATCGAATAATTTTTTGCGTTATGAGAGAATTTTCGAATTTAGATTTATAAAAAAATTTTGATGATGCATCATACAGTACAAAATACATTGATAACAAAAAAATTAATAATCAATAAATTAAATAAATATTAGTAATTATAAATTCTTAGAAACACACTTGAAAAAATAATGTGATAAAACAAATACAATAAAAATATTTTGAGTTATTCAAATAAATTATGAATTTTATGTTAATCTTCTTTGTGTTTGAATACCTTTTTTTACTTTAAAGAACAATTTGTTTTATCACATTATTTTTTCAAGTTGAAATTTCATGCACATTACATAAAAATGATTTATTTGATAATAAAATTTTGAAATTTCATGCAGATGATATGAAAATGTTATTTTTATATGCATTGATTAGCTTTTGAATCATACTGTTTTACAAATTTAAGATGGTGGCCTATTTCCTATAAAATTTTAAAAAACAATCGCTCAAGCATCGTGTAGCTATTGTTCTTTAAAGTAAAAAAAGGTGTATTGTTGTGTTTGGAATGCGTTCTAAATTTGATTGTCTTCCTGTTTCATTATTCAATACTTTCAAATAGGCGATTTCTTTCGTCAAAATGTTGAATAATGCATATTCAAATCTTTCAAACTCATCATTCAGTACTGTTTCATTGTCATGAAAGGAAAGAAATTTGCATTTAAATTTATTCCAATCATGAAAATTTTTAACAATATATCCAGTAAAAATCATAACTATAATGTAGTAGGTATTACTTGTAGGTAAATTCTTAACTCTCAAGTGATAAAATGCAAAAAATAGCATGACTCTGATAGGTTGGCCCTCTAGTGGCAACACCAGACTGTTTAGCCACACATGACTGTTTGGACCTCTGGTGGCCACACCTGATTGGTTGGCCCTCTGGCGGTGAATTCTGATGGGTAATATAAATAGAGCTCCAGTGCTTTGCTAATCATCAGTGTTTCATTGATTAGTTCTTTGCATTCGTTTAATAAAAGTAATAAAATGGAATACAGCCAGTACGAAGGAGAATGTTTTTATTTTGACTTGTTGAGGGGATATAAACAGCGTATGATTTAAATGCAGTTACAGATGATGATGATGAACTACCCATCAAGGCACCTGTGCCAGTTTGTAGACTGTGTTATCAACTGAAGTTAAAAGACGAGGTCTTTTACGAAATAAATTGTGGGTGTGCTTTTCATCTTGTATGCTTAGTACGTTGGTATTGGGATAGGATCCCTGCTTTCTGTGCGCGATGTCCATATTTCCCGATAGCAATCGCAGACAGAGAGTAATTCACTCATCAGATAAACCGTCTAAAGAGAACCCTTGGGAAAAAGAGGAGTGTTATACTGCATATGAAAGGAAGAAAAAATTAGTGGGCCATAAGTAAAATCATTTGTAAATATATTTTTAATTATTTAATTTTTTGTTACTGTTTTTTATCGTGTGCCAGTTTGTAGACTTTGTTATCGATTGAAGTTAAAAGACGAGGTTTTTTACGAGACAAATTGTGGGTATAACTTTCATACCTTTTGTATGCCTAGTACGCTGGTATTGGGATAGGATCCCTGCTTTCTGTGCGCGATGTCCATATTTCCCGATAGCAATCGCAGACAGAGAGGAATTCACTCATCAGATAAACCGTCTAAAGAGAACCCTAGGGAAAAAGAGGAGTGTTATACTGCATATGAAAGGAAGAAAAAATTAGTGGGCCATAAGTGAAATCATTTGTAAATATATTTTTAATTATTTAATTTTTTGTTACTGTTTTTTATCGTGTGCCAGTTTGTAGACTTTGTTATCGATTGAAGTTAAAAGACGAGGTTTTTTACGAGACAAATTGTGGGTATACCTTTCATACCTTTTGTATGCCTAGTAGGCTGGTATTGGGATAGGATCCCTGCTTTCTGTGCGCGATGTCCATATTTCTCGATAGCATAGCAATCGCAGACAGAGAGGAATTCACTCATCAGATAAACCGTCTAAAGAGAACCCTAGAACCCTTGGAAAAAAGAGGAGTGTTATACTGCATATGAAAGGAAGAAAAAATTATTGGGCCATAAGTAAAATCATTTGTAAATATATTTTTAATTATTTAATTTTTTGTTACTGTTTTTTATCGTGTGCCAGTTTGTAGACTTTGTTATCGATTGAAGTTAAAAGACGAGGTTTTTTACGAGACAAATTGTGGGTATACCTTTCATACCTTTTGTATGCCTAGTACGCTGGTATTGGGATAGGATCCCTGCTTTCTGTGCGCGATGTCCATATTTCCCGATAGCAATCGCAGACAGAGAGGAATTCACTCATCAGATAAACCGTCTAAAGAGAACCCTAGGGAAAAAGAGGAGTGTTATACTGCATATGAAAGGAAGAAAAAATTAGTGGGCCATAAGTGAAATCATTTGTAAATATATTTTTAATTATTTAATTTTTTGTTACTGTTTTTTATCGTGTGCCAGTTTGTAGACTTTGTTATCGATTGAAGTTAAAAGACGAGGTTTTTTACGAGACAAATTGTGGGTATACCTTTCATACCTTTTGTATGCCTAGTAGGCTGGTATTGGGATAGGATCCCTGCTTTCTGTGCGCGATGTCCATATTTCCCGATAGCAATCGCAGACAGAGAGGAATTCACTCATCAGATAAACCGTCTAAAGAGAACCCTAGAACCCTTGGAAAAAAGAGGAGTGTTATACTGCATATGAAAGGAAGAAAAAATTATTGGGCCATAAGTAAAATCATTTGTAAATATATTTTTAATTATTTAATTTTTTGTTACTGTTTTTTATCGTGTGCCAGTTTGTAGACTTTGTTATCGATTGAAGTTAAAAGACGAGGTTTTTACGAGACAAATTGTGGGTATACCTTTCATACCTTTTGTATGCCTAGTACGCTGGTATTGGGATAGGATCCCTGCTTTCTGTGCGCGATGTCCATATTTCCCGATAGCAATCGCAGACAGAGAGGAATTCACTCATCAGATAAACCGTCTAAAGAGAACCCTAGGGAAAAAGAGGAGTGTTATACTGCATATGAAAGGAAGAAAAAATTAGTGGGCCATAAGTGAAATCATTTGTAAATATATTTTTAATTATTTAATTTTTTGTCACTGTTTTTTATCGTGTGCCAGTTTGTAGACTTTGTTATCGATTGAAGTTAAAAGACGAGGTTTTTTACGAGACAAATTGTGGGTATACCTTTCATACCTTTTGTATGCCTAGTAGGCTGGTATTGGGATAGGATCCCTGCTTTCTGTGCGCGATGTCCATATTTCCCGATAGCATAGCAATCGCAGACAGAGAGGAATTCACTCATCAGATAAACCGTCTAAAGAGAACCCTAGAACCCTTGGAAAAAAGAGGAGTGTTATACTGCATATGAAAGGAAGAAAAAATTATTGGGCCATAAGTAAAATCATTTGTAAATATATTTTTAATTATTTAATTTTTTGTTACTGTTTTTTATCGTGTGCCAGTTTGTAGACTTTGTTATCGATTGAAGTTAAAAGACGAGGTTTTTTACGAGACAAATTGTGGGTATACCTTTCATACCTTTTGTATGCCTAGTACGCTGGTATTGGGATAGGATCCCTGCTTTCTGTGCGCGATGTCCATATTTCCCGATAGCAATCGCAGACAGAGAGGAATTCACTCATCAGATAAACCGTCTAAAGAGAACCCTAGGGAAAAAGAGGAGTGTTATACTGCATATGAAAGGAAGAAAAAATTAGTGGGCCATAAGTGAAATCATTTGTAAATATATTTTTAATTATTTAATTTTTTGTTACTGTTTTTTATCGTGTGCCAGTTTGTAGACTTTGTTATCGATTGAAGTTAAAAGACGAGGTTTTTTACGAGACAAATTGTGGGTATACCTTTCATACCTTTTGTATGCCTAGTAGGCTGGTATTGGGATAGGATCCCTGCTTTCTGTGCGCGATGTCCATATTTCCCGATAGCAATCGCAGACAGAGAGGAATTCACTCATCAGATAAACCGTCTAAAGAGAACCCTAGAACCCTTGGAAAAAAGAGGAGTGTTATACTGCATATGAAAGGAAGAAAAAATTATTGGGCCATAAGTAAAATCATTTGTAAATATATTTTTAATTATTTAATTTTTTGTTACTGTTTTTTATCGTGTGCCAGTTTGTAGACTTTGTTATCGATTGAAGTTAAAAGACGAGGTTTTTACGAGACAAATTGTGGGTATACCTTTCATACCTTTTGTATGCCTAGTACGCTGGTATTGGGATAGGATCCCTGCTTTCTGTGCGCGATGTCCATATTTTCCGATAGCAATCGCAGACAGAGAGGAATTCACTCATCAGATAAACCGTCTAAAGAGAACCCTAGGGAAAAAGAGGAGTGTTATACTGCATATGAAAGGAAGAAAAAATTAGTGGGCCATAAGTGAAATCATTTGTAAATATATTTTTAATTATTTAATTTTTTGTCACTGTTTTTTATCGTGTGCCAGTTTGTAGACTTTGTTATCGATTGAAGTTAAAAGACGAGGTTTTTTACGAGACAAATTGTGGGTATACCTTTCATACCTTTTGTATGTCTAGTAGGCTGGTATTGGGATAGGATCCCTGCTTTCTGTGCGCGATGTCCATATTTCCCGATGGCAATCGCAGACAGAGAGGAATTCACTCATCAGATAAACCGTCTAAAGAGAACCCTAGAACCCTTGGAAAAAAGAGGAGTGTTATACTGCATATGAAAGGAAGAAAAAATTATTGGGCCATAAGTAAAATCATTTGTAAATATATTTTTAATTATTTAATTTTTTGTTACTGTTTTTTATCGTGTGCCAGTTTGTAGACTTTGTTATCGATTGAAGTTAAAAGACGAGGTTTTTTACGAGACAAATTGTGGGTATACCTTTCATACCTTTTGTATGCCTAGTACGCTGGTATTGGGATAGGATCCCTGCTTTCTGTGCGCGATGTCCATATTTCCCGATAGCAATCGCAGACAGAGAGGAATTCACTCATCAGATAAACCGTCTAAAGAGAACCCTAGAACCCTTGGGAAAAAGAGGAGTGTTATACTGCATATGAAAGGAAGAAAAAATTAGTGGGCCATAAGTGAAATCATTTGTAAATATATTTTTAATTATTTAATTTTTTGTTACTGTTTTTTCATGTTATGGACATTGGTACGTTTTCGTTATATTTCACTCCATAAAATATTTCGCTGCTAAAAAAATAAAATTGCATCTTGTTTTGTTTTTGACGAGTCCCAAAGACGCATTTTCGTAACACTAAAAAATGGCAACAAAAAGAGAATGGTTCTTTTTTTTTGTTTCGTAAGCATTCTTTATTTTACGTTAAAATTTAAATGGGCTTTTCATGTTATACCATTAAATTTAGTAGAACTATTTCTCAGGCATTAGGTTTGAACTCTTATAAGAATATACCTATTTTTTTCTCTTTATTTTGCAAATATTTTTCCGATGTGTTCTGGATGTTCCTTCTCTAAAAGAAAGAGATACCATTTTGTTTTCGTTTGCATAAGAAAGAAAACAAACATTTTCTTTTTAAAATTTAATCAGCCACAATAAAGATGGAACGTTACAATGCTACATGCTACATTAAAGACGTCTCCAGCGTAACTGAATGACTGTTCATATGGAAATCGCAGGGATTCGGCACATACAACAACGCCCCCTATAGTTCGTTGCGATCGCGAATTCCATTTTAAAAAATGCTCAATTTTTAACTTTTTTTTTTTATTTGTTAAACATATACCGATTGCTTTTAAAAATTTTATTAAATTAATTATAAAGAAATATAATAGGAAATAATTTTTTGTTTGGCTTTATTTTCATTTATACGGAATATATTACACGAAATAATTCATTCTAGTGAATTCTCAACACGTTCCACATTAAATAATAGTTTAATTGATTAAATTATTGCATAAGTTATATCATAATAAGGCATATTAAATTATTGAATAGTTTAATTAAATAATTTTCTTAATTGTCTAAAAATGCTCTTGAATTGAATCAGCTAAAAAAAAGTGAAATGAAATTTCTTGCACCAAATGCCTTATTATGAACATCATCATACTTATTTGGCAATCCAACTGTTTGCAAACATTAAAACCATATAACTCAGTTTTAAAAATTCAACCAGTTATAATAATTTTTGTCTTTATTTTGTGATTTACTCTTACTCCAATTTTTAGTAACTTTCATAATTTCGAAAATCTTTTAAAATTCAAAACTGGACGTTACAGATGTAGCATAATATGTTATCAGCCAGTTTTTAATTTTTAAAAAACCTAAACTTCTTAAAGTTTCTAAAAATTGGAATAAGAATAAAATGACACCAAGCCTTATTTTCACAATAATTATCAAAATTGGTTGAGGGCAATTCCATGAAAAAGGGGAAAAGTATTGGAAAATTCAAATAAGAATAATGTTATTATTTTGGATGTTTTCTGAATTAGAAAGGTATAAAGTTTGATAATTTATAAGAATTTTTTTTTTTTTTTTTTGAGAATTTAGTTTTTTAGTGTTGGTAACCCATTGAACATTGGCATTTTGCTTGTTCTGATTTGGGTGAAGAACATGATCAGATTTTGACAATCAGTAAGTTAACGTTATTTTCCTTTCAAAATGTTCCAAAGAATAAATATTGTTTATTACACTTAATATAAATATTGTGCAGAGTTAAAATAAGTTTTTGTTATTAAATTCACTTAATTATATAAATTTCAACTAAACATTAATGCATGTAACGTAAATTACCAAAAACTAGGAAAAGTTTTTATGTGTAAAAAACAACAAGTGATAGAAAAGTAAGAATAATATTTTACCTTTCTTAGAGGCTAACACTAAATAAGCAGCAATAATTTTCTTTTCAAATATAACTTATTTATTATTTTGTGCACTATTCAATATGAGTAACGTAAGTTACTGACATGCATGCAATGTAAGTTACCAATGTGAAATTTGTATTTCTCTTGAAAATTGCCATATGAACTAAATAAGATGTATCCAATTACAATGCCAAAGTTTAAATAAATCTCTGACTTAAGATATTAATTTTAATGAAAATCTTTGCATTAAGTTATTTAATTGGGTGTTGGCATTCATATGTTTTCAAAATTGGACGAAATCTCTCGACAAGCACCAGGAGTTAAGGATGTAGTTATAATTAGAGATGCTAATGGTAGCAAAAAGAAAGTACAAGCACGGTATCTTCTTCAATCAGATCGAGAAATGCGCCAAATGTTTATAGAAGAAAATGCAAAATTGGATAAACTAAATTCTTTGAGCTCCGTCCAAAGCATGTCTTACTTAGTAACAAATTTCCAAGAAATGTTTGTAAGTATCACAAAAACTTTCGATTGGCTACGGAAGCCTTCAGAAAATTATATAATGTTCCATCTTTCGAAATTATTTAGACAGATGAGTGGAGTGTTTAGTCTATTCTCAAAAGTACCAGAAGATTTTTTTTTTTAGTGAAAGATGTTGAAAAAGAAAATGATGAATCCAAGATAAAAGCTGGGGGTTGGTATATGGTTAGATACGAGGACATGTTATATCCTGGTGTGGTAATTGTCTGTTGAAGAGCAAGAATTTAAAGTCAATGTAATGGTTGCTGTGGAAATCTATTGTAAATGGCCAGAAAAAAGAAATGAAATATTATACCAGAAGGAAGAAAACATGGTGAAAAGAATTGAGCCCCCTGTACTAAATAGTTAATAACAGAGGACTTTATAAGTTTGCAGTTATGTGTAAATCAAAAGTTTCTGAAATTACTTCATGTACACATTTTCTCCCTTGTACTATACTATTTAAATATCTTAATTTGCATTTGTACATTATTGGAATAAAAGTTTGATACTAAGTGACTTTCGTAACTTAAGTTACCCATTTAAAAAATTATATTTAATTTAACATTTGAAATAAAATCTTATATCTAGGCATAAGAAATATTTAAACATGTCAGAAAAATGATACATATAATGTTAATCATGTAACATTTGTATCAGAACAGAATTTTGCCTTCAAGCATATTGCAAATTTATGCCATTCCTTTTTCGGTAACGTAAGTTACCACACTAATTTTAGGTTTTTACACTGTTCAAATTGAAAAATATTAATTATTTTAATTAGATTCCTTTTGGTTTTGATTGTAATTTTAAGAAATCACTTAATTTTAATATGTGTTTTAGTATTATTTGTGTGCTTCTAAGTTCTCAGTGCAATAAAGTTTATGTGAATGTAACGTAAGTTACCGTGGAATAGCCCTTGAATTTTTTTTAAACTGAGATATATGGTTTTAAAAACGGAAAATATTATATTCCTAAATGACGAAATTTGCCATAACACAATTTTTTGTTTTCTTGAAATCAAAAAGCTAATTTCTTAATCTTTTAATATTGGTGATTCAACCCTTTAGAATACCACCAAATTTGCCAAATTAATATTAACGTCAACAAAACGTCTCTCTTTTGTATAAAATTTTAAAATATATATTTAAATTAGCATCTTTCTGATAAATTCAGATTTAAATTTCCAAAATATGTTCCATTGATTTAAAATTTATATGTAGATGTTGATTTCGTTGTCTATATAAAATTTGTTTAAAGATATGCCCTTGGCTTTCATTTAAACAAACCCTACATTAGAAAGTTTATATTTACAACGATGTTTTCCTTCTAAAAATAATTGCTGGTGAGGTTCGATTTAATGATGCGTCTTTTCACGTTACGACATCTGACATTCAATATCATGGTGAGATACATCAAAAGCATTGCCACCTACCACCAAATCATAAATAGATTCGAAATTTACTCTAATTGAGAAATACATGACGTAAGGACGAATCAAACGCTCTGGGGGCTAGCCAAAAATTGCGCATGATTACCAATAAAGTAAACATCTTAATTGCTGTGCTAAATTTTAGAATATTTATGATTTTAATTTTGGCGATTCTTCTAAATTATTTATAAGAGCATTACGATTTAAAATTTTTTGAGTCGTATGAGTACTGACTTCAAATATTTAAATTCAATTGTAGTTTATTTTTTTATCTGTATAATTCTATTTTCAAAGTAAATGATAAATGTCTCCTCTAATTTTAACATTAAAATTTATATGATCATCCACGATGATCACATCGCCTTTTTAATCATCATTTATGATCAAATATGATCAGCGTTTTCCCTCATTCATTTTCATATTGTTTTGGTTCTCACTATCATAAAATTAATAAAAGTCATAAAAGTATTGTTTTTCTATAAATATTTTTGCATCCCCAATTTAATGTTATTTTTCCTGTACCGCTATTATTACGCTTTTAATTCAAGAGTTTAAAACTAAGATAATTTTTTTTATTTATTATTATTTTATTATTGTAATGTAATTCTGCGCTACATTTTAAAATAAAGTTATGTAGATAGGTGATTGTAAGCAAAAGCAATGTTAATAAAGTTTGTCTTAAAGAAACAATATGATTTCACTAAAAATCAATTTCTACCCCTTCCTATTTTCATTTCCACATTACGAAGTTTATTATTATTATTGTAATGTAATTCTGCGCTACATTTTAAAATAAAGTTATGTAGATAGGTGGTTGTAAGCAATGTTAATAAAGTTTGTCTTAAAGAAACAATATGATTTCACTAAAAATCGATTTCTACCCCTTCCTATTTTCATTTCCACATTACGAAGTTTCACTTCTTCCGCGCGGAGGGATTCCACGCACTATTTTTTTTATATATTAGTTTTGCTTCATGTTCTATAATGCTAAACTGAAAATTAGTATTTGAAATAATAGTTTCTGGAAAAGTTAATAGATATTCAGTGTTGAAATAAACTCCTTTCTCCTAAACTTTTTTGAAACTTTTACTTTTAAATATGTAATTAATCAAAAGCTTCATAATAGAAGAGCTCTCACAAAGAAGGAACCAATTAGTGGCATATCTTAAAATTAAAGAGTGAAATTTCGGGATCAGCCGTTTGCATAAAACATTTCTTTTTTGACAGGTCAAGAAATAAGAAAGTTTTTAATAAAAAAAAAAAATTTTTTTTTCCTCGTCAAACAATATCTGCTGTTGCTACACTTTTTAAAGCTACTTTTCCTAAAATCACAAAAATTTCATTTCGTACCTTCAATATAACTCTTCAATTTTTGTAAAAGCATTTTTTGAGATTACAGTAATAAAAGAGGCCTTTAAGAACTACTTAGACGTGATATGGTAGTTTCTAAAAATATACTTTAAGAGTGTTGTTTCAAGTGCACTGTTCACGCTATAATCAGATAAGAATTAAAAGTGCACGAAGGCATTTTACGTTATACCGAGGACAAGATCAGAATTTTGATGTAAGGAAAAACTTTCTGCGAGTACAAAATGTGAATTACAAACATTTCTGCAAGCGATTTATTGACTCTTGTAACTATAGTTTCAATCTTTTCGTCGCTACCTAATTTTGACGAAAACCGTATTTTATAAAAAAAAATATTTTAATATTTATAAAACTCAATATTGATTGTCATACATACCAGCACATTTTTTTCTTTAAATCTTGCAGTTTTTTGAAGATAAACTAGTTATTGACTTACCAAATTATTGTACAATAATCTTTTATATTATCCAGTTTTTCTAAAATTGACTGTGGGATATATATATATATATATATATATATATATATATATATATATATATATATATATATATATATATATATATATATATATATATATATATATATATATATATATATATATATATATATATATATATATATATAGCGGACTTGATTACCCTAGTGAATCTGCAGATTAGCTAGGCTTTAGCGGTAAAATGTATACTTATTAATTTCATTTAATCAATTTTTTTTTTCTAATAGAATATTAAATTCCTGAAATAAATATCTTGAAAAATTGATTCCCTGAATTGTTGAAATTTATCGCTCATATATGTATTGTTCAAAGTTTGGACATTAATCAAACTAAAAAACTCAATTGTTGTTCCTGAAAATATCAAATAACCAAACAAATTAGAAAAAAAAAGAAGAAAAAAAAACAAAAAAAACTCCCACTCTCATTAGAGGCAAGAAGCAAACAAGTTGTAAAGTGGCCTCCAAAACTACAAAATCAGTGAGAAAATATGAACATCTGGTATTTTCGGCACTTCTAGGAGGAAAACGACCTTTGGCTTATTTTTAGTCCAACTGAGGCACTCAGAAGATGCGGAAGGTATTTTTCCTCTTCCGTATCCCATTCTTTCTCCATTAGTTCTGATTGAGAAACACTCTCAATGAGCTATGCTTTCAATCCGGAATTAAATTTCATATTAACACCGAACAAATTTTCAGGTAAGATATAGCTCTTTTTTTTAAAGCTCATTTTTTCTTTTCTTTTGGTAAACGTTTGCTGCCCTTAAACTTACGTAGTTCATTATATGTTTTGCTATTAACATATAAATGAATGATCAGATTTCAAAATATTTTTATACACTTAGTTTCGAGCGCATAGTGCGATAAAGCGGCAAAAAGTCAAGATATTGGGAGGGGATTGTATACTTTTCTTGCCTGCCATTTGCAAATTAGAAATACTTAAATGTGCTTATGAGGCTTGATTTTACTTTTTTATTTAATAAAAACGGCCAATAATTTTGGTTAGAATATATGAAATATGTTAAAAAATAGCCAATTTCACAGAAATACCGCTGGTTTTAATTCCTTCTAATTTTATGTATTAAGGATGAAGATGCGATTTTTCGGTTGATACATAATGTGTTTTTTACAAGTCTACCGAAAGATATTATTTTATTTCAAAGAGCAACTATGTTTTTCATAACATTTATAATAACAAATTATTTAAAAAACCGTAGTAAATTTAATCAGAGTTAATGCTCGATTTTCATAGCTTTAATTGCTATATATTGTTTTTTATTATATTTCATTTAAGAGCATGCTTCTGAATTAATTGTTTTCGTTATCAAAATCATCCTTATGGCACGACAGTACAGGCCCTTCTCGTGGATTATCTTCGACCCTGACCTATTTTTTAAACATATTTTACTCTATTTATTCATATCATTTTATTTGATATTTATTTATATTTTATTCTATCTATATTTCATTCTATTTAAAAATTACTTATCTGTTTTAATTATTACCATACTTTTTATTAAATTTATAAATACAAGTTACGATTAATATTTTTTTTAAAAAAAAAAAAAGTTCATAAAAAAATAAATTTTTAAGGCCATTATTTTTCCTTTCAACCAGTTTTATCGCCGCTTTTTATGCTGAAGTAATTTAAAAAGTAGCTTCATAAGAAACATGGTATGACGTTTACATTCAAAATAGGCGGATATTTTCTTCTATTGCTACCATTTCATTTCATTTTTAGCTAATTCTATTAATGGGTACCGAAATCAGAAATAAATTATAGTGGGTGAGAATCTTTTAATTCTCCTGGAGAATTGATAATTTTAAAACAATAGTTCTACCACATAAATGTTTCCGAAAAAACTCCTATAAACACGACGCTGGGTCATTTTAATGGTTTTTAGAGGCTGTACTTTTTAAGGGCATTTTTTAAAGGAATTTTTAGGTCATCAACATCTAAGGTTAGCACTGTTAATAACATTTAACAACAGGAAAAAACATTTTTCTCTTTTTTTATTTAAGTTTAGAAGGAAGAAAAAATGCTAGGCACAAAGGTGGATGAATTTTGGCAACGAATACGTAATGACAAAGGTGAAAAACTACATTCAAAGCACAGCTCTAGGTCTTGTGAGATTTATTACTATCATAAAGGCTTTTGGATAAATAAATGTATTCGAACAACTACAATTTTATTTATCGTAATTCTCAGAGGAAAACCATATGAATTCCTTAATTGATGGTAGTAAGAATGATTTTGATAGTTTTACAACAACAGAACCACGGAATTCTGATGAATAAAATGGTTTCGAACTGTGGGGTTTCCAATTTTTTAATATTAATAATAGTAAAAATAGAAGATGTATATGATATTAAAGGTTTAATCGAGGATTATTCTATGGTTGTAAAAAGATAAATATATAATCTGTATAATCAAACCTGTACCTCTGTATAACACTAATAATTTAATTTGCATAATTTATATATTTCATAACATTTATAAAATCTAGTGCTTATGACACTGTAAGATAAATATTTAATTTGTAAAATAATTTTTAATGCTATGAAAAACTTTTTAGTTGTCATAGGGCTCCCTATAACCTTAAAAATTAAAAAGAAACGGGTAAAGTAAGTGAGATAAACTTTATAACTACCACTATTAGTTATTTTTCAAAGGTATTATATTCTAAATTCAAGTATCTAAATGTTAAAATTGCATCTTAAAAAATAAATTGTTACTGTTGCTAACTTACTACTAAAACCACCGCCACCAACACCACAAGAGTTTTTTCTTTTCTTAACGGCCAGTGAGAATTCTTTGCCAACGGTTTATCAACATTGCCAAGAACACTAATCATAATCAATGAATCTAAAGAGGCATCAGATTAAAAGCCATTTGACAGTGTAAAACTGCTAAATGTCTGAAAAGAATTTGATTAGAGACTCGATGTTACGCCATGCCAAAATTGTTTCACGTTTAACAGAATGCATATTTGAAACAGAAAAAAAAGTTTTTTTTTTTTTTTTTTTTTTTTTTAAATATTTTATTGTTTGCATTACGTATGAGAAATTTTAAAACAATTTATGAATGTGCATTTTTACAAATTCGATATTCATTTATACAAAATAAAAATAGATTCATTAATTTTATATGACTATTTACTATTTGAGTTATGCCGGCCTAGTGGCCGAGCGGTTAGCGCGCCTGACGGCGAAGCCAATAGCTACGGGTTCGAATCCCGCTCTGGGCATGGATGTTTCTATCTGTATGTGTTGTCCTCTGTTGTGTGAATGTGGCCCACTCTATGAACGGGTTCGTGGCAGTGTGGCGTGGGTAATGTTGCTCGCCTCCGTGACTTTTGTTCACAGGTGCCCACTGAGTAACGTAAAATGAGTAACAGTTCCGGCATCTTTTAAGGCGAAGAATAAAGTTCAGTGCCTGCCATTTGAAAAAAAAAAAAAAAAAAAAAAAAACCTATTTGAGTTATTTTTAATTGTAATAAATAAAATGGAGTATAATTTAGGAAATTATTTAGGATTATTAATCTACAAATTATTTTATGATAAGTAAATTATATTTATCTACTAATGCATATTAGTAACTGAATTTTTTTTCATCATATTTGTTTGTAAATATGATGAAAAAAAAATAGGTTTTAAAAAAATTATGGGTATACATTTCTATAAATTAAATATTCATCTATTCTAAAAATTTTACTTCCTAATTATAGAAATTCGGTTCGGGTTAAATTACAAATAATATCAATTGATTTGTGTCTAATTTAGGAAAATCATTTTATACGTTATTTTACACTTTATAAGATTTCATATAATAGAATATAAAAGACTTTTTTTAATAAAAGATTTAAGGTTTTACCATCCCTCCATTGAATTGCAAAGCTTATAATTTATATTATTTTTAACACGATTGTAATTTTCTCAAAAAAAAAACCACGTTTTTCTAGTGTTCCGCGTTTGAATTTATTGACTGAAATAAATAAAAACATATATCTTTAGTTTCATATTGTTCTAAATGTTTTGAGCTAAAGTAAAAATACTTAATAATATAAAATACGTGAAACTAAAAGCGACGTGCGTGTGATTGAGGATGTAAAAAATCTCTTAGAATACATGAAAAGATTTCTAATAAAAATATACTTGTCATCCTTACAGTTCCGTGCATTTTCATGGGACACAAAAAATCACGATATGAATATTAAACAAATAATCCCAAATTTTTTTTTAGTTGCCATTTGCATAAAATCAATAAAAATTATATTTATCTTCTTTTTTCTTTTTAACTATTTACTTAACTCTTATTTAGTGGTATTTTCTTACAATATTTGTTTTCAATATAATTTCGTTTCTTATTTTGATTATAATACAAAATAAATTATTTGAAACAAAAAGTGTGTTTCTTTATTATATTAAACTGATATTTCATTATTATGCATCAAATAATGATAAAGAAATCTAGTAACAGTTTCACAATCTAATACTATGTCATATTTACTTTAAAATTAGTTATATTTACTTTAAGTTATATTTACTTTGATGCAAAAGTGTATTCAGCCTACGAAAGTAATGATTATAAAATGAGTATGTAAAATTTCAAAGCATTATTACGAAATAATTCTGCTATTGCTAAATAATCTCGTAACGAAAAATATTTTACTAGTTTTTACGGTGACTAAAACTAGTATTAGAATTACAAAAGGAAGAAGCTATAAAAATATCCAGGGTGTTATAAAATTTTCTCGGCCGCGCTTTGTAGTATCATCCGTTGATAAATTTTAATAATTTAAGCATTCATCCATTTGGCAATCTATAAAACTAAATTATATTAACTTTTTTTTTTTAAGCATTTAATTATGAATTCTTGAATTAGAAACATCGTCCTAAATTCACTGTTTTAAATGAAATGCATTATTATTGCAGTGGAATTTATATACAACTTTTATTTCCATATCTCAATTAAGAATTCTTGAAACGAATAAAACATGTAGCTGGATATAACAAGTGTCTATTATTAAATTTATTCAAAACTATTATTAAATTTATGCCATTTTGTACTAATTAATAAGAATTTTTTTTTTTTTCTTTTGCAAAAACAACGAGCTATCGATTTTTTACCCTCACAAAAACAAAGAGTCGTCGTTATATTGTATCCGAAACAGAGTTTAGTTATACAATTTATGTATTAATATTTAATTGAAAAGAAAATTATTTAATTTTTTCAGAATTTTATTAATTGTCTACAGTATTTTAGCCAAACCACAGAGAATTGTATTTCGGTGAACTACTTATACATGTACGGCATTCTGTGCTGCTTAACAAAAGTGAACTCATTGTAGTTGAAAAGTAATCGTGTGAAAAATATTTGCTTAGTTCACAGTTTTTGTTTACTTTGGATGAAAGTTCTTTACGTGAACGAAGGTAAGTAGTTCTATTTTCGAGTTTGTTTGTTCCACAATAAATTATTTTCTGAGCTTCTATAAATCCTTTTGTTCCACAATAGCCATTGTATATCGCCATTCAACTTCAGTGTTTTTTTTTTTTTTTTGGCGGACATGCTAAGTAACAGTCAATTGAATATTGAAGAAAATCCTTTGCATTCACGAAAATATATTTATTTAAAAAAAAAAAAAAAATGAAACAAGCAATTATGGTCAATTAATTATAAGAAGCAAATTTAAAAAATAAATGCTTATTCTTTTAAAGATTAAAATAGCACAGCTTTTGATGCAATAAATTTTGTGTTTATTTGAATAATTTTAAGTCTCATGAGAAAATATAAGTAGTAATTTAATGGACAATGAAATAAGAAAAATCTGATGTTTTTTTTCTTTCTTGAAATGCTTTTCATATAGTAATTTTATGAATTCCAATTTTAAACTAATTCTCCTTCTTCCTTTTTTTAAAATATCGTTTAATCTGATTCTGGATAAAATCCCTTAGTCCATTCTAGAAAAGAAAATACAAATGGTATAATTATTTTGGTTTAAGATAATCTTGCAAGGATGGCAAGGTGCCATATCTTTGCTATATCCATATTGCATATCCAAATGATATGGCAAGGTGCCATATCATTTGGATATGCAATATGGATATAGCAAATAATATGGCAAGGTGCCATATGCCTGTTTCACATCAGTCACTGATTAGAGCACTGATATTAAATTGCCAACACGATCGAATTAGATGGATATCAGAATAATTAAGTTTAAGAGCAACAAGTCAGATTGTTTTTATTTTTACGTTGAGTTTTTTGATGTTATTATTATTACTATTGTGCCGTGCAATTGCACAATAAATTTCGAGAAAAGTGCCTTTACTTAGTTTCCTTCTATTGCTAATACTACGAACGCTAAAACGAAATTTATTTCCGATTTATTTATTTTGCGATGTGTAGTTTATTACACAAAAATGGAACATGTAGGGGAAAAAACAACTCAATTTTGAATTTTTTATTTGCCGCTGATGTTGATTTTTCTATTGCACAGCAGTATATTTCTGTTCCATTTATTTTAGTAGAAAAAAAAAAAAAAATCTCAAAAGTTAAATAAAAGTATGTGTATATTTTAAAGTATGTTTTTCTAATGATGCTGATACAATCATTTAGCCAAGAAAAAAAAATTAGATGATTCGGGTAAAAATAAACCTAAAATATTAATAAAAAAAAAACATTATAGCCAAAATATTGGATTTTCTTTTTTTACCCAAGCAGTAATATTTACAATAGAGACGTTGAAATAAAATAATAAATGTTTAGGTCTTTTAATGGAGTACGAACAATAACTTTATATTAAAAGAGTGCTAGTTATGGTTATTCTATAAACTGCAGTTGGCAAAAGTGATTATTTGAGCAAAGCATAATTTCCCAAGAAGGTTTAGTTTATTATGATTCGCTCAAGTCGAAATTCAAATATTAGAAAAATTTATGAAATCCGAATTTATCTTAGAGATTTGGTGAAATGCAAAATTAAAACATGGGAATAACAATAGGTGTAATATTTAAATAGTTTTGAAATATCTTTTTATGATACAATTTTTAGAAAAGCAGTGTTAATTAAAAACAAAAACAGAAAAAAAAAAAACCCATCTTGACCAAAAGAAGGAATTAGAACCATGCTTACAAAAACAATTCTAGGTGATGAAATGTTAAACTATTTTCTACCTAGCAAAAGCCAAATTTTAATGAAACCTGTATATAAACGTAGATTACACATGGTGTTCTATAATCACCATTCTTAATATATAGTTGTAGAATCTTTGTCAACAATTAAGAAAAAAATTTACATATTAGGAATCATGAGTTAATATTTAGAGTTTAAATATTTACTATTAATCTCTAATGTGTATATATATTTGATTTTCAAAATTTAAACGATAAAAAAAGAAAAACATTGTCAAAAACTGACGAATCCCTATTCGTAAGATTTCGATGGCGTTTTTTCACTGCTCTAACATCAATTAACAATCCCTAATGTGCGTAGATTTTTAATTTAATCTTACACAAGGAATTTAAAAATATATACAAAGGCAGTGATTTCGGAACAGCTTCCATAAATACATTACAGAGATTATAATGTGTTAAAAATAGAAATACGATAAAAGTCAAGCACGACTTTCAAGTTGAACCATATGATCATACTTAGAGATGGACCTATAGGTTTCCAACTCAGTCTAAAAGCTTAGTTGAGAAGCATAAAGAATACCAAATTTCCCTTCACATCTCTATAACCTTCACCACAGAATGATGTGCATTCTCATTCTCTATAAATTAGATCAATTCTCTATTTAAATTAAGTTTTCTCATGCAGATGCTTAAATGTGATAACCTAAGTTATGTAAAGTTTCAAATTAAAAAAACTAAAAATTGCACTGTTATAACAAAATGTGAAAGCAAGTTATCTTAAGAAAAAATTAAGATTAACCATATATTGGACAAATTATTTTATACTCTAAAATTAGAGTATGTATTGCAAAAAATTTACAGTGAATCAGTTTGAAACTTGGCAGAACTTAGTTTGGCATGTCAAGGCACTGGCATATAGTTAAAGTTCGAGTAGCACATTTTAACAGAAAATTATGCATAACTGTTTCCGTTTCTTTTCAGCATATTCAAAGCTGGACAACTGTTTGACATTAAGAATTTTTTCAAGAAGGCCAAATGGTTAAAGGTAACAGTTTAGATTAAAATTGGCTATAATATTGTTGTGTTTTAGACAAAACAATTCTCTAGAATTTTTTCCTAGATATTAATTTCCTCTATTATCACAATTTTACACTAGTAAAAAATGTTTGCGTAGCATAAATTTCTTAATGTGATAAGAGATTAAAATAAACCATGTTATCACCTTAAATACATTTATTTACTTTTGTTATGCTCTAACCTCAACTCACAATGCATATACATTTAATCTGCAAACATTATGGGCTTAATTGTTAGTTTATACTAGTGATTAAAGATATACAATTATAAAATAATTCAGGATAAAAACTGCTTTTTAAAAATAAAACAATATTTTAGGACAATAAAAGAAATAGTTTAATTAGTTACTTTCAAATCCTTGTTTCAAAATAACTAAAAATAAACTCAAATAACAAAAATATATAAACATATATATTATTACACTTAAGAATATACCAGGATAGAGGAAATTTAGAGGGGCAAACTTTCTAAAAAGCTATCAGTAATCAGAAGTACAGTAATACATAAATAATGCTAACAAAATTCAAATTAGCAAAATTTTAAGGTGTTTTTACTACACTATTCTATATAGGTACATACCAAATATTTATAACATCATGCATGAATTTACTGTTAAAGAGAAAAAAGTAACACTTGAGTGTTTTTCGAATATTCAGTGAAAACAAAAAAATTTCTAATTTCTTGGTAGTTAAAGGGGATAAAAAAAAACAACTAATTTTTAATAAATTATTGCGAAAATTCTCAAAAACTGTAATTTTTATTATCTAACCATAACACTCTAATCTTGACTGCAAAATCATAATAATTACAGATAAATCGTAATACTTAGCAACACTGCGAATTTTTAAAAGATTAAATTTTATCAAGTCTGTCGTTCTGATTTTAAAATTAAAATGTAATTTGTAATACAAGTACATAATTTTTAAAAATTATTTTTTCTTCTTGTATACAGGCGAACAAATACAGTTGAACTTTCCAACCATGTCGTCTAATCCCACTCCCCGTTACGTGACTGTCGAAGGGCTTCGATTTGTAGAAGGTTTCCATCCAGATACTGTCCGATCCGCATTAACTTATCAACCCCGCCCATATGATGTCTTTGTTGTCACCTACCCCAAATGTGGAACAACATGGATGATGCAAATAGCACTTCTAATTCTCCACGAAGGAGAATTACCTGAAACTACTGAAGAATATTTTGCATGTACCCCTTATCTTGAAATGCTAGGAGCAGAAGTAGTGGAAAAAATGCCCAGGCCATCCCCTATACGCTCTCACTTACCATTTGACATGATACCATACGCCAAGCATGCCAAATATATTTATGTGGCGCGGCATCCAAAGGATTGCTGCATTTCAATGTACCATCATACAAAAATGTTTCCCTCTTATGGTTTCTCTAAAGGCTCTTTTGATGATTTTTTTAAAATATTTATACGAGGCGAAACAGACTATAATGACTACTTTGACCATTTACTCTCATTTTACGAACACAGATACAGCGATAATATATTTTTTATTACTTACGAACAGCTACGAGATGATACAAGAGGTGCGATCTTACAAATAGCAGACTTCCTTGGTGAAAAGTACAGTAAGTTATTGAGAGAAAATACAAAAGTATTAGATAAAATTCTGCATTACAGTAATTATGATTTTATGAGACAAGATACATTTTCAGTGTGGAAGGAAGCACTCCAAATTACACCGCAAGCATTTTCAGCCACAAAGCTTCCCCCAGGGTTGGCCTCATGGGCTGAGAGTGCCGTAGACTCCCATTATGGGCAACCAAAAATGCCCGTGATAAATGTACGTGATTTAATGAGAAGAAGCAGTTTGATGGAATGGGACACAAAACTTAAACCTTCTCAAGAACAAAAACTGCAAAGAAGAATTATTGAAAAAACAAATAATTCTGATGTAATGGATTTGTGGAAAGACTCTTAACATTAAAGCGAATATGTTATTTTAAACGTGTTTAAGTTTGTATAGATTTTAAAAATAAATATAATATTTTTTGATAATGCATTTTTTTGTAGCAGTTAGGAGAATGCTTTATTTAAGTTGCAGTAGAGCTGCACACTTTTGGTCTCTTCGTAGACTGATCAAAGTGGTCAGCCACCCACTCACTGACCACAGCGAATGATGTTTGACTTAGGTGATCTACCGAGAGCCATGTCTTATAATCAGTTTACTGAGCATTTTTATGTCATATATGAAATGTTACAGAGAGGTAAGAAACAGTTGCTGAAAATTTAATGATAGTAATGAAGTTTGATAGTAACCGTGGAAAAATCTCAGTCACATTTAGAAACATTAGTTTTAAAAACAAAGATTGTATCAAAATAAATGTATTTAATATGCATTTAGATAGAAAAAAAGATGTCAAAACTTTATTAAAGTAATTTGAGTGAGAAAAAAATGGGTCTAAAAAAATTAAATTTGCTTAAAAACGAATCCACATGATAAAGAATTAGTTATGAATTTAACATATGAGTTTATTAAACTTTCGCTTACAACTGCTGCAACAAATGGATCAGAGAGGTGCTAATGGTGAGAGGCTTCGTCATGCTAAGGGTAAGGTAAATTGATGAAAAAAAAAAAAAAACAAACTAATTGGATTAAAAAAGACTAAGAAAATTAATTGGGTTAAAAAAGAAATCCGTATGATATATAATTTATTATGTGTTTTATATTATAAAAAAATGTATCCTTGAAAAAAATATTCCGAGATGAAGCTAACTAGTTACTTTTACACAACATCATAGATGGATTACATGATTATATGAAATTACGTTGATAAAAAATAAACGTGGCAAAAAATTTAAGAATTTTAAAAATGCTCCAAAACTTAAAAGGTTAGTTATATGAATATAGCAAATTTTTTAGATTGATTCAATTTTTGAACTAGCTGGTAAAATAATTTTTTTTCTAGATTTATGAATATTTGAAATCAAATTAAATAAATAAAATTTGTTTTATAAGTAATTCCTTACAATTTGAATAAAAAGTTTTTATTACTTAGTACAAATTGTTAAATAAAAGAAAAATATGCACACAGAAATGAATCTAGCAAATTTTTTGAGATTAATTCAATTTTTCAGCAAGAATATAACTAGTTGTTAAAACATTTTTGTTAATTGGCTAGTAATATCTCACTCAAAATCAAATTAAATAAATACGAATTATTTTATAAGTGATTCATTACAGTTTGAATAAAAGTTTTTATTACTCTGTACAATTTGTTAAATAAACATAATAATATGCACACAGGAAATCAGTCAACAAGAGTTCTGTCAAATAGTTTAGTATTCTGCAACTTGATTACCTAGGAGAGAAAAAAAAATCAATATACAAAACATGATCTTTTACAATGATGTTGAAAGACATTTCAGAAAAATTACAGTAGCTTTATTAGTAGTAACTATCTACACTGTATTGACCTTTTTTAATATTAGTATGTATAGTAATTTAAAAGCTACTATAAGCCTGTTTATAATGAAAAGATGAATTAAAAGGGACAAAAAAGGAAATTCACGTTATTCATATAATATTGAAAAGATAATCTTTGGAGCCCTATCTTAGGGATAATCTCATTTGCTTTTTAATTAATCTTGTTGTACCTGATTCTAATACATAAATTGTGCTTAATTTTAATACATGAAATATATTAAAGAAATACACTATGCATGACAAACACAATAAAAATTACTATTACTAGACCAAATTGTATGGAAAAAATATTGGGCTATTAGCTATCTCAAACTAAAATTAATTCCCCTTCACATTTTGGGTACTTAAATGAAATTTCACATTGATAAAATTTCCCTAACTTTCTCCTTTTCTCCCTGTTTTGTGGTTACCCTGTTAAAAGAAACAAAAATATTGATTTTTCCAAGAATTTTGATTACATATTACTTTACTATGGAGTAAAACTGGAGAACTTTTAGGTTTAGAAAAGAGAGTTTTGAATAACACTTTCATTACGGCAATGACGGGCCTTTGTCCCACCCTCTGCGATAAGAGTTCCATTGCAGCACTAAAATAGAAACAAAAGACAAATTCCTTTAAAACTTGCTTATTTCACTTAAATAATAATCAATTGCAATAAATAACCATATTCACTAATACAACAAAAGAGCACAGTGAATATTTCTGGAAGACGAGTTATCTCATCCGTCGTGATGAAAGAGTTAAGTGCTAGAATAAATACCTCACATTAAAAATAAGTTTAGTTTTTTTTTTTCTTTTTTTTCTTTTGGAAGAAAAAAATATTAAAAACTTTAATTGCATATAAGTTTACATCTTTATTACACAAAAGAGAAATGTAACAAAATGTTTCCTAAATGCAACTTTTACAATTAATTTTATTTCATTATTTAAAATTCAGATTCCTTTGATATCTCAGAACTGCAGGGATCTTCATATAGACTTACACAATGAAAAAAAAAAAATCAAACATTTAGTCAAAAGTCAAACATTATCAACAATAATAATCATAAGTGTCATTGATACGGGGGATGGTGAATGCATGTTTCCCTTAATAATTAGAAATCTTAGAACCTCCTCAATAAAAAAAAAAAATTATGAATCATTAGCGATTTTTTTTTAAAAAAAAGAAATTTTTTTCCCTTCAATTTATTGTTTTCAAAATTACTGTAATTGTGTATTTCAATTTTGTCCATCTCAAAAGTTAGTCACCTAAGCCATCCATGATAAAAAAAAATGTTATTAAATTATAAAAATAAATCTAAGTATCAGAAAGTTTGAAATTAAGTTATGATTGAGGCCACAATTTTTCATCTGCCAAGCAGTAAGTAAATGATAACGCTTTACAGGGTGTGTAGCCAAATTATTCAACCAAAAATAAGCACTTTTTAAGCACTCAAATAATATTTTCATGAACTTTGAAAAAAAAAACAACATAATTAGGTAGGGTTGGAAAGTTTTTGACAATGGACGGTTTTATATGGTTTTAATCGTCACGTCAAGAAAAAAAGCTTTTGGCATTGTTTTTGACAATTGTCATAATTTTTGAATCATGTTAATCGAATGGCGTTTTCATACGCTACGGACTGACGATGCGCCGAAATAGATTGGGGTTGAATTAATTGTGAAAACGTTGAATTCAACAATGTGAACAGTGTCTTTCTGCATAATTTGTAGTGAAAATCAACATGGTAAAGGAAAAATATCATTTTAGGAAAGGGAAAATTAAGCACTTTTTAGAAACACTACGCACTCTGGCTTGTTATAAATGAATGCTTCACTTGTCGAATCGATTAACTCCATTAAAAAAGATTTTGAGAAAATTGATTAAACAGTACATATTATTTTTTAAAATTCTTCTTAAATTAAAATTTCAAAAATACAATGTAGACGATATTACTGCAAATTCATCTTTTATCTAACACCATATGGGAAATATAAGATAGAATATCTTTATTGTTATTATTACTATAATTTTTTCGTGATCAAGGGAGTTAATTGCTTTGGCATGTGAAAGAAAATTATTAATTCAAATTCAGTTTTCAAATAATTTTTTTATAACTGAAAAACTTCATTATATTAAAATATGCTTTATTAAAGATTTTAGCAAAAATGAATAATAACTTTACATTACTGATACATAATATTACGAGTATTACTTTGCTTAAATTGATTCATCTTCAATATAAATGATGTCTTCTTCATTAGCTGTATTTGAGCTCCCGTCAAGGCGATTTGTCTTTAAAGCTTTATAATACTCGTGTTTAATAGGAGGAATGAATTTTAACAAGTCCATCATGTCTTTCCTCTTGGCATAGTTCTGCTTGTTGGATGCAATAAAGACTGGTCTACATTTTTCAGACATAGTGGTCTACCTACTACATATTTTCTTATATTAATGGCATCAAATTCTGTATCATCGTCAAAGTCATATTTCAATTGTATGGGGTGAGGTTTAAACTTTTCAATTTTTTTTTATCTAATGCATTTTTAACCAATTTACAGGTATCCCTGTTACTGTTACCTTTCTGTTGATGATAGACTTTTCTTAAGTACTTGTAGAGAAAAAGTCCCGATGAGCTATTTGAACCATATGAAACGGTATTTTACAAGTTTTTATTATATTATACGAGGGTCATCCAGAAAGTAAGTTTCCCTATTTTTAAAAAAAAAAAGAACTCTCACTTTGAGGAACATATTTATTGGCAACAAATGCAGCAATGCTTCAGCTATTTTTCAACATAGTCACCACCAGAATTGAGACACTTGTATCGTGGGATCAACTTTTGTATCCGTTGTCGTAGAACTCTGCCGCCTGAGAATGGAACCAGCGTGTAACGAAAAATCTGACACCCGAACACAAAATTCAACGCTTAGGACGCTGTCGGTACGGAAAGTCATGTGCACGGTGTTCTGGGACAGGAAGGGCATTTTCCTCATTGACTTCCATCCACGTGATGAAACAGTAAACGTTGAGCGTTGAAACACTGCGGAAATTGCGACGCGCCATTCAAAACAAGAGGCGTGAAATGCTTACTGCAGGTGTTGTGCTCCTCTATGACAATGATCTTGCTCCCAGCGAGCTTCACGTTTTCTTACACCTCAAGAAATTCCTGTCTCCGGTGAGAGTTTTGGCAACGACGAAAAGCTGAAGACGTCTGTCACACGCTGGTTCCATTCACAGGCGGCAGAGCTCTCTGACAGAGGGATACAAAAGTTGATCCCACGATACAACAATTGTCTCAATTCAGGTGGTGGATATGTTGAAAAATAGCTGAAACATTGCTGTACTTGTTGCCAATAAATAGGTTCCTGAAAGTGTGAGTTCTTTTCTTAAAAAAAAAATAGGGAAACTTACTTTCTGGATGCGCCTCGTACCAGTCATCTGGCAAAAAATGTTCCGATTCTTTTCTACCTGAAATTCAATAGTAACAAATTGTGAATCATTTGGAAAGGAACTGTGTTCACATACTAGAAATTTCATTTTAATTAATTCATCTTGTGTTTCTGTACTTTGAAGCAATTTCAATAAACTGAAATCATTTTAATAATTCTGTTTCGTCTGGCACATGAGTCTGAATATGTTATTATTTTTTTTTTGCTATTTTCTGCACAGATCTTTATATACTATACTAGACAAGAAAAAATTCTCTGAGAGCTGCAAGATCCTTTAGTTTCAGGCTAAATAAACAAGTGACCTATATTTTTACTAAGATCATGGCATCCGAAATTGTAAATATATAGATTTCGGTTATAGTAAGCTATGAACGTAGTCAACTTTGGAAAGGGTAAAGCTTTTTCAAAGTCAAAAGTTCTTCAGAATCTACCATCCGATCTGTAGCCATACAACTACGAGCCTGTTCAGTCTTTAGAAAGTGAGCGTGCTTTTCGAATTTTGCCATCCTCCTTCCCTCACTGTCTGACCACTCATTTTTTATTTATAGACAATGATAAGTATTGCATATATCTTTGGACAACTGCTTGAAATGTAAATTCAATTTAGTCAAAAATATTTAGTAATAATATTTTTCCTTCACTGGTTCTATATTTTCCTCTGCACATTGCGTGGTATAGAGTTCTTACATTTTCTTAATATTTTAAGTTCAAATATAAGTATTTTTTCTTGGATTATACCCTCTTGTGTAGTGACTTGTGTAGGCAGGAAATGGGTTTATATGTTTTAAAACATGTATCATCGATTTTACTGCCTTGAACATGGCGACAATCATCAATGAAACTTGTTCTTTACAACAACAGCTTATCACTTATATGATAGGTATACTTAAAATAGTTTTTTACAAACCAAAATATCATCTTTTCCGCTTCTTCGAAAATAATACGTGAAAGAACAAGATCTTGGAATTTTACTAGGGTTCTTTGCACACCATCTTTTTGCTTCGTTAATTTTAACGCATCCTCTTTAAAAAATATTTAGCTCAAGATGAGTTTCTAACTGATCAACTGGCCATGGCAGCTATTCCTTCATCTGAAATGATTTTTTCATCCACTTCTGACGACATCGACATGGCAGATTTACAAATGTTTTTTCCGGTATTAAATGCCCACTTCTATTTCTGTATTTTAAACCTTTTATTTTTTTGGACGTTTTGGTCCCATTCAGTATGATTACAGCTTCTTTTCCTCCATTCGAGTTATTTGTTGGAATTTTTTCATTCCTACGATTAAATGACGAATCGGAATAAATACAAAATAATTTTCTAGAGCCCAGATTTCAGCTTATAAGTTATATTAAAAAACAATCGGTTTCATTATTTTCCTTAAAAAACAGCACACACTAAAATTGTAATTTATAAGTACTTGCTTCAGTGGCAATTTGAATACATCTGGTTTATAATTTATATTTCTTGTATTTAGCTCGTGTGAGCAATAACAGTTTCAATCTAACGAAGACAATGAAATTAAAAGAACAACTTACAGATTCGCAGAAGGATCAAATAAAACTGACGCCTTTTCAATAGCAGTAGGCGATTTTTAATCTCATTGTCAGAGCAAAAATAGAACTATATCACCCTAGCAGTGGAAAAAGAGTGCAGTGGGTTAACTAAATCCTTATTATGATTTAATTATATTATTGGATCAGATTGGCTACTGAAATAAGTTATTTATTATTCAAGGGCTAAAAAAATTTTGTCATTTAGTGGAGTTAATACTTATTATTAGGGAAATTTGTTTAGAATATACACAGTTAGGCGCCAATTAAGTGCTTTGATATTAAAATTTAACGAAGTTCAGAAAATGAAGTTAATTGTTTAGGCAAGTGAAGCATTAAAATATGTTTGATATTATATCTTTATTCTCAAAATGTTCATTTAAAGCAAACTTAATTTATCTGAAACCAGTTGAAAAATGTTAAAAAAAAGTTAAATTTAAAAAATACCTCATTTCCAATACTTGTCCATCTAGGCAACAAATAACGAGCAAATATTTCAAGGCAGTGAGGATTTTCTGGGAGATAAGGTTGAAGAATTTCTGAAAATAGTCATGTAAGAGTATAAAAAAGCCTTAATAAAAGCATAATTGTAACAATAAAAACATAATTATAAATATATACCTTTGTTTAAATAGTTTTTCATTAAAGTTAATTTTTTTCCTTTTTAATTAATTAAAGTTTTTAAATAAATATATTTGTAACATTTGGGGACATAAAATAAACTCTATTGCTTCCATACCTGAATATACCAGGAAAAATTTTTTTTTCTTCAAAAGATAATAATTAGGAAAGCAATTAAGATAAAAAAAAATAAAGTAGACTCTGACTAGACCAAATAAAAACTAGACTCTGAATGATATATTATCAGATTGTAATAAAACCATTTAACTAAAACCAAATGTCTCAAATATGTTAGTGGTCCTATGGGAAGTAACAAAAGTCAGTAGAAAACTAAGTCCATTTTTGTTTCATTTTAACAAATAGCATTATTTATTCATTATAAGCTACACTTCTATTAAAATATTAAGCTATTGCAAAAAAAAAAAATAAATAAAAAAAAAAATAAAATAAATAAATAAAAATAAATACAAAAAAATAAAATAAATAAAATATAGAATGCAGTTGAATTTGAAATAGATTCTAAATCTCTATGATGCTTTTTTCCTGCTACTTGACAAGAGAAAACAAACATTCAGTATTATTAGTTCTGTTTAATAATATATTTGATCGGATAAAAATTTACTTGCGTAATTAAAAAAACAACTCAATGACATAAAGCGTTTAGATATTTACATTTCTTTAAAACTAAAAAGATCATTATTGTAACCAATACTTACCAGTCAAAGGTGGTTTATGAGAATGTATGCTACTAGGCACACTTACAATAGTTTTGTGAGCTTCTAAGCTTTTTGAATGAGCTTTATCTTTTTCTTCTCCTGAACTAACATATCCAAGTAATAGATTTTCATAAGGTTTCTTTTGCTGAGAATCAATTGGGAAAACATAATGTCCTTTTTTGGTTACCTATTAATTAAAGCATAAGTTAGAATTCTATTACAGGATAAATGATTTGTGTTAGACAAAATAAATGCTATCTTACTTTAACCCAATGCCAGATGACAGATGATGTAACATTCCATTTCTGAAATAACTCTTTCTCAACGAAGGAGATCTGTTTCTTTTTGTTAGTGACCCAGACAATGATAAGACAACCGGGATTGCATAATTTTTTAATTGGCAGGTCTAATAATGAATCCAAATACATTGTATAATACCTAAAACATATTGACACAAGTTAATACAGTATTGTGAACAAAGTATTAAACAATATTAAAAAATATGAAAAGAACTTAATTAGTGCAAGGAGAATTTATGGTCTTTGGATCAATTCTGAGACATGGTATAGCTTACTAAAATATACATTTTTGTATAGGAAGGTAAGGTTGAAAGTGATACTTTGAAGCACTAACACAAAAAACTAGTCTACTTTTTAAAGTGTGGCAGCAACAGTATTATGTAGGAGACTATACTACAGTAGGTTAAACTCTGAATTGATTATGTAGAATGTTATTGAATGAACTAAATGGTTTATTACAATATATATGTGTGATTCCAAGAACAGTTTGTTCAAATGAAAAAAATAAATTTTTTTAGGAAAAATATAAATAAAAAATAAGGGTTTGAGATCCTTCATTTATCAGGCAATAAATGAGTTTTGGACTGTTAAGTACTACTGTAATTTTTTGGTGATTCTACTCTTAGAGTTGGTATGAAGTTAAGCAAGCCTGAAAGAAAAGTGCTCAATAAAACTACCCTACAAAATGAATTTTAAAGTTAAAAAAAAAGGACAACGCTTTTTTGGTGGAGCATGTAAGCAATCAAATATTTAATTCAATAAAATGATTAAAAATGTTACTGAAGTGATATATATATATATATATATATGTTGCATACGCCATGCAGCGACACCTGTAAGTAAGCAGACTCCCTCTACATTCACTCACGGAACGGCTACGGGGAGAGAGCTCATTAAGATGTTCCAGCTCTAATTATTTTGTATTGTCATTTAAGTGTTTTTTTTTTCATAATAAAAGCTTTAAAACGCAACCCTAGACTGCCTTGAAGCTTCAACGACACTCCCCGTCCGTAACATGGGGGCTCGGCCCAGTCATCGTAGAAACTGATGCTTGAAATTGGCCATATTCTGCATAAGCTGTTTATTTATTAAAGAAGGCGAAGCAACTGTTTCCTCCCCTCTCCGGCTGGAGGGGGAGAGACACTTATCCCGTCAAATCTGACGGAGTTTTGTTGGTAATCCTAAAACACAAAAAGCCATGCAAAAATCAGCGCTCCTAGGTTTTATACATGGGTAAGAGGGCTGTCATATTGCATTCCTTGTATTCCTAAGCCTCATCACAAATAATTTAATACTCATCGAAAATCGTTTAAACCTTCCTTATGTGGAAGTGAAAGATCTTAAAATAACTCTTCTTTTGAAACATAAATCTAATTATAATTTATTGGCATGTTTACAGCCTTGAAGTCCCAAAAATAGAATATCCGTACTCTAATTTTTAACTAAGACATTTTATAACTTTTGTATTACATCCCCCAGTAACAACAATAAAAACATGATAATACAATTTATCTGTGTAGTCAACTAAACAGAAAGAAAAATGAAACATATTTATATAACTATTCTACTAAAATTTTCAAAAATTTTTCACACAAAAATATACAAATTTTTAATGTGAAATGACATGGACAACAAGTGTCATTAATTTAGGATTCTGTGTGGTTAAGGGGGATATTTACTTGATGAAAATTTGTATTCCCCGTTAAAATGGAGGAAAACAGAATTTCATGAAGCACTGATTTTTGAGAGATCCGAATCGAGTTGTGTGAAGATGTTTACCTCAGCATCAGTTGGGAGTGAGGGCGAAGTAACTTGAACTTTTTTTTCTCAACACAGTGAGAAAAATTTTCTAAACTATTTTTGTTTTATCCTCTCTGGATCTCTCAATTTTTCTAATAACAGGAGAGCATTTTTTTTCCTACCCAATCTTTTATTTACTAATCGATGGTGAAATCTCAGCCCCTTTCCAGCTGGAGGGGGAGAGACACAGATCTCGTCAAAACTGACGGAGTTTAGTTGGTAATCATAAAACACAAAAAGCGATGCAAAAATCAGTGCTCCTAGGTTTTATACATGGGTAAGAGGGCTGTCATATTGCATTCCTTGTATTCCTAAGCCTCATCACAAATAATTTAATACTCATCGAAAATCGTTTAAACCTTCCTTATGTGGAAGTGAAAGATCTTAAAATAACTCTTCTTTTGAAACATAAATCTAATTATAATTTATTGGCATGTTTACAGCCTTGAAGTCCCAAAAATAGAATATCCGTACTCTAATTTTTAACTAAGACATTTTATAACTTTTGTATTACATCCCCCAGTAACAACAATAAAAACATGATAATACAATTTATCTGTGTAGTCAACTAAACAGAAAGAAAAATGAAACATATTTATATAACTATTCTACTAAAATTTTCAAAAATTTTTCACACAAAAATATACAAATTTTTAATGTGAAATGACATGGACAACAAGTGTCATTAATTTAGGATTCTGTGTGGTTAAGGGGGATATTTACTTGATGAAAATTTGTATTCCCCGTTAAAATGGAGGAAAACAGAATTTCATGAAGCACTGATTTTTGAGAGATCCGAATCGAGTTGTGTGAAGATGTTTACCTCAGCATCAGTTGGGAGTGAGGGCGAAGTAACTTGAACTTTTTTTTCTCAACACAGTGAGAAAAATTTTCTAAACTATTTTTGTTTTATCCTCTCTGGATCTCTCAATTTTTCTAATAACAGGAGAGCATTTTTTTTCCTACCCAATCTTTTATTTACTAATCGATGGTGAAATCTCAGCCCCTTTCCAGCTGGAGGGGGAGAGACACAGATCTCGTCAAAACTGACGGAGTTTAGTTGGTAATCATAAAACACAAAAAGCGATGCAAAAATCCGTGCTCCTAGGTTTTATACATGGGTAAGAGGGCTGTCATATTGCATTCCTTGTATTCCTAAGCCTCATCACAAATAATTTAATACTCATCGAAAATCGTTTAAACCTTCCTTATGTGGAAGTGAAAGATCTTAAAATAACTCTTCTTTTGAAACATAAATCTAATTATAATTTATTGGCATGTTTACAGCCTTGAAGTCCCAAAAATAGAATATCCGTACTCTAATTTTTAACTAAGACATTTTATAACTTTTGTATTACATCCCCCAGTAACAACAATAAAAACATGATAATACAATTTATCTGTGTAGTCAACTAAACAGAAAGAAAAATGAAACATATTTATATAACTATTCTACTAAAATTTTCAAAAATTTTTCACACAAAAATATACAAATTTTTAATGTGAAATGACATGGACAACAAGTGTCATTAATTTAGGATTCTGTGTGGTTAAGGGGGATATTTACTTGATGAAAATTTGTATTCCCCGTTAAAATGGAGGAAAACAGAATTTCATGAAGCACTGATTTTTGAGAGATCCGAATCGAGTTGTGTGAAGATGTTTACCTCAGCATCAGTTGGGAGTGAGGGCGAAGTAACTTGAACTTTTTTTTCTCAACACAGTGAGAAAAATTTTCTAAACTATTTTTGTTTTATCCTCTCTGGATCTCTCAATTTTTCTAATAACAGGAGAGCATTTTTTTTCCTACCCAATCTTTTATTTACTAATCGATGGTGAAATCTCAGCCCCTTTCCAGCTGGAGGGGGAGAGACACAGATCTCGTCAAAACTGACGGAGTTTAGTTGGTAATCATAAAACACAAAAAGCGATGCAAAAATCAGTGCTCCTAGGTTTTATACATGGGTAAGAGGGCTGTCATATTGCATTCCTTGTATTCCTAAGCCTCATCACAAATAATTTAATACTCATCGAAAATCGTTTAAACCTTCCTTATGTGGAAGTGAAAGATCTTAAAATAACTCTTCTTTTGAAACATAAATCTAATTATAATTTATTGGCATGTTTACAGCCTTGAAGTCCCAAAATAGAATATCTGTACTCTAATTTTTAACTAAGATATTTTATGAAAATGAATAAGTTTCAATGCTTTTATTAATACAAAAGTAATTTTATAACTTTTGTATTACATATATATATATATAAGTTTAAAATGAAGATAAAACAAAGGTAAATTACAGACAAATGAAAAAAGGAGGGGGGGGGGGAAATAATAATATTGACAAACAAACAAACAACTGGAGAAAGAAAAAGAATTAATTAATTAAAAAAAAAAGAAAAAAAAAAGGATAAAGTTTTTTTAAAAAACCGGAAAATAAAAGATATAATATTTTCATCAGCCCACACGATTATATCCGAAAAAGAGTGCTTTCTAATATTGTATCAATATAGCCAAAGCAAAATATATCAATACAATAGTGTGAGGAGCACTCAAATTATTTTTTTTTTTTTTTACAAAAATTAAGACAAAAAAAATTAAACACAATAAGTAAAAATAACACGTAAAAACAGAAAATAAAATATAAAGGAAGAGCAGAATAAAACAAAATCTATAAAGCGAGCAGTGAAATATAGCAAACTTACATGAACGGGAAATTTTTCAAGAATGATTTAAAATGTTTACGTAACAAGATTGCCAGATTGCAAAATATGAAAACAAAAGCGCAAATTGAGTGTAACTAGAGGAGTTTAAAGTACGTTCTTGCTGCATTACTAAAGTCCGTTTGATTTGTTAGTTACCAAGGAGGGGTCAGAAAACGGATGTGCGCGAGGTAATATTATACTGGATAATTTAAAGAAGTTGACTATAAATAATTTTAGAAAATAAATATTTATTTAAGAAAAAAATATAAAATAGAAAAGAGAAAGAAACATGAATTGCCAGTTTTGCACATAATTTTAGCCACGGATTTGCCCGAAATGGATTTGCACAAGGAAAAATTATATAAATTGACAAAGAAATCTTTTTAGTAAATAATTTTAGCCACGGATTTGCCCGAAATGGATTTGCACATGGAAAAATTTTATAATTTAACAAAGAAATTTATTAGTAAATAATTTTACCCGAAATGGATTTGCACATGGAAAAATTTTATAATTTAACAAAGAAATTTATTAGTAAATAATTTTACCCGAAATGGATTTGCACATGGAAAAAGTATATAAATTAACAAAGAAAAAAAGAAAAACAACTTATTTTAGTAAATAATTTTAGCCACGGATTTGCCCGAAATGGATTTGCACATGGAAAAATTTTATAAATTAATAAAGAAATTTTTTTAGTAAATAATTTTAGCTACGGATTTGCCCGAAATGGATTTGCACATGGAAAAGTATTATAAATTAACAAAGGAATTTTTTAGTAAAGGAATTTTTTTTAGTAAATAATTTTGACCAAGGATTTGCCCGAAATGGATTTGCACATGAAAAAATTATACAAATTAAGGAAGAAATATTAGTAAAAAATGTTTTTGGCCACGGATTTACCCGAAATGGATTTGCACATGGGAAAATTGTATAAATAAAGAAAATTTTTAGTAAATATAATTACAAAATATGCGATTAACTCAATGATTTTATATAGAATTTTATTACTTTAGTTGGGTATCTATTGTTTTTTTATCAAATTTTGAAAGAGATTATCGATTTGTTTTTTGGATAAATAAATATTACTACATATTCTTTTAATTCTATTAATTTCATTTCCAAGTAATTAGTTTATTTATATTAAAATCATTTCTTTTATCCTATAAATCAACAAAGCAGATATTTTCTTCTTTTATAATACCCAAATCCAAAAAATTTAAATTAATATTATCATCATGATTACGAAGCAAGATTAATTCCTCGGGGTAAATATTATTTAATAAAATAGTATAGTCTTGAAAATTAAAGATAATTAAGTCATCAATATATCTAAAAACAAATTTAATACTAAGAGTGTAATCTTTTTCATAATAATGCAAAAATTAGTTAGCTAAGAGAGATGAATAATTAGAACCTTGTGGTATTCCATCAATTTGAAGAAAAATATCTCTCCCATTGCAAAGATAATTATTAAAAAGACAAAATTAATCAGAATTTCCCAATAATCAAAATCGCAACAAAGGATATTTTTGAAATCATAGTAATAATTCAAAAGGACATCTTTTAGTTTAGAAAGGGGAATGCTATTGAAAAGATCCTGGAAATCAAAAGTTGCAATAGAAATAATTTTATTATGTTTAATGAAATCTAAAATCGGTTGATTATTAGTGATAATCCAAGAGAAGCCTTCTTTAGAAATACTGTTAATAATTTTATTTAAGTTATTGTCTTATTGTTTTTTCTAATTTTTTTTTGTATTTATTTATTTTACTATATATATATAATAATTTAAAATATATAGGTACTTAACTTTAGCACATATAAAGCTTCTAACTTTTTATATTTTACTTTTAAATTTTTATAATTTTAACTTCTTTTGATAACCTAAAGAACAACCTGGAGTAAAACAGCAAGGTATATTTAATGATTCAGAAGAAAGAAAATTATTATTTATTAGCATGGTAAAGAATCTTCATTTTTTAGAAGACAAAGCTAAACCATTGGAACTTTCAGAATATACTGCATAATCAGCTGCCTAGCAACACTGAGAAAGACACAAAATAATTTAGAGGCCAACGGAAGATGTGTATCCTACATTATAAACTAAATAGCGGTGAATATCTGGTACTGAGGGTAGAGGCAGAAGAGACAGTTTTGAGCCTGGACATTTATGATTTGTTAGTTGTAAAGAGACATAATGAAAGATTTTTCAAATAGTAATTGTTGCAAGAGGTACCAATTGTCCTTTTCCTCATATATTTTAAGCATACTAAAATATATACTACATTTAATCACTGTCAATTAATTTCTTTCCATTGTTTAAGTTACTAAAACATTTTGCCAAAAAAATCAATATTTTGGCATCCTTTTATTAAAAAACTTAAAATTATTTTTATAAAGAAAAATAAAGTGGATATGTTTACATAATATAATTTTTTCTCAAAATAGATATGGATGTAATTTTGTTGCAGTATTACATTCATGATTATAGTAAAGACAAAAATGAAAAAAAAAAAAAAAAAAAACTTTAAGAAATAATATTGTATAAAAATTTTCTCAATCAGGGAATCAGTTAATTACATAAAGCTGTAAAATTTTCTTTTGCTGGCAATTTAAACAGTTATTTTATCTAAATTTAAGTATTTATAACATTCTTTTGTTAGTATTCTCTTGTTTACAAGAAAATAAAATTTTATAAAAGAAAAAACTTTATGTTGGTATATAGCATTAAAATTTGTAAGCAGTTTCAAATAGAGGTTTAACGTATTTAATAGCATTCAATACTTGACTCATTTAGTAGCTTGGACTAAATCCCAATTTATTTGTTAAATATTATTATTTCTGATTTAATTTGGAAAATATTAATATTCGGCATCCATAAAGTAATATAGTTGCTAGTGGGAAATAATGATAAAACCTCTCTTCTCAAGATTCATCATGAATTCTTTCATGATTAATATATACAGTTGCTGGAATAATAATAACATTTAACAAATATTTTGTATACATTTGCAGTATTACATTCATGATTATAGTAAAGACAAAAATGAAAAAAAAAAAAAAAAAACTTTAAGAAATAATATTGTATAAAAATTTTCTCAATCAGGGAATCAGTTAATTACATAAAGCTGTAAAATTTTCTTTTGCTGGCAATTTAAACAGTTATTTTATCTAAATTTAAGTATTTATAACATTCTTTTGTTAGTATTCTCTTGTTTACAAGAAAATAAAATTTTATAAAAGAAAAAACTTTATGTTGGTATATAGCATTAAAATTTGTAAGCAGTTTCAAATAGAGGTTTAACGTATTTAATAGCATTCAATACTTGACTCATTTAGTAGCTTGGACTAAATCCCAATTTATTTGTTAAATATTATTATTTCTGATTTAATTTGGAAAATATTAATATTCGGCATCCATAAAGTAATATAGTTGCTAGTGGGAAATAATGATAAAACCTCTCTTCTCAAGATTCATCATGAATTCTTTCATGATTAATATATACAGTTGCTGGAATAATAATAACATTTAACAAATATTTTGCACACTATGGGAAGCAACTTTGTGCTCAGTCACATTCGTCAAAGGATTTTAATGTTTACTAGATAATGTTAACATTCATCAGATTATGGCATTTACTGCAGAATTTTGAGATTATTGATGTTCAATATTTTTTCTTTCAGTGTAACAACTATATAAATAAAATTTTTTCTGAATAAGTATTTTTTTAGAAAAGTTTATTGTAATAAACAAAATGTTATAAGAGTAGATCTTTAATAGCTAAAAAAATTCTAGGCATGAAGCTGATTGTGTGCTTCAGCTCATCTCCCAGTTAACCTAAGTAAATGTTAGAGTATTCTCTTGAGCTGTTTTTATTTATAAAATTTATATAAGCCAATTAATGAAAGTAGCTTAAAGTTCAATCTGTGAAGTACTTTTACATGCGCTACTTCTTGAATAAATAGAAAGATTTTTTTCATTATGAATGTAATTATTTCTATTAGACATATAGCCAATTGCTCTACAGGTGTTTTGCAAACTCATGGGTAAAAATTTAAGAGGATAAAAAAGATCCAAACAAGCAATTTAACTACACAATGCATCAGCCATAGAGCAAGTGATGAGTGGTAATGCAGTTGTTACACTTTTGACATAGCAAGCAGCACACGTTATTTAATTGATGTTAAATTGATTTAGTATTTCCTTCATCCATTTGGTGTTTCGTTCTTTTATGTAACAGTAAAGGATATCTTCTAATGGTCCACTGCTTGCTCTACACAAAAGCCTTGTATGGTGAAAATTGCACTTGTTAAAATGTTTTTATCAACCCTAAAATTTTCCCCCAGGAGTTTTGTAACACCCTGTATTTATGCAATTACTATGCATTTATCATTCAAAAAGTTTATAAAAATTATAATTGATAACACATCCAATTGTAGTACAATATTTCAACATAGATTTTGTGATATTTCAATATTTCAACATAGATTTCTCACATACCCAAAAATAAAATAGAACTTCAGAACATTTACTTAAAATATTGAAATTATTCATATGACTCTTTTAACTAATCATGCACTTTAGAGAGAAAGTTAATAAAATGCCAATAAAATAAAAAGATTTCTTCAAACAATTTTAGGAACATGTTTTGAACAAATAGTCAAAAGTGTACAGAGTAACAAATAATCAAAAAAAGGAAAGAAAGAAAAAGTATGTACCCTTTCTTTCTATGAACAGATTTGTTTCTCCATGGTGGATCCAAAAGAATAAGATCAAATTTGTCTAAAAAAATTTAAAAAATACAATTTCATTAATAGCAGAAGAAAAATAGAAAAATGAATGCTTTTTTTTGCAATTAATAAAAGATAACTTTTACAGCTTGAGTACTTCTTTGCTTGAAGGAAATGCAAAAGTATATATTTTTTTCTTATTATTATTTTCCCTATAAGAAATGAATTATAAATTAAGTAATAACAAATATTTATTTATAAGAAATGAAAAGAAAAAGCTGTTCTAAGTAATCAAGTGCTCTGAATTTAAAAAGCAGTTCTTTAAATCAAATATTTTTTTTTATTTATTTAATTTACTAATGAAATAAAACAGAATTTTACTTGAATGATCCAGAAGAAAAGATATTTAAGAAAAACATTTAGCTTTTATGATTAAACCATTTTTATCTCTTTAGATATAAAAAATATAGTAAAAAAAAAAGATTTTTGTCAGTAAATGATTAGACACTTGTTTAAAGAAATTAAATTTTTTCACTCCTCATAATACAAACAGTAATATCAAGACATGTGTATTACAACTATAGATTAACCTTTGCAATGCATGCACATTTATTTCAAGACATCATTTCTTAATTAATATGGAAAGTCGACCATTACCATAACTATCGTTTGTTGTTTAAAAAAAAATATATAAATGTATAAGTATTGGTTTGTTTTCCATAGTGCCTATAAGCCCCTTTCAAGAATCGAAAAATAAAATGTCTGGCAAATTCTCTACAATCATGAAATTTATAATCGATATAAGCAACCAGACATAGTAAAAGTCATCAAATTAAATCGAATAAGGTATCTTGGTTACTTGTTTCGTTCAGAGCATTAAACCAGTTATAACTCTCTACAAGCCGGGTCACACTAAAAACCAGGGAAAACTTCTACTTGGATTGCTTGATGACAATAAAAAAGATTTGAAAGCACTTAAAGTAACTAATTGGAGAAAACAGTTATCTGTCAGACTCGATTGAACGAAACTTGTTGGGATGGGCCTGGCCTGTTTAGGGCTAGAGTGCCAAGAAGAAGAAACATTCTACAAACCAGGTGTGTTTGTATGCATATATGTATGCAAATATAATGAATAAATTCTTAGAATATGTTTAGAACATATTATATAATGAATACATATATAGAAAAATAATTTCAATACATTAGTTAGAAGAGTAACAAGCTATTACTACATATATATAAATTATTTAACAGAACAGATTCTACAAAAAACAAATGTCAATATTATATTGATAGTATACAAATAAAATTACGATTAGAATCCAGTAATTAAATATGAACCTCTTCAGTTAAAATTGTATTTTAACTCAATGTTATTATTATAAATAAAGAAATTCAGCGAATATTTACTTCGTACCAAAAGTATTAAACATGAAAAATACTGTTTATTCAATATTTGAATATTATGAAAATTGTGTTTTATTAAAAGTAAATTTCAAAGTGCTGACTTTGTTTTTTTTGTTAATAAATATACTGAGCAAGTTTATACATTATTTTATGACAATTCTAATCATGAATTTATAATTTTGAGTTTGATTAAAGATTTTTAATGATAGTGTATATTTCAAAGTTAAAATTTATAAATTTTGTTAAATTTAAAAGAGTAGGGATGCTTTTTGCTCATGATACTTTTATATTTTATGAAGAGTAACAATGGGAAAATATGAGAAATAAAAGTAGAAAAAATATTTTTCTAAAAAAAATTGTCAGAGTGAATTCTCTACATGAAAATAGTTATTTTAATGGTAGATTTGCACAAAAAAAGCTATTAAATTAATACAACCTTCTAATAGATGAAGATCTTTTACATCAGATAGATGAAATGTTGATCGAGCAGGTATGATATATTCTTCAGTTCGATATGATGTTAATGTTGAAAAATCACACTGGTTTTCATGAGAAATGATCTGTGTTTCAAAAGCTAGACAAATATGGAACATTATTACTATATTTTTGTAAATTAAGATGTTATCCTTCAATTCGACTGAAGTGCTGCTTACATAAAACACAATACTTTTTGAAAAAATTACTCATAAATTATAATAAAATAATTTTTAAAATTTTTTTTAAGGCAACTTAATGAATTAAAATTACATTTTAACAACTTTGTTTTTCAGAATAGATACATAAAATTTCTAAATAATTACAGTTTATACTTTATACTCTTATATGGTTTTAACGTGACTCAGAAGTTAAGAAAACATTGATTGAAATAAAAACTGTAGTTATTAAATTTTAACTGCCTTTCAAACTCAGTTCCAAGCCTTAATTTAATGTTTCTATTAAAAGTTATAATTCTAAAAATATAATATTTTGCTATTTCAAAAACAAATAAAATTGAAACGATATCCTCTTTATGATATTGTACTTAATCATAATAAAAATGTTTATAAAATTTTATGTGGCATAATTTATCATGGCATAATAATATTGAGATTATTTAAAAGCCTCCTGGTGTAATAATGGATACTACCTAGAATACCTTATTGAGCCAGGAGCTCAATTCATTTATATATACAAAACATTTTAAACAAAAAATGTCATGAAATGAAAGAATGCTGATTTAAAAACATTAAAAAATGTTGCTTTTTATAAAATATAAGAAGGAAAAAAAAAGTTCTACAGATCACACAAGTTTAATATCTTGGAAAAAAGAAGATCAATAAATAGTTTTATAAAAAATTAACTTGTCCTATTATTTATCTTTTTGATGCAGGAAAACTAATTAAAAATAATTACTATCTGTAAATTTCAAAATTACATATTAAACTTATTCTAGAGGTTAAATGATAAATTTAATTTAAAAGTGGTAACTTATTAATACAATATATGAAAACGCTAGAGTTACAAAACATACAAAGTGGAGTAACCATTTTGGCAGATTCTCGAGCTTCAACATTATTTTGAAACCACTCATTACTGCTAATGTCGGAATCATCTAAATAATTAATGGAATAAGCTTGCTGGATTAAGGCATTGGTAGCAGTTTCAATAATTGAATCTATCTATGAGAAAAAATAATAAAAATATTTAAAACACTATTAAAAGAAAATAATTAAGAATAAATAAAATACACAGTTTATCATAGAAATCTAATATTTCTAATGCTTACATGTGAATTGAAGACTGCAGGCAGTTCTTTCTTTTTTTTATTTCGTTTTTTCTCTTCTATACTCTAGGAAAAGAAAAAAAAACTTTTTAAGTTTTTAAACTTCTAAACAAAAATATTAAAATTATTGTTATACGATTCTGAAATTAGTAACCATTTTGGCACCTTCCTGAAAGTATTCTATAAATTAAATCCATGTTTTTCACTAGAGATTAGTAAAAACTACAGAAAAATTAGAAGATAAAAAATGGTGAGACATACACAGGAAAAAGTAAAACACACATAATAAAATAAAAATTTTATTTAATTTAATGAAATAAAATAGATATATTTCATCGAATTATAAACTAAAATTAAAAAAAAAAAGAAAAAACAATCTTACAAAAAGAAAAAAACAAAACAACCCTGCAGTATTTAAGTCAGATAATTATATGTGCAGGTGCATAAGACTTAATTTTCCACACAATTTAAACAAAACTTGTTTAGACGGATAACTATTATAATTTACTTTAATTATAAAAGCATTTTAAATTTATTCATAAATTAAGAAAACTTTATGCAGAAATGTAAAAAAAAAAAGAAAGAAAAAAAGTACAGTTTTATTAACATTAACTAAGAAATTGACTACAAAAAGTAATTTTAACAAGGTTCAAAGCAAAAATGACTTTTAAGAAAAATATTCTTTTTTTTTCTTCTTTTACCAATGAAAGTAAACTGAGCTACAGTCAGCCTGTATTAACTCAAACCCTGGTTTTTACAAATTTTTTGATAACTTAATTAAAAAAAAAAAAAAACTTGATTAAACATTTTTTTTACTCCTAAATATGTCACACATTTAAAACTATTGTTCACACAGAAAGTGAATTTTACAAAATATCATACATAATATTCTCTTGAACTGTGTCTTCTGCAGACTGTAAAGAAGTAGCTATACTATTATCTAGACTTCAGATATTTTATGTTCTCAATCAGAAAAAAAAAGTAATGTTAAAAAAGAAAAAACCATTTAAGGTTTTAAATATGAAAATTATTACACCACCATTAAAAGTGTTTACCAGATATAAATGAACACAGTCAGTGTCATTAAAGTAACAGAGAAATTTTTAAAATTAAGTAAAATACTTTTTATAATTTTTAAATGTTAAAATGCAAACCATGGATAATGACATTTTATAATCAGTCTATAATAAAAACATAAAACATTGTTTTCTAAATTCTGATACATTCCACTTTTCTTATGAAAAATTGCATAAATTTGTAGTTGCTAGGAAGATTGCTATACCTACAACAACCAATAATTTATGACATTCATTACCTCCCCTGAGAAGACATCATTTACTAAAGAATAAGCGATTTTATGTATTTCGAATTTATTTTTGTTACAAGATGAAATTGAATTTTTTTCTTATTTCTAATTTTACTTAGTAAAAAGGTCAGAGTCAGTATTTAGAAAAAAAAAAAATACTAAAAACAAACGCAACACATTTAATAAAATTTAGTAATAAAAATTTAATATTTTCTAATATATAGTGTTATCTGCTAAACACATTTATACTAAAAGAGAAAAAAGGTCATTTAATCTAGATAACTTAACTTCATAAGTATTCACTTGGATTTTCAATAGAAACTTTAATAGAAAAAAATGAATTGAACAAGCAAATTGATAAAATTAAACAAAAAAGTTTTTTATTTAAAAAAAAGTTTATGTATAGACATATGCATTGTATTTACAAATCTTACTTATTTATTTTGTCCAGAATCTAAATATCACCATGGCAACGTTTACTAGTGGTTACAGTTAAGTAACGTGGACAAGCTTTGTTCTATGTAAGCTAAAAGCATGCGTACAATACTATAAACACTCTCAAAATGGCTGCAAGGGTAGCAGATGGAAAATGTAAACAAGCAACTTTTCTCATTTGTTATTGTTTGATCATATTGAATTTGTATTTACATACAAAATATTAACATAGGCAGTGCATTTAAATAGTTACATATTACCAATTTAAAAATGAGTGAAGTTAGTGAATGGGTGAGCGACGAGCTTCATAACATTCTAGGATTTAGTGATAAATATGCAGCGGAGTTTTTAATGAACTTAGCTACTAAAAGTACTAGTGCAGAAATATTGGTGGATAAAATCCGAGACACTGGAACTTTATCAATTAATTCTAGCGTTATTAAATTTGCAAATGAGTTATGGGGAAAGGTACCACATGCTGAAATCAAAGAAAAACCCGCTAGAGTCCGAGAAAGAGAAATCGTAGAAACTTATAAGAAAAATATGAGTTATAAACTCATTGAAGATGAGGATGATTATACGCCTACTTACGAAACAAAAGAATCTAAAAAAGGAAAAAAGCGTAAACATTTAAGGGAGAGAAAAGAATCTAGTTCTGATAGCGATGATCAAAAAGTTAGACAATCGAAGATGACACAAGAATCAGATTCAGAGAGTGATTTTGAAAAACAAGAAAGGGAGCGTTTGGAAGATTTAAAAGAAAGAGATGAGTTTTCTGCACGTTTGAAAAAGAAGGATAAAGAAAAAACTCGAAATATTGTTGAGAAATCTGACAGAAAAGCGTTTGAGGAAGCTGCAAAAAGATTACGCTTGGAAGCTGAAGACAAAAAGAAAATAGTACCAAAATTAAGAGTAGAATCTCGTAGAGAATATTTAGCCAAAAGAAAAGAAGATAAATTGATAGAATTAGAAGGTGATATACAAGATGAAGAATATTTATTTTCAGATGTCAAATTAACTGAAAAAGAGAAAAAGGAGCTTCAATATAAAAAGAAAATTCTTGAACTTGCTAAACAACATGACAAAGCAAAACAATTAGAAAAAATTGATCGCTATCATATCCCTGAAGCATCTAGAAAAGAGCCACCTAAAAAGTATGAAGAGGTTGATGAAAAAGAAAAAGCACCAAATGCTGAACAATTAAAATGGGAACAAGAGAGATTGGGTTTTGCACAAATGAGTTTTGGTGCTAGAGATGCAAAGAAAAAACGTAAAGATAAAGAGTATGATTTAGTGTATGACGATGCTATTGAATTTGTTCAATCTATAAAAATGGCTGGTACAACAAATACATCAGCTCCCAGCGATGAATTGTCAGAAAGGGACAAAAAGAAACTTAGCATACAAGAAACAAGAAAAAGTCTACCAATTTATCCTTTTAGAGAAGACTTATTGAATGCAATTGAAAATCACAACATTCTTATTGTTGAAGGAGAAACTGGATCTGGTAAAACAACTCAAATTCCACAATATTTACACGAAGCAGGATATACTAACGATAAGAAAAAAGTAGGTTGTACTCAACCAAGGCGTGTAGCTGCAATGAGCGTAGCAGCAAGAGTTTCAGAGGAATTATCAGTTAAATTGGGAAATGAAGTAGGTTATAGTATACGATTTGAAGATTGCACATCCGAGAGAACTATAATTAAGTACATGACTGATGGTATGTTACTCAGAGAGTTTCTTTCAGAACCCGATTTAGCATCCTATAGTGTAATCATAGTAGATGAAGCACACGAACGTACATTACACACTGATATATTGTTTGGTCTTGTAAAAGATATTGCACGTTTTAGACCTGATTTAAAATTATTAATATCTAGTGCCACGTTAGACGCTGAAAAATTTTCACAATTCTTTGATGATGCACCCATTTTTAGAATTCCTGGTAGAAGATTTCCAGTTGATATATTTTATACAAAAGCACCAGAGTCAGATTATATTGAGGCTTGTGTTGTAACAGTACTACAAATACATTTTACTCAACCACTGGGTGATATTCTTGTATTTTTGACTGGTCAAGATGAAATTGAAACTTGTAATGAATATCTTCTGGAAAGAACAAGGAAATTAGGTTCAAAAATGAAAGAATTGGTAATTTTACCGATTTATGCAAACTTGCCATCTGATATGCAAGCAAAAATATTTGAACCTACTCCACCGGGAGCTCGCAAAGTTGTAATTGCTACTAATATAGCAGAAACATCTCTGACTATTGATGGAATAATTTACGTAATTGATCCAGGGTTTTGTAAACAAAATAGCTTCAATGCTCGCACTGGAATGGAGTCACTTATAGTAGTACCAATCTCAAAAGCATCAGCCAATCAGAGAGCTGGGCGTGCCGGGCGTGTTGCTGCAGGGAAGTGCTTTCGGTTGTACACAGCTTGGGCATACCAACATGAATTAGAGGACAATACAATTCCTGAAATACAACGTGTTAATTTAGGAAATGCAGTTCTTTTACTTAAATCACTTGGTATCAATGATATCATGCATTTTGACTTTTTGGATCCACCTCCACATGAAAGTTTAGTTTTGGCTCTGGAACAATTATATGCATTAAGTGGTTTAAACCATCAAGGTGAGCTCACCATGATGGGACGAAAAATGGCTGAATTTCCAGTTGATCCCATGATGTCTAAAATGCTTCTGGCATCAGAAAAGTATAAATGTTCTGAGGAGATTCTTTCTATAGCTGCTATGTTATCAGTAAACAATGCAATATTCTATAGACCGAAGGACAAAATAGTTCATGCAGACACAGCGAGGAAAAATTTCTTCAGTAAAGGTGGTGATCATTTGACATTATTAAATGTTTATACTGCTTGGGTAGAATCTGAATATAGCACTCAATGGTGTTTTGAAAACTACATTCAGCATAGATCAATGAAAAGAGCTAGAGATGTCCGTGAACAGTTAGAAGGACTTATGGACCGCGCTGAAATAGAACTTGTGTCCAATCCTGATGATACTGTAGCTATTAGAAAGTCTATAACAGCTGGTTATTTTTATCATACTGCACGATTATCAAAAAGTGGACAGTACAAAACACATAGACATCAACAAACCGTAATGATTCATCCAAATAGTGCATTGTTTGAAGATTTACCTAGATGGTTATTATATCATGAGCTTGTAATGACTTCTAAAGAATTTATGAGACAAGTAATTGAGATTCAAGGAATTTGGTTATTAGAAGCAGCCCCTCACTTTTACAAAGCTAAAGACATTGAAGATTCATCCAACAAAAAAATGCCTAAAAATACTGGAAAAGCACAAGCAGATCTTGCTAGGAGTTATGATAGATAATTTTTTTAAGTAGTCTGTTAAAAGCTTATGTAAAAAAGTTTTTAATAATTTTTTTTAACAATGTGTAATTTAGTATAAGTTAAAGAGTTGGTTAAAAAATATTGTAAAACTGATAATTATTTTAATAAAAAATATCTATTAAAAAGTTAAATATTCTTAATGCTTTAGTCGTTGGCTGTTTTAGCAAAACCTATTTGGAGTATATAATGAAGTGTAAGTTTAATTTTTCTCATTTTAAACTAATGTTTTTTTCTTTACAGACCTATTTTTTAATTTTAAGACATGTATCTTAGATTAATAATTAGAGAGATTGTTTCTTTTGTGATTATATATTTATGAGAAGGTTTAAAGAAAGCATCAAATTGGAACATATTATATGGACAGTAGTCAAAAGTTGGGAACATAACACAGATCTAAACTTTAAGCACTGGAAACAATTGAGTTTAAATTAAATTCACAATAAAAAATTGAGAGTTAATTTTCAATTTTGTTTAGAGATAGGACTTAACATAAGTAAGTATTACATAAAGATAAATTTTTTTTTCAATCTAGAGCTAATTATGGATATTCATGATGTTAACCAAGTCAATGTAATATATATATTAAAAAAATGTCAGGTCTAGATATTAACAAGTTAAACTAAGAGTATAAAGTTTAAATAGAATGGTTACTTAATGAACTTTGATAAATGGCAACAAGATAAGTTATATTTTACTATGTGAAAGACTTTTAGAAAAAGCAAATTCGTGTTTTGATGCAAGTCCAGAAAAGTAATATATAATCATGTTATTATTTTAACAGAAAATTAAGTATGTGCTTTAAACTTATCTATACTTAGAAATTTTTTCCAAGTATTTAAGTGTTTTTCTTATAGTTTTATGCAATATTTCTGCAATAAAATTCTATTTTTCCGCATGTGAAATATAGGATTGTTCAAATTGTGACAAATGCAACACCGCTATTTTTTTTCCATAAATTTTTTACGATAAACAGCTGTCCTAAAATTCAATGAAAAAAATTATCAGTGTAAATTTTATTTAAATAGATATTGAATAAGAAGTGAATATTTAGAGCATACTATAACATAAAACAAATAGAATTCAGGATTAGCTGATGTTAACATTATTATTCCCACCTTAACACTTCTACTTATAAAATTAAAGGGTCAATGGAATCATGGTTAGAAGATCCAGAAGGATAAAATGTGAGCTGTTATTTCTCATTGTTATAGGAGATTGAGTGGTATGTTAGCAAAAAAGATTACAACAACTGAATTAAATTCTCAGTTGTATATATAATTTAAATTATGTTTTATTTTGTAATTTCAAATGGAGTTACAATATTTTTCTAATAATAATAACTAATGATCTAATAATAAAGATTTATATAATTATTTATTTTTTCATGTCTTTAAAGTATTTTGTTTAATGTTTTACTGAAATAAAATACAAAGTGAAAAACTAAAACGCAATATTTTATCTCATGCACTGTGTAGGAAGAAACATTTTTAAAGTAAGTACTATTAAATTTTCATAACGTTTTGAGATTTTTTTTAGGAAAAAGAAAGCTCTTGTTTATATTTAAATTATTTAGTGTATGAAAAAAATAATTGAATTATCCATTTACTTATTTTCAGAAAATGACACAAAATTTATCTAACCTTCTTTTCATAATCAGGTATTATGCTTCCCTTCATAATGTGGTTTATAATAAAAATGAAGTAATTTTTATATTATCTTCTTATCATTTGTTTATGAGTAATATTTGTAAATGAGAAAAAAACTAGTTTAAATTTGGGAAATTTCCTCAATTTTATAAAAATAAATAACATAATTGAAAATATTTTATACAATTTGATAAGTAGATATCTTATAATCAGGATTGTTAAAATACAAACAAACTTTTTTAAGCATTCAATATTTTTTTTTATTATAAATAACATAAAAATTTGTTATAATTTATGTTTAACTATAAATTAAACATATAATATCACAAATTTGTGCTAATCCAAAGCTTTATGTAATATCTGATTTTATTTGGAAATACAATTGAAAAGTATGTTTTAAAAAATATTCATACTTAAAATTTTTCTTTTCTTTGTGTATGAGAATAATTTAAAGACCCTATTTCTATTTAATGTGAACTTTTTAATAAACTCAAGACTATCAGGTTGCCTAATATAGTGGAAATGTAAGCAGGATAACAAAATATCTAGATAGTTTCACTTCCTCTATTGTATAATTAAAAAAAAAACATGTCATACATGAAAATAAATATATATATATATATAAAGAAATGCAAAAAATGCTCAATGTTAAACTACTCATGCGAAAGACTAATAAGAGTCAAAATGTACAAACAACAGTTTTCACATTCCTCATTTTGTCTCCTACAAACAGTCGGTTCTATTTTTTCTTGTTTCTTACTAGACTGGATAGTGGGGAGCCCAATATATAGTGTATATAATTGGAGAAAAGAATATTTCTCTTATTATTGTCAATGAAGCAATATTACATATTACAGTGTCTCAAGAACATGAAAGAATTTTATGCTCAAGCCTGAAGTGTGATGTCAATTTAATGTCACTATTATTTATCAGATATTTCAGGTGTTGTAGCCTTACAATAATGTTCTTTAGCTTAATAAATTTGTTCCGTTCATTCATTTTGAAGAGATTCTGTTGTTTAACTGATCACGTTCGGTATTTCAATCACATGGCAACCTTACCAATTATCACATACCAATTTCGCAGATTTTAGTATCACTAAAGATTTTAAATTTTATACTGAGAAATGGATAAAGAATTTTCTCTATATTTGGGATTTAGAAAAGATAACAATTTACTCTGATAGTTGAGGAATTTTATAATGCTTCTACATTTAATTTTTTTTAAACATAGTTATTTTAGTAATTATTTGTTTCATCTGTCTCTAATACAAAAAAAGGTAAATGAAATGTACAGTTAAACTATTCAAAGTAAAGCAGATTGCTCACCTTTTGTTATTTGTTTGAATTAAAATTTATGCCACAGGCGTCTATATACGCTTCGCTAAGCTGTGTTACCTGGCCCTGGCGTATATATATATACATGCCTTTCTCAAGTGTGGTGCATGCCTTTCTGCTATATGGTGCAATCAGTAAAACTAGTCCCCAGCTCTGGAGTGCAATAGAATAACCCTGAGAGAGTTTTCAAAGCATTTCAGACAAGAAGAGGGATTAGATTGAAAAGCATGCCTCTTCTTTTTCTCCAATACACACTAAAACTATGTGCGCCTCTGTGCTATCCAGTGGCACTGGGAGGGTGAATCTCGAAATTATAACAACGAAATAAAATCCTTCTATTTTAATGTGAAAACTAAAATAATAATTATAATTGCATGATGTTAAGATTTGAACAAGTCTGTTTCTGAATTTTCCAAGAAAATAAAAACTCTCAAATAAAGTAAATTGAATATAAAGTAAAAATTTACGTATTTCACTCAAAGCTATAATTTCTGTATTATAATTAATGTTTTTATACTAATATTTATATATTAGTGTATTTTTATATCTTAGTGTATATTTATATAGTGAAACCTCCAGGAAAGACCACCTCTATGGTCGATGTACAGGGTATCTGCACACCTGGTCATGAATTTTGGTATTGAACAAAATTTGTCATAATTTTAACTATTTAAGAAAAAAAAAAAAAATCATGGAAAGTCATGGATTTAGGCCGCCAAAATTTTTTAAAATGGAATTTACTCCACGCTCCCAATTTCATGGTGTTCTGAATATCTGAATTTGCAACAAAATCCTCACCCACAGTCATATTTTATTAAAATATAAAATGTTTTTATCATTTTCTTCAAAAATTATGGTATTCTTTCAAAAAATGAAAGAAAAAAAAAAATCATTTCTATAGCGAATTATCTTTTAAATTTCTGTGATTTCAACTTTTGTTATTATTATTTTTATTTTATCAATTTAAAATTCTAGCTTTAGCAAGCCAGTCATTGTCAAATTTTTTTAAAATTCCGAAATGAGAACAGAAAAATCAGGAGTATTTCTTTCCTTTTTTGGAACAAGAAAAGTATCTTTAGAATATAACTCTGCAGAAAAAATAATTATTTGCTTTTGTATTTTTTTCAGCTATTTTATTGTTTCAACTCTTTCTTTGCTCTATTTTTTAAATTTAAAATCAATAAATATGAAGATGCAGAGTATAACAGTTTTGGTTGTGCCTTTCATTTCAATTAATGTTATTATAATGCGTTTTTAAATTTATTGTTGTGTTTTTATCACAGAAAATAGTAACTTCGTTATGTCATGAAAAATTCTTGGTATTAATCATGGAAAGTAATGAATTTGAAAACCTAAATGTAGCAGATACCCTGTACGTAGCGACCTCCTCTATTTAGACCACTTTTGGGAGGTACGGAATTTTTTCCATAGACTTAGCGCTGAAAAAACCTTTAGGACAGACCATGAAAACTTCTCTCAGCGACCGGGCAAAACCTCTGCACCACATGAGGAAAAGGTTAAATAAGGAAACACGAAAAAATATTAACAAAACAAATAAGTAGGTTAAAATGTATTCTAAATATCTGTGTGTAGTTCTTATTTAGAGAGATTTTTTTGATATCTCTGGAAGAGATCTGGTACCTTATGTTGCAGTTAAATTGTTCTGAAGACAATTTATTTATTTTTAGAGTTAAATGATTTTTTTCATTCATCAATTATTTTTATTGGATAATTTTAGATTAGTTATAGAAATAATTATTTAATGGATTATTTTTAAAGTTAAACTAGAAAAAAAGTTATTTAAAAAAAAATTAAGCATCTCAAACAAACAAACCTCTTCTCTCTTAAAGCTAACTAATTTTTATGAAATATTAAATGCAAACTAAAAAACAAAATTTTTTATTTATTTAAAATAGTTCTATAATTTATAATTGGTAACCATCTGCCGTACCAAGAAAATAACACTGACTATAATTGAAATCATCTGCGAAAAATCATGTACCTTCGCTAACATTTTGAAATCAATGGAGGTAACCTCTAAAACGATCAATCTCCATTAACGACCATTTTACTATGAAACAGTGTGGTTGCTCTTGAGAGGTTTCACTGTATATTAATACATATCTGTATAATTAAATAGGACTTTGAAAAACTTATCTTGCATTATATCATGACTATCATAATAAGTTTAGATAAAAGTTTTTGACTGTTAAAAATAGATTGATGGTTTTTACCAGTTTTTGATGTTTCTCATGTATAAAACCCATCCCTATTGTAAATTAAGCTCATTACCATACAATCACTAAGATCTTACAGAAAAATACAAGAACAGGAATAATGAACATTAAGTAGATTTGGAGTAAACACAGGATTTTTGTTGTTGTATTTTTCTTCCCATTTTTTAATATTTGTTTTCTCTTTTTTTTAAAAAAAATGTATCGGCACTTTTATTATGACAACATATTAAAAAAAAATAAATAAAAATCACAACATATTTTTAAAAAATATAGAAAGCCAATATTATTTTCCATTTCTATCACACTTCCCCCCCCCTCTTCTTATAGTTATTATTCAATATTTTTTCCATTTTTTCTTTATTTTTATAAAACAGTGTTTCTGATAGATTTTTGCTCTTTTTCATTGTTTTTGTTGAAAAAGGAACTTGTCCTATAAATAAGGTAATATTAAAAACTGAAGTTTCAGCTTTAAAGTTTAATTTTATAAATTTTTTTTTTTTTTTATATATTTGTTATAGTTTCTTTCAACTTTGGTTTTATTTTTTATTGCAATTATTTCTTAAAAAAAAAAAAAAATATTTGTAATATTTCTTATTCATAACTATTACACTTTTATATCTCTTTATTATTTTTTATAAGCAGAAATTCTCAATAAACCTTTGTTCTTTTTTCAACATTTTTACAATGGCAAAGCATTTTTCTAATAAACATGATATAATATGGAAAACTAAGATTAAAATTTATTTTTTTTGTAACTTGTTAAGATTTTTTCTCTCTAGCAATATATCAGATTTTAATCGGATTAGTGAAGTCGAAGTTTTTATGTAATTAGTTTTAAGGTACTACTCCATTAAAAATTACATAAATATTTAAATCTAAGCCTTATAATAATGAATATTTAACCTTAAGTTAATAATTTGTTAAGGACAACATAATGATCATGAATATTTTTCATGACACTTAAAATGATTTAGTCTATTGTTCTCCAATTTATTGGAATTCTAGAAATTTGTAACTGTTTTCAGATTTTGATAGTGAAATTCCATCAAACCGTACTATGAACAGTCTGATGTAAAAATGCAACATTTAAAAAAAATAAAATAAAATAATAATAATTATCAATATGTAGTCTCAACCCTGCCAAATTTTAATATCTGTATTTTAATAAAACCATTTCAGTGTTAAGCTTCATTTTAGTAAGTAAAATGTATTAATTTTATACATAATTTAACTTAATTAAACAAGCAGCAAAGATAATTTTTATTTGTAGTCTTGAAAATTTTTTATTTCTGAAATTTGTGGATAAAAAAGGCAAATTATGGCCCAAAATTTGATATCAGTGTGTTTTTCAGGATCATCTATAATGAAACACCTTTCTAATAATTATAGGCAAGTACAAAAAATTGATAATATAGTTTTTGATAGTGATTACAAAGATAGTTTGCAAATTTTTACTTGAAAGAAGAACTTGGGATCAATGAGAAAAAGGTAAATATGAGACTAAGTAACAGCAAATTAGGTTAAGTAACAGCAGATTTATTAATGACGAAATTTCATTTCGTCAAAAAAAAATTCTTAACTTAAGACATAGAATTAAATAACAAACAAGTATAGTTTAACAAAGTATATTTCATATCGATCTAATTTCACTACCTGAATTTTATTTGTTTTAATCAGTTTACTATCTTGAAGACTTTTAGCATTTTTCAAAGCTACACTATTCATTAAAAAAGGCGTCCTTATGTCGAAAAATTCTGATTTAATTTCGTACTTATATATTTTATCTTTATTAACGCAAGTACTATAAATATTATCAAAGTATTTTTTGCAACATATAAACCACCCATAGTTATTTTGTATTATTATAGACATATTCGTACAAATTATTTACATTCGATAGCAAATAGTAATTACAAGTTGTTTATTAAATACGTTTCCGTATGTCTATTTTTGCTAGAAATAGCAAGTGTTTTTCGTATTAAGTATTTTGTATCTGTTACAGAATATTTGTTGCAAATGGCTATTGCTCAGCAGCCAAGGTTATTTATTGTTTATTGGAATTGCATACATTATCAGACTTGTCTGCTCAATTTAGTTTTATAAACCTTTGTCAAATAGAAGGACAGATAGCACAATACAGAGAAGGATAGCACGAAAATACATCCAGGATAACAGCGGGATTCGAACCATCTACCTCAACGCTTTGCACAGCATTTGTCGGGCAATACAGCTCGGCAAGGGAGGCCTCTCAAACAAGGTTGAACTTGATATTAGCCGTTTCATTTGAAACCATTTAGGAAGTATTCACACTTCATATCAGAGAATCGCATATGCGAGTTCGGAGAATGGAACGAGAATCTGATTAGTTTTTCGAATGTAGATATAATTCACTAATTAAATTCCCACTCACAACTCCGAATTCACATCCGTGAATTTTTCCCATACAGTGTGAATGGTCCATTAATTAAGATCTGAAATTATTTTTGGATTTGTAGCACCAAGTTTACTTTACTTTATTTGCAAAAACTGGGCACCTGGGCCGCGCAGTGGCCCCTATCCCATTCATCATGAAAATATACAACAATGAGTTAAACATTTTGAATTTAAGCAGTCGTTGTGGTAGCTTTACAACAAAAAATAGCCATGATTAGAAAACAAACTTGAGCAGAGGTATTTACATAAATTGCAGTGAGTATTTACAGAAATTAGTAGCCTTGATTAGAAAATTTTACAGACTTGAACAGAGATGTTTACCATGAAAATATGTACAGTAAATTGAATATGAGCATAAATAAATGATGATTATATATATACAAAAGTCGTGATTCAAAGACGTGATGATTTTACATAAATTTTTTACAAGCCTTGGTGGCGCCATCTGGTAAGATCGACTTCAATTTGAGGGCAGTATGCGGTATTTATTTTGAAAATCAGTATGGAAAGTTAGAGTTCCGAGTAATAATAAAAGTTCAAAACAAGACAAAAAAGATGTTACTGTGCAAGAGTAGCTTCCCCCATTAGCCTCTGAAGAAGATGGAGCATTTCTTGACTTTTTAGAAGTTCTTGCAGTTCCTTAATTATTGTAACCAGCCTTTGAGCAAGTCCAGTTGTTGTTGATGGCAAGGCACGAGTTCCCCTCCTGCCGGGACGGGCACTGCACCCTGTGTAGTTGGCGGTATGGGAATTTCCGCAGTTGCAGCACTTTGGTGGTGCATTATTATCCTTTTGGCACTGGTATGAACGATGTTTGGCGGCACATTTTACACATCTTGATGGTGAGTTACATGAACTTTGACTGTGGCCAAATTCCTGGCAGTTATAACACTGAATTGGGTTTTGCCCACCTCGGAATCTTTCAATAGTGGAGGAGCCTGTAGGTCCCGCCCACTTTTCTCTGAAACTGAATTATCTTTTTCGTTGTGATGTCTGATTTCGCCAGTTCCAGAGACATATGATCAGTATAGAATCCAACTGGAAGACCACGAATAAGAACTTTTATATGCTTAGTTGGTTGAACTTTTGCTGGAGTTGTGGGTGGTTCTACAGTTGAACTGGAAACCTCCTTGGGTGGAGCTAAGTCAGTATCAGGTTTAGATTCAGATGGTTGTAAGAAGGTGGCGGTATCTAGCGGTGAAGAATGGTTACTATTTGTGGTCATGATTAAATTTTCTTCAGCTTTTTTGGCTTTCTTTTTCTTCTTCTTTTTCATCTTTTTCAAAGGGGGTTCTGCGATAATTTTTGTTGAGCTTTCGGAATCTATGGTCGACTCCTTCCCCGACTGTTTCATAAGTTGGCCGCCTTCATAATTTTCTCTATCAATGACATCAGCTGATGTTGTCGGCATTTCAGGCTCACTTGGCTCAGACATGGGAGGAATTTTGTTGCCTGCTGCCTCTATCATTTCGTTCGCTATCCTTTGGTTTTCTTGAATTTTCCTTTGGCCTTCCTTCAATTTCTTTCGAAATTCTTCCATTTTCCTATTCAAGTCAGGAAACTTTGCCCAGATTGTCTGTTCGGCTACGGCATCGTTGGTGGTAGTATCGGTGCATTTCTCATCGTTCTTTGAGTCACGTCCTGGTCTTTCGGTTTGACGCTTTCCGCCACGTCCGTGATGGTGGTAGGTAGCCATGTTGCATAAATGAGTTGTTATCTTGAATAATAATAAATCATAAATTGATGACTACAATAGGCAGAAACTATTTAACTTAACTGGAAACCATACACAAACTCTTAAAACAATAAACTTAAGTAGAAACTGACATAATTGCAAGAGCTAAGAGCCCTGGTCAAAGAGCTACCATCTAAGCAAATGGGGGTAGCACCAAGTTGTTGTAGTTGTAGTTCATTTACGTCGCACTAGAGCTGCACAATGGCGGGCTATTGGCGATCGAAATGGACTGCAGGTGGCGTAGAGTAAAACTCTCTACCTATGGCAATACTTCACATGCTTTCCCCATTAGCGTGTGGAAAGTCATAGAGGAAGGAAGTAAGTTAGTTTCTCTCTTGATTTTCATATAGACTGAAATCTTTTAACTTGGAAAACAATATGGAACTGAAAACTACATTAAACATAGTTCTAATGAAAAGTATCACGGAAATTTTAAAAATATCTTTATGAAATAAAAATGAAAAATATTAGTAGTACATTCCTACACAACTATAAAGAGGAGGAGAGGGAAGGGAGAAGGGCTAAAGGCATGAAACCGGTCTCTCCCCAGATGGCGCATTCGAGTGTTGCGATCGCCAATTGGCGACGGTCTAGGAAACATCCCTGAGAATGATCCGAAGACATGCCATCACAATTTTAATCCTTCGCAGAGGGGATGGCACCTCCGCTTCGGTAGCCCGACGACCTGCACGCAAAGTCGAGCACTTTACGGTAGAACAGTTTAACGAGGACCAATACCGCACACCCTCGGTCCCTATGCAAGCTGATCCAAGTGGTCCCCCCACCCGCACACTGACCGCAGCCGGTGATGCTCGACTTCGGTGATCTGCTGGGAACCGTGTCTTAACGATCAGTCCACTGCGGGACTTGTAGCACCAAGAGTTTGAAGGTTAAGTGTTCCGCAGTGGACTGATCGTAAAGACACGGTTCCCAGTAGAACACCAAAGTCAAGCATCACTGGCTGCGATCAGTAAGCGGATGGGTGACCACTTTGAACAGCCTACGTAGGGACCAAGGGTGGGTGGTATCGGTCTTCATTAAACTGTTCTACCGTAAAGTGCTCGACTTCATGCGCACGTCGTCAGGTTACCAAAGTGGGGGAGCCATCCCCTCTGCAGAGGATCAAACTTGTGATGGCATGTCTTCGGATTATCCTCGGGGAAGTTTCCCAAACCGTTTCTAATAGCCCATTGTGCAACTCTAGTGCGACGTAAATAAAATACCTACCTTGGGGGTTATGTAAACCTCATTTCCCATTTTTCGTCTAACATATATTTTAAATTCCTAATTTTAAAAAACAATTAATATTAGATTTATTAAGTTACTTATTTAAATAATTACTTTAAATTTAATTTCCTAAAAAAAAAAAAAAAAAAAAAAATTCGAAATCTTTTCTTTTTCAAAAAATTTAAGTCGATCAAGTCGGTTACTTATCTTTTTTATTATTTAGCACCAATGACATTTGATGCACATTATGTAGGCATTAAAATTTAATAAAATTAATAAAAAATCTTTTTATGTTTTTTTTTTCGCGTGTAAATAATAAATGGATGGAAAACCGTATAAATATAAGCATCGATGAAAGACTCATTTGAGTGAGAAAAAAAGCGTTTCTCCGAACCCCAATTTTTATGTCGGGGGGGGGGGACACAATATCTCAAATCTAATGCTCCCTTCTTATTGATATTGTGCAGAGTTATTTTGGATAGAATTGACAAGTTATGCAAGAATACGTTTCTCTTTGAACGCAACTTATTTATTAAGACAAAAAATTGTCTAAATTTTTAATCAAACTCGTTTTTCTCTTTTGTTGCAAATAATTCTGAGTAAAATCCAAATATTATTATTATTTTAAATGTTTTTTTGTTCCATATCTAGTAAATTCTGAAAAAGTGCGTAAATTTTGAGAATATATTTCTATATCAATCTATTAATGTGCAATCTTTGAGAAAACATGCCTACCGCGGCGGTGATTTTCTCCAAAAAATTAGTTTTCAATGGCTTAATTTTCAATATTTTTCGATCAAAAGTTTATTGAATAGTGTTGTTTATTTGCTCAAAGTTTAAAGAAATTTTATGCTATTGCATGAAAGAAAAGAAAATAGACCAATAGAACTTTTTCTCTTTTTTTGTCATTCAAAGCAAAAGTTGCTCCCAAACTAAACTAATTTTAAGTATTTGAGAAGAAGAAAAAAATGAATTTCCAATAAATGAATTTAAGTGAAAAATCCACTTAATTAATATTTTATTTTATTCCACTTAATTAATATTAATTTTATTTTATATCTGTTCTATTATATATTTTTTTATCCGTTGTTGAACAGCCAACTCAATTTAGGGTTTACAACTACTAATGTTCAACTCCATAGCCTTGTAATTTTGAACCCAATCCAGAAGACAAGGAAATTCCTGCATCTAGCATGGAGAGAAGTTTGCCTTCGGGAAGGACTTTTTGATGGAACTAACCCGCATTCGCGGTACATGGAGAAGAAAATCAGGAAAACTTCTCAAAATCAGCCTGGTGGCAAGAGGACTCTAACTCATGATTCGTTTATCGCTGACAATATTTTACGTCAGCATCGTGGTCGGTGCGAGCCGTGTGCTGACTTCGAATCTACCAGCCATCGCTGGGATTCGAAACCGGTTCACCTCATTGGAAGGCGAACGCTCTACCCCTTGAACCACCACGACTTGTTAATTAATTTTAATAGTACTTCCTACGAGTTGTCATACGTGTTACCAACGCCTAACTTCTAAACGGAAATGTTCTAAAGGGAAACTTCTAAAGGAAAAATTATAATACTTGGAAAAAAAATGACGTACAGAGACATTTACTGAACTGGTTCGGTTCGAAAATCAACAAACACAGTAAAAATCATTGTTTCATTTTTAAAAAGAGGTTTTTGTTTTTAAAAAATAATAATCATTCCTAAAATCCAAAGAATTTTTATGTTTTGATAATGATAAGGCTATAAGGTAATTGCCAGTTGACGTTCAATCCCTTCCTAAAAATTAGTTAGATAATGTGCTTCAGTAATAAGAGATAATCAAAAATATCTTGTGACTTTGGAATTTAATCAGCTAAACAATTTCGATAATTACTTATCTTCCTGAAACCAAAGCCTTAAATTATCACCGAAATCGCGAATTTTACTTAGAATTATGTAACTTAGATGAAAGCAAACTCATAAATATCGGAAAATTTTTTAAAGAAAAATTTAATTAATTTTTTAAAAATTATTTTTAATTATATCATAAATAATTTGAATTTTTAGCTCTTTTTTGTATGACATTTTATTTTTTATAGTGTTTTCATTTTATTTTGTATAGTGTTTTTTATAGTGTTTTTATAGTCTTTTCTTTTAGGTGATCAAACAAAATGCAGAAGACTGAATAACAATAAAACTACCCAAAATGTTATGTAGATGAAAACTTTTACCTTTCGTGATATTGCAAACTGCAAATTAATAATTAAACGAGAAGCACTAAACGATATCCAATCCTTTCAAATCAGTAATGAAGAAAAAGATACGGGAAAAAAAAATGTTTGATTGCCGGAGAAAACAGAGAGAATTTGTAGGGCTATAATCAAACATAAATCCTAATTTTATCAGGTAATCAAACTTTGATGCTTTTAATCTTGTCTTTCACTTCAGTTATTCGTTAGATTTCGATGACATTTCCGTTTTTTCCTTGCTTAAACATTAGTTTGCAACCCCTAACATGACTAATTTATCAATTTAAGAGCGGACGTTATGAGCTCCTGTATAATTTATTAAAGGACAATCAGTAGAAACCTAAGATTCTAAAAATATTGTACTTGAAATAAATTAGTAGTGCACTTAAATTTATTGCTACAATTAGCAAATGAAACATATGTCAAAATAGAGTTAAGAAGACTTTGTTTATCAATAAAAACTTTTTTTTAATTATAAGGTAAAGCTTTTCTATTATAAAGGAATATTATAAATCTTTGAACTAGGAAATTTTTATTAAGTGTAAAACGTTCACAATGTGCAACACAGTGTATTTCTATCTCTCTCTTTTCTTAAGAAATTAATTGAGTACAAGTTTAATCGATGCAATTAGATTATTAATCGATGGTCATTAATAGAAAATTGCTTTGATAACACAATCTAACATCTGAAGGAATTTTATACTAAATTTTTTTTCCTTCACAAACATGTTAGACGATGAAACTGAGAACGTAATTAAAATGAAATTAAAACATTGAAAATTGCGTTTTTCCTGCTTTATTTATTTTTACTTTTAATTAATTTTTTACTTTTGATTTCACTTTACAAACGCAGTTTTTAAACTTTCATTTCATTTTCCTCTTTTGGGTTATGTGCCGGTAATTTGATGTTAGATGATGGTTGACATTTTGATATAGGAAAAAATAGAGATAAATTTTTCTTAGAACAATTAGAAAGCAATAGTAACTTGCATTGTCATCAGACAAAGAGTTTCAAATTTTATTTGAGCACTTTAGCTAGTCGGAATGTGATCACAATTTTGGTTGAAATAAATTCATTTTGGCGATAATATCACAATAATTTCTAATAATAAGGGGTCGTAAAATGATTGAAACCTTCATCGTTATCAGACGCAGTGGTCCAGTTAAATTTTGAGCATTCCAGCAAGCCGGAAAGTGGTTGAAATTTTGATGACAAGATTCCATTGTCATAGTTACGAAAGTGAGTTTATAAAAGAGTTGTAAAAGAAGCTAGATAATTTGTTCAATAATTATGGGCCTCTATCTCTCTAGTTCTGTTTTTAGAAAGTAATTCCTCTTTTTACGATTTAATTGATGAGAAGCTTTCTCTGTTACATCCATAAGTATAATAAGTTCTTTGTTTTACGTGCAGACGAATAATTCTTAGGGGCATTCCACTTTAACGTCACAGCAAAGTACTTTTCAAAGTTTTTTTTTCGTGTGTGTGCCCTACTTACAATAGAGCCCCTTAATAGCTTTAATAGGTCTTTTTTTTATTCAATTTAGTTGTATGATAAATTCTACTAGAAGTAAAATAAAGAAAAAAATTCTATTGATAATTTATTAAAAAGCATTTATCTAGTAATTTAAAAGCAATAACACTTATAAGCACTTTTTTTCTATTATAAATGATTAATGGTGCATGTCTAACAGATAAATATGCAATATTTAACGAAGAAATAAATTTAATAAATTAAAGATAATCTAAATAAGTAAAAGTAAATAAGTCAATTAAGATAAGTAATAAATTAAACCCGAGAAAAATAAAAAGAAGTTAAAATATTTGAATCAAAAGATATTTTACATCAAGTAGTAAGAAAATATTTTGTATTTTGTCTTTATTAACACTTGACATCCTTAAAGAAAAAACACCCAATGTATTTTACAGAGCTAAAAGACAACTTAACCGTTAAAGAGAGTTTCATAAATTAAAAAAAAACAAAAAAAACCTTTGCATTCATCTACCAATTTACCTATTGAGGTAGTTAACTATCTCTATGGATTTGCTATATTCTTTAAAGGAGAAAAAAATTGCCATTTTCTCGCTCTTTACATAATATGTAGCTTTTCTTGTGTTCTAGCATTAGAGTTAACCTTTTTAATAATTCTCTATGGTTACATATTTGTTTCTAGAAAGTTACCAGCACTGGTTTAAGATTTTACTAATAAATTTTTTTTCTGGAAATGGTGTCGAGCACTAGAGTATTAATCTCATTATGTATCAAAAAATTGTGTAACAATATACTCCTTGTTATCTGAGTTTAAAAGTTTCTTCAAAAATTTAAAACAATGTTTAGAGAAAATATAAATAAAGCTTTTATTTGTAAGATATTTAAGGTAACATGAACAAATAATAATAAATTAAAAAAAACTGTACAGTATGCACAAGTTATGAATCAACAAAAATGCATGAACTATGAAAACGATAAAAATAGAACAATATATTATGGTTTTACTTTCATTCAAATAAAAACGATATATACTTACAAAGTAGTATGGATTTATTTTCAATTTCTTTTTAAATATGGTAAAGACTATCTTTTTCAAGACTAATGTTTTTTCTGAGTGATATAAAATATAAAGAATCAAGTGTTTAGCAAAACTAAAAGTATTGAATTATAATTCCTGTTATAGAGTCACAAGTATTTCTATTAGGAAATGTTCTCTTGTATGGAAAAAAAAATATCTCAATGTAAATAGAAGCTCGAAACACAGGTAAATTTGTAATTTTATCCATGAAATGATTTGCAAATCAATAGTACTCATCTGATAAACAGCATTGTTTAAAAAATAATCTTTGAATTTGCCATTAAGAAATTGTTTTTCCAAGAAAAAGTTTGCTGCAAGAAACTGCAACAACTTAATATTTTTCCATTTTCGTTGCACATTCTTCGTCTGTTGATTTCTTTGCTGTTTCATATTCCACTGGGTTGTTATAGATTTCTTCATAGTTAACCGTTGGAAGTCGAGCAAGCCATCTAAATATTACATAATATAATTTACCACAAAATTGAACTATCTTGTATTATTTAATACATGATCATTTAACATCTATTAAATAATGTAAGATATATTCAAAATATAATTTCAAAATTTTGAAATAAATAGATTTTCCTACTAATATTAAATAAGTAACATTGATATTTTTCTTCGCACGTATATTATTATTGTAAACTATATATATATATATATATATATATATATATATATATATATATATATATATATATATATATATATATATATATATATATATATATATATATATATATATATATATATATATATATATATATATATATATATATATATATATGTATATATATATATATATATGATGGTTGATTTTGTGTAAATATTGGGTCTTCAATTTAATAAATGCCACTGGTTGTGGCAAAGCCGGGTCATTTGCCAAATTTGGGTTTCTGTCGTTTGGACTATTTGGACTTTGAATCTAAACTTTTCGAATACCACCTGAGGGGTGGGGTGAACTGATTGAAGACTTATTATTTAAGTTCTTACATGGTATAGTATTTTATGGATTTCCAACATTTGATAAAAAAAAATATGTCAACTAACGTAAAGAAAAAAAAAAAAAAAAAAAACCACAGTTAAAAAACCACAGCAAACACAATTTTTTAAAAAATATTACTTTTTCAGTGACAAAAAAATTTTACTTACACAAAGATACCCAATGGTATTATAAGTAAAATACCCATTATTAAGTATATTAATCCTGGATAAAAATCCAATGTAGCATTGAAAACTTGAGAAGCAACTGCGGTTGACAGGATGGGGATTAAGCTTTCCGCTGATGTTAAAAATGCAAATATTTTACCTGAAACCAAAAAATATCTATGCATAAATTATTTTTGCAATTGCAACAAATTATGAGCTAGACATATTTTTCAACACAGAAATGATGTAAGAAATGCCAATTTAACATCGTTTCACGATATTAACCCCTTGTCTCATGTATTGCTATGTAGATAAAAAAATTGATTCAACATGCTTAATTGTAATTTAAATAGGTTTATTCAGTTGCAAATAAGTGTATAAACTGCTATAAAAAATGAAAGTATGAGAAAAAATTATCATAAAAACATCAGATTTTCAAAAATAAAAAAAAATTTTTTTTTCGTTGAAAATTTGATTTTTTGATACATTGATTTTTAACGTTTTTATAGCAATATTTTGAGAGGTTGTCTTTTTGACGTTACACAAGCTAGTCGTTGTTTATTAATTTTTCGAATATTTTGTGCCAGAAGGTTCCTGTTATGTTTTTGTTTTCTTGAGGTATTTAACCTTAAACAAAGCATCAGTGTTGTTGGGTTTTCTGAGCAATGCAGCGGCACTTCACTTTCAAAAAACATCAGCGTTGTTATGTTTTCTGGGCGAATGTATACCGGGCACTAGCACTTAACCTTAAAAAATATTAGCGTACGGCAAATCGAGCAGTGGCCCTTAACCTTTAAAAGATATCAGTGTAGAGCATGCTAGGCTGCGAAACTTAACCTTTAAAAGACATACGTGTAAGCTATATCAGGTAAATCTGAACCGAGTAGCGGCACTTTACCTTAAAATCAGTGTTGGGTACCGGACAGTGGTATTTAACTTTTAAAAAAATATCGGTGTAGTGCATACGGGGCTAGTGTAAATCGGGCACTGGTACGTAACCTCTAAAAACATCGATGTAGGGTATACCGGGTAAATGTGTACCGGTAAAGTATTTAACCTGAAAAAAACATCAGCGTAGGATAAATCGAAAATGGCACTCACTCTCCTTGTTTAAACCAATTGTTAAAAATACTAAACAGTGATTATTAAAATAGCCACCTTATTGTTTTTTTTTTTATAACCGTCGTTGAACAGCCGACCCAACTTAATGGGTTTACGGCTACTAATGTTCAACTCCGTAGCCTTGTAATTTTGAACCCAATCCAGAAGACAAGGGAACTCCTGGATCGAGTATTGGGAGAAATTTGCCTTCGTGGAGGACTTTTTGATGGAGCTAACCCGCATTTGCGTTACATGGAGAGGAAGACCACGAGAACCTCCCACGGTTAGCCTGACGGCAAGGGGACTCTAACCCATGATCCGTCTACCACTGAGGATATTTCACGTCAGCACTGTGGTCAGTGCAAGCCGGATGCGGAATTCGTATCGACTGGGATTCGAACCCGGTTCGCCTCATTGGAAGGCGAACGCTCTATCCCCTGAGCCATCGCGGCCCACCTTATTGTTTATCACTTATTAATACATATGATAATATACAATAAAAAAAAGAATTTTAAAGCTATTATTATAAATTAAAATAAAAGCAAAATCCGCAGGTATATTTAATCGTTTATTTCATCCTTTTTATTTTCATCCAACTTGTTTATTTCACTTTCTTACTAAAACAGTTAAGGGATTTGATCAAATCACTTATTTTCTTAATGAAGATGGCTACACAGAGTTGTTATTTATAGCCCCATCTGTGAATTCATTATCTACCTTAGGGATTTAACCAAATTTTCGTTTACATTCTTTCCTTGCATCATGTGTAAAATAGATTACTTTAATAGTTAGACTTTTACACGTTGACAGCTCTGCTCTTATTATTTAATTTTATTAACTTAATACGTAAATTAAAAAGTTTTTATTTCCAATGACAGGCACTGAATTTAAATCTTTTGCCTATGCTATGCCAGAATTGTTGCTCATTTCGCGTTACCCAGTGGGCACCTGTGAACCAAAGTCACGGAGGCGAGTAACATTGCCCCCACCACACTGCCACAAACCCGTTTAAAGGGTGGGCCACATTCACATATCATACACACACACAACAGAGGACGGCACAAAGAGAGAGAGAAACATCCATGCCCAGAGCGGGATTCGAACCCGCAGCCTATGGCTTCGCAGCCAGGCACGCTAACCGCTCGGCCACCTGGCCGGCAATCAATAAGTTATTTGGATAACACTTGCTGCGTGATATAAAATTTTTATAATTTTCAGGTAATTCATGCTTTGCGAGTTTTTTTAAAGAAAATTGAGAAGAAAAAAAAATTATACGATAAAGTATAAAATTAAAAAAAAATTTCTAGAAAATACTCAAATTAACTTATATATAACTATTGAAATTTTTGTTTTAAAACTTCACTACTCGTATAGTATTTTTTCCAGCAAGTTTAACAACTAATAATTCGTGAATAATTATCGAATGTTCTTTCTTTTATTCCATCTTAATCCTTGTACACTTTTCTATAAACTTTAGTAATTTCAAGTTTCTACGTTTGATGGTTTTTGTGATGGTTAGGCGAACGATAATGTCGGTGATCCAAAACAGCGTTGGCGGCCTTGGCATTTTTAATATAGAGATATATTGTTAGAAAACGCATTTTATTAATATTCGAATAATGACTTACCTATATCCTCTTTCGATGATACTTTGGATATTCTTGATCGACTAGCTAAGGAACTGAATCCAGATAATAATCCAGCCAAGTTAGCTTGGAGGGAAAAAAATCATTTTAAACTTAGAAGTTATATAATTTTAGTTTAATGTAATTGAAATAATCTATTCTTAAATTAAATTGTCAGGTAACTCTAGTATTTTGGGAAAGGGCCGCTAATTACTTCAAACGATGTTACCCAAGTCTTAGAAGAAGTAAAAATACTTAGAAACTCAAATTTTCAATTTTTGCCTATTTTAGTCATAAGCTTGAGTCCAGAAAGCTTTTGGAATTAAATTAGTCTCTATCATAACTGTTAGAAAATCTTCATCGATTAACTTTAAATTTAAACTGTCTATTTAAAATTGTATACTGCTTCATAAAGGGACGTAACATAATATCATTTTATAGCCTATTTTTACGCATTTTTTTCTATTTATTTATTTATTATATTTATTTTCATATTTATTTTTTATACTTATTTTTTATATTTAAATATATAATTTATTTTTTATATTTAATTCGATATATTTTTTTCTAAAATTATCTGTTTTCTGGATATTTTCTTTTAAGTTTTATCTTTTCTTTGCGAAATATGGTATATAATTCTTACTATTTCCATATAAATAACCGAAAAAAATTGCTTTATAAAATTTTGATATGTACTAAAAATATTTACATAAATTATCCAAATACATTTACTTTTTATTAGAACTAAAAAAAATGCGTGTGCTGTTGGTTTAAGAATATGAGCAATTCTACAAATAAGCGCCGATTAAGCGGCCAAAAATAAATAAATATATTTTTTTGGGGGGGGGGGGGCACGCTATTTCTACATGAATTTTCTTCTTTTTTACACCCTAAAAGAGGAAGAAAAAATATTGATCATGAAATTTTTTCTTTGTGACATACTTTAAATGACAAAATACCAATTTTAATTTTTTCCCGATTTTTTCAATTTAAGAACTTAGATTAAATTTTTTTATTTTTGTTTTTTATACTAAAATATAATCTTATAGTTTGAAATCTCTATAAATACATTTTAGAGAGACAATATAATAATATTATATTTATGTAAAAATCGTTTAATCTGAATAAATTGCTCTGATTTATCTGAATATGTCAGAAAGAGTATGTCACATTTAAAGTATGTCACAAAGAAAAAATTTCATGTTCACGATTTTTTGTTGCCTTTTTAGGGTGTAAAAAAGAAGAAAATTCATGTAGAAATAGTGTGCCCCCCCCCCAAAAAAAAAAATTATTTATTTTTGGCCGCCTAATTGGCGCTTATTTGTAGAATTGCTCACATAGCCTTCAAAAACAAAATCTTAAGCAAATTAAAACAGCTATTTTATTTGATATCAACGAAGTAGAGCAGAATTTTACAGTTCACTTGTTATATTACAATTTTTTTTTTTTTTTAAATTTTAATTTTTCTTTTATTGTTATGGGGAAAAGATTTCCCAAAATATGCTTATTCTTTCTGTCGCTAGATTGTCTTACCCGAAATATTTGAAAATTTTAAGATTATTTAAATAAATAATCGTATAATTCTTAATAATTTTTTCTTAAATTAAAGCATACTTATTATTTATGCTTAAAATTTATGCTTAGTTGAATGAATACTAAATAGTATAAAAATATAATTCTTTACTTACCAAAAAAATAAATTTCTTTCGTACTTGCGAGACCCAAGCCAAGATTTTTCAAAACCATTGACGTACTTCCAATTAAACCAAGAGTTGGATCACCCAAATTGAGTTTCTTAAAAACGGGAACGCATACCATCATTATAATAATTCCAAGAATGGAAAAAATAGATGAAATCGTAGAATACTTTGTATTGTCCCAGTTATATTGATGATGAACGTACAAATAGCTGATACCAGACGTCGCTGGAAAAAAAAATTTATGAGAAATTTTAGGAAATCAGTATATTAATATTTATATGAATATATTATTATTATTGTTATCAATATCATTGTTATTATTATTCATATCAGTATATTATTAGAATGATACTTGGTAGTTAGTTTCGTTATAAAAACTATTTACGAAAAGGAAAATTTCCTAGAAAAAGAAAATGCTGCAGAATTTTTTTTTAAATTCCTAAATTAATATAGTAAATATAAATTCTTGTTTAGCCCTAATCCACTGTTTAGTTAGATTTTACCAATAATAGTCTGCCATCTAGCCAACTAAAGTATTTCATAACGTGATCTTCTATTAACAAAACGAGGAGTCGAATTTCGAAAAGTTAACATAAATTTGGCAAAATTAGACAAACCTTCAAATTTGTCTAAATTACTTATTTTTTCTTAGGAAGGGGAAGGTTCCTATCAATGGGCTACTTTAAATGATTTTTAAAATCATTTAAACTCCGCGATTTTATGGTTTTGTACACGTGAACTTAATAATCACTTAACGAACTTTACATATCTGAATACAGGTTTTACAATTCTGAAATATCAAATAAAAATTGGTAAAATTAAAATAAGTGCCATTGACTCAATAAAAAAATCAGTTGCTTTCATGGAGCTACAAAATTTCTAGAAACGCGGCTATGGCTATTTTATTTTTTAATACAACAGCTTCTTAATGCAGGTTGACTAATGCAGGTTGACTATTAAAAGATTTAAACTATTTTAAGAACGATTCATAGATATAAAACGATTGATAGATCACTAACACAGATCATAGAAAATATATAAAAATATATTGCGATGTACATTACCTAATTACCTCCAGATATGTATCTAATTTTAGTGTACAGATCGAACATTTTGCAAAATATTAGGCTCGATATAAGAACCGTCTATTCATAGCAATTTAAGCTATTTTATAAAAGATAACTAGCACACATACATAATATGTCCATAATTTTGATTTTAACGAAGTGTAAAATCATTGTTGATGTGGCTAAACTTTGATTGAATACACTTTAAAATATAATCAGCAACAAAACACTATTAACCTCTCACTTAAAAATTTGACGACAGAATTAACTATTTCTTGTACAAGAACTTTGTTTAAATGCAAATGAACTCATGGTCAAGATGACTATTTTTTTAACTTTATAAAGTATACTAAATCGGGAATAGGTTGACAATAACTACAAAACAATGGAAAGGGCTCAACGAAGAGTTGATCCAATGATAGCAATCTTCAGTATTCCTTATTTTTTAAGAGGGGAGAATTTTTCCGCATTTACGGAAATGTTGTTTAAAACAAACAAAACAATGGGGTGCTAATTTGAATACCTCCTCATGCTTCACCTCTAGCAACGTTTAATATTTACCAATTTTCAATACAACTTCTTCTCCTAATGTATATCGATCACGATTTCAGGTTTCTTGGTTTTGTTTAGGTTTGCGGTTCTAACTGTCTCGATTTTGAAATTTCTGGTTTGACCCGAGAATCTTTCTGATCTTAGTGCAATTTATAGACAATACATTATTATAAAGCACTTCTGTGTCATGTAGAGATAATATAAATAAATCTCTTCTCTTTAATTACCAACTGAACGACTCTACTTCAACTTCTACCTATAATTTCTGAAAGTATGGTGTACCTCAATACGAAATTCAAAGCATCCACCAAATATATATTTAAAATGCAATTAATAACATTGTAATAGTGTTAATTTCTTTCCAGTTTAATAAAATACTGGATTATTAAAAAATAAATGAACCTGCACTATGAGTCCACTGTAAACATGCTGTTTAAAACGCAGATATACTAAGTTAAATGATAAGCATAACATAAAAAACTATAATTCAATTTTTGCTCTTACGGTAAAAATGAAAGATATTCAAGCCCGGTTTGCTAAATTCATTCACCACCTCGCCAAATGTGATAAAATTGTAAATTCGGTGAAAAAAAGTTGTATTTTAGTGAAAGTATTAGCGAACGATTTTTTTTCTTGAAAAGATAAATATATTCCCCTAGATCCTGAAAATTACATCAATGTTTTCTGAACATATCTTGTATTTTTTATTCGATTACCGTAGTTTCCCTCTGATATGTCACATAACTGAATAATAGATGTGGTGACCTGCCTACTACAACTCAACGCTGCCACTCCTGTATCCCCTAGCAACGAAGAACAGAAAAAACTAATGTTTTCTTTTCTCTTTCTTAATTCTTCTCCGTTTTCATATATTGCATATATTAACGTTCTGCTTTTGTTATTATCGTTGCTTGTTCGAATATATTTTAATTTATTATTATTCCAAACTATTTTTTATATAAATTTTATTAAAAGTAATGTATCTACTCATTTCTCTCAAAAATCATACCTCCACAAACTGGTGACCTCGGATTTATTACGAATCGCAACCTGCAATGTTGTACGAATATGGAGTTCATATGCCAAAATCTTGAGTAACAATAAGTTGTCAAGTGTGATGAAATGCAAGTAAGACATTTTACCTGTGATTTGAAGAAGTTTGCCTCAGTCCAGTGAGTCAGCATATTTCTGTCAGAATTTTACCTTAATCTTATTTATTGAATGATTAATTTATCTGGCGTGTTGAATCTGAGTCGCCAATTTATCTTATTTAAAGTACCAAGAAGCTGTGTCGCTATATACGTATATTGATTATTTTTTCTGTGTTATTGTGTATATTTGACTAATCTAAAATAGTTGACAACAATGCTTCTTCACAATTGGCGCGCGTTGCAGTTAAGCCTCCGCCATTTTGTCGCCAAGACCCATCGTTATGGTTCATTCAACTGGATGCGCAGTTTAAATTGAGCCACATTACTGCTGACGAAACTCAGTTTTATACAGCGATCGCCGCTTTAGAATCAGAAGTACTTCAATCAGTTCGTGAAATTATCTTGAGTCCACCGGCGACGGAAAAATACAAATCTTTGAAAGAAAAATTAATTTCTGTTTATGCAGAATCCGAGACAGTTAAAATCAAGCAACTATTGCAAGATTTACAGTTAGGTGATATGAGGCCTTCTCAATTGTTGTCTAAAATGTCAGACTTATCCGCCGGTAACCTAACGGACAACATTTTTAAAACATTGGGGATGAATAGACTCCCATCAAATATGCAAGCTATTTTAGCAGCCAGTAGTGAGCCACTTACGAAGCTGTCCGAAATCGCTGATAAAATACACGAGGGGGTCATGCCAATGCAAATGCATGCAGTTCAGACTCATGATCAAGTTATTATTACATTACAGACTCAAATTAATGAATTGTCCAAACAGGTCTCTCAATTAGTAGCCATTCAAGCTGAACCCTTTCAGCGTCGTCGCTCTCCATCACGTGGTCGATATGCACGTCGTAGCCCTTCGAGGAAACGTTATGAAAGCCCTCCTCCGGGTATTTGTTTTTACCATCACAATTTTGGAGACAAGGCAAGCAAATGCCGCCAACCGTGTCGTTATAACAACCAGGGAAACGAGACGGGCCGTCGCTAAAAGTCGTGAACGACAGCGGCCGGAATATTGCACGCCTTTTCGTCATCGATAAGAATTCGGGTTTAAAGTTTCTTGTAGACACCGGGGCTGATGTTTCTGTCGTGCCACCACATTTTCATGAACAAAAGCGCTTTACCAAATTACAACTTTATGCAGCAAATGGAACTCCTATACGAACTTTTGGTGAACGCCTGATATCTATTGACTTAGGATTGCGCCGCAAATTCCAATGGCCATTCATTGTTGCCTCCGTTTCAAGTCCTATTATTGGCGCGGACTTCTTGCAAAAATTTTCTTTGCTTGTCGATCTTAAAAATCGCCGTTTAGTAGATTCTTCAACGAACTTATCTTACCCGGGTGAAATTCGCAATAGTCAAGATTTAAACATTAAACTTATTTCGGATACTTCTACATGGCATCAACTTCTCAGAGAATTTCCTACAATCACGCGCCCAGTTATGGGTAATACACAACCCAAGCACGATGTACTACATTATATTGAAACTACCGGACCTCCAATTTGTTCTAAACCAAGACGTTTACCTCCAGACAAGCTTAAAGCCGCCAAAGATGAATTTCAATACATGATGGAACAGGGAATTTGCCGCCCATCGAAAAGTTCATGGGCCAGTCCGCTCCACCTAGTTCGGAAACGAAATGGTAACTGGCGCCCGTGCGGGGATTATCGCCGGTTAAATGCAGCTACAATTCCTGATCGTTACCCAGTCCCGCACATTCAAGATTGTATGCAAGTCTTAGAAGGAAAAACTATTTTTACAACTGTTGATCTTGAGCGGGCGTACCACCAAGTCCCCGTTAATCCTGCTGATATTCCAAAAACTGCAGTTATAACGCCTTTCGGACTATTTGAGTTTCCGGTTATGACTTTTGGCTTATGCAATGCCGCTCAAACGTTCCAACGCTTCATTAATCAGGTGCTAATCGGCCTGGACTTTTGTGTACCTTATTTTGATGACGTCTTAATCGCTTCCTCTTCAGAACAAGAACACTTATCCCATTTAAGAACTATTTTTGAACGGTTTCAAAGTTACGGTGTCAGTCTCAGTCCTTCCAAATGTGTTTTTGGCCAACAAAAAGTATCCTTTCTTGGCCATGAAATCTCCGCTGATGGCGTTCGACCCCTTTCAGATAGAGTCACCGCTATCCGCGAGATGCCCGAACCATCTACAGTAAAGGACTTGAGAAGATTTCTTGCCATGCTCAATTTTTACCGACGTTTCCTACCTCATGCTGCGACCATGCAAGCACCTCTAAATTCTTTTTTGGTTGGAAGCAAAAAAAATGACAAGCGTGTTATAAACTGGACCACAGACTCACGCGATGCGTTTCAAAAATGTAAAAATGATTTAATTTCCGCAACAAATTTGCAATATCCTTCAGCATCTAAACCATTATCACTCTACGTTGACGCATCGACAACAGGTATAGGAGCAGTTTTACAACAGAAAGATCAAGAAACATGGAGACCACTTTCATATTTTTCTAAAAAACTCTCACCTGCCCAAACCAGATACAGCACTTACGATCGCGAATTATTAGGAATCTATGAAGCTGTAAAGCATTTTCGACATATGCTAGAAGGACGCATTTTCATGATCTTCACTGATCACAAACCATTAACCTATGCTTTTCAACAGCGTTCGGATAAAGCCTCCCCTCGTCAAATGAGACACCTTGACTTCATAAGCCAGTTTTCAACAGATATCCGTTATGTGGAGGGTTCACAGAATATCGTAGCAGACACCTTGTCTCGTATCGAAGAATTAGCCATTCCATCGCCAATTGACTTTTCTGCCCTTGCGGATGAGCAATATCAGGACACAGAACTACAAACCCTCTTGAAAAATAAATCTACCAACAATCTGAACTTGCAACCTATGCAGCTGACACCTGGAAAATCACTTTATTGTGATGTTCAGGATTCGAGAATTCGACCTTATGTTCCCCCTGGGTTTCGACAAGCAGTTTTTAGTCAATTACATCGTCTTTCACATCCTGGCATCAAGGCTTCAAGGAAACTGATACAACAACGTTTCGTGTGGCCTAGTATGCAAAAGGACATAGCTAGCTGGACTCGTTCATGCTTAGAGTGCCAACGATCTAAAATTGTCAGGCACACCATCAGCCCACTTAAAAATTTTAATTTGCCATCATCTCGGTTCAATCACGTGCATCTCGACTTGGTCGGACCATTGCCGCCTTCAAATGGATATTCATATCTCCTTACTTGCATTGACCGATTTACTCGCTGGCCCGAAGCCGTTCCTTTAGTGGATATTTCAGCTAGTACTGTAGCAAATGCATTTTACACTGTTTGGATTTCCCGATTTGGAGTTCCGGAACAGATTTCTACTGACCAGGGGCGTCAGTTCGCATCCCAACTCTTCACGTCGCTAGCTAAGTATTTAGGCACTTACAAAGTGAGAACCAGTCCTTACCATCCAAGTTCCAATGGAATTGTCAAGAGATTTCATCGCTCTTTAAAACAATCAATTCGATGCCACACTGCAATACAGTGGACTGAGGTGTTACCTACCGTACTTCTAGGTCTTCGATCAGCGTTGAAAGAGGATCTGAATGCCTCTTCTGCCGAACTGGTATATGGTACTGCTCTCCGTTTGCCAGGGGATTTCGTACATTCAGTCAATCCACCTGACTGTAATGATCCTTCTACATTCGTGCATCAACTTAGAAACTGCATGTCAAAATTACGACCAGTTCCTACCAGCGCTCATTGCAAACAAACTGTCTTCGTACACAAAGAACTTAGAAACTCATCTCATGTTTTTCTCAGATGTGATGCTCCAAAGCCTTCTCTTGCACCAAAATTTTCAGGACCACATCAAGTACTAGCTCGATACGAAAAAACATTCAAAATTTTAGTAAACTCAAAAGAAATTAATGTTAATATCGACCGCCTTAAACCGGCATTCATCTGGAAACCTGAAGCCCCTGTACCACATGCGTCATCAACATCGACTGAAACCACGACGTCCGACTTAACAAATGCTACGACAACAACACGCTCGGGACGTAGAGTACGCTTCAATCCGAAGTATTTGTAAGAAAGGTATCGTTAGCACTGGAGGGGGAGTACTGTGGTGACCTGCCTACTACAACTCAACGCTGCCACTCCTGTATCCCCTAGCAACGAAGAACAGAAAAAACTAATGTTTTCTTTTCTCTTTCTTAATTCTTCTCCGTTTTCATATATTGCATATATTAACGTTCTGCTTTTGTTATTATCGTTGCTTGTTCGAATATATTTTAATTTATTATTATTCCAAACTATTTATTATATAAATTTTATTAAAAGTAATGTATCTACTCATTTCTCTCAAAAATCATACCTCCACAATAGAATTATATTTAGTCACAATAATGTAAGCAACAAGAGCGATTATGTGAGTATAAAAAGAAGAGGCAGATAGGCACGTCCGCTGCCGGGTCACGCGATATCATGTGACGAAATTCTTTCCCCCCAGTTTGTGTCAATAAAGCAAATTAAGTGGAAGCTAGATACATATTAGATACAACCAGCTATTTTTCCAGTAAATATATATTCTGATGACAATAACATATTGTTTATTAAAATATACTTATTACAAAATTTGAAAAATTAAAACGGTTGCTAAAATAAGAAAATTTAACTTTGATTTTATCTTTATAGATTACCACTTTTTAATGATAGATAGAGTTCAATGTCTTGCAATGAATGTGTTAAATCCCCGCCCAAATTTCGCTTAAAAACCTCTTAAAAGTCAATAAAACAAAATAAAGCAGAAGTAAATTATTCAATATTAAAAAATAAGCAGGACGGTAAAAATTATTTTATTAAAAAATAAAAGACTTAATGAAACGTTTTAATTAAGAGGAAATAGATTAATTTATTTAAAAGATAATCGGAATCTAACAAAAAACACCAAATGTTGCTCAGGTTTATCTTTATAATACTACTCTAGTCCAGGAAGTTATCAAAAAAATTAACCCGAACCTATTACTGTTTCTTTTCCTCAATGATTATAAAACATTCTACATTTTTGATCCTCTGTCCCATTCATTGCTCATTTACTCATCCTTAACTGTAAAATGACTCTTGATTTGATTTTGCATTGTTAAAATAGTTCAATTTGTTCAATTTGTATTTTCACTTAAAGATTTCTATGTAAAAAATTTATAATTAGCATTTGTTCCAGTTTGCCTTTGACAGGGACTTTCGAAATTTGGCTTGGCTAATTTACTGGCTAGTAATTTGAAGTCCTTAGCGCGGGCTCTGGATATTCTAAAATTTCAAATGACAACTATTCTTATTAAAATTTAATTTAAAAAAACATAAATTGCATTGGAAGAGGAAAATAATCAATAAGGAGAGAGGGATGAGTAAAGGTTATAGGCGTTTCACAAATTACTCACTTGCCAGATGAGATTTTGAAAAGGGAGTTCGGGAAACACAACAATATGTTTTGCTTTACTGTTGTTTTTGTGTTTTATTTCCTTATTGTACAACAAGAATCAATGTTTTCCCGCAAAAGTTAACGTTCCAACTAAATTTACAGTTTCTCTCTAAGAAGATTATTACTTTCCAATAAGAATACATATAAATACATAATGCTATTAACTTATGACAATGAAAAATACTCACAAACGAAACTTAACACTGCAAAACTCGTTGCAACCATCAGAGCTATTATTTGTTCCCTTCCTTTATTCGGTCGTTTCTTATTAGTAGCTCTGAAGCTATCGATAATTTGTTGAGATGACCACAAGTTTCGTAGTTTCACTGACCAGCTATCTGTATTGTCCAATCCTCTCGTTTCTTTGATTACAAACATTACCCAAATCAACCCCAATACGTGACCAAATGTTGATATCATAAATACATACACATAGCCAGTATATTTGTAAAGGTAACCACCCAATAGGATACCCATCGGCATTGATAAGCCAAACGATAGTTCCAGTAGAGCATATTTAATTGTTCTTTTACTGAATTTGGTCGTATCTGCAGCATAGCTATATATGACAGTCATCACAGTAATGAAACCTCCGGAAAAACCACTAAATATGGCTGGTATAAAATAAAACTCAATCCTGCTGTAAAACAATCCAGCACAGATTGTGGTTCCTAAGCCATCCAAAATAATGCCAAGAAGAGCCATTATTATTGGTATTTTTCTGCCATATTTGTCACTCCAAGAGCCGATGAAACAAGCTAAAATTGAAGATGGAACCAATGATATTAGAGAATGTCCCACTGTGTAGTTGTTGGCCAGTTTTTCTACCGCATTTTTAATATCTTTATGATCAGCGAGATTTTTGCATATTTCTTCTGAATATCCTAAATGAACGATGCAAGCTTTATCCATTATCATAGTAGTCGACGAAACGGATCGTAAAATGTAAGAAAACATGTAAAGAAACATGACAACTTCTATTTTCATGTAATTTATTTGAGCACACCATGATTGCGGTTCCTCGATTGTGTCTTCTGACTGAGGATTCATTTTTTCTGTAATTGTAGGGATTTCTGTCTCTGCTCCGGGCAGGCTGTCAGCGCGATGCAACTCAATAGTTTGCATATCTCCGGAATAATCGATTTTCCCCATGTAATCAGGCATTTCGACCAAAAATTTTATTAGAATCAGTTGTAATCAATGGACGAGATACTATTCTGATTTGATGAATTTTACTGTAATGATTGTAATTTCTGCATGATTTAAACCTAGAATAAAAATAACATGGAGTTAGTTATATTAACAATTATTGTTAGTTATTAGTTGTCATTTAAGATAAATATAAAAAAACAATGAAAAATTTATAAAAAACAAATATAGCTTTTATATCTTTTAATACTTCGAAAGGGGCTCATTTTAAATGTGTTCTGTATCTTTGGTTACTGAATTGAAAAGGACAAAATTTAAATATTTTTCTCACAACTTCTCACAGAATAAAATTAAACCCAGTTATCTCGACTTTTATTTTTCTGCACCTTTTTTCTTTTCTGCCCTTTAAAATGCATGCTTCTGGGATATAATTTTTTACATAATTTTTCAATTAATTAACATATCCATATTTCTAATACTTTTTTTGTAGGTCTTTAAATTGTTTTGATCATGACTGTATTTTAAAATTATCTCTAGGATGATTCAGATACTTAAAAGCAAAATAATAAATTTTTAACTTTTTTAAAACCGATAACTTTTTAAATTTTTAATCAATAGTAAATTTTTTGCTTTATAATATTTTTTAATAGCTTTTGTATGAATTTGGGCAGTTGGCTAAATTTTGTTTGTCCAATTCAGAAAAAAATAATATAGTTTTTTCATTGATCTAATAATTTTAGATTTTTTTCTCTCTTAAAAAAATCACCGATGAACAAACGCAAATATTATGAAGATGTTTGACAGGTTTTCGTATAGGTGTGATAATTATTTTTAATGGCATCATAATTCTGTTGAGCAGTTTCTTTTTTCTCTCTGAATTAAATAATTAGTTGAATTCAAGCTTGGATTTAGGGTGGTTTTGTAGAAAAAGCTGTGTTTTTTCAATTTATTTGTAAATAAATATTTTTTAGGAAATTTTATTATTTGTTCTTTATTTAATTTTCATAGATATTAAAAATAATACATTAATTTATGATGTAAAAAATAAAAAGAATATTTTTTGTATTTATTCAAAAATAAACAAAAGAAAAAAAATTCGTCAAATTATTATTATTTTTCTTTTAGGGTGCATGCAATTTAGAAATAAAAAAAGCATAGATGAAAACTTAATTGAAAAATACAGATTTTATTGTTGTAATATAATTGTATAATATATTGTCTAATTTATCCAATCGTCGAATTTTTATTATATATCGTCTAATTTATCAAATTGATACACGAACGTAAAAAAGTGCAAATCGATTTCAGTCTCGTAAAAACAATAAAGCTGTATAGTGTCACCTGATAAATAAGATTTTACATAGAATCTTATAATGCGTCGAATAATTTGGCCAGGGACTGTATTTAATTATGTTTGAACGTTTGGCTAAACAGGCAGATATAATCGAAAATTCCTGGGTTACTCACTTGCTTAGCTTACTTCTTTACGCCGTAGCTCAGATAATCGCCAGAGAAACAGAGGAAATTGCAAACGATTATAAAGAAATTAAGCAGATTTTATTAAAGCGGTATAAATTAGCACCTGAAAAAATTTCGTCAAAAGTTTTTTATGCATAATAAAAATGTAGGAAGTACATGGAAAAATTTTGCCTACGAATTAAAAAGTTTTTTTTAACGGATGGATAAATGGAGTTAATAGATGGTTAAAGTAGATAGTTTTGAAAAGTTGAGAAGCTTATTATAGCGGATCAGATAAAACGTAAACTGTCGGAAGAAGTATAAGATCATTTTATAGATGGTTGGTCTAGGTTCATTAATCCAGATGATTCAGTAGAAAAACTGGATGATTATGATATTTTGAGATCAACTTTTAAGAATAAACAACCGCGTAAGGAAGGATTTTTCGCCAAGCGGAACTGCATTAAAGATGATACAATTGCTACGAATAACGAAAAGAAACAAATTGTACCGTATTACACATTATAAAAGAGGTGAGCGAAATTGCTTCAACTGTAACAATTTTGGATACATTTCTAAGGACTGCCAATGACTGAAACCAGCTATAATATGCCGGAGATGTAATAAAACAGGTCACATAGCCAAAAATTGCTTTTCTAAAGCTGAAGGTAGTTGTTTAAGGGATAAAAGTTTATCTGTTACGCAAGGCGAAAATACAGAAGAGAGTACTTCATACTTGAAAAAGGCAAAACTTAATAATCGTGACGAACTACAGGCTTTATTTGATACCAGCAGTTATTGTTGTCTTCTAAAGATGCCAGTTGCTTAGAAACTTGAACTGAAACTTGAACCTGCTGACAATGAATTGTATGGTTTTGGAAATCAAAAGGTTCCTACAGTAGCCACTATTGCAAAAATTGAAGCTGATATTGAAGTCGATAATGTAAAAGGAAAATGAATAAGTATTTGTGTTGTTCCTGATAATGCACTGGCAGTTGATCTAATTATCAGACGAACAAGGCTTGATTTACCATACATCGCTTATGCCAGAAAAGGGATCGGGTATCGGGAGGAAGAACCAATTAATAATTTCTTAATCGAAGAAAAAGTAAATCGAATCATCCTTAAAGATCTTGAGGCAACTGAATTACAGAAATATAGAGTCAATCTTATTTTATCTCAAGCAGAGGATATCGAGAATTGGCTAATTATGACGGAGAATCCTTTCGAAGACATTGGTTCTTTACTGGAGATTAAAAATGGAAAAACGTGCATTCCTTTGGTAAATATTGGACACAAAAATGTTGGGCTTTTAGGAGGAAGTTGTTGGAAGTTGTTGAATTGTGCTCAATTGTTGAAGTTAAGAACCTTACTCAACAACCAACTTCTTAATGAATGAAAAGTACTGCAAACATATGCTCTCTATCCTGTTAAACTTATTTTTACCATAATGGATTACACATAAGAGATTGATTAATTACCATAATGGATTGATTAAATTTTAAAACAATTCCGGTGGCACCAGTGTGAATGAGCTATTTAGATATCAAAAAAATATAAGTCTTTTTATTTGTAAAACTAATAAGTTCATCGAGCTGTAATAATTTAAATGAAAAAACTCCCATTAAATTGAGCGAAATGAAAATTGACTCTAATATTGATAATGAACTGAAGCAAGAATTGTTTCAACTATTGAATGAATATAGAGATTTTTTTGCTTTGGACTATCAGAGCTAGGATGTACAAACTTAACAGAAATGTATATTAGAGAAGTTGAAGGGTCAAAGCCCATTTATATGGAACGATATAAAACGAATGCTCTTGACAGGACAGTTATTTAAGAAATTGTGGGTGAATGGAAAGAAAATGGAATAGTGTCCGAAACAAGATCACCCTATGCAGGTCCTGTCATACTAGTAAAGAAGAAGACTGGTGAGAACCGACTAGTGGTTGACTACAGACGTTTTAACAGTCAAACTATAAAAGATAAGTTCCCATTGCCTAAAAGTGATGATTTATTAGAGCAATTACGAGACTGCAATTATTTTACAACCTTAGACTTATTGGTTATCAGCGCGTGGTTATCTACAAATACCCCTAACTGAAAAAGGAAAACTAAAAACAGCCTTTATAACGCCAGATGAAACTGGACAGTTCGAGAGGATGATTTTTGGCTTAACTAATGCCCCAGCAGAATTTCAGCGACTGATGTACCATGCATTAAGTCCGTTGCACAACAATGGCGTATTATGTTATTTGGATGACACACTTGTAACAGAAAAAACGTGGGGAAAAATGATACGGAAGTTAACTGAAATATTTAAAGCATTACTTCCCGCAAATTTGCGTGATAAACAACCTTGAAATTACCGAAATGGGAGTTTGGAAAGAAAGAAGTGAAGTATCTAGGATTTATTATAAATAAAAACTCAATTAAGCCTAGATCAAGAAAAGTCGAAACTATATCTAAGTTTTCCCAACCTAAAAATGTATACGACGTTAAACGATTTCTTGGATTAACAAGTTTCTTTAGAAGATTCATTCCAAATTATGCCATTAAAGCTCGATATTTAAGGCAGCTGACGAAAAATAATGAAACTTTCAAATGGGAAAAAGACCAAGAAGAAGCGTTTGAAACCTTTAAACGTGAGTTAAAGGGTTTCAAACTGATTTTACTTATTTGTATAATAAATATCATTTATTCAAATTCTGAGCCTGAAGAAAAAATGCCTGGTGAAATTACCGCACTGCCTGGTAATGGTATTTCCTGTTAAAATAACCATTATTCTGGTAATAAAACCTGAAACATATGGTATAAACCATTTCTTTGGGTTATTATTCCGTTCGTATGATAACGGTTTACGTGAATGTCTGTTATTCAGAATTATACTTCTCTTATTCCCCTACAGTTCGTAAAAAGTAAAAAACTGAAAAATATTTTCACAGAATATATAGTTTTTATGCCATGATCTAAGGTATCATTATAAAATTATTAAATTTTATCACGTTTACCAAAATTTATCACTTGTTATAAAAACATGTTTTATGCTTAATTTTAATAAAATCATTGCTAAAGCTCCTTGATAAAAGCTAGCGATCACTTTGTTGTACACATACAGCCATAAACATCATAAATTTTTCCATATTCTGGGAGTTTTGACCATACTTTTTTCTCAGTGCGGTTAGTTTTTATGCCATTAAATTTATTTTAAATAAATTTTGAAATATTAGACTCGAAATATGATGCAACGGGAAAACTAATACTGAACCCAAAGGGAAGTATATTATTACAAATGAAAAGGGCAGGCGATATAAGTTTTCAATCAAAACAATGGCTTTCCTAAATATTCAGTCCTTTCAAGGATTTCTCTACAATTGTTTTATTTGTCTTAGAATTTCACGAGATTTGAAGAAGTGTTGCGTAAGTCAATAAGACAAAAATAATTTCTTTCTTTGTGTTCTTCGTTTAATGTTTACTCCTTGATTTAATAGAAGAGTATTTCGTGGATTAAGGTTCTTATTTTTATTATCCTCTGTAATTGATGAACTGTGAATTTTTCACGCAATTATTTCCATTTTCTTCTAACTGAGCCAAATTTACTGAAATAGAAAAGGCAAGTCAGCTTATTTTTATTTTTTAATAATGTTTATGTTTGGTAGGGAAAAAATTCTTAACTACATATAGATTTGCTTTAAATGATAACGTTAAAATTATCGAAAAACAAATCTTCTTGGTGGATATTAGAAATCTACTTCTATGTCAAGTTGCATGTTATGGATACGTTTGTGAATTTGGTCTACTTAGCAATGACGTTTTTTTTAGTGAATAACATACTAATTTTTTTAACTGTTGTGAGTTTGTTGTTGTAGTTCATTTACGTCACACTAGAGCTGCACAATGGGCTATTGGCGATGGTCTGGGAAACATCCCTGAGGATGATCCGAAGACATGCAATCACAATTTTGATCCTCTGCAGAGGGAAGTTGCGAGTTTGTAACAGCTATTCATAACTGTTAGGTTAAGTTTTCTCTATTTACCCAGAGTTCTCTATGTTAATTAGGAAACAGTGCCAAATGTAAATATGCATAAAATCTATGGAAAATTTAAAAGCGTTTTTCATCTACTGACCGAAATATGTCAAATAGTTCCTGAGTTATTTAATTTTAAAAAATATGTACCTTTAAAATTTGATTTTCTAGAAAATTATTTGGCAGATTTCCTTCAAATTTTGTGTTTTGTAAATTAAAACTACATTCTATAGAATGATGTAAAAATTTGTATATCCTTCACTTATATATCCTTCGACTATTTATTATAATTAGTAAATAGTTAATTTAAAGCAAATAATATTAAATAACTAACTAAATTAATCCAAAATATTATATTAAATAACATTATATTAATTAACATTATAATACTAAATAACATTAATATTATATAACATAATATTAAATTATTTCCAGATTGCGCCCCTCTCCCATGATGTAAGGGTCGAGAATCCAAATCTGCTGAATAAAAGGTAGCCTTATTCAAAGAAATTATGTTTTTGTGTCTGATTTTGCAATTATAAAATCCCATCACTAGATTAAAAACTATTCAAGGCGTTCTCTATTTTCCTGCACACTTTTTATATTTTAAAAATATAACTTTGCAACGATTTTAAGGATCTCAAACTGGTTTTTTTAAGTATGAATTGGACTTCGGAATGTGGAGCAAAAAAGCAACATTTAGTCGTTAAATAATTTTTATTTACTATCTCCTCTCTTTTCGATTAATTTTGATGCTGAATAAACTAAAAATGTCCGACATTTTTATAAGCCTTTTAAATCCTTTGGCAGCATTTAACAGTTATTACTTGAAAGTTTTTCAAATACTTAAAAGTATTTAATAAATTTTGTAATAGTTGTTATGCATGGAGAAAAAACTATAATAAAAAAAAATAATAATTCTGCTAATAAACCAAAATTTACGGTATTTAAACCATTCATTTGGTAATTTTTCCATTCATATGGTAACGGTTTACCGAAAATTCTGATTTTAAAAAATATAGTTCTTATTACTACACATTTCGTACCAATACAAAACTGAAAAGTAAATTTAACCGCAGAAATTGTATTTATACCATGCTCAATTTTCACACCACATTTACCAAATTATAACACATATTGTAAATTAATATGCTTTTGTTAATTTACCAAAACGTTTCGGTAAAGCTTACCGAGTCGTTTGGCATTCCAATAGAGCCAAAAATACGGTAAATTTTACCATAGTCTGGTACTTTTCTATTAGGGTTGAAATATGAACATTTCAGCTAAGGTATCTTTAAAGAAAAATATTTGAGAAATTATTATGGATTTTGTTATTATCTAATGTGTATATTTTTTCTTTTAATAACTAGATGTTCAATGGACATTTGCTAGATTTTAAGATGGTTCGAAAATATTTAATTAATTCCAAAAACAATTTATAAATTATCAGACTGATTTTTCTAATGCAATTTTTAGTACATAAGTTATGCAGCTAATGATAATTTCAATTGTTTAAGTTGTATAATTTTATTGCGCTGCAATCAGAAAGTATTTCTATTTCTATTTATAAAGTATTTATATTTATCTTACCTTCGGTTACGGATACAATTTAATTATCTATGATATTTGATTGCGTTTCTGGTTAACTGATATAGAATCACATTACTGTGGAGAGTTGACAATTGTTTTGATCAATATCAAAGTCATGAAGTAGATTTAGTTTTTATTGTGTTTTACTTATCTTTAGTTATATAATGCTACAAAAGAAATATTTCGAATGAAATGCGTATTTGTAGATTTCTATAGAAGGGTTTGGTAAAATGAAACATGAAATTGATTCAAAAAAGTAAATAAAATAGAATAATTTAGGTTTCAAATTCGAATTGCTTTTCAAATCATGAATCATGTCAATTGATTTGAATCTTCGTATTCCTATTAAGCTGGTTTAAATAAAGTGAATTAAAATACTGATTTTCTTTGAATAAATTAAATTATAAATTGCAATAACTAGCTCTTTTAACAATACATTCTAACTAGCTCATTTAAGAAAACTGAATGAAAGTATTTAATTATCCGAATTAAATCACGAATTATATACTCTATTTGAATTTATAATAAAATGAATTATATCAAAAGCGTTTTTATTTGTCGATTTGACATGTTTATTCGTTGTGCTACGTTGCAAAAATTGTGGTGCAATACCTATATATTTTGATGTAATATAGGTGCAATAGTGCAATACCTATACATAAAAACTCTAAATATATGTGAATGATTACTTTATGTCAAGTTAGTACCGAGTCGAGCGTTCCTACACACTTCAAAGGGTGTAGTTAAATCGTAACAAAGTAACTGATAAAGCTTACACAGGCCTATAGCTCGTTGATGAAGTTACGTTTTTCGGATGTCCTAAATTTGGCGAATAACTATCGTATATTTAAACTATTTAATTAAATTCTTGTGTGAAATGATTACAGGGCATGTCTTAAATGTATAACAAATGCTTTTGGACAATTAGTAAGAAGTTTAAAAGCGAATAATTATTCAAGATAGTGACAATATAACAGCCGAGATAGCAGTTTGTTTATATGAAGTGTAGGAAGTAAGTTTCAATCATCTATGATGATTGATTAAAAATTTTGATTGTGATTTTGATTTGCCAAGTAATTACAGTCTTCTTGTCGGATCGATGTAACTAACTGCTCATATATACAGTTATAAAATGCATCTATTCTTTTATTTGTGTAATAAAGATATTTATGTTCTCATCGGATTTACGTAAATTTGTCAATTGTATGAAATAGATTTTATATTATTCAACTTCTATTTACTTCGGTTTTGTTTGAATTCATATTAATATTCTGTCTGTGCGTTCGATTAACAAATAAATTCTATTTTAAAAAATATTGTATATGTGCATCTCCTAAATTTATCATTCTTGTTTTGTATTGTATCTTAAAAGTGACTTTAAAATTATAATTACAAATTTTAGTGTTATTGAATTACAAACAAGGTGGCGGCTACTTTACAGCAAGTAGTGTACAAAATAATTTAGGTGTTTCATTACACAAGAAACTAACTTTGGATTTGAAGTTGGGGAGCACCTTGTAAAACATCCCCCTAGGAGTAAAGTAGTTGCCCCCAATTTTGGTGTTTAGATACATGGAATTTTTTGCAGAGCATTTATATCAACAAAACATGCACCATTTTAAACCCATTCTTGATTGCAAAATTGTATTTGTTAAAAACATCTAATATATGATATGAAAATCACGAATACTGTAAAAAAGTTTCGTGTATCTTAATATCAAAAATGGTGGAAATACCAAAGTAGTGTTTCACTAGGTGTTCCATGACACCAAAAACGAGGATAGTTCCGGATGTACCTAGAATGATTTTTTATACTACTTGATGTAAAATAGCAGTCACCATGTTTTATATTGAGTAATACTAAAATTTATAATTGCAGTAAGATATAATACTTATAAGAATCAGTTAAGTTACTATTACGATACAATTAAAAGCAAGAAACATACATTTGGGATGCCCTTTGTTGAAAACTCAATTCACTGACTTATGAGGTGGCAATAATTATTTTCCTAAGATTTTGAGGAAGGACAATATTTATGACGTTTTTTGTTAGCGCTAGTTATTTTTGCAATTGGTGATGTCACATAAGTTTACATTGTATTTCGCTGTTGATTTACTAATTTAATAAATTATTTCACTTCCATTACAAAAGTTTTTAAAGAGGTTTTTTCAAATTTGAAGTTGCTTTAGTAAAGAATTTTGTTAATGTATATCATTGTTTAAGTGCACGAAATTATAAATTAAAAAAACTTATGAAGGAGCAGTTTAGATGGTTAATAAATTATTAGTTTACATCAAATTCATTAAATTTGATTAGTTATGAACATAAAGCGTAAATGCTAAATTAAAATTCAAATGATTTATTTTCCCGAAAGCACTACAATTTTTCAGTTTTTAAAATGCAATTCCGTAAGCAAATACTATAAGGCTGCACTTTAAACAAGTTTGTTAAGTGTTTTTATTAATATCTACTCGTTTACTCAAAGTTAAATGAGCAACGGTAGTAAATTTAAGTTAGTTTTCAAAAAGTTTAAATAAGGTTTCGGTGAATATATTTATTTGAAACTTTTCAAGTTATTATTTAAGCTTTGTAAGTAATAAAACTAGGACAAGTGAAAATAATGTCTTATTATTTTTTTTAAAATTTCTAGATAATCATTGTTTCTAATATCAAATTAATTGTTAATTTTTTCGTGACGTTACAGAAACGTTATAAAACAAATATTTTATCTTCAACGTTCTTTAATAAGTAATAATAAACACGGTTTCAAGTATATCGTATTAATCAATAAAACACTGTTAATGACAATTTAAAGTTGTTCAATTTTAATGATTCAATTCGAATATTAAAATTTAAAATTATTGAAATTAATGAATAAATTTAAATCTATATTAAATCTTAAATTGAATTGAATTAATGAATAAATGAATAAATTAATGAATTACGAATATTTCGATTAAATTTTACTATTAATAAATATAAAACTAATTTGCACTTTTAAAGGAATTAAAAGTCAAGTTAAATGATTAGATTAAGCATAAATATAGTTCTATTTACCTGAAATGATCATGTTATGATTGTGTAATTGTTAATAGATGGGTGTTTAATAGTTGATACTTTCCATTTAAAGAAACAAACTCTCAAAACCAAAACACCGCATGATTGTAAAGTTAGATAAACTCTCTTTTGCCAGCAGCACCGATTATTATTATATTAAGATAAAGAACTTTCGTCATTACTAGAGTGATTTATCAAATGAATAGTGACTGTTGTGTTTTCATTTGTCAAAAATTTTCCTTTTTCTCCGCTAGAGTTGCAGTTCTTAATAAATGCTTGCTAACAAAGAGGAAATTTAAACCCCATTGTGGGAGCAATAAAGATAATTTTTTACATAACTTTTGTGTTTTATTTTATTTTCCTTTTTCAGATTCAAATAAATATTTCGAAAATATGTGAATTATTTGAAAACAAAAGCAAAATAAAGAATGTTTAAACAAAAAAAAAAGTGATAGCGTCTAAATGATAAGTAAATTTAAAATTATTATGATCCGGTCTGATGACAAATATTGTCTCTTTTTTCTGACGCATGAAGATGTCACACTTTAACAAATTCCGGATCAAATTCCTGTAAAAAGTACCTGCAGTCAGGGTGTCGGTACTTTTTATCAATTTTTTTTTTACCGGAACATGTTACAGAACAAAAAATCTCATATACCATAATTTTTACGTAATAATTACCGTGAAATTATTGAAAAACTCGAATTAAATAAATATTACTATAAAAATTACGGTAAAAATAGATTTCACGGATGATGCATCCTATGTTTTATACTGGTAATTATTTTTTTGCAGTGTAAAAGAAGTAGAGTAATATTGAGTCATGTATTGATTCTATTGTTGAACATACTAGATTAATGCATTTTATATTTTAAAAGAAGATTTGCGCGCGTCTATCTGTGTATTTCTTTTATAACTGCTAGCGCCTTGAAATTTGAGCAGCAAGTGCAAGGGGTAATTTTAGTTCCTGATTTTTAAAAAAATGTCAAAAAATGTAAATTAATTCATTCGAGTGGGGTGTTTGAAAAGTAAATATGATGCATAAGTTCGCAATTGGTATTGTTACAAATAAAAATATTGATGCCTTTTCTTTTCATTTATGTATTTAAAAGATAATAACAGTGATGTTTTTGAACTCACAGCTCTGTTTAATCAAAATCAAGGTTTTTAGCACTTTGTAAAATAAGAAATTATTTTTCATTCATTTTGTCAAGTAAACTCAAGGATCGGCGTAAATGGCATGTTAGGACAAGACTGAAATTGATTGTAACCGTCTGCATACGGGCTTGCTCATTATTTAAATTTAATCTGTTGTAACATCTCAAACTCTAGTGGTCAGGGAGCGCACAACCAATATATAGTTATAAAAAAAAACTCGTATATCATATTAAATTTCGGCATTGCGTAACGCGTTCCAGTTGCCTTGTATTTAAAGAATAAAACAAATCATAACTGTTAAATTGATATTTTAATGTTGTGAAAAGCGTTGTTTCTGCTGAATGTTTGGGTTGTCTTTTTATTAAAAAAAAATATCTGTCATGTGTTTTGTTTGTACAAAGGTGCTGTAAAATCACGTCAAAATTAATTAAAAATTAAAATGTTCAACATTCGTAAAGCATTAGCTAGATTATGTTAGGATTAGATATTAAGCATCACAAGCAGTTACAGAATGGCAAACTATATTTTGATGGTGTGAAGAGCAGCATTTCGCCTCTGAAGTTGTGTTACTTGCGTATTATTCCACCAACAATTTTCACTAAATCTGAAAATTAAGTAGCAATAAGTTGTATTTTTATTTTACCAATTACTATTTTAAAATAAATTTGAAAGAGACAAAAATGACTCTGGTGCGATGTTGGAGAAAATGTTTGACGGGATAATATGTACATACCGAAATTATTTAATTCAATACAATATTTATTTTTAAACAAAACAATACTTGTGTTTCAAATTCTCTTTATTACTTTAAATGTTTTCATGGATTGTATTATTATAATAGGAAAGCAAAGCATGCACAAGTAATTATTAAGAACATCTCTACCTTATGAAAATATTAATAATTTAGGTTTAAAATCTTTCTGTGCGTTTTGAAAGCTAGGTTCTTACGTATTATCGCAACCAGGTTGGCGCGATTTGTATGTTATGTTTTTTGTCACTGCCCGGTATATATTTGCCCGGTATACCCTACACTGATGTTTAAGTTCAAGTGCCACTGCCCGGCATACATTTGCCCGGTATACCCTACACTGATGTTTTTTTAAGGTCAAGTGCCACTGCCCGGTATACATTTATTCAAGATGTGTGAAGAAAAATAATATAAATCACTTAGGGTTGCCGTAAGTAGGGTCGCCAAATTTGGCGATTTATGCGAATTTTGGCCTGGTTGCGTTAATACGTAAGTACCGAAAGCTAAATTGAAGAACACTTTTAGTTTTTAAATATAATAAATCATATATTATATTTTAAAACAAATATTTTATTTCATAATTGGATTTGTTCAGATATAACCAAAAGAATTGACTAAATATATCAAACTGATTTAATCATTGTTTACATAGAGAATGTGTTGTAATCAACTCAAAAGAAGTAACTTGTCTCTCCTGAGAGTACAATGTAGAATAATAAGATAGCCTGATTCGTAAAAGTTAAGTTACTGATTTAGATCAGCCAGGTTACCAAATTAAAAATTTTAAAGTATCTGAAAACATGTTTTGTTTATAGTTGCGCATTTAAAACCTCGCTTCTATATCTTAATAATTTATACACAGGAAAAAAATTCTGGTAAAATTACCTTATTGTGGAGTAATTAAATTTCTAATATAAAAAAAAACATAATTCTGGTATTAAAAACTAAAAAAATATTTTTCCGTTCCTATGATTTACCGGTTTGCCGAAATTTTGATTTTAGTAAGTATTGTTCTTATTCTAATTGTTCTTGTTCTTATTCTAAAGTCAAAGGAGAAGAAACCAAAGACTTGAAGGTCAATGGAGGGATACATAAAAACAAAATTGTTCCTTGAAATACCTATTTAAATTTCGAAGTGTTGAAAATGACTAACTTTAAAATATAGTAAAAAATTTAATTTACAATAAAAATTCTATAATTCATTATGATAAACGCTTTTTTCATTGGGTTTTATCATAAATAAACCACCACACGGAGAAAAAAATTCTGATAAAATTACCGTACTGTATGTTAATGATATCTCGGATAAAAAAAAAAAAAATTCTGGTTAATAAAAACAAAATACACAGTATTTAAACCATTCATTTGGAAATTTTTCCGTTCATATGGTAACGGTTTCCTGGAAATTCTGGTTTTCAAAATTATATTTCTTATTACCACTCGTCAAGTAAATAATACGAAACTGAAAAGTAAATTTAACCAAATAAATGGTTTTTAGGCCATGCTCTAAGGTATCCTGATAAATTTATCGAACTTTATTATATTTACTAAATTTTATCACATGTTAGAAAATCTTATATTATTGTTAATTTTACCAAAATTTATTAACAAAGTATTTCGGTAAAAATTACCGATTTTTTTGGTGTTCCTATACAGCCAGAAACACGGTAGATGCTACCATATTCTGGTAATTTCGACCATACTTTATTTTCAGTGTAAGAGCAATGGCAATTAAAATAAAAAATTTAATAATGTACTAAAGATCCAAGCGAATGGAAAGAATTGATAACTGTTCACCTGGCTCAAGTGTGTAACGTTTCGACTGTCGTGAGCTGGTTACTGTTAATAAAATCATTTTTGGTGTGGAACGATACTTAAACTTTATTTTGATGAGTAGGGCTTCAGAAAACATGTTTTGCATAATCTAACTTCGTAATGTGTTCGGAAAGAGTAACAAATAACAGTAATATTAATAATAATTATTTGAATTATTTTAGTTTCTATAATTGTTTTTAACAATTCATAGTTATTTTCTTTTTTCTGCAATCTGAGCTCACTTTTTTCGCTCATCGGTTACGCATATATTTTAATCACACTTTTTATGAGTGGTGGTACCTCTTTTAAAATGAATTTTTAAAAATAAGAGACATAAATATCCCTTGAAATCTTTGATACTATTTCACTTTGGTGAATCATAAATAACTATTACCACATAATCTATATCAGTATAGAGTATATAGATGTACCTATATTAGTAAATGCATTAAGTACCTATTACCACGATATTAGTATTAACTATAACAGCAACTAATTAAGCATCACTGGCGTCAATAATTGTTTGATTTTTACGGCCCCTAAATCGGGACAGAATCTGGACTATTTTCAAAATCGGGAGGCAATTAGAAAAGTTTTTCTTAAAAAACCAAATATTCAAGTTACCACAAACAAAAACTTCAGCTGCAGTCGGAATTCTTGCGTACAATACTTAAAACAGCAATACAATTTTGATTCCAAACATAAAATTAAAAACAAGGCATTAACTTGAATGTTTTTTGTGTATTATATTCCCTTCTGTTACTATTGTTTAAAAATGTTTAAATAAAATAAAAATTTATCGGAAGCAGCAAACATTGCATCTTTAGCACCTGCATTGTTGATACCAACAGGTGGGTGTCAATTATTTTTCTATGCTATGTTTATCAAGAGATAGAAATATTTACCCTCTTTTACTAATCGTGGAAAAATTGTGAGTTTATTATTAAATCTATACTGAGAAAAAAGTATAGTCAAAAATACTAGAATATGGTCAAATGTACTGTTTCTGGCTCTATGGGAACACCAAAAAATAAGATAATTTTTACCGAAGCGCTTGGTAATGATTATTGAGTAAACTGAACAATAAAATATGATTTTTACAATTATGCTGTTTACTATTATGCAATAAAATATGATTTTTACTATTATGTTTACTAAATTGCATCAAAAAGTTTTGCGTTTGTAAAATATTATTAATAATAACAATGAGACTCAGAAAAGAGAAGTAACATAAAATATCATGGAAGTTTAAAAGTTAAAGTTCTTTTGTTTATTTACTTGTGGTTTGCATTTTACAACTTTTGCGAGGAAAAAAACCAAAAAACGTGCTTTGTGTGTTGACGTTGAGACATGATAATTTCCAGAATTTTAAACTTTATGATGTTTTGTTTTATTAGAAGAGTTTTATTATATGTAGGGAATTTGCTGATAAGATTATAGGTTTCATTAGAAAATGTATCTATTTTTGTATACCTAAAACAAAAACATGTTTATGTTTTTAAAAAAATATGGGTACGTGTTATTAAGCAGAAAAGGTTTATAATCTTCAAATCAAGACTTAGGCTTGATTTTAAAATTTATATTCACCCCTATTTCTAAATTCACACTATTAGATAATTTAGAGTGTCTTGAACTGTTTAAACTATAGTTACAATCTTAATATAGCGCTAATTTGAACCATTACATTATACTTTTTAGACGATACTATGTTCCGATTGGAACAGATACATGGTTCAAATTATAACCTTAATAATATTTCAGCAAATTTAAATCGTTTTACTGTTCAAAGTGCTGATAATTTAGTTAAAGGTTGAACAGAGATTTTTAGTGTTTTGGTTAGAATTTTTAATTAACATTGAAATATTCTGCTGAAAAAAATATCTTAACTACTTATTAAGGTATGCTGAAAATTCTAACATTTTGAAAGTGCATTGAGAAAAAAAGTATGGTCTAAACTACCAGAATATAGTCAAGTTCACCATGTTTCTGACAATATGAGAATGACAAAAAGCTTGGTAATTTTTACCGAAGCGCTTTGGTAATGATTTTGGAAAAAGTAAAAATAAAACATTGTTTTAAAATGTGTAATAAAATTTGGTAATTTTATCATGATATCTAAGAGCATGGCAGAAAAACCATTCATCCGGTTAAATTCTCTTTTCAATTTTGTATTTTTTACTTAACGAGTGGTAATAAGAAATATAATTTTGAAAACTATAATTTCCAGGAAACCGTTACCATATGAACGGAAAAATTACCAAATGAATGGCTTAAATACTGTGTATTTTGTTTTTATTAACCAGAATTATGTTTTTTTTTTCACCTGAGATATCATTAAAATACAGTACGGTAATTTTATCAGAATTTCTTTCTCCGTGTAGTGGTTTATTGATGATAATACATAATAAAAAAGAGTTTATCATAAGGAATTATAGAATTTTTATTGTAAATAAAAATTTTTACCATATTTTAAAGTTAGACATTTCGACACTAAATGGGAGACATTTTCGAATTTAAATGAGCATTTCTAGGAACAATTTTATTTTTATGTATCCCCCCATTGACCTTCTAGTTTTTGGTTTCTTCTCCTTTGACTTTAAAGACCTGTTAAGGTCTTTATGACAAATCATAAAATAGTTAAACCTTGGAGCTTTAACTATTGCAATCTGGTAAAGGTAGACAATAAATATTAATCACTACTTACTAGAATACAAATCAACTAGCTAAATTAAAATTACAATTCATGATATTACTACTATACATGGTATAAAATTTCACGGTTAAATAATGTTATTTAATAAACAAGGTTTGTACACTTTTCAAGTTGTACAATAATTTTTAAAAGATAGTATAGTTAGTTTTGTTTCTTAAATAGTATAACTGTTGATTGAAAAAGCAATATTTTAATTACATTTGCAGATAATTTATGCAAGTTTAGTAAAGTTGCGCATATCAACTCACTGCCACTTTTAAGTAAAAAAAGTTTTAAATACGATTAAAAAAACCCAATCAAAAAACAGCATTAAAAGCAGTTATAATTTTATCTTGCATTTTATTTTGTTTTGTAAAACTATCTGCTTATAAAACATATTTAAATTTACTTAATTTGAGTAAATTTAATGACGTGCTTTTGCTTTTTGCAGAATATGAGGTAGCACTGAAATATTCAAATTAACTCGATATAAAAGTAAATGATATTACAAAAATCAAGGTAACGTAAAAAATATATTAAGGTTAAGTACAAGGTACAAGGTTTGTTAAAAAAATACATTAATAAAGGAATTGTTCTAAGATGAGCCGTATCAAGTATTTTGCTGCTAAAATAAAACGAACTGTTAAAACAATTCTACTAAAAAGTTGAGACTTTTTTTAAAAAATTTTTTATGTATAGACATGCACAATTTTACCAGAATAAAACTGCAGAATTTTAAATAATATTAATGCACAGCTCGTAAAATACACTGAGCAACTTTTGATATAATAATCGGATTTTTACGCTATAGAACACAGTCTTAATGGTTTGGCTTATTAAGCTATATATATATATATATATATATATATATATATATATATATATATATATAGCAAAATAAGAAAATTAAGAAAAACAATAAGTATTATTTATTGCGCATAAGCTGCAAGCAAATAGAACTCATAAAATAAGTTTAAAATGAAGATAAAACGAAGAAAAATTAAAGACAAATGAATAAAGGGAAAAAGAAAATTATAAATAATAATAATAATTTAAAAAAAAAATCTTTTAATAAAATCCGGGAAAAAAAAGTAAATAAAAAGATATAATCTTTTCATCAGCCCACACGATTATATCTGCAAAAAAGAATGCTTTCTAATATTGTATTAATATAGCCGAAGCAAAATATATCAATACAATAGTGTGAGGAGCACTAAAAATTTTTTTTACAAAAATTACAACAAATAAAATAGAATACAATATGTAAAAATAACACAAAAAAACAGAAAGTAGAATATAAAGAAAAAACAGAAAAGAACGTAATACATAATCTATAAAGCGAGTAGTGAAATCAAATGAACTTACATGAACGGGAAATTTTTCAAGAATGATTTAAAATATTTTTGTAACAAGATTGCCAGATTGCAAAATATGAAAACTAAAGCGCAAATTGAGAAAGCGTAACTAGAGGAAGTGCAGCAAGAACGCACTTAAAAATTCCTCTAGTTACGCTTTCAAAAACTTTCAAAGAAGTCTTATTTTAAAGTTATAATTTCTCGAGAACTATTCGACAGTTGAATTGGCGTAAAAATGATTTAGTGAATAACTTGCAATTTTATGTTTAGCACGTTTATGCTATGCACGTTTAGTGAATAACTTGCAATTCTAAATTTAACTCATAAAAATAATTGTATCAATATATTTTTTTCTTGGAATTATATCTTTGGATAAAAAGTTTTGTAATTGTCAAATGTTTTGATTCGCATAATTAGTTTCGAATATTAGGCGAACAACGCACAAAGTAACATTTAGTCCACCTAACTTTAAAACCACTCTATTGACTAAATTAAAGCTATATTTCCCTGACAATGGCATCCCGTGCCGTATTTTGAGCGTAAAGAATTTAAACCCATCGAAAACAGTTATGTTTATTCGAGAAAAGTTCATTTTTGTTTTTGATTCTGTAAAATAACGTCTGTAAGCATATTTAAGGTTAGATATTCGAACCATTATGATTGAGTCCTGTACATGAAAATCTGTTTATTAGATCAATAAGTATTTAAGATGTTTGCTTTTTTTGTTTCGTGAAATTTGCTATATCTCTTTTCTTTTTAAAAAACCTCTTCCTCTGAGTTGACAATTCTATTCCTTTTCTATTTCTTAGAAAACTTGGTTTTTGAAGGTAAAAATACTTGTTATTTGTATCTTTAACAAACAAATAATTTGAGGATGTGCATGTATGAAAACAAATAAGTTCTGCAAAATTAATAAAGCAAACATTTTTATAAATATTTTTATTAGGTTGGAAACTACGTTAATTGTAAGTTATTTTCTACTGGGAATCTCGATTTCTGAATCTACTGAAGGAAAAATTTAGAGATTTGTTTTTAAAAATTTGTGAAAAACGTTTAGTGCTGTTATTTCTTTTTCTCTTATATTTTATTTAATTAATTAATTTGACTTTTGCTTGCCTAGGAAGAAGTGTAGCTTTTTAAGTACAATATAGAAGTATCATTAAATAATATTCAATAAATTATTAAACAAAAATTTAGGTTTTTAAAATTGTATACAGAAAATGCTTAAAGATTCATTCAAAACTATTATCAAAATTAATCTTTTCAGAATTTTCTTTTATTAGGAAAACTCAACCTTCTTTTTTCTTTACGAACTAAGTTAAAGCTATCGAAATATGCATAATTTACAAGCTATTGTTAATGAATAATTTGTTATCAATTTTAAATGTATCTTAATTTTATGTATTTAAAAATAGCAATCTAAATTGAGATAAAGTTTACAATTTTTTGACACTAATGAGTCGATAAGTTGCTGAATATTTTTAAACGTAATCTTTAGTACACTGTAAAAAATCTGGGTAAATGTATAACCATTACTTGGTGCAAAGTTTCTAATTGCACCATAAATTGGATAAATGAAAAATTATTTTATTTAGGTTGCGCCGTAAATTGGTGAATATGATCAAGAAATGCGTTTATGGCGCAATCGATTGCATGTATGTATGTATGTATGTAGTTAATTTACGTCGCACTAGAGCTGCACAATGGGCTATTGGCGACGGTCTGGGAAACATCCCTGAGGATGATCCGAAGACATGCCATCACAATTTTGATCCTCTGCAGAGGGGATGGCACCGCTGCTTCGGTAGCCCAACGACCTGCACGCGAAGTCGAGCACTTTACGGTAGAACAGTTTCACGAGGACCAATACCGCACACCCTCGGTCCCTACGCAGACTGATCCAAGTGGTCACCCACCCGCACACTGACCGCAGCCAGTGATGCTTGACTTCGGTGATCTGCTGGGAACCGTGTCTTAACGATCAGTCCACTGCGGGACGCAATCGATTGCACTAAACTTTCGTACTATAACAGGCACGAGCTTTAACCGTGACCGATAAATTATTTTGTAGCTGTTGACTAATGGCGGATTTAGTTGTCGAAGCTTGCTATCATCTCACACAAGTTGTCTTTGAAATTGTCTATTTCTTTTGCAAGTAAGTAAACTTTTCTTATTTATTTGCAATAATTACAGTTCATTTCTTTCATGTCATCTTTAAAAATTTTGTTGTGTGTTCTCAAAGAGTTAGTTTCAAATTTCTTTTAGAAAACTATATTCGTTGTATGAATAATGAGATATTGTAAAATCTATATTAGCATTTTTACAATAAATAAGGAGATACATCCATTTTATGCGCACAGAAAGTGCTATACCAGTGACAAATAAACGGTAAATACGGCAATCTTAAGCAGCATAGCTTTCCGCCAAATTTACTGCTGGTGAAAATGTTCTAGTTTCGGGTTTTGATTGCATTCTACCGAACAAAAAAATCGGATGTACTTTCTGTTAGGATTATAACTTCTTATCAATATTTTTTAATTTTTTATTTTTATTTCCTATGAGCTGCACAATCAGTCTTCCCGATGAGCAGACCTAGTGCGTTCTCAAGGAGTGGTATGCACTCTTTCAGGACCACCACAATGGGTGAGATACCGTTGGCCATGTTAATTTGGACGTCTAGTTTCTGCCACACTAGATGGCAGCACCGACTTCTTATCAATATCTATGCTTCTTTTTTAATTTTCATGTTTTATATTGCTCTTTTTTGTCTGCAATGTCACATAATTACGCGAATTTTTGTCTATACATTATTAAATGTCTTTGTTGTAAAATTTTCAAAGATAATTATATTTCCGTTCAGCCGGCCAGGTGGCCGAGTGGTTAGCGCGCCTGACTACGAAGCCTTTGGTTGCGGGTTCGAATCCCGCTCTGGGCATGGATGTTTCTCGCTCTTTTCGTGCTGTCCTCTGTTGTGTGTGCGTGACGTGTGAATGTGGCCCACCCTCTAAACGGGCTTGTGGCATTGGAAAAAAATATATATATTTCCGTTCCGATTTCAAATTAGCAATTAAGATTTCCAAAAGGCAACCGTTGTCAAGGAAACTGGGTTTCTCTTCGGCGCACGAGGTAGGAAAAAACAAACAAAGAAACATATTGGCGTTAAGGAAAACAAAGCGCTAAATTTTTTTTTTATTCGCCAAGAATCTTACTAAAATTTGAACAAAATACCGACCAGAACAAGATTTGTTTTAGACCATTTAGAATTAAGCTGATTTCTTATTATAATTTAAAAAAAAAAAAAGATTTTCTTATTAATATTTTTCTTCTAAGCGAAACAAATTTTAAATTGAGCGAAATATCGTATTTAAAAAGTTAATATATTTTCCATTAAATCTAAATAAAGAAAATACTTAGATACTTATAGATACTTTGCTATAGATACTTATTTTTCCATGAATTATTATTATTATTATTGTATTTTACCCACAATTACGTTTTGTGAGGGAGGGAAAAGACAACATAAGCATAAAATCGAGCGTTATAATTGATCATAAAAAAGGTCACATGTATTCTTTATAATATTTACAGTTTTTTTTTTTAAATAATTTTTTTTTTTAAAGTTTTATTTTAATTATAAAAGTATTTTTTTTATTCTGAAATATATTTTCTTCTATGAAACAAAAGAACTATGAGGATTAAAAAGACAATCCTCACAAACAATATACATGTGGAGGTTTAATACCCTCCGCATGAAAACTGCTTGCGTGTATATCAGCAGCCGTATCCCGCCCTCTTAGACTCAACACGAACTCTTCGATGTTTCTAAGTGATGATCATATTGTTCATTTAATATTTTTACATTTAATTTTAATTACATTTTACATTTACATTGACATTTAATTTTTACATTTAATATAATTACATTAATTTTCATTTAATTTTTTAATATGTTGACAGTACCTTCTGCAAATTTTTTGCGGGGTCGCTCTGCATGAAATTAATTTCAAAATTTATCATGAGAAGAAATTCTACTTGGGTGCTTCGGCGCATTTTAGCAACAACAAAAATATAATAATATTTTAAAATATTAAAACGTTCCTTTTCAGGATCTTTATGGTTGAAAGGAGTCTTAAAATAAAAATACCCCCCCCCCCTCTCTATAAGTAGTTGGTCTCGAAAAAATGTCTCAGATGGTGAAATGTTAAAACATTTTTCTACATAAGAACGTTAATTTCTTCATTTATTTTTAATATTGTATTTTAAAAATAGGAATCAAAATATGACTTGATTTGATTGATCTTTCTATGTTTTGAAAATGTAAGGGTTCAAATTTTGTTTCTTCCGTAAAATTATCTAATTTCCTATACATTTTATTACCATAAATTACATTATATATTTTTAATCATCCTTCATTAGCACAAGGGCACCAACAACTTCAAAGCTTTTAATCAAGAAAGAAGCTTAGGAAAAAATATTGTTATAACTGAAATTACTGGAATTCTAGAAGGTTATAAACAGTTTTTTTAAACTTCAAAAGAACTAGTTTCAAGAACAGCTTACAAACAAAGAATGTATATAGTTTCAAGTTTTCAGAATGAAGAACCTTTGTTTGGAAAAACAATTATTATTTTGTGAAAAGGCTCCAGAGTTTATTTGTGTGTAATCATTTTAAATTTTGTTGTGTATTTCACAATCAACTGAAAATGTGATGTACTTAAAGTAATAGCACCAGAAAAATCTATAATAATGAATATATAATAATGAATATATAATAATGAATATATAATAATGAATATATAATAATGAATATATAATAATGAATATATAATAATGAATATATAATAATGAATATGTAATAAAAATATTGCTTTTTCTCGAATGCTCACCACCATTTACTAATTTGTGAAAAAAAGGACAGTAATTTTTTCCAAACTGAGTTACATGTTAATCTTTTTATCAAGTAATAAACTATGTTTGTAAAAAAATAATTTAGTTTTAGTGTAAAAAAATAATTTAGTTTTAATTTTAATTCAGATGAGGCAGAGTATATACAGAAATTTAGTATTTTATTAAAATATTGAAAATTATTTTTAGATGATCCCAAATTTCAAAACTGTAAACATTGAGGCATATGCTAACATAATTTTTATTTAAAATTACTGTAAATTAAAAACAAGTTTGAATTGAATGCCCTCTCTTAGTAATAAAAACATACTATCTATCATATTTTTGAGTGAATGTTTGTATTTTTTTAATAAATGCTGTGATATGTATAAAAGTTATAATATATTTAAATTTTAAGGTTTTGCATAAAAATTATTGTATTCTGTCTATGTATACAAACATCAAAATGATTGTAAATGAATAAATTATGTTTCAATATCGATCTGCATCTGTATATTTTTTGTTCATATTTCTAAGTTATATCATTTTTTTTACTTTTCTTAATTTACTTCAAATTTAATATTGCCAATGTATGGCGTATGTACAATGTAATACATACGCCAATGTAATTAATATTGGAATGTTTCCTTAATTAGAGATTGGGGGTTGACCAATCCAATATTTGCCTACTCTTTCATATAAATTTTTATTTGTGAAAGTAATATTTTAATTTTTAAATAATAAAATAATTTCAAAATACATAGTAATAGGAATTTGCTTTAAAACATTAGTGGTACTAACGAGCATCGGTTGGTTCTTTAACGAATTAAATCTAAAAAAGAATTTTGATCTTACATATATATCAACTTAAAAAAAAAAAAAATTTATATGAAAGAAAATATTTTTAAAGCACCATTAAGCAGAGAAAGTTATCATCATTATTAAATATTAATTTAAAAAAAAGAGAAGATAATTTAAGTCAAATTCATATAAATTAAACTATAACTTAATTATTTAATCTATAAAAATTAAACTATTTATATATATATATATATATATATATATATATATATATATTCCATAACCCAAATAAAAATAGATTTTTTAACATCTTTATAGATTTTAAATTTTAATAATTAAACTATTAAATTATAATTTGATTTATATAAATTTGATTTAAATTATCTTCTCTTTTTTTTAATAAATATTTAATAATGATGCTAACTTTCTCTGCTTTTTGGAGTTTTAAAAATGCTTATTAATGGTGCAACCTTACCCTGCTTTTTAGCACTTTAAAAATACCCACTAATGGTGCAACCTTCCTCGCTTTTAGTTCTTTTCAAAACACTGATTTTTAGTGCAAGCTTTCGCTGCTTTTAAGTTCTTTCAAAATCCCTTTTTTGGTGCAACCTTCTCTCTTTGTTTGGAGTTAGTGAGAGCACCAATATATAGTAAAACTGAGCACCAATTTCTGTAACCAGCAAATGAATACCAATGTTTGGCGCAACATAGCTTGAAATTTTTTACAGTGTATATGAACAACAAATATATCATATCAAGATACCCTTTAGTTGACATATTATTCTAATAACATATTACTCAACTAATTTCATCATAAATTTTTAAAACGTAATATAAATGCACAATTTCTTAGATTTTAACATTTATTTCAAACCTTAACATACAAGAAAATAATAATTTAAATAATGAAAATAAAGATAAATACAATTTTGCTAGGTTTTATTTATTAATTCCTGAGTAATGAAAATTTATTTAAGCAATTTACATTTTCTGTAAAAGATAAAACAAATATCAATGAAAATTTTGATATTTTCTCAATAAAAAGTAAAATATTTATTACTGGATAAGAAGATAGAGGGATGAAAATTGATCTTAAAATTATGTATGCAATTTTTACGTTTATATACAAAATACTTTAAAGAACTACAATATACAAAATGTACAAAATATCGCTACAAATTGAGTCCGTAGTTTATTTCAGTTGTATTGCTTTGAAACTCATTCCAGATCAAATATATTCAAAACCCATAACAACACAATATTACATAAACGTAATAATTTCAAAATGTTAAAAATATTTAATGTATAAAAGTCTTAGAATCTATTTTTGAAATCTTTCAGCTACCTCTAAAAAGTAGAAATGTATGTTTTCAGCAACCTTTCATTTACTTTTTAGAAATGCCTCACAAATTAAGGAAATATTTTTAAAATGTTTTAATAATTCGAAATGTTATCAAATTACTCATTTGAATTTATTGTATTCTGAGTTAAAATGTATAGCCAGAAACCACCAGAATATGGTAAAACGTACTGGTTCCATGGGAACACATAAAAGCTCGGTAATTTTAACCGAGATTACAAAATTCACAATCTATCTTTATATTTTTCAAAATTTAAAGTAATTGTTGAAGCCTACGTACAGTGGGCAAAAATAAAAAATGCACCACCCTTAATAACTTTTATTCTAATGATCGGATCTTCAATTATTTGGATTAAATCTTGATGGTTTAAGGAGGTGGCCTCAAATATGCTATTTAATTTGTGCAGACAATATTTTAAGTTACTAACTCAAAGACAAAAACGTACTTTCTCTGAATATACATACCTATTTTCGATGGAGTAGGATTTTTGAGTTCCAATACATAGGGGTAGCCGCAATCCGAGAAATATTGTCCCAATAGTTTGTTAAGGAAAGCAATCCAAAGTTTGAACTCTTAATGTTGATTTTACTTTTGCTGATTTCACCATATATTGAGAGCTTTTTAAGCGAATCGAAAATTTTTTGCACATTTTCGTCTGCTCTAATCATTAACCATATTTGAGGCCACCCCCTCGAACCATTAAGATTGAGTCTTAACACATGAAAATACGACCATTAGATCAAAAGTTATTCAGGGGGTCCGTTTCTTATTTTGCGGAGAGTGCCCTGTAAAAAAACGAGATCAAATTATGGCAAAATCTACCGGCACTCAGGATACCGGAGCTTTTTTACAGTAAAATCTATTTTAACAGGAACATGTTACGGAATAAAAATTTTTGATGAATCACTGAATCACGCTAATTAAATAAATATTACTGTAAAAATTACGGTATAAAAATTTAAAATAAAAATGGATTTTTCGGTAAAGTGGATTCTATGGATGATGCACCCAAAACACAGGTATTTTATTTCATAATTTGATCCAGAATTTTTAAAGTGTAGTCAATTTGAAATTCTTAACAACGAGTTAGTAAATCTTAGATTGAAAACTATTTTTTTTAACCAAAAAAGAGATGCAATGATTTGATGATATTAACGCAATGTGTGTGGAAGAATATCTCCCAATAGTTTAATATTTTTCCTTTATAGAATGTGTTTCTTCTTTTAAATTTACAGCCTCCTCATATGCATTTTCTTCATTATATAACTTTTCATAATCGATGACTGGTAGACGGGAGAGCCAACTAAAAAATAAAACGAGAAAAATGTCACTATCATGCCTTTTTTATATGGGTTCATTAAAGTTAGGCACTTAAACCAATAAGATTAATATGATTGATTAATGCAATAACTGCACACTATTAAGAATATCCCTTTAATCGATTAGGTTGAAAATAAAATTAATTCTTTCTTTTTAATTATTGTTTATTTATCTTTAACTTTTATTTCTATATAGAATGGTTACCAGAAGTCCTCAAATCTTCAGGAAAGTTCTCGAATTTCATTGATTATCTTCAAAAATTTTCAAATTATTTAAGGATAAAATGCCTCTAAATTTTAACACTTGGTTTCTAAATGTCCTCGAATTTCTCCCGAAATATATAATATTTTGTATATGGAGTGACATATAAAACAAATCAAACATTCTCACGTTTTTTTTTTTTCTTTTCTTAAAGAAGACTGTTCTACCGTAAAGTGCTGGACTTCGCAAAAAAGGCTAAAAGTGGGGGAGGTATTCCTTCTGCAGAAGATCAAAATTGTGATGGCATGCCTGGGATGTTTCCTAGACTGTCCCTAATAGTCCAATGTTCAGCTCTAGAGTGACGTAAATGAAATACTTACCTACCCATAAATAGATGCAATTTCTCAAATCATGAAATTTTCACGCCTTGCTGATTTGTCCTCAAACCATGCTTAATAAATCTGGTCACCTTACTATATAGTAATGACTTCTGTCTCAACATCAAACAAACATCATAAGGAAAATTTTTTTTCATTATGAAGTTGCAAACAAATATCATTCCAGATTTTGCTAGCGCCCCATTAGTGACGAAATAGTTATTGGTGAAGAGGAGAAAAATGAAACAGCTAATAAAAAGTAATTTTTAAAAATAAGAATGGCAAATTAAAATGATATGGTGAAATAAAACGCTGAAAAAATTGCTTACGTGAATACTCCTATAGGTATGAAAAGAATAGTAGCCACAATAAGGTAGACCATTCCTGGAAAAAAATGTAGCGAAGCATTGAATATCTGAGACGCAGCAGCCGATGCTAGAATTGGTAGAAACGTTTCTGCTGTTGTTAAGAAAGCAAATATTTTGCCTGAAAATACAAAACAAAAGTTACCTTAAAATATGCAATGAAATATTTGAATAATTTCGTGTTTAATTTACATTTTATAAGAAATGTAATTTAAACTAAATATAATTCACAATGTATCCTAAAAAAGACAAACTCTTCAAGAAGTCTTGCTGTTCCTTTTTTAACGTCATAGCAGGACACGATTATTACTTTTTTCTCTAGTCTTTCCTCTTTAATGTATTACAGGACATGATTATTACTTTTTTTCTCTAGTCTTTCCTCTTTAATGTATTACAGGACATGATTATTACTTTTTTTCTCTAGTCTTTTCTCTTTAATGTATTACAGGTCATGGTTATTACTTTTTTTCTCTAGTCTTTCCTCTTTAATGTATTACTTCATTGAATTCGTCTTGCTATGAATTTAAGACCAAGATTGTAGGGAATTTAAACGTCGTAATTTCAGATAACAAATTAGTGCATCCAAAAGCAGAATAACTGCCACCACTCTCAAAAGTATTTTTCGTCATCGAAAATAAATAATTGCATTAAAAAACTACCAAAGTATGACGCATGTAAGAAAAAAAAAACTTATACCAATCAATGATTTTCCCAGTAAGCTGTATTGTTTCATTCCGAAAGTTGAGTTTGATGATTTTTAAAAAATTTTCTTGCAAAAATTATTTTGTTCAAAATTTTTAAAATGAAAACAATAGCAAATGATTTAATAATAATAAAAAAAACGTTTAAAATAACAAAATTGGCATTTCCAAACTTAAAGTCATTCGAAATATTTTGTGTCGCATTGAAAAGTCATTGTTCTATTGCATAGAGTTTAGTAAACAAATAAATAATTGCATTTGTTATTTATTTCTTGTTGAAGAGAATTTTAAAACAGTACCTATATCGTTCTTTGATGCAACTTTAGATATTCTTGATCGGCTAGCCAGTATACTAAGTCCAGAAAGAAATCCCGCAGCATTGCCTAAAAAAATACGCATGTTATATCAGAACATAATTTTTTTAAATAATATAATTGCATTAATTTTGAAAATAACGTCACATTTCTTCATAGTTGCAAAAAAAGAAGGGTAATATTTGTTTTTAGTTAACTGAAAAAAAAGTATGATCAAAATTATCAGAATATGATAAAATTTACCAAGTTTCTGGCTCTATGAGAATTTCAAAAAGGTCGAAAATTTTTACCGAAGCGCTTTGGTACTGATTTTGTTAAATTTAACCATAAAATATGGTTTTATAATATGTGATAAAATTTGGTATTTGTGGCAAAATTTGGCAGTTTAATCAAGAGGCCTTTGAAAATGGCATAAAAACCATTTATATGGTTAAATTTAATTTTCAGTTTCGTATTTTGTAATAAATCTGAAGTAACGAGAACTATAATTTTGAAAACTTGAATTTTCGGCAAACCGTTTCCTAATGAATATAAAAATTACCAAATGAATGGTTTAAATACTCGTATAATTTGGTTTTTATTATCAGAATTATTGTAATTTTTTCATCAGAAATGTCATTACCATGCAAAACGGTACTTGTTATAGTACCGAAACTACGGCAGTATTAATTACATGCAAAATATTTTACTGTAAAAATGGATTTTACGGTTGATACCCCCAAAGTACCGGTACTTTATACCATTATTCGATCCGGAATTTTTTTACAGTGTAGTGGAAATGTAACAACGTTTATTAGCACAGTTGAATTGCTAACATTATATTTTAATTTTTATTTATTCACTTATTTTTAAGCAGCTAATTTCTTTTGTTTTCCATTATATGAACCTTTCTTTACAAGAGTTTTATAATTATGTAATGCTAAAAATGAAAAATAATTTTAAAAAATGCATTTTTTTAATGCCATTAAAAGGTAATGGAATGAAATTTTTATTAAGCATAATATTTCATTATATAAACACAATACAATAACAAGGCAAATTTTTTGCTATTAAACATGAATATTATTATCAGAATTTTCAAAGCTATTAACGCCTGTTTTCCACTTTTATTTTCGTAATGATAAAAAATTTAAGGCTATTATATAAGTAAAAAAAAAAAGGTTTCGAACTATTGTTTTTGAGATTACATTGTTCTATTATTATTATGAAACTAACCGCATCAAAGAATAATTACGGTTAGTTTCATAATAATTTTGCTCAAAAATGATTTATTTAGTCAAACAATTAATTTTAAAGAATTAAATATTAATATTGTCAATAAATTGCCGCTTTTTGTTTAGTTGCATATGTTACCGGCAAAGTATGAAATCCGGCATTGTATAGAATGCCTAAAATTAGCCGGCAAAGTATGAAATGGTTTATATTTCACACATTGCCTAGGTATTCTATAGAATGCCAAATGTTATTTAGGCAAAGTATGAAAAAAAAAAACGTCCTGATGAGGTTATTATGTAAATGATGTGCATGTTACTGTGAATGACCGAAATCGGTGGTTGTTGACACCGGTGAATGTTGACAATCACATAGTCGCTTTGATGAATGTCCGAAATATTTATTACACCCGATTTGATATTAATTTATTCGTGGATTTAGTTACATTTGATCGATATTTTAATAATTACTGACGATAGATTTGAAGAAACATCAGTGTTTTTAGTATCGGGCAAATAGTATCGGGAAATGGCACTTGACTTTAAAAAATATCAGTGTAGGGTAAACCGGGAAAATATATACCGGGCAGTGGCACTGAACCACAAAAAGACATTAGACCGGGCAAATGTATACCGAGCAGTGGCACTTGATCTTAAAAAAACATCAGTGTAGGGTATACCGGGCAAATGTATACCGGGCAATGGCACTTAACTAGACCTACTACTAGACTTCATACTAGATTTTTCGTAAATGTCCGGTCTAGTTAAGTGCCATTGCCCGGTATACATTTGCCCGGTATACCCTACACTGATGTTTTTTAAGGTCAAGTGCCATTGCCCGGTACATATTTGCTCGATACTCCAAACACTGATGTTTCTTCTAATCTATCGTCAGCAAGTATTAAAATATCCAATAAATGTAATTATTTCCACGAATAAATTAATATCAAATCGAATGTAATAAGTATTTCGGACATTCACCAAAGCGACTATGTGATTGTCAACATTCACCGGTGAAAGTCAACAACCACCGATTTCGGTCATTCACAGTAACATGCACATCATTTACATAATAACCTCATCAGGACGTTTATTTCATACTTTGCCTAAATAGCATTTGGCATCTATAGAATACCTAGGCATTCTGTACAATGCCTAGGCAAAGTATGTAATAATTCTCACATTTCATACTTTGCCTAAAAACGTCAGGCATTCTTTACAATGCCGGCGTTTCATACTTTGCCGGTGACACATCCATAAACATTTTCACCATAAATACTCAGAATAAGATGAATATTTATTCATGTTTCATTAAATCAGTAAATTTTGCGTTAGTCATTATAGAATAACTTTTATAACTCCGAGTTTTTTAATGACTATGTTTTTTTACTTGCGTCCATTTTTCCACATCAGTCACTATGTTCCTGCATTTTTTAATAATACCATAATGTTTTAATTATTATTTAATAACAATGTTTTTTTTTCAAACCAAATAAAGAAATTTTTTTTGGACTCTCATTTCTGTTGTTATATTCCTTTGCAATCATAGTTTTATTTCTAAGTTAGCCTTACATTTTCAAAAATATGTCGAATTTTTTTTACAAGGTATTTTATAAGTGTCCAAAGAAAAAAGGATAATCTTTGTTTTACATTGTAAAAATATTTAAGATAAAATTACGGTCCAAAGTACCGGCACATCCGTAAAATCCATTTTCTAGTAAAATCCCTTTTTTTCGTCAAATCCAGTTATACCGTAAAATATTATTCCGTAATTTTTAGAATACTATGTATTTAAAGGCCGGGATATCCTGGTCGGTAGGGCGCTGGGCCCATGTCCAAGAGGTCGTGAGTTCGATCCTCGCCGGCCGAAGACTCCCCGTGTAGTAAATGGTGACTGATGCACGTTAAATCTGTCGAGTCTCAAAGTCCTCCAAGTTCCCATAACAAATCAATACCTCTGGGGGTACTGATCCAGGAGTTTCCTTGTCTTCTGGATTAGTTCAAAATTGCAAGGCTACGGAGTTGAACATTAGTAGTCGTAAACCCATGAAATCGGGTCGGCTGTTCAACGACGGTTATAAAAAAAATAAAATACTATGTATTTAATTCGAGTGATTTAGTGACTTTTGGTAATTATTGCTGAAACAATTACGGTATATTCGAACTTCTTGTTCCATAACTAGTTCCAGTAAAAATGAATTTTACGATAAAAATAACTGGCACCCTGAGTGCTGATATTTTTTACAGTAATTTGATCCGGAAAACTTTACAGTGTGGATTGACTGCCGATTATTTTATCATAATTTTAGAATAAAAATTCTATCAGCTTGCTTTCTCTAAACATAAAGAGTATATCTTACCAAAGAAGTAAATTTCTTTAGTTCTAGCAAGTCCTATTGATATATTTTTTGTAATTAATGAGATACTCCCAATTAAGCCGAGAGTTGGATCTCCAATTTTATACTTCTTAAGTACTGGTACAGTAATCAACATGATGAACGTTCCAACTAGTGCAAAAATAGATGATACTGTTGAATATCTTGTATTGTTCCAATCAAATAGATGATGAACGTACAAATAGTTGATTCCTATAGTTGCTGAAAAATAATTATAATTAAAATAAGGAGAACTACAAACTATTATTTAATATCAAGAATTTATACTTATGTAATTTAAACTAAACTATCAAGCATCAAAAAGGACTGATGAACTAAATGATGAATGAAATGAAAATGAATTAAATTGAAAAAAAATTTAAAAACATTTTGTTGCAAATTTCGCTTTATCTGAAGAAAAGGACTAATCAGTTAAGAATTTAAGTTTAATTTATAATCCCTTTATAAAGTTACATATCAGATTTTATGTTTTTTTTTTTGTGCAATACACTTCATATATTGTGCATTTTTAGATTTTATTTATCGTATTTCTTTATAAGTTCATTTTAGTTATCTTTGTTTGGAGGGTGGGAACAGAGAAGACCTTTCATATCGAGACGTCAAACGAGTTATATGGGTGATTCTCATGAAATATGACAATTTACAGTCACTTGTACCAAGAACTAATACTAAACTACTAAAAGATTAATAAATAAATTTTTCAATATCTAATTTTTTTTATCTCAACCGGTGTAAGAATTTCCAGAATATGCGCAGAGGGTATTATTTACAAAAAATTCGTTTAGAATAATTTTTTCTGTCAATAATTTGTTTGTCCCAAGAAAATCTGTCATTTTCCTGGCTACTTTTATTTATTGGTTTATAACCAAAATAGATAGAGCCAGCAATCAATATCTTATGTTAATAGATTGATTATATATAGTAGAAGTATTTCTGTACTTTTATGATGCTTTTAAAAGTACAGTGAAGTTAATATAGTTTTTAGCACATATTTTTCTTTGCACATATTTTTATATAACTAGGCTTAAAAGTAACAGAGATCACGCAAATATACTTAGTTTTTACTAATAAAATAATACTTACAAGCAAAGCTAAATACATCAAGACTCATCACCGTAATTAGCAATAAAATTTGTTTTCTTCCTTGATTCGGACGCTTTCTGATAGTTGCTTTGAAACTTTCCACAAGCCTTTGCGGTGACCACAAACTTAAAATTTTCGTTTTCCAGTGGTCTTTATTATCCAGACCCTTTGTTTCTTTGATCATGAACATTACCCATGTTAGTGCCAGCACATGACCCATTGTAGAAATCAGAAAAACATACGTATAACCTAAATATCCAAAAATAAATCCACCAGTAAGCGTGCCCAATGGCCTAGATAATCCAAAAGTAACCTCCATTATAGCATATTTAATAGTTCTTTTACTAAATGAAGTCGTATCGGAAGCGTAGCTGAAAACAACAGTTAGTACGCCAATAAAGCCTCCAGTTAATCCACTAAAAATTGCTGGTAAAAAATAGAACTCTAGCCTGCTGTAGAACAGAGCAGCACAGACTGTGCTGCCTAAGCCATCAAAAATGAGTCCGAGAACGGACATTATGAGTGGAATCTTCCTGCCGTATTTGTCACTCCAGGATCCTATAAAGCAGGCTAGAATGGAAGATGGAATCATACCGATTAAGGAATGTCCGAGAGAATAGTTATTGGCTAGTTTCTCAACTTCAATCTTAATGTCCTTATAGGCTGAGAGATTGTTACACACTTCTTCCGAATATCCCAAATGAACGATGCATGCTTTGTCTATCATCATTGTTGTTGAAGACACATATCGCATTACGGTTGAAAACATGTAAAGAAACATGAACACTTCTAACTTCATGTATCCTATATCTTTACAGAACGAAGCAGATTTTGTTGCTAAGTGGTTCAGTGTATAGCGTGTTCTGATGTTTGAGGCATTTTGCTTTTTGATGAAATAGATATCAGATTTGCTGTCAACCGAGTGAAGATCGATTGTTTGCAACACTTTAATGTTATTAACCTGGCTGCTTTCTGAAGTCATTTTGAGAAAATATTGGCATAGACTGAATTATCCCACGGAAGTTTAAGCAGTTCAATTAAATGGCAAAAGTTTTCATGCGCTCCATCTGGAAGTGAGTATGAATATTATTAGAAGGTTAGGAAAAATAGTATCCAATAAATACAACTAATAAAATTAATTTAGCTAATTTTTTGAAGCTACATGGGATTTTTTTTTAAAATTTTCGTAAGCATTAACTTCCTTTTTTGAAAAAAAAAATATAACTGTTTTTAAATAAATTAGTCTTTATTAATTTTTTTATGTAAAATAAAATTACTGTTAATTGAAAATAATTTACAAGATATTTGCACATCAAAGTAAAATAACAATAAAATCAATTTGAATAGTTTTTTACATATAATAAAACTATATGTCTGTAATGATTGTAAGTTTACGTGTCGATTAGTAAATAAACAGGGGGATTTATTGCGTCAAAAATTTCAAAAGATGATAAAAATAATTTGGAACGTTAGCATTTTAAAAAATGAATCATTTTTAAAAAAATGAATTTAAATTTTTGATAGATTTAACTTTTTATCTTCTCAAGAAATACAACTCTCCAGAGGTTCTAAAGTCTTATGCTTTAGAAACTATTGACAAGAGGTACCCAGAACCGGAGTGGTTGCGCTTATACACAGATGGCACTTTTTATGATTAAATCGATTCGGCGGGTTTTCTCGAACTTTTTCTCCTTTTATGCCTCCGGAGGGAAACACCGTACTGCCTTCGATGGTGAAGTTGAAGCCATTTGCATTGCTCTTAAGCAATTAATAACTTTTGAAGATAATTTTAGAAAAGTGGTTGTTTTATCTGACTCCCAAGCCGCAATTCAGGCGGTCAGTTCAGCTGGTCTGGCTGCAACAAATGAAATCACCCAGTGTCGGCATCATCTACAAGAATTGCGTCAAAAAGAGAAACGTGTGATTCTTCAGTGGCTGCCGGGACACTGCGACCTCTTTGGAAACGAGCAAGCAGATGCCCTGGCAAAAAAGGGCTCGAGGCTTCTTCAATCGAGTTCCTATCCACTTTCTTTTCATTCTGTGAAGCTTTATTTAAAGCAAACTTTAAAAGGGCAATTCAGTGAACAAATAAACGACAGAGTAAAATCTAAGCGCTGGAAAGCTGAAGATCTTTTGAGGGTTCCTGGCAGTCCACGTCGGCACGCTGTGGTCCAATTCCGTCTACTAATCGGACATGATTGCCTTGCAGATCACCTTCACCCTATTCGGATCTTCTCGAGCCCTTACTGCCCCCTCTGTAACTCTAATATCCCTATGGATAGACACCACCTCCACCAATGTGCAGTCCTTAGGGGCGACTCCGAGACTGGGCTTTATTGGAAGACCAGAGAACTTATGAGGCAATGACTTCGGTCAATTTATTGTTGTGTCATCTTTACTTCCGTTCCTCTTCATTTATTTTTATTTTTGCCTTGCCATTAGAAATTAAAAAAAAATAAATAAATAAAAAATAAAAAGGAAATTTACTTTTTATAGTCATTTTTTGATTTTCTTTCTAAGAGTGCTTAAATCGTAAGGGGATTGAAAATAAAGGAGTTAATTTGGGCACAATATGGCGGCTGCCAGACATTTTCTTTGTCTTTAGAATAAGAACTTTGGATTTGTTGGATAAACAAATGTTTTGATCACTACCGCGCATGTATTTTTCTAATTTAGCCATTCTTCTGATTTAGACATTCTAGGATTGTCCACTTAAGAAATTATTTACAAATTTTTTTTGTTTTAAGAATGAAGCATTTGAAACAAAAATGGTGCAATTTTTTTGATAAGTGATATTTGAAAGTTAATTTTGAGACATATGAAATCAAAACACTTTGCTCATTGCTGCCGAAAACAGCAAGGCTCTTTTCAGTAAGTATATTTGAAAGGTGATATTTTTTTTACTCAAGATAAATGCTGACAAAAGCAGCAGTGCTGTTACCAGCAGTTACATTAGAAAAGCTAACTAATTATCCACCGAAAATTGCTTTTGATATTTAAAGTCATAGTGTTTCAATTTCATAGTGTTAGCACAAATGAATAGCCAGATTTTAAGTATTTATAGTTTCGAATTAATATGGCTGGGTGAAGCAGTTGGTTTGTCGTTGGTCTTCTGAGCCCAAGTCTGCGGATTCGATACCCGGCCCAGACACCGGATTTTCAGGATGCAGAAAATTCTCCGGCCATGTCGTATGATTATGTGGCATGTAAAAGATCCCTGGAGTGCCTTATTCGCTCCTGGCATTTCCGGCAAAATTAAATTCCTAGTGCACTTTAGCATCCAAATAGAGTCTCGGTGCTGCCATCTAGTCTGGTAGAAACTAGACGTCCAAATTAACATGGCCAACGGTATCTCACCCATTGTGGTGGTTCTGAAAGAGTGGATACCACTTCTGGAGAACGCACTAGGTCTGCTCATCGGGAAGACTGATTGTGCAGCTCATTGGGAAAAAAAAACGTTTCGAATAAATTACACATAATACAATAATTGATGCTCGAAATTAAAGAAAAATGTTCATAGTTTATTCCCCCTTCAATTATGTATGCTCAATGTGAGTTACATAACAGTTACGCAACTGTCTAATTTGTAATCAAATTACTACAGATGGTTCATAATGCAGGACAAATGCGTTCTTCGAGTTTTTGCACTGTTTTTGGCTCCGTTATTTACTGGGTGTTCCATAAATGTTAAGACAAACTTCTGGAGCAGGTAGGGCACATCATAAGGATTAAGAATCGCAAAGAAACCCATGCCCGGAAGTGCCAATGCTCGCCGCTAGGGATGCTATACTATTTTGATTTGCTTCTTCGTATGCTTTTAAACAGGTACTTTTATTTTTCTAAATAATAACGAAACTAAATCATAATCTAATCTTTTGTTGAGTTTGTCGCCTAATCATTAAATTACTAAAAACAGTTATTCCTGCGTCTATTTGAAGGCAATTCTCGACAATATTTATTAGAAATATAAAATTACGATGAAATATGATAATTTCGAAAATTTAAAGTTCCTGTTTAATGGCACACGGAGAAACAGTTTAAAATGGAGAAGCGACCCTGTATTGAGATTTCCAGTCATGCCTTCACAAAATAATAAGTTGCTTTTGAGGTTAACAGGTGTAAAAAAATAAATAAGAGGTAGAATATGAGGTTATGTTTTGACACCAAGAGTAACCTCATCAATAAACCTCACTATCAACATCATTTACACCTCTTAAAATCATTCTCATATATAGCTCAGCAATATTTTTAGCTGAAATCGGGAGACATTAATCACGCCTCAAATATACGTATTCACTTGAAACGTTGAAGAAATCAAATGTATTCTTCAAAAACAACCTCTCTAAGTGGATTGCTCTAAAGTAGATTTCTATCAACCTCAAAACAACCTCAAGTGTCAATAAAACAACTTCATACACCTTGATTATAAACCTTGAGAAGTTGATTTTTTAAAATTGTTTTTGAAGTCAACTTCAAATAAACCTCAAAAACATCGTACATTTTTGTAACGGGGGGGGGGAGGTATTTCTGTGCGGAAAAAAAGTAATTAATCCCCCCTTCCCAAGAGTTGAATGCTTCGCAAAATTGAATGAAAATTTCCCTGCTACGTGATTTTCTTCCATTGAATAACATGGGGCAAACCGATTTTTGATCCAGGAAAGCCTGCAACTAAAAGTTCGGAAAAAGCCAGGACTAACGCTCAGACGGCTAATCAAGTGGCCACCAAGATTCCCAGACCTTACGCCATGTTATTACGTCAAAAACAATGTTTATAGAGCATTCATGTCAAAAAAACTACAGGAACTCAACCCGCTTGTGCGGCATTTAATACCATTGAAAATTCGAAACTACAAAAAGTATGGAAAGAACTTTATCGCAGATTAGGTGTTTGTCGGTCATTCCTATAAAAAATTTGTAATGTTTTTATATATATGATATATGGCTGTTTTTTCATCATTTACGGTATTTTACTTCTAATCTTAACATCAAAAATAATAAAGAAGCATTAGTCGATTATTTACATGATATTATAAGGTAAAAAAATATGTAAATGTTTGCAGACTTCAGCGGAAGAACACATTAAATGACAACTAGAAAACTTTAAATATTTTTTTTTTATAAGATTATTATGATCAGTTATTATTATAGAACACAAATTTATTCTTTCAAATCTTTTAATTTGTGGTTTTCATTGGAAAAACAATGTCTTCATGTATGTATAGTATACATTTTAAATCTAATTTTTCTCAAATTTATTAAAATGTTGCTTAATATGTTTTTTTCCCAATGAATCTCTTAGTTCGTGGATATTAAATAAAATGAAATTCAAACGATGGCAGCATTTCTATACTGCTTGAAGTTAATAATTATTAAGGTTGATAAATTATAGAATAATGGTGCTTACCAAGATGGCTTATTTTCAACATACGAGCAAAGCTTGTTTTCCTGTATCTTTCTCCTAATCGATAAATCATTTTTATAATAATAGCAATTGTCAGTCTTATCATATCTATTCTTTATCGGAATGAAATGTTAATAATCTATCTAAATTTAAATTGCGTTTTTCTTTACGTGTAAGAAACATTTGTTAGAATAGTAAACAACAACTGTTTTCAGCAACGGTTTTCAATAAAGCTTTTCAACAATGGTTTATAAAGTAAAATAAAGCGAAATGGGGTTCCTGCAACTCCAGAAGAAGAAGATCGCTAAACACAGCTGGCTGTGTACAAACAAGACGGCGTGTTAACGTTACAGCCCTTAATCTTGGTTATACTATTTTCCTAAATCAATTTATGGATCAAATTTTATTGAGTACCTGCCAGTGACGTCACGAGTGCGTACCAAATACGATTGGCTGCTATATCGTGGCCTAAACAAATGCCACGATTTAGCACCACGATTCAGTTTTATTAAATAGTTATTTTTATGTCCTTGTATTGCTCAGTTCCCTTAATGCAATGTCTAGGGTAGCTATAAAACATACATACTTGCTTTTCGAACAAAAAAAAAAAGAAAAAAGGATTTTCTTCTTTTATAGTGATTCTTTTTATTTACATTGCTATTATTGTATGTAATATTGCTACCATCCTTTCCTCCTATGTTTTAATCAGCCAGTCATTTATGAAAAGCATGTGTTACGTCTCGAAATATAACAATTGTACTTGGCATTACTTTTAAGAAATTTTTGAAGCATTTATAATAAAAATTATGTATCAGTTTTCAGGGAGTTAGTTCTCATATTTTACAAAGTTATAATTTTATAAAACTTTAGTGGTGAATTTTCATAAATTTCATAATTTCTTCCCGATTTTTAAGCCCTTATTAAAACTCCTCAAATGAATCAAAGCTACAACCGATTTATTCTAAAAATTATTTTCTAGTCGAATGAATTATAACGCAGGTTATTTCAAAATTATTGAGAATGATTTTCTGTATAAAAAATAATGATTCTTATTACAATAATTTCTGTTGGGCTCGCATATTCTTTGTATCGTATTATAACATTAATATAATATGGTAATATTAATATAATATTGTAATATTATTAAAATATTATTTTAATAAAATAATATAATATTATTTTAATAAAATAATATAATATAATTTAATGTTAAAAATATTTTACTAATTGATGCTGGATAGTTCTTTTTCAATTTTAATTTAACCATTAATAATTAAAAAAAAGCTAATGTATTGAATAATTTAGTTTCCTTCAGAAATGCAATAAAACCATTTATTGATTTTTTTCTTTAATAAACCGCAAAATACTGGTGTTGTTTGGAAAGAAAAATACAATCAAAATAATATCATGAGACTTCTCACTAAAAATGCTTTCTATTGTTTACTGGAAAATTGCAGATTTACCTGCTTTATCTTTGACAGATTATCTAAATACTCATATCTGACCATGGTTCTCGATGCTGTTATAAAACTGTTTTCTATGTCATATGGTTTATAAATAAATAAAATTGATCAGTCAATTTGAAATAATTTTAAAGTAACTCGCTTAGTTTTTGGTAATTTCACAGTCTCATAAAATTGCTTTTAAAGGCTATTATTAATCTCAGAAAATTAATTACGAGAATCTTTCTCTTGCAAAGGTAATTTAGTTTTGCAATTCTTATGAAGTTGTTTTTAGCTTACGAGAAAAATTAAAAAAATTAGTATCTATAAAAAAACAGAATATCCACAGTATCTTAGTGATATCAGACAGATATTTGTAATTTTCGAGAATAAAATACAGATAATTTATTGAATGATGAAAAAAAATATAATTTTTTAAATTGTTTTTATTTCTCGAAAATTTTTTCTCCCAAAAATGTAAACAATTGCAACATAAAATAACAATATCAATTGTTAGAACGAAATAGGAACAGATAGAGCAATATTATTCAAATATAGTGACAGTGATATCATATTTTCAATTAGGGATTTCGTTGGGCTCACGGGAAAAAAAATCTATCTCAAGTGACACCAAATATGCGTACAATATCTCAATGATATCAGGCCAATATTTTTAATACTCTAGAAATAAATTCGTGTTATTTTTAGATAGTTGCCAAAATATATCTTTTCTCATTTTTTTCAATAGTTTCGATTTTTAGAATTTAATATTACAATATTTTAAGATAAAATGAAATAAGGACAGACTTACTAAATATTAGATAAAATGTCTAATTAGTCAAATCTATATATATATATATTTCTCTTACACGGCAACAAAAAAAGCCTCATTACAACTCCCCGAATGGCAACGCTAGAAAATCGACCAATGATTGCCGCTAAAAATGTCACATGCCAAATCTAGCTGAGGTGGCTCAACATATAGCGCTTTTAAAAACGGAAACTGAAATAACCAAAGAGAGCATTCTCACCAAATGTGATCTCTTCCGAAATTCACCCTATCAGGTTGTTCAATTTAGCTGCGGCAATCTCTTCTATTAAGCTAGGCAGAAGTGAGTAGTCTTTGTCTATAGATCTCTATTTTAGTATTTTGTCGAAAGAGCTTTATACTTATGTTTTTAACAAAGTTATGACTCGTTCATGGTTATTATTTTTTAAAAACATTATGTTTTGATTATGCAGGTTTTTCCATTTCAATTCACTTATTTCAATTTTTAATAGACTTAATTATAGCCAAAATTTTCATCTTTTTAAAGAGATAATCAGTTTTAGAAATTTTATCTTAAGATTTTATACTTTAGCACATTTCTAATAGGTTTAACGAATTACATGTCATTTATTTGTATTCAAATTTATGACTTAGTATTTACTAAAAAGATGTAATTTTTTTTTTTAAAAAGAAGTTGTTACATGGATTTGATTGATTGTTTTGAATTCTTAGAATTTTGTGCATTTGTAATGTAGCTAAGTTAGAAGCGAGCTTGGTTTGCGAAGTAAACCATATAAGATTGCGTAGCAATTTTCAGGGGTTGGCGAGCGTTAGCGAGCAGGGGGCGCAGCCCACTAGTATCATTTAAAATGTCTAATCCAGCTGTCTTTTATGAATCTCGTTCAGTTTTCAAAAAGAAAAGTATCCCAATGAGTATAAAATATTCGCACAATATCTGAATGATTTTAGATCGATGCTTGAAAAGTTTAAAAAGGAAATTCAGATTAAATCATAACTAAAAAAAAAAATTTCCGATTCTTTTCATCAATAATTGAAATTTTTTTTTCAAAAATTATGTAATTACAATATAAATCAATTCATCATAGGTTTAATGGAATCAGAAAAGAGTTAAGAAATATTATAGCAATATCATTGAAACCCCATAAAGATATATCAAACGTTTAATTATAATTCTTGTTAAGAATATAAATAAATATATTTCAAAGAACAAAAAAAATCGCACAATATTTAATTGATATCAGACAAATGTTTGCAGCATTTCAGAAACAAATTCTTAGATAAAAAAAAAAAAAAACGATTTTTGGAAAAGCTCAGGTCTAAAAACTCAACGAGGGTACAAAGGCCTATTTTTAGGGTGTTCTTTGCGAAAATTTATGGCTTACTGAAAACGATATTCATGTCCACATGAAAACGAAATCTTTTTCTCTGCATCTCTCCTTGAAGTTAAAATTCAAAAAAACTGATTTTGAAATGAGGCAAATAAAAAAAAGGGAAAAAGCATAGTTTTCAGAAAATACAGATGCAGAAGAATGTCATAGGTATTTGCACCATTTAAGCGTGTTCTTTGAAGCTCGTTTACCAGGGTAAATAAACAATCTATAAGTGTCTTAAGCTCAAATGAAGCTTTAAATTCAAATTTTATATACCATATAGCTGAAAAAAAGTGAATAAACTTTTAAAAGGACAAATAAATTATTAAGTTTTTTAAAATTAATAAAATATAAAAAAGATTTAAAAAATTTTAAACTCTTTTTAAAACTATCCGCGACTATGCAAAATATTTCAAATTATCATAGATAATTTCAAAGTGAATTATAAGGGTATAATTAAAAATATTAAAATTCAATGTATATTACTAAAATTTTTCAAATATTGCACTGCATGACCTATGCAGTGCAATAGATGAGAAATTTTAAAATTATCAGAAATTTAGATAAAAGACCCTTTTTTATTTAAAAAGTAGTTTTACTTCATGAAAACATTTTGCATCATTTATATAAGTTTTTTTTTTTATTATTTCCAATGAGCTGCACAATCAGTATTCCCGATGAGCAGACCTAGTGCGTTCTCAAGAAGTGGTATCTACTCTTTCAGTGGCCACCACAATGGGTGAGATACCGCTGGCCATGTTAATTTGGACGCCTAGTTTCTGCCACACTAGATGGCAGCACCGAGACTCTATTTGGATGCCAAAGTGCACTAGGAATTTAATTTAGCCGGAAATGCCAAGAGCCAATAAGGCACTTCAGAGATCTTTTACATGCCGCATAATCATACGACATGGCCGCTGAGGATTTATATAAGTAGCATAGAAGATATTGCTTAGAGGTGCAGAAAATTTAACCTAACAGTAATGATTATCTGTTATGATCTCACATTTCTAAAATTTAATGAACTTACTATTAATAAAATTCACTGTATAATTCACAAATTTTGCACGTCTCTAGGAGCCCATATGGTACAGTAGTGCAGAAACTTCACGGTTATTAAAAATTTAGATTGAAAACCTTTTTCTTTAAAAATGTAGTTCCATTTCATATTAATATTTTGAGTCAGTCTTATAATCAGCACTCAGGGGGATGGGTAGAGATGGGCAAAATGCAACATTTACGAACTCACGACAGTCATAAGAATCGCATATTATTCTTTAAAAAGAGTTATTTATCAATTAGCAATACTGACAACACAACCAAAGGAGAGATTCAAGCAATTTACTTTCAATGCTGAATTTTAGATAAATATTTAAATATATGCTTGAGTAAGAAAATATTTTTATTAACGATGTTAAAATACATAGTTAAAAAATATGATGGACTACATGCAAAAAATACTGATGCCAATAATAATAAATAACAAAAATTGAACATTTAAAAGTTTAAGAGCTTCAATATATATTCTATACAATAAACAGTTTCATACAGATGAATATAAATATTATTGCACTGGTATATTTAAAAACTCATTTTACGCATCGACCTTAACACATATTTCTCGGTTTTGTTCGTTGTTCCCATGTATTTCTTCGTAACTGAGATTTGGCAAGCAGGTTAACCATCTACAAATAAAAAATATTTATAAATTATAGATCAGAACGTCTTTTTCAAAATTTTCCAATTTATAAGATATTTCAAATTAACAATATCTTTATGATATACTCAAGAGTATGTATGTTTTTAATTGTTTATATATATATATATATATATATGAATTTTATAAGATTTTTTGATTTATTCTAGTTTAAATATTAATAATTTACAATTCAAAATGTGTATATATTTTTTTTTTACTTTACTAGTTTTTGCAATGTTGCAATGTTACGCTTATACAAATTCTTGATCTTGCCTGATTCGGGTTCGGGGATTTCAAATCTGAACTTAGTTTTGATCCTACAACAACTGATTTTTTTTAAAATTACATTTTTAGTGTATTTTTGTCCAAATGTACAAGTTTAAGAACGTTATATATAACTGGGGTCATTAAATGTTGCAAAAATGTAACAAGGCACACCATTGAAATTAAAATCGCATAGGAATCCATTTGCGAAAACTTAATAGTACGTAGTTATGAACGCTTCCCTATAATGACCTGTTCAGAGGCATGCGAAGAAGCAGTTCATAATAAATAAGCGCCCCTAGTGGCGTATTATGGCATTTGTAAGCATGTTTTCCGTGCTATTTTAAACCTAATGATGTACCCTAATTCCCTTGGAAGTTTGTCGCAACAATTATGAGACTCCCTGTAATATATAACGTTTTTAAACTTATACATTTCGACAAAAAATAGACTAAAAATGTCATTTAAAAAACTGTAGCTTGGATAGAGAAATCAATTTCGGATTTGTGACAATCAATTTCAGATCAGTGACGTAAAAGTATCCAAGATTCGGTAAAAAAATCTCATGTAACAAAAAAAAAATTTTTTTTTTTTACCCAGTGTTATTTTTCACCCGAACTTTTTTTTAAAATGCAAACATATAAACGGGAAAAAAATGCTAAACATCTCTGAATTTGTTCAAAATAAAATTTAATAAGCTGAATTCAGAGGTCACCGCAAGGAAACAAAAATGAATATTTTTTCTGTTACTTGATTGAAGTCTTAACTATATAGAGTTTATTTAATTTTCTTAGTATCATTGCATAAAATTTAACTTAAATTTAAACGACATTAAGTCTTTATGAATCATTTTTAACGACATTATATTTCCAGATTTTGCTACATGTATGTAAAATTAAGCTGAAATCTTACAATATTATCTTTTGTCTGGCTGTTTCGCGTACGTAGACTAAATTGGATTTATGCAGATAGTGCTGCAGGTAAATTCATATGCTGATTTCGATTCATTATTTTTTTTTATCTAATTCTATAAACAAACATGATCATAATATCATTTAGAAAGTTTTTAAAAATGCAAACTAAAAATAGTGTGATTCATATCGATGTGACGACTTACATGAAAACGCTGAATGGGATGACAAGGAATATTGCGAGAACAATGTACGGCATCCCAGGAAATATTTCGAGAAATGCGTTGAAAACCTGAGAAATGAGAACAGTAGTCATGACGGGAAGTAATGATTCTGCTGTTGCTACGAATGAAAATACTTTCCCTAAAAAAAAACAAATACCAGACGTTAGTTTCTGAAAAGTATATTTTTAAAGATAATATTAAAATTTTTAAAATTTTTTTTATAACCGTCGTTGAACAGCTGGCAAAATGTTGGGTTTTGACTTCCGTAGCCTTGTAATTTTGAACCCAATTCAGGATGAAGTATAGGGATAAATTTGCCTTCGTGGAGAATTTTCGATGAAACTAACCCGCATTTGCTTTGCATGGTGAGAAAAACAACGAAAACCTCCTACGGTTAGCCGGACGGCAAGAGGACTCTAACCAATGATCCGTCTACCACTGAGGATATTTTACGCCAGTACTGTGGTCGGTGCGAGCCGGGCTCGAAATTTGAATTGACTAGCCATCGGTGGAATTCGAACCAGCTTAACCTCATTAGAAGGCGAACGCTCTATCCCCTAAGCCACCACGGCTCAAAATTATAATTGATAAAATCTGAATAATGGGAATGTAAATAACATGATTGTAACCAGAAATTGTTGTTTTTGTTATTTTAATTCCTTATCTGACCAGCATATAGAGGGTAACCATTTTCCAATATGACGATTTATTTCCATGATATCATAGAGAGCACGTTGAGCGCATCAAGGGTAAATTTGTGGACTCTCCAGCTTGTATTAGGAAAGTTTTTCATTAGAATCATTTTTGTTTCAGGAATGATGAATAGAAGCCAATGCAAGAAAACGACAGAAAAAAAATAAGCCCAAATCAGAAATTTCTATCTCAAGATTAAAATCTTCAGTTAGTTTTTAAACGATTACAATAATTCAATGAATATGTAAATGAAGGACTGCTTATCCAAAAACAGAGGGATAGTTTTAGAGTAAATGAATCTCTCTGGATGTTAAAAACATGTAGAATGTATGGAATATCCTTAGGTCAAGACTTGCAGGACGAAAAATAAGAATTTCTTTTGTTGATAAAACAAAATCAGACGAATTTTAGTTTTGTCAGATATTTCTCGAAAAAAAAAAAATGGCTAAATACTAATTTTTAAATTGGTTTTTAATCATATTCAAACAAAAGAGTAAACTAACCATAAAAATGATATTAAAACCATTAACTACGAGAAAAATTGTTTATTTACTACTTTTACCTTATGCGGTTAACAACCAGAATTTTATCTGTGCCAACTTGGCAAACAAGTTATGAGTATCAAGCGTACGTTCATCAAAAGCTGAAAAGCTAAGACTTGTGATAAGGATTACGAATCCATATTTTTATTTTCCATCTTTGGATACCTAACACAACAGCGATTGCCTAATAATCTTAGAATAATAAGTTTGAGTTAATATTGAATGAAGCACCTTAGTTCCTTACAGTTGGGTACTAAATTTAACTGTGAGGACAAATCTGTCAATCTTATGAAGAAATGGCTGAATCTCTTGGCTGAACGAAATCTCTTGGTTCTTTGAAACGGAGTTTCAAAAGACAGCGTGGCACCACAATATATCCTCTATTCCTTCGACACATGAGGAATTTGAAGTGTCTTACACTCCTTAATTGGCGACCCTGGACTATTGAAATACGAAAATCTTATTCTATCATAGATGGTTGATTAAATAGAGCTTCTTAACACAAAACGTGTAGTACTTCTTATCTTTGATGATATATTGATTAGATAAATTAATTAAACCACATTGCGTGGTTTACTCGTCAGAACACAACTCAACTTGTCAAACCTTTGAGCAATGGTTATTTATCGGTTGTTGTACGAAATTTTATCCCCCTCTCTGGAATTTTATTTATTCATTTTATATTTTATAAGCTCTAGAGCGAGTACAGGTCAAAAGTAAAGAAAAGAGAGCCAGATGAAAGTTTTAACATTTACATAGAAATTTTAAAAGTTCCAAAACTGTACTAGAGATAAAAAAGACATTTTCTGTTTGAACTGTTGTAATGATATAAGCCTCGCAAAAAAAAAAAAAAAAAAATATTTTTCATTATTTTTATTTTGTGTCAAACATACTGTATTTACTTGCTTAAACTTTTTTTTTTCTGATACAGTTAAATGTTTTTCAAATCTGTTTAATCCACCATTTCGTTACAGCTATTAACAAAATGTTGATACAGATAATTGTGTATATTATTAAAACACGTCCTTCAAGTGAGAAAAATAGGAACTTTAAAAAAAACAGAACAAAATAAAGATGAATGCTAAGTAATCACGGAGGAGGGGTATTGATAAGCGGAGCCTCTTATTAAAAAATAAGTAAAACTTAATCGTATTCTTTATTCATATTCTTGTCATGAAATAACGTACCATACAGTTAATGTTAAACAGTATATTACCTATATCATCATTTGAAACAACTTTTGATATCCTAGATCTTGCTGCCAATGGAGCACAAGCTGACAATAAACCAAGTAAATTAGCTAAAAAAGAAAACAGAACATGTAAAATCAGAATATTACATACCCATTTGAAAGGTTTCGAAGAAACATTAATTTACCGTAGCATTACCGCTGCCTTTCGCAATTTTAAATGTACGACTTTTTAAAATTTGATAACTCAGAAACTATTTTACTGGTTTCCTACAAATTGTATATATTTTTTTAATTTCAATTCATATAAATTTATAAAAATTTAGTTTATTGTTTGTTATTTAGTTTGTTTGTTATTTGTTGTTATTTAGTTAGTTACTTTAATTTGAAAGTAAAAATTTTTTTACTGTTTTTAAATAATACAATAAAAATTATAAATTGTTATTGAAATAAATTTAGCTGTAATTATATTTGGATAAATAATTTTTAAAATTGTGTGTAATTGTTTTAAAAATCGTTTCATTAGTTTTGGACATGTTGCGGCGGAACTCAGAAAAAAGTGAAATCAATATTAAGGAGTCTCAAGCTTTCGTCCGCTCTTCTGACCAAACTATTGGAGCAATATTTTGAACTTTTACTACCCCATAATTTCAAGGCCAAGAATCTAAATCTGTCTAACTATCGAGAGAGTATTTTTAATTTTTATTACCCCATAATTTTAAGGCCAAGAATTCAAATCTGTCTAACTATCGGGCAGTATTTTGAATTTTTATTACCCCATAATTTTAAAGCCAAGAATCAAAATCTGTCTAACTATCGAGGCAGTATTTTGAACTTTTTCTACCCCATAATTTTAAGGCTAAGAATTCAAATCTGTCTAACTATTGGGATAGTATTTTGAATTTTTATTACCCCATAATTTTAAGGCCAAGAATCAAAATCTGTCTAACTATCGAGGCAGTATTTTGAATTTTTTCTACGCCATAATTTTAAGGCCAAGAATCAAAATCTGTCTAACTATCGAGGCAGTATTTTGAATTTTTTCTACCCCATAATTTTAAGGCTAAGAATTCAAATCTGTCTAACTATTGGGATAGTATTTTGAATTTTTATTACCCCATAATTTTAAGGCCAAGAATTCAAATCTGTCTATCTATTTGGGCAGTATTTTGAATTTTTATTACCCCATAATTTTAAGGCCAAGAATTCAAATCTGTCTAACTATTGGGATAGTATTTTGAACTTTTATTACCCCATAATTTTAAGGCCAAGAAATCAAATCTGTCTAACTATTGGGATAGTATTTTGAATTTTTATTACCCCATAATTTTAAGGCCAAGAATTCAAATCTGTCTATCTATTTGGGCAGTATTTTGAATTTTTATTACCCCATAATTTTAAGGCTAAGAATTCAAATCTGTCTAACTATTGGGATAGTATTTTGAATTTTTATTACCCCATAATTTTAAGGCCAAGAATTCAAATCTGTCTATCTATTTGGGCAGTATTTTGAATTTTTATTACCCCATAATTTTAAGGCTAAGAATTCAAATCTGTCTAACTATTGGGATAGTATTTTGAATTTTTATAACCCCATAATTTTGAGGCCAAGAAATCAAATCTGTCTAACTATTGGGATAGTATTTTGAATTTTTATTACCCCATAATTTTAAGGCCAAGAATCCGAATATCTCTATCTATTTGGGCAGTATTTTGAATTTTTATTACCCCATAATTTTAAGGCCAAGAATCCAAATATCTCTATCTATTTGGGCAGTATTTTGAATTTTTATTACCCCATAATTTTAAGGCCAAGAATTCAAATCTGTCTATCTATTTGGGCAGTATTTTGAATTTTTATTACCCCATAATTTTAAGGCCAAGAATTCAAATCTGCATAACTATTGGGGCAGTATTTTGAATTTTTATGACCCATAATTTTAATACCAAGAGTCCAAACCTGTCAACAAAAAAAAGAAGATAAATTTAGCCAAAGAAGTTCGTTTTTGGGTCTGATTTCATGATTTAAAATATCCTCTGCACAAATTAGTTTGCAAATTGAGAGTTAGGTTGCCGAACCATCTAAATTGAGTATTAGAACGTGAAAATCGCTTCATCAAAAGTTATTTAAGGTGTTTACTTTTTCAGCGTACTATAAAAAGTTTAGCTATATAAAGATTTCTATATTGAAGTCTCTTAATTCCCAATACTCTTTGATTCAGATTTTTTGAGTTTTATTGTTGACTTCGACATTTTTAAATCTTGCTCCTTTCTCAAATATTTTGGTTTTACACTTGGAAATTTTTTTTTTTTATTGTATTTATACATGGTCTTGATCAGACCAAATACGGGTGTGTTGATTTCAAATATGAAATTAGTTTTGATAAGAACGATACAGATTAATTTTCAAAATAGTATTTTTAGTTTAATTAAGTTTATAAAGAATGTATATATTTTTATTCATACATATGCACTCGTCTGCTCCTTTGAAAGTAACACTTGAAGCAAAAAAAAAATATCACCCTAACATATCGCATCGTAAAGTAAAACGTATTATCTTTTTTTTTCTACCACTCCCTACGCAAGAAAGAAGTGGGAACACCTAATAGTCGTTCGTGTGAATTTGAAAAAACTTAATTTTAGGAATATATTATTAAATTGCATAAAAACTGTATCTTGTAGAGAAAAATCGATTACAGATTTCTAATCAGCGGCACGAGAATAAAAAATCTCATGAATCAGATAAAAAAAAAAAATTTTTTTAGTGTTATTTATGAAATTTGTTCCAATTTAAAGAGCTGTCTGAAACATAATTTTTACCGCCGAGTACAGATATGCATCACGGCAGGTTGACGTTACTTCAAAACACTCTGATTGGGTATGTGATTACCAAAATATTTTTAGGAGTTGTAGTTCAAAAGCATTCTTAAAAACATTAAACCATATTTCGAAAGAGTAATAACGAAATGCCTAAGTCTCAAATACTCTTTTATTTTATTATTTTTTAAGCAGCAACTTTAAATGTAGTATTTGACAATCAATTTACTTTAAATTTATATAATTTTAAGCGTCTTTAAATGTGGCAGGGAAAATATAAAACTTCAAACAAAAATATCTTGATGTTGTGTTAGTTAAAATAATTTTAAATCATATTCTAAAATGAAATTGTAAAACTATTGACTTTTCAAAAATTAGTACTCTTTAGCCGAAAAAAGACTATTTAAATTAAACGAAAAATTATTCTATTTACACATATAAGGCTGTAAGTGTTCTTGAAGTACTACACGTGGTATATAGCTAAAAACATATGCCATTGTTTCAAAACAAAAATCATTCTCATAATATAAAAAGCAGATGAAAACATGATGTCAGAATTTAGAATTAATAGAACTTTAAATTCCCACACTAAAATGATGTTTAAGAAGTAAGTTAAAGTACTTAAAAATAAACCTTTGAAATTTAAATTTGTCCGTGATTGTCGTTTCTCTTCTAAGAAACAGATATTAATTATATTGCTTTTTGATTTTGGCTTTGTGTCGGTTGCATTTGTAAGTTTCTTTCCTTTCTTTGTTTTTACTACTACTTCTCTGTGTTTTATACTTAGTACGAAACATCTGCATAATACATACATAGAATTAGGCAAACGTATGAAAAATATACCTGAACAAATACAGGTTATCCCAAATTAGAATGTCGGTTTTAAAAGCTTAGTACAGGGAAACAAATTTTTTTGCAGCAGATTCATGTGTGATGGGGTTAAAATCCCCCCAAGAGTTCCTGTTTTAAAAAAATTTTCAATGGATGGCACCGTAATTTGTAAGTACACTTTTTTGTAGAAATGACTTTCCTGCAATAAATGTTTTCTTAAACACAAACTATTTTTATATTATGCATTTTTGATAACTGACTGTCTTATTTAGTTTACTCTGAAATGACATAATGTTTCGCGAAATTTAATTTTAGTAAGATACTCACAGATTTTTTTTTGTTGGTTTTTATAAATTACCGTATTGACAGAAATTTTGAGTGACTTTTTATTAATATCAAAATTGAGCGTGATCGATAAATCAATAAATTTGAATATTGTTACTGTGTTATTTTTATTTACCCTTTGACGGATTCGTCACTATATTTAAACATACGAAAAACATTAATAGATAAGGTTTACATTTTCAATATTTAAAAAACAAAACAAATTGATGCAGATTGAAAATGATTATAACAGAAAAAATAATTGTAAATCTAAGTGAAAGTATATTTACCTGCATGAAATACAATTTCTTTAAATGATAAGCCCATTCCAATGAATTTAATTAAGAGTGAAGTTGTACCAATGAGACCAAGTTGTGCATCACTTGCTTTAATTTTTTTAAGTAGAGGAAGTATAATAACCAATAATACCAGAGCTATGACTGAATACATTGCTGTTATTGTGGAATATTCAGTGTTTCCCCAGTTGAACTGATGGTGAACGTATAAGAAGTTAATATCACTTGTTGCTGTAAAAATATATGTTGAGCTTCATTATTAAAAGAAGTAATGTTTGCATTATAGTTAATAAATAAACGATAAAGTTAATTATAATTCTATAACTCTTAATTAATATTTCTAGCAGTTTATTTTTGTTACTAAAACTGCATGGAAATTTGTTTAAAAAAATGTTGCGGCTCTATGATCCTATTAAAAAATCATGACAAAAATTTTAAACAAATTTAACCTACTAAAATCGCTATTGAGTATAAAAATGTGCAGCAATTAAGCTACGTTAAGTAGAATATTATATCATACATGGGTAATTTTAAATTTAAATATAAATACAAAAATATTAATTTTTAAACTATAGGGCGTTTTGGCCTGTAGAAATACCTTAGTCCTATCTTATTTTTAAACAAATTAAAAGCACATATCTGAAATGTTATAGATTTTTTTGAGAAATCGCGGGTGATAAATATATAAAATATTAAAAAAAATCTGAAATAGGAATACTATTAGTATTTTTTTAAAAAACTTTTTAACCCTCCATTAGTATGAAATTTCGTTGTTTATACATCACTTCATTATCATAACTCACAAAATCAGTTTGCAATGAAAACTTCCAACCGGTTTATCAAAAAGCCCGAATTATAGCATATTATTATGGCAAGCTTAATGGACTGCCGAACGGTGTCACATCAAGCAAAAATAATTAGTTCCAAAACCCTTATTATTGAAATGTTTGAGAAAGTCTTAAAGTGAGTTTAAAATAAACAACCTATTTAACTATATTCTGTAATTATTGAAAACAGTTAAAAAATGACCTATTTAAATGTAGGATGATAATATAATGAATAATAAATGTAAAATATTAAATGTGACACTTACAATTTGTTGATATGACAATGAAGCACATTGAAATAATTAAAAGTACAATTTGCCTTCTTCCTTTAAAAGGTCTTTTCTTCGCTGTTGCAATGAAACTCTCCATGAAAGTCTTGCAAGAAAACAGTTCACAAATTTTCTCACGCCACGTTTCTTTTCTATCCATTCCTCTGGTTTCAGGCAATAGGAATGAAACACATAAGATTGTAGCAACCACTCCTCCCGTTGACAGCAAATACACAGCTGGGTATCCTAAGAAATTATATATCCAACCTCCAGAGGCAGCTCCAAGAGGTATAGCTAAGCCGGAAGATATTTCAAGTGTGGCGTATTTCATAGTTCTCTTATGGAATGGTGTCAAGTCTGATGCATAGCTATAGACAACCGCTAAAAGACACACCACACCTCCAGAAAAACCCGAGAAAAGGGCTGGTATATAATAATATTCTACGCGAGAGTTCAAGTAGTGGGCTGCTATAGCTGACCCTATTGAGTCCAGTGCCAACCCAGATAAGGCCAGCAATACAGGAAATTTTCGTCCATAGTTATCACTCCAAGGACCTACGAAGCATGCTAATAGAGCAGCGGGTGCTGTCTGGATAAGAGTATGGCCAAGCTGATAATTTGTCGCCAATCTCTCAATTGCTGGTTTGAGTTCTCTATGGTATTCCAGGGACTCACATACATCCTGTGGATATTTGAAATGTGCTAGGCATACTTTTTCTAAAATCATTGACGTGGATGTTATCCTTGGAAGAACGTATGAGAATGTTAGCAGAAAAGCTGTTAGTTCTAGTCTGAATATACCTATTACATTTGTACAGCGTGAAAAGAATGAGCTGTTTTGTGGTGCTTCTTTGTTGGCATCGAACTGAGGCACTTTGATTGTAGCGCTGTTTTGGTAAGATTCTTCGGCTAAGCTGACGCTTTTTGATATAGTTGGCGCCACTGTCATTTTCTAGACAGTTTTTTTCACAGAAATGTCTTACGTATTATGTGCTGAATATAAATTTGTATGAAGCTCTGATTTACTTTCCATGCTCTTTAACCTGAAAAAAAAAATCGTTTTAGTTCAATGAATTCATACCAGCATCAATCATGTTTTTAAAATAAATATCTACAAACATGATTAAATCATATGATTAAGTCAACACACTAAAAATATGAAAAGCTTCTTTAGTAATTGAATTTTAAACTAAAACAAGAAAAAATGTAAGATATTTGCAATGTTGAGGCCAGAAAATTAGTCAAAATTTTAATTACTGTTATTATACAGGCAATAAACATTTATTATACCGGCAATAAACAAGTATTTTACCCAATGTTATGAATATTGAAATTAACACTGAAGCTTCAAGCGAGAAAAATTATGAACCAATTGCATTTTATGAGAATATGTTTACTTGTGCATTGTAACTCTCTTCTATTTTCGATTAAAATATTTCTCACCGATTTCTGTGTGTAAAACAAATTCGGACTCAAAGCTTAAAAACCGAAAAAGTATTTTTGAAGAAACAAATATCAAAACATCAAGTGACAAACTTTTTGTTAATTTATAGTAGATATTTTTTACATTTTGGTAGTGAATTTTATGCAATGAGATGACAAATGAAGAATTGTTCTTGAAAATTATAAAGAAAAAAGTTTTCCGCGCTTCCAGGAATATTAGGAAAGAAATTATTAATTGTTGATTTCAAGTTATTGAAACAAAGAAAGAATCGAAAGTAAAGTTATCAATGTTACTGTTGACTCATAAGATAATCTGGTTTTAATTCGATTTTCATGAGATAAAGCAATACATTTATTGTATCACAATAAAAATATATTATTCGCAGTTTTTTGAAAAATAATTTTATTTAGAAAATAATTTTTCAAACAAATTTCAAAAAATTTTAATAAATTTTTCAATTTATAAAATTTTTTTCTTAAAATAAAAAAAAAACTGCGCAAATCATTCCCTTTATCGATTTGATTTAAGCTATTAAGTTCACAGTTTTAGAAACCCAGAGCAATGTTTTTGCTTATTCATCGACACGATACCATACATTATGATAATATTTGCTTATTAGTAACCATGCATGTAATGTTGATGATTAATTGAAATTTCTAATCAATTGTATTTTATTTATCGCTGTATGATTTGTTTTAGTTGAGAAACTTAAACAAAAACAATATGGAAAGTGATAATCTTTGTTTACTTAATTTTTTCAAAATTAAAAACCTGCGCAAACTTGTTTCCTTTATCGATTTGATGTAAACTACTATGACAATATTCAATTTTAAAAATCCAGAGTAACTTTTTCCTTATTCAGCGAAATGATTCTTTATGCTATGATAATACTTATTTATATAATAAATATGTAGATTATGCTAGCGATTGATTAAAATCTCTAATCAATAAAATTTTATTTATCACTTCATATTTTGTTTTTATTGAGAAATCAAATGAGAAATTAAAACAATGACAATATTTATATATATGATTTTAATAAAAAAATTGAAATTGACCTGTTTTGGGTCGTTAGTTTCATCTTTTTAAATGTTATTTTTGACCTTTTTTTATTTTTCGTAAGAATATTAAAAAAGAACATTAAACATAAAGTAAACGATTTTGTACTAGAACAACACAATTTCGATTTGTCACATCTTATTCTGATGGCCAATGGCATAAAAGTCATCTTCGATTTTTTAAATATAATTTAGCAGAAACCGGTGTTCTTATATTTAAATAGTCTTACTCGTACATAAGCTAAGGAACTAATCGAAAGCTATATTGAGAAAAAAATGTATCGTCATTACTACCAAAATATGGTACAAGGTGCCATATTTTCTTGCTCTATAAGAAAATAAAAAATTACGGTAATTTTTACCGTAACGCTATGATAATGACGTGTATTGAAATTGCTTATAACATTTGGTTTAATATCATGCTGTTTGAAAGAAAATTTGGTAAATTTAAAGATTCATTAATGCCTTGTAAATTTGGTAAGTTTACTATTTTTTAATGCACTGAGAACTATCCTTGATATTAATTACACCAAGAATTTTTTCCTGTGTTTAACTGCGTCACGTTTGGTGTAAGATAGTAGCCACTATTTTTGATGTTACGATACATTTAAGATTTTTAGAGTTTTTGTCGAAAATACTGGCCCCCTGGGTACAGCATCCGTAAAATTCAATTTTACCCTAAAATTTTATATCATAATTCTTACAGAAATATTTATTCAAATACAGTAAAAAAAAATTACGGTATTTCGGATTTTTCGTTTTTTTTTTTTTTTTTTTTTTTTTAATTTTAAGTCAAAAATGGATTTTACGGTAGAAAGTACCCGCACTCTGTGTGCCTGTACTTTTTACAGTAATTAGATCCGAAATTTGATGACACTGCTTCGGTTTGGAACTTTTGCGAGAGATTCGAGCATTTTCCTGTTCATCCACTAGGCCGTATCAGTAAAAGCAATCTTTTTCTTTCTCTTAACTGTAGCATATTTTTTTACCTCCAGCAATTAAAAATAGGTACTTGTGCATTTCTTTCTGCAAATAAGATTATTAATACGTCAAATCCATAGCTAAATCAAACAATTCCAACGAATGGCTACAGATACGAAAAAATGAATTTGTTCTTAAATTTATTTTCTGTATGCGTTTAACCAGTTTTTTTAATCGGGAATGTTCAGAGACATAATAGTATGATACGAAGGTCAAGGAAGCGAAACTGTTTATGCCAATGAAAGCTGATTCTGAGAAAACGAATTTCAAGGTTCGAGAATTTTCAGGAGCACGTATTCGATTGAATTCATAATGAAAATATACATGACTGTTACATGCACTTATTTGCATCCCCTAAAAATTTAAAAACAAACTTAAAATTTTTGAAGTTGAAAAAAATAAAGTTTGAAAATCGAGTTGGACAAGAACCTTTTTTTTCCCCTCAAAATTCCTCTCCAATCAATACTTTCTTATTGGTCTTCCCGTTGCTTCCTTCACAAAATTTTTCTTCTTTTTTTTTGTCAACACGAAGTCAAGAGCTACATTTCTCTTTTACTACCCATCTTCACTGTATAATATATCTCGAGGAGAAACGATTTACCATGTTCTTGATTTATCAAAACTTAGTAATGCTAAATATGTAATAGATGACGATTTAATTACGAATAACATGACAATCATTGAAGTGACCTCAAACTAAATAACATATACGAATTCAGAGCGTGAAAATGTATGTACAAAAAAAGTTTTGCTTGATATTTAAATTTTATGTAACATTTGCTACCATTTAATAGCTAGACATAAGTTTTATTTTGCTACGTCACTTCAGTGAGTAATAATTTTATGTAACATTTGCTACCATTTAATAGCTAGCCATAAGTTTAATTTTGCTACTTCAAAATGGAACAATACAGAGATAATGTTATTAACCGTCATCTAACTCTTATAAAAACAACGTAGTATTTTTTAATAAACCATACTAAAAAGCATAATAAAGATTTTAAGTTATGCTAATTAAGTTACCTTAATTAAGGCGATGAATAAGATGATAAATAAATAAATTATAATTTTTAACTCAGACTATTACGGCCATTTTAAAATTAAATAACGAAAATAATAAATAATGAATATTAATTATTATTTTTTTGAATGGTTAAAAAATATACTTGAAGATAAAAATTATTTTTATTCACATTCGTGTATTTTTTAGTAGTCTCTTGGACGTGGAGAAATGCACAAAAAGTTACATTATCATATTAAAGAGCACAAAGAAACTACCCATCTTGTATACCGTATGCAGAACGAAGAAATTTGGTTGTAAATATGAAAAATATTAAAAATTAAACTACTGTGTAATATTTCTCGAAGAAAACCGATTTATCATGTTCTTGATTTATCAGTAATGCTAAATATGTAATAGATAATGATTTAATTACGAATAACTTGACAACAATTGAAGTGATTTCAAACGTAGTATTTTTTAACAAACCATACTAGAAAGCATAATAAAGATTTTAAGTTATACTAATTAAGTTACCTTAATTAAGGCGATGAATAAGATGATAAATAAGTACGTATGATGATAAGTTATAGTACGGTAAGGAAAACTACATTGCAAACACTAGAATTCGAACTGAGGGTTTTATTCCGTTTATGATTAGGGTAATAAATAGAAAAAACCATTTTGTCAACAAAATCGCTTGAAACCGTCAAATATAAAAAGAAAATCTGTTAAAAGAATGGGAATTTTTTATAGCATAACTAAAACTGGAGAGCAAGGAAATACTAACGAAATAAAATTAATATCATTTTAAAACTATTTTCATTAAAGTAGCAATTAACATAAATGAGTTATAACTTAAATTTATTTTATTATAAATTTTTATTAATACTAAAAACTTGAAGTGAAAGATAAAAACACTTACCAAAATTTTGCAGGGTGGCGCTCACATGAAGAGCCATAATCTTAAAAGATTATAATTAATGTAAAATAGGGTTTCTTCAAGGCGTTTTTCTCACCTTTGTACCCGTTGATAAGAAAATACTAAATGGCGTTCACAAACAGTGCTTCATAAAACACATTTCGAAACAAAAGTATTTTGAAAATTATTTACACACTTTTTACTTTTGAAGTTTTCGATATCTGTTAAAATGAGAAAAAAAAATAACACGAACAATAATAATAATCTCCCAACGGACTGCATCATCGCTAAATCCGATATAAAAATGAAATGATCAAAATTTTTCGATGATAACACAACACGTGAATCAATATTTTTAGCACAGAAGTCAATTTATGAAGGTTAATAGAATGATACAAACAGGCACCTAGTTTCATGTTAGCATATTTCATATTTTTCACTCATAATCCGTTTAAAGTTCCAGTAACAAAATAAATTTTTATTGACGTTCGAAACTGTTTACTGGGAAAATATATTAGTAATAAAAAAGCTGTTAATATTAAAAGGATAATGAATGATAATAATTGAGTAATAAAAGGCTAACAATTGAGTAATAAAAGGCTAACAATTGAGTAATAATAATTTCGTTAAATAAGATGGGTTACAATTCTTGTTCCCAATGATTAAATTACAGAATGTTTTAAACATTGTTCTTGTATAAATAATTTAAGGAATTTCAAAATTATTGAAATCTGATTTTGGTTTTTCAAATTTGAGGAACAATGGTTGTAAAATAAGACTCAAAATAGACTTCTTAGGAATAAGTACTATGGTTAGACGAATCATAATACTGTAAAAAATTACGAATCAAATTACGGAATAAAGCACCGGCACTTTGGGTGCTCCATCCGTAAAATTCATTTATACCGTAAAATATTATACCGTAATTTTTACAGAAATAATGATTTAATTAGGTGATTCATGGATTTTACGATAATTATTACAGTAAAAATTACGGTACATCAGATTTTTGTTCCGTATCATGTTCTGGAAAAAATTGATTTAACGGTAAAAAATACCTGTACCCTGAGTGCCGGTATTTTTTACCGTAATTAGATCTGGAATTTTTTACAGAGTAGGTACAAAAAACAAGATTCGAGATTGCTCACTTCGTTCACGAACTTTCATAGTTAATGCATTATCCTTTTTTGTTTGTATATGGGAAAAAGATTGTTACATTTAAATTTAAAATTATTCAAATAAAATATCCCCAAATTTTAATTAAAATAAAATTGGTTCCAAAAATTAGAATTCCGATTCTGTTGGTACAAAATTTAAACCTAATATTTTCGATCGGTTAATATTGAAATTCATTCACAAACTTGAAAATGTTATTTATATTTTGGTAGCTATAAAGACTTGTTAAATATCTTTTATTTCTTATATTATATAATAGCTCTAGAGAAATTTAATTTTTAATATTGCTTCAAAATTTTAAATTATTTTTTGCATTCAAGATATTGACTACATCGATTAACTCAACTCAATTTTCTTAATTTTTTGTAATAAAAGTAAGTATAATTTACCAAAATAGATATGCAACTAATATAATGCATAAAAAAAATCTTCTAAATTTACACAAAATAAAACTGTTTAATGGTGTGCTAGTATATAACAGTTTATTTCACGAAAAATACTCTTATTTGAAAACCGATGCCTATTTTTTAAGCATATAAGTACTCTTATTTTAAAAATTAAATCTTGTTATTTTACGGGGAAAACTATTATTTTAACAAAAGACTTTGCTATTTTAAAAAAATAATACTATAGAAAGTGATACCAGCATTGTGAACGGTGCGAGTCAAGCGCAGAATTTTATGACTAGCCGTTGCCGAGATTCGAACCCGGAACACCTCATTAGAAGGTGAGCGCTTTATCCACTGAGCCACGGAAGCTTTAGTGTTTGGTCATGAAAAAATCTTAAATTCTCTTTATCTTAAAAGTCTTACTTATTAAAAATATATTTAAGTCTATAAACGTATAAAACTATAGTGGCCTACCCTGTTGATGCCAGACGAACTTACCGAAAAATTACATCTAAAGACAGATTATAATCAGGTAGAGTTTCAATTTAACAATAAAATCAATTTTTCAATTTTATTTATATGATGTTCAAAACCATAATAGTTGCTAAAAACTAATGGCAAATATAGATATAGAAAATTATTGCAAAATAATTTCGAAAGTTGTCTTACGGTAAGCAAAACTGCATGGCAAACACTAGAATTTGAACTGACAGTTATAATCCATTTATGATTTGAGTGAAAAACAGAGAAAAACTGTTTTGTGAAAAAACAGTATTAAACCATCAAATACGTGAGTCAGTAAAAACGGGAGTTTTTCGCAGCGCGCGAGTTGCAATTAAACACAGAAAAAATCTGCATTTATCTCTAAATTGTTTTCCTGTGAAAAATATGTATTTTTTTTTTCTGTAAAATTTAGTTTTCTTTCAGTGCGGTTAATGTGATGTTCAATGTCAAAGTGAGGACAAATATCTTTATCTTAAAATGTTGCGTAAAAAAATAAAATCACGAGATTACTTTGTAACATAATAAAGGAACAACAGTTTTAGTTTTAGCCCTTTAATTTTGAAAAATAATCTAAATCAAAAATTAATTATATCGAGAATAATATTTATTAAGGAGGGACGGTAAATAAATATAACATGTAAATACTTTCAAATAAGAAATAAATAAATAATTTGATACGAATAACAGTATAAATTTTATTAATGTTTATGTTGATAGCAACTAAAGATATCTAGATCTTTTGCATTCATTTGTTGCAATGACTTTAATATTTTATAACAAAAGATTTTTATACATAGTTAGATTCCCGTTTTTGACTATTATCTTTGTTAAGAAAATGAAGATTATTTATATCTTTAAACTAGTCTTCAAACTTTAACAACCTAACCTAAAAAATACCTGAGTAAATTATTTGATATAATCCGAAAGGCACAGCTAATAGCACATTAAAGCGTAATTTAACCAAAATCGTAAGTGTAATAAGGATAAAAATCTCAGGATATATTTCATCATAAGATGCAACATTTATTCCTAGATAACACGAGAAATAATTTTCCGAATTGTAATATATTAATCACTCTTAAATAATGAAAAGCAATCCCCCATGACATTTTTATGTAAGCCATAAGAATGACTTTGCACTAATGTGAAAAAGTCACAGACTGTCATAAAACAAAATTGCTTTAAAGATATGAAAATAAGAGCTTAGGTCATCTTACTAAATGCTTGCCGTTACAACGCGAGTCGTTAGAACACTGTTAATCCTATCATATTATTACAAATCCTGTTCAGTAAGTACGTAGTAATAAATGAATAAAAAAGTACACGTGAAGTGAAGTAGAATATACGCGTAGTTACTCAAAAAGTCATTTTTTTATGTAATAATTATTACGTTAAACGAAAAAATACGTCAACGAAAAAAGCATTCACTAAAGTAGCTCAAAGAAGAAGCGCGAGAAAAAAAGTCTGAATTTTTAAGTTACATGAATTTGACGTCTGATTATATTCGGGTTCTTAAGTCAGATTTTAAATGTAATTAACATTTATTTGAATGCAATTACATGCTTTTTATATAAAACTTTGTTAATATACAACTACTAATTTGAAGTTTCTGTTAAAGAACTCTTCAGTCTTTTTGAGTAAATCATTAGGGATTGTAAAAAGCACTACAAATTTACAAAATTCCAGGAATTTTACTTATTGTATTGTGTTGCAATTATTTTATGCAAATGATATATTTTTAACTAAAACATTTGTTAAAATTTTTTTATGAAAATCGATTTAAATACGGCATTATTTTTGTTATTATTTTTCATCTCATCACAATACTATTTCCGAGTGAGAATATTTTTTATTGATACAGAATTGAACTATTATAAAAGATGTACAGTGAAAAAAATAAAAATTTAGAATTTGCCTTCCATAAATTCCAACTAATGCCTTGCATATTAATTATACTGAAAGACATATATTATACGCTAAATTCAAATCTATATTTAATTTCTTTTATGGTCGGGATAGCCGTCCCTAAAACACTCAATAAATTCATATAATAATTGAAATAAGTCTTTTTTTTTTCGATGCTTTCTTTTGGGTGCTATTATTTTATTTTATTTTATAACCAGCATTGAACAGTTAATTCAATTCTAAGTTTACGACTATCAATGTTCAACTCCGTATTCTTGTAATTTTTAAACTTGATTCAGAAGACAAGGGAACTTTTGGATCAAGCATTAGGGAGAACTAGCCTTCGTAAAGAATTTTTTGATGGAACTAGCCTGCATTTGTTTTACATGTAGAGAAAACCCATGAAAACTTTCCGCAGTTACCCGACTGCAAAAAGATTTTAACCCATGATTCGTCAACTAAGGAGGATATTTTTTGTCAACACTGCGGTCAGTGTAAGCCGGGGGCAGAATCCGTATCGTCCAGTCAATGATTGGATTCGAACGCGGGTCACCTCATTGGGAGGCGAGTGCCCTATCCCCAAAGCCACAGCAGCTCAGGTGCTATTATTCTATTTTATATTTTATAATCACCGTTGAAAAACCAACCCAATTGGTACCGATTTATGGCTATCAATGCTCAACTCTGTAGCCTTGTAATTTTGAACCCAAACCACAAGACAAGGTGACTCCTGGATGAAGCATTAGGACAAACTAGCCTTCGTGTAGAAATTTGTGATAGAATTAACTAACAATTGCGTTACATGGCCAGGAAAACCGCAAAACTTTCCCACGATTAGTGTAACGGCAAAGGGACTCTAACCCATAATCCGTATATTAATGAGGGTATTTTACGTCAGCACTGTGGCCGGTGCGAGCCGGGTGCGGAATTCGTATTGATTAGCCGTCGTTGGAATTCGAACCCAGATAACTTTTTTGGAAGGTGAACACCTGAGCCACCACGGGTCGTTAAAAGGTGTGATTTTTAAAAAAGTTGCCACTGTTAAAAATGCTATAATTGGCCACTAAACATTAGCAATATTTATTAGTTTTGATCAATACCTATTATTATATGGGAGATATTAATTAGAGATAATAGTTAGTGGCACCGCATCGATCCTATATATTTTAACAACGTATTTTATTTAAAATAACATCACAAAAATGTTAATTGATATCACTTTCTATTTCAAACCTATAGGGTGGAAAACTCTCAAATCTCTTGGAAACTTCGAGTCGAAACTCTTATTTTATTTCTTTGGACAGCGAATAAATAATTTTATTGATTTGACATTTTGCGATAATAGAATATAAAAGTCTTTGTAATGCCACAATAGGCACTACACATTTCCTTGCTTTTAAAGTATCTTTAATTACTTAAACTGATTTTTTTTTTATTCTTTATTAATCGAATTATATTTAAATTAAACAATGAGTTAATTTTTATAAAAGCGATCATAATATATTTTATTCTTTTCTTATCGATCAATGTAACGGCTAACTTTTTATTTCAATCCTAATGTAGACTCATAAATACACTGCAGCGCCTTATCCAAAACAAAAATCTATTTATAACTCTTTATTCTTAAATTTCTTATCCCAAATATGTTTCAGTTATACTAATTCTCACAGTCTTGTTGGCGATTCGCGTTCGCATAAGTTTTTTCAAACCTAATATTGAGTATGGGGGTTGACTTTTTTTTTGCTATGTTATTTTTCGATAAATCACCAACCATGGATCGCTTCTCATGATTTTACTGTCTGTTGGGAACAATTCGATTACTATTTGGCTTTTCCTTAGGCAGGTAATGCGGTATTTATCTCCCATGCCCTGTCCTTATTGATATTATTATACAAAATTTATTTAACATTGAATGTCTTATGGATAAAATTATAATTTATATCTCGATCTATATATATACTACTAAATAAAAGTTTTATTATAATATTGATCCAGTTTTCATCTTCAACTGCCATTTTTCATTATCCTATTTTTCATCATAATCTTATATTAGTCAATTATACAATATAACTCCAACCTTTTCAACTAATAGAATCAGAACTGACTTGAACTCATTAACATCTTCAACATGGTATACGCTAATCAAACCTCTTCAACAAAATATAAATTTCATCTAGGAATCAAAACTAATTCTCTTGATAGTCTTTTAATTAATATCCTGGCGTTACTTTCACCTTATTCAAAAACTACTTTTCAAAACCTTAAATTTACCATCAACTTAAATGACGAACAAAATCAAATAAAAATTTTCATAAATGATACTAACATGCTGTTATTATTTTAAAAGTGTATTATAGAAGTTATTTTGTATTTAAAGCTTGAGTTTAATTAAAGTAACATTGAAAAAGATATTTTTTTTTAATTGCAAAAGTGAAACAAAAATCGTTGAACAATTTTCTTTAAGCCAGACAAGCGACTTCCAAGGTCTTCTACTTATTATTATGAGTCGCGTGTAGGTTTGTTTAATTTTAGAATTCTCAAGGTTAATTGAAAGTATAACCGGTGTTGGTGACTAAAAATAAGTTAAATTAAATGCGATAAATATGAAGCGCATTTTCCGTTAAAAAAGAAAAGAAAAAGTGATTGATAAACGATAGAGGAAAATAAAACAAAGATAGAGGGAGAATATCAAAGACAGGCACAAACACTACAGAGCAATATTTGTTTATAAATAATACTTCAATATTGAACGTTCATCATTAGCAATCAGCGATTGTTAGAAAAATCCATAGACTAATAGATTTATATGAATCGATGGAAAAATCATGTGCAATAAAAATGGATCGTGTTTGATATCCTCGTAGATAATCATTGATTTATGAGGAGGTGATAGCTAAATGGTCCATTATAAGTTTTTATACATAGACTTTCGAAACTTTCAATCCTGTTATTTTCGTTGAAATAATAACATGTTTTAGATTGAAGATAATTAAGATGATATTAACATTTATTATTCTATCTCTTTGCCAGTGATTGGCGCGAACTTTTCTTTGGGTGCACCATAAAATGGTTTATTATCCTCTTATGAACTAGGGTTTCATTCCAGCTTCATATACTTTTAACCAATATAGGGCTTCATTCTTAACGCTCTGTCATGCAGCCCATTATCCATCTCGCAATATCAGTCTCCACTTTTTGCTGCTTCTTGTATACCGAATTTAAAAAATATGTAATTTCGTAAGAAAAATATACATCAGATCTTCTCAGGTATGTAATCACTATTTTGACGAAAATTTTATTGAGCGATGATATTTAAATGTCTTTTTTTTCTTCAAATTATTCTTAAACGCATTTAAGAATAAAGTAAAAGCTATTTTATTTCTCATAAAATGAAAACTTTGGTTCGTCAATGCGTAACTTTTGATTTAATAATAGGAAATATGGTCTTAATAATTTGGTCAAGAGAGTGGTCCAAAGTTTTGACACCTTAATTTTGATTTTACTTTATGCGTATTTCGCCATATCTCGACTACTTTTTAAGGGAATTGAAATATTTTTGCACACAATTTGCTTGTCCAAAGAGAATTCCATGCAAAAAATTACTTTTAGTAAATATATATTATCTTATTTAATAATAGTTGTAAAACTTTTGAATTGTGAGGTATACATTTTTTTACTTCATTTTAAGGAATGTAATTTTACAAAACAAATACAAAATTTTATCTAAATCAGTCGAAAACTTCCTGAAAATCAAGTTTTAGAAAATACGATTTATTAGTCCATTTACTCCAGGGTGATCTGTTTCGTTTTTCGCGTTGCACACTATAGTATTAAATATCTTTAATGGCGGCTTAAATTCCACCCAACTTCAGATCTATGGGTATCAGCTGGAAAATAGAAGCGAATGGTGCGTAATTCTGACTACCTTGTATGCCGTTGGTTTCAAAATTGTATCCTTAATCCTATGGGCCCCTGTACAAAAAAAAAAGAAACTGCTTTTTTTTTTTGGTGTTAAATGCATGCCATGGTATTATTCGTGTTACGTATGTATTTGATTTGTTATATGGGTATTAAATGTGTACTCTGATAATTTTTTTTATCATGGTACTCATTTTTGCATGTTGAACTTTCAAGTTAGTAATTTTTTATAAAAATTCAAAGCAATTTTTTGATGAAAACTCTGGAATTTTTCAATTTTAATCTTGATTTAGTTTTCCAAATTAAGAAACGCAACAATTAATCCCTCTTAAGAAATATTTAAAAACTGCGGTAAAAAGTACCGGCACTAAGGGTAACGGAACTTTTTACCATAATTTGATCCGAAACATTCTACGGAACAAAAAGTTTTATATACCGAAATTTATACAGTAATAATTACCGTAAAATCATTTAATCGCTCTAATTAAATAACTATTACTGTAAAAATTACGACATAGTATTTTACGGGAAAATAGGATTTCACGGCAAAATGGATTTTATGGATGATGCCCCTAAAGTGCCGATACTTTATATCGTAATTTGATCCAGAATTTTTTTGCAGTGTATGTCGCATTTTTTTCAATATTTCTGTACGTGTATATTCAATACGTGTAGTTTCAATATTCTGTATTTCTTTACGTGAGCTGAAATTGGAATTACAGTTAACTAAATTTGAATACTTTATAAAAATTGCATTATATCTGGTATACTAATATGAAAAACTAAAGCACCTATTATATAAATAAAAAATTTAAGTTCCATTTCAACTTTGATCACTAATTTTATATAAGTTTTAAGCAATTTCAATTAATTTGTTATAGATAGGACTTAAATTATTTTTCTCAAATTTAAACTTTTTTTTAAAAATTTAATTACTTTAATTTTCAAAATACGTCATCTAAGCATTTTCAGCCAATGAATGTTAAAACAAATGCATAATCAAGAAAAAATAAATTAATATTTTAATATATTCATCGTATGTGTTGTAATTCTAAGAATTGCTCTTATGGTATTATTAGAATCTAGCGTTAATAAAGCGAATGAATGGATTTTAAGCAATATTTTCGAAACTATGATGAGGATGAGGACGATGGACTACAGAATGAGGACGATGGAGGGTCATAGTTTGAATATCGCCGATATAGAACAATATTTCAGTTGATATTTGTGGTTTAATAAAAGATTTCTTTATCATAAAAATGATAACTATGTTTATTAGCTAAATATAAAATGGCTTTATCATGAAGGGATTTGTTTACAGTTAACTTTGAAATAGATGAATAATCTGTTCGAATGTTTTAATTGTCACCTATCTACAGTTTGTGAAATATTTATCTACGCGAGTATTTTATTTTCACTGAATTCCTTGAAAGAGTAAACATGATATTTGCTTGCTTTAATCAATTATCGTTTTCATACCGGATCTTGTCGTGACAAGACAAAACATCTGTAAAATTTATTCGAAATCGCAAAATTTTTAACAGAAATCAAAGAGGAAGGGGAGGGATAAAGGTCAACTTGTATTTAAAGAAAGTTTTTTTTTCTTTTTTAATAAAATCCGATTCTCATGTCACGATAAGAAAATGCTTTTTCGTATCGCAGAGAAAATTTTAATAATTAATTATAAAGGGTGTGTCTTACTCACCATTCTTAATATATTGAGAATAACATAATGCCTTAATATGTATTTTTTGCGTATCCAGCCATATACCCGTCACTCGGTTGCTAGACAACTCAAATGACCGACTCCGTTTTCCCGACAAGTACGTTTAGCCGAGTGCTCATTTTCCCGACAATTTATTCTTTCTACGGATCCGTTTTCCCGACAGGGCTGACATGTAAGGGAAATGAGTAGAAAATTTTTTGTTGGCAACTGTTTAACTTTTGAAATAAGGCTAGCCTACTTATGGGAAGGAAATGCAAGATATATTTAATGACTATTTATGTAGTAGTTGTAAATCATTCCCTTGTGGTGCTAAAGTACTTGGGACCTTCCAGAAATATAGTTAATTCTGGTAGCATTAAAAAGTATTTTTTTATTCTTATTATTTCTTTAATTTTTTAAAAAATTTTATTTTTCCATTTTTTATTCTTTTCTTTTATTTATTTTTGTTTTCATTGTTTTTCGTATTTTTTTATCCTTGTTTTTAATTTTTAAAAAAAATTTACTTGTTCATTATTTTGCTCTTTTTATTTTTTTTATATTTATGTTCTTTTTTTTATTTTTTTATTTTTGGTTTTTTAATTTTTAAAAAAAATTATTTTTATATTTGATTGCTCTTTTTTTCTTTTATATTCTTTTTCTTCTTTTTCTTGCTTTTTGATTTTTTAAAAAAAAAAATTTTTTTTACATTTTTTGTTCTTTTTATTTTTTTTTTATTCTTATTTAATTCTTTTTGTTTTATAATTTTTTGTATTGGTTTTACAATTTTGTTTCATTTGTATTGCATTTTAATTGATTTATTCTGTTTTTTTATTTGTTTTTATTTTGATTTTTTAATGCTTTTTTCTTTTTCTAATACTTTTTACTTGATTTTCTAAACATTTTTATTTGCCTTTGCACTTTTTTTATTATAATGGAATATTAGGAGCGATAACAAGCAAATATTTCATAGTTTAAGGATTGTTACTAACTGTAATTATAGTGGAAATTCGGTTTTCTTTTCTGTCCGGCTTTCGATTTTCTGCGAGTTCGCGAAAGAGGTCTACCACAAAAGATGTTCTCTAATAATTCGATCATGTATCTCCGTCAATCAGTCAATGGTTTTCGTAATTTTTTTGTCGGACAAATTTACTGTCGAACAAATGAATTGTCGGGCAAATGAATCTATATGGCAAACGTACCTATCGGGGAAACTGCGTCGTGCAAGCGAGTTGTCAGGCAACCGAGTGTCGAGAAAATGTACCAGACCCGTTTATTGTAATCCTTACAAAATATTAAGTCAAAAATTCATAACGGGTCACAAATTAACATGAAAAAATGAAAACGTTTTCAATATTTTCAGTCCTGCAGAGTTGAAAGTCAATTGTGAAAGACATATATAAATTTTATCAGGCAATCAGAGAAATTTTGATGTTTCCAGTCCCACCTTCTTCAGCTCTGATTAGTTATATTTTGATTTTGTTTCTTCATTGCTGAAAGATCAATTTGTGATTCCTAATGTGTTTAGACATCATTTTTGACAAGGATTCAAAAAATTTATATTGAGTGCTATGATCTAAAAAAATAACCAGCATATTTTTGAAATCTCTACCAAATGAATAGGTGAAATAAGTATGCATAACTGAGGTCTCCATTTAAAATTTAATCTAGGAAAAAACAGAAACTTTATCAAAAACTAAACGATTAACATTACGATTAAAAAAACGATTTATCATTACGAAAGGTAAGCTTTAAGACATTAGAACCAGTTTACGGAACTAATGGGTTTCGCCTATCAGTTGATTTCTATTTCGTCCAGTAATCAAACAAATTTTGAAGTTTTCAATCTCGCCCTTTTCTTTTATTATTCGTCTCGTTTTGATAAGATGTTTTTTTTTTCCTCGTTGCAATTTAGTTTTTAACCCTTTCAGTACTTAAATATCGACAAGAATTTTTGAAACATGTGCTATGAACAAAACATCTTTTTACACTTAAATTTCATTTTCAGACCCCCTACATGTGTGTTGTGCGGTTTTGAAAATTTCTTTTAAACTAAAATTATAAATAAAGGACAGTGTATATTGGAGACTGAACTTCTTTCATCGAAAGAAAAGAGTGGGCATTCAAAAAGTGACCCTGAATTACAAATTAGCTGGAGTTTTTACTTTCCAACTTCGACAAGGTTGCCCGTCTCATTGTCAACATGGGAATCACCCTCATTGTCAGCATGGGAATCACCTCGCCCACTAAAAACAAATCCTAGGATATCGGCTTGAAAAAAACAGCTATATAAGTTGCTGAGAAATTTAAAAAAAGATGTGAAATTAACTACAGTTCGAAGAAATCTGAAAAATAAAACATAGTTTTTATGTTAAACATAGTTTTACCATTCGTTTCACAAGAAAATACATTTAAAAGAAAAACTTTTGCAACTGTACATACATTGTAAATAATTCCGGATTAAATTACCGTAAAAAAATACCGGCACTCAAGGTGCTGGTACTTAAGTTACTGTAATATCCCTTTTTACCAGTGTATATTGAAGAACAAAAAATCCGTAATATATATGATTATACCGTAATTTTTACTGTAATTATTACCGTGATATCATTGAATCACTCTAATTAAGTAAATACTGTTAAAATTATGGTACAAAATGAGCCTAGAAAGGGTACTGTAAAGAGCTAAAAAAAGAAGTACTTTTTTGACTATAATTGACTCTTAGCTCACGACAATAATTGTAGAATTATGACTACTATGCAATGGGTCAAATTATCTCCGTACGCTACACCAACTTTCAGACATAAACCCAATAAAAACATTTACTCATACTGAGAATCAAGAAGCATAAAACAACTTAAACATTGGCATTATAGAAGCGTGGAAAAAATTTACTACAGAAGAGACACCTAGGTTTGTTGAATCCATGCCAAATCGGCAAAGAGAGGTTATGAAAAGAAGAGATCACCCAACAAAGAATTAACTTTAAGTTTAAAGCTATTAATGGCGTCCTTTCTTCCAGAAAATGCATGCTTTTGACTGTTTATATCAATCTTCAGTTCATTTTCTTTGTTTTCCTTGTTTACATACCCATACTCTGGTTTACTGTTATTTGTATCAAATTAATGAAAGATGCTTTGGGGGAAATAGATTCAAGAGAATTACTGTTAATTGGACTACAGTTGGTAAGTAAATATTGTATTACATTATTTTATTGGAGATTCTATCTATCTAATATATATATATATATATATATATATATATATATAAATATATATATATATATATATATATATATATATATATATATATATATATATATATATATATATATATATATATATATATATATATATATATATATATATATACAGCAATAAAAATAAATACTACAAAAAAAGCCGAAAAAAATTAGGAAAATTTAAAATTAAAAATTTTCTGGCCCATCCTTGGTAACTAACAAATCAAACGCACTTCAGTAATGCAGCAAGAACGCACTTTAAACTCCTCTAGTTACGCTCAATTTGCGCTTATGTTTTCATATTTTACAATCTGGCAATCTTGTTACGTAAACAATTTAAATCATTCTTGAAAAATTTCCTGTTCATGTAAGTTCATTATATTTCACTACTCGCTTTACAGATTTTGTTTTATTCAGCTCTTCCTTTATATTTTCTGTTTTTACGTGTTATTTTTACTTATTGTGTTTAATTTTATTTGTCGTAATTTTTGTAAAAAAAATTTTTTGAGTGCTCCTCACACTATTGTATTGATATATTTTGCTTTGGCTATATTGATACAATATTAGAAAGCACTCTTTTTCGGATATAATCGTGTGGGCTGATGAAAAGATTATATCTTTTATTTTCCGGTTTTTTAAAAAAACTTTATCCTTTTTTTTTTTTTTTAATTGATTCTTTTTCTTTCCCTAGTTGTTTGTTATTATTATTATTCCCCCCCCCCTTTTTTTTTTTTTTCATTTGTCTGTAATTTACCTTTGTTTTATCTTCATTTTGAACTTATAAATATATGCAGATCTCTAAAACCTTTAACTTTTGATAATAAAAAAACAATAATAAAAAATAATAGGCACACTGTTTTTACACCTCCAGAATTGTTTGAAAATGTATAAAATATCAGAAAATAATCGTGAACTCGAAAATTTTGTTGCCCTTATTACGTTAAATTCAATTAATTAATCCTGAGATTCGGTCATATATATATATATATATATATTGCCAGTGTCATATATTATGAATCACATTTCTCAGAATTGGAGAAAGGCTGATATAGTTGGAAGTGATATTTTCGGTTATTGATTTTGGCGTAAAATTTCACAATCTTACAGTTTTGTTCAAGTTATTGCATTTATTACGTTCCTAGACATAAACGTTATGGAATATTATCCGAAATAATTAGAACACCATTAACGTCCCACTGATATTCATAATTAGTTTGATTGAAAATATTTAAAAAAGTGCTAAATTTATACTTTATGCGTGAAATTTGTTTGACCATGAAATAACTCACGGTCAAGATAGTGATTTCATTCTATCGTATATTAAATTAAATATATTAACGGTGTACTACTAACAATTTCAACAGGGAGTTTTTTGTTGTAACAAAAAACAATGGATGGAACACGAAATTAAAATTGTTTTTTTCAAAGCTGCAAATCTTAATAGGGTTGTTTAGAAATAGTAGTTGTAAATTGAAAATCACAAACTATAGGAGAAAGAGAAGGGTTAGTGTCTGCGTGAGACTTAAGTGAACACCTTGAAGAATTTTTTTTTCATTTATTGGTTAAATTTTCTCTGCCAGATGTCTTAAATTGACAACACTGTTGTACACTTCTATGTATTGTTGCATAATCACACTGAATGATTAAATTGAAATTCGTTAAACTGAAGTTTTTATCGAGTAAAAGTAACTTAAAGTTTTTTTAAGATGTAAAAGTAACTTTGAAAATTTCTCTTTATTCTTTTATTAACTTAATCCATTTTCAGAATTTCAACTGAAGGTGATAATATGTTACAAATGATACTGTTTTTTTTATCTATTTTAACATTAACTTTTGCTCTATATAATTTTAATTAATCAATATTTGGCGTCAATAAACATATACTTTCGCGGGGTAAGTGTACATACATGGTGGTGCGTCTAGTGTGGACTTGCTTTAAGTGAACTTTTTCTTTTATGAGTTAGCAACTTAGGTTTAGTGTGGACAAAAGTGAGGCTAAATAGACAAAAAAGTGGGACAAAAGTGTGTTAAGTTAGTGTGGACAAAAACACTAATTTCGTTAAAAAAAATTTATTGCCCCGGAAGTCTAGATATAAACTAGACTGCAATAAAACGTCCAAAGTATTGTTTAAGGAAGTTTTTTAAAAAAAATTGTATTTAATAAAGTTTTTTTTAACAAATTTGTTACTGTGTCCATATTAGCCCTCTTTCCCTTACGAGACTATAAATGCTTAAATTGATTTTGATATTGGGTTTAATTACGAACTGTTAATGTTTCAGAACTTTTAATGTGTTTATAATTTCAATTAAATAAAACACTTTTTACACCTTTCATTTAACATGATGTGTTTTAGTTTATTTATAAAATATCTCCAAAATAATATTTTTCAAACAAAGCAAAAAATTAAAATAATTAGAGACCTGAAACTGTTTCGCTCGATTAACGTTATCTTTTTTTTTTTTTTTTTTTTTTTTTTTTTCAGTAGAAAATGTATATTCTTCTAACACAACATAAAATTAAACAATTTAAGGAATTTTTTTAAAAATTTTGTTTATTGTCTTTAAATATTTAGATAGCTTAATATATTAATAAGTTTTGTTATGTTTGTAAATTCCGCTTATTATCGCTAAAAATGTCTTAAATATTCTTGTAATCCCATAAAATATTTACTTAAAGCATTATCCCATACAATATTTACTTATATCTACAATATCTATTTAAGTAGTAAGTAATACGATTTGAGAAAATATAATAATAAATTATTATATAATGTGGGCTAACTCGGATTTTTTTTAAATTGAAATAATAAGCTATTGAAAATTAAAACTAGAATATGCTAATATTAAAGCTAAAGAAAGTTAGTTACTCATGACCAGATACAGAATAAAGTTAATTTTTTTCCCTTCAGATTGCAAATTTCAGTAAGTTTTACAACTGAAAGATTTGTTTATGATTTGCTTTAATTTGACCCTTTTATTTAAAAATTTAAGTTGCAGGAGATTTTAAAAAATATCATAATAATTTTGGAAGGGAATTATTTTCTGGATTTTGTTTTCATTCTGTATTTTAAAAAAAAAATGATTATTTTAATATTTTTAAGTTGGACTCTTTATTTTGAAAAGAAAATCTGTAATTTTTTTTAATAAAAAATGACTTTTGTATAGCCAATTCGCTTTAATAATTACACTTAAGTCTGCATGTAATATAATGCGTTGAAAGAAGTAATGATTTATTTAATTTATGACAATCATTCACGGCGAATTAAGTTAGTTTATTTAACATTTTTTTCAATATTATTATTGAAACGATAAGTTCAAACTTATCATTTATGATAATTTGCCCTCATAACTTTTTTTTTCTCTTACGACGGCGTTGATTTGCATTTCAGATAAGCATATAATCGATTTTTAAAAAACTTTTATCATCAATAAAATCGATTGAAACTTTTCATCGGTTTTTGATGATTGTAATGAAAGATAACTATTTTCATAGTTTTAAAGAAAAATACTTTATTTTGAATATTTATTCTTAATGACTTAGTTTTATTACATTTCAGTTCGTGTATGTAGGATATGCTGTACTAATTTCAAATTCTTTAAAGTTTTATCATCTTTATACCGTCTTGATATGACTGACTACTTGACATTTTTTATCTATCAGGAATTTTGTTTATTGTAACGATAAATTGGGTGCTATTATTTCATAAACTAATTTCTATCATTTTTATAACTTTCATTTTAGAAGAACGCTGCTGATTTTTCCTTTGCACTGTTAATATTTCTCGGGGAAAAAAGATAAATAATAATTTATTTAAATTTTATTTCACCATATTCTGGCAAAACAGTCAAAAATTTGAAATTAGTATCAAAATTTGCGCCTTGCACTCTCCAATAGTCAGTACCAACGAAAAGGCTATCACTCATGTCCAGTTAAATGTTTTTTTATGGGTTTGAAACCATGCTAGTTGTAAATGGTTCAAAAACAGTACATTTTGTATTTATGTTTTTTTAAGCATTCTCATTGTAAACGGTGTCAAGCCCCTAAAGGTGAAAAAGGACTTAGCAGTACATTTTACGGTCAATTGGATGGGTAGACTGCTGCCGGTTATTTTACCGTAATTTTAGAATGAAAATTCTAACAGTGTAGCTCGGCTTTAACCCTGCCCCCCTCCCCCATATTGGGCATCCAGGGAATACTGCTGAATGATCAGTTTAAGCCAAATCTTCAATACTCTTTCCAAAAAGTCTTTTAAAAACCTCTTCAATTCCTTTGTTTATTTTTTTTGTTCCAGTTTCCTTTAAAACGTGTTTTGTTAAAACTAAATACTTTAAAATAACGATAATTCAAAATAACGATAATTTAAATAATAAAAAATAAGTTTTTAATTAAAAAATAAAATTTATGGAGATATGCAACAAATTCGTTAAGAATACGCATGAAATATCAATATTATTATTGATGCTAATGATAATTCTGGTAAGTTACTAATTAAAGTAAAATAATAAGCTATGCACTAAAGAACAAAATTAATGGAGAAATGGTACTAACTCGCTTAAGAGAGGGTAAATAAAAAATCGTTTAAGTATTATTGTCGTCAATGATCCCTTTGTCAACCACAGAAAGATAGTTGGTGCAAAGTGAGGATAAAGCAAATCTTTTGTGTTTATTCCAGTGTTTTAAGAAACGAGGCCAAAGAAGCTTAACTTACAGTTACAGGCCGAGCTTCAACCGCTGTCGATGCGAGGCTACGCTGGCTGTAGCTTCCAGAGCTGAAGCTCGGCTTGTACGTTGCAATGCTGTAGCGTCCGTGGGGATGGTCAGCTCAAACATTACATAGGCTAGCATTGATTGTGTGAGCCGACCATCCTAACCTCCCACCACGGACGCCACAGCATTGCAACGTGCAGGCAGAGCATCAACTCCAGTTGCTGAAGACACCGTAACTTACAGGCCTAGCTTCAGCAGGTGATACGAGGCTACGCTGGCTGTAGCTTCTAGAGTTGAGGCTTGGCTGGTACGTTGCAATGCTGTAGTGCCAGTAGGTGATGGTGGATTCTCAGCTCAAACGCTACATAGCCACGCATCGATTGCGGTTGAAGCTCGACCTGCAATTATAAGTTACGGTGGCCTTGGTGCCAGGAGTTGATAAATGCGAGACTACGTAACGTTTGAGCCGAGCATTCACAGCCAAGTCTGTTGTGCAAATGTTTCCTGAGGAGTTTAAAGTTCCACAAGTGCCCCGTACCCAAGTGAATCATAAAACCCAAGTGTTGGATATGTCTTAAGTGAATGACAATCCTCCAGCGATGAACCTCAAGAGAATAAGGAACCACAAGTGTTGGATGAAGGCCAAGTGTCTTGTGATGAAGCAGAAGTATTGGATATGCCTCAAGTGTTGGTTGAAACAAAAGGGTTTGATATGCCTCATGTGTTGGTTGAATCTTAAGAGACCCAAGACGTGGACTTTTCACTCATTGCACTAAATGAGGATCAAGAATGGGATAACATCCGAGACTTCTAAAACAATTTTTCGGAATCTTTGGAGGCGTTGGATTTACATATAGTTGTGAAACACTGTAGGAAAAGACAGTATGCATTTATTCCAGAAACACTATTGGATTTAACAGTAAAAAACAAAGGAAACGCGTAATTTAAATATTGTATTGTAAATTTGAATGTATTGTATTTTAATATAAATAAATGAAACCCTCTGGAGTATATTATTTTTCGAAACAGTTTTTCATTCTTTAAGATTTCATTTCTTGTCACATGGCCAATCAGAATGTCATAACACTTTGTGGACAATCAGAATGCCGCACGTTTTAACACTTCATCCTTTTCTCGTATAAAATGGGACACAGAGCCACTCCATTTCAGATTCACCATTAGATTTAAGTTATTCATGCACTATCGTAAGGGTTATTCTCACGCTGATCAATTTGCTGCGTTTATTTAAAAAGCTTCGAATGCGCTGGACAGAGTGCAGGCATAGGTCCAACTACTTACTCATAAACAATGAAGTTGTAATCGTGGCTTATGAGTACGTAATATTTGTAATCAGATTTAGTAGCAGTAATGAAAATTATGTGCAATTTTAATTAACTTGTAATCGTATATTATACGATAATTTGAAATAACATTCCTTGTAATAATTGAGTATCATTATTTAAAGAAATCTTTCATTTTAAAAAGTGACTATGATTGCTTGGATTTATAATTAAAAAATTAATCATAAATTATAATTTACTGCATTCATTAAAATCAATCATTTTTTTTAAAAAAGTGACTGATTACTTGACCTTATAATTAAAGTATACATCGTAAATGATAACTTATTGTAATTAAAATAATAGTATTTGTAATTTATGATTTTCACTAACCACGATTTCAAGTAAAAAATTGCTACGTAATCATTGTGATCAATGAAAATTTTAAATGACATGTGACCAACCATGTCAGAAAAGTGCAAATATTGATGAACATATAGGAAGGGAAATCAGAGCTGGGTGTTCCATAATCCAAGTCTTTTGTATATATTTTCAGATAAAGTCAAAAAAGTTTGAACAATGGGGTAAATTAAAAAAAAAATTACACAAATGCTATCGAAATCATTTCGAATCATCAGGGATGAAGTTAGGGGGGAAAAATCTAAAACATTTTGATTACGTGGGGAAACTTAGAAATAAGTTTTAGAATTGCGTTTCAGCACCTTTGTTTCCTTCGGAAATTAAACTGAATCGGATGTTTTCAGTCATGTGTTCTTCACAAGCAATTCGTTAAATTTCTATAATGTTTTATTTTTAAATTATTAACGACTCCTCACTAGTGTGTATTTTTCCCAAGCATTATAAAAATATATATAATAGAGGTTAATTATTAGGAACACCCTATATTTCTCACATAACACATAAATGATAATCTATATATTTTCATGAATAAAGTCAAAGTCAATGTCTTTAAATAAAGTCAAACATGAATAAAATATATAAGTAGAAGAAATTTATTTTTTAAAAGAAAATTAATTTGTGTTTCAATTTCAACTGATAATTAATGTTTAATTTGTTTATGTAATTTTAAATAAGTTGTACAACATACATGTAAATACATCAAACATACATGTAAATTTTTCAGTTATGTTCTGTTGAAAGCTTGTAAATTAAGAAATGGTCTGCTTCTCCGAAAATATAGAGAAATATTTTTACTGAAAATATACTTCCGATTTCGACAAAACATTACACTTTCGGCAAAAAAAAACAATATTTATTTCATATTTTCCAATAAGAAACTTTTAAACCTGATTTTAGAATACATTCAATTGTAAGTCATTGGTTAGAATTTTTAATTAAATCATTTATTATTTTTTCTGTGTGACGGTTATTTCATTTTAGCTTTTTTTAAAAAAAATTCTGGAAAATGTCAGATTTATAAGCATAGCAAATAACTACATTCAAAATAAGGACATTTAACGTACGGCTCAACTTTTTCAACCACTGATTTTTTTAGCAGCTGTTATTTATATGTAATTAAAAAGAGTGCTTACGTTAGTCTTTTTTTGTGTTAGTTTTTTTTTTAAAGTAAATTATTAGCCACGAAAGAAATATTTAATAACTAGAATTTTATAGTACATAAATATATTTTAAAAGAAATTTTACTCACGCAGTGTAACTTATTCGTACCTCTATGAGTATAATGGGGGATTTCAGAATTTGTTTCGCTTGATATCAATCCAGAATATTGACTTTCTTTTAAAAGTTTTTTTACGCATGAATCAACAAACAATAAATATTATAAATTGTTGATGTTGCAACAGAAAGTGTGTGTGATTATTGTTTGAAGAGAATAAAAAAGAATTATCTATAACAATAAAATGAGGAATATGTGCGTGTGTCTGTTTTGTAAGTCTGGAACAGGGGGTTCTGAAATTCGGACAACCGGTTTAAGGGAAAATCGTTTGCTTGGTAAAGATGTCTGAAAAATAAATTGTTTAATTGGTTAAATTTTAGTCATTTTTATAAATTGGACTGTAAAATGATTCTGTTTTTAATTTTTAAAGGAAAAAATTAGTGAAATTTGCTCGTTGACTGCTGTGTTATATTAAAAGCGAAGTTCATTATACGTTCTATCTTAAATAATTTCAAATTTCAATCATTATTTAATGCCCTTACCGTTGATTTAGCATATTAGCAAAATACAAGTTTAGGAGTTCAACTCATCAAAATAAGGATTAAGCGAATTTTAATCAGTAATTTTCTCTTGGAGCTATAAAAACCTAAATTCACTGTACCTGCTTTAAATAGCAGTATATTTGGTGTTTATTAAAACAGTTCCAATTACCACAATGTGCTCGAGTAGATCCTATTTCTAAATTTAGAGTCATTGACGTCAATAAAGAGTATGGCGATTATTTAAGGTCCCTTTAAGTGAATAAATACCTTTTAACCCTTAATTTTAATTTTCAGTGCATAATTTATTTAAAATTAAAATTATCGTTGATTTTATGTTATTTAACATTAAAAAAACGATTCAAAATAAATATAAAAAAAATAATTATATAGTTTCAGGTAACTTAAGTTTTCGTTGATATACCTCACACATGCCTTACGACTTAACCCCCGATCTTACCTATCATAACGAATAAAAAAAAATATCATACGTGCAATTATCTTTATTTCATTAAATAGAGCTGTGAGCTAGTAAGCATCACTGATATTATATCTTAAGAGCGATAGAATATAAAAATCTTCAGAATTTTAATTTATAACAATGCCTTATGCTAACGAAAATTTCCTTTTTTTAAATATACCTCACGAATGAACTAATTAAATATTTTAATCTGGCGCTCACCAACTGGCGCTCACCAACCCCCGGAACTGCTTTCGCAGTTCATTTCGGATTGCTTCGCAATCCAATGCTCGTTTTGCTCGCTCATTGGATACGTTCTTAACGTCTAGCTTTTGTATACTTTTTTGAATACTGAAGTTCCGAAAACTTTTCACTGTAGAAAATTCTTAATTTGAAATTGCAATTGTTAATTTGGGCATTTGGCGATACAACACTTATAGAATTGAAGGATTTGTTACGTCAAGCGCTCAGCTATCATAATTTTGATTTATGTTGCTAAGTTAATTTTAGAAAAATTCTATGGCTGGCAACATCATTTTTATTTTTTAAGTTGTTTATTTTTATTTTTGCCGCAGCTGAATAGAACAACCTGATAATGCTCACTCTGGTTATTGTTTCCATTTTTAAAAGCGCTATATGTTGAGCCACATCAGCTAGATTTGGCATGTGACATTTTTAGATGCAATCATTGGTCGATTTTCAAACGTTGCCATTCTGGAAGTTGTAATGAGGCTTTTTTTTTGGTGCCGTGTAAGAGAAATATATATATAGATATTTAAAACACTGACTACCAAACCAACTGACACACTACAAACTTAAATATTGCATAGTAGATAAAAAAAAAAGCGTCATTTTTCGAAGTTTTATTCTAACGTAAGAAAAGTGCATCGCATGTGACTTATATCTGATTAACTGGTTCACATGAAAGCATTTTAAGTTAATGTAAAGTCGTTCTAAGATGGATGGAATAGAACAATGCATAGTAGTAAGATTTCTATCGGGGAAAGGTGAGTGTATTGCGGATATATACCATTCAATGCTTGCTGTGTATGACGAATACTCTCTAGGACAATCGGTGGTCAACAAAGAATGTAAAAGTTTTAGTAGTCGTATATCAATATCAAATCTGCAAACAAACGTCATGATTTCCGATGATTCCGTTGCTTTTAAAATGATTGGATGTAATCGAAGGGACACGATTCGTGTTATCTGTGCAGCACTTTATTTGACATGAGTACAGGAATCAGTACATGAGTACAACCACTAAATATTGTACTACTTCTTATTGTACTTGGTGTTCTGTTCTGGAGTTATTATTCTTGGTTTGAACTAATTAATAGGTTTTTCGTAATATGCGGGACACTCTTATAACCTTCCTTTATAATACTGGATGGTTGGCTGCTATCGATTTTGTTACTTCTGATGCTATCCTACATGTCCACGTTTCACACAGGAAACCGTTATATAGCTAAACTGTAGTTGAAATTTCTTCACGTTCTTAAAATTAGAAACTTTTAGCTAATTATAATTGCACAAAGAAAACCTTGAGGTAAATTTATCGTACTGTATGATAATGACATTTCTGGAAAAAGAAAACGTAATTCTGGTAATAAAACCAAAGTATACGACATTTATACTATTTATTTTCGGTTCATATAGGAATGCTTTACCGGAATTTCTGATTTTCAAAAATCTAGTTTTCTCAGTGCTTAAAATTATAGTTCTCATAATTATATAGCACCCCGTCAAGAAAAGTGTCATAACTCTAAAATGCAGCATTTGAGAAAAATCAACTCAAAGAATACGATAACCCTTATTTTGAATTAGACTCAAAACTGACACAGCTGTCTTCAGCTGGATAAATTACGAGTTAGAGATGTGTCACTTTTTGACGGGTCCATTCATACATATTTTTTATTGACATAACCTCAGTTCTGTTTTAATCATGAATGAAATGAAATGACTCACTTAATGAAAAATCTTCAACTTCCTCCCCACCCCCCAAAAAATATCTTTATAAAAGAAAAGAAAAGAAATACCCAATATCCATTATATTTATCAAATGTTTTATACCGATCAAAAATACGAAATTTCCTGGCTATATACATTGCAGGGGTTTTTTCGTTAGACAAAAATTTCTATATATAACGTCTGCTATATTTTATCTGTGAATATTATCAACCGAAATTTTTAATGGAAATGAAATTCTCAATCATGCATACGTTTCTGACTATCCCCAATATGCTATAATGCAAAAAAAAAAAAAAAAAAAAAAAAAAATCCTGAAAAATTTACGGATTAAAACTGGAAACTGGTTTTGCTGTGCAAAACCGTAAAATTTATAAAGTAAATCTACCACCTCAATGATTTTTTACCTCATAAAAACAAGTTTTTTCAATAAAAATTACGACGAAAATCCAAAGTCAGAATGGTTTTTAACTTATCAAAAGAATTTTTTCCGTGAAAGTGACGAAGAAAATCCGTAGTCGCAACTATTTTTTATCATACAAAATATCTATATAAAATATATTTATCGGTAAACGTAAAACTGTAGTCACAACGAATTTTTACCATATGGAAACAACTTTTTTCTGTGAAAGTTACAAAATAAATCCATACTTGCATCAAAATACGGATGTTTAAGTCAGGACTATGATTGGTGTGAGCCGGGAACAGAAAACATGACCAGTCATCGCCATGATTGAAACCTAAATCTGTCCCCTGCGCCACAACGGTTCTAGTGTTTTATTGTGAAGAAAAGTCTGAAACTGTCTCTATCTTTAAAGTCTTAGATGTTGAAATTTATCTTAAGTATAAAAACGCTTAAAACTATAGTGGCTGGCCCATCTTTATAAAATTATCTGGCAACTTGACTTATGAAAAAAGCTACACCTAAAGAAGTATAATATTCAGGTAGAGAATCAATTTGAGAATAAAGTCGAATCACAGTTTTAATAGAGAGTTTTTGCAGAACGTTTGTCTTGCTTGAGCTTACGAACTTCATTTTCTATCTACTACTTAGCGACAACTTTAATGAAACATTCGCGCATGCGCCGTGAAGTTCAAATGTCGTTAGTGCTCAAGCTAGGGGAAATCACAATGCTTTATAAAATTTTTCTATGTATATTGTATTTAAAACCATTAAATATTTTCAGAAATTTTAGATCAAGTATTAAAAATATACGCAAAATGATTTCAGATAAGGTAAAGTTATCATACGGTAAGGGAAACTGTATGCCAAAAACTAGAATTTGAAATAACGATCTTAAATCGTTTATAATAAAGGGGGAAAACTATTTTGTTAACAAAACAGCTTCAGTGTAGACATCGAATTCATTTGCGATGAAAACTCTTAAAAAATTTATCATAAAATTTTATTTAATGTTTTTATTTTTTTTTTTAACCACAAACTACTTTTCAAAACATTTTTGAAACAAAGAACTTATTGTGAAAAAAAAAAAAATGTTCTTTGAAAAAAATATTAAATGGCTGCCCTTTTTTCCCGCTGAAAACGATTTCTTAAGTTATCACTATTATTCTGTTCACCTTGTTTATTTATTTTATCAGTCATAAAAAATGGAATACGCCGTCATGATTGTTTGATGGCTATAAATGCTTAATATCAGCAGTCAAAGACAAATATTGATATTGCATAGATAAGAGTTCTGCTTTTAACTTTTTACTATATAGAACAATATTTCATTTTCAACAATTAACTTTTTACTATATAGAACAACATTTCAACGCGAATTAATATACTTTTTTAAAAAATTTAGTAGATGTCCTTAGATTAAATGAAGTACCAGTAGATGAATAATCATATGGTAAGTAATAGTTATCTTCAAAGTAAACCAAATAGTGTATTACATTTACTTTACCAGTGTTTAGAATTAAGAGATGACATACACAGTACTGTCCATATTATTATGATAATTTGATTTTTCACCTCTGATTGCAAGTTTACTAGAGGCATTTGCTAAGAAATAACCCTTTCATTGTGTCGTGAATAAAACTTGAAAACAATTTCATCTTGCCTTATTCATGTATTGAGATTTCAAATCTGAAATTAGTTTCGCTCCTAAAACTATAAATTGTTTTAAATGAAATGAACAAGTTTAAAAGCGTTATATATAACAATAGGTCGAATAAATGTGGCTGAAAACTTCTTGGGGAGTTAGGGGACATCACCAGGATTAAAATTGCATATGGACTCGTGCGCGGAACTGTCGTCATACGCGGCTAGGGGCACTTTCCCTATTATGACCTGTTCAGAAGCACACACAGAAATAGTTCATAAAAGGGAAGCGGCCCTAGCGATGCATGATGACATTTCCGGGTATGGGTTCTTATACATTTTTAATTCTGGTGATGTGCCCTAAATCCCCCAGAAGTTTGCCGCGACATCATGTTATATATACCGAATTTAGTCTTGTGCACTTCGGCAAAAAATAGACAAAATTTGCATTTAAAAAAGAAATTTAATTTAAAATAGAAAATTGTAGCTTTGAGAGAGAAAACGATTGAAGGTTTCAGATAAGTGATATAAAAGTATTTAAAATCTGTTAAAAAAATTTCACACACACATATATATATATATATATATATATATATATATATACAGCGTCCTAAGCGTTGAATTTTGTGTTGGGGTGCTAGGTTTTTCGGTACACGCTAGTTCCATTCACAGGCGGCAGAGTTCTACGACAGAGGGATACAAAAGTTGATCCTACGATACGACAAGTGTCTCAATACTGGTGGTGGATATGTTGAAAAATAGCTGAAACATTCCTGTACTTGTTGCCAATAAATATGTTCCTGAAAGTGTGAGTTATTTTTTTAAAAAAAATAGGGAAACTTACTTTCTCTGCTTTATATATATATATATATATATATATATATATATATATATATATATATATATATATATATATATATATATATATATATATATATATATATATACATATATATATATATGTATATGTATATATATATATATATATATATATATATATATATATATATATATATATACATATATATATATATATATGTATATATATATATATATACATATATATATACAAAATATATATATATATATATATATATTTTTTTTTTTTTTTTTTCAAAATGCTCATATACATGTTTAGTGATTATCTGTGACTTTAAAGCACAAGTTTAAAATGTACATTCCCGATTTTTTAATTTACAACAGCAGTTCAACTGTAATTTTTTTTCCTGTCAGTTACGCACAAAAAGTTCAAATTCGGAACACAAAGAGAGTTAAACTATTTTGATTGTTGCTATGGAAACATGCCTAAAATTTATCGATTCATAAGTTTAATCATTAATTTTGGTTTAAAAAAGCAATGATCGTCGTTGCTAAAAATGTGAATTCAATAAAATAATGAATAAAAATGTATTATACAAGCTTCAAAATTTTTTTTTCATTATTGTAAAACAAAAATAAATGTTAGAAAGAACTCTGAAACTGTCTACATTTTAAGATACAAAATATGATTCAGTTAGAATTGTGCTTGGTAGCTTTTATGCTTTTCTTGTTGTATTAATATTTTCATTTTTAGTTTTAGGGATTTTAACTTGTCACTTTTTTTTATTATTTATTTCACCTACATAGAAAGAAATTTAGGCTTTTAAATTTTTGTTCCGAGATAAATTTCATTTTTCAGCTTCTCCTCGCTTTACAATACTCAATTATAATTCATTTATTTTCATAAAACACTATGCAATCTCAATCATTATATAAAATGTTCTGCAAAAACCACTCTTAATATATATTTTTAAAATTCCCGGCAAAGATGACAGAAAAGTATGTAGAATGAGGTTTTTAAATTAAGGCTTAGGCGCAATAAAAATCGATACCGCTATCAAAATCTTTCGATTTACTTTTTAGAATTACGGTCTAAAAACGTTTAAATTCGTTTGGTTGGCAGAGAAAATGAGTCGAATGGTGAACATAAGAAACATCTTCAACTCCCATCTCGTAATCAAACTGGTTTTTGGTGTTTTTCATTCTATCTTCCTCACTAGTGATTTCGCAGCCTTCAAAAGCGTTTTTCTATTTCTCTCGCTTAAATATTAAATAATTTCGCTTAAATGTTGTAACAAGGATTTTAAAAGCATATATTAAAGGTGCTGATTATGTTGCATTCTGTAAAAACTAATGTAATGGCAAACAGCTTTTAGTTCTTTCTCTTAAAACACTATTTTAGATTTAAAAAATTATCTATTTTGTATAGTGGATTATAGCTTAATAAACAAATATTTTGAATATACAGAAAAAAGTCCCAAATAATCCCAAAAATCTAGAGCGATAAGGCAAAAATAAACAGATTGAAATTAAAAGTCAGACATATTTTAAGTGCTCTAAAATAGGCGTGAATGAGAAGAAGTTACTTCTTATTTTCAACTGATGTTTCATCTTATTCGCGTCAGGCAAATCTTGAAGATGGGTGCCTATTTTTGAGTGCTTGAAACATGTCGACTGTTATTTTCAATTTGTATATTTTTGAAGCGAATGAATTTTTTTTGGATCAAGTATTAGTAATAAATCAATTTAAATAAATTATATTTCAGCATTTGCTTTTAAAATAAAGTTTTATATTATGATGTGATTTATTATTATGATTTTATCACTTTTATATAATAATATATGTATGTTTCGTTTTTTTAAAAGACAAAGAGCCCATAAGCAGATGTTTTTAACAAAAACAAAACCTAGGTATATTAGAAACCACTACATTGAAAATAGTAAAAATAAATGAAGTGAAAATAAATAGTATTATTCATTAATATTTGTAGCACTTCGAAACAAATGTCCTTTTTAACAACTCAAAGTGGGTCAGATTATTGATTAACCAGTGCGAGGCATACAAATATAAGTAAATTGAAGCTATCTAGCTTTTTTAATGTATTATTCCATTGATAAATGCTTAAAATATAAATTATGACATAACTTTATAATAATTGAAACTAAAGGGAAAGTGGAATAAAGTGCAAGAAAGGGATATTAATTTGAAATGGAACATGCTATGTATAAGTAGTGCTATGCATTTTAGAAATATTTTTATATTTAGGGTATATTTTGTTTGGTAAAAATTAGATTAAAATATGGGTTTATAATCTGTCAGAAAATTTGGTTATTATGGTAAAATTAGGTAATTTTATCATGATATCAAAGAGCATGGCATAAAAACCAGTTATTCAGTTAAACTTATATATCAGTTTTGTATTTTTTTACTAAATGTATGTTAATAAGAACTGTTTTGAAAACCAGAATTTCCGGTGAATCGTTACCATATGAACGGAAAAAATACCAAAGAATGGTTTAAATACCGTATATTTTGGTTTTTATTACCAGAAATGTCACTATCATACAGTGCGTTAATTTTAACCGGAATTTTTTCTCCTCCTCCAGTATTTAACTGTTTTAAGTACATTTTCGTATTTTTTAAATAAGTTTAGTGAAAGTCTTTTTATGAAAATTCTCTAAGAATGAGAAGAAAATTTTGTGTTACAATTTCCTTAAACGTTTAATGTCATACCGATAATAAATAACGAATAAAAAGATTAGTCATTAATATTAAACTCAAGACTATAGATTAACGAAAGGAAAATTGTTGTTCCTATATATACGCAGGTCCACAAAATAAAGCAAAGAAAAAAATATTTATGCATAATAAGTACTTTACACGTGCCTTTCGTATCACGGAAAATAAATTTCCTCACAAAAGCAAGTCAGAATAACGATTGTTACCTTTAATGTTTAAGTGACCTTGCTAATATTCATCAGTAATTGTATAGCAATCTGAAAACAGACAGTCATAACATGATTTCATTGAATGCTAAAATGTCAAAATGAGTTTTATTTATTGATTTAGAACCCTTTAAAGAGGTAAATATTTTACTTTATCTTAAATAGTATTGATTGTATTAAATTAATTCTTCATGTTAAAATAAAGTTTTTTTTATTTGTAGTAATGTTTATTTTAAGAAAAAAAAAGTGAAACATATTTGCAAGTTAAGCTGTTATGGATATTATTTTTCGTTATTTTTTTTGCTTTGCCGGTGAACAAAGCATCGGTTAAAAGATCTTTGCGACGCTTAACCGATTTAAAAGAACATTTTATTTTAAATTACGTACTAGTTTTGCGCTTGTCAGTGAAATGCTATAATTGTTAATACTCGCAAATTAAAAGAGTTACATGAAAAGAATTTTTTTTATAAGTATTACAAGTTGTTTGTTATAATGTTTTAAAAAAATTTTATTAACTAGAATTTTAATCGAAATCTTCTCTGAAAGTTTTCTCAACTTTTCTCTGAAAGTTGTAGAAAAATATTTTTTTCAACCTTCAAATAAATGTAGAAATCCAAAAGTGGAAAACAATGTTAGTGTTTAAGTTTGACTGCCAATCCTGTTTAACTAACTCCGAATCTCGTAATAACAATATTGTTTAGCTACATACATAAAATTATAGATTATATATGCTCGTAGTAGTATCAGGTGTCTATGAAAGCTTTTTGTTAAAAAAATTTTATAGATGATATGGTATCTCTAAAATAAATGAAATGAATCATATTCAAAATTTATAAAGCGCTCTTGTAAATAACAACTGACATTTTTAAAAATACGGGAAGGCTCCACTGGTGGTTCGCTGCGCTCACCATATCCGTAGTTTTATTTTCTTCTTAAAATTGATATTTTCCCGAAAAAATAAAGAACGTTTTTAATAAAATATATAGTTAGTATAGTTTTATGTAACAATATGTAGTTAAGAATCGTGTACAAAAATAAACGAAAAACTCTATTTTAAAAGTATTCAACTATACTTGAAAAAGAATTGATTGAACTTAGGAATTCAGAATGTTTAACATTGTAAGAAGAAACTGATGAGAAGTAATTTTGCTCGTTAACGAGACTTATAATATTATAACAGTACAAATTTTATTTATAACAGTACAAATTTTATTAAAATATTTTTTATCTTTCTTAAATTAAGTTCTTAAATAAAAAATTTCAATATAAATATTTAGATTTATTATCTAATTTCTCTCTCCTATTCTTCTTCAGTTACTTTTGATATGAATTTATGCGTAAGCTTATAAAATAAAAATCTCGAGAAAGATGAATAAGTTTTCTTACAATAATGGATAAATAAACATTATTTAAAGCAGAAAAAAAAAAAAAAAAAACAAATGAAAACGTGTAAAAAATCACTCAAAATTGCAATAATTTTCAAGGAAATTAGAATTTTGAAAAAAAAAAGTACTCGGATTTAACAGTTAAATAAAAATGGCTCTCTCAACAAGTCAAATTTGAGCTCAGTAGTTGCATTACTGCAGGATGCACAACTGTATGCGTGGTATTCTTTAACTACTAGTTTAACGGTCAATAAAGCTAATTACCGAATTTTAAAATCTTTATATTTCATCATAATCTCTGTACATCTTTCGGAACTCCTTCTTATTCTAAAATTTCTTCTATTCAAAAATTCTAAAATTTCCTTCTTATTCTGAAGTTTCTAAAGTTTCTTTTTTGCACATTGGTGCAAAATGCAACGCAAAAAAATTATGTAATACAAAAAAGAATCATAATAGAATAGAATAATGTTCAAACAAATTGAGAATTGGAAACAATTGTATTAAGTTCTTAAAAAAGAATGATTTTTTCAGCTTGTCAAATTTCAACTTTGTAATGTGTTCGTGCTTTTTGTGGTCAACTGAGCGATGCTACAAGATTAACAGTTAATACCTGTCATGAATCTTAAATTTTCTGATTCTCACGTACTCGCTGTAGGATTATGTTAAATATTTTATCTCGTGAATTAGTATTGTGACAGCAAATAATGAATTTTAAAGCTATGAACTGAGTGTTAATTAAGTAAGATAATTTGTAACAGGGCAACAAAATAAGATCTTGAGGTACCTTGATAGTTCGTCAAAATATATTTAACATTCACCTTTGTTTCCTGTTTTTTTTTTACGATGCAATGACAAAAAATTTTCTAATACAATAAAATTCGAATCATAATTTGCAAATTAAGTAAGTTCTCATCACTGATTTTTTCCCCTTATTAGGTATGAATTGTTTGAACGAGACTAGGTAAATAACATTTTTTCGCCCTTTAACTTTGTAATACATAAAATTTACACAGAAAATTAAAATTGATTTAAGTACGAAATTGTATTTTCTTTTGTCATAAAATGCTTTTTTAGGTATGTTAGTTACAGATTAGTAAAACTTTTAATAACTTCTTCATATCTTCACACTTTACGTGGGTTGAACCTTTACGTTGAACCTTTGGTAAACCGGTGCCCGGGGCTGCAGCCCCACTGGTCCCCCTTTCCCCGTCCCTGAATGTCACTTAAAAATAGATGGTGCATAATATCAGGAACAAATAAATATGAAATTACATTTGGAAAAATGTAAATACAGTTTAGCAATTGAATTTTTTCCCGTTGTCTATCAAAGTTAAAAATCCATCAACTTTGAAAAAAAAAAGTAGAATTAACATGTGCTTGTAATTTTGGCAACCTGCAAACATCTTTAAAAAAGATTCAAAGACGTTTTTATTTCTTCGCTATGAGAATGCTTAATTGACTTATTTACCTTTCCATTTTTAAAATTAATCTCTCTTTTACTTCTGCTGAAAAATAACTTTCTATTGTAGCTATCCAATCCTTCTTTACAAAAGTTAAATTACTTTTTTCTTATCAATAATTTTTTTTTAAATAGAGTTTTCAAGCTTTATCCGAATTGCTGCTATTTCGTTAAATAAATTAAGATATTTATGTATAGTTTTTAAAATTCGATATAATAAATTTTTTTATATATATTTCATCGGTTGTACAGGTATGAGTTTATTTTATTGGATTAGTAGGCTGCGGATAATTATATTTAAAAAAAAAACTAATTAAAATACTCTTTTAAATGAATCATGCCTGTCATTTATTTCAAGACACCTTTGTGTGTGTGTATACAAAACATGGAAAACGCAGAGCATGCAAAAGAACTTCCGGGTCATATTCACATTCTGTTCCTTGTAAATTTACTTCAACACATTTCTGTATAAAATATTAGTCATAAATAGGATATAAATATCTGTTAGCACTTTAACCAAAAAGGAAATTTTTGAAGTAATGTTGCCAGAATAACATCATATTATGCAAATTAGACATTTTGTTACACTGCAAAAAATTCCGGAAAAAGTACTGGATTTTATTCTTATCTGATATTATTAAGTAATTCATTTTATTGTAAGATCTATTTTTGATATAAAATTTTATTTCGTCATTTTTATAATAATGTTCATTTAAATACAGTGAACCAGCGATTTGACAGTAAATATTATGGTATTTCAGAATTTTGTTCCATAATTTTTTTTAATGGATTTTACGGTAAAAAATAACGGCACCCTGAGTGTCGGTGATTTTTATCGTAACAGTAACATTTACCGTAATTTGATCCGGAATTTTTTTCAGTGTAGGGGAATCATTAGGAGAAGTGCGTCAGAAATATAAAAATTACAAATCGAAATAATTAATATTAGGTGATTCTCGGCAATTGGAATAACATTAGATCCATAGTAATGGATAAAATAACCAATAGAATGCCTCGAGTGAGTGTGGTAGTGATTGATTCGAAGGGAGATTACTGTGATTAAAAGTATATTTGAGACCAAATTCTGTTGATCCAGCTAAATTGTGAAATAAAATATGTATATCTGCCTGATAAAAATATTGTTCTATGGCGAGAATTAGTTATATTCTATATATTTTGAACTCATTGAAAAAAATTCAGTGTATTGAAAGTTAATGAGTTGTTAGATATACTTACGTCTTAAAAATTCCTTATCGCATGTTTGTGTTGAAAAAATAATGATAAAATGGCTTTCTTTGAAGGTCAGAAAATAAAATTGTATCATGTTACTAATTTTTTGATTATCGTGAACACAAAACGGTTTTTCTTGTAATTTTTTTAAATGATTTCAGCTATCACTTGAATATAATATACTTTTTTTTAATTCAAAATAATGCTGATAGAAGCAATAGATAAATTGTTTTCTGTCGGAATTTTTGTGGAAAAAAGAATAGTTTTACTTCTTATATAAACTCACGAAATTGACATGCGCTACCGTTATGATATTGGAAGAATTTATAATTTTTTTTTATCAGTTTAAATACTTCTATTTAATCATCTTTGTTTCAACATCATCAGAAAACAAATGAGATGCACATAACAAAACTATATTATAAAATGAATATTATCTGCCAATATTATCTAAGTCCTTGATGATATTAATCTAGAATGAGATAACCTACGACAGTAGAAGGCTTAAAAGGTAAACAAGAGATCCAAAGCCTAGACTTTCTTAAAACTATACGATGTCAAACTTCTAGTCTCTAATAGTAAGTTTATTTGAAAGATATTCAACGCAGGTAAATTTTTTTTACTATATTTATTTGTAATCTGAATTATATTTCAAATAAAACAGTTAAGACTTTAGTTAAATAACTGGTAGTAAGAACATTTTTATCCCTTCAAATTAATTTTAATTAATTCTTAATTATTATTTTATTTATTAAATTTTTTTTGTTTATTGAACTTTATTTGGATTTTAAATGCTTTGCTGCCGTTTCTAAAATTTATTTTAGCTCTTTTGCACTAGCTGGTAACCATTACTATTAATAAGTAGCAAAATTGCCATCTTTCAAAAGTCGAGTTTTTTTATTTTAAAATGTGCAATCAAATAATATTTACATTCGAAAGTAATTTTATAGAACTACCACGGTAAAAATTTTACATGTTTAAATTATACAACTTACATTTCCATTTAGCGCTATTGTGTGAAATAAACCATCGCTTACTTTAAATCACATTTTCTCAAAACAACGTCTTTAAACATGGTTAAAAAGCTTATCTATTATTGACCTTGTAATAACGTTCCAATGTGTTCTTTTTTAAACTTGATTGCACGTGTATTATGGTTCATTTTGAACAAAAACATAACACAATTTAACAATTTGTGACGTCATCGCAGCTAAGACGGTAAATTAGAAAATTCTGTGAGTTATTAAGAGAGAAGATGTAGCATCGTTGCTGGTTGCTTAGCAACACAAAAAGTAGCTATAGTCTGTCGAACAAATGAACTCCAATAATTGTTCAAAGAACCATCAGTGACTATACTGTAAAAACTGTGATATAAAAAACCAATCCGATTTATGTTTTGAAAAGCTCTAAAAATTGTGTGAATGATTTAGTTACTTCAAGTAAATACCGATTCGAGCCTTCTTAAACATTTCAAAGGGTGTGGTCAAATCTTAAAACCAATAATTGATAAAGCTTACACCAATATGACCAGCGTTGGTGAAGAAAGTTGTGTATTTTGGAGCTCCAAAACTTAGACAAATAATTTGTGTATATTTAAACTATTTAAATGAATTTTTTTTTTGTAATCATTAGAGGGCATTTATATATAGAACAAATGGAAGAAGGTGAATAATAACGATATTCACAATATGGTCGCTGAAATGGCGGTTTGCTTACTTGAAGTGTACTTTGTGACTCATAGCAATTGTGAGTCAAAATATATGTGAATCATAGTACTATGTAATTCATAACGAACTGATTATAACATATTTAATAACAAGTAAATACTCAAGTTCCAAGTAAATAATCAAGTTTCAAGTAATAATCTGATTAATTTAAGCTTACTGTGGAGAAACACTTTTAGTGAGAAATAAGTAGACGCGCTTCTTATTATAAAATCTAATATATTAAACATAATAATAATAATGGAATAATAGTAATAATAATAATGGAATAATAATAATAATAATAATGGAATAATAATAATAATAATAAAGTATATATTACAAACAGGAGAATTATCAAAAAGAAAAACCGTAGTTTCTTTTTTTTTGTGTTCTTCGTTACTATGGGATACCAGACTGGCAGAGTTGAGTTGTAGTAGGCAGGTCACCACACTCACTAATTTATCTAAAGCATTGATTGTGGTTGATTATCTACCAAATAATTTCAACCTTTTTGTCGGATTGATTTGACAATCTGCTCATATAAACGGTTATGAAATTCAGGTATGTTACTAGTTGTATAATAAAGACATTTATTTTTTCATAAGATATACATAAATCTGCTAATTGTATAAATAATTTAATAGTAATAAACTTCGATTCACTTAGATTTTGTTCAATTTCACATTAATATTCTGTCGTGTGCGTATTTGATTAACAAATTAATTTTATTTTAAGAAAAACTTTAGATATGCATTCTAAATATCTGATTCTCACTTTATATTGTATCGTAAAAGTAACTAATTCTGATTCATATCATATCTTTCTGTAATTATCTGTGCATCATATCTTTCTGTAATTATAAATTTTAGAGTTACTGAATAGTAAACATAGTGGGGGTTACTTTACACCGAGTACACTGTTAAGAAATTTGGTGTATAGTTGCCAGCATTTTTGGTGTTGGGGTAAACTAACATTTTTTACAGTGCATTATTTTAACATATTTTATTTATTTGTACACTCGTTTAGTTTTATTTATTTATTTATTCACTTTTTTAAAACACTTATTTTCCTGTACATAAGAAACAATTTATGGTTAAATTGTAAAAATTTTTGCTTTAAAAAATAAGCACATTTTTAGTAATATATTCGCTTTGATTCTTACAAAAAATTGCTATATAGTCAATATCACTGTTAGCACGATATCTACAGCTCTGTACTTAAAAATGCATTGAGTTTACTTCATCGCTAAAAATAGTGCCAATTGCATACCAAAATTTCTTATAATGTTGTGTGAAAGAACAAACTAGGTGTTTCACTACACCGAGAGTTATATTTGGTTTTGGTGCGATGGAACATTTAATGAAATACCAATTTGGAGTAAAGTAGTTGCCACCATTTATGGTGTTTAGATGCACGAAATTTTTAAACATTGAATTGTTACGACGGTAATTTATTTCAAGTAGAAATAGTGGTAAATAACAACGGTTTGGTTTTGGCTAGGGTCAGTGTGAAAAATTTCAAAAGTTTCCATCATCTTCTTTGTACTTTTTACAGCAGATATTCCCAGAGACTGGGCCTACATTGTGTTAATGATTTGCAACTATACTACTAATAATCAGCAGATGGATTCAATCCTGGTGCTCTTTCAATTTCTTTTTATTATTTATATAGAAGTAGTTACATCCTCATTAAGTTGTTCGCCTCATTTTGGTTCAAGATAACTATGTTACGCTGAGAAAATTACTGTGTTTCTTGCTCTTTGAGAACGCCCAAAAGCTCTCTAATTTACCGGAGAGCTTTGGTAATGGCTTTGGTGAAATTAACATTTAAATAAGGTTTAATAATATGCAATAAAATGTGGTAAATATGGTAACATTTGGTTGTTTCATCATGATAACTTAGAGCATGGTATAGAAACCATTTATTTGGTTAAATACACTTTTCAGTTTTGTTTTTTTACTAAATGTGTAGTATAATAAGAACTATAATTTTGAAAACCAGAATTTCCTGTAAATTGTTACCATATGAATGGAAAAATTACAAAATGATTGGTTTAAATACTGTATATTTTAAATTTATTAACCAGAAATATGTTTTTTTAATAACCAGAAATCTCACTACCGTACAGAGAACGTAATTTTACCCGAAATTTTTTCTTTTTTTTAATTTTTAGCTGTTTTAAATACATTTTCGTATTTTTTTAATACTCTCAAGTGAAAGATTTTTCAGTGAAATTTTTTAAGAATGAGAAGAAAATTTTGTGTAACAATTTCCTTAAGCGTTTGATGTCTTATCGATAATAATTAACGAAAAAAAAAAGATTAGTCATTAATATTAAATTCACGACTATAGATTAACGAACAGAAAATTTTTGTTTCTAAATATACGCAGATTCAAAAAATAAATTAAATAAAAAACTATTTTTACTTTATAAGTATTTTCGTATCACGGTAAATAATTTTTTTTTATAAAAGCAAGTCAGATTAATGATTGTTGCTTGACTTTTAGACTTATAGACTTCATTGACCTATAGTTTTTTTTTAAACCAGAAATGTCATTACCATTCAGTAAGATAATTTTACCAGAATTTGTTTCTTTGTATATCATTCAAGTTTAAGGGTTATATCTCAGATTTTTTTTTTGTGCAAATGTCTTTCATTGTAAATGTAATGCTGTAAGAAATTAATGGTGTTAATGATGCTGATATAGTATTGTATGTTGTTTTTATTGCAATTATAGATTTTTTTATTTATTTAATAAAATGCGTTATAGATTAAATAGTTATTATTCTATAAATTAAATCAACAAATAAGCTATTTTACGAGCATTAGGAACTTTAATAAAATACAAATATACATTCTATCAAAATTTATTTACATTGTATAAAAACTGAACACTAATCCAAACGAACTATTCAACTATTTTATGCATATTGCAAAACATGTTGTAAACTGTATTTTCCCAGAAAATTTCGTTACACGTGGTATACATTGTATGCGTACTTTAGATGATAGTGAAAATAGAATTTACAGCATCCTTAATAAAGAGCTAAAATGAACCAGGTTTTCAAACATGTTAAAACCAAAGCATAGCGTAATCAATTTTACGATAATTTTAGCACCACATTAAGTTTGCAAGAAGATTGAAAGTTATTCTAGTTCACGCTTCTAACAATCTAACAGTTTACAAATTATTCATAAATGCATTAATTTGTTATTGGATTGAAATATTTACTTAAAAAGCAAACATATTTTATTTTAATCGCAATTTTTTCGAAATCGCTAAAAAGTTGTCCTAAATTTCTTTTACTTGAATATTTAGTTAAAATGTTTATATTAAAATATATATCAAAAGCAAAGTTCTTTTCTTTTAAAAAAGGGATTCATGATAATTTAAAATCTCTACTATTAATATTACTTTTAAAAGTAATATTTATTCATAATAATATTTAACATGCACATTAATCAAGTAATAAAACCATGTTGTAAAAGAAATACTTAACGTTTACTAAATACTCTTAGCTGAGATAATTTATATCAATATTTAATAAAAATTATATTCATTTAATAAATATTATATTTTTATTCATTTTCTTCCTAAAGATATTATTTGTTCATTTTCTTCTTAAAGATTTTATTTGTTCAATTTCTTTTTTTAGTTTTAGTTTGTATCAACAATTTTTATAAAGAGAATAAATTAGAATATAGTTGTATCTTGTAAATTAATAGTTACTTGTAAGTTAATAGTAAATTAATAGCACACAACTATTTGATTTAAGAAACTTGTTAGTGTGATATGTATAAAAAAAATAAAAAAAGTTTTTTTCATGTAACTCTTATTCGTTTTAGAAATATTTCTGATTCCTTAAAATCACAATATTATTTATTGCATGTTACCAAAAATATTTTTATGATATATTATTATATATATAATACTTTATTAATGAAAATTTTTCTTTAAAGTGTTTCATGCTATTTGCAACTGCTGTAAACTTACTAACTCATAATGTATGTTATGGAAAATTTAGTTATAAGCAATGAAAATTTGTTTTTATATGTCATGCTGTGAAAGGAGTATGCTTGTTACAAAAATCCATTCATAAATTAAATATGAGTTTGACTCCGCTACCAGGGAAAAAAATCAATCATGATTATTTCAAGCAACTTTGTTTAGTCTTAGATTTTTTAATTATTTATTTTTAAATCCTTAAATATATAGATACACAACATTCTCTAATTCACAGCCCTTAAGACCATATGAAACACTTTTAACGTGATACTTTATTATATGATTCGCTCAGGAACCTTAAAACTTTAATAAACCTGGAAGGAAAGAGAACAACTTTAATGAAGTCAAACATAATGCAAAACTTTCTAAATAACACGATTCAAATAATTTTTTATTTCTTAAGCAATTAAACCATTAAAATAAATAAATTTTTTCGATTAAAGCTATTTTTAACAAAATCATCTTATGATTCAACAATAATTATATATTTTACAATAATTAGATGCTGTCCAGATAGTAGGAAACCTAACGACAAACGTTATATTTTCATTTTCATTTGATAAGCATAAAAAGGTTCATTAATTAATTCTTTTGTCAACTTAGTAGAAATATTAGTATGACGCAAGCTTAGTTTCGTTAAATATTAAATAAAGGCACTTTAAAAACTTTAAACAAACACGCAGTTTTTAGCTTTTACTGTAAACCTTGTTTTTGCTCTTCTTTTTTTATTCTAGCTTTGCCCAGGCTCTCAAATGCAAAAAATTTTTTGCGTTGAAAACTTATAAATCAAACCAACCTTCACTTTTAAAGTGTTAAAGAAAGTATAACAAAACTTGCAAAAATAAACCTTGTATTTCAGTGATAGTCATAAAATCTAAAATAAATCTTGAAAAGGTGAATTCATCCTCGGTTTGAGATCGCTTTCTACTCTTGATGTGCTAACGATAATTCTTCCTCGATTTCAGAAGGGTTTTCTAGCCTTGTTTTGTAAAGGCAGTTTATGCAAGCTGAATACTAATTTCATAGCGCGCAAACTATATTAGTTAAATTTAACATTATTTAAGCTTGCGTGGTTTATTTGCTAATCATTTATAAACCTTGCTGGGCTGTGTGATAATGGTTATTGCTGATATTAAAATCAACCCTACATTCCCACCTGGGTATAATATAATTAATAGTTTAATAATATGCGAAAATATTTTAAATCATATTGTTTTGGAGAAAGAACAATAACGTAGTTTAATAATATAACTAAACTTAACTAACTAAACTAAACTTAATATAATATAACTAAACTAAATTTTTGGACATTATTTTACATTTTCAGTTCATTGGAAAAAAAAACTGGAAAAAATGTTCCTCGTGCATAGGAAAACTGCCTCAGAATCGTTGTAATTGAATTTTCAATATGTGTTTTCTTTACGATACATTATTTGTGAACGATATTGAGTTGTATTTAAAATGTTTATTTATTCTTACTTTTTGTTGTACTTAATGTTACATCGAGAATCTAATATCCGAAATTATCAAAAAATAAAACACGTTTATCGTCCAATATCATAATTTAAAGTATTTTTGCGCTAACTATTTCTCATATTTAAGGCATCCTTTTTAAATTAAGATATCATTTCAGTTCAAGAAAATCCAAAGAGGATAAAGAGTGATTCTATTCTCTTTTTGCGAGTCTAACTAAAGGTTTCTATTCACAATTATTAAGTACAGGCAATTTTAAATACCTAAAATATTCCTGATTTTTATGATTCTATTTAAGTGATTTTCTAATAAGTTTGGTAAAATATATAAATTCTTGTTTGCTTGGATGATTTAGGAGAGAAGGATTATGATTTAAAATAATCTATGTTAAAGAAAGATAAATTATTCCGATCGATCCGGTTCTTATTTCGACTAAAATATATCGTAATCTATTTATCTCTGATAATAGAATAATTGTCACGGGATTCGCTATTATGTTGCAGTTCACTTTTCTTTGTTTTTATAAAAATAGATAATGCTCACAATGACATTTTTATCAAGATTTTTTCAGAAAACCTTTAACAACGTCGTGATCAGCTGCTACATAAAAATTTGAATATGTGACTATTAAAGTTGAAATTAATTACAAACAGCTTTAGTTTTGTTTTTTGAAAAATAATTCTTTATTTCAATGACAAATCTCGGTGAAATGTAATATATGATGGAAGGGAAAAAGCAAAGCAAGCTAACTTATCATTGAAATTTGTCTCTCAATGCTCAATATTGGCGAAATTATTATGATTATTTGATTCGTTCTGAACTTAAGTTTCCTATGAAATAATACTTTTAGATCCCATGTTTTTGAAAGGGTTCTATCTCATGCTCAGAGAACTTTTTTTTAGCATTTATTACGGAAATATGATGTCTACATATTATTTGTATAATGGAAAGATTTAAACAAAATTTCCTGTTGTGTCTTAAGTAGTGGTAAGTTAAATTATATAATGATATGAATCCCTTGCATTAGTTTCCTCTATAAATATAAAATAAAGACTGCATAAATAAAAAAAATCGTTGAGGCACTGTCTCTTGGATTTAAAACAATCTTATACTCAGTTGCAAGTAAAGAAAACACCATTGCTGTATAGGATTTAAGTAATTGCATATTGTTCCGTTTTATTTCGATATCCAATTTTACAATACAAAAATTTAATTCGTGCTATTGTCTATAATATATATCACAAAATTATTTAAAAAAAAAGGTTATAATTTTGAAGTTTTACTATAATCCTAGACTTGGGCGATATATTTCGATAAATAAGGAGAACATTCGTTTTCGAAACAATTATATGAAGTTGCAAGATTTGATGGGTTCACTAAAAATGACGCATTTTATGCTGGCCTGCCCTTAACAAATCAAATGCGAGATAAGAAACTTTTACTGTAGAAGAAACAACATTTATTATTCTTTCATCAGTATCTTTAAATGCGAATATATTGACGTATATTTCTAGCAAAATTTCGATATCATTTGTATTAATCATGATTACTTGTTAATTGATTATCCAATAAGCTTTGTTTTCCTCTTTTTACACTTCTTAAGAAAGCAAGAAAGAGAGCGTTGTACAACGTCGTTTCAAGAGTTGGCTATGTTGATTTACATTCGGCTAGGAGCTTGGCATTCAGTTGACGTACAATTAGATGCAAACAAGCTCTTTCCATAGAGATAATGCCTTTTTCTTAACTTGCAACGGAGTATAATTCAGTCAACTGATTATCTTATTCGTATTTGAGGCCCGTAAAAAATTTAATGAAATTGTTAATGATACCAATGATGCTTAATTAATTTTTATAATGAGTGCAAGTTGAAATAAAAAATTAATTTCGCATTTAAAAGCTAAATTATGAAGGAAAGGCACTTATTCATTTAGGAAAACCATAAAAAATCATATTGCTATTATTGATGGTAATAGTCCTTATTTAATTTCGGTAATAAGTACTACTGTTATTATGTTAGTTGGTGTTTTTATAGGTACTAAATATAACAATATTAGTGCCAAGTTACCTACTATATATTTGAAATAGGTTTTTACGGTCCAACGAAAGGGATAAGTACTAGAGAAAATTGTTGATTATGATAATTTTTGACTGTCAGGAGTATACCTCGAACAACAGCATTATGCCAAATGACATCGAACATCTCTACTTTGAGGGGATGAATTTCGTAAAACATACATTGCTATATATGATAACATAAAGCCACTAGGAAGGACGAGAAATAAAAAAATAAATTAGAATTATTTTAGCTTAAGTGATTGTGTCGGTCTTTTAGTTTTGTAATCTCGAGTAATACAGATTTATTGATTATGTACTTTTTTTACCCTGTACTAAGAACAGGTATTCAGCTAGTTTTTAAATAAAATATAGCCCAGTAGAGACAACTTTGAGTCACTATACAATTCGAAGATTATGAAAAATTCGAAAATTAATTCTAACATATTTTTATACAGAAAATAGGATTTTTGAGCTTTCGTATGTTTTCGCCTTATTAAACAAACGCCTAAAAATATTTTTATTTTTTTTTTTATATTTCAGGGGAAGAAATAGGCTAATTCATATAACTGAAAAATGGAATAGTTTAATTTAAATTGACTGTGAATTCTAAGCATGTGTTTTTAACATTTATGAAGTTCTCTTAATCTAAATTGAAAGAAAGAAAATGGGTAACTGAAGCCACTTTCAGCAATTTGCAGCATTTAAAGACTACTCATCACTTAAAAAAAAAAAACTATTCAAGAATCTCAAGCATACTAGATTAACAGTATTCATACATTGTGCAGAATTTAATAGTTATAAACAATGGATAAATCACCTCCAGCCACGAACTCTATTATTCCTTCTTCGGAAGCAAAACCATCAGAGACAAAATCAAAAACAAGCGAAAGTCAAATTCTGTATGGCTCAATACAAGATGACGTGCCTCTTATAGGTTATGAATCTAAAAACCGGTGCTCAAGATGTTTACGATTTTTGACAACTTTGACAATTGAACCAGCGATGTTTCTGTTCATGTTCGGATTTATGATCAACATGTCATGCCTTTCAAATTTAATCATGGATAAAGCCTGTTTGTATTACTACAACTACACTGAGGAAATATGCAACAACATTAGTTTCCATCCTATTGAGAAAACAAATTTAGAAAAATTGTCCAACAACTATATGCTTTACTCCCAAGTATTAAGTCTAGTGGCTGCTTTTATTATGATATTTATAGCACCTTGGAGTGATAGATACGGACGAAAAATACCTTTGATTACTGCTTGTATTGGAACCATTTTATCAGATGTCGGAACTCTTCTTTGGGTGATTTATTTTGAATCAGATATTGCCTATTGCATTCTTATTAGGCTTCCATCAGAGATAACAGGTGGTTTTATTTGTTTTTTGACCATAGTATACAGTCATGTAGCGGATGTGACGTCCGAGAAGAACCGAACGATGAAGTATACTACTGTTGAAATCGCTATGATGCTGGCCTTATCAGTGGGTGGACTTGCAGGTGGAGAATTACTCGAATATTACGGTTACTTCTATGTATATTTAACAGGTACTATATTTCACGTCCTAGCTGCATTGTGGATGGTATTTGTGCTGGAGGAAACAGTTGGAGTTGGAGAAGTTGTCCCATGGAAAGATAAGAGAAGAAATTTCTTCAGAAGCGATAGCATTTCAAGAAGTTGGCTAGCAAGTGTTAAGCCACGAGAAAACAAAGGCAGAGCCAAAATATGGATGTATTTTCTTTCAATGTGCATTGTTATACTAACATATGAAGGTAAATATAATACATTTTTCAAAATTTCTTTTGTTCTTTGTTGCTAAATATTTCCTCCTTGAATGAAAGGTATTTCTAACTATCTAACATTAGATATTTTTAGATATTATTAGATACTTTTTGTCAACTTTGATTTAGATATTAGGCACTAAAGTTAACGAGTTTAAATGAAGTGTATCCCCAAATCTTTTCTGCAAAAAATCATATTTGTAGGCTTCAAACTAAATTAAACGTATTACAGCAGACTTTCTCTGAAGTGTTTCAGACTCACGCTAAACATAAGTAAACGGGTAATAACACAGGAAAAAAACTTTTGTTAAAATTATACGAATACTTTAAAAATTGCTTGAATTCAATAAATAATTAATAAAACATTAGACAATTAGACGTGAGTAGTCAATGATCTTATTATTACTGCTGTTATTCAGCATTATGAAATTACAAACTTTTTTTGAAGAGAAGAAAAATTTAATTCACTGATATCACATTAGTAGCTAATTTTTGCAAATATTGCAACAAATATTTTATGCAACAATGGATATTTAATACAACAATATACAGCAATTTGATTAGTAGAAAAGATAGCTAAAAACAAACTTAGTTTTAATATAGCACACATCAAAGATAATCATCTTTTAAAATGTACTGTTTAATAGTAATGAATTTGATTTATTAAATAATCAATTATTAAATTAATAATTAATTATGACTCATTGAATAATTAATTTGATTTATTGTTTAAATTTATTAAAATTTAAGCAATAAATCAAACATATTTTTAAAAGTAAGCTAAGAACCACAAGTTAAGAATTGTAATGAAAACTACTTTTGTTTCAATTTATTGAGTTTTTCTTCTAAAAAAACAACAACAATATAAATTATATTATTTTTTTTTAGCATTTGGAATGTTGGGATTCACTTACGCACATCATATCTATAATTGGAATCCTTCTAAATACAATATAGTAAATACATCATTCAGTTTGACTCAATTTCTTCTGATGTTTTTCATAGTTCCTTTATTCTTAAAAGTTTTCAAGTTCTCAGATCCAGTACTTGGAATTTATGGCACCATTAGTATGATGGCTAAGAATTTTGTGCTTGCCTTCGCAAAATACAAAGTTCTAGTGTATTATTTAGGTAAATATTGCTTTTTTTAGAAACCTTAGTTTGATATTAATAATATTTCAATAATATATCTATATAAATATTCTATATAAATATTCTAAAAAATCTATATAAATATTTCTTTTATGTGTCACCGTAAACTCGGGTATTTCTCTTATCTATTGGCAACACTATAATCAGTACTCATTTTGTGAGTAAAAATTTAAGTTGCGTTAAAAAATTAATTATACGTTAAGTATTTATTTGGAATAATTTTGTATTTTTTTATAGAAAAAAAATTTAGTTACAAAGTAATTGTATCTACTTATTTTTTATCTTTTCTAAAATGACTGTAGAAATTTTAAGCATAAACGGTGCAATGGTGCCGCATACTGTCAAGTGGCAGAGCTTGTATTTTTTAAGGAATCGCATGTATATTATATGATACTCAAGTTATAGCTCGAGAGGTGCGTGAGGAAGTAGTACAGCACGTGCTCCAGCATTGAAAGGAGTTTTTTTGTAATCGTATCTTACGATAGTGATGAAAATCATTTTAATACTTTTGCTGCCAACTATGCTGAAATGTTCCAAACTCATACTTACCGAGTTTGTGTGATTTAATGGCTGCTGGACAGATTTTAAATTATTACTAAAACTCAATACATAAAGAATTTTGACAGTAATACGCACGTCTCTTGAAAATAGTTAAATAGAAATCAATGTACTTCCACGCGGGAAACAGCTTGAAGGTGAGCAAATTTGGTTAGTACATTGTTTTAAACAAAATAAAGTGTTAGAATTGGATAAGAGGTTAAAAAATTAAAATAATTAAATGCAGTTGTGCTATGAATTCGGCTTGCTTGCAATCAGAGTTTATATGTTATAAAAGATAATTTTAAAAGGTGACAGAGATGTCTAGTATTATCATTAATATTTTATTGTCTAAATGAGAATTAAATTTTGTGTAACAATGCTTGCTAATGTATGATGTAAAATATTTTTTGTGATTTCATAGTTTTTAATTTCAAAATGAGCTTGAACTTTTGTATCTTGAAACTTTTTAGCTTTTCCCGTTATAAACCTTCTCTATTTCAAATTAATTACTTTTCTATACTATTTATATAAAAATTTAACTTGCATGTAAAATCGTACCGAAACCTTCATAAGGAAGAGTGAAAGTCCATGTAATTTATTTTTTGTTTCATTGCAATTGCTTGCTTTTTTCTAAATTAATAAATTTTAAAATTTTGATTACCGAAAACAACCCTTCTTAGCAATTCTCAACCAAAGGAATAAAACAAAAGTTTTCTGTACTAACACAGATTTGGTTCCACAAATTAAGTTTCTGTTTCTATTGAGATAAAATTTAAATCTTATAATTTTACCGATTACCATTGCAATTGCATTACATCCACAAATTAAGTTTCTGATTCTATTGAGATAAAATTTAAATCTTATAATTTTACCGATTACCATTGCAATATTTCCACAAACTTGTTCTTTTCGTTTGTATTTAGTTATTGGTTACTATAAAAATTTGTTGAATATTTTTTTTCCAATGAAAATATTTAGCGACAGTGTGTCAGTTATTTCCTAATATTACTTTGCAATTTAAAATGTTTGCATTTTTATTATCTTATTTGAAGATGGTGCTTTTCATAAATTTTATAATGAAAGTAAATCCAATCATGAATTATAAAATGGTAATTAAATAAGTAAAATATCATTAAATAATGGAATAAATAAATAAAGTATATTAAAAACCTTTATAACTTTTAATAATTTTAAGTTGATAACTATATCATGTGATTATTATGTCAAGTGAGAAGACACTACACAAAAAAAAATAAACAAATAAATAAATAAATAAAATAAAACTAAGGTTGAAACTGCATGAAAGATACAAAAATGTGAGCTTGTAACAAAAAATACTTTTGAACGAAAAAGAGTTACTTTTATTATTTAAAACTTTTTGTGTTATTGTATAGTATATATCTTACATCTGCTCTAATTTTCGTCGTCAACATTTGCCTGTTTTTATGAGAGTATAATGGTTTTTGAAATTTTAAAATATTTTGCAATATTTTCTAAATGCTTATTATATGCTTATTATATATATATATATATATATATATATATATAATTCTTTAAACCTTTAATTTATTTTTCAGGAACTGCTGCTGGTATTTTGAGTGGATTTACGAATTTAGCAATTAGAACTGGTTTGTCAAAAATTGTTGATAAAGAGGAAATAGGTTAGAATTGTATTTAGTTTGTTATAATTAAGGGAAGTTTGGCGTTTCTAAGAATCATTTTTAGAAGGTAAATTATCAGGAATTATGAAAGTTGAAAAAGAAGACGTTTAATATTGTGTCACATTTTAGTGTACTTCGTTTTTCATACTCTGATTTTCAGTAAATTTTAATTCTAGTTTTTTTTTAAATTTAAAATTTAGGTTTAAATATAGCATTAATAAAGATTAAATTTATAAATTTGGTTTCTGTTAATTTTTTTATTATTTCTAATTTGATATTTAGTAACTGTTGCAATGACAAAAATTATTTATAATATGAATAAAAAAATTATTGATATTTTATATTTTAGTCAAAAATGTTTCTTTTTTTTTTTTTTTTTTTTTTTTTTTTTTTTGCATTTCGAAATTTTTATTGAAATTATTTAAAGTTATATTACTTTCAATTATCTACTCACTATTTTCTTTAATCATTTGTTTACACATTTTAAATATTTTACCTAACTATTGAGGTATTGTTATTGAGTCATTTGGTCACTTTTGAAAAAGTATGAGATGATAGTCTTATATATAGCTCATTGTACCTACATATTGTAGTTTTAGATTGCTTATAAATTTTAGAATAAGAAATAGGTAACGACTAAAATATTTATGAAGGTACCTTACTAGCAGTAACTTTTCAGACATGAACTTTCAAAGCATAAACTATAATAAAAATATTTAATTTCATTCTGTATATTAAGTATTTTTCCTCTGTGCTATTATTTTCAAGCTTTTTCGATGTTGCAAAGTTTAAAGTATTATTATAATAAACTATGGCGTACTATCATCTGAGCATATAATGCTCTAAACAGTTGGAAAAATTGGTGATGCTCTGAGGTTAGCGGGTCACGGGGTATGGAGATTCCAGGCTAAGAAATGATTAATCAGATTAGAAAATATTAAAAACTTTCAGTTTTAACATTTTTATATTAAACTTTCTTTTTAATTCTAATAATAATTACACTTTCCACTTACTGAAAAGCATTACTACATAAGGTATGTTCATGTCTTCTGGATCTTATTTTAACTTGAACTTCAATATAGGATTGATATTCTCCTTCTTGGCAACATGCGAACAAGTGTTTCCAATGGTCGGATCAGCGTTAGTGACAAATGTGTTTAATGCAACTATTGATGTCTACCCTAGTGTTACCTACTTAATGGCTTCAACATTCTTACTTATTCCATTGTTTACTTTTGTGTGAGTATTTAGATTTAGATTTTATATATATTTAGATAATGATATATTTAAGCGCAAAATCACTTCAATATTTTGAATAAATATTCAATATATATATATATATTTATATATATATATATATATATATATATATATATATATATATATATATATATATATATATATATATATATATATATATATATATATAATCTGAACTAAGATTTCAAATATAAAACATCCTGTGATTTCTGTCCCTTTTTTCAACATTTAAAATTAATTTAATGAAAATGTTTTTTTTTATTTTCATAGGTGGATATATGGGAAATCAAAATACAACTTGAACGAAGTGAATATCGCGGCTTAAAGATATATAACTTATACAATGGAAGATTTTTGAATGGTTTTGCATTGCAGATCCATCAGAGTCATGCTATTGTAAAAATTCTTGCACAGAATTCATGAACATCATATTCGATAGACGTCAATGTAATTGATTATTTCATTAACTAGCTTTACTAATTCATTTTGTGATATTTTATTTACCGATTTAGAGATACTTTAAGTTGAAATATAGACACCTCAAAGGTTGAACGAGATCATCACTCCGAAATTCAGACGAATTTGTTAAAGATAATATGTAACTAAAACAGCTACCACGTAATTCAGTGCACCAAATTTTATTTCTTTTCAATATTTTCCCTTCCTGATAGTTAGGTTGCTATTTCTTGTAGTACTTTCCTGAAGGTGACATTTAGTGTGTTATTTCGCGTTAATGGTTTTAGGTTTTCTTCAGATGCGTTGATCCCTTCAGTTGTCTTATGAGGTAATAACTTATTTTGTTTCACCTTACATTATTTTCCTTCAAATACTTTTAAAAAAAAAATTAATAAATAAATATTTTAATAAATAAATATTTTAATAAATAAATATTTTAATAAATAAATATTTTAATAAATAAATATTTTAATAAATAAATATTATAATAAATAAACATTTTAATAAATAAATATTTAAGATTTAAGTAAAAAGTCGAATATAAAATAATGAAAAGATATATCTTTTCATTATTTTGTTTTCGGCATTTTAATATTTGTTTTTTATATTTATATAAAAATTGTTTTTTTGATTTTTATGAAAATGCTGAAAATTCGATGCTTACTATTTAAAATAACAAGTCAAACCAACGCTATATTGTTTATAAATTATTAATTTATTTTAAATTTCATAGCAGATTTAGTTTCATTTATGCATAAAACTTGTGTGATTACATTAAATGTTACTTTTCTTATTAACTAAATAGTAATTTTATACTCTTAACGGAATTCTTAAAATTATGTACCTTTTATCAAACTTAAATGTCACAGATTTATTAAATTTATCATTAATGTAAATTTTAATTTATGTATGATTTTAGTGTTCTGTGTTTTATATGCTTGTAATAAAATTTATTTTAGATACATATTCTCAAATATTTATTTTCAATGTTCACACTCCAGTCTCTCTTAAGACCTATTGTTATTTTACATCTTTGAAATACATCGTTAAGATTCCGGAAGAAACAATAATTAATAGTAGTTTTAAACAAAATAGTAACAACTTTGTTCGTGACTATAAATTTAGCACTGGAAATATAAATGGGAGTAAGCTATTAAAAACAGAGACATAAAAACATGAAAATACATCATTGGTTTCCTAAAACTACTTACACGAAATGTAAAAAAAATGGTCAAATTCTTTATATATTTTCTTTAAATCTAGATATTTGCCATTAAAACAAGAAGTAAAAACTTAAAATGTGTTTTTCGTATCTGTTAACTACATAAAATTAAATAAGAAAAGAATAATAAATAATGGATTTACTGTTTATTTATAAAAATAATTGAGATTCACTTAGTTGTTAAATAATTTCCCTTTTACTAATTCTTTTATAAGACTTAATCACTGCTATACATGAATCAATAATTGATTGACTGTATAATTGAATGAATAAATAATATATTTGATACATGAATAAATAAGTGATAAATTTGTAAAGTTAATAAATTAGAGATAAAATGTAAAAGAGAATAATTAGTTATTATAGTTTTATTACATGAATAAATAACTGATTTTAGAGGTATATAAAGACATTGATTTGTTTCAAACCTTCAATAATCAAAAGCTGATTAAAAAAAATGCAAGAAAAACTTGCAAGAACATTTTGATATCACAACTTCGAATGTTTTAATTAAGCTTTCCACATTTTTTAGTGTTTATATTGTTTTTTTTATTTTTATTTTATCTTAAGTATTATTTAACATTCATAGGAACTTATTTAGAGTTTGGCGCAGAGAAATTCTATTTTTATGGAATTGCAGCCAAAAAAGAGTTTTAAAGTTAAAATTTTGTAAAAGTAATAAGAAAACTTGATTAAATACAAATTTGAATAAATACAAATTTGTTTAATATCAATTACTCAATCTTAAGCATAACTTTCATTTTCCATAATATTTATGGTTAATCTTAAGGTTAATCGTAAGCTTAACACATAAGTATTATTGACATTCACTGGAATTGATTTGGTGTTTGGCGTAGTATAATTCTGTTTTTGTGCCTTCAGCCAAAATAGAGTTAGAAAGCTAAACATTTTATAAAACTGCAAAGAAAAATTTGACTAAATATAAATTCGATAATATCTATTACTTAATATTAAGTCTAACCCTTACACAAATGAAAAGTTGTTTTCATTTTCACTTAACACAATTACACTAAACTACTAAAACTAACAAAGAGAAGAGGGAAAAAGTACTCTCATATCAAACGTTAGCAACAACAAATACTCTTCTTAAAATCCAGGAAGTCTTATTTTCTTTTCTTCTTATACAATGAGCAAATATTGTCAGACTGAGGACTGAAATTCTGGAAGAATGCTCCAGAAAAAAAAATTTCAGAGAAAACATCACACTGTTTTAAGAGACATTTCTCTATCAGATAGAGGACATTAAAAATGTTAAAAGACTATGTCGCTGGCGCCAGTGTTGTTTATTCAGGCATTGAAGTCGAAATCGCTTCGTTCGATATCTCAATAGCCGACAAAAAGTGAAAAAGACGAATAAAGTATGAATGCATTATATTATGCTCTTCTGCAATATTTCTGCATGGTTGAAACTTCAAACGATATGGTTACGTTGACCCCTGGTATTGAAGTCCCTTTCCAAAGGTTGCAGAATATATTGAAAGTAAACTACACATTCTGTTCGGTATTTTTATTTATTTGGAATAAAAGTTTCATATGAATTCGAAGCTGGAAGGATAAAGTTACAGACATTATTTATCGTGCTATTTGTATTATTAACTAATTTTTTCATAGCTGAATATTTTTAATTTCAAATAATTTCAAAGTTTTATTAATCTATGAAACAAAATTCCTTTTAGCAGTTGTGACACTGTTAGTTCTTTAATTGTTCGTAAATAAAAAAAAATCTAATTCAATCTTCAAATAGTTAAAATAACGGGTAATAAAATATTGCAAAGTTTGAAATTGTTATCAGATTTATACTTAAAAATAAAGAAGCTAAGTGAAAAAAAACTAGAAAAAAGCACAAGAATAAGATTTTACAAAATAAATAATAAATGAAATAAAATAAAACTTAGTTCAATAAAATTTTAAATGTATATATTATTAATGGGGCAGAACTCTTTATAACTTTTAAATCTATTAAAATATTAATACTTACATTCTTCGTTTAAAGAAAAAAAGTTCAAGTACTATTTTTAGAAACTTTTGAAAAATTTAATAAATATCTATAATGAGGTACTGTTTGGCTGATGCAATAATGTTAGTTCTTAAACTATTTGTAAATAAAAACTTCCATTCTCTCTTCAAATAGTTCAAATAACGGACAAAAAAGTATTTCGAAGTTTCAAATTGTAATCAGATTTTTACTTAAAAGAGAAACTAAGTGAAAAAAAAACTAACAAAAAGCACAAGAATCAGATTTTGCACAATAAATAAATAATTGAAATAAAATAAAATTTAGTTCAATAAAATTTAAGATGCATAGATTAGGAACAGAATTCATTATAACTTAAATTTATTAAAATAATATTTACATTCTTCCAACAAAGAAAAGAAACTTTAAGTATTCTACTTTTGGAAACATTTAATAAATATTTATGAAGAGGTACTTTTTGACTGATGCAATAATGTTAGTTCGTAAACTATTCTTAAATTAAAATTTTAAATCTCTCTTCAAATAGTTAAAATAGCGGACGAAAAAGTATTTTCAAGTTTCAAATTGTATTCAGATTTCTACTTAAAAGAGAAACTGAGAGAAAAGCAACGAGCAAAATGCACAAGAATCAGATTTTACGAAAAATAATTTTAAAAAATTAAAATTAAGTTCGAAATATAAAATTTACAGATTATTAGTGGAACATAATTCTTTATAATTTTTAAATTTATCTAAATAATTTTTTTTACTTCAAAAAAATAAGAACGATATTTTACTTTCCGAAACTTTTAAAGCATTTAATGAATATGTATAAAGAAGTACTTTTTGGCGGGTATTTACTGATTTGGTGATACATGAAATGAGTATAAATTTCAGTTCTTAGTTTCTTAAAAGTCTTAGATAATGTAACTAATTGTTAAATGATAATGCAATCGGATTTGATAATGACATTTTACCTTTTAATTGAATGTATTAAATCAAACTATTAAGTAAAAATTGACCTATTTAGTTGAAAGCGGTAAATCAACTTATTCAAAAAAATTAGCCTATTCAATTTAAAATTGTAAATCAAAGTATTTAAAAAAAATTAACATATTCAGTTTAAAGCTTAGAAATTAACCTATTCAATTTAAAGTTATAAATCTAACTATTCAGTGAAAATTAACCTTTTTAAATTAAAGCTATAAATCAAACTATTCAAGAGAACTTAACGTATAAATTCATAAGTCAAACTATTCTGTGGAACAATAAAAACTAACATACTTAATTGAAAGATACAAATCAAAAAATTCAATATAAATTAACCTTTTCAACTTAAAGTTATAAATCAAATTATTCAACGAAAATTAACCTATTAATTTTAAAATTATAACTCAAACTATTCTATAAAAATTAACATATTGAATTTAATTCTATAAATCAAACAACTTAATCGAAATTAACTTACACAATTTAAAGTTAAAAATCAAATTGTTCAATTAAAATTAACAAACTAAATTCAAAGCTAAGAATCAAAGTTTTCAATAAAAATTAATCTATTCAATTTAAAGATATAATTCTTACTATTCAATTAAAGCTAACACATCATTCAGACTTAAGTTATGAATTAAACTATTCAATAAAAACTGATCCATTCAATTCAAAGTTAGCGCATTTAGTTAAAAATTAACTTATTTAAAACATATTTATTAACAACTAAAGTTATAAATTGACAGATTCATACAATTATAAAAAATTTATATTATTATTTGTATAAATAATTTTGAATCCTGGAATTATTTATTTGATTAAGAAGTATAATTTTCAGCAAAATTGAGCTTATGCAATTGAATCGATGAGTCAGAAAACTAGTCCTCTCCACTTCTTTTTTTTTCAAAATTGAAATTCTTGCATTTTTAAGTTTAGCTGACAAAGATACATAGCTGGGATATAAAAAATTCACGTCTTCTTACTTAGTATAGTATATTTTGTGCTGTAAAAAAAGCTCTATATATATCAACTTGATACTGAACTATTCAGTGTTTTGTCTCTTCTGTAAAATTAGTTTTGTTGGAGATGATCGATTTTCGAACTCATTGGTTCAATTAAAAATTAACCTATTCAATATAAAAATTTAATTAAAAGGTTGGTATAATTTAATCTTCTACTGCGTATTCAAAACTACTCTTTCTTGTAAGTAATCATTCAATTTTGTGAACAATTGACTATGAGCAAAATAGCGATAGTTCGAAACTAAGCGTATAATAGTTTTGCAAATCATTTTTAATATATCAAAATACAAATCATATCATAAAATCTAACGTTGCCTTTTAGAAATAGTAATCTGAAACCTATATGAGATTTCCAAAAGGGTTGGTGGATAACTGTTCGTGATCTATGGAATTAAAAACATCAATTCGAGGTAATCGCTTTGAGATAAAGTTATGATTAATGTAAAATGGAAGGGTAAAAATATTTATTAGGTAACTTTGACTTTTATACAATCAATTCAAACGTTTACAGGGTACATTTTTGATGCATTGTGTTTTTGTATTGTTAAATAAAAAAAAAACTTATTTTTTGTTTAATAAAAAATCCAGATGGATAATATTCCTAAATAAGATTAACATAATTTTTTTGTCAGCATGATCGGCTAATCATATTTACAAATAAAATTATTATAAAAAGGTTGAATGCTTGTTTAATCGGTGAAGCATAATCCGATTGTTAAAATTTTTAAGATTTGAATAATTAAAATTTCGACACACGGGATATTTATTTCAGTGGTCCGAAAATGTTAAACATGGAATGTAATGGAATATTTACTAATGAAATTATGTGGATTTTTATTTTTAATTACATACAAATATTCTGTCAAGCATTGTTTGAAATCTTAAATTGCTTATAAATATATAAATTCATATTTTAATTAATTGAGTTTAATTATCATTAGATATTTACTATTCTTCTTTGCTTACCGGATTATTATAATAAGTGATTTCAATATTTTGCCTACTATGATAATTTTTTATATCACAAGTTATTTTTCCATTATAGAATAAAAAGTTCAAAAGTTGTAAATAAATTTAGTTTAATTCTTTTAAGTAAGAAACAAAAGAAAGGTAAGTTCTTCTAAGAAACTTAATTTTTGGAAATTCATCATTTCCATATAAGATAGGGTATTCTTTGCGCCATGTGTAATTAAATAAATTTTAAAAAAAATATGAATAAAACATTTTGCATAGCTTTTTCTGTGCTCTATTCACTTACTTGCTTGACTTTATTCATTCATGGTTTTGGTATATTATTTATTATCATTTTTAATATCGAAATTTTTAATCTTGTTTCAAAGATTTTATGTTTCAAATATAAAATATGACAGATAAAATACATCTGTCTTTTCTGTGAAGAAATCGTATTTATTTTTCTTTCTTAAAGTTTGGTGTTTATAAGTATGAGGTAATTATTACATTTTAAATTTGCATTTATTTTTATTGTTTAATTGTAAAAAAAATTAATCATTATGAATTATTTTAGTTCAATATAAACAGCATTTCTTCAAATTAAATCAATCTCATTAAAACCAATCTGCTTGCTTCAAAATACTGAAATCAAAAGGGAAAAAATAAAATAATGAAATGTTTTCGTCCCCCCCACCCGAAAAAAAAATTTTCATACTGAAAAGGATTTAAAAACTTTTGATTAATAGGAACTACTTTACATACATTTGTTTATTAATAAGCTTGTCATTGTTAGTTTTGATAAAAGAAACAAAAACCTTTTGAAACGAAATTACAATAAATATTAGCTTTATACAAATTAAATCAATAGAAATATATTTATTTATATATTTGATGGCTAGTTATTGAATCAATAATCATTTTTTAAATATAACTTGCATTTTTCAAACATTTTTCCTTGATAAAGTTAAATTTGAAACTCTTTAAAAAGGTCAAACTTTATACAGAAACAAAAATTCACATTGAAATCCTTGAAAATTTTTGCATGCAAAACTATGCAAAACTCATAAAAGTTTGTTCTGCTGTCTGATAAATCTAAAAACAGATTTATAAAGTTGGGGTGAAATGGAGCAGAAGAGAAAATGACTAAAGACAGATTTGATTTCTAGTTTTTCTTTAAATCTCATAATGTCCGAAACTTTTCGGCGCCTTTAAAATTCCTTTCTTTTGTGTGTCTCATTTCATTGTCAAGACATTCGTAATTTTAGATTGTTTATCAATATAATGCATGCATTATATAGATTCTTTTCATTTGTTTTTATCACTACTGACAAATGAAGGTAATTAAAATCTCATTTAAAATTTCACTAATTTCATTTTTAATTACAGTATCTCACTGCTGAAAAGAAAAAAACTAATACAGAATATAAAGTATACAAGTTGTTCCATGACTAACCTTCTTAATATACCTTTTTAAAAATTTTTGAAAAAAAAAAAGTAATAATTTAAAAAATATGCCCATTAGGGATCTTCAATTAGTATTCGAGCGAGAAAAATATTTTGTATAATTACCGAGGAACAAGAAAATCTATTAGATTGTCCGATGAAGCTTGGAGATGCTTCTAAACTGTGAATAATTTTCGTTCTAGTTCTAGTTCACCTATTGTCGCACTCGAGCTGCACAATTGGCTATTAGCGACGGTCTGGGAAACATCCTTGAGGATGATCCGAAGACATGCCATCACAATTCTGATCCTCTCCAGAGGGGATGGCTCCCCCTCTTTGGCAGCCCGATGACCTGCAAAATCCTCTGTTCTCGAGAATTATTTTATTTAACAGTAGAACAGTTTAACAAGGACCGATACCTCACACCCAACCGTCCCAACGCATGCTGATGAAAGTGGTCACCCACCCACTTACTGACCGCAGCCAATGATGCTTGACTTCGGTGTTCTACTGGGAACCGTGTCTTTACGATCAGTCCACTGCGGGACAGGGGCAGATTGAAATTATACATTCAAAAATTATTTAATGCATTTTCCAGAGACTTGAAAATTAAAATATAAATATCCTTATTACACAACTAAAAGCATACATACACATTTTTAACGGCGAACTAAAGTTTCTGCAGATGAAAAACAAAATTGAAGACAACCGCAAACACTCACCAACTCATTATCAATTGTAAACAATATTACAGACGAAATCAAAACTTGCTAAAATTACAGTTTTTGGAAGCTAAAATATTTAACGCATGGTGTAAAGAGAATTGTTTGCGTTTTCGAGATTTCATAGACTCTTTAAGTTGTATATGAAAGCTCTATTTGGTTTCAACTTGAAAAAAAAAGTGTTTCTTCCAAAATTTTTAAGTTTGCACAGCATCGAATTCGGAGACATCACAGTTTTTATAGTGTATTTTCATATCTGTGAGATCGAAAACGACAAACGAATTTCGGTGTTTTCAGCCCCGCTTACTTCACTAGAGCTTTGTAATGCTTCGATTGCATTGTTTTCCTCGTTAAAATATAAACTTGCTGCTCGCAATGTGTATACATTTTTTTAAGAGATATTAAAAATCTAAATTAAGAGCAGTCCTTATGGAAAACAAGCATATACTGGTGTTCAAAGCTTTGCCAGACTGATTCAAAGTGGTGATGAAAAGAGTCAGGAAGATAGAGATCAATAAGAAGACCTACCATAGAACATGGAACCGTCAAACTACAATGAGAGGGCAAAAATCACGAAAAATGCAGTCAGGTTCTAAATCTAGAGGACACTGGGGTGAAAAGTCAGATACGGCTTGTCGAAGCGTGGGTTGTCGTCGCAACAACAGACATCAAAAGCATACCGAACATTTTTGAGCGCATTCGGGAATCATTTTTACGTCTTTGTAGACCTTGTTATTAAGTCAGTGGGAACCACTTTGAACAACTACTTAATAATAAAGGAAATATATTTTTTGCAGTTGTCAATTTCGTAATATTATTTGTTGTTGTTTGGAAACGCGAGGTCAAATGGGTTTTTCACAATTTTCACTATCAGAGCTTAATTGGGGATCCCATCTCCAATTTTGCTGCCTATTTTGTAAGAGTATAGAGCGATTGGATACTTTTAACAAAAATATATCAGGTAATTTTGCTTCTAGTGTAAGACCCTAGATAATAACTCGAATAAGTTTAACGTACTTAAAAAAATATTAATTTGATGATACATTTTATTTTATTAACTTTGTTTATAAAGAAATTTAATTTAAAATAGTTTAAAAAAAATATCCACCTTCATGCATATGAAGAAGGGATGAGGTGTATTTTTATGAAAAATTGAAAATACATATGCATATATATGTATATACATTAAAAAATTATCTGATAAAAACTAGCTAGCTAGTTGCATTTACGATCGATTTTATGTATTTAGTATATTTATCTTCTAAAATAATTAAATACCATGGCATTAAAACAATTTATTCGGTTAAATTAACTTTCCAGTTTTGGATTTATGCATTTTTTTTTTTTTTTTTTTTGTATTTATTTTATGTTCTTAACCACGACTTCCTCGTTTAAGTTACGTAGCTTTTTATAAGCACTGGTTTTGTTTTTTCTCTTTAAGACTGTTTTGTAATCTCTGGTGTCTTTAACTTATTTTTTGGAAAGGATTTTAAAAATACATATCGTAATAAAGGTGAGGATTGACAATAAGGGTGATTTAAGATTTAATTATTTGAGATAGATGAACCCATCTATTAATATATATGTTACGGCCAAAGTCCGAAGTCGGCCAATTCGCGATCTGGCCGGCTAGATCGCGAATTGGCCAAGAACGCTGTAAATTAGCTGGCCAAAGTCCGAAATTTTTCTTGATTTCGGGAATTGGCCGGCCATATCGTGAATTGGCATGAGAAGATCAGTCAAAGTTGGAAGAAAAAATCATTATACCGAGCAAACCGGGAAAATGCATACCGGGCAGGGGCATTTGACCTTAAAAAAACATCAGTGTTGGATATACCGGGCAAATGTATACCGGGCAGCGACACTTGACATTAAAAAACATAAGTGGAGGATATACCAGGCAAATGTATACCGGGCAGTGGCACTGAACCTTAAAAATCATCAGTGTAGGATTTACCGGGCAAATGTATACCGGACAGTTTCACTGAACCTTAAAAAAACATCATTGTAGGATATAACGGGCAAATGTATAGCGGGCAGTGGCACTGAACCTTAAAAAAACATCAGTGTAGGGTATACCGGGCAGAGGCACTTAACTAGACCTAGTATGACTAGACCTTTGGTGTATGTGTGACTAGTATGACTGGACAATTAAATAGACAATTTAATAATGATTATTAAATTAATGATTATTTAATAGACAATTAAAAAACTTCTATTTTTTATATTTTTAAATTAGAAGATTTATAAGAATTATTTATATAATTATAGAAGGCCGCCAGAGTAAAATATTCACTGATCGTTTCAATTATTTCGGACTTTGGCCAGCCCTCCTCGGCCACTTCGCGAATTGGCCGGACTTCGGACTTTAGCCGTAACATTTTTTTTTATTTCCTATGAGCTGCACAATCAGTCTTCCCGATGAGCAGACCTAGTGCGTTCTCCAGAAGTGGTATCCACTCTTTCAGGACCACCACAATGGGTGAGATACCGTTGGCCATGTTAATTTGGACGTCTAGTTTCTGCCACACTAGATGGCAGCACTGAGACTCTATTTGGATGCTAAAGTGCACTAGGAATTTAATTTTACCGGAAATGCCAAGAGCCAATAAGGCACTCCAGGGATCTTTTACATGCCGCATGATCATACGACATAGCCGCTGAGGATTATCCCGAAAATCCGGTGTCTGGGCCGGGGATTGGCCGTAACATATATATGATGATTTAAATTAACGCTTTAAAATTATCAGGAAATTTGGAAAAATTTTGAATTTCAATTCGTTTATCGTAAGATATTTTTTTAATAGCTCACAATTCATTTGCATTTTTGAGAAATGTATTAATGGTTTCTGCATATCATTATTTAAAAATCATTATTTCAAAATATTTTCCTTAATTATGAATATAAAAATGGCAGCAATAATTTTAAAAAACAAAACTCATTTGCATATTTCCTGAAGCTTACTTTATTTAAAGGACACATTTCAAATATCACGATAGCGATGATTAATATTACAAGAGAAATATGTTGCATTGAAATTCTCTGAAATTTTCCTTAATTCTTTATGCACATAATCATTTAAAAAATTGCTGTAATTTCACAATATTTCCTTTTATTATAAATATAAAAATGACAACAATAATTTTAAAAAACGAAACTCATTTGCTTATTTCTTGAAGCTTACTTCATTTAAAAGAAACATTTTATATATCAAGATAGCGATGATTATTTATTTGAAATTATTTGAAAATATTTTGAAATTTCCTGAAACTTTTATTAATTGTTTCTGCGCACCATTATTAAAAAATTACTGTAATTTCAGAATTTTTTTTTTTAATTTTGAATATAAAAATGACAACAGCAATTTTAAAAAATTAACTCGTTTGCTTAGTTTTTGAAGCTTACTTTTTTTTTAAAGGAAACCTTTCAAGTATCTATAAGATAGCGACGATTAATACCAGAAGAGAAATAAGTTATTTTTAAATTCACATTGATTGTACTTTTTTTAAGAAAATACAATCATCAATGGAATTATATAAACGGAGAGGTACTAATAACTTACAGAGCTTACATTCAAAAGGATACCCGAAATTATGTTCAGATAATCTTACGTTTACCAAATTTTTTGGCCTGAAACCATTAAAAATATCCAAAATAGAGAAAAACTTTTACTTTAAAGTGACGTATAGTATTTATTAAAATGATGTAAATTTCACATAAAAAAAAAAAATTGCTTAGAAGTTGGAGATTTTATTAATAGGAAAAGTTGGAGACTATATTTCCTTTTTTTTTTAACAATTCATAAATAAATTCTTCCAATTCTTAAATTTTTCTTGTTATTTCCTATACATTTTTTCTCCGATCAATTGATAAATAGGTTTAATAGTCGCATATGTATTACTTACATATTTACAATATACTTACAAGAGTTTTTTTTTTACAGTAAAATGTTGTGAGTGAATAAAAAATGCTAACGTTCTTTTGAGTTATATTTGACGTGTCTAAAAAATTATGAGTTGAATTCAGTCATGTTTTCTTTTAAAATAAAAAGATTGTTTAAATATTCAAAACAAGTTACCTGCATCACTTTAATTTAGTTCGTGGAATAGTATTTTATAAATGTTATTTATAAATGTATTTTATAAAGGCGATAAGAATCACTCACAAATTTTTCTCAGAAATTATCAAGGGATTTTTTATTAGCTCCTAATTTATTAAACATTTAAAAACTTATCCTGTAGGAAAAAAAAATTTAGAGTGCTAGCTGTGTTTATTATAAATAATATTAAACAACTGGGTCATGAATGACTAACAAAATAATATTTGAAATGCTAGCTCTACATACGGTGTGGCAATTAAATAATAGGTCTGATTTTTATTTGACTTTTTTTTCACATTATTGAAGGTGTAGGTAACCATACTTCCTTTATATTACTACTTTTCGCTCACAAGATGAGAATAGTTTGCCATCGAATAGATTGCTCGAAGCTAGACAAATGTGATCCAAATAAAAATATTCCAACCGAGTAGGTACCTAAGTAGTCACTCTGTTTCGTTATATCTTTCATCAATGAGCCCATTTAAATTTTGAGTTTAGTTTAGTAGGACATCTTTCAAAACATAGGAAACGTTATAAAAAGATTTTTCGGATCTTCACCGAGATTATTAAATAGAACTAAGATAGAATCATGAGAACGTGGTTATATATTGATTCAATAACGATACGGACATGATGGATGGAGAATCAGTTTTAAGATTTATTAACAGTTTTCAAGTTAAAAAATCAGTCGAGAAAAATACGACAAACATATGAACAATTTTATTCAGGAGTTTCATAAAAACAATTAATGAACGTTTTATAAAAAAAAAAATCGAATTTTGCATTAACGTTTGATAAGATAAGATCATATATTTATAAAGAAATTTTGTTATCTCTACGGAGCGAGTTTTGTATTACAATTGGCAAAACTACTGAATAAAGATGAGAAATATTGCAATTATGCTTCAAAAATTTTTCATCACCACAAATAGTGGAACAAAAATATCATGAAATGCGAGGTACTGATTAACAAAATCCATATAGAGTTATCAGGGCCAAATAATCAATTCATATCACTTATATAAGAAATTCAGAGAATAAAATTATGCAGTATTGATAAACTTCCCTCGGTTACATGGATCCTTTATTAAAAAACACCGAGTTACATTATTTTTTTAGTTTTCTCTTGCATATTTTTTTTTACAGATCTTAAATGCTTTCGCGTAACTGATTTCAAATCTGCAACTCCAAGCTACAGTTTTTTTTAATGAGATTTTGAGTCTATTTTTTTGTCGAAATGCATAACTTTAAAAAGGTTATATATAACAAAAAGTCGCATATATGTTGCGACAAACTTGTGGAGTAGTTAGGGCACATCATCCTGATTAAAGCTGCATAAGAACCTTGCCTGGAAATGTCCTCATACGCCAATAGGGGAGCTTCTCCTTTTATGAACTGTTTCTTCGTGTGCTTCTGAACATGTCATAAAGGGAAGCACTCCGAGTCGTTTGCGACCATATTTTCGGGCATGGGTTCTTGTGCAGTTTTAATCATGATTATGTGACCTAACCTCCGACGCTCTGTTATATATAAAGTCTTTAACCTTGCACATATAAAAAAACTGGGCTAAAAATGTCCATTTAAAAAAATTGTGGCTTTAGGAGCAAAATTTCAGGTTTGAAATCCCCAGTCGCAAATTAGGTAAGATCAAATATTTGTATAAATGCAACCAAAAAATTGGTCCCCAGTGCAATTAACAGAGTTTGTCATCACAGCATTTATAAGAGTTGAAGAATTTGAAATTTTGTTATTTCTGTGAAACGAGTTTTGGCGTAAAGTTTAGTAAAACTACTGCACAGTTTTCGAAATTTTCATCATGAAAATTATCAAAATTAATCATGGTATTTATTACTAAAATAAAAGAAGGATTAACAATAGGCAGTGAGTCAGCTCAAATATTCAAAATGAAAAATTCAGAGAGAAAAATTAAACAATGATGATGAACTATTCCCAAAACAAGTACTTTCATAAAGACAAATCATTGAACTTGACTACAGCTTCATTGTCTCAGGCAAAACAAGGAAAGACCTAGAATCAAATGCTAATGAGGCAATGACACAATTCAGCAACTTTTGCAAGGCACAAAGCCTAAATCTGTCAATTAACAAGTGTAACTACATTACTTTTAATAATCCTTTCAAGCAGAGACAACCAATAATCAAAATAGACGGTAACACAATAAAATCAGTAAATCACATCAAATACTTAGGTATAGTATTGGATCATCATCTAAACTACCTAGAACACATCAAATAACTCAGAACAAGAGCCACAACACTACACAACAATCTCATAAAACTAGCCCCAAGGACCTGGGGCATTAATACTAAAATGCTCAAGCATTGGTACAAGACTGTGGCAGAAAAGACCTTTACGTACGCTGCAGCAGCATGGGATACAGAACTAAATAAAACCGCAGTCAAAGAGCTGCACAAGGTGCAGCGGCCCCTACTAGTCAGAATAACAAGATCATTCAAAACAGCACCCACACCAGGTCTGAATGTTCTGGCAGGTTTACCGCCATTTCACCTACAAATCCAAAAAGAAGCACTACTAGCTAACACACTAAGATTCAATCAAGATAACACACAATACTACATAAAAGCGGGTGAATATTAACAAAAGATAAAAACACATATGGTCCACCCGGCCTATAAGACTAGCTATAAATACACTAACCTACCAACAAGTACTAAAACTAGCAAACAACGACAGTACAAATCTACACCGATGGCTCCAAAACAGACAATGGCGTGGGAGCTGCATTCTGTGTTTACCACAACAACCAACATACAGATACATGCAAATTTACGCTAAAACAAGAAAACACAGTGTTTCAAGCAGAGGTTTTAGCCATCAAAGAAGCCATTAAATGGTTAGAGACACACAGCTGCAAAGATGCAACAATTTTCACAGACAGTCTGGCTAGTATACACGCTATTAGAAAAATGAAACAAAAAGACCCACACGTGGCAACAACACAAAGACAACTAGAACACCTAGTCAGCAAATGCAACACACAAATACACTGGGTGGCAGCGCACACAGGTAACATAGGTAATGAAGCAGCGGATTTAGCGGTTAAAGACGCAGCAGCAAGTCATGGTGTTCTGCTTCCACCATCGAGCCTAAGAAATAAAATTAAAACCATCACACAAAAACTTTGGCAAGCATACTGGGACAAAAATGAAAAAGGCTATACAACAAAATCATATTACCCTAAAGTAGACACAGACCGACTTATAGGCCATCCAGCAGCAATACAATTCCTTACAGGACATGGCTTCTTCCCCTCATTCCTACACAGGATGCAGCGAATAAACACAGACACATGCCCATGCGATGACACAGGCACCCCAAGTCACTACCTACATGACTGCCCACTAACTGAATCATACCACCTCAAAAACCCAATGAACAAGGCAGAACGATAATTGCAGACAGTTTCAAAAATAAGCATATTATGCAAAAACTAATAAATATACTTGAAATAACCAGGAACATCACAGACAATATGTCATAAATCTAATAATAACTTTGTAAAAATACTGGCAGCAAAAATCTCTATGACTAACATTGATACATAGTCCCAAAACATAACACAAACAAAACACGCATATCCCACAATCAACCACGGACTGGCTCACAATGGCAGCCAACGTGGTTGATCACCACACATGCCACACCACCACACCACTGACCCTGCTCCTAGATACTGGGGGCAAGCAGTGCGCCAGGAGCTTTTCAGCTACCCGTGATGGTTATTAATTTAAATAAAATAATTTATATAAAATAAAAAAAAAATTAAAAATAAAAAAGTGGTGGTGGATGAGTCAGCCAACTTAATTACTAAAGTTTATAATTCACATTCCACCAAAGCACTGCCTCAACTACCACTGCTACTAAAAATAGGTAAAACACAACATGGACAAAACATACATACCCCACAATCAACCACGGACTGGCTCACAATAGCAGCCAACGTGGTTGATCACCACACACGCCTTACCACTGACCCTGCTCCAAGTCCCTGGGGGCGGGCAGTGAGTCCGGAGCTTTTCAGCTACCCGTGGTGGCCATATATGTTAAATGTAAAAATAAAAAATAAAAAAAAAAAATTAAAAAAAAAAAAAAAAAATTATGTATATGTATGTGTATGTATGTATATATATATATGTATATGTGTGTATGCATGTATATATATATGCACTTAAAAAAAGAAAGAAAAATTGTTGCTACTAGGCCGGGATAGCCTGGTCGGTGGGGCGCTGGGCCCATGTCCAAGTGTTCCTGAGTTCGGTCCCCGCCGGCCGAAGACTCCCCGTGTAGTAAATGGTGACTGATGCACGTTAAATCTGTCGAGTCTCAAAGTCCTCCATGTTCCCATAACAAATCAATACCTCTGGGGGTACCGATCCAGCAGTTTCCTTGTCTTCTGGATTGGTTCAAAATTACAAGGCTACGGCGTTGAACATTAGTAGTCGTAAACCCAAAAATTGGGTCGGCTGTTCAACGACGGTCATAAAATATAAAATAAAATAAAATTCATTGAACTTTCTCAGTCATGAAAGTTGACGTCATGAAAAAATGCGACTCTACTCAAAAAAATGTATAACTTAATAGTTTCTTGCATTGCTTTCAACAGTTTAAGTCCTATCTACTGTAGTTGGGATATGAGAAGATAACTTCAAGAAAATAATTTACTTCATCGGGTTATTGTCATTAAAATATTGAATAATTGTTATTGAAATCAGTCCTGCTTTCTTTTACCGCCATGCCATCAAAGCTAATAATGAATAATACAGAATAATGTTCAAAGTATAAAAAAGTGACTTCTTTCATTTGCATATTCAATTCTCTCAGATTATTTTATAGGGTCGGCTGTTCAACGACGGTTATAAAATATAACCTTCGTTGAACTGCCGATCCAATTTTATTGGTTAACGACTACTAATGTTCAACTCCGTAGTCTTGTAATTTTGAACTCAATCGAGAAGACAAGGGAACTCCTGGATCGAGCATTGGGAGAAATTTGCCTTTGTGGAGGACTTTTTGATGAAGCTAACCCGCATTTTGTTACATGGAGTGGAAGACCACGAGAAAATCCCACGGTTAGCCTGACGGCAAGGGGTCTCTAATCCATGATCCGTCTACCCCTGAGGAAATTTCACGTCAGCACTGTGGTCGGTGCAAGCCGGATGCGGAATTCGTATCGACTGGGATTCGAACCCGGTTCGCCTCATTGGAAAGCGAACGCTCTAACCCCTGAGTCATCGCGGCTTAAATCTCTCAGATTGAAAAAAAAAAAAAAAAAAAACATTACACAGTGCTTTCCATGCACACAACTGAGAGCAACTGGCATCAAAATGTTTTGAACATTATTCAATTTGTCAGCATAGGAAATTATACAATTCACAATCTTTTGATAGCACAAAATTTTATTTCAAACACAGTTTTCTCATTTCTCAAAATTTATTCCTTTGTTAAAAAATCCATTCATACTTTTTCATTTATGAACCAAAATTATTACATTATCTGTAATAGTAAGGATTTCATGATCACTATGTAATCATATCTGAAATAGTTTCTACTTCTGTCTATTAAAGCTATATTAAATTATTTTTCTTATAAAAGCGTTCGCACTAATACATAAAATAATTCAGTTGCTATTCTAATATTTTTTTTTTACAAAATAAATTTATATCAGATGTCCGAAAAATAACCGACAATATGAAAAATTGATTAAAGAAAAATAAAAAGAAATTGAACTGTACGGTTTTCTGCATTATGTTTAGGAAATTAGATTATTTATTCTCAACAAACTTTAAATTTAGTTACAAAATTTACCAATAGATTGCGCTGTTGATTCGAAAAACTATAAAACAATGTTTTCTGCTACATTGTCACTCACTCCTTTGATATTTCTGTCCTCAGACTAAAACATATAGTAGTTGAAAATGGTGATTATTTTCACGATGTTTTATAGCTAAGAGTCCCATTTGTTGATTAGTATTTGTAAGTAATTTTGAAATATGATAAGAATAAATTATCTGATTTCTTACGAGGAATGTAGCTGTCATGAATTTTTATCTCCTTTCATTTTTCTTTAATTATTTCTTTTTCAGTAAGTCGATCATTTTTCGGAAATTGCATTTTTTCTAGTTTTTCAATATAATAGACACATACATTATTCAGATTGTGCGTTTACACGTGAATTATCACTGTACAAAAATGGCAATATATTTGTAATCATGAATTTACAATCGTTATGAGGCTAAACATTTATTTGAATAAACCGTATAAATTCATAATAAATAGTAAATCCTAAAAAATAATTTTTTTTTATTTGATGTAGCAAACTTTAATGAATGCCAAAAGTTATCAGTTGTGCCAAAAAGTATTTTCTTTTTGAAACATCATGCTTAAATATAATAGAGTTGGAAATATTTATTTTGTAGGCAATTTCATAAAAACTATTAATGAAATTTTTTTACGTTAAGCAAATAAAAACACAAGATTTTTTTTCCCATGCTTGTAAAAAGTTATCTAAGTTAACATTGATGCTATGAGGCTATTGGCAGAGAACACTGAAGCAATCATTATCGTCAAATTTCCATCGTCATTTCCGGTTACGTTCTCTCCTCAGCGGCTGGCTGGCTTCTCACAAATAGCTAAAGCATGCTTTGATGCAGGCTATTTGCATATGAAGCTTACATTCATTGACAAGTAGAATTTTATTTGACAATCTGAAAAAGAAAAGTCAACATTCACTAAAATTTAATATATATATATATAATTTTTTTTTGTTGATTAAGTAATTCACAAATCACAATTAGACACCTAAATCACTGCTCATAATGTGAATTGGGTACCTGAAGCTCGAAAAGAAGTGAAGAGATTACGCTTAAACCATGTAGTTTAAATTAGATTTAATTAAATACCTGTAAATAGGTAAAATACAATTTCTAACTCTGTGTTTGATTTGGTGAAAGAAGTAGACTTGAACGGGTTTACTTTGTTTTAATACAATATAAACAGCTAATATACTCTTGTTAGATATAACTATAATACATTCCAATTGTTATAATTCTTAACCTATTCACAGTGTAGTGTTGTTTCAAGACGAATTTAAGTTTTGTTATAACTGTTCTAACGTAAAACAATAACAAAAATATGTAACAGAATATAATTCTTTTTTTTCTTCCCTTTTTTTTTTTTTTTTTTTTTTGTTTGTTTTTGTTTAAATGTGCAAATCTGCATGGAAATAATAAAACCATTGAAAAAAGTTGAGGAAGGACCAAATATCATATTTAAAATTACACTAATTATTATTTTTTGTTGTTAAATATAAAATAAGAAAACTCCTTAAATATTTTATATAAAATTTCAATTTAAAAATGTTTATATTTTCAGATTTTACTCTTAACGGCTGAAATAAAATTTTTAAAATCCTTTAAAATAATAAGTTAAAGTATTTTGAATAATACTGTCAAATTTTATTGTTTTATACAGCCTAAATTTTAAAAAATGTAGACCGAAACTAGACTAAACCATCTTTTAAAATGCCGCATTCAACCCAAGCCCCTAAAAACTGTCTGCCCGTCGTTATCTACATCACGTGACTCATAAATAAAATGCGTGGGTGTGAGCTTTATAACATGCATTTGCTTGGATTTTCTTCATAATCATCCAAGATCGTAAACAGAAACGAATTTCATCCTTAGATGATGATTCTTCTTTACATAATCCCTCTTGTTAAGAGTCCTGATAAATAAGGTAAGCAATGACCTTAAAAATTTAAATTATCCTTTGACATTTAAAAATTTTTTACTGCTATGTTTCATACTTCGTAGGGTTCTTCCGCAAAATTTGACAGAAATTCGATATTTAATATTTTTATATTGTGTTTCGGTAAAGTATATGTACTATACTAACATTAGAAATGAGTAAAAACAGGCATAGACAAGATTAAAACTTCATTCCTTAATTGAAGCACAAAATTTTCATCGTACTGTGATGTCATAAAATTAATAAATTATAAAAAAAAATTAGTTATGAACACATTGCAAAAAATTATGGCAGCAAAATATTTAGTTGAAAAGATTCAATAAGGAATTGACATAGACTAACGGTTCGACTTGTAAATGATTAATTACGGAAATACTTAAATATATGTACAATGTCTAAAAATCTTTAATCAACTCGTTTTGCTATATGATGTTCATTCGAGTATTTAAATTTATGATGAGTATTTAATTTGTGTCATCTTATTATGATGAGAGTTTTATTAAAATTTTTTATCTGCGAGCAATCATTTCTTTTTATTTCTAATTTTAAATTTAAACAAAATTTGAATTTGAATTCCAAAAAGTACTGAAATCTTTCAAATTATGCTTTAGGAAAGTAATTTCTTTTACTTTAACCATTGGTAATCTTCTCATATTTTAAAAAAGGCATTAGAATTCTAGTAGAATATTTGAAATATTCCAAAAGACAGATCTAACATGACTTTTTTTTTATCTTATTGTTACATAATAACAGATAAACGACGATGTTTGACATACCAAGTAAAATTTTTGCTCTAGAGAATGCCTGACATGTCCATCAATGACAAAAAAATTTTTTATTTTAATATTAAATAGAAACACTCTAATTTTCTAAGATAAATATTTTAAAAATGAAATATCTAAAATCTTATGAATTGCTACTGTTGTTTTTTAGTCTTTATTTTCGAACTATTTCAGTTTGAAATTATTGAGAAGTTTTCAACATTTTCTTGTACCTTTTTTGCCATTTATTTTTAAAATATCGCATAAAACGGGATAAATGGAACAAATTTAAACTGTATTCGCATACACTATTTCTATAATGGAATTAGTTAAATAGTGTAACATTCTCTTAAAATTTTCCAATTATTTAATTATTGTAATTACTTAATTAAATTTGCTTATTTGTTCGTATTATTTACTGAAATTCTTAAAGTTTTCACACATTTTATAAGTGTTATGGTTGTTCTTCGAAAGTTGCGTCTTAAAGTTAACATAATGCTTTCAAGCGTATAATACACAGTTTTTATTATAACTGTTGTGAATTCACAATAGATTAAATTTTGTGCATCTCTAATGAGCTTCCTCTATGATTTTTAAGAAAATAAACAAGGGTATAATGGTATAACATATAATAAAAGTATAATGAAAAACTGCAGTTTTCAAAAAAATAAATTGTAATTAAGTATTTTGGAATTTTTAAATTAATTACCATACAATATTGTTTTGGTTCTTGAAATTTTCAAAAATTGAGAATTATTAATTTATTTCATTGATTTTTGATTAAGGAAAAAAATATTGCCACATTGACAGTTTTTTAAATGTACAAAATATTTGTTTGGTTTAAAGGCTAGTCACTTCTTCTCTGTAAAATAATACATACAGTTTTGTTCCAAATTTATGACCCTCCAGCTAAGCCATTTTTTGATTCATTTCTTTTTCTACTTTTCTTCCTTTCTGTCACTTTTTTTAGAAAGAGCTTCAAAAATGGCCTTAAAAGGTAGTGAGGAAAAATAGCTGATTATAATAATTACGTACCATTACATGTTTTTAACAACCACACCGGCACTCAGTAACTAAAGGATAATGGACTTTCAGCCAATTGCAATTTTTCTTCATTTCCCAATTCTGACAATGCCACCGTAGGAGAACTTTATTGACAGACTTGTAAGGCTTACATATCATTCCTTTGGGAAAAGAACATGTAGGACGAGACGCACAAGAATTCTCTAAGAACCATCTTGGCCAAAATCGAGGACCCAAATCTCTCCACTTTTGCAATAAAGGGCAATGGCTTTGTAACCAAATCAGGTCTCGAAATCTAGAAGGAGAAAAAAATAATAAATGCAAGAGAATACTGGCAGCATTTTCATTTTGTGTGAAAAAGTTTCTGAAAAAACAGATAGAAATCCCTTTACGGATTTTATTGCATTGAATTACACTTACAATTTTTATTTAATATTCCAACAGGACCGTAAGCATAAGAGATATGTTAGAGATGAAATTCGTTTTGTATTTTTAATCCAGATGACGCTGAAAAAACCAGCTCTTGCCTACTTTTCCACCCATGCTCTATCAATCGTGGTTTGAAGTTTGCGGAGTTAACTATTCTTAATATGCTGCACTATATTTACTTTAATTTTAATTATGCAATGAAATAATTATGAACTTTTTTCATTTAAATTTCAATGATATATTGTTTTACTGCTATATTACTTCAGACCATTTCCAATTTAATCGTGCAAATGTCAGTCATACTGTTCATTTTGCATGGCCTTTAAGCAAATATTTGGGACCGTAACGATTCTTGTTAGAATTTGAGTTTATAATGTTACCTTTTCTTTTTAAAGTAAATGATTCTTATATTTATTGCTATTATTAACCATAAACTAATTATTATTTAACATTTGCACTCTTAAAGATTCCTTTGATAAAAGGGTACATAGAAATTCTCTTGGACTATCTAGGAAAGGGTATCGAGGAAATAAGGGTACTTAGAATTTTTTACGTCGATATTAAGTAGCATGCTTGCACGAAGGCTCAAATATACCAATTAAAAATTAAATAAAAAATATTAATTTTGTTTATGAAAAAAATATGTAATTAAAATACAAATTTTTAAAGGAAATATTTTTTTTCCAGGACTAAACCCATACCCTTTTGTTCCATTGCTCCATAATTCTTAATGATATCTTTAAGAAAAATCTAACGTAAAGTTTAATAAGATTACACTTGTATCCTCCTTATGATTTACAAAATTCATTCGAAAATATTCAGCAAAACTAATTCGTACGTTATTGATAATTTCATGTAAATAATCATGAAATTATAAATAAAGTTATTGGAAGTATTTTACAATATGTTTTTAATCAATTTTATTAAAATTGTTTTTCGGTTTTTTTCAATTTTTTAATAATCATGTTAATAATTTAAATTCAAATGTGAGCCTTTCATTAACATTTTATTCATCTACAACATCCCTAAACAAAATTCTGTTAGTCTTTTAAATTTTAATTTGAATTTTAAAATATAAAAAAATAATTCGAATATTTATTATTTATAAATTAATAGTTATCAAATTTAAAGTGTCTATGAAGTAATTTTTTCATCTGTGCTCTTACTTATAATATTATTTTAATTCTGTTTCACATTTTTTCAACAAAAAAAAACATTCTTATGTAAACATAAAATTTCATGAAAAATAAATTTTTAAAGCCATTGAGGAAAGTTGTGAAGTTGAATTTTAAAATTTTGGCAGTTTACTTCTGTGTTAATCACGTGTTAAACTATCTGAATCTCTCATTGCATTGTCCGATTAGTATTTTGGGAAATATGGAACAATGAAAAAGGGTAATTAAATTAATAAACCATTAATCTCACACAAAAGCATCTAATGTATTTTATGCGTGAAAAGCGTGTGTTATTAATGTTGTTTTTATTCGAGCCCATATTTTGAGATTTTAGGGAAAACTATTATATTCCTTCGCTATCTTTTCATTGTTTTTCATATGATTTTATTACGAATAGAGAGAAACTCTTTAATTACATTAAAGAGTTTTTATTAAACATTTTCTGTCATTCATTTCGAACATTAAACTTTTCTTTCTGGAGCCCATTAATTTTATGGTATTTATGAAAAAAACGAAATCACAGTGATACCACCCGATTCCCCGAAAAAAAAAAGCTTTTTTTCCACAATCGACGGAAGCTTTTAGTATGTTGTTAGAAAAAAATTTTCCATGTGTCAAAACCATGAGATTTTTTTTTTACCTAATCGATTTTAAGTTTATATGTCTGTACAAATAATATATATAATAAGAATTGATGGACAGATAGGGCGGAATTGAAAGGCAATAGTTCTGTTAATGTTTTGTAAATAAATAAAGTAACATTCGAGCAGTGTTAGACATTTTGGGGAATCTTAAACCATAATATAGTTCAAATTTTCTACAACTTTAATATGGTGCTTAGTGGAACCGTGTTATCATAATTATGAAATTATGGTATAAATTAGAACGAAAAAATGATTTAATTTAGCATCATTCAAGAGTTGAAGTTAATTTTCACCTTATTAGAATTTAAAATACCGATATTATAATACAAGACTGAATCATTTTTCGTAATTTTATTGTTAATTCGCCCTTTTATGTTTAATTCACAGTTAGCTTTTGATTTGTTTTCTGGTGCTAGATTATAAACTGGAATTTTTGTTTCGTAAAAATCAGCTTTCAGAATATAACCTCGATATTGAATTTATTTCTGAATTACATTTTATATTATTGTTAATAATTAAAAATTTAAAGGGAAACACCACTACGAAATTTTTTAAATATCTTTGTTGGGTTAAATATTTCGTGTTGTCATCCTATGGGATCATGGAGGTTGAGACTCTTTGTAACCAACAGCATGGTGGTGGCAATAATATTAGCAATGCAAATCGACATTAAACCTTTCTGTCACGGACAAGTTGGTACCCATCGATCTAAAGCTCGGAGGGCTCCATGCCACCAATAAGTTTTGGTAAATTTGAATAATGTTTTCTTAAGAAAGCTTTTTTTTTTTTTTTTTTGTATTTGTAGACTCGATTGATCCTGCAATATTCGTTCAATTTAATTAAAAACTTAACTGCACAAAACCTCATGAATGTATTTGTAATTGCAAATATGATTGTTTTTATAGAGTTGGCAAGTTTTTGATTAATTAAATGAAAGTCAATCGTTTATAAAAGTTAGAATAAATGCCTTTTTTAAATTTTAAACACGTGTAGTTAACGTCCGAAAAGGAGAACTTTTCTCATATTTTTCTAGAAATAATTTGCAACAAGAAAGGAAGTAATTATCTTGTTAGATTAATGATTAAAACAACAAATTTTATGAACATAAATTTCAAGAACTGAGTTTGATGAAGATTATATTCCAATTAATAGGACAAATTATAAAAGTGATTATCTTAAAACATCAATTGAGCTATGGTCGCACACTGTTTAAGGCACTAAACTGCCATCCTAAAGAACTGGGATTAGATCCTTAGGCTTAAAGCCTAAGTAGGCCTAAATCCTACATAATTCCAGATGAATGGGTACCTGCTTATCTAGGAAGAAAAGTTGCTTACTGGGCAATGCTGACTAAATTACTACAATCATGCCATTGGTCACGAAATAGTGAAGATTTAACTTTGGTGAACCTAACACCCTATTTACATGAGAACTGAAACAATGAGCTTTGAAGCACTCTTCTGAAGCCACAAGTCTGAAAAAGGCTTGAAAAGGTTTATCAACATTGATGTAAAAAACCCCACTTTGAAAGGATTAGCGAAAAACAACCGCATCACGCAAAGAGCCAATCATCGCGTGCCTGAATTCCGGCCTGACTGGAAATTTTTTTTTGGCCTTCGATATTTGCCTGAATGCAGATTAGGAAAATCGAAGGTAAAAAAACCATGTTTTCGTTCGTCTTTTGACGTCACGAGCTTGATGTCAGGCCTTGTGTAAATGTGGTACACGGTCCTTAATGGACTTTACTTCATTAAAAATAGTTACCTTTACTGTGATATTTTGAGTAGTGTGATAATAACACAATACTGACCTTCTTCTCATCTTATTTCCCATTTTTAAACTAACTCTTTTGCCTTCTCCTAGTTTCATGGTGTGAAGATGCAACCGTTTGACGTGACGAGGTGGACTGCCAACAGGTACCAAATGACCCGATCGGGTTTTCTTTATGCTCAATTTCACAGTTCCATTCGGATGCAGACGAGCAGCTGTTGGCTGTTGAGTACTCATAACTTCAGAATCGAATGAACTGCCAAGTATCTTCCGTAGATTGTAGACATCTAGATCACTAGGTTTGGGATCATACAGATTTCCCTCCGGCTCAACAAGCCCTAATACAGGTAAGAGATCTGAAGCAGTAATTCTTCCTCCAAAACTGTTCGAAAATGGGAGGAAAGTAAATAGGAGGCTGATGGTAATTGATTTCATGATCTGAAAAGGAGAAGAAAAAAAATTATTGACAAATATGAGAGTAGATATTAAAACATTAAATACTGAAGTAAATTTACTCTAACCTCAATAAAAAGCTTAATTTTAGCTACTTTTCTGTTCAAATTGAACAAAAGTATTGTGTTATCAAATTTGGAAAGATTAAGTCGAAAGGTTTTACAGTTCAATGATAGCTTATAAGTTTACAGCACATTTTAGCTATATTATAGCTTAACTAGCACGCTGTGTTGAAATTTACAACGTAGCTTTGTTCTTCGTAAAATTAGCTAATATTTGATCGCTGCTATTAAATTTTTAGTGAAATGTTCATTTTTCTGAAAAGCCTAAACCTAAGAAACGTATGGTCAAAACTACCAAAATGTAGAAAAATTTGCTGTGTTTATGGCTTTGTGGAAATACCAAAAATCTCGGTAATTTTTCGGTAATTTGATGATTTGGGTAAAATTAGCAATAAAATAAGGCTGTATAATGTGTGATAAAATTTGGTAAATTTTTAAGGATAACCTTAGAGCACGGCATAAAACCAAATGAATGGTTAAAATACCTTACATTTTTGTTTTGATAACCAAAATTATGCTGTTCTTTTTATTTCTTTTTAAACTTTTTTTTTATTAGGAGCATTATTACAATATAGTATGGTAATTTGATCAACATTTTTTGCTTCGTGTATTATATAACTATTTTTGAAGAGCAAAAAGTATTTTTTTATGTACAGAGAGCACTTATTATTTTTTGTTTTAATTTTAAAACGTTAATTTCGTTAAAAAAAATTCAATATTGCTCTTCTTACAAAGAAAGCATCCAATACTTGAACTATAAAATCGATACCAAGAACCATAATTTCAGAAAAGCTTGCTACATTCTTATTAAAAGGCTGAGTCAAACCATGTTTCAGTTTAAGTTGAGCAATATTATCATGTAATCAGACTTAAGAAAAATTCATTGTCACTATGATATGGTTCAACCTATGACAAAATATCAGCTGGACAGGATAGCCTGGTTGATAGGATGTGAGATTGTTGGTTAGAAGAAGAGATCGATTCTTGCCAACCGAAGAAAGTCCGCCTACTAAATGGTGACTGATGACTGTCGGGGTCACAAGAAAAATTCATTGTCATTATGATATGGTTCAACCTGTGACAAAATATCAGCTGGCCAGGATAGCCTGGTTGATAGGATGTGAGATTGTTGGTTAGAAGAAGAGTTCGATTCTCGCCAACCGAAGAAAGTCCGCGTACTAAATGGTGACTGATGACTGTCGGGGTCACAAATTCCTCCAAGTTCCCATTAAAAAATTATACTTTTGGGGGTACTGTATTGGAGATTGATAGTTCTCTGGTTCAGGTCAAAATTACGATCAGTGAATGAATTGATGGGTCCGCTCTATAAAACGGGCTTTGAGATATACATGTGGCTGAAATCATATTTTTGGCCATAGATGGAGCCACTGAAAAACAGGAAACGCACTCTTTGCCTTAGATTCTCTAGAGTTTCCAAGCACATGGCCAGTAAGCAATAGAAACAACAACAGCATCTAAAAAATGAACAATAGCATCCAGCAAATTTGAACAATATTATGATTTAAGACCTTCCAAAATTTCTTTATCTTATCTCTCTCATGCTTTGTCTTTATCTCATCTCCATGTCTTCTGTCACAAGGAAATTTGTCTTAATTTTATTATAATAAATATATATATAGATATCGAAAGAAATTAGAAAACGGTGAAGCTCCACTCCATTCACCAACCTCCGTGTTTGGTTCGCATTCATCATTGATTTTCCCTTAAAAATCGTTAGGTTCTTTTTTTAAAAAAAAAATCTAAAATTATTTTGTTAATTAGATTTTTTTATTATTGTAAACAGGAACATTTTATTAATCACAATGAAACGAATGATTACCTGGATTGGAAATAATCAACTGTATTTGGAAAAGAAGAAAAAAAACCATTAAATTTAGGACTACAGGACAATAAGAGAAAATATTACAATAAGAATAAATAAAGTAATTGTGTAGCAACAATAAGAAAAAATAATTGAGAAGTTATTTTACTCGTTAACGATATATAACGATTACGATATATCATTTTAGTTGCTGGAAAGGGAAACAGTTTTTATGTCACTTAAATTAAGTATTTCATATTTTTAAAAATTTTAACATTAATGTTAAGATTTATATCTGACAACATCTAAACTCGCTCTTTAGTTACTGTTCAACAATTTAACTTAAATAATGTTTTCTTATGTTTTTAAACATTTTAACATTAATTTTATGATTTATATCAGACAACATCTAAACTCGCTCTTCAGTTATTATTCAACAATTTAACGATATAAAATTAACGAAGAAGTTTGTAAAATAAATATCATAAAATAGATAAATAAATTTTCGTTCAGTGATGGATAGTAAACGATAGTTATAAAAACAAACATGCAAAATAATTCACAAAAATGAATTAAAAATTGCAAAAACTTTCGTCTAATTGGAATTTCATAAGAAACTTTGCGTTAAGTTCATAAATAAAAATGGTCCTTTCAGCTAGCCAAATTTCAATAATGAAGTTGCATTTCTTCGGCCTGCGTGGTATTTTTTACTACAAGTTTAAAAGCTAACTTTTGGGGTCTCGTTTTATTTTATTTTTTAATTCTTGGACTAATTAACGAATATTATTCGGTTTTTTTTTTAATATAATTTTTTTATAATTATTCCAATCGTACCTGCACATTTCTAAGTCTTTTATTTTCTGCGCAGCAAAACAAAATGCAATAACAAGTTCAACACCTAAAACAAAGTCGGCATCGGCGGCGGCGGCGCCTAAGATTTTTGTAATATAGAGAGATAAAATTGTTTAAATATTTTCTACTGCCTATAATAAACAACTAATTCAACACTCTTAAAACCATAACGAACTATAACTACGTTAATATTACTTGCATTAGCAACTTTTAGCAACCATAATAAAATATAAAGTTGATCCATATTATCGTACATATTAAACTTAGATACACGGTATTATGGTTCTAAATGAACGGAAATTAAATACTTCATCAAAATTGCAGAAAATTTGCTGCATAATATGGTTTACGGTACCGATTTTGAGGTACTACGCGAATACGACTTTTTAAGAGTGTAGGGTTACTAAATATTAAATTTATTAATTTGAATTGTGATTCACACAAAGTTGATACCATCGAACTAATATTATTGAACTAATGCTCTAATTTGATAATAAAATTTTTAATTATAGAAATTTTAATATCGTTGGTCAATTTAATTTAAAATTATCTATCTAACAGATTTACTCTTGTCTATATTTCTCCGATTTTGTTTATTTTAGAAATGTAAGTTTTGAGAAAAAAAATTATTTTTAATTCTTTATGTCTTTTATTTGTATTTCGAAGCTTAGTTTTGTTTGATTATCAATGTTTTTTTTTTTTTTTTTGTTTAGGAAGTAAACAAAAGGTAATTGAAAGGAACATTCAAACTACTGCAAAAGTTTTATTATTTAAAAAAGGGAAAAAAACATGTGCGTGCTATTGAAAATATAGTTCTTGAATTTATTTTGATGTAGAAAAGTAAAAAAATGAAATAAAAGAAGATGAATAAGAACTTGAGATCTATTAAACTAAATCTTATTTTCAAATAAATCTCGCTTTAAAAAATATTGTTCAATTGCTTACAGCTGTTTCGAGAAAATAAATAAAATGTAGGTAGTTTATTTGCAACTAAGTATCAAAGAGCAAAGTCTTTCTCTTTTTTTAAATGAATTAAAAAAATTGCTTAGACATTTTTTTCTTCTAAGAGATCCTCTGTAAAATATTATGCGACGTTTTAAAAAAAATTTTTTTGCTTTTTTTTTTAAAAGTTTTTTATCTTTAAATCAGCTCCTTAACATTTTCTAGGAGTGCAAACACTCCAGAAATTAATTGTAAATAAAAGCCAAATAATAGATTTTTTACTTTTTTTGGCTGTTTTTAGTTCTTTAAATTTTCTTTTGCTTTTAAAATTAAAAATTTTAAAACTTTTAATTTTCTGTCTTTTTTGGAAACTAAGGTTTCAACTCGCAAACTTTTAACACCTGCACATTCTTTGCAACTACTATTTCAATATTAAATAATTAAAAAACAAAGCACATTTTACAAACAAAAAAAATACCTGGCAATTAAAATGACGCAATCGAACACAACTTGAAATCTCATTTCAGTTTTAAAAGCATGCAACTTACTTTCCGTCAATGCAATTTCAATTATGTTCGTTTTTTCTTTTAGTAGAAGATGAGAAAAATGATGCTCAAGAGTAAAAAGGATGCTTTGAGAGAGGATCTTGCAAGGATGCTGAAGATGAAGATAATATTTTCGAAGGTACCGCGGAGAGGTTGGACCACGCCGACGACGAGTCTAGACTATGGGACCCACCGATCAGGAGACAGACGACGGACGCCCACCCATTTCCACGACCCCCCTTCTGCTTTTTTTTCGTAAATCCCTCGATCCCCGGGGTTTTGAGAGGTCGCAACCCTGAAAAGAAATAGGGGAATCTGATCGAGAATAAATTAATTGTATAAAATCCTCCCTATTGTGAAATTCTGTGCCAATAAAACTATCGTATCTGTTCGCATGAAACTAAGTTTTTTAACTTTTCATTTTTCATTCTGAACACGTTAAATTTTTTATTTTAATGTTCATCCAATTAAAGCTCTTGCCATTTAATGTTAAAGTTTGTGAAAACCCGGAATTAATATTTTTAATAAGTAAAGTGATGAATTTATCTTCTGAATTCTACAAAACTTAGATTTTATTTTGCAAATCTTTCATTTAGTAGAAACAAATTATTCTATTTTAGTATTCCAATAGAATAATTTGTTTCTAAAAAAAATGGACTGTGAAAATTTTTTTCATTTTAACGCAAAAGTTTAAAAACTTTAATTAGAAAAAAGATTTCAAATACGCGCCTTTTTTTTTAATCGTTTACCCACAAAACACTTTTCGCTTTTTTTTAAATTTATTTTTATTTATTTTTTATTTTAAAGCGTTAATTATTGATAAGAAAGACACATCAAGAAATTTTTTGTATAACAAGTTGATTTATATCAATGATTTCTAACTTATGCAAATACTGAAAAGCTGCGTTAATGATTTTTTTTTCTTCTTTTTTATTTTATTATTTATTATTTTCTAAGTAGAAAATTTGAATACTGAGTTATCGCATAAATTACGGGAGAAATTTTTTAAAAAGTGTTTTTCTTTTGTAAGTACATTCTCTATGGCACAAGAAAATAGGGCTTGAAATTACTATAGAAAATTTGATAGAACTAATTAGAAAGAAATGGAACGTGGAGACTCCTCCCTCTGCTCGCTACCGTTCTCCAAGCCCCAGAAATGCTTTCGCAGTTCCCTTCGAATTGCTTCATTGCTCAAGTTCACTGCGTTCTTTCGATTTATTACTTCCGTTTAGCTTTGTATACTTTATTAAAGATTAAAGTTTAAAATAAATTATTTATATAATTTCTGCACCATCCCTAGATTATTAAGCATTATTTAAATTCTAATAAATTAAACATAAAGAAAATTTATATTGAAAGAAATTTTAACTTTCAACAAAACTTAAGTTAAAAAAATTAACTTAAAATAGGAAATAATAAAACAATGTTTAACTGCTTTGCATTTTGCCAACGCGTGAAAAGAAATTTCATCTATTTCATAACCACGTTAGTATAAGTGTTTTACATAATATAGATAATTTGTATCTCAAAAGTTAAGTTTATGTATTTTTTCTTCATTCCACAACAAAAGTTTAAAAACTGAAATTTGAAATTAATTCCAAAAGTGCACGTTTTTTTTTTTTTTTTTTTTTTTTTTTTTTTTTAAAAAATTGTGTCTTGCAAAATTCATTACCTTATTCTAACTTAAACCGTTAAAAGTCCTAAAAGAAAGACGCAAAAAGAAAATTTTGGATTAAAAAATTTATAACAAGTTTTCTGAGAAAAAATAGAAAATTTGAATACTGGGTTTTCACATACATTACGGGGAAAGTTTCTTTCTTTTTATTCTTTTGTCATTTCAATTTTTAATAATAATATTATTTCATCGTTTTTATAAAATTTTAAAGAATATAACTTTATGCAAAAAAATACAAATTTTGAACGAAATCGGTCAAATAGTTTATGAAAAGTTGAATTTAAAAAAAGTCTAGCATATAGAATTTCATTTCACAAAACTAATCATCCAATTTCGTACAATTTTTGTATTTAGTCACATAAAATTACTTTCTTTAAAGCTTTATAAAAATTTGTATACCTCACAATCTAAACTGTTTTCGATTATTATAAAATGAAATAATAAAAAAATATTTTTTGCATGAAATTATCTTTTGATAAACAAATTGTATAATTGTGTGCAAATTGTTTATCATTTTTCTTAAAAGGCTGTCAAGATTTGGCGGATAGTAACATTAACATTAAGGGGCCCAAAACTCTCGACCGCTCTCCTGACCAAATTATTGGTACCATATTTTTCCGATTGCAATTACCCTCTGTATTTTGAGAGTCAGAAATTCAAACCCGTCGAAAAAAAGCGTATTTATTGAACGAAAGAACGTTTTTGTGTCTGATTTCATAACTTAAAATATCGTTTGCACTCGCTAGCTATCGCTACCGTTAGATAGTTTACTTCCCAAAAATTAGATTCATATATCTTCATTTCTCAACAAAAGTTTAAAAACTGAAATTTAAAATTGATTCTAAAAATCTAAAAATGGGCTTTTTTTTTTTGTTTGTCTTGTATCTATAAAAAACATTTCTTTTTCTAACTTAAAGTATTAAAGTGTTGTTATAAAAAACGACAAGACAAAAAGTTTTTTTGGATAAAAATAATTTATAAAATGATTTCTGAGCTCTAAAACAGGTCCTTATAGGTTCACTTTGTCAGCTCCAATTTTTTAAATAATTATTTTTATACAGGATCTTAATACATAATGAATTGCGTAATTTTTTTAAAGAAAGGTGGGATTCGAATTTTTAGGTATTGATGTAAAAGAAGCTTTTGATTTTTGTAAAAAGAAAAATTGAAAATCTTAAAATATTTCAGAGCACAAGTAAAATGAAAAATTGTAAACGATATTTAAAACATTCGAAAATTTGAGTGAAAAGTGTAGACGCTAATTAAAACACTTAAAAAAAATCATTTAAATTTCACAACATTGATATAAAAATTTTTGATACACGTAAAACTGAAAAGTATATAATATTTAAAGCATTTTTATTCTTATTTCAGAGTTTTGAGAAAAAGGTTTAAAAGTTGAAAACTTTTAAAGTATTTCAGAACACCCGGGGAATAAAAAGTGAAACCAATATTTAAAACTGATCTAACTAATTTATTTTTTTACCAATGAATCAGCTGAATTTTTTTTTATATTCAAATTTCACAGTATTGATCATGAATCACTCTGTTTTAATGGCTGAAATTTGCAGTTGAAAGTAACTGGTAGAAGAAATGATACATTTGTGATAGCATCGTATTTGGGAGATCTGGGACATCTTTCGTGAAAATTATTACACTAATGAATAAATTGCACTAATATTTATTTCATTAAAAAAAAAGTGAGATGCAATTCCGAGATTTACTGATGCTCGTAAAATGAGGCAACAGATAACTGTGAGAACAGATTTTTCGTTTTGTAAGAGCTCTGTAAAAAATGGCAACGCATTTACAGGTTTACAAAAATAGTTTCTTCTACGGGACACAATATATAAATTCTTATTTATTCACAAAAAAAAAAAAAAGTTTTCAAACCATGATAGTAATTTCTATTACAAATAATCGTAAAAATATACTTGAGGGTACCCCTTGGCGAAATTGGCGACTCATGTTTGGCGCCATTACTGTTCGCGCGGAGCATCGTGTAACAGTAATGGCTGCCAAAACATAATGATATTTCAATAAAACAAAACATTTGAAAATTTCAACAAAACATCGGCCAAAACTTTATAAAATTGCAATAAACCCAATATAAGCAAAATTAATAAACCCAATAGAATGCATTTTGAATCGAAACCAAAATTAATGGAGTAAGCACAGAAGGAAAAGGGGAAGAAAAAAAAAACTCAATTCTTCATTAAGCTTGAATATCCTTAGATTTAGGTGCACAGAATTCTCTAATAGCAGTTAGATACTGTCTAAATTTATCATGAATAGAATCTGTGTTCCTCCATCGCCACATAAATTCAGCGAAATACGAATCGAAAATGGCGTCTGTGGTACCGGACTGACGGTGATATTTTTTTCTTAAGTCCCTTTTTATGACTACCCACATATCTTCGATCTTATTGACCAGAAGCAAAAATAACCTTACCAACCAGTATCCAACGTAGAACTAACGTTCCTCTGATATTATATATTACCGTTGAACATTTAAAAATTACGCTAAAATCCAAACCAATCAGAATCACGATTGGGTTTCAACATCGCCTAGCTCGGCGATCAACAGCGATCACAACTTGGCGAGAATCAAGGGGCACCCTCAGATATAGTCTACCCCAAATAATTCCATGAGGTTTAGATTAGCTATAGATTTGCCAGTTACAAAACTAACAGTAGTTAGAGAGTAGTCTAGGAATTTTTCAGTGAGTTATATTACATTTGAAAACGATTTAAATGTTTCTAAGATTCAATGTAAAAGTTGTTAACTGAATAAAAATGTTTTAAAAGAGGCGAAAATATATGAGATACTGAAAAAAAAAAATCATATAAACATATTCAAAATCAAAAATGCATTCTTACAATTGTATTTATTATAATATTTCTGAAAATTCTATTTGAAAAAGAAAAAATGCCAAGATGCATACAAGAACATATTAAATTTTGTTTTGAAATCTTAAAGAACAATTACATCCACTAAAAAATTGTGCCGTTACTACCACTACGAAATATAAACATCAATTCACTGGTATATAAGACATGCTAACTTGAATTGATAATATCAGATTTGACTGTAATCATATTGAGGCACTTCTGCCAATACTCAGATCCTTTTCTCTACCAAATGTCAATAAGTCACAATCTCTTTTATGAACAGATGAAGGAGTGAGATGCCCGCTTCGCGGTCAGGTACTCTAATAAATCTCCTATCAAGTCAAGTCAAACTTGAATTGATCAAAAGTTACCTTTTGATAGATGACGGTTGGCATGGTCGATAACTCCGCCCCCCACATTGGTGACCTCCGGACGTGATTTGAACACACAGTAACGCCTACTTCGATGGATTGTCCACACTGAACAGTTGGCTTGATATTTGTGACTGCATTATCCACCTCCATACGCTGTTGCTATACTCAGTCTCGTCTCGATTCAACACAATAACGTCTGCGCCTACATACACTCAACTGCTAATGGCAACACAGGAGCGACTACTACTGTGAAGTTAATGCACCTCTCACATTCAGCACTTAAAACACAACTCTGTGACTCTTTCTCCCGGTCTGTCACAAAGTACAGCAACTAGTGGTATCTGTTCATCGAATTCTATCCCTGATAAAATTCTGGTGGGGGAGTATTGTGGCGTTACTACCACTACGAAATATAAACATCAATTCACTGGTATATAAGACATGCTAACTTGAATTGATCAAGAGGTACCTTTTGATAGATGACGGTTGGCATGGTCGATAACTCCGCCCCCCACAAAATAATAGAACTTAAAGTGACTTGTTTTGCTTCAAATTTTACATTTTTGGCAATACTAACGCTAACCTATGAAATGTTAATTTGTCTAAAAATTTGCAACCCTGAAATGTATTATTGCACCGTTCCTAAACCACTGCAACTCATGAATGAAGTAAGAAAAACACGTGGTCTCTATATTTGGGTGACATATCGTTATTTTACAATTATCACAATAACGATAGGTAAAATATTTTAAGCGATATATTGTGGATACGATAATGATCAAAAATTATGAACGTGTGATAAACATCAAGATACACAGACAAACGATATGAGCCCATAGTATATTAGCAAAAATTTCTCGTTTTTTTTTATTTTTTTTTTTAATTTTAAAGCTATTATACATTCTTAGAAAAGGAAAAAAAAAGTCATGTTAAAGAAAATTATTTACGTTACAATATTGTAAACTAAATAAAAAAACATATTTATTAAACATTATTTTAAAATATTGACCATGATCGGGATTGGAACCCTGGATTATAGAGGACTAGTAATTTGTTGCTTCCTATCACTTAACCCTAAAGGCCACACCACACCGGACTGATTGACTTATTACAAGTTTTGATTACTTTCCCGCCCTTAATTATTGCCTTTAGTACTGTAGCATAACATGTTATAACATAAAATCTGGTAGAGTTTGAAAATTACAAGTTTATATTAAGGGTAGAATTTGAAAATTATAAGTACCATCACCATATGTTGGGAATTAGAACAACTTTATATATGGACCAACATGAGTTGATGGTTTGTTTAATGGCCCAACAAAAGCAATCGAATATTTTTTAATGGTTTTCAACTTTATGTCCGTATCAAATATCAAATCCATTTTATTCTTTGATGGTACCGTAGTGTGCCTACCGCTACAAAATTCCAATTCCAATGCACTAGTATATAAGACAAGTTAACTCGAATCTATATGCGGGGTACCTTTTCAATGATAAAGGTTGATATTGTCGATAATGACTCTTCCCACATTGGTGACTTTCGGACGTGAAGTGAACGTGATTACCTTGACAGAAGCTCTCACTTTGATATAAACACGCCTATCTCTAAAGTAACGTCCACTTCTATCTGAACACGCCTACTTCGGTGGATGGTCCCTATTGAATAGTTGACTTGCTACTTGTGACTGCGACATTATCTACCTCCTCGCGCTGTTGCTACTCTGTCTCGATCACTCGACTGCTAAAGGCAGTAATATATATTGCTGTTTTCATTATGGTTGGCTGATTACAACCATAACTTTTGGACATGAGCCATTCTTAATGTTAGCCCAATTTACATTTGAGAAATATAAACTCATGTTTGTGAAAATTGCAACACCATGAAGGAATCGTCATAATTGAATGAAATTTAATACACAGTTGAGTGGTAGTGGTACAAATAAATGATTAAACTTTCAAAGCAAACAATAACAAGAGATCGGAATCAGTATTTAGTGTAGACACCACGCGCCGCAATAAGTGCTGCTACACCACGGGGTATGGAGGCAAGCAAAATTTGAATGTCTGTCTGAGGAAGAGCATTCCATATTGTTTGTATGCGTACCCAAAGTTCGTCGGTAGAAGCAACAGGACGAGGATCACGAGTGAAACGCCGAGAAAACGGAATCCCACACATGTTCAATCACCGACATATCCGGGGAATACGTGACCGGGGAATACGCAGGCCAAGGAAGAAGCTGTACCAGCCGCGATGCAAGGAAGGATTGAACAGTCCTAGTAATATGAGGGCGGGCATTGTCCTGTTGAAATACAGTGCCTGACAAGGCTTGAAGGAAGAGAACAGCTTGGGGCTGTAGAACTTCACTGATGTACCGGTTGCTGTTCAGATCACCCACAATTCGTAGCAATTGAGATCGTCCATGAAATGTTATGGCACCCCAGACCATAACTCCGGGTATTCATCCCCCGCGGCGTTCGATAATGCACTCTGGAAGGTGGCGTTCACCGGCATAGCGTCTGACACGAATGCGGTCTTCATGGTACCACAAATTAAAGCGGGATTCGTCAGTAAACACGACACGCTGCTAATCAGAACGCCAGTTCCTATGCTGATTGGCCCATTGTAGCCGCAGGAGGCGTGGTTTAGCGTGAGGGGGATCCTGTATAAAGGAGTCCTCGCACGCAGTTAACGCTGCAGCAGACGTCTACGAATTGATGAAGCACACAATGAAACACCTGTAGCTATTGACCACTGTGCTGCCAGCTGTCTAGGGAGCCGTACGGTATGTCAGCGCCATGCGGACCAGGTGTCTATCATCGCGAGCTGACGTGACATTTCATTGTCCACTCCCGGATTTCCGGTCCACTGCTTCCAAACACGCATCACTGTGCTGCTACAACGCTGTACACGAGCTGCTACAGTACGATAAGACAATCCAGCTTCATGAAGGCCGATGATTCTCCACCGTCCAAACTCCGTAAATTGTCTAAATCTCGCTCTCTTTCGTCGAAGAGGCATAAGTAACGACTGAGCTAACGTTTACCACTATCAGATAACCACCGATAACCATACACGCCTCGACAGCCGTCTATTTATTTGGATTCATCCGTTGTTCGGAGGGCGCTGCTTAGTATACGCATGCGCTGCGGGTCTGAAATTCTAATCATTTGCATATCATGCTCTATTTTGTATTTCCTGAAAATTTCAGCTCACTCGCGAAGTCCTTGTTGCAATTTTCACAAACATGAGTTTATATATCTTTTTTTTTTTTTTGTATAGAATACTATGTCAAGATTAGCTATGGTTTCATAGAAGTTTTATTATTATATTCCTCTTATATTCTTTCATAATAGTTCATCTAAACAAGTTGATTCTACTCATTTCAATATTGGAAGGTTGAACAGTCTCAACCCAAGCAAAATTAAAACGTGAGTCTCTTTATTATTTGGCAGACCCTTACTTACATAAAGTTTTATTCTAAAGTTAAAGCCAGATAACATTCGAGCATAATTGATGCCCGGTGGCTGAGGGGTAGCACTTCGCGCTCCCGTGCCACAGGTCCTGGGTTCGATCCTCGAGCCAGGCAAGGTTGACTCAGTCTTTCATCCCTTCAGTGGCTCGATAAATGAGTACCAAGCATGCTTGGGAACTAAACACTGGGGGTTTCGCGTTCGGCTGACCACCTAACCGGAACATCTGCTTCTGCACCCCAGAACCCAAAGGTCAAGAAAACTGAGATGGGCACAGTAGGCCTTGGCCCGCTATGGGCTGTCACGCCACTGAGTTTAGTTTTTAACATTCATAATTTAATTGTAAAACACAAAGTCTGAGGAGTAAATAAAAATTTCCTTTTATGTATATATACAAATTACAAAATTAGACAATTTTGATAAATGAAGACAAACTGTAAATTGAAAACATTTATTTAAATAATACATTACTTTTAATAAAATCTTTAAGTATTTTTCTTACACATATAATTTACAAAAGTATTTCAGATACATAACTGTTCAATTTCAATAATTATTTTGATGAATTTTTTCCTTATACTTCCATTTTTCATAACTGAATTAAAATAGAACAAATTAAAGCATATTCGATAAATGAATGACCCTACCTTTTAGCTTATTTTTATGCTGAAAATAATAATAACAAAGTCGTTTAAAATAAGCGTAGTCCTGGGAGAAAATATTGTATATTTTTATTTCTTTTCGTGGAAAAAATGAAATTTTAATTAAACTAGTAGTGGAGAGAAAAGAGATTCTTAAATAAACATATATTGGAAGTTTGCTTTAAAAAATATTACATAGAAGAATTTCAAATTTGCAAATTAAATAATAAAACTCAATATTCATTTGGTAATAAGTGAGAAACATAAAGTTTACAGAGAAGAGTAAGAGTTGCAATAACTCAAATACATTTTGAGGTGAAAATCAGAAATATTTAGTCACTGGTGACGAGTGTCTAGAATCAATAAAATGTACTTATTACAGGACTCACATTTATTTATAATGAAACAGGTTTACAATTTGAAATGAAACATTAGTAGCATAATTACTATATCGGCGACTTGCAACTTCCAAACATAAAAACGTGTGTAACACACGGAGAACTGGCCCGTAGAATGTTTTTATCTCACTGTTCACAGTATGAGAGAGGGATGTTTCCCAGACCGTCGCCAATAGCCCATTGTGCAGCTCTAGTGCGACGTAAATTAACCACACACACACACACACACAGTATGAGAGAAACAGAGACTCTCCCCCCCCCCCCCGTCTCATCCAGAACTTCTTTTTGCCAGAGCTTTTATTCTGGCCGTTAGGTGGAGCTCTGCAGCTAGGTACAGAGTTTGTTTGGGAGGGTGAAAAAGATCTGCTTCCGTTTTCTAAGCGCGAGCTGGATATCCTACCGCTTTAGGATCCATGGTTCACAGACAGGTGTTTTCTCTTCGGCCTCGTCCCGCAGTGGACTGATCGTTAAGACACGGTTCCCAGCAGAACACCGAAGTCAAGCATCACTGGCTGCGGTCAGTGTGCGGGTGGGTGACCACTTGGATCAGTCAGCGTAGGGACCGAGGGTGTGCGGTATTGGTCTTCGTTAAACTGTGCTACCGTAAAGTGCTCGACTTCGCGTGCAGGTCGTCGGGCTACCGAAGCGGGGGTGCCATCCCCTCTGCAGAGGATCAAAATTGTGATGGCATGTCTTCGGATCATCCTCAGGTATGCTTCCCAGACCGTCGCCAATAGCCCATTGTGCAGCTCTAGTGCGACGTAAATGAACAACATCATCATCATCATCATCTCTTCGGCCTCACTTCCTAACATGCTGCAAGTCCGTTTATAGGTGGCGCTAGAACACAGAGATGGTTGTAAGTGCTGCCGCCACAACTGGCCCTTCCCAAACTATGTGTATATCGCACATCCAAATTTTTAAAATTATTTATTAAAAACATATTATAGGCCTGGTCATCAAAATTCTATGGTGTTTTATCGAAAATATTTTATTTAAACTGAACACTGTATTTTTATTTAGATGTATTCTTAGTTTCTTAATTTTTTTTCTTTTTACAATAAATAATAAGTATATAAATGTGTAGAAAATATTCTTGTTATTTTTAACGAAACTGGGGTACCTTACATTCAAAACTACCTGGGGTTCTGGAATGCCTACCAAAATACCTAGGGGATCACTCTGTTCTCTGTGGTTCTATATACAGTGAAACCTGTCAAGTTGACCACAGTTGTAAATTGTACACCTGCATAAGTTCATATTTTTGCTTTCCATGTCATTAAGATGATTGGATTTTTACTTTTGCATGGCAAAGTTTTTCTAATTTCTGATTTGAGGGGTTGAAAATACTTACTCTGAAGAAAAAAAACCCCATCTTTTTTGACGAATTTGTATTTTAAACTTCTAATGAATCAGTTTAAGACTCTTTTGAATTTTTATATCTCAAGAAATGTCACACGAAGTACAGCCATTCAATCATTGTTTTTTTCAAGACTCAATCAGTGGTTTTCTAAATTGCTCCTTATGAGAACAAGAACGTTATGAGAACAAGAAAAATAAACAGTACTGTTTATTTTTTACTACTTCTGCTTTGTTGTTTATTTTACATTTTATAAATTTATGAGTATAGAATATGATACTTTTTATTAAATTGAGAAACGTCTTCTAAGCTTTCAAATATTAAGATAAAAATAGTTATATTTAGACAATTTTGTAATATAATATTTAAAAATAATCTATGCGATCACTGCGGAAAATATTTTTTAAGTCATAGTTCATTGCTCAATAAAAGCTAATTAAAAAATTATTATTATTTCAAGTAATTTATTTGAATTCTAGAATGGGATTCCCTTTGGCTGTTTTTATTTAAAATTCTGAAATGTAATGGATGGTTTTCTTGCAGATGTTTTTAAAATATGTTTGGTTTATTGATTATTATTTCCATGTTTATAAAACATGACGAAATATTTTCTTATAGTTCGGAAATGTTTTAGATATAATCGCATATGTACGTACATTTTTCTTACGAAGTAAAATATATATGAATTTTAAATGAAAAATAATTGCTTATAGTGCATTAAGTGCAAAATAATATAATTTATTGTTTTGCATTTGTATGCAGTTTAAAATAAATGTTCCAGAACTTTTTACTTTTCGGCAATAACTTATTTGGATGGATAACTGTGTAAAGCTAAGTACAGTATAAAGCTGGTGCTAGGGGTAAAAACTCGTCCGAGTTAATCCAATACATTTTTAATCCAAAACTTTTAAAGTTGCCCATCCAATAATATTATACTTGTGATTTTTATAATAAACGTGTTCTTTCAATTTAGCTTTCAACCAAAAATAATAATCGAATTCGGCTAATAGGATGAACAGACCGCAATCCCCTTGAAAATAGTTAGAGTTTCTAACGCTAGATGTCACCCTACAAAATAAATAAAAATCCAAGCAAGTTAAAAGCAAAACATCTATTTCTCAAAAGACTCAACGTGCATGACGCATCACTTCAGTCCAATCAAAAATTGCTTGTAATTGTTATTTTCTCTGAATTATTTCAACTTTTGAGTTTAATCCATTTTGTTGAAACGAAAAGCTTATTCCAAATTTTACAAACTTAGTTTTTTTAAACCCGATAGTGCGCATCATTTATGCCATAACTTCTAAACTAATATTTATTTATTACTGTTGTTGTTGATGTTTGTTCTTGCAGATAGTGCCAGTAACCTCTCTTGTGCATTAAATTATTATGAACTTATGTTGAAATATTTATAACGTTGGTCCCAATGCTCCAAAAATTTGACATCCATGAATTATTAGGAATAAATAAGTTTTTAAAATGACATAATTAATAATTGTTTACTATATAATGTTAAGATCTTTACCCTAATTCGATAATTTTTTTTTAGTATTGTTTTTGTTTTATATTTTGATACCAAAAGTATTGTTTATATTACTGTACCTATTTTTCTTTACAAAATGAGTGAGTTATCGTTATTAAAGTTTATTTGTAAGGATTCAATGTGCAGGAACGTGATTCCTATAGGTCCGTCAGAAATAAGTGTTGTATGTTGGGAATGTGGCATAAAATATGATCAGAATTTTTTACAAGATGCTGTACCTGTCTGTAATTATGACGAAATAAAGATGACATTTTTTCGAAGATGTATCGCTCATTTTTTACCAAAGAGAGGAGCAGACCTAGTTAAAGTAAATGGCCTCTCGAATTACTATTGTAAGTTATTGTCTCCTTTATTGACAAATTATGGGATGGACCAAGCTACAGGTCAAGTTAAACTTCTGATTGAAATGAACAAAGGTGATATATTGGATTGTAGCATATTCAAAGATCGTGCGTTTCTAATACATCCTGATCAACTATCAATCACAGGATTTGGTCGGGATATTTCTGGAAGTATGAACTACCTATCTGCAACTCTGAATATTATTAAAGAATCAAATGATGGGGAAGAGCGTTTAGTACCAATATATACAGATGGGGATGGTCACTGTCTTGTTCATGCAATATCCAGAGCACTGCTAGGAAGGGAGCTATTCTGGCATCCATTGAGATGTTGTTTAAAGAAGCATTTTGAAAATAATTTGAGTAATTACCAGGTAATTAAAGCTCTCAATGCAAGAGCTAAAATTTAACCTTTTTATCTTTTTCTTTATTGTTAAATGCAAAATATCTTTCTGTTTTAAAAATTACATCTGGACTGGCTTTTTTTCTGCCAGAAATTAGTGTTGAATTCATTTACAAAAGAGAAAAGACCAGCTGTAATGTAGAGTTGTAAACTACTTCTGATATAATAAATTTAAGGAATAGGCTAGGGCATTATGAAGTAACTGCAACATATGTTTACCTTTAAAAGAAATTCATCCTCAAAAGAGTTACAGAATGGCAGGTAATCATTAGATATAAAATCTATTTTTCAAAGCAGCAAGATTATTTTAAATTAAGAGATATATCCATCAATGAATGTTTTTTTTTCTCAAAAGAAATTTGCATACATGTGATATTTTATTTTTGTAATCTAGCTTCATTTTTTTATATATATATATATTTTATTGGCAGTAAACCTTTTTCAACTGTCAAACTCCATGGAATAATAAAATATAAAGTTGGCCAAAAATTATAAAATTTATACTTCAGAGAGGCAAAAACTAGAAATCCTTTAAAAAATTTTGGGTTGTGACTGAATTTGCTCTTTATAAATATATATATGTTACGCTTTGAAAGCATAAACATTGTAAGTTAGTAGTGTGGCCAATGTTTATTGAAAAAGATACAGGAATGTGAAGAAATAATACAATTTTATTGAAGTAAGAACTGAAGCCTCAAAAATGAGAACATTACAGGCTGGTGGATAGATAGAGAAGAGCCAATTGACCTTGGAACGAGGGTTTTTATATCTTTCTAGACAATATATTTAAATATTAATAGGTCGTAGTAACGTGGAACTGATAATTTTCCTTACTACTAAAGACACATCATTACATTTTCTGAGATAATTAGATCAATATTATTACTTTCTTTGTGGGAAAGGTTATTGCACGTTAGATACAATTCTTTTAACATTACACACACATATATATATAAACTCAGATTCTAAACTTAGTTGCATAAAGCACAATATTTTAACCTAAACGTTGAAAAAGAGAAACTAAAAATCATGGTTTTAAGGAAGATTTTAAGAAAATTATGGTTATTCAGGAAAAAGCTTTGAAAATAAAACTTCCTTCCTGGATATGAGAGTAATTTGAAATGGGGGTGCTGAGTTTGTATGAATGTCATTCTTGAGTTTAATTAAGTAAAAATGAGAGAAGCTAAAAGTCTTTGTCTGGAAAAGACCCTTAAAATATAATTTTATGGAAAATGTAAGAAAAATTATGATTTCAGGAAGAGAACTATCTTTCGATGCTGAGTTTATTGTTTTCTTCTTCCAGAGAAAATTTATTTTTCAAAAAAAAAATTTTTGGTTGACGTGTTTAAAAAAAATAAAAACTCCCATCAATTTTTCTGGGTAAAATCCTGTATTGCTTGGATTGTATCCTGTAAGTTTATCCTCTTAATTATGAAGTTTATCCTCTTGTGATTCTTTGCAGAGTAAGGAAAGTTTTGTATAGTTTTGTAGATTTTAATTTTGTATTATTTTGCCAAAAGGCTTCGAAAGCTTATTTCATAGCATTCCATAAATGATGTCACAGATTTTTCAATGTTTCTGACCTCCTCTTCTATGTTACAACATGTCTCACTTTATTATACTCCCTCTACTCACATTTCATGCTATACCTATTGCATAGACTTATTCTGACATCAGGCCACCAAGTTGCAATTTGCACTTTTTCCCCTTTTAGGATGAGCCTCATTGAAATTTCAGGCATCCAATTGTCTCCAACTGTTTGTCGACTTCTTTGATTTGTTAGTGAGTTTCTCGGTTTAGTTGTAAAATTTTTCCTTTTTGGCTCATTTAAAACTAAAGATCTGGCTGTGGTTTTTCAATAGGGTAGAAATAGGCTCGCTAAAAACTTCAATTTTCTCTCAAAAATAAGCTTGCGGTATTTAAACCAAGATGTTCCTTGCGAAGATTCATTCACACATCAGCCAAGCACAGAATGCTGTAAGCCGATGCTTAAACTTTCCAATTTTTTTTCTTCACTTGGCACTCCAATTCAGGGAGCTAACAATGCCACTCCCTTCGATGCCTAAGTTTCTTTTTCACACCAAGTCACTTATAATTTTTGTTCCTCAACATGTACATCCCAAATCAGCGTGAAAAAGGGGTTCAAGCTTCCCCACATATGCCGGTTATTCATTGAATGTCTGCTAAATCCTGCGGCTGATCTTCCGATGGATATCCATTGATTTCTCTTGGTAAACTGGTGAAATTTTAAGGTGCAAGTAGCGATCCACTTTGTCCATACTTTGATCTTTCTGCTGACTGAAAGATGGTGCATTTCTCTTGCTTGTTGACTATATGCTGGGCACTCATCACTCCTGCATGTTTAATTGACTTTTGTGAGCACTTCAATAATTATTATTATTTGTGTTCATGAAAAAATAATTTGCTGATTTAAATGTTTTATTTTAACCTAAATGTAGGATGTCTCACTTTTGGTTACCACCTTGTAACTAACAGCTTCACAAATCTCCTTTCTCACCTCTAAGGATGATATCAGTCATGAATGACCCCTTGATTGAGTGTCTGAAGGAAATGACCTATTTTGCCAACATTCTTTGGCAATTTTTTTCATCACCAACTGCTTTTGATGCATTTTTATTGGTGCCACGTTCGTCAAATGCCAAAAACGAAATCTAATAATACAATTTTATTGTATTCAAAGTTCAATTGTATTATGGCAATTTTTTAAAAATGTGAAATATACATTTCATTAATAAAAAGAAAACTGATCTATACTAAAGCTTTACAACATCAGGCGACAATTTTGTTTAAGCTCTTTACAGAGTTTCATAAAAATAAAGAAGTACAGACACAAAACATTTAACAGACTAAACACCTATTTCATAAATAAAAAGAACAGATGTATGTAAAATTTTTTCCATGAACTTGAGTGAATTAATAAAAGTAGTTTCAGTCTCATAAATGACATTTTATGAGCCTGGTATGAATGAATTAGATTTTAATAGTGACTATTTCTAATCTACTGTTTTCTCTTTTTTGTATCCAATAGTTTAAATTTTTTCATATTTTTAGGAACTATTTAAAGATTTTGTAGAACCAGAAGATTGGCGAGCAATCATTGAAGAAAGTGATCCAGATTTCAAACCACCCGAAGGAGAGCTGCATGGATTGCGGAATGTCCATATCTTTGGACTGGCTAATGTTTTAAAAAGGCCAATCATCCTTTTAGACTCATTGGAGTGTATGAAAAAGTGTGGTGATTACTCAGGTTTGTTTATTATAATTTAGTAAAAAATTTTATATTTTAATTATAAAAATCGTCAAGGTGCAATAGTTTTATATAATTTTTAAAATTACATTTAGTATTTTTTTTTTATTTTATGAAATTTGGTTTTGATGACTGAGTAAAATTCAATGCAAACTCTCTATCTTAAACTTTTTAACAGAGAATTTAGTTTTAGAGTTTTGTCAAAAGTTTATGGAAATGATGTAGACACTGTATTTATTTAAACTCTGATAACTTAACTGGTTATAATTTGTTTTTTCTATAACTCAAAGCAATACCTATCGAATGTATCGGTTTTAATGATGAAGACTTTTCTATTGTTCTAAGTCCTATGATTTTGTAGTGTTTTTTTCTTTCTGATTTTCATGCCTCATATGTAATTTTTTTTAATAATTTAGCATGAAAAATTTGATTGATGTTACTAAAACATCTCCTTTAATCAAAGCTTCTTATCAATCAATATTAAATAAATAATTTTCATTTTGTAAAACTTTCTGGACAAAACAAATTGTTCTGTTGTCATACATTTAACAGTTAATGATAACTGTTTGTTAATGTTTGAATGGAATGAGGATTTCAAAATTCTATCTATATGAAGTTTGTAAAATATTTATTCTAAAAATTTCCTATGCCATAGAATGGTATCTTTATAACATTTATTTTATTTGCAGATACAAAATATTTTCTAATAATTCATAACTTTTATTAGCTCTTTTTCTGCCTGGATTTATTCCACCTGAAGATTGTAGGGGTAAAGATAATACCTTAAACAAGCCAATCTGTATTGCTTGGAGCAGCTTTAGTCACAATCATTATATTCCACTGGTTGGAGTTCAGAAAAGTTAGTTATTTTTATAAATTGATTTGTAAGTGTTATTAATCCTTAATTCTGTTTAAGTACTATTTAAACATCTGACTCTGCAAAGTTCTTTATTAGTGCAAACTTTACTTTTTAGCTTTTTAGGATGTTTAGTTAGTATCATAATGGAACCATGTTTTCAGAAAATTCTCAGAGCCTAATATTTCCCCAGAGTATAATTTTTTTAGATTTAAAATTCCTCCCAACATTAAAGTGCTTTTTGTTTTAGTTATAATAACTTTGTCAAAATATTTTTAATAGTTTAGTTTTTATAGTATTAAAAATAAATGTAAAGAAAAAAATTTCATTTAATTTTACACAATTCTTCAATAAATTAGCATATGTGAATTGAAATCAATATACAGTGAAATAGAAATTATTTATTAAACTAAATTTAAGGTCCCACTTATTAACTTAAGGACAGCTAATAAATAAACAAAGTTACATATAAAGTTATTTGTGTTACATCTAACATAACAGAAAATATTCTTTTTCTTTCTAGACAGTAAGCTGATATGGCATGAGGAATGAAAAATTACGCTAAAAGAGACTAAAAATGTATATATGATTTTTTTTTAATCAGACTAAAAAAATTTTCAGGGCTGTTTGAATTTCTCTCAAACCTTGTTTGCACAATCTGGCATATTCTGCTGCCATGAATTTAACCTCTGATTAAGTGCTAAAAGTCTTAAACATAATCATTATTTTTGACAACTCAATCAAATTACTTCATGTATAAAAAATTTAATTGAATTTTTTTTACAGCATGCTTTTCCTTCTACTACATAGTTGAATGATTTTGTGAATTTTTTTTTTTTTTACATTTTCTGACATCAACAGCTTTCTTTTAAATGTCTGAATAACTTAACATTTATAAAGTATTTCAAATTTCTTTATTTTAGGACCCCTTCCTGTACTGCCTCGATCTCTGATACCAAAAGTATGGGGAATGCCTCAAACTGAATTTGAAAATTATATAGAATTAGATAACAAAGGGAATTGCGTAATTGCTGGTGACAGAATTTTATCCGAAAATTACATTCAACGTTTAGTTAAAGCTATGGAAACACTCTTTTTAGAAAAGAAAGGGGTTCATCCCATGTTAGTTGCTGATGCTAAGTTATATATTTGCTCTGAGCCTGGTTTGTATATTTATAAATATATTATTACAATTTGTTAAGACCTAAGTCTGTTTCTATTGATCAAAATAATATTTTCAATTTACTTTATGTTCTATTATTTATGGTCTACGTATATTAAGGTTCGGGTTATCATAGAATGGAAGTTTTATCTTTAAGCATGTTCTATCAAAGAATATTAATAGGTTAAGAGCTAAAAGTTCATATCAACAAGCAAATTGTTCTATATTATGTTTATAGAACAATTCTGTTATGTTCTAAATTATGTTTTATGCCGGTTCAATGATAATTATTTTATTTAATGCTATTATAATTCATTGAAAAATTTATAGTAATCATGCTGCTATGCTTTTTAAGTTTAATAAAAAAAAAAAGGACATTCAAAAAGTGGAAGAAAGTGTTGATGATAATTATGATAGATGTAACATTGAAAAAATCCATACAAGGTGTGCTTTCATACATTTAATTTTTTAAAAGCACAGTTGTTTTGCTTCTGCAATTTTTTCGATGGCATGATATTTATTTCAATCTAAACACTTTTTATTTCAATACCTTATTATTGAAATTTTTTAAAGAGGCATTTGTTTTAAAGATTTTTATAGTTGATTGAAATTCTTAAGATTTTATACTAGAACAAATTTCAAATAGGTTTAATTTAGTAGCAAGCCTGGTCTGCAAAGCCACTTATATAAGATTGCATGCCAATGTTTGGGGGTTGAGGAATGTCAGCATACAGGGAGCAGAGTCTACTAGTGATTTTATATATGATGAAAAAACATGATCATAGACTTATTATATATGTCCTTTTATAATTGTTGATTTATGTCCTTATTATAATTGTCCTTTTTTTAATGTTAAGTAATTGTCTTGTAGCAAAATACTCACCTGACATGATAGAAAAGAAAAAAAATAACTCCTTTAATTTTATGCAAAAATAAGTAATGTTATTTTTATTTTAGTTTGATAATGAATATTTAATACTAAAATTACGCTCATTTTAGAAATACTTTTTCTGATTAATACTAAACAAATGATATTTTTTTTAATTTTTAAAAAAATTAATTATTTTTACAAAAAATGTTCTGTTTAATGAATTTTTTGATTGTAAAAGCTAAAATTAATTTTAAAAACTAATGTAAAAGAGATTATAAAAGAAATTTCAAGATTTAAGGCCACAGAATCAATTTAAAAGTTCATTTTCTCAATTTGTGCCTGGAATATTTTCCTAAAAGTTTAGGTGCAATAAGTGAGGAAGAAGGTGGCAAATTGCACTGATTTTTACAAAGTATTTTTTTGCAATGCTGTGTTATTAAACTTTTAATTTCTGCTTCTATTCCTTGCAATGACATGTACAAATTTTCTTTTATTGTTTTGATGAGGAACAATTTTAAAAGTATATGTGTATTTATTTATTTATTTTGACAGCATATTTAAATGTCAAAGTTGAAACTATGATAGAACACACCAAGATTGCTGCAGAAAGAGGCTACTTATATCAATGTCTGTATTGTAAAGCAATGTGTAAATTTCAGCCTACTCCTTCTGTATTTTGTTCTGGAAGTGTAATTCATAGTTTACTTTTTGAAACATATACAAATTTTGACGCTGAAACATCTTATAAAGTACCTGGTACTGGTAAGTTTTTCTTTATTCAACAAATAATTTATTTTTTAGAATTTTAGTTTATAAAAGAAAAAGGTTTAAAATTTGTATTAATATATTTCTTATTTAAGTAAGTATGCTTTAGATATTGATAAGGTTTCTATTACATTTTTTTTATTGACTCTTGACAAGTTACTCCATTTTGATCAAAATAATTGATAGGAGTTTGATAACTGACATAATTACAATAAGCATAATTTTTTAATCAATAATTTTTTTTGATTTTTTCTTGCAACAAATTATAAGTTATAAAAAACAACAACACTTTAGCACATTTAGATGTTTTAGAATTTAAAATAATGTAAAAAAAAGACATCTTTAATAGTTTAGTTAATTGTTTTCTATATAACACTTTCATTTAAATTATGCATTTAACATTATACATTTACATTAAATGATTTTCTAGCTTAATTTATTTAGTTTTACAATTTCTTAGTTAGTTAAAGTGCTCAATCGGTTTAACTTTCGAAGAGCATTAGCCCCTAGAAAATATTGTGCTTAAAAAAAACCAGGATTAATGTTCAGAGGGTTAATAAATCTCAATATATATATATATATATATATATATATATATATATATATATATATATATATATATAATTACTGTTATTATTTTTGATTTGTTTAAAATAACATAATCTTCTACTCTTCTATTAATTATTAGCATCTTTTAGTAGTCAGATCATAATTTATAGATGTGAAGAGTTATGTTGTATGAAGGAAGATGAAATAGTGTGCAAAGTGTGTGATTTTTTATTTATATATTTTTTTGTCGAGATTTTTATTTACTCTAAACAGATATTAGGATTACACCTTTTATTTTTAAATCAAAAATAATAAGTAAAAATAATACTCACTTTGGAAATTTGAATTGAATTTTATGTTCTATTTTTATTTGTTTTTCTTGATTTCATTATTATCTAATGTATTCAAATGAAAATATATAAAAAATTATTTCCTTTCTATGTGTGAAAACGATTTTGTGAAAAATATTAGATTTTGTTTGAAATTTAAATATTAATCAGAATTGGTTGCATATGATTTTTCTTATACTACCGGGCTTCAATAGGCTTTGATTGGAGTTAAAGTTATTTTTAAGTAAAGAAGAGTTTGTCTTTTCTATGATTCAAATTTTTTTTGTCTGTCTTTTATATTTACAAAACAAAATCCAACAAGCATATCAGACTTTTAAATTGTATCCATTAAATTTTTTATTGTAATTTGTTTTTCTTGGTCTCATTATTATTTAATAATAAGTTCAAACTTATTTTCTTTTGGTTTAGATCACAGTTGTAAATATGACCCAGTGAAAAATGAATTTTATCCAGATGTTACAGTGATGAGCTTGCCTAATTGTACAGTGTGTAATAGGTAATATCCTTAAATTTTTCACTTTTTTCTTGTTTAAAGTCTTACTATGTTAACTCTCTTAATCAACGTAAAATTAAAAATCAAAATAACTTGGATTCTTATTTATCATTTGAAGTGAAACTAAAAATCAACTTAGTGTCTATATGTCATTCATATGCATTACCTCGTATTTATTTATTAACATATTCTTCATAATCAAGTGTATTATGTGTAAATTAAATTGGAAGAGAGATTGGATTGTTGAAGAAATCCATTCACAGTGGAATAATTAGAAAAGTTAGTGACTTTAGATATTGATTGCAATGTGGGTTTTTGATTAGGGGATAAGAAATTCTATTATTGTAATTCAATTATCAGATACTGCTGCTTCATTATATATATATATATATATATATATATATATTCACGCTAATCTTGTCACTAGTTTTAGTTCCAGAAATAATTTCAGATTATGAGGCTTAAAATATTTACAAGTAAAATTTTCATAGGCTTTTCCAAAGTTACATTGTTATATTCACTTACGCGCAGCACTACATTATATTAATATCAGCACTCATTGCACCACACTGATCTTAATAAACGTTAGATTTTTAGTATTAGTGTGACAAGATTCAAATCTTCTATAAGTACTATGTTGTTCCAACAATATTAACTAAAAGTTAAATTAAGCTATGTTAAAAAACAAAACATTTTTTAAAATTAATTTATATGATAATTTAAGGCATCTAACAACTAGTAAATAGATTAATATATTTGCTGAGAACCCAAAAATGGAGGTTTATATAAATACGAAACAAAGATGACATTTTAAATGGAACCAGAGAGACTGTTCGATACTTTTTTTAAACATAGGTTATGTCACTAAGAAAATAAACGTCATAGCAGATAGAGGTCATATGTTGTCTTCCAGCTATGTTTCATTATGAATCATACAACATAAAATGTTTTTCTATTAAAAATTGTTTTGATTCTATCTCTGTCATAGACTGTTGATTGCATTTATCCATGTTTTATTTTGTGTGAGGTTGTGTTTATTTTAACGCCTCAAATGTCTGTGAGGTAAATTTATTAGGTATTATATATAAGTGCATAAAGTGAAGTTCTCCTTGGAATGAACATAACAGTCAAAATAATTGCTAGGATTCACACCAGCAATGAAAACTTAATGGTCTAATAGGACTACCTAGATATTTATTTAGTGGTCCAAAAGCTTAATATAGTAGACAAAATTGTGGGGAAAAAATAGACTTTTATGTTCATAGTTTATGTTATGACACACATCAAAATTTTTTAATTTCCACCTATAGCACCGTAAAACTGATTAGGTTCATTACCTCATAATGATTGATTAAAGATTAGTTTTTATTAAAATTAACCAAAAAAAAAAAGCTAGAATAATATTAGTAGATAGATTCAACATAGAGATTAAAATACTGAAACCAAATAAATAAATGAGAAAAACAGAAAGTAAGAACTAACACAGTATTGTATTAAAAATTAATTATTTAAAAATTGTATTTAACTCTAACAATTCTAAGAGAGAAAAGATACTATTTTATTGATCAACAATTATACTGTCTGTACAGTCAGCAAAAAAAAAAAGATATCACCCTGAATAATTTTCGTTCTAATGATCAGATTTTCACGAACTAAGTGTCAATCTTAATGGTTCCTGGGGGTGACCTCAAATATGCTAATTAGTTAGTGCTAACTATTAATTAAGTTACGAAATCAGACACAAAAACGTACTTTCTCTGAATAAACATATGTTTTTTTTTACATATTTGGAATCCAGATACTTGAATTAGGGGGGGTAGACAAAATTTTGAAAAAAATGGGTGGTAAATAGGGTCGCAACAAAGGTTTATATATTTGGCGATAGTCCAGAAAATCGCCAAAAAAAGTCGCCAGCGCAAATGAATATTTTAAGATAACCCATTGACTAATTCAAAAGAAGAATGCTTAATTTTACTAGGTTGCTAAGCAACCAAGCTGTGACTGGAAAAAAAATTGAAATAATGTTCTGTGATTACTCAGAGAGGTTTAATTAATAGTTAATAGAAAATATTTCGAGGTTTCTAGGCAATTGAAAATTTTTAAGCTGATTTCTGTCCAAAAAGCAAATTTTGTTTTATTTTAATCTCCCTTGAAAAGAAAATTTGAATCGATTATAAATTATTTATGATTTTCTAAGTTTTAGAATTTAAATACATAAAAATTTTATCTCATATTATTTAGATTATGTTGTTTCTGCTATATTTATTCGAGGATTTCATACTAAAATCAAATTAACATAACTTATTATGGCTAAATACAAAATTTTAGGGATAATCACTTTTACAGCTTTAATCAAGTCTTCTAGGCAAGAAAGTTTGAAGAAAAAAAAAGTGCTTGAAAAATAAAATGTATATTGTATAGTAATTCTAATGTGTATTCACAAGTTTTTCTATAATTTACGATATTTCTTTTCCTATAACTCAAGGAATTGCTGAATGTTTAGTGGTATTTTAAAAGCATTGAAATAGGTTATGTTTAAGAATAAGATATTGAAATAATATGTTGCATATAGTATGATTCATTGTTTCAAAAATCGCTTCATTCTGCTAGATATTTAGATAACAAGGTTTTCTTTGGATAAAGATGATTAGCAAATAGCATCCTTATGCTTCGATACATTTAGAAACTTACGTTCGCAAATTCACCATAAAATATCGCACAGCATATTCTTCAATTACGATAAACTACATTAACCACCAAATACTGATACTATGATTATTTTTGTTTTCTTATATATATCTGATATGATACTCTCTTTTTAAACAGAGCTTGTAAGGTCCTTAAGATACTGAAAGGGGGGCACGAAAACTTAAAAGATAAAATATTTAATTTCATTAACTCAAAATATCTGGTCTCAAAATTTTAATTTTAAACCGAGTTAAATATAACTTTTACAATATTGATGCTCTTATGTTTTTAAAGACCACATAATTCCTGTTGAAATATGAAAGTGCATATTTTTACTTTAACGAGTGTAAAATCCTTATCAAAATAATGATCAAGACCCAAATGTAAAACAGTATAATTGATGATAAAAACTCAACTGGCTTCAAAAAATATGAAGAGGGAAGTAAAAGTCGACATGTTTCGAGCGTTCAAATATATTCACCCATTCTCAAAACTTGTCAAGCTTGAATAACTTGTGACTTTTATTATTGTGCTCAAAACATGTCTATTTTTATCATCATCTATTAATTTTTAAATCAAGTTTTTATATTTTCAATTCAATTTCTTAGGATTATCTATTTAGTTACACAATATATTAAATTATTTCACTCGATATTAAAATAAGTTTTACTTAAGTTATAGGCATGGGTTCTTAGTTTTAAAAAATAATAATTCGCTATTTTGTAAAAAAATCAATGCAGTAAAATTTTTTTTGCTGCAAGCCTTAACATTTTAATTTAAGGACATAACAAAATTCCGGTTACAATTGAAATTTCAAAAGTCGAATGTGAAAATGGAATGTCCCCTAGCACCAGAAATCGAAATTAAATAGTTACAAGGACAACTATTTTAAACAAGTTAGCGTTTTCCGTCCTACTCGAAGTTGTTTGAAAAGGTATTTTGTATATATAGATTCCAAAGTTTATTCTACAAATATTTTAGGGTATACTTTCGGAGTATTTTGATCGAGTTTATTTTTACACCCTTATTTGCTTAAAATTATTAAATAATAAGCTTAATATAAATTATTCAAGCAACATGATTTAACGCATTTATAGTATAATAGTAAACGGGGCTTCCATCGCATATCCTTAACCTTCATACCGCTATCATTAAATGAATGGAATAAGCTTAGATAAATAATAAAAGTTAATTTTTTCCCCGTTTTTATTTTCAAGGAAATATGTGTCGATCAAACAGATTTCATTCTGGAAATAGCGAAATTATTGAGTAGGTCCCTTGGAGCAATATCATTCTTATCCTCTTTTGACAAAATATAGGAAAAACTGGTTTTCACAGTTCTGTAAAAAGTATGTTAGCCTTCTTGCTTATATGCTTAAATATGTTTACCACGTATTTTTATTAATATTTATAAAAAAATATATACAAGAAACTGATAAATATTTTATTCCAAATCTATTCATACGTATGTATATTATTGTATCAGTTATTGAGAAAAAAAAAAACTAAAAAATATTCACATTAAATAAACACAATCTGGTGTATAATGATATTCTATCAAAAGCATGCTTTTATAAAACTCGACATTCGTTGAATAAAATGTTTTTTATTCAATAAAATGTTTTATTCAAATTTCTTTACTTAATTTCAAATAGATTTTTAGAGGACTAAAAAAGAAACATTGTATTTTATAGTTTTAAAAAAATAAAAAGATTAGCAAACGATTATTAGCGAAAAAAATATGAATGAAATTTTACGCCACGCACGCTAAATCAATTTCTTCGTAAGTTTATCACATTTTAATATTAACCGCCCCATTTAATCATTTTTTCATTGTCGCCAAATTATTTTTTTAAAAATAATTAATTTTAATTTTTCTCATCTTCCAATAAATAAAAACAGTTGAAACTTTAGATTTTTCAATTGAAAAGCATGTAGATTAATATGATATAAAAAAATCCATACCTTATAATTCAAATTTTTTTCATCCTCTCTTTAATTAAATAATAAAAAATAATTAATAATTATTAAAAATTATTTTTTTCATGAAATTATCTTTGGGTAAATGCGTTTTATGAGTTGGTGCAATATTTTTTTGAATTGCTTCATTAGTTTTTAAAATATGACTGAAAACGCAAAAAATGAAATTAACATTAAGGGGTCCAAACTTTGAACCACTCTCCTGACCAAACTATGGGGACCACATTTCCCAGATTGCGGCTACCCCCTATATTTTGAAGATAAGGAATCCAAATATGTAAAAAAATATATATGTTTATTAAGAGAAAGTACGTTTTTGTGTCTGATTTTGTAACTTAAGTAATAGTTAGCACTAACTAATTAGCATATTTGAGGTCACCCCCAGGAACCATTAAGATTGACACTTAGTTCGTGAAAATCCGATCATTAGAACGAAAATTATTCAGGGTGATATCTTTTTTTTTTTGCTGACTGTACATGAATGCAACATACAAATTTGAATTTTCAGTATTTAAATTTTTTTATTTTAGACACTTTCAGTTACTTCATTTAAATAACAGGCATTTGAAAAACACACATGGGAATTCAGTAACATGCGTATAAAAATAAAATTAGTACAAGAATTTTTTTTTAAATGCACCGAATTCTGCATCTATATATCTATTTTCTATAAAAGAAAATATCTGTGATCTATAAAATCTATAATCTATCCAAAAAAAATCTGTTTTTCATTACTATTTTGTATTACATATTTATTTCAATGTCACAAATTATCTTCCTTGCATATGACTTTAGCGCCATTTGTAGCACATTTGGCGACAATTGTCACCATGTTGCAATACTGGCATGAATCCTAAAAATCACTGTAAAGATTTAAGAGTATATTATTTTGAAATAATATATTTTTTCTAATAACTATTTTATCTATATTTTGTATTATATCTATATTATTTATATTTTATCTATATTTACCTTTATTTTACTGTCTCAATGCATCTAGTTAGATCGACACTGCATAAATGTTTATTTTCCCCACGCATCTTATTTGCTAATCCCTGAATCTGCTTACCAATTTTCCTTTTGAGTATTGGTAAAAATTTGCTTAAAATACAGGCTTGTGTTTTATTGAAAAGAAACTTATAACAATTAAAGAACTGCTTTTGCAGTGTAAAACATAGCAAATTTATTCAGTACATGGCAGATAAGCCTGATAAATTTAAGTTAAAACTCTGCCTGTCTTTCAATTTTGAGACCAAATATCTTTTGAATAATTTTATGCATCTGGGAAAAGATGAAGATTGGGACAGAAGTATGCAGCTTGGTAAACCTGTCACAATGAAATTAATAGATTCATTTCTAAAGGAATTGTCCTAATATCTGAAATGGTTATTTATTATATATAATCATATTATTATATATAACCATATTAAATGGTTTATTATAATATTATTCTACATGAAAAAATTTATTTTTTAATAGGATATGATATACTTTTAAAAAATTGGGTGGAATTTCATAATTTTAAAAATTTATTCCTGTTTTCTTATTGCAGTTAAACTGACTGCTATGGTCGTTTTAGCTAAGTGAAAATGTCATTTGTTCTAGTGTTAATTATTTCATAGGTAGAGTCACTAAAATCAATTCATTCTTAAAGTATTAATGCTTGATAATCTAGATCACACAAGATTCTAATGAGGTGTGTCTCGCTTTTGATACTGTTGTTATATTGCTAATGCAATCATATTTAAGTACAGCAATATGCATATAAAATTCAGCAAGTACCCCCAATCATATTCTTCTGGTGCTCTCTCACAAATTTATACCTTGGGCATCTAATTTATCAGTGGTGCCGAAGAAAATTACAGTTTATTGGAATTGCAAATTATCTCCTGTAGCATTTCCTTTCTTTTTATATAATAGAGTTATCAAAACCCACAAAAAAATTTTAAAATGCTATTTTATTTTATTATTTATGTGCTACTTTCCCACAAAGATTTTAATGTTACTTTAGTCTATATTTCTTCTGAATTTTTTTTTTTTCATTCATTACATTATTTTCTTTTCAGTTCAAATGTGCGAAAGCTTAAACCTAATGATACAATATTTGGATTGTCGGGAGATCAAAGTTACACCAACACTAGTTCATCAGTAACTAGTCAAGAAAGTAAATCACTCATGGATAAAATAATGAAATCACAAACTGTCTCTAGTCAAGAAAATAGATTGTTTTTAAATACAATGATGAATTCAGAAACTAGTCTGGACAATAAATCTCTAATAAGAGTACCAGAAAATGACTCTGCAGCTGATAAATATTCCGAATTGTATGTATTATTATTTATTTTTTTTTTCAATTTTAAATCTTCTACTGTCTTATTTGTAAATGTATAATAAAACTCTAATTTATTACATAACAAACAGAAAAAGATTGAATGATCCTAACTGAATTGTATGATCCTAATATGTATGATCCTGATAGATGTATGTTCTAAACTTTTTGAGTTTAGATCAAAAAATGGCCTCCTCCAGAAAAAGGCCAGATGGTGAACATCTTGGAAATTTTTAATATTTTTGTTCTTATGTATTATTTATGTGTGGATTTTTTTTGTTCTTAACAAATTTTAGATGTTGAGATACCACTTAACAGCATAGATTCACAGAAAATTGAGAATTTGCTTTGTTAGATTGGAAGAAATGGTATTTGATAACTTTTAAAGCTTCTTATGATTTTCTTAAAAATTTAAGGAGATAAAATAATGTGGTTTATAATTGTTGATAGTTATTTTAAAATTGTACACTTGTCTGCATTTGGATTTTTAAAACTTAATTTTATTTTTATTTAAAATAACAAAACCTGCTTTGTTAGAAGCTAAAAAAAACTAAGATATTTATTGAGAATCTGAAAACAGGCAATCATACATTACTAAATTGTCTTTGAAAAATTGTTGATTCCAGAATTATATCAGAATAATTTTCCCAGACGAAATAAATTAAAACTCTAGAATAATATTAGCTATATGGCTCTATTTTAATTTTGTGTATTTTACATGTTTCAAAATATACTGCCAAGGCAAAGTGTAATAAATATTCATCATAAATGTATTTGTTAAAATTAAATAACGATGATTGACTGGAATAGCTGCTGGAATGAGGTTCGTGAGAATAGCAGTTCAAATCTAGCTGGCCGAAGACATGTGTAGTAAATGGTGACAGATGCACGTTAAATTTGTCGGGTCGCAAAGTCGTCTATGTTCCCGTAACAAATTATACCTCTAGGGTCATTGAATTGGAGAGTGATCGTTTTCTGGTTCAAGTCAAAATTACGATCTGTGAATGAATGGATGTATGACTCGGTCTGCCCCATAAACAGGTGTGGCAGAATTTGAATTCTTGGCCATAGAAGGTGCCACTAGAAAATATGTTGAATTATTTGATAACTGTGTTTTTATTTCCTCTCTGAGTTGTAGCATTTGTTTCCTAGATAGACACATTTTCCTATTTTATTAAATACTTTTTTTTTACTAATTTTAGAACCTCTAAAATATTTTATATTTAATGACCCATACTTTGTAAGTATTTTTAGCTGGAGAATGGGATCACAAATTTTATTTTATTGGTAGTGTTTTGATTTTATTGGCAGTGTCTGATGATGAATAAAAAGTATTAAAAGGAAAAAAAAAAGCCTAAATTTATGTTATACAACAAATTAGCTGCAAAATGCCATTTTATAATGATTGGCTAAAAATAATTGGTATTGTTTATTAAATAGGTTGGTCTTAGATCTCGAATGGAAAGGAAAAACTGCTCAGTATTCAATATCTCCATCAAACTTCAAAGAGCTTGGCAGCTCAATACAAGATTGTATATCAATTTTGGCAAAAAATATTGCTGCTCAATATTTTCCAAGTATGTATATTCTAATTTATTTAATAAATGTTAAAAAGAAAGTATTGTATCTAATTGTAATAGAACAAAAAACAAGTCCAGAGTAAGAAAAAATTGCCAGCAAATGTTTTTTTTTTTAACCAATTCGAGAAAGTCTCATTATAACTAACCTGGCCTTCCTTTCTCCGAGGAAATTAGCATCGACTCCCTGGATCAAAACACCTGACCTGAAATAGGTTTTTTTTTTAAAGATTTTTTCATGCTTTTTCAAAAACATCAAACAGTATAAAAAATGTAAATACAAAACAGGAATATAAATTAAGAAAAATTAATCACTAAATTGTAATTAAGGAAAACATGTAAATTGTATTAAAAATGTGATTAAGGCCCAATATAATTTTTAAGGCCAAATTAAACAATTTCTCTTGTAGTCTGTGTACAGTTATCTTGCTCAGTCTTAGAAATTTTTCCAATTTGATTTTCATTGTTTACACCTGTATAGCTTATGTGGTACGATAAAACTTCTGTAAGTTTCGAATTAGGCAATCCTTGCATATATAATAGTAAAAAAAAAAAAAAAAAATCCGAAGTCCAGTATTGGTTTTTATTGTAGGTGACAACAAATTTGAGTTTTATATTTTTAACTTTATTTAAATCAACAAATGTAAAAGTAAACACAAGCCATTGAGAAACAATAACACAGGTTTTGGTTTTATCGATTTCAATTCATTATTATTATGTTTTGAAAGAAAAATATGTGTAAAGCAAATACATTTATCTTTGCAAAAAATATACTTAAGAAAAAGAGTAATTGTAGATTATACATATTAAATTCTTTTTAATATCGGACTGTGTTGTAAAAATTGGGTTAAAATCTATTTATATTTTTTCCAGGTGAATCTCAAAATGTTGAATTTGATATGTATGTTAGTGATATGATCTACAATCAAGTTAGTAAATTACCAGTTGATGCGTTGAAGTCACCAGTAACTTCTGAAAAAAATGAGAAAGAGGTAGATGATTTTTTTAATAGTTGTTGCTGTTGTTTTAAGTCATATCTGAATAATTGCTTGTGTTAAATATGTGTATAAAAGAAAAGTTCAAATAATCTCTTTCTCTGTATATATATATATATATATATATAATTTATTTTTATTAATAATTTGTTTTCATAGTTTTATTTTTATTATTAAAGTCCTTTTTGAATTAAAAATCATTGTTGATCCTAAAATCAATTAACAATCAAAGGTAATTTAAATTCTGAAATTTCCAATTTATTGCAAGAAAACATCTTTTGAAAAGAATTGTTAATTAAATTTAAATCCAGGTGAACAAATGAGTGAATATGTATATCTCAGTCAGCAAAAGTTCTTAATATGGAACTTTTTCATCGATAGATGATTTTAGAATTCCCTTAGTTTCATTTCTAAAAAGGGAGTGTTTATTTATCTGAAGTTTTTTATAACAAGATTTTCAAACAAGCTATCTTCTTGTTTTTTTTTTTTTTTTTTTTTTTTTTTTTTTTTTTTTTTTAAGAAAACTTTTATTATAAAGAATTTTGAGTTTAAAAACATGTAATTTGTTGTAAGTATAGAAAAATGTTTTGGTAAAGTTTTCTAAGCAATTTCAAATGACAAAGATTTTTTTGTAAAGTATTTTTTGTTCTTCTAAATCTGGTGTTCTTAAGTTCCTAAAATCTTATTGAGCACCTTGTAATGTACTTTTTGTTTATTTTTAATAATCTATGCTTGATTATAAATTTTTTTAAATGGTTTTTGTTATTTGACTTTTTTAACACTATCTTTCTTTTTTTTGTGAGGGTTTGCTTTCTGCATTGCTTGCACACATTTTTCATATTCTCTTCCTTATTTACTGAAAATCCAGATAAAAAATTTCAAGGAATGGCATTGTATATTTAATTTCCTTGTTTTAATTTTCAATATTGAAAAAAAAAATTTATAACTAAATAAATGAGATGATTTGTATGAACTTCATAAAAAATGAGTTTCGTATTATTATAATGTATTCCAAAAAATTCATTTTGTGTGCTCCAAGCACTATTTTTTCCACTTTTCATTTAAAAGTTTTATGAAAAGCTTTTTATGAAAGGATATGTTTTTCTGCTAAATTTGGAATTTTTGGAAAGATACTGGTTCGTAGTTCAAATCATGCCTTATATTTATGCAATAATATTTACTTAGCTTATTCTATTGCATTTGTTAAAAAAATTGTAAAAACATGCAAGTTTTTCCATAAATTAAAAATTCATTGGTGTATTACATTTAATTATTTATTATAATTTAATGTATTACATTAAATGTAACTTTTATATTAACTAAATTCGCAAAAATTGAAGATACTTTACATTCTTTAAATGTTTTTATTAACCTTATTTTATTCATATTAGCATTTACTTAATCTATATTACTATTGATTTTGTACAATTTCTATGGTTTTTCTGTGTAACCCAAGAAATTTAAAAACTAAAGTTTAACTTTTACACTAACGTTTCTTTTTATTTTGGAATCTTTATTTTTCAGTAAATTTTTTATTTTAATTTAGGGGCAAACCTTTATTTTTTATGTATGGATAAACTTTTTTTTTCCTGGTCAGTAGTTAAGTTTAAAGTAATCCTAAAAATATTGTTGCTTATGTCAACTGATGGTTCATGTTTTCACTGAATTATGTAATGCTTATTTTCCTGTTTAGAGAAGTAAATATTAAGCACAGAATAAATTTACTGAATAAAAGTATGAAATAAAGTTGTTAAATTGCCATTAGAATTATATAGTCTGCAACTTTTTTTATATAAGTTTATTTTAAAATTTTATGTTTTTCACAATTTGTTCATAACTCCATTGTTGCCTGGGATATGCCTGGTTTAGATATAAATCTTAGATATATTCATAAAAGAATAATAATTTTTTATAAAAAATTTGAGGTTAAAATTACAAGAGATGTGTATACCTACATATGTATGCTACATAGTTTAATACTTTTTATAATAACTGTACAGATATTATAATAGATATATAGATAATCTATTATAATACCTTGTATTTTATATGTAACAAATAAATTTTAAATCATTAAACTGAGATTCTTATAGCTAGACTAATTAATGACCTTAACTAAATACTTATTTAATATTTGTAAAGATGTAAATTTTTTTCTTCTTAATACCAGTATCAAATACTCTTTGGTCATGAGCTTTTGATTATTCTCAATGATTAGACATGGCATACTACAAAATTTAAGATATAATTGCTTCAAACCAGCCAAAATTGATAAATTAATTGATCTTTATTTAATTTGTCATAAATCCCCATAACATGAATATGGTGTGTAAGAGCATGCGAAATGTTTGATTTTATGCTTAAAATTAAAATATTTGATAATCATAGTAATATTTTTATTTTATTTAGATTATGACCGATGAGTCCTCATCTGGGTATGCTAATACAGTTGTTTCTGAACCGCAATTGGTAAAAGTTGTGACATCAAAGGGACAGCAAGTAGGGAAAAAAATTTTATGTCAATATTTGAAAGAATAGTTTAAATTTTGATATTAAAGGAAATTATTTTTTTCCCTTATTGTTGAATTTATTTTTAAATAAAAATGAGTGTGAGACATTCAGTGATCTGATTACTGTTCAGTTCATCCTAACTGTTCTAAAATAGGCATATTTGTCTAATATTTATTAAATATATATTCAGTATTAACTAATTTCTAATTACCTGATGCCAGGTAACTAAATTCGGTCAATTACAATGCAAATTTAGTGCTGGTTGATTTTCATTTATGATAAACACAACTACATTAAGATCCATAAAAAAATTAAAACTATTTATGAAAATAATACTAGTTTTAGAAACTCCAATAGTTTATCTATTTCTAACAGAAATAACTTGTTCAGACTTGATAGGTTTCAATGCATGCAAATTTTTAACACTGATTACTTAGTAATTAAAAATGAAAATCTAATAGAACACATTGAAAGCAATATTAGTTATATTCTCAGCATTAACTTATAAAGAGAGAAAGATCATAACCTTTTTAAAACTGTTATATCTTTTTTTAAACTAAACTGATAAAAAAATGAAATAAAAAAGTGATAATAAACAGGTATTATTAATATTACAGCTTTGACCTGTGTATAGAAAAATGTAGTTTCATGTATCCTTGACTTAGTTGCATTTTTAAATAAACTTAAAGAAAATAAAGGAAAAAGTTTTTCTATCACTGGTACTAAGGGTTGTTTTTGCACAAAGAAAAATTCATTTTGAACACTATCCGTGCTTGTAAATCAGGTATTATCATCAAACTATTTTATATGATTGGATAAATATTTATTAACTCATCAGATTTCATTTTGGAAGGAACACAGACTCGGGAAATAGTGCAAACCTTTTTTATTTTTACTCAACAATAAACTGATTTGGGAACATTTTATTATATTTCCAATACAAACAAATTCACGCTTTTATTGAAACAATTTTGAATAAAAAAATTAGATGTTGATACCTTTTAATTATTTCTGTAATTTATTACTTGTTGGCTCAATAAGTTTAATTTTCTAATGATCAGGTTAGGGTTATCTGACTGTTGCGTTAACCACAAAAAACTTTCGAGTATCATTGATATTAATAATTAAATATTTATAATCTAAACATTTTATGCTTTTATTTTGCTCAACTTCTATGTTATGGATTTTACTTTGTTAGTTTGTAATATTTTGGCAATCTCTAAGCCAGTTTTACATAGTTTATATTGACAACCTTATTTGTTTTTTGTTTTTTTAGTATTTGTGTTTAAATTTATTAAATTTTATCTTTTTCCATGCTAAATTTAGGGAAATCTTACTTTATGCAAAGATGGAATTTCATATTTCCAATTGCAAGAATGGATAGTTACAGAATTTAAGATTCCTGCGAAAAATCAAAAAATAAAATGGGGCTTCCCGCCAAAAGAACTTGAACTTCCTAATGATGTTTATACACAAAACCTACCATTGAAGCATGGTGACCGGTTGATAGTAGAAAATGTCAGCCTTAGTGTTTCAGAAAAGAAAAATTATTTGAATTGTAAGTTGTTGTTTTTTACTTTTTATTTTTATAATTCTCTTATATTCTTATTTGTTATTCGGGGCTAAGTTGAGGGTTAACCGCAGATGAAAAATTTCCAGGTAAGGTTTACATAGTAATTTTTATACACCAAGCATGGAAACATGGATTAAACAATCAAAGTGATATCGCTGGTTATAGCATAAAAGTAGCTTCATTCGGATTATGCTAATCATATGACTTGCAAGGAGGAATTCAAGGTCTACAATTCGGTAATGCATGGATGTATATTAAATAGTAAAATGCTTCTATGATTTGGTGAAAGAATAGTGCCTCGTTGCATAATATAATTTTAAATATTTATAATTATAGAGTTATCCCTCAGAATAAAAAAAAGGCAGGGTGCTTCCATTCTGAAAAGGGCACTTTGAGTTTTGAAAGGGCACTCACTTAACCTGTAAAAATTTATTAAAATATGTAATATTATGTAATAACTGAATTTCACCCTTGTCAATTTTTAAATTACTCTTTTATACTTATTTATGTATTTATTTCAGCAAATAATTCTCTCTCATTATCAAAATAAGAGAAAAATTTGTAGTTTATAAAAATAATTAAAAGCAAGGTAAAAGGCAATCCTGTGCATTTTTTTTCTTCAAAAAAGTAAACTAACAAAAAATGATTAATAAACAACTTGAAAGCTTTTTTTTTATAATTTAAACTGAAAGTCATGAGAAAATAAACATTTAAAAGTGCATTTTTTTAAAAAATATTTATTTAAAAAATAATTTTAAAATTTAAAATCACTTTAAAAATTTATTAATATTTACCCTCCAAAAAAAGATACTTATAAAAATTTAAAAATTTTATAATAATCCTAACAAAGTAAATATTTGTAATAGTAATTATAATTAAACCTATGAACACACATAATTTAATTGTGTGTAATTGTTATTTAGTTAGTGAATTAATTTTTTCAAAGTGACATATAAATAAAAAGATAGTGTTTTTAAGGGATGGTGGCTTATTTTTACAAAAAGGGCGCATTTCCTTGGATCAAAGGGCAAGCAGGGTGGGCTGCCTTTCAAAAAATTCTTCAGGAAAACACTGATAATTACTGAGTAATTAAATTAAAAAGCTTCCGAAATAATGAAATAATTCTATGCATAAGCTTATTGTTGTTGAGAATAAATAAATGAATTTTTGACCTCTAAAATCTAAGAAAATGGCAGCAACTAAGAATATATGAGTTCAATGGCATAGCTAGGTGAACAGTGAAAGGTTTGGGTTTTTAATGTTACATTTACTTTTTTTTTCCTTTGGTCTACATTGATAATAATTGCTCACCAGTATTGATTCGGGTTTTATACATTTGCCGATGTGTAAAGACCTTATTGCCAGTATGAAATTTATTTTAATGCATGCACCATTGTTGGGAAATAATATTGGTTGTATTATAAAAGTTTTATTTTTCAAAAAATAATAAGGGAATGATTTTTAATGAAAAAAAGGAGTAAATTCTCATATGTTGCAAAAAAATTAATTTAAAGTAGATTAGAGAGATTTTTAGCTCATGGGAAAAGACATCAAAGTAGACCCTCGTTAAGATGGATTAACTGTGTTGAGATTGACCTAAGCATTCTATATCCTGGCCACGACTATGGAGACGACCTGGAGAAGGCCGTGACCCTGTTCAGGGCAAATCAGCTACTGAAAAAGATTAGATAGTGTTACTTAAAACTTATTGTATAATACTTTTTGAATGAAAATTGAGAAAACACAAACAGATTTGTAAAAATATTAAAAAAAAAACAATTAGTATAAATAAATTTGTTTAGTTTTATTTTGAATTTTTTTATAAAAAATTTTTTTTTTGCTTCTTTTTACTTGTTTTTTTTATTTTTGCATCTGTCTTAGTTCATCGCACCGTGTAATTGCATTCTTTTGTTGTATTTAGTAACACTAGATTTGTAAGTAGATAAAGCATTGAAAGGAAAAGAAAAATTACTAAACCCATTCAAATGATATTATGTTAGTACATTTAAACTGAGTGTTTTAATTAAAGTTTATGTATTTAAAATATTAGTTATGACATTTTTTCTAATATAAAATGTATTGACTGTTCATATTTTACATTTCTTTTTTCAATTATTTTCTAGCTGCACCTCATAATAGCACATTTGACTATCAAAATCTTGCCGATTCTACACAAAAGTTTTCGTCTGACATATTGTGGAGAGTTGCTGTACACGAACCTGATTTATTCAAAAAAGGAGGTTCTATGTTTAAGACAGCAGCTGATAAACATATTTTATGTGATAAAGACCACATCACGCTACCTTGCTTTCCTACTAAAGTATGTTAAATCATTTTGCAGCTTTATAAAAAATAGGTTTTAGTTTGATGTATGCAAGCAGTTAGACTACATGGGAGGTTAGAAAAAAATTAATTAGGAAATTTTTATTTAACAATATTATAGTTACATATACCAAAGAATTACTTTTGTGTATTTTTAATGAGTATTTAAATATAATAGTGTAGCCCTTCACTATATTGCTAATTGTTGCAGGACAACAAAAAAGTATGAAACAAGGAGAAGGGCACTTCTTATGTTTAATCAAATTCATATTTTTGTTTTACATATTTTTGTTTCGCTTGATTTTGTTTGATCATATTTTCAAGCAGCAATAATTGGAACAGAAGCTGATTTAGTTGGCAAAAAATCGGTATAATTGGGTAATTTTGCAAATAGGTATGGCAAAACTTTTTAGATAACCCTTGAATAATAAAGTAATTTGTGTTGTTTCCATTTTTCCTTTCTTATATCTTTTGACAATTTAAATTTTTTGATAGAATGATAAACGAGACCTTGTTGCTTATTCTAGGCATGTTTGAAAACATATCCTATACCTATCAAACTTATTAGAAAATTTGTATGCGTATTCTAGTATGTGTTTAAAAAAGTGCAAGGAAATCCATTACCGTAGACTAGTGGCGCACAGCCTTTTTGAATGAAGGACCATTTTTACTGTGAGTTAAACAATGAAGGGCAGCATGCCCAAGTATTTAGACATGTTGACGTAATTATGGTAATTTTTATATAAACATCAGTAATTTAGGAACTTAATAATTTTTTATCAGTGATATATTTGCAGAAAATTAAATGATTTTAAATAATGGAATTCATTCAGAACTGAAATACAAACACCAAATTGATGCTTAAAAAAATTTCCTACTTGTCAAAAAACAAATTTATCGAAATAAATATAGCCACGAAAAGGTAATGGTTTTTTATAATTTTTTATATGCTACTTCATTGTTTCATGTATAGTTTTCTATGTTCTATTCCTTATTAATGTTTTCTTTTTTTCAATACTTTTATTTTTTTTCTACAGAGGTTTTGTTACAATGCTTCTACTGAAAGTCTAGAACTTTGTGTGAAAGCCTTAGGACATTTTCAAATATGTGGTGATATTGATGACAGAATTGAGTGTGTCCGGAGAGGACAGTTTGTTCCAGGTTTCAAAAGATGTCCTCAAATTGGTGGACCATCGAAAGAAACTGTCGTGACCCGGCCATTCCGTAAACCCATTACCTCTTCACCAGAAGAAGATCGACCGTATTTTCGAAAAGGACCTGGATTTTCTGTGCTTTCAAAACCATCTGAGAAAATGGATTTCTCTTAATATTTATTATTATTATTAGTATTTAGAGTCACCTGCAAAAGATAATGTGTATAAACATCATATGTATATAGGGAGTAATTTTCTTTGATTTATTTTTGTTATTTGTGGATAAATTTGTACAAATAAAATATTTTTGTCAAAAGAATGCATATTGTAAGATATTTTCATATTTTGTGAGGTAAAATAGTATTAAATTCTTGATCTAGTGTTTATACATTTTAATTATGGTCCCATGTTTTTTTCTTCTTTTTTAATGTATGTATTTCTTTACATGAATTAAAAGAAAAAACCTTACCCTGGTTTAAAAGGGTGTTCTAAATGCTTCCCAATTAAAAACGGGGTTCATATACCTAAGGAAAAACTCAAGAGGATTTAAATTAGCTTAAAAACCCAAGGAAAAGTGGCGATGAAATAAATAAATAAAAGGAAATTCCTTGATAAAAAGCTGTGAATAAAAGAGTTATAATCTTAAAATTAGAATTTCGAGACTTTTTTTCATTTTTCTTTCTGTCTTATTGTAATGTTTGAATATTTTTCTAAAATGCAGTCATTGATAAAGATTTTTACCATGCTTTGAAATATAGATAAGAATTTTTAAATTTTCCTAAGTTTGTTGATGGAAATGGTTTTTTGTTTATAATCATTTCAAAACTTGTGAATTATTTACCTATGCATCAATATTTTACTATATAATGACATTGCAAAATGCTATCAGATATTACTTAGGAATGCATAAGATTTGCAACGAAATTAGGCCTATTAACTTTTAAAATTAAATTGGTGTTTTGGTCTACCAATGTTCTCGTGCGTTGTTGATGTTGTGTATGTCTGATATGTTGTGTTAGTGTATTATTTTTTAGAATTACTGCTCTGGTAAATCAATGAATTTTTTCTCTCCAGAAATTGCATATAAACTCTGTATCAAAGTAATTAAAATTTATAATCAAACAGTTAAAAATATTAAGCACTCTGAAATTGGCTGTTTCATAGTTTTTATAAGTCACTAAATCAATCCAAGAGCTAAATAACTCCACCAAATGTAGCCTTGTAATTATCCTGTCCAATTCAAAAGACAAAGAAACAGCTGAATCAAATATTGAGACAAAATTCATTTTTTTTGTGTTACTTACAAAGGAGCACTTTGCAAAATTCAGGGAATATTTCTTTAAGTAATCCACTATTCAGGTTATTATTTTTTTAATGAAATTCCTTCCTTTTTTTGTTAAGCAACCAGAAAAAACTTCATAAAATTTTTTGGATTTTCCCCTTCGTTTCTCCATGGATGCAGAGTAACAAACTTGTCAGAAACAATTTTCCCTTAAACACCATACAGAACATATCAAAAACCATTTTATCTATTAGAAAGGAAATTGTAAGAATATATAAAGGTATTTAAAGTTATCATCAGTATCCACACGAAGAAAACTACAGTTTTCATTGTGACAATCTACTCAGACCCTACTTAGGATGCTTTTCTAAAAGTTTCTTCTACTTCAACGGTGCCCCTGGTTCGAATCCCAGCAGTGGTTGATTGATACAGATTTTACTTCTCGTTCATTCCGTCCACAGTTCTGATGTAAAATATTATTAGTGGATCATAGGTTAAAATCCCTTAGCCACCAGGTTAACCGTGAGAGGTTTTTGTGGTTTTCCTTTCCATGTAACGGAAATGTGGGTTAGTTTAATCAAAAAAATTTACACAAAGATTATTTTGTCCCAATGATTTATCCAGGAGTTCCCTGGACTGGGTTTAAAATTACAAGGCTACGGAGTTGGACGCTGGTAGTTGTAATTTCAATATTAAGTCGCCTGTTCAACGAGGGTAATAAATAAATAAGAAGAGTGAATTTTTTCCATCATTTTACCTTTAATGATCTAAAATTAGGTTTTATGTCAGACAGTTAATTTTGCACTACTGGAGCAGTATTTAACTTTTTTTTTATTTTGTGTTTGCAGTATAAGCTATAAATGAAAAAAATTAACCCAGTTATGGTTTTCATTAAAAGGAAAGTTTAAAAGAATTGCTTCAAGTGTTGAAAATGGTTAAACCTGTGAAACATATTTTTTTATCAACAAATATAGGTATCTTAATTTGAAAAGCATGATAGGTATTACTAATGCAATTTTTTATAGATGTGTGTCTTTTTTAATATTTATCTAAGACATTGTTATAAAAAAAATATTTTCAATGACTAGATTACAATAATTGCATTGAAAACTTCTTTGCTTTAAGGCTTAGCGTGGGGGGTTTTGTAGTTTTTTTCTATGTAATGCAGGTTAGTTTTGTCAGAAAGTCTTCCGTGAAGGCTAGTTTGAGACCACAATGGCCTTTTCTTTATCCAGGAGCTCTTTTGTCTTCTGGGTCTGGTTCAGAATTACATGAACTGAACGTTAAACTCAGAGAAGATGGGTTGGCTCTACAATGCCGGTTATAAAGTAAAAAAAAATTTTTTTTGAATAAATGAATTTATAATAGTGTTTTGAAATTCTTTCATGTTGTCAATTTATGTGGAACATATAGTTTTCTAATCAATTCCAAGTCCTTTAATTTATATTTTATTCTATTATGCGTAAAAAATTGTTTCTTTCATATTTTTATCTACTGTTTATTCTAAAAATGTTTTTGTCATACATTATTTACTGATTATATTTATTGTTTATTTTATTCTGTAATATTATTAGTTCTGCTTTAAATAGTGAAGGGATAAAAATCTACATTAATGATACTTTTCGAAATTTATTCTTTCTCTTAAAAAGAAAAATGATACATGTCATCCATATAAATGTGTAGTTTATACAACCTTAAAATAAATTTAATTTCAAGAAAAATGATGAGAAATTTAAAGTAAATCGCAATTTACTTTACAAATTGTTTCTTTATCTTCATTAACACATGATATCTTACTGTACATAAAAATCTACTGATGGTGTTGCAGTTTTCCATTGTTGTCAATACATTTTTTTTGGCTGAAAAATAACATGGTAGAATCCAGTTTTCCCACATTAATTTTCATATTGGTTTGGTTGTCATCAGCTTAAAATTGATATAAGTCATAAAGTTATTGTTTTCATATAAATATTCATATAAATGCTGAGCTGTAAGCTAATGCAAAGAGCTCTTCCTCTCCTACAATCTAAATATTTTTTTCCCCTAATTTAATGGTTAAAATTACCTCTACTGTTATTGTTACGTTTTTAATTTTGTTTGATTTCTAATTTAAGAGTTTAGGAAGATTGTTTTTATTTTTGTTATGATTAGAATAATGTAATTCTACGTTGCATTTTAAGATAAAGTTATTTAAATCCGTGTCTGAACCTATTAACCGTTTTACAATTATTATCTTTTTGGTGTAAATTACATTAATATACTATTATAAATTAAAGAGGATCGTTAAATGATTTAGAACTTAACTTTCAGGTTCATGCACAAAGTGAAGAATGCAAAAATTGTATTTAAAATGCATTCATCCGTTTGGTGACCAAAAATATTAAATTACAGTTGTGAACTCACCAAATTTGTTATAACAATATACTTTTAATTTTAAATGTTATTTCAAAAAATGATTATTTGGAAAAATGATTTATGTTCACTTATTGATCTTGATGGTATCATAAGGGAAATATTTGTATGTGGGAAGTAGAAGCACAAGTGTTCTTTTTAGTACATATATTTTTAGTTGAATAATCTCAACTGTTTTATGCCAGGAAACGGCAATAATTGTGAAGCAATCATTGGTTGGTGAGCGTCAGCGATCAGGAAGTTTAGTCCCCTAATTCTTAAAGAATTAAGATCTAAGCATTTCATCGAATTAACGCAGGTAACCAAACGATTATAAAAAGCTTCATAGAGTAAATTAAAAATAAGGAAAGAAAACAATTAACTCATCAATCTAACAAGTAGTTAAGCTTTCTGTTAAGCATGGCGCTAAAAGCCATTTAGGCAAATGTTGCCATTTTACAACGCATTGGAAAAAGAAGAAAAAAAACATCTCCAATATATGCTTAATATTTGAGTTGAAACTCGTAGCAGATTTCTCTGTGGTCTTCGAATATAAAAGCGGTATTAACTGTACCATTTTGGGCACATGCCTTAACATATGTGAATAATTGTGATTTGATTACCGACATATTGGTGTCTGAGCGTGTGCTCCACGTCATCTTTAAGACCCAAACTGTTATTTAAAAGGTTTGTTACGTTATTATTTATTAGATGCATTGATCTCGCCAAGACATTAGATAATTTAGAAGTTTCCATTTTTCTTTTATAATGAAAGTATATCTCATTTTATAAATCTTTGTGATCTAAAATCCTTCAAACTTAGTTTAAATTTCGATGCATAATTTTAAAATATAAAAATTAAATGTTTGGAATATTTTTTATAATTGGGTACTTGCAACAGAAAAGGAATTCCGCGGAAGTAACATGGCTGTGCCTAATCACGTGATTGTGCTTATTGGATACCTGCAGACAACGATACGCGTGTGTATCGAACCTGATAGGCTGCAGAATCGGGGGCATAAACTAATGCCTCGATTTACCCACGCGTGACGTCGCTTGCGTTGTATTATTAAAGCACCGTCTTGTGATACAGCCAACTGATTTCAGAAGTCTTTTTGAGTTGCAGGTACCCAATTGTTAAAATTTGGTGTTAAATGGGTGCTTGAAACTCGAGAAGAATACCGCTGAAATAACATACTCGAGTTTAATCACATGAATGCTGTTAACTTTGGTTTATAATCACGCGGAATTGAACTTCTGCAAGCGATCTCACGGTGTGTGTTGAGTCTGGCTGATGAATCGTGGCATAAACAAATGCCGCGATTTTCTCACACGTGACTTCAGCTGTAGGAGTACTAAAACTCGAAAAGAAGAAAACCTCTGAAATCCGCTGGTAGTGTATAAACAAGACGAAGTTCTAACGTCACTGTTAGGCTTAATTTATAATCACTTAGAACTAATTTTCGAATTAGATTTAATTAGGTACCTGCAAGCAGTGTTACGCGTAAGTGTTGAATCTGATTGACTGCACAAACAAATGTTGCGATTCAGCATCTAATTTGTTTGATACTCACCCGTGACGTCGCTTGCAGGTATTCAATTACTGCGGGGTTATTAAAATTTGGTGCTAATTTTAACTTTCCTGCTTCGTTTTCTGAGTTAGCAGATGATGAATCATAGGTAATAGTTAATAAAACTATTAAAGAATCTTACTTTTTTTTCAAAATAAATTATTGCAATCAAGCAAATAGAATGATATTTTTTCCCTTCAAAATTTCCAAAAGTTCATCAATCTTAGAATACATCTAAAAAGAAAGACTAAAAAATAATCAAATTTATATTAATTTTTTAAAATTTATTTAAAAATGATGTTTTTTTTAAATAAATAATTTCCAAAACAAAAAAGAAAAATTAAGGGGAAAAGGACGACTTTTTATTATTTATCTCTCAGTTCTGTTCTTTTGTTACCATAGCAACGCTGTAAGTTTTCTCTAGAAATGCTTTTCTCTAGATTTTTCACTTGCTACGCCGAAGATCAAAGGTAGATGTAAGTATTAAAAAAAATGATGTTTAATCTTAATTTGCGCGATCCTAAGTTTTAAATTAAATGCTATTAGCTGTAAGAAATGCCTTTTGGCTGAGTACTTAAGTATTTTAGTTATAAAGTTAAATAGTTTAGGTTAAGTATTTTAGGTGTGCTGTTACAAAGCTTCCTAATTTTTTCCCATTGCTTTTTTTGGACTCACAAATTTGGAAATGTTTAAATACTAACGCTTTAAAATTATTTTGCAGTTTATACATAAGGAACATGTGATGCTTATATGATAATTATAAATACTAATCATAAATAACATTTATAATTTTGCTAATTTAAACAAATTGCTATATTAATTTTCAGTAAAATCTTTGACTGAAGTTTAGTACCAAAAGCAAATATTTATTTTTTAAAAAAATGAAACAATCTCAGAATTTGAATTCAAAATATATTTATTCAGATATAATATTAAGTATGTTCATTGTAATCATGAGAATATATAATCAATTTGAGTGACTTTATTTAAAAAACATGAAATACAATTGGCATTACTTTTGTATTGAATTATTTATTTGCCAAGTTATTTTAAAACTTGAAAAAAAAAATTAGCCATCAATTTAAAGTTTTTTTTATTCTTAGTACAAGAACTAATGCTTTAAAATTTAAAAAAAAATTATGCTATTTTTGAACGATGATTCAATGTAATCTAAATTAGATACTGTATTATACAAATTATATCAAGTCATATACCAGGTATTTATTATTACAGTACATATTACCACAAATAATTAAACATCTTTGGCGTCAATAATTGTTTGGCGATAAATTTTTTAAGGTCTTCCGAAACGAGTATTACCTGTATCTTTGCTTCCTGATTAAGTTAAATTTACTTAGTCGCAGTTAGCAGAGCCAAGACAAAATCAAGTTCTGTGATCTCATCAGAATAATTCATCATCCATTTAAGTATCAATAAATTCAAGATTTTACAAAAACTTTTTGATGTTTGAAAAATGAACATGGAGTTGACTTTTGAGAATATGTCTATCGATTCCACTATCAATTAGATTTGATCACCAACATAATTATGATTAATTTCGACCGGAATGTCAATCCTGTTTTTTTCATGTAATATTACAAGATAAAAAAATAATTATAGGAAATGCAATGGGGGAAAAAATTAACGTAACATGTTTAGTACTGTATCTCTTTCCAAAATAATAATAATGATGATGATAACATAACATGTTTATATTACATCACTTTCTAAGCATTGACGTCTTGCATGCTTGTGGGGGGAAAAAAAACTCCTTACCATTATTTTGCCATAGAATTGGAAAAAAACAAAAACAATGTAAGTGCTTTACGACTGATTCATAAAACAAAATTAATTTTCGAAAAATTTTTTGCTATATGTAGCTAACCACACAAAGAAGCCAAATATATAAAAATATCAATTTTGAATTTTTTTCCCGCTTATGTTGATTTTTCAATTGCACGGCATGAGTATGAGTAGCAATTATTACTACTGCCGTAAAAATGATTAGCAAATTTTATTAAAATTAATTAATGGAGAGGGAAAATTCTTCAATAACAAGTTTTGTAACATTATTTAAGTTACCAACTATCCAATATTTTAATCACCCAATTCAGTTCTCTAGACGAAAATTGAATATTACTTGCTAAATCTAATTGGAACAATAGAGAAACGAATACTGGTTATATAGACGTTCCTTGTAGTCAAATAATTTGTTCCTAATTGATGCTTTACGATTCCAGTAGGTTTATCCAACATATAAGCAGTTGTAATGATATTAGTACCTTCTTTACTTTGTTTGACATCAATACTGACTTGTTAGATTTAGATAAAACCTAGAAAAATTCTTTTAGACGTCATAAGCAATCTTTATTAATTCTAAAATATTTTTATTAGTTTTGAGCAAGTATCTATTCTTAAAAGTGAGTTTTTTTTATTATGTATACCGTCAAAATACGTTTGGTGTGTTTGTTACGTACTGTATGTGGGTAAATACAGTATGTACTACTGTACTTTCTCATGGTCTAAACTTGAATGATCGACTTCATAGCAATGAATGTAAATTGTCAGTCTAAGAACAATCGTTGCTGGTTCCAATGCTGTGTTCAAACTCTGGGCTTGACCTTAGACCTTGAACGTTCCTACACTAGCAAATAATGTCTCTCATTGCAAAATTATTTCACAAGTTTTCTGTGCCTAAGTCGGAAATGTGTAGTTACAATACCCGGTGCAAACAAATTAAATTCTTTAAGATTCAGTCCATCTTGACCTTTTTTAGAGCCAGGTTTCGTACGAAGTCATAAAGATCAATCTTCTTAATTAAACTTATCCCTACCTTCTACAGATTTGCAGTTAGGCTCTAATATGTTGTTGGAGAACTTTCTTCTTGCATTTCTTCATCTACAGTAAGTTCTGTAGGAATAATTGATGTTGGATAAGCGACGAAATCATGTGGAATTGGTTTAGAACTGAAGTTACTCTTGGATACTTTACAAATACACGAGTTTTGTAAGAATTGTAATTAATTGACGCCTGCCGTTAAGGTCAACAATTTTCTCATATGACGCAATTTTTGCATGATGTTGTAGGTAAAATTAAAGAAAACATAATGGTAAGAAAAGTCAATGAATGCGTTCCTTGAAAATTAATTTTGGTCAATGTATTCGAAACCTGAGGTGATGGAGCAAAACAGTTTCAGATATGAAATCAGCATAACAAACTACAAGAGAAACGGCAAACACCACGATATATATTTATAACTACTTGCTTATCAGAAAATGAGTATCAGTATCAGTACTCTTTAATCAGTAATCATCGAGAAAATGTTAAATTGTAAATCATAACACCTAATACTATGTAATTTTAAATAACAAAATCTGGTATTTGGGTGAAATTGCTTAAATCACTTCTGATAAATTTTCAGGAACAAGAATTTTTAAATTTTTTTTAATTAAGGGACTATATGACTGATTTTCTTTGCTATTTTGATTTTATAACTTAAAATTGCTTAATTTATGAGGTTGTAATTTTCTATAACAATTAATTGATTGAACAATAAACAAACTATTAGAAAATTATTATTATTATTTTTTTGCGTCAAACTTTATTTTTATAATGGGTGCAACTTTTTTTGATTTGCGAAATTAGTTTATAAGAAGTAAAGAAATATTTTATTGTTAAAAATAACAATGTGGGTCCAAAAGCTTTGATCCATCTCGTAAATAAACTTTTTGAACTATATCAACTTTTTCAAATTCAAGATCTCAAAGAAAAAAAAAGTCTTATTAAAAAAAAAACGTTTATCAGTCGGATTTTAAACGTAAATTATTGTCTTCATTAATTAATTTGCATTTTTAGATGAGTCTTTCAACTCTTGAAAACTGCCAAAAGGAAAAAAAAAAAGAATATAAATAGATTATTACTTTTTATTCACAGTGCATCAGTATGAAAAAAAAATAATAATAAATAAATAAAAAATAATAATATTAATAATAATCACCCTGAATAGCCTAATGTTGCTCACGTGTTGGGTCTAGTTCTTAATAGTTGGAGGATGTAACATTTTATATGATAATTAATTAGTGCAAATAACGAAATCAGACACAACTTTCTTTGAATTAACATGCATTTATCTCGACAAATTTCTATTTCTGACCCTCAAAATATATGAGATAGTCCCAATCTGGGAACTATTATTATTTTATTTAACAATAGTCGAAAAATTTCTTAATTGCAAGGTATACAAATTTTCACATCATGTAACGGAATGTAACTTAATATGTCAAAATACAAAATTTGAATTAAATGGGTCCATTAGTTGCTCAGAAATCGAGTTTCAAATATAAAATTTTATTTCTCAGGAACTATCCGACCGACTTCACTCAAATTTTGTATTTGACTTATAAAGTTACGTTCTTTAAAATGATGCAAAAATTTGTATAACTTATAATTCAAGTTTCTTTCGATTACTACTTAATAAATAATTATTAAGAAATTCTTTTTGCACGGAATTACCTAAGGATAAATGAATTTCATAATTGCGAGCAAAAATTATTCCATTCGTTTAAAACATTCTCGAAATCAGGGCCGTCTTAATAGCAAGCAGGGCCCCCGGGCACAGAAATGTTTTGGGCCCCTATTACATTTCATACTGTTTAAAATTTAACTAACAAACTTCAAATTCATAAAACAAAGCATTTTTAAGATATGCTATAATTTTAACAAACTTAAACACATTTTTATCGCCTCAAAAACTCAATGCGCATAAAATAAAGCATTTTTAAACTAGACATTTTTTTTTTTTTAAATGAGATGCTAAAACCAAGAAGCTGATTAAAATAATTAAATTAAAAAACATAAGGGTACAACAATTTTTTTAATATTTTATTTTATAACCGTCGTTAAACAACCGACCCAATTTTTGGGTTTATGGCTTCTAATGTTCAACTCCGTAGCCTTGTAATTTTGAACCTAATCCAGAAGACAAGGGAACTCCTGGATCAAGTATCGGGAGAAATTTTGCCTTTGTGGAGGACTTTTTGGTGGACTAACCCGCATTTGCATTACATGGAGAGGAAGACCACGAGAACCTCCCACGGTAAGCCTAACGGCAAAGGGACTCTAACCCATGATCCGTCAGCACTGTGATCTGTACAAGCCATGTGCGGATTCGTATCGACCAGCCATTGCTGGATTCGAACCTGGTTCACCTCATTGGAAGACGAACGTTCTTTCCCCTGAGCCATCGCGGCTAGGGTATAACAATTAAAAAAATTCAAACTATTGGTGTTTTCATGATAATCAATCCCCATTTTTAGAAAAAAAAAAGACAGCACTTTTTACACGAGAATATATCCCAGAAAGCATGTAACCTTACGGCTACCTTGCTTTGGAATTTTCTTTTTATTGTCACGAAAATGTTTGTACTAAAAACCTTTTTTCAATAAGGCAAAAATATTGCAGTTTTTAATCCTTTCATCCTAAAAGGATTACAAATTATTTTTTAAAACTTTTTTAAAAAGTAAAATGGTCACTTAGATCCATAATGGCGTTTCAGCTGACGTCACACTAACGATCGGATCAAATTGCATTGTCCATTAAAATTTCATGGGAAGGTGTATTTTAGCTGAGAATACAAGACTTTGTGAAAAAGAAACCTTATAATTACCTTGATTTAAGATTGATACTAGCTTTATTAAAGGATTTTTTCATGCTTGAAAATCCTAAGTCAACCTCGATTTAAGGTTTTTATATAGAAGATTTTGAATTAAGGTGCGTAGAATAGAGCAGAATGTCAGGGATTTAAGGTTAGAACCAACCTTTTTAGATTTACATTAAAAGGTTTTTGCTGAGGGAAAATAAACCTTATTTTGTTACCTGGGTATTTATTTTAAAAATTATGTAATGCAAAGTTGTTTATTCTTAGTTGTTTTTTTAAATACAATTTATAAAAAGTAAGATTTTCAAGGGCCCCCTGAGTGTCTGGGGTCCCTGGGCACTGCCCGGGTGTGCCCATGTGTAAAGACGGTACTGCTCGAAATATGATGATATAAACAAAATAGTAAAATTATCTTTAAAGGGTCCAAACTTTGGACCGCTCTCCTGGCCAAACTATTTGGACCATATATGTATCTCATATTGCGACTACTCTTTATATTTTGAGGATCATAAATCCACATCCGATCATAAATCCACATCAAAGAAAGTATGTTTTTGTGTCTGATTTCGTAACTTAATATATCGTCTGAGATAATTAATGAACATAATTTAGGTCACCCCCTTTGAATAATTAAGAAAGTTCTAGTACATGAAGATCCGATCATTAGATCGAACGTTACTCAGGGTGAATTATTTTAATCTTTTTTTTTATTTTTTTCGCGGGAAAAGATAATGCTTTTTTACATAAGTGAATTAAAGTCTTTACATTTTACAGAATTCTTTTTATTCGAGATGCGAAATTAAGACCTGCCTGTGTGGCAAGCACGTTAAAAGTATTTGTTTCATATTCAATCACATAGAAAACTTAGGGATTTCTGGTCTTTTTCACCCATAGGACAAATTAGAAATTTGGAACAAAAATCTAATATGCATTATTTGAAAGGAAACCCAAGAAAATTTTTTCGCTAATACTAAAGTTAATATAAAATTTCTATTAATATATATGTATACATATTATTTTTTTTCTCCCCCACCTTTTTTTTCTTTCATTGTTCTGTAATTTTTTCCATGTTTTCTCTACATTTTGATCTTATTTTATGAGTTCTATTTACTTGCAGTTTATGCGCAGTAAATAAAACTTATTGTTTTTATTAATTTTCTTCGTGTTTTTTTTTTTTGTTTTTGTCCTTTTCGTATTTATTTATTATGCTATATATATATAATTCTGTTATTCCTTTACAGTTAGTGCTTCAAGCATGGTGTATCAACATTTGGTTAACTTCTGGCCTCTTGTCCCAGCATTTGATTTGCAAAATGTCGTCGAATCTCATGATTCGAATAATTCCAGTTCACCCTACTCAGATCAGCCTTACTTTTTATACCAGTTAGGAAATCCAAATCTGAAAGATAGCCGTCGAAATGAGCAAACTTCTTTAGATGATAATTCTGGCCATGATGGTGGCAGCTATTTTTGCTTAATAATTGGAGATGGTATAGGATGTCTCTTAAAAACACTATCTCGGATGTTTCGCCACAAAAACACCAACTTGAAAATATATATGATATGCTCTTCTCCTGAATGTTTGGCACGCAATCTGCTTCTTACGTCGCTGTTTGGGGACAACTCTCTTCGATCTAGTTTACTAGAAAGAGCTGAAATCTTTCTTGACATACTCGGAAACATTCACGTGAGATCTCCTACAAAGTTATTTATGGAAACTAAATCCGTAGAATTCATTGAAAAAATAGGAAATTTATCAGAGAACAAAAATGTCCTTCCCTTTGTATCACTGGAATATTTTAAGCAAAAAGAAATAGATGGCTTACTACAAGCCTTCACATACATAAAAGACGAAAAAGAATTTTTTGGAATTGGTAAAGGTTGGGAAAATGCCTTGCGTGCTTATTATGGAACCAGGTACGACAATCGACGGAATTTGTTTGATTATCATTTCAACATGAAGCTTTCAGATTATAAGATAATCAATTTGAAGAAATATATTGATTGGTGTGAAACGGGCATAGCTTTCAAGTTTCGACAATCTAAATACAATTATCCTAACAAAACGATGCACATTTCATCCACCCAATTCACGAAAAACAATGACAATGTCGATGCTTATGTTGGCGACATTGCGACAAGCCCTTTCGTAGCTTTTGGTGTTGAGACTGGAAATTTCAGCTTACTGAGGGAATCAAATGGCGTGTATACTTCGAACAGTTTGGAAATTTCAAAATTTAACATTATTGATATGACAAACGAGTTCATAACGCATACTAAGATGGAAAAGTCTAAAAATGTGATGGTTTACCCGTTATCTTTTGAAACATTTCGCAAGATGCATAGGTTCAAAAAACTCTTTGATGCTATTTATGTTACTTGTGACATGATGCCACTCATTGGATCGTTACTATCTAATGTTCTGAAAGAAAATGGTATTGTAGTTTTTGAAACTATAAAAAATGTTGTTAATTCCACAAACGAGCAAAAAGCAATGTATTGTGAGGAAATCGATCGCGTTGCTCACTTTAATGGATTGGAAGTCTTGAATGTAAAGGAATATTCAGAAAACAAGAATTTTAAAATATTTGTATCGAAAGGGGATTTATTTGAAAATGATGGTCTGCACATTGCTAATAACAGTTCAGAGTTAGAAGAACTGTAGGAGTGAAAATAGCTTTGACGTATGTTAAAAAGGAACTGTTTATGTTGTATTATTGAATTAAAATAGTTGTTAGCTTTGAAGACTTAAATTTTAAAGTTTTCTACTTTTTAAAAAGATATTTTGAATAAAATTGAGTAAGTTCTCTTTTGAAAATGTTTTATACTTTAAATTGATTAAAAGGATATTATATTTTTTAAAAAATTATATATCGGTTCAAGTTAAATGATTTTTTTTTTAAAGATTCTTGAAATTTGATTGTTATTCTATGTCAATAAACTTTTGTAAATACCTGCTAAATTTTTTTTTTTTATAAAAATATAATTTTAGAACACATTTACCTTTTCAAACAAAAATTTCAACATAGAAGTATTTTGAGATGAGTCTTACCTTGTTGCATACTTTTTATTTTATATAAACATAGGCAGGTCTCATTTTGGGGTGGTATGCTGATTCGGAAAAAATTAATTTTGAATTAAAAGAGTGGCACTCAGTGAACACTGAACACAAATATTTTGGTTATTTGCTGGTTCTGAAAAAAACCAGCTAATTTTTAACTAAACTGAAGCGTAAAATTGGTCACGTGACTTGCTTCTTTGGTGTTTTAGTTTCTCTTCAGTTCTGATAACAAAAGATTTCACAGTTGTGATATTAGTACTGTAAGTAAACGAAAAGAAATATTTTTAATTACTTTTTATCGAAAATCCTATTTTTAATTTTTTAAAAAAGCTACCTTAGAGAAGAACTGAATAACGTACTTCATTGAATCACTGAGATATCTATTTTGTTCTAGCTATCGATCATCATACATGTTTGAAATAAATATAGCTATTGGCTTTATATGAGAGCTAGGATAAGCTTAGAAACTCTGGCATAGCGTAACTTTGTACGCTATAAAACAAACTTTGACAAGGATTTAACGGTTTCTTCTAGGAATAAAAGTTTATGAACTTTGTATACCCCCACATTTTGAGGGATTTAAATTTAAATTTGTAAATGGTAAGAGATAGGCATGTTAATTCAGAAAAAGTATGATTTCGCGACTACAATCAGTTGATGTGTCTGACTGGAACATGGTACTGAAATTATACACTAACAATGAGACACTAAGACGAGCTTTCAAAAATTTCAACCAAAAGAAGAAAAAAAAAATTTTGAGGGACTTTCAGTTTCATTTCGTTTGCTGATGTGTGCACGTTTTGTCCACACAAGAAAAACAAACACACCCTTTGAATTTCTGCATAAAGTTTTTATATCAATAGGGGAATTATTTAACTGTTTATTGTTGTTCTATTATTTATCAGATTTATAAGCATATGTATATACATATACATAAGTAGTAAGGATTATACCTATATTTATTAAATATTTCAAAATTTTGAAATATTTAATTTCAAAATTTTGAATTGTGAAAATTTTTTCTTTAAAATTACTTATCTTACATTTCAAAAGACCTTTTGAACAGAAAAATGGTGTTTAAAACTTTCGAAGCTTTACATTGTTTACTTTCCTTTTTCCTGTGTATTTAGGTGTTACATAAAAGAAACAACAAAAACAAATAATATTATAATGGACTTTATCAACAGCAAATAAAATATATTAGGCAATTTAAAGTAAATTACAAATATAATTTCAACATAAACTTCACATTTTACACGATATATTACAAAGTGTTAGTTATTTTTTGAAGGAAAAAAAATTCTTTTATATATATTTTGCCAGCATTCACCAGTTTAAAGTTAAATTCTTGAGCGTATTTACCCGTTCTGAACAAACAAAAATATCAAACAGCAATATTGTGGAATGAGAAAAGAAAAATGTACACTTATTCCACAAACTTAAACATTAAATAATATGGGACTAATATTCATCAAAAACAAATAATGACTTGCACAAGTGAAAAAAATAATTTCCTTTCGAAAAAAGTAACACTTGTTTCAGGAAAGTTTTACAAAACAGTCACACGTAATTGTCAAAATTATATACTTTGAAGTCTATTTAACTCTAGTTCACAGTTTCTATACAGAGTGTTTGAAGTCTATATCAGTTGATTAGGAATTACAAGTAGCCGTGTTAAAAGTATAAAGAAACTCATTTTCAACTAAAGAATTTAAAAAAAAAACCAAATAAGTTCAGGAAGGGAATGCTGTTTCCATTTTTTTCTAAGGAATAGCTCTATAGTTGATTTTCTTGGCATTTTGTAGTTAAAATTATGGCAAGGCACCAAGTTATACTTCGAGCAGGTATTTTCAATTCTTTTCTAAATGGCGATAATCTAAAATAAAAATAAAAATAAAATAGATTAATATCAAATATGTTTTTAATGTGAATTTAATACATGTTAGCTTAGTAATTAGTGTAATATTTCTTTTAATGTTCAAGAAACATTTTAAATTTGTTAGCATATTGCTAAAATATTTTTTTTAAACAATTACTATTTAGGGAAGAGATTTATAGCTGCTATAGCGACTATTCATTTTTTTGCATGTTTTATGATCATAAACAATAAAATTATAGTATTTAAAAAATTAGACTACAGTTACGTTTTATATTTTTTAAAGAAATGGGTTTTTTCTTCCTATTAAAATTTTTTCACTGTTTTCATTTTCAACGTATAGGAAAGTGCTGGATAGAAACAAACAAAACTTAATCCAACAAGTAATGTTTTGAAATTAGCCTTAAAACTTCATTTTAATGAGAAGATTGATGTAAAATTATTAACTTTAACTTTTTCTTGAACTTTAAAGAAGAACAGACATTACAAAGCTAGAGAAAGTTTTCTTTTACTTCTTACATAGAATAATAGATTTTAAAAGTTATGATTAATTTTAACGGAGGAGAAAAGAATCTTTACTATCACAAAATCCTTAATTAGTTGTAAAAATAATTAGGTAATTTGTAATCAACTATTGATTAACTGTTTAGCGGTCTTAAATAAAAAAAAATTAAAAATAAAAATTATTCAAAAACGAAGTGGTCAATTCATATTTATGTTGATATTTATTAAATTAGTTATAATAATTTCTTTTTGCTAATTATTATCAAGTTGAAAAATTAAATAAAAGATGCTGCATTTTAATAAAATCAAAAAATCGCACATTTTTTACGTCTAATCTTGGCTTAAAAACGTATTGCTTCAGATATAACTATGAAGTACAAAAGTTGTATTAAAGTATAGGCCAATTTAAATCGTTTTCGAACAGAATTCTGCCAAATGTTATGATACTAATTGTATATCACATTATCTATTCTCTACACAAGTATGCATTTTTACGGGGGTTATTGGAAGACTAATTCAAAAATTTTAAATGTGTAAAATCCGCTCATTTCCATAAAAAATTTTATTGTTTTACTTATTTTAAGGTCTTTTTTCATAAGCATACATAACATTTTTACATAAAATTTTTTGATGCAATAATTCCCAACCAGTTTGAAAAGTGATTTTAACTCGTCTACTAAATAAATAAAAAAAAGAGTTAATCTTCGAACTTTTTTACAAAAATAAGTACGGTCAAAACTACCAGAATATGGTAAATTTTACAGTGTTTATGGCTTTATGGGAACACCAAAAAGCTTATTAATTTTTACCGAACCCATTTGGCAATTTTAGCAATAAAATATTGTTTTATAATAAGTATAATTATAATTCGATAATTGTGGTAAAATTTGTCAATTTTATCGTGATACCTTAGAAAATGGCATAAAAACCCTTTATTTGGTTAGATTTACTTTCCAGTTTTGTATTGTTTACTAAATGTGTGGTAATATGAAATATAATTTTAAAAATCGGAACTTCCTGTAAACCATTACCATATGAACGGAAAAAATACCAAATGAATGGTTTAAATACTGTATATTTTGGTTTTCATTACCAGAAATATGGTTTATTTTTTAACCATAAATGTCACTACCATACCGTACTGTAATTTTACCAGAAATTTTTTCTCCGTGTATGAAAGTCTCAAAGCTCAAAATAAAAGAGAAAAGTTAGATTGTAAAATTTTAAGTTTTTTGACGGTCATTTTTGATTATTTGACGCACTTGCAACTATAATACTTCTCAAAATGACATTTTACGGGAAGATCCAAAAATATTTCTTTGATGATTCCGATAACGAAGATAATGCATGAAGACATCCCAGTCAAGAAAGTGTAAAGCAAGTCATGCGTGTCAAAGTCATGAATTTCACTTGTCACGATTGATCGCAGTGCAATTCAAATAAACATAATCTTGGTTTAAACTTGAAAACAAGCGAATTCGAAAGAAAGTTGTCAGGAAACATATAATTTTTTAAGAGAAAAGAATATTCTATGAGATGGCCAGATGCATTTTATTCAGTTTTAGCTGCTTAAACCTCTCCTATTAAAATGCCATTAAATTCCTTATTCAATTCAAATCAAATATATTTTTTATTATTTATTGACCTGCTTCATGGCCAAGGTTTGGGGTGGATGAGCCGGACGACGTCCGTAATCATAAACTTAGGTTTAAAAATTCTGAATTGCTGATTTCTATTTTATTTGTGTCTTGTTTGTTTTATATGCACGTTTTAGACTTATTTTGTCGTTCATAGTTTCTTACATATATTTAAGTATCCTCAGTATCAGTAGCTAATGAGTTTTTCTTAGGTATTAAGAAAAACTAGTTCTTTTTAATTTTCCGAATAATTAAAAACCATTCTGTGAGACGTGTAAAATGCATAACTTGGGTTATTTTAAATCTTTGTCGTACAGAACTGACTCACGAAATTTAAATAAGAAACTTAGAATTTTTTTAAAGATAATGTCAATGTTATAGAACCATTTCCATCTTCGTTTGAAATTTTAATATAACATATTGACTGTTTTGTACTTAAAATCATTAATTTGTTTTCGAAATACTACATTTAAGAGAGTTTCAGAATTTGCACTTATTTAATTTTATCTACAGCAATGCAGTTATTTGCATTTTTCATTCAAATGATAAAGTTCTCTTAATGGAATATTGAGTAAAATTCACTTGCATTCACGTTACATGGTGAACAAACGATTAAAACCTATTATCGTTTTTTCGAAATCAAGAGTTTTTTCACCTATGTATAGGTGTAAATCATAAAAATTTATATATTTAAAATTTATGCAAGCATCAATATGATTAATTAATTCAATTAATATAAAGAAATAAAGGTATCGTACATTGTTTTCAAGAATTATTTTTCAAATAATAAATTAATTTTTACCGCATTTTAAGAAATTTACTCTAAAATTTTACTTCGCTCCCTATTCAGGCTCGTGATATATATTTATGAAAATCTGTAAATATCTAATAATTGTTATTCAAATATTAAATTACACGGCTATAGGAACACTAAGCATTTTGTTTTCCAATATTAAAGTGCACGAAAATATAAGCATATATTAAAGAAACGTTTAATTCAAATGTAAAATATATTATAAGCTTTAATGCATTAAAAAAAATACTCTACTATAAACAGAAACGATCAATTACAGATAAGAAAAGCATTTTTTAACAGCACGTTAAAAAATTAACTATCGTTAAATACTGCTCAGTTTTAAACTTTTATAGCTGAAAAATATATTGACACTTTTAGCACCACAGTAGGATTTCATTGAACTCAATAAATAAATAAATAAAAATTGAACATAATTTTTTTTGTCATTTTTTTATAATTTTAATTTTTGAAAACGATTATATATAAATTATTACATTTTCGAATCGTTTTCTTTAATTCAATTTTAAACTTTTATAGTTGGAAACGTAATGGCATCGTTTGAAATATCAATTGTTCTACTGCAGGAGTTCATTGCATCCGAAGAAAAGTATATTTGTGAATGTAATTTTCTCCTCGTATTTCAATTTTTTAAATAAATCTTTCTTTCTTCCTTTTTTTTTAAAAAAAAGTTCTCTTTATTAATAACGGAATGCTGAAATAAGTTAACTACGTTAAAAAAGGTACGTATTAAATATCTTGTGAAGTGTGAAAATAGTAAATTAATTCTATTTATAAAGATAATTTAAATAGCATGGCTTTATGAGAAGCGTTTTTCAATGGAAAGAACGTGGTGTTTTTAAAATATTTCCTTTTAAATTATTATTTTATTTAAGAAACAGAGGAGACGTAGCACGAAAAGAATAAAGGAAATGCATTTAAGTAAACAATACTTATTTGTTCATCTAAATTGCTTTAGGGAATTTCTTTCCAAAAGAATTTCGCGAGTAACGGAGAAAAAAAAATTATTTTCAACAAACCAGTTACGGTATAGCTTCCTTTTGGCTTTGAAGGTAGTCAGCTGCGTTAAAAAATACAAGTAAAGGACATTTCCTTCAATTAAGTTCTACGTATAAATTTCCTACGTTTTACGGTCTATACACTCCTTTAATATTTCTTTCGTTTCTATTTAATTGAATATTTCACCGTGAAGTTTTTTTTATTGAGAGAATAATATTGTATTTGGAAATTTTGAAGTAATAAAGTTATTTTTTTAAAAATGAAAACAACAATTTGCAATACTTTATTAAAAAAATAAAAAATCAAGCATGTCTTTAAAATATAGTTTGAAGTTATAAAAATAGTTCGCATGCTTTGTATTCCATACATTTTTCTCACTTCGCCATTTAAGCTTCATTTTATAAAAGACTTTAATTTTTATATCAATTTACAGAATTTCAAGCTTTTAAACGTATTTGTTTTCACTTGAAATGTTGCTCAACTTTGCACACCATTGTATTTCTTATTAAAAAATAAAAGTTTTTTTTTTTTTTTTTTTTTTTTTTCCTAGGATAACATTGTATAAATTTGGAACCCATTGAGTCATTTTTTTAAATGATAACATCAACAATCTGCGATACTTTATTAGAAGAAAATTAACTATATCTTTTGAAATATGCTTTGAAGCTATTAAATAGTTCGCATGATTTGTATATCATATATATTTATCACATTGCCAATTGGATGCTTGCACTTCAAGAAGATGATCCCGGATATCCACACATGTGACCTATTACGTCAGCAACAGCTGATCGTTTATAAGCAAAATGACGTGTTAAAGTTAAGCTAAGTTTCCCCACATAATTTAGAATGTTAATTAACGTGAAGTTAATTAAATATAGAGCCAATTGGATGCTTGCACTTCAAGAAGATGATCCTGGATATCCACACATGTGACCTATTACGTCAGCAACAGCTGATGGTTTATAAGCCAAATGACGTGTTAAAGTTAAGCTAAGTTTCCCCACATAATTTAGAAATTTTAATTAACGTGAAGTTAATTAAATATAGAGCCGTATCGCACATTGAAACTGCTGAAATATATTTCTTTCTTATCTACGTCTTTTACCTAACTTAGATTTATTTTTTACCTATATATTTTAGTTTAATCATGATATATTTGTGTTTTGTGAATATTTATATTTTGTGTAGATTTTGTGTACATTATTCGTTACATTTTATTGTAACCGTGATATGTTTTTGTTTTGCGTGCTTTATAACTACGACGCATAATTAGTTTGTTTGTGTTCTACAAGGTTTCGTGCCTGTCAAAGTGTTACGTAAGAAATATAAAGTGAAAGAATTGAAATATTTGTGAAAGAAAAATTGCGAAAGAATATAGAATGGGTCACTTAACGGCATTGATATATGACGGACTTGGCTTACTCGAACTAGAATTAAAAGAACAGTTGCTAACATAAACAAATGCTACGTTTTAACTACCAATCAGTATCAAGATAACCACACTACGTAACTTGTAGTTATCTGATTAAGCTTCGTTTTATCAAAGGATGAAAAATATCAATTTTCAGAATTTCAAACTTTTGAAGTTATTTACTTTCACGTGAAATTTTGCTCAATTTTGCACGCTATCGTATTTCTTTAAATAACATCTTAAACATGAAACTTATCGCAAGATTCACTGAGCAAAACATATGTTTTTGCACGCCTATTGTGAAGGCTTCCTTATTCTAACAATAGTTCCATCTATGATCGTTTGCACGTGGCTTAATACAGGAAACAATTGATGAGAAATGGTTGCTTGATTTTCCGTAGATTTTCATCTTTTAAAAATATCTATTTTAATCTTAAGATTATCTTATCTTATAGAATAAAGTTAGATATATATAAAAAAAGAAATACAAATCTAGAAAGATATATATAATTTTAACCATCAATTGAAATTGTTTTAGAGTGTTTAATAAATAAATCTACATTTAAAAGGGATAAATAATAATGAACTTAAATAGGGAAATCTGAATATTATTTTTATATATAATAATATATACTTTATATATATTTATTTTACTATTTTTTTAATTTAATGTATCGAAGTTTTAAGAAAAAAATTTGACTTTTTATTTTATTTATATTTTGAACTTAATTACACAATCAATTTAATTAAAAAAATCTAATCTTGGGTATCTAGTTTTGCAATTAAAATAAAATAAAATTAAAATCTATCAGCATGAAAATCTAAAGTTCTTTTTAAAGAATTAAACTAGTTATTTCTAATAGGACATGTTTTTTCGACTTAAAGGCATTTTTAAAAATATAAGAGCATGAAATTTTGTTCTAAGACTTTAATAAAAATAACTTTATAGTTATATTTTATAACATCAAAAAATTGCAAAATTCCAAATACAATTACAAGCTGATGTGTGAAAGTTGTTATTTGGGTTGTTATCAATTAAAAATGTTTTGAAATTGAACAATACCTTCCAATACCACTGGTGCTTAAAATTTTGGTCAAGATAGAAATTTTTTTTGGAAACCGAAATACTTCAAACTAAACTGACTGAAATACTGAAACTGATGTATTGTAGAAAAGTTTAATTTGGGTTGATTAGTTATCGTGCTAAACATTTTGAACTTAGAGAATATCTTATTGTAACGCTGCACTGGCACTTTTAAATTGCGTTTAACTTCAAAAGAAAATTAATTTTACATAAAAAGACTTTTTTCTTATTTTGTTCATTCTGAATTTCTTTCCGTTCATTTTTTATCAACGGAAACTAAGGAAAAGATTTTTCAAAATTAGGATATTACGATCCAAATTACAATTCGAAGCTAATAATTCAGAAAAAACGGAAAATAATGTTTTCCGGAAAAATACCTGTTTTAGCCACATTTCTTTAAAGTTAATTGTGCCAGCGGTAGTATTGCTTAATTGAAAATATCAATTTCACACCTAATCAAAAGACTAAGTAAATTTTCTCTGAAACTAAAGTAACCCACACAGAGGGAAAAAAAAGCATGATAAAATTAACGTACTGTATGGTTTAGAAATAGAAAAAATTCTGGCCAGTTAAATCAAAATATAATGATTTAAACCATTCATTTGGTAATTTTCCCGTTCATATGGCAACGGTTTACCGAAAAATTTCTAAATAGTTCTATTATCACAGATTTAATAATCAACAGATAGTTCTTATTACCACAGATTTAATAAAAAATACAAAAATGAAAAGTAAATTTAACTGCGTAACGGGTTTTTATGCCATCCTTTAAGGTATCATGATGAAAATAATTTTTTTTTTACCTCGTTTACCAAATTTTACCACATATTTTAAAACCATATTTTATTGTAACTTTTACCAAAATCATTACCAAAGCAATCCAGTAAAAATTATTTAGCTTTTGAGTGTTGCAATGGAGCCTGCTGAAACACTGTGCATTTTACTATATTCTGATAGTTTTGATCATATCTTTTTCCGGGTGCATTTATGCCAAAGTTTCAATTTTTCAATAATAATTTATGTTACCATCAGAAAAACGATTGAACATTGATCGATAATCCAGTTTAAATTTGACACTGCATTAAAGCAAGTTTTCGTTCAAGTAGAGCCAAAGGTATCAACCTTAAAAAAATACGATAAAATGGTTTAACGTATGGTATGTTTCTGCTAATTTGTACGATATTCTGGTTTACCACATTCCAAAATTTATAACAGTGGTTCTTTCTGTACTTGATGAAATCTAAAAAGAGCATTTAAAAATTTTTTTTTTGTTTAAAATTTATTGCCTGTACGCAAAAAGTAGAATTTTAATATAGTCCATGATCGTTTTCTCGAATATTTTAAACGAAAGAAAATGTATTTAGCTGTATTATCTGTCTATCTAATGATCCAACTAACTTTAAATAAATTTAAAAGTTAAAAAGCAAATAAGTAAAAACAGTTTTCAAAAAATATTTTTATCTACTAACATTATTTGCTACGATACGTCAAATGTAATAGAATTTTAAAAATTGTGTTAAGAATTAATATAAAAAAGATATGAGCACGTAGATGAGAAGAGGCTCCGATTCTAAATGCTCATTGTTAATCACCGCCCAATTAGAAGATTAGACCCTTTTAATCGCGCCATTGCCACCCGAAAACAATGAAGGGCCGTAAGCTTTCTTCACAGTTCACGTAGTTCTTAATTTTTAACGCGATTGCTGTCAGACTTCCTTATGGCTGATGCTTGGTTCAGAAGAAAAGTAATATATAGCCGACAGGTCAACTGAAACGCAGGATTAGGCAAGTTCAGCGAGTTAAGTAGCTAGCGACTCTGATGGCGGCAAAAAGAAGGAATTCCTACCAGCATCACGTGCAAGAGAAACTGCCATTTTCTTTGCCATGCATCCATTTTGGATCCATGTGCATCAAGTCAATGAACGATGGGGAACAGCCTTCGGAAGTTTGAAATTTACTCGGCCTCGACTCTTCGCTCGATGGATTGAAAAGTTTGCTTTCGTTACGGTCGATACGATCTTGCTGCGGGTGACATTTTGGTTTTGGAGACAGCGACAGGTTCTACTTTGAGAAATTTCGACCATGACTGATTCTTATATGAAAGTAACCACACCCATTTTCACTACTTTATTCAAAATTGAGAAAACATATTTCAACACCCAAGTGAATGCCAAATGAACACATCATAAATCACCAATAAGATCTTAAAACTTTAAAGGTGGGCTGCATTTACTACTTTACAATATAGAGAGTTCAAAAAGATAATAATAATAATAAAATAAATAAAAAGAAAGAAACGAATCACCCTGAATACTTTTGATTTAATGATCGGATTTTCACGTCCTAGGGGGGACTCAATCTTAATGGTTCGAGGGGGTGACCTCAAATATACTAATCAATGCAGACAAAATTTAATTTACGAAATTAGACACAAAATGTACTTTTTCTGAATAAACATGCTTTTTTTTTTCATCGACCCTCAAAATATAAGGAGTAGCCGCAATCTGAGAAACATGATCCCAACAATTTGATCGAGAGAGTGTTCGAATGGAAATATTTTTGCGCTGAATTATAAAATTCATTTTTTCAAGAACAATGTTATGCAGAAAATAATTTTTTGTAGTTATTTAATTTAGTAATGTAAAAAATATTGAATTGTAAGGGATGGTAGTTTTTACATCATTTTGTCGAATATAATTTTATGTGCGTAAATATAAAAATTCAGAGCGATCGGTTGAATAATGCCTGAAAAACCGAATTTTTAAGAAGACAGATATTTAAACTGCATTCTATAATTATTGGCATTGATTATAATCTTGATATTATCGCTGTTAAAAATTTTCTTAGATTTAATTTTATCATAGGTCTTAATATTCAATATATACAGCTGTAATTTATTGCAGATTATTGTTATCGCGATATTTAAAAAATATCGATATTTCACGATATGTAGATAAATAATTAAGTTCTTGTTTGGTGTCAGCCATTTACTAAAATTTTATTAAAAAAAAAAAAAAAAAAAAAACAAGTTAAGGTGCTTTAACGCTTTTCCATGTAAATACATCAAACGCTTTTCCATCAAACGCTTTTCCAAGTAAAAACCTTTGATGTGGAAGAATTTGCTCCTGAAAGATTGGTTTATTAAAAATAAAAAAATAAATAAAAATCAGAATGAGTCAACAGAAACGGCTGATTCGCATAATCAACCGTGAAGAATTCACCTTAACTGTCAACTTCTTTTACCTGTAGATTTGTCAAAAAGCAAAATGTTAAGCAAAAAAATAAAGATGTTTATTTTTTACTCAGCATTACTCAGCAAAAAAGTGTTAAATTATTATTAACGAATTTAACGCACGTAACAAATTTTACTACAATTTTGTAATTCAATTTTTATATCTTAGCAATAAAAATGAATTAGTATTTTTTTCAAATGAGTAATAGATTGAATTCGATTGGACAAATGATTAAGAATGATTTAAACTTAACAATACAATTAACACCATTTCTAAACTTTTTTGAAATAAACTTAATAAAGGAAATACTATTAGTTAAAGAACAAAAATACATTATCAAGTTTAACTGTAAAGTCAAAACTAGTTTTTTTTTCATGAAAGAAATGGTGAAAGCATAAACTAGGACTACAAACAGTTTGAAAAGTAAAAAGGTAATAAATAAGTAAATAATAGGATTTTCTCTTTCAAAACCGGTCCCGCCTTCGTACGCCTGTTACAAAAGGAGTTTTTACTTTCCTTTTGGGTGGTATTTTCATTCTTATAGAGTATAGACCTTTTGTCACATTCTTCGCTTCGGCCAACCCATGTTAAATTGACTCTCACTTTTCATGACAGCAAAGAAGGATTTTAAATTGACGGAAACGTTTCTAGATAAAACTATTTTATTCTATATATAACTAAATTATATATAAATGGTATTATATTATTATAAAATATTGTTAAAAAATATTATTATATATAAATAATTATGTTATAATAAATAAATTATTTATTACTTATAGATTAAAAACTCTATATTAGACGATGCATGAAGCTATATTAAGTTTAAATTGTACATATTTTACTACTTATAGCTTTAAATTCGTCGATATATCTATAGGGGAGAGTGGGGTCAATTGTAAAATTTTTTACTTAACTATTTTTAACTAACAAAAAATCCAATATTTTATTAGTATTAATTGACAGACGAGTAAAGTAGACTATCCTCTACTAGAAAAAAAATAAATACCTTATTTTAAATGTTATTATATTAGTTATTAACAATTTTTGACAGTCGCGCACTTGTTACAATTGTCCCCACTTACGGGGTCAATTGTAACAGTTCATAAATTCAACTAAAATATAGTTAATTATACATATTATCATAGCTGTGATATATTTTTTTATTGATCAAAATAGTAGTGATATTTTAGGAGTAAAAATAACAATGAGCAGAGACCTAAAGGGTTAAACTTTTAACTTTAAGGGGTTAAAAATTTTAATTTATGCTGTGAATGGTGACAAATAAAATAATGCACATGCAACATAATATAAATGATATAGGGAACTATTGGTGGTTCTTAAAGAGTTAAGTAATGGTTTGTAAACATAAGATTATTTATTTTCAGCTGTTACATTCGTCCCTTTACTTATTGTTACAATCGTCCCCAAGACGCCATTTCAGCTTCATTTGTTAAAAACAATGATAGTTAATTAACAAAACTAATCTTTTTTTTTAAATGTTAATTAAGGTGTCCACTTACATATTCGGTTAATAACTTTTATTTGTTTAAACAAAATTACTTTGTTTCAATATAATATTCTAATACCAAAAAAAGTACTTACGTAGCGTGAAAATATCTTTTGTGATGTAACTCTTTCAAAAGTACATAAAAATGGTTGCCAGCAGGGGTATTCATGTAGATTTATTAAATACACCTTGTGCGCCACTTAGGAACCAAATCTAGAACCCGACACTCGAAATTTTTGCTCTGTTACAATCGTACCCTGTTACAATTGACCCCACTCTCCCCTACTATATGCAACTAAATTAGTTGTACATGCATTACTAATACGTATGAATTCTAGATTAATCTATGTATGTATTCTATATATAACTGAATTATATCCAAATAGTACATATTTAGCTTAAAATAATACTTATTCTTGATTAATCTATATATATATATATATATATATATATATTTACTTGAATGCATATTGTGAACTCAAATACATAAGTAAACAATGAGATTAAATTATTATGAATTACATTTCTCTTTCTTAAAATTTTAAAAAAGTTTTTAAAGTTTGTACAAATATTCATAAAAGTAAATGTACCCCTACGTATTCCAGTAAGAAAAATATTTCCATTTCAAAAATGAATTTAACAGAAGGATTTTCTATTTTGAAAATGACTACATTCTAAAAAAATCTTAGTAACCGTATAAAATTGAGGAAAAATTATACAATACACGGTAATATGCTTGGTTCCTTTTTGAAAAAAAAGAGGTAATTTTAAAAACTGACAACTAATGTTGTCCAGCTTATGATATATGCACTGCAATGTTAAGTCAAATTTTAAAAGAAAACGTAAATTTTCATGTCTTTGGACGTATTAAATGTCCAATATAATGAACGTGTATTTTTTAAAAAATAATTTTAATTGATATAGGTTTAAAAATTATTTAATTCCATTCATAATGAAATATTTATAAACAAAATCTTATTATTAATAAACAAACAATTACTTTGTTTGGAGGGTTTCATTCAGTTATATTTATCTAATAACATTTAGTTAGTACACACTGATGTTTATATATTAGTGTTTTTTCATATATTGTGTACAACTAATATAAATAAGTATACACTAATAAATTATTATGTATCTATGTGAATAAAATTCTTTTTCTTAAAATTTAAAAGAAAATTTTCAAATGTTGAAATTATTAATATATTTTCAAAGGCGAAAACTTTTTGAAAAAAATTGAAGGATTTAGTTGTAACATTCCAAAATATTTTTTTTTAAAAAAAGGAAATAAATGCATATACATTGCAAATATATCAGTGAATGTAATTATATGAGAATAACTAAATAAAACCCTCCAAAGTTACTGTGTACTTTCTAATTAAATTATAAAATTTTGCTCCTAAGCATTTCATCATAAAAAGCATTAAATTTTTTTTAAAACTTATATCAATTTAAATTTTTTCCTAAAAAAATATAAAAATACACTTTTGTTATAGTGGGCATTAAATAAGGATATGGAAATTCAAATTTTCTTCTGAAATTTTACCTTCCATTGTAATATTTATATATTATTATTAGCTGATAAACATGCCTATTATTTAATAATATAATCAAGTATAAACGTTTTGAGAATTATAATAAAAAAATATCTTATTGAATTTTTATAAACTTGAAAATGTAAGGCCTTTTTATTTACTGATAAATTATAATTGATACCAAAGTATAGTAAACTATAGGTAAATATTTTCGCATTAATACTAAATTCCTATCATACTAGATTCTTATAAGATAGCTGAAGAGACTTTGATTTTTCAAATTTGCTAATAAACAATTTATAGAATATATAAATTGTTAATAAATAACCATTCTTCGTACAGGCGAAAATAAATAAATAATCAATAAATTAGTACTTAACAACCCTTCGAAACAATGCCCAAAACTGAAAGACTTGATTGTTGTTTATTAGCACAAAAAAATATTCTGCAATGTCTTATAAAAATCCAATACTATGAAATATTTAGTACACAGCGAGAAAATTTCAGGTAAAATTACTGTAAGTAAAAAAATTAAAGTATTCTAGTAAAAAAATAAAAATTATAATTCTGCTTAGTAAATTCAAAATATTATTTTATCGGAAATTCTGATTTTCAAAGTTATAGTTCGTATTACCACATATTTAGTAAAAAACACAAAATTGATAAGTAAATTTAATCGAATAAATAGTTTTCATGCTATTTTCTAAAGTATCATGATAAAATTACTAAATTCTTTCACATTTGCTGAATTTTATCACATATTATAAAACTATATTTTATTGTTAATTTTACTAAAATCCTTACTGAGAGCTTTTGTAAAAATAACCAAGCTTTTTGATGTTCCCATGGAGCCGGAAATAGGGTAAATTTACCGTATTCCAGTAGTTTTGACCATACTCTCTTTCTCAGAGCAGATAGTAAAAACTTCAAGATTGTGTAAATTCTTTGTCAATAAACAGCAGGACGGTCTGATTCTAAACTAGCAGAATAGCCAATGTTTTGATTAAAAAAAAATATATTTAGTGAAATTGTAAAATCGAAAAGACAATTGAAAAAACCTATTCAGTTATTAAACCGCATTTTTAATTCTCTAAAAATAGTTTTTTAATATCCGAAATAGTTTTTTTTTTCTCAGTAGAGCCTCAATTTCAGAGCGTTTCAAAGCGTTTATAGTTCACTAAATATCAATTATAATCAGTAAAAAAAGCAAATATTCTTAGGTTTATTTATAAAAATCCAACCCGATTAAATATTTAGCATTAACATCAGAAAACTTTAATGATTTACTAAGCTGTTTTATCGTCCCATCTAACTGTTTGTTTTCTCAAATGGTGGCCGACGGATGTGGGCATCAGTGAGTTGACGAACAATATGCGGGCGTTACCTCATACATCTGAAGATTAAATTTGTAAGTCCATTCAGCAATTGACATCGACACCCGTTTTCAAGGCGTCATCCTTGAATGAAGGTCAAAAACACTCATCAGCAGCGCATTGTTGTATCAACAAGAATGTATCAGCCTATGAAGATATGGGAAAGCCAGACATACAAAACACGCGAAGTCAACCGAATAAGAGGATTCTGTTGTAATACCTTATGCAACAATTATGCTCTGTAAGAGGGCGGCGATATTTTGTGGCACTTGAAGAAGATTCTGTGTGAAATGTCTTAATAAGATGACGTTAGCTGAATTAAAATGGGAGATTGGGTCCCATTTCCAGACGGTATTTAGATTGAATAGATATTCAATTTGATTTTTTATATTTGGAAATTGATTGAGATTTTTTTGTAAACAATTGTAGTTTTTACATCCTATGATATTTGGGTTCGGGACTAAACAAACCAATTTTTAAAAAAAAACTGGAAAAATGATTTTCATAAATCAAATCTATTCTACACGTTTATCCTACATTGTTATAAGAGTTGGGGTATGCTATATCACACTATTCTTTTCTGCAATATTTGTAAAGTTAAACTATAAAATTATACAAGTTAATCTTCTTACTCATCGCTATACACTTGGATGGTTCAATTTAATTAGAAACATGATTCAAACTAACCATTTTAAGGTTACAGAATATTCGATCCATATTATGTTATGTTTTAAACAAATATGCTTATATTTAAAGGGTAAAAGTAATCCGGATTCTTTTGTTTTTCTTAAATTTTATTTTAGCATATGATATTAAAAACACCTGATTCCTCATACTTATAAAGAACAAGTGATAATACAGTAGTTTATAGGATCTTTCAAAAGAGAATTATCGTTAGTAAAGTTAGTAAAGTTAGTAAAGTATATATTTAAAGGGTAGCTTATATGCTTAAAGTATATATTTAAAGGGTAGCAAATATGCTTATATTTAAAGGGTAAAAGTAATCTGGATTCTTTTGTTTTTCTTAAATTTTATTTTAGCATATGATATTAAAAACACCTGATTCCTCATACTTATAAAGGACAAGTGATAATACACTAGTTTATAGGATCTTTCAAAAGAGAATTATCATTAGGAGTTAGTAAAGTAAGGGGGAAAAACAAAAACAAACGGATATTGTAATTTTTCAATAATATTTAATCTAACTTTTATCATAGAGTTTTCTTATTGCTATTCGAATATTAAGTTAAATACAAAAAGCTGAACGGTAAAATGAATTACCTATTACGAAAAGAAAATCATTATGTCGGTTATAATAACAATATTTTATTGCCACAGCTTCATTAACATTTTAACGAAGTTTGACTGTTGTTTAAAGTTGTTATATAAAGTTGTTATATATTTATTTAAACATTCTATATTTATTTAACCCTGTTATTATATTTATTAAACTTTAACGAATGGAGAGTGCAATATTACAATTCAAGTAAAATAAAACGTATTTTAATTATAATTATTTTGAAAAATAGAGCAAATCTGGGAAATAAATGTATTTTAAAATATTCTGAAGTAATAGTTTGCAATAATCCATTCTGTATGGGTTTTCTGTTAAAACATTTTCACCAAAATATTTAAGAAATTTTTTAAATTTCCTAGAAAAATTAAAATAAAAAGGAAATTTTCTCCTTAAAGCACAAAATGATGTCCACAATTCAGTTCAAAATCTTGTTTAGTAGAACGAGTTTTTGAAATAAAACTTTAACTTTCAATAAAATAAATTTTTTTGTTTAAAGGAAAGAATCTTATTCATATAAATACATTTTATCAAAGTATATTGTATTAGAAAAAAAAAAGATATTTTTTTGACTCATTTTAATATTTATGTTTAAAGTAAATTATATACCCTGTGCTTTTAAATTGTTATGCTACGCGTAAGTACTCAATTTATTGATTAAAATAAATATTCTTGTGAACGATGTAAGATATTTTAAAATTTCATAAAAAATGTTTTAATAGTTAAGTATTTGCAGATAAAAAAATTTAAGTTCAAATAAATCAAACATTTTATTATATTTTATATTTCTTAATTTAAAAACAGATTTTCAATTAAAGATAATTAAATATTCATCTATGATATATAAACGATTGATTTAATGAGTTAAAGTAAAAATATGCGATTTGTTCTTAAATAATAATTTTACAGGCACGTAGTCGCAGTTTTCAGTAATATACAAAAAGAGAAAACATAATCAGTGCATAAATTTGTTCTATTGTTATCAAATAAATTATTTTTCAAGTAATATTACTTTATTTATATAATTTATTTAAAATAAATGAATTCAGAAGCATTATTAGTGATGATAAAATAAGAAATATCATTTGATGAAAAGTATAGATTATTTATAAATTATAGTTAATTTTAAGTTTAAAACTGATTCAACCAAAAGCATTAAAAATGCAGAAGATGAAACTAACGCAAAGGAATGCCAGGCATAATTGGTCACTGAAAAGCATTTCTACTAATATTAAAATGTATGATTAATATATGATTATGCACTTAAAAGTATATGCTCAATTAGTAAGCCAATAGTTAATGTAATCATATATTTAGTCAATATAGTTTGTTGAATTTTATAAAAATATTAATAAATAATAAAAAGCAATGAATAATATCATAAAATCATAATACAAAATAAAAGCAAATAATGTAACATTCATAAAGCGTATTAAATTAATAAAATAAATTACTTTCCCACTTAATACATCTTTACACAATTTTATTTATAAACAAATATCATACACAATTCTATCTCTCTTGTTAGTTCGCATAGTAAAAATTTATAGGTTTTTTTTCTACCTATAGTTACAGTGATAAAATTTCGAAATGTTCAAATGGCAACACCCACTGCATTTAATCAAAGCCTAATCCTTTCAATGAAAAACTCTTATAAAATATAGAAAAAGTGAGTTTAGGCAAAATACTTCACTAGGCAAGGCTAGAGTAAGCCATGAAGTTTGAAAGACTAAAAATAAATTTTCAAAATATCAAAATGAAAACGAATTAGAAAGGATAACTTAAGATTAGGCAATCGAAAAGTTTTCTTGTAATAATTAATTTGCAATTTTATATTTTAAAATTTTTTTCAGCGATTGAAACTTACCCTAGATTAGCCTGAATTTACCTTTTCTATACTATACATTTTCTACACATTAAATTTGTTTATGTTAAGGACGCAGAGTGATCTAGGAAACAAAAAATGATACAAATATAAAGTTATCGACTCTATTTTTATGTTTTATACTATGCAATACTATTTTTATGCATTATGAGTGGCAAATTAATTTAAACTATTATTAAAAAGTAAGCTCTTAGACACATCTGAAATAGAAAAAACTGTCCTGTTCTACCCGTCTTCTATTTATCGGTGATTTTTTCCATCTAATATTTAATCACTATAATACCTTAGGCGAAATAGTGTTTGCACCTACATAGAAGATACAAAGAAGAATGACCCAGCATATTATTTACGTTGGTCTAATGAGTTTGTGATTGTGTCATCAACTAAGTATATAACAAGTTTAATCTTATGAAAATGATATCTTTAGCATCTGAATACAATAAATGTTTGTTATTGTTTATGATCTATTTCTCCCTTATTCACGTTGCAAGAATTTATGATATGAATTTTAACTTTGCTTACGATTTCACAACTTTTTTATTTGTAAATAAAGGTTTTAAAATTAGGAGATCAATTTGTATACTGCGTATTTATTTATTTATAAACTTCTTTTTTTGGTATTCGTGATTCAGATTATTTTGTAAAAACACTTTATTTATTATTTGAATTATAAAAAAATCTGTTCTATGTGCGACTTGCCAACGAAAAAAGGACAAAACTGAGTTTTGATACAATTTTATGTGCTTCTTGCACAATGTTACTTATCGGAACTAAACGGTTATGTAATAATTTTAAAAACGCAAGATCATATTCATATTTTCAAATAAAATTTCATTAATTCGCTTTTTTTCGTGAGTTAAATGCTTAAATAGGATTTCGAGTCTGAAATTAAAATAAATAATTTAAGAAAATTAATTAAATAAATAAATTAAATAAATACATTAAATAAATTAATAAATTATTAAGTAAATAAAACTGAAATAGTGCATAAACAAATAAAGAAAAAGACGAATAAAATATTTGTTTAAATAAATTGTTAAAATTAAAAATGTAGTCTAACGTATTTAATTTTAGAAATTTCCCCCCGTGAACATTACGAGTTTCGTTTTTTTTCTTTTCCTTTTATTTTTTTACAAAATATGTCCCCTTTAAATTGATGTTAAGTAGATAAGTCCTATTTATAGAAGAAACAGATCCAAACAGAAATCCAGCACACGCGAGTACAATATATAGGTATTGAGTATAAAAAATGCATAACAAACAAATGTATAACATGCAAATGTATTAGGAAAAAATGTATAACAAACTTCATAAATATAAATAAAAGAAACATTGTAATATCAAGCACAATTCTAGTTGTAATCCAACAATAAAAAAAATCATTATCAATCATTATTTTAAAATTTTTTGATATAGATTAATGTTGAGCGGATGATAAATTTAATCCAGTTCCAAAAAGAATTTCTACGCATGTCCGCGACACTTTTATTTTAAATTTTGGTACAATGTGTATAAAAAAGCTTGTTTACGAATAAGGAGAAAAAAGATTATTATATATTCTTATTTTTTATGTATTTAAAATTTAAAAAAATAGTTAGTAGGAACAGTGACACACAACAAGAAACAATACAGTGACAAACTTCATAAATACTGATACCATTAGAAAGGATACTGTGATCATTTGGTATGATAAGGGGGTTGACAGTGGCTCTAAATTTACAAAATAGTGATAATGATATATATGAACGGTCCCTCATAACAGACAGAACCAATGAAAATGTGAGTATGGTAGAGAAGAAAAAGCGTGTTATGAAAAACGTAATCCACTTACGCATTAAAGCGTAAAATTTTAATTGTTGTATACATTACGACGATATAGAATCGCCATCATCTTGAAAAAAAAAAAAAAAAAAAAATGTACTTCCCATCGCTTTTGAATACATCCTTGTGCCACCGTTATGGACCATAAAGGAAGGAAAAGTGTCCAAAATGCGAAACCGAGTTGATATTATTGGCGTTGACAGGGCAACAATGAAAACGAATTAGGAAAAAGGCTATCGCTTTTGATATCAGATACTCTCGTTTTTATCTCTAAAGATCTAATTCTCTATTTTTAAGTACAATGCTAGCAGTTTTTTTTATAACATGAGTGATACTGCTTTAAATTGTGTGTTTATTTATATATTTATATTTCAACTGAAGCGTTTGATAAATTTTAAGAACAAGGTGGCTATTACATTAATTAAAAACTTTATTCGCTTCTAAAATATACAGATAGGAAATAACAGTCTATATATTTCAAGCGCTCAAAAGTAGGTCCCCATTTTCAAGACTTGCCATACATGAATGAGAAGAAACAAAAGTGATTTGAAAATAAACGCTAAGTTGCCAACTAGAAAATAAAGGTGCGAAATAAAACTATAAAAACCACAGTGGCCAAGAGGGAAAGAAACGATGAAAAACAGAACAAGAAAAGCTAAAGTGGTTGAGAGGTGCAAATTAGGGTGAAATGCATTTTAACTTTAATAAATCAACACAATTGCCAACAATTAGCAAGTCTTGAAAATGAGTGCCTATTTTTGAGAGCTTAAAATATTTTGACTGTTATTTCCAATATGTATATTTTTGAAGTGAATGAAGTTTTTAATCAATGTAATATTTTAAAGCTTCTTTTTCAAAGGATTATTCACGGTTGTGATTATTATTAAGATGGTTATTAATTAAGTATAAATGTTCAGAGTAAATTGATGTACAAAAGTAAATGTTTCATGGTAAAAACTATGATCAAAAATTAATTTAACGCAAACAAAATTTAAAATTATCCGACATCATTAAATTTAAGCTTGCTTTACAGTATTTGTGCTTATTCATTGAAATTACACGGAAAGTACGCAAGATATCAATTGTAAGTTGGGAAGCATTTTTTTTATACAGATATAGCTCTGAAATTAGATATAAAATTAATTTTGTCTTCTTCAAAGTAATTATTAAGTTATAAACCTTTAAAAACTAGAATTGCTATTTTTAAAATACCTCCAAACTTCATTTAGCCATCAGGTGAAGAGTAGGGTTGCTTGCATAAGGTTACGATATTTTAAGACCTTTTCCCTTAAACGAAAACTTAAATATTTGCGTTTGAAAAGCTAAATTTACAAGATTAATTTATAAAATTAGAATAAAATTTCTATTATTTCGAGTAATAAATTTAAATATTACAGCATGACTTCGCATATTAAAAGCATTTTTCTCAATAAAACTTTATTAGTTGAATGATTTGTACGAGATATAGCTTGAAATTAATATTTTTTATGCATATCCATATCGCGCTTTAGGCGAATTGTAAGACTCTTTAAAAAATATTTTGTTCCAATTTAAATTTTCAAAAATTTTTATTTCTACAACAAAACACATAAATTGTTTTGCATCTATTATTTCATAACAAAACAAATTAACTGAATAAAAAAAAATCAGATTTATTTGTGAGTGACACTATAGATACTTCCTTTGTTAGATGTTCTTCTTTTAACTGTGCTGTCGAGATTTTAATTTAAAATTTGTTTTCAAAATCATTAAGCTTCCAACTATGTATATGACATCTTTCTCATGGTTCGTCATCTGATCTTGTAGCTCTTTTTTAAAAAGGATCAACCAATTGTATTTAAATTATACATTAATTACATTATCTAAATATGTCTTAATGTTAATCTTAAATGTATAATGAATTTTTTGTCATTTAATTCGATCATTTGCTATTACTTTATTATTAGTTTATTGTTTAAATATTGGTGTACTTTGAGTTAAAATGATGCAAATTTATTGCAACCTTAGAAAAGTGATAAACATATTACTGTAGCCATTTCTTCCGGATAGTTTAATTTTTATATTCAATTAAAAATATATAGAGACTAATTAAAAAGATATAGAAACTCATTAAAAAGATATGGAGACTCATGAAAAGATATAAAGATGATTTTCATAGAGATAGATACAAGACATATGGAGATGATTTCATTCCTAGACATACAAATCTAATTTAGAATGATTTTAATAGCAAGTTGATATTTAATTTTAATTTACCTACTACTAAGGGAGAATCCTTCTTAGAGAGCGAAAAAGTTATCACGTATGCTAACTTTTGATTACATGATAATTTTTATTTTTATAATGCTTGTTAACTTCTTTAAAATTTAATTGCGCGATATAATTCATGACATGATAGAACTAATGACATGATACAATACAGTTTAAACGAAAAAATGAATCATTTTAATTTTGAATCAGGGTTTCAGATGATATTGTTAGTCCACGTCCTGACATTGTCTTTTTTTTCGAAAGAGCTGTATTATCAATAACTTGTCGATTTTTTTTTTTTGTACTCGAAAACACTTTTTTGTAATATATTGAACTGAGAATATTAAAAAGTAATTTTTTATTTCTGCTAGAATGGTCTCTGAAAGTTCCAATCCTAAATAACAATATATATTTAAATCAAACTTATGCTGTGTGTAAGATTTTTTTAAAAAGTAGTTAAATTTAAGAAAAGAGTTACATGTTCTGTACGAAACTAGCCTGATTGAATATATTTTTAAAATAAACTTTCTTTTAAAATGTTTTGTCAATTCATAATCTTTTATAGTCCTAAGCCTTTCCCTATTTATTTATATTTTTTTAAATTAAAATCTCTTAAAAAAATTAAAAAATTTCTTTATTAAAAAATACAATAACATATGTACAATAAAATATATTTCACATAAGATTTGATTTTTCAATTTAAAAATAACTAGTGCGTGCATTCTGTATTCATGAAAAATATAGCAGGCATCAATAAAGTTTTTCATTCTGAAATTAATGAGCTATGTACTTAAATGATTTTGAATATGAAAAAAATTTCAAAGTACCCACTAACTTTAATTCTGTTATAAATATTTTCAAATGCTCATGCAAAATATTTAAAACTGGTTTTCAAATTAAAGCACATGAATGATTTACAGTAATATCAGAGTTTAAAACTGCTCTATTGTCTGTGTTGATTTAATAACTAATTTCATAACTGGTTATAGCACATTAAAATTAAATGTTCAGCAATTAAATAGTTTGATTATGACATTAAGGAACAGAAAATGATATCTGATATAAGTAATATTCGAGTAACTTCATTAACATATTGCACAGATACATTGTGTTCCATGGAAATTTTACTTTCAATTTTAGTTGTTTATGTTACAGTAATGAAAGAGGATATGAATGTTACAAATATGACAGGGACATAGTGAAATTTAGTTAATTTTAAAATAAAATAATTTATTTGTAAATTAGGAAATGAAATTAATGAATAAATGAAATTTAGGAATTGAAACACAAAATGTAAATGTGCAAACATAATTTAGTTCTCGACAAATATTTAACTTAAATTTTAAAGTAAATTACTTTCACACTGCGTTCTAAATAACTCCAATATAATGTATACCATTTATTATTTAGAAAAATACAATAAAAAAAAGAAGTAATTTCTAAAAATAATAAAATTTTTAAACCTCATGATTTAAAATTGTTTCGTGTTATTTTCATGCCTTCCCGTGTGCCTGCGTACCTTCAATACGAATGGCCTATTTACTAGTGTTTATTCTTTCTAAAGAATGCAAAAAAAAGTAGTTTGCGTTCTAATGAATTGTCCTTGAAGATAGCGTTAAGGTTGAATATTATAACAACACAGCCAAAAATACTAATTATTATTGTTAAAGTTATAATAATAAAAAAAAGCAAACATTGCATAGTCATATTCATATGATCCTTCCTTTTCAAAATGACCTTGGATCAGGCGATGAGCCAAGAGGTTAACGGGTAAAAGACTTCGAAAAGGTCAAACTAGCTATTGATGAAAAAATTGCGAAAGAGAATTTTTCGAATGTGACTTAAAAGAACTCGATATCGAATCAGTGCTCTTTAGAAAAGAACAAAGAAAGACTACATATGCAAGGTCCATTTCAATTCTTATTGTTTCTTGGTACAGTGACTGAGACCATCAGAACATTCCTCATAAATTCAGAACGGGGTAAATGTGCAGTTTTTATGAGTCACATCGGCTGATACGAACTGGAAAAAAAAATTCTTTTTTTTTTTTTGATTGACATCATAGAACAATTTTGACGTTTCAGAACAATGGCTGATGTGATAAGAACAAAAAAGGTTAGAGAATGGCCGATATTTTAATACGCAGTTCTGCTCTTCGAACGTGATCTAAAAAAGAGTAATAATGATAAAATGATGCGTTTAAAATAAACTAACGGCAATTTATGCTTTTGCAAAATTGATTTAACATTTGGATTTTTGATTTTTTTAAAATGACCTCTTTATGTAAAATTCGACAAGTTATTTTCGAAATTTATGATTCGCATTGTTTTGTTGATAAAGGAAGTTGTTTAGAGTGTTGTGATTTAAATAAATATAGATTTTTTCAAGACTGAATCAACATAAAAAATAATGTTTATTTTTCTATCTAATTTTCTTAAAAATAATAATTTTAAAAGATTTAACATTAAATATCTTCTTTTTATTAATCAATTTCTTCCAAAAGAACACAGCAAAAAATTTTAATTGGCTTGTGATATCCAGTATTTTAAGTTGCTAATAAATGTATTATTTTATTATGTCACGTGACTTTCAGACATTTGAAGATAAACTCTTAAAAAATAATAAAGATTTCTATTAAATACCCACTTATACAATTACAATTCCTGTCATTTAAGATATTGTAAATTTTAAATTAAATGTTGTTTTTATGTATATAGAAATCTATTTGTTCTATTTTATTCAACTGAATTTTTTGTTAATAACATGACCAGCAAACAGAAATAGGATATTGATATTTAGAATTCATTATTTCAAATATACCAATAATACATGTATTTAATATTTGATAAATACTTTCATTTAAATTTTCAGGAAAACTTTTAATAAGCTGATAGTTATATCGTATTTAATGGCATAATTTATACTAAATTCGACCAAAAATATATTAATAACTTTAAATGTTCGATATTTTCATGAGAATTACATATAGAATCTGATTTTTATTTAACTCTCATTTGTTAAGCCAGTTATTAAATGTACTGCTACAATAAGATTTTATTAAATTTATTTAAATAATATTCATTAATTTAAAAAGAAAATAAATAAAATTTTTAAAGTAATAAAGTTTAATTTAATCCACATTTGTGCAATCACTTGGATAATTTAGTTTTTTCGATAAACAATTCTATAACCTTATTTTAATACTACTTATTTTAGATAAATTTTAATAAATTTTACAATGATCTATTTTCGAAACTAAGCCATAAGCGCTTAGCCATTTTGCAGTTTATTGTAGTCAATCGTTTAAAAGTTGGTGTTTCAATAACAATTTATCCATTTTATTTAAAATTGTATTTTATTTAATTATATTACTTCATTTTATAGTTTAAAATGCATAGTCTGAAATCTTAAGAGGATTTTTATTTTTAAGATTAATTACATTTGTGCGAACACAAACGTCATCAATTTTATTTAATTTATATCAGTTTACTTAACACATTTTAATAAACTTAAAAATGTTTTGTGTTTAAGTTTAATTCATATTTCTGAAATTACTTAAATCTACGACTTCACTGCAATTTTATATGAACTGTGAGAATATATGTGATCTAATAGGATCTAATAACCTCCCGACACGAGAAATTTTTTTTATAAATCAGTCGAACAATATTTCATTAAAAATTCGACCTTCATATTATCCAAGGTACATTTAGCAAGGATTATCTAAAATTAAGGATCATTTTATTTATAGCGGTAAAAATTTTCTCAGGGTTCTTATTGCTACAGACAAACAGTTGCTGGACCATTGAGGCCACTACAAGTAGATGACGAAGTTGTCTACATTCTTTTTTACCATCTGACTTCCTGGATTCGGGGATGAAAACAAATTCTTAACGCCGTGGAAATAACCCAACAGGTTTTCTCAGCCAGTTTTAAGAATAAAAGAAAGATAAAACATTCCTTTCATGCTATTATCGTAATCGCTAGCAGGATAAGTTAATGCTTCTGGCGACGCACGCCGGTTTTTACCTACCTTCGCCATTTGCTAAACCGTCGAACAATTTTCATAATTCAGACGATCTCGTTTCGTGTTTATTTGAAGTTGGGTTTAATTTATGACAGGATATCCTTCCATTATATTAAGTAACCACTGGGATAAGAAAAAAATGACTACATTTATTAAAAGAGAAATGAGAATGAACTTTGATGGCACATTAAACTGCTGATTAAAATTTATTTTATATATAGACTCTCCTTCATTAATTATAGTATTTTACATAACGTGTATCATTTGAACTTAATAAATAATTATTAAGGGTAATACTTTTAAATAATTATTCAATATAAAAAGTATTGAATAATTATTTAAAAATTTAAATTGAGCTTCTTAATCAGTTTAAAAACTATCTTCGCCCACACACTGTCTTGATTTGTTTAAATTTATTTCAAATAAGTAACAATGAAATATTAAAAAGAGCACACATTTTTAATTAAACGATTAATAGTGTATTTAAGATCAATTTTTCAATTTCCTATTCTAAACTTCTTTTTGGATGTGTGTCCTGTCTGTTTAAGTTACACATTATTGAATAACACAAATTTGTAAATTGTGTTAAATTTGAAAAGTAAATTTGCTTTACTCTAGACAAATATAAAAATAAAACTTTTCCCCATTTTTGAAATTAGGAGACAATAGATTTAATGGCTATTATTCTTTAATATTGAAACACAAAGGATTTTGTAATAACATTTTAAGAAATGTGTAAAACTGTTCTCTGATGTTAAACGATTAGAAAATTTGAAGTATTAAAAATAAAAAGTTTAAATCAGAAAGCAATTATTGTCTAAATTGAAACAGTTTCACTCGATATCATACTTTATACAGATAATAATGTTGAAAAGAAAACAAACTTGAAAACGATGACGAAATTGTAGAACTTAAAAAATCGCTTGCCTCAGGTTTTTTTTTTAAAAACAATTTAAGTGCAATTTTATTTGAAGTCATTTTAACTTAATAGGTCAAAATTATTTTCAGTGATAAAGTGCATATAGTACCACAAATTAAAAGCAAAGTTTAAAATTATTTTTAATAAAAAGCTAGCGTAAAAGAGAGATTTTGCGTTTATAATAGAATTATCAGACTAAATAAAAACTCACATTTTTCACAAAGTTGAGTTATTTTTGAAAATTTATTCCATCTAAATATGAAACGCATAAACTTAATAATATGTTATTAGATAAAAGGGTAATAATAATAATAATAATAAAAGAAGTATGCAAATTGTAAGATAATTAAAATGAAAATTTAATCTAAATTCCTATTATTTCCTCTTCTTTGAAATAATAAATTTGAGAAATTAATAAACATGAAATTCTTTTCTGTCAAAGATAAATTTTTTTCAAAACAGTATATTATTAAATAAAAAAAAAAGAAATTAGAAACAAAACTAGAAAATAAATAAGTAAATAATTTTTTTATTAGGAGATGAGCATTAATAACACCCAAAATATTATGCGAATTTGATGCAAATTAGAAAGAAATGTGTTATATTAAATCATGTTTCCCCTCAATATTTGTTTCGTGTAATCAAGTTTAAGAAATACGTTAATAAAATTTAACTTAACACCATATTGAACTTGCAACAAATTTGAATGATATTATCGTTCAACATTTCTAACAATGTAGTCAATCATCTTAGTCTATTAATTCTTCATTTTATAATTTCCAAAACGTTATTACAAATATTAGAACAATGTTTGTATTAATTTAAACTTTAATACAAACTACTTACTAAATGTTACTTTTAACTTCACACTGTTTTACACGAATGCACTATATTCTATTTGAATTAAGTACAGGAGAAGTCATTTTGAAATGAAGAAATAAATCAAAATATTAAACCTTAATAACAAATTAGTGCCAAATGTCTAATTAATAGTTTAGAAGAAACCAAATCTGAATCAATAATATGGTGATGAAGACGTTTACTAACTACATCGCAATAAATAGAATATTTGAGTTTTTGATGTCAAGGCCTTAGTTTCTGAAGGAATCTATTTAATCATTCATTTAAGCGTTTCAAATATATAAGAAACAAATTTAAATTGTTTCAGGGATACATTAAATGGAAGAAAAATAAATATCAGAAAAATCCAAAATATAACCGGTTTACTTAATAGTTGAGAAAACGTGTTGACATAACCTAGTTTTGAGGCGTTCGTGTTATAAATACTTTATTGATTACTTAAAGGATTCTGATTTAGTTTTAAGCAGGGCTATATAGTCAAAATCGAAAATAATTTGAAGTGGAGTAAGAATCTGAAAGATTTTTTTAAAATCTAATTCCAGTGAGTTAAAAGAAAAGTCCTTGATTTCATAAAAATAGTTTACACCAATATTTATATTGCGAACAAAAATATTAATGGAATGAATATTAAGGCAGATATTTATTTAAACTAAAACTTATCACAAATCTCATGCACTACATTTGAATGTTGATAAGCTTTTCTTCGATTTAGATATTAAAAACAAACACTATTAAAATTTATTAAAATAACAAATTTATTTCTTCAATTATTATCTTATAACATAAAATGAAATTTTAAATTTGATATTTTTACTCTAATCATTCACAAAGATACATACATTTGAAATTCATATAATATATTAGCATTCTTTACAATAATATTAGTTATAATATAATATTAATAGAATTAAATGGATATTTTATAAGTCAGAAACTGAGTCGGGCTAAAAAAAAAATTAAGAGTTGAACTGTCTAAAGTTTGTTTTGAAAGATTTAATAAATATTAAGTTAGGGTTAAATTTCTATCCAGAATATTTCAATTGAAGTTTTGTGTATTCTATAAAATGAATAAATTGTTGACATATATTTCAACAATGATTAGAAAGCTTAATAAAACAGGATTTACTATATTTATAAAATAAATAAAAAAAATTAGATTACACGGTGAAAGAACTTATTTTAGCCACATTTAATTACATCACATTCATTTATTTATCAAGTCTTTAAATTTAGTATATCTCAGTGGAGGAAGGTAGTAAGTGATAAAATTCGAATGTTTTAGGAATGAAAGAATGTTCTAAATGCATTTCGCAACAAATAACCGACGTATAAACTTCGAAAATCTCTCTTTCGACAGCGTATTTAAACAATTGGAAGCTTACAGACAAAAAAAAAAAAAAAAAAAAAAAAAAAATTTAAACATAGTATTTATTCCGTGTAAACTTTTGAATTTTGATACTGTCAATAATTTCAATAAATCTAATAAATATGTCAGAGCAGTTATTTATGAAAGGAAAACAAAATCGCAAAATTAGACTAGGTTTTGAAAAAAATTTAAAAACAGAATAAAAAAAATAATAAATATCTATAACAACTCGAAGTCATATTTTGTAAGTAAACGTAACTTAATTTGACGAAATGTCAGATATCAATCCATATTATTTATGAAAATTGGAGTTAAAAATGATGTATTCAAATCGAAATATTTCAAATCTTAATGCTAAACAATATGAGCGAATGAGGTTTCTTATTATTTACAGAGTCATCTACCGTTCTGTTTAAAAAAGTCCATTTTCCAGCATTAAAAAAAACAAACATTAAAAACGTATTTTAACTAAAAATTTTATTTACAAATTTATGAGTCAAACAAATAAACTGCATTCAATATCTTCGTTGATCTGTGTCAGGTAGTTAATATGTAGCGTCAAACGATGTAATCACATATGAAATGATACGAACAAATAAAAAGAAGGACGCGGTCAATAAATAGTATTTTCTTGATGTAAAGATATTATATGTCATTAATATTCCACAACAAACGATTGTTTCATGCACAGAATTAACTGAGTTATGTTATTTACGTGATAATAGTGCGTGATATTCCAACACCTGCTATTCATATATCGTTCGAAAATTAAGGCGTCATATTTAGGCAGTTAAGTGCGTTGTATTGAAATAAAGAGAACTGTTTATGTTTTTATTTAACAATAATCCGGGTACTGAAGATGATATTGATATATGCCTTAACAGATTCTTTTTGTGAGCATTTTTTTCAAAGTACTTAAAAATTGCTCAATATAACAGGAAAAAAAAATTCTAGGTAAATTACCGTACTGTATAATAATGACATTTCTGGTAAAAAAGAATTACAATTCTGGTTAATAAAACTAAAATATACGATAGTTAAACCATTCATTTGCTAATTCTTTTGTTCTTATTGAAACGGTTCACCGAAAATTAGTTATAGTTCTTATTACCACACGTGAGTTCTTATTATCACACAATTGAAACGTAAATATAACCAAATAACTGGATATTATGCCATGCTTTAACATATTGTGATAAAATTACCCAAATTTTCCTCATTTACCAAATTTTATCACATATTATTTCACCATATTTTATTGTAAGAATTACCAAAGCACTCTGGTAAAAATTAACCCTAACTTTTCGTGTTCTCGTTGAGCCAGAAACATAGTAAATTTCACCATACTTAGGTAGTTTTGACCATACTTTTTTTCTCAGTGAATATATTTGATAACAAAACATTAACTAGAAATTTTTAAGTAATAGGAATAAAGAAGAGGAATTAAGTAAGAAGCATTAAAAAAAATTATTATTTTAAAAGAAAACTTTCAAACAAAATAACTCCTGTTTAATAAATTCATTCAAAAATTACTGCCATAATTTTATATTTTTCTCTAAATTGGAGTGAGCCGTGATGGCTCAGGGGATAGAGCGTTCGCCTCCCAATGAGACGAGTCAAATTTGAATCCTAGCGTTGACTGATGGATACGAATTTCGCTCCCAGCTCGCACCGACCACAGTGCTGGTGTAAAATATCCTCAGTGGTATATGGATTATGGGTTAGAATCCGCTTGTCGCAGGGCTAACCGTGAGACATTTTCGTGGTTTCCCTCTCCACGTAACACAAATGCGGGTTAGTTCCGTCAAAAAATTCACCACGAAGACTAGTTTGTCCCATTGTTTGATGCAGGAGTTCACTAATTGTCTTCTGGGATGGGTTAAAAATTACAAGACTAAAGAAGTTGAACAGTGGAGTCGTAAACTTAGAATTCGGCCGGCTGTTCAATGCTGGTTATAAAATATAAAATAAAATCAAATATTTTGAGCCGTATTCGTCACTTTGGGTCATAACAAAATAAAATCTGCTCTTAATATAATTTAGTTGCAAAGAAGTAAAAAAAATTACATTGTCATTCACAAGCTAAATTAAATAATAAGAGTGTTTATAATGTTAAAAGAAAAGTCAAAAGTTTACATTTTAGTTTTAACTCAGATATAAATCTTTTTCAAACAAATAAAATCAAGCATTTAGATCAATAGAGCATTTTAACAGGAAACCCAGTGCTTTTGATTTGCTCGCTTGGCGATAATTTCAATGATTTGATTACATAAGGGATTTGCTTGAAAACCATATTGATGGTTCTCTTTTCTTCTTTTAATCATTAAGAGAGAAGCATAAAATAATCTCTAGTAAACAAGGAAGTCTGTGTTTATGACCATACAATCGATTATGATCTGATTCCCCACATTTACGACCACTTACAACAAAAGAAAAAATTTGTCTCATTATGGTGGAAAAAAACTACTGAGAGTTGAAATTATTATTATTTTTTTTTTCGAAAAACAATTGTAGAAAAACAAAGAAATGTGGTCAATGAATGATCGTAAAAAGAGATTAGATTTTTGCTAACTCTTTGAGAGTGCAGGAAATTTAAAAAAAAAAAGTTTGGGAAGTAGAATGAAGGAAGATAAACAATTATGTATTTTTCTAGTGTTTTGATTTTTACCAAATCAATTTATTTGTATCATGATGCTTCATAAATGCATGAAAGAATTAATGATTTCATACTTTGATACAAAGAAGCGTACAATAGAATTTAAATTGGGAATTGGAATTTTTTAACAATAGCTTAAATTACAAATGCAATCAGATAAAAATATGTTATGCAAGCATGTTATATAAGTTTTATACAATAATAAACAGCATATCAGTACTTTTTATTTTAAAAAAAATGGTTCAATATTATAATATTATTTTATCAAATTTTTTTATTCATCAATTATTAAAGTATTTTACAATTTCAAATTTCTTCAATATTATTTCTCCCAATTCTTAACTATCGACAAATATATTACAAAACGGTATGCTGTCTAGCTATTCCGCTATATTTATATATTAGAATGATTTACTCTGTCTTAAAAACCTTAAAAATGTAAGTTTGGCTCGTATTAAAGTCCATAAAATAATAGGCTTAAGTCAGTTAAGAAGTATATTTCAGGTATTTTGAAAAAAAAAAAAGATTTTTTAATAAATCTTTCCTGGTTGAATAATTATGATAGAGCATAAAATAAAAAGGTAAGGTACAGGTTATTTAAAAAACTTAAAACTTTAAATCATATATCTTATATTGATTGGAATTAAACTTTTTATCATTAGTTGATGATGTGAGGAAAACATTCCTATTAGAAAATTCTGATTAAAATTAAAGAATTATTGCATAAATAAAATAATTTTCATTTCAATTTTTATTGAATTCTATAGAAATATTTTAAATCCGTTTCATTTTGATTATATTGATAAATTTTTGTTGCAGCCGAGTTTTAAGATATTTTTACTGTTTCGAAGACTAAATTATTTCAATTAAACATATCATTAGTTTTATTTAATCTTTTTAAATTTTTACATTAAATTTAAATTATTTTTTCAAACCTATGCTTTTATTCATTGTTGATATCCTATATTTCTTTCTAGGTCTGGCAAATTAATGAAGAAAATAAAAAAGCGTAGTTCGAAAGAAATATTATTGCATGCAAAGGTTATTAGAATGTGAATAAGCAAAAAAAAAAATAAATAAATAAATAAATAAATAAAAATAAATAAATAAATAAAAAAATAATAAATAAATAAATAAATAAATAAATAAATAAATAAATAAAAAGCTTTCTTAAGGCCTTTTTCTAGCGTTATTATTAAATAACTATTCTATCACGTGAAAGATCATTTATTGAAAAAAAATGCTATAAATAAATCTTCTAATATCTTAAAGTAATAAGAATTAACCTGGGGATCAAATGTTTCGTTGGATTTATACGAATACCTGATCTTGCATGATTCGGATGTACGAATTTAAAATCTGAATTTAGTTTTGCTTCTAAAGCTACAGATTTGTTTTTAAATGACCTTTTTAGTCTATTTTTTTGTCGAAATGTATAAGATAAAAAGTTAGTGTTTAAATGTATAAGTTAGTACAAACTTTCAATGGAGTTCGGCCACATAATCATTAGTATCAGTATATTATTATATTATTATATTCATCATTAGTATCATTCATTATTCATCATCATCATTATTAGTATCGGTATTCAATATATTGAATACATCAATATAAGTTATTCAATTAAAAATTTGCAAGATCATAAATAACTGCAATCTTACTTTGACAATTTTTCACGTTTTTGCAGAAAACAAGAAAAATGACAGTAAATGAAAAAAAAAAATTAAATTTTATACAGATAAAAAATCTCGATAAAAATAATAGGAAGTAGTGAAAGCAAAATATACAGTAAAAGCGTTAAGTTACAGTATCCAAGTCAAGGGAAGCATAATCTATACTCTAACCAAATATAGTTTCAAAAAGGATTTTTTTTCTTTTTGTTTCTAAGCAGTTTAGCTAATCTCGGAAAGATTCTCTTTTTTCTCCTTTCAGATAAACTCGAGTTATTTTTGCCTAATAAATTTCTGTTAAACCCAAAAGTTTAATGTATCTATATGGCTTTTCATTATGTGCTCACTTTAAATTGTGACCAACCAACCAACTTTAAATTGTGAGTTAACACAATTGTAGAACAACAACATGGCATAACAACAGATTTTTAATACCAACCTAAAAAATCTAATGTTATTTATAAATTTTAAAATTTGAGAACAAATTAAAACGCTAATAAAATATTTGATTATACTACACTGTATTTTCAGATGAATTACGTGTGTGTAGTATGGAAAAAATGTTGCTAATTCTTGAGACTGTAAAAATTTAATGCTTCAATAATTTAATTAAAAAAATAAAAAAAACCCGGATAAATAAACTTATTTTTTATAGACTTCTTCGATTAAAAGAGTTATTCCAATAGTTAAGCACACTAAAAGCAAAACGTTATACTTAAGATATTTCTTATTCTCTTATATGTTTTATTTTATTAATCTCATCAGACTTTGATGTGAGTCAGATGTGAGTTCATCAGACTTTGAGTTGATTACTGATAACTCAACTTCATTAATTACTTAAAGGACAACGAATTGAAATGTTTAAAACAAGTCATTTATGTCTAATAGTAACTTAACACGTCTAAAATTATATCATATAAATATAAAAATATGTACTGCTTAAAATATATCTTGAAGTCGAATTCTAGTCGTTATTTTTAAATTACAACAAATTCATATTTACTAATAAATTATAATTTTTTTAAAAAAATGATAACTAGTAATGGTTAAAAAAGATTTCGAGCACAACAATATAACATTTGCTGATTTTGAAAAAAAAAAAATAAATAAATAAATAAAAAATAAAAAAATAAAAAAAGAGGAAACGCTGTTTGTCATGCATAAAAAAAATTTTTCTTCTTTTTTTTCTGTCTTTTTTTCTTTTCTATCTTTTTTTTTGTTTTTTTTTGAAAATAAAAGAAAAGAAAAAATTAACAGTTGATTACTAAATGTTTGAAAATGATATGAAAAGCTCAGTTTGGCATTTAATAGCATTCTAAGTGTAAGTGAATATTCATGAAAATGAATTTTGTGTTGGAGTATCCTATTTAAAACATAAATAAATAGAAAAAAGCAAAAAGTTTATAAAAGCGGACCAACTTGAAAATGGTCAGCCCCCCGCCTGTTCCAGTGAGATACATATTGTTGTGTGGGTCAGATGGTTGTTAGTGGGATCAATAGATTTCCGGCTCATAACGCCAGATGGTGTTTTACGAATAGAACTGTCGCCAAATTATCAGTAGGTGTATTTTTATTCTTATAGCACACAATTTAGAGAAACTAGTCACGAATTACAGATCACTCGCCTACTTAACTCTTTTGGGTGTCACAAGTGCGAAATAACATAATAGAATTATTTTATAAATATAATCTGACGCATTTGTGAAAACTAATGGTTTTCTTTCATGGATCACAATAAACAAGAGAGAAAAATTAGGACTTGAAGTTTTTGTAACACTTTCTGATACTGCATGCATTATTCAAAGCTGTATAAGACTTTTTTTATATAAACTTATATGGCTAGCATATCGTTGGCTAAATTTATGTAAAATTCTAAATGTATGGAATTTTGATAAGCAAGCCGAAGAACTTTCAAAAATTGCTTTTGACCTATATGATATTGTCAATCTATCAAATTCCGCAATTCTAGAGAACGTGAAGTTATTGTATAGAATGTTGCCTAACATTTCTAAGCAAAATATGAAATATGAGAATTATATTATGTATTTTATGAGAGCGTTCGCCTTCCAATGAGGCGAACCGGGTTCGAATCCCAGTCGATACGAATTCCGCATCCGGCTTGCACTGACCACAGTGCTGACGTGAAATATCCTCAGTGGTAGACGGATCATGGGTTAGAGTCCCCTTGCCGTCAGGCTAACCGTGGGAGGTTCTCGTGGTCTTCCTCTCCATGTAACGCAAATGCGGGTTAGCTCCATCAAAAAGTCCTCCACGAAGGCAAATTTCTCCCAATACTCGATCCAGGAGTTCCCTTGTCTTCTGGATTGGGTTCAAAATTACAAGGCTACGGAGTTGAACATTAGTAGCCGTAAACCCATTAAGTTGGGTCGGCTGTTCAACGACGGTTATAAAATAAAATAAAAAGTAGTACTATTAAGTATAAAAATTAAACTTGATTGTAAAATAGGAAATTTTTAATGATATTTATTACACATGGACAAATTTAATAATTAATTTTTTTTTTTTTTTTTGCTACATGAATTTGTTTATGGAAGTAAATTATATTTCACCAAGTTTAATATTAAATTTATTGTTATTACTAAAACTCGTAAATTGTGTTTTGAAGAAGTAATATTTTTGCCGGCTTCCTTGAATTATAGTTTTGCATGTATTGATGAGAATGTTCTGTCTGCCTAACATATTTTTTGTTTCTTATTTCACAAATGTAAATTTATTTATTTATTTATTTATTTTTTTTTAGAGCTATGTGAATTGTTATAGTTATTCTGTTTCAGCTCTTGTATGATAACTAAAATATAAAATTGTATCAAGTTTCGGTTTTTACATATAATTAAGTTGTCTCAGATCAATTAGTACCTTGAAATATTTTTTGTGAGATTTGTATTTATTACATGTTATTTATGAAACAAAATCAGTATTCTATTAATTGCAACTTTTATGAGTTTTGCAAACATTTTATCGAAAATTTCTTTTCTAACAAGATTGTTATAATTTATTTGCATCCCTTCTTCAATTTCTATAAGTAGAATTCAGATTAAAAAGATAATATTTAAGAAAATCTCAAAAGATATTCTTAACCAACGATAAGAATTTATGGTATAACACTTAAAAACCCGTGGTAATATGTGGGCAAATTTAAAGCTTAATATTCGAATATTACTTACATTATACAGCAAAGTGAATAGATAGAATTTTGTTAGATTCACAAACACTATTTGTATATAATGCAACATTTTTTAAAACTGATTTGTAATTGATAAAAAAAAGCCAAGCATTTTTCTTAAATCTATGTTCCAATAGAGCATTAAAGATATATTGATTAATTATAAAAAACTGTACTGTTTTATTAATAATTACCATATGGTTTAATTTAGCTGTGTAGAGCTTCAGAATTTATATTGATAAGCCACATTTTTCCAAAGATGAAAATATTTTAAACGCTCAACTCTTTCTTAGTATTGTTTCTAGATAGGTATATATATTTCGGAAATTTAAGATAAATAACAGCTCACAAAAATATCTGATTGAAAGCATATAAGATTGATTTGATACCAAAATTACTTTTGTAGTTACGTTTTGTCACATAAAATTTGGAAATTTAGTTTACTATTGAATTACTTTTGGTTTTTTATACATTTAAAACAATAGAATATCTAAATAGCTTCTCTTGCATAACTTTATTCCACATTTTTATAATAACTTGAGAAATATTTTTTTTTTATTATTGCAAAAAAGAAGATTTTATTTCTTACTCGTTTTGGAATATTTACCCAAATAAGAAATTTTCAATTATCATAAATATTAATTTGCTTTAACAATAAATGGAGAAAAAAAATTCTTTAAATTTTTTTACATATTTATATATATTATAAATTATTTTAGCTATTTATTCATACTAATCCATAAACAAATTATAAATATTTAGAACATGCATTTTCTTTCCCCAATAAACAAGATTTACTACAGTCATAAAAATTACGAAGTCTCATGAAAAAAAAAATATTAATAAAAGAGATTGACTTACCATTTCATATTTTATCTATGGTAAGCAGCTGATTTTTTCTTGATAAAATTTGATTCAGCCTTACGACTGGATGTTGTTCCAGGCATACCATTATCCTTTAAATCTAATCCACTGACCAATTGAGCGAGCTCTCTCTCTTTTCTATCCTCATCCCTAGATCTTTCAGGACCATCCCCATCATTTGTTAAAGAGTCATTGGCAAAAAACTGTAGACTGGCCAAACTATTTGATCTGGAACGGTGCTCTTGCCTTATAGAATAAGAAAAAGCTCTTTCATTTAAATGTCCTTTCTTTTTGTAAATCCCGGTGTTAAAAGGAGAGTCATCCTGATCCTTTTCTCCTGAACTATCCTTGTCGTTTCCTAATTCTGAGCTATCCACAACAAAAGAAGATTTTTCAGGAGGGGGTGGAGGATGGAATGATTGGGGTTGGTAATAGTGTTGTTGTTGCGACACTTGATTCGAATGACGTCCTCCCCCATTCTTTGCGTAGGCTTCCCTAAATTGCATATTTCTAGGTGCTGTTCCATATTGCATAAAGTATTGTTCATATGGAAAAGCTGCTGGTTGGTATGTTGACACTGGACTCAGTGGTCTGCTTGAAATATAAATTGGCTCTTCATGTCCTGGCAAAGGCATGCGAGTGCTCCTGGGCATTCTACGTTCTGTGTAATATCCTGCATTTCTGTACGGTATTTGTGGGGGTGGAGCCGGTACAGATCCATAATGTCCCATTACAGAAACAGGCCGCATACCATTCACCATTCTTCCATTACCATTCATTATTATCTGTTGCTCTTTCTGCTTTTTCTTACTTTTAGATTTTGATGGTTTGGGCATTTTTCCATTTTTGTAATCTTTACCATTGAAAAGACTCGGTGATGGGGGAGGAGGAGGTCGAGGAATGCCTCCAGCCATTTGACGAATTTTTGCTTGAGCCGATCTCAGAGTTCCCGATGCTGACTTCATACTCCTCATAGTACCCATTGAATCCACATACAACAATTCTCGCTCTGTAGGAGCAATACCAGTCCATATTTTGTAATTATCATCCTCTTGACTAATATTCCCATTTCTTGGCGGAACATTAGGTTTTATTCCATTAGTGATTTGTTTTTGATTTCCATTGGGTATGGTAGACCCCTCTCCTTTTGAGCGCCAAACCTCAACCTTTTCTAAAGTATTCAACCCGGAAAGAGATTGAGACCTTCTATTTTCCATAAAATAAGGATTTTCATCCATTTGTTTGGCTTGCATGCTATCAGCATATGAATGAAAACAGCAGCGTACAAGAGCATTAGCGGCGGCTTCTTTTTTACAAATAAAAGCATGACATTCTAAAACTTTAATTCCAGTAGTACGCCTGAGTATGCATGCAAAAAGAGGTGGATGACTCGGATCCGCATACCTGGCAAATGGGCTGTCCAAAGGAAGAAACTTCTCAACTCTTTCTCCATTATTACCAGGCACGACAACATATCTAATAGCGGCACAATAATGCAAAGTCTCAATATTAAAAAATCGAGTTACTTGCCTCATAGATTCATCCACATTCTCCAAAAGTATTCCATTGCTCCATACACTAAGCCAAGAATCTATTCCTTTGGCAGAAAATGACCCCTGTTCCGGATACAGATCCCGTAGTGGCTCCTGTATTCCTTGTAAACCATCTTTAGTAATATGAGGTACAGCCGATCCCAAATACAGGACACGACACCTACAAATCGGAGTCGTCATCTCTAACAGCCAATAATCTAATTTAGACGATAAAATCCATAGATATGAGATATATTTAACACAGAACACAAACAAACAGATCGAAGCATCAATAAATGACAACCAATATGGCGTTGCAGCTACAGACGTGTCCGCTTTCAGCTTTGGATAGTTTCCTGTTCTCTTCGCATCAACCGGATTACAACCATTGGCGGAATCTACCTGGTCGGGCAAGTAGTTGGCCAATGAGAGTCGTCCCAGCAACTTTTACACAAATATGCTTCTCTCTTTTCCCTCTTGCAGCAGGTGATGAAGGTCAGTGCTTTTTTTTTTTTTTCTTCTTCTTCATCCCCCATCCTACCTACCTGTTGCTCCGTATGTTGGGAAGACAAGAACCGGATTTTTTCATCTCTTCTTAATCAGAAACCGAGCCGCTTACTCATAAAATGAGGGATACGTTTCCGTAGTGAAGTTTTGTAATTTTTCGGTTGCCGTTTGTTGTCAATTTTTTTTTCTTCATTGTTATGGTAGATAATACTTCGAAAAGGGGAGCTAAACAAAGCGTGTAAACAAGGAAATTTTTTTTCTCAAGTACTTCGTTTCTTTGTAAATGGACCAGTAGTTTTATTGTGTTTTTATTTCTTTAATACGGAGGAGAATAATGTGATTAATTTTCTAAACAAAATTTTATCTTTTCTTTTTCGAATAGTTTTTAATACCTGTTATCGTATGTTTGATAGAAACGGACTATTAGACACTGATATTTGTTGTGCAATAAATATTTTAGTTGATATGAATATTTAATTGAAAAATTCTTAAACAAAATGTTCAAAACTGTTTTGAACGATATAAAACAAATATTTTAAATGAATAATAAATATTATTGTCTTGTTTTGTAGTCACATTTTTTTTTCATTGTCATGGTAAATAATACTTCAAAAAGGAGAACTGAACAAAGCGTGTAAAAAAGAAATCTTTTTTAGGTACTTCATTTCTTTGTAAATGCACTAGTAGTTTTATTAAGTTTTTATTTCTTTAATATGGCGAAGAATAATATGATTAATTTACTAAACAAAATTTTTTTCTTTGCTTTTTTTTCTAGTGTATAATTTCTTTTTTTTTCTAGTTTTTATAACTCGTTATCGTATATTTGATAAAAATAGACTATTAGTCTCGGAATGATAACTATTTTAAGCGATATAAATAGTTTACTCAATCTTATTTTAAACAGATAATACAACAAGAAAAAAATTATTGCTATAATTTTATATATATTTTAACCACGATGGCTCAAGGAATAGAGCATTCGCCTTTCAATGAGGTGAATTGGATTCAAATCCCAGCGATGGCTGGTCGATACGAATTCGTGCACCGGCCACAGTACTGACGTAAAATATCCTCAGTGGTAGACGAATCATGGGTTAGAGTCCCTTTGCCGTGGGAGTTTTTCGTTGTTTGGTGGCTCAAGGGATAGAGAGTTCGCATTCCAATGAGATGAAACAGGTTCGAATCCCAGCGATGTCTGGTTGATACAAAACACGCCCCCGGCTCAGACCGATCACAGTGCTGACATAAAAAATATCCTCAGTGGTAGATGGATAATGGGTTAGAGTATCATTGCCGTCAGGCTAACCGTGAGTGGTTTTAGTGGTTTTCTTCTTCATGTAACGCAAATGCGGGTTAGTTCCATCAAAAAGTCCTCCATGAATGCAAAATTTTTCCCAATACTCTTTCCACGCGTTCCCTTGTTTTCTGGATTGGGTGCAAAATTACAAGGCCGTGGAGTTAAACATTAGTAGTCGTAAATCCAAAAGATTCGGTCGGCTGTTCAACGACGGTCATGAAATAAAATAAATTGAAGTTGTTATTGGCATTAACTAGGAAATAGTGCTTCTACAGGGGTTTATAAATAGAGAATATCTGTAAATTTTATTGCATGACCAGAATGCATGTACTATAAATATATAACAGTAATAGTAAAATATAATGCTTAGATAAAAATTCTAGATGTTTCGGTAATGTACCGATAAGGCTTAATCATAATTTTGTTGTAGAAATGAAGGGTAATTTTTCTAACACTAATGCATATATTTGCGATTCTTAGGAAACATGACAATTCGGACCAAAAAATTTCATCAAATTTAAAGTCTTCAAAACAATCTAAATGGTTTTTTGTATATTTATTAATATCTTACAGTCAGCAGTGTAGTTTATTGACATTTGCTCAAGAAAAAAATAAAATAGAAATTCACCACATTTTGAATGCCAGGAAAATGATATATTAGCTTAGAAGTTTGAAAAAAACAATCATTTTAAGCTATTAGTAAGTAACAAAACCTAAGCCTTTATGTTAGATGGACCATGAAAAACTTAAATTAATTCTTTTATCTACTGTAGAAAGAATCAAAAAGATTTTTGTTGCTGATATGTACAGAATAAAACTGTGTAAAATAATTAATCATTTAATAAATAAATAATTACAGTCAATCTTATTACAATAATACATAAACTTGTTATTAGGTCAATATTTGCTTTTCCACCTTACAGTATTAGCAGTTAAAAAAAATTTCTGGTAACAATTCAATGTCCTGGCATTCATAAGCCAGGATAATGATAAATTCGCCATTTTATTGCATATAACTTTACTGTAATATAATATTTTGGCCTAAGACGTTTATATTCTGCGGAAAACAACAAGATTTCTTATTCAATTATTGACAGAATTATTGACAGAAAAAATTATTTTAAACGAAGTTTTTGTAAATAATGCCCTCTCCGTATATTCTAGAAATGCTTACACCGGTTGAGATAAAAAAAATTAGATATTAAAAAGTTTATGGGAAGTTTCGAAGCTAGTTATTATTGGAAACATTGCTTGTGACATGCCAGAAACATGAAATTTTGAAGTTCAATTTAATTTTTTAAATACGCAAAATAGTCGATGGTAGTACTAGGTTATTTTAAAATGCTAACAGCAATGCTATTTATAATTTTTTTTTTTTTTTTTTTAAAGTTCTCTTAGTAGTTTAGTATTAGATCTTGGTGCAAGTGACTGTAAATTGTCATATTTTGTGAGAATCACCGATATATAGAATAGGGACTGTACAAATGAAAAAAAAAAAAAAGAATCAACATCTCGTCGAATCAAAGCTTTAATCCAGGCTATAGAGCTTGGATCTTAAAGTCTATAGAGAGTTCTCCCAAATATTAAAAAAAATTATACAACAGATCTCGTATATTGCAATAGTTGAAAGTGGAGCGCTTTTAAACTATTCAGTATGAAGTAGTTATTGTAACGGTATAAAAAAACATGTTTTGTTAAAAAAAAAGAAGAAAAATCGAAAAATTCATAAGTAATTAAGTTATCATAAAGTAAAATCAGGAAAACTTTTTTTAACTAATAATTAATATTATCAGTAATCAATAAAAAATATCCACTTTCCTTCCAAAAACTGGCTTACATGATACAAAAAAATAACTGAATAATTTCAATATGCTTATACATTACTTTACATTTCAACTTTACACGTAAATAAAAATTTAATATCAAAATGATATATTAGTTGCGTATGTAAGAGAATAAGTTCTGCTTTGTAGGTTTATATGAAAATGTCTTACTTGGGTATCATCTAATGTCGTTAATTAGCAGTATTCAACTTTCGACATTTATGTCAATTTTTTTATGAAATTGATCTAATCCAGTTTTATTCTTTTTTGAATAAATACAAACTTTTACTTTTCACATAAAGGAATACATATGAATATGAAAATTGTAAAGTAATATATTTTTTTTCTGTCAAAAAATATCTTAAAATAACGAAATGAAAGAACTAAAAATGTAAAATAGGCTTCATACATATAAACACATCAAATAGTGAACTAAAGGTAACAATCAGAACTAACGATTTAACAATTAAAAATAAACTCTTTTTTTTTTTAATTTATTTTAAAACAAAGAAGCTTAAACTATAACAAGGCTTATAAAAAGTCAGCAATAAATTGAATAGTGCATATTAACAATATTTTAAATGTTTTTTTTTAATACTTCTGAATACTTTTTTTTCTCATTATATTTTAATAGTAGACTTTTCATTGATATGCAAAGAATGACGTTTTTTACTTGTTTATTTATTTCTGTATCACATTTTAGAAATATTGAGAAATATGTATTCTCTAAATTTCAAAGAATTTCTTGAAGTATTAATACTAGGTATAAATATTCCAATTTTTTTTTATTAAAAAACTGTAATTGTAATTTTGTATTTCGACATCTTCTTGGATAGATGTCGAAATAACTCCATGTTTTATTTCTTTTGAACACTATAAATCTCTAATTCTTTTTAAGTGTCGTTTCATCAACGACTCGATTTTATTCAGCATTTTCTTTTTCTTTTTTTAATGCACTTGGGTCTATTTCCCATTGACCTCTGAAATGGCAGAATTGTTTCTCTCTCATCGTTTCCCAGTGGACACCTGTGGCTAAGTCAGGGCGGCGGAGTAGCTTCTTCCCCTGACATGCAACCACAAACCCGTTTATAGTACGGGTTACGTTCACACTACCACACAAAGGAAAGGACATAGAACACACACAGAGAGAGAAAGTTACATCGATGCCTACGGGGGGATTCGAACTTACAACCACTGGCTCCATCGTCAAGTACAGTTACCACTGGACCAGTGATCGGCACTTTACTAAGCATTCGAAATATTAATTAAGTGATGCCATTCCATTCTAGTCAATTTCACTTGTGTTTACCTCACTAAGAACCAAAGATAATCACTGACTATGAGATTATTAAAGTACGTACAGTAAACCCCCAGTGAAACTCGTTATTTTAAATAAAAAGAGATGTAAACAAAAACAACGCGTGAAGCATCTGCAAACGATTCTTATTTTTACAAAAAAATAATCGTTTGCAGATGAAATTGCTACAATAATGCCAATCCAATGAGTAAAGTTCGCGCATTCTTCTTGAATGGACTAAATAAAATTCTTCGGATTGGGGGCTGAAATTGTCCCTTCCACTTAATAAGTTTCCTAGTCATAGCGCGAATATTATGTCACCTATTTGTCATAATATTCGAGTTAAAAAGGAGTCACACAGATACTCAAATCACTAACTCTTCCTTTTATTGTTATTGGTAATATACATTTAACTCATGAATTGAATATAATTCATTAGTAATTATACATTATTTATTAATGCATTTGGATCGTATATAATGTATTGTATTGCAATAAATTCAATATTAATCCAACAAATTGATCATGCTTTTACTTTTTGACCAAAAAACATTCAAACATATTGATCTTTGCGTGCGATTAAAAGCAATTTAGAAAACAAATTTAATTTATTCTCTTTAACTAAAGTCTTCTGATTATAGTTGATACTTTCAGATTCTTACGTCAAGTAAAAAGAAAAGTAAAAAGAGGACAGGTATTTTCTGGGAGTAGGCTTGATGGAATAGGTGAAGGACAAATTCTTAGTAAATTCTTTCACTGATAAATACATAACTGCTTTAAGAAATTACAACAAAAATATTTCTAAATAAATTGTATAATTTTATATACACAAAGGAGCTTGATAAAAGTATTTGGTAACTGTAAATATATTGTTTAACAGTACTATTTATATGCGTAAATATGAGATGTATTTTAAAATGTCAGTCCGTTGGTAAATTGCCTTAGGAATAAAAGTGAAAAGTTAAAAGTAAATGTGTTTTTGCTAATCAACATTCGTAAGATTTTTTTCCTTACGCATCCTTTTGACAATGTACAAATGAATTGGATTCCTCATTGCATTTTAAACGACGTTCCCGAGCTGTTGTCATCTTGGTGATTTTTGTAAACATTAATGTTTTGAATCATGTAGTCGCCGAGCACCAAAACGTTTTGTTTATATTTTCAATTTATTTTTCTTTGAGAAACATGTAGTCCCAGAGCGGCAAAACATATTGTTTATAATTTTTTTAAAAAAAAAGCTTCAGAATTTTAAAGTGTTTTCAAAAATACTCTACATTCAAAAGAGAGAAATAAGACTGCATTTAAAAACAGAGCCTAAGAAACATCAGTATTTTTAAGCTCGATTTTCATCGATATTCTAATTTTAAGTTGTTAAGCTTTGAACTAATACCAATTAAAACAATATTCTTGTATTCATAATCTTAAGATTTCCATATGTCAAAATATGTATTAATATTTCCTGTAATCAAACTTTATAAATGTTTTCGAATATTTTTGAACAACTTAATCATTACTCATATATTAATGAATTTGTAATGCTAATTACGAATAAGGTGAACGATAAAAAGTTATAAAAAGCAAAGGTAAGACATTGTGAATTTTAGTTTGCCTAAAAACTATTGCAATTATTGAATATCTTATTCTTTGATCGGGGTAAGAATTGTAAATAATCATAAAATTTGATATGAATCAAAGCTGCGAAATCATGCACAAAACTGAAATGACAAAACAATTAATAAAACTAACATAATTTTAAATTTGTTTACACTTATTATTTTTTGTTGCCTGGTGACTTTACTCTATTAGATTAAGCAAAACATATAGTTTAAAAGTTCAGCCCCTCAAAATAAATATTACCTATATTCCGTATCATTTTTCATGGTGCTCTTGTACGAGGCCAACGCAAATTTCTCCAATACTCATTCCTTTCGACAGGCTGTAGAAAGCATATTACCATAGTATCTATATTAGGTGCCTGGCTAAATATATAAACTATCTCTGTTTGTCTATTTGGTATCAATTAAAACATCCCTTATTACAAGACCTGTAATAGTTATTACTATAATTAATGCAATATTATTGATATCAATAATTTTAAGTCGTGTTTTTATGGTCTTCTGGAACGAATAAATGCTCCCGATATTTTGATTTTTAGTGCATTTTTTTAAAAAATTTCAATTACCATTACTTTTAGAATTAGTTCGTACGCTGCGAAAAATGTCTTAATTACAATTATATGGAAACATTTACCGTGTTTATGGCTCTAGGAGAATATCAAAAAGATTTATAATTTTTACCGAAGTGCTCTGATAATGATTTTGGTAAAATTAATACCGAATATGTTTGTTAATAATGTTTTATAATATGGGATAAAATTTGGTAAATGTGGTAAAATATATTTATTTTATCATAATACCTTAGGGCATGGCATGAAAACCATTTCCGGTAAACCATTACCATACGTGGAAAAATTTCCAAATGAATGGTTTAAATACCATATATTTTGGTTTATTAACAATAATTACAGTTTACCTTACGAGAAATGTTACTACCATGCAGTACGGTAATTTTTCTAGAACTTTTTTTCTCTGTGTAGAAACACGTTTCAAAAGCGTTAAAAAATCAAAATAAACTCCTGGTTTCATATATAGCTTAAAAATATATTTTAGTGACATAGTCTTCACTTGCCATCTAAATTGAGCCTTAAGCTTATCTAATATAACGAATAAAAAATAAATATTCAAAAGCATGTAATAAACTCTTTTTTCTATTAAACAGAAAACAGAGTCATCTGCAATGCTTAGTATGAAAAATCTATGAGAAAAATTCATTTTTTGTTAAAATTTACCTAAGGAATGGAAAAGTAAAAGTTTTATTTTTGACAATTTTATTTGACAATTTTTTTAAACCTGGGAAAAATAGTCTCTTGCACCAGCTGTTATAATTTGAAGACCCTAATATGAGGTTCTGTAGAGTTGAGAAAACACACACAAGCCCTTTATTTATGATTAATTTGGCTCATAGAAACACGTTTTAAATTCTTGACTATAATAAAATATAAGTAAGTGGTTTTACATAGTTTTGACTAACTAATTTGTTGACGTTTTCTCGTATGGATTCTGCTTGTTATTAGAAAGCTTAACAATCAACAAAGAACCTGCTGTAAACTTTCAGTTAAACTCTGTTTTGTTTAAGCATAGCAGCAAACTATCAAATATCACTTATGGTTTCTTTTAAATATTTGAAAATCAGAATCATAGGCAACTCAATTTATTACAATGCCTAATTTCAAACGAATTTTAGGATCGAGGGCTAAAAATGTCCCTTGCACTCACTACCTAAAAATTTTTTAGACACCATTTCAAACAGTTTAGAAACTATAAGAGACACACACAAAATGATAGTTTAATTCTTCCTTTTATTATCATAGCTATTTCTCACAGCTTCAGTACACGTGACTTATGCATCTTTATGAACTTAAATAAAAGCAGCAGTTTGTGTTGACATTAAAATATTAGATTTTGAAACCATGGTATATGGTAAAACATCATAAAATTTATTACAGTTTCATGATTACGAACCATTTCTGAATTATTTCTGTCTGTTAACATTAAAATAGACGAGGCGTTTAGAAAATAATAGTGAACCTGCAATCAGTTTCATATTATTTTAATCATATTTGATAATCAATGTTAATTTATTAATTAAATCCCTTAAGTAGACTTAAAGCTCACATTATTAGTTTTGCCATATTTTATATTTCTTGGATCGTGTCCGGTAATTTACTTTAATTAATTTTGTTGATTGAAGCACATGGCAGGATATGAAGATGACATGTAAATTGCTTCGTCTACGCTAAATCTTCGAAATCTGAAAGAAATCTGGGATAAAAGACTTTTGTTTTTATTTAAATCGAATTATTTATTATTATTTTTTTTTGAAGAGAGGAATTCACTCACTGGGAGAAAAGTTATGCACCAAAAAGCTCTGTAATTTTTCAAAGCACTTTGGTAATGATTAAATTAACAATAAATTATAGTTTTGTAATATATGATTAAAAAATGTTAAATGTGGTAAAAGGTAAAATTTGGTAATATTGTAATGATATCTTAGAGCAAGGAATGAAAACCGCTTATTCATATATACTAAATGCGTGGTAATGAGGACTAATTTTAAAATCCAGAATTTTCGATAAACCGTTACCATAAGAATGGGAACTGTTGCCATATGATTGGTTTAAATACCAAATATTTTGGTTTTATTACCTGAATTTGTGATATATTTTTTTAACAGAAATGTCTTTACCATACAGTATGGTAATTTTACAAAAATTTTATTTTTACAGTGCTCTATTTACGATAATAATTTAAAGCAGAAAACTAGTCTCTTTAATTTCACAGATTGATAACCTGTAAAGTTTAAAAGGTTAAAGATGTGCTGTTTAAAGTAAATACAAGAAAAGAAAACTTATTGAAACGCTTGAATCCTTCATCGCAGTTAGCGTCAACTTTCTGAAACTTCCAAATTCATTTTAGAAATGTCCACTCTAGGAGACTACCAAAATGCCGGAAATAAATTCTAAAAATGTTGAAAATAGTCTGAAAAAATTACATCTTCAAAATGTGATAATAATCTAGAGAAATGAAGCGAGCCTTACCGGTAATCAGTGGAGGATCACGGGAAAAAAAGTGGAAGCAAATCGTCATGGTTGATGAACGCTGCGGAAAAAGTGAAGAAATATACATATATATTTCTTCGAATGTTTTTAAAAAAAATAAAGGTAGGTTTAATTGTAACTTAATCTTTAAAGGATTCTTAACCTCTTCGAGACGCCGATTCATATATGCATTCTCAGGGTGTCGATAATCAGGTCAAGAAAGATAAAACTGATAGCCAAACTATTTTTATAGCAGTTTATTTGTGGGGCGGGGTAATAATAGTTTGCTTTATTTAATTCACCACTAGTTAGTTCGAATAAAAATGTTATAGTTACACTTTTAACGCATAAGGATGTATTTGATTTAAAGTGAAAGCAAAAATTAGTTTGTCAAATTAGCCATTAGCTATGCTAAAGATACCGCTTTTGATTTTTTACTATCCTGATTCTGATTCACGAATACATTTAGGAATCGCCTCTCCCGAAAAGATTAAGACCTCAAAATTACTAAACTTCAATAAAGATGTCTTTTTTTCTTCTTCTTCTTCTTCTCTCTCTCTCTTTCGAAATATTTTATGAGTCGTTAAAACTATGAAGAAAACTAACAAATGCATTCATTTCCATACATTATTTATATACAAAAGTCCGACGCTTTTTTTAAAACCAAATTCAGAATTGTAACAAAGTATTTTTTTATAATAATTATATTTTCATCCTACAATATCAGACTTTGAAGTTATTTCAGATAATTATTATTTAAAACTGAGCGTTTATTTTGTTTATAAATATTCACTTAGTCTTTTTCAATATCTGACCTTATACATCGTTTTAAATGTATTAGAGACTAAACCTCTGATTGTTTACATCACTCATATCTCATTGATAACTAAAGTGAAAAGAATTACAAATGAAGTGGTGAAAAAATTAAGTTTAGTTAAGTAAAGTTAAGTTAAATAAAAAGTAAAATTGATATTCATTCATTACATGAAAAGGCAAACCTTGTATAATAAAAATCATCAAAATAGCAGCTTTTAATTACTTGTTTATGTGGTTTAAATTTTATATTTTAAACCTCTAAATTTCACTCTTTCTCTCAAGTATAGAACTGGGCATTTCCTCAAGTATGCTTTTAAAATATAAAAAAGCCAAAGAACTCTAAAGTAAGAAAAAACTGCAAATTTACAATTTTAATTACTCCAATGTTTATTAGAAGGTTTAAAAAAAAAGGCTAGACTTAATGAACATCATCAGGCGCAAGCGTATAATGTTTGCAGAGAAAAAAAAATATTCTTCCCATAAATTTTGTAAAGCAGCAATGAGGACAAGAGCAGTATTATTTTAATTTATTTAGAGAGAAATGTTTCATTTTATAAGAACTCATAAAGTAAGGTATATAGCTAAAATTATACTTGTATATTGAATTTCGATTTAATTGCTTTAATACTTATTAATTAATTTTCTTTTTTCGAAAGGTAAAAGAATAAAAACGCTTTTACTTTTTAAAAAGGAAATAAATGTAGGTTCTAAAAAAATATTTTCTTAAAAAATATTTTGATTTTGCTTAAGCTATTGTTGATGCTTAAATTTTAAACGACTAAATAGATATTATTTTTTATTGATCATTGTTTTTTTTTTATTCATAATTATTCACAAGCTCGTAAAAGGGGGGTGAAAATTATTACTAAATAAAAATAAATACTATATTGAATGTTTCCTAAATTTGAATCATTTTGTTAAAAAAAGTTATAAATAATGAAAAAAAATCAAATTAACAGGCTCTGTTTATTCCAACATTAGATTAATTTGGTACAAGCTCAGTTTTTATAAAAGCTTCATGCGTCATAACAATATCCAGTGTTGAAGTGCTAAAAAAATGTCAGCGCATCGTAGGGAGGGGAAGGAGGGTAGAATAAAAAATTGTCAAAAATAATTTTTTTTATCAACAAGTATTAAACTATTTGAAACTGTAAAAGCTTTTTTTTTCCTCTTTACTTAAGTTTTCTCATTTTATTTTATTGTAGCTGCTTAAGCTTTTATTCGTATTTTCTTAAAAACAAATCAAATATTTTTATTTGCACTTTTCACTTTTTCTTAATAAAAGAAGCAATTTACGAAGTACAAGATCTTGTAGACTTATGACCTATTTATTAATAAAAGATATTCATCGAATTGCTGTTAGTAATTTAAAATATATCGAAATTTAGTTACTGTTTTTTTCTTTATCAACTACGGAATTATCCTAGTGCCTACTGCCTAGAAGAAACTAAGATAAAAGCTCAAAGGTGTGCTTTTATTTTTATTTAATTAAGAAATACTGTAATATTAGAATATAAATTATTACATCATGTAAATATGCAATTTTCTGTTAAAAACTTTGCTCACTAAAGGTTAAAGATTAAGGTCAAAAGGCAGATATGATATTTACCATAAAATATAATAAATTATGCATTTATATTTATGAAAATTTTTTAATCAACAAATTTATTTGATATATGTAATTAAAGCGAAGGAAGTAAAATAGCATTGGAAGGCAGGATATAGGTATTACATTTGAAAATCGTTTTATTCACCCCAATAAAAATATTTCATAAACGAAATTATTTAATTTAATATCACTTTAATAGTGACAAAGCTGCAAAGATTTCATACATTCTAAAAAAAGTGGTGGAGTGGAGACTTAAAAAATAACGAATTAGCCTGAACGAATGACGAAAACTTTAAAAGTTTTCTTACTAATGTGATATATTACACTGTAAAAAATTCTGATCAAATTAAGGTAAAATTTCCATCATTCTGGGTGACGGTACTTTTTACCGTAAAATCCATTTTTATCGGAACATTTAACGGAACAAAAAGTCTGATATGCCGTAATTTTTACAATAATAATTACCCTGAAATCTCAGAGCCGCTCTGATTAAATAAATATTACTGTAAAAATTATGATATAATATTTCAGGGTAAAGCGGATTATGATGCATCCAAAGTTCCGGTGCCTTATACTATAATTTGATGCGGAATTTTTTTACAGTATTAATAAAAAATAGGATAGATTGCTACATTTTCTATTTTCAACATGGCCTCGTTTTACTCCTCTTTTTGAATTGTAAATGGACAATTTATATAAAAAATGAAAATATTAAAACCGTGTCGTTTTTTATAATCTACATTTATCCATTTTAATTTAAATTTATATATTAATTTATTTAATAAAATCTATGATTTGAAGCAAAATGAATGTACAAAAACTCGAAATTGAAATTCCAGAAATAAACGTATACAACTATTCCACTTAAAAGGATTCAAGTGGAAGAATGTTTCTATTTAGATAAAGATTGATATATATTTCAATGTATTTTTTTTTATTTTAAAGTTTCTTCTTCCAACGTAATGTAAAATAAAATAAGATCGATCATTTGGCTTTGATAAAATCAATCAGCTAAACGTAAAGCACATTTAAAAAAATGCATAATTACGTTGAAAAAATATTTATTGCTGTTTATTACTCATTCTATGTTAATGCGTTTCATTTACTTTTCAGTTAAAGAGGTTTATTTATGATGACCTATTTCAAATTTAATATATATATATTTTTTAAATAATTGACGATCCGTAAGGGAAAGAAAATTAATATCCGCGGGTATTTTGAGCGACTGAAAGTGAAATGATTGATTTTTAAATAAAACAATGAGCGCCATCTATCGGTTACAAAAGTGATGTATTTTTCCCTGTTACAGCAAACATAATTCTTAAGTAAGTGGTTTATTTCTTTTTGCTTAATTATTTATTATTATTACTATTTTAATGTACTTTTCTTTCAAAGCGAAAAATATATTCATTGAACGCCGCCTACAGAGCAACTAGAATATTATCCTTCCTTAAAGAGTGGTTATGGCATTTTTTTTAAATTTATGGTTTATTTCATTGTTTAAGTTTGCTGTCCAAAAAAATAACAATGAACAGGGTTTATAAATAAATAAATCCTATTTTTTTAAAAAAAGTTTTATTTGCTAATTTTAAGTTTGCTTTGCTTTATTATTATCATAAAAATTTTTATTATTGTTTTAGTAATCATTTTACATGTCATATAACACGAGCACATATTAAATATCTGTTTTAGGTTCCTAAAGGTTTGTTTTTATCCACGATGGGGCAATGCTTAAGATAAGAAATTGACATATCATTATGAAGAAAGATTATAGGGTAGCCTACCCAGATTCAGATGGATGAAAACGAATTGTCAACGAAATTAAAAGTGGCTGATGCGCAATGATGGCCACTTTGCCACAGTCATACTATTGGTCATGTAATTGTAAAGCCTTAAACTGCAGAGATTTTCTGAATTAAAACCGGCTTTATTTTTAAAGGTTTAGTTGAACATTAAATTGTGATAAATACGTATATAATATTAAAATAAGATATTAAAAATGTTCATTATCTTGTTAATAGTTATAAAAGTGTTCGCAACTTTAAATTTAGGGTGATAGAATAGTACTGTATAACTCGTAAGTAGAAAAATAAATCTAATTTTTATTAAAATTTTTATAAGAATTTCTTTTTTTAAAGCCTTATTTTTTCTAAAACTTCAAAAACGGTTTATTTGAAGAATGATAATCTATTTTAATTGTTTTATTCATTGACGAATTGAAATATTTTTAAACTTTAATTCCCATATATTTAGAACAAAAGAAAAAGACGAAATTGCTGGCAAATATATAATATTTATTTATAAAATAAATAATTCCTAATGAAAGACATGTCAAAACTTAGAAAATTTTTTTTTAGATACGTAACAGACACTTATATTGATCACATATTTTGGCCCCATTGGTGGAGATGTCCTTTAATCACTGTTCCAGGTTCTCGTGCATTCTAAAAAATATTTAAAATAAAGAGAAGTCAATGATATGTTTTTATAAAGACTAAGAAATACAAATATTACATCAAAATTCGAAAAGTTAATATCCAAGTTATTACAAGGTATTAAAAACGTTGTTACTATGTTAGTAAATTAAGTTAATGGAGTTAAGTTTACATATTAGTTAGAGTTATTTTTATGTAACTGTAAAAAAAAGAAGTTTTTTTTTTTTCTTTAATATATGCACTTTTGAAATATAATATCAGCACTGTAAACTATTATGCCGTAAATATTTGCTGTAACTTTAATATGCTAATAAGTTGAGTTATGAATTTTTTTAAAAGTTAAATCACAGTATCGTGTTAAGTTAAGAAGTATTAACCAGCACGTTAATATGGTGCAACTTGGAGTCTTGTGAAATTTGCAACAATTTGCGCGATACTGCAGTTAAAACTGCAAGCAGAAATGATGGTAATGACATTCCAAGTATAGAAAAAGAAGAAAAAAAAAAAAAACATAATTCTGGTTAATAAAAACAAAATATATGGTATTTAAACCATTCATCTCGTAATTTTCCGCTCAAATGGTAACCGTTTACCGGAAATTTTACTTTTAAATTAATATTTCTTATTGTAACACATTAGTTAAATAAATACAAAACTGAATGGTTTTTATGCCATGCTCTAAGTCACTGCTCTCCAACCATTTTATCGCTATTCCGCGGTGAACGTTTGATAATATTACCGCATCCTTCTGAGGGGGTGGGGCATGTCGATTGTTAATATTTTAGATTGTTTTCATTTAATAATTTTATTTTATTTAAACATGCCTTCAAAATAAAATACAATTATAAAAGTAGTATTTTTGTGGCTCTCGGTGACGTCCTTCAGCTTCAACTCCCCGTGACTTCTCGTCCACGGAAAGTTGTAGAAACATGGGAGAAATATTCCACAGTAAATAAAGTGTAAATAATTTTATGTTCCTTGGGCGCACCGGGGGTTGGAGAACTTCGCTCTAAGGCCTCATGATAAAATTACCAAATCTTACCACATTTCCTAAATTTTATCACTTATTATAAAACCATATTTTGTTGTTAATATTACCAAAACCATTATTAAAGTAAAATCTTCCGAGTTATTCGATGTTCCCCTAGAGCCAGAAACACGGTGAATTTTACCATGTTCTGGTAGTTTTGACTAGAATTAGCGTGTTAAAACACATCTTGTTAAAACACATGGTTAAAACACGTTTTTAACCACGGAACTTTACCATCATACTTGCATAGTCTTTTTATATTTCATAGCTATCCTTTGTTCATTTAAATAGTTTAGTAATTTTCCTGAATATTTATACATTACTAACTACATACGATAAATTGTGTATGTTTTATTTCCAGAAATTTCGATATAAGAACTATTAATAACTATTATTAAAATTATTTACTGATATAAGAATTATTTAAGTAACGCCTCAAATAACCATCTTATATTCTCACCTATAGATTCATTACTTTACCAAATTAGAGGATTTCCAATGATACCAGCTCCAAGAATACCGGGTGCTCCAAGAATGGCTCCATGGCCCACCACGCTGCTATATGACGAAACGCTTGGTGCAACAGCTGGAATCAAAGGAGCTAAACCAAGAGCAGGAGCAATAGCTGGCACAACGGGAGCAACTGCTGGAGCTATTGGTGGGGCGTAAGGGCTGTTGATGACTGCGGCTGCTGGGGCGCTGAGGGCGGTTCCTTGTTCATTTGTGCTGACAGAAGCTCTGAATCCTGCAGCGTCAGCAACGTAGCTGACTTTTCTAGCTCTTCCGTCGATGTCGGTGAGAGTGTATGATCCAATTTTATTTCCAGCGGCGTCTCCACTTTCTGATCTGGAATTGGTGGCTCCAATTCCATCGGCGATTCCATAGCTAAATGCGTAATTTCCTAAACCCTATTGAGAAGATAGCATAATTAAAAACTTAAATATATAAATGGTGTATAGAATGGAATATTCATTTCTCAGAGGCAGTGAAAGCAAAAGCGTAACGATAGATTTCAATAATCCTGCTTGAAGTGAACTTTGACGCTTAAAAGTATATACGTACAATTAAAACAGTATCAGATCTGATATCTTCTCATCAAGATATTTAACAGATAAAATTATGATTAAAATGAAATAGTTGTAAATTTTTAAGCACCTGAGTTTTTATGCGTGATACAATAAAAGTTCATTTTAAGAAAGTGTTTTTTTTTATTAAATTTTTCTTATTTAAATGAATATTTTCTTCTTGTTTTTGAACTGATTTTTGAAAAGAATGAAAAACAATAGCTTGATGTAAAAACAGTTTTTTTCTAATTATAGAATTCTCGTAATTTACGTGGCGTATTTGTCACGCGAGATCAACGTGTGTTAAAAAGTTCGTGTTATAAATATATCTACAAGTTATTACTTTGTAATGCTTTTTAATGCAATAATATTACTAATTTAGTTTTCCTATTAGCGCAAGCAGCAATAAAATTTAAGAATATGACAAGCCTTATAAAATCATAACACCGATGTTTCGCAGTTGGCGAAGTATCTTCAAACGTATGCTACTTAAAAAAAAATTAATCGAATTTTTTATTTTATTTTATACAGAGTACAAAGTTCTAATTTTAAATTTTTAATTATGATATGATGTAAAATAATGTCGAGTATAACTGTGGTTTTTTTTTCCCCACAAAATAATCTTTTCTATGATTGAGGAAAATATTTCTTATTATAATTCTTATAATTATAAAATTATGAAACTCATTTCATTGATTGATATTATTTTTTTTCCTTTTCAAAATTCTTAAGAGTATGTCAACTAGATGTCTTCCGTACAATAAAATTTCTTAAAAAAATTATTATTTTTTTTTTCTTTTATCATTACATTAAGAGAAATAACAATTCCTACATTATGTTTTCTTAAGCAATTACAATTACAACTGTTAAATTTTTTTTAATACTTTTATCACATATTAAGAGAAATAACAATCCTTACGTCTTGTTTTCTCACGTTACTGCTTACTCCTGTACTAAGAAGAGGAGCTGATAGAAGAACACTGGCGTTTACAGCTGCAACTGCAGCACACAAGATAATTGTCTATAAAAAAGAGAAACCAATATTCATTATTTCATTGAATTAAGAAATACTAAAAAATATGTTTTGATAAAAAAAAAATGCCTATTCTAATGATTTCTTTGGTTCTATAAAAAACATATACTCCGCATTTTTAAATTTCATTCTTTATATGTTTACTGAAATTCCTGCACATCATTTATGGCAACAATTTTAGGTTATGATGTCATTTCAGTAGTTGTAGAGTTATGAAATAATCTATATCAAGAGATTTATAAATCAATAAATAAATAATAATAATAATCAATAGATTTATAATTTTTTTAACTACTTCAGTTGTTTTACTACGTAACCATTACTTTAAATATGATTTTACAATTTTTGCCGAAAATTAAGTCAAGCAATTATAAGCTCATTAATGATCATAAATTAATAATAAAGGGAAGGAGAAACAAAAACGATATCAATATATATCGAATCAATAAAGAGGTAAACCAGAGGGAAAATATTAAGTATAGTTTGATTGCATGATGAAATTGGTATGCACTTCGAAGGAAAATCTTTCAACACACTTGCTTTTTGCTGCAACCAAACAGGTTTTTTTTGTTTTCAGTTTCACCCTTTTCAATGGTGTTTTGATAAATTTAGGTACCGATATAATTTTTTCTTCTTTTAAATGTCATAATCCTGATTTGTATTCTCTTATAAAACTTTATTTTTGATAAAGATTCTAAAAATAAACATTATGAGCGACTTAAAAACCAAACTACTAAAATAATTTTCAAATTTATGTGTTGATTATCTTTTTCCTTAGAATAAATAAAAGATGATTTAATGTTTCTTTTGTCAATAAATGAAAAGTTAGAGAAAAATAAAATTTTTCTCTGAACAGTAAAATGAATAGATTATTTCTTGATCGCTCTTTGACATCCAATTTTAAACTTTTTTTTTACAAAAAAAAAAAGTGACATATCAGTGAACTTCAAAATTATTCTTTAGTAATATTTTATAAGTGGTACAATATTTGAAAGTTAATGTATTTTATGTAGATGAGATGAATGCAGATGGTTACAGTGCTTTAATCTATCCATTAATTGTAAAAAATCTATGAAAGATTATTTTAATGCATTAATATATTACATATAATATTAAATATTTACATAATTATTTTAGTAAACAAAATATAAATATACAGTTTTTTCACATTTGAAGAAAAATTCTGAATGGGACGTTGGCATTCGTGTTCATTTTAAAGGAATGTCTCAAACGCGGGTTGAAATTATTCATTGATAATTCAGATGTCTCTAATTCATCGATAATTTATAGGTCTCTTTTTTATTCTTTTATTTATTTTTTTCCCCTTATATCATTTCAAAATAGAATTTTTTTTTTATTTAAGGGTTAATGATTAATTAAACTCGTTAATGATTAAATAAGCATGGCTTATTTCCAAACTATTTTTATTCATAGCTAAACTATTTTTATTCAGCTAATTAAGGTTATGTATTATAATTTTTTAAAGAGATTATTAGAAGCTATTATCTTAAGAGGCAACTTTATATTCTAAAACAATGTTTTAGGCCTTACTATTTCGATAATTTGAGTTTAGAAACTGATTAAAATGAAGATATTTTCACGAATTATGCTGATATTATCCCTCTGCTCTTTTTTTGCGAGAACGTAAGGAAATTTCTTATCTTCCATGTTATTAAAATATACTCTATACTTAATAGTTTCGATAATTATGACAGTATTTTCCACAATAGAAATATCTTCACTTTAAAAACAATTTATGACAAAAAAATTTCAGGGGATTCATTATTTTATTATTATTCAATTTAGTAATACTGATCTTTTGTTTCATACATAATCTCTAACAAATGTTATTTGTTAAAGCTGAGAATAAATTTTGGTGAATTTACCGTACAGCATGGTAAAGATATTTCTGGTATTAAAACTAAAATATACGGTATTTAAACTATTCATTTGGTAGTTTTGCCGTTCATATGGTAACGGTTTTACCGAAAATTATGGTTTTCAATATTATAGTTTGTTTTACTACACATTTAGTGAAAAATATAAAACTGAAATGTAAATTTAACCGCATAGATTTTTTATGCCATGCTCTAAGTTATCATGAAAAAATAACCAAATTTTACCTCATTTACCAAACTTTATCCCATTTACCAAATTTTATCCCATTTACCAAATTTATACGCATATAATAAAATTACAGTTTATTGTCAATTTTATAAAAATCATTACCAAAGCACCTCAGTAAACATTTCCCTTCTTTTTGATGTTCCCATACAGTCAGAAATACTGTAAATGTTACCATATTTTGATAGTTTTGACCCTACTTTTTTTCTTATTGCAGTTATAACAATATGCTAATCTTCTTTAAAAATAGCACTGCCAAATAAAAAGTTTTGAACATAAAACTTATAAGGAATGGAAAAACTTGTTAAAATAATTTGAATTTTCTGGGAGTTTTTTCTACAAAATGAAACGCAAGACAATCTTGAACATTTTATATAACATACATTAAAAGCTACCATCTTAATTTTAATGCTACTTTATCAAACTATTTATGAATGTAAAACTTTCGATAGTTTAACAGTATTTAAATATTTTATGTAATTATTCTATGAATTCCATTTTATGGTTTTTTACAATTATTTAACAGTATAATTATTGATGCACATTTGTTAAACAAGGTGTAACTATTGGATTGTAAAACTAAATCTAAGACAGAAAATTATTGGGACATAAGTATTTATGTCTATTATGATATATAAACTCATATTTCCTGAAATTTCTTACCTTAGCGATCATTTTAGTGGATGCTTTCAAAGATCACCTGAGATGATATCTATTTGATGCACCGAAACCAATCTATTTATACTTATAATCTAACAGTGCTGTCAAGGACAAAGATTCCAGAAATCAGCAAAGATGGGTGGGGCATCAAATACAGTTATGCGTAAACAAGTGACAAACATCTGAATATTTTAATTTTCACTTTATCTGAAAAAGAAGTGCGAGGGATTGTTTAGTTCTTCTGAAGCAGCTTCCTAATTAACATATGCAAACTGGTTCTAACCTGATTTCTTGAACCAGATGGAACTATTCGACCTTTCTTCAACAGAATATGTTACCTTGACGATATTGCTTTCTATTAGAGTTTGGGGTGATTTAAGTTGGTGATCACTACATTTACACGTGATAGACTGAAGGGATACTGGAAATTTTTTTTTCTTTTAAATAATAGATAGATTTGGGAGGTTCAAAAAAATATTTTTAAATAGTTGAAAGGTGTGGTATTTTCTTTGATAAGAAAAATTTCTTTTAAATCCATTGTTTAACTTTATTAATTGTCTTTGAAACTTTAATGTAGATTGCTATTATTTAACTTAGTTTTATATTCATTTGTCTAATAAGAAAAAATATAGCACTTCTATTTTTAGAAAACCATTTCTTCAAGTGGCTTTAAATTATAACACTTAAAACAACTCTAATATAACGAATAAAAATATAACGAATATCATTTATTTCTTTCTACTCGTATCCCATTTTGTCAATACATAATACATCAGGTAAAATCTTTGTAAGCATGCTTAACTGATAAAAAATATAAGCAATATAAATAAAAAAGTTTATTTATTCCATAGAAACTTAAATCGTCATTTTATACATAAAAAAACTGTTTTTATTTTTCTTCTGTTACTTAACTATAAAAGCAACTGAAAACTGAATTTATTATTGCTATGAAAAATAAATTGCCTTACATAAACTTATTATGATTATGAAATGTTAGTTTAATGATGACTGAAAATTAAGAATAAAATTTAGGCTTCACCCTTGCCTTTTACCTTAGCAAATTATGAGCACTTAATACCTTGATTGCTTTCATTTGCATATGAAAACAAAGATTTGAATTAATTTTCTATGGGTAATAAATTATTTTGTGCAAATTTATTATGCTTAGGTAGTTTTATTTAATAATAAGTTCAAATAACTGAAAACAAAATTACATTTACCATTCAAATCAACCATTTATTGCAGAAATGTAATGTATACCAAGTTTTTGAGTTGGTTTCTATATAATATAAAAATATATATATAAAAATATATATATATATAAATTATATATAAAACTATATATATAAAAATTATTTGAATAATTAAATGCAAGAAAGAGGAAATGAAACGTAATCAGTTAATCATAAAAGATATAATGCCGATTTCACAATCAAAGAATCAAATTGATGTCATTTATACTCATATTCAGGATTCATCAATGTAGTTGCTAGTTTTTTTCGGAATCCAGAGCCTTGTCCATTGTCCTTAGGATTTATTTTTTAAACACAAACCTACATGCGATGTAATATCATAAAATAGCCGCAATTTGTAATAGGAAAAGTCAAATAAAATATTACTTGATGATCTATTTTCGGATCGATAACAGCAATACAAGATCCCAAACTTATGACTTGAAATTAAGCATTTATATTTTATCAGTTTAAAAGCTGTGGCCAGTTTACTACCAGCCTTCCAAAGAGATCCAGCTACCTGAGACCGGTACAATATGTAAATGTTTAACTTTCTTAACATATTGCCATCTGAGACCAGTACAATATGAAAAGAAGTGTCGTGAAGGCGCAGGGGATAGAGCGTTCGCTTTCCAATGAAATGAGCCGGATTCGAATCTCAGTGATGGCTGGTCGATACGAATTCTGCATCCGACTTGCGCCGACCACTTTGCTGACGTAAAATATTCTCAGTGGTAGACAGATCGGGGGTTAGAGTCCCCTTGTCGTCAGGAGGTTTTCGTGGTTTTCTTTTCCATGTATGCAGTTCCAAATGCGGGTTAGTTCCACAAAAAAGTCCTCTACGAAGGCGAAATTTCTCTCAATACTTGTTCCAGGAGTTCCCTTGTCTTCTGGATTGGGTTCCAAATTACAAGGCTACTGAGTTGAACATTAGCAGTCGTAAACCCTAACAATTCGGTGGGCTGTTCAACGGAGGTTATAGAATATGTAAAGAAAGTTAAACATTTGCCATTGCAATATTTGACATAAATGTTCTCACACCATGTGAAGTTAACATTTTAATGTGAAATTGATATTTAACATAAAAATAGCAGATATTTAAATGTATATACATGTACATTATACAGCTTTGCAATTTATTAGTAGTTTAACCCTCCAAACGCTGATTCCTTGTACCGAAGTTTATCCACCATGCACGCATTTTCTATACAGGATAACCATGCCATCAATGCAGGACAGGTTGCATCTTAAAATCTGTTCATTTTCTCGGTTCATAAGATTTTTTACGAGATTTAATACTTCTTAATTTTTCATTCGTAATAATTTTTAATTAGTTCCTATACTTATTAATTGAACTAAACGGGTTTTTGAGCATTTATTGCGCTTTTAAATGGTGATTACTTTCGTATCAGAGCTTTATTCTGAGTTTATACCTGCTGGATACCGTTAAATTTTTTTCCAATAAATCGCCAGCGACCTGAATAAGCATGTTTTTTTTTAAGGTTCCAACAGTGATTCCACTAATTTGTCTAAAGATTAATTTATTTAATGGTGATTTCAGTTTTTTGAGTTTTTGGTCATGTCAAAGAAGTAGTATTTTAAAATTTATCTTTTCACATTCGACCGGTTTTTACAAAATTTTGGAATTTGTCGTTTAAAATAACGTAGATTAAATTAATGTAAGAACCTGTATACCTTACATTTAAAAAATTTCAAAGGTTAAAATTACTATGAAAATTTTTTCCAGATTACGGCTATCCCCCTCCATATTTTACTACGACAAAAATCAAGTTGATCGGAAAAAAACTCATTTTTATAAGTAGAGAAAATAAGTTTCTGCGTCTGATTTCGAAGATGAAAATACTGTCTTCATAATTAATTGGTATATTTAAGGTTAAGCTCTGAATCCATTTAGAATGAATTCTAGTTTTTTGTAAAAGTTATTAAGTTTTCCCTTTTTTTGCAAACTCTAAGTTATTATAAATACTATTTTTATACATTATTAAACACTTAAAACCTTTTTGATTTTCAATAGTTCGGAGTGTTTTCAAAACTGAATGCAAATCCAACTTAAAAAAATCTTTTAAACTCTTAAAATTTTAATAAAACTGAGTGACAATACAATCGAATAGCATAATTTTCCTTTTGGAATTCTTAGACTTTTTATTTCAAATAATAATAATAATAATAATAATAATAATAAATGATATTAAAATGGTAAAATTAACAGATAAGATTAGTAAATGGTGACTGGTGCACGTTAATTCTGTCGGGTCTCATAGTCCTCCATGTTCCCATAACAAATTATACCTCTTGAGGTAGTCAATTGGAGACTGAACGTTCCTTGGTTTCGGACAAAATTTTGATTTGTGAATGTATGAATGGGTCTGCCTTATAAATGGGTTGTGACGTATGTGCATGGCAGAAGTCGAGAATTCTTGACCATAGATCTCGCCATTGGAAAACAAAAACAATTACACCCCTTTGCCTTAATGGTCTACGACAACAAACTTTAATATTTACGATCGGCATATTAGCCACGGATTGGAAAATTTTGATATTAAGATTTTAAAATAGATTACTATCAAGTGTTTTTATGGTTTCTTCTACAATGGGGACTTTTTTATTTTATGTTGAAAGGGAGCTTTCAACTCTTAAAATTTTTCTTTCGTTTAATAATATATTATGTGTATAGCTATTTTACAGCATTTTTTTCTAATGACATACAGGGTAATTACTGAGATAGAAATAGGATAAAAATTAAAAGAAATTATTTAGCCACAGGTTAATAAAAATTTTCAAAGCCCAACTTTTTTTAAAAAAAACTTGCAACTTTTGGTCACAGATAAGCTATTTAATAAGCGTAACGTAAAATATTTCAACAATGACTTTTTGAAATGCTAAAGTTTGCAATAAGGAACGTTAAAAATCTAAACAAAGCCTGGAAGTGTTTTAGATATAATATGTTCTAAATTTTATTAGTGATCTCAATTTTAAAAAAAATGTAGGATGTGGAGTATGAGTTAATTGAAAATGTATTTAAATAATCATTTACAAAATTTTCATTTTTTTAAAACTTAACAGATAACGTAAGTAGGATGCCCATTTGAAATGCTATATTTTAGGTTCCTTGGATCCAACAAAATCAACGTAACGCTGTATTGTTTATTTAACCAAAATGAGAAAAATTGCAGAATATCCCCCTAAAATTCATACAAATTGCAATATAATCATAGAATTTTTGGGATTAGAGGATTTATAAGTATTTTATCCTATTTTTCCACACTTAATAATTTTTTGCTTTCGTGTATTATTTTACATATCATAACTCAATAAAGTCATACGAATGCTACAATGTCACCGAAATTAAGTGTGTTAAAATAAAAATCATAATTTACAATTTTAAGAGCATTAATTCAATCTAAAAAAGTATTACCATAATAAAATTAATATACGCGACAAACTAAATCGTGTTGAAAATCTAATATGCTAAAATGAAGTATCTATTTAAAATTCGCAAAGACAAATGCTTTTGTTTACTTCCTTTAATTGTCAAGAATTATCTGATGCAATTAAACAACTTTATTGGTAAATAATACTGAAAATCATATAAATTATTCGTACTCCATTTTACATGGTCACTTTGATGGGTGGGGCTAACCAATGACCTTAGAAAAACCGGTGATGGTTAAAGCGTCCGTTCCACGCACCCGATATTTTTGGTCGAACAGAATGTATAAATACTGTTTGAATCTTAGCTATTGATAACAAGCCAGTAGTTTCAAGATCTCACTTCACAATGACCGCAAAGGTAAGTCAATATAGATTTGTTGTTTTATTATGTTTGCAGCAATAAAAATGTACTTTTTCGTTTAAATTGAACTACAATTAAGCGTGTTTTCAATTACAAATATTTTGGAGTCTAAACTTTTTTGAAAAAACTTTTTTAATAAAAATTTTGGAAAATGTGTTCAATATTTTCATAAATTTAAAAAGAAATTATTTCAAAATTTTATATCTCTAAAATTGATCAATGATATCAGTTAGCTACTTTTATTGTTCATGATTTAAAAAAATAATTAATACAGAAAACAATGGTTTAAAAATTAATTATATTAAATCATTTTAAGTTGAATATAAGAGCTACTTGAACATGAGCATTGGAATTTAAACTTTTTAAAACAATAGCTTATTTACTGAAATGCCACACTAAAAAAAAGTATGGTCAAAACTATTAAAATATTGTAAAACTTACCGTCTTTCTGGCTCTATTGGAACACTAAAATGTACGGTAATTTTAACGGAATTTTTTGGTAATGATCTTTTTGTTAAATGAACAATGAAATATAGTCTTATATTAAATGATAACATTAGGTATTTTTATTATGATACCTTAGAACATTCCATAAAAACCATTTATTCGTTTAAATTTGCTTTTCAGTTATATATTTTCACTAAATGAATTAAGAACTGTAATTTTGAAAATCAGTATTTCCGATAGACCGTTACCTTATGAATAGTTTTAATACCGTATATTTTAGTTTCATCACCAGAATTATGTTTTCTTTACCAGAAATGTTTTTACCATACAGTACGGTAATTTTATTAGATTCTTTTTTAAGTGCAACAACTCATATTTAAAAAATAAATAAAATAAGATTTAACATGATTGGTTGAATAACATATAGTGATAAACAGAATTCCTTTTTCTTCGGTATAGAGTTGCATAGAACAGAGTAATTAGAATGTTCAGTAATTATTCTGTTGTTTTAGAAGATTATTTTAAATTTTGCAACTGGGATTTCAAAGAGAGAAAGATTAAAAACTCATTCAAAATTATGGGACAGTTATTGATAAATTTTATTAAAACAATTTAAGCTTTAGAAGTCTCGTGTAATTTAGTATGTATTTGTTTGTATGAATCCGCTCTTTAAAATATAAACTTTGCTTCAAAAGTTTTCTTTTAAAATCTTAAAACGATTTTAGATTAAAAATAATTTTAAATATTTGCCCTTAATTTTTATTAAAATTTGAGCAAAAACAGCATTTAGTTTACTATAAAAATAAATATATAAGTTGTATTTTTATGCTATTTCAAAATCAAATGATTGAACTTCATGTTGAATTGTAATATTGAAATATTCAATTGAAAATTAAGACGACCACATTTGTTTAAATATTGCTTAATAGTTTAAATATTTCTTCAAATCTGAACATATCTAATATATTTTATTCTAAAATTTTGAAAGTAGTTATTCAAATGGGGTATAAGTTTTAAAAAAAGAGTGTTTTTTTAAATTTTTAAAAAGTAGATTTTTTAAAAACTAAAATCACCCCACTTACACCTTTCTTTGACATTCAAAGCTATTTTTAATGAGTCCGGTGTTTGGTGACATAATCTAAAAACTCTTTAAAAAAATTCCAACCAAATTTTTTTATAAAAATTGAATAACTTCCTTATTTAACTAAGCAATTATTATGAAATTTTAGGACTCGATTGATATATTTTAATTTATACTTCCAGAACTAAATTGATGCTAAAAACGTAAAAATGTATTAGAAGTTTCGATGTAATATTTGTTATTCTACTAAAAGATTTATCATAAAATAAATTATTTATTCTTTCCGTGCACTTCTATTCATAAACTCTTGAAAACACCACAGATTTTTATACACACACAGAACTCGAGTTATATCAATCTGTGGTGTGAGCTACTCTAATTAAGTGAAGTTTAAGAAAGAAGAAGAAAAAAATATCACCAACATATTTAAGCAAATCTATGAGTTAAAAACAAATAGCCACCAAGATTATTCTTCGGTCATTTTTTACTTCTAAGCGTTAATATAAATTTTTTTTATTGATTGAATTCATTGTTATATGATATGATAATAACACAATAACAATTTTTCTGGGCGAAATAGCTCGGTTGGTCGGGCGTTTGACCCATGTTCAAAGAGTCGTGAGTTTGATCTCCACCGGTTGAAGATTCCCTTGTAGTAAAAGGTGATTGGCACACGTTTAATCTGTCGGGCCACAAAGTTCTCCACGTTCCCATAGCAAATCCATATCTCTAGAAGTACTGAATTGGAGATTGATCGTTCTCTGGTTCGGATCTAAATTACGATCTCTTGATGAATGAATGGATGTCCACCTTATAAACGGGCTGTGCTGTGTGTGTGGCTGAAGTCGTATTCTTAGCCATAGATGGCGCCACTGAAAAATAAAAAACGCACCCTCTGCCTTAAATTCGCTTGCTTTCACCAAGCACGTCTGCTGATATTGGCAAGTCGCATTAGAAACCACAAAATTTTTTTTTCTATGCCTTTACTTTTTACGTTAAGTTCTGCTAAATTTAGCAATAGATTTTGATTTTTGTGGAGGGTCGGAAGTTCTGATTTACTAGGTATATTATTCTTTTCAGATTGCTCTTTTGTTTGCCCTTGTGGCAGCTTCCCAAGCAACTCTAATTGCTCCAGGACTCATCTCCCCTCTAGCTATACCCACAGCAGTCAAAACGAGATCCGTCGTCTCCATTCCAGGAGCAACAAGTGTTGATACTAGAGTGATTGGAACCAATGGTCTGATTGGAGCACCCCTTCTTAGCTCTGGTTTGATTGGTGCTCCTGTTATTGGAAAGGGATTGATTGGATCCCCCTTAGCCATCAACTCTGGATTGATCGGATCCCCCTTAGCTATCAACTCTGGATTGATTGGAGCACCTTTAGCTATCAACTCTGGATTGGTTAGAGCACCTTTAGCTATCAACTCTGGATTGATTGGAGCACCTTTAGCTATCAACTCTGGATTGATTGCTCCAGGAATTATATCGCCTCTTGGTTCTCGTCTTCTGGCTCCAGGATTAGTAAAAACCATTCTTAAGTAAATGTTTCGAATGCCTTTTTTGAAAATAAATTGGCTAAACATTATGGCAAAAACGGAATAAAATGCTCTTAAAACTTCAAATAAAAGCTGATAAAACCTTATTCTGTTGTGTGATTTATTTATTTCAGATCTGATTTTTAAAAGTTTGTTAGAATCTGAGAAGAAGAATTATATTCTCATTAATATTTACAGTTTTATTTAAAAAGGTTTAACTATTGAAATTTTATAAAAATAAAGTTTATCACAATTTTTTTAACATTATATGTGGTTATAACTTGATAACGTTATTGTCTCAAAGCCCCAAGACAATATTTAAATTCTTCCACCTTAAAATATAAAACGCATATAGGTTACTTTTCAGAAAAAAAACCATGATAATCATTGGTTGGATATAAACTCTTATTGTCCTATCTAGGCCTCTGTGTTTATTTCAGAATTGCGCAGTAAATAGAGTAACGTCCTATTCTTTCCATAGTTTTCTCTATTTAATTTGATTAAGAATTTTAATGACTAATATTTAACCTTTAACTATCTTTTGATTTTCAAATTCCTAACTTTAATTATATCGGTTTATTAACCAATTCTACTACTTTCATATTGCAAACTAATAAGTTAATTAAATTAAACATGATTTGATAATATTTGAATTATTATTATTGGCATCCATACGTTTACTTTTTAAATCCGTTTCTAGTAAATATTTCCCTCTGATATTCCTATATATAGTTCGAAATTTAAATAGTAGACAAAAAATTTTCTTCTTACGATTTTTACATTAATTTTTTTACCGGTATATTTCGCAAAGAATTTGCAGCTCTGTACCTGACATTTGACTAAAATGTTTAAAAATTAATTATTTAATGGTTTGAAATAACGAAATAATTTTTGTATAACCATTTTAATTTATTCAGCATTATGAACATCATGCGACATAATCTTATATAAATTTCAGGCGACTGTTTAATAATTATATAACTTTAATCTCAATATAATAGATTGGCATTTTCTTCAAATAAATACTGATATGCTTTTTTCAAAGACTTTATAAAAAAATATTAAAATAAAATCTCTTTAAATACAATAAAGCTTTTATATCATACTATGCCAAGTCCCATTTGATGAAATTCAATTCCTATCAGCAAAAAAAATATTCTTATATCTATTAAATAGATTAAAAAACCTCGTAATCTATCTTCGAAATATCTTTGTATAATTTAATTACTCAATATTTTTAAAATTTAATATTGTTTCAAGGACAGAAACGATTGCAGTCTGTTAAAATTCCAACAACAATTGTAGAGAAATCAGCAAAAATATCTAAATGTTTTGAATTGTTTAGAAATTATCTCAAACAACATGTTAAACTAAGATTTTTGAAAGCAGTTACAACCCTTTTTAATGAATTAGTTGAATAATTAGCCTTTTTGCAACAGTTGTTTAAAGCCCATTCATTAAAATAGTTTTACATTTAGAGTAATTGTTTTTTAAATTCCTGATTTTTAAGTTCGAAGTTCCGTTGACAAGCTTATTACGAAAAAAAAAAAGAACTGTTATTTTGGTTTTAAATTATATTTCCTATTCAACGATGTCTTTGTTTAATTGAATTAAGATAAATATTACTTCAATGCATTTGATTTGTATCAGTGTACTTTTATTAAAAAAGCGCAATCAATACTGACAAAAAAATGAAAGAAAAATGCTGGGTGAAATGTTAATTTTCACAAAATTGTTTCGTAAAAGATAAGGCGTAATTCTCAAAATTTATATTTTCTGTAATAGTAAATCTGAATCAAAATATTATTTTCTTTCTGATACTGTAGGTAATTCTTATCCTAATAGAAATAGAATTTTTTTCCGTGTAATTTTTCTCTTTGATAATATATTTATATTTCAAGATAAACAACAATATGAGTTTATATTTAAACGTGGAAAAAGTCACAATTTCTTTGTAGTTTTTTCTGTAGAAAAAGAAATCACGTGATTAGTGATGAAAACAAACTCTCTAATATTTGACAAAGCTGTTTCCTTACTTGTTATCCTCTCAGTACATCCTACGATTTCATTGAATTTTTTTAAAAATCTGATTTAAAAATTATGTATGACGGGTTGAATATGAACTAGTGTAAAGCTGATTTCCTGACTCTGAATTTTGATTAATACATTCTAACAAACACTTTTCGTTTTATTTTATACTATCTAAATACCAGGTTTTCGTACGGGAATAAATTTTCAAAAAAATATCGATAAATTATTATTTATCAGTAGTACTCATTAGGCACAAAACTGAAAAACATATACCAATTCAATTATGAAGCTAAAAAATTTAATATCTTTAATTAATTAATTTAAATTATTGTTTTTGTCTTTTGCTTTAGTGGCTGTGCCTTAGTGTGCGTTATTAGATTAAACAAAATGCATTTTCCCTAGTTCACCTCATCAAAATAAAGATTATCTGCATTCAGTATCATTTGGCATGATCTGCTGCTTCATGTAAACTCCTTATAGTCAAATATTATCAAAATCAAGCAATTTTCTTCGATACTTATAACTTTTCGAGGGGCTGCAAATAGCCTATTTCCACTGTATGTATGACTCACCATAACACCGGTAGTGCCTATTACCAAAATCAATTAAGCCTCCATGCCGTTAATGATAGTTTGACGTTTTTCAATTCCCCTAAATAAAGTTCTTAGATATACGCTAATTACATGACTAATTTTTTTTAAAAGTGTTATATAAAATAGAAACGTCTGCTACTTTTGTCCTGAAATTCTAGTATATTTCTTAATTTTCCATAGAATAAAGGTTACCCGGTGTTACTCCATCAGTGGGTTAAGTAGTACTACAAAGACTTTTCAATAATGATGTATAGTACGCAACTTAACAATGAATATCTTGATTAAATCTGACAGTTTCTTGGTCAAAAAGTGAGGCCCGACAAGCCTTCGAATCTTAGCTACCGCTATTATCCCACTTTCTCCTGCATAACTTTTTTTTTATATTTAAATTTCAATTACCGTTGATATTTAATTATTTAGTTATATAGAAATAAAATAATCACGCGATTTCAAATAACTTAAGGAGTACTTATTTGGTAAGGTAGTCCTCATAAGATTCAGCATTTATGTTGATCATTGAGACATAAAGATTAAAAACTACATAATGCGAAAAAAACTAATTTTTTTGATTTATGAAAGCTATAAGCTAACAAATATGACTTGTGTTATTTTTTAAATATTTGATGAATCGAAATTTTTAACAGTTTGGTTTTGATACTTGAATTGAATTACCTTCTTTTTTTATGAAAACGAAAGACGATTTTTTTATAGTGAATGTATATTTTACTGATTTATATATATTTCATTCTGGTCTAATACCTTTTATCATCTTTCTGGCAGCAGCATGATTCCATGCTCATGCAATTTTTGTTCCTTTCTGGCAAAAACTGCTACAGGTGCTTTCTGACCTCTTTATATGAACTAAAAGTTTCACTATCTAAACAAAGTATGCAGAGACTGGAACAAATAATAATCAAAAAGAACCAAATCTGGAAAATATAGTGAATGTGGTAGTATATTCCATCAAAAGCTTTTGGTGAATTACCGAAGATATACAAATTTTCGCATTATCTTAGTAGAACACGATACCCTTTCTGTTGATCAATTCTAACTTTTTCTGTTAAAGTGAATACGTTTTTTTGTTCAACTAATAACATTACACTACAAAATTGATCTTTATGTTGTTTGGTTGAAGCTAAAAAATTTATTATTTTGAAATATCGAGTGACAGATTTATTTTATTTATTTATTGGTGAATATCGACTTTCAAAGTGGTTTAAGTCGATTCATCTTTTTTATCCATGAGTTTTGTGTTTGAGATTATTGTAGGCAAGTCAATTCTCATCTCTAGTTGATGATGCACTTCAAAAATTAATCATAGATATTTGAAAAGCAAATCACAGATATCAACGCGATGACACAACATGGAGAATGTGAAGAACCTATAGCTTTGAATTCTAACCAAGGTGTTTATTCATACATAGGCTTACTCTAAGAAAAAAGGTAACGGAATATGACAAAATTTACCGTATTTTTTAATTCTGTAGAATCACTAAACGTGAAGTAATTTTTATCGAAACGCTATGGTTATAATTTTGATAAAATTGATAGTAAAATATTGTTTTATAATATGAGTTAAAATTAGGCAAATGCGGTAATTTTATCATGATACCTTAGAGCATAAGCATTAAAAACTATTTATTTGGTTAAATTTATTTTAAAGGAATGTATTTTTTCTTCTAAAATTGTGATAATAAGAACTAGAATTTTAAAAACCAGAACTTCTAGTAAACCTTTACCATATGAACGAAAAAATTACCAAACGATTGGTTTAAATACTACATATTTTGGTTTTATTACCAAAAGTATGTTTTTTCTCTACTATTTCGCGTGATTTTATTTGTCGTTTTGCATCAATTAATGACTTTATTGTGTCTTCATCGGCTTTGAATGTCTTTTTAGAACATGATGTATCTTCAACATCAAAATTACAGAAACTAAATTTTGCTAATCAGTTTTGGCAAAAGAGTTCTGTCAATACATGTTTCTCATACACATTGGGTAATTTTTTCTTGCTTGAACAGCATTTTTATTTTTTCTATAGTAAAAAAAAAAAAAAAAGCCTATGCCGAAATTGCAGGTTTTCAATTTCCATATTTGAAAAGGCACAGACCTAAAACTTAAGCGTAAAATCAATCAAACTCTTTTACAAGCAAGCATTGCTATATCAGCTGTAAAAATGTATAGAATGATTATACTGCTTAAGTATGAATTTGGCTGTGAAAAAAATACAAATAAGCTCTTTATAGGAAAAAAATGGAATTACTTTTTTTAGTCCCTATGGCTAGTGCATTTTTCAAATGTCTCTCCCGAAAGATCCAAGTTTTGAAAGATTGGGGGCTAAATTTTACCTTTCACCTGCTGTCTGAATTTTAGGAAGTTTGCACAAACGGTTCTAGAATTATAAGAAAAACACACAGACTCACACACCGACGAACACATTGCCTTATTATTATAGATTTCATAACCGACTGTATAATCAGTGAATTTCAATTACGTTTACCTTCTCAGAAACTATTTCTCCTATTTATTATGCTCTTACAAAATTAATTTAACCTACCGCTATTTTAAAAACAGCCATTATAAATAGCTAATACATATTTTTGATAAATGTTGCAAAAATCAATAATCTGCACAAGGAAATCTGCAAAAACATACCTTATGTTACAAAGGACCTAAGAGATGAATTAGTGCATTTCAGTCAAATTTCAAGTGCTTTATTGCTTTATCGGGATTTATGGACGTATTCCTATAGTTTTTGAGTATTGACTCTAACTAGTGATTCATCTTTTTCTTAGCACACTATAGACTTGTGAAAAGGTAATATTAAATAAATTATAACATTATAAAATTAAGCAGATATTTTCTAAATTTAGAGAACTATTTTTTATCATATTTCTATGCCAAGAGGTTACAAAAATCAGATCGACTGTTTTGATGTGCGTAGCACGCATTAATGGCTTAAAATTATGTCCCATAATAGACTGACAATTTTCTACAGTTCTTAGCAGAACATGGCAGAGATTAATGAGATATAATATTTGATGAAAACACATTCGACAAACCATAAATATTTTCTTCTTCTTATCCTGGTTTTAGTTCAACTCTTTTACGGTAGATGGCACGACGGGCATCAAACTTGTAACTTTAAGAAAAATAATTGAAACTTGCTTTTCAAAATATTTCGTAATCTTTCATTGCATGAAATGGAAAATGTCGGTCAGATATCAAATTTCAAAAGTCAATGGGAGGGCAAAAATAGTGTACTCACAGAAAAAATAGAAAAACGGACTTACAGCACCATCCGGCGAAAACGTTTTGAACTGAAACCAGGAATTTAGGAAAAAAAAATTCTTTCCCTGTCACATAAATTGTTGCTTGTTTTTTAACATTAACTATTATTTTGTTATAAATTCTGAAAAATGTCAGCATATTTCAGGACAAATTATTTAACTAAAAATGATTTGAAACATTTAAATAAAGTACTAAAACAAATAATTGCGACAAACGTTTATTTTTCATTCAAATTCATTGCAACATATTCATGTTGCAATGAAGCATGTAAGCATCTTGGATTTTTTTTTGAAAAATGTATCGATAAATGTAACAAAATATACATTTGACCATACCTCAAATAAAATCAGTCCTTTTTCTTTACAATGAACTCTTCAGTTACTGAAGTTTATCTGCAAAAGTAAAGTTATAGTATTAACTAACCAAGCTTTATAATAAAAATATGCTAGCAGTAAACTAACACAGCGTTGTTATATTAATTTGAAATCAAAATATGCATGACATTGAATGAGTTGTACACCCTATCAAAATTGTAATTTTTTTTTAAAAACATCAAATTATTTTTAGTCGTGAAATTAGTAAACAACTTTAAAGCAAAAAATTCAACATGTTTGCAATATTTTGCATCAAAAATATATTTCATTCTAAAACGAGATGATGGATCTCAATTAACGTTAATGTTTACACTTAACAAACTAAAATTTTGAACTCGAACTCGTGTTTTTTTTCTAACTCTTAATTTTGAATTTTAAATATTTAAATGACTTTAGTTTAACCCGTAAAAGGACTATTAAATTCAAGATATTTTTCAAAAAAATAAAAAAAAAAAATAAAAAAAAAATAAAAGAGGAGCAAGAGAAAAAAAAAACCAGAGAATTTATTAAATAAGAAAAACCTTTTTAATTAGATAAATATTGTTAATACCATTAAAAACTATTTTAGTAAAGAATGACCTTCTTCAAAATATTTGCAAAAAAAGAAAAGAAAAAAAAACATAAAATAAAATGTTTGGAACATGAATTTCAAATATAATTTACTTACTATTTATTTTTTTCTATAAAATGAGAGACTTTCCGATAATTCCAGCTCCGATAAATCCAGGTGCTCCAAGAATAGCCCCATTGCCAATAATTCCAGGTGCTCCAAGAATAGCCCCATTGCCAATAATTCCAGGTGCTCCAAGAATAGCCCCATTGCCAATAATTCCAGGTGCTCCAAGAATAGCTCCATGTCCAACAATGCCGGGTGCAATAGCTGGGATCATGGGAGATAAAGCTGACACTCCCGATGCAATTGTGGGAATCATAGGTGCAATAGCTGGCACTGAAAGTGCAATTGGAGGAGCATAGGGGCTGTTGATAACAGCAGCTGCTGGGGTACTAAGGGCGGTTCCTGGCTCATTGGTGCTCACAGAAGCTCTGAATCCAGCAGCGTCAGCAACATAGCTAACTTTTCTTGCTCTTCCGTCGATGTCAGTGAGAGTATATGATCCAATTTTGTTCCCAGCAATGTCTCCGCTTTCTGACCTGGAGTTGGTGGCTCCGACTCCGTCGGCAATTCCGTAGCTGAATGCGTAGTTCCCCAAGCCCTAAAATCGTAAAATTACTTTTATGTCACTGAAGTCAGCCTAATGAAATATTTAAAAACCAAATGAATTATTTACTTTGTTTTTTTCTCATAAGTGTAACTAATGTGTCTAATACTTTATAAAGCCTTAGCTAATCTCTCTTTATTTTATTTTTCTAAGCAGTTAGTTTTTAGTTAAATTGAGAAAATTAATAAAGAAAATTAAAGAAAATGATTTGTCGAACAGTGTCATAGTTTACTTAAAATCAAAATTTATTTTAACATAAGATTAGAAAACGATTTATGATCATTGCCTGTAATGTAAAATGAAATTGTTAATATCTTTAATTCTTTTTATAGTAAAATATGGCTCATAGACATTTATGCTTCTGTGGTAAAAGTTAGTGCATAACAATATTTTTTAATATTACGAAATTTACATATTTTAAACTTAGTCAAATTGACGATATCTTTTACAGAAATCATCTGCATGAAATATATAAAATAATTAAAGAAAACACTTTTAAGCTGTCTTCATTTGCTGACGAAATGAGGATCGCAGTTGGTGACTATATATTTTTTATCTATTATTAGTTAAAAAAGTTCGTATGTATTGAGTTCGTTTTCAGAACTCAATAAATATTTAAACAGGGGAAATTGAAAAAATGAATAATTAAAATGATTCAACAATAACAGAAATAGTAAAATATTTTTTTTTTTATATTAAAGAGGGCTATTTAAAAAAATTTACACTAAAAGAAAAGGTTAAAGGTAACGGTTTAATAGTAGAAGTGATCAATTAAATGTAATAAAAATAAGTTGTTCAGATTGAAATTGAAGCCTACTCTACTCCAGATAGATGGCCCCTGCTAGTGTGGAAAGTTAAGGCAGCCGGTATGCAACGGTGGCTTAATTGATATGATCATGCCATTGGTTACGAAATTGCGAAACCTAAACTTCTATAACCCTGTTACTTTTCTGTTGCTATTAGGAATTAAATAAAGAAAATACTAACATCTTGTTTCTTGATGCTACTGCTTACTCCGGTGTTTATAAGTGGAAGAATACTGGCATTGGCAACTGCAAAAACAGCAACAAGGACTGCAATCTGAAACAAAAATTAATATGAGAGCTTGGAAATTAATTATAGAATATAAGTTTTTAACGTTAAGTTTAATTTCTTATGAAGATTGAGTTAATTGATTTTGACGCAACTTGTAGTTGAATATGAAAAACAAATATGATTAAAATAATGGACTGTGTTATGATATTCATATTTTAACTTAAAACACATATACAAAGTTTATACAAAGAGCATCCATGAACAAATTATAATTATTCATAAAAAATATTCTTAAAATTAAATCAAAGAACTAAAAATAACCAGTTTAATAAAATTCAAAAATTCAGCTTAAATTTTTAAATCCTTAAAAATATTTAACATGATGGAATCTTATATAAATGTCCTAGCAGTTTCAATGCTATATATAATTAAAAAAATATTAGAATGAACCAGAACACCTAACTTTACTTTAAAATAAAATTTTCTATTAAATAATTTTTCACATTTGAGGTTACCTCTTTAAACCATTGTAATTGGAAAAATCCGATCATTAATACAGAAGTAACGAAGTTTTTTTTTTTCGCAATGTATATGAGAAATTACTGATACTTACTCAATATATTTTGTAACTTTATTCAGAGTTTGATCATTTAATTTAGTGTACGATACCGATTTGCATATAAATTTGTCAATGCACATTTTCATAAACTAAAAATAAACCCGGTATTAATTTTTTTTGTATGTTTAAAGAAAATTTAAAATATTTTACACACATTCGACAGATATACAATAATGTACAGATGCACTTTTGGGCTGATTTTCCCCCTGTTCTTAAAAATAGTATTTTTTTAAAACAAAATACTAGTATTTCTTTAAAAAAACTTTGCCAAAAAACATTAAGTTTATGGAAAATTCTAACGGCAAAACAATAATTTGGAAAATTTCACGAAAATTACTGAAATAGTATTGCATTTATAATTTAAAAAATATGTCTTTGATTAAAATCTTTTCGTAATATTTAATAAAGTTTCAAAAATACACAATTTCGTAAGCAATAAAACATCATTTAGGTAATTCAATTTCTCCTAAACTCCTAAGAATACCAAAAAAAAAAAAATTGTTTTTTCAATTTTTTTTTAATCATGTGAATATATAAAATTGTAATATAACAAATTGTAATTTAAATCAACTAACTATATCATTATACCATTAAATAACACAAATTAAAAGTACGTTTCGTATTTCTGCAATTTAAAATTTAGGTTAACAAAATGCGCTAGATTACATTCTAAGCTTTTATTTATTAACTAGAGGAATTCTTTACCTGCTCGCTATCGTTCTTCAACACCCTATAACCGCTACACAATTATTTTTTTTTGCTTCCCAATTAACTATTTTTACGCAGTTTTATCCGGATTTAATTATTGTGTTGACCTCAAACAGTTTTTTCTACGAAAGTTGGAACTTTATGAATGGACAATTGAAGCCTCCTGTTCAATGCCGCTCACCTATCCCAATCCTTCCTAATAATTGCTTCTTCTTTTCTGTAAGAAATTTCTGATAAAATTCAGTAACATACATTCAGTGATTAATTACAGTAAATCTTATTGCATGAAAATTTCGCTATGTTAATTTTTTTTTGTTCCGTACAATTGTATGGCAAAAATGGAATTTTACAGGAAAAAATTACTGGCACACAGTGTGTCCCTATTTTTGTATCGTTGTTTATTAAAATTGTTTTACAGCGTTGACTTAAAACAGTTTTTATGTTGAAAGTTGAAACTATTCACTTATATATGTACGAAAAAGAATCGTGTTAACATTTATACTTCTGTTATTGACACTTATGCTTCCTATGCCCAAACATTTCCCATACGACTCTATATAAGATCTATTAGTGAACTTAAATAATTTTTCTCCAGTAATCGATAATGAAGAAAAACTGGATCCTACCACGCGATTTTCCAACTTATAAAAAAGTCTACAAACTGATTTATTTCCAGTGAGAAACGATTTTGCAAAATATTTTGAGTATTCTTAACTTTTTAAATTTTCTAATTATAAAATAAACGAAAACAATACTGCTAAAGGAATGACGTATTATATCAAAGAAATCTTACCCTGGAGATCATTTTGAAGAGTTATATGATGCATTCACTGAAACTTTACCGTAAAACACACCTTTTTATAGTTAAAGTAATTTCAAGGACTTGGGATTCCAGTAATGCATCAGATGGGTGGAGTATCCTGAATAATTATATGCCAGAATTTAACAACATCTGAATATTTTAATTTCTAATTTTATCTTATAACTCTAATTTCTCTTATATATTCATTAATGACGAGTTGTAACTGGTTTTAACCAGATTTATGCATGCTGATAGATAATTTAACAACACCACGTATTTTCATGATTGTGTTTTTAAGGTCATTGTGCTTCTTTTTGAAAAAAAAAACTCATAGAATATGATAAACTTTCAACGTATTTTCGATAATTAAATCACAAAATGCATTTTTTAAAAATCTAATATTCTCTCACATCATTTTTTGTAAATCATAATAAGAAAAAATTATGGTTAAAACTACCAAAATATGGTAAAATTTACAATTTTTCTGAATCTATGGTGACACCAGAAATCTCGGTAATTTTCACCGAAGCGCTTTGGTTATGTTTTTCGGTAAAATTATCAATGAAATATGGTTTTACAATCTAGGATAAAATTTGGTAAATTTGATATAATTTGGTTATTTTATCACGATATCTTAGATTATGGCATACAAACCATTTATTCAGTTAAGTTCACTTTTCAGTTTTGCATTTTTAACCTGCATTTTTTCATAAGAACTATAGTTTCAAAAACTATCCTGACCAGTAAATCCGTTACCATACGAATTACAGAGAGAAAATTTACTAAATAAATGGTTTAAATACCGTATATTTTGGTTTTATTAACTAGAATTATAGATTTTTTTACCAAACATGTCATTTCCATGCAATACAGTAATTTTACCACAAATCTTTTATCCATGTAGGACAGCAGTTAAAGGATAAAGAGTTTTTTCCCAAAAAAAGTCAATCTTTTTCACAGTTTGACATATATATATAATTCTTTTAATACTGTTTTAAAAATATAAATAAATTCTATGATTGATTAACTTAGAAGAAGGTTTATAACTTTTTTCACCTGATTTAACAAAATATAAATATTTATTGGAAAAAACATGCAATTTTAGATCTTTAGAATCTTTTCAAATGAACAAATAAAAAATTTTAAAAAAAAATTAGATGCCGAAATCAACTTGAAGAAATTTGGTGAATCATTATTGAGTGAAGAAACTATGTGCGGGGGAATAGAGAGAAAATTGAAAATATTTATTGGACACAAGTGTTGAAGTTTTTGAACAAACATGTTTTGATTATTTTACACCCACTTTCCTTCATAGTGTTATATCAAGTTTCAATAACGTTTTTTTTTTTTTTTTAAATGTATAAAATTTTATTTAAGAGACTATTAGGTAATTAAAATTCATTAAAAGATATTGTTATTATTGGCATATAGGTATAGGTAAATATAGGTAATCAAGTACAGGAAATTTTTCCATTATTGCACATTGTGTTAAAAATGATTTTTTCTTTATTTTTTATGTATGTAAAATTATAGGACAAGTAGAAGGATGCAAAACAATTGTTTTAATGTTATTGCGAATATTTCAGTTTCTTTATAATTCCATAATATAAAAAATACTCATCCCTTTAAATACATTGCATCATAAAAAAGAAGTTAACTTATATTTTAAAATTTTTGTCCTTTTCATTATTGTCTCGCACTTTAATTATAAAATATTTTTTTTCTAATTTTTGCTTTTTTGGAATTTTTACGAGCCAAATCCATGCATTAATCCATGGATCCATGAACGTTGAAACAAATTAAATTTTTAAGTAGAAGTCTACTCTTATCATTTTATTTTGTTAATTTATTTATTTTTAATAAAGTTCATTTAAAAAATGTTTATCACTGTTTTTTCACAGCTCCCTTTACTTAGGCAGATAAAAACTTACCAAGCGTATATTAAAATTGAATACAGTAAAAAGAAATTTTGTTTTTTTGAGAAAAAAAAAGCAATTATAAAACTAACAAAAACTAAACAATTTCCATTCCATGTCCAATTAAAACAACCTTCAAAAGTATGTAAACTTATTTTTGAATTATTTAACAGATCCGAAAAAACATCACTACCAGAAACTTCATTGTCACTGGATCATATTTCAGGGCGGGGTCAGTAAACAACGATAGTAAAACTACCACGTGTTTTTCACGTTTCTTATATTTTTAAAATTTAAAAACATATAAATATGGAAAAGTTTTTCGCAAAATTATTACTAGTTAAAGTTAGAAGCTTTTAATTCACAATGATATCTATGGTAAGCTGCAATTTAAATTATTCATAATAATTAATATTACCAAAACACTCAGTTAAAAGATTAGTCAATTTTTAACTATGTTTATGAGTATTCTGCTTGATTTATAGTTTTAAAAATTTTTCGATAAAATAAACGAAAATTTTAGCAGAAAATATTTTTAATTTTGTAATTATTCACTGATATATATATGAATTCCTGATTAATCCCTATTTAATATGAAACCTAACTATTTAACTGTTATTATAGGAATATTTAAATGAAATAATAAAAGATGTGTTTAATAATTTGCATTTAAAAATACGTTACATAATAACTTATAATTTAAATGTTTGTTTACTTAACAGATTTAAACTCTCAGTAAAAAAAAATACAAACTTTTCTTAGAAATAACAAATAAAAGCTTATACAAATTTTTCAACTAGTTAATAATAGGTAGCACATCTTGTTTAAAATAAATAAATATTTGTTAACTTCATTTGTAAAAAAAAAATCAACGAATTAATATTTTTTAAAAATAAGAATACTCAAAACTTGAAAAAAATTCTTTTAAACATTCGTATATTTTGTATGCATCTTTTTATCATATACGTTTTGAAATGTATATATTGAGAAAGTATTTTAAATTGACCGAGAATAATTAAATCTTAAATCTAAGTAAATCTAAAACAAAGAAAGTAATATAAATTGTTTGAATTTTGTTGTTGATGTTTTGAAATTGTGACATAGAAATTAAAAATTATTTATTTTATTATTTTAAATAATTATTTGTGATTTGAAATTTTTATCTGATTAAATACTTCTTTAATATTTGATTACTTTTAAGAAATGTATATTTAGTTCTGACATTATGTTTTTAAGGAACAGAAATTCTTCTGATTCATTTAACTTAGTATCTTTTTTTAATTCTAATTGTTATGATTATTTAGAAGTCAATTTGTTAAAAATAATTTTCCAAATAAAATTTCAGTTCAAAGATTCATTTGGTTCTAAAAATAAAAATAATAATTTTATTTTTATTTTTATTTATTTTTTTTTTTAAACCGAACAAGCATTATACCCGAAATTGAACTTATTCAGAGAAAAAAATAAATTCTTAAATATATTAAATAATTTAACTGCATTTTCTACCCTGTAAATTTGGAATTGTTTTGAGATTGTCCTTTTGTTTGCTGCTGTTACAGCTACTAAAGCTTCTATCATTGCGCCAGCACAATCCTTAATTATTAACTTAAACTAAATTAACTTAATAACTTAAACTGTACTGCATGGCACACTTTTTATCTTTAGAATACCAAGTTTTTGAATATAAAATATAGAAATGCATAGTTTAAACGAAGATTTCACAAAAATAGGTTCGAAATTAAATTGACTGCTGTTGAATATTTTAGAAATTGCTCGATATTGTAGTGCTTGTGGCGTTGCGGTCTGAATTGCAAAGTCCGAATCTACGAACCTACGACTCTCTGACGTTAGATTACGTCGCTTGCAGCCGATAATTGTTGTATGACGTAGACTTCACATCTGGATGGAAATTTCCTCGGAGTATATGCGTGAAGTACGAAATCGGCGAAACGCGCACTTGATGAGTTGTTTGTAATGTCGCGCACTTTGGACTTGATGAGTTGTTTGTAATGTAACACGAATCAAATTTATGGTTCTTTCTCATGATCGGTTTCACGTTGAAAGTTGTACTGGAGTTGAGTCAGATTTCTTCTTCAGAGTTCAAGTGGGGATTATACCAAATATACTAATCTCTACACGCTAAAGATTATTTCAGAATGGCTTATATTATTCTGAAAGCATTATTATGAATGTTTTGAAATATATTGTTTTATATTTTTATTTAGATTGCTCTTCTACTTGCTGCTGTCGCAGCTGCACAGGCTTCTTTTATTGCACCAGGACTCCTGTCACCTATTGGAGCTATCCCCACAGCAGTCAGGACTGGCTCCATCGTAGCAATCCCTGGTGCCACCTCAGTCGACAACAGAGTAATTGCATCCAACGGCCTGGTTAGTACCACAGCAGTCAAAACTGGATCAGTTGTATCTCACTTGGCCTCTGGTTTAGTTGGTGCTCCTTTGCTCAACACTGGATTGCTAGGCGCACCTATCATAGGAAATGGATTGATCGGAGCTCCACTGCTCAACTCTGGATTGATTGGAGCACCTATTTTAGGAAAAGGATTGGTTGGAGCTCCACTGCTCAACACTGGATTGATTGGTACAACCAGTTCTGGTTCTGTAGTTTCCATTCCTGGTGCCACTTCAGTTGATAGCAGAATGATTGCAACGAATGGTATTGTTGGTATCACCAAAACTGCAAAGACTGGATCAGTCATCTCCATTCCAGGTGCTACCACAATCGATTCAAGAATTATTGGAACTCCTGGAATATTAAGATCTCCAATGCTCAATAAAGGTTTGCTAGGTGCTCCAATGATTGGAACTGGATTGATTGGTTCACCCATAGCAATCAACTCTGGATTAATTGCTCCTGGACTTCTTGGTCTTAAAACAATTATGTAAATTAATTTATGACAGATTGATTCTTTACCTTCTTATAAATTATAAATAAAATATCTCAATTCAGTTTCTTTGCGTTTATATTGTTTCGAGTTTATTTTATTTACTTTTCAGAAATATTTCTCCTAAAATTAGAAAACATTGAGTGTCTGAAAAATATATTTGTGACATAATCGAGGAAATATTGTATATAATTAATAATAAAGAAAAATACGAGGAAATATAATTAATAAAATTACAAATTTTATTTGGTGTTTTAAATATATAAAAACAAAATTTTGTATTAAATGTAAAAATAGAGTAGTCAGAGGCAGCTAAAATGTCAGGGTGACAAACATATGAAGGAAAGAAAAGTGTCAAGGGGAGACCAAATGTTTTCATTTCAATTAGAAAAATATGAAATAAAGTGATAAGTAGAAGACTATTGTGCTGCACAAACACTATTCTTTAGGATATGTATGAAACTGAGACCAGTTTCCTGAAATTGATCTGTATTTAATTGTATCAGAGAATCCTATTGTCTTCCGTTGTACTATAAGTGCTTGTCTCATAATAGCTTGTCTAATGAGAGCCTTGCTGACATTAGCTGCATTTCTCTTATTAGTAATTTTTCGTAATACATAAAACCTAAAATGGCTTTTAAATTTTATTATTGGGGAATATAATCTTACAATAAACAGTTTTTTGGTATGAAATTTACATAAATATTGTTTAACAATAATGTTTAACGTATTTAATAATGTTTAACGTATTTAAGAGAAATACCACAAAGAGAATTGATAGTTTGTTCAATTATTTATTCATTAATTTATTTAAATTTGAAATATATAAAAAAATAATTTTGACAGAGGTTTTCATTATTTATTATTGTTATATTTTTAATTATTGCATAGTGCCTTGAAATTAGCAATATTGCTTGGAAGAGTAGTCCATCTAATTCATATTCCTAACATTTTCTTTAACATTAAACTACTGCTATGAATGCTTTACCAATCTATATTTTTTCTTAAGTTTTACAAACATTTTACATAAATTACTCTTAAATGTTTTGAGTTTTGAAACAATATTTTTGCGACGCCAGAGAGGTAGTGGTAAGTTTTTCAGCTACTTTTTCATTAATTTACATGCATTTGGTAAATATTTTAATAAATACAGCAATAAAAATATAGATTTTAAAATGTAACATATTATAAAATTTTGTGGTTTTCTTTCTTTTTTTAAAATTTAAGTTTTGCATAGCGTTTCTAAATTAGCAGCTTTGCTTCAAGGTATTCATCGAACTCATATACCTAATATATCCTTTTTTTATTTACCAAGGGCTCCCAATCAATATTTTGTCGAAATAAATTTTTGTCGAATTAAAATAAACTATTTTTGAATTTTTTTTTAGAATTTTTTAACTATAATGTTCTGATAAGTCACGAAGAAAAAGGTTGTTTGGTTCAATTATTTATTAATTAATTTGCAAGATATATTTCTTCAATTTTAATTACTGGTGCGACTAAGCTCAAAATAAACATTTAGCTGGAATAATTTTGATGCATTTCTTTTTAACTATTCTTTTAAAAAAAAAAAAAAAAGATTTTAATCGATATTTTGATGTCACGAGAAGTTATTTCGGATGTAGCTGTTATATTTTATTAAGATGTTATTCTGTTCAACTATTTATTAACTAACTAACTTTAACTTTGCAAATATATTAATCAAAAAATTAAAACAATGTAATGGATTTATGTATATTTTTATAAATTTTGTAAAGCGTTTGTGAATTGAAACTGATGTAAAAAGAGCACAAAATTTGATATTTGTAATTTAATTGTTGTGTATTTGTTTGCAATTGAGTTTTTGCACAAATTTTCGATATACCATTCAGATAATAAATTATAGTGAAACACAATGTCACTTACCTTCCTAGATGATATTAAAATTATTCTGGAATCTTGGAAAACAACTTAATCTGGAGGAAACAAATTAATTTAAAAAATTTTATATTCTGCAGCCCATCTTCGTTAAAACGGTCCAATAACCTTTTTCTGAAGTTTTTCGCGTTTATTCTCACTGAGTTTCTTTTTATTAGTAAAATTAAGGAAATAATCCTAATTATGATTAGAATTTTAATCCAGAACTATACATTAACAAGTTTAAAATTGGCAACATTTTGCGTGATGTTAAAAGTGAAATGTATAATTAGCTTTAAATTATTTATAAAATTTTAGGTGCTAATTGCAGAAATTTTTCTAATTACCATTTCTGCGTTTTTTTTGAACGGTAAAATTGAGTAAAAATATATTATAAAGCATTATATTGATTTTAAGTGTTCGATTAAATTTTACTATTTTATTATTTAAATGTTTTCAGGATTGATCTTAGGCAATAAGTAACTTACTTTAAATATAAGTAAATGAAACATAATATAAGTAAAAATTAAGTAATATAAGTAGTAATATAAGTAAAAAAATAAAAAAAAGCGTCTCTCCGTATTTTAGGCAAATACTTATTTGCTAGTTATTGACTCTGGTATGTGTAATCCTATGAATTCGAATTCTAATCCAAAAAATCCTAACACTGATCCTAAAAATTAATTATCTGAAAAATGTGATTCTTCAAGTCATTACAAGCAACCGTATTACATTTTCATCTCCCGGTTTTTGATTTTTTAAGAAGCACGTTCTTAAAACTTTTCTTTAGTTTTCTTTTCTCTTTCTTTTTCGTTTTTTGAATTTCAGTGCTGTTTTTAAATTTAATAAGCATGCAAAAGTTTTCAAACATTTTTGAGGCATTTTTAAATATCTAAATGCAAATTATAACGATGTAAAGTTTAATAGATTTTTTTAATTTTGTGACATCAAATGACAAAATCCAAATAAGCTAAGCGAAATCGGTTGAATAAATTCTCTACAAAGGAAAATTTAAAACTACGATTTTTATGAAGAATTATTAGTAATTAACTCTTTGACGATTTTTTTATAAATATTTAATTTTTTTTTTAAAGTTAAATTTAATGTTTGGTAATTTTTGCAAGTCTTACAATTGAAATTAAATTCAAATAAAGAAAAATGGTAATTAATAGTAAACAGAGATTTTTTTGATGGAATTTTCTTTGGATAAGTGAGTGCAAACACTATTTTTATTCCCGCAAAAAGCTTTAGACAAGTAATGAAATATTCAAATTTAAAAGTTGTATATTTGAGTTCAAACTTTTGTCCTTTCTGATTAAGATTTTCTATATTGTAGCTGTCAGCAATATATTGAGAGTTGAAAAAACCAAATCCATACAAAAGGTATGTTTATTAAGAAAAAAAGAAGAAAGCTTTTGTATCTGATTATTCATAGGTTATTCACTTAATTCATAGGTTGAACATATTTTAAGTTCTACCTAAAAATAAGCATATATAAAATCTATCTGCTAAACTATTAAGATCATATTTGTTAGCAAAAAAAATCTCGATCGTTAAATTAAAAGGCATTCTTGTGTTTACAGTTTTATTTTGTGCTTCGTAAATAAATATTTGATCAATTAAACAAAGCAAAACCCATTTAAATATCTCTATTTTTTTTTCATAAACTTTAAGGATTATCATGCAATTTTAAATTAATCTACTAACAATTAAACGTTTTAGATTTACACTTGTCTGTTTAGATTAAAAGTGGTTAGAAGAAAAAAGTTAATAATTATAAAAAAAGTAAAACAAAATATACGTTCAATTTCTCTTAAAGTTGCGATGTTAAAAAGAGCTCAAAATTGAGCAAAATGTGTCACAATAGCTCCAAAACATATATAGTTGAATAAAAAAAACAACAGTGTATTCATAATTAAGAAATATTGAGCATTTTAAGTATGTCACCATACTCAATTATGAATTGATGGGATTTTCAAATTCGACTACATTTTGATACATTTTTGCCCAATTTTCAGCAACCCTTTTTATTGTAGATATGCAATTCTTTTTCTAAAACATATAGCAAATGCCAAACAAATTCATAACACTAAAATTCAAATAAAATTATCAACCGTAAAATAAATTAAAAAAATTCGACGTTCAATTTCGCTTAAAGTTTCACTGTCAAAAAGAGCTCGAAATTGAGCAAAATTAGTAAAAATAGCTCCGAAACAAATATAGCTGAATTCATAATCCCCGTGTATTCATAATAGAAAAAATATTGAGCATTTTGAGCATGTCTCCATACTCAACTATGAATAGATGGAGTTTTCAAATTCGATTATATTTTGAATATATTTTTGTCCAATTTTCTATAACCCTTTATAGAAGGTATGCAAAAGTTTTCCTAAAACATATAGAAAATGCCAAACAAATTCGTAAGTTTTTAAAATTTATTGACAAATTGATTGAAGAAATTTTACAGAGAAATAATTTAATTACATTCAGCAAATAATACTCAGAAAAATATGACAGTAAGAAAACACCAATAAGTTAAACAAGAGAAAGTATTCTATGAAATGATAATATCATAACTGTTTTTACTTAAAAGAAAATTCCTTAAGAGTTTGTGGATATTGCAAAGAACGATTTAAAAAAAATGGGAATAACATCAACTTATAATAACACATATCTTTATAAAATGGTTTTCATTAATCCTGGAGCGGCAAGAAGACCGGCGCCGTGTAAACCGATTGGAGAAATAAGACCGGGAGCAGCAAGAATTCCGGGAGCGACTAATCCTGAGTTGATAGCAAGAGGAGCACCAACCAATCCTTTTCCTAAAACAGGTGCTCCAATCAATCCAGAGTTGAGCAGTGGAGCTCCGATCAATCCATTTCCTATGATGGGTGCGCCGAGCAATCCAGTGTTAATCAGTGGAGCTCCAATCAAACCCTTTCCCATAATGGGTGCGCCGAGCAATCCAGTGTTGAGCAATGGAGCACCAACTAAACCAGAGGCCAAGTGGGATACTACTGATCCAGTTTTAACTGCTGTGGTACCAACCAAGCCATTGGATGCAATTACTCTGTTGTCGACTGAGGTGGCACCAGGTATTGTTACGATGGATCCAGTCTTCACTGCTGTGGGAATGGCTCCGATAGGTGACAGGAGTCCTGGTGCAATAATGGAAGCTTGTGCAGCTGCAACAGCAGCAAACAAAAGAGCAATCTAAATAAAAATATAAAACAATATCTTTCAAAACATTCATTATAATGATTTCGGAATAATATAAACTATTCTGAAATAATCTTTAGCGCTACAATATCGAGCAATTTCTAAAATATTCAAATATTTCTAAAATATTCAAGTCAATTTAATTGCGAATCTATTTTTGTGAAATCTTCGTTTAAACTGTGCATTTTCTTTATTTTAAATTCAAAAACTTAGTATTTTAGAGATAAAAAGTGCTTCAGGCAGTACAGTTTAGTTTAAGTTAATAATACAATACATATCAAAACATACGTATGAGTTACAATTTCGGTCTTATTTTGTCAAAATAAAAACATTTGATTAATTTTTAAAATGTTTTTTTTAAAATCTATTGAGTAAGAATTTCTTTTTTAGAAAACAGTCAGTATTTGACATAATAATTTTAAATTTAAAAATAAAGAGATACGTAATTTTTTAAAAGTAAATTTAAAGTTCATTAGAAACCAACTTCGTTTGAAAATATTTTATGTAAAAGTATACAGTTTTGCAACAATTTAGCATCATTTATGAAGTCACATAAAAAAGTATTCTGAAAACTGCATTAAGTCGCCAAAATTGTAGAGCATCAAACATACATTTCGTTCAAAGTCATTTCTTAAAAACTTCTTTTGAATTTAAATGTTACACTAGAATGGGTAAAAATAAAGGAAATATTTCAATATTTTATAAATGAAACATTCAAAATTTGTCCTTATAATTCACAGTCAAGACTTTTTGATAAAGACTGTCGGAAGAGATATAATTCATATAAAGTGATATAACTGATCAATTTAATTCTGTCTATTGGATTATTCCATCTATACTCTTGGAATACATTTATTTTTTTCACCCATATTAATATACTCACTCCGCTTCACCATAGCTGTAGAATGTTTTAGGTGAGTATTAAACTTACAGTCGTTAGATAAAATTGCGTTAACTTAAAGGAAGTTAATTCTATGGCCCTAATAAGACTATATTTTTCAATGAACGAATCTTAAGTGTTTACAAAGGAATTTTTAAAAATATAACTGTAAGACACTCATAAAACAGAAAACTGTAATGAAATTACATCAAAACTTTGAAAATGGCCTACAGTATTTTCTCAAAAACGTATAAAGATATTATACTTAAAATTATGATTTATTCAAGTAGTAAAAAGGTTCGTTTATTTGAAACAATTTCATTAGACATTTTAGACCTAATTTGTCAATAGCCTAACGAAATATATATGTTTAATACCATGTTAAATAATATAACTTAACAAAATATATTATTTAAATAGGGATCTTAACCACCTGCTTACTTCGCTCACGATTGCTATATTTTTTCTAAGTGATAAACAGATTGTACACGGAGAAATTTTTCTTTGTTGTAAAATTACCGCACTATATATTAATTGCATTTAGCATCCAAATAGAGTCTCGGTGCTACCATCCAGTGTGGCAGAAACTAGACGTCCAAATTAACATAGCCAACGGTATCTCACCCATTGTGGTGGCCACTGAAGGAGTGGATACCACTTCTGAAGAACGCACTAGGTCTGCTCATCGGGAAGACTGATTAAGCAGCTCATCGGGAAAAAAATATTAATGACATTTCTAGTAATAATTCCATAATTCTGTAGTCAAAAACAAAAACATGTGGTATTCAAACCATCTATTTTGTAATTTTTTCCACTAGTAATCAAAATTAAAAAAAAACGGAATAATGGCAAAGAATATACCTAAGAAAGAGAAAGTACGTTTAATAAATATTACAGGTGAATATAACGAAATGAAGAATTCAGAAATATTTAGCAACTAAACAATACTTTTATAATTTTAATCTATCTGACGAACAAACTACGACAATCTATGAAACCAGAAACTTTTTTGTTCCCTTTTGCAAAACTAGAAAGTTACCATATATAATAATTAAATATACATAATGTATTGTTATATATTTATACATTGTGAAAGCATACAATATATCTAAAGAAACACTCAATAAGTTTCAAAATTTCGATTAGAGGAGATGCATATTAATGTTTAAGTTTGTAAGAGCGTTAAATAATTAAAATTTTGCAATAATGCTGCAAATTCTGTATAAAAATTTTAAAATTTGAAAAACAAGCATTTATATTGAAATACCTGAAATGAATACCTCTGATAAAGTAAAATAACAATAATTTAAAATCGTGATATTTGAAAGACTTACCTTAGCGATCATTGTGAATTAATGAAGTTAAGGTAACTATGTGATGCCAACTTCAAACCATATAGTATTTATATAGTTTCGAATCACTGAAAAATATAAAATGCGTGACAATCACGTGTATATTGGCACCGGTTTAGTTAAGGTCACGCATAAGATACACCCTCTTAAGAGCGGGGAAAATAGCATTGAAAGAGTAAATTTTTCTTCTTGAATCTTGTTAGTTACCGTTGTAAACATTAATCGCATTAAATTATTCATACTAAGAGGTAGGAAAAGTTGATATTGTTTTTTATTGTTTGTTCATAATTTTATTTCTAGATCAGCACACTTATTAGAAAAATAAATAAAATTAACTTAGCGTTTGTTGCGAAATTATATGAAATTAATTCGAATGTTCTTGATAAAATGAAATAGGTTTACTGCAAATAGCTTAAAATATTAACATTTATCGTAAATCTGTATTTAGTACAATATTCTTACTAAAAATAATATAAATTAAGTAACTTAGATATTTTGCTTCACCTGGAAAATGTTTTTAAATTTTTTTTCGAATTAAATTAAATAATTTTGTTTAATTTCTCCAACCGTATTTATAATAAAATTCCAAGTCTCTATCCAGTCACGTTTTATGTTTATGTTTATTAAAGCGGAAATAAATATTTATAGTTAGTAAAGTCAAAATAATTTTTTGACAGTAAAGCCAAAAGTTTTATAATACATTTATCCAGTTTAAAAGAATTGTACCGACTTTTAGCACAATGTTTCAAAGTCATAAAATATGCTCATCATGTACAGTTCTTGAAGGAAAGAAAAGGACACATTCTGAATAACTTTTGATCTAGCGAATATATTTCCACATGCTAAGATTACATTTTATTTGTTTGAAGAGAGACCTTATTTCGACGTTAAATTTGCTAATCCTTTAGTGAAGACGGTGTTGCTTAAATTATTATGAACTGATATGATAATAGCTATTCGAAAATTTACACAACATAGGTTTTGAAAGTAAACATAATTGTTTTGGCGGATTCTTGAATATTGATTGGCAAAATAATAAGGGTGATCTCAATCTTGAAAATATCCCGATAGTTAGGATAGTTAAACATGTTCAAACATTTAGCCGTGTTCACTGACGGTTATAAAAAAATATTTAAAAAAAAAAAAAACATTTAGCCGGAGCCGTAATGACTCAGGAGATAGAGCGTTCTCCTTCAAATGAGGTGAACCGGGTTCGAATCCCAACTATGATTGGTCAATATGAATTCCGCTTGCACCAACCACAGTGCTGACATGAAATATCCTCAGTGGTAGACGGATCATAACTTAGAGTCCCCTTGCCGTCAGGCTAACCATGGGAGGTTCTCGTGGTCCTCCTCTCCATGCAACGCAAATGCGGCTTAGTTTCATCAAGAGTCTTCCACGAAGGCAAATTTCTCCAAATGCCTGATCCAGGAGTTTCCTTGTCTTCCTGATTGGGTTCAAAATTACAAGGCTACGGAGTTGAACGTTAATAGTCGTAAACCCAAAACTTAGGTCGGCTGTTTAAAGACGAATATAAAATAAAATAAAAAACATTTAGACGGATAATGTTAACCTTACTTTTTATATTTTTATGCATTTTGTGCTGTAATAATTATCTGAAGAAAAAATTCTTTAAAGGCTATTATAAAAATTCATTTATTGGAAGATAATAACATACTAAAAAATTCCTTGAATTTTTATTTATAACATTTAGTATTTAATTTAATTATTACACGCAGTTTTGAATTAAGATTTATTTAAAAAAATTAAATGTATTTTTAAACAAGGTATTATCATTTGTGTAAAATCAGTTACCAAGAAATTTTAAAGCTCAAACATTAAAAAGTAAATTTTAAAATTTAAAAAAAGGTTTCAATATCTCATATTGTAACTTAAATAAACATTTGCACTAAAAGAGTAGCATTTTTTGAACTTTGATATTCAAAAATTTTTCAACTTTAAAAATGGTACATCTGTATGGTTTTATTATATACTTTTTTCTTAACATTATATTAAAAAGCAATTTGATTTTTGAATATTAACCTTGAATATAAATTATTTTTTTTAGACTGAACAAATTTTTAATTTCTTAAATTATGATACAGGAGACATAAAGATTTTTTCTTCGGATATTTTTCGATTTTTTTCCCTTCTTTTTTTAATGAAGTTTTGTTTGCGTAGTTGCAAAGCATTTAATCTTATTGAAGCGGAAGGGTATAAAATGATAGACGAAATAAAAGAGAAGAATTTATAAAATAATAATTGTGAAATCACGTTTTCAAATTGTTCTGGAGAGTGTTTTTAAAAGGCATTCTTGCAGTAAAAAATAATAATTTTTACGTAGGCAATAAAATTTTCTTAAAAATCGCGCTGTTATAAAAAATCGAGAAGAAATCTTGTAAATGCGTATAGTTTTTACTCAGAAAACAATAAAATACTTAAAAAAGTTCGTTATAAAAATGTTATGTTTAAAAAAAAGTGGATACACTGTAAAAATGTCAATATAAAGTACCGGTACCTTACGTGCATCATACGTACATTTTTCCTAATATTCCATTTTTACTGTAATATATTGTACCGTAAGTTTTACAGTAATATTTGTTTAATTAAAGTGACTCAGTGATTTTACTGTAATTATTACTGTTAAAATTCTGGTATATTAGATTTTTTTTTTGTTCCGCAACATATTCCGGTAAAAATAGAGTTTACGGTAAAAAGTACTGACATCCTGAGTGCGGGTACATTTTACCAAAATTTGAAACGGAATTTTTTACAGTGTACTGCGTTTATTGAAAAACAAGCGTCATTTTTTAAATCAAAATATTAACTGCTTTGGTAAAATAAATTTTCTAAGACACTTGCTGTCTAATTATCTTGAAAAGATTTTATGTTAACAAAAATTTGACTTGTTTTGTTCATAATGCCTTGAAATATATTTGATTTTTTCTAAAAATAAGAACATCTTCAATTTACCTCGATTTTTTAACCCCATATTATTAAATATTTTTTAGTTTCTGAAGGTCACCCAAAATGACTTGATTATAATGCAGCTATTAAAAACAAGTAATTTTACAATTCCCTTATTGCTAGATCGTGATTTTGTTTACGAGCATTTTCTGATGCAATCATAAGGAAAGTTACAGTTCACTATAATGTTTTTGAGACCAGTAAACATCAATATAGACATTTTCAATGTCAAATACCAATATGGCGGGGTGGAGCAGGGAAATGATCTCGATTGAATCCGAAGAAAATATGTTTAGAACCAGTTCTGGTCGGTTTTACACCAGACTTTCACTTTTCATGTAAATTAAAAATCTACTATTTGGATGTCTTTAACCTTCCGTTATATGTTTCTTGTTTGTTTATAAATTTGCTTACGGTCTTATTGTTTAAATCAGAGGTTCGCAAACTGCTCTCTGCAAAACATTTCCCCCAGAGATTATTGAAAGGTTAGGGCGTGATTAAAATTTAAAAAAAATAATAATAAACAAATAAGTATAAAATATGTTTTAGAATTTGAAATATTTTTTTTTACAAATGCTTATAGGTTTCTTCCCTACAATCGTCCTGATTTCACAGATAAGATTCTTGATTATATTAGGATAAAATTTTATTCTAATTGGTTATCTTTGAAATTTTATCCACAGACATTTTTTTTAAAAAAGTCCTGTCAGTCAAAATGTTAAGTACTTTGCAATTTATAACAAACATTTTATAAAAGTTACGTCAAATCTTATCACTGTGTTCAGTTCTATAAGCAATTTTTTTCATTTATAAAAATTGTGTTACAACAATTTTACTAGAATTTGACAATAATCTATCATATAATTTCTGTCATATAATTTTAACATATCAGATTTTGTTCTAAAATATTTATTCCCTAAGAAATATGTTGACAACATTATTTATTTATTCAATGGCTTAAGACACATTCTCGAAACATTTCGAGATGCTAAAGGTAGTAGGTGAATACTTTTTTATAGTGCTTGTAACATTTCTGCTTCAAGAGTAAATAAAAACGTTTATAAATTTTTCGAAAATTCCAAATATTAAATTCCCTGGAATATTAAAACTATGCCCCTGGAAAGTTAAAAATATGGAGAAACAATGTAAAATAATAAAGATTAATTAAAAGAGAAGAGGAAAAATTAAAAAAAAAATATTTAAAAAAATATTAAAAAGACAGAAAACGAAATATGAATTATTTTGAAAATATAATGATATGTCTATTGATATTTCTATTTGATAATATTTCTATTTATTGATATTATTATTCAATGGTTTACCATATTATATGTTTAAATTTTAAAAAAATAATATTAAAATTTAGTGTTTTCATTTTTTTTACTTTTGATTTAGTATGATTATAATTATAATAAATATCTCAATTATTTAAAGGAATCATTATCTTTTTATTACATTATATGTCACAGTATATATGATACGTATAGGTAAAATTTAAATTTTTATTTTATTATGGTGTTTAAGAAAAATAGGCTATTCAAATATTTGAATTTTTTTTCTTCTAAATGTTATATTTAATAATTAAAATTTATTTTTAATGTTCGAATGCCTTTACGGTGTGGCAAAAACTATAAATTAAATATGGAGATATCAGAAAATGTGAAAACCAATACTAGGAAACTTACCCCAACTTTTTCTGGTGCATACATAATTCTCGAAAAAAATTTCTGACGTTAATTATAAAATTAATAAAAGGAATACTCATAAGAAAAAAAGTACAGAAATTGTTCATGTATCAAAATTACGAAGATACCACCCACCTGACAAACTGAACCAAAAATATGACCTAACAATTACACAGTGTTCAGTGCAACTTGTTGTCTTCTTTTTTCTGGATGATCCGACCCTTCCAATATTTACCAAATTCAGTGTTTACCCATATCTAAAATAAAAAAATAAATAAATAAAAGATAGGGGCGAAAGTAGTTTGTGGTAAAAACCACAAATAGATAAAAAAATTTTTTATAAAGATAAGTATTTATTTGAAACTAGGATCTTCCAGTATAACACTGTTGAAATTGGAGACTGTTTTCCTTCTTTTGGGGAATACAGCCTCTTATCTGACGACTGCCCCTGAAAATACTGAAGTCTTCAGAATAAAGACCAAAGAGTCATTTTTTCATAAAAATTAAAATACAGAAGTCTTAAACTTCAGAATAATGACCACTGTGTCCTTTTTTAAAATTTTGTTCTCTAACAAAATAAACAATACTGAAGTCAAAACTTCAGATAGCAAATTTTCCTTTAACAAAATGTCAACTTGTATTTTCAAATTTTTATGTATCATGTTTTTGAATATTTACATTTCTAAAATGTATGTGGAAGTTAACAATTTTAAATTAAAGTTGCATAAAAGAAAACAATATTTATTGCTAAAAACTGTCATCAAGAAATATAAACTTTGAACTGAGATGACAAAGAGAGAAAAAAAAACCATTAAAATATTTTTTTATTGAAAAGTAGGCCTACATTCCTTCAGCATAAAATTATGTGTTAAATTAGTAACATAGTGTTACATTTTTATCCGATTAATTAAAATGCATTTTCTTGCAATTCATATTATTTTTGTATATTAATTATAATGTGAGATTACTAATTTTATTCTTTTTATTTAGATTTAGATTGTGTTTCCATCATTGGGAAAGTTTTGCAAATGTATAACTTAAAAAATAGATAGTAATTAAAAATTTTCGGGGAGGGAGGATTCAACATAAAATGCTTTAATTAATTTTTTAATATTATTCCTTTTCTGTGTATCCTTTTCTTAATTTATTATTCAAAACGAAACACTTTTTCTCACCCTTTAAAATTCACATCCTCTCTATTAATCTGTTTTTGGTTGAAGTATGCTTTAATTAAAAGTAAGGCATTTTTCCCTTTGCTCTTTGTGGGAATCGCCCGACCTGTTTAATAAGCAAATTACAATTACTAAGATTTCCCTTATTTCTTAAAACGAGACATTTTACGGATTTTTTTTACAAAATTTTCCCTAACTTTTATGGAGCAGTACGATGATTTTTTATCACTCTCTCATTTTCCATCATCACATAATGATTAAATAAAATTATTTTGCTCTTTTTAAAATCCTGAGCCTGTTTGTCCTGCTCGCACGACTGCCACCATGCCACCATCATATATATAATATATATATATATATATATATATATATATATATATATATATATATATATATATATATATATATATATATATATATATATATATATATATATATATATATATATATATATATATATATATATATATATATATATATAATAGAATCACATTTTTGTAATTTTGAATTACAAAATCCAAACAATTTAAGGAAAGTCGGTTGAATAACTTTCTACAAATAAAAATTTAAAACTACATTTTATGACGAATTGTTACAAATAAACTCTTTGACGAATTTTTATAAATTTTTAGTTTTTTAAAAATTTAAATTGCAAGTCTTTCAAACGAAAATAGATTAAAATAAGGAAAAATGGTAAATGATTGTAAACATTGATTTTTTTAAATCTTTTTTTGATATTTTTTTTATCTTTGGATAAACGACTGCAAAGACTATTTTAATTCACAAAAAAACTCTAGACGAGTGGTGAAATATTAGAATTTAAAAGTTGTATATTTGAGTTCAAACTTTTGACCTTCTAAAAGTTTCTGGATTGTAGCTGTCAGCCATTTATTGAAAGTAAAAAAAAATACTAAATCTATATGAAAGGTATATTTATTAAAAAAGAAAGAAGAAAACTTTTGTATCTGATTATTCATAGGTTATTCACTTAATTCATCGGTTGAACATATTTAAAGTTTTACCTAAAAATAAGCATATATAAAATCTATCTGTTAAACATTTAAGATCGTATATGTTAGTATTAAATCGTATATGTTAGTTAAGATTGTATATGTTAGTTAAGATTGTATATGTTACTATTTCGATCATTAAATTAAAAGGTTTTCATGTGTTTGCAGTTTCATTTTGTGCTTCGTAAATAATTAAATGATCAATTGAAACACACACAAACCCACTTAAATATCTGCATTTTTTTTAATATACTTTAAGGAGTATGATTCAATTTTAAACTAATCTACTAACAAATAAACGCTTTAGATTTAAACTTGTCTGTTTAGATTAAAAGTGGTGATAAGTAAATAAAATTACCAACCGTAAAATAAATTTAAAAAATTCGACGTTCAATTTCACTGTCAAAAAGAGTTCGAAATTGAACAAAATTAGTAAAAATAGCTCTGAAACAATATAGTTGAATTAAAAAATTCCGTGTATTCATAATTGAAAAAATATTGAGCATTTTGAGCACGTCTCCATACTCAACTATGAATAGAAGGAGTTTTCAAATTCGATTATATTTTGAATATATTTTTGTCCAATTTTCTATAACCTTTTATAGAAGGTATGCAATAGTTTTCCTAAAACATATAGAAAATGCCACACAAATTCGTAAGTTTTTGAAATTTATTGACAAATTGATTTAAAAATTTTACACAGAAATAATTTAATTACATTCAGCAATAATTACTCAGAAGAATAGGACAGTAAGAAAAACATCGATAAGTTAAACAAGAAAAAGTAATTCATAAAATGATAATATCATAACTGTTTTTACTTAAAAGAAAATTCCCTTAGAGTTTGTGAATATTAAATAGAATGATTTTTAAAAAAATGGGAATAATATCAATTTATAATAAAACATATCTTTATAAAATAGTTTTCACTAATCCTGGAGCTGCAAGAAGACCGGCGCCATGTAAACCGATTGGAGAAATAAGACCAGGAGCAGCAAGAACTCCGGGAGCGACTAATCCCGAGTTGATAGCTAGAGGAGCACCAACCAATCCTTTTCCTAAAACAGGTGCTCCAATCAATCCAGTGTTAATCAGGGGAGCTCCAATCAAACCCTTTCCCATAATGGGTGCGCCGAGCAATCCAGTGTTGAGCAAAGGAGCACCAACTAAACCAGAGGCCAAGTGAGATACTACTGATCCAGTTTTGACTGCTGTGGTACTAACCAGGCCGTTGGATGCAATTACTCTGTTGTCGACTGAGGTGGCACCAGGGATTGTTACGATGGATCCAGTCTTTACTGCTGTGGGGATGGCTCCAATAGGTGACAGGAGTCCTGGTACAATAATAGAAGCTTGTGCAGCTGCAACAGCAGCAAACAAAAGGGCAATCTGAATAAAAATATAAAACAATATCTTTCAAAACATTCATAATAATGATTTCGGAATAATATAAACAATTCCGATATAATCTTTAGCGCTACAATATTGAACAATTTCTAAAATATTCAACATCAGTCAATTTAATTTCGAATCTATTTTTGTGAAATGTTCTAAATTATTATGAAATTAAATAAACTTTGATTCTTGTTTAATAAATGCATATTGTGAAATTTTCATATTTTAAAATTTTAATAGTTGTAAGTAGTTTAAATTTAATAGTGTACATTTTTGAATAATTTTGAGCTAGATATCCTCGTGAATGTGTTTTTCATTGTTGTCGTTTAATAAGGTAATAGCATAAGATTACTTAGTAATAAAATAATACCAATTTTATATTAAAGTTAGAGTTTATTACTAATATGTTCTTATAATTTTGAATAATTATTTAACATTCAATATTTTTTGCATATGTTGTCTGGTTACAGTTTTAATTAAATTTTTTTTATGAAATTAAATTAACTTTAACTCTTGTTTAATAAATGTATATTGTTAAATTTTCATATTGTAAAATGTTATACTTGTAAATAATTGAAATTTTATAACGTAATGTTTTAATAATTTTGAAGATATCGTTTTGAATAAGTTTTTAATTATTGTCGTGTAAAAAGTTAATAATATAAGATTATAATAAAATAATACCAATTTCATATTAAAACCAATAACTAGCAATCAAAATAAAAAAAAAAAAACGTAATATTAGCCGAGACTATACCCAAGAAAGGAAGTTTAATAAATATTACAGCTGAATCTAGCAAAATAAAGGATTAGGAAATAACTAAATGAACAATAGAGTCAACTAAGCAATACTTTTATAAATTTAAACAATCTGATAAACAAACTATGACAACCTTAGAAATCCGAACCTTTTTTGTTCCCTTTTGCAAAACTAGAAAGTTACCATATATAATAATTAAATATACATAATGTATTGTTATATATTTATACATTGTGAAAGCATACAATATATCTAAGAAACACTCAATAAGTTTCAAAATTTCGATTAGAGGAGATGCATATTAATGTTTAAGTTTCTAAGAGCTTTAAATAATTAAAATTTTGCAATAATGCTGCAAATTCTGTATGAAATTTTTAAAATTTGGAAAACAAGCATTGATATTGAAATACCTGAAATGAAAAACCTCTGATAAAGTAAAATAATAATAATTTAAAATAGTGATATTTGAAAGACTTACCTTAGCGATCATTGTGAATTGATGAAGTTAAGGTAACTATGTGATGCCAACTTCACACCATATAGTATTTATATAGTTTCGAATCACTGAAAAATATAAAATGCGTGACAATCACGTGTATATTGGCACCGGTTTAGTTAAGGTCACGCATAAGATACACCCTCTTAAGAGCGGGGAAAATAGCATTGAAAGAGTAAATTTTTCTTCTTGAATCTTGCTAGTTAAACATTAATTGCATTAAATTATTCATACTTAGAGGTGGGAGAAGTTGATATTGTTTTTTATTGTTTGTTCATAATTATATTTCTTGATCAACACGTTTATTAGGAGAATTAAAATTTAAACTAAGCGTTTGTTTCGAAATGATATGAAATTAATTAAAATATTCTTGATAAAATTAAATAGGTTTACTGCAAGTAGCTTAAAATATTATTATAAATCTGTATTTAGTACAATCTTAATACAAAAAATAATGTAAATTAAGTAAATTAGAAATTTTGCCTCTCCTGGAAAATGTATTTAAATATTTTGGAGTTTCCTCTGTCCAGTCACGTCTTATGTTTATTAAAGCCGAAATAGTTATTTAACGTTAGTTAAGTCAAAATACTAATTTTTTGTCAATAAAGCCACTAGTCGTATAATGCAATTATTCAATTCAAAATAATTACACTGAATTTTTCGAATTTTTTTCGGAGAGCTTTAAATTTTTTTAAATAAACTTTTAGCAGAATGTTTAAAAGTAATAAAATATGTCCATCATATACAGTTCTTAAAGGAAAGAAAAGGACACATTCTGAATAACTTTTGATCTAGCGAATATATTTCCACATGCTAAGATTAAATTTTATTTGTTTGAAGAGGGACCTTATTTCGACGTTAAATTTGCTAATCATTTAGTGAAGACGGTATTGTTTAAATTAATATTAATCGATATGATGATAGCTGATCGAAAATCGACACAAGAGGAGTTTTATAAGTAAAAATTCTCTTTCTGGTGAACTCTTGATTACTGAATTTCAGAATATTAGGGGTGATCACAATCTTTAAAATATGATTCCGATAGTTAGGATAGTTACAAATGTTCAATCATCTAGCCGCATAATGTTAAGTTTACTTTTTATACTTTTTATGCATTTTGTCATACATGCTGTACTATTTATCTGAAACAAAACGTCTTAATAGACAATTATAAAAATTCATTTATAGGAAGACAATAACATACTAAAAATTTCTTTATTGTTTATTTATTACATTTATTATTTAATTTAATTATTACTGGCATTTTTCAATTAAGGTATCAAAAAAATTAATGTATTTAAAATTAAAATTAATGTATAAAATTAATAATTATAATTAATGTATAAAAATTAAAAAATTAATGTATTAATGTATGTGCAAATAATGAAATTTAGCATTTGTATAAAATCAGTTGCCAGGAAATTTTAAAGCTTATATATTAAAAGCTAAACTTTAAAATTTAAATAAAGGTATTAATATACATATTCTAACTTAAATAATCAGTTGCACTAAAAAAGTAGCATTTTTTTCAATTTAGTTTTTTAAAAAATTTTTAACTTTAAAAATGTTATATCTGAATCCTTTTTTTTTTTTTTTTGAGATAATTTTTTCTTAATATCATATTAAAAAACAATTTGAATTTTAAATATTTCTTAGCCTTGAATATAAAAAAATTTTTAGTTTCAGCAAATTTTTAATTTCTTAAATTACAAACTTTTTGAAAAAAGCATAGATTTTTTTACAGACATTTACATTCTTTTAAATAAAAGTTTATCCTTATTCTTGTTATGCTTAACCTATTTTTATCATAGTTAGCATGCAGATATTAGACATTTTTCTCGAGATATTTTTGATTTTTGTTTTCTAGTTTAATTCGAGTTTCGTTTGTGCAGTTGCCGATCGGACTGTGCAGGGGTCAGGGAACTGGCCTTGAACGAGAAAGGTTCTGGGATCGAATCCCGGATAAGGCATGGATGTTTTTTCATTCTCTGAACTATCTGTCCTTACAGTGGGAGCAACTTTGGCCCACCTATGATGGCCTTGAAAGAGTGGTCAACAAATCTGCCATTCAGATTCCTGCATGACAAAATTCCATTCTCCTGATGGGCATTGGAAAAAAAATTTGTGCAGTTACAGAACATAGAATCTCATTAAAGCAGTGGGGTATGAAATGATAGACGAAATACAAGAGAATGATTTAGAACATTACAAGGATAAGGCCACATTTTCAAGTTATCCGCGAGAGTGTTTTTTAAAAAGCATTCTTGGGGCAAAAAAGAATGATTAAAAAGGCAAAGAATGAGAAAGAAATCGGATGTTCTTATAAACCGTGCTGTTATCAAGAATCTATAGGAAATTTCATAATTTTCTATAGTATTTACACGGGGAACAATAAAAGACTTAGAAACAGTTCGTTATAAAAATGTCACATTTAAAAAGGAAGTGACTACATTATAAAAAATTCTTGCCAAATTACAGTATAAAGTACAGTATATACCTTGCACCATACGGAAAATTCATATTACCGAAAAATCCATTTTTACTGTAAAATATTGTACCGTAAGTTTTACAGTAACATTTATTTAATTAGAATGATTCTGTGATTTTACTGTCATTATTAAAGTATCAACACGCTACATGCATTATAGGTAAAATCCATTTTACCGAAAAATCAATTTTTAGTGAGAAATATTGTACAACAAATTTTATAGTAATATTTATTTAATTAGAGTGATTCTGTGATTTCACTGTAATTATTGAAGTATCAACACGTTACGTGCATTATACGTAAAATCCATTTTACCGAAAAATCAATTTTTACTGAGAAATATTGTACAATAAATTTTACAGTAACATTTATTTAATTGGAGGGATTCTGTGATTTCACACTAATTATTACTGTAAAAATTATGGTATATAAATTTTTTTTTGTTCCGTAACATGTTTCGGTAAAAATGGAGTTTACGTTTATGGTAAAATGGATTTTTCGTATGATGCATGTAAGGTACTGACACCCTGAGTGCGGGTACATTTTACCGCAACTTGATACGGAATTATTTACTGTGTACTACATTTATTGAAAAGCTAACGTCATATTTTAAAAACAAAAAACTAACTGCTTAGGTCAAATAAATTCCCTAAAACTCTTGCTGTCTGATTATCTTAAAACAGTTTTATGTTATCAAAAAATTGACTTGTATTGTTCATAATCACTCATATTGTTGATTTATTCAAAAGATATGAACAGCTTGGATTTGAAAATTATTTCCTTTATGATGGAGCATCATAAAAACAGGGAGTAACTCCAGATTATTAAAAAAAATATTTTAATTTCTGAAGGTCAACCAAAATGACTTGTTTATAATGCAGCTATTGAAAACTAAAGTAATTTTACAATTCCCTTATTGCTAGTTCGTGATTTTGTTTACGAGCATTTCTGATGCAATCAAAAGGAAAGTTACAATTCACGATTATGTTTTTGAGACCAGTAAACATCAATATAGACATTTCAATGTCAAATACCAATATGGCGGGGTGGAGCAGGGAAATGATCTCGATTGAATCCGATAAAAATATGTTGGGAACCAGTTCCGTTCGGTTTTACACCAGACTTTCTCTTTTTATGTAAATTAAAAATCTACTATTTGGATGTCTTTAACCTTCCGTTATATGCTTATTATTATTATTTTTTATATTTTACTTATGGCTTTATTGTTTAAACCAGAGATTCGCAAACTGCGCTCTGCAAAACATTTCCCAGAGCCATTTTGAAAGTAAAGGCGTGATTGAAGTTAAAAAAAATAATAATACACAAACAAGTATAAATTATGTTTTAAAATTTAAAATATTTTCTTTTACAAATGATTAAAAGTTTCACCTCCATAAGCGCCCTGATTTCACAGATTAGGTTTCTGATTCTATAAAGATAAATTTTAAACTAATCTATTATCTTTGCAATTTTATCCACAGACATTTTTTAAAAAATTCTTATTTAATGTTTGGCAAATATAAAAATAATTTACTGATTTTCGTTAAAAGTGATACTTAGAAATAGTGCAAAAAGTAAATTTCTCTGCAATTTTAAACAATTGTTTTGTGAATGTAAAGTCAAATGTTATCACTTATTTTTTAAATCTTCAAATCTTCTTATCAAATTTTATTTTTTAAACTTCAGTATTTTTTAATACGATAATAGCGCAGCTTTGAAATTGAGTAATCACTTTTTGATACGTATCATTCATTTCTAACCTGATTTACGTAATTTTTTTTTATCGTTTTTTTGGCCGTCGTCTCAAATATTTTTTATTTTTTGGCATATCTATATGGTCATCCAAATCTTGATATTTTTAATACAATGTAATTACGACACATGAATTTCAAATTTGAGTAATAATTTTTTGACTTCCTCAATTTTTGACGTTATCTTCGCAAATTCACCTCATTTTTCGATCTTTTCTTTGGAATTATCTATCTATGTTTCGATCGCTTCAACATGGTTTATTAAACTCCGATTTTTTATATTTCGAAATTGCGTAATCACGTTTTGATGTACTTTATTCGCAAATATTATATAATTTATATACGTCATTATCCAATTATTTCCTTGGCATTTATTTTTCGTTTTTACGGTCGTTTTCACTCGGTTTTTCAAATACACATTTTGACGTGATCAATTCGCGACTATGCCATCCTTAATCAACGCCATTTTCTTAAAAGTTATTTATGTTAGCTATTTTACTTCCGGCCTGCTAATTTCCACCTCATAATTTCCACCAAAATCTCGTTATTTTAAATACGATATTATTATTATCGACGTATACACGCATTTGAGTATTTAAAATTTCATACGAGTAAAAATATTTAATTTTTACCAACCATTCAGTGATCGTTTTTTTGTGGTAAGTCGCACAGCAATGATTATGTTGAATTTTCAACATCACAAAATATATTGCGATACCGCTTTTCAAAATCATTTGTTATGAGTCCTGATTTAGTTAATACCGGATTTTAGCACCAGCAATACCTGCTACTAATTTTGAAAAATGAAATTGTTCAAGAGTAACAGTAAACAGTGCGCATGCGTCGTCATTGCATGCGTTGCTATGGCGACCGCTGCTGTTTGATATTTTTAAAAATAATTTTTTTTTATCATTATTTTAATTTTATGATGCATTGAGTTAGTGAGTTCATTTTCGAGATACGGGACCAGAGAAAGATCCTATAAAATGCTTCTCGAGTTGTGAATAAAAGAGAATTTCATCATTTGAACGGTATTTTTGTTTTAATTGAGAATCAAAAATTCTAACCTACAGTTCAGAAATCAAGCCCTGTGTAAGCTCAAGCACCGTGAATAATTTTTGATCTATTAAGAGAATTTTCTGAAATTCAATCTTAATGGTTCAAGGAGTATAGCTCCAATATGCTAATTATTTAGTTTACTACTACTTTCTTTTTTGTGTGATTCTCCCTTTTATGAAATTTTCTTAAGTGAATCAAACATTTTTTTGCACATAGTCATACAAATTTATCCAAAGATAACTCAACGTAAAAAATTTTTTTCTTTAATATTTATTATAGATTATTATTTAATTTAATGTTAATTTAAAAAAATTGGAAAACTTTATGGCTGATAAATTTTAACAACATTTTTAAATACATAATTTTAAATAACAAAATACGAACTTTGAACGAAATCCGTTAAATAATTTCTGAGTCATAAAATTTGAAAAAAAAAAAACATATCTCACATTATATTTTAATCATAAGCGTTTCTTTGTTTAGTATATTAAACTATCGTAATGATTAACTTAACTTAAACTTAACTTATTCCTTAATCAATATAAGAGACTAACTAAAAATATTTTTTTAAAAATATATTTCAAGCCTTTTTTTTTTAAAATGGTAAAGTCTCGATAAAGTAAGCGAGAAAAATTAAGCATACTTCTTTTAATTTTAGTTAAAAAAAAAAATATTTTGATAGCTCCATCGATAACAAGAAATTTTAAAGAATTTGTTAGGTGTGATAAACCTGTTCTGTTTTGCTGTCTTTTTTTTGCATTAATAAATCCTTCCCGATAAATCAATCAACTTATCCATCATATTGAAGAAGACATGATATACATTCTAAAACGTAACCGATTGGCCATTGACCTTTTTTCAGGTATACGGAGCCATCATTTCGAGGATAATTATGATAATCCAATCACTTACGCAATGCGAAGTATAATGCTTATATGTGACTCTGTGGTTTGTGGAATAGGTTGAAATATTTTTTATAAATATATTGAATTTAATCCCTATTTTAGAGTATGAAAGTTCTTTTGAGCTTCTATCAGTTGAGAAAAAGATAAAACAAAAAATTTTAAAGTACCAATTGCAATTTGTTTACTAATCACTCTTACTATTTTCAGTATCTTTATTATTATTATTTTTTTTTTGTATGTAGGGATTTTCTGTTTCAAAAGGTAAAAATTCAGGGTTAAATTGCTAAAACGTTTACAGTTAGTGTGAGGTGCAAATAAAAAAAAAATATCTTATTGCTATAAGCAAACAAATATGTAGGTGACAAGGGGATATTAACTTTCAGCGCTTTTTTTAAAAATATTTTCTTAACGTTTGCACCTAAGTTTTTACTCTTGGTATTTTTTGCAAATTTTTAAAGATTGTCAAATAATTTAATTGTAAAAAGAAACTTAAAATACCTTCCACTTGAAGGTTAAAATTAATTAAAATATAGTAATATAAAGAAATCTTTGAGGCCGCATTTGTTGCTTTTTATTCTAAAGTTGTTTCAGGTATTTTTATTCCTATTCTGCTATTTTCTTTTCTTTTTGATTAAGTTTAGCTTTCCAGTGACTTAATATTAAATGAAGTTTTAACTATATAAACAAATATATTTCATCTAACTTTCTAAGAATACATAAAAAAAATTTGAAAGAATTAAATAAGCTCGACCGAAATGTTTATCATTGTTACAATTTTATCAAGAAGTATTGCATTGGTGTCACAAAATGCTTTTATTCTTTTATTTTTTATTTTTTTATTATTTTTTTTTTTTAATTTCCCTCTCTCTTAAAAAAAGTTCTTGTTAAAAGCTGTTTTATTTACAAAACTAAACCAAATTATATCTCTGAATCAAAGACATTTTGAGAAACTTCCTTGCTATCGAAGACAGGATAATCAATTTAAGCGAATTTAACGTTGCTTCTTAAAATAAGCCTCATATAAATAGCAAGAGGATACTTTCTTGTCTTTGGTGCACAATGCGTAAAAAATGAGGAATGCTCTAATAACTTATAATCCAATGATCGGTTTTATTGATACTTACACTTAATTTTATTAGTTCGAAGGGCATAATGTTAATGTGTGAATGTATGAATCAATACAAACGATATTTTAAGGTATGTAATCAAAAACAGCATACTTTCTGCGAATAAACGAAATAAAAAATCCACGGATTTGGATTTTTGAAAAGTTTGTTCACTTTTTTACGTATTCCACTTGATATCGGGAAGTCTTTAAACGAATCGAAATTTTTTCCCATACATTTATAAAAGTCTATCCAAATGTAATTCCCTGAAAAAATAGTTTTAAGAATTATTTATTGTTTTTATTATACTATTTAATGAATATTGCGCTATTATTTGAGAGTGTTAAAAAATTCGATTAAGTTTTAGCATATTTTTTATTTCCCTGAAACTAATAAATCAAGTCGCGACATTTCTGCTCGCAATTATTAAGACCTCTATATTCGAAGATAATTTCAAATAAAAATTATACTTTGAATCATTTTTTAAACTAATTTATTCTATGAAAATTGTAAAACACAAAATACAAAATCTGAAATTAAAAAGTTTATGAGAAATTAAAATATTAATAGACGATTTCTTCCAGATGGCAAGATACGCAAAAACAAAATTAAGAAAAACAACATTTAATGGTCAAACTTTCAACCATTATCCTGCATGAACTATTGGGACCCTACTTTCCGAATTATGATTGCTCACCATATTTTGAGGATCAAGAACAATTCCATTGAAGGAAAGGCAGAGGAAAGAACGCATCTGATTTCGTAACTTTAAATATCGTCTGCTTTAATTACTAAACAAATGTAAGGTAAAGTTCTCAAGCTTTAAATTAAGCCCTAGTACGTAAAATTTTGATTGATAGTTAATAAAATATTAAATTGATATCCTTTTATGTACACTGTGTAACAAATTTTAGAATCCAATGTTATTTTATTGATCATTTGTAAAGAATGCAATTATAAATAATAAACACTTGTAGTAGATTTAAAAAAAATATGAAATTATCGTCTTTTTTTAGGGTGTTGTAGTTGTAGTTTATTTGCGCCACACAAGAACTGCACAATGGGCTATTAGCGACGGTGTGGGAAACATCCCTGAGGATGATCCGAAGGATGATCATCCCTATTTTGATCCTCTGCAGGTCACCTGCTTTTGTAGCCCGACGACCAGCACGCCAAGTCGAACTTTTTACAGTATAACAGTTTAACGAGGGCCGATACCGCTCACTCTCGGTCCCTACCCAGGCTGATCAAACTGTTCACCCACCCGCTTACTGACCGCAGGCAGTGATTCTTAACTTCGGCCTTCTACTGGGAACCGTGTCTTTACGATTAGTCTCCCATCGGACTTCTTTTTTAAGGTATAATTACGTTTGTTTGGATTGTTAATAAATATCAAGGCATAAACGGAAATGTCAAACTAACGTTTTAAATTCATGGTTCATTATTAATTTTTAACAAATGAAAATCTCGTTTTTTCCCTTGAAACTGTTTTACAAATGAATTTTGAATTTTTGATGTTAAATATGAGTGATTAACATTCTTTTTTTGAAGTATTTGTATCAAAAATTTGCATAAAAAATTCTTTTAAAGAATGACGTGCATGTGCATAAGAATTCATCAGTATCGGCGATCTTAATAAAATAGCTTAAAAGAAATGAATGATTTTATTTGGCTCCAAATAGGCTACATGATGAATTTTTAAAAAAAATATAATGAATGCAAATTTAATATTCTGAAGAAAATCAGTAGGAAATCAAATTTACCCTTACTAAAATCCCCGGTTAAGATTTTTTGATAAAATTTCACAATTGTATGCTACTCTCATTTTGACTATATTTCATGCAATTACAGAAAGCACGGTAACTGGTTGAAAAATGAAAGTTTTTAATTATAGAAAAATAGACCATTTTATGTACACTAAAATACTCTAAGGTACAGTGCCTGATTCAAGAAATATACAATGCTGCATTGTAACCGTTTTTTTTTATATGCTATTTCTATTCAAACTTAATTCTACAGGATATGTTTTTGGATATATTGTCCAAATCAAAACAGTCCAAGATACATCTCCCCTGCCTTCATTTTGTTTATTTTTTTCGGAAAATGAAATTTGTTAAATATAGTTTAAGAGTGTTTCTTTATTAAAACATGAAAAATAAGCTTTTTTGTTTGGAAAAGAGTCCAACTGTTTAATTTAACTATGTAATCAGTATTATGCGATTATTTGGTGGAATTAGACATTTATACAATGTAAGCTTAATTTTTACATTATTTATACCTAAAACTAAACAAAATATTAGATGATTTAAATTTTTTACGTGAATTGAGTATTTTAAATTATGGTACACATTACATCTATAAATACATAAAATCTGTGAAAAAAAATGTATTTGAAAGAAGAATTAAATTCTTACCCTTTCGATTTATTTTATTTGGATTGTTATTGATTTTTTTACACATTTTAAGCATATTTTTTAATTATTTCAAAATTATTTTATTATTTAATTATTTTAAACATATTTTTTATTATATAAAAAAATAAACACGGAGTTTCAATTAACCACAAAAATTAAAAATTACATTTCTAGCGCGAATTATTTTTAGAATAGAATTTAAAAAATTTATTTTTTAAAACAATTATAAATTAAGCAGTTTTAGTTTGAATTTTAACTTATTGATCGTTGAATTCCTTAGTTTAAATGCTGTATACAAAGAAGTGTGAGGTTCATGTTTATTTAGCTTAACTTAATTAAGGAAATGTAAATTTTATCAGTAAATACGAGACTTAACTAATTAAATAATAATCTAGTTTGCACCTCTCTGAAAGTGTTCATTTTTTCCTACTAGATGAAAAATCGCAAGTTAAAGAAAAGCGTTTTTGAATAATATGAAATAATTCAATGTTTTTATTTTTATTTTGTTAAGATAACCTTGTTTATTATTACCATCCGAATGCAATTAGCAAATAATAAATAAACACCCCTAAGCAGTACATGTCATTTGAAACTGGTGCTAAACCTACTTAATCCGGTTGTTTCTAGTTTTCAAGGATAAAAAAGTTTATCATATTACATTAAAATTTTTTTTTGAAGAACTATAATTTACATTTTAAACCATTAATTTTCAGAATAAATAGAAAAAAGGACCTCTAATTAATGATAAAAAATGCCAGCAGAATTCTTCAAAATGAAAGGTATGTATACTTACAAACAACAACAAACAACTCTTGATCATAGCGTGCAGAGATCTAATAATCATGTTATCTAAGGTAAAATAAAATAAAAAATTATTTTAATCTTCGTAAAATTCAATGCTGTTCATATGATATAATTTTCAGGTACTTTATTCGGGTAATATTTTTGATTTCTTTATTAACTTATATAAATTATTAAGACGTGATAAATGCTATGCTTTTAACACTTTTTAAAAACATATAATCTTTTAAAAATTTTGGAATAAAGGAATTTGAGTAAGTGTTTACGGCGAAATGTCATAATTTCCGTCAAAACAAACTGCGTTGTGCTTCAAGAGTGTTTAATTTATTTCGAAAAGTGTTAACATAAGTATTCTAAAAATTTATAAGATTATCCAAGAATTCGTAAGAATAACGTTATTATAAAAAAATAACATATTTAATTAATATATGAAGTGCTTAATATTTAATTAATTCAGAATATTTTTTTTATCAGGAAGTAAAAAAATGCCTGGTACGATTTTTTAAACATCATTATTATGACGTTTTGATACTGAATATGATACAAGAACAATAATTTCCACTTATTGATAAATTTGTAAAAATACATTAATATATTAATATTCGTGTCAATTTTTTTTTTTTCTTTTTTTTGCATTATGTTTTATATACTTGCAATAAATGTCTGAAAATCATCTAGAAAAATGTTAAAAAAATAATTTCATTAGTTTCTTTTTTATGAAAGCATTCTTAAATATTGACTAGAAGTAAATTTATAATTAAAAAACTAACCAATAACTTCTTCATTTAATAAGAAAGTTACTTTGGACTCGTTTACTTTGATTACAAAAATATTTACAAATACAAAAATATTTTAGTATCGAAAATTTAAAATTTGCTATTTTTTTACAGATACTTTAGTATTTCAATTTTAAAATGATCATGAATATCATCCATAATTATTTTGAAATTTGCTTATTTTTTTTAATTAGGTTGAAAACGGGTCTGTAAACCTGACGCACAGTTCTTTTCTATAAATTCTTATTTATCCATAAATTACGATTTATCTTCGGCTGTCACTTTAAAATCAACAAGTGCGGGAAAATTTTTACGGTATTCTAATTAACTCACCGAAGCGAATTATTTGAAGAAAGTCGCTACAGGAAATACAAAGTAAAGTTTGTTAGAGGTGAAAACGGTTTTTCCGTGAATCACACTGTCTACGAGTTTCAGAAATAAACTGACATTGTTAAAAAAAAAAAAAGAGAAAAAATTGGAAAAAAAAATCTGTTTAAGATTTTCTGAAGATCCTAATATGCTGGGATAAAATATGTTATTTCCCACGCGTGAGGAATAAAAAATTAAATTTTGATGAAATTTAACAAATTTTCTCTCTTTTTTTTATTTTTTAAATTGACTAAAATAAATGCAAGCAGCTTTTGCCATAATACTCCTGTACCCAAACTTCACATTAAAAAAATATTTAAAAGCAGTTAATATATTTATTAATATTATATATATATATATATATATATATATATATATATATATATATATATATATATATATATATATATAGTATAATAAATACAAAGAACACGAAGAAAATTACGAAAAACAATAACTTATTGTGTTCTATTTTATTTGTTGCAATTGTTTTGTAAAATTTTTTGAGTGCTCCTCATACTATTGTATTGATATATTTTGCTTTGGCTATATTGATACAATATTAGAAAGCACTCTTTTTTGCGGATATAATCGTGTGGGCTGATGAAAAGATTATATCTTTTATTTTCTGGATTTTGTAAAAAAATATTTTTGTCCTTTTTTTCGGATTCCCCCCCCCCCTCGGTGTTTCGTTATTTTTATTATTTCTTTTTTTTCCCGTTTTTTCATGGTTCTGTAATTTCTCCCTTGTTTTATCTACATTTTAAATTTATATATATATATATATATATATATTGAGTATATTTTAGTTTTTAGTACACGGGGAGAAAAAAAATTGGAAAATTTATTTACCGTACCGTGTAGTGTTGGCATTTCTCGGTACAAAAAAAAAATAAAAAATATGTATATATTTATATATAAATAAAAAAATGCATTATTATTGTAATGAAATGGCAATTTTTCCGTTCATATGGTAAATGCTTTATAAATAAAAATTATAGGTAAAAATTATAGTTCTTACTACCACTCATATAATACAAAATACAAAGCTGAAAAGTAAGTTTAACCAAATAAATGGTTTTTTATGTTATGCTCTACGGCAGCAAGATGAAACTACTAAATTTACCAGATTTTATCATACATTATAAAATCATATTTCATTGCTAATATTACTAAAATCATCACCAAAGCACTTCAGTAATAATTAATGTGTATTTTGGTGTTTTCATAGAGCCATGAACATGGTAAATTTTTGCATATTCTGGTAAAATAGTTCTTTTGCCCATTATTTTTTTCTCAATGTATTTTTTTAATACATGAGAAATTTTCATTATTTACAGAAAATATCAAACAGAGAAATTTTAGTTCTAAAATAACTTAAGAATGAGTAAAAAAGTTGTTATGAATTAAAAAAAAAAAAAAAAAACTCCTTACTAACGCGATAAAAAACACAATTGATTGTATTAAACAAAAATTTTATTATGTAGATAATGTCATTCTAAATATAAAATTCTCAGAAATAATCACTATCGTTGAATAAATACAAATATTTGTTAATTAAGAAAAATATCAAGCAATTATCCATTACTTTAAAAGTTTTCAGTTTCAAACATTTCGGTGATTAAAATTTTTAGCGAGAATAATTTGAACTTAATCATACTAAATTTCAAACAAATTTATTTGTATTTTCCCACATCAGTTCCAGGCTGTATTAAATAGTAAAATTTAATCTAATCATTTTAAGACTTGTGATACTGAAACTTTTCAAGAACTTTTATTTTTTTCATTTTATACGTGCTCAATTTAATAAAGAGCAACTGATTTTATTTGATCGAAAGTTATTCAGGATGATGTAGTTATTCTGACTGATAGGGAAAAAAAAATGAAAACTGTAATAACTTTTGATCTACATGTCGGTTTTTAATGGGTGAAGGGACTTATTTAAAAAAAGTTAATTATTTTTTGCAGACATTATTTTAAGTTATGAGAACATATGTTTCCTGAATTAACATGCATGTCTTAAACATGCTAAAATTAACATTTAAGGGTCCAAACTTATGTCCGCTCTCTTGCCCATATATTTCCCATATTTTCTTGATAGCGGATAAGCATCATATTTTGAAAACCAAGAATTCTTGTCTCTGAAAAAAAGTTTGTTTGTTCAAATATCTTCGACACAATCAAATGTCTTCTCAAATTTTCTGTAAACATCTTCGACGCAAACTAATGAGCATATTTAAAAGTGGACCCTTGAACCGTAAAAATTAAGTTCTTAGTACGTGAAAATCTGATAGATTAAAAGTTATTTTGATTTTCTGTTATTTATTTTTCGCACATTATCATAATATTTCGTTATTTCTCTATTTTTTTCTTTCTCCTTCATTTAGTATTTGTTTTTATATATACAAATAAAAAGATTCGATAAATCAAATATTCTGAAAAAAATGAGAAGATTTGGATTTAAGAAAATGTTATGTTGCTGTTAAATATATCCTATTTTCTTTTTCTTCCATTTAAGACATAAAAGAGAAAGTGTTTTTCATTACAAGATCCTTGGGGTTGATATTTTTTGAAATTGTTATTAATAAAACCACTAAAATCTTTCTTTTCTTTTTTTTATTATTTTAAATGCCCACCTGTGTAAACATATCATCATTTCAGGCAGATTTGTTGACAGGGCATATTTGTTGACCAGTCCTTTAGGGGCACCATATGAGGTGGGCCAACGCGGCTCCCACTGTAAAGACCGCTAGTACAGAGAATAAAACAACATCCATTCCGCACCAGGGATTCGAACCCAGAACTTTTCTTATGCAAGACCAGTTCCCTGACCCCTGCACAGTCCAATCGCTTCGCGTAAAATCTTCCACTGAATCGAAATATACCGAATCATGCACTGAAAAAAATCCCAAAAGTAATAATTAATCGTTATTGGATATTTATGGACTTTTTCTTCAAAGTTTATCTCATTAAATTCTCAAAATGTTTGAAATTACGGAGTAAATTCCATCCCCCCCATCATTTTTCGGATGTTTAAAAGCATTAAAAAGACGACAAAAAATTAATACTTGTTTTTAATATTTTTTAAGTGAAATGTTCACTTATTTTAGCGAATATTACACTTAAAAATGTTAAAAGCGAGTTTTACAGTGTCTGAATAAGGTATCTTTAGCACCACAAAATGCATTTTTTTCTTCATAACAGTCTCGGGTTAACCTATGTTAAACAATTGATTTGTAAGTACATTTTGAATTGAATATTTAAATTAAATATTTATATTAAATTAGTTCAATTACATTTTTAGAAATAAACGGTTCATTTTTAGAAATAAGCCTGCAAAGTGTTTCGTTTTTAATGCACAATGGACTAGAAAAAAAATATACTATAATTAATTTCGTAGGAATTGAGGAATTGGTACAGTATAACATGTGTGCGCTATGCAAAGATGTAAAAATGTATAGAAAAAGATAATTATTTGTATGGTTATTTTAAAACAGAAAACTTTTTTTATTCTTTTTAGGTGAATATCTAGTTTATTTGTTATTTTTCAGTGTAGCTCTACATTTAATCTGTGCTTCTCTGCCCGTAATATAGAAGAGCAAAATTTGAAGTTTAATCTTTCAAGAAACGTCAATGTCGGCATATAATTGGAACAACATATTAAATCTAAATGTTATTCATACAATACACTTATATTTGTAAATCAGTATAATTTTCCGAGTAAAATAACAAATAAGTAAGTGTCTTTCCTATTTAAGAATAAAAACTTTTAATTCATATAATTTAAAATGTAATAGATGGCGCCACTATAGTTAATTATTCATCAATAGTAATATCTAGCAATAAAAACTTCTTTTTTCACTTTTAATGCTAGAAGATTTCCTAAAGTAGATGGCGCCACTATAGTCAATTATTAACCAGTCGTAATTTCTTGCAATAAAAACTTCTTTTTTCACTGGTACCTGAAATTTTATTTCCTTTTTAATCGAATTAGTGAGAACTATATTTAAATGCTTTTAATTATTTCAGACTAAGGCGTTTGCATTTGGCTCTGAAATCTTTGATTATTGAAATGAAATATAGAAAAAGTATTTTCAGGAAATAAAAAATTGTTAACAAAGTAACAATTATAATTTTACATGAAGTATATCATAATAAGAACTTTAATTTATTCCTTTCTTTTGTTCAACCATTAACAATATGTATTGTATTTATTTTAATAAAAAACAAATAAATTTGTGCAAGTATTTATATTCATCCCATTTTTGGATTAAATTTAAAATTATTTTATTGAATCACTTATATTTTCGTTCCATTTTATTACAATTTTGAAATAATAATTTAATTTTACCTATTTACATTTTTCGTTTAGTTTTAGTTTCATTGACATTCTTGGTTTTTTTATTTTTCTCATCTCCTCCTTTGAAAATTTTGCATGATTTATAAATGATTATATGCTTGCGGAAATACATACGACAGCATACTTTGACATTCGTTTATATGTCCATGTATTTTACTTTGTTTTTAAGATATCTTAGACATAAATTTTAAAATTATTTTAGTCTATTGATTACTTTTTTTTACTTCAAATTCTGAACTCCAGAGCTGTTTATATATATATATATATATTATTTACTTATTTATTAAAATGACCTATTTAAATATTAAAATAGAGAGTCCCACTTCGCGTTCGCTGCGCTCATCAACTCTCGGATTTGCTTTTGGAATTCCTATCGGTTTATAGTTTACTTGATTACACGAACAGTTAGCATTTAACCTTTCGTTTCTGCCTAACTTAAAACTCAATTTGTTTTTAGCTTTTCGTTGCCAACACAAGAAACGAAATGTTATCAGTTTTGTGATAATATACGCTTTGGCGTCTTTTATAATCTAGATTTAACTTTAATTATCAACTGGTTTATATTGATATCTGATCAGTTCTATATAACATTTTCAAGTGGCATAAAACTTAAGCTATTTTTAACTGGGGTAATAGTTATAGATAAAAAGTGGAAGCATTTAGTCTCTTCTATAACATAAAGTACATAACCATTTATAGATTATTTTTGGGAGATTCCTGAGAAACGAAAGGAGACAATGAATTTTATTTTTATAGTATGTTTCAATTTCAAAGAATCCAATTAAAAAAAATAAAAAACAATAAGAAGAATAACATCAGAATTTATTATATTTTCATTTTTTTTCTTTCTTTTTTTTAAAGTTTTTTTTTCTTCTTTTAATTTAAACTATTCGTTTGTATTGAATTAAATTGGGCTAACTAGATCATGCAAGCAATTCAAATCGAGCAACATAATATTTGGGTATATCAGTAAGTTAAATCAAACTCGCTTAGCTACTCGATCGAGTTCACTTTGGTAAATCGAAACACGAACTAAAACAACTCTTTTGAATCAACGGGTTTGAACAGCGGGATAAATTAATATGAGTCAGTATAAATGGGTAAACAATTTCTAATTGAATTAATGGATTATATAGGGATAAACCAATTTCATATTGTACGAAATTAGAAAAAAAAAATATTTATGTGCTTAAATATTTTTGGTTGGAATGAAATTTTAGAATTAATGCATTTAAATAAATGGATTCAAAATTATTGATAAAAACTAATAAGTTTAAGCTGTAGTTTCGTAACTCAATCCTTTTGATGATTTGAATTATAAAGTTGAAGATACTGAGAAAAGAATATGGTCAAAACTACCAGAATGTGGTAAAATTTAAAGCGTTTCTGGTTCAATGGGAACATTAAAATGCTAGAAAAAATTTTACCGAAAAACTTTGGCAATTATGAGTGGTAAAAATGAGTTCGGTAAAATTAAGATTAAAATATAGTTTTATAATAAGTGATAAAATTTGGTAATTGAGGTAAAATTTGGTAATTTTATATGATGCCTTAGAACATGGCATAAAAGTTATTCATTCGGTTGAATTAACTTTTCAGTGTTGCATTTTTTACTAAATGTGTGGAAATAAAACTATAATTTTGAGAACTAGAATTTATGGTAAACCGCTACGACATGAACTGAAAAATTACCAAATGAATGGTTTAAATACCGTATATTTTGGTTTTTATTAGCAGAATTATATATATATTACCAAAAATTCCATTACAATACAGTACAGTAGTTTTAATGGAATTTTTTTCCTCCGTGTAATTAAAGTGTAAAAAAACACAGGAAAGAAGAAAAAGTATTGCTGCAGCAACTTTATTTCAATGGAATTTAATCTTTGTACACACTAGTATAAGGAAATACAAACAAAATAAAGATCATTATAATTACATTACACATAATACGAAAAATAAACATGTGCTCACTGATGAAAAGCACTTATATAGGAAGTCCATTGCAATGTCTTTATATTACAGAGTAAATTTGAATCCTCAGAGAAACAGCCATTTGAAAGCATTTGAGGACATCGGTAAATGTTGGAATGATTTTCATAGCAAATAGTGCCAACTCAGAAATTCGAAAGCTCAATTCAATTAATTTTACATATTCCCTTCACAATGGAATTAATAATCGATAATATTTTCCAAATATAATTAATTTGAAACGAAACGATATGTACGCATTCTTGATTGCTGGAAATTTAGGTTTCGACATTTTGTCTTCCCGAACTTTTAGAATTTTCCAGACACAAAGACGAACACTTATTTCACACATAACTAATTATAAACACTATAAACAAAAAAGAAATAAATACAAAAGAGAAATGTGGGCATAATTGTGAAAGAAATTTTCCTGCAGGTAAGCAAAAATGCCCAAGAATACTTTTTCTTCTGCACTTGAAATGGAGATGTGCAAATGCAACTCATATATAAACCAAAATTTAAAAAAAAAAAAAATGAGAATGTAGCACTAAAATATGAGTTTAATGAGTTTTTTAAAAAAAATAAAAGTTAGACAAAATTACATTAAATAATATAGTTTGTGTGAAGAAAATTGTAAATTGTTGTTATTATAGTCCTCTTCTTTTGTGCTTTCGAACTCGTTCTTGAGCACGGGAAGCCTGCCAGTTGTTCACACCTGATAGGTCCGTCTGTAATAGAAAATGTTTTTTTAGTTTAATTATTTATGATCGTTAAGAATCACTGCTAAAGTATACATTAATTACTTTAATCATTCAACACTGTTTAAAGAATATATTAAATATTTAAGACTGTATAGATATAGTGCTGACTTGAAATTGGTTATAATATTGCTTTGAATATTGCTTCAGAATATTGCTACGATTTTACTATTCGTGGATTGTTTTTCTTAAATGGGCTTGCTCAATTTCCCTTTAAAAAATTATTAAAAGCTAAAACCTGTCTTTATATGTAACTGTTCAGTTCTTTATTTACTCTTATAATTTTAGAACTGTTTAAAAACAACGAATGAATATTGGTTGATGGTACTCTAAAAGTGTCCTAATTTGAGGCTAGTTACTTTTACAGTATTAAATTAATAAAACAATAGTCTTTCAACCAACTTAAATGCTTAAAAAATGGCCTTTTTCAAAAGTAAATACCGTTGTTCAAAAATATTTCTGAAACATTCAGCTTTAAACTAACTCTACATATTTTCCAGCTTTACTTGCGAACTAGAAGTATACTTTTTAGAATAAACTTATCGAAATTAAAGAGATAAGATACATACGGAAACTGAAAAGAATATTAAAAATTAAATCAGTTCTTAATTAATTGCTAGCATTAGTATAGAGTACTAAGAATTTGTTTAATATTCCTTCAATTTATGTCTAGAACTACTAAAGTTTACAAATAATAAAATTTATATTTTAAAATTAATGCCCTAGCACTTGGATCTCTAAAAATTAAATTAATTAGTGTTTTTTTTTTTAATTTACGTCTGGAGTAAGAAAATACTAATAAAATTTTAAGCAGTATTTCTTTAATTTACGTCTAGTTCTAGAAAAGAATATTAAAAAAATTCAAATTTTTGAATTTATCTCTAACACTTCACTAAAAAAGAAGTACCGTCAAAACTACCAGAATATGGTAAAACTTATCTTGTTTCTGGCTCTACGGGTACTCTGAAAAGCATGGTAATTTTTACCAAAGCAATTTGGTAATACGATTTTGGTAAAATTAACAGCAAAATATTCTTTTATAATATGTGATAAAATTGGTAATTGTGGTTAAATTAGGTACTTTTCCTGTTTCGTATTTTTTACTAAATGTGTGGTAATAAGAACTGTAATTTTGAAAACCAGAATTTCCGGTAAACCATTACCAATTGATTGGAAAAATTACCAAATGAATCGTTTCAATACCGCATATTTTGATTATATAAACCAAGCTTTATTTTTTTTACCGGAAATGTCATTACCGTGCAGTACGGTAATTTTGCCAAAATTTCTTTCTCCGTGTAAAACAATATTAATATAAATTAAGTTTCACGTTGGAAACAAAATTCTTTAGAATTTTGTCATTAATGTTTTTTTCTTTGATACAGTGTCAAACAATATCACGTAAGTACTCACCGAAATCATGCTTGCCATTTCAGCTGATACACATCGTTGGCAAGTGCTTTTTCCAACACCATACTCAGTTGCCAGACACTCGCAACACATTCCCCAGTTGCTGTTACTTTCTGCAGATGACCTGGCAACGAGCCGAGAGAAGATGTCCATGAACTTCTTGTTGGCGTTTCTCTTGGTCTCCGTTAAGAATTGCGAATCAAACGTTGAACCATTCACTTCAAGTGCAAGTGGAATGCAGACATCTTTTGGAATCTTCAACTGAGCCAAAAGATCAACATCGCCTGGTACGTGGGAATCTTTGACTTCTCTCAATGTGTATGCGAATTTGCTGTCAACACCTGTTACAATTGTATTTACATTAATTTAGGTATTTCTTTTACAGTATACTATTAAATACATTATCTGACTTCTGCTTAAACTTTAAATTAGAATTAGCCCAATTATAATATTTTTCGCATTGTATAACCTATGGACAAAAATTACATAAAATATGATCGCGAATTCTTCATGAAATATATTCATAAAAATGATTTCAATAAAATAAAAAATAAAAATTTAAATTCACACAGTAATAAATTCCGGATAAATTGCTGTAAAAAGTACCGGCAGTAAGGATGCCTGTTCTTTTCACCGTAAGATCCATTTTTCAGGAACATGTAACGGAACAAAAAATCTAATATACCGTAATTTTTGCAGTAACAATTATCGTAAAATCACCGAATCACTTCAATCAAATAAGTATTTCTGTAAAAATTGCGGTAAAATATTTTACAGTAAAAATTGATTTTACGGTAAAATGTATTTTACGGATGATGCTCCCTAAGTTCTGGTACTGATTTCGATTTTTTTACAGAGCATTTTATCTAAAAAGCTATGTCTTTTAATTTGAAATGTAGGACTTAAACTCAGTGTTATTAAATTTAAAAAAATTCGACTTGAATTCTACGTTATTAAAGTCTAAAGTTTTCTTGTCTTTTAATTCAGATTTCAAATTAACAAGTCGATGGTGGTGAATGTGAATATAGTGAATGTTTCATCTTACGCAGCAATTCATAATCAGAACTAATCGGTTCTAAAAAGTATGTTACAATCGTAAATCCTCCACTATTTCTATCTAATATTTAACGAGGATGATAAATATAGGAATAAATAAATATAATACTGTAAACTGAAATAAAATGTCCTGTCCCTTATTGCGTAAAATACTCGAGCTTAACTCTGCACTTAAAATTTAACACGGTATTTCCGGGATTTTATAATTGCTTTTTATGATGTAGTCGAAATTGTAAAATGGCATTCTTAACAATTCTTAATCTTCAGTTATACATACATCTCAAACTTAAAAGTTGGTTGATACTGCCTTTTTTACCTCTTTTATTTTCTCTTTTACCTCCTTAAAGAAATTTTACTTGTGATATCTTATTTTGATTAAGATTTAATAATGATCGAACACTCATTTTAGCATCATAAGCTACGATGAAAAAGCATATTTTATAAATAATTAATTTTGTATGAAAGATATTTCGATATGCTTACCAATAACTCTTTTAGCCTTCGAACTCTTGGTTGGGCTTTTCATTTCATATCTTTGTTCCATCAACAAATGCAGAGTAATATCACTATCCAAAAGTGTTCTAAGCATCTCACCGTATTCAGCCTTTAAACCAGAAAAGTTAAATTAAAGCAACAATTCAAAAAGTTCTGAAATTATTAAATGATACAATGGAAGACGGTATACATACTTTTACTTCTTCAGATTTGCAAAGTGAGCATTTCACCAAAATGAAACTCTTTGTCGATCCGGTCCTGTAACTCAGAGAGGCGGCATACCTCATTGCCTGCAACATGTTGATTGGGCCGTCACCAAACTCTAAGCTATTCAAAGCTGAATCTAGAGATCTAAGAGGACCTGATTCCATGCCATCCATTGTGTGGACATGTGGTTCAGAATGAATCTTATCACCACCAAAACCAACAACCCTGAATCGAATGTCTTTGTATCCCTTTTGTTTGTAGCTGTTTTCAATTCCTTGAGCCAATTTTGAAATGTATTTTACCCTCTCCTTGTTGCATTGCTTTTCTTCAATCAAGAAAACTACATCAGCAGCTGTTACAGATCCGTCTCTTGGGTACTGAATAGCATCTCCTTCGTTCATATAGCCTCCGTCTTGTTTCTCGCACCATACTAAAATTAAAATATTTTATAGCTTCAAATAATAGTACTTTCGCATAAATTTTATTTATAAAAACATACGATTTCAAGTGAATACGATATTGAAAATTTCAATTAGTACTTCATTTGCTACTTATTTAATTTATTTTAACTGATCATTGTATTTGTCATTAGCTACTGATTATATCTAATATTGATGTCAATATACATAGTTAAAATCGTGTAATTTTTTATCTATATCAACACATATCAGCACCAATAATATTATTAAAAAAACAAAACAAATCGTTGTACTTGAATTGATTTGTTATAATGATATCAATAAACAGTTATTGGTTCATAACCAATGCATATGCATTTATAAACTGATAAATGTACTAAAATTTTCTCTATTTCAATGTATGTTCTAAAGTGCTATTTGCTTCATAAATTATTAATAATCCTGAATTTTTTTTTATAAATTTTGAGTTGATATTGTTTCTATGCAATGAATCATGCAAGTTTTAATTGGAAATGTATATTTTTAACATTTCAGTGAATATTAGGAGTTTTTAAAACATTAAAATCAGCATGTGTTTTACTTTTTACAGAACTGTGCATCATATATTGCCTGATTCAATCTTTTTTTTTTTTTTTTTACCCGGATCATAAAAACAGTAAGCAATTGTACATTGGGGACTGCTATTATAAGCTTTGCAAATAGAATAGACATTTCAAGTTTACGCGATTTCCCCACTTGTCCCCTCTCCGTTACCATGGTTATCCACTAATCTCGCTTTTTCTCCACGCCAGTACGCTATTATTGTAATATATACTGTTGTGATTTACAGGTACTCCTTAGCTGTCGTGTGAGTATAAAGAGTAGTGCTGCTGCCCTTCACATCATTGCCTAGGTGACAAAGGTAGCCCTTGAGACGTCAATTTTAATTACAAAGAGTATGGAATAGTGTGAAACATTTTCTTCTTACCACAATGTTTTGGCATCTTAAGCAATACTCCTTCAGATTTGCATTCTGCAAAATAAGCTGCTGCTGTTTCACAAATAACATCATCCTGTTCTGTGTCTGCCACTGCAGCCAAATCAGTAATGCACATTTTCATGTATGGTTCAGGTTCAACCTATTAAAAGTTAAATTAATTGAAGATTTAATTCATTATAAAGTGTTTATTAAAATAGTTAAATAAATTAGTCTAAAGTAATAGTTTTATTTTTCTTTAACATGTCTTAATTTTGTATCCTCGCATTTTCTCATTTTAATTGAAGCTTTTGGCAAGAAATAAAGGCAAGGCACAATCTATTTCTTTTAATCTTTTTATTAAACACATAAAATTTAAAACTAATTTACTCAAAATTTCTAAAATTTCACTTATAATCTTAAAAGCTCAGTTCTTCGATTCTGTATAAGATATATTTTATAGTCAAGAAATTGTAGTTACCTGTTTAAAGCATGCTCTAAATTCCGATGTTGATTTCTGGAATAGTGCTTTGCATTTTTCCTGAACTCTGTAGTCGTTAGTCGGTAGTGTTGCGAAATTTTCTGTTGATTTGCAAGCTCCTTGTCCTACTTCCCAAGTGTTGGCGAAAGTTTCAACGTCATCTACGAAATGTCGTCCAGGAGTCATCCAATCAAGTTGAGGCTCGTAGTTGAATGTTCCAAAAAGTCCTGCCGTTTTTCCAAAATAAAAGCCAGATACCGAGACACTGCAGTAGTTGTGTACAAAATTGCAAACGATCGAAAAACCTGTAAAATTAATATTTACTACATTTAAAAACGTTCCAAAAATATAGACTCTGTTCCAGCTAAATTATAATTGGCTTTCGTTATTTTTAACTTCTACATACTAATATACTATCATAAGTATGACTTCAAAAAAAAAAAATCTTGCCTAAAATTGCAAAAAAAAAAAAAAAAAAAAAAAAAAAAAAAAAACTTTATTTTTTTCTAAAATGTGTCACATTTATATTTGCTTCTTAAAATTAGTCAATTATTTTGAATTGTTATTTTAAATTAAATTCTCAGATTACTAAATAATGTCAAAAAAGAGTGTGTTTAAAGTCTCGCTTGTTCATTTAAGGTTTAAAATGGACTAAAAATATTTATTAAGTGATACTCATTTTCAAGTAGCCTATGCAATATTGCAATGCTTCTGAAGATACACATTAAATTTGCTTTTATTATCATAAAATATAGTTCATATAGGTATTTAAGAAAAAGTCAGAATGCAATAATTGTAATAAAAAATATTTTTTAGAAATAAAAATAGGTGCACATTTGATGCTTTTTAAAAGTTCCTCAGTAAATAAAAAATGTTAGGTTTTAAATTGGGAATATTATTAACAGCATGACATTTTTGACCAAATACAAATTTAGAAACTTTGTTCTTTGAATATAATTAAAAAATAGTTTTGTATTTTCTATAACATAACTTTTTTTAAAAATAAATGTAGGATTATTACTTTTTTTAATTTCTACTTATTTAACAAAGATGTTTAAATTTTCAATGCTTTATTAAATAAACCTTTATGGATTTACTTTGTTCAGATTACTTTTTTGTTTACTACTTTATATTTCTTCAATTTTGAATATATTTGATTACTTAAAAAGCGGAGTGATATTACTATACGAATCAAATTTAATTTATGTCACTGAGTCGTAAAATAATATATAAGCAAGGAAAAACGAAAACGCTATCAAAATCTATTTGAAGAAAGAAGTTCTAAAAGCATCAGAACTTGCTTGATTACCAGAGAAAATAATAAAGAGAAGTAAACGGCGATAATTAGAAACACCACCAAATTTCATCAGAGATTTAAACTGGTTTTTATGTTTTAATCTCACCTTCATCATCGGTTATTTGACAGATTTCGGTATCCATTTTTATTTCGACTGCTTGTAAATTTTAATTTACGGGACGCAAATGAACGGGACTTTACTTACTTTGCTAAATAACAGTTTGTTTTGCTAAATAATGTTAAGTAACGGGACGATACTTAATTTGCTTAATTTCCGACAGTGATTCGAAAATTATACAAAAAGTGATAATTACAGATCATCATGCGTATAGAATCACGAAATTAAACTTTAAAAATGCTTTAATGGACTTTCTGAGAAACGGATTTATATAAAACTCTTACCTTTCTTTTCATTATCAACTCTAACATTAGGTCCCTCCCTCATTACTACGGTGTGTCCAACCTGGATGGGACACTCTGCTTTGACGTCATCAAGGGTGACTTTGTAGTCATTTCCGATGTCGATTTTTCTTCCGTCAGCCAAAATGGTGAGAGATCGCCTCATGTGGTCTGATGTTCCGTAGTTGACGACAGCAGTGAAATTTCCGTCAACGAAATCTCGAGCAAGAAGGTAGCTACATTTTCCGGCAAAGTCGTAAGACTTTTTGTCGAATGTAATGAAGTGTTGGTTACCAGAGATAAGAGCATGTGCTGAAAATTATTAAAGAAAAATGTTGATGAATGTTGTTAGGAGATAGGTTTAATTAAAATTAGAGTTATCTAAAATGTAGTTCTTTATATGGATGTATTTAATAACTTTCATCTAGTAGAAATTTTCTAAAAATAAACCAAATTAACCATGATTATTATCATTATTGTTAAATTATAGGTCTTGAACCAATATAACGCTGACCCACTAGAAGTACAAGTAGTACAAGAGAAAAAATTTTACGAGCGTTTTTTTTTTTTTTCAATTCAATTCCGTACGTTCAATTCCGAAGCCTTGTAATTTTGAACCCAATCCAGACAACAAGGGAACTCCTTAATCAAGTATTGAGAGAAATTTGCCTTCGTGGATAACTTTTTGATGGAACTAACCCGTATTTGCTTTACATGGAGAGGAAAACCACGAAATCCTCTATCGGTTAGCACGATGGCAAGGGGACTATAACCCATGAGCCGTCTACCACTGAACATATTCCTACGTCATCACTGTGGTCGATGTGAGCCGGGAGTGGAATTCAAAGCTACCAGCCTTTGGCGGGGGCGGGATTCGAACCCGGTTCACCTCATTGGAAGTTGAAATCAGAAACTAATAATTTATCTATGCAGTATTATGCTATCATTTAGTTAACATTTCAGAAGTTCTTATTTGGATAGAGAGAATGCTAATAAAGAATACAAATGAAGAATAATAAAGAATACTAATAAGGAAATTGAAATTAAAAATGTCTTCGTTCGAAAATACGAAGCCTATAGCTGTGTTGTTCCGAGTTAATAAATTGTACACATCTTATATCGCAATACACAATGAAAAATTTGTTAATATTTTATTTATTTTTTCTTCTTTTTTTAAAATTTATTTTTGAGTTACATATTTCAATATTTTTCCAAACACAAAATTATTCAAACACTTGTTAATTAGTAATCATTGATGAGACACTTGACAAGAAAAAAATTAAAATTTTATTTAGAATTTGGTTTTATGTCACATTTTTACAACCCTATAACTTACAAGAAATAAAATCCTTTTATTCTCTTTTATAACTAAGCAGTATAGTTAAAAACTTTAACGTATTGTCAGAGTATTTTTGAATTATTCTTAGTAAGCAAAATTTGATTTGCAACAAAATGTTACAAAATTTACGAGCTTTTATCAACTGAAAAAAACTAATTTGAAGTTTCAAATAGCTTAAATAAATGAATAATATCTAAAACAATTTCGTAATAGCATCATATAAAAAAAATGAATGCTAAAAAAAATGTAAATTTATTTACCTCTAAAAGCAGGCAGCCAAAAGCTTGGTGTGAAGTATTTCGTAAATTTATAATAGTGATCCCAGATGCAGAAGTCTTCATAATGTTCAGCCAGTACTGTGTTCAAGTTAATCATTTTTTGATATTCTGGGTAAGTTTTAAAATCGAATACTTCAATCAAACTGCTTCGAGGTCCTGGTAGTGTGAATTCTAGAGAGATGAATCCCCTTTCTGGCGTGAAAGTATATTTGGCGCCAGCATGAGATCTATAAAAGTCAGCCAAAAATTCATGAGCAGAGTTCATAGCAACGGATTTCAAATAATCAGCAGTTGTTTCAGCCAAGGCGGAGACGGCATAATCCAATCCCAGATTGTGGTACACTTCAACGCTCTGAAATAGAAAATATTTATCATTATTCTAACTTTTTTCTCATCAAAATAAAAAAAACATATTGCTCTCGGGGGTAGAATATTTTATTTTATAACAGTCAATCAAAATTTTGGGTTTACGACAACTAATGTTCAGCTTCTCAGCCTTGTAATTTTGAACTCAATTCAGAACCAAATTTCTTCCAATTAAATATTGGGTGAATGCCATGACAATTTATCCCAATAATGCATTGGGAGAAATGGGACTTTTTTATGGAACAAATCTGCATTTGCGTTACAGAAGAGGAAAACCACAAAAACCTTCCACGGTTAGTCTGACGGCGAAGGGACTCTGACCCATGATCCGTCAACCCCTGAGTATATTTTACTTCAGCACTGTGCTCGGCTCGAGCCGCGTGTGGAATTAGTATCGACCAACCATCACTGGAATTCGAACCCGGATCACCTCATTGGAAGGCATACGCTCTATCTCCAGAGCTCTTGACATAGAATATTAAAATAGCATGAAGTATCTGCCTACACAAAAAAATAATAATAATTTATTGTAACCAATAAGATCCTTAACAGTGTATTGTGTGCAAAAAAAACTGACCACTCTGAATAACTTTTGATCTATTAATCGGATATCAGTCGAAGCCATAATCAACGCAAATTTTTCATACATTAATTTTTTGCTATGAATTACTTTAAATAATTGCCCTATAATTCCCTAAAAATCAATCAAATTATTTAGTAAAGAGTAAAATAAAATAAAAATCTTTATACAGTATAACAGCATGCGTAACAACTTACCTTATGGTTAAGTTATAACTACATATAAATCTTCTCTAAAAAGATCCATTTTAAAAATCACTTTTTTTGTAATTTAATTGAAAAGGCACCTTTAGATTATTTTCATTTTTGTTTACTTATAAAATACTGTATAGTGTTTGAAAATTTCGATTAACTAGTAGATTGATAAACTATGAATTCTTTTTATTATACAATAATGATAATGAGTAACCCAAGAATGACCTTCAGTAATTCAAAAAATCAAATGAAAATAAAATGAAGTAAAACATGTAGTTTGCTGCATTCTGATTAGGAAACTAGATTTATTTTTGCAAAGCTTTAAAAGTTAACCAACTGTTTGCATTTCTGGTTTTAAGAAAAATTTGCAAACTATATTGTCAACTCCATGTTGGTCCTGCATGCTGGAAATATTTTCACAGCGGTCTGTAAATTCGCTCCTTAGATTTTTCCGTGTAGTTGATATGCAGCATCATAAAAGAATGTTTTTTCCTTAATTACTATCATCATCAGCTGTCAAACTTAGTAACTAATTTTGAAACTTCATGAGAATATTTAACTGGTTCCCTAAGTAGAATGCAGCTAACCGTGCGTTTCTATCTCCTTCAGTTTTTCTTTTGTTTAAATTTTTTTAAACCACACTATGTATGCCTTCATACTCTGTCCTTTGACACTTACTCTTCGTAAAGCGGAATTAGCAACTCCGGACATGTATTCTACTGTAGGATGGTTGATGATTGTGTCCATCAATTGCATGTCATAGTATCTGTCAATAAAAGCTTGTGCTGACTCTGCGTAGTTGAAGTCTTGGAAAGCCTGGATGGTTGTCATAACACTGTTAGAATAACTCTTCACTGCTATGTAGAATCTGTTGGACACAATGCAATCCGTAGCTGCAGAAGCTATTCCTGTAGAAAATATTTATATTAAATATTGATAGAATTTGTCAAGTTGTCACTGAAATCAGAATCTACCTTCTTCATTCTCTATTTTAACTATGGTAAATTATGTGACCGCTATTTTCCTTTTTATTGAGTCCCTAGGCTATGCATTTGCTTCATTTTATACTAACATAAAACATAAAATCTAAGAACACTATATGAAAGTAATCAGAACCTACCTCCTTTATTCTCTATTTTATTTATGGCAAATTTTATGAATACCAATTTCCATTCAATAAGTCACTAAGTCATGCATTTGCTTCACTTTATTACTATTTGAAACATATTAGATATGGAAAAACTAAATGAAGATAGTTATACTCTACCTTTTTAATTCGCTATTTTAACTGTAGTAAATTATATGAACTAAGTCTCTGAGCTATATATTTGCTTCATTATATTACTTTATGAAGCATGTGAGATATAAAGAAAATAAATAGTCCAAATATACCGTCTTAATTCGCTATTTTATAACTATAATAAATTAAATGAACACCAATGTTCATTTTATTATGTCACTAAACTATGCATTTGATTCATTACATTATCATATGAAACATATGAGATATGTGAAAACTATATGAAGGTAGTCAGAATCTACCCTCTTTTTCACTATTTTTACTATGGTAAATAATATGAACACTGATTTCCCTTTCATTATGTCACTAAGCTACGCATTTGCTTCATTACATTACTATATGAAATAAATGCATTGATTAGTGACTCAATAAAGAGAATAATGCTAAAAATAATACAATTTTAAGTATTTGTTTTATTGTATTATATAATATTTAATTATTTGTTTCATTTTATTCCACTGAACTGTATTTTAGTGTACTTAGTTACTAAACTTGAATTCCTAAGATTTAAAATCATATAGCTTAATATTTTAAAGCTAATTTATACGCTTTGAAAAAGTTTTGCAGACACTTAAAACCTTAAAAATTAAATATATTTTTAGTGAATAATATGAAATAAAACATAAAGTATATTTTTCTATATACCATTTATTTATTTAATAAGTAACTTACGTCCATATAATTTTCTTTCTTAAAATATGCATTAATATAGATCAAACAAAGCAATTAATATTCTCTTACCGTTGACGGTGTAACGTATTTTATCAGCAGCTTGTTTTGTGTAGTAGTATCCATCAATAATGCAGGGTGCATACGACCGAATCCATTTGTCGACTCTTGAGTACATTTTATCACCCAGGACTTTGAATTTACGGTTAGTTACTTGCATCCATTCTCCGATTTTTCTTAAAGCGTTTTTAGTGCATTCTCTTGCGCAGTGCTTCAGGTATTTCATGGCATTGCATGCAGATCTGTGCATTCTAGCGAACGCTTCGCTCATATATTCATTCAAGTCCATCAATGAATATTGAATGGTATAATATATCTCTTCAAGTAGTTCTACTGCCATGTAATACATAGCTTCGCAGCCTAAAGCAAGTCCGCCCATCAATTCCCTAAAAAGATAGTTCAAAAATTCAATATTATAGAGTGCGGATCGCAATAATTTGTAATTAATTTGAATATCACAAGTTGGTTTTGTTGTTCCAAATACCACTTGCCAATACCAGCAAGGCTGCTTGGTAAAATGAATTAAATTTAAGGCAGAGGGTGCGCTTCTTGTTTTTCATTGGCGCTATGTATGGCCAGGAATATGACTTCAGTCACACACACATCACAGCCCTTTCATGGGGCTGACCCATAAATACATTCATTCATTCATCCGCAGAACGTAATTTTGATTTGAACAAGAGAGGGATCAAGCACCAATTTTGGACCCCCAGAGGTATGATTTATTATGGGAATGTGGAGGACTTTGTGACCCAACAGATTTAACATGTACCGGTCATCATTTACTGCACGGGGAGACATTACTTTACATTCTTAAAAAAATATGAAAAGCAAACGAATTTAGGCAGAAAAAATTTTTGTTTAACTTTATTTTTTTCTCGTCAGCTTTCTTCACATGCATCTTAGTATTTATGTGTGTACAAGTTTAAACAATTTTGATAAAAAATTCAATTAGTGATTTTCAAAAATAATAAATTTTTCTCAATTTTTGTTAATGGTAAAATACATTAATTTTATTAGAAATACGTGCGTAAAAGTATTAGATTAAAAGTGATACTAGATGATTTAATCATCGACGATTTCTATTTGTCTAATAGTACTGTTCTGTTAAAATTGGTAATTCTAGCAGTAGTATTACTCTGCTAAAATTGGTTATTTCATTTTTGTTTCTTTTTTATGTTATCCGTTGTTATCCGTAGTTTTTGCATAAATATATAATTTTGATCAAACAAAATTTTCTCTTATTTTTCCAAACAGAATTGTCAACAGAACAGCAATAGCAATTTGTAGCAATACCTAAAGTTAAACCAATGAGAAAATACATATTTTAAGTGTCCCTTTTAAATATACTAGATGAAATTTTTGAGCGTTTTTTAGTGAGATGAAATAGCCACTTATTCATATTTCTAGACCATAGTACAAACGATTCTGGGTATTTAAAAGTAACACACGTGCACGTACATAAACTTTTTTTTTTTAATACAGATTATAAAACGCAAAAAATTGTAATAAAATAAATAAAAAGTGAGTTTACTTACGTCATGAATTTCTCCATGTTTTGATAACCAACAACTATGTCTTGCATGCAAAATTCATTTCTGTTGTACATTGTCCAGAAAGCATTATTGGTGATTTTAAAGTCATTTTCAATTTCTTTCAGACCATTTTTCAAGTCATTGAGGAATGGAGACATAAGTTCAGACACTGATCGGGAGATAAGGTTAGCTCTTGTTGACCACTCTTCGTTGAGTACTGAACTCAAAGAACTGTATCGTTCACTGCTTGACCTTCCCACACTTCGAATAGTTTCTCCAGTAGCAATCTATTATAAAAGTAATACAAAAATATTACTATTAGAAGCGTGGAAAATAAATGATGACTATTGGTAACTATCTTAAATAAGCGCAAAATAAATGCTTTTCTAACAGATATAAGTAAAGTAATTAACAAGTAAGAAAAAAAAAATTTAAAAATTACTTATCTAAATTAAACAAAACGAAAAAACTGGAGAAATTTTTTTTCTATCAGAGCTGTAGAGAAAATAATTTTAAATGACGTAAAATAGCTATAATATTAAACTATAAAAAATAATTTTTTGCATCAAAATGCGTATAAAATTAAACAAAAATATATTAACTTGATTTTTAATAAACATTTTATCCAATGTTGTAATATTTGTAAGCATTAATTTCATTTACTGTATTAACACGCTTACTTATTTATTTGTTAAATTGACAAGGAAATCTAAATACTTGTAATTTGATGTATTTGAACATTTTTTGTATCGTTAAATCGGAGCAGATTTTATTTATTTGCGTACCTGAACATCAAAAATTACTGTTTCGCTGTATGATTAGAATACTCGACAGTGCTTTATATAGTTTTTTCATTAAGAAAAGGATATGTCACCAAAAGAAGAATCAATAATGTATTTCGATGCCAAGCTCCCTTGGTTGGTTAAGATTGATTGGATAAACCACTAATTATGTCTTGCTGATTATTTTATTAATTAAAGCTCATTGTTCCATTTAACCTTATATTCTAACCTAATTTTTAAAAAAGTAGTTTAGCTTTTGATATGCATTGTTACTCCTCTTTCATTTCAGGAAATAAAAAAAAATGAATATTTACTCTTAATTCTCTCATGAGCCTTGGTCTCCAGATGGCCCTCGATTTGAGAATTTTAGATTGTTCCAGACCAATGTACATATCGGCATCGGTTATTACATTTCCGTTCTTTCTATGGGAAATTTTGAGATTAACTGATTCTCCGGGGAATGAGGCAGACATCTGTAATCCAGTGTTTTCTGCAATAGAAGACAAAGTAAATTTAAAAAATTTATTTTAGTATTATCAATTAATTAATTAAATTGTTTAATTAATTTATAAATTAATTAATTTATTGATTAAATATATTATTTAACTATAAATATTTATTTATAATTAATTATTATTAATTATAATTAATTATAGTAATTAATTATGATTGATTTTTATAAACTATTAATTAATTAAAGAATTTATTAATTGATCTCATTATTTATTTAATAAATTGAAGGAATTTAAATATAAAAAAAAAAAATTAAGGTTTATTGTTAGTACCATAAACAACTGCAAGAACCATTTGCCATTAAATAAGTAGTAAAAAATAAATAAACTGAAACGGTACGATATTACTTGATTAAAAACTTACAAGTCAGTCGACAAGTAAATAACAGTCGATATGTTCCAACTCTCAAACATAGGTTCCATTTTTAAAGACTTGCCAGACGTGAATAAGAAGGCACAAACGTGATTTGAAGTAATACTATTCACCATGTGAAAAAGTTTGAACCTCAATGACATTACTTAATATATATATTTTTTATTAGAGACTAAAAAATTCGTTAATTAGTATAAATTACTGCATCTCTACAGTAGAAGCGTTACATTAATTTTTTTATTGTGAACATATGAAAACTATGTTTTGTAAATGCGCTGTTTAATATCAGAAAATTTTTTAATCAAATTTAATAATATAAAAAGATAAAGGTTTTATTAATAATTTCATTTGCTTTTTAATTTTTGAAACTGCAGTTTATATTATAAAATTAAATATATATATATATATATATATATATATATATATATATATATATATATATATATATATATATAATCTTTTTAATATTTCCGAAAATCTGCATCTGGTTTTACAGATATTTATTACAATGAAGTGTTATTTTATTAATTCTTAAAAATTTTATCAAGAAATGTAACTTATTAAACTAGTAATAATTGAGAAACATACCATTGTTCATGACACTTAAATCCATAGCGCTGTTTCGTCTGCTGTATTTGATATTTGCTGCTAAATCTTGAACGTCATTCCTCTTTCTTTCCAACATCATATCCAAATCTCCATTTCTTCCAGTCATTTTACCTGAAATGCTTGTCTTGTCTGAATTAGATATCATCTGCAAGAAAAAACACGTGAAATGATTATTGTATGTCATCACAAAATGTTTTATATTTAAGCTATAATAATCATAAATAGTAATGTTCATAATAAACTAAGCAATCACTTCTAATTTAACACGGTTTTACAAACTACGTAACAACTTGTAAAACAACTGAAATAAAAATCAATGATGTATTTTCTATATCATCTTATAAAAACTCGTTACGTGATTTTTTTAAAAGCTGTTTAGATAAATAAACCTTATTAATTTTTTTATTGCTATTTGAATTAATGTATTTTTTTCATTTATTTATCTTTGATTATGAACAACAAGAAGAAATTAAAATTTCATTTGTTGATAATTTTTTTAAAGCAGTTAATGATTTAAATAAGTTTTTCTTGTATTCTTTATCAAACCGAATTGTTAAATAACATACAAAAGAAAATTAAGAACACAGTCCCAGATAATTTTGTTCTGACTACAGATATTGATTTTTTAAAGCAGCTTATGATTTAAATTACCTGACTTGCTTACCTCTTGCCAAGTAGTTGAATATCAGATTAAAAACAAATTAAAAATACAGTTTTAGACCATTTCGATCTAGTAGTAAAAGTTTTAATTTAGATTTTTTTTTTACTTTCTACTAAACACAGTAAAAATTCTGGATCAAATTCCGGTGAAAGTTTTGTTTTGATTTAATACTTTTTATCGTAAAATCCATTTGGCCGGAACCTGTTACGGAACAAAAATTCTGATACACCGTAATTTTTACAGTAACATTTACCGTGAAATTACTGAATTACTCTAATTAAATAAATATTACTATGAAAATTATGGTATAATATTTTATGATAAAAAGGGATTTCACGGTAAAATGAATATTACGAATGATGGACCAAAAATGCCGGTACTTTATATCGTAATTTGATAGCGATTTTTTTACAGTGAACCTAGTATTGACACTACTGGCAATATGGAATGTTTTGAATGCAGTACTGAATATTCTTTTATTTAATACTTAATTAGCCTCAATTGCAATTTAATTTCTTTTTTAACTAGTCACTTGTTTGTTTAGTCCTTTTATTTTGATTTTATACTAACTTTTCAAGGATTGAAATCAATTTTTAAATTAATAAAAATCCTTAAAAAACATACCGACAGATCTATTTCTTGTCTTAGTTTCATAATTTTTGCTCTAACTTCTCTAACATTTTGGCCTAATTTTGTGTCTAAGGTGTACATTATAAGGTTTGCGGATGACTCCAATTTGCTGTCCATCACTTCAGCTGATGAGCGAATGTCTGTTCTGCTCATTGGATGTTTAAGATTAAATTCTGCTTTGTAATGACTCTCTCGGCTGTTTTTAGAAAGATCATTTGCTCTAAGTTCGAGCAACAAGTTGTGATGTCTTTCACGGGAATAATCGAGTTCGCTCTTGACATGGAATTCTCCTGGACCCATTGTTACGACATTTGTCTGCACTATATCCTGAAGAAAAGAAACACAATATTTAATGTGTTAATATTCAAATGAGTGCTTTTTATTTAATCATGAATCTTTAAATGGTTTAAGTAGATATTAAAAGTCTAAATGGAATGCATTGCTGTAAGGTTATGCCACATATACAGTTAATTGACATACATTTGTAACAAGTCAATTGTGATATCAAGAAATATATTTGTATAGTAAGAAATTTTCAATTTTAAACTTTGAAACCTTCCAATATTCTAAATTTATTTCTGATTTGTCATTTTTAAAAAAAAAAATATATAGCTTAATTTTCATATTCTTTAATACTTTAATTACTAATAAAGTTTTTTTTTTTACAGTTAATTAAATTTTTTCATAAAATGAAAAGGCAACTATTTAAACGGTTACGTAATTCCAAATGTTCATATTATTTTTAATTTGAACATTATGTGGTAGCATTGTTGATGCATATGTAAACCAAGAATACACTGATTGCAATGTAATATTGATGAACAAGATCTACTATAAATCTTTTTTCCAAAATATCTACGGACCAATAAAAAAACTTAATGATTACAAAAAGGTTAAAAAAGGGTTGTATTATAATATATGTTATTATCTAAGAAATTAATACTGCGATGGTTTTTCCCAGAAAAACTTAAAGTAAAATGAGCAAATTTTTATCTATTTAAAATGTGTAGTTTTAAAAATTTTGTTTGAATTTGATGAGGAAAGCTTTTCGACATAATACGTGATAAGACTTTTTTGTACACGAATAATTCTAAGAAAGCCCATTCAAATTAAATTTTATACCTTATTAAGTTTAGGATGCTCCACAACAATCTGAACTCGGTGAGATGTTTGCTTGTTTGAGCTGAGGTCGGTATGCATAAGTCCTACGCCCATGTGTTTTTCCAATGAGCGAGCAGCATCCCAATAGAAGTCCACTCCTCCAGATTTTGCTCGAGAAGTTTGAGTGAAATTTCCTTTCAGCATCAGAGATCTTACAGGAGTATCCAGTCTGCTCCACAGTTCTTTTCCTGTATCTGTGTCAGCCAATCTAAAGTCATACGAAATTCGTTTGTCAGATTTCTCATCCCAGCTGAATGCGGCATCGTGCAGGAATTGTCTGTTGTCTCGTTGGTGAGATGTTCGGAAAGAAACTATCCTAGCTAAACGAGATGATTTGAAAACAATTTCCTGGCCGTTGGTGATTTGTTTTCTGTCAGCTGATATAGTCAGATCGAAGGGTTTAATGTCTAGCACGAAATGTGAGGATTTGGCTCCAAAAAGGATAACTTCCATTTTCATCTGCTTTGCTCTGTTGTAATCAACTTCTAAAGTGTCCTCAGTGTTGGTGTACTTCTTAACTCTACCGTATGATATTTTGACATCTTGTACATTGGTACGAGGAATGGACAGTTGAATTACACCTCTAACTCCATCTCTTTGGTATCGATGGTGCACTTTGAAGAAATCTTTGTAATCGTCTGTTACATACTGCGATAGGATTAGTACGCCTTGTGAATTAGACTGGTGGCTGATGATTCCTTGAATATTTCGATAACTGTAATAAGGAGTTTCTGCTTGAAATTCAACTTTGAAATTGTAAAGACTTTCATACGCGATGGAAGTATTCAAGTTGTATCTTTGATTTCTAGGACTGCTGTAAATGACCGATATCTGTTTCTGATTGTCCGAGCTTCCATATGCACCTCCAAAGGTATACGAATCCGATCTTGGTGTTACGACAGTCAAGACAACATCTTTTTTAGAGTCTGAATGTTCTAATCGACCGGAAGCTGTCCATTTTGTGTTGTCCATTTCGATTTCCCCTCTTCCAGATATTCTTGATCTTCCAATACCATACTGACTGTACATTGAGAATTTGTGTCTGGGTATAGAAAGTGTGAGCCTTGAATCTGCACTTGAGTAATCTGGATTGTAGTGGACATTACCTAAGAGTTGAATATTTTGATAGTTTCGAATGGGAAGTTTGAGCATGACGGACATTTCTTCCGAACCTCTTGTACTTATGTACTTTGATGTAATTCCTAATTCTGGCACAATTCTGTTTGAGCTTTCCATTTGAAAGCTACAGTCAATGTTTTCAAATCTGTCATTCTGTAATCGTCCATCCAATCGAAACATTGTAAATCCTTCAAAAGGTGTGTTGATTGTAAGGAAACCTTCAATATTTTCCCACCTAAAACACAATTTATAAAAATTTATGATAATAATAATAATTAAGTTAAAATTATTTTATAATTATTGGGAATAATATGTGCAATATTTTTTCAATACCTTTGATTAAATTGAATTAAGTATATTGAAATTGCATGATAATTCACAAAACTGTTATAGTTTTAATAATAAAATAGCTAAACTAAAACCGTATAGTTTTTTAAGAATAAAATAGGCTAAGAAATGTTGATAATTCAAAACTAATATAACTTACCCGATTCTTTTCATATTTCCTGCTATCCTGACTTCTTTATTCAAAGTAGAGACAGATAGGCTTACATCAGATGAATCGCCTTGCTTCAAAGTTCCAGTAATAATTAAAGAATTCAGGAAATCAGCAGCTGGGCAATCTGCTTTCACTTGAATGTATTTATCTTCTTCGTAGTTTCTCAAATTAGCCACAAACACGTGATCAACGTCGTAGACTGAGATCGTCAATCGCCCCTCAACGTCCCTGCCATTATTGTTAATGTATTTAGCTTCGCTTTCCATTGTGAAAATGTCACTGTTAACTTTTAAACTGGCTGCTAATTGGTTTCCTTTGTTTTCATATTTAGAAGAGAGCGTGTGAGAACCGCTTGGCAATGTCAAACTGACTGAAGCGTCTATATTTCTGTCATTACGACGTCTGTTGAGCAATCCTTTCAACTGAGCTTTTCCTTCTGGTAGAAGGTAGCTATCTGCCTCAACTAATACTTCGTAAGTTCTACTAGCTTTAAATTGTCCAGATAGATAATGGGCTTTTCCTAATGCATCTATTGAAAGTTCACCTGAAATTTTAGACGCATCTTCATCATTAACTTTGATTGAAAGAAGAGCTGTTTTTGAGGGTAAGAAGGTAGATTCAGCTTTTGCTTCAAAATTTAGCAATCCATTTTCTTTCATGGAGGTGATGACTATTTCATGAACAGAATTTAGAGACTTCCCTGAAAGTGCAATTTGCATGTTGCTTAAACCATTAAAATTAATCTCTGCAGACGATTCAATATTTTTGAATGACATGAAAGGTGCTTCAATATTCAATGAAGCCAACAATGGTTTGAACTGGCTGTTTGTCATCTTACCTTCCACTTTAAGAGTAACAGGTGTGTCAACTTTCAAGACTGCAAAATAGCCAGAATCGTCATTTTTGTATTCGGCATATACATCCAGATTTCGAAGTATTTTAAATGGAGTCACCACAATCAAACGACCATCCATGAATTGGTTTTTATCATTTCTCAAAGAACTGTCGAAACTAAGTGTTCTATAACCTTCGAAGGGAGTATTGAGTTTCATTTTAGCTTCATAAAATTGGCCAAGTCTCTTGTTCAGAAGAAGTTGAACATCTGCTTCTTTTTCTTCCCATTTTAGAGTTGAAAGGAATTGGTACAAATCGGGATTTGAATCGATGGTTGCAATCCATTGTACATTTTTGAAAGGTGAATGTGGAGAATTAAAGTTTAATTGAGCTTTAGCTAAGTGCTCACCGCCATATTTTGTATCGACTTTACCGAAATAAGCTTGTTCACCATTAGTTTCAACTTTAACTTCAGCTACAGCAATATCTCTTTTATTTTCGTATCTGCTGTTGAATGTTACTGTTTCGTAATTTTTGATTGGGCTTTCAACTGTCAGAACTAAATAGCCATCTTCTCGAGAAAAGTGCATGTTGCATTTAGCTGTAACTTTTTGATTATTACCCCAAGCAAAATTGAGTTCAGATCTTGCTTTATTGTCAGCGTAACTTCCAGAAACTATAGCATTAACATTCTCATAATTTTCAAAGGGCGTTTTTACTGTTACTTTGCCGCTCATAGATTTTCCTTGAAGTTCGTATTGTAACATTGTTTCATAATTGTTATTACGGCCCAGCTGAAGTGCTAATTCTGCCTTTTTGCCTTTGCTTAGAGAATAGTATTTTGCAGAAGCACTGATCTCTTTAATAGGCTCATAGGGTGAGTCTAATTCAAAGCTAAGCTCAGCAGACGTTGTTCTAAAAATTGTTTTTCCTTTTAAAACAACTTTCCTCCAACCCCTCTCATACAAAACATTTAAGTTCCTTTCAACGTTATTAAAACTGTATTCTTTGGTGAAGGAAATTTTTTCATAATCAGCAAAAGGTGTTGTTAGAGTCATTGCCGAACTTATCAATCTGTAAGACTTTAAGAAGTTGCCGTTAAAAACTATTGATTTTCTATTGTTGTTGCCCCATTGCACTGATGCTTCGATTTCTTTTTGTGGAGCAGTGAAATCGTATTTTACTGCTGTTGAATAAAATTCAAAACCTTTAAAAGAACTTAAAAATTCTACTTGGGCATTAACACTCTCCCAACGGAAGTTATTCAGATTACCACTTAAAGTCATTTTGTTCCGTCGGTCCCAGACAGCAGAAAACACTCCTTTGTGCTCCCATTCTTGTTTTTCATAGGTTGATTTCAATTCCAGATCTCGGAGTTTTCTGAATGGAGTGGTGAATTTTATTACAATCTCTTTCAGGAATGTCTTATCGATGTATTGAGCATTTAGTTGAATCTTTTTATCGTTATCCCATAAAATAAAGCTATTATGTTCCAATTGTCGTCCGTTGCTGGCATGTACTACTGAAAACTTGCCGTTTAAGCCAGTTATGGAAGAAGTTGTTTCTAGGGTTGAGTCGAAATTCCAGATGTCCCTCAAGACTAGTTTGTGAGACAGTGAGCCGCTGAGGCTATTTTTGTTCATTTGAAGTTTGGTGAAATATTCTTGGCCTCTTTGGTTATGTGTAAAGTCTGCTTTCATTTCTTGGAAATTTACAAAAGGCGTGTTTAAAGTCACTGAAAATTCCATATTCCTTGAATTATAGTTTGCTTCTGACAGACCTATCAGAAGAACAGTCAGTCTGTCGTTATTGATAGAAGTGTCAAGCGTGCTTCTTAATTTTGAATTTTGAAGTTTATGAACTAGATCAAAAGAAATTCGTTGAGGATTAATTATTTTAGGGAACTGGCCAATGGCTACTGCATTGATTTCTAAATCATTTAAACTTGTCATTTTTCCTTGGGAATTGAATGAAGCAGTTGATCGATGGGGTAGTTGACCATCAATATTGAATTTATAGGAATTTCTGTTCATGTCTAAAGACGATGTTATTTGAACATTTTCGTAGTTGCGGAATGGACTTGTGAGGAGGAACTTCCCTTCTATGTTTTTCTCATATCTTTGATTTCTTAGAGTCACACTTAAAGATGAAGAAACTTTGTTTTTATTCCAGATAGTTTCTGTATCAGTATTGACGGTTATACCATCGTTGCTGTAAGTTATTTTCATAGCAGTATTCTCATATCCCCTAACTGGTGTAGTGCATTCCATGTTTACAGTACAAATACGCCTACGACCGTTTAACTCGTGACTTCCATCAAAATTAATGCTGACTTTTTTTGTTGGGGCCCATTTAAACTCAGCTTTTGTGCGATAGTTGTTACTAGTATAGATGTTGGTTACTTCTGCAGACATTTCCTTAAAATTAGAAAAGGGCGAACTCAATAAAGCTGTTCCCTTAAACATTGAGGACTGTTTGGCTCCAGTAAGTTGTAACTGAATTTTCTTGTCAGTGCTCCATTTCACTTCAGCTTTGTTTTTTAGTTCATTCATGTTTTGGTTGTGCGAAATGGTGACGTACATTTCTTCGTATCCAGAATAAGATGTTTGGATTTTACCCAGTGCCTCAACCGTAGATATTCCTCTAGTAAACGTATATTTTCCAGATGATGATAATGAGAGGTCATTTCCAAATGGGACTAATGTCGCAATTTCACTGTCCCACTGTTGATTTGCATACAAATGAGTTACGCTAAGTGTCAGATTTTCATATCCATTGAAAGGAGTAATAAGTTCCATGTGGTTATTTATTTGTTGCCTGGATCTATCTAGCAAAATATTTGTGGAAAGTGTAACAGCAATTTTATCTCTTGTTGACCATTCCACAGAAAACTTATTGTTCGATTTCCATTTTGAGCTGAATAAAGTGCCTTGTAAGCCAGTATTGAAAAATCCCTTAATGGATCTACGAAGTACTTGCATGTTAAACTTGCCTTCATAACCTTCGTTTTGGTCACGGAGTTCGCCATTAAATACAAAACGTTTAGATGTGTCTCTATCAGCGTCCCAATAAGTTTCGAAAGAACCAAACTTCAATGAATCAGCAATTTTCCCTTCAAGCTTAGCGTAAACCCTGTGGCGATTAGGCATTTTAAGTTCAATATTTCCATTAAGTTTACTTTTCAAGTGACTAACGGTAGCATCAAGGGTGTAAATTTCATTTTTAATAATCAGTTGACTCGCTAAGCGTTGATTCAAACCATTTCCAACAAACAAATCAGATTTCATACTATATTTATTGTTACCGATATTAGCTTCTAAAAATCCATTAAATTTATTTTGTTCTTGTCCAATTGCCGAAGAATACGTGATTTGAGGGTAGTTAGGAAGATTGAGATTACCACTGACTTCATGTTTAAAACGTCCTTTAGAGCTCTTGTTTTTGTATTGAACAATTGCTCCAACTTGCTTTCCTTCTTGCCATTGGCAGAAAAGTGTTCCCCTGTACTCGTTTGAGCTGGATTCAGTAAGTTCAGCTTGAAGAGCAGTTTCCCGTCCTGGATATTTCATTTTAATTTCCCCCGCCAGATTCAATGGTCCATCCAAGTTCTTCTTTAAGTTAATTTCTGTTTTAATTGCTTTCTTCGTGTCGTATTGCAATTGCAGGCTGTTCCTTAAGGCGTTTGCAGAAATCTCATGGTTCATGCTAATTCCATAATTAATTCTTTTTTCTGGGTATGAAAGGCTTAAAGAGGCATCGACCTTGTTATTTCTGAGATCTCCTTCATATCTGAGAATCTCTTGCATTTTGATTGTATGGATTCGACTACGTGCTCCATCTCCCAAAGACAAGGTAAAGCTGTTTTCAATATGACCCGTAGTTTTCATGCTTTCAAACTGAAGTTCTGTGTTCCATTCTGGTAAGACTGAAGCTTGGATGTTCAACTGACCCTGATACTTCATCAGGGCATTGGCTGACAGGTTCCTCATTTTACCCACAATGCTTAATTTATTCATTTTGCTTTCCATTATTCTGTAATCAGCTGTAATTCTTGATGACATGCTATCTCCTAGTTGAGCGTATCCTTTTACTGTTCCATCTAAGGCGAAGCTGCTAAGACTGACTTCCAAATCGTATCTGTCTTTCTTGCCCAATTCCACGTTAGCTAAAGGAGAAGAAAAATCGTTTTTTTAGATATCAGTTCTGAAATTATAGTTTTGATCATAAATAAGAGATTTTTTGGAATAATTTGTAGAGTGATGTTTCGAAAACATTCAAATTTCCAAAATGTGTTCAGGTGAAAGTATAAAATTAATTTTGTGCTACGTCTTTACACTTTTAGAAGTTTCGAAGTATGTTTAAATAAAACATTGCTTTAACATGTTGTAATATTAAGTAGGTGCTAACAAGGTAATGCTGCTAGGCTAGTCTCATAGAATCCGATGAAAATTGAAAAGGTATTCGAAGAACCGATGGAAAATCTATAACTTGAAAATCAGCGACTAAATTACAACGCTACTAAATTACAAAAACTAACATTTTTAACGTCAAATGCATCCTTGCTTGGTGATAATCCAAAGAATTTCCAACGTTCACTTTCCGAAATTTAGTAATTCACGTTTTTATTGTGAGTTTTTTAATTTCTTGGAGATTAATTTTGCATTAGAAATTATTTAAATTCGGATTTAATCATACATTTTGCGTTTCATAGTTTATTTTATGTTATTATTCACAAGCAGTTTAATGAATTGACTACAGGGTGAATTTTTCTTGTTTCAAACTGAAAAGATGCTTTTGCATGTTTAAATTTAATCATGCATTCTTACCATTTTTAAATTAAAAAAATATCAAGGTGCTATTTTTTTATATATATGTTGAAAAATATTATTGGAAGATTACTTATATTTTTTAGAACTTGATTTTATTAAAAAAAAACTTTTTGTTTGTTAGTGGCTTTAAAATAATAATGTCATAACAGTTAAATATTTCTAACAGGGTATAGATTTTGTATAGCGAGTTTTCCATTCAGTATTTGTGATTTTAAAAAAATATAGCCTTGTTTTAATTTTAATGACTTTGATTACCATAACCGATTTTCAATATTACTTAACTCTCTTCGAATGCATTTTAGCAGCTAATTTTTTGAATATGGTTTAGCCATAAGTTAGTCGAACTCCTACAAATATTTCATTAAACATATCTGTCAAGCTCTTTGAAAAAGTCAATAATGATTATTTACTACTGTTTTACCTACCTTTGGCTAGTATTGGTTTTGCTGTCAAATCTTCAACTTGAATCTGAGCTGTATATTTTTGTCCATATTTAAATTGCATGTTTCCTGTTACAGAAACCAGTTTCTGAGATGGAATTTTCATTTCAAAGAAAGGTGTATAGCTCACACCATTCTTTTCTTCTGAGATTCGAAGATCTGATTGTAGAGAGAAGTATTCCTTATCATCCATCGCTACACTAAAGTCCAATTTTTTCTGGAAGTTTTCATTTACGAGTTTACCTGAAAAATTTTAGCAGATAATATTAATGATTTTTAAAAGAAAAAACTCAAAAGTATTTAAAAATATAAAAATTAAACTGTTTAAAAATATTTAATAATATCACATTTATCTTTCCTACAAGTAATAATATGTGTAACTAATAATTTTTTTAGCAGAAAATAACAATATTCGCTAAATATTAGTTTTCTTCTTCAATTTTTAGAAATGCTTTTTAAATGAAGTGCAAAAACGAATTTAAACGTTCTTATAACCATAGTTGAAAAAAATTTATGCTATTTATTTCTCAGAATTGCAAAATAAACTAATTATTGAATTACTGTTATTGATAGAAATGCATTTCAAAATAATTATTAATTATAACCATCAGCTAATTTTAATAATCTCATTGTTTAAAATTAGTTTTCATTCTTTATAGGATTTAACTCACCATTTAAGCCTACTTTTCATTCGAAATTTAATTAAAATTTCAAAATAATAAAACGGCAAATCAAAACAGATTTGCTTCCCCGCTAATTATATACATTAACTAATTTTAGCGAATGCCCACTGCTTCAAATTTACTCTGATCACATTTAAATTTTAACTTACCATTCAAACCTATTTTTTTCATTGGTGATTGCAACTTTAAGGAAGCTGTATAGTCTTCTTGATTGAGATTCATCTCCATTTTAACAGCTCTATCAATTCTAGAATTGGGAGTATTGAATGATAATACTCCATGTTTAATGAAAGCTCCATTCTTCTGTAAAACACAATAAAACACAAATATTCTTAGACTATTTCTATAAACACTTTGTTAATCATAAAAGGTAATCCAAAAACGGCAATTGAATTAAAAAAAAATAATTAGAACTAAACAGAAGTATGTAGGGATATCCTGATCGCTGTATTTATTCTCAAAGTTTCAAAATTAATTTTGTCAACTTCTGTTACTATTAACTTAAGAAAGAATGTTTTTTGCTACATCGTTAAAAGTTAAACAACATATAAAGGTGTCTGTTACTCGGGTAAAGTTTTTTTTTTATCGAAAATGGTTATTATTTTGAAAACATTGTATTTTTTCTCAGTTATAAATGCCATCTGCAGATGAACTTTACAACAATTTTTTTAAAATTTTAATAAGAATACCTGGTTTCCTAAGCAGAACACAGCAAACCGTGTCTCTTAGCATTTCCTTAAAAGGACATTTTAAATCATTGATTTTTTTTGGATAACCGGTAGATTCTTAATAACAGTTCAAAAAAATAACTAAAATATTATAAACGACTAAAAAAAAAGTTTTTTTTTTTTTTTTTTTTTTTTTTTTTTTTTTTTTTTTTTTAACTGAAATTACATCGATAGTATCTCAAAATTTTAACAACTCATAAAAATGATTTTACCTGTTCAGTTTTCCATGAAGCATCAAAATTATAACTTTTTAGAGTAAGATCTGTTTTCTCTATAAAGAGATTGAAACGAGCCGGTCCGTTGAGTGGATGTAATGGTGTGTTCGCCCGATAGGGTGGTATTTCAATTTCAGAACAGAACTTGACTCCAAAAATTTCGCTGAATCTTTTTCCAGTGCAACTTTCTATCTGGGTTCCAGATTTTTTGTCAGCTGTCTTCTCCCTTTCTTCCATGCCGTGCACTAAGTAAACTTTACTCCTGGAGATTAAAAAAATATTTAATCTCTAATATTTTTCTTGAAAATATGTAAAAGCATTTATCAAAATAAATAGTTAAGAAACTTTCAAAATAGTACATAAATAAACCAGTTAGTAGTGTAAACTATCAGTTAAATGCTAATGATATTTTAATGAATCGCTATTTTTAAGAATCAAATTTTTGTTTTTTTGTTTTTGGAATAATATCAAATGTTATAATATTGCATTGATTTATAATGTTTATTTTTAAAACAATTACCTTCATTACATGTTTCCTTAAATTACCAGGGACTAGGAAAATCAATAGAAAAATTCAATGAGTTTAAAAAAAATATGGTTTTCTGGTATTTTTTTCGGATATTAGGTAAACTTATTTTCACCAAGATTTCAACAGGTAGTAATGTTAACTGAAGAAAACTATTTAATAATGTTTTCTGCTATAGGTAAGACAATAACCCCTGAAATATTTATATGGGAGTCTGTTAATTTTTGTTTAGACTGCGTCACGTTGTTTCAGTATATAATGATTATTTTAAAAATATTATTTTACAGTGTTTCTGAGTAAGCATCAGGTCCCTCTGTTGTTAAATTAGAAAACTAAAATCAAAACATAGTGGCAATAAATACCTAAGCAGAATGTAACAAAACCTACTCTTCTATTTCCGATCATTTTTTAAAATTGATTTTTTAAATTGGCATTTTTATAATTAAGTTTCTCATTTTTGAGAAACCTTATTATAAAAATGTCAATTTTAATTATCTTTCTAATTGATAACATTGACATCAACTTTTAATGTGATAACTTTACCCTAACAACTTTTTTTTATTTAAATAACAGAAAAATGTTACATTTTAAGAGTTTCAAATGATCGGTTACATTTAATATATATATTAAAATTATTAGTGGTTTACTTACTCTATGTTGAAGACGTCTATTCTCTCTCTTGGCATGTTAAGCTGAACTTTTACTACTTCTCCATTCTTCACTTCAACTTTACCATCGAGAACACTGGATGAGTGCATCGAGCTTACGACACGCAATCCAGATCGAGCAATATTTCCAGCATCGATTGTCAACAAACTAGCAATTTCAACAGCACCGCTGCAAAAGTAAAGTGTGAATTATACATGGTTTCAATTTACGTGATTAAGTAAAAAATATTGTAATAGAAATTTATTGATAAAGTTTTATAGAACTAATTATTGTTGTTTAAAAACAATTTAGTATCACATAAATTTTTTATCGGGCAAAGCAAAAATTTTCTCCTTCTGGAACATTATATGAGAAGCATGCAAGTGGCATTTTAGTGAAAAATAATCCTTATATTATTCTATAATAAAAGGTAATTAGATTTCTCAGTTTCGGGTAAAACTTCTCAAAGGTTTCAAAAGGGTTTGTTTCTAATACTGTAAAATTCAACGTAATTTTTTTTAAAATTCATTTTTCTTTTTCAAAAAGAAAATCAGTGATTTGCTATACCTTATTATTGACATCATAAGTTAAAGGCATATCCAAGTGTCCAAATTGAGTAGTATAGAAACAGAATATAAAATAAAGAGTATAGAAAAAAGCTTAACATAAAATAGTATTGTATAGAAGAGAATATTACTTAACCTAGTATAAAGATAGAGCAATACAGAAGAAGAATATAAAATGGACTATTGAAGTAATAGCATAATATAATAAAAGAGCATAATATAGAAACAGGATATAAATAAAAGCATTCTTACCTTGGTTCAAAGTGACCAAGAACATCAACGTGTTTAAAAGATTTAACATCGAATTTTCCTCCAACTTTAAGGCCAACGCTTGCTGTTCCATTGACTGCAATCTTCAAGGGCATTCCACTGGTCATGGGAATGGTGAAGGTGGTATCTAAGAACATGAAACTTCTAGAATATTCTTTTTCGTGCTCCTCAGCCAAGTTCGAAACTATATCAAGCAAATTGATTTCAGTTCTTGCTTCGTCATCGTGTCTGTATTGGTTGTACCACATTGAGGTGCCAAAAACTTTTATATCTAATGAGCCATATGGCTGTTGAGCTGGACGAGCATTTTCGTTATACTATGAATTAAAGGTTTTTTTAGTACTTTTATTTCTTTTTTTGTCTTAAAATTTTTATCAATGGAAAATTAAATACTACTTACCTTACTCTCAATTTGGTTGAGTTTGTTTTGATTTAGTGATCGCTTCTCTCTAAGAATCTTGGCAACATGTTTCTGGGGGAAATATCCACTTGGACCAAAGAAACTTTCAACTACATGTTCTAAACCCTCTAAACGCCCATCAAGCTTAAATTAAAAGAAATAAAATTTTTAGATAAAAAAACTTTAAAAAGCAAAATTATTATTTTCAGAATCAAAACTACTTCTCAAGAGTAGGCACATAGAATATGTTGTAAAGTAAAATTATACCTGCTCATAGTTTTTACTTTTCAGGACTAGCAATAAATTACGGCTATAAGCGCTCCTTAAAATATTAATAAATTAAATATTTTTTTTATGTAAAAAGATATTGGTAGAATTATTTTTATTTTAATAGCTTTTTATTTATTAGAAAATGCTTTGGTAGGGTTTTCCAATTACATACAACCAGATCTTCAGATATTTAAATACTAAGTATGGAACTGAAAAGGTTGGCAGAGTAAACTATAGCCAAGCAGCAACGAAAATGGAATATGATTCCAAGAAAGCCTTAGGCCCATCAACGGCTGTCGATTCGATAGAAGAGATTTTTTTGTTTTATTTTCAAAAAAAAAATAAAGCAAAATTATTATTATTCACTTTAAATGAATCAAAAATATTTCAACAGACGAACTCACTACACTTTTTTTAGAAATAAATAAAAAAAAGCAGATTTTTATGACAAATATTAATATCTGCTGCCACAAGAAAAATACCATATGCGAATTGTTTAAACTTTACAATCGAGTATGGGTCTTACAAAAACGTTTTATCGTTTATCTTGTACTGGTAGGATCATAATTGAAGACGTGCTTCATAAATACTAAATTTAAAAATTTAGAGGGTTATACAAAGCAATAGACATACTTCCAAAAGGTTGCAGGTTTTTCCAAAAACATCGACTGTGAGATTAAACATTGCTGATCGAGGTAAATATGAGTCTGTTGAGTAGATTAAGTGACGATCCAAATGAAGGCCCGAATCAATAGATTCCAAAAAGTATGTTGCTTCATGAGCAGTGGAAAATTTTCTTGCATCCGATTCAAATTTATTCATCAGGTATAAATTGGAGATGATTTGGCGGATATCCTGTCTTTCTGGGTGTTTGCTTTTAGCCAAGGCATTCAAATGAGTCCAGATAAAAGACCCAACTGCAAAGGAACAAGTAAAATACTTTTTATTTCTTTATGTTTAAATACTCTTTGATTGTTTGAAAATAATTTTGTCGTATTTTTCTTACCATGATTGATCTTTTCATTCATTAAAACACTTTTAATATCATCAATAACGCTTGTAGATGGACACCTCATCACAGCAAGATATGCAGCAATCCTAATTTCGGTATCTTCATTGTAGTTGCTGTAAGTTTTCAATAAATCCTCTCTCTATCAAAACAAAATAATGACTCTGTTAAAATTTAGTTTGTCATATGTTGCTGCAAACTACAGATTACTGAAAATAGTATCTTTTTGCGTAAAGATCGTTTAACATGATTTGTTTTAAATTTATATTTTTAATTATGCTGCAAGAAATTCAAGACCAAATTACGGTAAAAAGTACCAGCACTTAGGATGTCGATGCTTTTTACTGTAAAATCCATTTCTATTGGAACATGCTACGGAACAAAAAATCTGATATACCGCAATTTTTGCAGTAATAAATTCCGTAAAATCATATATACTGTAAAATAAATATTACTATAAAAATTACAGTATAATATTTTACGGTTAAAATGGATATTAAGATAAGATAAATTTTTCGGATGATGCACCCAAATTATACCGTAATTTGATCAGTAATTTTTTACACCATACTTACTCTTAATATTTAGTAATTATTTCCTTTTTTTGCAAATTAGATAACTTTGAAGCACACAAAACGACAAAACTAATTAATATTTTGCAATTTGTTACTCTAGGTTAAGAAAAAATACAGTATGATTGACTTTTCTTCCAAAACTAAATTAAATTTCGAATTATTTCCAACTGAAATAAAAAGGAAAGTATTTACCATATTGCTTATATTTTTAAAGCGTAAAGAGATTGCTCCTTCAAAATTTAAGAAATAAACTTACGTTTACTTCACAATTAACTCTTCGGAAAGCTTCAATGGCAGCAAGTCGAGTTTCAGTTCTGATTTGAGGATTTTTGTAGCAAGCCTGTAATATATTCTCTTTTCCAAATAGATGTCCGATATTACCAATGGCTTTCAAAGACAAAATAATCTGAAAAACAAAATTTATAAATACTTTTTACAAATTAATACTTAAATAAGAAAAATGCATTTAAAAAATTCTTCGTGAAGTTACAATTGCATTTTGATATCTCTTTAAATTACAGAAGTCTAATCTTAAAAAGTTTACCTTTCAATATGATGTATTTTTATAAAAATATATATGACATCTAAGTTTTTTTTAATTGATGTTTTATTTAAATTATTTAGTTTCACAAATTTCTTACTGTTTTTTCGTCACCACTGAAGCAGTTTTCTCCTAGGTTTTCAACCAGTTTGTTAATAGCTGCTCTGACTTGAGGGATGGTGGAACAATCTTTAGAAGAACAGAAGTTGTGGATGAAAGACGAAACTCCTAGTATGGCTTGATCAAATTTACCATCCAAAAGAGGCTAGAAAAAAATAAATTTTTACTAATTAAAAAAATGAATTCGTACGCACCATAAAACTGCGTGAAATTAGTTTTATAAATAACACGTGTTGAGACCATAAAAGATTTGAGTTACACTGTGCTTTTCTTTCTAATGGTTAATTTTAGTTTTGTATCGGTATGTCTAATATTTGGTATGCATCATTACCCTTTTGGTGATATAGATACAAATTAAATTTTTCTAAATGATTAGATCTATTTGAATATAACTTTTGTGAATGACAATATTCGATTGCTTCGTCAATAAAAAAAGATCTAAAAGTTTTTTCGTATTATTTTTTCTTTCTTTCAATATTCAAAGGATGCTTAAAAAAAAGTTTTTAAAATGTTGCAAAATTTTACATAGTTTCAATAAATCTGACAAAATTAGACAACTGGTAAAATAAATTATGCATGAGATTTTCATCTTAGATTATGGTAAATAGATCTTTTTGTATTCAAAGACAGACTTTAATTCATGGCAATCCTCAATTCAACTATATGATGTTTAGTTTACAGTTTTGCTTATAGTATGTTGAAAGAGTTGATTATTTGCTAATAAACTACTAAATTAAAGTATACATTATAATTCTTGTAAATGGAATCGAAAACTTTTGACTGTGAGTTCTCTAATTATAAACTGTCCAATTAAAATCTTTATACTATTCTTCAGTTTTAATCAATTCAATTATGCAATCAACTCAAACATACATAATATAATAACATTAGTGGAATATTTTTTTTTTGCTATGTAATTTATGTATATTAGAAACTTATTTGAGAAGTTGCTAATTTTGTGAGTTTAAACTATAGATGGATATATAAATCATTTATGGGAATGTTGTTTGCTATTGCTCGAATTGTAAGAAATGAAATCAGTTAGAAGTGAAAGAATGTCTTTAGATTGTTAAATTTAAAGAGTGTGTAGCATTTCACATAACCATATATGAAAAAGCAGAAAAAGAAGGCAAATTACCGTATAAGTAGCAATTATTTCTGGAGTCGCATCACTCAGGAAAGACAGAGACGTGAGCCAAACTTTGCTTTCAGATTCAGAGACTTGCTTACTTGAAATCATTTCATAAATAAAATGTGCCGAATCAACAGAGTTTACTAGAGGGATGGCATCCATGAAGAATTTTCTAAAAATAAACATTTAATAAAGCAGAATATTAAAAAAAATTAACTAAAAAAATCCCTTTTTTTATTTATTTCAGTTAAACAAAACCGAATTTGACGAATTATAAAAAATGATTGATTTCCTGAAAAAAGGCCTTTTGTTATTTTGTGAAACATGCCGTTTTAAGGCATTATAGTATTATATCCAATTATTACTTAAATTCTTGACTATAATATTCTAATTAGCATTGTTGAGCCACGATGGCTCAGGGTTTTTACAAAAATGCTTTAAATATGTATTGGTTTTCGTTAATTATATAAACTAATGTGCTATATGAAAAACAAATATTCTACAAAATTTAGTTTCTTTTGCCCGTTACTTACGATTACACAAAAGGTTTGTCAGTTTCCTTATTGTTTTAGAAAGACTATTTAAGATAACTAAAAAAGTTGAACACCACTGGTGATTACAGAGTAAATAAATTAATTGTAGCTATTCGATAATCTTACTTGGTACCTTACTGTAATTGTATAGAGTACCCACAAAAGTCCGCATCTACCCTCTTAATTTTCGAATGACCGCAGCTATGATTAAACAAAGAGTGTCTAGTCACACTGTAGAAAATTCCGGATAAAAATACGGTAAAAAGTACAGGTACACTGAGACCCGAATTTGTAAAATTCGTTTTGCAGCAAAATTTTATATCGTAACTTTTATAATATTATTTATTTAATTATTAAGAATCAGTAATTTTAAAGCAAATCTTACTGTACGGTATATAAAATTTTTTGTTGCGCAAAATTATGTGGTAAAAAGTACTGGTGCCCTGACCACCAATCCATTTTTCAATAAAATTTTGTACCGCAATTTTTACAATTATATTTATTTAACTACAGATATTCAGTAGTTTTACAGTAAATAATATTGTAAAAGTTATGGAATATCAAGTTTTAGTTCCTTAAAATTCTACGGTAAAAGTGGATATCGCAGTAAGAGTATCATTCTCCTGAGTGTCTGTACTTTACTCCTGAGTGTCTTTTATAGATTAGTTACCTTGCTTTACTGTTATCTGGGCAAATCTTTTCAGTTTTTTGGTGAAGTGTCTTTAAAGCTGAAAGGGATAACTTTTTAAGTTTGTAGACAAAAGCTGAAAATTTCCTGGGTACTGAAATTGTGATATCTTCTTTAGATGCATCACAAAGTTCCTTCAAGGCTGTTTCACTGTCTTGGTTAACTTTTGCAGCGTCGATAACTGGTTGTTCGTGTTGGTAAAGCAGAGATTCAGTTGTTGGGCGGTAATCTAAATAATAAAAGTCAAAATTCTGTTTTAAAACTCAAATACATAAGCATGCGTATATGTTTTTAACATTTAAAACAGTATTTATAATTTGCTTAACTTCGCTTTTTTAACCATACCATTTGACGCAGAATTTTTATTAAAAACATTTTTCGTACTTTTTTTATTTTAATAGTTTAGCATTTTAATAATCTATTGTTATGAAACACCGGTATTTTTTTGTGATATAGGTAAAGTCTTTAAAACATGGTTCACTTCCAAACAATAATTTTTTGAAATTTTCATTTATTTGTTGTTACTCAGATCGAAGAGAAATAGCTTTTCATAATAGAAATTTCTTTAGTTAACAAAATCAATTATTCATTAATTTTTTAATATGAGTGGAAAAATTCTTTTTTTTAAACTACTTTTTTACTGTAAAATTTAGTACAAATATGATTCTGATAATCAAACGGATTTTTAATAACTATTAGAATTTTATTATAATTAAAAAATACCAAAATATATTTTAACTTGTAATTAAAGACTCAGAATTAGAACATATAAAAGGGACATCGGTGTTCCTTCTGCGTCAAAGGGCTAAGTTTACAAACAGTCAGGCAAAATTCCTTGAAAAGTTATCTTTCTTGCTTAAATTTTAACTTTTAAAATGGTAAAACTTCAAGTCATATATTTCAAAAAAGCCATGTATTTTAAGCCATATATTTAAAATTCCAAGCCATATATTTCAGATCTTCAGTTATAAAGCTAGAAATAATTAAAGAAATTCAATTTCCTATTTTGCACTTATGTTTTGTTTCCAATTTACATGAACAAAACATCGTCGGCCGGCAAATTAGATAAAAGTCAGCTAGTTAGCTAAAAGCTAACCAGTTAGTTAAAGGCCTTAAGTAATTGCTTAGTTAATTTCCTTTCAATACAACTTGATACAGATATTTAAAATTATTTTTTAAAAAATGTATTTTATCGTCTGAAAAAAATTTGTTCCAAACTAATTACTTTAATTTGAAAAAAAGCAAACGATTATTCTAAAAACTGCACATAAAATTACACTTCTTTAACTCGTATCATTTATTCATTTACTATTTTTAGCATATATTTTAATAAATATTTAGGAAATTTTAAAAATATTTATTTTATAGTCTGAAATAAATCATTTCCATCATTATTTATTTTACATCTGAAAAAAGCAAACGATTGTTCTGAAACCTGTATTTTGACTTCCCCTTTTATAGCTCTTTACTTTTGCAATTATGATCCATTATGGTAAGTGCATTAAAAGGTTTCGTAAATTTTATTTTTATTTTAAATATTCAAAATCAATTTTATAGAATACTATTTCAGTGAATATTCTCATGAATTAATGAAAAATACTGAATTTTAAAGTCAATATCTCTTTAAAACAGTCTGAAATTTAAAACAAATATATATGGAATTCGTATAAAGCTATATCTTGAAGTATCTAGTTCTTAATTTTGTTCTTTGGTATTAAGATACAATTTATTTTATAATAAATTTGAAAGAAAAATAAAATTTATTAATTTAGAAGAGTTTTAATATGCCGGTGATGAATTTTGCTGTCTCTGTAAGACTTTTCAATATTTTAATGCATCTGAAGCATATTATTATAGAAATAAACCACTTATAACCTGACAATTAAGGTTTCTCAATTCATCTGAGGTAATTTAATGTTACTTTATTATGCTGAATAATCAGTTAATGTATGAAAAATACTCTTTTATAATAAATATAATGTTAATATTTTTTTAATACTTATCCGCATTATTATTATAATTATGTACATTTTTTTCAAAAAAAATATATTCATAATAATACATAAAATTGTTCAATGAAAGGATTTCAATTTTTAAATATGAAAGCTTTATGGAAAACTTTGCTTTCTTTCAACACTCTTTTTTAATTTTTTTTTCATTAAGAAGAGATCTTACAATTTTACTGTCTATTTTTTTCTGATAAAAAAGTGTTCGACTGTTCACTGACTAACAAAGAATGTTTTGACTTCTTAGGAGAAAAGTTCCAATCTTAAGAATCCTGTTTTATTTAAGGAGCAGATTCTGACAACGTATAACATTAAAAGAAATTCTTAGTCTAATGTATTGTAGATATGATATCATAAATTAAATAAGTTTTTAAAATGAATACAAAAGAGCTAATGTTAGAAATATAATGCAATTTTTTGCAAACGTTTTTTTTAATTTCACGTGTCTTTTTTAAACCAACTTTTAGAACTTTCATCATAACTCACACAAAAAAGCGTATATTTATTACAAAATTAAATTATTTGATTTACTAGATATCCTATTAGTCGACTTCAAAACTATAGCATCTTGTTATTTGAGTTCGAAACTTTTTTTAAAGTGTCACGAGTATATTCATTGTCACATTCAAAGCTGACAGGAATGCTATAACTCTTCCAAATTTTTAACCTTATTATATATTTTTACTTTCTTTCTTCAAAATGTAATTATATAAACTTTTTAATATGCATATTGTTCTGTAATCCCAGCTTTAATAAATATTTTTAGAATCCTTACCAAAAACTACGCATGTTAGCGATCGCCAATTAATATTTCAGAGAGGAAGTAACAGAAGCAATATATTAATTAACTATAAAAACTCGAAACTACTGAGGAAGGTGGTTCTGACTAAATTCATTCGCCAAGCGGGAAAAAAAACCTCGTTAAGTTACTGTACGGTATGATAATGACATTTCTGTTAAAATATTTATAGACAATTGTGGAATTAAAACACAAAATATATGGTATTTAAACCTTTCATTTGGTAATATTTCCATTCATATAGTAATGATTTACCAGAAATTCTGATTACAAGACTATAGTTCGTTTTACCACACTAAGTAAGAAATGTGAAACTGAAAAGTAAATTTAACCGAATTAATAGTTTTTATGCCGTGCTCTGAGGTATCACAAAAAAATTACCGAATTTCGCCAAATTTACCAAATTCTATGATATAAATTATATAACCATATTATATGTTAATTTTATCAAAATCATCGCCAAAGCACTTTGGTAAAATCCAGCTTTTTAATGTTTCCATACAGCCAGAAACACAGTAAATTTATTCTTATCTGGCAGTTTTGACCTTACAAGAGGAGCTTAAAGTCAATTGCAAGAACACATCTAAAGGTAACCAAACCAGTTTTGGTGTATTCTCTATTTCGTTTTCCACTCTACTGTTTGCAGGTTTCCAATTACCGTTACTAAAATATATTAGTCTGTAATCCCAAATCTGTGTTTTGTTTGTTCTTCAATTTTGACAAAAATTTCAAAATATATATTAAGTGCGGTAATTGCGGAAAACTCTGAATATAGAATTACTAATTTCTTTTTCTTTCAATAAATTTTGAAACAATAATGAAATATCAAAACTAAATAAATTAAACTTGCCATTTCCGGTAAATGATCTGGTTGTTGTGACGGAATAAATGAGTTTCTGAGTTACTGTGGTGACAACTCCATTGCCTTTACTAGAGAAAGGTCTAAAAACAAGTTTCTCGTTGCAGCTAGAGGTTTGTAAGAAGCCATTACCAATTACTTGCTCACACTCTTGATGTCCCTTCACCACAGGTAGTGACTTCGATTGCTATGGAATAAATCAAAATACATTATACATTTATTAAAATTTTTCTAAGCTAAAATTTAATTTATGCTCATTTTTAAAAAAAAAAAAATAAAGTAAGAATAAAAATTGGATATACATTTCGAATTTTAAACAGATAGTTTTTTTAATTTTTAAAATATATTAAATATCTTTTTAATTATATTAAATACATATTATGGAATTGAAATATGATGAGCAAATGATATATCATACGTAAACAAGAGTGCTTAATTATTTTTTTAAGTGATAAGAATTTTAACTGACTGGTTTTAAAACGGATTTCTGCTGATCACAGTCAGTATTTAATAAAAGTAGCGAAATAAATCTTTTTTGGAACTGTTTAAAATCGTAGTTTGTTTAGAAAGTTAGATAAACTATTTTCAATTTATTATTTACGAATGAAATATATGTTATAGAATTTTTAAATAATAATAAAGAGATATTTTTTACTTACTGAAATGTATAGTTTTTATACACTCCTACAATTTTTTTCCTTGGTATATTCATTTAAAACAAACTGTCTAATCATATATCCCAATAAGAAATGATTTTATTTAAAACTTTTACATAAATTTTATTTGTATTCACGAATATTAGAATTTTTTTTAAAATAATAATATCTTATATTTCTAAAAATGCTTTGATAAACGCTCCTATGTAAAGTGAGTTCTCTTACACAAAATTTACTTTCATATAAATATAATCGGTAATATTATTCTTTAATGCATATTAATTAATTATGTTTTTCATCTGGACCTTTTACTTTAAATTGACATCTTTAAGTTTCATTTTATATAATGCATGTAACGTTTTGAATTTATTTATACTGATGTACCATAAAAAACATATGCAAAAAATGCTCATTATTTTTATTACTTTATTATTAATATTATTTTAGAGTATTAGATTATTAAAGTATTATAATATTATTATGCATGGATTATTATTGATTATTAGAGTATGATTTTTAAGAAATTTGATGTTTTTAATTTTCGATATTACTGAAAATATTATGAGTTTTAGTTTATTTTGAATAAAATTATATTAAATTAAATTTTTCTTCAGAAATTTTTAAATTAGTGTTTAAAAATATATCTAATATTAAAAAATTAACATTTTTTCTTTCCATTAATTTTTAAAAACTTATGAAATAAATTCAAAAAGTGTTTTACAAGATCTCTGAAAAAATATCACTTGAACAGCTATCCTTAGTTTGCATGAAAAAATTATCAAGGAGATCTCGAAGTTTTATTAAGGAAAAATTTTTTTTTTCTCCATATAGAAAGAGAACTAATACGCTTTAGTTTTTATGTTATAGAAAAGTTCACGCATTTTGAGATTTTTGTATTCTGCACCATCTCTGTTCTTAGAAAATGCTCAAGATTCGATTCAGTTCCAAAGTAATAAACACTTGTTTAATTAAAGTTCTAATACAATATTTAAAACAATAAATATTCGATTAATACATACAAAGTCAGTGGCATATGGAGTTCCTTGAAGATAAGTATCGACATTTTCTCTTTCTGTACATGAGGAAAGATCTTTTGTTTTGCGAACTGTGTGCATTCCTTGCCAACTCCTTCCCAAAGAATGATACTGAGCAGAACATTTTCCAAGAATGTCAGTCTGAAAAGAAAATAATTGGTTTCAGGGAATGAAAAAACTGGTATGTACTAAACGGGATAAATTAAGTTGACACATTAAATTGGATAAATAAAATTAAATTTAATCTAGTTTTGATGGCAAAAATAAATAAAATTGCATAAATGGTACTATTAAATTAATAAAATAGTTGATTTTAATTAATAATATAAATGATATCATTCAATAGTATGAAATAAGTAGAAGTATTAAATGGTATAACATAAATGTCATGAAATTACTGCATAAAATAGTAAAAATTAAATGTCGTCTATTTTTATATTTTTCTGTCATGATGATATGTTTTGATTATTGAACTTACTTCATGTATACGTGCGTTCCAATCTGGTTTAAGTATATATGTTTGGAAAGCAGACAGAACACCTTTTTGTATGTTGGTAATCCAAGCTGGTACGTTTTCTAGTGGACAGACGTGCTCAACTTGACCATTTTGGAAGGAGAACCTCAAAATGTGTTTTTCAAGAGACCGTCCGAATTCTCGAATCCCTCTTAAGGAAACTAAATAATCCGGACTATCTGGATCGGATAGTTTAAGCTGTACACCTCTTAGCTAAAAAGTAAAAGAATAAAAATGAATTCGTAAGTAAGTAAGCCGTTTTAAAGATGATTCTACAAATAATAAAAAACAATTAAATCATGTGAAAATATTGAAAATATTATTTGTTTAATATTTTCCAAAGAATGAAATGTTTAATATTTTCCAAAGCCAATAATAATATTAATCACTGGAAAAGAGAACTATAACACTATTAGAAATTCAAGAGTGTTTAAAGTGTAATATCCTGTAAATTTACAGCAAACCTACTTAACGTAGTTCCAAGTTATTACTAGTGTAAAATATAAAATAATATTAAATAAATATTTATTAAAACTTATCAAGATTTAAAAATTAGTTTGTTAAATTAAATTTATATTTTTTAATTAATTAATTTTTTTAATTAATAATTTTCAAATACACTCCTTTCAATAGCTGTCTGAAAATGGAAAGTGCTTATTTATTCAATCGAGGAAAATTATTGTATTTTATTTTATTTCCTTTTATCTTTCCTTTTATTATCCTCTTTTTTAAGCGCTTAATCCTTAATTTTAAATACCATGACCTCTTTCTTAGAGATGATGACCACGGAGAGATTTAGAATGCTTTTAGGTTTGTTAAATGCATTATTACAGTACGTTTGCAACTAAACTTTCCTTTATACAAAAGAGAGAGAGAGAGAGTTAAAATTATTTTTGCGGTTCTCCCCTTTTCATTTTCATTTTTAGCAGTTATCCCCGAAATATGTTTGATTGGGGATATGTCCCAAGAGTTTGCTGACCAGTCTAGAACCTGAAAGATTTAGTTGTATGAATTTATCCCTCGACAGTGTAAAATATATGCTTGATATTGTTCGAAAGCTATAACTGATTATAAGGAAATTAAAATGACTTATTTTTCCCATATAAAAGCGAGATCTGATACCGTATTCTAAGAAAATTCTTCCCAATTCATGTCTCACTATCTGCCAACTTTACTACTCAATGAAAATTTTTGTTGTTGTTTACGGAATGATTTGGAGCATCCAAATAGTTATTTTTTGATAATTTGAAACCTATAATTTTTAATGCTTATATTATTACTTTTTACTGATATTACACAGTTTTCGAATTTTAACATTTTAATTTATTTTATTATAGAGCGTTGATTGTAAATTTCAAAACTACTATTCGAATTTTACAAACAGTTTATCAATGTTGTAAATCAATTATATCATTCTCTAGAGCACAATTCTTATTAAACCCTATGACCAGTTCTTCATTCAAAATATCACAGTTCGAATAAATTTTTTTCAGTTTTTAGAACGACTCTCCTTGGAGAATAATTTCAATATATAAAAAATAAAATTTAAATATTAAAAATGTAAATATTTCAAATTTAATATTACATGAAATCAGTTTAAATGTCGATATAACGTAAAACCCTATTTTCAATAAGATCCTTGAAAGTCTTGGAACAAACTCAAACATAGATAGAACAAATTCAAACGTTTTTAATGTTTATATGATAGATTTCCATAGAATTAGCACCTTTGTTGCCAGTTTACTGTCTCTATTATAAGAAACACTATTTTTTTTTATTTTTAGTACAAAATTATTTAAAAATTTATTTCTTCAAAAATAGTGTTTTTTTTTTTACAATTAATTAATATTTGAATTTCGCCTGCGTTAATGCTCATTTACGAAGCAAACAAACGAGGAATTTCGTTTTTATTCTTATTCAAATCATCAATACGCTTCAAATATATTGTTACTTATTTTTAGAACAGAATTGTTTTGATTATTAGTGATCATTATTGTATTCATATTTATTGTATTTATGCTCACTAAAATTGCAATTTGTTCCACAATTGATTTATTTTATTTATTAGTGTTCGTTATTTGATTTCCATAGCTGTCAACTCTTCTGGTTTTTCCGGAAGTCTTTATTTTCAAATTTAAAGTGGTAGCGAAACTCATGTTATTCCATTAAATTATTTTAATTATAATAATAATTAAAAAATTTTTGAATTATTACAACAAATATAATATAGAAGCATAATAGACCTTACGATTGCGAATTTTAACGTCTTCAAAATCTAAATATATTTTTGAGAAAAACCCATTCTCGGAAAGAGTCAAAGTTGGTAGGTATAAATTCTTATTTATTGTATAAAAGGAATTTAAAAAATCCGTATTTATTCCATAATGGATTTATTGCATTTTGGCTGTTTTGTGCATGTTAATTAAGTTCTATTTATTGTACTTGAGAACTTATTAAAAATGTTATTTTATTTCAAACAAAATTTATTTTCATTATTAGGGTTCATTAGTCAGACCCTATATATTTAACAAATAAACAGTTTAATTATATTTTTAAAAAGCAGGTTATCTGACTTATGTACTACAGGTTACTTACTTATGCATCCAGTTTAACGAAATGTGTTTAATATTATCACAATGAAATTTTTACAAGTTACATAACCTTAAAATGATTGATGAATCAATCGATAATTATCCATTAAATTATCTTTTTTTTCTCACGTCAGTCAGTAAGCACTCATGTTTAAACACGAGCATAGTTTCAGCCTTCATCTAAGCTAATATTCTCACGGTTCTTTGCTTTCAACTACTTAATTGAGAAGTTTCAAAGATCAGGGTAATCTTGCTTTTTTCAAAGATTGTCAAAGGTTAACAAACACTTTTTTTTTGTTGTTTTTCTTAGATTAGTAAACAGATATTCGGTATCGATTGATTTGCTTTAGTATCGGCTATACAGAAAATTCCGAAGAATAGATATTTTAAGTTGTTTCGCAACTAGTACGACTGTTATCAGTTAACTATCTTTTAGCAGATGCGCAGAAAAAAAGGTCAGCTGCATGTCAAAAAAACCTACTGCTAAAAAATTTAAAATCATGAAGACATAACTGAACCAAAAATAAAATATATCAAAGGCGTTAAGAAATTATATTCTCTATTTTAATAGCTTTAAATTTTTTTTCGTTTTCTATTTTAATAGCTTTAAATTTTTTTTCGTTTTCTATTTTAATAGCTTTAATTTTTTGTTGTTGTTATTTTCCTATTTTTTGCAATACAATTCCTCGTAGAAATCTTTTAAATGAAAGATTTTGTAACTTTAAAAACATTTTAACTCTACATTTAGTTAAAATACTTTTTACTACACTGTGAAAACAATGTGTTCAAAACTACCAAAATAGGGTAAAATTTACAAGGTTCCTGGCTGTATGGTAACACCATAAGATACTATCATTTTTACCGAATCACTTAGGTAAGGATTTTTTTGGTAAAATTAACAATAAAATATGGATTTTATTATCATGCTGTTTGGTAGTAAATGCCGTAAAATTTGGTAATTTTCACTAAAAGTCGGTCATTTTAACTAAAAGTCGGTCATTTTAACTAAAAGTCGATAATTTTAAGAGCTCTTGTATTATTTTAAATTACGCAAAGTTGTTCGTTTTAGCCTTTATTTCATTCAGTAAACACTTATTAATTTTGTTTCTTATTGGTAAATAAATTTTTTCCCTATGTAAACTATACACAGCCATAAGTTAACATCTACGAACATTTAGAACTAATGAGCATTTGAAATATATTACGCTTGGACAACGTTAAACTAAACCAGTATCTTAACTGTTACGCATCAGGTGATTCCCAACATGCAAAATAGAATCGCAGAGGTAACGGGTTCATATCCCACGGTAACCCTGGGTGCATCTATTTATTCATATTTATTTATTGTGACGCTCGCATACGCCAAATTGTTCGCTCATTACAAAGCCCGGCTTATATATCCTTGTCATATCAAAACGAAAATAGCATAAGTTAGAGAACGACAGCATAACATTCTTCCTGGAACAAGGTGGGTTTCGAATCCGCTACTCCTAGATGCATCTCTGTATTGGCTTTTTTTAATTTGAGCAATCTGTTCTATAACCTAACAAGGGCTTATAATAAATAGTACTTTGTAATGAATACAAGCCTGCATATGTATGTGTGTGTAAATGCATAGATGCAACTGCATATGTATATGCAATTATAGATAAATACATTTTTGTAATAGTAATGTTTTTTTTTTACTATTCTTTTACAGCAGTCTCGTGTTTTTGCCCAACACCATTAAAATGGAGGTAACGGGTTTAAAATCAAAGAGTGTAACCATGGATAAGTAACAGTTAATAAATAAATTTGATTTTTGTACATATACAGGCTCGTGTGTTTAATGCAAAGAATGGCTTGTTTTTTGTCAAATTATTGAACACATAGCACAAAAATGAGAAACAGAGCACAAAGATTTTGAATTCGCGACCTCTACGCTTCGGTATGGTTAGCGGGAGGATAACACTCCACAAAAGTGGAGGCCCCTATAATATATGGTTGTTTTACTAACACACTTACGCGCAGTATTACTGTTCCACTAACCGCTCTGAAGCTTATATGTAGTGGATTCGAATCCAGCGTTATAGCTGGATGTATATTCTGCTGTCTTCCGTAAAATTGTATTATCTGTTTTCAATATGAAAAGAGTTTTTAAGCTGTTCTTTGTATTTACAAAGAAACCCACATATGTAAGCAAATAAATAAATAAATCCCACTACCGCATAGAACATGGATAAAACAGCCACCTTCGTTTAGTATGTCTGAGTTTATTATCCTTAAAACATTTTAATTAAACACCAGAAGTAATCTTTCATTAAACTTTTCTCCTCTGCTTTCACTTCTTTGATATTGATTTTTCTCGTCAGTTTATGTAAGATTTAGGGAGAGATTAAGGGAAATTTCACAAGTTTTAAGAGAGAGTACAGTCTTATCTAACAATCTCTATTTTTTAGAATATGGTTATTTGATGTCCTTGAGGAAAACTTCACATTGTACAAGTGATCTTAAAGAAAGCTGAAAATGATTCATGTAAATCTAACATTTCAAAATGCTGAATGCAATAATTAAAAGCTTTATTTAGGTTAAAAGCGAAAAAGAACAATTGTTCAATTTTCAAATCGTACTTGAGGTATTGTATGAGCATTTGCATTCATGTAAAAATTTTATGTATTTTAGTTGCTTCACCTGATATTTTTGAAAGTTAAAGTAATTCTGATAATAATCATTTTGTAATCAATTTCAATCTAGTATAGTATTATAATTAATTTCAAGAAATTTATTATTCATTTAGAATTTTTTTAATAATAATCTTTTTTTAATTGAAAGCTATAGCAAATTTTATGTCATTTTATATAATTCTAAATAATTATAATTCTAAAAATTTGGATTGAATTGGTTGAATAGTTCTCCATAAACTACAATTTAAAGGAAAATGAACTTATTGAAGTTTTGCTATTTAGAAATTATTTGACCATTTTCACAGTTTGAGTGCGATGTCGAAAATACGAAAACAAACTGTTTAAATGCGGATGCTGATTAAACTTTCCTTGATATATTTTAAAGGATATATCAGTTTAACGTAGCGTTTTTCCTACAATTTTATACAATTGTTTGATTTATTTTCTGCCTTATTTTCAATTCTACTGCAGACAATACCCGAAAAAAATTATTTTTATTAGTTTATCACGGAAACAGATTCGTAATGAAAGATTCGTATTTTTGAAAAAAGAATTGAGTTAAGCTTAATTTCGCAAAAAAACTGACGTACCAACATAAAATTCGTTGCTTTTATCTCTCTTGCCCATTATTCCGATGTGTTGCCATGGATCGTCACCAAGCCTACCTTTGTAAATCCTCTTCTTGCTGAGGAGTCTACAATATGCCCTGGATGCCCCTTGACGGGGGCGGGACGGGGTTAAGCTTATTGTAGACTCACATCAATTGATACTAAAACCTTAACAGCATAAGGAACGCTTTTATTGTTAATGGTATTTTTAGATATATTTTAAACCATATGTTAACCCTTCAAATCTGAAACTCGCATTGGATGATAGAGATAGTAGAATTTCAACGATATTTTCCTTTTGTTCCTTCATTTAATTTCAAAACGGGGGATAAATGAAGAAATTTTGATTAAAACACACACAATGCTAACATTTTTGAATGGAATTTGCAATCCCACACAAATGAAATTAGTACAATAGCCCATGGAATTTAATTATATATTAAATGTTCAGTGTGTCACTTAGCTGAGTAATTCCTCCAACAAAGAGCTTTTTGATTTTTATATCAATGCTTGTTTACTTCACTATGCTTCATTTTATTTCTTCAATTTTTTTATTTATTTTTCTCGTTCTTTTTTATATTAGAAAATATAGTGTTTTTTTTTTTTTTTTTTTTTTTTTTTTTTTTTTTTGTTTTTTGTTTTGTTAAATATGATACTATATTTGCTCTATAATAATATGTTAAGGACAAGCATTAACATTAAACTGGGATCTTCAAAATTCTAGCCAAGGTTCAAATCTAATTCACTTACATCTCCAATCTGGTTTAAAAATGCGGTTCAATCACATTTTATTTGAATCCTGTTTAAAAAGTTTTTAACGCTAATAGATTTATAAAATAACCAACACATTATCCGATACACATATTTCTACTTTTGATTACCTCTATGAAATTTCTACTTTCAAAAATTTTCCACAGAGTGACTTTTTCTAGCACCTCGCGTTATAAATAACTTATTTGCTGGATCCTTCCAAAACAAAAAATTGTGCAAAATTCAAAAATACAGTATGACAATGTGAGCAAGCTCGTGAGAAAACTATTAAAAATACTCAAATATCGATTATCTCTAAATTTCTTAGAAGGAGGACAAAAGTCGCAACGTACATTGAAAACTGTTACGAGTTTGAAAACCGCAAAAACCGAGCAATTTTTGATACCTTTCTAAACCTGCGAGAGAAGAGACCATTTTCCCCTAAATTGCGCTTTTTTCTTACTAGTTTTTTTTAACTGAACATAATGGAGAAGGCAGTGGGCTCTTAGGACGACCAGTTTCAAACCCCTAACAAAATATATATTTATTTTTCGAAGAATTCAATTATATTTTCTTTAAGAAAACGTGCTTTCCACTCAGATTTTTAATTAATAAAAATCACCATTCACGGGATTAAATGTCTTGGAGGAAAATTAAATACTTTTTTTTTAATTAAATCATAAATAATTTACTAAACATTGTAATATTTTTAGGCACTTAGAATAAAGCCTTCATTTACCCTTAGAGAGAGTTCGCATTTTGATAAAACTTCTATGTCTGCATGAGCTGTGAGCTGAAGTTGTGTTTTATCTTGAGTAGCTCCTTGGACGGTGGTTACTGCTGTAGTTTCATAATCATACGTATAAGTACTACCTGGCTTTAGTTGAAAGTCGCTTTCGTCTGAAAAAATAAGGTAAGATACATATTTAATCCGAAAACCAGTTTTAATGCATGAACAAATTTATAAACTTAAAGCCAATAAGACTCTGAGTTTTTAAAATATACTTTCCTTCATAGATTAGAATTTTACAAATTAAACATTGGTCGTCAAAAATGTTTAAACAAATTAGGATTATTGTAAACGTAAATAAATTTTTCGCTTTGGCAAATAACTAAATTGAATTTACAGGTATACAAATGATTTGAACTAAAGCTCAAAGCGTTAAAATTTTTCGATTAACATTGTATTTTTATGTTTTTTGAGTACATTTTGATTATAATATTTGACCAATATATTTTTCTATTAACAAAAGAATAGAACTGAAAGAACACTTTGACTTTTCCATGCATTACTACAGATATGAAAACTATCCTTTGAATGCTATAATTCGATTACAATTTTTAATTTTAGTATAATATGCTTTTTTTTTTACATAGTACATCCATTTTTAAAAACTAAAGCATTAAATTTCCCGAACTATTTTATATTTGAATACTTCAGTATTTGTTATTTATAATTTTTTTGAAATTACTTCAAGAAGTACTTAAGGTAACGTCATACAAATAAAAGAGCAATGTTAATGAAAATGATTTTTCCTTTTATCGTCAATGATATTAATGGGAAAAATATTTAAATTTGTAAAAATATTCATCAAATATTTATGAGTTATATTAAATTGAGTTAAATTTTTCCGTATTTTTGGAATATATATATAAAAATTTATATAAAATGATATAAATGTGGATTAAGCAATCGAAGAAAAAGAAAAAAGTTATAACAAAATTGTCTGGAATTAACCATACCAATAGATCAGCCTAGCTAGTTTGTTATTTTTTTCAACCACACTGTAAAAAATTCCAGATAAAATTCCAGTAAAAAATATCTGCACTCAAAGTAGTATTTTTTACCATAAAATCCATTTTTATTGTAAAATTTTACAAAACAAAACATCTGCTATACCCGAAATTTAGCAGTAATACTTACTGTTAAATCAATGAATCACTGTAATCAAATAAATATTATTATAAATTTACGGAGTATTGAATTTTGCAATAAAATGGATTTTAAGGAGGCTACTTTCAGAGTACCAGTGCATTTTCTACCGTAATTTATCTGGAATATTATACAGTGCAACGGGAATGTTTAAAGTTTTTCATGATATAAATTTAAATGATTTCCATGTTCTTTCTATCAAAATTCTGCGCAATTGCTACTATTCCTTTATAATAAACTGTATTTGCTTATTTCCTCCTTTTTAAAATGTAATAGTGATAATTTAATAATGATAGAGCATAAATATCGTAGTATAAACAACGCTTAAAAGTTAAGTTTGCCACGATCATAGAAATGATCTTATATATCAAAAAAAGAAAATACGTAATCTTTACAGTGGCCAAAAATATTAATATGCTTTAAATTCTCAAATGGAGTAAACTAATGAAAACATAAATAAGAATATTTAGCAATTCTTACCTGAACAGTACCTTGCACACTGACTTTTTTGAGAAACTGGAACTAGGGAAAAAATGCAACATGTATAAAATTTATAAAAAAAAAAAATTTATATGAAATAGAGTTGTTAATCTTGCAAAACAGTATTTTTTTAAACCTTATATATGAAGCTCATACATTCATCACTTTAACTTAAAAATTTATAGTTATATTTTTTTAAAAGATTATTCTAGTTTAAACTTGGATAAATAGATACATGAAGCAACAAATCAAAGTTTTGTACAGTAATAGTCATGAAAGGCAGATTGATTCGACAAGTATCTAGATTTCTCAAACTATTGTATGTTGCTTCCAATATAGAATTTTAAACATAGAAGAGGAATGATACTTAAGCTAACAAATTAAGTCTCTTTTGTGAACTAATGGTGAACAATGAATATTTAGCCGTATTAAAGAGTAGACACGACTATAAAACTTGCACATGATTTAATTCCCATATTTTTTAAAAAAGATTTGCAGACCAATCTGCATTTAAAACTTGATGTAAAAAAGAAATATTAAAAAACTAAATTCTAATAAACGACAAATCTACATAAATTATTTTCAAATTCTAAAATTTCCACGCAGCCCATACCAAAAATAAGATACTTTGGAATTTTCAGAATTTAGAATATGTTTGAATACTCGAAATTAAAGTTTCGTTAGAAATATGAATAACTTTTATCATATTTAAGTTAGAAATGTATAGTAGAACAGAATGTTCGAATTTTTTCATAAAGGACATAATATAGCAACAAATATTCTAAATGAGATGAATTCATAGCGTAATATATGCTATTAAAAAATTAGCGAAAAAATTATTGTAAATACATAATGGAGTTATAAGAATAAGTATTAAATTTTTGCTAAATATTTAAATAAAATCACTTAATTTTAAAAACTCTTTTTCTCACACAGAGAAACTAAATTTGTTAAGACTTCGTTTTTTTCTGATTTTTTTTAAAGATATCACCACTGATATACTGCCAAAACTGAGCAAGTCAAATGCGTAGATACAACTCGAATAAACTTTAGATTAATCAAAATACACTTTAAGCAGTTAAAAATACAACAATATTGAAAAGAAAAGTATTTTTAATCTTTATGTTACTCTTTAAAAAATCAATATTTTTAAATGTCCCTTTAATCGTAAGAACTCTGTGGTTTAACTTTATTTTACATGTAACTTTACGTTACATGATACTTTGCAGCACGAAATCTATTTGGCAAAGAAACAAAAAACTACAAGATTATGTAAAAATAAGTACCTGAACAGAAAGTACAATGAAATAAAAAAAATTACAATCGATAATTAATTAGAGAAAAATTAACTGTTAAACTTGTTGTAAAAAATACCATGCGAACCAATTTGCAAACCACAGAGTTAAAGTATTACATGAGGAAAGGACCATATTTATTTATATACTTAACATGCGTTTTATTATTTTTATTTTTCAAAATTCCAATTTTGTAATTTTAAGTGTTTTATTTTTCATGAATTTTTCTTCCTTTCATTTTTTTACGTGGCATTTTGTTTTTTGTGTCAAATCTATGATATTTTAAATTGAAAATTATGCACGGGAAGAAAAATTTACAAGGAATGGGATGGTATAAAAAAATTAACTTTTAATTACTAGTTCGAGAATTATTTCCTGCTAAATTTGTACTATAAGTCACCATGCAACTGATCTGCTGTCCACAGCAATGAAAATACGCGGTTCATATTCGACGTGCTGAAAGAGCTATTTTAATTGGTTAACTTAACAATAACTTTTTTTCTCAAAATTTCATTTTGTTTGAAAATAATTTGAATTTACACTTTTTCGTAATTTATTTTAGTTTCTTGCTTAAAAATGATTTTCCCCTTTTTGTAGAAAAAATTATTCTTCTTACTCGAGATCTTTATTTTATAAGCTCGTCATTGAGTTGATTTTAAAAGTAACAAAAAAAAAAACAGAGGAAGAAAGAGATTAGATGCTTTTAGATCTGAATTTAAACATATATATTGAAATTTATAAAATGAAAAAACTTCTCAATTCAGGAAATCATTCATTTCTTTACAATTAATGAGAAAATGTTCTTATTTAAAACTATAGTTATTTTGGTTCTTTTGTTAGAAAACATTTACTTCAAAGAAATGAAACAAATGAAAACTAATAATGAGAGTTAGTGAAAAAAGCGAGCAGGGGATGCGTCTCTTAGTCTTATAAGAGAATTAAAATTTCCTTAGACTTAAGAAAAATATAATTAATAATCTCTACTTTCAAGATTATAAAATATATAGTCACGCAATCAGTATTAATATTTTAAAAGTCTCCACCACACTTGAGAACTCAATGTAAATATTCATATATTTGTGAAATTTGTAGTTTTATTTCAACATTAATTTACTATTTATTATTACTACTGACTTACTATTTATTATTATCTGACAAAGAATATGGGATCTACCGTTACATAATAAATATTGTATGAAATTTACGGTGAATATTCAGTTATATTCACCTTTGCTATGTTCTGAGAAAATAGTGCACAGTTAGAATTTTCATTCTAAAATTATGGTGTAGTAACCGGAAGCAGTCTGTCCATCCAAATTAACCGCTAAGTTTAAAATTTTTTTTTTTTTTTTTTTTTTTTTTTAACCTTTACGGGTTTGAAACCGTTTACAAATCATGAATGCAAACCTATACAGTTTTTTTTAACGATTTACAAATAGCATGGTTTTAAAGCACTAAATGAGAAATTTACACGGATTTAGATCTAGGCTTTCTGTTAGGCATTTGGGTTAGGCTGTGGCTTATTAAAGGGAAATATTGTGATGTCAACGCTGCGACTCGAACTCTCGCTCTGCCGGTAATGAGATTGACAGAGCAAACCCTCTCGGCTATAGCATGTAACCAGCTGCTTCATCAGGTGAGCTCAGTTGCTACGATAAATCTCTGGTGGTTTAATATTAGGAGAAAGCACTTAATTAACGGTTTGTTCTCATAGTTAATAGTTTGAATACCAACTTATTTACGGTTATTTGACTGTTTATTCTGTTCCGTTTTGTTTTTGCTTTTGTTTGTAAAATAACAATTAAATAAATTATTATTTAACCAGACATTTATGACATTGTGATTTTGCCTAGTGAAATTTTTTCAAACTGAAGATCTCCAGAAAAAGCTAGTTGACCACTTACTGCACTAATAACACTGCTCATTACAACTATATATGAAAATTGCATAAATGCTCAAAATTAATTTTATCGTAAACATTTTGCCTATTCTGAAACTTCAAGTTATGCTGACTTGGAATAGTTAATAACTTTAAAGCATGAAAATTGAGTAAACAAAACTGAATTATTTTTGTCATTAATAATCGGAGTTTCACTTAATATCATGCAATCATATTCATTTAAGGGATATATCCTAAAAACGGTTAGATCTTAGCACAGAATAATATTTTAAGTTATGAAACCTGACACTAAATTTTACTCTACTCTAAATAAACATGAATTTTTTCGATGGATTCGAATTTTCAAGATGGAAAATTCAATTTTTCCTTTGCATTTTTCCGGAAATAACCTAATTTTAGTACAACTGAAAAAACATTTAAAACATTTAAACATTTGAAAAAAACATTTAAAGTTTAAAATGTTTAAAGTAAAATTATTTCTACAAAAAAAGAAAAGAAATGATGAATAAGAATAAATGATGATAATTTAAAATTCTAGTTCCATAAAATAGGAATGAGTACGTAACACTTCAGAATTATGTTAAACCGTCTCAGGGTCAACTTTAACTTATTGTTACTAATTGCTGCACTGTTAGAAATTTCTCTAGAAAATGATCAGATAATGCTTTATTTAAGTGTTATTCTTTCATATTCAACTAAAACGGTCAAATAACCATAAAAAGATGGCATGCACCGTTAAATGTGAGAATATTGTTTCTTGACTATTTTCCTCCAATACAACTAAATCTTTATGTGCGACAATTAGACTCATAGCCAATGAGAATCGAAAGCACGTTCTTCGAAAGGAAAGATATAAGGATAACGAATTCATATTTTTTTTCTATCCTCTTATACCTAATACAAGAGCGGATACCTAATAATTTTATACACAGCTTATACACTTTAGCTTATACTTACTGATGGGAACATGCTTTCGCCGTGACTAATCTGCCAATCTCGTAACCGGCTAAACGGAATTTCAAATTCCGGCGTTGACACCCAAAATAGTTTCTCCATTCTTTTTACACATGAGGATTTTCCAGTTTTCTGTACTCCTTAATTGGTGATCCAGAACAATTGGAATGCGAAACTCTCATTCACGCATTGATAACAGCCCCACAGAGCTGTCTAGTACAAAAAAGTCTAGTATTCCCCTGCTCTCACGGTAGGTGACATTACTAAATAAGCCCCATTCTATGGTTTACTTGACAAAACTGAGCCATAACCAAAATCTAAAGTACATTACTTATCAAAATGGCTCACATAACCTGACTCAGAAGTAGATCCAATGTCCAGTTAAATTTTATTTCGTGGTTTTGAAACTATACTAGCTGTAAATGGTTACAAAGCCGTATAGTTCTGTATTCATGATTTTTTAACCATACCAGTTGTAAATGGTTTTAAACTCGTAAAGGTAAAATAAATTTCATAACCGTAAACTTTTCGATTAATTGGATTCAGACTGATGCAGGTTCTTTTACCACAGTTTAAAAAATATTTTAACAATGTGATTTTATTAATACTTATAAGGATATACAATAAATTAAAGAACTGCTATTTTGTGAAGAGAAAAAAAAAAAACTTTTTTCACTTTTTCACAATCAATTTGCACAATATAGTAAGAATTAAAATTTTTGAGTAATGCCTTATCGCCATAGTTTAAGTATAAAAAATTGATTTCGTGTATTAAAGAGAAAAAAAAAAGGAATACGTTTTCGTGCCTGATTTTTTAAATTAAAATATCGTTTGAACTAACTAACTAACAATACAACAACTATAATACTGTTTAAAGGCCTAGTCCTTGAACCATTAAAAACTGGATCTTAGTGCATAACCTGATAAAATCAAAATTTATTCTGGTTGTTTTCTTTTAATTTTGTACATTGTTCATGTTGTGTTTTAAATTAAATAGAAAACTCCAAACATTTCATATGTAGTTATAAACACAATAATTAAATTGAAGCCATTATGTGGTGGTTAATGTGGTTTCTTTTGAGAATTTTTTTTACTGATTGAAGAGAAGATTTTTAATTTATATAACTTTATTTTTAAATGTAGGCAAGAGTATTAAACATTTTATTCATTAATGTAGTTATTCCATACACAAACACTCTTAATTTTTTATATACATTTTTGAATTATTTTTTATTATCTTTTTAAGGATATGGCTTTATGCTTTTATGTTAGACAAAATGGCCTACTCAGCCAACTCTCAGCCAAATAACCAAATAATACGATTTCACATTAATTCTTGATTTGAAAAACTCACTTTGAATATATTTATTTTTAAATATTTTTTACTTCCTTAAATTACCATTTTAATGTAAATGAACAAAATACAAGGCGTGATTCCAACTTAGTGTGTATTAAAATATGCATGAAACTATGGGCTTACTGTGTGCTTAAATTAAATTAACAGAGATGTGAAAAAAAATTAGCAGAACCAAACTTAAAGTAATAAAACTTATTTTAGATAAGATTTTAGTTAAGACTTTGTGTGTAAATCAAAGTAGTTTCAAAACAGGAGATGGGGTTTATATTTCCTATTAAATATAGCTTTGAAAAATAAAAGATTATACCATTACCATTGCAAAATAAAAGGTTATCAAAAAGACAAATTCAATTATTTAAGAAATATTTACTATATAATAAAAATACTGCTTGAATAATCTTATTAAAACAGAAAAAAAGCAGTAGGTAGTGAATATTTCTTCAAAACTATAAGTAAATTTCCTTTAATTTATTTTGTTTATTTAAAAGAAAATTTAATTTCACTTTATTTGTATAATTTATTTAAATATATTAGTTAATATATTGCGTTAAATATGCTTTTAGAAGCAAATTCTAAGTTTATATGGGATATAGTATTAATTTTGAAAAAATAATGGTAAAATATGCATAACAGTTTGTATTAGTTTGCCATAATTGAAGTATTATAAAGCACATTACACTCTTTTTCAACAATTTTTTTACATAGCAACAGCAATAAAGATAATAAAAATTTAAGATTTTATTTTAATTCAATTTAGATCATTTAAAATTTAAATTTTTGTAGAAAAATTGTTCCTACAGGCAAGACCAAGGCTTTATATACCTTTTATTTGTAAGAGTAAAGGCAAGAAAAAAAAATTATTAACTCAAAGCATTTTGATACGTTTAACCTTGTGTGCTGATACGATTACTTAAGAAAATCCTAAACATTATAATTTATTAAATAAGCGCATGAATTTAATTTGTGAAAAATGATTGCCAAATAAATTTAGGTGACGAAAAAATGTAAATCTTTTCTTTTCTAACTGACAAGTAAACATAACCAAAGTTGAAACCAAAAATTTCAAAATGCAAAGTAATATATGAGTACTATAATGAACGACCAAAATTTTCAGAAGTTAGAATTATAATGAAGATTTGACTTATGTAACGATAAAAACTAATACTGAAATGTAAAAAAGTCGTTGAAACTAATTAAATATTAAAACTTAATATTTGATCACATAAATGTAACTGTTAACCATATTTATAATACCCGAATAATTTTTACTCAGTGCAACTAAAATATTATTAAATTTTGATTTCAAAATCAGCTTGATGTCTTAAACCGTGTTCAAAATTCAATGATATTCAGTAATAAATGTTTTATTAAGTACCATCGAAACATAATAATGTAAGTTTGAAACTTATAAATCACTTATAAGAAGCCAAACTTGTATTGAAATAGTACTATTGAACAATTTCTCAATATTTTATCTGAAGAAATTTTAATTAACTTAAATATATTTAATAAACTTCAGAAAGTATAATGTTATATTTTTTATAATTGATAAAATTATCAAGAAACTGTTTAAAATAACATTTTGCAAACTAAAAAAGTCCTTATTTAAAAGCCTACGGAAAATAATGTAACATTTTATCTTTTATGGCTTAAAGCATCAGGCTTTAGCGTTCAGGTTTTATGGCTTTACTTTTTTTTTAAAAGTATCAATTATAACATGTTATTTTATTAATTTCTTTAACTTTTTAGTATAAATAAATATGTGTAAAACATTTATCCTACCTGCAACTGTACTGGCGACGAAGCCGCATAAAAGCAAAAGCTTTCGGAGGGATGCCATAGAAGAAATAGGTAATAATTCACTTCAACTGCATGCCTCAGAAAAATCGCTGTTTGTTCCACTCGTAATGGCAGCGAAAGATAGAATACTTGTCCTTCTGCCTAACTAGATGTGATTTTATGGGTGAAATTCTGAGATCAAGAGTCCACTCATAGATTCGGACTGTATTTTCGCAATATTTGACCTCCGATAGATGTAGATCTGCCTTCATCAGCAAATTGATAAGATTAACTCTCCCCCAATACCCGCAAATCTTTCATCCTGTGAAAAAAGGTCTCCGAGGACTTTATGAACGAAATGTTTTTAAAGTAACGGGACTTAACTATGAATTTTATGAGTTACATTGGAGGCCATGTTTGTTTAGTTTTAAGATGTCAAGTTTATTGTTTATTTATTTGTTTGTTTTAAAGTCAGTATGATAAAGAACCAGCAACTTTCTGCATAGTTTAATCCGGAACATTCCTTTTGTGAAGTTTGATCAGATTTTGTTTTAAGTTCAATAAAAACTCTGATACAGATATTAACACACATAAAACTTTTGAATCAAAATAAGTTTTCTTACAATAATGTTATATTTTTTATGCATCAAATTGCAAAATTTATATTAACACAAACTGAATAAATATTTTCGAACGCGTAATGAAATATATAAAATCTTTTGAGTTCAGAATAGAAACATAGAGTTCAGTCTGTAATTTTCAAAAAATTACTTCTTTCACTTCTTTAAAGCTAATCTTTTCAAACATATTTCCACTTTTTATTATTTTTTTAATGATATAAAATGTTTTATTAGAAAACAAAAAAAAAAAATGTTTTTTTAAAAAAATTATCACGTATTAAATAAGTATTCAATAGGCAAGCATGAGTCCCATGATTCAAAACACCTTAATTCTTATCCCTTCTTTTTTCATTTATTATTATCTGTGTTTGACTTAATTTCAGATATGGTTTAATTTTTAATACTTAAGCCTTTTACGTTTACTATCTCAGTCGAGTTGATTTTGCTTCTAGTGCTATTAAACTTTGCATTCAATCAATCAACCATAATAGGTTAAACTTTTTTAAATAATTTATATGTATATTTCAATGGCATAAATTTAAATTGCATATTTTAAAGAATTCGCAGAGAATAAAAATATGCGAAATTATTGCCCTGTATGGTATTGATATTTCTGGTAAAAAAAACTATATATATATGTATATATATATATATAAATATATATATATATATATATATATATATATATATATATATATATATATATATATATATATATATATATATATATATATGCATGCTTAATTGCATAATTATAAATCAATTTAATCTGAAATTTAAATTAATATTTTTTTCATACTTACTTTAAAAGAAATAGTAATTTATTACTATTTCTTAATACGAAATAAGACAATTATCTTATTTTAAATAAAAAAGAACATTTCCCATTGCATATAACAAAGCATATCTGCTTAAAATACCTTAAAAAGCATGTGTAACATTAATTCCAAACGCCCTTAGAAAATCTATCTAAATTTGAATTTCAGATGTAAAATTCTGTTTTGCGCGTGTTCCAATTTTGAAGACAGAACTGACTTTGATCAAGGGTTCAAATTTTCAAAAATTACATTTTTTTATTTTTTTATTTTTGAAATATAATGAAGAAATTCAAATTTATGTTGTTATGATACATTTTTACAAGTTACTCATAAACTGCAGATACAGTGCATAAAATAAAGATAATTTCAATAACTTTTGTTTTAATGATCGAGTTCTTATGAACTAAACCCCAATCCTAAGTGTTCAAATATACTAATTAATACGTGTTAACAATTAATTAAGTTACAGAATCTGATTAAAGTACATATTTTCCCCAAATCAACACACGGGTTTGACAGTTTTAAAATATTGATCTTTAAATATGGTAGGCAACAACAATCAGGAAAATATGGACTGAATAGTTTTGTCAGTTGAGCAGCCGAAAGTTTGGGTACCTTAATGTTAATTTTACTGTTTTCATATTTTGTTATATCTCATGAAGTTATAAGCGAAACAAAAACGTTTCGCACACAATTTTAAAACTCACTCACCCATTTTTGCACTATTTTCAACTATGTAATTTTAATATAAAATTGGAGAAAAATTGGTCAAATGGTTTTTGATTTATTAGGTTTCAAAAATTGCATTTATTAGCTTTCATTCTACAAGAACTGATTTCATTCAAATTTTGCATTTTGTTATTTAAAATATATAACAGATTGCTATTTTTTCGACACTTATAGTACTTAAAATCTACTACTGTATTGAATTGCACTTGAATAAATTAATTTTAAAATTGGGGTAAATTGTACCATCGCGGAAATTTCATATGCAAACAAATGCAATGCACTTACACTTAATCCAATTTAACATTTTGATATAAATTATTTTTTATGTATTTTAACGTACTTATCAAGATCCACTATTCTGCATATAAAAAACCCCAAACAAATTTAATTGAATCTTCTTTTTTTAATAAAAAAGGAAGATTCAATTAAATTTGTCTACCATTAGCAAGAATTGAACATGCTAAACTTTTAATTTATCACATACGTCAAATTTAAAATATGCTCTCATTTCTCATGGACAGTATTATACTATTACGTATATCAATGTGTTTCTTATAATTTGTAATTGAAACTTTTAAAAAATATTAATGTCTATAATAACAGTAATTTGGCAAAGAAAATTAGAACTAAAATCACGTGTAGTGATAAGGAATTTCAATAAGCCACTAAAATATTTCTGCCATTTACCAACTTTTGATGATTCAGTCTGAAAGTCATATCATTATTTTAATAAGTAACCGCAATTAAGAAAAACTAAAAAAAGTATAATAACTTAAGCATGGAATAGCAAATAAACACGTCAAAATCGATATTGTATGTAGTTACTTTTTACTTGAAGTAAAAGAAGTAATTAACGAAATTAATTCATAATTGATGATACATAAAAATGAACTCTTAATAAATGAAAACTTATAGTCTCAAACTACTGTTCAGTTCAAGTCAAAAGTCATGTTTACAATTTATATCTGAAAACAGAAAAAGGTCAAAATTCAAATGGATAAGATTAAGGGTTTGTTTACTCTTTTAAATTGTAATGAAAGTGTTTACACTGCGAAAAGTCTTTGTTTTGTCTTATTTACTTCTGTTACTAACAATAATGAGAGATTCTTTTTATTAAAATAAATAACTAATAAACGCTAAGTTAAAAAATATTTTAATATATAGTTTAAGTAGATTTATTGCATAAATCAGTATACATATTAATGTATATAGCAATATTCAAAATTCATTCAAAATTTTTGGAAATGAACACAGCGGAATAAACTGATTGTATCATTTAATGGGTATAGTATGGGTAATATTATTATTAACAATTAATAATAAAATATACATATTGCATTTGTAAGGTTTTTTTGTGAAACATTAAATTATTTAATTATTTTATATGAAGCATGAATTTTTTTTAATGGTAAAAAACATCTGATGAGACAAAAAATGAATCATGAAAATTATTCTCTCATAGGTATGTATATAAAAAAGCAATCATAATGTTATCTTTTTTTTAAAAAAAGAAAAGTGTGTATACTACTGTGATGAAAAAGTATTTGGAATGTTAATATAAAGCTAAAGAAATCAATTTATTTCGTCAAAATTTATTTTATCACACTCTAATTACTCTCCTCCTACTTTTTTTGTTGCATCTGCCAATGTTTTATCCAATCGTTAAAGCAAGCCTATATAGAGTTTTAGTGAACGCTATTCAAAGTTCGTAGTAAATTTTCTTTAAGGCTTAATGGACTCAAATAAATGGACTAACTACGAAGAGAGAATTTCAAATATATTTTTTTTTAATTGGCGGGTACTTGGGACTATTGTCCATTGGCCTCAGAAAGTGCCAGAACTGCTAACTCTCTTTTCGTTACCCAGTGGGCACCTGTGGCGAAGTCACGGCGGTGGAGCAGCGGCGCCCACCTCACAATACCACAACCCGGTCACATTCACGCATTCATACACAAAGGATAAAGGACATAGAACACAGATAGAGAGAAAGAAACATCTGTGCCTTGCCCGGGATTCGAACCCAGAACCTTGCTGGTGCAAGGACAGTTCCCTGCCCCTACACAGGCCGGTCGGCGAATTTCAAATATGATAGTTGTGGGAAAAAGTCACTTCGTGCCTTATTAAGAGAATACAGTACTTGTTAGGGGCGTATTTGTTGAATGATTTGACAAAAATTACCTAATAATGAATGCAGTGTGAAATGCCACGTTATCTTGGGATTAGTTTTCTAGCTTTCAGTCCTTTAACGACGAATCTAAACACGCAAAAGTTACAAAATCATTCAATTATAGTCTAGATTGGCAGTCTGGCCCATCTGCAAAGTAATAATTATAATACACAGCTTCGTTTTCAAACACAACATCGAGGCAACCCAAGAAAATAGTAAGCATTACCTTAAATTTTGTGCGATAACTTTGACGTAGTCTCTTTAATCTTGCAGCAAAATTACTTCACTAGTAGTGCAAATAAGTATAGGGGGCAAAAGTACAGTGCACCAAAAAAAAAAAAAACGGACCACCTTGAATAACTTTTGATCTAATGATCGAATCTTCACGTTCTAGGACTCAATTTAATGGTCCGAAGGAGTTACCTCAAATACATTAATTAATTAGTGCAGACGATATTTTACACAAAATTGACACAAAAACGTATTTTATCTAAATAAACATATATATTTTTTCATTAGTTTCAGATTTCTAAAATCCCAAATATAAGGGGTCGCCGCGATCTCAGAAATATGGTTCCCATAGTATGGTCAGGAGATCGATCCAAAATTTTTATCCCATAATATTACTTTTATTTTTTGCGCATTTCAGCATATCTCGAGAGAATTTAAATGAATTGAAATATTTTTGCACACGATTATAAAATTTGCTTATCTAAAGATAATTCCATGAAAAAAATTAGTTTTAATAAATACTTATTATGTTTAATTATTTTATTTAAAATTGCTAAAAAATACTTTACATTTTTCTTTAAAATAGCACTCTGATAATTTTTTTTTCATTTACTTCTTGCCCTGAGACAAAAAGTATTGTAAAAACTACCAGAATATGGTGAAATTTACCGTATTTCGGGCATTATGGGAACACCAACAATCTTGATAATTTTTGCCAAAGCACTTTGGTAATGACTTCGATAAAATTAATTAAAATATTGTCTAATAATATGTGATAAAATTTAGGAAATGTAAAAAAATTTGATAAACATATCATGATACCGTAGGTAGAGCATGTCATAAAAATTTATTCTGAAAAATTTACTTTTCAGTTTCTTATTTTTTACTAAATGTGTGGTAATAAAAACTTCAATTCTAAAAAAACCAGAATTACCTTAAACCGTTTCAATATGAACTGAAAAATTACTCTTTGGAAGAAAATGTTTTGTTGCATTTATATGCAAATACTTGATCTTGCTTAATATGGGTGTAAAGATTTCAAATCTGTAATTAGATTTGATCCTAAAGCTACAGATTTGATTGTAAATGACTCTTTCAGTTTATTTATTGTCGAAATGTACAAGCTTAAAAACGTTGCATGTAACAAGGATTAACAAATTTCTAAGAGAGTTAAGGCACATAATCAGGATTATTGTTGCATGCCCGGAAACGTCATAGTATGCGGCTATGGACATTTCCCTATTACAAACTGTTCAGAAGCACACGAAAAAATAGTTCATAATTAAGAAGCGCCCCTAGTGACGTTTGACGACATAATTTTCTGTGTAATTTTTTCTCCTTTTGTCACAACATTTACGTGACCCCCCTTTTATATATGACGTTTTTAAACTTTAATATTTCAAAAGTAAATAGATTAAAAACATATTTTTGAAAGAAAAAAAAAACTATAGTTTGGAGAGAGAAACTGATTGCAGATTTGAAATCAGTGACGAGAAAGTATCCAAGATCCGTTAAAAACTTATGTAACAAAAAACAAAAAAAAAATTTCCCCAGTGTTATCAAATGAATGTTTTAAGTATCATATATTTTGTTTTTACTAAACAGAATTAGGATTTTTTCTTAACAGAAATGTCACTACTATACAATTCTGTACATTAATGAGATTAATGTAATTTTACCTTTTTTCTATGTTTAAGATCCTTATTATCTACCTGATATTTTTATTGTCTTTATTAACTCCATACTACTTTTAACACATAAAAATGTATTGTAGAGTATGTGTAAGTTTTAAATTAAATTTAAGCAAATTTTTTGTAAAATTTTGATGAGTGATGAACGATATCCTTCGAATTTGTAAAAAACTTAAATAAATGAAAGATTGAACTAGTTTATTGTGCAACTTAAACACTTGAAGATTTTAGTATACTTAAACTGTAATATGATTCAAGGTAAGAAAAAGAACCAAGATTTTGAGAGTGTTTTCAGAATTTCAGATGAAAAATGTAATTATGTGTATTTTTGTCTTTATATTTCAATAAAACAAAATCGCATATAATTATATAATTAAAATAAATTATGCATTTCAAAATAATATAATTTATTATGAATCTTGAAGTTTTTTTCTCAACGGAGTGAGTATAAAATTCTACACATTTCATTACTTGATTTTCAAGTCTGCGAAACAAAAGCAAATTCACTATCTGTCATTTCAAAGAGCCGAGTTTCTTGAGAGTTTGCTTGTTTTCATAATTTCACATAAAAATTACAATTATGTGCATTTTTGTCTTTATATTTCAATAAAACAAAATCGCATATAATTACATTACTTGTGCATTTTAAACTAATAATAATATAATAGTTACTTTTCAAATGGAATAAGTATAAAATTCTATCCATCTTATTACTTGAATTTCAAGTTAATTTCGTCTGCGAAAGTTAAATAAATAAGTTATCTGTTGTCTCGGATTTAAATAAACAGATTCGCTAAATTCAACAACTTTGTAGATAAATGTGAAGGACTTAAATATTGGTTCTTCAGAAACTTGCTAAGCTTGCTGATTTCTTATAACGAGGTTTGTTTGATTTCTAAGAAAACCTAAACTGAATTTCTGAAGGTGTTGATAAGTCAAACTCAAACAACTTAAGATAGTTAATGAATTAAGTGTTTTATTTGCCGACAAAATTAAAACAGAGAATTTCTTTCATTAAACACAAAAAATATTAAAAATCAATCTTGTGATAAGCATATAATAATCTAAGCATAATTAATTGAGACAGAATAATGCCGTAATGAAAATATTAAAATTTATTTCGTTCAATAAATTAGTTACTTAACGGAAAAATCGTTAACTAACAATTTATATAACTTTGATTGCGCTATATTCTTGCATAACAGTTAAATAACCATAAATAAAAGTGGTATTTAAACTGTTAGCTGTGAGAAAAACCGTTTATTAACTACTTACTCCTAATACTGCTAAGCAACCAGAATTTTATCGCACCAACTAGACCCACTTAATGAAACCACTTAGTTCCTTGAAGATGAGTACATATTATAACCGAGAGGACTAATCTGTCAATCTCATGACCGACAAAATGGGGGTTCGAATCCCAGCGTTGACACTACAATATCTCCTCCATTCCCTTCTACACATGAACAGCTCCCTAATTTGTGAACCTCACTGTCAGAATTAGATAATCTAATTTACAAATAGATGGCAGCACCGTAAAGCTGCAAAACTATCTCTAATGTCCAGTAAAAGTTATTTTTTGCGATTTTGAAACCATGCTAATTGAAATTGTAAATGGTTAAAAACAGTTAGTTCTGTATTCATGGTTGTTTAACTATAATAGTTGTAAAAGGTTTTAAAACCGTAAGGGTAAAAAATGTGTTTCACTGTGAACTTTAACGTTAATTGGATGGACAGATTACTGCCGGTTATTTTACCATTATTTTAGAATGAAAATGTTAACAGGGTAAATTAAATTTAGGTTTCAGAAAATTTTTAAACATACTTATCTCTTTCTAGTTTATCGTGCACTTCTAGCTTTCATATATGTGGTTTGGATCCTCTCAAAATGAGTAATAGTTTTTGTATTATACCTAATGCTGTCACTTATTGGTGCAATTAATACACTTCATGTTTATTTTGAAATTAGGTACTTTCAGAAATTTTATTTTAGATTTGGTATAATTTAATAAATATAACTATAAATGAAATATAATCAAATTAAATCATAACAATACAGTCAAAAATTATATATCTGTAGTAAATTTTTTGTATGAATACATAATAATATAATTACAATACTTAGTAATTTATAATTACAATACTTTGTAAATTTTTTAAATAAATGTTTTTTCTTAAAATAGATGATTTTTTGAAAGGAAAATCAGCTGACAAACCGAATTTTAAATCAAGCTGACTCAAATAAATTAACCGTGCAATAAAGTATCTTCAACCTTTTGAAAGTTAGACTTTAAAACTCCCTAACTGTAACATAAATTATTATTATTAAGAGATAATATATTATAATAAATATTTTTTCCAAAATGGCTTTATTTTTAACAGATTTTTAATTATGATTAGAATTTTTTTTTATATTTATTATTATTCCTTACAAATTTGTTTTTAATTATTGCGTAGCACACACAGCCTTCAAAAAAATTTAACCTTCTTGCATAATTATTTTTTTTAAAAAAATGTCTTTGCTTACGTAAAATTTATTCAATGACTTGATTAAGAATTGATATAGAAAATGAAGAGTAATTGAGGAGTGAAAAATATGCGATAAGCTATAAAAGCTGTTTCATTAAGAGAACGTATATCTGTCAGCTAGAAACTACAAAGATATATCTAAGTAGGATAATAAATCAATTTTTATTCTTAGCATTGAACTGGTTTGATTTAAACACGGATAAACGTATGATTATATAATCATATTGTAATAATCAGAAAATTCACATTCATATCATTAGTTCACTGTAAAAAATGGTTTCTCGAAATCGGGCAATAATGTGTTGAAAGATCTGAGACAAATATAATCGATTTTGAAAACCGCATGTATACAATATTAAAATAGCATATACTCATTTTTGAGTAACATGCATTGTCTCAAAATGATGCAGCGGAAGAAAAGTGTGAGAGATGTTCATTGGCTGTCGGAGTGATTCGATTCAAGGACTCCTGACTTCATACTAGGACGCTTTAACCCGGATAGTTGCACACTACAGTCCGGACAAAGTTACAAAGCTTCACATAGGGCCGCCGCCAATAACATATCATGACGCTATGTCATACTGATTTCTCAATGGTACGAAGGATAGCAATTTTCTAAAAAATGGTCCTATAGTCAAAAGATCAGTAATCTTAATTTTACTTTTTTCTTCTTCAACCTTAATATAGATCTTAAAAACTCTTTAGCGAACACTGGGTGGCGAACACTGTATAAAACTTCCTAACTCTCCCTGGACTGGCGTGATAGGTATATCTGGGATGGATAGCGTAACCCATTGCGATCGAATGGTTCAAATCCTGCCGGCGACCAACGAACATACCTCATACTTTTCTCTCCACACATCACTTTTTAGAGAATGCATTTTGCTCAAAAATGAATGTAAGCTGATTTAGTTTGGGTTACACGGGGTTTCCAAATTTGATTATATCTGTTTCGGAGCTATTTTGGCACATTGTAGCTCAATTTGAAGGAATCCTTTTTTACTGCGTTGTTACGAAAAATTTTAAACTTTTGCAAAAATAAGAAAGAATAATTTTACAAAAAAATAAAAAGATATAAAATAAATGTTGAAAATATTATAACAGGCAGAGGACTAGTGCGAACATGAAGCTAATGTAGACAGATAAATTCTGTGTTTTACCATATTTTATAGTATTACTGTTCCATTTTTCAGAGATGAGTTTTTGAAGATAAAATATTACTCTTGACCATGCTTATTGCATATCTAAGTAGTCGTTGTTTACTGTCCTGTTCAAATTAACGAATACTAGGCTAACACTTATGGATGAATTTATGAGGTCATAGTGTAGACAAGTGGTCGGGAAGCAATTGTTTATGTGTATTGACACGTTTTGCTGTCCATAATCTATTAAACTTAGGAACTTCAAATTACGAATGTGCGTGAGAAAATGTTCAGGGGTACAATGAAATAAACAGATATAATATTCGACAACTAATTCAAAAATTATTAAATGTTAAACTTCTAGCAAAAAATACTGTGCAGAAGCTTTACACACCGCAAAATTCCAGACGTGCTGAAAAGGTCATATTTGTTTATGAACTAAGCAAGTGTTTCTGTTTCGATATTCCACCTTTTTTTTAAATTATTCAAATTTTTTTTTCGAGATTTTTTTAAAACTTTTTTCTATTTATGTTGCATTCTTTTTGCTGAGCAAAACCAAGAAGACTTAAAATTTGAAATAACGATTTAAGTAGTACAAAATTTTAACTTAACTTATAGTAAAAAATACCAAGCTCCAGCCTGCTTCTACGAAGTTGAAATTCACAGGCTGAAAGAACCATTTTTATTTGCAAACTTAATGCGAGTTATTTGAAAAATTCCTACTTCTTCGAAAGTTATTACAATTTTAAGTTTTTCGGTAATAAATTTAATCTAAGCTTTTTTTTCATTTGCTTTATTAACTATTTATCTATTATTGAAAAAAATTACTTTTCTATTTCGAGATATTTATTTTGTAAGTTGATATCAAAAGGAACAAAAAAAAGAGGGTGAGATTACATGTTTCAAGATATAAATATTAACATTAATATTACAATTTCTAAAAATAAGAATAAATAATACAAAAGAGACAAAACCGTTCCATATTTGAAAAGTCTTGTTACCGAGTATAATAACTTCTTTACTACTTATTTCTTCCCATCGATTCGCCAATCTGCATTACTTAGGCTATTTTTTTTTCAAGTAAAGGTGATGATTTTTCAAATTAAGGTAATCACTCAATATGATTATTATATTGACAAAATATTCCTACATAAACGTAATATACTTCGTTTTCGTGTAAAATATTGACTTTTGAGCAAAAAGGCGATGATGAATAATATAACATAATATGCAATAGACTCATAAGTGGAGCAAGGAGAGAGTAGAGACACCTTGTCATTTAAAATAAAAATAAAGATGTAAATTTTAATAAAAAAAAATTGTGTATAAAATTAAACTAGTTTTTAAACGAAAATACTAAGTAAAAAAAACTCTTTAGAATTACTTGCATTTTTTTTTTTTCAAAATTTTTAAACTGAATTTTTTCGGGATTTTTTCATTTATATTAAAACAAAGTAACAGCATTTACTATTGATTAGGTTGCACAGTGCAAAAAAATAAAAAGTGATCACCCTAAATTACTTTTGAACTAATTATAAGATTTTTACATACTAAACATCCATTATATTGATTTAAGAGTCTTAACTTAAAGATGCTACTTAGTTGGGGCAGGAGACATTTTATGTTATTAAATTTTACATCAAAACGTACATAAAAACGGTTACATAAAAACGGATTTTGGATTTTTGACCCTCTAATGAGGGGAACAATTTGGAAAATATGATCCTAATTGTTTTGCCAAGAAACCATTCAACAACTTGGACTCTTTAATTTTACTTTTTATATATTTTGCCATAGCTTCGAAATTTTTTATATTAAGACATTTTGCAAAAAATTATAAAATTCGTTTAACAAAAGAAAAAAAAAAATACAGTTTGTCCTCCCATTCTCTTAAACACTAAGGAGTTCAAAGTTTTTATTTTCATTGAACTCTGTTATAGCTGTCAATTTAGTTCTTGTCATAAACTTCAACGTACACCTCAGTTTGGAGTAAATAGAACCACTTAATCACTCAAATACACAAAAACCTTAAGGAATCGTAAGTTGAAACATATGGCCCTATATTGTTTAAATTTTGAAATGAAGCGCATGGAGCTAAGTAAACACCCAAATAAAATTGCAATTAATTCAAGACACACATATTGGAGTTAAAAATTTTATAATAAGCTGATTTTATTAAGAGATAAGCTGACCTAAATCTTTAATAACACTTAAACTAAGCTATATTATTAACACTAGGTTGCCTAAAGGAAGTCAGTTTGAATGCTTTTTCATTTGCAAAACATGTACAAGTAATAATGGATAAATTAATATTTTCTTTCCAAGTGAAGTGAATTTTTTTATTGTTAATATTTACTAATAACTTGCAATATAACTGTAAATATAAAAATATTAAAAATTAATTAAACAAATTTCTTTACATATTAGTTATTCTTTCACAATGTAGTCATTTTTACTGCTTTTGGGCAATATAGGTATATACTAAGTTTCAGTCTTTCTAGTGTTAAGGAAAATTAAGTAATAAATTAGAATATGATTTTAAACACTGCGTATTGCAGCTTTTGGTCTGTATTTTAATAGTAAGAAGAAAAATATAAAGTAAAAGCGCTTTTTTTTAAAATTCATAAGTGTAGCCAAGCAAGAAACCACTGCCAAAGAAAATTAGCTGTAGCCTATTGTTTGGTTACATTTATCATGATACAAAGAACATGTAATATTATTATTACATGGTCATATTACTGCATATCAATTGCGTGGACTCTTGCTTGGTTATATAATTTTATTATCAAATTTTATTCTTAATTTTCTCAATGAGCTAAAAAAAGTTGTTTAAAACTTTTACGTTAAGGTATGGAAGTTACGTATGTACGTAACGTATGTACGTTACGTAAGGTACGTACGATACGTAAGCTTCACCACACTGTATTTTTTAAGATTTAAAGTTTAATCCGGAAATGTCTTCGGAAATTTAAAAAAAAATATCTTAAAATAAGATTTTAGACTTCGATGAAAAGCATTTAAAGTAAACTACACATTTAAGATTTAAACTTATCATCTGATTTACATTTAAAGTATAATGTAAAAGGAATACTCTAAGAAAATTTTACAAACATGTTTTAAATGGGGCGTCGATTAAAATGTCTGAGTTATTTATGAATTTAAAATTTTGTATGACATCTTTAACCATATGTTTTCGATTCGTATTACAATGTAACTAAGTCGCTAAATAACGACAATAAAACGTGGATTATTTCTTGGTTGCATCATTTTATTATCAAATTTTATTCTTAATTTTCTCAATGAGTTAGAAAAAGTTGTTTAAAACTTTCACGTTAAGGTATGGAAGCTACGTATGTACGTTACGTAAGGTACGTACGATACGTAAGCTTCACCACACTGTATTTTTTAAGATTTAAAGTTTAATCCGGAAATGTCTTCGGAAATTTAAAAAAAAATTATTTAAAATAGGATTTTAGACTTAGATGAAAAGCATTTAAAGCAAACTACACAAAAAGTATTTTATGTGGACTTTATAAAAAAAGGTTTTGAGTTTGATTTTAAACTTCTTAAATGATTTCTAAATTTCTTTTATTTTAAATTTCTTAAATGAATTTTCGTTCTGAGTTACTTTTATTTTATTTGTCCATGTTATCTAAGAAATATATATCTGAAAACTCTGTTGCTCGGCTGTTTAAAAAAATTAACTCTTAACAGTCGAATCAGTTTCGATCATGTCCTAAACTATTGTAATCACATATGTTAGAAAGATAATTATGACGTTGGGTCTAGTCTATACCTTTGTTTAATATTTAAACTTTCATATAAAAAACATAAAATACTTCTGATGCTTTTATTTTAACTACTAAATGTTTTGAAGATAATATGGATATTCATTTAGAGTATTTTACACCATGACCACCAAATAAATGCTTCTTCACTTCTTTGCTTTCTGATTTAAGATTTTTATATTGTGGGTAACCCATGATTTTTTTTTAAATTAGAAATGTATGCATAAAGTTAAGAGTCCAAGTTCTGTAATAATTCAATAATTTCGATAATAAATTTTTGTAAATTAGAGCATATCTTAAATTGAAAATATCTTAGGTAGTTCTTTTATATTATTTTGAAACTACATTTCAAATGTAAAGTTATTTTGCTTTTTTATTAAAGTTATTCTACTTAAATTCTGATTTATTTAAAATTATTGTTTAAAACTTAACAATTTAACTAAAAGTTAAGCAGTCAAATATCCCTTTTTTTTAATTTTTTGCTGTCATAAAATTTGAAAACTTCTAAAATTAGGTCCAGTTCAACCATAACATTTCCAAAAATATATCATTGTTTTAGACGAATAGTATGTATCATTGTTGAGTTAGGCAACCCGGAGAATTTTATAATTTTTTTTTCGTTCCGAATAATGATATATGATGGATAAGTTCAGTGAACTTCTGCGGTGCGTTAACCCACACTTAAGAATTTAAAATCTTTTGGGGGTTATTTATCTGAAAGCCAAAAACCTTCTTTTCTTTTAGCTAATCATTTTTTGTCTCTAAGTCGTCAATATTTCGAAAAACAACTGATAAGATAACTTCAAATCTTAAGGTCAGCGAACAACTAATAGAAACTATTTTTTTTTCTCTTCTCTATACAATTTTAATCTTTACCGTGCGTGTAATGACCTGTCCGATACACTCGTGAAATGATCATGCGCCTCTTGCATTAATGCGGGTGCATGAATGAACCTAATCAAATGAAGATTTGGGTATCTTTTTTTTTAATGATAATGATATATTTTAAAATTATAAAATTAGTGATTCACGCTGAAAGATTTTGCTGCGCATTTCATTATATAAATATCCTTATAATTCAAGCAAGGTCAGAAAATGAAAAATCATGCAAGTGGTGTGTGCCTTAAGAGAACAGTTTTTTTCTTTCTTTCAGAACGAAATTTTTTAGAAGTTTATAAGTTTTTTTTCCTTAAGACTTTTTGTAATTAGAAAAATTATTCGCAATGTGAAATTATTTTATTAATATTTATGGCTCTTTATATTCAGAATTTAGTATACTAGTAATTTTTAACACAACCTAAAAGACAAAATGTCTACTCGATCAGATATTGGAATAAATTGGCCTTTGTGAATAACTTTTTGAATGATATTAAATCGCATTTGCTTTGAATCGTGATAAAATACAAAAATAAACAGTTTACAAAGGTACTCAAATGAAACACCCACCAGTCTCTGGGAATATTTTACGCTTGAGTTAGGGGCAAACTGAAAAAAATACAAAAACTACTCCACTATAGCCGAAATTTAAACCTATACTCCGTTGCAAGTTAAGAAAAGACCATTACGGCATAAAATTAAAGTAATCATTCGCGGGTGCATACAGTTCCGTTTTATTTCATTATCAAATTATAAAAATATGATTTCAAAACAATATAAAAGTTTCTTAAAGTTAAACACACGAGGCGGAAATTTAATTCGTGCTTATCTTTTACGGTATATATCATTGAATTATTAAAAAAAGGTTATCGTTCCGTAGTCTTACAAGAATCCTAGACTTGGCGACATATTTTGATAAAAAAGAAACGTTCTACGTTACAAGAGCATTTGATTTTATTGGATTATTGAAAATGGCATGGCTTATGCTGACAGGCTCTTAACAAATTAAATGTCAGATATAGAAATTTTACAATTGTTTCCTTGTAGAAGAAAATCATCTGCAAGAAACACTATTTATTATCCTTTCATCAGTTTCTTTAAATGCGAACAGAAAGACATATATTTGCTATGATTTTTAAGGTATAATTTTTATTAATTCTTAATACTTGTTAATTGATTATTATTGTTAATAACTGTTATTAATGTTTATAAGAAAACAAGCAAGAAAAGAGGCTATCCAACATCGTTTCAAGAGTTGACGATATTGATATATGCTCGTGGCCGGGAGCGTTGTATCCATTTGACGTACACTTAGATGCAAACAGGCTCTCTCCATAGAGATAATGGTTTTTTCTTAACTTGCAATAGAGTATGATTTATTTCGATGAGAAAAGTGTGCAAATAAAAATAATTTACATAAATAATAATATTTATTCTTATGAAAATTAATGAACTGACATTTAATTCCCAAACAGCAACTACTACTAAGTTTTAGAACTAGTAATAGTTTATTATAATCTACAATCATTACTAAATTTTAGTTATATCACCTACAATTAGAAATCATTAATTATCTTAAGCAAAAATATCGTTCAAATTCACTTCAAAATAAATAAGAAATGCATTGATTAATCTTACTACCATGATACCTTCTTGAACTGGTTTACATGATAATATGATTCAACTTAACTTTTAATTAAAGTTACAACAAATTTAACTTTGTATGCTTTTTACCGTAAAATCGATTTTTATCGTGAAATTTTACGGAACAAGGAATCTGATATTCCGTAATATTTACTGAACTATTTACTGTAAAATCACAGAATCACTTTTATCTATATACTTTTAATTCTCTAATGTGGCACCATAAACTCGGATATTTCTCGGTTGGCAACACTATAGTTATTATTCATTTGTTAAGTTGTCTTAGGAAATGTTGAAAAACTGGTTATGCGTTAAGTATTTATCTAAAATATATTTGTATTTTTACATAAATAAAATCTTAATTTCAAAGTAATTATTTAGATTTATTTTGGATCCTTTCTAAAATAGCTGTATAAATTTTAAACATAAATGGTTCTATGGTGCCGAATACTGACATACTAATTATTACAGACGGAGCTTACCTTTTTCAAGCAAAAGCACATATATATTATACAACACTCAAGTTATGGCTCAATAAAAGTATTAATGAAGGGCTAGTCATTAAACTTCACGTGCTGTACAAAATAATTTTTGTTTTAATTATAATTTAAAACAATTATAAATTCTTATTGATTACATCATTGGGTCACCAAAGATTGCTAGTAAAACAAATATTACTGTGAAAATAACGGTATAAAACTTTACAATAATAACTTTACATAAAAAATATATTTGATCGTAAAATGGATTTTACGAAGATTGCACACTACTGCCAGTAATTTTTATTGTAATCTGATTCAGATTTTTTTAAAGTGTCATACAAAGTTGAAGCAATTTTTCTGAGAGTCTATGTACTTTATAATAAATATGATGAGTTTATGTGTGTCTCTAGTTTATAACTCTAGAACCATTTGTTCTAGGTTCTCTAAACTTACATCCGGAAGTAAGAAGTAAATTTTGAGCTCGATTCTAAAATCGGTTTAAAAATTTCAATTAGTTTACTAGTTTGGCTGAAAAAAACTTTTTAAAAAATGAATTTTTCTACTAATTTTTACTGTGACCATAGCTATAAATTTGACTAAATGAAACTAAATATACCAATGCAATAGTGTGAAGAAGCACCAAAAAAAATCGAAATGAAAGTAGAACGTCAGTTTTATATCTATTATTCATTTATTTTATTGTTTTTGGTGCTTCTCACATTATAGTCCTGATATACTTTGCTTTGGCTGTATTAATACAATATTAGGAAGCTCTCTTTTTCGTGTGAACTGATGGCGAGATTATAGATTTTCCTTATTTTGTTTTCCGGTAGTTTAATTTTTTTCTTTTATTTTTTTTAAAAAAAATTTACGAATGTTTTTTTAATTGCTTTTCTATTTCTCTTTTAAAAATTCTTTACATTTTTTCCATGTTTTCTCTCTCTTTTTAACGCTATGTTATAACTCAAAGGTCAACGTGGATGGCATGGGAGGGCTACGTCATATAATAAGCGTTTTTAAGGTTATTTTAAATCAAGTGCTTATTTTTTTTATAATTGTACTTAATGTGTTTCTGAAAAACTAAATAATTTAAAATCAATGGTAACTGAAAAAAAAAAAATTACGCAATAAAGAGCAATATGAAGAAAAGATTTCGAAGGACCGTAAAAAAACTATTATGGATGTGAATGATACTTAAATAGCATTGATAATAGGTACTACTGGTATTGAAGCAATAAGTGTTGTTTTGATAGGTAACAATAGTACTAATATAGGTATTTAATATAAATACTGTGGTTACTGATTTTTTTCGCTTTCCTCCACCCGAAAGCAATAAGTGCGAGATAAAATTGCTTCATTATGGTAAATTTTGACTGTCCTGAATTGAGTTACTCAAGAACTCTACATGATACCTAGTACTATTGAATATAGTTATATCTTTATTTTGATGAGTTTTGATTTGATGATTGAATTTAAGCTACTTCTCAAATTGTATTTTGCTTATCTAATAACTTATAGTCACCGAAAAGGGTAGCGTGTAATATTAAATATAATCACATTTTGTAATAAACTAGCTTTTCTTATTTGTGTCTGTATATTCCTGTCAGCTTTGAGTATGATTCCGTAGAGTTGATTAATAATGATTTAATGATTATGTACTTCTCCTCCGTTACAGTAATTATGTCAATTGCTGAAGTTCTTTTTATTGCTTTACTTATTTTTATTTAGCGGTTTTTGGATATTTCAAATGCCAACTAAGTGTTACATTATTGTGATTTATTAATATTTCCTATTATTTTGTCACTTTATTTTAGCTTCTATTTATCTGTCCGATTCATTTATGGAATATTTAACAAGATAAGAATTAAAAAATTTAAATTTATCGAAAAAACTGAATTTTTTAAATAGCATAGTCAAAATTATTTTGTTTCATTAAAAACTGTATGACTTGGTTACAAAAACGCGATTACAGTAACTTATAAGCACTGTTTTAAGCCCAATACAGTAATTAATAACCTCATACCTAATTGAAAGTCATTACGAATCTTACCTAGTTATTACAAAAGTCAACAATTTAAATTTACTCTTATTTTAAAATGATATCGAATTTCAAAACATTCCTTGTGCAATTATTATATAGGTGCAATATTTTGCAAAAATCAGCACTATTTTAAGGTATATTTGAAATGAATAAATACTATAAGACATTGTCAAACAAAATATCCTACTTGATGTTCAATCAATGTTATTATGGCTTAAACTTGGTTCAAATACTTTAAGCATATTCTTTCAAAACGAGATTATTTCCATGTAATACTCCATCCACCACGAGTTTGTCACTCGAAATTACCAACAAAAAAAAATCATCATCAGAAGCATACGTTTTTAGTATGTTTAAAAAAATCTATGCATGTTTATCTTTAATCAAAAGTGTCATATACTTCTTTTGCACTTCAGATATTTTTATCACATCAGAAGTTATTCTGTTTGCAATGAGTGAACAATCTGCGTCATTTATGTGATAGAATTAATGACTATCCATCAACAAGGCTATCTTTTTTTATTTCTCACACTTATGTTTACTCAATGTAAAGATATGGATAAAATTGACTATAGATTTAAATGATCACGTGATCGTTAAATGTGACTAAAATCTTTTAAACTCTACGCATTCTAAAAGTAAACAATTGTCGTGGTCAATACTAAAAGGGGTAGGTTGCGAATCTGAACTTTCCAGAAAAATAAAAAACTGTGTCAACTGTGGAAAGATTTTTAATTGCTTTCAAATTGTTAGATTCTGTTCTTTAGGCAGTCTAGAAAATTACTCAGTATTTGATAATCGATGATTGATATTTCAAAACCAGCAGAAAACTGAATTTCGTAATAATGTTACATACTCCCTTTTGACATTAACCGATTAAATTTTACAACTAATAGAAACCGCTTTTGGTATTGCATAGTAATTTATAGAAATCTATTTATTGTAAAATAATTTATAATTCATATTTAATCGAAAATATTCGCAATAAAATTGAGGATATTGAATTTTAAATGTTCGACAAACGATATTCAGACTGCGAATCAATTGGAAAATTTAAGTATAATTTCATAACTAACTCTTTTATAGTAACTTTAAAATTTTCGAGTAAGAAAATATTTTTTTTAAATTACCAGAAAGTCCCAACCCTGTTTGCTCCACTTGCCAACCTCATAACTTCTTCCCATCTACCATTCCTTATTTCTTCTTAAACGTCAGTATATCGTTTTTGTGTTTCAAAATATATAATTATTGTAGCTTAATGTAAGAATATTTTGTTAATGTGTTAATCGTAACGAAGTAGACGATAACCCAGATTTAAAAAATAATCATCTGTTGTTGGAAAAAAAAGCTGACGTAGGGAATATAAATTGTGGGACTCAATAAGAAAAGATACTCACCCTGAAGAGACTCATAACATTTCAAATAGGGAATAGTTTTTATCTCTATTAATTTTTTTTTTGTTTTTAGAAATTTCACAATGAACTTAAAGATTTAGATCTGGCAACATGTAATATTTCTCTAACTCTCTCACTTGCTACTTTTGATAGACATCTGCCCGAAAGCGATCTCATGAAATAAAAAAACAAAGATCACCAGAGGGGAAAGAACGTTTCTACAGCAATGGATAAATAGTCATTATTTAAAGTGAAATATATGAAAAAATTACAAAAATGTACTTTAACTTGCAATAACTTTCAATCAGATTGGAATTTCGAAAAAAAAAAAACTTTCATTAAAAGTGTAGTATAAAATGGTCCTAACAGCACGTTAAATTTGAAATCCGTAGTTACAATGCAGTAAATCAACCAACGTGTTTTTTTTACTACGTATAACAGTTATTAATTTTCAAACGAATTTTCAAATCTGATTTTTTTTTAACTTTATCATACTCCCTATACTTTTTTCTACACAGCTTCGTATTTTTAAGCTTCAATGCCTTGTTAGGTCAAAAACAAAAATAATAAATAAAAAACTCAAAAAATTAAAATTTTCAAAAAAATTGAGAATTTGAAATAAACTCCCCATTTTGGTTATAAAAAAATGTGACCCTTTCAGTATGCCGAATTTCCATTCTGTAATTGCATTCCTGTGGCCTGTAGAGTGACCCTTGTGTAGCATTTCTCCACCAAGTTTAATAATTATTAATTGTCTAGAATTTCCCTTACATCATACCTTACATCATAATTATTGTACATTTTGCTGAAAATTTCAGAAATTTTAAGTTTTTAAGTCATATAGTTTTTGCGCAGCAAAGCAAATAAAACGTTAAGTTGAAATCCTAAAACAGCAGTGGCATCTGCAGCCTTGACAGTTTTTCAATACAGTGAGAAAATAATTTATCTTTTAAACAATTGTATTGCACACTTAACTGCAACTAACACTGAGTAGATAATTAAAACGGTTTTTTTTCAATCAACCTTAAGTTTAAAGGAGCGTTTTATGAATTTTTACCATTTAAAGTTTTCTTATCCATGTTTAGAGGAATATATGAATCTAATCAATTAATAATACATTTCAAGGCAATTATTGATTGAGTAAAAAGGCCTCTAGTTGATCAGTGCGCTTGAAGAACTGAAATACATAATATCGAAATAAATTAACATTTATGTTGTAACTAATTATTCCAATTATCTTACACGATTAATTAGCAAATAAAATTATAAATAAACAAACGATACACTGTCGTTATTTTTTTCGTGTTAAACTTATTTCATTCCTGCCAAAAGTAATTTGTACTGTTATTAAATTTTCTGCGTTTATGTATTGAGATTTAGAAGTTAAAACGTTGCTGTTATAACGGTAGATTCACAGTTAGAACCTACATAAATGTCTCGCCTATTGGTGTCCTATGCGCAGGTGCTCTCAGCTGAATTCTGTGCATGTGCATAGGACGCATTACGCCAAGAAGTTGACGTCGGCAATCACTGAGAACCTACCCAATTATTTTTACATGTAACTATTTAAGCATAAAATGATGTACCCTTTATGTGTTTTTCAATAATTCAGTGCATATCTTAATTCTGAAATTTTTTCACAGTATATTGTTTTTCTGTAATTATTTATTTTTTAAATTTTGAACTTGAATAAAAAAAAATACGGGCAATTTTTTTTAACTTTTTGCTTAAGTATAAAATAAGATAATTAGCTTTTAAGTTCATTACGCAAGGAAAAGTGAAAAAAAAATTATGCTTCAAACTCTTACGTACAGATCAATATTGATCAGTATGTTCTATATTGGTGCTTTAATTTTTTCCTTGTATTTTGAAGATTTCTGTTTTTTTATTTTTTTAAATGAAGAAAATTGCTGTTGGAAAGAAAATTTTATAACATTTCCATTTACAACATCTCCTTCTGAAATAATGAAAAAACTTATATTTGTTGTAGCATGCGAACAATTTAATTATTGCAAACAAAACCAAATTGCAAAATGATGAAATATTAATCTTTTTTGGAAAAAAAATGCAACACCAATCACTGCCCTTCAAAAGTTTAAAGAAAATTCCAGTTTATTACAATAGGTTTCAACAATAAGTGTTCGCTTTTTAGATATTGAGTTCAAACTTAGTTTCGCTAAAAAGTAGCGAGTGGTAATAAACCATACCATAAATATTTTTAAACTGCAGGAATAAATGTGATGCAATTCGACGGATCCATTGACTTAGTAGATTGCATACATAAAGACAAGCCTTCAATTTTACATAAAGCCATGTATCATTTCTGAGATTAACATACGAACTCTAGATACGTTTTTTTGGATCGTCTAATGAAAATTAAACTCAAATTGCAAATATTTTTTAACACATTATTGTAGAAAAAAACTATAACCATGACAACATAAATAAGATATTTACAACAAAGCACGACAGTTATTAACAAGTTATAGGCCGTCTTCCTCTCACAGTATTTAGCTAACGTCTAAAGCTCGGAAAATGAGAATGTAACCTCTATGTAAAGGTTGGCACAAAAAACGGAAAATTTTAAAAATAAAGATTTTTTATTGAGAAAATTATGTGCATATAGGTAAACCTTTTATACTTTCATAACAAATTGTCTCTTTACTTAAATATGACATTGGAAAGTTGCGTTCCTTGTCGGTGGGAATATATGACGTAGCATGCGTCGGGCTAACAGCAGGGATTTTGTCCACTGAAACTATATCAAGCAATCAATCTATAGAATGTCTTCAAACTTATCTTTGTCATCAATTTTTGTCAATTCATGAATAACTGGTTGGAACTTTATTTACGTCACACTAGAGCCGCACATTGGGTTATTAGCAAAGGTCTGAGAAATCTACCTGAGGATGCTCCGAAGGCATACCATCACAATTTTAATCCTCTGCCGAGAGGATGGCTCCTCCGCTTTGCTAGCTCGAAGACTTGCGTGAGAAATCAAGTACTTTACGGCAGAACAATTAAATGAGGACAGATACAACGCCCCCTTAGTCCCACGCCGCCTAGTCAAAGTGGTCACCCGCCCGCTTACTGACCGCAGCCAGTGATGCTTGACTTCATTGTTCTACTGGGAACCGTGTCTTCACGATCAGTCTACTGCGGAACAGTTCATGAATGATCATTCACTTTTGCGAGTGCAGTGTGTTTGTGTATTAAAATTATGCTACTTCAAAATTTCATGTTTTCCTGTCCGACCTTATGTGTGCATGAGGTTGCACAATGCTTGCGACTCAGGTGGAAAATATTGCATGGCACATTTCTGAAACTTATCACTTTTGTTGCGCGCATATTCTGCATAGAGTCTATAGCATAACTATTTTTAAGTAAGTTCGCTAGTTTAAAGCTATAAAGTATCAAATAAAAATGAAGGTATGGAAAAAAAAATCCTATATAAATAATAATTGCTTTCCTTTTCCTTTGAGTATAGTATTGAGCATTAAATTAAATATATATCTAGTAAATCAAGGGGATGATATTTTAGATTGCTTTGCCTTGAAAGTCAAAAATATATTATTAGTGTTATCAGACTATAACGGAAAATATTTTAACGTACTAGAAGGACTTAAATTGTTTTGAGGGCAAGGTAATGACGCCTGCCATTTCCACATGACTTCTTTCAAAACAAAGTTTAAAGTTCAAATTACGAGATTATTTCTTGCATTGAATTTTCCCATTTATTCTTATCCAAAGCAAGAGCTCTACATCATTTAGCCTAATTCCAGCAAATGTATATGCTGAAGTGTTGATAGCTACATTATCGGGAATTTAATCGAAATTAAACAAATGAAACGACAGTAAATAATCACATGTTATTTTTTCCATGTTACAACTGCGTATTTTAAAATAAAGTATTTTCTTCTTGTGGAGAAAAATTTGGAAAAATCACACATTTTCTACACATTATGTAATGTATAGAAAATGCTATTGTCTGAAATAAGGTATAAAATATTTGTGTTGAATAAATTCAAAATAATTTTTAAAAATGAAATTTTGTTTTCAACAGAAAAAACACAAAGAACAAAATAAAATATGATCTATAAAAAGATTTTTTTTAATAGTCAGGAGACTTTTAGACTTATAGTAAACAAAAATATTGTATCGGGATTATTATGCTTATTAGCTACAAACGAAAAATAATAGATTCTTTATAAAGGCCGAGTTTTTACAACAAAGTTTTTCAAATTAATATCTAATGGATTTTCTAAAAATTACTGAAGACTTTATAAGTTTTAATTTATGGTTTTCTGCATTCAGTTTAGGATATAGATTCATTTAGGCTGAATTTAAAAATTAGTTACAAAGTCTGTCGATAGATGTCACTACTAACTAGAAAAATATAAAAATGTGTTATTATAGCATGGTCAGTAAAAATATTTGAACGGGCTTGTAAATAACTGGATTACCTAGAATATTGATAATTTTCTCTTCAGACTACATAAAGTTGTTACTGAAAATGAAGGTTATTTCAAAAACATTGCTTTGTTAACCAGTTACCAGCGTCATCTTGGTACTTTTTAGAACAACTTGTAGTAGCCGTACTTCATTTTAAAAAATCTGTAATCTAGTTTGCTTGATAAAATAAGTCAGATTTACATATTACGTTATTTAAGTAAATGCTCAAAAGTAGTGTTTAAGTAGAAGATAATTTCTGAGCAAACTTTTTAAAATAATTAGTTACAGGAAACTTTTAAAAACAAGGAATATTCGAAACAATATTTCTCAGAGGAATTAATGCATTAAAAATGACTAACTTTAATAAAATAGAATAAAAGTTAACACAATCGAAATTCAAAAGAAACTTTGGAGTCTAAATCAATAACTAAGTAAAATTCATTGTTTTACTAAGTAAAGTCCATTGTTTTTAGTTTCAATAACAGTTACATTTCTGTTATCTATTTTTGAAAACTAAAAAGTTTCTCATCTTTAAATTTAAAGTTTGTTAATAATAATTTTCGCTTAAAAATAACGGTTTTAATGTTGAGTTCATTGTTAGGATGCTTAAATACTATTTTCAAACTTGTTCTTCCTTTACTAATTGTTACTTTGAATTTTAAATTTAACCAGTTTCAAAATTTCTGATCTACTAGACTTTAAAATATGATGTATATTAATATGCAAATTTATTGTTTTCACCGGTATTCTTAGAGATAATTGAAAACGTTTTTGACTATTTTATAGAAAAATACAAGGAATAAAAATCCTCAAGTATTCAAAATTATACTAACTTTTGCAATATGTTTACAATAGTGAATGCCCAATTCCATGATTGATCTACCATTTTAAATTCCAAATGAGCCAATTACATAGACATCGCTCTAAAAATGTCTTTAATAATTTAAAACATTTAGTTATCCAGTGTAAATGGGATAAAAAGAATAAATAAATACTCTTTATTGCAGTCATCGCAAAAGTCGCGTTCTATTTTTAGAACTCTTGATTGTCATGTAATAGAGTTGCAAAATATGCGTCGAAATACTTTTTTTTTATTGGTTTGTATATTTACTCTACAATCCAACTATAGAACTAAGTTCATGTTCATAAATTTATGCATTTGAAATACATATATGATAAAAAATATCGTAAAGATCAGCTTCTGATTCTCTTTTCAAATAACATGCACCCGTAAATTGTTTTGCATTATATATTTTATAACAGTATTTATCCCAAAAGAGAAGCATTTTAAACACCAGTTGTGTTGAATTAAGATACTTAGAAAAGCCATTTCTTAAAATATATAAAGCTAAAAAAATTAAGGAATTAATTTGACGTTAATATATTATTTTTAAATACTGTATGCAAAAAATTTGGAAGCAAAATCTGACTGAACTTGTACATTATGATGCAGCTTACTAAATTTAAATTTTTCTTACTTTTTTTCTACCTAACACACCAATTTCTAAATAATTGCGTTGGCTTATGCTTATAATATGGTTACTTTAATTTCAAGGTGACGGCTTTTTATGTAGAGATTTGTTAACTGGTCATCAATATTGGTATATGAGGGGTGAAAACTCTATTAGATTTATACTTTATGACATTAATTCTAATTTTAAACTTAATAGATTAAAATATTTTAAGGAATATTTTAAATGCTTTTAAACTCACTTGTTTCGCTGAGGGGCCACAGAGTTGCGACAAGAATACAAGTCAATAATATGTTCAGGAAATTGAGCATATTCCAAATTTTATCGAGTTTTCATAAGACTTTTATAACAAGTAATATGTCTTATTTTAAACAGTTGGAAGAACTTCAATTAAACTCAATATCGTTAGGTAAAAACATATATACATATCTATATTGTTTTCTAGATTTTCCTTTATAGCAAAAGGAAAGTGCGTGTTTGGCTCTTTTCAACATCAAACACATCTACTATATGTTATATTCTTTAATTTTCCTTGTTGCATTGTGTGGAGTATTGTTATATAAAAAGCAATACATTTTTCATTTTATGCATCAAAAGAATTTGAATATGCTTGCATTCAAATAAGGATTTGAATTTAATGATGATCCTTTCATTTTGTTTTGCAAAGAAATATTTTATATAATGTCTCATATTAAAAACATTGTTTTAAAAGTAAGCAAAACTGCGTGTGAAAATAACAGCCATGATCATTTTTACAACAGATTTGTTGCTAAACAATTGCACTTGTGCTTGAAACATATTTTATACAATTTATTATTAATATGAAAATTATTTTAATTAGGAAAACAATGCTTTAATTCTATTCAGAAAGCGATAATTGCAAGTGACGTAGCGTAGGTATCTCGATCCTGATTTGTTGTTGAAACGTGGCCTTAGCAACTGTTCTTTCCATTCCATTTTGAACAACCCGACAAGTATCAATTCTCTTAAGTGATACATTCTACATTCTTTAACAAGGTTTATTTCACAAATATTTCAATTCTTTCACTATGTCTTCCTTACTTAACACAAAGACAGGCACGAATCCATGTAGAATATAAACAAACTAATTAAGCATCAAAGTTGCCAGGTACACAAAACAAAAATATAACATGGTTACAATAAAATGTATAACAAATAATAAATCTAAGTTAAGTAAAAGATGTAGAAGAAGAAAGAATAACATTTCAGTATTTTCCTTTTGCGATATGGCACTGTATATAATTAACTCCACGTTAGATAGTATTCTAACTAATGCGGAGAAATTTAGCTCCACTTTAACACACCATCTTGTTTACGAAGTCTTGTTATGAGCTAGCACTGAGATCATAAGTTACGTGTCTGTGTATCAGTGATCACCTTCTTCTCGAGTTTCAAGTACCCAATTATGAAACAACCATTGTTTTTTAATTAACATGAATAAAAATGAGAAAACTATAGGATATCTAGAATAATTAAATATATTTAACTCGGCCGCGAAAAAAAAATCTGGTTTTCTAAGCAAACCTGAAATAATTCCATAAAAATGTATGTAGGCGTGCGGAGTCTCACAGCTTATTTTCAAATAAAATTGTATCTATTTATGCTTTAATGTTATTTAAAACACCATAAAAATAAAATAAAACTTAAAAGAATAAACCACTTTTTACTAACTGCTCAATTTCATATGAAACCGAGCAATTCTTGCATAAAGAGAAGATATTTATTCTTACATAAATTTTCCACTCATTTTCTTTCTAGTTTGAATTTTCAAAAAAACAATGTTTTCTAAAAGAACATTGTTCGTATCTGGTGTTTTTTTATCTTTAATGTACGTGTATTGTCATTTTGGCTATTAATTGTTTTTTTTTTTTTTAATAATGGCTGCAATATACAATTTTATTTTATTCTAGCAGTCTTTTTTATACTCAGGAAGCTTAAAAAACAATGGAGCTCTTTATTATCAATATAAAAAATACAGAAAACTTTATCTAACTGAAGAGAATCTTGTTTATAGGCCTAAAAACGCGTTCATTAAAGTAAGATAAAACCATACAGTTACAGAAACAGAGCTTTATTTATTCATACCGAAAATTTGTGAAATAATATACATTGAGAACATTTCAAGGAATAAATTCAAGTAAAGCAGACAAAAGGCAGTGATAATAAGAGAGCAACAAATACGCTTAGAACAACATATAAATTATCAGTCAAGGTACATAAATATTTATAATGTTTTCACTCGTTTACTATCAAACCCTTATACGTTATAAAAATAGTTTAATTTTTAAATGTTGTTTAAATCGGAATTCAATTAGAAAATTATATTTAAAGTAATAAATTAATTTCATACATTTAAAAGTAAAGAATAATGGAATTTAGAATGTAATAATTTGATGGGAAACAGTAAAAGCAACATAATCATTTTTTTAAAATAAGAAAAAAAACATTTCTCTGTTTTAATTATTATTTAATTCTTTAAAAATGGATTGCAGAACTGAAAAATTACGGAGTCAGATGAAGCAATTTGGTCTTAATTTCATACATAACATTCTTTCGGAAAACATTTCTGTAGAGAAAATATAGCTTATTCATTATTTTTCAAGTCTCCTGCTTTGCATAAATAATTGATCTTGGCATGTTTCGGAAATTTTTTTGCACTCTGGTGGAGTAAAATCATACTTTAAAAATGTGATTGTACAAAAAATCAATCTAAATTGGTTGTTAAATACAGATAAATGATTACTCTGATAAAGTGCATTGGTAGATGATTTTGATGTATTTAGCAGTGCTAAATTTAATAAGAAATTTTTCAGGTGGTTTTCAATAACTCAAAAATGGCAAATGTTTTTTACCCAAACTAACTTTTAAACTAACATTTCTCGAATTAACGGTTTAAAACTAGAATAGTTTTAGTTCAATTTATAAATTTGATTTGCATAAATATAAAAAATATACTTAAATAAATGTTTTCTAGATAATTTTAGCGTGCGTATTAAGATAAATATAAAAATTTGGATTGCTTAAATATTATAGAAGATTTTCTAACTGATCCATTTCTGTTTTGATTGTCTTGCTTCACATAAAAATGATTTATAACCATATTACCACATCTGACCCTCTTTAATACGTAAAAAATCTTAATTGCACGTATTTTAATATTATTTGCATAATAAAACAAATTGCTTAAACACATTGAAATTGCTATTTTAGACAATAAGGACTTTGATAATAATATTTCAAAAAAAAAAAAAATTTGAATTTTAACTGAAATGCATTGCCTAGTGGAGCTTTAATTAAACAAAACTGTGTATTTAAGTTAAAATTATAAAATATGAGAAAAAATAATAAGACTACACTGTTTTACAATGAAAATTGGCTAACGATTTAACATGTCATTTAATGTGATCTAATATGATTAATTGCTAACATAATTTAATGTGAGTTTAAAATATAATCCATTAAAAAAGGAAATACATTTATGAATTTATATTCTTAACACCTTGTCTTGCATAAAAGATTTAAATCCTTAAGCGATATATGAAATTTTTCAATAATGTGGGAAGACAAACTTTGCATAAAAAGAATAAAATACTTTTTCAAGTTCATAAAAGTCAATCAAAAACTCGTACTTTTACCCATTTCATTTTTTACGTCACAGTGGAATACTCTTTCTTATATTATTAATTCTTTCTTAAGAAATAATTGATGTAAGCATAAATTTCGTGTATTTACAAATAAATATTTATGTCTTAATTATATTCAAAATATGAAATTTGTTGCATGAACATGTTTTTAAATTACTGTTTAGGTGTCCCTTGCATTTTTGATAATTATCTTAAGATGTAGATTGTCATTTACAGAAAAAACTTGTCTTTGATCCAAAAGCTTAAAGCCATAAATAAATGTCAGAATTTTTTTTAAAAAAATTTAAGCTGTTATTATGTATAATTTAAATAAAACTAGTATGAATTATATTTTAAGAATATTTGATACATATAAAATTAGAATTATGAATAAATCAATGAAAAATTGAAATATGTATATTGAATATGTAAAACTCTTAATTTTAGAAATAAAACATATCATTCTTAAAAGAAAGAAAAAAGTTTAACTACTCGCTTAAATTGAACTACAGTATCGAGCAATCCAGTTCAATAAGAATTAATTTAAATAATATGGTTCAGTTTGGCATCATATTGATATTGCAGAAAATTTTAATGATATTACCGCTCAGCATAAATCGAACTTTAAAACAAAAATACGTATTTTAAAAGTATTGTATTTGCTATGGCGAATACATATATCATGTTAAATAAGACATTTAAAAATAATTACGGTACATGAACAAGCAGTATTAGTTTTCAAAATATAAGACTTAAGCTAACATTCCTTAGATATATATCCCAAAAACGTTTTATTCCACCTAAGAAAATAACCAGTCATTTATTATTCAACAAGAAAACATCAATAAATATTCGAATATATTACTTTTTGGTATTAAAACGGACGGAATTAAACATGTGCAATAATATTATTTAACAATAGGAAAAACATACTAACATGGACGGATTACAGACTATACCCGGAGGAGATTACAAAAACGATTGTAAATAAGTTACATTTTACTATCTAACAAACACTGATGTATAATTATCTTCAAAACATATAATGGATGGAGAAGATTTTATAAATAAATGTTCTGTTTAATATATAATAATAAGTGTACATTTATAATGCTGTTGAAACATGTTTCTACGTTTTACGCATTTTGATCTGTTGCGTGCAAACTTAAAAATGACAAGCTATTAGCAAATGTATATACAAATAATTACAGTATCTTTCCTAAAATTATATCTATTTTCAAAGACCAATCACAATTAATGCTTCAATTTTTATGCTTCGGACTTTGTCAATAAAATGCTTCACCATATTAAAAAAAAATATTACTAAAATATTGACTTGATATGTAATTTCTAAATAAAATAGCATGATAAGCTTTTGAAATAACTTAAAGCGTTTTGGGATTTTTATTTTTATTTTGGGGAATTTTCAAAAACGTATTGCAAGCATTTTTAAAAAAGTTACTGAAAATAGAAAACTATCCTATGTGAAAAAGTAAAAAACGGTTTGAGGAATTTTTAAACCTTTTACGTAAATCTATATTCTATTTATAATATTTACGCGAAAATCAATTTAAAACTTATATATTAAGGCAATATTTCAGTAATAATTTATGAACAAAACACGTTTTTTAAAAAAAGCTACTTAAAATAAGCAAGATATCTTCTTATTTATTTTATAAAAAGTATTTTCTTTAATTAATGAAGGTTTTTTTTTTCAAAATCAAAGTTTATGTAAATTTTAATAAACATATATATTAACTATGTAAGAAAATAAAACACTATTTTTTTTCATACTATTGGTTATGAAAATTTTTTCTGTAATCTCAATAAAATTTTATCTTTGGATTTATTTTTAAAACGCAAAGCTTTAAAACTCATATAATCTTGTAGTAGTTTAATAGTTCTATTCACTAAATTCTAATAAATGTAATTTTCAGTAAAAACCAGATAAGGTGAAATGAATAAAAACTTTCTATTTAAACCTCTAGAACGTTAAATGTTTTAAATTCTGGAATATTTGACTTTGAGTTACAATAATATTCCATATCTATTCGAAATTATACCTGAATAGTAATAAATTTTACAATCATGTGCAAAAGAAGAAAAAAAGTAGATAAAGATTTTTCTCTCAAGCATCGAGTATACCCTGCACAATTTCAAACATTTCTCTCATGAAATAAATAAAAAACACTTTAAAACATTTTAAAGAAGTAAACAAAACATTAAAATATCATAAATTAAAATAGTTATTATGGGCTCACAATGCACAAAGAATACATTCCCTTACATGGAAAGGAATGAGACTTCACAAAGCTTAATTCTGACGATATCACAAATATTTCTTTCATAACTAGAGTTCTCTCTTCTTTCTCTCTCTAGTCTTTCTCGGTTAATTTCACAGCTAAGTTTCACCGTTTCAAACCGCACTAATGAAATATTGCTGTCTTAATCCGTTACCCATAGCAGCTTGTTCTTGATTTCGTGTTAAAGTGACTTGAATCTTTTTCTTTAACAATTCTTCTCTCAAACTTCTAACATCTTTTTCAGCCATCGATCGGAGCTGAAAAGAGCGTTATTTTAAATAATTTTTTTTAAAATCCATACATAATGCTTTATATGTTTGCCATACTTTCAAATTATTCAAAATTAAACTAAAGATAGAAAACTAAAATTATATTGACTTAATATTTAAACATAAATATTAAAAAAAATTCTGTTGAATTAAAAACAAAAGTTGCAAAAGCACCTATAGTTAGAAAGACAAAAAAAAGTTTCAGTTGCATTAAATTATAGAACATAAAAGAACAAAAGGTTTTATTTTGTATTGAAAAATAAAGAAATTTGATCAAACATTCAGTTAAAGAAAGAAGTCATGAGACCCTTTTAGACTTTTTTTTTTATTCATGGTGCAAGATTTTGAATTTTAAATTATTTTAAATTACTTAAGTAAATTACTGTTACTTTCTATTTAGTGCTTAAATACTTCAACACTAGATTATTTTTGTCATGGCTTATTAAAAACCTTGGATCTTTTTAATCAGATAATAACAATAATTTTATTTACTACTTGATCGTTACACTTTTTAATTGAATTTAAACCTTCTATTTTTTGTAATAAAAACTAATTCTTAAAAATTATCTAAGAAATATAATTTTTCGCAGAAAAAATTTCTTTGAAATATAAAGCCTCCAAAAAATCAAATTTTATTGATTAGATAAAGAAAATATAAAATCCAAAATTTATAATAAATATAATAATGAAATGAAACTTAATATTTATCAGCAAAAAAAAAAGAATATTCAACTAAGCATATATATCCTGAAAAAGAAATTATCAATATTATTTTATGACAAATGCGCAAAATAAATAACTGACCAATAATAACTTTTGATCAAATGATCAGATCTTCATGTTTTAAGACTCAATCTTGATTGTTTGAGGGGGTAATGCTAATTAATAAGTGCTGAAGATATTTCAAGTTTTGAAATCAGACAGAAAAACGTACTCTCTCTGAATAAACATTTGGGAAATATGATAATGTTAATTTTACTTTTTGCGCATTCCTCTATTTCTCGAGAACTTTTTGAGCTAATTAAAACATTTTTGCACACAGTTATAAAGTTTATTTATCAAAAGATAATTCCATGCAAAAAATAAATTTTAGTAAATATTTAGTATTTTTTTATTGTTTTATTAAAGAATAGTAAAAAAAATTGAATAGTAAGGTGTGCAATTTTTTACATGATTTTAAAGTATGTAATTTTACATTGCAAAATACAAAATTAGAGTGAAAACGGTGAAATAGATCTTGAGAAATCGAATTTAAATATCTGACTGTTTGAAAATTAAATTGCAACCTATTTCGCTCATATTTTGTATAAAGACTACTCCCTAATTTTTAGGGGTCATACATCTGAATTCATCGAAGAAGAAGTATGTTTATTCAGAGAAAGTGCGTTTTTGTGTCTGATTTCGTAACTTAAAATATCGTTTGCACTTATTAATTTGCATATTTGAAATCACCCCCCCCCCCAAGCTATTAAGACTTAGTCCTAGAACGTGAAGATCCGATCATTAGATCACAAATTAATCAGTGTGGTCTTCTTTGTTTTTGGTCCCACTGTAAAATAATAAATGTGAAAATGTTCAGGACATGACTCTGCCTTGCTGAAACTTTATTTTTGCATGTCAGATTTACATTTGAAGCACTCATATGAGGATTATATTTTAGTTTCAACTCAACTATATTGAACAATTTAGTTATAACCAGAACAAGAATTCAATTATTGCAGCTTTTTGTAATATCACTCATGTGTCATGAATGTGGTCTACATATGAAAAAGTAAAAAAATTCTAATAAATTAGAATAATTTGAGGATAATTTGGCATTTTTCTAATGTTTGTATGACTACCCTTTTAATTTTGATGAGACTAGAGTTATAAAAAATTGTGTTACCTTCACTTCAGTGTGCAACTTTAGTCTTGTTCCTTCCACTCTTCTTGTAAGATCTTCAATTTCTTGAAGCAATCTTGCAATCATTATTTTGTAGCTCAACTGAAGAAAAAAATAATTTCACTTCAATCTGATTCTAATCATATAAATATAAAATTTCATAACAATAATTAAATTTATTTGATATTAAGTTTTCTTCTTTATAACAGGATATCAAACGTCACTTCGTTTAAGAGACTATTTAGCTGATAGGATTTTAAGTTATACTTTTTTCTCTAAAGAAAGCAACAAAGGACTGCTTGAAATTTGAAGCAACCTTTTGAAGTTCAAATTTTAAATCAATAAGATTTCAGCATGACATTTAGTAGTTCTTGTTTTCCTGTAAAATTAAATGCGAGATTGTTGTCTCCTACAAAATTCACTCGTAGTTTTGCTAACTTATTAAATTTTGTATTGTTTTATGTGTTTGTTTAAATCGATTTTGAGAACAATAGATATCCAGAAAAGGGAATTTGGTGTATTCTGTGTTCTAAATCAGAGCAATAAATATATAACATCAATAATAAATTTTTCAGAGGTGTTACAAATGACACAATTTACTGAATAAGTATTTATAATTCATCTTATTTTGTGATTTAATAGCAACGAAGATGAGGAGCAGCTATAAATTTTATAACAATATATAACTATTTTATTTATAAAATTATTCTTTTGAAATGTTTTGCTATTGCAATTTTTCTATTTAGGTTTTCATGCTAATTTAAATATTTATATTATTAGAGAAGCTACGTTTTGCCCTTCTGAGAAATGTTAATTATCAGTGTATACGCTATTTATCTTTTAATCAAATTTCTGGTTTTAACATTATAGATAACTCAGGGTTCAGCATTGTCCCAAATTTATTTTTTATAGTTTGAACTTATTGGCTATAAAGTGTAAACTCTTTTTTATTTTAGTATCATTTTCAAACTCATAATTCCTTTTGACTTCTAATTTAATTCTGACATCTTTGACACATCAGATGCACTGTCAACCTACAAATTAAGAATTTTTATCAGCTTGCTTGCATTTCGAATAAGAGAAGTTCATGAAATGATTTTTGCAGATAAAAACAAGAAGGAATTTGAATTTAAATCTTTTTTTCAAGAGAATTAAAATTGAAAGAATTTATTTAATTATTAATTTTAACCTTTACCTAGTTCTAGTAGGATTTTATCGATATGTGAAGCATAAACTATTAGCTGCATTTTCGATTTCTTATTACGAAATACGCTGAAATTGAAGAAATAGAAAGTAATACTAGTAACAATTACAAATTTTAAATGTAAAAACCCATAGATATGCAACAATGTAAAACACAATTACAGCTATATGCAAATTATAAACTCCCTGAAATGACTAAAAATTCTAGGGAATCTATTTATGAACTCCAGCTGAATAAAAAAAAATTTACATATCTTAAGAACATTATATGAATGATATTGATCTTTTAACAAACCCGAAGAGGACATATATTTGTCCAATGTCTTGAATATAAATATTTATTTTAGTTTATTTTCTTAAGCTAAATTCTAAAGTCCATTTTTAAAATATTCTCAAAGGTCTGGGGATAAAGTTTGATGATTTGAGGCAAAGTATGAAAGTTTTTGCGGTGTATTGTAAATACACGTAACTTTTCCTGGAAAGTGCTCTGCAAAGTTGCCGCAACATCGGGCTCAGAAGTCTTTTCACCTGCAAAATATGAGCATCAAATGATCTACATATTCTATTTGGTCCATTTATTTGACGATAGTTTCGAAGTATTTTACAACATATAAGTTTTAAATGGTTTAATTTTGTGAATATTCCTTCTCTTTTCCAATAAAATGTAATTCTTACAATCTAAAGACTAGGTAAAAAAAATTAAATTAACCATTTCTTCAAATTAAATCTTATTTTTTATACTTTTGAGGTTAGTATCATATGTTTGCATGAGTTTTCATTTAACTTATTAACTTAGATTAGTTCTCAAGAAAGTTCTGTTCTTCTTGAAAACTTATACTTTGTAGCTACACAAAGTAACAAACTGTGAATAATACTCAAAATAAACGATCGATTTCAAAATATATGCTTCACTAACCTTATTGGAGGGTCTCTCAGTTTTTCCAGAAATAGTCAACAAAGCCCAGACGCCAGCTTGGACTTTCGCCAAGAGCTCTCTGTGCAATTTTTCAAGCTCCTGTCTCAGTCTGGAACACTCCTCTTCTAATCGTGGAGTAATTTTTTTCGCTTCCAAATAACGTTTCCTCCACATTTCTCGAACTGAAACATAAAAAACTCAGGATTAATTTCAATATTTATCAAAATGGAAATTGAATGTCATGCAACATAGAGAAAAATACACAGACATGCATTAAAAGTTGATTAACAAAAAGAAACAAGAAAGGAACGATATGAAGAAATGTGATATTTTTCATTTTTAAGCAAAATAACACTTAACTGTTTCAATGCATTTTCTGTTAGGCTATTTTTTTTATTAAAAATTTAAAACAATATATATATATTCGAGCATTATCAATTTTGAACATAAAATTAGAAAGTATTTATTTAAATATTGAATGTCGAAAAAAAGAAAAAGTAAGATGACAACAATTTGACAATAACAACAATTTGAATTTAACTATTACTCAAGCTTTTGTGTGAATTTTATGCAGGTGTTACATGCTATATGTATCAAACAAAAAAAGAGGCGAAATTTAAAACAGAATTTTTAACTTAAATATTTATAATGTAAATTATTTCTGCAAATATTTTAAAATTATATTTGTAATCATAATTTTATTTCACGTCTGAGATTTAACAATATCAATTTTTAAATAATTCTATTTAAACTGTTTAAAATTGGCTTGTTCAATAATGCATTACCTAACCTTATTTTTCTTTTTATTGCCTTATTGTTCTTACAGTTTAAAAATATTCTTTATCACATAACAAATATTTTTGAATCATTATTTTCTGCGGCATTCCTTCAGGCTTAGTAGAATCTTCTTAAATTTAAAATCAAATAATTCCAAAATTAAAATTAACTAAAATTTAAATGATAACTTTATTAAATGAAAATGAATATAAAAACAATTATTCGCATAAGTATAATTTGTGATTTCTTCAACTTCTTTAAATAATTAGTTTCTTAATTTTACATAAAATAAACGTAACTTTCCTTTGTTTATTTAAAAGTGATTTTTGTGTTTAACAAAGTCTCACCATTTAAAAAATGTTTGTGGAGTAAAAGCTAATTATACATAAATCCCGAGCAAATTATACATCCGACCCTGAGTACCAGTGCATTTTTTCGTCGCGTAATGCCCATGCAAGTAGCATCAAATCTTGAATTGTACTGCATAAGCCATATAATAAAAATATTTACTTGAAATTTTCTTTAATTCATTTTTAAATATAAAAGCAAACATGCAACATTCAAACAGCTTAACAACTTACATGCAATTAATCACAGCAATATCCATGCAAACTTTGATAATTTTCATGCAAAACAAAATTAATACAAATGCTATTTAATATTTCAACCTTCGGTGAAGAAACCTATCAAGGATTATTTATAGTTTGAATGAAATCCTTATAGAAAGAGACAAGTATTTTTTTAAGAGTCCTTACTCGCAAAATGCGTAAAGAAGTAATATACGAAACTTTATATAAGTAAGATATATATTTCATTGTACGGAATTTCTAGTTTTAAAATTAGTGATGCAGTATAACTTTTGAACGAAACGAATGATCTCATGAAAATGAAGTGGAAAGACATGCATAGTAATAAAAAAAACTTCATTTGCTTAAAAAGTAATAAATTGTGAAAAAATAAGCATTAGCGCTCAAAAATAAATTCCCATTCTCAAAACTCGTCAGACATAAATGAGGACCAAATTTGTAAAATAAAACGAAAGTTTCTAATCAGAAAATAAAACAAAGGAAAACCATGTTTTAGTTTCTAATCAGAAAATAAAACAAGGAAAACCATGTTTTTGGGAGATTTTTTTTAAAATTTTACATAGTGGAGAATGCTTACAGATAATGGCTCAAATTTACGAAATTTATTTTGAGTGGTTAATTTTCATTGGGAAAAATCTGATAAAATGTTTGTTCGTAAGAATCTGCCTTATTTATTAGATTATACAAATTGACAAAAGGAACTGAAAATTATACTGATAAGTAAAATATTTGATTAATTTTTTTTTTACTTATTAGCAGCAAGATACGCTACATGTATAATTGAATGATACGTTTGATAGTTCAAAATTGATCAATTCCTAATTCTAGAATAATTCGAATTCTTTGTTCGATCTGAAAAATTCTGTAGAAAATAATACTAAAAAAAATTTGAAGATAATTTGACTTTGCAAATTGTAAAAAATTATAAAACGTGCCAAGCAGTAATATTATTCAAATTTGAAGCAACAGCACAACGTAAGACCATATTATTATTTCATTTAGTCCTTCTTAAACTTGAAAAATGCAGCTTATTTTAAAACTTTATTAATATTGCAACTACCTTACACCATATACTTTTTCAAGACATCAAACCGATATTATGATTCAACGTTAAACCGACTCATTTTATTTATTAGCGTGTTTGAGCCATACTATAATCTTGTCGCAAAGTATGTACCACCGCATAAACACCATTAGCATATTTTATTTTATAGCACTCCGAAGGTTGAAAAAACAGCATATATGAAGGCACACACAGACGTTAAGTTTTAAAATCTATAATTAAAAGAGAATACCAATTTTATTTTTAAAATTTAAGTCCAATCCATTCCAATAAAGAAAAAAAAATTAAGTATGAGAGATGTTTTAGACAAAGAGAGAGATAGAGAGAGGAAGGAGATGCAATCTAGATAAGTGTGTTGTGCTTGCCTGCCGCGGACTCAGCCCTCCCGGAGAAATTCGGTAGTTTGCTTAAGCAACTGTAGGTCTCACCTTGTTCCCTCCTTTGATGGGCTCTACTTTGTAGTTGCTTTATCTTTCGAAGAAGTTCCTCTCGCTGACGCTGCCTTAACCTCGTCTCAACTCTAACTTCACTCAAAATGGTCAGTAGACGATCCTCTGGAAAATGAAACAAAATAAACATGTCAAAAAATATTCTTGAAATTTTGCTTCGAAGTGAACAAGAACTCTGAATTTCAGAATATTATATTTTAAATTCAATATTGAGTAAAAATTTAAGATAAAAAAATTTTATTAAAATATGAGAGCGAGAATTACATTATCATCACCGAAATTCGAAATTAATGAATCTGTTATTTAAACAGTCAAGGCACTTACCACACGATTTGAATAGTTTTAAAACCAGATAAAGTTTGTTATAAAACCAGTTGTGACACCCCAAGAGAAAAGAAGAAAATTATAATAAGAGATATATTGACATTTATCTAGATAACGTTCCCAGCATAATTTACAGAAACAGTTAAAATATTACAGGTGGGACTCAATTTTTCAACTACATTTATCTCAAACATTTTCACAATAACTAATTTACTTGAGAAAAATCAGATGAAAGCAAATAAATGGGATCCATAAAATATAAGATAAGGTTGACGGCTTTTTCATTGGGCCACTTCCATTATTTTGTAATTATTGACAAAATGCGATACCTATTGACTGCTTAGTATAGTTTATGATATTTAAAAAATACTATCCTAACATGAGTTAATTCACATTTAAATAAAGTTCCTCCACAAGAAGGTACTAATTTTGTACCTTTCTTCGAGTTTTTCTAAATGTGAGCAAATCATGAATATAAGTGAAACACTAAAAATGTTTTAGTTATTATTGATAATATTTAAAACTGTGTAAATTTAGCATTACTTATCCACAAAAACAATGTATTTATACTTTGTTTTAACCGAAATAATGGACTTAATTATGCGCCAACTACTAGTTGCATTTATGGAACTAGCTTCTCATTCAAGAATGAACTGGTGGTCTGTTTTGTTTGATAATAATTTCAAGCTTTTTATAAAATTATATTTTTTCAAACGTAAATTTTAATTTCCTATCTCTAATGTGTGGGTATTTTATCTTTGTAGTTAAACAACTGATTTGTATCGATTTGTGAAAATCAGTAATCAACTCCGCAGCTTTGCAGTTTAGAACTCTACCTAAAAGATAATATAATGGATGTACGTATTGGGACATACACGCCTTCGTACAGGACTCTTAGATGAACTAACCCATTTGCATTGTACTGAGAGGAAAACTATAAAAATCCTCAACGATTGTCCCTGTGGCAAGAAGATTCTAACTTATGATCCATCCAATGAATCAACAAGCCATCATCTAGTTTTATACCAAGGCCGGCGCATTAGGAGACAATCTGTCTATCATCTGGACCATTCCGTTCATGTATGATTTATTTATGATAAGATTTTTAAAAATACGTTTAAAAACGATATCTTATATATATTGAACATATATTGAACATATATATTAACGTTGCAAGCCTGTATAAATTGACTGCATAGTTTGAATTTTGAAATCGATACTGTTCCAACTGCTAAATATTTTCCCGTGTAACTTCAATAAAATAAATATTATTTAAAGAGAAAAGTTGAGAAGATTATTCTTATGTTAGAATGAAGTGATGTATTCCTGAGAAGTATTTATTCTAAACATATCACCAAATGTTGAATTACGAATGTAAATTTTTTCCTGGAAAACTTTGAACACTAAAATTGTTATTACAATTTTACACGAACATTTAAAAATCATGTTTTCTGTATCGAAATAAATTTCTACTAAAAGTAAATAGAATAACAAAAAAAAAGCTTTAAACTTTGTTTTTTATTAATTACATCAATTAAAATAACCACTACGTCAAACTTATTAATCAAAAAATAAGCACAGTTTACGTATTATGAAAATTTTCCTTAATTTGAAAAGTTATGCTACATAATTTTTGAAGAGTAACAAAAGACATCTCTTTTAGGTTAAAGCCTTAACTTTGAATAAAAACCAAAATCAGACAGTAATAATTGCACAGAATGACAGAAAAAGGAATCTATATCTTACTTATTTATTTATAATCATGACGTATAATTTATTTATCAATACGAATGTTCCAGCAGCATACAGAAAGTTGGTCATACAAGTCAGTTTTTATATAATTCCGATATGCACTAAATTTATTGTATTGTTATGCGAGAACAATCGAAAAATGTAATAGTTGAGTTGAAAGTTTAAATAAATGTATATATACTTGATAAAAAATATACATTTTTACTATTAATGTTATTGAAACAATACAAAAATCGTAATATTTTAAAAAACTATTACTTTTTTTAAGTATTGTTGAAAACTAATACTTCTAATTAGTATTTAAAAAGATATCTATGAGTAAACATATGATATACAGAGTTACTAAAATGAATGAATTTTTTAAGACTTAAGACTAAGAGCTCCATGCAAATATTTCTTTAACAAAAAATAATGATTACAAAGTCGTTTATAGCCGCGAGTTAAAAATAATTTTATAAATGTGACATAAATTATTGTTGCTTACGTGTTAAATAGAAATAATTAATCCAAAAATTACTTTCATACGTGTTTTCTTTTAAAACTAGTTTTATTTATAAAGCAAATGTTGAAATTACAAAATTTTACTTTTGTTTTATTTGTATTAAAAAAATAACTTTCAAAATCTTTTTTACCTGAAAATAATTCTGGTAAATATTGTGGTGGAGTTGGAGTTCGAACCAAAGCGCAAACTCTTTTTCGAGCAATTCTATTCCTTCCATATCTAGCAGGATTTCTGATGATAGGCAGTGGAAAAATAGGAGTTGTATTACCATCAATCCAAATATCAACATTAGCCACTTCATGCGATAATGCTTGAGGAGGATAGGGCGGCGTCATCACCACCTGTGCCATTTCGTCGATCTGCTCTCGACTGAGATTGCAAAGGGCTGAGCGTTTACCGGAGGCTGCCCTTTTCTTCCGTCTGTGTTTTTGTTGACTAGGGGGCGTGACTCGCCGGTGCGTTTTAATGTAGGGCGCAATTTTTTTATCCAGCCATCTACGATATGCACTCCTTACCTTTTCTTGAATAAAAAGTTCCCCCGCTTTCTTCGCCATTCGAATAACTTGACAAGGGCGATAGACAGGACGTGATGGAATGTAAACTGGTAAAAGATCGTAGCGGCGACAAGTTGCTAAAAAGTCTTCAGTGGCTTTCTCATTGCTAATGCCGTGTTTAGCATTCAGCAATCTACTTAAATGACCAGAGAAAACGGAAGGAGGGTAGTAAATTGTGCGATATGAGCGATTATGTCGATATTTGCGTGACGATTCCAGATAATGTCGCCTTTGTATTGGACGTTTGTGTCCGAATCGGGACCGAACATAACCACCAAGATGCAAGCCGGCGTACATTCTCTTGCGGTAGAATTTTGGGGCCTGAAATATTCTGTCCTTTGTAGCAAACATTCCAGACATGGTCAAAAATTAGTTTTCTTCTGGCTTGAAAATATTTTAAATGCACTCTGATTTCAGATATTCTTTGCATACATATTAATTAAAAATAAATATCAAAATAGAGTATTCAATTTTCTGAGGAAAGATAAACTATTATCAAAGGTAAAACTGAATTTTAATTCACTAATGTTCCTTACAATACTATGATATATTTTATATAATATCTTTAATATATATTTTATATCTATCTTTATAGTGCTAAAATAGTTCTAGTTTTTTCCAGCTATCTTAATAAAACTATTTCTCTCAACAAATCATTCAAATTATTTTGCGCCTTTGTTGTGAAGCAGCATTAAAAATGATTCAAAACAGTATAATATAATTTCGAATATTTTTACAGAAATTCCATAGATATACTAGCTTCGCATTCAATCTTGACTTCGTTTTCTTGAGAGCTCTAAGATAATGGCTTTATAATTTTTTTTTTCTTTTGTGATTATAAGCTTTAATCTAAGTAGTAAAACAAAACTTTGATAGCAATTGTCTAAAATAAATATATTTTACTGCATTCCATCAAACTTTTCTACAATATAAAAATTTTAAGTGGCAAAAATTTTCGCTAGATACTTTTTTTTATCTATAAAAAACTACTCAAATCATAATCTGAAATGAATTTGTTTGGATAAAACTTTATTTCTAAGACTATTTGCCATCAGATCAAATTATCTTTCATATATTCCATCTGAAAAAAGTTTGTTTTAACAAGAGAATTTGAAAATAACTATATCTTTATGTCTCTCAAAGTGCCTCGAAACAAATCACGTGAAATATTGAAAACAAAAAAGCTTTTTCAGAAACAATTAAAAACAAAATAAATCTTTAAAAAAATATCTATATTTATTTCTAAAAATTCTCAAATTCAGAACAGTATCTCACAATCACACCTATGAGACGATATTAACTGCAAGAATCTTCTAAAATTAAACAAATGAATACATCACCAAATATTTTCTAACTCAGACAAATGTCAATCATATGGTACTAGATCTACTTTGGAGAAAAAAAATTACTATCTCCAAATATTTTCAAAGTTAGAACAACGTGAATCGGATGGTACAATATTTACAATAACAGATTTTCGGAAGAAAAATCCTTTTAAAAAAAGATTTTAGGTAGGATCCTTTTAAAAGGTAAAAGATCCTTTTGAAAAAGATTTAAGAAAATAAATATATCGCCAAGTATTCCTTAAGTCCGAACAAAGTCTTGGAATCAATCATATAGAACAGTATCAACAACAAGGAATGAGCACACATGTCCAACAAGAAAGGTTGTCGTTGCATAACTACAGTGGCGACGGAAATTACATTCAGAAGGTCCACTCCATCATCTTATCCCTTGCAACCCTTCACCCCACTCCGACCGATGGCAGTGGCTCTAGAGAATGTGGGAAATTCTATTTCTCTCCAGTGAATGGGTATCGTTACGAAATATTGCAGGAAAAAAAGAAATTAGGAAATATGCCGGATAGAACTAGGGCGGGGTCTGTCCGGCGATGACCTCGAACGGAAACTGGACACTCTAGGCACGAAATCCAAGGTCGTTTGATCAGCTGGGAGGGTTGTCGATTTTCAGCATATGTTGATGCCAAATATTTAATAGAGATAGTTGAGTAAGGATCGAGAGTATTGATCTTAAATGCCAAGATGAAATTTTAGAACAATTTTTTTTTTTATCCGAAATTAAAAAAATAACTTTTCAATTTTTAAGAAAATAACCATCAAAATATCTTTAATCATATTTATGTACGAAAACACTTTTTTTTATAAGGAATTAAAAAGATGAAAAGGAGAATTTTTAAGTTAAACACTATTTTGAATTCGTAAAACTGTGGATATTAAAAACCTAAAACTTGAATTTTTAGGCATCCTGAGATAATAATTTTAATTTCAATAACTCAAGTACTGCTTCTGTTTCACAAAAGTAATTCATGCTTATTTCAGACATCAAATACTAGTCATAATTGTTATATTCTGTAATATTTATAGTAATAAAACTACTGCAATAAAAATGGTACTAGCTCTTAATTGAATTATTCTTAGTAATAGTTTAATAAATATTTCAACAAATGAAATGCAAATAAATGTTGCGAATTATAAATGACATTTTTTCTTGCTTCAATTAAAGTTTATTTTACATTTTTTAACTAAAATTTATCATTCCAAATATAATATTTTATGTCGATGAACACCCAGATAATTCATCAATTTTATAAATAAAGTAAATATTAATTTCAGTTAAAATGACGGGTTCCTTTTTTTACCTAACAAAATTGTTAAATTCCTTTGACTCACAATAAATGTTACTATAACTATATATTTTTATTGTTTAAATCTAATAAATAGAATAATTCATGCATTATAAACCTAGAGACAGCATTAGAAAATGCTCTTTAGTTTGTTAATTATACAATACACGTGTAATTGTTTAAAAAATTAATTATAAATAAATAAAATTGTCTGTTACTGACAGCGCATTTTAAGTTTAACACGCTTTACTTGAATTGATTTGCCAATTACTGAAACTATTTTTAAACTTTTGGGCTTTACTCTTCAGTTTGATGAACAGATTTTGACAGATAAACAGCAGTATTTGTTTTACAATTTACATGTTATATAGATAAAATATGAAAAAAGCTTAAAATAAAATGAATCTTAGTCACTTTAGAAAAATAGAGCCTACTATGCGATAATTCCCTATTATGCGATACCCTTATTGCAGCCGAAGGAGATAGTGGACTCAAAAAAAAAAATTAATTAAAAAACACGTGAGTATTGTGTGAGGATGACAGCGAGAAAACAGTAGCCACGTATTGGCTGTAGTGTTGGCATGAATGGTGTTTTAAAACATTTCCATTGAGTTAGCATAAAATGGGTAAATTTTAGTCCAATGCTAGTGAATGCACTTTGGTATATCTTATAAATACTTTTTTGCTTTAAAATTGTCTGTAAACAACTATGGTATAAGATTAGAGCTTACGTATTTGATATGCTTTGGTTCTTTTTTTATAGTACTTCATATTAGGAAACCTATTCTAGATTTAACAGATACGTTAATATTTTTTTTTTTTTAGATAACAATGTGGTTCTTTTGAGTTTTGCAAATTAGCCAATACCTCATGGCTTACATCGCTTAAAAGTAAATTACATTAGATATAATAATGATGTACATTGCAACACAGTTATGTTCTAATCGTAATTTTAAAAGCAGTATCTCATACTAAAAACCTTTTCCTTGCGTATCAGATAACAATAATTAAAAAATCTTTCTAGGAACAGTTTACTTTTTGTCTTCTAAAAAGGAAATAGAAATGATTTTGATCATTAACGTTATATATTTGAGAAAAAAATCTGACTTATTTTAATATGTAATTTGAAACTCCGTTCTTTAAAAAGTTCAGGAAATTATAAAACACCGCAGAGCCACAAAGGATAACTTCGCCAACTTGGCAGTTTCATCTACTAAATTTATTTTAACGTTATTAATGAACATCAACTGTCAATGATGACACCAGAAGAACAAAACGGGCCGAGTTTCCATTGAGGGCAGCGCTATTTGATTTGGATCTTTTCTTTGTTTTTAACCAACGTCGGTTCAAATGGAAATTGGGTTTATGACAGCAGTTTATTTCAAATCAACGGTTTAGTCATTTTTCTTCCAAATAACGGTAATGTACACATTAGTGCACAATGACTAAAAAAACCAGGAAATGGAACAAATGAAAAGACAAAACTTTGCTTCTACCTTTTATTGCGTGCATTTTGAAAATAATTACAAGAAACCAAAATTAATGTTGGACGAAAGATGGTTAAAGTAATGATTTCTAAATGAATGTCTTTAATTTCTTAAAATAAAACTCGCTTGAATATAACATAATAGTAAATAATAGGAAAAAAAGTAGAAAAATAGACAAACAACTAGGTTTTTAAAATAAATGGGAAAACTGAGGTATTAAAAATCTTTTATTTTACTTTTTTATTTTTAGTTTTTAAAAAATTTTTAGACGGTCATAAAAATACGATTAGTATAAAATGACTTTAGAAATGGAATTTTAGAGATTCCTATATTTTTAACTACTTTCCTTATCAAATATAAATCTTATGCTTCATATTTCAGCGCTCTCCATTGCAACTAAATATTCAATTTATAGGTATGTTTATTATCGTTTTTTTTAAATATTTTTGACGGTCATAATGTTCACTAACTGAATAACTTTTTAAATTAAATTTTAACAACTGTCCAACCCTTTTCTTTATCAAATTTCTCACTCAACATTTTCCCAATTGGAATTATTCTCTATTTTCAGTTTATGTTACTCCAGCGACAAAAAAATAAACATATTTTGGAATTTAGTATTATTATTATTTCGCATGACAAAAGAAAATATTTGAATTTTTAAGAAATTTACTGTCTAAAAAAAGAACTGCTAAAGCAATTGCTAAAAAAATATTAATTAGAGTCTTGATAAATATTCAGTATCTAATAAATATAAACAATTCTAGGTACTATATAAATATGTAATTTAAGTAAATTTTTTTAGAATGAAGTCGATCGTTAAAGATTTATTTAAGCTATTAATCTAGTTGGTTGGAAAAATGGAGATTTGAAAAACCAAAACACTTTGGAACTATCCATAAAATTTCTTAAAGTTTCACAGCCTTTTGACCATGAGGGGCTACGCAAAACTCAAAATGAAATTTGATTACTTGAAATTTTTTGCTCAGATCTGAGTGTTTTTTTAAAGCACTGAGGCCTCTTTTTCATAAAAGAACTCCTCATTTAGTTTTTAGATATTTTAGTAATAGTTAGCTCTAAATAACTAATTTAATCAGGGCCTATCCCTTCAACCACTAAGATCAAGAATTAATGCATGAAAATTCTATCATTAAATCAAATGCGCTCATTGTGATAGAATTTTTTATCACCCTATGCATTTCTTTTTGTATAAAAAATTGTTTCCGTCTTAAATCGATATTTAACTTTTTAGTGTTATGTTCTTTAATTCTAATATTTGTTCATAAACGAAATTGGCAAATAAGAAGTTGGCGAATTTTTTACCATCAATGAAAAATTTCAAACAAGCAGAGTATTATTAATCAGATTGTAAAAAAAACATAATTTTAAAATGTAGTTTCAATCATCAGGAAAGATTTTTCGATAATTGCAACTTTCTAGATAAAACTCTTAAAATGTTTTTTTAAAATATTCTTCAAATTTCCATCAATTTCTCTTTGAGAAAAAACATGATCGGTTTCCTGTCGAATCTAAGAAAAAAAAAATACTTTATCTTAATTTCTTATTTAAACTGTGTCCTTACAAAAGATTTTTATCCTCGATTTGAAAGAGCTAGAAAAACATTCCGGTAAGCGACCTTGTAGTCAATCATTAAGGGCATAAACAAGATGTTTTAACGATTGATTGAACTTATAAAAGCACCTAGAGATCAAGATAGATCAATGAAAATCCCATACTTTTCTGGAAACTAATTTTTGGCGTGCTGCCATTAGTCCGTTAAAGAAGTATACCTTATTTTTATCGAAGATTGTTAAGTTTCTTTGTGCTGACCTAGATTCTACAATTCAGGCGAATACATTGTGCGTGCTGTAAAGAAATACTAAAACTTCGCAATTATTTTCCATCTTTAGAGGGAGGGATATACTTCCACAAATGTATCACGCGACATTTTGTCGCCTTTTACTTTTTTGTAGTAGAATATGTAATTTTATATTCATCTCAGAAATGTTTCTACAGGATTTCAGCCCTTTTATTTTAGGCTGTAGCTTTCTATAATATTTGAAAAATGGCACAGGGGGTGTTAAAGATATGTCTTCAAGTAAGAAGAAATTCGCTGTCATCCTACGTTAAGGAATGTAAAGCGAGGTAAAATATATTTAGTTGACAGGTGTTGTGGAGCTAACATATGACGGTATAATGGTAAAAATTAGAATTTTTACCAAATTAGATCAGCTAAATGTACATAAGTGAAAAATATGAATTATATTAAAACTGTTAGGAGACAATTATTAGAATCGATTGCAAGGTCTGACACAAAAAGAATGTATCATTTTTATAAAGGGGACTATCGTAAGGAAAAATAATAGTTAAAAGGTGACTAATTAAAAATGTGATATATAACTAACTCTATGCGTAATACAGGGTTTTAAAAAAGCTTGTAAATGATCAATTATCTCGTGAAATATACAAGTATAGAAAAGTGAAACTTGACACATTCAATGTTTTTTAAACCATCCAATAATATCAAACTCGAAATTTCATCACCTCGGAGGGGTTGGGAGACGACTTTTAAATCTTAAATATTAGCCTCTAATTTTTATTGCAGATTTATATTTTTCGGAAAAAATAACCCTAATTGAGTTGTAAAGTTTCTGTATTTCGCTATACAGATGGTGCTGTAATCGAAAAAAATGAAGATCAGAATATGAAGATAAGACCATATTTAAAAAAAAAAATATCTATTTCTTAATTTTTTTCGAAAAAAATATTAAACTATTTTTAAGTTTATTATTTTTTTTAATTTAATTTATTTTTATTTCTAATCTGATGGGTCTCGAGTGACCACCTTTTTAAACAGTCTGTATCCTTTTTAATGTTTTCAGGCACAGCGCCATCTGAGAAGCAAATTGCACAAACCTACAACTCAATTTTATTTTATTTTGTAACCGTCGTTAAGCAGCCGACCCAAATTTGAGTTTACTGCTGCCAATGTTCAACTCCATAGCCTTGTAATTTTGAACCTAATCCTGAAGACAAGGGAACTCCTGGAACAAGTATTGGGAGAAATTTTGCCTTCGTGGAGGACTTTTTGATGGAACTGACCCGCATTTGCGTTACATGGAGAGGAATACCACTAATACCTCAAACGGTTAGCCTGACGGCAATGGTACTCTAATCCATTATCCATCTACCCCAGAGGATATTGTTTACGTCAGCACTGTGCTCGGTCCGAGCCGGGTACGGGTTCTGTATCAACCAGCCATTGCTGAGATTCGAACCCGGTTCATCCCATTGGAATGCAAACGCTCTATCCCTTGAGCCACCACGGCTCTCTACAGCTCAATTAGGGTTACTTTTTCCGAAAAATTCAAATCTGCAATAACAATAGAGATTCTTATTTAAGATTTCAAAGTTGTCCCCACCCGGCCCCTAGGGGGTGAGGGTGATAGATCAAGTTTAATATCTTTCGATAGTTTTTAAAAACATTGAATGGGACTATTTTCTCTTTTTTATAAACCGGTGTATATTTCTCGAGTTATTTGAACGTTTCCTAATTTTTTGACACCCTGTATAAAATAATGAGTCATATGTAGCTGAAACTTATTTAGATATGTTCAAGTTAAAATTCTAAATTAACATTTCGATTATTATTAAAATTTTAAAAGTTCTTAATTTTAGATTACATTACAGTTATTTATATATAATAAGGTAGTCCACTTAAAATATAACAGCTTTTAATCAGTTACTTATTAATGGTATACTTACCATATATTTTGTACGTTTTTAAACTGGTTTTAATACGCAGTATTAACAAAATAAGTAATGCAGTCGATTTCTATTGATATTTATATGCATTATTTTAATATAAGCAGGAGTTAATACGTAGCACTATAACGTGTATAAATAGCAAACATGTCAATGTGTACTAACAGTGTTCAGTTCACATAAAAATAAACGGACCAGCCTAAATAACTTTAAATCTAATGACCGGATCTTTATGTACTATGACTCAATGAGGGGGTGACCTCAAATATGCTAAATAATTAGTGTAGACAATATTTTAAGTTACTAAATCAAACACAAAAGCGTACTTTCCTGAATAAACATATACTTTTTTTAATGGATTCGTAATTTTGATCCTCAAAATATAGGGGGTAACCATAAACTGAGAAATATGGTCCCAATAATTTGATCAGAAGTTCAGAGTTTAGACCCCTTAATGTCACACAATTGTAAAGTTTGTGTATCCAAAGATAATTTCTTGCGAAATATAATTTATAATATATATTTATTTTTTATTATTGTATTTAATAATAGTCGAAAAAATTTGGAATTGTAAGGTATACAATTTTCTATATCATTTTATAGTACGCGACTTAAAATGGTGAAATAGAAAATTTAAGCTTAGTCAATCACATAGGTTTTGAGAAATCAAATTATAAAGGTTTCAATATTCCTTATAGTTTTAAATTAAATATGTTTAGATTCGTTTCTCAGTTGCTATTCGACCAATTTTGCTAAAATTTTGTGTTTTGTAATTTTAAATTACGTTTTCAAAATTATTTAAAATATTGGATGCCTAACAATTCAAAAGTTTTTTTACTATTATTAAACAAAATAATAAATATTTACTAACAGTTATCTTTGGATAAACTTTGTTTGCAAGATTTTTTTCAATTCCCTTAAAATGTTCTCGGGGCATGGTGAAATACTCAAAAAGTAAAGTCAACATTAAGGGGACCAGATTTGGGATACTTGTCTTTATTCAGGTCTGACCATTTTTTATTTTGCTCACGTTTAGTAACTGAGTTAGACATGCTGAGTTTTCTTTTTCTTCTCTTGCAAAGCAACATTACATTTCTAATTTTTTTTCATGTTCAAATTACATAGCTGTGGCAACAAAAAAACAATGGCAAACACCATAGCAGATTGTATGAAGACATTATGATACATTTTAAAATGCTTTGGAGATGCAATTCTGTTTTTCTTTAAAAAGCTATGTAATTTATAGTTCCTAATTTATTAGATTACGGGACAGAGGCATTTGAAAAAGGCTCAAATGCCTCATATTAATACATAAGAACAAAAAAGTCGTAACACATTAATGGTGAATGTATAATATCGTAGAAGTGAAAAGTATATGTATGTAAAGGTGGATAAGTAAATTAAGTGTCTTGCATAATAGTGTATAAAGGAAAATATACTAAGGTAACAGTCAATGTATGTTACTTAATTTTTCTCTGCAGAATAATCCACTTAGTTGATTTTTTCATACACGTAGTAAAAATGCTGCGTATCATCATGCTGCATAACGTATACGTAATGTCATTATGTAACGTAAACTGTTATGTACAAATGATGTATGATTCAAAATTCTTTTTAAAAAGTTTTAAAATCTGCCTGATATTTATTTTCTCAAAGATTCAAACACTTCATAGATAAATTTTTGCAATCCAAACCCTTTTAAAAAATTATATAAATAAGAATATCCTGACAATTCTTTTCTTTTTAATACAAGTATTGTTTAGCAAACATAAATATTATAAATAAAATTCCTACTGAGTTTCGTTGAAACTAATTCCAAAATTTCACAACCTTTTTTGGCATCCATGCAAATCAGACTTCTTAAAAACTCTGTGTAATATAAAAAGTGACTCATACAAAGCCTTCACGTAACTATACTGTATAAGATAATTTGTTTCACCTTTCTCTACTTGCTTTGTAGTTAAAATCCTAAAAATATTGCATTTTAAGAAAAAGAAAAGTATCCGCTTTTTGATTCCAGGCGTAACATAAGAAATTAAAATTAAACCAAAAAAAAAAAAAAAAACTGCGTAACATATTGCTTTGCGTGATAACCTTTTACTTCACATTAAACTCTCCTGGGTTTCAGGCTAAAACGTGAACAGAATAGGAATCAACAAAGGAAATAATTAATTTGTATTTATTTTTTATAAGTCTAAGTATCGTGATTTTGGTAAAATACAGTTTTTGACATTAGAAATAATAATTTACAAAAATGTGACTTCTTTTATATTTAAAAAAATTTCAATTATAAGTATTTGGTGCCCTTTATGACTTATTTATATTTTTTGACATTAATACAACAATTACAAAAAAGAATATAGATATTAGAAAAAGTTTAATAGATATGTAAGTTGTCTATTGCTTCAAACACAAAATGGCGAAACCTTTAAATGTAATATCTTTATATTTCAGTTTATTAATTGTTTTTCTCCAGAAAAAAAGTAATCAATATATTTTTATTTCAATGATAATTAACAGAAAGTTTTAAGAAGAGTTATAAATAAATTCAAAACAAATAAAAGTGTTTTATTCGCTATTTTAACACAGAATAAATTCTCTTACTACTCGCATTTTTGACAATGCAATATCGCTTCCAAGGACTCTGATAACAGTCTTTATTATGTTACGTGTATTTTACATTTAAGAAGCTTATTTTATTTCTAATTTATATATTTAGGCAAAAAAAAAATTTTTTTCCAGAATAAACATATCTTTATTTTCATCGTATTTGGATTCTTAAACCTCAAAATATGAAGATAACCACACTCAAAAAAATGCCCCAATAAGTTAATCAAAAGAACAATCAAGAGTTTGTATCCGTTAGAGTCGTTAGTTTTCTTTATTATTTATTTCACCATATCTTTGACAATTTATATATATATATATATATATATATATATATATATATATATATATATATATATATATATATATATATATATATATATATATATTCTATAACTCAAGAACTTTTGAAGCAAATTGAAATGTTTTTGCACACAATTATAAAATTCTTTTGTCCGAACATAATTCCAAGCAAAAGATAAATTTCAGTAAATATTTATTAATTATTATTATAGAATTTATTAACAGTGCGCAAAATTTTAAATAGTAAGGTATAAAAAATTTTATATTACTTTAAGGTATCTAATTTTCATGGCAAAATAGAAAATTTGAGCGAAATCAGTTGAATAATTCCCGAAAAATCGAATTTTAAACTAAAATTCAATTTTTTTTAATTTTTCTAAAATTCAACTTCTCAGGATTTATTCAACCGATTTTGATCAAATTTTATATTTTGCCATGTAAAATTAGATTCTTTAAAATGATGTAAAAAATTGTATACCTTACAATTCAAAAATTTTTCGACTATCATTAAATAGTATAATAATAATTACTTACTAAAAGTTATCTTTTGCATTGAATTATCTTTGGATAAACGAATTTTATAATTGTGTACATTTACCGGAAGATGATGATTAAGCTTTGAAGAACTCATTTCAAGACGTGGGTATTGTGCTGAGTAATTGCCATTGGTGAAGCTTTTTTTTTTTTTTTGCTTACAATTACTTTTTTGAATTTCATTTTTGAAAGCGACGTCGCACATGGATAAGCCAATTAGGTTTGACACATACGTGAGACTTCGCTTGAAGCCATCCAATTAAATCTGACCCGAAAATTGATTCAGTGTGATAATTAACACATGCCTTCAAGTAGCAACGGTAACACTCCAGGCACAACCACATGATTGGAGACAAAGATGTGATTAGTTTCAAGCACCCAATCGTCTTTCTTTTTCAGTTTCTAAGTAATCATGGATTCGCACCATGATTTTTCTTCTCTAATCGTCTTCTTGCAGTGGTCAAACAGCTGAATAAAATTATTTATAATTTCTAAGCGATTAAAATATAAAAGCGTTTTTAATTGCTTTTAGAGATAATTATTAACTTAAAAAATGAAATGCGGGAATCACAAAAATTTCTATATATATTTCTTGCCCTCTAAGATTTTTTGCTTTTCCTCTTTCACGTTATGTGAATTCCCACCTGAAAATTTTTACAACATTCCAAATTCCTTTTTTTTTTTAAATTTTACCATTAAGATTAAAAATTAACATACTTTTTAAAGCACGGCTATTCTTAAATAATTTCTGAAAATTCCCTATTTAAAAAGCGTCTCTACAATTATTTTCATCCAGTTATTTCACATACTGAAATGAAAGCTTATTGGTAACCAAAGTCCAAGTCTGCTTTATCGGCCTGAACTAAAATATGTATTATAGGACAAATTTTCGATATAACATTTTATAACTAAATATAAATATATTTCTTATGAATAACTTGAAACATCATACTCTTTATTGCATTTAACCTCAATTCAGTTGAAAAATTTGCAACATGTTAACGTAATCCAAAGAACTACAAGTCTAATTAGGATATTCTCTTAATTTCTACAAATAAGAACTATAAATTAATGTTTTAGCCTCTGACCGAAATTCTTTCATTTGGGTGCGGTCATTTCTCGTCCTTGAGAAACAAAACGAGGGATCAATCGATTTTTATGGCAAAGTTTTTAGCCAATTCTCGGGAGATCAACACGCAGACGATACTGAAAACGTCACTTTCTATCCACTCAGCTTCGAATCTCTCGGGGTTCATTCAGCGATTATTTTTTTTAAAAAAAGATGAACTTTTCTTGATAGTTAATGACTTGGCTTATAGATATGCGTTTTAATTTGATTAGATGTACTAAACTTACATCAAGGTGAAACTAGTCTTCTTTAATGTTTTTTTATTCAATTTAATCAAGGAAAATTTTCACTTTTAAAATTGTTTCAATATACTGAACTAGATAACGAAATCAAAATTAAGTAATGCGGTCTCTTAATATTCTAAAAACTTTTCATTAAATGAAAGCATCACATTTTCTTTATCGTAGTTTTATTATAATTTGTGAATAGTATTATTGTATTGGAATGGGAGAGACCTATTTATGAAAGAATTATGGCATAATTCGAATATAAATGGTGCATAATAATGCTTTGCCTTCTCAAAAATGTATGTGAAGCATTCTAAACGTATGTGTCTAATCTATCATGTCATAAATTTTGTTGAATTTGATATTTACTTATGCGGAAGATTCGTTTCCTTTTAACTAAAATCTTATGGTTTCATTTAACCCATTAATGCTATAGTCTTATTTTTTTAATACCATTTATAGGCCAATATATTTAATCCAGTAAAATAAACTGGAAAATTTATAATGCAGCCTATAAATTTCTGCCCTATCTGAAAAAGATTAAATGTTTCCCAAATTTGTCGCACTAATATTAAATGGCGAAAATAAATTTTTAGGATGTAAATTTTGAAGTATAAAAGAATTATTCTTACAATTTTATTAATTTTAAAACTTGATAATTGAAATTAAATTAATGAAGGAATAATTAGACAAACTAACCCTTCTTTCTTAAAATTACACGCAAACTTGTTTTAGTCTACTCGATGATATAAAAATAAAAAAATTTACATTACTAAACATTACTAAAGTTTACATTACAAAAATTTACATTACTAAAAATTGCTTTTTAGATATATGCTGACTATATTTCCACAATCATGCAGTTGGTTACGAAATTGAGATATCCTAATCACTATGACTCCTCTGGCCCACAGTAGGCTGTTATGTGAATGCTTTATTTTACTAAATATATGCGGGGGGAAAAATAATACTTTATGCTTTTTGATTCATGTATTATGCATAACCACACTGTTAGAATTTTTATTCCAAAATTATGGTAAAATAACCTGCAGCAGTCTGTCCATCAACCGTATTTTTTATTTATTTATTTATTTTTTTTTACCTGTAAAAGAACTTTTCTTTACCTTTTACGGTTTTTAATCATTTAAAACTAGCATAGTGTCAAAACCATAAAAAAAGAAATTTAACTGGCCATTGGAGATAGTTTAGCAGCTTTATGTTTCTACGATCAATGCGTGGATGAGATTTTTGTATTCTAACAGTCCAGGGTCACAAAATGGGGAGTGCACGACACTGAAAACTCTTCGTGTATTGAAAGTAAAGGGATCAATCCTGGAACTCGAACCTCCGTTATTTCAGTCATAAAATTGACAGATTAGCCCTCTCGGCAATAGTATCCTCTCCACAAGGAACAAAGTGGCTTCCTTAGTGCGTTCACTAGTTGGGGCGATAAAATTCTGGTTGTTTAACCGTATTAGGTAAGAGGAGTTAATGAACGGATTTTCTCACAGTTAATAGTTTGAATTCTATCTTATTTATGGTAATTTGACTGTTGTATTTGATTATGGTAAAATAAAAAGTTTTTTTTTTTTTTTTTTTTTGCAAATTTAGTGATATTTATAGTTTTAATACCTCATATTTTAAGATTGATGTCATTTTAATACATTTGTTAAAATAATAAAATGATATTAAAACGAAAATGAGTTCTAGTGATGGAATTTAAAATGTTTTAGAAATTAAAACTTCGCAGCATCAGTTTACTCATTACTTAAATACGTAATATACGTAGCGTTTCATCTTACCCATTAATTTTTCTCTCTTTCTTTATATTTAAATATTTCAATTTACAACAGCTTTTAAACAATTTACAACAGTTAGCAAAATATGTGACATACATTAAAAATTAAGAATGGTATAATATTACAGTTTTCGGCATAATATGCAAATTTGAATCACTTATCAATGATATGCATGAGGTTTTATAATATGTTAAAAGATTTGGTAATTTTATCAGAATAACTTAGAGCATGGCATAAAAGCCATTTATTCGGTTAAATGGATTTTTATTTTTTACTAAATGTATGGTAATAAGAACTATATTTTTGAAAATGAAACTCTTAGGATAACCATTACCATATGAAGGGAAAAATTACTAAGCAAATGGTTTAAATGCCATATATTTTGGCTTTATTAACCAAGATAATGAGTTTCCTACTACATATGTCATTATCATACAAACCCGTAATTTGCGGTAAGAATTACTAAAGCATCTACAAAAACTTACATTAATTTATTTGTTAAATTTCATACCGCTCTTTTTATTACTTAAATTTCTTCTTTCTTATCTTCCTTTAGTAGAGAATACTTTTAGTTTCAATATGAAGTAAAGCTGTGACATTTTCTAATGTATAATTATTTTTTAGAATACTTGAAGTTTAGGATTGCTTAAAGGATTGAAATTTCAATCGGCAGCATATAATATTTATATTTAAATAATATAAAAAATTTAGCAACTTACAGAGAAAACTGAACACTTCTCCAAAAACAAGTCAAAGTCCCCCAATTTAAAAAGTGCCAATTTAATAAAATACTAATCTAGAATTTTAAATGCATATATTTATTCGGAAAAAATAAATTAAATTTTGGAAAAAAAAAGAAGTTTATACATTACAGTTTCCCGTAGAATTTGTTTTTCAAAACAATTATTCCAAAATAGATTTTTACAAGTACAAAAATTCTATTTTAATCAAAAAAATCTCTTTTGAAAAGGCTACGAAACGGAAAAAAAATCTCGCTTTCAGCTTTGTATAGCAAACTCAACAATCTATGAAAAAACAAAAACAAATCTTCCTACAAAACATTACAATGACCCAGATCAAAGATAAAGTTGATGTTATTACATTGTCGTCTAAAAAATAAATTTAAAAGAAAATAATAAATAAACAAAATGCAGAAATTAGGTTATTTAATAAGAATGCTTTCACCAAGTGATTTAAAATTTAGTGGTATTAAATTAACGAGGATTTAGGATCAGAAACAATGATCAATCGAAATGACTATCAAATTTAGAAACATTAGATAAATTCAGCAAAAGAAGGAACATTGTTTAGCTCAGTTATTTCGGTACTGCAACATCAATATTCTTGATCTTATTATTTGCAATTCGTTATATAAATTCCATGTCAAGTAAACGATGTTGAGCACGTGTCTGAACCAGTCTGAGCTGCTGATGATTACCTTCTTACTTCTTTGTAATAAACACTCCCAATACTGAAACATTCTATTCACACATCGAAATTTGCATTAAATTGTTTAGGCTTTTTTATTTTTGAATTTTATCTTAAAATCACAAATTTCAATTCTTCTGTACCACTACTTATAAATTTCACTAGAAGAACGTACGGCAAACGATTTTGATTGTAAGCTACGAATTTCAGTGACATTTATTTTTTTAATAATTGAAAAGAAGAATTCTTTCAAATATTGATTTGATTGGTGAAAAGTTTCCCCTCTTGTTCAAAATATTAAAGAAATACTCATATGCTTAATTTTCAATCAAACACATTCTATTTAAGGGAATAAAGACAACTTTTCGAAACATTGTAATATCACCAGATGAAAATAAAAGTGGACGTAAAAATAATATAGATAGTGCGAAATAACTCTAACTTTTCTATACAACTGTTATTTTCTCCCAAAAAGGAAGTTTGCAATAAGTAAAGTTAATTACCCAAGCACGATTAGAGTTAAGTTCACGTACTGTACTGTAGCTAATTATAAAAGCAAAGATTTTATAATTACGTCAACGATTTATGCCATACTCGTAAAGTTTGAAAAAATTTATAAGAATTGAGTGTGTGAAGTTTTAAAACATCCGAAATAATGAATTGCATAGGTGTATAGAGTAACAAAGTTACAGACTATAGTTTCACTGACACGTTATGACGGTAAAAGAAATAATGATTTTTGTTATGAAAAAAACGGAGGAAAAACATAAAATGGAAACATGTATTCATTGAATTAGAGTACAAATTAAGATCTGTAGTTCTAGTACTCCAGGTGTATAAGATATTATTATTATTTTAATGATGTTATAGATACAGATACATTATAATTTAATTTAAAGTAAAAAATCTTAATAAGTTATGTTAAGTAGGTTATGTGGTCTTTATTTTATTATTCACACAATAAAAAACAAATTCATGACTTAATTTGAAAAATTAAAAAAAAAGTAATTTCGTTTTATTTAATATAACCTGCTGAGCTGTTAAACAAAGTTTAAACTTCTTGGTGCTCAATCGTCGCAGAAATTCATATTTTTGTTTGTAAAGCAATTATTTTTTGAGTTTATTTCAAATGACGAAAAACTGAAGAAATATCCAGTTTTCCACAACTAATTATATAGTTATAACTAGCTTGTAGAGTTATAGAGTTTATGTATGTAGTTATAGAAATTATTTAGTTAGATAATTATAGTTTATCTAGTTTTTATAAACAAAAATTTAATTTTAGCTGGAAAATGTTTTTGAAAAAAGAAAAAAGTAAAGATAGTGTAGAATCTAGTTGTATTTACTTTGTTACTGAAAAGTTAGGAAGAACCAGTTTTACTCTTATTAAAAATAAGTAGCTTTGTATCGAAATAAAGTTTTATAGAAAGTATCAATACTGTCAAAGTAAAGTATACATTTCATTCGATACCTTCACAAGAAAGAACTGATACTTTGTAGCCTAATTACTAATAATATTATTAATTTTAATTTTTGTTGTAGTACATTAATATGAATAGCATATTTGATTTTGATAATTATGTGTTTTCACTTTATTTTGTGGGTTTTCCCTTACTAATATATTTATGTAATAATATTAAGTTTTATATTTAATTTTATATTTAATTTAAAAACAATCTATACATTTATCTCCAAAATTTCATATTTTCCCAGAATTTATTATTGTTATAAATATTTATGCCCCCAAACGATTATAAATAATTTATCTAAAGATAACAAGTCTATAATTTTTTTAATTACAATCATGATCTCAACACTCAGTATTCCAAAAGTAAAATTGAATTAAAAGAGTAATCTACGTCTAAAATTGTGTAGATAGCAATTGTCTTAAGAGGACGCTATACGATTGTGAGAAACTTTTCGTTAATTTTATTTAACCTTGTTGGCAATTTAAAATTGAAATTTATATTGGAAAAAAGGAGGTCAGGTAAAACCATAAGTAAACTATGAAGTTTCAAATGCTGATTATTTTTTTTTTTCAAAATATAAGAATACAGACGACTCTGAGAAAAAGTATGATCAAAACTAACAGAATACTGTAAAATATACCTCTTTGGGAAGACCGTAATTTTCGATAATTTTTAGCAAAGCGCTTTGGAAGTAATTTTGGTAAAATTTACAATAAAATCTAGTTTTATAATACAAGAAAAAAATTGGTAAATATGGTAAAATTTGGTATCTCAGAACACGGCATAAAACTATTTATTCGGCTAAATTTACTTTCCAGTTTTGCATTTTTTGATAAAAGTGTGGTGAAAAGAACTTTAAATTTTGGAAACAAGAATTTCTAGTAAACCGTTACCTTACGAACGGAAAAATTAGCAAATGAATGGTTTAAATACCTTGGTTTTAGTAACTAAAATCAAGATTTTTTTTTGGTCAGAAATATCAAGGTCATACAGTAGGTTAATTTCAAATCGTGGCAGAATTAATTCCCAACTTTATAATTGTGTGTAATTCTATCATGATTTGTTTGCCTTTAGATATTCTTAAATAGCATTTACAGCATTTCAAACTACATGATAAACTCTGGTTTTACCTAAACTCACTTTATTCTAAACTTGATTTTTTAAACTACTAGTTTCGGTAAAACATAATTTGCCATGAAAGGTTTCTCCCTCAATAAGAGAAAGAAATTGTATGTTCCTTAAAAAAAAATGGAAAACTCACTATCGTTCGAATAATCCCAAGCAGCTTCTCTCAAATCACCAGTAGAAGCAGCAGAAGTACTCCATTTTTCAAGTTTACGCTGCCCACTCCTTCTATTATGAGAAATGCTTCTGGAATTGCCACCATACCTTTTGAAAGGAGATCCACCCCCATCAGTCCTGTCCAAATTCTGATCATTCGAATGAGTTCTGTTCAGATTGGACTGGCTGTTTCTGTGTTCCATTCTCCTTAGATAGACACCCCTGGCTTGGCGAGCCCTTGCCAATCTAGTGCTCTCATTCCTGCTCAGCACATCCGATCTACTTGGCCTTCTGGAATGGGTGGGAGATTCACTGGTGCCATCAGGTGCTGCTGCCAGATAATTTTGTTCTGAATAAACTCTGTAACTATCGTAATCTCCTGTATCATCTATTGGGATGGGTGTCAGATTCGATTCTACGGTGGCACCTGTTGCATCTGGTGTATCTCCACTGGCTTCGCTGCTGCCTAACTCTTTGACTTCCACTTCAATTGTCAATTTCCCATTTTCGTTTATAAGACGACCTTCTGCAAGCTCGTTTGAAAATCCATCATTGTTGTCCGATTTTCCACTTATGCTTGACCCTCGATTGGAGTTACTGTCGTTTTGGTCTTTGACGTTCAAATTGTTTGAATCATTTTCGGAAATATTGTCCAACTCGCCAGGTATATTTTGGGAATCTGAAATAACAAAGTTGACATTGTTAATATAGTTTTAATAATATATTATTCTTTTTTAAAGTTTTTTCGATTTACAAAATAATTGTAATATATTTTTTAACATTCGCTGCTTTTAGTTTTCACGTGCTTAAAGTTTAAGTTACATATTAAACAAAGAGTTTTGAAGGATAGTAAAATAAGCCAGCTGTTTAAAATTTGATTGCTCATGTGTAAAGTTTATATTTTTTCTTTTTTTCAATTCTTAAACTACGTGTATCTAACAGTGTACAAGAAACTTGAACATGTTATTGAACAAACTATATAATTTTAACCCAACGTTTATAAAACAAATTTAAAATGTAACTTCAGTTTTGTAAATAAATTAACGTGATCTTCTTTAGCTGGCATCACCGTGAGTGATGTATTTTTTCGATTGTTTGAATTTAATCGTACAAAGTTGCTATCTTAACTATGGAAATGTATACGCTTAAACTTATTCTTAATATTCTTTATTTTAATACTTAAAGTGGTAGCGAAACTCATGTTTTTCCATTAAACTTTTTAAATTATAAATGAGTTTGACCACCATTACATATAAATAATTACATCAAATACATAAAAGCATAATAATCTTTACGAAAGCGAATTTCATCATCGTCAAAATATAAATATATTTTTGAGTATGATTGTTTTTCGGTAAATTTCTTACTACTTCTTTGGAAACTCCATTCTCTGAAAAAGTTAAAATTGGCAAGTTTGAAATAATATTAGAATCTGATTTTTTTGCAAAATCTATCAATTTTCTAGCATTGGCATACTAGTTGATGCGACACACTTTAGTAGCTTGTTATTAATAAACTTCATTCGCACATTGAGAAAAAAAGTATGGTCAAAACTACCAAAATACGGTAAATTTTACCTTTTTTGGCTCTATGAGAACATCAAAAAGCTCGGTAATTTTTACCAAAGTGCATTAGTAATGATTTTGGCAAAATTAAAAATAAATAAGGTTTCATACTATGCGAAAAATTTTAATGAATGTGTTCAAATTTAGTAATTGACATGACACATTAAAGCATGGCTTTTGTTCGGTTAAAATAATTTTTCCGTTTTGTATTTTTATTAAATGTGTGGTAATAACTGTAACTGTAATAATAAGAACTGCAATTTTGAAAGCAACAATTTCCGGTAAACCGTTAAAATATGGCCAGACAAATTACCAAATGAATCGATTAAATACCTTATATTTTTGTTCTATAACCATACATATTTTCTTTGCCAATAATGCCTTCAATATTTAGTACGATAATAACTGAATATTTTTCTCTGCGGAATAATAATAATAATCAAAGAAGAAAATATTTTCTGCCAATATTCTTTACAACTCATTTAAATCAAATACATTTCAAATTCTATTTTTTAGTTAGTTTTAAATTTTATGTAAAATGTTAATACAATTATGTTAATTATATAACTATATAATTTAATAAAATTGAATTACAAAAAAAATCTGTAATATAATTACTATAATCATATAATATAAACACAACTGAATTACAACATAGCTTTGGACTGGTGATAGTCAATATAAAATTTTATTCATAATTATTTGTGATAAAGTATTATTGAAAACATTTTTGACAGAGGTGAAAAAAATTCATTACATGAACAAAAAAATGGTAAGTAAGATAAGATGAAAGTTTGAGAGCTTAATACAAAAATCAAATATTTTCTAAGTATAAATAAATAAATAAAACTATTTAAATAACATAAAAATATTTTATAAGTTATTTGAAATATTTTATTTGAAGACAATATAGATTTTTTAGAAACTTTCGATATTGTGACACAATTAAGTTTAACATTTCTGTAAATGATATCTGGAAAAAAGTTATCTAAATGAAATATAAATATTTACATAATAATTTTTACCCAACTATACTAGTTACTTATAAACATGATAATCAATAATATGTTTTCAAATAATTCTAACTATTATAAATCATTGAAATAATTTGATTTTACTGCAAATATTTTAAAAATTCAATAATATATATAAAAGATAAGATTTATTGAGAAATAGAATAATAGACATATTAATTTCCTAATAGCATAAACTGATTCATTTTTATGATATGTAACGCAATGAAAAATATGTAGGTTTTTTTTAAGTTAAGTAATATATAGTTTTTACTGTTTTACTGTTGTTGCATATTTTTTACAAAAGTAAAAGTTTTAAAATAAGCAAAAGCAATGCTGTCCTCTCAGTACACATTTATTACATAATTAACCTGACAAAAGAAATCTTCATATTTAAGAAGTATGTAAAAAAATTATAATTTGTAATTAGATACACATTTAGTCAATACATTGATATAAATAAATCTTAAAATTAGCCTAGCATTTTAAATATATGTCTATTCCCTCCTCCGTTAAAACGAGTTGACCTCTGCTAGCATGAATTTAGTTTAAAAATGTTTAAATTAAAATTATAAAACGCTTTATAAGCACCAACGTAGACTAATTTAACATAATATAATGATAAAACACACTAAACTATAACGGCAAAGATATAATTGTATAAAATATCTAAAGCAGTAAAAATTAGTTTATTCATTTTAAAGGGAATTAAAAAACATATCTTATGTGTAAGTAATAAGTAAATACAATGCTTAATACTGCTGAAGCAGAAAGATGAATTAACCAGAACGATTTCTAATACATTTTACTTCTATAAATAAATTTAAAAACTAGAATGACACAAGCATAATATTCATATTTCATAAAACAGAGATAAATTCAAAATCAAAAATTGAGTTATAAAAATATAATTTTAAATTAAAATTTTAAATTATACTTTTGAGTGCATATTTTGCAAATTAATTAGTGATAAGAAAATATTTATATACTGTTATATAGACATAAATGACATACACGTATATTAACATGTGCATATGTCTGTGCATGCGCTATGTCTGGTAAAAAAATATGTGTGTATTCTATTTATTCTTTGCAGCTTTTCTTAATAGATGGTAACAAATAGGTGCACATGAAGTACTTAAACTATTTTTTGTTACAATTTAAACATAGATTTGAAATATGTAAACAAAACCTAAGCAAAACATATATTGAAAAGAAATGCAAAACAATTATAAGTTATATTTATGTGAGTCATATATAAGTAATTTTAATTAAGTTTAAAATCATTTATTATATTTATTTCAAAAATTGGAAAGACGCGTATCTACGAAGGCTTTCATAATAAAGTTTGAAAAGATGAACAAATTTATGTGGAGTTATTTTTAAATTAATTTTTGCTTTAAAACCATTCTTCTTTTATAAATAAGCCTCATTTCTCAATTTTATTTTTATACATTCCGTCTTCCGAAAATCTTTCCAAACAGGCCGTCATACAAAACATACAAAAATAAGTGAAAACACAATTTTCAAGAATTTTTTTGTCTTTCATTCAAATAGTAAATTTTTTTATATTAAACGACTTATACTTTTTAATGAAAAATTAAACAAATCAGCAATTTATATTTAAAATATGGATATTTATCAAAAATACAGTTTTTGTAGCATAATAACATAAAGAAATATTTTTCAATATTTTTTAAAAAAAAGGTTACTGAGTTTGAACTACAATTTTTATACATTACATTTTTCAATATATTACATAATTCTTCAAAACATTTTTTCTCGAATTAAAACTTTTTTTGGTTCACATTCATTATTACCTTATTGAGAGTGATCGTTATTTAAATCTTGATCGCTAATTTTAGTTGTTAACGTAAACGTAATTTTGCTGATTATTTTATGAATTCTAATGTAACTATTCTCTTATTTTGGTTTCATTTTTGAAATAGAATTAAATAAAATAACTTTTAATATATATTATATGTGAAAGCAACATGAAAATTTTATTTTTCAAGTAAGATTCACCTTTCTATAACACTAAATTTTATCAATAATAAGATTTAGGAAGAAGATAAATCGTTAAACTCATTAAAATCAACCGAATCGTTTCGTGTAAATTTAAACCATGAATCACTGGTAAAACTAAAATAAAAGAACAATAATCAAAATAACAAGGTATTTAAGATCCTCTCCTATTTACCTAATGAGTTTACTTAATCCCGTTTTTACCTAACAATAAGATTTATAAACCTAATTTCTTGCTTTGTAAAGCAAATAACTAATATTTTTGATATTTGTTTTGTACTTTTTATGCATTGCATTGTTTTTGAATGAATCTAGTTGGCGAATTCTTAACTCTAAGGTAAGTGATTTTTAAACCTTGAATTTTGAAAAGGTTTTAAAAATACTTGCAAACTTCAGAGCTAAAATTTAGCAACTAATTTCAATGGTACATTTTTTACTATGTGAAATGAAAAAAAACAAATTCCAAAACATTGTATTGAATCTGAATGAATAAGGAAATTGCGTTCACATATTTCTCCATTGGTTAAAATGGAGAAATTAGAATCTCTTTACTGTCTGAAGATTATCTTAATGAGAATTAACAAATTTAAATATTAAAAAAAAAAGTTATAAACGAATTAGTAGAACAGTTTGATTCGAACTCACTAAAAATTGTCGTATTCTACACATTAGAACTGATGATTTTAATATTGATTCTAATAAATATTCAAATCTAATTTCAATTTTACTGTTCCAAACACTGATCCAATTAACAATTTTACCTGAATTATGATTACTCTCCACTCTTCCGTCTTGCCCATCCACAGACAATGTGTGGTGGTGAACGATTTCTGGATCTTCTGGGGTGCCATTGTGTGCGACCTCCGAACTGTCTCCTGAAATTTCTCGCCCGTGTTCGTCCACGAGTTTAATGGTGGTGGACTCGACTTCTGAGGTTGCGGCGCCATCTGAAGAAGTATGATTAGACGTCTTGTCCTCCGAGTTATTCTTTTGATTCCTTCTTGCGTGCATCGTGTAGACTCCGTTATGAACTGTGGAGAAAGAAAGGTAATGACCATCATGTAACTGGCTGGGGGAAGCTGAGCGTTTTCTAGAAACTACATTTCCTGGAGGAGACTGTTTGGGTTGTTAAGAGACTTCTTTATGTTTCAAGAAATTAGATATTATTAGAAAAGAATTTTGTTTTTTCATTACTACTTTAAGAGTTCACTGCATTTTGGAGAAAGATTATTCCAATCTTAAAATATATAAAAATTTGAATTAGTGTATAAAATTGTTCTTTGATTAATGCAGTAAGAAAAAACTTTTATTTATTATTTCTGAATAAAATAGGGAGCTCCACCCCCTGCTTTCTGCCGACCCCTAAAATCGTTCATTTCAGATCACTTAGTAATCTGTGCTGACTTATTCTCTCGCTATATCCGCTTTTATCTTGTCTAATACCCCAGCGTGTACACTTGAATATATATTTCATACTTGATATTATTTATATTAGATGTTAGATTTACATTTTTAAAAAAAAAAATAATTCGAATATATATTTAAATAAAGACAATGGCAATTTTTCTTACAATTTATTTTTAAGTGTATTTAATATTTAATTAATTTAAACTTTAAACAAAGAAAGACGTTTTTCTTGTTTTTAGACATACTTGTTCATGGTTGCAAAAAAAAATATTATCCCACTGTTGATAGTTTTTGCCAAACTGAATTAAACAGCACAAATAGAAATACCTTTAATTTGACATGAAATAACTCACTAATAACCTCATCAATATATTTTAATATCAAAATATTTATCAAATGTTCTATTTTCAAATTTTCATGTTGTATCATCTTTTAGTTTTTCAGTTATAAAAGTAAGAAGCAGGCTAGGGTGAAACTTTTTTGAAACAGAGCTAATTTATCTCGAAAAAAAAAATATAAATTTTTCAATTAAAAATCGAATAAACTTTTTTGGTTTTTAAAACATTCATTTTTCGATTAAATAATCTTGAAATGTTGGCATTTGACTAGTTCTTTGCCCAATGCAATTTAAAAGCATTCAAGTCCGTTGTTTGAATAATACAGTAAACTTATTGATACAAATAGAGAATGTTATCTACCTTTTCCATTTTTTTGACTATCCGTCTTTTTTTCTCTGGAAGGTCTTTCTTGACTCGCTGTACCCGTTTCAGAAACTGTGCGTCTGTGGGAGTGGTGGGATGAAAGTTGGGCTTTTAGGCATCTTGAATTAGCCCGAATTCTTTCCATTAAAATCTTCCCCGCATCATCATCGTCTACCTCCGCTTCATATTCTGCATCGAGTGGCTGGCGAGTTGCAGGAGGAAGTTTGTTATTCTCTGTTTTTGATGATGTTTTCTTTGCCGTATGCTATGGAAAAAAGGGTCTTTTTATATGATATATGTGTGCATTATAAACTAAAAAAATAATACCATGAAAAAATTGTTTTGAGGACAATTCATTTTCTTTAAACAGAAAAGGTAAACAAACCAACAGATATACCAAATATAATGTACGAGTAGAAAATGGAATGTTTTTTTTAATATTTATTCCGCAGTTGAATACCGTTTTTAAGGATTGAAAAAAAAGCAATAAATTTTTATTGATCGACTCTGAGAAATCATGCTCAAAGCGGAGGCACATATGCTGACACAACTTAGCAAAAGCATATTATTAGTATTTATTGCCCTTCTCGGTGACTTTGCATTTTTAGATTTATGTTTTTAAAATACTCTTCAATCAAAATAAAGATTAATTATAATCAGTATCATTTGGCGTAATGCTATTATTAGATATAGACCATAGTCGATAGTCGAAAATTATCATTATCATCAATTTCCTTCGATACTTATCCCTTTCGTTGGGTCGTAAGAAGCACAATAATTTTAGTGTGGTATCTTGGTACCTATAGTATGGTATAGCGAGTATGTGGTATAGTATGGTATAGCGAGTATGTGGTATAGTATGGTATAGCGAGTATATGGTATAGATAGTCGAAAATTATCATTATCATCAATTTCCTTTGGTACTTATCCCTTTCGTTGGGTCGTAAGAAGCACAATAATTTTAGTGTGGTATCTTGGTACCTATAGCATGGTATAGCGAGTATGTGGTATAGTATTGTATAGCGAGTATATGGTATAGATAGTCGAAAATTATCATTATCATCAATTTCCTTTGGTACTTATCCCTTTCGTTGGGTCGTAAGAAGCACAATAATTTTAGTGTGGTATCTTGGTACCTATAGTATGGTATAGCGAGTATGTGGTATAGTATGGTTTAGCGAGTATATGGTATAGATAGTCGAAAATTATCATTATCATCAATTTCCTTCGATACTTATCCCTTTTGTTGGGTCGTAAGAAGCACAATAATTTTAGTGTGGTATCTTGGTACCTATAGTATGGTATAGCGAGTATGTGGTATAGTATGGTATAGCGAGTATATGGTATAGATAGTCGAAAATTATCGTTATCATCAATTTCCTTTGGTACTTATCCCTTTCGTTGGTTCGTAAGAAGCACAGTAATTATAGTGTGGTATCTTGGTACCTATAGTATGGTATAGCATCTTAGTACCAATATTAATATAATTAGTACACATGAAAAACACGAATGGATTTAATAAAAGTAGTATCTATCACCAAAATTAACTAAGCATCATTAGCGATAATAACAGAATTGCAATTTTTTACTGTTTTCACATACAAATAAATATCTTTTTTCATTAAATTAGCTTTTTAACACATTGTTTACTTTATTTATTGCAATTTGTACCTATTCTTCTTCTTTCAAGTTATGCAGCCTGTGACAGTCCTAAGCCGCCTCAAGTAGTTTTTACCATCTGGGCCGACCCGCAGCAAAGCTCTTCTAGTTTCCCTTATTTATTAAAATCTTGCTACCCATCACCAAAATGAATTTATTGCTATTCTCGAAAAAATTAATAACGTCACTATTTTATAATTGTTCTTTGACGAACAAATATCGGCACTTGTTTCGAAAGACGTAAAAAAATCACTGAACTATATTATTGATGCCAGTGATGCTTAAATAAATATTGAATTGATCGCTATTGGAATCGCCCAAATAGGTACTGTGTTAATGAGAATCTATTATACTAATTAACTTGCCTAATATAGGTATTGTTGTAATAAGATTTTTACTGCAATCCGAAAGGGATAAGTTGCCTAATATCACTACTACATTTACATAATCTATATACTTTTGTTATTTGTTGTATAATACATTGCCGCCTCATACCCTTAGTAAATATTCCTCTTTCCAAAAGAAAGATTATCATATCAGAAAGATGATTTTTATGGATGACAAAGGTTAAATAATACATATGGTATCATTTAACCTATGATATTAAGAATTTACAACGCATTTTCTCAAGGCTTAATGGATAAGTTTAATTTTATCTTATTAATTCTTGTTGAGAATCCATTCTTTTAGTTTCGAGAGACACTTTAAAAGCGTAGGTATCAACGTAAGAAACACGTGGTTTTATATACTCTTTAAAATGCTAATGCAATGACGTCATCACCATAAGTCAGGAAGTTATTAACGTTGATTTTACTTGTGATAACCTATCATAGGAAACCAAAAATAAATAAATCATAAAAACGTGCGATAAAACTACTCATTGTTTTATTAGAAAGACAATTCACTGATAAAATCATAAAATCTATCAATTATAAAATCTGAATCAAATCCTCTGAATAACTCTTTCTTTGGGATATAACAAGTAAACCGATTGTCGGAAGTAGTCTTAAAGTAGATAGTTAGATCCACCTAGGGTCCACCCAGTCTTCAAATGTAAGTATACCAAGTTTGGTGCGAATCGGTTACGAATTGCGGATTGGTGTAAGTTACATATACACATACATATAAGCATTCTGCTTTATTTAAAAGGATTTATTTAATCTAGAAAATGCGACAACTCAGTGTTATTCAGTTTTCGCTATTCTAACATTAACCCAAAAAATTTTAGTTTTCTGGTATTAGATAATTCTGGTATAATCTATTGAAATTACAAATCATATTTTCTTAATTTAAAATTTCCTAATTTAACAAAGTAAAAATGTAGTATAAAGCTCAATTTAATTTACACTTTCCAGTAATATGTAATAAATTATTCACAGACAACTGACAGACATGAATTTAAAACAGATTAAAATATTTAAAAAATAATGCAGAAATAAAAAATAACTAAATGATAAAACCTTGCTAAGAGACAATCCTAATTAATCAATTTGAATAAAATCAAATTTGAAAAAAAAAAAAAAAAAAACTTAGTCAAAATGTCCTGATACCGAAAGTAAAATTAGTTAAAATATATAGAGTACAATATACAACCATAACAAACTTCCGCAGTACAATATAACTTATGACAAGCGTAATATTATAGGTTATAATTGAAACAACATAATTTTTTTTTAAAATCTCAAAATAGATAAATATTGCTATTATATAATTTATAATAATTTTCTTTACACCTAATCCATATTTTGCAGCTTTAAATTACAGTTTCTTTTAAAATAAGTTTATTTATTTAACATTTATACCTCTATTAAATAGTGCATTAAATTTTCTCTCTGTGTGTAATTTTTACTAACAGGAAAAGAACATGTACCAAAAAAAATGTGTAACGACGTGTATATAGAGCTTAGTTATTTGCAATTTATATAAGTCATGCACTGCTTCCAATAAATAACTTTTATTTACAAGTTTACAATTACAAATTACAACGACAATTCCAGTTCACGATTACGTATTATAAAATTAATCCAATTTTGTTTTTTCGCTCTTGTTTTTCTTTGATATCAATCTGTGTATTTTACTTCCAAAATCCATTACATTTCATCCTCAGAAAATCTCTAACTTATAAAAAGTGTTTTATTTTTCTACTCTAACAAAACGTATTTTCGTATTTATTTACAATTATAAAGCATTAAAAAGCAGCAAAAATACTCAAAATTAGGAAAAAATGCGTTAAAATGTTAAAAGCACATTATTTAAAATAAACTTTTAAAATAAATGAAATTAAAATTTGAAGTAAAATATGGGAAAATGCTGAGAGAAAATAATATTCAGAAATTAAAAATTTTTTACCTCTAATATTATACGTCCAATTCTGAAATAAAAGTAGCTATATACCAGGGTGTTTTCCATTTCAGTACAACTTTAAAAACAATAAATCTCAAAATTTCTCTAAAAATAATATTTCTTTAAGTGTTGTTAGAATAAGATAGTGGATTCTAATATGTGCGAAAAATCTATGAAAGCCCTCTCCTAAAATTAAAAAAAAGCATCTGCCGACCTCATTCAATACGAAATATTCGTTTCTCAATTATTGAAATGTATTTGCTTCAATGTCTTTACTTTTTAAGGTAAAAGTATTTTTTTGTGTCACCTATTTTTTTTTCTCGTTATTTTTGTATAGTTGTGCAAAAGGTTTCTTTTAATATATGGATAAATTTATTTCTAAACTTTCACTCTTATCAATTGCTTTAATTAATATAAATTATAGGTCATATTAATTTGTAAAATGTTTTAATTTGTAAAGTTACTTTGGAAAAAAATGGTCGAAACTACCAGAATATGGCAAATTTTATCATGGTTCCGGCTCTATGGGAACACCAAAAAGCTCGGTAATTTTCATTGAAGTTCTTTAATTATATTGGAAATCCATGTACGTTTTATCTCCTCTAATGTCATAATTTTCAATTAAATTAGGAATTAACATACAAAAATGCTTACAATTATTTTTAAAAGAAAAATTTCACAAGAAAAAGATTTAGTGGGAACTCTCAAACATTTTTGATTATGTTATATCTAGCAAAAAGTCAGCAGAGTTCTTGTAGTTTATTTATTTTCGATACAATAGATTTAAATTTCCATAAAAGATTTTTCTTAATAAAATAACTCATAAAACTTAAGAGAAATAGGATGATAAAAAGCAGTAGAAAACAGCTTCTAATAATCATTCGTTGAATTAAAGTATCTTTTCTAAACAGGACCAACAGTTTCCCATATTAAAACAACTATAGTTTTACATATCTCGTGATCAACGTATTAAACCATCATACAATTTAAGAATTATACACATTATTTTAATACATATATTTATTGAGTTCATACTCTATTGAGTCATTTATATCCCTCTATGAGAGGAAGAAAGAAATACGTCGAAGTTTTTGTACTTTAAGCCAACATTTTGTATCTTAAAGGACATTAATTATCCAATTAGACATTAATATTTCATGACAAATATCCATAATATTTTTTTTTTCATATAAGAACATAAAAAATAAAATTGCTAATTGCGGTAGAAGTCAGAAAATGAGTGATCAAATCCGTTTCTAGTGACTGTCTCTAGTTTCATTATCACAATTTTTATAAAACTAAACTAAACTCAGTGGCGTGACAGCCCATAGAGGGCCAAGGCCTACTGTGCCCACCTCAGTTTTCTTGACCTTGGGCTCTGGGGTGCAGGAGCAGATGTTCCGGTTAGTTGGTCAGTCGAACGCGGAACCCCCAGTGTTTAGTTCCCAAGCATGCTTGGTACTCATTTATCGAACCACTGAAGGGATGAAAGGCTGAGTCAACCCTGCCCGGCCCGAGGATCGAACCCAGTACCTGTGGCACAGGAGCGTGAAGCGCTACCACATCACAACTTTTATAGCTAAACAAAAAAAATATACGAAATATTATTTTTAAATTCTTTAATTAAGTTTTTATCTTCAATTATGGAAAACAAGATGAGCATGATAACATATTTCGTTACGTGTTGTGAATGTTAGTTGTTAATTTTGCCTACTTATGTTTTTAAAACAACGCAACAACTATTAGTTTTCTGTAAGAAATTTTAAAGCATGGTAACATTAAAATGTCAAAATTTGTTGAGTAAGTGTTACAGCTCTTTCACAAAACAGTTATTCCTCACATCACATCATTAAATTCATCTTAATATGTTCTTTAATTTGTTATTATTATTATTAGTGAAGAATTTTTCTAAGGAAAATTTATAAGGTATTGCAAATAATCCGAGGTGACTCATTTCTCAATCCAAATTAATGGAAAACAATATTTTCAACGCAGTTACTTTCTGTGATCAAATTTATAAATTATTTGGAAAACAGTTTCAACACTGCGATTTCATGCTAATAACAATACATTAAAACTTGACTATTATAATCTAATAATAATTACATTTTTTCAGAGTATATTCTTAATCATTTGAAGACTGAATGTCCTCAGCAGAAAATAAGAAGAAAATTGTTGAGATAATTTTCTTGAGTTCAATTTCTCTGATGGTCTGAATGTTATAAATATAAAACGATATTTATTCTGGTTATGCCTTACCTTTTGTACTTGGTTAGGGGGTTTGGTTTCTCCAAGAGCTCGACTTCGGCGCAATCGAGTAGTTCTTGTTTCTGCCCATGTTGGAAGTTGAGTTCCACCTCGCTCTTTTGATGAGTTGCGCTTTTGGCGTCTGAAAAAAAAAAATAAAGTCACAGAAATAAGACACAGTGTCTACTGCAGCAACTCTTAAAAGAATCTAGAATGAATTTTAATTAACAGCAATCAGAGATTCTGGGCATACAATTGCGTGTAAAGAAGTAGAGTTTGTTTGTCATTAGTCTTATACAAAATACGTGCTCAACGGTAATAAAGATAAGTAAAGGCTTAAACAGAACTTTTGAGAATTAGCCGTTCAACTGGAAAACAATGTTCAAAAGAAACACAAACTGAATGAAGGAAAATTTGAGTTCTGATTTAATAATTAGAATTATACTTAACCAATTATATAAGCTCATTTCCAACTTTAATCAAACAAATAAAAAAAATTTTAATATTTAAATATAATAGTTATGTATATTATAAATATAATACCTATTTGATCAAAAAATTTGTTTTATTCATTCCTTTGATATTTCTCTATTCACTTTAATCTAGCGCCTTTTAGCAAAAGTTAGTTAGAAAATTGATTTTATATTAGTGTTAGATATGTATAATGGTTAATTATTTAAACTAATTACACACACACCAATATATATATATATATATATATATATATATATATAAAGTTAACAACAATCTTTACAAGGAAACAAGTCATCATAAGCTTACCCTTTACTCGTATCATCTAACTAGTCTAACAATTATTTTACTAAGGGTAGTAGATTTTCTAACTTCCCCAAAATCTTAGGACTGTGTGTAATTTTGTGATTAAGTGTTGTGAGTGATTTCCTTCTTTCTTTGTGCATTGTAGAATATGAAGAAGAACACAAATATGTCTTATGTATTAAATTACACATTTAATTTAAAGAGAGCTGAATTATATTTTCATATATTTATACTTCATTCGTATGGTTTCAAATATCATAAAGGAATAACATTTTCGATCCTCACTAAATAGAGCTTACTTAGCATAACATAATTAATCGCCCTCAGTCCTTAAAAAAATATGAAAAAGGAGGAGATAAATATAATCACAAATATGCCTCGTGTGCTAACTTAGCACATTTATGCAAATTTATGAGTTGAATCCAAAATTTATGAGGTTTTCATATTTCAAGCACAATGGAATATTTAAATATCTTAATATAATAAAAAAAATTCTCAATATAGGGTTAGCTTAACAGAATCTCATTAACCACTTATCCGCAATTTCCTTTCTTTAATCGCACATTACCCATACTAATAGAGGGCAGGAATATAATAAATCGGTGTGTCAGTAATACATTATGGGTGAAACTGAGTGCAAAGCAATGGCTGTTTTATTCCTTAAATATTGGAGAAAAATCACAAGAATGAAATAAAAACACTCAACTAAGCCTTTCGTTTCCATGGTGATAATTATAAACACTTTGGTATGCTGGAGAAAGAATTTATTCAATTATTACTTCGCGAAATTTTATTTTATTACGTTATTATAATTGGGAAACGTCAGTTACATTGTTATTTTTCAAAAACTTAGCATTAGATTTTGGGTTGTTATCTTTTTCAAAATAAGGGTTAAATTTATAATACCCAAATTCAAACAAATTAAATAGTTCTGGAAATGAAAAATAGTTTTAAGACAACCTTTTTCAAAACTCATTTCTCATGTTTTTTTAGTTTTTAAAATTAAAATGAATTTGAAAATTTTATAGATTGTAATTTATTATTTTTTAATAAAAATTAAATAAGTCTTCTAAATTTCAAATCTTACTTTTTTCAGAATATTTAATTCGTCCTTTATATTTTTTTAAAATAATTATTTTCTCCTTTTCAGTAGGTTTATAAAAAAAATTTTAAAATAATTTTTTAATAAATATATTACTTTATACATTGTGCATTTTAGTTTGCCGAATTATGTCAGTATTTAGATTGCTATATATTATTTGAAAATTTTAGAAACTTAATTTTTTGATATTTCTTGCTTTTAAAATTTCTTCTTTAAGTTTCAAACCTCTCAAACGCTCATTGGCATCACTATAAAATAATACTTAAGTATTCCTTTTTTCTCTCTTTAATGAATATTATATTCAGTAATGGTATATTTTTAAGACATTGACATTTTGGCCGCTAAAACTTTTATTAAAAAAAAAAAAAAACTATTTATATTTGTAGAAAAAATAGTTTCTGAAATTTTTAAATTCATAGAACAGTGGCAGTTGTGACTAATCTTCATGAGTTTTGTCTTTTAATGTTGTTTAAAACAACACTTTAAAAAACTTTTAATCATCACAATGAATAAAATGAGAGAGATGTAAAAACCATTGTTGAGAGGAAAACTTTAAAAAAAATTGCCACAGTCATTTAATAAGACTGATCTTCGGACAAATTCCGAACAGAAAAAAAAAAAAAAAATTCAAGTACTGACAATTTCATGACCAACAGTATTTTTCTAGTCTATGGATGTAACTTCTAGGGTTACGCTTTTTAAATAAATACTCATATATTTTAAGATTTGAAACTAATAAAATATTCTATTGTCATCGAAAGTATATATTAATGAAGAAATTTAAAACTCTATTACAAAAGTGCGCTAAAAACATATTGTAACATTCCATTTTCAAACAAGAAAAAAATCTAATTATTATTAAAAAGTTTAAAACAGATAAAAAGGAATACGATAAAAATTCGCGTGAAGAGGTAAAAGAAGAACAAATATTTTCAGAATCAATAACACAAAAACAACACGATAGGCAGGGTAAAATTATAAAGGTATTCAGGAAGATTCTTTATTTCGGCATAGATCATCGCGGGAGTTTATGAGATAATTTTCTTTTTCGTGCTTTCTGCATTGAATTGTACGTTGTTTATTCGACCACAAACATGTATGTACTTTCTTAAATAACATACACCGAAGAGTCATTGCATTATGACCACCCTGCTAATAACATGTAGGACCACCTTTAGCCATCAAAACTGCTAGCACCCGCCGTGGCATGGATTCCACAAGGTGCTGATAGGTAGTCTAAGGTATCTGGTACCAAGCGCTCACCAACTGGTTCTGCAATCCCTCACATTGCGAGGGGATAGCGTGGCAGCACGAATTTGGTTTTCCAAGTAACACCACAAATGCTCTATTGGATTAAGATCAGGTGAATTTGGGTGCCAAGACATGACTTGAAAGTCACTGGAATGTTCCTCGAACCAATCCATGACGATTCGACCCTTATGACATGGTGCATTATCCTGTTTGTAAACACCATCCCCCGCAGGAAAAACTGTTGCCATGAATGGGTGAACCTGGTCTGCAACTATGTTCAAGTAGCTTACAGACGTCAGGGATTGTTCTATGAGGATTATGGGTCCTAATGTGCCCCATGAAAACTTGCCCACACCATACTACCCCCGCCCCCCGGTTATAGCCCATTGTTATAGATGGAGTGTGGTTATAATGTAATGGCTCTTCGGTGTATATCTAATGATACTGTAAAAGCTTATAAATCTGTGATCCTTACGTAAAGTTTTGATTGTAAATAATAAAATATGCAAAAAAAAACATGAATATAGTTAGAAAACATAAATGTACTCAGAAAAGAAGACATTGTTTTTATTTAATTTTATAAAAGGACAGGTCTTTAATACGTATGGCAAACAGCAAACATAATTTTTTTTAAAAGATTTATAGTACGTCTATATTTATCCAAATAGTTAATCAATTTTTTTTTGGTCTTCATAAATGAATATTAATAATAATATAGTTTAAATGTCTGAACCAATAAAAATTATGAGAACACATTGTTAAATTGTTTAAAAAGTAATAATTATTAACTATTCCAAATATTCACAGTTTTTTTTCCTACTCTTGAATATGATATAGCCAACTCTTTATTTTTAATTCAAAATCATTATAGTGTATTGTAGATATACACTGTATTGTGTATTTGATGAAATAATTAACTGGTTCCTTATAAATATAAATATTTTTAACGCATCTAATAATACTCCTGAAAAAATATCTCATCGTAGTAAGTATATTTTTTATAAATCTAAGTTTAAAGAGAAATGCGTTTTTTTATTTATTTATTGATGGAATGTAAAAAGAAATAAAGTTATTATTTGAATGACTGTTGTACTTTTAAATTTTTAGATTTTTCAGATGTAATTTTTTCTCATAAAGATACTCCATAAGAAACACACGTTTCTCAGTCTAAGAAAAATACATACAATTATTGCAATATTTCTTGAGAAAATAAATCTTGAAGTTAATGGGAGAAAAATGTAGAATTTATAATAAAAATGTAAATGTAATAAAAATAAATATGTATAATATAAAAATAAATACTCAAACAAAAATGTAATTTTTTTTTTTTAAATTGAATTGTAAAAAATGAAGTTGCAGCTAAATTTATAAGAACCTAGTCTTATCCCTACCATATTTTTTTTTATTTTAAAAGAGGAAAAGAAATGGTAATTTTTAAAATGTAAGGAAATATGAATTGCGTAACTTACCTTTATTTGATGTTATTGATTTCTAATTGCAAGCAAAACTGTAATCAGGTTGACGTTTAAATGATACTTTTCACTGTGCTGCCATCTGTCGGCATATATTAAAAACGAATTTAACTTTAAAACTTATGACCCAGAACACGACTAGAGAGACGACTAAAATTATGAAACATTTTTATTTCTTTTAACATTTAGTAGTCCTGCTTATATAAAAATAATTCAGGATAGCAATAAAATGTTCATCTACAAATTAATGTTCTTTATGGATTTAATGTGTGTATGATATGCTTTGATTTGTTTGTTATACTGCTGCCATCTATTGACAAAACTTTTAAACGTGTCTTTCCGGAAAAAGTTGTTACAAACTTAATACAATCATTAAATTCTTATACCAATAGCATAAGAATCTTATTTTTTTTCTTTCTGTTTTTTTAACTTTATGCTTATACTTATTTTATACTTTTTATGCTTATTCATGTTAATTTTGATCATAATAATTATTGTATAAAAAACTTCATCTCCTTCCAAAAAAAAAATTAATGCTTTTTAAAAATAAAATAAAAAATTGAATAAATAAAAAAATATATTATTATTAACACTAAATTGATATCAATATAGAAAAAAGATACATTTTTACGTTTCATTTCATATAGTAAACTATTAAAATAATATAATAGATTAAAAAATAAAAAATGAATAGAATAAAATTATTATATTATAATTTAAATAGTCTAATAAATAAAATAAAGTAATTATATTATAATTTAATTTTAGATAATTTTATTTTATTTAAGATTAATTGTATTTAATTTGTTTTGTTTTTTTTAAGCTTAGTTCTTTTTTTAATAAAAAGTACAATATATGTAAACCATTAAGTCAGTATTGACAAATTCTCCTTCTTCGTGAATTGCTGTTTATTTCTTAATAGGCACATCTAACATGAAAAAAAATATTATTTTAAAATTAGAACACCCAATTGCTTAGATGTAAAAATGTAGCATATTTTTAAACCGATTCATGGCTACACATTCTTTGACAGTCATTTTATAAATAGTGTAACTGTTTATTATTGTTTTTATTACATTTTTTAAAGCTGTCATTAATATATTTCAAAAAATTTATATATTTCAAATAATATTTCAATAAAATAAAAAAAGACACCTAATTTAACATTTTGATTTTATTCTGATTAAAATAAATTTAAAATTAAATAATTGAGTTCTGCTTGAAAGTTAATAACTTTAATTTATTGCATTTTAATATATTTCATATGTTTGATATAACGGTTTTGGAAATATAAAGCAACTTATACAAACATTAACAAAATATAGTTTTTTTAATATTTTTTTTTAACTTTTTACTATTTACAGATAAAGCTGCATTCTTAAAACAACCCTCTTAATTATTTTTTTAGGAATTTCTCACTATTTTTCAAAAATATATATTTTTTAAGTTGTTAGAAATAATATGTAAGTACGCTCAGTTACTTAATTATCTTACAGTTATAATCGTGGTTGTAGATAAGTCTTAAACAAAAATGTAATTCTGTTTCTCAGTTCTAAAAATAAATGCAGATGTTCGTAAATTGTCTTGACCAGTCAGATGTGTAAATAGTTATTTTACACTATACTCTGATTCACCTGAAGTTGGCACTGGAGCGAAAGGCTGGGACATGGGGGCATGAGGTTGCAAAAAAAGGAGAGAAAGTGACCAATATTTGTGTTAAAGAAAACTATCCGTCACTTTTTTTTTACCTATAATCTTACTAAAATATTGAACAAAATACAGAAAAGAACAAAATATTTTAGAGCATTTCTAATAATAATTGATTTGAGATACTAATTATTAGCTGATTTCTAATTATGATTTTTAAAAAACAGATTTTTCTGATTATGATTTTTAAAAAACAGATTTTTCTGATTATGATTTTTGAAAAACAGATTTTCTTATTAATATTTTTTAACTGAGCGAAACTAATTTTCAACGAAACCAAATTACATTTAAAAAGATAATCATTTTTATTAAATCTAAGTTTTAAAAAAAATTTTAAAAAAAAAACCACAGTTGCTCACAAATACTTTACTTTAGATACTTATTTTTGTATGCAACCTTTTTTTTAAAATAGATTTATAGTTATTAATTTATCATACATTGGTGTTTTGTGGGGGAAGGAAAAGAGCATGTCAGCATGAGCATGAAACCATTGATCATGAAAAAGATCACATGCATGTTTTATAATATTTACTGTTCTTTTTTTTAAATAAAGAAATCACCTTTATTTATGAAAAGTTCTTTTTTTATATAAAAGCAATTTGTTTGTTTTTTTCTTTCTGAAATATATTTGCTTCTACGAAACAAAAGAGCTTACCTAAAAAATATCTCTAAAAGAAACTTCTCTATAAGAGAAGATTGCATTTTTCTTTTCGAGAAAGAACATCCCAAGTCTCTAATCCGATATAAAGCTTAATTAATAACTACAAAAACAAACTAACAACGGATAACTAACGAAAAAAGAAAAAGTAGCTAATATATAATAATATTTTTCTTCCTCCTGCGCAAATTAGGGGACGTTGTTTTGATGCTTATTTCAATTTAGTTGGGTCTCGCAGTCAGTAGTGTAATTTGGAAATTGAATTTTATTTTCAAGTAAGCTTTTGTGCGTACTATTCTTATGCATTTGTCTTGTTTTTATAATTGTGTATTTGCTTTATGTATTTTATATTTTATACCGTATTCTCTTCCTGGACTTTGGCAAAACCTTTGGGGTAGAGAGAGAGCAATTTTAGACATTTGTCTTGCTCTCTTGATAGAAAAGGTTTTGGTTTTATGACTTTCGGATCTGTTACCCCCTGAAGAAGTCAGCTTCGGATGTCATATTTATTAATTTTTTTCTTCATATTTCATTGTTCCTTTTGTTTCAAAGGCGTAGTATTACACTTCCTACCTTTCCATGTAGTGCCAACTTTTTGAATTTTGGAGTTCACTAAAATCAGATCATTTACCATATACTGTTAAGGAAAAAAAAAAACTAATTAAAATATTCCTTTACTGCCTAATGTTTACAATTGTTTTAATTTAAATAGTACAAAAATGCATTGCAAAAAAAAAAAAATTACCGCATAAAAATTACAGAAATTTTTTTTTTTTAAAAAAACATTATTTCGTTTGCTCCAAAAAAAAAACAATTAACAACTAATGTTTTAATTATATTTTAAAAAATATTAATGCAAAGTATATTTTAAAAATCTAAACAAGAATTCAAGTACAATTCAATCCAGTAATAATATTTTAACACAATCGGTATAATACTATAATAAAGATAGAAATATCCTAAACCTTTTTGTTTTTTGCCAATGATATAGTTTCGATATTAAAATAGGTATTTTCGAATTAACTCAATATTATTATTATTATTTTGGTTTGGTAACAACACAATTAATTGAGAAAAAAAGATCAGTTCAATCGAAAAAATAAAGCTATGTATTAAAGATTTTTTTAAAAAAATCAAAGAAAACAATTACAATTATTAAATAAATAATCCCAAGAAATTGAAGCGGTAGGATATTACTAGATTAAAAACTTCTTTCGCTTCAAAAATATATAAATAGGAAAAAACAGTTGGCCAGTTTGAAGTGCTCAAAAACAGGCTCCCATTTTCAAGACCTTTACCTGTTCCAACTGCTTCCCCTCATTGATCTCTCGAACTCATCGTTGTTCATGTAGCTGTCATTTGGTCTTTTCTTTTCTATGCTATGTTCTCTAACTCTGCGGAATCGCACGTCTTCACTGCTGTATCGGTGGTCTGCTCGAATGGGTCGAATACGGGGGGTCTCCCCTTTACGGATACCTGGACCTCGCTGAAAAAGATTTGCTGAAGAGAGATCATCCACAGACATGGAGACTGTCATCGCGCCAGGTGGCATCGAGGACCGTCCACCTGGATCATCTAGGTCCGCCCGCACAGGAACGTCCAAGTAATCGGTCAATTTCGGTAGGATGAGAGGGTCATCGGTTAAGCTCTCCGGAGTAGCTGGAAAAATGCATTGAATACAATTTTAAAATGTTTTACTATTCCCTAAAATATAATATTTTCTTGAAACAAGACAAATTTTAAAAAAAAATAAATTGAAGAAGAACGAGAAAAGAGAAAAATTAAAAGAGAATGGGACACAAATGACCAACTAGTTTTGCTGAGAGAGATAAGAATTTCTTTTCAGATCTAAGAATTCGCCACCAGGACCTCGGATGAGTTGCAAAATCTTTTTATTTTTAAGATTTAGTCTCAAAGTTTTTGTCGGAAAACTTAAGATATATTTAAATTTCATATATGAATTCAGTATCTCACAATCAGTAAGAAAAGAAAAAAAAATTCCAAATTTTATTTACATTTGATTTCGGAAAATGACTATGGACAAAAGTACCAGAATATGGTAAAATTTATTGTGTTTCTGATTCTATGGGAACACCAAAAAGTTTGATAAGTTTTACCGATGTGCTTTGATAATGAATTTGATGGATTGACAATGAAATATGCGTTATAATATGTGATAAAATTTGGTAAATGAGGTAAAATGTGATAATTTCATCATAATACCTTAGAACATGACATAAAAATCATTATTCAGTTAAATGTTTCTGCTATATTCGGTTGATTTTTTTTTTCTTTAGTTTTGTGTTTTTTACGAAATGTGTTGTAACAAAAAGTTTAATTTTGAAAACCAGAATTTGCAGTAAACCGTTACTATATGTACTGCAAAAGTACCCCATGAAAGGGTTAAATGCTGTATATTTTTGTGTTATTAACCAGAATTATGTTATTGTTTTTCTCTATTTATTTTTTATTTTTTTTACCAGAAATGCCATTTCTAAACAGTACGGTAATTTTTCCAGGATTTTTTTTTTTTTCTCCGCGGGCTGTTAATTCTTTGCTCAGTGCCTTTAACGAAATTGTGGTTTTAGACGAGCGTGAAGGGCTAAATTAATAACGTTTTCTAATTGGTATAAATGACACTTGCTCTGAGTAAGAAAAAATAAAAGCATAACAAACAATTTCGGGTGTATGATTTAATGGCACTACAAAAAATACCGAAAGTTTAAAGTCATCAAATAACGTGTTCAATACATTCTAAAGATTGACAATTAAACTTGAGATATTACCTCTGTCGTGTGACCTCTGGCTGTTGCTGTCAGCTAGGCTCTCCTCAAGCCCACTATCCTCACCTTGTGACCAATTGCTCGGACCCGTGTAGTTACCTTCCTTTAGAAACAGTTCGGGTTCTGGAGTCTGGTAAAAAAAAAAAAAAAAAAATATTAAATGCAAAAAAAAAATAATAATAATAATAATAATAAATATCTAAATTCTTTTTGAAAAAACTGAACGCAGAATATCTACTATTTATATTATTAAAACAAATTTTTCTAATTTATTTTAATTTCAATCCGAAGAGAGAAAAGGCAAAAATATCACGAATAGATAATAAGAGTAAATACTATAAGCATATACTTTGAGAAGAAGAAATATTAAAATACATATTCCAAAATTTTTATGTAGAGGAAATTTTGTAGTTTTCCTTCTTTAATTTGATATTGAAGTTGTAATATTAAGTAAAGAGAAATTTGTAATATAAATCGAATGATAAAATAAGGAAATAATATAGATGCATTGTAAAATAAAATAAAGGATGAAAATTATTCTTAGTATCTAGTGACTTCTTAAAATATATTTATTTTAATTTAAATATAAAAAAACTCTTAAATTCTTTTAGAAAAAAATTTGGTGTAAAATATCTACTTATATTATTAACACAAATTTATAATGCTTTATTTCAATTTCAATCCGAAGAGGGATAATACAAAAGTACCATGAATAGATACTAAGAGTACTAAGATACATCTCTTGATTTGCACCTAAGATTTACTTCTTGAATTTGAATTTACTTCTTGAATATGAACAATATTTGTTTTAGTAACAGGATTAGCATGCACAAAAATCCTATTTTAGGGTTTTAAATATCCACCTCAAACATTCTAATTATTAGATTCTAAATATTATCTAAGCTTCAAAATCAAATGTAGAAGTATGCTTTATTGTTTTTCTATTCATCTCCACAACTATTGCACTAACACTTTTACCTACACTTATAATACTTGAAAATCAAAAAGATTTAATAAAACATCATTTTTACTTTTAAATATTTTTCCTATTTAATAACAATCAAATATTATAAAGTATGTAAATATTTAATCACCTAAGTAATAACATATGCCAAAGTACAAAATTTTTTTTCATGGTAAATTAAAATATCAAGTAACTATTCTATACTAATATATTAACTACATTGTAGGGGAGAGTGAGGTCAATTGTAGCAGGGTACGATTGTAACAGAGCAAAAATTTCGAGTGTCGGGTTGCTGGCAAACATTTTTATCTACTTTTGAAAGAGTTACATCACAAAAGATATTTTCACGCTACGTAAGTACTTTTTTTGGTATTAGAATATTATATTGTAACAAAGTAATTTTGTTTAAACAAATAAAAATTATTAACCGAATATGTAAGTGGACACCTTAATTAACATTTCAAAAAAAAAATATTAGTTTTGTTAATTAACTAGCATTGTTTTTAACAAATGAAGCTGAAAAGACGTCTTGGGGACGATTGTAACAATAAGTAAAGGGACGAATGTAACAGCTGAAAATAAATAATCTTATGTTTACAAACCATTACTTAACTCTTTAAGAACCATCAATAGTTTCCTATACCATTTATATTATGTTGCATGTGCATTATTTTATTTGTCACCTTTCACAGCATAAATTAAAACTTTTAACCCCTTAAAGTTAAAAGTTTAACCCTTTAGGTCTCTGCTCATTATTATTTTTACTCCTAAAATATCACTACTATTTTGATCAATAAAAAATTATATATCACAACTATGATAATATGTATAATTAACTATGTTTTAGTTGAATTTATGAACTGTTACAATTAACCCCGTAAGGGGGGACAATTGTAACAAGTGCACGACTGTCAAAAATTGTTAATAACTAATATAATAACATTTAAAATAAGGTATTTAAAATAAGGTATTTTTTTTTCTAGTAGAGGATAGTCTACTTTACTCGTCTGTCAATTAATACTAATAATATATTGGATTTTTTGTTAGTTAAAAATAGTTAAGTAAAACATTTTACAATTGACCCCATTCTCCCCTACTGATGAATCTCTACACTTAAATCAAGTGAATTTTTATGTATGTTTACATTTAAACTTCAGCATTGCATTGAAAGATCTAAAATATTCAATTTTTACTTATTTTTATTTATTTATTTCAAAATTATAACTGCAAAGAAAAAAAACATTATTTGTTTTTGTTTTTTTTTTATTTTATGCTTTTTTAACGAAAAGGACAATATAAAGTAGAACCAATTAATTCAAATCTCTCTCTCTCTCTTTCACTTGTGATTTGGGACAAAATACTAGATTTTTTGAAAGAAATTATTCCGTTGATTTGCTATTGTAATTTATACATAGATAAACCATTCATACTATATAGTGAAACACTTTTCCCCTTTTTTAAATATATAAAACATATTAATGCAAACATGTAGATTTCTTGTTTTTTAGACAGCAACATAACGCGACCTGGCCTCTTTACTTTTCTTAAAAATAATAATATTAATTTGGAGAATGGTTACTGATTTGAAAAAAAAAGACTTGATTTTGAGAATAAATCATTATAATTGAATTTAAATTAGCTGCGCCCTTTTTAGAGTTTTCGGAAGAGCATATAGATATTAAAAACAACTTTCAAAAAAATCAATTCTATTAATTGCAAAGTTTGATACAAAATAATTATTACGCCAAAAAAAACTTTTTTAAAAATTTAAAAAATAAGGAAATAACAAAATAAAACTTTTGCTTATAACATTTACCGAATTTTATTCAATTAATTGTGTTCTAGACTTTAATACGATTATTATTAATTTATAAAAAAATGTTTTTTTAACAAATAAAAAGGTATAAACAGCAATGAAATTTATAGTTAACGGGGGAAAAATAATTCTACAAACAGAAATCCTCCTCAAAACAAATAAAATTTTTTATAGGAATTTGTTAAAACTAAGCCACTTAAAAACAGAAAAAAGGTTTGCAAATATTTCTTTTATACTTTAATATTATTCTAGAAGCTTTCTTTTTAAAGCTAAATTTCATTTTAAACTTTCTTTTGAAAGCTAGAATGCATATATTATTCCAGTTCTACCGAAAAATTGTACATTTATATAATTTACATCTCAATTAGTATAAATTAATTACATGTCGTTAAAATATGAGGTGAGTCATCAATAAAATAAGTTTCATTCCAGTTCGGTAAAACTAAATTCAGATTAATATTTACATTTGGAGTGCATAATTTTCTAATTACTACTTAAAGTTGCACAGCAAAATGACTCTTATGCAGGCGGTCTAACAGCAATCACAAAAGTGAAAGGGTAGCAGTGCAGGAAAAACTGGAGTTAGGAGAGGGCAATGAACCTTTGATCACGTGTATCGCATTCGAAATGACTTTTGTTCAATTGCTTTACGCCCGGATTATTCTCATATATATCAATTTACCTGACAGGTTATTAGAAAATTGTTATTTCAACTTTGTTAAAGCTGGACAACATGGCATTTTATTTGTTTATCTTCTGTTACAAAATTAGGAAAGGAAAGTTTAATTCCATAAGAAAATATTAACAAAAAACAAAAAATTATATTTATTGCAAAAACATTTTGACTTTATTTAAAAAAATAAAATTTTTGCATCTTATGTTACTGCAATGATAATAACTTCAAAAAATCAGTAATAAAGCAATATATAGAAATATTTTCTGCCAATAAATTAAATTTTATTAGTTATATTTTTAGAAGATTATTATATAAATGTTTTTTACTTTTTTTAAAAAGAAAACGCAATGACATGAATTGTTTTAAAGCGATTACATATGAGAATGAAGCACTTTGTATAGAAAAATAGTAGTGACTTCAATTTATTTTAACTTGGTTGTTTACAATTTAAAAGAAAAAACAGTAGCATACAATTAATAAATTCAAGAAGCGAACACAACAAAAATAATAATAAAAGGATGAGTCACATTTGGAGCTCTAGGTACATCTCAGTGACTCCAGAGTTGAGTTTATATATTATGATAAAACTAAAAAAATTAAGAAAAAAAATCATATGAAGAGAATATAAAAAAAAATAGCAAAATCAAATACGAAGTTTAAAGTTTAAAGGGGGCAAGCAAGAGATTCAGAGCAAATTGAAATTTTAAATGATAAAATATCAACATTATAACTATGAAAAAATTTCATAGAAAAAAAATAAAGGGTAGAAAAATAGAAAAAGTATATTCTACATTAGCTAGAGAAGAAGTAAAATTTCTTAAGCTAATATTAAATTTATTTAAGCTATACCTTTTAATTGATAATCATTTTAGATATGCTTAAATAAATTTGTAACAAATTTTGATTTAAAATAAATTGGAGTAATTTTAAAAATTGAAAATTAAGTGTTATAAGTTTTGATTAATAATAAATTGAATAAATTGCAACTGATAAAAATTAAATTTTAATGAACTTTAAGCTTAATTACCTTCAATAACTTTAAAAAAGTAATCGATTCCAAAAAAATATTTATAGGTGCATTTATGAAATATAATGCTCTTTCTGAAATATTTTTTCATTTGTATGTTAAATTTTACAAATTATTTATGATGTTTTTGAGTAGAGAGAAATTATATTTTTATTTATTCATACCATTTGTTTTATAAATGATTTAGTGGAAAAACTTTGAAGTGGATAGATAATCATAGGCAATGCTTATGTTTGCTTCATTACTATTGAATATGCAAAAATAACCACAAAAAATGAAGTAACTAAAGTAGTTCATCTTAACAATATAAAAAATAAAACCAATCTAAATTTCAAAAAATATATATATAATTAAGATTTGTTATGTTATAAAATATTTTACAAATTCTTAATGATGTGTTTTTGTTCGCATTTAATATGAAACGTTAAAAAATTATTATTTCTTAAAATGTGATTGAAATCTGAATAAATTTAAACACAAATTATCATAATTGTACATTTTGAATCTTAAAACATCACTGAAAAGTTTAAATACTTCTTACGGCAAATTCAAGTAACGTCGCCTTGTATTCATCAAAAGAGTGAAAGGGATAATCTTTATCACTAAACGAATTAAATTAGTTTTTTCGGAATTTTTAATGGGATTTAAAATTGGGTGCGGAAGCACGACAGCAATGTTATCCTAAGCTCTTTACTACTCAATAATATACAGTAAAATCAGTTTAAAAAGTTATTCTGAAATTTTTTTTCTCCGAAAACACCAGCAGTGGGAACATCTACACTGTAATAAATTCCGGATCAAATAATGATATAATGTCCAGGCACTCCGAACAATCCATTTTAAAGTAAAATTCTTTTTACTGTAAAATATTATACAGTAATTTTTACAGTGATTATTTAATTAGAGTGATTCAGTGCTTTTTACAATAATTATAATTGTAAAAATAACAGTATGTCAGATTTTTTTAGCTCCGTAACATGCTCTGGTAAAAATGAATTTATTAAAAAATTATATAGTACCTGGTAACGTACCTGGTAAACGTATCTGATAAAAATGAAGTACCAGCTACCTTTTTGCCTGTACTTTTTATCGTAGTTTGATCAGTTATTTTTCATAGTGTGTATCGACCGATATAAAATACGTCAAAGAAAACATCTAAACGAAATTTAATTTCCTCATAAAATAATTCACTTTCAAAATTAAATTAACTTAAATATTTGGAGAACATCTATATTACTCATGTTTATATAGATAAATATTTCAAATATTTCTAAATAAATAAGATTTTTTTTCGCTTTTTGGATAAGAAATAAACAAACATGGAGTGTTTGTGTTCTAGTAACCTGGGTATTTTTTTCCAACATAATATTAGGTTTTCAACTCAATAATTCAACTAGGTTTTTTTTACCTTTAATAAAAAAACTAACTAGGTATTTCTTTTACATTTAATAAACAGTTATCAATAGATATAAGAGCAAGTAATTATTTTAATTATAAAAGATCTACATTCTTTAATGTTTACCAAAGGGAATTTCTCTTATTAATTTACGCATGGGAAATTAGTAAGATGAACAATAACATCTACGTAGGTGAATTTATATTTTATGATTATTTTAATGAAAAATTTAAATGAATTTCAAAACCTCTTACTACAATTTTAAGTTCAGTTCAAATTTCTTTTAATTAAATTGCTTTTCCCTCGTAAATTAAAATTATATTTCTGGTAAGTAAAAGAAATTATACTTTAAGTAAATCAAAATCAAATTGAAGTGTCATAATATCACGCTTTTCCACACTATTTTACTTTCTAGATTGTGCCATTTCTGACTCTATGACTCGAAATCAGATTTAACTCTGAAATTCTTTTAATTAAAGATAATTAACTTAATTATTTAAAAATAATTTTTCATGTGAATAACCGTTATAATTGTTTGAGATTCCATTTCTTAATCATCAAAACATATCTTAAAAAATTACTGTTATAAAAAGATTATTTGTTGTATAATATTAATGTTTAAGAAATTTAGTTTCATAACTATTAGCAAAAATAATAATATTTTTGCTATAACCTTGTAATTTATGGCTGGCTAAAACGTAAAACCAAAAGTTTTTCCATATGTTTCGCTTTCAATCTTACCAAAGAGGTCAATGTTACCAATTAATTGCACGCATGTTTTATTAATTGAAAAATATTAGCTGAGCATATCTCTGGAAGCAGTTTTCAGTAATCATCTAAAGTGATTAACGTACATTAGTTATGGCTCAAGAGATTTTGAAAACTATTAAAGTAAACTATTTTCTTGTTTCACAACTTACAAAAGTTTCGAAGAACCTTCTGAAAAAAACTCTGAAACCCCACCTATTCCTAGAAACCTTGATATAGAAAATGTTTATTAGTAGCCTAATATTACTGCGACCCGTTAATTTATGATATTAGTTCGTTGACCAAAGGTTACTATTCATTTTACGAAAGGCCAACTAAGCTAGCCAATTTTCCCTTAGCAACCGTAGTCTTGAGACTCAGACATCTATTTTGGCACTTGATAAGCGATTTGTAAATAGGATCATCGATTAGATTTTTCTAGGAATATACATTATAATCAACCAGTGACATTGACCTCCTCTGTCGGTTACTTTTTTCGTGATTAAGACAGTTACTTGTAGCAAAAACCATTCTGGTAATCAAATATTTTTGTTATTTAAAAGCATTTGCACGAAAATGTGATATTTCGGTCTTTTTTTTTTAACCTACTAACACAATATTTTGGTTGAGTGTCATTGTTATTTTGAATAAGATTATTTTTTGGAGATATTGCAAACAATTTTAATTGAAAATCTCCGCGTGTAAATAACCTCTCAGAAGTGTGAGTCTTAAATCACATTAAAAAATATTATAATGAAGTTCAAAATTTTATTTCTCTAAATAAATTTCGATGTATAATCAAACTGTGACATTGAACTACTTCATTGGTTACTTTTTCATGATTGCGACTCTTACTTGTTTAGAAAGTCACCCGAACAATAAATGTTACAATGTTGCATTTGTTATTCATAAGCATTTCCACGAAGGAAATTCTCGCACTTTTTAGTCCACTAAGACGAAGTATGAATGAGTTCATTGACTATTTTAACAAAAAAATATAATTTGAACAGTTATAACAGAATAGAAACTGCATTTGAAAGAGTTACAGTTTAAAAATACCCCCCCTCCCCCAATGAAAGAAACTGTGCATAAATAATAATTCGTCAGAGCAGTCACTTTTAGATTTTCAAATAAATCACATTAAAAACTTTTCAGTTAAGCTTAAAATTAGCATTTTAATAATAATTAGTAATTTAATAATAATTATTGTTCAGTGTTATAAATGTTGGAACATGATAATAAAATAATATTAGTTTTTTTTCTAGCTGCTAATTTTATACAAGAATATTTAAAGTTGAAATTTATGTGCATAATCAACAAAAAACCTTTTTTTCCTTTATAAGATCTATCTGGTTAACGTTACACCAATCAAGCAAACGATCTAACTCTCGTTGCTAAATAATTGCATCAGAAATTGTATTGATAAATTACGTTATTTTCAAATCATCTACAAAAAGTAAAAATTTAGAATTTTTGAAACACAACAAAGATCTTTCATGAATGAAATGAAGAGCAGAGAAAAAAAATACATTTAAAAATCTATCACATAAATAAGTAAATCATTGATCTTCATGAAAACCAAATTCAACAAATTTATTAAAAAATATACCAAAGTCAAAAGTTTTGGAAAATTTTTTGTCGGGGATCTCTTCGAAATAAGCTTATATTGCGCATGTGGCATATAATATTTTAAGATGACTGAATTTTTTTTTTTTATTATTTTGAAAAAATGTCTTAGGCCAGTAGTTAAATAACATTTAATCATTAATTCATTTAAATAACATTTCTTGTTAACAAGAATGATTTTAATTTGTTTCCAAGCATCAGGAAAGCTTTTCCGGTTATAGATTTTAAAAAAATAAAGAGACAGTAAATAAATAAGCAACCTTTAATAACGAAAAAGGGTATCATATCGAAGCCAATAATTAAGGTAGATTTTAGTTCTTTCAAAGAGTTACTTCCAACATGAATAACTTGACAATTTCAATAATATCATTGTAGCGATAATCGCAGCCCCACTTCAACAAGAAACTCTGTTTTATTTGCATTGTGGGTTAAAATAGTTTACTAAAACGTTGGAAATATCATTTGTATATTCTTGATCATTATATATGGTAATATTTTTTAATGTACTCTCTGCTTAAAATATGACATGACAAGTCATCACATATAATAAGTATGCGTGAGGCATAATATATTCGTGTTAACATACATTTTATCTTCAAGAAATTCTTCGTCTTGTTTTCAAGAGAATAAGAAAAAATAATATTTTTTCACAGTAATTTATACTTTCCATTTTCCCGATCAACGTAGACTGTAGTATCAGGAAGTATGTAATTTTTAAAAAAAATATGGTTTTTTGTTTGGAGAAAATCTTGGTTTCATATTTTGCAATACACAAAATTTTCACTTTTTTATAAAAATACATTATTGCCTTTAAAATTAAAACTATCTAAAACGTAACAATCAACAGGTACATAGATTTTGATTAAATATGTTTTTTTAATTTTTAATTTTATTTCTAAATATGCACCATTAATATATATATATATATATATATATATATATATATATATATATATATATATATATATATATATATATATATATATATATATATATATATATATATATATATATATATATATATATATATATATATATATATATATATATATATATATATATATATACATATATACATATATATATATATATATATATATTAATGGTGCACTATTATCTGAATTATTTAATATTTTTAAAATGTTTGATAAAATCTTTTATCATTTCATGTTTATCTATCTTATTCGTAAAAAATTATAAAAACATATTTCACACATTGATAGTTAATCATACTTTTTGTTAGAGTAAATAAAAACACTTTTTTTATCTTTTTATAGAATGTTTCTTTAAAAAAAACAATTTCAAAACGTAAATCTGTATTTAGGACGAAAGCGAAATATAATGTAAATCGAACGTTATAAACGAAAACAAATGTAAACCTATATAATATAAATCTGAATAAATTAGTAAAACTGAAAAGCAATAATAATAATAATACATCGTTTTCAAAACAAAACGGTATCTATGCGGAAATTGGAGATTGTTTGATATAAATTTTCTAGTTTTAATCTTTTTTATCATTATTTTAAATATGCATTAAAACTGTTTGATTAAAATATAAATTAAAAATTTTCCATCGGTATTTTATAAATAGTTTCAAACAAGAAAACTCTTTTCAAGTTTTCTTTTTGCTACTTGAAATAAAAATAAATTATCAATAAAATAATTCTGAATTTAATTTCTTTTAACTTCAATTTTATAACTTAAGTGTCGTAATACACAAGTGCATGAACTAAAATAACCTATAAATGAAACCCGTTACCCGTTCCTGAAAAAGAAATTCCAACTGTTCATTTGTATAATGAATATAATTACGTGCCATTCAGTGTTTAACAAAATACTGAATAACGTAAAATCCTTAGTACCACATTGAAAAAATCAACAATTTATACCATTTGGACCATATTCCTACGTAACTGTATATTAGTAACCATTTAAAGTTTTCTACCGTTGAACTAACCATGCGAGGTTTCCGTAAATTTCTCTTCATTAATCTCAAATAAAACTTGATTTCGGTCTGAAGTTTCAAATTGGAGCTTAATATTTTCATTCACTTAAACAAGAAGTTTCTTGCCTTCTGGTTTCGCATAAAAATTATGAGCTTCTGGAATTGAACAATATCAAACAATTCTCAACACAAATGATAAAATAAATGATAAAATAATTATTATCTAGATGTATGTTAAATTTACCTGAAAGGAAATATTCTAAATAAATTTTATTAAGCTTGTATTATTTATTTATTTGTAAAAAAATAATACAAGTTTTCATAATTCATCAAATTGTTTATATTGCTGAATTACGAAGAAAACACACAAATAAAGTTTTGAAAATAATAAATTATGATTTATTTAATTAAAAAATATGTGTTTATCCATTATCACAAAAACTATTTAAAAAAATCCGCGTTATATTATCATCTATCAAAATCTGCAATATTATTACAGAAAATGTTTAACATAAAATCTAAACAGTGATCATCAAACCCCTGTACCATTAACAAAAAAATTATGCATAAATTCCCTAAAAGTTTTAAAATATTAATACCCATTTTTAGTTTAAAGACATCAGAAACAAATTTATTATAAATACATGAGTTCTTTAAAAAAAACATTCTGGTGTTATAAATTCCTATTTACAATAAATACAATATTTATTAACATTGTGTGTATTTTATTCATACAGCTAATAAAATATGTATGCGAGAATAATAAATACTACATGAAATATGTCTTCGTGAAAAAAATAATCTCATTTTAAAGTTAAAAATTGATTTTTTTATCAAAATAGGTCTAGCTTCTAATTCATGCAATTAAATTCTATAAATATTTTTAATATTGATTCTATAAACATAATTTTCTATAAATTTTAATTTCAAACAAGAAATAAAATGTTTCTCATAAAAATACAATTCGGTAATCTATCGATTAATCTATCACGTATCTCATTCTGAACGAGAATGAAAAATTGATCAGAAAAGATCACTTCCGGATTCCCTCTCCAATAGATGGATATTCTATCCAATGAATTCTCCCAAAAACTATTTATCCAGGTGACTGATACAATATCATTCGTTGTATTTATGTTTGAACTATCAACGCAATGAACCATAAAAACGGATCTTTCAAATGTACCCAATCCGATTCATAAAAATTTTATGAGATTTGTTTGGATTGAGTTTTTTCAAATGGAGATGATAACAGAACTGTTTTTAATTTAATTTTGTGGAAATAATGCATTTATGCAAACATCGTTCTTAAACTCAAAAACTTAAAATAATGTTGTTTTTTTTCGGTTCTTGATGACCTGTCATGTATTTAAAGTTTTTTTTTTAATCAATTGTAGAATCTTTCTCAGGTTTAGCTATAAACTTAAACATTTAATTAACTGTTGTATTGTAAATCAGTGATATTAAAAGGATTAATTATAAACGTAAATGTCAAAAATGACTTACAAAATTTATTTAACTGTTGTATTGTAATTCAAATACTTTCATAGGTTAAATTATAAACGTTATTGTTAAAAATGACAAACAACATTTAATTAATTGTTGTATTGTTATTCAGTTATTTTCATAGGATTAATGTTAAAATTGATAGATAAACAAAATTTTATTTTTTACATAAACATTTGAACTTTAAATATGATAACTAGAAGTATTTTAACTATTTTTTAATAATTAAAAAAAAATAAAACACTTTAAAGTTCAAATTTTGCATTTCTCTTGACATATTAATCATTTAATAAATTTAATGCCATGATCTAGCTTTGAAATATACCTATCTGCTCCCTAATAAGAATAAAATAAACAAAATCAATGAAACATTAATTTATTTTGAAAAGAACACACACGTATTTTTACAAAAAATTTAATTGAGCAAAAATGCAATAAAGTCGAGTTGTCTTTATATTTACAACAAAAAAAGCAACCTGAAAATCTCATCCACCATTTTTTTGAAAATATTTAACATTGAAACAGACAGAACAACGACTATCAAAAAATATTTACAATTAACACAATATTTATCAAAGCTAAGCTTTTCTGAAAGCTGTTGAATGTTGATAAGTTTGTATTTGCTATATCCTAAAAATATATTTTCAAGAAAAGTGTAAAAAGATTACTCAATTAAAATTACTTGATAATATATAACTTTGTTATTTAACTATAGCTGCATTTTTAAATTAAGTTGTCAAAAAAGAAATCTTCATATCCAGTAAATTCCTTAATTATGATCGATAAATGTATAAAAATTACAAAATCATAATGTTAATTATTACGATAGAAACTCTATTTTAGATGTAATAATATTTGTTAGATTTGATAATCATCACAAAAAATTTAATAAATCAATTAACAAACAATTGTAATTACTAAAATTAGTTTGAATTTCAATGTAACAAATTTTATACTTGCATTAATTTTAATAAATGTTAGAACTATTCAAACGATGTGTGTTGTTTTCTTTAAAAGACACACCAACTGTATATTGTAAATTTATACCAATAATAGTAATAGCAAATTTGTTTTCAAATGCATGAAATATATCGCTTAAATATTTTAAATTTCTAAAAGTAACATTTTCTATTTTATATATAACAAAGAAAGCTTATTTATGGAAACAATTGAGTACTTTTTAAGACTGCTTAAATAATGACTACATAATAACAAGATTTTGCGTTCAAATTTGCAAAATTTGGAATTTGGAAATGCATTTTGGAATTTTTTTTTAAAAGAAATTAATATAAAAAATAAAAATGTGACAAATTATTTTGAAGAGCTAAAATTTGTGGAAATATTAAAAAAATAAATACAATCTTTCAAAAACTATGAAGTTAATAAAGATAAATCATTTGTCATAGATCCATTTATCGTATATTGTCAATATTAAAAATAAAAATATGACAAATGATTTTTAAGAGTAAAATTTTGTGGAAATATTAAAAAAAAGCAATCTTTCGAAAATTATAAAGCTAATAAAAATAAAATCACCTGTCAATCACAATGTTATATACCATAACTGTCAAAAATACTAACCTAATGATAACAAAATGCATTTAGATGATGCATAATTTTTAATGCTTACTCTTTAGAGTAATTCCAAATTAAACTAATAATATATAATTATTTTTCACTATAGTATTACCAAAAAAAACTTACCTTTCACGTGCTATTTTCTAAATACATTTCAGTTTAATCCATTTAAGTTAAACTCAAAATAAATTCATACTTAAATAACAATTAATATTTGTATGCATATTGATGTAGATAAACATTCCAAACATAGAAAGCAAAGATAATAGTTGCTCCGTACCGACTAAGAGAAACTCCGAAACAACTCAAGCTTCAACAACATGCGTTGTGGTTTCTGCGCAACAACTGACCGGCGCACGTCTACTTCCTAGTGGATCTCTCTTATTTATTTATCATATTTTTAAGTAAAAATGATATGAACAACGTACTTACAATAAAATACTATTTTGAGTTAAAAAATTTTACAATTTGTTGTATATATATGTAACAAAAACTCCGTTTCTTTACGCACTTTAAATTAATTAGTTTTAACATTTATAAAATATAGATTTGTTTGTGAACAGCAAAAAATTAACTATAAAAATTTATTATGCATTTAATTTAGCCTTAGATAGACTTACATTAATATTTAAAATCAAATAATAAAATAAAAATTAAACTAAACAATGCAGAAATCTTGTTTATAACTTTCGGAGAAGTTAAACTCTTAATATAAAAATAATAATAAAATATTTCCAACGCCTATTGTTATAAAAAATATCAAAATATTTTTAAAAAAAATTTGCATACAAAAAAGCTTTCTTAAATGAAATCAAACTAAAAGTAATTTTATTTTATGTTTCTTAAGAAAGTTTCACTTGTGCACATCAAAAAAAATCAATAAAAAAGAAATTTTAATATCAAGCAATTTAAATGTTAAAAGAAACTTTTTTTATCAGTAAATAGCGCGATATCTAATTCTTACAAACGGGTTTATTTTTTACGTCTGAATGCATTTTATAAAATCATTTGGTATTTTTCGACTTTTTTTTTAAAAAAAAATAACCATCTTCAGGGAATAAAAATTAATGATAAATTAGTATTTTATTGTAATAACTAACAATTAATCTAAACCCAAGAAATTTGAAGCATTGAAAAAACAATATGTGAAGAAGAAATTTTCAAATTTGTAATAAAATTTAGATTAAATAATGAAATTTTAAAGAAATTAAATGCCCTATTTCCAAGCAAAAAATAATTCTATTAACTAAAAACAATTTCACTATAGAAAGATAAGTTATAGAATTAAAAACAGTTTACGTTTCAAGGCTGTGTTTTCCAATAATTTTTATGTCCATTTACTAAGTACTTTACAAAACTTGTTTTTTCGACAAACAATTTCAATTACCCACTCATTTACGTAAACAAGTTAACCATTGATTTTCGTGCAAGATCTATAAATTTATGTAACAAACACTTATTTCTGTTACATTCAGTATTATCAAACAAAGAACATTTAGCACGAATTTTCATTCTAAAAGCACATGATCTATTTATTTGGGACAAGGTTACAATAAGTTCATATCTGTGATACCTTCATATATGTGTTTTTAAATCTGTAATCGGTTTCTCTCTTCAAGCTACAGATTTTTTTAAAATACATTTTAAATATATTTTTTGGCAAAATGTGCAAATTTAAAAACGTTGTATATAACAAAGGGTGGCGTAAATGTTTCAAAAAACTTCCAGGGAAGTTAAAGCCTATCATCAGGATTAAAATTGCATGGAAATCAATGCCCGGAAAAATCGTCATACGCCTCTAAGGGTGCTTCTCAATTATGAGATATTTCTTCATATGCTTCTGAACAGGTCATAATAAGGAAACGCCTCTATCCACGTACAACGAAATTTCCTTGCAATTTTAATCCTGATTATGTGATCCAACTTCTCTAAAAGTTTGTCGCAACATTTATTCGAGCCTCTGTTCTTCATAACATTTCTAAACTTCCACATTACTTGTGAACTAAAGATGCTATTTTAATAAAATTTACAACTTTAGGAGAAAAACTAATTTCAGATCTGAAATCATCATACCTGAATTAGGTGAGATCAAGTATTTGTATAAATGCAACAAAAAAATTTTTCTCCAGTATTACTAATGAAACTATCTTGCATTTCATCTTATTTCAAATTAGTTCAGCTTTAGAAAAATGGGTTTTCAATATTTCTTGAAACTAACCAAATAATGAATATAAATAAATATATGATTTACAAATATGATAACCGAAACGTTTCTGTTTAATAAATGAACGAAACGTTAAATGAAGTATATTTTATTTTAGTGTACTTAAGTTCAAAAGCTCTATCACAAATACAATTAAAATCAAAATTTCTAACTCTTATTCAGTAAAAGGCATTTTCTTATAAAGCGTTAAAATTTTTAATTAAAAAAAAGGCTTTCACTTTAAAACATAAATAACGTATGTTTGAATGAAGTTTTCATAAAAACATTAATGAATGCAATAGAAGATTCAGAATAAAATAAAATGGCAAAGGTGTTAACTTTGTTACACTGTCTCGAAAGTTCTATTTCTCCAAATGAGTTTTCTTTTAACAATAAGAAATAGGTTAAGCATTTTAATAAAATACCAGACAAATTAATAAAAATATGTTTTTTTTTTCCTTAAAGTAAATTAACATTTTTTTCTCGTCTTTTTCTAATAAATTAAGATGTTTTACCCCAAGTCTATAAATTAATAAAAACTACAGAATTACAACAGATAAGTAAAATTTATATCAATAATTTAATATAAGCCTATTAATATTTTTGGGAGTATATTACTGTCTAAAATAAAATAAATTAATTTGCGCCAACAAAAATTAAAAAAAGATATGTATTTTTTGCATATAATATAAATAATAAAAATAATAAATATAATGAAATTATAACCATCTACTAACATACAAAATATGTTGATTAGCTCTGAACATTTAAAAAAATTTCAAATTCTAATTCACACCAGATTTAAAGCACTTAAAATAAAGCAGCTTGTTGTCTTTCGACAGTTGTGCTTAAGTGAGGTTGTTTTATTATAGTATCTTAAAATTCAACACGAAATTCAAGTGATTTTTTTGGGTGAAACTAAATGAAAGTAAAAATGATTAATATTATTTAAGCCATTCCATTAAAAAAAACTTCTTCATATTGTTTCTAGCAAAATCATATTACTTTTTCTGAGAAGTTTGAATTATGATTCTTTTTTAGAAATAAGTTATTGTCAATTTAGAAAAACAATAATATTTACTATATTCAATCGCCTTTTATAAATATTATTTTGTTTATTTAAACATAATTTCTTTATATGCAAATATGTTTTATAGTCATGGCTAATATTTGTATTTTGCTAATACTTGTAGTATTTGTATTATTATTTTACACTCGCAGGAAAATCAATTCAACTTTGAACCTTAATATACCAATTTGTTTATTAAGCACTAACTAAATGTGACTTTGCTACAACCTTAATAAAGTATTAAATTTAACTGTATTTCCATTTAAATTTAAAATAAGGCTATTATGGAATTAAATTTATAAAGCATAATAATATGATTCAACTTATCACGAAGTCAAACGATATTATGCTTCGAAAAACTTCATCATTTCTAAAAGTATAATCAACTGAATCTTTAAATGCAAATTTGTAATTTTCGCTATTACTTTCGAACTTTCCGACAGACTTCAATATTGTGTAAAATATTAATAAGCTACATTATCTCACAAGTAGAATATACATGTTAATTTTTGTTATTAATTTTGTGAATGATATCATTGTGTATATGTTCAGTTTTTCGAGTATTTATTGTTTATATTTGACATACGTTTCTTTAGTACTGATATATATGACCTTGAAAGAATCTAATATCACATGTTCTTAACTTTTCTCTTGGGACCAATTACACCTCCGTTCAATTTTGTTCCAATAAAAAACGATTCATTGCGTGTTCAGACGACACGAAGAATATTAGCCTATCTTTTTTTTTTTCTTGTATCATTTTCATTTTGATAGCACAATCAAAGAAACTCAATTTTTTTCGAACTTTTATAAGAACAATTGCTATAAGCAAATACCGTAATGAGGTCTAAAATGGATTTCAAATGTCTCGATTGCATTGGAAGGAAAAATTTTTATTTTTGTAAGAATAATAGACCTAATTTCTATAGTACTTGAAAAAGAAGTTTAGTATATTATATATTGTGCTGCGGTACCGAAAGGGAGTTTGAGTAGAAACAGACAAAAATAAATTTTTAATGTATCCGAGACTTAGTAGCCATTAAAATAGTATTAACGAGTATTTATAGAGTCATATTAATCTAGTAGAATTTCAAAAAGAAATTTCAGTTTATGTATAGCGCAATTTTTGTCTGAAAATATGCTGCGGTGCTTTATTTTTTACAAATTAATAAAAGCTGAATTATTTTAAAAGAGACAGTAAACTAATGAACTAATTTTTACACAAATTAAACTTTTTCATATTCATAGCATATTTTTACTTAACAATTAAATTTTTTATACATATTTTACTTAACTTATATATATTTTTACTTAACTTCATTATTAATTTCAAACTAAAAAAAACAATTGAAAAGAAGTCATAGCTTTATTAAAGTTTTAAAGACATACAGCCATCTTCAGATGTTACACAAAACAAATTTAACTATGCTTAAGATTTTATTTCAAAAGAAATGCAATTAAGGGACTGCAATTACATTTTATTGTACACATATTTTATAAAAATATTTAAAAATATTTGTCATTTAACTGAAAACAAAACTATTGATCGGGGAACAAATTATTTTTTTGCATAAGATTAAAAAAAATTCTGTTTAAATTTTAACTTTAGGAAAAATTCCATTTCAATTAGAAAATGAAACACCGTTAAAACCAGAAAAAGTAATGAGTCAAGTATAAAAAATAAATGTACTGGTGCAAATAGAAAAATAACTACTTCAGTTGAGAAAAAATCAATATTATGCTTATTAAATATTGTTTCAAATATCCTAATGAAATTATGTAAAGAAATATCACAAACACATTACAAATCCTAGAGACATCTGCATTTATAACAATGCATAACCAAGCTGTTTAACAGAAACATATCATGCAGATCTCAAAATAACTATAACAAAAAAATCGACGCACCAAGAATGAGTTGTCCGATTGAAACGAAAATTGGTGGATAGGAAGACAATGCACAGAATAGTAAATGATTAAAATTTCAGAACAATTGAATAATTTATTGCAAAGTTACAGTAACAAGTTCAATAAGGTCTTGACCCGCTTCTAGCCTGGATACAAGCTGCCACACGTCGTGGCATAGACCGATAAAGCTCCCGAATGGTCTCTTGCGGTATTTCCTGCCAAATTCGATCCAATTGTCGAACGAGGTCATCAACATTCCGTGCCAGATGCAATCGCTTTCCCCTCATATCCCAGACATGCTCGATGGGAGAGAGATCTGGCGATCTGGCAGGCCAAGGAAGAGTTTGACAAGCTTGCAGACAGTTCATAGCAACACGTGCCGTATGTGGTCTGGCATTGTCCTGCTGAAAAACCAACCCAGGGCGCTGCAAAAGGAACGGTAGCAAAACAGGTCTTAGGATGTCGTCGACGTACCGCTCTGCAGTAAGTGTACCTCTAATGACGACCAAAGGCTGTCAAAGGAAATGGCACCCCAGAACATAATGCCTTGTTGAGGGCCGGTGTGGCATGCAATAGTGAAGGCAGGATCCCCCCTCTGTCCTGCGCGTCTCCAAACACGTCTTCGATGATCGTCAGGACACAGTTGGAAGCCGGATTCGTCGCCAAAAACTATACGTCCCCAGTCGGCATCATTCCAGCCTGATCGAGCCATGCACCACTGTAATCTGGCTCGGCAAAGCAATCGGATGATTGCTTCTTGGTGCGTCGATTTTTTTGTTATAGAGTGTATAATAATTTCGGCTTTTTGCAACCACATTTTCAGCTCATATTTCTGAAAAGTTTTATAAACATTTAAGAAAATGTTAAATTGACAAAATTTCTGGCAGCGATTATTATATAATAATATGCTATCAGTCTGAAAGAATACGACTGCAATAAGAATTAACGATATTTATAATATGGAGCGTTTTAATCTTCATTTTTAATACAAAGATTACCTTTGCAACCGAAATAAAATATTTAAGGAAACAAAATCTAAAAAAGGCTTCAAATTCTTTCAAAATAATAAAATAATATATTTTTAAAATAACATTACATAAACATGACAATATATGATAATATTGTGCTTTGAGGAACGTAAAGTATTTTCAAAATATTAGCTAGACATCGGAAATTTTGTACCGTTTGGATAATGTAATCAGAAAAGAGAAATACTTTTACAATTAAAAAAAGTACTAATATAATTAAGTGAAGAAGTATTATTGGATTCTGAAAAGAAGTAACTCAGTATTAAACAAGTTTTCATGTGCAATTATGTTAATGATTTGGAGAGAGAAACGAAATCATTAAAACCATTTTAGTACTTTTCCATTTGATCTATAATTTCTCATATTGTGGTAATTTCCTTAAATGCAAATGATAGAGAATTTGACACTATCAATTCCGTTGCTAAATTCAGAAATCGCATACTTTCTGTTTGAAGGCAATGATTTCCTCTCATTAGAATCAAGTACAATTTCTCGTCACTTAACAATTTATCTGCACTTTATATCCCATTTCCTTGATTACTATTTTCAATGCAAATCATCTAACTTGAATAATAATACAAATCTTTCTTTTTATAACATTTTAACTACTGTATTTAATGTATAACGATATTGGTATGGTTCCAAAATTCAGAAGGAAAAGGACTCTAAAAAGAATAGAGAAATTATTTTGATTAAAAATAGAATTATTTTCATTAATTTTCTTCCAATACTTATTCTGAAAACTTGAAGCAGCTAATGTATTAGTTTAATTCGTACAATAAAGCTTTAGAGCGCAATCTGCGTTTTAGTACTATCTTTTATAATAATTAAATGCTTTAATGTTGATTCGAGAACAATTATTATTATAAAGTTATTATTATTAGCTCATATTAGTTTCACAGTTTTAAAATTATTAAAATATTCTTGGAGTTTGAAGTATGCCATAAATATTGCATGGTTTTTAAAATTATATTTTCCCAAAAATTATCATATTGGTATGGAGTTTTGCAGTTGTTGCAAAAATATTATGATTCACTTAAATAATGTGAAATGTAGCGAAGTATGCAAAAAGTGAAATTAGCACTTAAAAGTCAAAACTTTTGGCCTTTATTTTAACGAATGGGCTATAATTTTCAGATCCACATTTCTTAACTTAGAACATCTCCCGCACTAATTCATCGGCATAATAAAAGTTATATACTCGAACTATTTAGATTGTATTGTAGCACGTGAAAATTCAATCGTTATATCAAAAGTTTTTAAAGTGCTTGTTCTTTTTTATTGCTTACTGTTCAACAATAATCCTTTATATCATTATGCTTGTTTTTATATTTCCAAACACTCCATAAAGTTATACTTAATATTTTATTTCCTTCAAAATAGGGAAGGAAGTAGCACTAAGAAACAGAATTTTTTAACTACTAGCAGAGGTACCTATTTTTAAGAAACATATACTTAATTGCTGAGGTGAATTTTACGAGAAAAAGAGTGTACAAACCTCTCTCCTTGGTGTGATAAAATAGATAAATAAATTCATCATTTAACTTAAATTTTTATTTAAAAAGTTTGAATCAAATTCTAAAATTTTTAAATTTTAAAAATTCAGAAACAGACCAGAGGTTTAATAGAAACAGCAACTGTTGAATGCAGTTGTCCAAATTAAAATTTTATTTAGTTTGAGGGAAAAGTAATATCACAATTTAGTTTTATTTTGTTAACTATGGACATAAATTCAATGTTGTTGTTGTTTTTTTTTAGATTTTGTACAGAAAATGTTTTGATACGAATTTTTTATAGATATCAATAAATTTTGAAATTTGGATAATAATCATTACCAAATACTTAAATGTGAATTTAACAACCCCTCAATGCTACTTCACCTTGAAGAATATTGATTAATCTTCCTGTCTTAGCTTCCTTAAAACTTATTAATAGGAAATTGAGGTTGAATAATAGCTATTTTTAGCGATAATTTTTCTCGATTCTGATAAGAATTGCGTGAGTTACAGTCTTTAAGTGCCTTAAAAAACTTTCAATGTTTCGGTGTAAAAGAAATATTGATAGTTAAACATAAAGTTAAACATTGAGTTAAATCAAAATATACTTGTATTATATGGTTACCTTAATGCGAAAGTTTTAGTTAGACAATAAGAATCTGGACAATAAGTTTTAGTTAGACAATAATTTTTTGATCGAATTTTTAAGTAGTTGTTCTCTTATTATCGGCCCAGCTATCCATTTTATACAAGGGTTACAAGGAAATTTTGTTTTAACTATAGGAACTTGCAGGAAAAATTTCTTACTTAAAATCTACTTTTAATGTCGCGGATATGATAAATAAATCATTTATTATTGGAATAGATTTGTGACAATTGAAAAATGCTATTTTTAAACTATTTGATAAACTAAGATTTGATTATAAATAACTTTAGTATTTTGAAGACTATTGAATCCTCAGACTTTCCAATCAATATAAATTTCTAACTGATTTTTATTTCTTCGTTATTTTTGATTGGAAGAAAATATTATGGTGCAATTAATTCCATTTTTCAAAAAATTAATTTTATTAAGAATAAAAAAATTTATAAATTTCCTTTTTGTAAAGACTATAGACAGTAAACATTTCTGTATTTCTTTTATACACCAATTATAACATGACCTTTAAACTGCAAAATTAAATGTTTTAAAATGTCACTTAAAATATCTTTCCACAAAATATTAAAGCTAAAAATTATGCTCTCTAATTTAACTGACCAAACAGCATTGAACAGTTTAAAGTATAAACAGGAATAATTTTAATAATGAATAATTATAAACATGAATAATTATAAACATGAATAATTATAAACATGAATAATGTTAAATATGAAAAATTATAAAAATGAAAAATTTTAAGTATAAACATGATGAATAATATAAAGATATTTAACAATATTAATAAATTAGGAATTTTTAGAAATATAATTTTTTTTTTAAAAATATACTTGAACCTAAACGATATTTTTCGTATTTTTCATAAAATATTCTAAAAGTATATTACGTTATTTTTATTAATAAATATTATTCTTTAAGTACATTTGTAATATTTTTTATTTATATTTGAAATTTCTTCAAGTAAACTTTTATTGTAGATTTGTACATTTGCAATAGTAATTTAAAAATAATTTTATTAAAAGAAATGGGATTTTATATTTCATGTAATGAAAATGCAATTGAGAGGGTGTAATTCATATGCATTTGCTTCGGTTAATTTCATCTTAAAAAACAAATAGCTAAAATTTATTTTTTGGGACTTCACTACATTTTGAATGATGAGTTGACTAGTGTAATAATTATCAAAACTAAAGAAAAAGCTTTTTATATTTTTGTGTTCAAAATATCTAGCTTATACATGGTACCCTTTACAAAATGAGAACTTGCTCTGAAATTTGAATGAAGTTTTATATTTTAGGTTGGAACTTTTATCATAAACATTTTGATTTCGGGCAGAATTTAAAGGTATAAAATAAACCAAAAAATAGTTATATGTCTAAAAATTATATGTCTAAAACCCAAAGTTACATGCAAGATATTTTCATTACTCTGAAGTTATGGATGTTGTAAGGTAACAAATAAAAGCAAGAACTAGTTTAATAATTATCAAAAAACTGAAATTTTAAAATTACAATATTTTATAAGAGAAACGTAAAAAGATACGTACATTCGAAGAATGTTATTCACCTTTCTCTAAATTCTGTGTAAAATAGAACGAAGTTCAAGCAGGAAATGAAGAAACTGAGAAACAGCGTGAAATGGGAAGTGTATGACTATTTCATTAATTCCTCAAAAAAAAAGTAGCGATGTAAGATTCTTTAGACATAAACGAGACTTCATTAGACCCTTTGGTTGGACTAGGAAGTCCAGCACACACACATAACCTCATTTCTAGATTAAAAACTTCTCATGTTGCCATCTTAAAAGCCCTTCTTCCCAGAGGACCCCTTGTTTCATGAAGTTAAATTAAAGGAGTGTTGCGTGATATCTTCAATTCTGAGTCATTTCATTCTTAAGTTAGGGACACGCGAACCAGAAACTGCTTATAGTTTCATGAAGTACACTATAAATGCAGTAATATATATAGAAGTATTGCTGAAAGCATGGTGCAATAAAATTATATTTTAGAAGCCTGCAGAATGCGAATAATATAGTATATCAAGATTTATAAAAAAAAAAGGTTTTAATTATCATTATACAAGTTTTAAAAAAAAACATTTAGTGATAGTGGAAACCAATTTTGAAATGCAATTATGAATAAATGTTTTACGATTTATCAGTTTAACAGAATTCGCTAAATAAAATGTCGTCATTCTACAGAGCACTTGGTTAGAAAATATTGTTTATAAGAAGTTTGAAAGAATTTACATTTCTTTCTCAAAATTATATCGTGAATTCAATATTTAACAAAAGAATATATAAAAATAGTGATATTTGAATAGAAAAAATTTTAGTATTAGTAGAAAAAATAAAAGAAACATTAAGTAATTTTTTAATAAATTAATACAAATTTAGCTCTTTTTTTAATTTTAATTCAAAGTTCAACGTGTTATCAATTGTTATTTTTAATGCCATAATTATTTTCTTGGAAATGGAGTAATTCATTTGTAATTATTTTAGCATGCTATTTCATAGGTCATAGTACAGTTTTTAAATCCTTAAAAAAAACAGCAATAAATCCAAAAATTTAATGTCATTTGAAAAAAAAAACAGATTAAAAAAATCTGCACCAAATATTTAGCTCATACTTTTACAAATATATTTAATAGATTTCAACGCTAGATATAACTGTATGAATGTTATAAATTTGTATGATTTCTTATAAAATTAAGTAACATATTTTACTTGTTTTTTATTCCTAATTGATAATATGTGTTCGCAGTTGTCATTTATTATGGTTTTTTGTTCAAAACAAATACCGATAATATTTTACTTGTATTCACTCAACCCTAGAGTTCCTATTATCAAACTCTGGTTAGAGAGTTACGACAAAAGCTTCAAAATTATCCTAAACGCTTTCTCTCACCATGCCGGGAAATTTTGACTTGCACATTAATTTCTATTGTAACTTTAATTTTTTTTTTAATATTATGCGATGTTTCAGTTAAAGATAGGTTAATAATGAAGCTTAAATAAGTAACATTTTAATTAAAAGAGTAAATTATTCACAACTTTACAAAAAAATAAATGGACAATTTTTTCATATTATTATTTTTATTTACATATTTTTATCATTTAATTGAATATTTTTACTTTAAAAAAATATCCTTTTTAATTTACTAAATTTTTATTAACTCGATAGAATCTTGCTTTCTTTGTGATGGATTTTCGATGTATGTACGTTTGCGTCAAAGCCGAATGAACTGTGTACCACGGAACTGGCCTTGAATCAGAAAGGTTCTGGGTTAGAATCCCGGACAAGGCATGGATATTCTTTCATTCTCTATTCTATCTGTCTTTACTGTGAGAGCAACGTTGGCCCAATTAATATGGTGCCCCAGAAAGAGTGGCCAACAAATCTGCCATAATACGCCTGAATTGACGAAATGTTTACCGATTGGGTCATTGGAGAAAAAAAAAATTTTGCCGATGAACTTTTGCAGTCAAAATTTATATCACTTTCCGATAAGCTCTAGCCCTCACAACCGTTCTGAAGCTCCGTGCTAAATGTCAATGCAAGTTTCAATCATTTTCCAATTGTTACCAGCAGAATTTATCTTGATATAAATGTCAAGGAGAATGTATCATCAAACAAAATTTTCTTCCACATTAAAAATAGCTAGAGCACTCAAATTTCAACCGAAGCTCTACTGGATTGCAATATTATTTGAAATCATTTCCTAACTGCTTCAAACAGAATTTACCCTTAAATAAATGGCAAAGAAAATTTAGCACCACTAACATATTAGAGTGTTTGCATTAAAAAAGGTATCTCTGTGCTTGACTACAATGCTAGTTCACTACAATCAGAATTTATTACCATATTATCTAAAGACTAGTTATTCCCTGGTAATTTCTTTCATCCGACCATTTTTAGAAAAAACTAAAGTGTTCAACTAGAACACCGAGTCAGATGACAAATAAAATAATTAGTATTTTTGGACAACTTTGTCACAAACAGAATTTATCAAGTATATATAATACAAGTAAAATTATTATTATTACTACATGAAATTTATTGTCAATCCAAATTTCAACTATTGCCCAATTAGCAAGAGTGCTTACATTATACTGCTTACTGGATAGCAACTCTTTTATACAGTTTCATGTTCAATATTTGTAGACTAATTAGGGATATTATTACAAAAGAATTTATCAACTATACAAATATCGACAGTTTTCTAACTAGTTAAAAAGTTTATAAGTTAATTGTGTAGAACAGTAATGCTAGTATTGATAATTTCTTGACTTCTAAAAGCATAATTTATATAATCAAATAAAATTTATAGCACTTGATTTTGAACACTTTCTGATTAACTAGACTCAGCAGGAGCTCTGTGTATGGTACTAATTCAATCATTTTATAAATGATGCTGTCAAATCAATCAACCGTCAATTAAAATTTTGACCACTTTATTTTTTGTTTACCAACAACAAAAACCATTAATTTCCTAATTCTTCGTCACTACAGATAATCACCATCCAACGTCTACCGAAAAATTCTTTCAAATAGATAATTAGAAAATAGATAGAAATAGATTCAATTAAGATAGATATATTTAATAGAAGCTGTTTTAAATTAAAACAACCTTTATAAAAATCCACATAATGTTGTACTTGTTGAATGCTTATCTCTAAAAATTTATTTGTGAGGTGAAATCCAAAAAACAAATTTTAAATTAAGAGAAAACAAATATTAGCAACATTTAACTTTATTAGTACTATACTAAAAATAAAATATACACTGTAGAAAAGCAACACTCATTAAGATTCAGAGTGCAATCATTTATCAATAATACTATATTAAATAGTATAAAATATTTAATATTAAGCATAACATATGGTTGATTTATCATCATTTTGACGATTTAAGCTGAGATCGTAGAAAACAAACTGTTCTCCTTCAAACCGTAATCAAGACTCTTAGTAACTCTAAAAATAATATATGTAGAATTTATAACATAACATAAAATGCATCATGAAATTCATTTCATGGAATATCTTGCGATTGTAGTGTAGAATAGAATTAGGAACTGCATATAACATATTCCTCTTTTCCAATTATTTTTCACGATTACTTATGATTAGAAAATCTCCCATTAAAGTCATTTTCCCTGTTTAGGGAAAGAATATAATAAATTGCCAATGTAAAAGGGGCACTAAACTATCCAGACCAGACTACCCAATCCAAATGTTTATTTTCAATAACTCAAAAGGATATGTAGTTCTTTTCTTTTTAATAATACATTAATAATTTATTTAAAAAAAATAATGTGATAGCCTTTTAACTATAAATTGAAAAAAAAAAAATACTGTTCACTATTCTATGAGAAAAAAATAAAATAATCAATTAAGATTTCAGATATAAAAAAAAAATGCAAGATTAATATGTGGACACATAGAGAAATGAAAAAAATACTCTAAATCTCAAATTTCAAAACTATTCAAAGAAAATAAAACAAAATTAATAACTAATATAACGCATAAGCAAAAGCGATGAGAAATGAATTATAATTAACGAATAAACAGAATTTTTTAAAGATTTGTAGGTTGAAATACAACAAATAATTTTTACTAGAACATCTTCCCTAGAAGCAATATTTTGTAACGTTACGTTTATTTTTTCTCTTAAAATTTATCCAGGAAATATCATGTAGACAAATAAGTAAAGCTATTATTAAAGCTATTATTATCGTTTAAATATTAACAAAGATGTTTCAAGTAAGAAACTTTTTTATTTATTATATTTAGATGACACTAAAAAAATCAATAATTAAATCAACATTAAAATTTTGAACTTATGATTGACAAAAATTTATTCAGGAAATATCAAGTAGACAAAGAAAGAAACATCAAGTTGAAACTTTACATTGATTTGCTTACAGCAATATGTTCTGTTAACCGTAGCAAAGATTTCCTATTCATCCTGTTCCGATCCACATTTTACTAATTTATTACAGAACGAATAGGTTACCTTAAATTGTTACTCTTTTTTTTTAAAGTACATATAGTTTTTGAACTCTTAAAATTAAAAGGTTTTTTGCACTTTAAAAAAGAAGGAAATTTTTACGAAAAAACAGATACTTAATTTTTTCACTAGAAGTTTGAGAAAAATTCCTCATTAAATTCAAGTTACGCTCTTACCAACAGAATTTATACAGGCTTGTCTACATTAATCAAACCACTATAAACCAATATAGATAAACCACTATAAATCACTAGAGATAAACAAACTTATACATTGAACAAACCACTCGTTAAAATATTCTCGTTAACCCAATATTTCTTTAAATCAAAGCTCAAAGAAAAACTAATTTCACTTTATTTAACAACATTTTATTATAACTTATTCTTTTCGATAATATTTCATTTCCTGCTTCTTCACTCTTCAAATTGATTATAAATCTTTATTTCGGAAAAAATATCAGACATTAAAAGCTTTACTACGTTCATGAGAAATTACGATAACGATTTACCTTAATTCATAGTTTAAATGAAAGAAACACGCATAATTTCCAGTGCTAACTATATAACTATTTCAACATCTTCCAATTCAATAATAATTACCTTTCTCTACGTGAGGTTATCTAGGCGAATAAAATTAATCACCGACAATTCACTTAGTTGTTCATATCTGAATGACAAAGGACCATTAAAAAAGTAATGAAAAACCAATGATGTCTGCATAATTAGGAATAGCTTCATTTATAAATAGAAGTAATAAATCTACTTTTATTACAAGTTCCAATATTTGTTTAGGTTTTATTAATAAAAGATGATATTCAAACCTTAGAAAAGGTATGGTAATCTGACAATAATTTTGTCTTTTATCACTGTCATTACGTATACAAGTATAAACGTCATTACTTATTAAATACAAAAATGCAATTTATAATCACAGTTAAAACAGATGCAATGAAACATTGTGTTAGTAGATATAATTATATAAAAATACGAAATAAAATACCATTTAAAATAATTACAGTAAAATACTGAGTAAAGTATAATTTTAAATAATTTAATATTAAAAAATTGTTATGGGGAAATAAGAATAAAAAATATAAAATTTACATCTTCACATATTTTGAATGAAGACATATACGAAAACATGTGTTATATTTATATATGTGTTATATCATTAAACAAAAATGTTATTAATTTTTTGTAACGTCTTGCATGTGTATAAGCAATTTTTAAGACATGATAATAAAAATACTATTACATTAAATGCGTTAAGAAAATAATGTCATTCAAATTTATAGTTTTCAAAAGCAAATTATTATTAATAATTTAAATAATCTCAATGAATTGATATTGACTTTCAAAAGGATCAAACAACTGAAAAATAATTTCTCTTACAAATGGTATACAAAAAACTTCTATTGCATATAGAATATAAGAAAAACTCGATATCGTATACAATTAATGATGTCCCCAACAAAACCGGCGGTTTAAAAAGTGAATTTAAAAAATAATGGAATTTGATAGAACTATATATTTTTCTGCGTTATGCTTAAGAATCAGTAATAATAACAGGCACTAAGCAAGTATTTTAAATGGAATGGTATGGACTAGATAAAAAACATTGTTTTATAATTTTTTAGTCGGCAGTTCCATCTGTTGGTAAACTTTGTGAATAATTTCAAAATTTGGCAAGAATAAAAGTACAAATCAACAATAGATTTTTTTAATGTATGGATTGTTTTCTAATTTAAATTATTTTTTCATTTCGAAACATCAAATATTTTAGGACACTTGGAACCATTACACGGTTTTTTTCTTTTTCAAAATTAACTTTAAAATTTTGTATCTGGACGAATTTCTTAACTGCTGTTTGGGACTTAAAATATAAAACTTGAAAATAGAACAATTTTATAACTACACTAAGAAAAAAAGTTGTCAAAACTACCAAACTCGGGTTAAATATAATGTTTCTTGGCTGTATGGGAATACCAAAAACCTATGTAATTTTTATGGAAGCGTTTTAGTAATGATTTTGGTAAAATAAACAACAAAATATTAATTTATAAAATGCAATAAAATTTGATAAATTTCGCAAAATTTTGTAGTTTTATTCTTATTGTGGTGTAAAAAACATCTACTCGATTAAATTTACTTTTCCGTTTTGTATAACTTACTAAATGCATTACAAAAAAACTGTAATTTTGAAAACCAGAATTTCCGTAAACCGTTACCATATGAATGGAAAAATTACCAAATAAATGTAAATACTGTATATTTTGATTTTATGAACCAGAATAATGTTTTTTTTTTTTTAACCAAAAATGTCGTTACCATACAGTACAGTACTTTCACCAGAATTTTTTTCTTCGTGTGATATAGATGGCTGTTTTTTTCTTTTATTCAAATATCAAACAATTTCATGTATTAGTAACTACGTGTTAAAATTTAAAAACTTATATTTGCATGTTAATATTGATATTTTAATCTTCAGTTCGAAAAGGTATTGTGTTTTTTGTAATAAAGTCATAGATTTAAATAGTGTTAAGCAGTTTTGCACAGTTTTTTTTAAAACCTAAATAATGTCCTTTTAAATTTGCATGACACTATCTAAAAAGTGGTCTTTTAGAATTAGACTGTAAACATCAAAACTGTTTATGTTCAAACAATGGCTAGCTAAATACTCTTAATATCTTATATAAAAGAATAAAATTGTTTTTTAGTTTCTTATGTGAGTAAAAAAAAGTTTCGTAATTTCAGTTCAGTTATTATTTCATTTTTTCCTGGGAAGAACTCAGATATCGATGTCAACTGAAAATTACAAATAGAATATTTTTTACCTACTCGTCAATTTTTCCCTTCAACAATTGCAGCAATTATTGAACTTGGTAATACGATTAAAATATTAGGAAAAATCTAACAAAATAAAATGAATTTCAAATTGATATGGCTTGATGGCTGAAATGTTAATAACCAAAAGTTTAAATTGAATTATAAAGCTATACTGGACAAGAAGTATCCGAAAGCGGTAACTTATTATTAGATAAATATCGAATAAAATATAATAGACTATTTCTCAGTTTATTTTATATCTCTTATAGATATTTTGCGAAACAAATTGCCCTTTATAAAAGGTTGGAAAATCTGAAATATGTCTCAGCGATCGTGGACCGATTGTTTTTCCTCTAACCATTTGATCAGAAAAAAACATCCAATTGTACTTTCTTATCAGGTGTTATAAAGGAACTAGTTGAAAAATTTGTGATGACTTGTACCAAGAGCAAAGCATTTATAATTTAAAATGCTTAATTTGAAACATATTTTTAAAAAAATATTTTATTAAGAAGAAAAACAATATTAAAAAATAAAGCATAGATTAGTGTAAATATTTAGTTACTGCTAATAACTTATTGTTATTGAAAAAAATATTGTCGCTGTAATCATTTTGAATGCGAAAATGAACATAAGAACATGAAATGAACTTGGTAAAGATTTTAAATTTCAGATTAAATCATCGTAACGAATCTATAGGAAGATTTGATAAGTTTTAAAGTTAATAAATTAATAAGTTTACATATGAATTGGTTATAGGAAGATTAAATAAGTTTTTGTATGAACTAGAACAAATCGATAAACAGGCGCGCAGTTTTCATTTAATTATATAATTTGATTGATAAACCACATGAATAAGTAATGCAAAATCTGATTATTGTGATATAAATATTATTTGATTTTTGATTATTGTAATAATCAAAAACCACAATTCGTCGGAAAACAAAATTTTATCACAAAACAAAATCTTTAAGCATAAATTTATCTTATTTTACGAAGATTAAAATTTTATATATTTTTAAAAAAAGTTTTTTGCCCCAATATATTTATAAATAAAAAATTATTTGCTTAAACAACAATTACATAATTTATTTTTATGAAATTTTAAATATTAATAGGTTAGCAATAACGTGATAAATTAAGCAATTTTCTCTTTTTAAATTTATACTGATTATTTTCATAAACATAAAAGTCTATTCGTAATGATTATCGATCCGAATATAACAATTTGTATTAAAATAAAAATTTGCATTATTTACAAAAGTTGTAATAAAATGCATTTTTGATTGAACTGTGAAATAAAAATAGGAGAAACATTGTTAATTTTATGTTAGAGAACGGTAGAAAAACAATTAAAACCCTTTTTTTTTACAGCAAAGCACTTTTCTTCTCTTTAATCAAAAATAAATACCAATCAGTTAACATAATTACAGTGAAATATAAATAGTATTTTTTAAAACTGGTAAAGATAAAAACTGTTGATAAAATCTTTTAAAATGTCAACACAGAAATTGCATCTCTAATTAAAGACAGAAACAATATTCCATGTCTGAAAATTGAAAATTGATAAAACTCTATATTTTATAAAAACAATTTAATCTTCTCCAACTTATTCAAAAACACATTTCAACAACAATACACATTTCTTCAACATTGAATAAAGTGTTTTTATAATAAATTACTTTTCATTTTTATCGTTCGTTTCTCCGTTCGTTTCGTTTTTTTTTTTTTTTTTTCTTAAATAGTTTTAAATAATATAAAAATAAATAGAAATCAGTGAAAGCAAAAATTTAATATTTCTCCTCAAAATCATTCAAAACAATTAACTCCTGAAAAAGAAAATTAATATCTTTTTGATAATAATGATTGTACTCAGAAACAAAATTTTCCCTTATACTTTTTAAATAAATTTAATAGCATAAAAACTTTACATTTTTCTAATAATAATTTAAAATTCAGTAAAAAGTTATAAAAAAAGTGAAGCGATAGCTTAAAATTAACGCCAAAAAAAACAGAAATCGAAATTTATACCTGATAAAATCTTTCTTTTTTAATTTTGCTTTCTCTTTTTAGTTTTGTTAGAAAAATCCTAATTTAATATTTCAAAATTTCTATTCAAACATGTCTGACAGAAATATGACACTAAAAAAGCAAATTCAGTTTTCATAGTAAGACGAGAACATAAGATATTGACGTCATATCACGTGAGTTATTATTAACGTTGCCTTTAATCTCCTTCAATCTGAAAGACTTAGGTTCAAACACGCATATGTGTTGTTGACAGCAATCATCAAAAAATTAGTTCCACGGGCTTCATTATTTGAAACATTTAGCAATACGGTTTTACGCCGTCGTTCTGAAGTATCTTAGCGTGTGCTAGCTTAGATTAGCTCGTTTTTAGTATCTTTGTTTAATAACAGCCTAAACATGTGCAAAATAGCATCAGATCATCTAAGCAGCTTAAAGATTCTTGCACTTGAGACCATCCATACCCTCTATCCCGAGTCCCAGTGGCTGCATGTTTACACAAATGAGTACTTAACTGACTTCTCAACAAATGCTGGCGCGGGTATATATTCTTCTATCTTTTCCTTTTATGTGCCTGTTGAGAAACATAAAACCGCCTTTGACGGTAACAGCGATCAATGTGGCACTGACGCAGCTCATTCCAAGACACCTCTACAAAAAGGTTGTTATTCTCTCTGACTCCAAAACTGCCATACAGGCCATTACATCTAAGGAAATGCTCATATCCAAGAATATACAAGATTGTAGGGCCATCTTGGAGAAACTGAAGATCGATGGTCGTTAAGTTACTCTACAATGGATCCCAGGACATCGCGATATCTACGGCAATGAACAAGCTGATATGTTGGCAAAAAAGGCACAAAAATAATCCAACAACCACATTCCAATAGATCCTTTCATTCCACGAAAATCTATATCAAAAATTTAATGTAGAAAAATTGGAAAGTGTCCCTTTCTTCCCGTATATCCCCGAAAAGTTGGGGGAACATTTTAGACCGGGGCGTTTCAAACAGACCCCGTGAAAAGGCTGTAGCAGAATTTAGACTTGCGGCTGTCTTGCGCACCACCTCCACCGCATTGGTATTTTTACAAGTCCGAATTGCCCACTCTGTAAGAAATTCGAAGTAATGGATAGGAAGCACTTGATGGGATGTTCGGCTGTGCACGGAGACTCCGAAGTGAAAGGATATTGAAGTGCTAGGCATCTGCTAATGAATCATTGATTATTCTCTTATGTATTTCATTTGTTATAATCTTGTTAAGAGTTTGTCAATTTCTGCCATTGGAAATAAAATTTAAAAAAATAAAAAAATAAATGAAAAAAAAACATTAGATCATACGTGCATAAACGTAAAGGGATATAAAACGTCATTGACAAATCTTAGAAACAGAAATGTTTGTATGTTCTATGTATGATTTATATGTATGCCATATAAGGAAAAAATAATTTTTAAAAATTCGTAGAAAACTAATGTTAGGTATATAGTCGAGTTTAAATCATTTTTAAATATTCATTTTATCGAAACGTTATTTATCTATAAATAATTAATAATTTCTTATATATGTATAAATAACTTGTAATATTTTTGATTAAAAGTTTGTTTACTATTTTTAAGGTGTAATATTTTAGACAAAAAAATTTATATTTTCAATTATAAATTTTGAGTGTCTTCTTAAAAAACATTGCTTAAAACACTGCTAGACTTTTAATCCTTACATTTTTTTGTGAAATAAACTGAGAAGAATTTACAGGATTTTATATAATTAAACAAAACTTTGTTTAATTCTCGCCTTATATAATTGAGAGATTAAACTTTAGTAACTAAACTTGGATCAGAGTTTCCTCTGACGCAAACCATTCGTCTCAAAGACAATGAATTAAAAAGTACATATATCTTTAATTGATTTATATGAAACATATAAGCGTAGTTGAAAGAAAATTTACTTGTATTGTTTGTTAAAATAGAGACAAAAGATAATTAGAATAGATTTTATTAAAATAATGATAAAATAAAACATTTGAAATTTGAAAAAGTGATAAAGTAGCATCTGAACGTCATAAAACTGGTGAAATTCAGGAGTCTATTTTACAAATGTTAAGTTACCTAGTGATAATGCATGTCTAAAATAATGTCTGGTGCTTTAAAGTACTTTATCAAAACAAATGCATTTCAAAAAATATTTAAAACTTAAAATATATTTTATAGCTTGAATTTAAATTTAAAATTTTTAATTTTGCGTTGGCTTTTATATGAGTATAAGTAAAAAAGGCGGTAAATGTTAGTAATAAGAAATGAATGAACACTTGTTTAAGGTTTATTAAAAAAGAAAGAATTATTAACTTCATTTAGAACAAGTAAAAATATTTTTACTTTCATTTCTTCTATTGATGAAAGGCGATTCCACAGCAAATGTGCAAATTCGAATATGTAATTTTACAGTTTTTTATACATATTAATAGTAGAATTAGTTTTATCTAAACATTTCAGGTGTAGATATGCTTATTTAAAAATCTTTTCATTATTTTGAGTAACAAACAAAACGGTGGAATGGGTTGCCGAAAAAAATTCTTTTAGGTGTTTATTTTGTTTCAAATTCATGTGATTATAAATGTAGACTGAAATCAAGACCGGATACCAAAAGAATGCTTTTTTCACCTACAGAGAGTTACTATTTTAACAATATAATTTAAATACCATTGGATTTTTGTACTTAAAAATTATATCTACTTACGTAGGGTGGAATATAGTTTTTGACCTTCATTTCCATTTCCTGTTTGGGCCTGACCTACAATTGTACATTAAAAACACTTTCAGTATGCATAATTATATAACCATACACATGAATATAGCAAAACATACATATTTCACTATTCATAATGTTAGTATTCATTACTCTAATTGAAGGGCTTGGGACAACAAGGGATTTCCCGCTTTTTCTGAAGGAAAGAATTTGCATTAAACAAATTCTTGGTATTATTTCCAGTTTGGCACGTTGCAAATTTTTGAAATCTTTGCTTGATAATAGCTCAATGCACAAAAACATATTATTGCATACATGGAAATATTGACACCGAAAATGCTCATGAAAACGATCTCTATGAAAATGCGGCTTGTCATTGTATTGCCTTAAACTCTTCAATTTAATATCCACATTTCCAACATAGAATTTCATATACCAGAGGACTAAAAATAATAAAACTAAAAAGAATCAACTGGTGGACTAATGGAATTACTATGGGGTAAAGGCTATTTATTGAATATGGTCGTTTGAGACATATATTGTGTAACTGGTTATAATGCATAAATTTTAAATATTAAATTTATAAATTATATTGCACATTAAATATAGTATAAATATGTTACTTTGTATTTTAGAAAGCGACATATGTAACTTTAGATAAAACATTTGGCTGAGGATTTTTCCTCGTGCCTATCTAAACTCACTTGTTGCTACATTTTCCTGTCTAGTGATGTCTAAAGACAATCACTCACACCCGTCTACCGATGACATTTGTTAATCTAACTTTTTCATAAACTTTTTATAACAAAAAAACATTGCCAAAATAAAATTTAAATATCATCTGCTATTATAAATAATTAGAATAACATTCCTTACCAGTCCAAAAAACTCCAACTCGGGACTCCACTCATCGAATTCCATAATGCGAGTTATTTGGGAGCAAGGAACTTTTAGAGCGTGCTCACTATTAAATCCCCTAATCTTTGTTGAGTGTTAAGAAACCTCCCCCACACTCGATCAATATACTCAGATAAGAATGATTTCTTCAATGAACTAGGAAGAAGGACCCTACGTTTTCATGTTTGTGACATGTTTAATCATAATTCTGCAGAAATGGGTCATTTAGAGGAACTAGGAAGTAAGTTTCACGATGGAAGCACGCATAAGGTGATTACAGTTGGTAAAGTTACATCATTTCCATATCTTTTGCTTAGAAAAATATTGGAAAGATTTAAGCTTGGGTGAGACTCTTTTTCTCAAACATGCCTTTAGTTTTAATCTTACACCAACATAGGGTTACGAATATAAATAATTATATTGCAATTGTATGGCTGTTTATCCTACCTGCTTGAGGAAAGACTGCGATGATTGAAAATACTATCCTCATGTCTTACTTTATTTCAAAATTAGATTAAAAAATTCCTGCTTGAAAAGTTCTAAACCTCATTACGATAATAAAATCCTTTTCGTAAAGAAAAAAAATTTTTTACATGGTTAAATATTCCCCATTTTATTTATTTAAAATAAACAAAGTTTTATTTCACTTATAAATGGAATAAATTCAGCATCATAATTGATTTACCTGTGTGAAATTCCGTCCAACAGATCGTAGGAAAACGAAATTCTGTGGAACTGATTCTATTCCAAGCTGGCGATCCATCTCTTTCCGCAAATCGGTGAGCACGGTTTGCGGCAATACTCTGCAAATAGAAACATCAAAATTAATGAACATCGCTTTTTTTTCATTTAAATAATTAATATTTTGGCGGAGCAGTTTTACAGTACAATTTTACAGTACAGTCTCGGACCTTAGTAACTAAATAAATTAATTTCTTATTATTAATTACTAAAAAAAAATTAAGGCTCTGAATCGGATACCTGCAAGCGACGTCACGCGTGGATGTTGAACCTGATTAGCTGTTTGGCATTTGTTTAAGCACGTTTTCGAATTATTTTTTATTCACTATTTGAGGTAATTTCAATGATCAAAGTTAACGTGGCAGCATGGGTGGACTATATCACTAAATTACTATTATTTCTAGAGTTATCTGATACCATGTGTTTCTTCTATTTATAATATTTTCTTTCTAAGGTGTTTCTATAAAACTAAATAATTAGAAATCAAAGGTTGTTGAAATGAAAAAAATACCTATGTATTGAAAGGCAACATTAAAGACTAAGTGGTGCTAATTCTTTTAGGAGAACAGTAAAAATTCGCCCTACTACTATTGACACCAATGATACCTCGTTAATGACGGTATTAATTGAAATAAAAAAATTAACTCAGTATTAAAAATCTAAATTAATGGATTAATAGAATACTTATTCGTTGGAGGGAACCATAAAAAAATTTGCCATATTATTGACGCCAATGCTTAATGATTTTGCAAATATATATTGATTGAAAGGAAAAAAATAAACTACATGCTAAAAAGTTTGATTTGTTTTTTCACCTACAAGCGTTGTGCATCTAGACATAATTTTTTTGAAATTACTATGTCACGAACTGCATTCTTGTTAAGTTAAAAAAAAAAATTTCATAAGAGAAAGCCAGTAGCTTTTAAGCTGTTAAAAACCGCAATAATATTTACCAACATATGACCTTTAAGTTCAGTGAAGTCTGTTTAGGTTGACCATTTAAGGTGCGTAGCTTTAGTGTTCAACTTAGACAGGTTATCAACTTATTTAGTAGAGGGTATAAGTCTTATTTTTATCATTTCTCGTGAATAAATACAGAATAAATTACAATTTGTTTCATAAATTTATTATTAAACACATTAGTTTTAAAAAAAATGAGATATGCTTATTTTGTTAGTTATGCATAACAATTATATATTATAAAGACTGTTTTTTTTAAAAATATCAATATTTTAGCACATTGCCACAATCATTCTGCAAGCGCAAAATTGCGAAGCCTTAACCTCTATTATTACAATGGTCCAGAACGGGATGTTGCAAAAATACTTTACTATCAATTCAACGGAATATTTATGCAATTAGATAACTTAGTAATATGTTTATTTCGTCACTTTAAAAATTTATTTCATTCTACTTGCTGACCTATTTGTTACAAAAGTCCTAATAAGTTTCCTTTATAGTCAAATGTAAAGGGAGTTAGAAAAGCTTTTAATACTTTTTCACTAGTTTAGTAGAGTTTTGATATTATAGCATTATAGCATAGAAAATTCTCTGCAGCATTTTTTCTTTTTCGGTCAACTTATGAAGGGATCAAAATAGCATTTAATGGCACCATTAGAAAAATATGTCTTATTCCAGTAGTTAACATACGAAATAGACAGTTAATCAGGTTACTAAAGGTTTACTCATTTTTTTACATAGGACAAGGCGCGAAATTTCCACTCGCTCAAATATTTAAGGCTGGCAGTTAAGTTTGATATTTAAAATGTTGAGTTTTAAATAAAATCATTTACCTTAAAATTATTATAAAACGGTGGGTGAAAATGTTTTGATATGAAGCAACAGTATTTTCCTCACATTTAGAATAGAAAATGCTGTAAACATTGGAACCTTTAAGACAGCCTTATTTTGATTTAATATTATTATCGCTATAAATATGTTTTGATTTTTAATGTTCTTCATTCTCTTATGTTTTTAATTACCATAAAAGTCTTTATACTACATCTGTCATCTGTTTAAAATTTGATCATATTTTTCGTGAACGTTAAAATGTGGCGAGTAAAAATTTTAGTCCGACTTGAATCTTTAGAACTGAAATTTCAGATATAGAAAAAATTTGGTTCTTGATAATAGAGTTCAGATGTTAACTTGACAGGTATTTATTGTAGAATTCTAGATAACACCATACTTAAAATATCAATTTATACCCTGTAAAGAATTCCAGATCAAATTATGATAAAATGTAATGGCACTCAGGGCACTGTAAAATCCATTTTTACCAGAGTATGTTACGTACCATAAAATATGGTATACCATAATATTTACAGCAATAATTACCGTAAAATCACTGAATCAATCTAATTAAATAGATATTTCTGTAAAATTTATGGCATAATATTTTACGACAAGAATTGATTTTCCGGCAAAATGGATCCTATGGATGATGCACCCAAAGCACCGTTACTTTATACCGTAATTTATTCTGGATTTTTTACAGTGTAGAAAAGATTAATTAATTAATACGATTGAATTAATTTTTTAGTGCAACTGTTCCACAGGTTTCATTAGCAATACATATACAGGATTTTAACATGGGTTATTTTATTCCACACATCTTAAATTAAACTTAAAAGATAAATGCTAATAAAAAAGGTAACAAAATTGAGAATATATTGTTAAATGATAAGAAAGACAAAAAAAAAAACAGTTTGAATAAGCATTGATCTGGGTGTGGTCTTGTTGAGTCAGGTAAATGAGTTGACCTATATCGGTGTCAGCAACAGACAGGAAGTAGAGAAAAAATATTAAATACTTCTTGGGGTGTGAGAGATGAGAATTTCCACAACCATGAGTATCTTAACTTTTCATTGACAGCATAACATTGATTTTTTTTCCATACCTCCATTTAAAACATGGCCTCTGTTTTAAGATTTATATAATGATAGTATATTATAATAGGGTAAAAGCAAAATGCACCATCTTTAACTGTTACTACAACTATTTAAAAAATCATTTTTGAATTATGTTCTAACTCCGCGTATTGCAAAATAGTAATTAGCCTCATTTTCATGTTCATATAAATCATTTTTATCTTATTTTAAGACTAATACACCTCCAACTAGCCAAACAGAGAGTATCATAAATTAGACTTAATAAGAAAAACACTACACTGATTAGACTTTCGAACTCTCATTATCAAAATGAACATAAGTAGAGTAATACACCTAATACACCTCCAACTAGCCAAACAGAGAGTATCATAAATTAGACTTAATAAGAAAAACACTACACTGATTAGACTTTCGAACTCTCATTATCAAAATGAACATAAGTAGAGTAATACACCTAATACACCTCCAACTAGCCAAGTAGAGAGTAACATAAATTAGACTTAATAAGAAAAACACTACACTGATTAGACTTTCGAACTCTCATTATCAAAATGAACATAAGTAGAGTAATACACCTAATACACCTCCAACTAGCCAAGTAGAGAGTAACATAAATTAGACTTAATAAGAAAAACACTACACTGATTAGACTTTCGAACTCTCATTATCAAAATGAACATAAGTAGAGTAATACACCTAATACACCTCCAACTAGCCAAGTAGAGGGTAACATAAATTAGACTTAATAAGAAAAACACTACACTGATTAGACTTTCGAACTCTCATTATCAAAATGAACATAAGTAGAGTAATACACCTAATACACCTCCAACTAGCCAAGTAGAGAGTATCATAAATTAGACTTAATAAGAAAAACACTACACTGATTAGACTTTCGAACTCTCATTATCAAAATGAACATAAGTAGAGTAATACACCTAATACACCTCCAACTAGCCAAGTAGAGAGTAACATAAATTAGACTTAATAAGAAAAACACTACACTGATTAGACTTTCGAACTCTCATTATCAAAATGAACATAAGTAGAGTAATACACCTAATACACCTCCAACTAGCCAAGTAGAGAGTAACATAAATTAGACTTAATAAGAAAAACACTACACTGATTAGACTTTCGAACTCTCATTATCAAAATGAACATAAGTAGAGTAATACACCTAATACACCTCCAACTAGCCAAGTAGAGAGTAACATAAATTAGACTTAATAAGAAAAACACTACACTGATTAGACTTTCGAACTCTCATTATCAAAATGAACATAAGTAGAGTAATACACCTAATACACCTCCAACTAGCCAAGTAGAGAGTAACATAAATTAGACTTAATAAGAAAAACACTACACTGATTAGATTTTCGAACTCTCATTATCAAAATGAACATAAGTAGAGTAATACACCTAATACACCTCCAACTAGCCAAGTAGAGAGTAACATAAATTAGACTTAATAAGAAAAACACTACACTGATTAGACTTTCGAACTCTCATTATCAAAATGAACATAAGTAGAGTAATACACCTAATACACCTCCAACTAGCCAAGTAGAGAGTATCATAAATTAGACTTAATAAGAAAAACACTACACTGATTAGACTTTCGAACTCTCATTATCAAAATGAACATAAGTAGGGTAATACACCTAATACACCTCCAACTAGCCAAGTAGAGAGTAACATAAATTAGACTTAATAAGAAAAACACTACACTGATTAGACTTTCGAACTCTCATTATCAAAATGAACATAAGTAGAGTAATACACCTAATACACCTCCAACTAGCCAAGTAGAGAGTAACATAAATTAGACTTAATAAGAAAAACACTACACTGATTAGACTTTCGAACTCTCATTATCAAAATGAACATAAGTAGAGTAATACACCTAATACACCTCCAACTAGCCAAGTAGAGAGTAACATAAATTAGACTTAATAAGAAAAACACTACACTGATTAGACTTTCGAACTCTCATTATCAAAATGAACATAAGTAGAGTAATACACCTAATACACCTCCAACTAGCCAAGTAGAGAGTAACATAAATTAGACTTAATAAGAAAAACACTACACTGATTAGACTTTCGAACTCTCATTATCAAAATGAACATAAGTAGAGTAATACACCTAATACACCTCCAACTAGCCAAGTAGAGAGTAACATAAATTAGACTTAATAAGAAAAACACTACACTGATTAGACTTTCGAACTCTCATTATCAAAATGAACATAAGTAGAGTAATACACCTAATACACCTCCAACTAGCCAAGTAGAGAGTAACATAAATTAGACTTAATAAGAAAAACACTACACTGATTAGACTTTCGAACTCTCATTATCAAAATGAACATAAGTAGAGTAATACACCGAATACACCTCCAACTAGCCAAGTAGAGAGTAACATAAATTAGACTTAATAAGAAAAACACTACACTGATTAGACTTTCGAACTCTCATTATCAAAATGAACATAAGTAGAGTAATACACCTAATACACCTCCAACTAGCCAAGTAGAGAGTATCATAAATTAGACTTAATAAGAAAAACACTACACTGATTAGACTTTCGAACTCTCATTATCAAAATGAACATAAGTAGAGTAATACACCTAATACACCTCCAACTAGCCAAGTAGAGAGTAACATAAATTAGACTTAATAAGAAAAACACTACACTGATTAGACTTTCGAACTCTCATTATCAAAATGAACATAAGTAGAGTAATACACCTAATACACCTCCAACTAGCCAAGTAGAGAGTAACATAAATTAGACTTAATAAGAAAAACATACACTGATTAGACTTTCGAACTCTCATTATCAAAATGAACATAAGTAGAGTAATACACCTAATACACCTCCAACTAGCCAAGTAGAGAGTAACATAAATTAGACTTAAAAAGAAAAACACTACACTGATTAGACTTTCGAACTCTCATTATCAAAATGAACATAAGTAGAGTAATACACCTAATACACCTCCAACTAGCCAAGTAGAGAGTAACATAAATTAGACTTAATAAGAAAAACACTACACTGATTAGACTTTCGAACTCTCATTATCAAAATGAACATAAGTAGAGTAATACACCTAATACACCTCCAACTAGCCAAGTAGAGAGTAACATAAATTAGACTTAATAAGAAAAACACTACACTGATTAGACTTTCGAACTCTCATTATCAAAATGAACATAAGTAGAGTAATACACCTAATACACCTCCAACTAGCCAAGTAGAGAGTAACATAAATTAGACTTAATAAGAAAAACACTACACTGATTAGACTTTCGAAATCTCATTATCAAAATGAACATAAGTAGAGTAATACACCTAATACACCTCCAACTAGCCAAGTAGAGAGTAACATAAATTAGAATTAATAAGAAAAACACTACACTGATTAGACTTTCGAACTCTCATTATCAAAATGAACATAAGTAGAGTAATACACCTAATACACCTCCAACTAGCCAAGTAGAGAGTAACATAAATTAGACTTAATAAGAAAAACACTACACTGATTAGACTTTCGAACTCTCATTATCAAAATGAACATAAGTAGAGTAATACACCTAATACACCTCCAACTAGCCAAGTAGAGAGTATCATAAATTAGACTTAATAAGAAAAACACTACACTGATTAGACTTTCGAACTCTCATTATCAAAATGAACATAAGTAGAGTAATACACCTAATACACCTCCAACTAGCCAAGTAGAGAGTAACATAAATTAGACTTAATAAGAAAAACACTACACTGATTAGACTTTCGAACTCTCATTATCAAAATGAACATAAGTAGAGTAATACACCTAATACACCTCCAACTAGCCAAGTAGAGAGTAACATAAATTAGACTTAATAAGAAAAACACTACACTGATTAGACTTTCGAACTCTCATTATCAAAATGAACATAAGTAGAGTAATACACCTAATACACCTCCAACTAGCCAAGTAGAGAGTAACATAAATTAGACTTAATAAGAAAAACACTACACTGATTAGACTTTCGAACTCTCATTATCAAAATGAACATAAGTAGAGTAATACACCTAATACACCTCCAACTAGCCAAGTAGAGAGTAACATAAATTAGACTTAATAAGAAAAACACTACACTGATTAGACTTTCGAACTCTCATTATCAAAATGAACATAAGTAGAGTAATACACCTAATACACCTCCAACTAGCCAAGTAGAGAGTAACATAAATTAGACTTAATAAGAAAAACACTACACTGATTAGACTTTCGAACTCTCATTATCAAAATGAACATAAGTAGAGTAATACACCTAATACACCTCCAACTAGCCAAGTAGAGAGTAACATAAATTAGACTTAATAAGAAAAACACTACACTGATTAGACTTTCGAACTCTCATTATCAAAATGAACATAAGTAGAGTAATACACCGAATACACCTCCAACTAGCCAAGTAGAGAGTAACATAAATTAGACTTAATAAGAAAAACACTACACTGATTAGACTTTCGAACTCTCATTATCAAAATGAACATAAGTAGAGTAATACACCTAATACACCTCCAACTAGCCAAGTAGAGAGTATCATAAATTAGACTTAATAAGAAAAACACTACACTGATTAGACTTTCGAACTCTCATTATCAAAATGAACATAAGTAGAGTAATACACCTAATACACCTCCAACTAGCCAAGTAGAGAGTAACATAAATTAGACTTAATAAGAAAAACACTACACTGATTAGACTTTCGAACTCTCATTATCAAAATGAACATAAGTAGAGTAATACACCTAATACACCTCCAACTAGCCAAGTAGAGAGTAACATAAATTAGACTTAATAAGAAAAACATACACTGATTAGACTTTCGAACTCTCATTATCAAAATGAACATAAGTAGAGTAATACACCTAATACACCTCCAACTAGCCAAGTAGAGAGTAACATAAATTAGACTTAAAAAGAAAAACACTACACTGATTAGACTTTCGAACTCTCATTATCAAAATGAACATAAGTAGAGTAATACACCTAATACACCTCCAACTAGCCAAGTAGAGAGTAACATAAATTAGACTTAATAAGAAAAACACTACACTGATTAGACTTTCGAACTCTCATTATCAAAATGAACATAAGTAGAGTAATACACCTAATACACCTCCAACTAGCCAAGTAGAGAGTAACATAAATTAGACTTAATAAGAAAAACACTACACTGATTAGACTTTCGAACTCTCATTATCAAAATGAACATAAGTAGAGTAATACACCTAATACACCTCCAACTAGCCAAGTAGAGAGTAACATAAATTAGACTTAATAAGAAAAACACTACACTGATTAGACTTTCGAACTCTCATTATCAAAATAAACATAAGTAGAGTAATACACCTAATACACCTCCAACTAGCCAAGTAGAGAGTAACATAAATTAGTCTTAATAAGAAAAACACTACACTGATTAGACTTTCGAACTCTCATTATCAAAATGAACATAAGTAGAGTAATACACCTAATACACCTCCAACTAGCCAAGTAGAGAGTATCATAAATTAGACTTAATAAGAAAAACACTACACTGATTAGACTTTCGAACTCTCATTATCAAAATGAACATAAGTAGAGTAATACACCTAATACACCTCCAACTAGCCAAACAGAGAGTAACATAAATTAGACTTAATAAGAAAAACACTACACTGATTAGACTTTCGAACTCTCATTATCAAAATGAACATAAGTAGAGTTGCTTCAATATTCAAATAAGACCTTAAACTTAATCACAGAATGTCAAATTAAATAAGTTGGTATTGTTTGATTGAAAGAAAAAAATTATTTATCACATATCGGAGAAATAACTCTAAGTAGTCAATTTTTTTAAAACTTAACTAATTTTAATTCCAACATCCAAAGGTATTTTAAGAGAAATTTTTACTTAAATACTCAATTAACTTCTTATTATGTAGAATTTTAAGTAGTTATTAAGAGTTTTTAAAAGTTTAGGGATAATTAATAAATAAAAGAGTTGAAAATAACTAGATGAGGATTTTAGTTTGCTTTGTACATTATTTTTCCAATTCTGTATAAAATCTCGTGTGAAGCAAATTAAAATAAATTAAAATAATAAATAGTTATAAAAATCATATCTTGAATACTAAAATGTTTTTTGTTAGATAAATTTTGATTGAATTCGTCATCGTGATCGTTAAATATTTTTTTCGAATTTAAAACAATTAAGAAATTTTGTTTTATATATTTTAAAGAAGTACCCTTCTATAATTATATCATTTTCCCCTAGCTTTCGTAAAAAAAAAAAAAAAAATTTATTTTAATGATTCTCGATTTTAGTTCCTAAAAGCTCCGATTTATATTCTTAAAACAAGTTTTGTTTGGCGGGTCAATTTTCCTTTTTTAAAAAATTAAGCTTCTTTTTTAAAATTATTTCTTTTTTAAAACAAATTAATTTTTCATATTTGTGTTACATTCATCTTTTTTTAATCAAAAACAATGTCGTAACTACATATTTTCTTATTATTAAAAAAGAAACCAATTCTTTTATTCGTTTTTAAACTATTTAACCACACTTCGATATTATTAGTCTCATAAGTACATATGGTTTATTTTTTATTTAACAAAAAAAAAACTTTCTTAAAACTTAAATTTTAAATATGAGAAATGATCCCCAGGAAATAAAAAGTCTTATAGTAACATAATAGGGCTATTTCAGGCATAGATACATATTTACAAAATAATTTTTTTGGCAAATATATGAATTTGATGCCTCACGTATGGAAAAAAAATGATAGAATCATCCAATAATAGATTCAGATAACATTGTTTCTTTTCATAAACTAAGTTCTCATAATTATAATTTCATAAACAAGTCGTCATCTAATACGAATACTATTTTCTAAAAACATAATTACAATAGACTTCTTTTTTAAGACAAAGTTTATATGGGATTTATAAATCGGATTAATTATACCCAAATTTGTAGAATTCTTTCTTTGAAAATATCTTGATTAAAGAGAAAAAAAAATAAGCTATAACATTCAAAGAAAAATAATCTTATCTTAGGTCCATTTGTTAAATGATACTGTAACCTAAATATGATAGAACTTGTACTTATATGTCTTCAATTAGATCAAGAGCGCATACAAACTATTTTTAGTACTAAGTAAGTAATGATAGCACTTACCTGGGTAAAAAAATAATACTCAAAGTTAACGATAAACATAATGGTATTTTTCGTTTAAATGTTATTAACTTTTAGGATATAAGGTATCTTTAATGTAACGGGGGAGGGGAAATTTTATCAAATTTATCGAAAATAAAAAGAGGTTTTGTTAGCCAAAGGAATTTTTCATTTATTTCATTTAACTGACCCTCAAACGAGTGCTTAATCATTTTTTTTTTCGATCTTAGTATCGTAAAAATCAACTACTGGCGTTGTTGACTTGTCTAAGTAGTGCAGTGGAATCAAATAGCACCGAAGACGTCTAAAAACAGTCCTGGCAATGTGAAATAGAGCAGTTGATAGTCTGAGGGGTTTGGGTTCATGTTCTACAGCAATGATTTTTAACAATTTTTTTGTGGCGGCACACTTTTAACGATTTCGAAATTTGACGGCACACAATGAAAAAAATTAGTTTAAAAGTTGTTTACGTACCTATAATACACTGTGTTAAATAGTTTGTGATAATAATTTTGAATGTGAAATAATATAATATGTTCAACAAAAGCACGTTTATTAAGGGATTATTTCTTTCGACTAATTTTTTATTAGTTAGTAACAGTAATTTTTTTTTGCTAGTTATTAATTGTTAGCTTGTTTTCTATAGTTATTAACTGTTGCTTTTTTACTTTGTTATTTTTTTGTGATTTCTTATTAACTATTTCTTTTGCTAATTATTAATTTTTCGTATATATTTTTTGTTAGTTATCCTTTGTTAATTTGTTTTTATAACTATTAATTGCATAACTTACTTTAATGATTGGCTTTTATTTCCGTTTCAAAGTCAATATTTAGCTTGCTTTCCCTTGTTAATTAATGACTTTAATAGTCATTAAATTTCCTACTTATTTCAACATTTTTTAAAATTGTATGTCAAAGACAATTTAAACAATTCCTTCTTATTTTAACTTATTTTAAGATTGTCAGAGACAAGACAATCTCCGAAAAAGATGTTCACGCGGTTAAATCGTGAAAAAATTATAAAAAGTATAAATATATATATATATATATATATATATATATAGTATTATATATATATACTTTTCTTTAATTTAAACTTTACTCATAATAAAAAAAAGCATTATAATTTTTATTGTATCATTTCTAATATTTCGCGGCACATTTTAAGAATTTGGCGACACACAAAAGTGCCGCGGCACAGTGACCAAAAATCACTAGACACACAAGAATTCTAGAGTTTAGCCAGTGTAGAACAACAATTAAAAATATGACCTGGAGAAAGTTGTATTTCAGGACAGTGAGGACAAATATTGTAAATTCTTTGGCCGTTAGGGGATATTTTCATTCCTGGGATATTCCTGGGATAGAATTCTTCTTAGGTGGTTGGGAAATACGTTTACGCCTGGCTATTACATCAGAATCAGTAAGGATTTGGCTATTAGAGAGTTGTGGAGAGTTTCGGTCTTCATTGACTAGGTTATCAGCCTGCTCATTGCCGAAGATGTCTTCGTGAGTCGTGAAAGGAGATTAGCCAGAGCCATAAAGGTTGGACTGTTGGTCCATGGAAGGTTTCTCATTACTACTGATTGGTAAAACGATACAATGAAAAAGTGTATGTATGACACTTATTAGTATGTTTTATTTGGAATGATGATATGTATTAAATAAAAATTAAAGAATGTGAGCATAAAGTAAAACACCTTTTGCTTATATTTTTTTTAAAATTTCATACTATATAAATTTACATTTCTGACTTCTTCTGAATACAATAACTGAAATTGTAACTGTATTGAAGCGTAAAATCGCTGCGTAAGTTTGTAAATACCACAAATGTTGAAAACAAAATTTAAGCAAATAAAGAAAATATTTTAAAATAATAAAAAATCATATTTTTAAATACTGTGCGACTCTGAGTTATATAAATATATATAGATCTAATTTTTTATGGAACTCTACATTTTAAAAAACAATGGTAGGAATGCCATGAAGTTATAATCTTATTCAGGTGACATAATTGGGCACGGTTTCACAATCCACTTTTCAACAAAAATGCATATAAAATTGTTGTTACAATTGTTGATTGTTTTTGTTAAGCTAACGCAAAAGTTAAAAAAATACATATTAATTTTTAAATTATTTAAAATTTCTGAGCCATTTTATTTATCTTCAGCAATAAGAGAATAAAAATTTTACAATTGAAAGAAGCACTTAAATTTAAGTTGAACCATATGTTTACTGTAAAATACTGCATACAGTGAAAAAGATAAGAGCAATCGGTGCTCATTCCTTTTTTCTGTCATTAAAAAAATAAGAGAATGAGATGGAAAAAAAATTATTATCACAAACGGTCGGTAAATAAGATATTTCGAGACTCGTCTACACGCAATTTTGTAATAAACAGTCAGTCTTCACATCATAAAAACCAACTTTACCTCATAATCTTCTTTTGGTTAGATGAACTAAGTTTACAACCGCTAATAAAGTTGTTCTTTATCTTTTAAGTTAATTTGACAGTTTTATTCTTTTCATTATACAATTTTCTATCAAAACCATTATTTATGTTTCGAGTACGCAGTACATCTCAAGATTTAATTGACGACGATCTATAATACTATTTCGAACTTAAAATTTGTTTTTATCTCAAGCTATTTAAATGTTTATGTATTGAATGAAAATCATGAATAAAAGTGTATAAATGAAATCTTGGTCAATAACATATATTTTGCCTTCACTTAAGTTAAAAAATACCTTTAAATAAGCTTATAAAATTAAATAAAAACTTGAGCAATAATAAACACTATTAAATAAGCTTTTTGAATATATTTTTGTCATTTTTTAATGGTTTACGTAGATAAAACACCAAGAAATAACAATAGTTTTTATTTATAAATTATCACATTCATTTTTCCTTCTTATATTTATATCTTAAATGATATATACTTTTATATAAATTATGTTTAAAAAAACTGTTTTAAGGTAAATAAAAAATTTTTACAAAAATACAAGTACGTAAATAAAGTGATAAATTATATAACAATGGTGAATTACAGAGACAATAAAGTACAAAAAAAATTAAAATCTAAATTTAGATCTTCAATTTTTTGTACTTCATTGTCTCCGTAATTCATTAATGTTATATAATTTTTCACTTTATAAGAATACATTGTCTCAAATTCTTTTCTTTGAATTTAAATGATCTCATTATTTGAAAAATTTTATTTAGTAAAACAAACAACACAATAAAAGTTTAGATATATTTTATTTAATTATTGCATTATTCTATTTATTCTATTAAATATAATTTATTTATTATTATATTATTATTTTATTTATTTATTGGATATATTTTATTTATTATTATATTATTATTTATCATTTTATTTATTCATTAGATATATTTGATTTATTTAATTATTTTATTTATTTTTTTATAATATTATTCTTATTCTATAATTCTTTTATAATATAATTTTCGGATAAGAATAAAGAAATTCCTTGTTACTCTAAGAACTGATGTGTTTTACGATATGAAGAAATATTTTATCGCTTTACGTTTTAGAGCTAACAGATGGCACCACTGCTTTCCGTATAAATTTTCTTGTTTAAAACTGTATGACGAATTTGCAATTTTTATTTCCATTAACTACTAGAAAAAAATACCTTATAAGATATTACACTTATAAAAAGTATTGTAACTTATTAAACTTGTACATTATTAGTATTGTACATTATTAAACTTTAAAGAAAAAAGGTTTTTTCATATTCCAAATAGAGATAGCTTATTAACAAAGAAGTAACAGTCTACAAGGAAAACGTATGAAATGCAAAAATTAAAATAAAAACAAATTGAATGAAAACAATAAACTATATTATAAAATCAAAGTAAATGAGAATGATTAATAAAACGTTAACTTATTCTTTATTCGAACTGTGTGTCAGATTAATAAATGGAATTTAAAAATATTGAAATATTAACATCTTATTCTCCTATAATTATGCTTTTTTTCAACTACTTTCGTTTTCGATTAACCCAAGAGTTAAATGTTTTATTTAACTCTTGACGTTTATTCATTTTTTTACAGAAATCTGATAATCAGATTAAATACATCGTAAAAGGAGGTAATGTTTGTATTTTAGTTATTTATGTGTGTTTTAAAGTTTCTCAGCGAGTCATTTTTTCTATTCATTGAATATTTTAGTTAATTAATAAAATCTTAAAACCAAATTTGCTTAGTATACATAAAAATTTTCAATTGGTTTTTCAAAGTTTTAATACAAACTTATCTAATTTCGGAGTATAAACATGCAATTTTTTCTATGAGAAATAACATAAAAAGTAAGTTTTAACATTTCGCAGAACTTAAACACTTTTATTATCTTCAGCGATTTGTTAAATTAGAAAATGTCTTGACATGATTTAATTTTTTGTAAATTAATCTTTTATTTTATTTTTATAAAAATTAAAAAAAAAATGCGACAAAATTTAAAATTATATGATCAATCTTAAAAAATTTTATTAACTTCTACTTTCGAAACAATACAAAATACAATAAGACACTTTTTATGTGTAACGAATAGTTGAACAGCTATTTTGGGAGTAGTTAAAAATTTAACTTATTTTTTAAGAAAAAATAAATGTTTATTTATGCTTTTGTCTCAACTATTATGTCTATATTGCATATATCTATATAACCTAAAAACGTATTTTCATTATTGCCGTTCCATTCTTAATGGATAGAAAATTACATGGTATGATCCAAGTTCCTCAGATGAAGATCCAGGTTGTGATCAGCTTAAAACTAATAAAAGTTATTTAGGTATTTGTTATTAAAATATTTATTTACCTCTAATTTAAAAGTATATAGCTGTAATTTCAGCTATTACAACGTTTTTTACTTTAATTATTATTCTGCAATAAAAGATTAAAAGCTCTTTTTCTTTATAATGTTATACTATGATATTTCTTTATAACCTAGCACTTTATAATACATATATATTTAAATTAACATCTAAACTTATTAATCACTCAGAAAAGCAATAAAGAGAGTAAATTTACTTTTATTAAAGATTCGTGGATGTTGTGTCGAATTAACCAAATGCAGTTACAAAAATGAATGGATTATTGTAAAATATTATCTGGAATCAAGTTTTCGCACAACTTCTAAAATATTTCATTGGTGAAAAGTTAAATGAGTTTTTTAGGTTACAAAAATTTAAACAGAAATTTAAAAACTAAATTGTAGATGAATTGGCAAAGGTAACCGAGCAAAATAATTAGGTTTAAACTTTATCGCATTAAAATCGGGAATGAAAATAGGTGACTTTAAAAATTAAAAAAAAATTTCACCAAATTTCATACTTAAGCATTCTTATAGTTTTACTCGTTTACTAGTATTAAAATGATTCACACTATCGTAATGAAAGCAAGAACTGCACTCGCTGCTTGAAAAATAATTTTTCTCATGAAACTACTTATTCTGGTAAAATTACTATAGTGTATGATAACATTTCTGATTTAAAAAGAAACCATTATTCTATTTAATAAAAACCAAAATAAGAGATATGTAAAATTTTCTTTTGGTAATTTTTCCGTTCATATAATAGCGGTTTACCATAAATTCTGTTTTTCAAATTTTTAGTTCTTATTATCACACATTTAGTAAAATGCAGAGCTGAAAAGTAATAAATTTAACAAAATAAGTGATTTTAATGCCATACTCCAAGGTTTCATGATAAAGTTACGAAATTTTACCACATTTACCAAATTTTATCACATAACCATATTTTATTGTTCATTTTAGCAAAATCATTACCAAAGCGCTACGGAAAAAATTATAGAGCCTTTTCGTGTACCCATATTCTGATAGTTTGTCCACACATCTTTTTCTCTGTGGGAAATTAAGTTCATATTTAGATGGTACTACTCAATAATTTTATACTACCTTTAATTAAGTTCGATAAAATATCTAATGCTTTAAATTTTATATATTTTTACAAAACAAACAATGTTTTAGTAGCTATACGAATTTATTTACATAAAATTAGAAATTAAAATTTTATTGTGATTTTAAGAGAAATAATTGAATGCACCATACAAAAGAAATATTTCGATTTATTTTTGTTTTGTTCATTTATTTTCATTATCGTTATTTGTATAGTATTAAGTATATAAAAATAATTTTAAGATTATAAAATAATTCATTATATAAAAGCATGGAATATTAAGTTATATTTCTTCAGTTTAATTTCCTTGAAAAACAGTTTCCATATTTTGAAAATGGGATATTTGAAAAATGAAGTCGTAAAAAATATTATTGCAGCAGAAAAAATTGAGTTACAACTGGGATAATTGAACTTAATGATTTTAATCTCACCAGCGTAGAAAAAATTTAGAAAAATTAAACGCAAAATATGTTAATGATCTTTACACTGCACATCGTATAACATTGAAAGTTCGTAACAATGAAGGTTTTTATTGACTTGCCACTCCTCTGTATTTTAATTTTTTTCCAGAGAATTTTAAAAAAATTCTAACTTTACAGAATTTATTAATAGAAAAAATATATTACAACATCCAGAATAAAAACTCGGAAAATTAAAATTTTAAAATCTGTTGTTTATCAATGATAAAAAAATATATAAATTTACTTAAATGTGACCAAAATTAAAAGGCATGTGCCAAACGAAAGATGGTTGCCTAAGATGGTTGCCTTCCTAATGATGGTTGCCTGCATAATTTTCCCACTGCTTTTCTTTAATTTTCTCTAAATTATTAATCGAAAGCCAAAATGAAAACTCTTTCTAATGTGAAACATATTAAACTTTCATTCATCTTGGTTGAGTTCGCTGAGAAATGTCGGTTGACTTTTTTTTTCCAGTTTTTCAATAACATTTTCCTCCTGATATTTTTTTTTATTTCAGTTGTCTTATTATTAATGCAATTTTTTTCTTTTTTTAATTTTCTTTCGGTTTCTGTGAGCATTTTTTTCAAAATTAATATTTTTTAGCGCTGTGTAGAATGACCAACCCATATGAAATGTTTGAGCCTTTTAGTTCCGCTCCATGCTCTTTAAGTTTAAATTCAGACTCAGAAATTGAGAAATAATCGTTGTCAAGCACTGAAATATTTTAAACACTGAAAAATCCTTCCATGGAAAAACTCTTTACTCTTGATCATTTTATCACTGAAGATTTTAATTGGTGTTTTCGCTGACAATATATTTTTGACAAGTTCTTTATAATTAATACAATTTTCGATAAATCACGACCGTAACTTAAAAAAGTTAAAATCGAATGCTTTAGTATTATTCTATGCCAACTTGGCTGAAGTAAGAAAACGGAAGAAATAAAGATCCACTGCTAAAAAATGCGTTTATACGCGCTTGTTATAATTTTAGTTTAATTATATCGGAACTGATGAAAGCATTTCTGGTTATATTATTTTACTCGAAGGTTTGAAATAGCAAAGATGCGTCTGTCTGCAAAAAAATATTTATGTTAAATTGAATTAAATGAATTGTTCTTTTTGTTATATATATATATATATATATATATATATATATATATATATATATATATATATATATATATATATATATATATATATATATATATATATATATATATATATATATATATATATATATATATATATATATATATATTTAGTTTTCTATTTTACTAAATGAAAAAACTCTTCAGACTACTCCATTACTAAGAAATATCGAACGCAAAACTAAAAAGAATGAAAAGGATAGCGCTAGTTGAGAAAGTTAGTGACCCTTCATCACGCGATATTCTCTCGATTTTGGATAGATGACGTGCTGATAATAAAAATGTGACTATGATCGCTTCACGGGAACATTTTCGAAACTATAAAAACGACATAAATCTGTACTGATAATATTTCACTTTCTTATTTGACATTAAGTAAACCTTTTAACGATGAAAATGGGCACTTGAGATACTTTCAATCAACGTCTTTAGTTTACTCATTGATTAAACGTCAACATTTCACTTATGTTTAGAATTCTATTACAAAAAAATCACATTTATCCCTTAAAAACAGATGTTGTATTCAATATCCAGTAATATTGCTATTTTTACATTGTATAAGTAAAAAAATGAGAAATAATAAAAAAAATCAAAGTTTAAAAACAAATAATAATATTTGTGGTAGATAAAAAAACACTCCATAAACATTTTTAATGTAATTTTTAACGAAATCAATGTCGTTATTTAAGTAAATAATTTAAGAGCTTTGTAAGAAAACATATTAATAAATATTTTAATTTTTTCCAGACATTCAGATAATCTGGTTTAAAAAGCACGTTACTGGCATTTACTAAGCATGGAACTTTTCTTAATTCTTTTAAATCATCAAATGGTGCAATTTTCAACAGAAAACAATGTTTTATAAAAGTATTCTTTGTGTTTATATTTAGTGTTGTAAAACTAGTTTTCTCAAATTCACTAAAATATCTAAACCCTGAATAAATATTATGTATAATTAGGTTCCATTTTTTTTAAAGAATTTAATTTCAAATACTTAAAAGTGAACACAAAAAAAACACAACAAAAAAAGGCTTTTCGTATGGAAACATGCTTCGACATAACGTAAATAAGTTTCCCCGTACATTGAAAAAGACAGAAAATTTTAGCTTAATAATACATAGCGTAAATATTAACACAATTTTTTTTCGATAAAAGCGCTAAGAATGATTTTCATATCTCAGTCTAATTTCAAATGATCAAAAAAGATTTTTATCGTATTTTTGCATATCTCATATATCTCTAGAACTTTTTAAGCGAATTAAAAAACTTATACACACAATTATAAAATTCGTTAAGGCACAGATAGTTCGATGTAAAAAATAATTTTTAGTAGATCTCTGTTATTTTTTATTATGTTATTTAATAATAGTCGAAATAATTTTGAATTGTAAATTATACAATTTTTTGCTTACTTTTAAAGAATATAATTTTACAGGGCAAAATCGATTAGTAAAAGAACAATTTTACCAAATCGGTCGAATAGTTCCTGAGAAATCAAATTTTAGATATTTATTTATTTATCTCGAATCTCCCCTGGCTCGAATCCCAATGTTTCCACTCCTATATTTCTTCTGTTCCTTCAAGATTTTAATGTCCTACAGTCCCAAATTGGTGACTCTGATCTATTAAAATACGAAATTCTCTTTCACGCGTAGATGGCAGCACCACAGATCTGCTTAACACAAAAAAGTCTATTGTTTTCAAGACTCTCAGGACAGATGGCACCACCTGGTATACTAGTTACGCTACATTCTACGATTCATTAGACCAAACACAACTCAAACACGACCTAACTCCGATGTCTATTACCTACCAATAAGTGCAACATAATGTCCAGTTAAAAAATTTTTATGGTTTTGGAACCATGCTAGTTGTAAATGGTTAATAAACCATATAGTTTTTGTATTCACGTTCTTATAACCATATCAGTTGTAAACGGTTTCAAATTAGTAAAGGTTAAGAAATGTTCCTAACCGTAAACCTTTTAGTTAATTCGAAGGACAGACTTCTGACGGTCTTTTTAAAAATCAAAATTCTAACTGTGTATTGCAATTGCATCCACAACGGTGTCCAAATAAATAAGAATAGAATTCTTCTTTGCTGTTGGTATGCTTTTCTGTTATTATTGAAAGGCACTTAATATATTTTATTCACTAAGACTTTATTTAGTACCGGTGCAGAAATTTTTTTTAACATGCTCTAAAGGTCTGAGCCACAAAATTATAGTTTAGTGACTCAGCATATGATAGCGTATGACATTTATAGATGTCAGCGTTACCAATTGTTTTTCCTTGACTCATTAAGATGTAAAGTGCAGATTCATTATAATAAAATTGATTTATTTGTAAAAAAAAATACATTTTATAATTTATTTAACAATGAAATTTTATAGCAATGCATTAATTTAGCAATGAAATAAATTTATATTTTGGTTAAGTAAATAAATTCTAGGTACCATGAAGTGTCCAAAATAATTCTTAGTAATTGAATGATTAAATAAAAGTTCTTTTGAACATTTAAAAATTATCACTATCCATTGTAACACAGTAAAAATAATTATTTTAATTTTTTCCGTATGAATTGGATTATGTTTATTAAAGTTTAATTTGTAAAATTTTAAGCCAAATGATGTAAAATAAAAAATAAACTAAAAAAATTCAGCTTAAAAATATCATTATATGAAACCATGATTTGAATTATTCATGGCAAGGTTCGGGCCAAGATTCTAAAATAACGCGCATTTAATAGGTTATGGTGATAAAAAAAAAACATTTGCATTCTGTAACAGTTCGCAAAATAAATTTAACATAAGTGCATGCTATTTTACACGCAGCGTAACTATTTTATTATAATTTGAATTGAATAGTTAAATTTTTGAGCGTATGAAAAAAGAGAAAGTTAGAAAATTCTTTTAAATATGATAATTAAATGAATGTTGTACTGCATATTTAAAATTGTAAAAGAAAACGACACTATCTTAACGCATTATTAACATACAACGCATAACAATAACATTATTGAAAATATGAATAGCTTAATATTAATATTAACAGACGTAATGTTATTTATTAAACACTAAATAATGTGTATTAACAATTAATAATTATTTAGGTAGAAAAAATAGCCCATTAAAAAACCTGCGTTCTCTAGTTCCGTAATTTAATACTATAAATGTAATTAAGAAGAAGAAAACGATAACAAAGACTTTTCCAACCTGAAAAATTTCCAAATAATATATATATATATATTTACCAAAGCACTTTGGTAAAAATTACCAACGCTTTTGGTATTCCCCATAGAGCCAGAAACGCCTTGTTTTCAATAGTTTTGATCATACTTTTTTCTCACTGTACTAAGACATTGAGTATTTTTTTAACTCAAAAGAAGCATGGGACTGCGGTGGATGGAACTATACAAAAATGAACATGTGCTTTCAGATAAATTTAGAAATAATAATTCTGTGACAAAGCCTTCACGTGTTTTCCCCATTAATCTTGAGCTAACACGACATGGAGAATAAAAAATAATTAAATAACGTGAAGTAAACTCCTTTTGTGATTGAATAGTGCTGTAATCTACCACACATTTCTGCTATTATTACTTGAAATTTATTACTTACAATTTATTACTTGAAAAGAAAACCGAAATCATATACAGATTGTTTTAAACAATCAAGAAAAAAAGAACTGAGACTTTTGAAAAGTTTTCGGATGGGTGTTTAAAATTCCCCAGACAAAAAAGACAAGCAAACTTTTTTTTTATTATTATGATCAAGTTAATTGTTTTAATATTGAGGTGATAAGGAACTTTCCAATGAAGAGAAATTTTAAGGAAAAAATTATCCTTAATTTTTATATTTTTGAAACCAAGGCATTCAACTGAACAAATAAAATACGATTTTTATTTATAATCAGAGAACGTTGTGACAAGTTCTATATTGATCGCACCTCTGTGTTTAAATGTTTTCGCCAGCAGGCAGCTGTCAAATTTAGTCACTAATTTTCACTAATTCTTTTTCTATTTAGTTAGTTTAATTTTAGCTCTTTTTAAATTTTAGAAATATTTTTAGTATTATTTTTTTTGTTGTGAAATTATTGAATTCTGCAATATTTTAAAAGAATTTTTTTTATTTTTATAAATTATACCCACAGAGTAATGCAAAATTTAATTTTTATATTTTTTTATATATTTGTATTTATTAATAATATAAAACCATGTTGAAAATTTTGAACCAATCCTTTCGTTTTTGTATCAGTTATTAGAACCTTAGTTACCTTATTTACCCAAATCAATAAATTATTTTTAATATTTTTGAAAATTGTACTTGGGTTTTTGAGCTTTAGAGCATATAATTATTAAAATTAGTCAATAAGATTAAAATTATGGTGATTTAGTTTAAAAAAGAAATGTTTGTTCAAAAGTAACATTCGTAATAATTCACTCGAAAAGAACCATGACTCGAAATGTTCTTTGCGACAAATTTGCAAATTTTAAACTGTACCAGTGAAATGAACTTTTACTCTATTGTGCTAAAACTTTGATACAATTGTATAGTGATGATACAACGAAAATTTGTTGTATCATCATTATACTATTATATCAAACTTTGATACAGTAAAAATTTGTTGGGAAAAAATTTTGTGTTCATAAAGAAATATTAAAACTGTTTTATTTTATTGCGATGTGATAATTTTTTTTAATAAATGCTGATTTTAGGTTATTTTTTTAATGTTATTTATTTTTAGAGTAAAAAGTTAAATGGGTACTCCCAATAATTTTTATTGTTACCTGATATTTTATTAGAATTTTGTCATGTTAATGAAATTTTGGAAGCGAGGAATAATATAAATTCCAATTTTTAATTTTTTAAAGTTTTTAATTTTATTATTTTTTTCATTTCGTATGTGAGTTGTTTTTAACAATATGAACCTATACTGGAAATTTCAAACTAATCCTTTGGTAATTTCTCAACAAACGAATCTTGTAGGTCTTTATATTTCACTTAAGCAGTATAATAAATTCCGAATCAAATTACGATATAAAGCACCGCAATTTTTACCGTAGAATATTATATCGAAATTTTAGGAGTAATATTTAGTTAATTAGAATAATTCAGTGATTTAACGGTAACTATTACTGTAAAAATTACGGTATATCAGATTCTTTGTTCCGTAACGTCTTCTGGTAAAAATTACCGACACTTTGACTGCCGGTACCATGCACCGTAATTTGATTCGGAATTTTTTACAGTGTACATCTTATATGTCTATTATATTTTATGTATCGAATTCCTTAATGCTCCTAAAGAGACTTTAAAAAATGTTAAAATTATCATTTTTGTGAACAACAAATTTTTTAAACAAGTATGAAAATTAAAAAAAAGAAGACGAAAATATTGCAAAATAAATTTCACCAAAGTATTTATGGAAGTAGTTCAGTTCTCAACAAATTTATCATCCAGCGAGAAATAACGCACTAACAATGTATGTTCCGGGTTTCAACTAACTGAATCTGCCAGCTATCAAACAAAATCATCGTCCAGCCCATCCATTAAGTGTTGACACCTGTGATGTCTACCCTAGTTTTTTTTATATCACTAGGATGTGTCGTCGGCGAGTCTTTTATTCTACCACTACATCACTTTCCACAAAAGCTAAAAATGTACTCATAATAGGTTTTTCTTCTCTACCTGGTCATTGGTATTAGTTCAATAGAGTTCGAGAATCAACAGTGACATTTTATTTTTCAGTTTTGTACAGTACGCAAAAAAAAAAGACGATATTTATCGTATTATCGTTATGAGCATTTTCATTGGACAGGAACTATCATCAGCATAAAAATTTATTTAAAAAATAAGTAATAACGCCATTAACCTGTAAATTCTTTATTTATCCCTTATTTAGTGGTGTTTATCTTTGAGGTTTTCCTCATTTCCCTTTAATATTATATTTTGCTATTATGAGGTATTTGATTTTAATTATTCAAAATTAAAGTTTTAAAATTAAAAGTGTTTTTTCTTTATCACATTATAAAGCAGTCACATGATATTTCCTTAATTAGCAACATTTTATGATAAAGATATTTAGCTAACATTGTATAATTATTAAACGAGAAATAAGTTATAGTTTTGCGTCATGAAAACAAAATTTTCATCTCACAATTTCAATTAAGTTTCAGTTTAAACATTAATTTCCAATAAAAAATTTATTTTTTAAAGTGAATTAAGACATGTCATCATTCCAAATATTATTTGCCAAACCAAATATAATATTTGTTTTAAAATCATTTTTAAATTAGCTCTATATTAGTTTTTACAGGATTTATTAAAATTTTAGATAGTTAAATAAAAAAATAAATAAAAGATTACTGATTATTATGATCTAAAAGTATAAACTCTATTTCAAGAAGAAAAAAAACTTGCTCAAAAACGTCTTCTTTTTTTCCTTTTCCTACCAAGAGCTCGCATTAAAAAAATTGAAATAGTGCTGAATAGGCTGATTGGGGAGAAAATTTGTTGGTGTAGCTTTTAGTTCTTTAATTTAAATCAACAGTATGAGTTGCATAAACAAAATGGTGGTATTATTTTGTGAGTCATGTTCTGTAGGGCTCACTACGCAATGCGTTTAGCTTCATCAGCTAATGGGTATTGATAAAAATTCTTAATTAATATTTTAAGTAATTGGTTTCTCGTGTTCCTCCACCCTCAAACATGCGGTAAATTAGTACAAGTGTTGCCTTATTTAATGAGAATAAATATTATCAAATTTGAATAAATATAATTAATAATAATTGAAATAGTGAATAAATTTTAAAAATACACATTTTAAACACAAAGATATATTTACGTACGAATCTTTCATTTTAAAATCTGAAGTTTAAAACATGTTCAGTGGTGTCACGAATCAATCTTTCAATGGGGAGGAAGCAAAAATGCTATAAAGTATGCAGAATCACTAGTGAGTTAAGGGAGATAAAAAAATTATAAAAGTTTGTTTGCCTGATTAAACTTCAAGCTGTTTTGAGTAATCACCTATTCAGCATTTTTTATTCTTCCTGTAATCTAACAGATACTGGCGTTTTCAGTTCCACCTTCCAAAGTTCTGATTCATTTAATCACTTGCTCATGTTTATATTTCTTCCTCTTTTTAATATTAATTAGAAACCACCAATGTTTATACTTTTACACTTATTTTTTCAGATAGAACTCTAAAAAACATGCATCAAAGGTGATCATTATGAAGCACCATTAATATTGTAAAACCGCAACTATCTAAAAAAAATATAAAAAATAACTTTTTGTTCTATCTAAAATTACTTAAAACAATCTTTTTAAATGTTAGTAAATGGCAGTTCAATATCAAATAATTAATTAATTAATTAGTTGATCTAAAGGGAATATTTTTAAATTCTTGATACCCTTTTGTGCAAAAATAGTGTAATTCATTAAATTACTTCAATCTCAGACTCAATTCCAGAAACCACAAAAGCTTTCTAAAACTCAATCTTTCACATTTGTGTTTTGTATTCGTTACCTTAGCAACATCGGGAAAAGTTTTTTATTCGTCTCACCTGCTAAACAATAACCATTCGTTCATCTTCAAATGAATCTAAGCAGTGGGGTACTTGGAATGCAAAATGTTCCATGGACAGCTGTTATTCCCTTATGGCGGGAAAAAGATAAAGAAAAAAGCAGCTGATTTTAGCTCTTAAAAGGTCAACATGTCTCTAGAGTAGATAAATCGTAAGTTATTATGGGATGGGTCATTACGAGAGTTTACATTAATTGTTTGCGTTTGACTATTCTGTCTGTTTAAAATTAATGATCTCTACAGAAGCAACCAAAAACTACTTTTCATTAGATAAATCGTAAACACGAGATGGTTTCAAGGTCACTCAGTACGACCAGTTATTACTTTTCTGACACACTTAAAATCATGAATGTTCTATTAGCACAAACGAAAAAAAACAAGGTAAAAAAAGCACTTATGAAAGAACATAAATTGACATACTATAGTTTCAGTTCTCTGAACCTTAGCTTCTAAACGTCATTTTTTTGTATGTTTAGTCACTGAGGAAGGTTCTTGTTCATAGAACTGAAACTATGGTTTGTCAGTTTATGTACTTTCATCTGTGCTATTTCACGTTTTTTTCTTCTTTTTTTTCTTCTTTTCTTTAGTCTACATAGCATTACTTTCCTTTGTTGGATGTTCTATTAGCTTTTTCAGATGACATACTCAGACGGATTTGTAAGGAAGTAGTACAGGGCTCTAGGACTAGAGTAATTAGTAAAATGTATAAAATTATTTGGATTCATCTCTTGGTTGAAAGAAATCCAAGAACTTTTTCTGCTTAGCCCTTTCCAGTGAAGGGAAAATGCACATATCTTCTGATTAAAGTAATGATGGCTATAGTATCAAGTAATCGTTTTCTTATAAGAACCAAATTTCCATCCCGGCGATGTGTACAATTCTGTAAAAAATTCCAGATCAAATTACGATAAAACGAGCCAGCACTCATGATACCGGTGTTTTTCACTTTTATAACTTTTACTATTATACTAATTGTAGTTTTTACTATGAAAATTACAGTAAAATCAATGAATCACTAAATTAAATAAATATTACCGTAAAAATTACGGTATATTTACGATAAAAATTGATTTTACAGATGATACAACGAAAGTGCTGGTACTTTATACAGTAAACTAATCCGAAATTTTTTAGGGTATGATTCATTCGTATGCCCACATTAACCACAGTGAAAATGTGAAATGTTTCTAGAAATAGGCTGCTGATGGGTTAAAGGCCCCCTTCTTTCAGTCTAATCATAGAAATTTTAAGCTTTTTCCACATCATAAAACTTCTGCAGTCCTTGAATGGTCAGAACTTTCACTCATAAGGATTTTTATTGTGGTGAATTCGACTCATTTTTTAATGCGAAATTTCCTTTATCTTCACGATTAAGCTCGAAAGGACAAGGATCGAGTATTGAACGTTGTTCAAGAATCAATCAATATTATACTATATTATAACCGTCGTTGGGTTTACGACCACTAATGTGCAACGCCACAGCCTTGCAATTATGAACCCAATTCAGAAGACAAGGGAACTCCTGGATCAAGTATTGAGAGAAATTTGCCTTCGTGGAGGACTTTTTGACCTCCCACTGTTAGCCTGACGGTAAGCGGACTCTAACCCATGATCCATTCACCACCGAGGATATTTTACGTCAGCACTGTGGTTGGTGCACGCCTGATGCGTAATTGGTATCGACCAGCCATCGATGTGATTTAATCCCGGTTCACCACATAGGAAGGCGAACGCTCTATCCCCTGAGCCCTCACTGTTCATTTTCAATCAATATTATTATATTATAATATTATAATTATAATTATTATACTATAACCGTCGTTGAACAGCCGACCCAATTTTGCGTTTACGACTACTAATATTCAACTCCGTAGCCTTGTAATTTTGAACCAATCCAGAAGACAAGGAAACTTCAGGATCAGTACCCCCAGAGGTATGATTTAATATGGGAACATGGAGGACTTTGAGACTCGACAGATTTAACGTGCATCAGTCACCATTTACTACACGGGGAATCTTCAGCCGGGGATATTTTAAAAAGGAATCAACTCGTTGCCAAAAATGGCAATAAAATTTTTTTTGTATGGTGGATTTGTAACACTGATGTTACGCAAAGAATTTACAATTTTATATCGAAATTTTAACAAGAAAAGATGCCTGGAAAATAAATTTAATGGCTGAAAATTAAAAATTGAAGCTAACCTACAAATTATTTATTTTCATTTTCTGTTTTCAATTTACAAATGATAATGCACTATTTGCCTCGATAAAAGAAGTTCAAAACTCTGGAAACTAAACGAAATCAAATAATGAAAAAGGGAATTTAAGTTTTATACAAAAATATTTATTTTACTAATGAATGCTTCAATTTCCTCCTAATCAAACTTTAATTGTAAAGCACTAACTCAAAGTTTAATTCGAAAATAAAGGTTATAAACAGAATAATTTTTATAAAATAATAAAATAAATGTTCTTTTTTTCTCTTCTTTTGCTTTACAAAACATTACAAATAATGCGAAATATTGTATATAAATTTGCAAAAAAAAAAAAATTTTAAGTTAGAAATTTTTTTAAAGTATCAAACTATTTAGTATATTTTAAGAAAGAAACAGATATTTTTTTAAGCAAGGAGTTACAAACTTAGAAAAAATAAAAACAAAACACTGAGACGAAACACTTGGAGTAACTCTTGATCTAATTATCGAACTTCCATCATTTCAAAATATTATGATGCAGAAATCTCGTCTAAATGCACTTAAATTTGTTTTGACCAATATATAATAATTTATAATTTGAAGAAAAATTATTTATACTAACGTGTATTTAAGTATTTGTTTCCAATCATGGGCATCGTTGGCGAGCAGACGATAAAAATGTGTGCCCCTCAATAATTAGAAGTCAATAATTAGGCAATGAAAATTTCAAATTATCATTGATTTAAACTCATGAAAGGTAAAATCAAGAAAATCATTAATCTTTTCATAGATGCTTAGCAAATTGAAGAATAGTTTTTTTTTTTTTTTTTTTTTTTTTTTTTTTTTTTTTTTTTTATGTATGAAATTTAGAGTACTATTGTGAATAAGCATTTTAATTTTTTTTCTAGCAGCAGCACTTGATATACATCATTCGCTGAAGTGCAAAAACACTCCGCACAGATCCATAAGGAATAACAACAAATTAAACAAAAATTTGAAAACGTTAAAACATTCGAAATACAAAAACAATTAGAACAAAGAAATATTAAATAAAATATCAGCATAGAAATATAAACAGAAAATCAGTCCGTTAGCAGTGCCTGCAACTGTTCCCTAGCATTCCAGTATCTGTCATAGATGTTGCCAGTAACTGCGGGGTAGACCCCCCAGATGCTCAGCATTCATTGGGGAGTCCTCCCCACACAAGATACAGTTTGGATCGGGAAAGATATTAAGTTTATGGAGGTGAGCAGCAAGGCAGTCGTGTCCGGTTTCCAACCTACAGGCAGCAACTGCATTGCGTCTCGGGTAATCAGGGATCCTATTCAGAGTCTCGCTCCAGGCCTTGTCACCAATTTTTTTCATTTAAATTATTTTCATGACTCTTAATTATCGTGTTTTTAATTATTCTATTTATGGAAGAGTAAGGAATTTCTCTTTGAGAGATCCGTAAAATACCTGTTCCTTTTTTAGCAAGAAGATCTGCCATCTCGTTTCCATAGATATTACAGTGAGAAGTAAGCCACTGTAACCTAATATTCTTTTTTAAGGACAAAAGCTGCCCAAAGTTCTCTTTAGAACTTTTAATTTCAAGAGAGTCCGAAAAATCGACAGATGTTACTGCTTGGATTGTGGAGATGGAGTCGACAAATGTAACGACATTCTCCATGTCATCCGTTCTTGATAATAGTTGTTGAGAAGTAGTTCTAATAGCCAATAATTCACTTCACCATCGCAAAGAGTTGTGATTTTAATTTAGTCCCCCTCAAAAATTGGATGCCAGTGATGCCCATATTTTTCATTTCTATAGAAAATGCCTATATATTATGCATGAAAATCATTCTATGCTTTTTTAGATTCTAATTCTAAAATTTCAGTTCATTTCATTAAATAATTCAAAGGAAATATACAGTACTATAAAGACTGCTTATTATTTTATTAAAAGAAATCTCATTCTTAAGTTTTTTAATACAGTTTAATAGATTTTTTAATGTTTTTCTTTTTAATCAAAGCCATCAATATAAAGAGAATCTGACCTTTTTTAATACAAAATACTTCAAACATTTCATTCATTCTAGAAAAATATTTTTTTAAATTCTAAATTTGTGGTTTCAGTATAAATTTATTAAGCGGCAAATCAACTGCATACAATGTTTTTTAGTCATTTAAAGTAAATAAGTTAAAAAAGTTGTCAAAAACAGAAATAGAAATAGAAAAGCTAGAATAGATTTTTCTCTCAACCTTCAGATATTATTCTTCAAATACAATTTCATGAATCAACAGAAATTTCTACATAGCGTGTTATATCTTCTGTGAAAATGAAAACAAAAATTCTAACGACTTTCTTCGATTTCGTTTTATACACGCGAACACGAGCCGTAGTATCTCTTAACTCTAAATATTCCGACATCAACTGCAGTGAAATATTCGATCTAAACTGTTTATACGCATTAGTTTAATATTTGATAAAGGTAAGATCTGCTATCTTAAGTTAGCTGTTGTCTAAACTGAATGAATGAACATAACAATTCTGAATACGGATAAAAAGGATCTCATCTGGAACATCAGATACTCAAAAATGTTATTTTTGAACACAGATAAAAAAAATGGTGAAATTACCGCACTGTATGACATTTCTGGTTAAAAAAAAAAATAATAATTCTGGTTAATAAAGCCAAAATATACGAAATTTAAACCATTTATTTGGTAATTCTTCCGTTCATATCCTCAACGGTTTAACGTTGTTTGTAATGGTTTATTTTTGTTTTCAAAATTATAGTTCCTGTAATAAGACATTTAGTAAAATTTACAAAACTAAAAGTTATATTTAATCAAATAGATGGTTTACTCTAAGGTATCATAATAAAATTACTAAATGTTTCCACATTTACCAAGTTAAAAAATTGTTAAAAATTACCGAACTTTTTGGTGCTCCGATAGAGCCGGAAATTTTACCATATTCCGGTAGTTTTTACCATAATTTTTTTCTCAGTAAACTATCAAATAAACAAAAATGTAGGAGAAATTTTTATGACAGAAGATGTCTTTGTATTATTCAACCACGACAAGTTGGCTTGTAACGATCAAGTTTAATGGAAGAGTTCATTTTTTCATAAGTGGAAAAATGTTGAAGTGCGCAAAATATGAACGCAATTCTTTTGCAAGAACTCCAAACTGGCATACTTTTTCGATTATATGGTATACTACTATAGAAAGCTCTTTTAATAAGTTAGATTTTTATTCACCTCTTTTCTACAATACTCCCCGTGTAGTAAATGGTGACACGTTAAATCTATCGAAGTCGCAAAGTCCTCCGTGTTCCCATAACAAATAAAACCTCTGGGGGTACTGATCCAGGAGTTTCCTTGTCTTCTGGATTGGTTCAAAATTACAAGGCTACGGAGTTGAACATTAGTAGTCGTAAACCCATGAAATTGGGTCGGCTGTTCAACGACGGTTATAAAATAAAATAAAATAAAATAAAATAAAATAAAATAAGGAGTCTGAGACGCGATGGCTCAAGAAATAGAGGATTCGCCTTCCATGGAGGCGAACCGGGTTCGAATCCCAGTCGATACGAATTCCGCATCATACTTTCACCAATCACAGTGCTGACGTGATATATCCTCAGTGGTAGACGGATCATGGGTTAGAGTCCCCTTGCCGTCAGGTTAACAGTGGGAGGTTCTCGTGGTATTAAACAAATCACTCCATCAAAAAGTCCTCCACGAAGGCAAATTTCTCCCAATGCTCGATCCAGGAATTCCCTTGTCTTCTAGATTGGGTTCAAAATTACAAGGCTACGGAGTTGATTATTAGTCGTAAAACCATAAAACTGGGTCGGCTGTTCAACGACGATTATAAAATAAAAATACGGAGTTTATATTCACTTTCCCCCTGATTCTCAATTTCTTTATTGCTTTCCCTTTCTTTACCTTCTTCCCCTGAATCGCTGAAAAAAACTCTGCCGGTGCGCTTAACTCTCACTTTACCCCAGCTAACTCGTGAAGGAAGAGCTATATTGTATTTCAAAACAGATACAGTTAAGTGAGTTCAACAGAAATTACATTTGTCAACAAACTAAGGGTCGAAAAGATACTTTGAATCCTTCAAGGTGGTTCCAATTAGTACTCGTAAAATTTGCTATGAGAAAGCTTATAACTCTTTCGAAATTTTAGACATTCATGGTTAAATTACTTTTTAATATTTCAACACAAAATCATAAACATATTTAAAAATATGTACAAGGATTTAATAGTGTCATAGAATTAACGTTAAATCTAAAATTTTAAAAATGCTTGGATCATTCAAATTTACTGCAACACTAAAGGGATCATATCACGTTTTTTGACCAAACCCTACAGGTTATTTTTATTTCATAATAAAGATCTAACTCAAAGGATTCTAGAAAAATGTTAGTTTTTATTCTAGCTATAATATCAAAAAATTTTAAGTTGCTTTATCTATATTTTTTTTTTTTCGTTTCAAAAACTCTTTGTGCTACATGTTAGCATTTCTATCTATTTCTATTGATATCTTTTTTCTTTTAACATCAAGTTTTGACACAAAGAGAAAGTTTTTCTACTGCTCCAATGAACCAGAATTTTTGTGTGGATAATCCTTACATTATTTATATAAATTTGAGAAGAGCTTTTATCCTAATACTTATTTTTGAAGCATTTTTATCGTTTTTCAAAATTTTTGGTGTAGTACCAACAAATATTTTCCAAAAATGTTCTAATAAGTATTAAAAATGAAAAAATTATCATTAAATAATTTAAATATGCTTACATATTATTAAACTAATTCCAAGGTCAAGTGTACAGTCAATTTTTGGAAAATGCTCGTTAAAAATTTCACTTTTCACAACGAGAAAAAAATTCTGGTAAAACTACCGTAAAATATCTGATTAAAAATAAAAAGAAAAAGAGAAACGGAATTCTGGTTCATAAAATTAAAATATATGGTATTAAAACCATTCCTTTAGTAATTTTTCCGTTCATACGGTAATAATTTACAGAAAATTTTGGTTTTCAAAATTGTAGTTTTTATTACCACTAAAATTAGTATATTGAAATTAGTTAAAATAATTAATTAATTTTTGTGTGAATTTAAGACCAAATTTATCAAACAAAATGCAATTTTTATCAAAAACATCAAACATAACCTCAAAAACGTTTCATTTATTTTCAAAATTATTTTTAAGAATACAATATCGTAACATTTTATAAGCAAACTATAAGATAAGCTATGAATTTAAGATTTTTCCAAAACGTAAACCAAACAGCTAGTGATCGATGCAAACTTCAGCATAGAGAAAATTATTCTAGCAAAACTACCTTCCTGTACAATAAAGACATTTCTGGTATTAAAATCCAAAATATGAAGTATTTAAATAATTTATTTAGTAATTTTTCGTTCACATTTTTATGGCTTACAGGAAATTCTGATTTTTAAAATGGACAATTACAGCATATCTTAAATTCTTTCATTTTCAATCCTAACTTATTGGAAATTCTCTACTGAAAACGAAAATCTGATTGCTTGTTTTTTTACCTAATGTTTATTTCTTTAGTCATTAAACATTTAAATTGCCTAAAAAGGCCGGCTTAAGTAATGCTATCAAAAACGGTCCCTGGTTGGTTATGACGTCACATGTGCTAAATGGAAACGAGCCGCCTTCATCCGCTAAGGCTACTTCAATGCTCTTTTAGTTTTGATATCACTTATACCGTATGGAAATTCTTATAAATTATTAGTAAAAATTTTGTGAATTTAATTTACGGTTTTGAGAGTGTATGCAAAAGGAAAGAAAGATTTTAAAACTTCAAACTGTGCTAATAAACAGTTTGATAAATCATTAAAATATTTGAAGAAATGATCACAGTGAATCAATATTTCTTTTCGGCTGAAATCAGTGATGTTAAAGTTCATAGGAAATATTATTTTATTCCACTGATTTTTAAGTTAAAATAATTCTCCATTACAGCCTAATTACTTACTTGAAATCAGTTGCAGATTGGATAGAAATAGTATACATTTAGATATAGGGTGGATAATTTTAATATTCGGTATTGCATTGAGACAAATCAGTATTTTTAGAAATCTAGTACATTAAAAAATATGAATCCATCATCGTTACAATCTATGTGCCAATGTTCAAAAACTCAAATAATGTAATTTAATTTTGCTTCTTTATTTATTTATTCTTTTAATAGAGTAGAAGTATTCTCTTTTTTTAAGCAAACATTTATTAACGCATTTTATGTCTACGTTTTTTACTATGTTTGAAATATTTAAATGCACATTAACGCTTATATTTATTATTCTTTGAGTAAATTGGAATTTCGCTAAGGTTAGAAAAAAAATTTTATTTATACATTTTAAATCCCGTTACTAATTATGAAATATTTAAATGCACATTAACGCTTATATTTATTATTCTTTGAGTAAATTGGAATTTCGCTAAGGTTAGAAAAAAAATTTTATTTATACATTTTAAATCCCGTTACTATGTATGAAATATTTAAATGCACATTAACGCTTATATTTATTATTCTTTGAGTAAATTGGAATTTCGCTAAGGTTAGAAAAAAAATTTTATTTATACATTTTAAATCCCGTTACTATGTATGAAATATTTAAATGCACATTAACGCTTATATTTATTATTCTTTGAGTAAATTGGAATTTCGCTAAGGTTAGAAAAAAAATTTTATTTATACATTTTAAATCCCGTTACTATGTATGAAATATTTAAATGCACATTAACGCTTATATTTATTATTCTTTGAGTAAATTGGAATTTCGCTAAGGTTAGAAAAAAATTTTTTTTTATACATTTTAAATCCCGTTACTAATTATGAAATATTTAAATGCACATTAACGCTTATATTTATTATTCTTTGAGTAAATTGGAATTTCGCTAAGGTTAGAAAAAAAATTTTATTTATACATTTTAAATCCCGTTACTATGTATGAAATATTTAAATGCACATTAACGCTTATATTTATTATTCTTTGAGTAAATTGGAATTTCGCTAAGGTTAGAAAAAAAAATTTTTTTATACATTTTAAATCCCGTTACTATGTATGAAATATTTAAATGCACATTAACGCTTATATTTATTATTCTTTGAGTAAATTGGAATTTTGCTAAGGTTAGAAATTATTTTTTATTCATAAATTTTAATTCCCGTTTCTGCAATATAGTATTTACAAAGTATAGTTATTGTTAATTTTTCTCCTTAATTTTGTACACTATTTGACATTGTTTGCAATGAAGAATTCTAGAATAGCAAAATTAATGCATCATGCATTTTTAATTAAAAAATTTAATTAAAATAGTTGGAAAAGTTTCAGGTTAAGCGTTCAGTATCGCCGAAAACGAATCAACACTCTCAAGAATCGAGTTCATTGAAATGTATCTGTCCATCATCATTTCCATAATTTACTTATACTTAAAATTTCACATAATGTTATTTAATTTATCCACATTAATTCAGCGAATATCATTAACCTAGGCGTTTTTGTTTCACTAAAACTAAGCTAAAGAACAATAATAAAACATAAACTTAAACAAAATGAATAGAAATTCTAATCCACATTCCTTATTATTTATTAAATTATTAGACAGTAATGTTAATATTTGTCTTAATATTTTATTCTTTGAGTAAATAGGAACTTTGTTAAGGCGAAAAACATTTTTTATATGCAATTAAAAATTTTAATTCATGTTTCTGCAATGTAGATATAAATGAATGCATGTGCTTGATTTCAAATATTCTTATAACATATATTAAAGAAATTAAAATAAAGTTAATAAAATCTAATGGAATATATTAATTATTTTTATGTTAACTTTAGTTTCTTTTTTTTAAAAAAAGATTGATTTTAAAGTTTTGCTGGGGTCACAAGTTTTTCAAAAGGCTACTGCTATGCTGAAGACGATTCCTTGCTTTAAATTTGCGTTAGAATAAATAAATAAAAAATATCAATAACTTAAGCTTTCCTTCATTTTAATATCTATAACTATTCTATGTAAAAAAATTTGTTTCCACATTTCTTTTACTTAACATGAAAATAAATCTTCGAAATGAATATGAAATATACTTTAAAATTAAGATTAATTTGGTTAAAAAAATGAAAGAACAAATTTTTTTGTATTTATAACTCATCATTTTAATAAGTAATACCAGACATGCATAACCCATTCTAACACCTTTTTTACAGAAGTAAAAAATCTTAAATATTCAGGACTAGAAAATTTCGTCAACTATTAACAATGTTTCAGTGGGTACCATTAAAATTTAACATTATAAAAAAAAAACGTTATATTAAACCCACATTTTAATTAAGCAACATTAGGCCATAATTCATTATATAAATAGTTATTGACCATCTAAAGTTGTTGGATATAATTACAAAAATTCAAACGAAAGCAAGAACCTCTTAGCTTTTACAGCGCAGCGATTGTAAATGAACAACAGATGAACACGTGCGACGTTAGTTCGTGAATAATCACGTGACTCACCGTTTCAGATGAAAACGAAAGTAAGCTTTTTTACTTAAAAATGACATGATAAACAGCATTCTTAAGAAAGCAATAAAATGTTTTCTGAGAGTTTTAAAGGATTCTGAATGCATTAAGAATTTTTAAAAAAAGTTTATGGTAATTGTTCATTATATTTCTTATTACCACAAATTTGGTAAAAAATACTTAACCGTAAAATAAATATAAACGAATAAATATTTTTTAAGCCATGCTCTAAGACATCATGATAAAATTAACAAATATCATAATACCATATTTTATTGCAATTGTTACCAAAATCATTACCATAACACTTCGGTAAATATTGGCGTACTTTTTGGTGTTCCCATAGAGCCGAAAATCCGGAAAGTTTGCAATATTCATGTAAATATTTTTATCATACTTTTTTCTATGTGTATAATTACATATGTCATAAACTTTCATCGAAAATTCAAACAGTGTAACAAGTAAACGGCAATTTCTTCAAAAAAAATTCTATAAGCTTTTGTTAAACTGCGTGGAACTACTTGCACGCGGCTGGCTCGGAATGTTATTATCTAACAGAACCATTAGTAGTATTCCATACATGAAATATATTCTATGCACCACCTTTGAATAATCATTGACAATGTTAAAATAGATTAAAATTAACCTATAAGTTAATGAGGTAAATTAAATGCTCTACTGACTTACGTAATTATATATTTATTCAAGGACATAATTTCTCTCAACATCAACGATGGCGACTATTTTTTTATTTAAACATTCCTTATGAGCTTTTATGTTTGAAATGGATTCCACATATTTTAATATATCACTGCAAACATACATATTTCACACTTATTTCATACATATTCACTGCAAACATACATATACACATTCTTCACATAGTTTGATAATCAAAAATATATAACACATCAGATACCTAACAGAAAAAAATAAAAGTCAGAAATTAGGGAAAAAACATGTTTGTGAATGAATATCTAAGATAAAATTGCTTTAAATAACACGTAAAAACAAAATTTTATGATATTTTCTTTAAGAAATATAAAGACAATCTAAATTAAGAATTAGTAATAAAACACATTAAAAGTTGATTAAAAAGTAAAACTACTTCGGTTTTCACTATTGTTTAAATACCATTTTATGTAACTCTAAAAATCTTTCCATACCGCAATATATAAAGTTATTTATTTGTACTAAAGGATAAAAGCATCAATGATAAGTAACATGCAGAAAGTAAATTTTAAATGTATTTAGAGCTTTTAATTCAAAAATAAATTGCAAAAATTCACGTAATTCTTTGAAAATATTTTATTATTACAGTAAAACCTTTTTTTGTGCGGTGGATAGGGACCGCATAAAAGAAATCGCACAAAAAAAAATTCGAAAATTTTATAAATTCTTACATGTAATAAACAAGTTTGTACGATATACTACCTAAAACTTTTTTTATGCGGTTGATAGGGACCGCATAAAAAAAGTCGGACTTAGAAAATACATCAATGATTTATGAAATAGATGAGAGAATGCTTTCAATTGAATGAAATAATTAAATTAGACCTAAAGAAATTGTAAAAATATTTAATTCTTCATTGTACATATACCTGGAGAAATTTTCAAATTATACATTAAATAGTGGAATTGTCTGCCTTTTTACTTTCTTTTGGCTATTATTATTCATTTTAAGGGAGTACTTATGTCTAAAAATAAAATAAAAATCATTAAAACTACATATAAAAAGAAACAAAAGTATCTAATTTATTTATCTTTAATCTCACTATAAAATGAATCCTTAATCACGTGAATCATGTATAAAACTCTGAATACGAAGCGTATACTGTTCTCGCGTCGAGCGACAATATGTACGTAACTGACTCTGCTTTGTCAGGAGATTGTTTAAAATAAATGAACAGAGCATCGCGAAGTCCAGATACATCGTTGTCAAGGAGGCCACGTAATCAGAGTTCGTCCACAACATGTATATGTGCATTGATATTAAACATAAACTGGTGCTAACGCCGCTAAGATTCATATACCGCATAAAAAAAATCGCACAAAAATAAAATCGCACAAAACCAATCGCACAAAAACAAAATCGCATAAAAAAGGACCGCACAAAAAGAGGTTTTACTGTATATCAATTTAATAATTTTATAATTTAATACAGCTCCACAATAAAAAGAAGCCAAAAAAAGTTAGAATTAAATTATTATTTAAATTAAATTAATATTTTTAGCTATTTTTAGCTATACTGTTAGTTGTTAAAGGAAAATGCTTTTAGAATTATGAATTCGTCATTTTCCATAAACAGCATGTACATTTTTTGACTTAGAACAGAAAGCATTTTGAAAAATATATATATATATATATATAATATAAATATTTGGATGCAAAATAAAAATAATGTTACATTAAAATAGCAGATTAAATATATTGATATCTATTTATTAAATATATATATTATATACAATATCTACAATATATAAAATATTTTGATATCTGAGTATTGAATGGAGAAAAAAAACACTACACCACTAAACAAAATATTGGTACAATAGTTTTATTGTTTCAATTTGTATTATTTGTGAAAATCCTACTGTGTAAAAAAATCTGGATCAAATTACACTTTACCATTTTTACCATCTATTTTTACCGAAATATATTAAGGAACCAAAAATCTGATATACCGTAATTTTTACAGTAATAATTACTATAAAATTAACTAAATCACTCTTATTAAATAATATTACTGGAAAAATTACAATATAATATTTTACGGAAAAAATGAATTTTACGTAGGATGCACCCAAAGTACTGATACTTTATACCGTAATTTGATCCTAAATTTTTACAGTGTATGATTATGTTGAATCTTAAAGAGTGAAACTCTGTAAGGATAAAATTAAAAGTGAATACATTTTAATAACGAGATAATTAAAAAGTTCTATTTCAAAGTCAATTTATTCAAAAAGACTAAAAGAGATGTAATAATTACTTTTAATAATCAAAATATTATTTTTAAAAAGGAGCGTAATTAAATATACAAATCTACTGTTTTTCTAATAAAAGATTAAAAAAAAATATTGCATAATATATTATGTTTCTAGAAACATACAACCAACTAAAAATAAGACGGAAAATCTCTCAACTTACCTCGATATTTTTTTTCAGCATACATTTTAGATTATAATCTTTTTACACGCAAAGAAATAGGCAAACTATCTCAAATCCATATTATTTACTTTCAGTAGTTAAAAAAAAAAACATTTTACATCTTAAAATTATTTATATAAACTTGATTTTAAAAATTATTTAAGAAAATAAATAAAATATTTTCTCGAATTTAAAAAACAAATAAAATCAATAAAAATGTCAATAAACTAAAACTTTATAATAATTTTAAGGAAAAAAAAACTTTCTTACCAATATAAATAAAGGATAATTGTTTCAATTTAAGTTAAAAAAAAATGCGTTGAAACATTTCCTGGAATTTATTTAAATACGTGTAAACTATATCCTGAAAACTAACGATAGCACACACTATATGCAAACTAAAGAGTCATTTATGGCACTTGAAAGTGGTGTTTCCGTAAACACAGATCATTTTTGCCAATATTTACTATGTATACTCCGTTTGGTCTTTCCGATACAATTTAAGCTTTCGATACTGACCGATCACGTGCTCCTTTGGTTGGTCAGTCTATAAGTTCATTGAACCGCGGGGTCCTTGATCCCTAAGACAAGCTAAGGGAAGCTGTTGCAAAAAAAAAAGCAAAATATGTGAAGGGGAAAGCGAGAAAATATTCATTCGAAACAGTTTCAATCTACAAATTACATTATCACTTTTACAATCGATACGCGCCTCATTTTTCCATTCGCTTTAAATCAAGATTTTATATAAATAAAAAAGTAGTTTAAGGATTTGTAATCAAATTAAAAAATAAAACTGCTTATTTTAATATCCTTTTATTAAAATAATAATTTAATATTCTTTTATTAAAATAATAAATTAATATTCTATGTCATAAGGAAATTTTCATTTTATGTAAAATAATAGCTTTGTGGAGATTAAATATATGTTGGATATTTAACTTCATTTAACCTAGATTTCATATTTTTTAAATTAAAAAAACTCACATTGATTTTTAAATTTTTTTAATTAAATTGAAACAAAATTGATTATTTAACATTTCTTTTACCTCAGAGTTTAAATACCAAAATGATAATTTTAGTGTTTAGGCACTGAGAGAGGTTCTTGTCTAAAGAATTTTTATCTCACTCATTTTTATCATTTCAGCACTCTGTTCTTGAATTGTGATTTATTCAAGTTGATTTTCACTTTATTCAACCGATATGTTTAATCACATTATAATCTTAAAAAATAATAATTTAACACAAATATGTGTTTAAAAATACAAAATTTCATAAATGGTAAAGTACTCAGTTATGAAAAAATATTGTCAGTGAAAAAAAAATTGTCTTTGTCGATTATCTTTGTTTTACCACTTAATACATCACTCTAATACATCACCACTCTACCACTCTAAATACCACTCTAAATACATCAAATGAAAAAAAAATACAATTTCCCCAATATAAGCAGAAAAGGTGCATGAAGCAATATAAGTAGAAAAACGATATTTTGATTTTCGTGTGTTACAAAGTATTTATTTTAATTCAAATCAACAAAAAAAAATTTATTCAATATTTGTCGTAAATAAGAGTATTTTTTCTTCTTATTTTGCATAGTTTTGTATTGTATTATATATTTAAAAGAAACAAAAAAGTGGCTTAAAGCAAAAGGCAAGAAACATTAAAAGAACATTCTTGATTTTTGAGAATTATGATGCATTCATTTATTTTAATACAGTTCAACAAACGTTTTTTAATAAATATGTTAGTTCTTTTGACATAAAAATATAAGAAACATTATATAGTGGAAATCCTAAAATGTATAAAAGAAAACATGCAATAAGCTACACTATAATGACATAATATTGCATACAAAACTATAATAATTATAAAAATGAAACAATTTTTTTTTTCAAATTTAATATTTTCACCGATGAATTCATTTGATTGGAGCAACCAGAATTACTTAATTCTGATTGAAAAACCTTCAAACTACTCTGAGAAAAAAAGTGTAGTCAAAACTACCATAATATGGTAAAAATGTCTGAATGCACAATTTTTTTTTTTTTTTACATATATTTACGATTTTGAAAATCACACTGTACATCTATTGTTGTCCTATGTTTCTTTTTGAAATTAACAAAGCTACCTAATATCTTTAGTACACTGAGTAAAAATACATAGTCATAGCTACAAGCATATGGTAAAATTTACCGTGTTTCAGGCTCTAAATACATGCTTAAGCTCTAACGTCTAAATGCTCAGTAATTTTTACCATAGCGCTTTGGCAATAAATTTGGTAAAATTAACAACAACAAAAAATTGATTTTATAATGAGTAAGAAAATTTGGTAAACTTGCAAAATTTTGTAATTTTATCATGATACCTTAGAGCATTGCATTTAAACCATCTATTAGGTAAAATTTACTTTAAAGTTTTGTGCTTTTTTACTAAATGTGTGATAATAAGAACTATAATTTCGAAAACCAGAATTTTGGAAAAACCGTTACTATATGAAGGGAAAAATTATCAAATGACTGGTTTAAATACCGTATATTTTGGTTTTATTAACCAGAATGATGTTTATGTTTTTTTTGTTTTTTTTACCAAAAATGTCATTACCATGCAGTATAGTAATTTCTACCTGATTTTTTTTCTGTGTAGCTTTCAAAATAAATTATTTTTTTAATTATGGAAAATGGCTTTAGTTAGAATATTTATTTCACTAGATGGAAAAACATTAAAAGAAATAATTGAAACAAAAACTTAATTATATGCTAGTTTCGTATATTGTGTTAAAAGCATTATTAAAACTGTTTGGAGTGTTCTAAAATGCATAAAGTTCAAAAATAAGGATATGGAGATTTCTTTTATTGCTAAAAAAATTAATAATAATACTGTCAGTTCTCTTTAAAATAACGCTTGTCGTTGAATTAGAAAGCAAGATAAAACTAATAAAAATGGCACCCGAAGCTGAATCGTACTGCAAATGAAGCTAAAATTTTTTATACAGTAAAGTTTTTTCAATAAATGAAATACATATAATAAAAATTTCGTCTATTTACTTTGTTGGCTGATATATAATAAATTTACTGAAAATGTAAATTAAATTAAAAAAAACTTGTAAAGAATCACAAAAATTTTGATTCAATAACAACTACAGTTGAAATATTTACGTTAAATTTCAAATTTAAAAGTTCAAATTCAGCAAATAAATTGTTATCTTAAAAATTATTTATTAAATGAAGAGATAGGCAGACAGGAACTTTGAAAAATTTTTACGCAAACAATAAAAAGAATTTTTGTTTTAATTTTAATTTTACGAACTTTAAAATTTCCAATTAAGGAGAAAAGTCTTCAGTTAAAGAAACCTTGTACCGCCAAAAGAATCTTTCGTCTGTGAGGTGGATGAATAAAATTTTATGAAGCATTCTAGGTTAAAATTGAAATCTTTTATAGTTTAAAGCTTAATAATCACTTTGAAATTGGCAAAATTAATTTTTATATCTCGTTTTCGAACCTGTGAGAAAAAAACATTCAATTATAAATTTTGAAAATTAATATTTTAGTAATATTTTACTTATGAATTTGTATTTCGGAAATTAAACATTTCGCTTTCAATTTTTAAATAAATTTTTTTTATAAAAATAACCAAAAAAAATATGAAGTTTTAAATTTAGAATTTTTTTATTTTTTAAATTTTCTAACAAAATGTGCTCAAGCTGAATTTAACTTTAGAAAATTTTAACTAAAATGAAATAAAAAATATTTGCATTAAAACATAATATTTTCGAATACACCGAAATTTAAATACATTAAAGTTTTTTAATTTGACACTTTTTTTAAAATTGAATAACACAGAAAATTTGTTAAAACTTTTTCATCGCATAAAATTGGTGAAAAAAAATTCTGTACATTTATCAAAAGACAACAACGTTCACAAAAGATAACAACAGCTCTTCTATATTGCCCTTTAGTTTCTACTTACTTAATTACAAGTAATAATAATATTGAAATAATAACATTACTTTAAATAACCTATATTAAATTATTGATTACCAAACATTATATCAACTAGTGTCTCATTTACAGTTAAATAATTTTGAATCAAACTTATCTCTTAACAAATAAGAGATACGATTTAAAAACAAAATTTAATCGACAATTATTACATAATATATATATATATATATATATATATATATATATATATATATATATATATATATATATATATATATATATATATATATATATATATATATATATAATATACATATATATTCTTGAATAGATGTAGAAAAAAAATCCATTAACTCTCCGTAATATCTCTAAGTACAATATTTCCATACTTTCAATTACTTTCTGTTCATAAAAAAAACTGAAAATAAATCTAAATAAAAATAGAACTATTCTATTAACTTACTGAAAGGAATAAAATGTTTCCCCAGTGATTATTCAACCTAAATTAAATTATTCTTGGTAAAAGGTTTACATTATGACCACCGGAATTGGAGAGGTCAGTAGCACAGCTTTCTAAGAATGAAGCTATTGATTACTTTCGAGGTCATGTCATTTGTTAGAAAGTCTGATATGCTAAACTATAAAAAATAACTGATAGTAAAAATAAGTACTCTTTAATATAATAAATTGCTCGTTATTAGTTACCTTTAAACATAATTAAATTTTTATTTGAATTGGAAATTTGAGTTTAACAATTGCTTTTTCTCTTCATATGTTATACTATCATTTTTCTATTACTAACTTAAAATAATTAATTATCTAAGTACAGGGTACACAAAAAACGCAATAACTTTTGATCTGGTAATCTAATTTTTACGTGCTAAGATACAATTTTACTTATTGGAGAGGCTAATATGAAATATGCTATTTAATTTGCGCAAATTTTAAAATACGTGGTTTGGCTGAATAAATTAATACACTTTTTGTTTCTACGGAGTTTTCTTTTTTTTTTTTTTTTTTTTTTTACCATTTCTTGACCCTCAAAATATGAAGTTTTCCTAATTCTGGAAAATAGAGTCACAATAGTTTAGTTAGAAAAGCGGTTGAAAGTGTGAATCCCTAAAAGTTTATTTCATCAGAATATTCCACCTCACTTAACACTAGAAAGACGGAAAATTAGTATATACAACCTATAATGCCCAAAACGGTCAAAATGACTAGACTGTGAATGTGTAAATAAATTTGTTCAAAATTAATTTTTAACATTTTTTATATTATTTACAGTTATATAACAAGTTATTATTAATAATAAAAAAATTATATTTTGTACAAAAAGACACAAAATTCAAAGAAATTGGGTCACCATTGTTTTTCTTATTGAAATTAAAAAGCAGTCAAAATGACTTCCTTAGGCAATCTAGTGTTAAGGAACTATTTAAGAGAATCGTAAACATTTTGCACTTGATTATAATAGATTACAATTTTACAATAATTATTTGTGATTTAATTTAGTTATAATTTTAAATAGTAAAACATATAAACCTATACATCATTTCATCCATATGTTTTTAAAAAATAAATCAAAATTTGAGCAAAATCCGTTGAATAGTTCTAAAAAAATAGAATTTCAAAATGTATCTCTTTTTATATTCTTTAGATATTTATATTTATTAGATTTCTACTTGTCTAATTTCAATAATTTTTTGTGTTTTAAAATTTTGTAGAGGCAATCGTATATCCCATTAGACATGTTTTTCTCTGACTGACAGGGTGTCGGTCAGCTGCTGTGCTGGACAAGTGGCAGTTTCCTTATCTAAGGCACAGATTGTGCCCATTTTTGTTTTTCCACTTATTGTTCTTATGTCGGATGATATTTTGGCCAGATTCAATTTTATTTGCTTTGTCAGTTTTTTTATTGCCAAACAAACATTTCTTCTTTTAAGTATTTTACCAGTGCAGTTCGTTGAAGTCCAACAATTTATTAAAACTACTAAGATGTACCGCTTCTTATTTTGAGGAATAAGCGTCCAGAATTAATCAAGTAACATAAAAAGATGATGATAAATGATTCGTAAAAACCATTTTTATGCTACAAACAAGTACTTATTAACATATTCTTTCAGATGTACATACAAATGTATTAATACAATAAGAAGTATAGATTAGTGATTTGAAGTAGTAATTAATATAGAAGGAAATATAATAATAAATAGCTTTCTGTGCTTTTGTGTAGTTTAAAGATGGAAAGGTGTCCACTCACGCCTCAAAAGCTAATATGGTCAGCACAAAAATATTGAAAAAAAGAGAAAAAAATTTTAAGATTCAATGCCTATAAAAATAAAAAAGATAAAAGGAAACTTTATGGCAAATATAACAAAAATGACCGACAAATAGAGTTCGTTACAGACAAAGAAACTTTTGGTAAAACGTAATCACAATTTATTACAGCTAAAAATGCTATATTTCAATCGATAACCGGGTGAAAACAAAATAAATTTCAATGTTTCATTTTCTAACTTAAATATACCAAAGTATTTCCTGAGAATACTCAAAATTAAATAGATGTCAATAAATAAGTAAAGTAAACATTAAACATAATTTTTAATAGATCAGAAATTTAATTTATTAGCTAGCTGTTATATTTTGGTTAACACGCCAATTTTCAATGCGTTTTTATTATTGCTTTGTTTATACGTTTAGACGCTTTTTTTTTATTTGTAGAAAGATCCTTACCATAAAAAAACCTTGAAAACATCATAAGGTAATTCAAATTTTTAAACAAATAAAAAAAAACTTGATAAATTCATTTTTGGCTTGAAAAATTCATACCATTTTTAAACATACAAAGAAATTAAAAATGATCCAAAAACTTTTAAAACATCAAAATGTAGAAATAAATGAACGAAAATTAAATAAGGTGTAACTCAAGATACAGCTTCAAGCAACACGGAGAATGGAAATATGGTAAAAACTATCAGAATAAGATGAAATTTACCCTGTTTCAGGCCCTATGAGTAAACAAAAAAAGCTCAGGTTGTTTTTACCGAAGCGCTTTGCTAATTATATTGATAAAATTAACAATAAAATATCGTTTTATAATGTGTGATAAAATCTGGTAAATTTGGTAAAATTTCGTTATTTTATCATTACACCCTAAATCATTACATTAAAACCATTTATTCGGTTAAATGTACTTTTCAGTTTTGTATTTTTTAATTAACGTGTGATAACGTGTATTATAATTTTGAAAACCAGAACTTCCAGCAAACCGTTACCATATGAACAGAACAATTACCAAAGGAATAATTTAAATACTGTATATTTCGGTTTTATTAACTAGAATTATGGGTTTTTTACCAGAAATTTCACTAACATACAGAACGGTAATTTTACTATAATTTTTTTTTTTTTCGTTAAACATCTGAACAAATTTTGAAATCTAGCTTTAAGCTATGATTAAATAAGTGTATACCTTTATTCAAGTCAAAATTTTCGTGACGATTGAGGAAAACTTATTTTTTATATCTAAGGAAACTGAACTTACAAAAATAAGCCAATTTTAGTAACACCTTTTTAATATTTAAATATAAACTTCTAATTATTGGATTCGCGGATATAGGTCGCTCAATATTTCTTTGATATACTACGCTTTTTGACAGTTTTTTCAATATTCGTATATCTATTTGAGATAAATGTGGGTTATTAGATAAGAATTCGAAAAGAAAATGCAACTGTGTTACAAGAAGTTTTGAACAAATTGTAATAAAATAGTAAAAAATGAAATAGTTCTCAAATTTATATTAATGAAAGAATCAAGAATTGAAATATTTTTTCGCTTAGGCTGTGATGATGAAAGACTTTGCATTAAAAAAAATTATCAAACTTTGTTATTAAAGGCATTTAGATAATGCAATATTTAATTACTTAATTACTGATATGTAAAATTGAATCAATAAAGAGAAAGATGGGATATTAAATGTCCTGGAATATGAAGCTAAATAAAGTTTTAAATTTGAGTGGGATTCACTGATATGTCATTGCACTTCAGCATTGGTGATAATTTTAAAGGCTTATCTGATATCACCTGCTTAGAAAAACCTCAATTAATTTGTCCCAAAGAGTTATCAGTACCTCAGTCAAAAAATTGCTCTTCAAAGATTTCTTGCTGACATTCTATCCCTATTATATTCAGCTTCAATATCTGATCCCCAACCAATGGCATTTTAAGTGACAATTAACTCCAAATTGGAAGCCCTTTAACGGAGAGTACATCAGATGATTTGATCTCGAGATTTTTATTCTTTCTCTTCTTCAAGTAACTTCTGTGACAATTTTCAGAAAAGTAGTGTCCAAGTTTACGCTTAAATAGTACAAACTTTTTTCTATTAAAATATAAAAGTCTCCAATAAAGGTAATAAGTTTGCAATTAAGGATAGAAGTTTCCATCAAGGGAAAGAAGCTTCTAATAGAAAATTTGAAATTGAGAATAGAAGTTCTAAATATGAGATAGAAGTTTCTAATAATGAGGTATAGGTTTTAATGAGGTATTACAACCCATCGCATATTATGTGCAATGTTCTGTTACGAATATGTAAATTTGCGTGTGCTGATCTACAATTCTAGATCAAAACTCTATAATTTTCTTGGTTACATCTTGTTTGAGGCATGTTGAACAGTAATCAAATTTTCTCTATAGTAAGTGATGATACTCAAATTTCAGCATTCTCTATCACACTTTCAGGCTAACATTGAAATACTTGCTCCTTGAGTTGCACAAGCAAAATTATTTTGAAATTAAAATTAATCGCATTCCCCAGCTTTCTTAGTATTTCCTGAGAGTTTGATTTAAAATGCATTTTCAATTGTAGCTTTTGGCCACAATTTTTATGAGCTCTGGAGTGTGTGTAGCAACAATGTATATAAATCTAAGCTGGAGCAATAAAAATTAGCTTAATTTTCAAAATAAATAGCAATTTCTTAAGAAAAAAAGAATATTAAATTTTTATGAAGCAAAAATTATTCAAATGCAAGAATTACACGTTGCTTCAACTTACATCACAAGAAAATTCAATTTCAATGTAATAATATGATTTTAAAATTTTCCTATAATAAAAGCCTTTACTGAAGTTTAAATCTCTGGCTTCGGTAATTACCATTAAATTTTTAAAGACTTACTTTGAAGCTATTTTAATGAATAAAATGAAATTTAAAAAATACCTGACAAATCCTACTGAAATAGTATGATCCACCACTTGGTTTTTGGCCAATTTTCTTTTTTCAAGCCACTTCTCTTTTGGGACTAAATACAAGTGAAGTTCAACCAACTGAAAAAATAATTATTAATTAATATTAAATCCAACAAATGTAAGCATTGATTACATAAAAAGAGTATAATAAAAGTTATTTAAAACTTTACTAGCGATTTATTTACATATATGGAACAGCTGAAAAGTTACAATATAAAGCCAAACTGTTAGAGATTTTAGAACAATTACGTTTCGATATAGGTTTGATATGATGGTTTAACATTCATCTCGCTTTTTTAAGAGTGTATTTCCTCCTAACCATAACCTTAAGATATTTAAAAACGCTTAAATAATGTTGCGTTCAAATTTCAAACTAATTTATATATAAATTTTGGCAAAAAAATACTAAACGAATGATTTTCTTGCGATGAAAAATATACATTTATTTTTATGAGTTACTTTGTTTAATAATATTCATGCTGCTCCAGCTGTTATATTTATCCTAAATGACTGTCTGCTTTTTTTTACCTTTTATGTTATTTATTTTTATCATAGCACATAAGACCTACAGCAAAAAATATTTAATACAAAGTTATTATAGCACTTCTTTTTTTGTTATTCAGCACCAAACTTTTAAGAAATTCATAAATATCTCAATAAAATAACACCTTATCAATAATATAAAATTATAAAGAGATGATATTGCCCAATGATATTACATAGTCGACGAGAGAAAAAAGCATAACACGTTCCTTAAAATAGCCATTGCATAAAACAACCTAATTTTCTATTTTGGTTTTATAATGTCATATAAAATTGTATTTGTTTTGGAATAAAACAACAATTCAACCAATAGTGTAATTCTGTTTTTACTGATTACAAAGAAATTAGTTAAAACTCCCAAGTTTCAGCAAAAATATTGATGTGTACAACAATATATTGTTTAACATTTTACGCATACATTTTTACTGTTCTCTAATTATGCATGTAAGATCTAAGTTTGCTGTCATATTGTTTAATTTTTATGTTGTTAGCTAACTCACAAATATTGTCTCATTTTTTTTTCTATTTTTAAGTTACATGAGTTAGATGTTATATTTTAACTTTATATTTTATTTTGAATCAATTGTTTAACTATCAATTTTATATTAATTGTTTTCACAATGATTTGCTTTCACATCATTATATACGTAACTTTACTTCACTTCCTCTTCTTTTCTCTTCATATTTTTTCTCTCAGTAGCAATAGATAAATAAAAATGTTACTTGGAATGTCTTCATATGCGGATATCCACTTTATAAGAAAGTGAAATAAAAAATATAGTCATTAGAAGATTCAAATGAATTTTAAAGCAAAAAAAGAATGTGATCAAATCCTTAACAAAGATTTTAAGAGGGTGTCAAAATCGATTAATCTAAACAAATTGAAATTTCAACGGCCAACCAAATCGGTTTTACGTTTTTAACACCTATTTCCTCTACAGTGATTCCCAAATTTTGCCTGTTTTTTTTTTTTTATCTATCTTCAAATCATAACTTTAAACTTTCAATTTGTGTGCCTTTTTGACTCCATATTTGAGTAGGATCTTTAAAAACATATTTTAAGGGTAGTCATTAAAGAACACCCAGTATAACTAAATGAAATTAATGGGATGCTTGGCATTCTAGAGAATAACTAAAGCTACCTGAATTTAGATAACACAAATGCGGAATTAGGTTTAAGTAATTGAATTTAAGTAACATAAACCAATCTTCAGCTAAGGCTCATCAATTTATATTAAAGCTTCGATTACGGTGCAGTTATGCATAATTTCGAAGCAATCATCAGAAATTAGAGATTGGAAGCGAGTAAAAATCTCTTTCTTTTAATAAAATTAAATAAGTAAGCTATAAATTCCTTATTTTTTTTTTCTGGTTTAACTTGATAAGTATTAAGATCTATATACCACTATAGTTCTCTATTCTCCTCACCAAGTGTATGCCATGAATTAGAGGGAAATAACCTCATGAGAAGGATTCATTGAACAGTATCTTTACGCATCGGTAACTGTATCGAACAAGTCTTTATTTTTCGTATTCGTGTCAGATACCTTGTTTTATTTCATTTACCTTTCTTTTTTCATTACACTCATCCATAATAATTTCATCCCTAAAAATTTATTCAAACATCTAGTACTTTTTCATATTAAAACATTTTTACTTATTTAATTCCAGTTCTGAAAAATATTTACTCAGGATATGGTTTTCTTCAAGCAAGCACTTCAAAAACACTTTACACATTATTTTGTATATATTTTTACATAAAAGTAAAAAAATTAAGATGTCTTAGATAATAATTACGCTTGTTTTTTCAAGTGAATGTTTTAAATATACAAGGATGAAGGCCGTCTATTTTTTAAAAAAAAACAAAAATCCGTAAATTTTCAATAATTGTTACATGGTTTTTTTAGAAATTCAAAATTAATGCTTGCGTATAACGTTTTTTTTTTTTTCTTCTCTACACTATTTTAGAGACAGTCGATGCATTTTTAGACCCTGTAACAGTTTTTGCATGCCTGGATCATATAAGCCCTCCACTAATATTCTGGATAAAGCACTGAAACTTATTCCGTACCCTTTTATTGAAGTATAATTGTTTAAATTACGAGAACACGAATTTAATACCGTCTGGGGCGTCAATGAATGTTCTGTGAAACATTGATAAAGCGATAAAATTTAGACGGGCTTTAAGGGAATGGTGAAAAGAAATGAAGAGCAAGTTTGTAAGATTTCTGAACGAAAACATTCAGTGTCTACCAACATCATCAAACCTTCGATCTTCTGCAGCGATTTCAAGGAAATATCATCACAAGCACATTATAGATTAAACTTGTCACCAAGTGACTACCATTTTTTTTTATTTATTTATTTTTTTTTTTTTGAACTTTTGGCTTGAATGTAATTAAGCTCTTTAACGTGTTGAAAGATGAGGATAGAAGATGACAGGGAGCTGGTATGGCATGGATGCATAAAAACTGTCATGGAGTTTAATTATGTATTTGCTAATCATGTAAAATAGGTACACAAACGTTCATTTTTTAAAATCAAGTGTATATATTAGACAATAATTGAATTTTTGTAAGTCTAAACCGTATAGTTGATCTTACTATCTAGATTACCATAGTATGATCTGAATATTTCTTGTAGAGTTATGTTTACCTATTTTGATCTATGACATCTGCATTTATATAGTTAAAAACTATAAATAATACACTGTATTAAAAATCATTTGCCCGTATTGAAAACTGTATTGAAAAATCATTAAAAATCATTGCATAATTTGAATGATGCGTTGTCATTTTAAACAATAAAATTAAACTGTAGTTATAAAACCTAACAAATTATAAGAATAATCTCTGAAACTGAGTTAAATAAGATATTGATATTTTTAAAGCTTAACTGGAATTTTCCGTACCTTTAACTAACATACACAATTATTTTATATTGGCCCTAATTTTGCCCATAATTTAAGGGTCTTAACTCCAATTTTTTCGAAATACTTTTTTGTGTCGTTTCCGAATCAGTCTAAAAGAATACTCTTTTTTAAGAAATCATCTAAATCTAATATAGTGATTTGAAATTAAATTAGTGATTTGAAATTCATATTGAACCTAACCCTTATTTTATGCGAGTGAAGAAATTTGATTTCCTTTCTTCCTGCAAAACTTGTTCTTTGGAGATAATGTCCTCTATGTTATAAAGTCAGTATTATTATTGTAGAACTAGTTTCTTAAATTTAAAAAAAAAATTTTAACAGATGCAAGTGACTAAAAAATTGAAATTTGTTGTCCAGTTTAGTAATAATTCAAACGTAATGATTCAAAATAAAATATTTGTGATAATTGGGTACTTGCACTTCATGAAGAAGAAGACCTCCCATACATGTGACGTATTAAAGTTGAGCTAAGTTTTTCTACATAAATTAAAATGTTAATTAATGATAAGTCAATTTAATACAGAGCCGTATCACACATCGAATTAGTTCAAAATATAATTCTTTCTCGTCTCGTCTCCTTCTTTTACTTAACTTAGATTTATTATTTGTTCACTATTTTATTGCAACCGTGATATATTTTGTTTTATGTACCAGGCAACTTTGAAGCATAATTCGTTTGTTTATGTTCTACATGGCTTCGTGCTTGTCTTTGTGAAAGAATTAGAATATTTATGAAAGAATCTTTGTGAAAGAATTTAGAAGGTGTCACTTAAGAGAATTGATACTTGACGGGCTTGGCTTAATCGAAATAGAATGGAATGAACAGTTGCTAACTTAAACAAATACCACCTCTCAACAACTAATCAGGATTGAGATACCCACACTACGTCACTTGCAGTTATCCCATTCAAATTTAAAAGTACATGGTTTATATACAATTGAAAAGTTAAGTATAAGTACAACTTTCTTTTGTCTTTTAAACAAGCTAATGTATTGGCAAAAAATTTAAAAGAAAATTTTTAAAAGATTTAAGGGAAATTTAAAATTCACATTTCAAAGTTCTTTTTTTTTAATAACTGTTCACATTTTCGCTACACCGAATTTTTTCACTAAATTTAACCATTTGTCTATTATTTCATTTTTTATTTTCACCTCTTAATAATTGATGTTTAAAATGCTTTATTAGGCTTTTTAATATCATGAGATTTAATAAATGTATTTATATATGAAGTATAAAATGAATTCAAATCACTGCTAATATTATGTAGTTTCTTTTTACAGATCAGTGTAAGATTAGTATTGTAGAGATTAGTATTGTAAAGTATTGTATTAGTATTGTAAAGATTAGTATTGTAGTTACTATGTTATGCAATATGTATTGTAAACATTCAAATTTTCAGAACCAAATTTTGAAAAAAGAGTATTTATTTTTAATTCATTTGTTATAATTTTTTTTGTTGATAAAACAGAATTGTGCTTTGAACTCATTAAAGTCGTAAAATTTATGTCGGTTCTGTTTCTAAACTATTCTTTAAATACCGAAGACTGCAACAAATCCAGAAATAGTTAATGTTTCCCAACATAATAGAGAAGTTGTTTACATTAAGTTAATATAAAGTGAAATTCTTTGTTTCACACAAAAAAATTGTTATCTCTTAATAATTCAGTTTTTTTATTATTATTATTATTTTGAATTATTTTTTGAGTGATTAAATCATTCATGTTGTTTCACACAAAAATTGTTATCTCTTAATAATTCGCAAATTTATTTTTAATCAGAGTTAATGTGACTCAGTAAAAAGTAATCGAAAGTATTTTCTTTTGAATTGAATGACACTTTTTTTTTCTTTTATAGTAAAAATGTCTTAGGAAAAATGTTAATCATACTTTTGTATTTAAATGAATATAAAAATGACATAAATAATAATACAAATATAACTAACAAGAGCTAATGTGAAAAATCATTAACATGAATTAATGTGACAATATTATTAATACAAATTGATATGGTAAACTTATTTGTATGAGGATAATCAATGATATAAGAATAAACTAAATTATTTGGGGAAATTATATGTTTATAAATGGATAATTTTTTTTAGTTCCTATTTTTTTTATCTTTTAATTATTTTCGTTTGGACCGTTAATGTTTTCTGAAATAACTTATGAAATATTAAAAAAAAAACAAATATATAAATATGACTTAATATTATAATATCACCAATATGATATTAATAAATATGAAATACTATGATAGTAATATTAATAATAACCAATAAGTCAGTAAAAATAAAAATATTTATGTAGGTATAATTAATGATATAAGAATCTATCACATTATTTTAATAACAAAAAAGACAATGTGATTTAAATTTATAAAAAATACTCATTTTATACTGTTTTATATGATCACTAAAACATTTAAAACACTGCATAACAATAACTAAATGCTTTTGATAATACATATTATTCGCTTGAAATGTTTCATTAATCGTAAATTCACATGAAATCAAATTATTTTGAGTATTTTCTTCTACTTATTTCATATATTTTACACTCATAGATAAAAATTCTATTTCTTTCTACATTTAAAAAATTATTAAAATTGCCGTGAGGAAATATTGTCAGTAAATTATGCAATTGACAAATCATCTCAATCTAAAATTATTTTAAATACCTGTTCTGATGGTGGTCGATCATTTTCTTTAAATTCTGAAATATCTTCGACGTTGGAATTAACATCCATCATCTTTAATCCTGATTAACTACTTGTAAAACGCAAATCATAAATCATCAGTTCTGTAATGTGTATTGTTTACGATACAGACACGTGAGCTACCTGTCAAGGTATACGATACCTTGCGTGTAAGTTACTAGAACGAAAAATTTACCACAACATTCAAATCAAAGGGCAACAGTTTTTATTCGAGAACGGCAATAGCTACGTAATTTTAGTAGCGCCACCTAGTAAACAGTGCCTGGAGCTGCTACAAATTCAGAGGAATGAAAGTAAGTTCTTTTTTTATAGACAATCAATATGAAGAGAAGTTTCAAAGATAGAAACTTTTGAGATACGTAAATTGTGTGTAGGTAGTGGGTACCTTTTACTTTTATTCATAAGAGAAATAAGTACTAAAAATATGAAATAGTTCTACTTTAATGACATTCAATACAAAGTAATCCTATTTAATTTTATCCATAAAATATTTTAAATAACTGAATTTTTTTTAAATGCATACTTGGAGCAAAATTAAATTTAAATACTCTAAACATATTGTAATAGATAAAATAATTTCGGAAAAATGAATTTTAGCATTAATTGGAATATTAATATTATAAAAGAAAAATGAAAACATTTTCTTTTGCACTACATAATTTTATTTATTTTTTGCTTCCGTCAAAATTTTCAGTCAATGAAAAAAAAGTCAGTGGAAAATACACGGCAAAATAAATTATTCTAATAAATAAGTATAAGTTGATTTAAGATTTTAAATAATAGCAACTAATCTATATTAGCTTAATTCAAAATGTAAAATAGTAAATAATAAAAACAAAAAATGAATAATAAAAAAATAAATATTAAAAATAAACAATAAAAAAATTAATATTATGAACTTGAGCTGTGTAAGGAATACCACTCATAAATTTCATAAATTAGTAAGATACAAGGTTATAAGCGAAATATTGTGTATCGAAGAAATACTTATTATCATACGAGTTTTTATTAATAACAAATAAGTATTAGGGAACAATTTTATTTTCTTCTTTTTGTTCAAATTAGCATCTTTATTTATTTTCAAAATGGCAATGGCAACAGCTAATTATGAAAAAAACTGCAGTTTTTTAAGGAAATTTAAAAACTAATACAATATAATTTTTATTTTACTTACCACAAAATAGGTAAAATAAAAATTCCGTTGTGAATAGGCTCTAAATTAAACAAAACAGGTAATTAATTAGAACATCATAAAATGCATTTTTATGAGGAAATCATCAACAAAAAATTAATATAAATCAAAATGTACTTGAAATTATTTTTAATTTCATTTTAAACATTTAAAATTTTAAATACTTTATATTATACTTTATGCAGAAACACATTTTGTAAAACTTGTTGCTAAAGAGGTACTATTCCGAAAATATCTTATTGCAAAATGTGAAAAAGTAAAATAGTTTCAATTTTTTAAAAAAAGAAACCTTAAACTGTAAAACGAATTTGAAATTACGAACGCCCTTCATATGACAATTTCATTTAGCATAATGAAATCAAAATATTTTATCTCGCTCGTGATGCGTCACGTATTATGCGTACACAATTTAATTTTAAAAAAATTTTGTAAATAAATTTTAATTCTAAATGTGCACTGAGAAAAAAGATACTGTTAAAACTGCCCGAATATGGGGAAATTCACCGTGTCTCTGGTTCTAAGAGTACACGAAAAAACTTGGTAATTTTTACCGTAGTGCTTTGGCAATGATTTTGGTAAAAATAACAATAAAATATAGTTTTAAAATATGTAATAAAATTTGGTAATGAGGTAAAATTAGGTCATTTCATCATGATGCCTTGGAACTATGGTATAAAACTCATTTATTCGATTTAATTTACTTTTCAGTTTTGCATTACTTAATAAATATGTGGTGATAAAAACAATAACTCTGAAAACCGGAATTTCCCTTAAACCATTACCATATGAACGAAATGGATGCTTTAAATATCGTGTATTTTGGTTTTATTACCACAGTTATAGGGAGGGGGTACCAAAAATGTTATTACCGAACAGTACGGTAATTTTTCCAGAACTTTTTTTGTCATAAAATATATGTGCTTTTGCTTGTGGGCTTTAGAAATCATAATCAAACACAAAAAATAAAAAAATAAAAAATGGACCTAAAAAGTTTATTTAAAAAATTTTTACAAAAATAACTTTTATTAAACGCTCGTATTCCACCTGAAGACGAATCGTATTTAATTAATATGTTTTTAAAATGCATGTTAAATAATGCTTATAAATGTTTTTATAAATATATGGTATTATATATTTTGACAAAAACAAAAAGATAAATAGAAATGTTAGCTTTCCTACAAAAGCACTGTTCTTGAACAGAAACTGTTTTACACAGACAACTTTCATTAATTTTCTCACTTAAGGGCGAATAGAATTTAATTAATGTGTTTTTAAAAGTATTTTAAAAAATATGCTTATAAATATTTTTATAAATATATGGTATTATATATTTTGACAAAAACAAAAAGATAAGTAGAAATGTTAGCTGTCCTACAAAAGCACTGTCCTTGCACAGAAACTGTTTTACAGAGACAACTTTCATTGATTCTCTCGTTTTTCATTTAAAGACGAATAGTATTTAATAAATGTGTTTTTAAAAAGCATTTTTAAAGAAATGCTTATAAATATCTTTATAAATATATGGTATTATATATTTTGACAAAAACAAAAAAAAAATAAGTAGAAATGTTAGCTTTCCTACAAAAGCACTGTCCTTACACAGAAACTGTTTTACAGAGAAAACTTTCATTAATTTGCTCACTTAAAGGCGAATAGAATTTAATTAATGTGTTTTTAAAAGCATTTTTAAAAATATGCTTATAAATATTTTTATAAATATATGGTATTATATATTTTGACAAAAACAAAATGATAAGTAGAAATGTAAGCTGTCCTACAAAAGCACTGTCCTTGCACAGAAACTGTTTTACAGAGACAACTTTCATTGATTCTCTCGTTTTTCATTTAAAGACGAATAGTATTTAATAAATGTGTTTTTAAAAAGCATTTTTAAAAAAATGCTTATAAATATTTTTATAAATATATGGTATTATATATTTTGACAAAAACAAAAAAAAATAAGTAGAAATGTTAGCTTTCCTACAAAAGCACTGTCCTTGCACAGAAACTATTTTACAGAGACAACTTTCACTAATTTGCTCACTTAAGGGCGAATAGAATTTAATGTGTTTTTAAAAGCATTTTTAAAAATATGCTTATAAATATTTTTATAAACATATGGTATTATATATTTTGACAAAAACAAAAAGATAAGTAGAAATGTTAGCTGTCCTACAAAAGCACTGTCCTTGCACAGAAACTGTTTTACAGAGACAACTTTCATTGATTCTCCCGTTTTTCATTTAAAGACGAATAGTATTTAATAAATGTGTTTCTAAAAAGCATTTTTAAAAAAAATGCTTATAAATATCTTTATAAATATACGGTATTATATATTTTGACAAAAACAAAAAAAAACTAAGTAGAAATGTTAGCTTTCCTACAAAAGCACTGTCCTTGCACAGAAACTATTTTACAGAGACAACTTTCATTAATTTGCTCACTTAACCCACTGGCGGTTAAGGAAATGGGCGAAATTGGGAGAATATTTCTTCCCTACACATAAATCCCCTATCCATTAACATAGGAAAACCGGTTTTGCTATGCAGTGAAGACTGCAGGTCAAAATACGACTTTTTACGTGCAGAGCCATCAGTGGGTTAAGGGCGAATAGAATTTAATTAATGTGTTTTTAAAAGCATTTTTAAAAATATGCTTATAAATATTTTTATAAACATATGGTATTATATATTTTGACAAAAACAAAAAGATAAGTAGAAATGTTAGCTGTCCTACAAAAGCACTGTCCTTGCACAGAAACTGTTTTACAGAGACAACTTTCATTGATTCTCCCGTTTTTCATTTAAAAACGAATAGTATTTAATAAATGTGTTTCTAAAAAGCATTTTTAAAAAAAATGCTTATAAATATCTTTATAAATATACGGTATTATATATTTTGACAAAAACAAAAAAAAAAAACTAAGTAGAAATGTTAGCTTTCCTACAAAAGCACTGTCCTTGCACAGAAACTATTTTACAGAGACAACTTTCATTAATTTGCTCACTTAACCCACTGGCGGTTAAGGAAATGGGCGAAATTGGGAGAATATTTCTTCCCTACACATAAATCTCCTATCCATTAACATAGGAAAACCGGTTTTGCTATGCAGTGAAGACAGCAGGTCAAAATACGACTTTTTACGTGCAGAGCCATCAGTGGGTTAAGGGCGAATAGAATTTAATTAATGTGTTTTTAAAAGCATTTTTAAAAATATGCTTATAAATATTTTTATAAACATATGGTATTATATATTTTGACAAAAACAAAAAGATAAGTAGAAATGTTAGCTGTCCTACAAAAGCACTGTCCTTGCACAGAAACTGTTTTACAGAGACAACTGTCATTGATTCTCCCGTTTTTCATTTAAAGACGAATAGTATTTAATAAATGTGTTTCTAAAAAGCATTTTTAAAAAAAATGCTTATAAATATCTTTATAAATATATGGTATTATATATTTTGACAAAAACAAAAAGAATTAAAAAAAATAAGTAGAAATGTTAGCTTTCCTACAAAAGCACTGTCCTTGAACAGAAACTGTTTTACAGAGACAACTTTCATTAATTTGCTCACTTAAGGGCGAATAGAATTTAATTAATGTGTTTTTAAAAGCATTTTTAAAAATATGCTTATAAATATTTTCATAAACATATGGTATTATATATTTTGACAAAAACAAAAAGATAAGTAGAAATGTTAGCTGTCCTACAAAAGCACTGTCCTTGAGCAGAAACTGTTTTACAGAGACAACTTTCATTAATTTGCTCACTTAAAGGCGAATAGAATTTAATTAATGTGTTTTTAAAAGCATTTTTAAAAAATGCTTATAAATGTCTTTATAAATATATGGCATTTTATATTTTGACAAAAACAAAAGCATAAGTAAAAATATTAGTTTTCCTACAAAAGCACTGTCCTTGCAAAAGAAATTGCTTTACAGAGACAACTTCTATTAATTCGCTCGTTTTTCACTTAAAGACGAATAGTAAAATTCATATGACTTTAAAATGTTTTTTAAAAACTTTTATAATTGAGAATTGAAAAAATATATATTTCTAAATATATATTTCTATCAATATTTAATTTGACAATGATTTTTTCTATTTCTAATTATAAAAAATAAGTTAAATTTTTAATTATCCAACAAAAGCCCTGTCCTGTAAAACTATGAACAGAGACAACTTATATTAAATCGCTTGTATTTCTCTAAAGGACGAATAGTTTTAATTCATATGTCGTTAAAATGAATTCTAAAAAGTGCTTAGAACTGAGATTGGTTACAAGAATGTTCTTATAAATATCTATTTTAATTATATTATAAATATCTTTATAGTGTAATTTTACAGTACTTTTCCCGTTGGCAAAAGCAATCAGATAAATAAAAATGTTAGTTTTAATATCAGCACAAAGCCCTATACTTGAAGAAAGACTGTTTTACATAGAAAACTTTCGTTGATTCATTAATATTTCTCTTAAGAATTAATAGTATTAATTCATGTACCTTTAAAATGCATTTTATAAAATGCTTATAAATGAGATTGAAATCTGTTTTTTTATCCATTTTTTTAGGGAAAAAATTATTAATGAATGGTTTGTAATAAAATTTTATTATACTGTTCACCCTTTTCACATTAACATCATGGAAAACATTGTTTACCCCTTGCTAAGGAAAATAGTCTCTTTTTTTCTCTTTTTGTTCTATCTGACCACAATAAGGGAGCGAAGAGGAATCTTCGCTCTGTTTGCTATCTCTCTCCAATCTTTTCCACGTGCTTTTAAATATAAAAAGAAAATCTGTCCCAAAAATCTGGAGATCTGTAGCTATGCAGCATAATTGTTCCAAAAGTTATCTGAAATTTAAGCTAAGTAATACATATTTATCATTTTCAGTTTGTCTGCAAAATATACACCTGAACTAACTACTTATAAAGTTGTCTGTTGATTTCAGATCATTTTCGCTCGCTTAATTATTGTTCAATTCCTCAGTTTTTATACTCTAATATCTTTTATACTTTAAATTAATTAATATATTAACAATAGCAGATGGCCGAGTGGTTAGCGTGCCTGACTGCGGAGCCGATGGTTGCGCGTTCGAATCCCGCTCAGGGCATGGATGTTTCTTTCTCTCGCTCTGTGTTCTATGTCCTTTCTCCTTTGTGTGAATGTGAGTCCCGCAGTGGACTGATCGTCAAGACACGGTTCTCAGCAGATCACCGAAGTCAAGCATCACTAGCTGCGGACAGTGTGCGGGTGGGAGACCTCTTGGATCAGTCTGCGTAGGGACCGAGGGTGCGCGGTATTGGACTTCGTTAAACTGTTCTACCATAAAGTGCTCGACTTCGCGTGCAGGTCGTCGGGCTACCGAAGCGGGGGTGCCATCCCCTCTGCAGAGGATCAAAATTGTGATGGCATGTCTTCGGATCATCCTTAGGGATGCTTCCCAGACCGTCGCCAATAGCCCGTTGTGCAGCTCTAGTGCGACGTAAATATACTACAACTACTAGTGTGAATGTGACTCGCCCTATAAACGGGTTTGTAGTTGTGTGACGTGGGCAACGCTGCTCCACCGCCGTGACTGCGCCACAGATGCCCTCTGGGTAACGAGAAGAGAGTAGCATGGCATATGAGGCCAATGGGACCATACATCCCAAGTGCCCGCCATTAAAAAAATAATAATAATAATAATAATTTAAAAAAAACAATAGTAGATGGAATGCTCCGGCTCACTATCGCTCGCTATCAACCGATATTCGTCTAAAATAATATGAAACTTAGCACATTTATAGAGAAATGTTTTTAAAAAAATTTTGTTAATAAAATGTTGATGTATTCATTAGTTGAGTTATTTATGCTGCGTAGTTCAGTTTAGCGAAAACTGTTAGCAGAAGAATTATTATTGCTTTGAATCTAAGTACTGTTGCAGTTTCTGAAAAGAAATAATTCGTATCAGTTTTTTTTTTTTCTTTTTTTCGATTTAGTTTTTGAGTAATTAAATCATTCATATCGATGGTTTTATTTTTAAATGTAAAGGAAAAACAATTCTCGGTGAAATTAAAATTTTTTGCACTCGTGTATAACTGAAAACAAGGAGAAAAAAAACTTTTGAACAAGTTCCAGTCAAATCAAGTTTCGAAACTTTGATGCATTTTAATACAATCCTAAAAAGTTAGCAAATAATATGTCTTTATTTATTTATTTATTATTATTGGCAGAAACAAAACCAAGTATTTCCTTTTCTTGAAATTATTTTAAAATTTAAATTTTAATGCATGAAAATTTGATTTAAAGTTATTTTCCACATCACTTCATGTAAATGATTCAAAAGTTCATATAAAACACTACTTTTCTCTTCTAGCTCTCTTGAAAAAAAGCTTTTAAAATGTTGGCATCATTACCAAAATTGCTTTGGTTTTTAGTTGTCTACCACTGAATAATATATTTTGTAGAAAGCGTAGTAGTTAGTAGCAGCCCGGCATCTCAGCTTGCGTTTTCTTTTTCTCCTGAGCCTATAAGTGACGTCACCTGCGTGTGATGTCAGACTATCATTTCCTTCTCCTTTATTTAATTCATTTACAAAGGATTATTTTACAATTTAAAATTTTCTTTGTGTTTAGTTTGATTATTTAAGCATAAAAATAACGGCTACCACATAAGAATTAAATAAATCACTTAAACTTTCAAAAACATTCGATTTGAGTTTCTATTAAAATTTACGATTTCAATTTTTGTTCTTTATTCTGAACTTATGTAGCTGATTTAATTTCATTTTTTATGGGTTGTATTTAATAATTCAAACTAAGAATTATAAAAATAAATGAAAAATGAATTAAAATTACTCTTTTTTCACGTGAATTACATAATCCTGCACAACACTTATTAACAATTCCTTTAATTCAAGTCAGATGTGAGAGAATGTTCTCCAAACTTAAAAATATTAAGTCTCTTCGTGGACGATTAACATTAGAAGTGTTTGTTATGATGGTTAGTGAGAAATACAAATTGAATCCCCATTAAAAGTAACATTTTTCATGTGAAATTAGTTTAGAAATGAGGCGCATTTTAACTGTTGAAAGCGGCACCGTCTTAATTTTTCAGAAATGTTATTTAAACCTGGAAAAAAAAATTTAAATACGAAAATTGCAATAATAATGTTTTTTATTCGATCAGTGTTTCTCAATATTTTAAAATATTATCAAAGTAGTTGCGCTTCTGTCGTTAAACTTTCAGTTTATGATTTATTTATTCGTATTTAACTTATTTCAAAAACTGAATAAGTCAAAATAATTTAAAAGTATTACCACAAGAGTAATTCAAAATTTAATTTTCCAATTTATTCTATACATAGATATATTTACATACTGATATAAATACATATCACACGGTGCCCCCTAAAATGTCCACCCCTGTTTTTTACCATGGGTTCCTATGCAAATCTGAATCCTTGTGATGTCCTCTTTCTCCCCTTAGAGTTCGTCATAATAACCCTTAACTTAGAGTTCGTCAATTGCAGAAGCAATTCGATTTGAAATTCAGCTATTCGATATGAAATTCAGCTATTTGAAATTCAGTTATTAATTTAATATTTTGCAGTGTGCACCTAAAAATTCTGCAATAACCACGTCATGCTGAAAAGTTCCATGATATTCTTATGAATATAAAATTATTTCTATCCAACTTCCATGTAAACATAGAAATTGAATAAAAAAATTTTCAATTGAATAGAAATTATAAATAAAATAGCCTATACGAGAATTTCGCATCATGTAACCTAACCACTGTAGTAACTGTTTGAACTAGGTTTGAAAGTAACTTTAAAATTGCAGACAGGATTTATTGGAGATATTGATTTACCGAAACATTTACCTTTCATATGTTTATGTTTTCAGTTGTGCTTTAAAACTATGTAGATAAAAAATTTAAATAAATTACCTCACAAACAGTGGCGTAAATAACACCACCGCGATGCGAGGGGCCCCGATCCAGAAATAATACATTAAATTATAGAGGTGCACAACCTTCGGTACGCGATAGTATCTGAACATAATAATAAAAAACTTTTTGTATGAAATAAAAAAAAGGGTATTTTGAATTGCTCAGTTAAATTTTTTTCGCATTAAATCTAAATGAATGTCGTTTTTAGATAGCTTTTTTTCGGTGGTAATCGTAACAAATTTCCAATCTTTTAAAAATCCCAATATTTTTAATATAAAATTATGATGCGTGAATTTAGAATTTTAATCTCTATGAAGCTCTTTATTTGCGCCCATTCAAGCTAATCCTAGTAACTTTTCAATCGTGTTTTCGGAGGTTCGTGTTTCTTAAAATCCCGATCATTTTAATATGGTATTATAACGACTCGCCATCTATTGAATCACTTTCGACGTTCTTAATTTGTGTCAATTTTATTGTAAATTCAAGCAATATTTCTATTGTTTTTTGGCACTACGCCTTTCCACATGGTTTAAAAATCATATTTAATATATACTAATACCACACTCGACTAGTGCATTTAAATGTGTGCTTTATTTATGCCGATTTTTTTTTTTTTTTTGTGATTTTTGAATCTCATCATTTTAATTATCACTTCTGATGTGCTTTTTTTTTGTTTTGTTTGTGCAGATTTCCTCGTCAATTCTGTCTATCGATCGACTAGACAGGCACCTCCTTATTTAGAAATATATCTTTCTACGGCCACTGTAAAAATGACACGTATTTGTGACCCTGATTAGATGACGAGGGCAGCACCTGAGCTGGTGCCCCTCTCTCTAAACTTCAACCACCAACGAGGTCTTTTGTGCATATAGCTGCGTATACATGCCGGTTGTTTGGTCGGCCACCAGGATCCAACTCACTAATCTGATATCTAACATCATTTATATCAGTAGTACAATCAATGTTTGTTTTGAAATTTAAAAAAAAAAATGTGATAGCTTACACTAAGTTCATTTACTTAGAAAAACACTTACCTTTTTTACAGCATACATCTGTACACTGAAATGTCAGGCTAGCTAAAAATGAAAATTAGAAAAAAAATATTGATAAATTCATCTTTCATTTTAACAATTAAAAAATTGTGGTACTAGAATTGTTAACGTCCAGTGCGCAAAATAAAAAACTGACCACATGGAATAATTTTTGATCCAATGGTCGAATCCTCATATTTTTTAGGACTCAATCTTAATGGTTTAAGGGCCTCAAATATGCTAATTAATTTGTGCAGACGATATTTTAAGTTGCGAAATCAGACCCAAAATATACTACCATTGAATAAACGTACCTTAGATAAATTCTGATATCTGACCCCCAAAGTATAGAGGGTAGCCACCATCTAGGAAATATGGTCCCAATATTTTAGGGAGGAGAACGAACCAAGTTTGGACCCCTGAATGTAATTTTACTTTTCGCGCATTTCTCCAAATCTCAAGAGCTTTTTAAGCGAATCGAAAAAAAATTTCACACAATGATAAAATCCGTTCACCCTAAGATAATTCCATACAAAAAAATAACTTCCAGTAAATATTTATTATTTTATTTCATAATAGTCGAAAAAAGTTTGAATTGTAAGGTATACAATTTTTTACATCGTTTCAAAGAATACAATTTTATTAGGTAAAATACAACATTTTGACAAAATCGGTCAAACAGTTCTTGAAAAATTGAATTTTAAGATAGTTGTATTTTTTGTCTGTTTTTATTTTGCGCACTACACATGTATGAATTATAAACTGTAGATAAATCACAGAAGACAGAAATACTTAACTCATCACTAAAATGAACTAAAAATAAAACCAGCACACAATTTTTTTTTAGTGGAATATGTAGCAATTTTTGAACATTTCTTGAAAACAAAATTTTTGATATGAACTCCAAGACATTACAAGACTGTGATGGTAAATCATAGAACTTTTAAGCCAGCAAAATAATTTTAGAAAAATGATAGTTTTTAAAAAAAATTTCAAACAATTAGTATTATTGTAACTTTTAAACCAAACTTTTATTTTGATTAGAGCTAATTTTATGTACTTTTTAATATCGTTTCCGTATCAAACTGACTTTCACAACATGTTTTTTTTTTTTAAATTGTCATTTTGTGATGATATATTTACAGTCAAATAAACATAATTAAAAATACAAAAATAATATTTTATTTCAAAAACGAAAAAAAAGAGGCAAAATTTAAAACTCAAAGGCTCAACTTATATTTACATATTCACAAAACTATTGCTTTATTAAAAAATACAGTATACAATTTAATTCTACAATAAAAGTTAACACAATGAGCTCAAAAGTCATAACACTAAAGGTATTTCCAGTAAGCAAGCACCCATAATTTTTATCCTCTTAATACAATTTTCAAGAAATCTACAATTTACAGAAAACAGCTACTCTTTGTATCCCAAAATCACTCTAAATAATTTTTTTAAACATAATTTAAGGAAAAAAAGAAATGTCTTGGAAATGTCAAAACAAAAAATTACTCGAATACTGTTTTACCCATTTGTAGACAAAATAATAAATGGCAGAAAAAGCTGAAATTTGTAAAATACCCATAAATCTTTAAATTTATCAAAAACAGTATATTAAAACATTACAAACTTTAAAATAAAATTTGAATCTAAATTCAAAAATTGTAATTAATTTATTTCTTTTGATTAAAATGGATAAAATACACCATAGCAACAAATTTAAATATCTATATAAGTAACTTTAACTTAGAAATATTAGCACCAGATACAAAACATTAATAAAAAATATTCAAGTACTGGGAAACTATATTCTTAAATGTATAAATAGGAAAAATAATCTAGGTAATCAAAGAACCGGGAAAAAATGGATACTACAATGTTTAAGTAGAGAAATATCTCACCATCATGTGTTAATAATGAATAAAATATATAATTTATAAATATTATTTCAAAATATGAAGTCGATTTTTAAGTCACAAATAACTACAGAAAAAAACCGATAGCCTCTAAAATTATTTTTATTTTCTAATGTTTCCATTTTTTGTCTCATTAAGTACCTTAAATAGTTTAAAATATGATTAAATATTTCACTGGTATTCATCACGGGTGTTCTTGATTTCACAGGTGTTTACTTTCTTACATCCCTTATTCAGAAGGACCTTTATCCAATCATCAGAAAATATAAAAAATAATTTTCACCATTTAAAACTCTAAAACACAAATGCATTCTGCACAATTTATAATTTTTGATAAGGAAAACTCTACACCACTAAGATTTTAAACACTGTATATCCCGTTAACTGTTTAATAGATTTTCTAAAGTTTAGTGCATGATCATTTACAATAGTTTTTAAATTTTGCAAACAGATCCAAGTTTTTTTCACACTTAAACAAGACTCATCTAAAATCATTTCACAGAATAAAAGTTACAGTTGAGATAAAATTGGCACATTAAAGTTTAAGGGAATATTTTTGTATTATCAACTAAAATAAAAAGTACTTTCATAAAATTTGAATTTTTTAATAACTGAGAAACTGTGCTGGTTAGGGTGATGCACTCATACATGTGCAGAGGCAACTAGAACCTCCTTTAAGTATATAAAATCAACCAAATATTTTGTAAATGGTTTTTTAAAACAAATGTTTAATGAAATAAAGAAAGATTCCAGATTTTTGTAAAATTTCTTCTTACACCAAAATTAACTATATTCCTCCCAACTTTCTATGACTTCTCATCAATTACAGGGCACTTATTTGCTTCATTTTGGAAATAAAACATGTAAAAGTATATGATATACTTCATAAACAAGCAACAATCATTTGAATATTTTAAAAATAAAGAATAAATAAAGAATAAATTTTTTAAGCTAATTAGGAGTGGATGCTTTTATCTAATGTGCATCTATTTAGTAGACATTTTGCAAAGCATTTATGCAAATTTTGATTTTAAAAAAGCAGTAATACATATAGTTTGTTACTTTTTTTCTATCCAGACATTGTTTGTTTTTACAAACATACTTTTTCTAAACAGTCGTAAAAATCAACAAAAAAAATTTCATTTCTTACAAACATTTAAAAGCAAGAGCAATCAAGAAAAAACCATTCCTGTTTTTAGAACATAAGAAATGTATGAGATATTCCTTACATACAAAATTTAAAAAAAAAAAAAAAACTATTCAGTAAGAAGTACAGAAGTACCTGACTGAAGTATTTATAGGAAGTCCAATTTACTAAAAAATAAAACTTTAAAAAAGTATAAAAATGTATATTAAAAAAAGAAATTTGTTCAATAAAAAAGCTGAAAATAAAACACAGTTACAAAGTCTTACAATTAATGCCCTTTAAGAATAACAAACACAATTTACAAGTACAATGCGCCAAAGAAAAACAGACCACCCTGAATAACTTTTGATCTCACGTTTTAGGACTCAATCTTAATGGTTAGAGAGGGTGACCTCAAATATGGTAATTCATTAGTGCAAGCGATATTTTAAGTTACAAAAGACACAAAAACGTACTTTCTCTGAATAAACGTACCTTTTTTATAAAGGATTCGGATTTTTGCCCCTAAATATATATGGGGTAGATGCTATCTGGGAAATGTAGTCCTCTTAGTTCAATCAGGGGAGAGGTCCAAAATTTGGACCACTTAATGTTAATTAAAAAGTCTTATTTTTGTTTATTACGCCATATCTGAAGAACTTTTTTGGCAAACTGAAAAAATTTGCACACTAAGATGAAATTCGCTTATCCTATAATAACTCCATGCAAAAATTAATTTAAGTAAATATGTACTGTTCTTTATCATTTTATTAAATAATAGTCGAAAAAGTTTTGAATTGTAAAGAATAAAAAATTTTATGTCATTTTAAAGTATGTAATTTTATAAGGCAAAATACAAATTAGTGCGAAATCGGTGGAATAGTTCTGGCGAAATCAAATTTCAAACGAAGCGTTTATATAAAAAAAAAGGTATGTTTATTCAGAGAAAGTATGTTTTTGTGTTTGATTTCATAACTTAAAATATCAGTTGTACTTATTAGTTAGCATATTTGAATTCACCTCCTCGAACCATTAAGATTAAATCCTAGATCGTTAAGATCTGATCATTAGATCAAACGTTATCCAGAATGGTTCCTTTTTTTTTCCGTGCTGTACATTATAATTAATTTCATACTGCAACATAACTATTTACACTTATTTACAATATCAATTTAAATTCAAGCATTCCTTAACAATTAGTACTTAAAGATTAAAATTGAAAGCTTATTATTCTTGAGCAACACAAATACCAATTTTTAACAATAAAATACACAGAAATATTTCAACATCTTGTACAAAATAATTAACTGTACAAACACATTTGTAACAAAACATTATTATTGAAGCAGCACCTTGAGATTTCGTAACACAAAAATATTTTTTTTTCAAAAAGTTCATTTCTGTACAATAATAGTTTTAACTTTGGCATTTATTAAAAAGGCACAACAATATACCCATGAAGGCTTGAGGTGTTTATGTATCAATAGAATCTAGACCTTGCATTCTTGAAGCTCTTCTTAATTCTTTTGCTGAAAAATGAGATACATTATCTACAACAGTGATCTCTTTATCATCTTCATCTACATCCATGACAATATCTTTTGCATCGGGTGACTCCAAACCAACAAGCAGGGCAGTAGCTTCAGCAAGAGTGTCCTTTATAATAAAAATATTTAACATTAATTTCTTTCAAATAACAAAGTTTTTTATTTTTTTTAAAATAATATTAACATAACTAGAGATTCCAAGTTCTGATTTCAGTTTCCAGTCGCAACCATGAAAACTTTGAGTAGTTTTTCAACTTTTTCAGCAGCAAATTTAAAACGTTCTTAAAAATAATTATGTATAATTCAAATTATGTTGTATTCAAAGATCAAAAAAAATAATTAAAAAATAAAAAAAAATTACATTACATCTTTTGATTAATACAAGAATTAAAAAATAATGGATATATCTTCAAGTATCATAAATAATGAATGAGAAATTATAGAGAAAAAACAAAGTTAAGTATTAGGATTGTAAAATAGATAATTTACACACACACACACATATATATATATTGTATATATATATGTATATAAATATATATATATATATTGTATATATATATATAAATATATATATATATATATTGTATATATATATATATATATATATATATATATATATATATATACACAGTAGGAAACCAATTATCTGGAACGATCAGGACCATCGCTATTCCGGTTTTCCGAATTGCTACAAAAAGCCATTTTTTTTATTGTCAAACCCAACTAAAAAAAATTTTTTAGAAATAATCTTAAAAAGAAAAAACGATAAAGTAATACACTAATGATTATTTATAAAATGGTGGTAAGGTAAACCTCTTTTAAAAAAGAAAAAAAAATCCTAAAATCTTAAGAGGAAAAAAAAAAAAATTTTTTTTTAAATGTTGGGAAAATTTATCGAATTTTGTTCCGTTTTCTGGTTTCTTGATTTCCGGATAAGAGGTTCTGTACTGTATATATATACATTAGGGGTGCACAACCTGCGGCCCTTGAGAACTTCTAAGCACATTAAAGAAATTTTAAAAATTTCAAAACTTTTACTCGCACTTTTGAGTCATACTGTTTTGACATGATCAATTTTAACAGATACTGTGGAAATATATGTTAGATTAAATATATCAGTGAAAAGTGAAGTTAATGAAAAATGGAAAAAAAGATTTATAAAAAGAAGTGAATTAAATAGAAAAATGTACAGAAACTTTTTTTTTTTCATTCGGTATTATCTATAAAGGAATCATTTAACTGACTAACCTGAGCACTAACAGTCCTTTGAAATGTTTTGGTGTTTGAATCTTCATTGGAAACAGAAACATTGGATGGAGTCCAATAGCTATGCTCTGACATCATCTTCTTAAGCCAATTAACAGCCCATTGCCACTTATCTGGCGTTTGTAAAAGATAATCTTTTGCAACTGAGCACCTGAAAAATAAAATATTTAAGTCAGTAAAGAAAAACCTTTCCATAGCCTATTCAATGGAAAACTTTATCCTTCCCGGAGAAAAGAAAATTGATAAAAGAAAAGTTGTTTTAACTCTTGAACTATTAGGATAGACAAAAAGTATTTCATCTCATAACAGAGAATAGAAAATTTCTCTCAATTCTTTGGTCATTACCAGCTGGAAGCAGTTAGTTACAACTTAAGTGGCTTACATACAGCAAAAAATGGTTATGTCATTTAATCTGAAAATAATAGGAAAAAACTAACCAAATCATAATGCTCAGAAAACAGAATTAAAAGTACTGGAAAAAATAATATTTTTAAAAATGCAACCAATATTTTAAATTATTTAAAACTAACAATAACATACGTATTTTTAAAAGCTACTTATGATAAACGAAAGAAACACTGTCATAGAAATCATATTCTTTAAATATAGATAAATTAACATCCATAATGCAGAACATAAAAAAACAAAAAATGAATAGCTTAACACAAATTTGATGATGAAAATTTATTAAAAAAAATTACATCTATTACTATAACAATTTAAGATATTTAAAAATTCATCTTTTATGAACTACAATCGACAAATTCGTAGAAACAACACTGACCATATTATTGGCAGATATATGTTCAACTGACTACAAGACTTCTTTTTCTACCTTTAAAACTATTTGTAAAATATTATCTATTACAAAAAGCATTTAACGTAGCTAACTGATAAGTTAATGATTGAAGTAAACTGCTTTAAAAGATTCTGATAAAAACTTATTTATAAACATTCGTAACTTTAATTAAAAAACTTAAAAAAATCTGATAAAAACTTAATTATAATTATTCTTAACTTTTTAACAAAATGCTTACAAATGATTCGGATAAAAACTGATTTATAAACATTCTTAAATTTTTAATGAAATGCCTACATTCTCATAAAAACATTCCTAAGTTTTTAATAAAATACTGTGGTAAAAATTCAACTTTAGTTTTTAGTTAATGTATCTGATAGTTAAGTCGTTAATTTATAATTGTTATATTTGTAAAATTTTTGTACAACTTGCTGTTTAAAAATAAAAACAATTTCAACATTTATTTTTGTGAAAAGAAATGCCAAACACAGTAAATTTCAGACATGTTTCAAGTTTTACTAAAACAGGCTTACATGAAAAGAATCCTCAAAAACCTCAGAATCTCCTAAAAGTTTAGCTAAAGATAAATGCAAATAATTTAAATCAACTACACCAATACTCACAAACCTGTATAAAATTACATTCCATGGAATTAAAATGAATGTTAGCACATTCAATCAGTTAAGAAATTGTAAATGGTGAATCCAAAACTTACTTTAAAGAAAGACTAACAAGAAATTTCACTCCTTGGTATGACCTACGACTATCACTAGTTTCGTTGGCTCGAATAATAGCTATAAAAACATATACAAGCACATTGTAATTACAAAATTCAACAAAAAATAAATGTTCATGAATAAATTGTTCAAAAAATTACAACTTCTAGGATAATAAAAACAATTCAAGAAAATAATTAAACTACACTCAATAAAAATCACTAATAAATGTTCAGAAATTTTTTACAGCATATATATGCAGATCTCTAAAACCTTTAACTTTTGATAATAAATAAAAAATAATAGGCGCACTATTTTTACACCTCCAGAATTGTTTGAAAATGTACAAAATATCAGAAAATAATCGTGAACATCGAAAATTTTGATGCCCTTATTATGTTAAATTCAATTAATTAATCCTGAGGTTACGGTTTGACAGGGTTACGGTCTGGACAACCTAGAGAATAGATCGATTTCGATTCATGATTCCTGAGAATCGCCCATATATAAATATAATTAAGAAGCTTTGCATTTTAAAATTTAAAAGAATAAATAAAATAACAAACAAGCAAGAGATTTATTAGAATAGCAAAGAATTATAAAATATTATAATAAAAAATATTAAAAAAGGTACATTGAAAAAAGAATAGATTACTCCACATAAGTTTTATTGTGTTATTGGGATATGCTTTAAAATGCAGTATTACTACAATAAAAAAAAAGACATTCTTAATAGCTGTTATTACAAGACTATTACTAGTGTACTGAATTAGTTATAAAATTTCATTCAGTTCAACTTAGAAATATTAAGAGACAATAAAATATACAAAAAGGGAGGTTAGGAGTTTTTAATATAGTAAAACCTCTTTTTGTGCGGTCCTTTTTTATGCGATTTTGTTTTTGTGCGATTGGTTTTGTGTGATTTTATTTTTGTGAGTTTTTTTTATGCGGTATATGAATCTTAGCTGCGTTAGCACCAGTTTATGTTTACTATCAATGTACATATACATGTTGTGGACGAACTCTGATTACGTGACCTCCTTGACAACCATGTATCTGGACTTCGCAATGCTCTGTTCATTTATTTTAAACAATCTCGTGACAAGGCAGAGTCAGTTACGTACATATTGTCGCTCGACGCGAGAACAGTATATGCTTTGTATTCAGAGTTTTATACACGATTCACGTGATTAAGAATTCATTTTATAATGAGATTAAAGATAAATAAATTAGTTACTTTTGTTTCTATTTATATGTAGTTTTAATGATTTTTATTTTATTTTTAGACATAAGTACTCCCTTAAAATGAATAATTATAGCCAAAAGAAAGTAAAAAGGCAGACAATTCCACTATTTAATGTATAATTTGAAAACTTCTCCAGGTATATGTACAATGAAGAATTAAATACTTTTACAATTTCTTTAGGTCCAATTTAATTATTTCATTCAATTGAAAGCATTCTCTCATCTATTTCATAAATCATTGATGTATTTTCAAAGTATTTTCAAAGTATGTTCATTGATGTATTATTTATGCGGTCCCTATCAACCGCATAAAAAAAGATTTAGGTAGTATATCGTACAAACTTGTTTATTACATGTAAGAATTGATGAAATTTTCTTTTTTTTTTTTTTTTTTTTTTTTTGTGTGTGTGCGATTTCTTTTATGCGGTCCCTATCCACTGCACAAAAAAAGGTTTTATTGTACTTTAAAGAGTCAAAGTAATGATAGAATAAGTTTTGTAAATTACTAAATTTATTTATTGACTTTAAAGAGTAAATATTTTCCTACCTAGCATTCCATCAAAGAAAGGAAGGCTTTCAGTACACATTCCATCAATCACTAATTGTACACGATTTAACTGCAAGGAATCTTCTACAGCCTAAAATATGTAAAAAAATGGTATTTTTAAAAAACGAACACTTAAAAGAAAATAAATACAAATCATGTAAGTTATGAATTAATGGATATGGAATAAACACATTAACATAGCAAAGATTTACTGTATTAAAAAAAATGGTATTAAAAAGATTCTAAATAATAATTGATAAAATAGATTATAATTTTAGAAAATCAATTTTTAAAATTCAATGTTGTTTAATTAAGGAAATTTTTCAGAATTTTGAATTATTTCATTGACTAGCTGGAATAAAACAAACTGTTCTTATTTTTTTCACCAATAGTTACCTAAACCTTTAATAAATAAAAGTAGCAACATACAACTAAATAAATAGTATAAGAGTGGAATAATTTTAAACAAACAATTAAAAACGATAAGTTTAATACTCACTAATATTTCTAATAACAGAAACGACAGATTTTTCAATTCGTTGGATGGTACAGATGAATACTGAAGCTAATAAAAATACAAAAATAGATAAGTTAATTTATTCACAATTGTTTTCAAATTTGGTTCAAAATTAAATTTGAAATTCCATACAGACATATCTTGGAAATTTCATACTCACCATAATTTGACGAATAACGGAAATAGAGAAAACTTCATTACAAAATGAGCACTGCACTAGCATATCAGTAAAAACAGATATAGATCCAGAAACTTCTCTGCAAGCACTCACAACCTATTAAAGAGCATTTTTACAGAATAAATTTTTCTTCTAAATAAATAATATAATAAAACTATGATTAAGAATAACTTAAACAGAAAAAGTTAAAATTGTCAAAGAAAACTTAGAATGCATTTGTTACTTATGTTGAAAATTGGATGCTGATAAGACTGTTTTTTAACAGTATTGTAAGATTTTACAATGAGTACAAATGTAGAGAATCTTCTGACAAATATATAATAATTCAGATATATATACAAATTATGACAATATGTGTACTAATTTTGGAAATATTATTTTTAATAATTTTAAGCAAGATAAAATTCTTTATTTTTCTATATTATTCTATATTTTTCAGTTTACATATGACACACTCAAATAACACAGACGAAAGAAAAGTAAAAGTTCACCTTGTTGAATTAATTATTCAATGACCCATATCTCATCATATCATATATAAAAATGGTTATAAAAGTAATGCCCTAGATGGCATTACTTTTATAATCATTTTTAAAAGGTTGTTTTTTTTTTTTTCAGTTTTTGTTATTTTCAATCTGTATTTATAATTTTACAGATAAAATGCTTAACAAAAACTTACAAATTCATAGATGTAGAAAAAAACATTTAGATTAAATTTTAATAAAAAAGTGAAAATATATGTCTGTCATGACTAACTGTGGGAAGCTAAATTTCCAGTTTTGAAATTGCTCGTGTATTATGCGGATAGAGTTAAATAGGATCAAAATACTCATATCAAAAAAAATTACTTGAATATATTTTGAGATAATAATTAGTTTGTAAAACAGAAACAAGTAGAAGAACTTTCTACTTGTACCTTTGAAGTACCAGCAAAAAGTTCATTTAAAAATTAGAAGCTTTTATTAAACTTATTAGCTAAGATAATCTATATTCCATATTGTTTGAACAAATTTTGTATTTTCATAAATGTTAATGTTTCATAAATGCTCGTAATGTAAAATGATGTGCTTTGACAAATATTTTTGAAGATTTTTAATTTATTTAATTTTAATTAATATTGAAGCAATACTTTGTGAACTAAGCTGCAACCCTCAGTTCACAAGTATTACACCAAGCAAAATAAAAATATGTCATTAAAAGTTTTAAAGACATTGTTGAAAAACATGCAAAGAAAGCTATAAATAATAGTAAAAGTCACTAAAATATTTCATACGTAAGTTGCAAGCAAAAGTGAACATAAATCTTAAAAATTATAATTGCATTTCTTCAATTAAAAAACTACAAAAGCATTATTACCTCCTGTAAGTATCTTGGTGAACCAGGACCATATAAAGCATCAGCAATTTCTTTTGGCATAGAAAGAAATGTTTCGCTAGCGGACCAAATAGAAGTGCGTTCGGAGAAATCTTCCACTTCTAAAATTTAAAAAGTATTATTAAGATCCTTTAACTTTTAAAAAACCTTTAGTTCTAAATTGGATATTAGGAAAAATTATAGAATTACCAGTTGTTCTGTGAGGCGTTAAATCGCAACTTAATGTTAAAAATGCCATTGTTATATGCAGAGATCCAAATTCCTGTGTTTGTAAGGGTGTCCATCTCCTTGGGAAGGTTTCCTAAAAATTAAATAAAATGTTTACATTAATATGACAAACTGAGAACTTTTTATCGTAATACTTTTTATTATTTTAACTTGAGTCAATAAACAATAGACCAAACAATTGAAGCTAACTGAGAATGGAAAATCCCATTTGCATTAAATATTTGTCAGTGAGGAGTTTTTATCAAAAAATAAGGAAAATAAAACTTATATCCTAATTTGAAAAGAATAAGAACAATTATAAACATATTTTATAACTTATTTATTAAATTTAAATCTTTAATTTTTTGTTAAAAAATCATTTTAAAAAATCAAAATAATCAAATAATAAATCCAATATTTATAACATTATAAATAAACTATCATCCTAATATGCTTTTTTTTAATGCTTTTTCAAGAACTAATTTTAAAACAAAGAAATATTTAAGTTATAGAAAAACCTAAAATAATAACATTCTATCAAATATACATCAGCATGAATTTCCTATAGACTTGTCAAAAGAAAATAAATTATAAATAAAAATACAAACTTCAAATTTCAAATAAAAGAAATTGGGAATAATATGGGAGACATTTCTTTAAAAAGTTAGTTTGATTTAAATTTTTAACTAAATTTATATCATTTATTGATAAAGAAAAAAAAATATTTACCAAACTTTGCATATTTGCAGATGCAGGTCCTAACAGAAAAGTAAGAAGTCTTTGGAAAGCATTATTCTGGATTAGATGACTGCATGTTTTGTGACCCTATTAAATTCAAAAATAAATCAATAACAAAGCAAAAGGAAACAATTTAATAAGCAAACCAAAATTGCATTATTAGATCGTTCAACATATTCGCTTTAGAAGCAATATCTAAGGGTTCATAATAATAGCACTATAACATAATTTAGTTTCACCCACAGTTTTTAGTGGATTTTTTGTGTGATTCAAAAAACAAGCAAGATCAATGAGTTATAAATTATAGAAAACTTTCACAATATTTCAGAAGATTTTCCGTTGTTTAAGAAATTCTACACGACTCCCAATCAAAACAAACTAGGTATAAATTTGTAAAACTTATTACACTTCCATAGTTGTTACAGTCCCATGAAATCTAAGAATTAGCAGATAAAAAATCGATTAGGATATTCATTCCATACATGTAAATTCTCTGAAATTCTTTTTTATTTTTTTTTCCTTCACATTTTGACACTTATTTAAAATGCAAAAATTTGTCTCTAACAACAAAAACAAAAAAATCAGTGTTAAAACAAGATAGTTTACAAATTTAAAAATGAACAAGCAATAAGGAGTAACAAAACAGTTTAGAAATTTGACTTATCATAGCTTTTACAAGTTTTCCATCTGAACTTAAAGTTCCAGAAAATATACAGATGCTGGTATACCACCTTGATTTTTCCAAAATCCAATCCAAATGAAAATAATCTATTCCTAGTTGTTCTGTAGATATACATGAAGACTATTTTAAAAAAAACAATCAATCTTAAATCTGTCTACTGATTGGCAAAAAGTTATGAGCTAAGATAAGTAGTTACTGATTCTAATGAAACGAAGATCAGTGCAAAGATGATATTTTATCACAAGTAAATAATAATCATCTTTAATTTTTCAAAACATTAATTATATTAAAAAACTTGCAAAAAAAATAATAATTTTTGTAAAACTAAAGGATAAAATATCAAAACTGATTTAATGCCGGGGAAAAATAGATTGAGACAAACTCTTGACGCCTAAGAAACAAGGAAATTGAATATTTTTACTAAATAAATGAGAATAAAAAATAGACAAAAGAAGAAGTGTAAGACATCAGAAAAGTTGACAAGAATAGTTGTAAGGGAAAACTCTAAAGCATATGAAATTTTCCACACACAAAAAAAAAAAGGCAAAGTTAGGAAATTTACAGAATATGTTGAAGGGGTGGAAGGAATTCTACATAAATTGTAAGTAGTGAGGGGAAAAAATAGATAGCCAGTGGGAGAAAAAAGCAGGTAAAAATTTAATAAAACTGAATTCATAAACAAGGTATGTTTAGTGAAACCAATCTAAGATAAATTAGTTAAATAGGTCATGTTCAGAGTTAGATAAAATGAAAAACTTTCTGTGAACACAAAATATCAATTCAAAAACTTTCTGAATGCATTGATTAACTTCTGTAACTAGTTTCAACTAGAGATGTCCAATATTTTCTGGAACAGGTATTTGGAACCTGTTATTTAATCATACCTGTTATAAAAATAACAGGTTACTTCCAAAGGGCTGTTCCAAAATACTAGGCAAAAATTTTAATTCAATTATCTTGGCAAAAATTTATTTTTCTACTCTTATTAAAATGTTAAACTGTTTTTTTTTTTTTTTTTTTTGGCAATCTTTGTACAGTTTATAATAAGAAAAAAAAATCACGTTTTATTTATTATTACAGGGCCGTAGCCAGACATTACGAGGGTCTATACAAGTTTTGTATTTCTAGTGTTATAATTTTTTTAGAGCTGTTTTAAATCTAATAATTTAACTAGTAACTTTGCTAAAATCAAATGAATTATTCTAAAAATGTTTATATATAGCTTATTTTCTCTAGTTCAATAGTTAATATTTCTATATATAGGTAGTTATATATATATATATATATATATATTTTTTTTTTTTTTTTTTTCCTTTCATATTGCGTGGTGTCACTAGAACTGCATTTAAAAACCATGTCTAGTCAGTCTTGTATAGGTTTGTAAAAAAATTCTACGATAATATTTATAACAAATACCTCCTATGAAACGTGAGCCACTCTATGAAGTTAATTTTAAATAATTATTTATTATTGTTTGTTATTTATAATAAGAAGAAAACTAAAATTCAAGCTATGTAAATTTTACGTCATTTTAACTGTGTAATTTTAAAATGCAAAATTTGAACATTATTGATCAAATCGTTTCTAAGTTAAAAAATTTCAAAAAGACATACATGACTTCATTCGAATTTTGCATTGTGTCATTTAAAATTACATAGTTTAAAATGATACATGAGTTAATGTGCATTGGTATTCAAAATTGTTTCAACCATTATTAAACAAATTAGTATAAATTAAGAAATAATTTCAAAAAGATTACATTGTATTTCTCTTAGTTAAACAAATTTTATAATAATGAATAAAAATTTTTTAAATTCGTTTAAATATTTTTTTTTTTTTTTTTTGCATGGAATACGTAAAAAGTAAAATTAACAAGCCTAAATAGAATTAAAAGGAAAAACAAATAACCCAAATTCATCGAACAAACTATCGTTTTAGTCAAAGAATGTGTCTTATTATATAGCACTTAAAACGTGAAAATCCGATCAATAGAACAAAATTTTTTCAGCAGTCTTTTATTCCCCTCCCTGTAAGTGTAAACATGATATTTCTAAACTTAAAAGCAATTTATAGACTTTAAAAAACTGTTTACTTGTATCAGCAAGAATTAAAAACTTCTCGCGTGAGTAGCATACGTTGTAGTTCATTTATGTCCCACTAGAACTGCACAATGGGCTATTGGCGACTGTTTGGGAAGCATCCCTGAGGATTATCCGAAGACATGCCATCACAATTTTGATCCTCTGCAGAGGGGACGGCACCCCCGCTTTGGTAGCCCGACGAACTGCACGCGAATTCGAGCACTTTATGATAGAACAGTTTAACGAGGACCCATACCGCACACCCTCGGTCCCTACGCAGACTGATCCAAGTGGTCACCCACCCACACACTGACGGCAGCCAGTGATGCTTGACTTCGGTGATCTGATGATCTTAACAATCAGTCCACGGCGGGACATGAGTAGCATACGATAAGTCTTGTAACGTATATGTGAAATCATGGTAAGTCTTAATTTCTGTGTTTTCATAGTCTAAAAAATAAAAGAGCTGTAATAGAATTTAGTCATAAAATTTAGTTCCAATAAAACTAAATGTCGTTCTATAAACTTACATTTAAATACTAATTCCAATCGTAAATTAATAATAGTACTTAAATTTCGCTTCGTTAAAATTATTTTGCGTCCGAAGTAAATTATTAAATGCCTTTTTTTTTTATTTCACTAAGAAAATTATTATTCTGCAATTATATTGTTAAAATACATTTAGAGTGTCTTAAATTTCTTAATAAGAAATAGCCTTTCTAAAGTTTAAATAAAATAAAAAATAAAAAAAAATGAAAATTATTGATAGTCCACTGCTTATATTTATACATATATTATATTTATACATATACATATATTATATTTATATATATACATATATTATATTTATACATACATATATTTATACATATATATATTTATACATAAAAAAAAAGACGAAATATAGTTTTTTCACCGAGCCTAAACAATAGAGAATAAAACAAAAATTTATATGTAACTGCTTTCTTTTAGTTAAAAAAAATAAATAGAAAAAAACTTTGCGATATTTTCTTACTCTTAAAAAGAAAAAATACTTTTCCTAACAACTTTGTCAAATTAATAGAAAAAATATGTATCTGCTATAAAAATACTCTGCCATTCTAAGTTATCTTTCAAATATAAAAAAGTGGACTTTTTTCCTTAGACTTGTTATTTTGGAACAGGTACTTGGAACAGGTATTTTTTTGTATTGTAACAGCTGGAACCTGTTATTTGAAAATACCTGTTATTGCCCATCACTAGTTTCAACCCTTTCAATACCTCATTTTGGCGAAATTGTTAGGAAATCAAGGATATATATATATATAATGTTTCATTTCTGTAGAACATTTCTTTTGATTCATACCCCAACAAAGAGTTGGGTAAAAAACCAAAAAAGATGAAAATAAAAATCCAAAAATGTTATGTGTAAAAACACTTTTTAATACCAGAAGTTTGAGCAAGAAAAAAGTTTGTGTTGGAGGCATTTATCCGTAGAATGTTATTAACGTTTTAATAAAACTATCAAGGCAAGATTTTATTCATTTATTTAAATTGTGTTAATATGAATCTCAATGCATAAATCAAGCGAATACGAATCTCGATGTTTGACTTTAAGATCCTGTAAATAGGAATCTGGATGTTTCATTTTAAAATCGTATGAATGCAAATTCCGATATACAATTTTAAGTCACTTGGACATGAAGCATAAAAGTGGCTTTTAAATCGTGTGTATGCAAAACACGATATTTGATATAAAATCGTAAAAATACAAAACACGATGTACAATCCTAAATTGCGTAAATAGGAATCGCGATATGTGATTTTCAATGATGTGAATGTAATTTTAAAAAAACTTTGGATTGCTAGGAAAAAGCGTGAAAATCAATATTTGTTTTCTTCTTAAGTAATAGTTAAAAACTTTTTGCGTATGTGATTCATATGTTCGTGTATAATTATTATACTGACCTGGTCATGTTTATATCTTTAAAAATCATAGAACAATAAACAAGCAATAAGTACATAGAAAAATATAAATACTCACCAATTGAGCATAAGTACTGAGTAACCAAAAGTATTGGCTACAGCTTTTACAATTATCTGGCACATCATGGGACAGCATGTCTAGAAGATGGACAATAATACTTTGCAAGTTTGGAGAAGTCTGTAATCAATTTCAAAGGAAATATTTTTAAGTAAGGAATAAAACTATACAATGATTGAAAGAATTTCTGTAATTTCAAATCAAAACAAAGAACATTTTTAGCACTTTAAGATACCAATTAAAAATAATTAGAAGCACAAAATGATAAATTCTTCAGCTGCTGAGAATGAGTGAAGCTTCTCTTATTGAACAACAGTAAGTGGCAGAAATTAAAAATGTTTGATATAAATAAAAAACATTTTCACTAACTCTCTAAGTTTAACAATAATAAACACTTTAAATAACATTAACTAATTTTAAAAAAATTACATAGAAAAATACTATTAACATAATATACCTGCAATGATGATATTTTGAGCATAAATGCATCTTAGCATATGATATTGAGATGGTTATATTGATTTGTTTACTTTGCCCTAAACATTAATATATATATGACACCAAAAGGTTGCAATTTTTTTACAAGAATATTAAAGAGCATTTGGTTGATAAACTTTTAATTTACAAACTTGCTTCAGAGCCTTGCTATTACCTAAAATCCTGCTGCACAGTAAATAATTCTTTGTTCAATTTAGGAGAATTATAATTTTAAATAAATCTTTTTTTTAAATACTAAAATTTTAAAAACCAAAGCATAAAAAAAAATTTCATACACATATAAAAAATTTATGGTAAAAAGTACTTACTTACTTAAAGTTATCAATATTGGTAATTGACATTTGGAAATCTACGTTATTAGAATAATTGAAAAATGCATTCATTTTAACTAATAGTTGACAATGAAAATTAATACAATTTCACACGATTATGTTTTAATACTCTCTTTTCAAAATGAACTAATCAAAAATTTTATTTAAATATTTAAAAATAAAATTCCTCAGTAATGAACAGAAAAAGTGCAATGACACAGAATCTTGTTTTCAGCTGTAAGAAGTTTACGATTAAAGTAGATTTGCAGATAAATGGAATATAAATTTTAAAAAGACTAAAAATAACAAGCTATTTAATTAACTGAGTAAACACAAGCAATTTATTTTGCAAATACCACAAAATTATATCTTAATGATTCATAACATTGAGAATTGGTAAGGGAAAAAGATTATACTGAAATAGATAAAAAAATAGAAGCAAAAGTTAAATTTACACATTCAATAATACAGAAAGTTGGTTGATTCTATAAATTGCATGTTCTGTGACAAATATTTTTCATGTTATATACCAATTATAACTAGCAGATAAATTTTTACCTAGCAGAATGATTCTTATTGTTGTAAAAGAGTAATTTGATGTATACTAACAATTAGTAAGCATTAAATGTAATCAAACTGAATTTCATACACAACTAAATAGTAGACTTTTAACTTACCACTTCGCCATCATGACGAAGAAAGTTTGTAATACCCTTTTCTAAAATCCTAGCAAAAACTTGCCTCACTTCTCTACATGGACAGTCTAATAAAAAAGGCCTGGAAAAAAAAGTAACTAAGTAACTCAATGTACATTATTAAATAAAACATTGCATTTTAGAGACCATTACCAAAAATGGAAAATATTTTCCCTCGAAAAGTGTAAATGCTTTTGGAAAAAAATTTTAATTCATTAATCATCGATAGTTTTTAACATTTAAAACATTTAACTGAATTGGAAAACAAAATAAACATAAACTAAATAATCTAAATCTTTCAGGAAAAGAAATTCCAAACCATTGTTTCGCTATGCATGCCTTTTTTTTTTGGGAGGGAGGTCAAAAAAAAAATTTTTTTTTCAAATAGCTGCCAACTTGGTAAGAACAAAAACAGAAACACAAAGCATGAGAACACAAGGGATGATTGTGACAGGAAGTTAAAAATTCTGAAGCTTTTAAGAGCAAAAATTCAATAACAAGATATCAATTTATATACCATACATGTTCATATTTAACATAATTTTTTGAACTAACATTTGTAATTAAAGTACCTACTAATGAAAAATATTATACCTTTAAAGTAACTAATTTAAGAAAAAAATTCAATTTTTACACGAATCGTGATATTGTATTTTAAAATTGCATGAAAACAAATTGCGATATTGAATTTTAAAGCAAGTAAATACCAATCACGATGAATAATTTTTAGATCGCGGGAATACAAATTGCAATGCATAGTTTTTAAATCAGGTAAAAACGAAAATTTATGTTTTATTTTAATATTGCATGAATAAGAATTGCAATATTAACAGATTCTGGTGCAGTTCAAAATATTAAAGAAGAACCACACGTATGTAAATGTCTTGTTGACCGGAATTAGCAAAAGCTTAAAAATTTTAAGTTTTTAATTTGCGAAAATCTGCGAACCAATGGTCTTGAGATATGCCGAAATCTGAGATATTCACGAAAAAATCACATGCCCTGCTCCTAGTTTTTAGACCCGGAAGAATGATACAAAAAATTTTGATAAATGAAAAAAAATTAACTTATTTCTTTTATGTGTACAGCTCGATACAAAACTGACAGTTAGATACAAAACTTACTTCTTTTAACTTTTGATCAATAAAATTCGTTATTGGAAACTCTCACATGATGAAAAAAATCACATGAATACGAATTGTGAAGTTTGATTTCTTTTTGGAATATTTATCCGGATCTGAAGTTTTTTAAATACGCGTAAATACAAATCACAATGAGTGACTTTTAAATTGCGGAAATATGAACCATGATGTTTGATTTTAAAATAGTGAGAAGAAATGCGATATTGGATTTTTAAATCACGATTTGAGGTTTATGAATCATTCAAATCATATTATATAATCATAATCATATTAATTAAGAAAGAAACATAACTTTGAATGAAAATACCATATTTCTTTAATTCTTTCGCACCTAACGGGACGCATACGTCCCAAGCAAATTTCAAAAAAATCTTTTGGGACAGAAACGCTTCTCAGTCTAATGGGAGACTTTCCCACCAGTCCTGCCAATATTTTTGAAAGTATTTTTATGCACAGAACATAGATGGCACTACCGTACATAATGCTACCCTACTCATAGTTTATGCTACAAAAATTGTTCTGTTGTATAAAAAAAAAAACTCGTCGCGAAAGGGTTAAAGGCAAAATGTAAAACAACTTAAGATAGAACTTAAACAAAGTCTATAATCAAGAAGACAAAAATTTTGCTATTTTACTTTTCATACTTTTTAACAGAAGTTTTGAAAAAATTTACTTTTTTAAAGCAGTTTTTCAAAAGCTTTTTTGCTATATGAAACTTTATTTTTAAAAAGGATAATTTTTAAAACACTTTATTAAAACTTGAAGTGGAGAAAAAAAAACGAAAAGTAAAACAGAATGTCTGTGTCACATATCTTTTACATTGCCAAATATTAACTTTTAAAACCTACATGATTATACATTTTGTAGTGTGCAAAATATACATCAAGTTTCCAGAAGCTACTTAAACTTCAGGAATATTATTTAATTGCAGTTACTTGAATGCTATTCAGTGCACAGAATAAATATGTAAAAAATAAATAAAAACTAGTATACTAACAAATTTACTTTAAATACTTACTTTAAATAGCTCAAACCAGCATCTGAGCTGAAAAATTCAATAAACCAAAAAGATGATTCTTGGCAATGAGTCATAACTTTTTCAATAAAATCTACCATATCATTCATAGTATCACTGAAATGAGAAAAAAGTTTAAAATAAAATAAAGTCTAACTATCATACTAAAAATATCTACAAAGAATGAACAATGCAAGATATTGGTTAAACTACAAATAACTTGCCATGCCATTATTAATGGCATTGCATATTTTCCCGCTTTTTAATTTTACTTATTTCATAAATTTATATTCATACTTAATCATTCCTAATCCTTTTTTAAATAAATCAATTAATTTTAATTCAATCTGAGACAATGATCGAATTAAAAATTCATTTTTTTTTATAACAGCTTTGTTTCAATGCAAGTGTACTATTATTCAATGTCACAACAATTAATTATTATTCAATGTCACGCCAACTAAATATCAAAAATCTATTTTTAATCTTACTTTCTTCAACCTTTCGAATAGTAGCATACACATTACTAGGTTTACTTTTTTTAAACAAACTACTTGTAGTTTATTTTTTATGACAAATTATTTCAAATTTAACGTTAGATATCATGGAATAGGCTCAATTAGTATGACTTTTGGCAGTGTTCATTTTCAATAAAGTGCCAGAAAAGAAACTCTCTCTGTGTTCCGAAGCAGAAGCATTAGTTATCACTTCTTACTTTATCTTAATCTTCAGATCTATTAGGTTATGAAAAAAAAATTTTAAAGCTTTTTGTGACCTATTTCAAACAGCCATTTTCTAAAAATATATTACTGTTAATGATTATTCTAATCCCCCAATACTAAACTTTAAACTATTTCCTACTTATAACATAAGCTGCACATACTTAATTCATACTTAAATTTTACTTTGTCATTTACAAGATTAAAAGATGTAAGCATACCTAGTACGCTTCTTGTAACGCAAGTAAGTGTTCAAAAGGAAATTTATACTAAGTGGCATCAGGCTATTCACGGCATAATATGGAAAGTTGGGAGCATTCACAAGATCCTAAAAGACATGAAACAATGAAACATTCTTACTTCAGTCATAGAATAAAATATTTGAAATTCAATTACAATTTTAACAAAAATAATAAAACATAACACATCTAAGCGCTTAAAGCCTTAAAAAATTTGTAAATAGGACTTTTAGTAAATTTTAAAAGCTTCCATATATTTCATAGTTGGAATAGTAAGAAAAAAATAGGAAAATTTATGGTAGTTAGTATTCCTATATTCACATTAATAAAAATTGTTCACTTCATTTATTTATTAAAAAAAATAAAAATGAAGAACTTACAACATTTGCAAAGAGCAGCTTGCGTATAAATAGGAAGTAGGAATCATTATAAATATCACAATTGTGCATAAAGCGTAAATTTTCGTCTTGGACAACTTGTTGTATCCGAGCTGGCATTTTTTCTAAAAATAGTCCATGTCTTTCACCTCTGTCAACCAGCTGAGTCAACTGACTCAAACTATCTCTTTGTCTTTGTGGACTGTTGTGCTGCAATGGTAGTTGCTTCTTAGGTGTTCTAAAATTATTTCATAAATTTATATGTATATTTCATAAATGTATAATCATACATGCATACAGATTTAGATAAAATGAAAAACTTTTCAAAATCTCATTTAAAATAAACTTTCTCTATACAACTGATTAGCTCTTACAAGTTTCAACCCCGTCATAGCCACGTAATTTTGACAAAATTTTAAAATTAAGATTTTGTTTAAAACATGGTTTATTTTTTCCATAACTCTATATTGATTATTATACATACCAGCATGCCTGAAAGTCTAATGCAATTACATAATCATGAGAAATCTGTGCAAAGCAGAGAAAGAAAATCCCATTTCAATTTCTGTCAGATTGAACTGTGCGTCAGGATAGGGGATTTTTACCTTTTATTTTTTTAAAGAGTAATAGTAACAAATTATCCCTGATGATGAAAAATATTAGATGCAGGGTCAAAATAGGAGAGCTTTGACTATTTTTTTTTATTGAGAGATACTAAAAAAATTTCTGCAATGATGAAAAATATTGTCTGTGGGGTAAAGTGGGAGAGTATTAACCATGTTTTATTCTAATGAGTAAAAGTAAGATTTAACCTTTTTTTAATAAAGAGTAATACAAAAAAATTTCCAGCAATTATTAAAATATTGACTGCAGGGTAAAATATGGGAGTTTTTACCCTTTTTCTGTTTATAATGTTAATAATAAAAAATTTCCACATCGGTGACAAATTTCCCACGAACTCATCTGCGCCTCTGTATATTATACATATCTTCATATTTTTAAAAGGAAAAAAATTATGTATAAAATACGTAATGGCAACTCGCTATTAAAATCATAACTACTTCAAGAAAACTTGATTTAAAAAAAGCAGCTGATTTTGTAACCCAACATATTTACACACACACAAAAAAAAAAAAGGTTTCAAAGTTAAACTTTAAAGTACACTAAAAGCTAAATTAATTACTATGTTTATATTTTACTCTATCTTAACTAACATTTGACACAATACTTAATTAAGCAAAAGCTACATTTTCTTAATTTGCAGAAGGAAGGGTCTTAAAATATTGATAATTATTGTCCTGATAAATAAAATTTGAAATTAAAGATTTAAAATCTTTAATTTTAATTTATTGCTGATAAACAAAGTCTAAACAAGTTTTTTTTTAAATTAACAATAATACCTTCTCTTTGCTCTATGGTTGATCTTAAAACTTCAAGGGTTTTTCTGCCATCTATTAAAAATAGGTTTACCTCATTGAATGATTGAAAGAGATTTTACCTCATTGGTCATTGACATTGAATGTAAAAGAACATTCAATATCTTTTAATTCATTAGCAGTTTTTACTTGAATTCTTTACCGCAAGTTTGACCCCATAATTTTCTGGAAAAAGGCAACCCATACTGTAGTTTTGCTCATTTTGTTTGTGAAGGGTACATTGATAAGAAAGGAAATTCTGAGTATTTACACAAGAAAAAGCAGGATTTCTTCCATTTTTAAAACATATCTTTTTAATTTGATGAAAACAGTGATGATGTTTTAAAGGGTGATTTCAATATGTTAAGATACTGTGATATTTCTTTTCTTAGAGCATTTATTCAAAAACGCAGCTAATAAACCAGTCATTTTATACGAAATAGTCACTGTACAGGCAGACAAGTATAAAGTGACAAAAAATTATCATTCCAACTTTGAAGAGTAATAACACAAAGCTTTTTTTCTACATAAAATAAGATATGATAGAGACACTAAATAACATCAACCACTGAAACTTGATTAATTTTCACTGGAAATACACATTAAAATAAAATTCATAATATTAAACCTCATAATCTTATAATTTATAATTATGCTTTTTCATTGTCTTATTATACTTAAAGCTAATGAAAAGTAATTCTGAATATACAATTTGAGTTATCAGAATGTAAATTCGACATAAATTTCAAAATGATTAAGAAATATGTACCGTAATTTCGCGGAGAAACGCCGTCCTGGTATACACGCCGCGCCCTGAAAAATTGGCTAAAAAATAAAACAATTTCGCCAGACACGCCGCACCATCGTACACGCCTTACCGAATTTTACTATACCAAAGCAAGTATTGATTACAGACTTAAAACATGTTCTATATACGCATATATATATATCAGTGTTTTCACTACAGCGCGAGAGCGCGAGAATCTCGCATATTTGTTTCTTTCCTCGCATTAAAAAATTATTAACGCGAGAAGTCTGCGCACCCTATTAATAAATTTCAAAATGCGTGAACCTCGCGAATTTTGGAAAAAATTTCGTCTTCCGCATTTCTAATGAAATCCGCTTCGTTTTTCTTCTTTGATCTTTCATTATTTTCAATATCGGTCCTTGTTATCTAGCTTCTCTATTTACCAGTATTGTTCAGAACCAGAACACACCCCCCCTCAAACCCCTTTCAGAACACATTTTTCTGCAACCACGTGTTCACTTTAGGTAAGGTTTCTTCATGTAAAACGTTTAAATTTTTTGTGCCTGAATGTAAGATGGACAAATACATTGTTAAGACAAATGTAGAAACGGTAAAAAGGAAACAAATACGGATATTTAATGGATATGGATCAAATACTAGCATGAAGTATGAACTTGGAAGTAACTTCAACTTACTTTATACGATTTTATAGCAGAAATAATTTAAAAGCCTATGCTGACTGATGTAGAGGATAGGAAAGTGTGTGCACAATGCTACAAATTTAATTAGTGTTTTCGAATAATTCAGCATCTCTTTCAAGGTAATATATCACCCAAAACCGGATTAAGACAAAATATCATAACAGATTGACTGATGAGCATTTGAGCAACCTAATGAGAATAGCTGATGAAAAAGTAGATATAGAACATTTTCCATATGATGATGCAGCAAAAATATTTAGTGATTTAAAAATTAGATGTTAAAAATGTTTTATAATTAAAGAAATATTTTTTTTTCCAAGTCTATTCGTGTTTTTATTTTATTTATTACTTTTTTTTTTCTTTTTTTTAAAGAAATTTAACGGAATTATTTGAAATCTCACCGTTTTTGAGAAAGGGTGAGAAACTCTCACCCATTTTTTTTCTGTAATGAAAACACTGTTTATATATATATATATATATATATATATATATATATATATATATATATATATATATATACAGAGCTCATTCTAGGCAAGGTAATCAGGGTGCAGCACCTTGTTGCCCTTTTAGTCAAAAGAATCCACCCTGTTGCCCCTGAAGTAAATAAGTGCCCTGATATAATAGACTCCATAACCTTTTTGCCCTTTCTTTCCTCAACCCTTTCTTTGTTTTTTCCTTAAACTCTACTATGGATTTCTTAAACTTTGGTTAATTTCAATTCTTTTTATTTAGTTTGCCATTGCTGTCAATACATAGATTTATATGGGAAAGGAAAAATAGCCATCACACCCCTTGTTGCACTTGTCTTTGAAAGTTTGCAGTTACTTCCACTATCATTAAATCATAACTACAGACACTTAAAAACATACATTTATTATTTTATTAATATATGCATGCATTTTAAATAAATCACTAAGCTAATTAGCCCATTAACTCAATATATATGTTAATTTATTAATAAAAATAAGTAATTAATATGATTGCTTTGCTCCTTAAGTTATTCTTTTACTAATTGACAATGTTCTTTAATAAAACCTTCAAAGCTCATAGAAATTATTGCCTTTTTAGAATAATAATGCCCTTTTTTTAAACTTTCGCACCCTGCCCTTTTTTCTGCCTAGAATGAGCTCTGATATATATATATATATATATATATATATATATATATATATATATATATATATATATATATATATATATATATATATATATATGCTTAAATAAGAAACCAATAAAAGGATATTAAATATACAAAAAAGTAACCTAAGTAAATATTAAGCATTTTCTAATTTTAATTTGAAGTAACCATTAAAATATGAATTAAATAATCAATGTAACAAAAAGCATTAAAATAAGTATTAAAAATGTTTAAAAATAAAACGATCTTACTTTTAAATCAGCATTAAATGATAAATCCAAACAAATTTTGTGCAAAGAAAAACTAAAATTTATTCAGATATCACATATAATATCCAGATATCAAATATAAACACATATAAATCCAGCGGTTAAAAACCTTCAAAATCTGAGCTCTCTGTATCGGAGCAAAATAAGTTTATTAGTTCATTTTTTATTTCCAGCTCATCCCCGTCACTGACACTTTCCTCACTTTCGGTTTCAGTTCCACCGGATATTAGTTCGGATTTCTTGAAACCGTTTATTACGGTTTCTTTTTTCACAGCTTTCCACGCTTGGACACCCATGCAGCGACCTCATCATAACTTGCCCGCTGCATGTGTCCAGATTTTGTGTAGGAGTGGATGCCGCGCTCCATCCAGTTTTCCCACAGCCGCCTCACTTCTTGTTTGAAAACCCCGTTGACAGTGAGGTCAAGAGGTTGCAGTACCTTCGTTAGGCCGCCGGGGATAATAGCAAGTTCGGTGGACAAGGTTTTTTTGCACAAATCGTTGATAGAGTCCACTTTATAGGAGCGCAGAGAGTCGAGGATTAATAATCCGCGTGGCTGGAAAAAAGCACCTTTTCTCCTCTGATACACCAACTCCAGCCACTGCAGCATCATATCCTCGCACACCCACCCCTTTTCGTTGGCTCTAATTATCAAGTCTTGAGGAAAGTTACCTTTCGGTATCGTTTTCCTTTTGAAAATCAGCAACGGGGGAAGCTTCTCCCCCGTTGCGGAGCATCCAAATACACAGGTGAAAGACATTTTTTCGTGGCCAGAGGTCACTATGGCCACGGATTTTGTTCCTGTTTCTTCAACAGTCCTGTTTGGAGGGCAGTCATATTAATCATTTGTCCGTGATTAAGTCCACACTTTTCGATACAATACTTAAAAAAGAAGTCTTCTTTTCAATCCAATCAGTAGGCAATCATTGACCTACTGTAGTTTTTTGCCTCACAGACAAGTTTTTCCTCTTCATGAATTGGAAGAACCAATTCGGGCTTCCTTTAAAATCAGGAATTCCCATCTGGGAAGCAATTAATTTCGCTTGCATGCGAATTCGATCTCTGCTCTTTTACCCATGCTGCCAGGTTATCCTCCAGCACTGGCCACCCAACAGTGCCATTGCGCCGAGCACGCTTAGTCTTGGGCAGTGTAGACAAGACACCCTTTTCAGACCTCCACCTTCGGATACACCGTTCATCAACATCAAATTCTCGAGCAGCAGCCCGATTTCCAATTTCTTCAGCTCCTTTAATAGCTGAAAGCTTAAATGCAGCCGTATAACTTTTCCTCTTAATGGGAGGCATTTGAAATTATAACTTATAAACAAGTTATATTGAAATTTAAATAAAACAAAATAACAAAAAAATTAACGAAACAAAAATATTAACGAAAAAAAAATTAACCGAAAAAATATTAACAAAGCAAAAATATTAATAAAACAAAACGCAACAGAAGATCAGAATTGAAGATTAAACGATAAAAAATGTAAGCTAAGGAAGAAGATGATCGAACTCTTAAGTCAGAAATACGAGCAATGAAAAAAAAAATCCGAGAAAAAGAGCTCCTCTCCAAAGCATTTAAAACACGTTTCTATATTCCCCTTTTCCTCCCCCTACCTTCTCTTCTCAAATGAGACTTCAGAAAACAGCTCTTTTTTGTTTACTGACTCCGCCTAGGAGGGTGTAAAATTCTCCCACATTGCTTCTTCCTCTCTTCACTGACCTTCAGTTTAAAGTTAGAAATTCTTCTTGAACAACTTAATTGTAAGAATATCCAAGGTCATCTTAAGCTCATTGGCACCATTCATTCATCAAAGATTCACATGTTTTTAACAAACAGCTGAAAAAAAGGGGAGTGGATGCTTACTGATGAAACCATGACAAGTGGAAGAGACATATTTCCTGGAAAAAACGGGGAGGGGAGCGTTTGTTTCACAGTGAATGTCATCACTAGCACCACCCTGATTTTCTTTATTCATTCCTTTCTGATTTATGCTACTCCACTCCATGCCTGTCCCCTGCACTCAACTGCTGTTCTTATGGCAGAAGGGAAAGAGAAACTTTTGTTCTCTTGCAGATAGCGGTTTCCAGAAAGTGATTCTAAGAAACATGGGGGAGGAGCAAATTCCAGGTGCGTTGACCATTCTTTGGAGTAACATTAAAGATGAAAAAATAAATAAAAAGCATAAAAAAGTAACAGGTGTAAAAAATGATGATGAAATTTCCAGTGGGGCTTCTAAAAGACAAAATTTTCTAAAATAATGCTATACAAAATATATATATATATATAATGCTATACAAAAAAAAAAAATAATGATATATAGGCCGCCCCGTTTGATACGCCTTCCTGTTGAATTTTTAAGTTTTAAATCAATACCGCCGCGGCCTGTCTCCGCGAAATTACGGTAATAAAAAAATTATTAAACTGCATACTCTGCACTATATATTACATGCACAATAAAAACTAATAAACTTGCATGATAATGACGTTAATGATAAAATCTACTATTAAAGATAATTAATAATCTTTATAGAGCTAAGCAATATTATTAAATAGTGGTAAAATAAAAATTCTTTACCTAGAAAGATTAGAAAACTCTTCAGATTTTCGAAAAGAAAATTTATTTGGAGTCTTTCGAGGTGTTCTTGGAGTTTTTATAACCTCATCTAATTTTTCATAAAACAACATGTATGCATTCCAGTACCTTTGCCTAGTTTCAGGATAAGAGCTGTCTACAAAAGAATATCTTCATATAAGCATTTATAGGAGTAACATGAAAATTTTATATTCTACGTAAATTTAAGTATATTTTAAGTATATTAAGCATGATTTTAGTTTCACTCATACAGTAGAATTGGATACTACTATAGGTGATATTCCCACATTTAAAATATATATTCTTTCTCCTTTTTTTGCCATAAGACAATATTGTTAGATTAAAAGAGACTGATCAAGAAGCGTATTTTACATATCATTATAATTTTGCAAGAAAAATACAGGAATTTTAAAAAAACTTCTGAAACTTCAAAGCAATAACAGTGAACAAAATGATCAAAACACCTCGTAGATTTATATGATTGTATCAGCGAAAATTTAGCTTGTTGAAAAGTGATTACTCTAATGTGAGGTTTGAAACTTCTATGTTGCAATATATTAATAATGTTACTAATTATTGATTGTAGTGCAATAAAAAAGGAACAAAAACACAACATAGATTAAATAATTTTTAGGTTACAAATTGAAATTTGTAACAAAATAGCCATTGTTAAATTTTAAGCTTAAAAAAAATCAGAAAAGAACATCATTAAATGTTTCATACTAACAATCTTTAGAATGTTTGGAATTTTGCAATTACTTTTTAAATTGTCCATTTTATACTTAGGTTTTTGCTAAGTCAATTCTAGCCAAAGCCATTGTTACAGAAATCCCTTCTTTTCTTATTAATTCTCTTGTGCTCAAAGTTTAACTGAATTGCGTTTTACTCTTAAATTACTGCGTTTCTCTCTTTTTTATCTGCATGAAAAATAACTTTCTCGTGTGAACAAGGATTCCGGAAGAAAAAAAAAAGGAGTACTCTTGTATAAAAAAGAGGGATAAATATCTCGTTAGAAGCATTTCACGAAAGTTACGAAATTTAAATTGAAGACCAGCGGAATTCTGAGAAAATTTTGTCAGAATCAACAGTCTTGAGATTCGAGAAATTCCATATTTTATCAGAAAAAATGACATACTTAATATAGATTAATGCAATCCATAATTAAATGTTTTTAATTATTTAATAAATAATCAGTTAAATAATCAAATAAAACTCATTAAAGAAAACAAATAAAATAAATGTGAAACAATAATAAAATAACACTTACTTGAATCTCGAACTTTAGCTTTATATGTACCACCAAAACATTCTGCTTCAATAGTCATATCATTCATATCCACATCTTCAACAGTTATGTCATTAAACTTGAACCATTTTGAAAGTTTGTCTCCAGAATCTAACCTAAAAATGAAAGAAAAGAGCTTGAATTGTTCTCACTTATAACCATCATTTATGAGCAAATTTTTTAAAAAAAAGGTCATTATCACTTAACATACCATAACCAGTCAAATGACCGTTTAAGAACTTTTGCATTGAAAATGTGCTTATAATCTTATAGTTTTAGCACATTTGACTTTAAGACTTTTTTTAACAATTGTATACGGTTAATATTCTATTATTATTATTATTTTGTTTGTTTCCAATAATACTTGTCGTATACCTAATTCTACCACAACCAGTCATTTGACCGGGAGAACAATTTATTGCTTTATAAGGTTATCGGATCAGAAATTACGATGTAATGCATTTTATTAGTTGCACATTTCTGCAAAGACTGTTGCATAGTTAGTTCAATCAGAATAACTGTGAATTCAAATTTCAAGAAAGTGCCTAAAATTTTAGATTGGCACTTATGTGTAAGAAAAAGTAACAAAATCTAAATGTTTTGGTAAGTAGCTTATATTTTATTTTCATAGCTTTACTTCATTTCTAACTAACTTTTAATTTTTACCCAGAAAAATGTCGAAACAATCAAGACAGCACAAGTTCTTAGAAGAAATAACATCAATTATAGGGATAATTATACGAATTATAATTCTTATATATTCTTATAATTATAAGAATAATTATAAGAATTATAGAAATAATAATAATTAGAAGAAATAAGTTTGCACAATGGAAACATCATGTATATGTAAAAAATGCGTTGAGCAATGAATTAAAAATTCTTATTCTTTGTGTTTGTAATACATAAAAATTGGCAATATACAATTTTGTTTAATTATATTTTTAATAAGTTTTTTTTAGTTTATTTCCTTCCTAACATCCATAATTCATATATTCAATCAAGAGACATAAAGTACGGTCATTTGACCGACCATGGTAGAAATAGGTATAGATTAGGTGTTGGTAAGTTTAGTGTTAAATAAAAGTAAGTATAAAAAAGCAAAGCATTTATACAACAGCCAGTTTTTGTCCAAGGGGGTTCATGGAGATTAAGTCTGCACAATTTTGTAACTAATGACATAATCGGTATTGCAAACCAGCTGCCATTACTTCGCAGACAAACTGGTATCAGGGTTCCCCCTCAATTTCAGAAAAAAAATTTCTACACCATTAAATTTTTAATCAGAGAACTTAGATTCTTTTATTTGTAATGCTAAGTATTAGATTTTCTGTGTAAAATAAATATCATAAAATAAGGATAGAAACATTTCAGTTTAACTATTTCAATAAAAAAATGTAATCGACATTAGAATCATGTAACTTGAATCACAATAACTGATTACTGTTACTGAGAATTTTAAGACTAGTAATTTTCCAGGTATAATGTGAGAATTTTCCAAGTTTTTGTTAAAAAATTTCAACTTCTCCTGACTATTCCCTGATTTTTGGAGTTAAAATAAAATTCCCTGACAATTCCAGGTTTTCCCTGTTCTCCCTGACCCGTGGGAACCCTGTGGTACCCATTGAAGCAGTTGGATAGGTTTTCAGCTGCAATTAGGAATTGATCCTTCATACTAACAGCTCTGTGTAATAAATATAAACTGAAGAAATTTTTTTGATAAAAATATTATAGGAAAATAATAACTTTTCTTAGAAATCTATAAGTAAATTTCTAAACTTTTGATACTTTTCAAACTCAATACTTTTGAGAATTCAATAAAAATGAAAGAAATTCTCTTACAGTAAGAGTATTTCAGGAAAGAAAATATTTTTTATACAGTAAACTGGAAAAAAAAGCATTTAAATTTTAAACGGATCTTTGGGTATGAAGAAAAAAATACCTTCTTTCTTTGATGTAACTGTAATAATGTCCAGCATTAGCTTGCCCACTATGTACTAGTACTCCAACTAATTCATACATTGAGTTACCAACTTTAGTAGGAGTTCCTGTAAAAGCAGGTACAACTTGATCATCACTATCATTGTCACTTTTTGAACTTTCTTTTTCATGAATACCTTCAGCAGTATAAGGTTGCATGTCCAATTTCCAAGGAAACTGTAATAAAAATATTAAAATTTTAGTGTCAAATTATACAGCTAAATTATACGACTTTTCAACGTGAGGGAAAACTAAGTGTTTTTCTATCACTCAAAAATTATTTTTTAAAAAATATAACTTTTTTTTTCATTAAGAACTAAAAGAAGGAAATCTAAAATTATATAAAGTGCAAAAAAAAAAAAAAATACCAAACAAACTATACAGTGACAGGTATTATAGGAAATCTATGTTAGTAAAATATCACAATTTACAAACATTAATCTATAAAACAGACTTTAAACAAACAATAAATACTATAAAATAGAAAATGAAACTAAGAAATATCGTACCTTAAAGTAATCATCAAATTTTAGGGATCTGTTTGACTCCCAATCATAATCAAATCTTTTTAACTGAATAACCAGCACTGGAGGTAAATTTTTGATGCAAGTTCTTTTAATAGTGTTGCGCTATTTAAAATATAAAAATACACAATTCTAAATTTTCAAATTTTTAATGAACAAGGTGCTTAAAACAAACAATAAACATGAATAAACAGAACTTAATATTTGATATCATGTGAGAAACAAACATTTTGAATAAATTTTCTGGCAATAATTAACTATTTTACAAACTTTTAGCTGGTCATTTAAAAAAACAATGAATTAAAAATGTAATAATTAAAACAAATTATTTTTTATAAATAAACCTTTTATTTAATACAATTAGATACCAGCAAGTGATATAGCGTTGATCAGCCAATTAAGTTCTGTGACTTTGCTTGGAAGTCCATAAATTGATTCACCGTGATATTAAAGCTAAGTCTTAAAGCTTAAATATTAACATGCCATGCACAACCACATGGTTAGATACAATCATGTAATTAGTTGCAAGTACCCAGTCGCAAAAAACAAGCACATTTAATTAAATTTTCAATTCTTATGTGTGTTACCTTTTCATGACATTTTTCACATAAATAAGCATTGGGACCTTCAAGAAGTTCTCCTTTCACAAAATGATCCAAAGAATCAATAAGATTTTGACTCTTAATAGGCAAGTTCAATGCCATAAATGTTTCCTCTCTTTCATACCTAAAATAATAGTCCACTTTTAATTCTACAAAATTAAAAGAAAATAGTACAAACAAACAAAATAGAAAAACTTTGGACGAATTTATGAAATAAATATTGGTACATTTCATTTCTTATTTGTGGAAGAAATAACAAACAATAATTATAAAAATTAAGTTCTTGTAAATAGTAGTAATTCACTGGTCAATAATATTAAACACTGTGGCCTTGCATAAACAATAGTCTTCATTTGAATTTGGAGTATCATGGAATTTTTCTGAATAACAGATTGATTATATTTATGTTATTTAATATAAACAAAAGCTCAGAAAGAAATATTTATATTAACTAATTCAAAAACATCAATATAGATGATGAAAATTAAACTTCACACAATAAATGAAATAAATTGTTTTCACATAGTAACTTAAAACTTCATAAACATAATTAAGATTCCAATTCAAATAATAGCTGAACAGATTTTACAATGAGATACCTTAATTTGTAAAAACGAATGAAGAAATAGTATGGAAAAATATTTTTACGGCATTTTAAGGGATGGTCTCATAAATGCTATTTAGAGTAACATAATTATCGATGCATAATTCATCAACCTTTTTAATAACAAAAAAATGAAAAAAATTATGAAATGTGAATGATGATCATAGAAATAAAAAAAATATCAAAAAACATTTTCAAAGTTAACTTTTGGCAAAATCAATATTAAAAAAAAAGACAATACCTGTGAGGACATCCTTGGCATATTTTCTGATCAGAAAATGTTCCTTCATACTTAGGCTTAAAAACTGGATCCCATTCATTTTTGATAAGATATTCATCAACTTGATCTATCAAATGAGTAAAAAACTCAAATGCATCTTGCTGTTCTCGAACATTAATAGGCTGCCCCCACAATCGAAAGCATTTCCAAAATTTTTCTGGTGCATGATATTGCAAACGAGACTCTAAGAGGTGACCGAATACCATTTGAAATTGATAAAAAAGGCTGTAAATAAATTAAAGAAAAAAAACAAATTAAAGTCTTAAAATAAAATGTTAGCACAGAATAATAAATTACTAAGTAGTTTATAAAACAAATTAATAAAAGCATATTAACATTATTTAAAATGATAAATATTAACAATATTTATCATTAACATTATATTTTAACATTTATTTACTAACATATTTTTTTACTAAGCTAATTAAAGATTAAATGAAAGTTGGCTCATAATGCTAAACCATATAAGTCTTTTAAATAAAGCTACAGCAAAAATAAAAGGACAATAAAACTACAGCATATTACTGAGTTTATAAAACTATTTAATCAATAAAAACAATTAAAATAACATGAATGCGCATTGTAAATATTTTTGTAATGTAATAAATAAAAATAAGAGTAAAGATAGTTTGTTTTCAAAGTGGAAAAAATTTTAGGTTAAAAAAGCTGATGCGAGTCAAAAATCTGGTAAAAAAAAAAAGCCTTTGAAACTTTTCCCTCATTATTTCTAATATTACATTAATACTTTTAACATAATATATTTCAAGAATTTATTTGAATTGTTTGAATGTAAATAAATAATAAAAAATTAAGTAATGTGTGCAATTCGTAGCTATATGAACATGCGATTGAAATTATGCTTAGTCTATGTTTTAAGTTTTTGTTTTCTTTTTTTTTTCTCTTTTTTTTTTAAATTCAGCTTTAGAAAACTATTAATAAAATTATGAATTAATCAGTTTAAGAACTTTTATTGTTTTATGATGTAAAGTAAGATTTTAAAAGTCAGGAAAAAAGAGATCATTATCACATAAAGACAAGAAACATATAATTTTAACATTTTTTAAATGACAATTAAAAAATAATTTTAGTACCTATTCAAGAACAGCCCTTTATGTACAAAATTTATAAACTTTTTCAACACTATTTCAACTTAGCTGTAGAAAACATGCAATACTCCAAAATTATTTTAATCATATCAATATTTTATTGCCAATAAATATGCATTAACAAAAATTTTTCTTAGAGAAGCAGAAACAATTCTGCAAATAAAATATGCTAAATGCGTGAAGAAAAAAATTTTTTATCATAATTATTTCATTTTAAAAACAAAGCAGTCATCAGTTTCATGAATATTGCTGTTTAAAAGAAAATCTATAGAATCCCTAAATTAAATTCATATAAACACAAAAACTTAATAGTTTACACGAAAAAATTATGTATATAATTAATTAATATTTAGAGATCATAACATTCACGCATCTAATGAAAGGTAAGTTTATATATATATATATATATAGCATTATAAATAAATACAAAAAACACGAAGAAAATTAAGAAAAACAAATCCATTCCGGGCAAATCTGTGGCTAAAATTATGTGCAAATCAGGCAATTCGACATTCTTTCTCTTTTTTTTTTCTTAAATAAATATTTATTTTCCAAAATTATTTACTGTCAACTTCTTTCAATTATCCAGCATAATATTACTTGTGCACATCCATTTTCAGACCCATCCTTGGTAGCTAACAAATCAAACGCACTTCAGTAATGCAGTAAGAACGCATTTTAATACAAAACTCCTCTAGTTACGCTATTATCTCAATTTGCGCTTTTGTTTTCAGTTTTTGCAATCTGGCAATCTTGTTACGAAAATATTTTAAATCATTCTTGAAAAATTTCCCGTTCATGTAAGTTCATTTGAATTCCTACTCGCTTTTTAGAATATGTTTTATGTTTCATTCTGTTTTTTGTTCTTTTTTTTTTTAAATTTTATTTTCTGTTTTTATGTGTTATATTTACTTATTGTGCTCTATTTTATTTGTTGTAATTTTTTTGTAAAATTTTCTGAGTGCTCCTCACACTATTGTATTCATATATTTTGCTTTGGCTATATTAAAACAATATTAGAAAGCACTCTTTTTTGCAGATATAATCGTGTGGGCTGATGAAAAGATTATATCTTTTATTTTCCGGATTTTTTTAAAAAAAATTGTCCTTTTTTTCAGATTCTTTTTTGCAGATATAATCGTGTGGGCTGATGAAAAGATTATATCTTTTATTTTCTGGATTTTTTTAAAAAAAAAATTGTCCTTTTTTTCAGATTCCCCCCCCCCCCCCCAGTTTTTTGTTTTCCTTATTATTATTAGTTTTCTTTTTTTCCCCTTTTTTCATCATTCTGTAATTTTTACCTTGTTTTATCTACATTTTGAACTTTATATATATATATATATATATATATATATATATATATATATATATATATATATATATATATATATATATATATATATATATATATATATATATATATATATATATATATATATATATATATATTATATAATATATATATATATTATATAATATATATATATATATATATATATATATATATATATATATATATATATATATATATATATATATGCATAACTTTGATTTTGGTAAGGTTTGATGACTTTTTGAGAATATTTTTATTGATTGTGTTTCAATATAGAAAAAAAAATTTTTAGTTTTTAATATTAAATATCTTTAAGTATTACAATTATAAAAACAAATGCTTACCCATCCTCATCAGGTTCATTTTCATCAACCGATAAAATGGCTTCTTTTATACCAGGTTGCATATATAGTTGCTGAATAACTGAATTCATATAACAAGTTGCACCTGCATTCTTTAGGCCGACGTACCCACATGTAGCCCTGGCAGCCACTAAAGGTTCATACTAAAAATAAACTTTATTATTAAAAACAATAAAATAATCCAATTATGATTAAAATACCAAATTAAGTCGATAAGAGAAAAAAATATATATAAAACAATGATGGCTAGAGGCTAAACTAAACACAACAACTTATTTTCTCCCTTAAAAATAACTATTTCACACATTATAATTACTATACTTATCCCTCCTGAAAATATACATATTCAATAGAAAACACATTAGGAACAAATATTCAGGTATACTAAAGCTACATACTGCTTCATAGTTTTAAAGTAATCAAAAGTTTTTTTTAAAAGAATAGCATTAAAACCCAAACTGAATGGAGAATGAACGACTACAACTGCTATATGGACTACAACTGTTATATCTACATTGATTAAAAATTTGACTTTTGGTTTCAGAAACACCCTTTGTCTTTAAACTTAAAATTTACTTAAATCAACACAATTATACATAAATTTATTATTAATTATAATAAACTAAACACAAATAATTAGAAATAATTTAATGATTTAATATCATAACTAGATTTAAAGCAAACTTTTACAAAATGAAATTTCAGAATTAATTTTTTAATATAAAATTTTGAGAAAATACTAAAGTAGACAAAGATATTGTCTCAAATAAAAATTTATAAAAAAATTGCAACAATTCGTAATTAAACTGAAATTTTATCAGCACAACTTAAAAAACAAGCAATCTAATACAATATTTAAAAAAAATTAAGAATTACTTAATTTTAAAATAAAATAATAGTTATTGAGTTTAATTCTAATCTAAATAAATATATTTTTACAGAATTAAAAAACATGATGAAAATTAAAATAATGATTTATTATTGACTAACTACATCACATTAATAAACTCTTACTTCACCAAGAATTACAACTTACAATTTTAGTTTCAAATCAATAACCATTACATAAAACATAATATTTCCCTACAACTTCAAATATAATTTTTAATCTTTACTTTAATTAAAATGTTACTTAAGTTCTTTAAACAATAGCTAGTTTTTAGTTATAATCAATTACACTTTAAATGAGTTAAAAACTAATATTTATTAATGCATGATAGAAAAAAAAAAAAGAAATGTAACAGCGAATACCTCATATTCCTTAGCAAGTTCGGGTTTCATACTATGATGCATAGATATGAGTTGTTTAGCAATTTTTTCCATATTTTCTGGGCACCCTGTAGCAAGTTCAACTAAAACCTCAAATGCAGCGATACAAGATTCTAAACTTTTACATCTAAAAATAATCATAGAATACATTTCAACAAAAAATAGAAGAAAAGAAAATTTTAAAAATAAATTAAAACTTAGTTTTTAACAAACAACAAAAGCAAAATTACATCTAAAATAAATACAAGAAAGCAAATTTGAATTAAAATTTAATATAAACATGATGAACAAGTTTTCAAAGTTAGCTAGATAAAAAAGATATAACATTGTCTAAAACCTAGATAACTGTGTTCATGCATTTAACAGCGTTTACTGTTTCTTTTGCAATATATTTTTTGACAATATTTTAGTTTTCAAAATTACTTTCCTGCTTTGCTACATTTGTGATGATATTTAGGCAATGAACAGAAGGCAATTTAAAAATATTAATTTGCTGTTTAAAACATTAGCAATTTTTAACGTCTGATACCCTTTCGCTGAAATTCGTTGTTTAGCAACAAATTTTCGATTTAGCAGTGGGTAGATTTGACTGCTAATATTAATTTGGAGATCCAGATCACAGTGGCAAAGAACATAGGTTTGAATGCACTGCTGTTGGACTAACGATGAGAGAAATTCATGGTTTTCTTTTTCATGTAATGCAGGTAAACTGCATCATGAAGATGAGTTTGTTCCAATGTTTCAAATCATTCAGGAGTTAAGTTTTCTAGATTTGGCTTTAAAAGTAAAAGGCTACAGAGTTGAACATTTATAGGTTTAAGTCTAATATGAAATGCTCCTCATAACTGACGATAAAACAAAATATCTTATTTCACTTTAGGAAATCACTTTGTATCTTTCTACCTTTTTACCAACATTTTAAAAAGAATATGTAGTGTTGGGGGCATTGCAATACCAAAAAAAATCAAAATCTTTCAGCACCATTTAATAGAGGAAAAACATAATTTCTGAAATATGGTGAATTATTGCATAACTTAGAAATGATTTTTGGAAATGTTAATCGTACATTGAATAGATAATCTTTAAAAATGCATAACATTTCAATTAATAAAGAGCTAAGACATTTCTAAGTATTAAAATCATTTAGTTCCATTGATTTAAGTGCCATACAATATATTCTATCAGTTAAATCGAAATTCTATATCTAAAGCAATTTTTGAAAAGTGCATGTGTTACATAAGCAATATATTGAAAAGAGCAATGTTCGATGATATTTGCGTCATTTAGCACAGGGATGAGATTGGTCAAAAGGCAAAAAAGCAGAATTTCCATGCGAATAAATTTTAAAAACATGCAATTGTTTAATAATAAATTCCAAAGAATTTAAGATAATAAATTGAATTGATTGAATTTTCTGTTTATCCTTGAAAATCAGAAATAAATATAATTATTTTATTTCAACGGCTGAATTTTCTGAAAAAGCAGAATATTTATTTAAGAAAAGTGAAACTTTTAGAGAATCAGATTTCTCGATAAAAAAGCTGAAATTCAAGAGACAAAAGTAAAAAAAGCGGAAATTCGCTAAAAAATGGAAAAATCTCATTCCTGTTAGTAGCAAAATTGGTCATCAAAAAAACATAACATTTTGCGACAGAACTAATTTTTAGTAAAATTTTGTGAAAGTGAGATAGGAATCGAAATTCCTTGTTTTTAGAGGCATTATAAGATGGAGCATTTTTAAACATGTTACAAATTGGCAGGGGCAGGTGAAGAAAGTTCCAATTTTTATTTTGGAAATCAATTTTATTCAATTTTTTATTTTGAAAATACCTAGGTATATAACTATATTTAGATTGAGTTGATTTTGATTATTATTTCAATTATTATATCAATTATTTTAATGCAAATACTAGGTTTTTAAGAGTTTAAATAGACAAAAATATTTTATTTAAGTAAATTTTATTAAACAAAAACTAAAATTTAATATAAGGGAACACTACTTAAAATAAATTTTAAATTATAAGACTAGGGCTTCAGAAAAGTGACCAACAAAAAATGACATTGAAATTAAAAGTACATTTTATAACTGAATTGAATATCCCCCTAACATATCAAACTGAATAAATTAACTTAAAAGCAACAGTTTTGTAGCTAGAAAACATGATCTAGTGTAAAGAAAGGCCAAAACTTTAATTCATAAGAATTTTATTTCAAATAGTAACTGAATTTTTATAAATATCAAGTGTATGTTTACATAATAAAATTATTAAAGAAAGAAAAACTTATAAAAATACTTAGGAGCAAAATCCTGTGAAGAATTCTTATTCGTACAAGTGCTGCCAGCTGATATCATAAGAGATGCAGGGAATAAAAAATTCATCAAAAGGTCTGGTATCAGTATTTTACCTAAAACAATACGTCTTAAAATAAGAAGATATTTTTAAATAAATAAGTATTTATGGTTTAAACAAGAGAACCTTAACTACAAATATATTATTACAGCTCAGATTACTTATAATTTAAATATAAATGCAGAAATCTTTTAATTTTGTTTAATGTATTTAGTTTTAAAAAAATTATTTTGGTAAGTTCACAAGTATGTGGTTTAAATATTATTTCTGTAATGAGTAAACTTAATGGTTTTAAATATAATTTCCGCAATCAGTAATCACTAATATAGCACATTTTGCTAAGTGCATCACATACTTGAAATGTATACAGCAAAGAATAAAAAAAACATTGTATTAGAATTTTTAAAAAAATGTAGTTTATTAAGTTTTGTCACATATATGCATACTATGGAAGTTAACATGCTGGTTGACATAAATTGATTGTTAGTCATTACGAACTTATTGATCTATCACTCCTCAACTCAAAAAAGAAATTTTAAGATTTAATAATCTAGCTTTAAAACAATTAAAAGATTGCGCAAAAAAAATCTAATTTTTTTAACATGAAAATCATTAGCACAATTTTAACACACATTCAAATTTAACACACGTGATCTTAAGGTCAAACTTTTTTTTTTCCTAGTTCAGATAATTATTCTTCAAATCCAGGTAATTTTCCATATCGTTATGATTAACATGTTAGCAAAATGTTCTTACATATAGTTAAAATAATTGTACATTTTGAAACCAAATGTTATGTGTTTTTGTGGAGAATATTGATGTTTCAGAAGAAATAAACAAAGAAGAATGATAATCAATTACTAGGGTTCTCATATCGGAATTTAAAAAATTGGTCACTGACTGGTATGCTTCAACTAGAATTTTAAATTGATAAAAATAAAATAAAAACTAATAATAAAAATTCATAAATCACAAAAGAGAGAGTTTAAAAGATTCGGTCTAGAAATGATGTTTTTTCTTTCATTTTTTGAAAGAACACCATAATTTTTAAAGAACATGATAAAATCATTTTATATTCTAATAAAATATGACTGAGTGGTGATTTTGTTAGGAATTCAGATATTTAGAACAGGATGAAATTGAGGGGGGGATTCCATTTTAAAAATTACATTTTTCAAAGACCTAAATCCATGACTTTCCATGATTTTTTTTTAAAAAATAGTAAAAATCACGACATTTCATGACAAATTTTGTTCAATACTGAAATTCATGACTTTCCATGATTTTTCATGACTTTCCAGGTGCACGGATAACCTGAATTTAAAAAGTTTCAAGCAATTAGTTTTTTAACTTTTTAAAAGAAACTTAAAATGACATGGGATTTCCCACAAATTTTATTTTGTATTATTAAATAAGATTTATTAAATAAGATTTATTAAAAATGACACCGGCATTGTTGGGGATCATCCCCAAAAAATATCTTTTCTTTTACCTGTTTTCTTTCCTTAGACCATCTTATTTCAGTGCATGAACATTTATTGCAAGGCCTTATCATTTATTTAAATTTGTCTTATGATACAAAATAATAATAGTAGAAAAGCCTTTATCATTTTGAGTTTATTTTAAGAAGTACAAAAACTACTTAGAAAATTTCGTGAAACATTTTAAAATTTTTAAGATATTCCAATCAGACTTTTCGTATTAGTTGCCAAATACGATTCTCTACAAAGCTAAGGAAAAAAAATTAAATTTTTCCTGTGCCTGCGCATATTAAAATAGCTACTTTTATTTCTTATATCGTGAGCAGTTTTAAACGAATTTTTCCAAAAATTTTATAGCAATAATTTTGTAACTGATTTTAAATTGCTGCAAAATTTTTTTTAATTTTATCAAATATTTTTTAAAGTTGCATAAAAGAGTCAAACAAAAAAAATAGTTTTTTAAAAAATGTCCATATTTTCATAAACATTTAAGCTAGGCTTATGAAATTTTGCTCAATTATTGCATATAATAACCAAAATAATTACTACAAGTTACAAATTTATTGCAACATTTTTCGGCTTAGGGTGTTCAAAAAGACTATTTTCCGTTTGAAATTTAATGTCGATTCCTTAAATCTCTAAAAACTTTAAACTTCATTGATAAGTATGAGAAATTGAATGATCTAAAAATTTCTGAAATAATAAACTGTTTCTTTAAGTATTTCTTGAGAAATATTAAAAAAAATGTCTTAGTACAGAAGTGTTTTCACTATTTTGTTCACCCCTTGTACACATATATAGATAACTATTGAAAAATCTTTAAACATTTGAACCATAAATTTAAAAATTTACCAGCTTCTAGTTTATGTACACCATCACAAGTCAGAAGAGTTTTGATCAAACGAAAATGCCCAGCTAACAGAGCACTATCAGCAGATTGCAATGCCGGTAATGAAGAGGTTGAGAACCCTTGAAGCCATGTAACTTCATCTTCTATCATCTGTCTTGGATCAATATGTAGACCTTTCTGATCAAAATCTTAAAAGAAATTTTTAATTTATTCAGCAATAATGGTATAATTCATCATACGTTTTTTAAAAATGAATATTTTTATTAGTCACCTGTTAAGCCTTTTAAGAGTCTACATCCAAGTTCAAAATACTCCGTGCATTGAGAAAGCAGTCTAGAAAAACATACCATATAAATATTTTCTTTCCAATTATATAAATATATGTATTCGACAATAATTAAGATAGTAAAGGACAGGTAACAAATTATTACAATCAGTAATGTCTTCAATGCTAATTGATCAATTTTATGCATTTTAATTTTTTAAAAAAACACAATTTTTGCAAAAATAAAATATTTATTATACACTATAGAAGAAAAAATACTTTAAATAACAAACAGCTTTTAGTTAAATGTCTAGAATTAACTATGTTAGAACATAAACACCATATTACCATTTTACACATAAATATGTTGTCTTTTAAATAAACGCAAAGGAAGACATTAGCATTTTTCACAACCTGCATACTAAGCTTAACATACTAATTAACATTATGTGAATGGGAAAAAAATATATCAATAACTGACAATGTACAAGATTAGTGTGCAGGTTTCACTGATTTAATGAAATAAAGCTGGTAACTTGGCAAAGCACTTTTTTTTTTTAGTTACTTTAGTTTTCCTTTGTAGCTTTAAGTATGAAAGGGCTTTTTAACTCTCAAAAAAATTACACTTTCTCAATTATCTTAAAAACTGAACCAAAATAATGTTATAAAACAAAATTATTAGTTTGTTTAAAGAATTTTAAGCAGTTTTCTAAGATATTTACTTTTGACTATCTCCTCTGGTACAACTTGAAGGGACCCATAAAGGCAAGCGAGCTTTGAGCAAAATTCCTATTAAAAAATCTCGAGGATTTGGAGAAGAATTAATCACAAGAGAGCTAAGCTTGGTAAATTCCTCCAGAGCACACTGTCGCACAGCAATACTCGAAGAACACAATAAAACATCAATAACAAATTCACTAATACAAGGCAGCGCTGCAAATTTACCTAAAATGAAACAGAAATATTTAGAAAAACAATGTAATTTAAGAAATTTTTTTATATACAAAAATCATTATAAATAAATAACTTTAAAAGAAAAATAATAATAAAAATTGAAAATAAAATCTTAAACTAGAAGTATCATTATAAAAATATCATTAAATACATATATAACATCGTACTGAAAACATCTGTCCGTAATTTGATACAGGTAACCAAAAAATTTAACGCTTTGAGTGCAAGTCTGACATCTTTTTCTCCAACATGTTGCTGCTGAGCACAAACACCACCTTGCAAAGTGAATCCATCACCATTTTCACTACCACTACTAGCATTACTACCTAAAAAAATAGAAAACATATCTCTTAATTTTAATTTTAAACAACTTTACATAGCTTGTTTACATTCATTAATTTACTTAAGAAACACTGTACCTTTTTTTTTGTGTGTGCGTGTGTACCAGCAAAAAAAATCCCACAGAAGGGGTAAGTTGCGTTTAGGGAAGGGATAAATAGAAGACGTGATGGCGATTTATAGAAATAAGTTACTCCTTAACTGACAGAGGATCAACAAGGTCATCATTATGTGATACATCATTTTATCCAAGGAAAACTAGACCTAGTTTTGAAAAGGGATCCTGCTTTGAAGATTGCAGTCTTTATTTTTAAACGTTTATTAAGTCCCTTAGTAAGATATCCAGAATAATTCTTAACATTGGTCGAATTAAATTTTAGATGTAAATAGTGAATAGATATTTACAAGATAATAATGATGATAAACTTATACCTTAGAACTTAATTGCTTCAAATAAAAACACATAGAAAGATATAAGTTAAAATATGTAAGTAAAATTAATGTTTGCAAATTAATTAAAAGTTTAAAAAACGGAAGATATAGGACATTTTGACATAAAAATAATTAAAGTATTTTTTTTTTTTGCATCATACATTTTTATGACTATTTGAATCCTTCAATATCATATTTGAGTACTATTTTAAAATTTTATTTTTTTACTTTTTATTTTCTATGAGGAGAGAGGCCTTCTCAAGACATGTTCATGTTCTGTGTTATTTTAGCTTTAAAAGCTTGTAATTTAAAGAATAATTACTTACGTTAGGATTAATTTATTTTATTAATTTTTTTAATGTATCTTATCCTATTTGCTTTTCTTTCTAAATTTTATTTTTTCATTGCAGTTGAATTTTCAATTTTTATTTTTATTGTGTATATACAAACACGTACCCACACACACATAGGAGTGAAGAGTTACACAAGGTTACAGAGTTTTTCACACGGTATTCATGTATTTATTTTGTCTCAGAAATTGCTTTTTAATGATCTATGAGCAAAATTGCTTAATACCAGATTTTTAACTAAAAATGGTCAAAAGTGTTTAATTTAAGGGGTCTAAATTAAATAATGAAAATTTCTTCAAGAACTTTTTATATATATTCTTATTTACTTAATGAAATGTAAACTTAATTTGAACACAATTAAGATTGTAGAAATCTATCAAAGCTTTCAAAATAAAAAAATGCCACTTTTGTGGTGAGCAATACATGCAATTCAGAAAAAATAAATATCTAAAATCTATTTAAAGATCAAAAAAGAAAGACTTTTCTTGCAGAAAACTTTTCGCTCTATGTAAAAAAAAAATTTCAAGTACTGCCATTGAAATTTCGGGTGTTTAACTTAACATTACATTCTGTTTTGCTGAGCTACACTATATATGACTATAAGACGAAAGTATCTAGAAAAACATAAAAAATAAGTACAATTTAATTTTTAAAAATTCATTAATCGATGATATGTTGGAGTATAATTAACAGTTTAACTCATAGAAAAAGATGCCTTGTTAGCCACTCTACAGGCCATTGGAATTCAACTGTTGAGTTGAAATTTGACATATTGAAGGAATAATTTTTATTTACAAAACTAATGCCAGTTTGTTTTTTTTTTTTTTTTTTTTTTACTTTTAATTTGTTTGAAAGCAGGCGCAATTTCAAGTGCTTTTTCACTTTTTTCGTTTTATGTCACATTTTGCTTAAAACTTAATAAGAAAAACTTATAAGAAATTTATAAGATTTAGAAACTTGAAATTACGAAGATGTGTAAGAAAATGTACAAGGAGTTTGATGCAAAAAAATAGTTCAAGAATTATAAACTGTTAAACTTGTAGCAGAAAAAAAAAACATGTAAGTTGATCATGTCAACATATCTGTCAAATTGTAACTCCAAAGTTCACAGTTGAAATTTCATATGTTGAAAGGGCCATTTTCTTTCATTAATAAACTGAATAATAATGATTATTTATCCATTGCAGTTAAGATATAACTCCTGAGATCTACATTTTATAAGTTAGTGCTTGACTTAATGACAAAACAAAAGTAACCAATATTTAAATAAAATGAAAAATTAAGAGCACAAAGGCAAACTTCTCATTCATTACTTCTTATTGCGTCATACAACTAAGTTTAACCCTATCTCGAACAACAAATTTCGATCAGGCAGGACATTAGCAAGTGTTATCGTAGTATATAGCTTTGTATATAGCTTATATAATACATAGCTTAAATAATATATAGCTTAGACATCTATATTCCTTAAAAAGAAAACATGAATGATAGATTTTCAAAGCATTAACATTGGATTACAATAGTCATAACCCTTTTCAAAATGACTACAAATTATTGCATGTAATTGCTGTGGTCATTTTTGTTGAACTTTAAAATAAGTCTACTTAAATACTTATTTTGTACATTAACTTACACATTTAAAAAATTTGATAGTAGGGCAAAAATCCAAGAAAATTTATTTGATTAATTATAATTTAACTGTATCATATTAAGCACATTTGAATTTGGAATGCAATAAGCTGAGCACTGTTATTGGATTTTACACCATTTAGCCATAGAGAAAAATGTGATTTCCTTCAATTACAGAGATGTAATGAATATATTAGTTAATTATAAAACTAAAGATTCTTTAGAAAAGTGTGCAATCATAAATAAAATGCACATATACAATAGATAGACAGTAAACTTGTTTCAACACTTTCGGAAAAATCTGTGAAATATAAAACAATTGAGACAAATAGCTTCCTTTTCATGTTATGATATTTAGTCTTCATAGATAAAAAAAATTCTAAATTAATCAGAAAGATCCATCTGGTGGAAAGAAATGAGCTGAGGAGACTCGATATCAGATCAACACCTATGACGTCAATTCTCAAAAAGAGTATTAAAAAAAAAAAAGAGGCTCATTTTTTTTTTTTTTTCGGATTGTAGCAGGCAGTAGTTCCGATGAATCTCTGCTGATAATGAGAGAGAATGCTGACCTCCAAGGTGTGTCTTGTACTTCAAGAGTTGCAAATGTGTTAGCTTTATAGCAGTAGTTTCAGTCTTTAGTTTCAATTAAACTTCAAATAAATGTTAGTTAAAATCTGGTGGTGTTAATTTCAAAGCTCTATGTGGTCTAAAATCCTCAACAATGATTCAAGTTAACTACCTTTGAAACTTTAAAAAAGTTAGAAAAAATCATGCATAATATCAATTTACATATCCACACAATGCATCTTCACCTTCTAGGACTCAATCTTAATGATAATGGTTCAAGGGAGTGATTTCAAATATCATAATTAATTAGTGCAGACGATATTTTAAGTTACGAAATCAGATACAAAAACTTATGTTCTATGCATAAACATAATTTTTTCAATGGATTTGATTTTTACCTCCAAAATATAGGGGTAGTTCCAATCTGGTAAATAGGGTCCCCATGGTTTGGTCAGGAGATCAATCCAAAGTTGTGACCCCTTAATGTTGATTTCATTTTCTGCGTATTTCAATTTAAAATATTTTCGACTATTATTAAATACTAAAAAATAATAAATAATTATTAATTTATTTTTTTTTTTGCTAGGACTTATCTTTGGATTAACGAATTTTATAATTGTGTGCAAAAAGTTCTCTATTTGCTTAAAAAGTTCTCAAAATATGAAGAAATACGCAGAGTTAAATTAAGATTAAGGATCTGCCGACCGGCCTCTGTAGGGGTCAGGGAACTGCGCTTGCATCAGAAAGGTTTTGGGCTTGAATCCCAGGCAAGGCATGGGTGTTCTTTCCCTCTCTGAACTATCTGTCCTTACTGTGGGAGCAACGTTGGCCCACCTAATATGGTGCCCCTGAAAGAGAGGCCAACAAATCCGCCCTGTTAATGCCTGAATTAACAAAAAATGTTAACACAGGTGGGCATGGGAAAAAAAGAAAAAAAAAGATTAAGGATCCAAACTTTGGATCAATCTCCTGGCAAAACTATTGGGCCCATATTTCCCAAATTGCGGCTACCCCTTATATTTTGGGGGTCAGAAATCTGTATCCTTCGAAAAAAAGGTACGTTTATTCAGAGAAAGTACGTTTTTATGTGTGAATCCGCAACTCAAAATATCGACGGCACTAATTAATTAGCATATTTGAAATCTCCCCCTTGAACCATTAAGATTAAGTTCTAGAACGTAAAGATTTGATCATTAAATCAACAGTTATTCAGGGTAATCTGGTTTTATTTCTTTATGCACTGTACATTGTATATCAATGTACAAAGGTACAACTATTATGGTGGTCATTTTTACAGTCAAATAACTGTCATATAAAAGCTACATCCAGTAATTTCTGATGGCATATATAAATTTCTAAATGATTTTTTAAACTTAATGAATCATTTTAATGTTTACTAATGCAGGGGTGATTGTGAGTCCAACTCAAAAATCCGGAAAATCTCTTGAGTAAAATCATTAAAGACGCATAATGTCTTTCAGGGTGGCCACTCGAATCAGGTTTCAAATTTCCCTGATTTTTCCAGGTTTTCCAGGTAAAAATCTTAAAATTTCCAGGTTAACGTGTTTTTTATTCTCATAAAGTAAAGGATGGATACAACAAATGTACAATATAGTAAAGTATTTGATTTAAAATGACATTTTTTTTAATATTGAAAAAATAATTAAAATACATTTATTTTAACAACTTAGCAAGATTTTGTTTTTTATTTTATTTTTGAATTTGTAACGTTTTGGTACAACATTAATTAAAAAAAATTAAGATGGATGTAGAGAAAATAATGTTTAGCATGTAAAACATATTGTTTTTATTGAATAAAAGAAGTTTAATGTGTTTAGTAATTTTTGCACAAAGTGCACAAAATGGTATATACAGAGAGACAAAAAAAAAAAAAATTAAGATGGATGTAGAGAAAATAATGTTTAGCATGTAAAACATATTGTTTTTATTGAATAAAAAAAGTTTAATGTGTTTAGTAATTTTTGCACAAAGTGCACAAAATGGTATATACAGAGAGACAAAAAAAAAAAAAAATACTTATTTAAAAAACAATGATTTCAGGCAATAACTATTTATATTTACATTTTATATAGAGCACATTTTATACTGTATTTAATCCAAACAGTGCTCTTTGTAAAATTCATCGATCATATTTTCTTTAAACCAATATCTAAAGTCAAATGTTTAAATAATGTTGTTTTCAAGCAGCATTATTATTTTAAGCGATGAGCAGTATTAAAAAATTAATATCACAAAGGCAAATTGTCAAATTTCTTATTTCCTATCTTATAGCAAAAAACTAGATAAATTCTTTATATCTTATTATTTTCTAATTTGAAATTAAAATGTTTGAAGAATTCCTATCTAACTAAATGATTTTTTAGCTTAGATAAGTTAATTTTTTTTTTTTTTTTTTTTTTTTTTTTTTTTTTTTTTTTACAACTAGAAACCTGCACAGTGCAGAACAAAAAAACAGTTTCATTCTCCTTCTTCCTAATAAACACATATGAATAAAAAAATTTATATCTTATGTTTATACAACATTTAACATGTTTCCCATACATTCCCTAATTTTTACCAGCTTCTTAAGGTAAAAGGATAAACAGTTTCGGAAATATCATCTCTGGAAAAAGAGTACCATTAACGAACTCTCAAAATTGTTATTACTACACAATTTCAAATTTTTAATTGGACAATGGGAATCAAATATTTTTGTAATTATTATATTAACATTTGACCAACAAAATTTTAACATAACAATGTTAACATATGGTTGGTCCTTAAAAGAACTTTTTTTAAAATTAAAATATGTTATAAAAGGTTAAAATTAAATTTAGAAAATTAGCATCAATGCAAGAATTTATAACGATTTGTCGACAAACATTGCTGTTAGCAATTGTAAGAAAAAATGTGATTGATTGGCTTTGCTGAGAAAAATAATTCACCGATCTGGATGGGAGTACAAAAGCTTTTAGAAAAAGAGTGTAACATAAAATCTATTAAATTATTACCAACTAATTTGTGGCGAATTTTATGAAATTAAAAATACTAAAACATTCTTAATAATTTAGTCAGAAGAAATAAAAAAGAAACTTAAAGCATCGGAACAAACTTGAATTCAACCCATGGATTAGAAGTGAAACAAATGCTACTTTTATAAACAGAAGGAAATATCTGAACTCCTTCAACCTCCACCACAATCTTTGCCTTTCCTAAACTGCATAGTCTCCAAAAAGGTTTCTCCATTCATTTAGCAATCATGGGTTTTTTGTGTCATTCTAGTTTAACAGGGATTAATGGAGTAAATATTGACACATGCAAAATATTGCTAAGTTGATATTTCAACTGTTTGGCAATAAATTTCCACCTAAAAAAAGTGGGTATACCGTATCATAAAATAATTTAAGAAAATCTATAAAAAAATTCCAGCTTTTCTTTAAAATTCCCTGATTTTTCCAGGTGTTTATCTAAATTTCCCTGACTTTTCCAGGTTTTTTCCAGTATAAAAAAAATTCCCTGATAATTCCAGGTTTTCAAGGTTTTCCAGGTGGGTGGCCACCCTGGTCTTTATAAATTTAAATCATTGATATTTTCAAAACATTGAATTCTAAATAAATTATATACAGCATAATTTAAATGAATAATTATGTATAAGTTTATTTTTATCTCTCATCACATTTATTATTCTAAGCGAAAAAAAATTTACGAATGAAAGATGCCTAGTATAAATTCTAGTTCTTCTTCTTGGGCACTACAGGCCAAGGCTATCCCAATAAGTTTTTACCATCTTGATCTATTCTGCGCCATGGCCTAGTTCAGGGTTGGAGTTTTTGCCGGCAAAAAGGGGTTTTTGCCAGGACAGTGGCAAAAACCTGGTAAAAACCGGCAAAACCGAATTATTTAAATTGCTGATTAAATATTAATACAAAATACTTGAAGCAAATTTAAATCAATCATAAGGAATAATAATTTTGATACATTACATGAAAAAATTATTTTTAAAATATTAATAAGTAATATAAGGGTAAAATTTTTTAAAGGATTGAAAGTTTTTGATCTTCTTTTCATTTTAGAATCCTTAAATAAATGTTTTTTTAACAAATTGTATTTTTTTTTTACCTCTTTATAATAACTTTTGGTATGTATTATTTTACATATCACTCTCACACTATATTTAAAGAGAGACGTAAGAAAGCTAAGATGGATGCTTGATTAGATAGATTTTGATAATCCCCTCATTTCTCAATATTAATTCAAAATGCAAACAAAACTGCACAATTTAAATTCTTGTGAAATTTCCAGTGAATTTTGGGAATTAATGTCTTATTTACACTCATGTCCTTCTAGTAGTACTGCCATTGAAAGAGTGTTTTTGAATTTTTCATTTGTACATTCTAAAATTCGGTATAAGTTGACTCGAAATAATGTTTCAAAACTAGTGTTCTGTTATGCTATGTTGAGAGAGCATAAATTGTATTGTGATGATTAATAAAGTATTGAATTTGGGCAAGTTTAAAAAATTGCATTGATACTTGCATATTTTAATTAACTACACATGTTGATAGATATTTTATGTTTTAAATTATAGTTATATTAATTTAAAATAAGTTCATTTCACTGGAAAAAAGCGAATAATCACTAATTTTCCGATTAATAATGTTTTAAACTACTAAAATGATATATTAATACATTATGATTTAATTATGGAATAATAATTTTGTTAATTTTTTTTAATTATATATATTTATAGTATATATTTCAATTTTAGGAATAATTTTGTATCAAAAATGTGTTTTTGTTCTCTCATTTTGGAAAATATAGGTTTCTGCCAGTTTTTGCCACTTTGCTTGGCAAAAAACCTGTTTTTGCCAGGACGGTTTTTACCGGTTTCTACCATGGTTTTTTCCACCTGTGGCAAAATCTTGCCAACCCTGGCCCAGTTCTAATATTTTTAAATAAAATATTCAAGAATTTTTATACATAAATGTGATCAATGATTTCTTAAAACTTCTGGACCTAAGATTTCCGGAAACTTCCGGAGCGCAGTTAGGGGAAAATCCGGAACATAATCACTTCTGCTAATGCTATTTATAAAATTGGTATTCACAAGACTAGTTTTGATAGCATTCTGGAAAAACTGTTGCTGACAATAATATAAAAATGAGCTTTTAAATGAACCTATAAAGAAAAGAATTTAAAAAACTTGTAGAAATTTTCAGATAGCATGCATGTTAATAACTACAGCAAAACTGGACAATAAATAATGGCATTAGCATCTATCTATTTATCAAATGATACTAACTAGCAATATATTTAAAAAATTTACATCAATGAAATGCAATCAAAACCTATATAAACCTTTGGATTCAAGTCACTTATAATTTACTTTCTTTTGCAAATAAGATCATTGGCTTGCTTTTGCAAATAAGAATAATAGATATAATAGGATAAGAATAATAAAAATAAGGATAAAAGTTTTTATTTACCAGTACTGCTCTGTCTACTCCTCCTTCCCATGCTAAAATGTGCATTCTCTTTGGAAGGTAATGCACAGTTTACAAGAAGTAAATTACCAGCTGCAGCAGCCCAAGACAAACGAACTAAACTTGACAGTGTAAGCAAAAGATCGTTAGGTTTTATGGTCTAAATGAAAAATATTCAGAGTCACTCATATTGGTAGATTTAAATAATTAATGACAATTTTTTATCACACTAATTTGCATATGATATACTGAAAGTAAAAAATCTAGAAATTCAAGAAACAAAAATGTCAGCATTATTATTAACTGTGACATATAATATGTGGATGGCTTCTTTAGCAGGTTTTTAAATTAAATAATTTGTTAAATTAGATGCATACAAAAAAAAATAATAACAGAGAAATAGTACATCAAAAATATATTAAAAATTACATCAAAAGTAGGAATAGTACACCAAAAAGAATAAATGCTGCCATTTTTTATTGAGCCTGTTCAGAATTGGGACAAAATGTTTTGTAAAATGTGTGAAATTCACTTGTATCAGAGTTGAATAAAATAACATGGTATTGAACTAAATTAATACTAAGAGAGAATGTGTCAAAACTTGTGTGAAAATAGTACATACGTTGGAACAGAATAAATTGGCAATCAATCATTGTTTAATAAAGAATAAAAACTCAAAAATCACCATCTTTTACCCAAATATTTTCAAAATATGCATTAGCCACTTGTAAATGTGAAAATAGTACATACATTGGAACAGAATAAATCGGCAATCAATCATTGTTGAATAAAGAATAAAAACTCAAAAATCACCATCTTTTACCCAAATATTTTCAAAAAAAATTTTCTCTACCTTATAGATGAGTGAAAAAATTTTAAAATTTCATTACTTATAAAAAAAATAATAGCTACGCATAAATCAGAAATAAAGTGATCAGCAATCTACTAAGCTAATCACTGAGAAAGGTACTGATAACTATTTACTCAAGTGTTCTCAATTAAAATTCAGAAAAAATTATTAACTTTTGTAGTTACTGTAAATATTTATTTAGGATTTCTGAAAAAACATTTCTACAATTGGTGAACAGATAGTGGCAAAATAATTTTTTATTGGGGCATAATAAGCCTCATTTTAACAGAATGTAAATTTGAAAGTGAAATGCGGTATCAAAAATATGATTTATTCTCACTTCTATAGCTTTCACACCATTTAGTCTAGTTACTGCACTTGAAAATTCATCAGTTATAGCAGTGCTGGTACAAAATTCAATAATAGATAACTTTCCACCATTTCCACTTAAAATATTTGACAGAGGATGACCAAACAATGATGTTACTTCTAATCCACTTTCCCCACACAAAAGAAATCTAAAAAAGTAATATAAATAGGTCATGGTTAACACCCATCAAAAAATCAATATAATTGCAATTATCAATATTACATAAAAAATTAAGTTTGATAACTTTTAAAGGTACCACAAAAAAATGTAATAGGAATGAAAATAATTAAATAGCATTAAAGAAGTATGAAAAGAATTTAGATGGCTTGGCTTCTACCTAACATTTGTGCTATATTAAAATTAAGAAAAAATAAAAATAAACATTTAAGTTTCTCAATCTTTGTCTTTTTTCTAACAATTACATAGGATGAACTCAGTTGCTATGTGCTGATAGAAACCCTATAATCTGTGAGTTAAAACTAAGGAAAAATTTACAGTGAAATTTATTTTAATATGCTAAAGCAATTTCCAAACTTTTTCTACATAACAATATATTTGTCAATGTAATAAAGCATTCACAATCAATTATGTTAATTTTATTTTTAAAGGCTTTTAAGTCCAATAATAATAATGTTAGCCCATTTTCTAAGCAGATTTCAAGCTTTTAATCATTAAATTTGAACTATTTAGTTGTATCTTTTTAACTAAACGAGCTTGACATTGATTAACAAAATTATTTTTCTCTTTTGTATCTTCACTAACTTATCTAAACACAAATCAGAAGGAAAAAAAATTGTTCTCAACTTCCTGAAATAAGTTTTTTCTTTCAAGTGTTGAAATAATTTGTTAGTTTAACCCTCTGACTGCTCAATTTTTGGACCGAAATCGCTTTAAAAATCACTTTACACTACGTGCTTACGGAATCAATTTACACTATGCGCCTTCAAATACAGCAATTTAGTGGACAACTAACGACATCTGTTGGTCAAAACGTAAATTAAACGTCTAATACTGCCTAACGGGGAATAAACGGGATGCACTCATCAATAAAGGAAGAAAAACACATGCCCGCGGAAATCGCAGGATGAGCAGATTTTGCTACAATTGAGTTGCCCATGGAAATCGCAGGATGAGCAGTCAGATGGCTAAGACCTATTATTCATTAAATAAGTTTGTTTGCTTTCATTTTAAGCAGAGAAATAGCAAAATGCATTAAATCATGAAAGACGATAATACAGTTTTGTTTAATTGGGATTTCACTGTATGTAAGAGGATTACAATTATCAAAACAGAAACACTAATATCAAATTATTTTTAACAATGAACTACCTTGCAATAGCCAGTGCTGTCAAATAACATCCTTGCCTTATATCATAATCTATATCAGATGATATGCTATCTTTCTGAAGAACATTCAGAACAAGAGATAAACCACCAGCAGATAAAAGATGATTGCTAAACATTTGAGCACTTTGCAGTGTATTAGTATCTTGTACGACAGGCATCAACTTTCCACTAAGAACCTAAAAAATTATAACATAACTCTTTTGTTATATCTGAATCGTCAAACAACCAAATGAACATCAATGGATACAAAATACTCTTTGTACCTCAAGGTTGTACAAAAGTTTAAAAGGTGACATCTGATATGAAACATCAAATAAATGTTTCAGAACTTCTTTGGGCGATTCGCATCGCTCTTTAGTGGGAGAGGTAACAGTGAACTTCTTGGGACTGGATTTTGGACTGCTTTTTGGAGTTCCGGGAGATGGAATTTCAGTAATTTTCTAGACAAAATAAAAATTAACTTTTTTTATTATTTTCCTTTTTTTTTTTTACTTTATTTACTTTGAACATGAATATGCGATTATTAGAAAGAAAGAATTACATAATTTAATTCATAATTTAAATATCTACAATAAAAAATTTTAGAACATAAGTAACTGAATGCAAAAATTTATTTTAAAAAAATCACAGAAATTGAAAATTTGCAAAAAAAATCAATAAATTAAATTTCAAAAGACTGTATTAAGACGGAAACTATATATTTAGGACCAAGAGTATTATAATAATCAAAGAAAAACTGAAATATAAATAAAGTGCATTTTTATAAAAAGTAAAAAAATTTCAAAATTAATGTTTGATTTGATTTTTTATCATTTTGTGTTGGCATTCAAAATTCTGCCGACAATGTTCTAAATAAAATTAACTACATTATAAAAAAAGATCTGAAAAAGAAAAATTGCCCTAACATTTGCTAAAGATAACATAATTTTAATAATAAATTTGTTATATCAAAAACATGGCTGCTAATTTTTCAAAATAAAAATTAGACAACAATGATAACAAATTACATAACAATGAAAAAAATTAATAAGCAATGAAAGTTTTTAAATCATATAAAGATTTTTTTAATTGCATGCAGTTAATATTAAAGGTTAATAGTAACATTAAGAATTAAAACATATTATTAAGTAAGTTATTCAGCCTGTATCATAATGGTTCTCTTTTTAATATAACATTTTTGTACTCTAAAAAATTTCTTTCAAAAGAGAGAGGAATAGGAATTTTATGTTAAAAAAGTAATGTATAAAAAATAGAAACTTTAACATGCTTAGAATTAAAAGCACTCTTTAAATTAAAAGTGGTTAAATGAAATCTTTGAGAAGGAAAATTCTTGTCTTAAAAGAAATTTTTGGAAATAATCAGAAGATATCTAGCATTTTTACACAGCATTCTCTAGCATTTTTGGCACATATCTAGAGCATTATCTAGCATTTTTTGTACAAAAAGAAACCTACCTACTCTAAAAAAATAAGAAGAATTAGCTCCTATGCAACGTTATAAATATGTTACTCAAAATTATTATAGCAAAAGAAAGAAAATTTGAAAATTATTATGAGTGAGAAAAAAAATTATAAAATATTTTTTGGGAAGAGAAGAAAAATAGAAACAATCGAAATTGAATTGAATGAATGAATTGAATCAAATGAGAAGAATATTGAGAGAAAAAATTTACAAATATGAAATCAAATATTTACTTTAACACTTATTGAATCCAATGCATCCAGTATAGCCGGATCAGTAGGTATAAGATGCAATAAACTTCGAACTTGGGAAGTAATACTGAAATAAGATTCATCCTTACATTAATATTTTATGAAGCATGAATTTGACACTAAAACACTGAATCAAAGAAAAGATATTGTAGATAATTTAATAAGGTTTTTTTTTTTTTTTTGTTTTGACAAGACATGTTTTGAGAAATTAACCTACACAACCTAAAAGTAATTCCGCAAAGGAAAAAAAAATCATAAATAGAAACTGTTTTTAATCCTCTAAATATGTAAGGAAATTTTCTTTTTATGTACTTTTTCCCCAACATGTAGAAACTGTTTAGTTACATATGGAAACATCTTAGTTAAATGGCAAGAAAATTTCAGGTTATTGTTCAGAGAGTTAACAGTGTTCTCCCTCAGCGTTTTTCGAAGGGTGAACATGCTCCCTCTTTGCTCTTTTTTGAAAAATAAGCTGCCATCCAAAATAACACTGCCTTTCATTTCACATTCCTTTCCGAAAAAAAAATAATTCACTGTTTAAATAATAATTACACACGGGTAAAATTATCTGTGTTTATAGGTTTTTTTCCGATTTTACTTTCTTCAGATTATTCTCTACTCGTTACATTTTTATAAATATCTCTTTATTTGGGAGGTATTAACAAATTTTTTAATGATTTCAAATTTTAAAATAAATATCTTTTTAAAAAAATATCTTTTCAAATAAATATTTTTAAAAAAAAACAATTCACCTTTAAATGTTTATTTTTTTCATAATTTTCAGTTTAAATAATAGAAAAAAGCTTTCAAGTTGTTTATCAATTAATCATTTTTTTAGTTTACACTTTGATAAAAAAAAATTATGCACAGAGGTTTTGTCATGTTATGTCAAAAAGTTTGTGTACATCAAAAGTTTGTTTATGTTAAAAAGTTGCTCTGTTATGTCAAAAAGTTTGGTTATAAAATAAATGATAAATTACAATGTCGCACTACGGATGTTTCCCATTCAACAAAGGTCAAATTAATGTATTTTATGGCAGATAACAAAAGTTATAAACAGTTTCTATAATTATGTTTATAACTTCTATTTGTGAAATGTACTTTCTATGTTTATAGTGATAAATACTGCACATTAATCACTTTAGGTTAAATAATTTACTGATCAATAAAAGATCAACACACACATACTTTATGATTTAATTATTTAATATCACATTCAACAGATTGGGGAAAAAATTATTGCACAAGCTACTTTATTTGCTTATTTTCCTGTTTATAATTATGTGTCAATTGGAGGATTGAAAGAGGTTTAATATGCATTTTTAAATTTTTGTTTTTATTCAGTTACTTCATATACATATGCGTGTGCCGGCTTTGTACAAAAACATTACAAAAAAAAACAAAAAAAAAAACCGAGAAAAAAAAACTAATGGGATTAAAATTAAAAAATATAAAAGCAAATTGAAAGTATAAATATTAATATAAGTTAAAATGTTCTTAGGAAACAGAGTGGAAATATCATTTTAGAAAAAGTGATATAATATAATAATGATACGGTTATAAAATTCCTAAAAATGTAGTGCTCATGATTAGCATATTCAAAGGCATTTCTTAATCAAATTTTATATTTTACTTTGGATCCTCGAAGGTAGACAACTGGTACAGTTTATCAAATACATGACCTCCAGCTGCCATAACTACACCAGGTAAAACTTTCTCCTAAAAAATTTAAAATAATTTAGATTTAAAATTTTGTATAGAGATAATAACAATACTGAAAGTTGCTGTAGAAACACTAAATAGTGAATACAAAAATAAAATCCTACTAAATCTATCATTGGATCATGAAAATTGTTATCAACAATGATTATATCTTAATAAAAAATCCAACAAATTAAAAGTTATTTAAAATCTCTTTTTAAAAAAATGTAAAGCAATAACACTCTATATTAGAATACATATCAATAAAAGTAATGGTATTAGTTGAAAAAGACTTGTTAGTAAAAAATATTTTTTATAACTTGGTTTTCAGTTGATCAATGAAAGAATCATTTCAGTGGATCAATTTGTAACATCCAGGAAAGAAGAAGTATAATAAGGGAAGACATTTTAACATGCTATAATTTTTATTCAACACTAGAGGGCTAAGCCTTTTGCTTGCTACCGCTCATCAACCCCCCAAGATTGATTCGCAATAATGTGCCTTCACTTTCCATTTCATTTCTTTAAATTAAATGCTGCTTATATTGAGTCAAATTTGATTGGTAAATAGTATGAAAGATTAGGTATGATTCTATTAAGATTTATCAGTGAACATAAGTAACTTTGCTTGGAAATAATTTTTTTTTTCTTTAAATAACATTTAAAATAAAAAGTATATTATTCTAATAATATACAATATAAAATCTGGTGAGTGTACCACAGTAATTAAATATTTTGGTCTACCAAACAGGCTGATAGACTAAAAACAATGCGCAAGGATCACATTGTGCATAAAGCTGATTGAATCTATTAATCATCGAATCTCTTCAACTATATTATTTAATGCGATATTAAAGTAATTTGCACCGAAAAATAATAGTTTTAAAACGGTTAATTAGTTTAGACAGAGATTCAAACAAGTTTATCCTAAAATGTAGTACAATATGGTGATATAGAATTGCATTATAATAAATAAAAACTCTAACACTTTCACTGCAGCTTTAATAAAAATTATAAGTTTAAAATATCATGTTCTGTAAACGAATTTTATGAAAATGTGCTTCCTTTGGAACTTAGTTTAAATTTTTTATTCTACTTTTAAATTAATTTCACCACAATTATTTAAAGTTGTATAAGAAGGTAAAATGACCATGAGTATAACATTATAGTAAAATAAATATTATAAATTTTTAAATATTATAAATTTTTAAATATTATTTATAACAATTACAGGTTTGTTGATGGTCAAATTAGCTTCACAAGCTACGGAATATTTAGGTTTTAAGTATGATGAAAATTTGATTAAAGTAAATAAATTAGAGAGGCTCAATGAAGTTTTACAATAAGGAAGTGCTGATTTAATGAAATGCTGAATCAATAAGAACAAGCTTTCAAGTGTGAAACCTATTTAGTTCATAGCTGTTAAAAGCTAAAATTAAAATAATAAAAAATGGAATTCATTCAGTCAAAAAAAACTATAATTTTTTTTAAGTTGTAGACTTTAATTTTGTTGCTCATTTAAATGAAAAATCTTTGATGAATTATGTACATTAAAATTTGAAAATTCTTTCTCCAGGATTTCATTATTCTTTATTATTGTAAGAAAAGCTAGAAAATGAAAAATACAGCACGAGTTTAATTAAATACATTTTGTACAAGTTAAGATAAAATCACAGTAACATACTAATCTTTACCTCATTTATTTATATATTTAATAAGTCATTGACAGTTTTTTTTTTTTTTAATTCAGTCTTTGTGCAACAAACAAAACAATAAAACTAACCTAGATTTCCCCCCTTTTATTACAGCCCAAAAGCTTTAACTCATAAAACAGTGAAAGACAGAAACAAGAAAATAAATAAGTGAAAATCATAATAAACAAATAAAATTTACGTTTCAGGATTTAAATCAATTATGTTAAAACCTGTTGTCGCGATTATGGGTTGGAAATTTACTTTAATGATATGTTTTCGTTAAAACATATCTCTTATAGAGATATGTTTTCACTAAAAATACTTTATTCAGCAATATTTTCCCAAATTATCAGAGGGTAAACAAAGTTTTCATTTACAGCTTTTTAGGTTTTAAATGTAATATTGAAAGAAATGAAAATAAATAAATTGCAACTGCTGTAACAGTCATAGATATTTAAAGTATAAATTAAGAAACTTCTGAATATATAAACCTTTAGAACAGAAAAAAAACTAACCTGATCCAAATGTTCTGAAAAAAATGGTGAATGATTTCCAGCAGAAAGAGAGTCAGACATCAAAGTTAATGAACCATAACCAGAATAATTTCTTGATTCCTAGATAATGGAATTGAAAGAACAAATTTTGAAATTAAAAAAAAAAGCACTCGAATAAAACTTCTCTTTTGATTTAAATTTAATTAAAAACTTTTTATAGAACTTACATAAAAATATAAATAATCATAATTTTTACTACTTAACACATTGTTGACTGGTGTCGAATTGACAGGTAATTATACTAGCATTATCTATTCTAATTGCATAAATATTCCAATTTTAATAATTTCCTTCAGTACAAATAAAATATATTGGAGTTTACTTAGAAAATTTTAATTTAATTCAATATTTAATTGAAAAATAACAACTGTGGCATTACATAGTTTTTGTGTAAAATTGCTGTACAATAAAGTGTTAATCTATAAATTAATTTTATTCAATTCTTAATGTCAAAATTTTAATGCAATGATGTCGTTGGAAGACAACATGACATATAAAAATATATATTTTATTTCGAAATTTCAAAAACTTACAGAATTTATCAGTTTATTCTGTCAAATATTTTATGTAATAGCAAAAAAAATTGGCAATTTAGTATTAACGTAAGCCATCACTTAAAAATAAAATACACAACTTAGAATTATAACAGAAGGAAAAGTTATATAGAATATTTCAAAACTGAAATTTGAATAACAATGTCATTTTAATCTATCTCCTTTAACTACAGAATCAAATGAAACAAACCAAATTCTTCTAGAGGTAAACAAAGATTAAGACAGAATTCTATGTGAAGGACTCTCACACAAGGTTTTAAAAACTAAGTTTAACACAAAGTTTTATTTCAAAAGAAAAATTATGTAAGTGATCTTACAAGGGAAATTAAATTTAGCATTTGAGGAAAAAAATTGCTCTTCTTTTAATTGTCGTTCAATATGATATTTTGGAGGTAAAAAAAAATTTCACAGAAAGAGAAATGCACTTATTAACAAATTGATTTATGATCTGACACAAAGATAAACTTTATACAAAAGGGCATAAAAAAAATAACTTACCATATTTAATTTCAAAAATAAAAGTTATGTAACTTAAGTAAAAATATATATTTCTTTTTGACAAAATACATAACACAATTTTGAGTCTGGAAATTACAAATATTAAACTGAACTGAATCTTAGATTAAAGCCCAAGTGCTCTCTATGTTTTTTTTCCCTTAATTTTCAGTAAAGCAGCACACAGTAAAAAAAATAAATAAATAAAAAATAATTAAAAAAAATTTTTACTAATCTGTGTAATAAGTTTGATAGTGAAAGATCTTGTTCTGAATGCAATTTCAAACAAGTTTAAGATATTTAAACTCTCCAATAAAATTTGTATAAAATGTAATATATTTACTGAACTATACTTACACATTTCACTGTCAAAACAATGCCATCCTGAAAACCTAATTGGCTCATCTGTCTCTGCTCTTTATTTCGAGGTATCTGTTAATAATTCACAAGATTCAAATAACTCTATGTATAATTTCAATTTATAAATATAATAATATATCATAAAAATTTAGCATTTAAAATAAGCTTAAAAAAATACTAACTGAAATATCATCCTGATAGAGATGAACTTGAAGGGGATTGTGGTGTAAGTATTGGGCGATTCTTTGTTTCACAGATCCAAGTGTCTCATTACTGTGAGTCTGTAACGGTTAATTACAGATTAGCTTACATTTACAAAACAAAAAAAAATTAAAAGTTGTGTTACCTCAAACTAAAAATATTTTTAATTATTTTTTATTTTTATTTTACATTTATTTTTCATTTTTATTCAAAAAAAAATTTTTTTTTTCAAATTATACATTTTTAGCTATTTTTATTCATTTAAAAATAAATATTTCATAGTCATAAGAATTTTCTCATTTGATTTGCTAACTTCAATGTTATTTAATTACTTTTCTTTGGTAGTGCAGCTGTATAGCACTATTCAGTTATAAATGATACCTGTTTTATCCCACTCTAAGTGATTTATATTAAATGACTTAAGCATTGTTATTCAGCAAGCATAAATTATATCTAATAAACATCATGAATATTTGCATGCTAAAAAGTACACTTTCAGTATTAGAAAAAAAATCTCTTAATTTTGAACTTTTATGAAATTTTGTCAAATTATTACTCAATAAAATGCTAACTGAATCTTTATTATTATTTATTCTAATCATAAAAAGATTTACTTTTCATACAAAGGCATAAGGGCTTCATATTACTTTTAAAATAAGGATTTATATTATTTCATATCAAAACTCATTAAATACGAACTCAAAAATTTTAAGTCATGGGTCCTAAGATGACCTTTACTTATTAGTGTCTAGAGGCAGTGCTGGGAATACTCATGATTATTATTATATTATCATTATTAAATAGTGATATGGGAATTTCCTATTTCCATCTTTGCTTAATCCTTTTACTCTGGGCACATACATATCTAATGCTAATTAGCATCAAATAAATGAGACAGAAGTAAATTAACTAAAAACTCACAATAACAAGATGTTCTTCTTTCGTTGATTCAATGCAAATTTTAAGTAGAAGTGGATGACCAACATAAGAAGTCCCATGAGATAAAATAGTTCGAGGTGTCGGATGGTTTTCTTCAATTGATGAAATGTATCGTTCAGCTGTTTGCAGTAACCTACAGATGTTTTGAAATCTTTCAGACCTAAAGTAAATAAAATTGATTAGTCTTAATACAACAAAGCTAAATTATCACATAATAATTATGGTGGTAGTTGATCGTAATGTGGAAATATATAAATTCATTATTATTCTTTTTGGCCATTAATAAATGGATGAAATAAAATGACAGTCTCCAGGAAACAATATATGAACCGTTTAATGAAAAATTTATTTTATTAAGCATAATTTTGTATGATAGAGAATGGCCATTTCTAAACAAGAGGGATCAAATCAGAATACTCTCTATTGAGAGATCATACAGCCAGAATCATTTTTGAGAAATTGAGAAAAGAATCTTTGAGAAATTGAGACTGGGGAGGCCCGAAAGGGCACTCCCAGTCTCCACAAATTTGAAATTAAAAGTAAATACAATTGTTCCTAACGGGCAAAAGTCATGCGTGGGTAGATCCAAAATTGGCGATTTATCAAAATATAGCAGCCAAAACAAAGCCAGCCCTGCATTACAATATTGGGTTTAAATAATACCTTGGCGATCACAAGTCGCCAACAAATTTATGAGAATTATTACAACCATGCAACTGAAACATATTTTCGGTTAGAAATTAGAATTAAAAGTTATAAATAGAATTTTGTTTTCGATTAGAGGCGACAGTGAATTAATAAGTCTGCATAGTAATGAAATAAAAAGTATCAGTTACATTGATCTATACGAAAAAAGAATAAATATTTTATGTTCACTTTTAAAGATTAAGACTTAGATTTATTTTAAATACAATTATATAAATAAAAATAAGTTCAAGTAATCAAAGATATTTTAAAGGATAGGAAATAAATATGTAATGCCAATTGTGGCATCACGATAATACTGACCAAAAAAAAAATTTTTTTTTTTAAGTAAATTAATTAAAATTGGACAATTACTATGTAGTAGAGAAAATAGAATTTTTTTTTTATCAAATAAATAAGATTAATTTTTAAATAATACTAAGTAACTTCCCACCAACACAAAACTTGATGCCTAACTTAATTTTTATTAGGAATTGTTATAATTATAAAAAATATTTATAAAAAAATTTTGGCTGTTAAAAGTATTAATTCATACTTAAAAAATTACATATTTAACTTTCAAATGAATACAAGCAAGCGCATTAGAAATCAATTATTTCCATTCTGTAAGTAGAAAAATAATAAAAAATTTAATAATAAATAATTAACGGAGAATTATTTAATGATATTGAATTCAGTGTTGGCAAAACCACAACGTGTAATTGCAAGGAGGAAAAACCATGGTTGGTGAATCTATTGAGATTGAATAAAATTTATATAATGAGAAGGTAAGTAAGTTAAGTGTGAGTTTTAAATAATCAGTAATATTTCAATAATATATTTGTAATAAAATACCTTTATGATAACTTAAATAATTTTATAAAGAAACTTTTAGTAAAAACTTTCACAAGGAATAAAAGGTTACATAATAAAATTAGTGATGGAACAAGAACTAAATGAGCAGGTAAACTTCCAATTCCCAAAATATTTAAATTTTTTATTTAAATTTAATTATAAAAAAAAGTTGTTCAGTTAAGATGACTCATGTTACAGTTAATGTGCAACAGTAGACAGTTCAAGTCATCAAAAATAACAGAGTGAAAAGAGTTAAACAGAAAAATAAAAGAAAAAGAGTTATACGAAAAAGAATTTCATACTTTTTGGGAGCAGGAGACGTAGCTGCTTCAAGAACAGAAATAGCTGTAAGTGTCTTTGTTGCGTTAGAAACTGCAGCAATCATAGCATTACCACTTAAAGACATAGAAACGCACTAGAAAAAAAATTTCTTGCTATGAAAAACACTTTATAAATATACTAAAGATACAATCATACTCTCATCATCAACCTTAAAAATTCATCTCACTGTAAAATTTCTGAAATTTAACTAAAAAAATAATTATATTAAACCTAGAACTTAAGAAGTAAAATCAGTGTGATGCTACAACATGGTGATTTATTCTTTCAATTCTAAAAAATTAATTAGTGTATTAAATTTTATTAGAAATCATGTTTTCCACAAACAATAGAATCACACATTGGCCATATAAAAGAGCACATCTATCGTATATTTTAATTAATTTCCAGAACATTAATTAATGTTTTATCATCACAGAAAAACATGTCTAAAAATTTCTATTATCATCCTATAGTTTAAAGTCATATATAATTTATATTTTAATAAATTAAATATATTATAATTAAGATCATATAGCTGAATATTAAGTTTTAATAAATTTTTCTAAAAAATCAGTTTTAAAAAATTCTACTTTTAGTTCACTACAAGTTAACGTTCTACCAAAAGTTAACTTTCTAATTTTCCAAAATATAACTGACTTGAAACAACAAGTTGGAGTTTGCAATCATATTTAAAGTGATGACAACACAATTATTTTTATATATTTTGAGAAATTTATTAAATTATTGTTCTTTTTTCCAGTTTGCAACAGTTTATAAACAAATAATACTTTTCTTTTAATGAAACATAAAAAACGAGCATTGAAATCTTCTAATTCATCACCTGAAATAAAAAAAAACTGAATACAATTCGTCTTGTTAAAATTGTAATGAGTGACATGTGCTTTGATTTTTTTTTTTTTTTTTTTTCTTGAAACTTCTTATCTCAACATGGCATAATCAGTATAACATAAATGTATAGTCACAATAAAGCACCAAAGAAAATAATAATAAATTTGTCGAAGCAAAAAAAAAAATGCTTACTTCAAGTTTTTTGTAGCATTCATTGATAAATCTATTGTGTAAAGATAATACATCCTAAAAATAAAAATTAACTTTAATACACTTATACAAAATGCTACATAATTACAATCAAAGACACTTAAATGTTACAAACCAGTAGTGAAACATAGGTAGAAATTTCAAATCATTTTAGCAGATTATTATAAAAAATTATACAGTAGAAAACATTTTATCTGATATTCAAAAAACAAAGTAACTGGAAATTGTTTGCTGGGCTTACCTGCCATTTTGAGCTAAAACAATTGAGGCAAAATGCAGAAATTCAAGAATGGAAAAATTTGCAGAAGTTGGAAGTGTAATAAAAAAATATGTCGCTATACTTTACAACATAAATATGATAAAATAAAATAAATTAAGTGAACATTTTTATTTGGAATATGAAAATGGCTAAAATACGATTATTTTTTAATCAATAATTAAGTAGGAGTATAGTTAGCTGTACAGTATAAAACCTTTCATCTGGTTTCCAGAAAACCGGGAAAAACTTTGCCCGCTTTCCCCGCCATTTTTTAACTAGAACACCTAAGTCATCCTTGAAAGTTGAGTAGATGGAAGGGAATCGTTTTCTCCCGTTAAATCGTATGTAAAGAAGCGGCAGACTTAGATAAAATTAATAAGCCCGAAATCTCCGATTTCTGTAAGCCAATTATTGACTCTTGTAAATAGTTTCAACTCTTTCATCACCATGTTCGAAAATTACAAAAATTACAAGTTTTTATTTTTATATCATAAATTATTTAAACCATTTTTTTTAAAAATGAAATCTGGAATAGAAATGTTCAAACAAAATCATGTTTTAATAAGACGTGGCGAGAGCCTACACTTAAAATTTCGTGATGTCAACTAAAATGAATAATATAGGTAGCAGCGTGTTTGCAAACCGAGAGCCAAAAAAACAGCTCTCTCTAGCCAGAAAAAAAAAAAAAAAAAACAGCTGCCCGTTCAATTCTTGATGCCTAAAAGTCAAATAGTATGACGAAATCACAGGGAAATTATAACTGCACAAAACAGAGAGAGAAATTTGCCACAAATCAGTTGCTGCCAAATAGATCGTGTAAATAGAATTTTGACAGATTTTTTTATTTTTTGTTTTTTATTTTTATTTATGCTTTATTTTATTTATGTATATTTATTTAATCATTTGACTTTTGGAAATGAAATCAGATGAATGAATGATGATTTCGTTTTTCGCTGACTTACAACTGAAAAATATCAGCTAATAGAAGGTGATAGGAAAAATGCAAAAAAAAATACATTGCCATACTTTACTATATAAATATAATGAAATAAAAAAAGTAAAGTAATGCAAATTTTTAATTGGAATATAAAATCAGCTAAAATAAGGCTATTTCTTTATTCAATATTAAAGTAGATATATAGTTAAGCTGTATTAAATAGTGATTCAGAAAACCGGGAAATCTAGACATCCGGGACAGTGATGGTCCCAAGCGTTCTGGATAATTTATTCTCTACTGTCATAGGATTTTGATTATCTGAAGTAATTACAAATTAGAGATGAACTAACTTCAGATAATCTAAAAAGTCGATTAATGGGGGGTAACACCAGTTTTCATTTGATTTTTATTGATTAAGTTTGAAAATCAAGAGTTTTTTAATAATAGTAAGAGCTATATAATACTTAAATTTAATTATATTATGACAATTTAATGAAAGTCTTTTTGTCAAATAGGTACAATGTTATTCAATAGGTATTTAGTTTAAAATCCATTTACAATATTACCCATAATACTGATACTCTTACTGAAAAAAATATTTAAACAAAAATTGAATCATTAGCTGATTTCATTGATTTTAAAAATTCTTCTTAGAATTTCTTTCTTTGAATTTCATTTGCATTACAAATTATATTTTCTTTGAACGAATAAATGTGGAGGTCAGCTGCAATTTGGAAAATATAGTACCAATAGGTTGAACAGTATAGTCATTGAAATTTTGAATTTTTTAAAGTTAATTTCACTATTAACTATTTATCCACGCCTCTAGAATTAACAAAGTGAATTAAAATATTTTTGCACACAATTATAAAACATGCTTATAGTGAAATAGGCAAGAAGGTGAAACAGGCAAATGGTATAATAGGTAAAAAATTAAATAAGCATTAAGGAACTCCAACTTTCAAGTGCTGTCTTGTTTTAACTTTTTGTACCATATTTTCCAAATTGTGATTACTACTCTAAGTTCAAAAATAAAGAATCGGTTAAAAGTATGTTAATTCAGAGAAATCATAATTTTAAATCTGAGTTTGTAACTTAAAATGTTCTCTGTGCAAACTAATAACATATTCAAGGTTAGTCCCTTGAATCATCAAGATCCCATTTTAATATGTGAAAATCATTTCATTTAATCAAAAATTATTCTGATATTTGGCCTTTTCTTTGTTTCAATGATTTAGACAAAAACATGTTACTTAATCATTAAATATAAAAATATTCAAATTAGTTATAAAAAAATTTCTTACTTTTTTGAGTCTAGGAACTAAGGCATGGTAAGATATTTCCAATAAATAATCTATAGCAACATTTGCAATAACCTCATCAGAAGATAAAGCAACTTGCCATAAAAAATCAATTCCATTTAACTCCAACTTTTCTACATTCTAAAAAAATTGCATTTAATTAGATTTTGTAACCAAATAAATGTTTTTATTCATTTAATATACATACATATAAAAATTAGAATTTGACATCAACATATAAAATTTAAAAAATTGGAATATTAAATAATAATCAACCAATAATGAATCAAAATTTTAATGACTTACTAATGATGATGGTGTTCGCTTTAATCTATGTTCAGAAGCATTGACACTTTCAAAGTAAGTTTTGAAACAATTAAAACCTTTAAAATAAAATGAGCATATATTCATTTAAAATAAAAAAGAATAAAATTTAAAAAAGAATTTTAAGAAAGAGTAAGATATAACATATTAATAACCTTCTGTACTTCGAGTACTTTTTACTTTTGCTGTTTGAACTGATGTGTAAACGAAATCATTTAAACTACATAGTACAACATTTTTAAACAATTTCTAAAATTCATTAAATAATGTGATAACTAATTATTAAGATATAAAAACTTCAAGTTTGAGAGTGGTAACTTTAGTAATCACTCACTGTATGTGGAGTGCAAAAAATACATAAATAATTTTAAATTCAAACTATAGTAAATTTCATTATGAAAATAAATCCTGTTCATTTCGTGAAACATCACTATCATCTGTACAATAAAATGGAATAATAATTGCAATGAATCTGCAAATTGAAAAAAAAATTACCTGTAATGTTTTTATTTTAGAAAAAAATCTCATTCTTTAGTTTGTAATTAACATTTTTCAATTTTTAATCTGTAATTAACATTTTTCATTTAACAATATTTTATCCATGTAAAAAAGAAAACAGCATAGCCAAAAATAAAACAGATTCATAAGAATAGAAAATTACTGTATATTTAGCTAAACTAATGTGGTGCAAATTTTCATGCAAAAAGGAGGTAGTGGAATGATATATTGAATCGCTAATGGGCTAAATATTATAAGTAGGCTTCCATTTTGTTAAAATTAACATTGGTATAAATTTTGAGCATATATAATTTCATATTAATTTATGCACGAACCTGTATATGTCAGCTGAGCTGGATCTAACTTTAATAACTTGTTCTGAAATAATGAAGATTGAGTTTCTGATTCAAGGTCTTGAAGACATTTAGTAAACCATTCCAAGCATATCTAAAATAAAAGCATATATATATTTAAAAAAAGTTATTAAAATAGCGAAAAATACAATCTTCTAAACCAGGGCTGTCCAACTGCAAAGAGCCCACGGGCCAGAATTCCGGTCACTGATCACCTGGCGGGCCGCAGTTTGAAAAAGTTGAACAATAACCTCTTATACAATAACAATTAATAGTTGAATTATTATTTATAAGACAATGGGATATAAGGATTATAAAACATTTTGTTTACATTTTAATGGGAAACTGAATCAAAATGCTTAACCATTTTGCTATCACCAAATGCTTTTCCCATTTCTGCAGCACACTTTTTGACAACGACGCCATCAGTGTAAAGTTTTTTCGCTTTAGCAAGCTCAAGTGAAATTGCATACGAAGCATGCAAAGCATTGTACTGATAAGATTTTACTTGAGTAAACATCACAGCTTGTTTTTGCAGTTTTGATTTCAGTTCTGAAACTATCAGAGATCTTGCTTCTCCTTGATATTTACTGTGGCTCCCTTCGTGAAGACTCGCATAATGCCTTTTGACATTATATTCTTTGCACACAGTCACAACTTGCATACAAATTAAGAACTGGAGTTTGTCCTTTCTATTCGTGATGAAATACTGGGTTTCCCAGCGGTCCTGGAACACTCGATTCTCACTGTCTATCTAACACGAGGCAATATTGTATAACACCAGCATGCAGGGTATTACTGCTCTTGACCTGTAGATGTCCTGTACCTTTTTCTCCCAATACAATGAAAGGAGTGAAAGAGCGATCAAGAGGAAACTTCGGGGATCTCGGCTTGACCAAGAATGGTAGCCTCGGATGCTTCTTGTAACCATAAAATTTCGAAAAAAGAAATAAACTGAATAAGAAGTTGGCGGGCTGCACAAAATGTGTTGTCGGGCCGTATGCAGCCCGCGGGCCTCCAGTTGGACAGCCCTGTTCTAAACAGAAACAATCAATATCTGTAAAACAATTTCTTGTAACTTACATTTTGTATTAACATTAAAATAATTTTCCCAAAAAATGGGATGATTCTCCTTAAAAATAAATTGATTTTTGTGTAATAACTTTAAACTAATAAAAATATTTATTACCTTTAATTAAAATTCTGAAAAACATGAAATTTTTGCTAATAAAAAACTCATATTTCAAAAATATCATTTACTTTTTAAAAACACTTAATTGTTAATTATTTCAATGACTTCGTCTTCATTTTATTACTTTATTACTTGTTGTTTTGAACTGCCAAAAGCTACTTCCTCACGTCAGTAGATTGGTTAGTCAAGTTCAGTAGCAGAAGAGCCAAAAGCAACCACATTGTCCTAACAACAATCTTGTAAGATTCCAAGTTATACCAAATCAATTGTGAAAAACTCACCTCCCTATCTCTGTCACATGCATCAGGATCAGATATCAAAGCCTCCCAAATGTCTTTAGCTCTAATCCATGGTAAATACTGAGCACCATCTTGTAAAATGAATTGCATGAAACTTAAATGTTCAATCAGATACTAAAATTAAAAATAATAAATTATTATAACTGTGATCACACTTATTGCAGTCAAGAAAGCTTTTACATAACATAACTTACGTCTTCGTGAGAGTATCTGCCATCAACAATAGTTGAAGGCTTCAGATCTCCATTAGCTGCAGCTAAAGCTGCTTGTTTGTGACACTTAGCTAAACTAGTGGTTACTAATTTTAACATGTCATGATTTTTGTTCAGTTCGTGCAAACTAGCCTAAAAGAAGTTATAAAAAAATTAAAAGCTTTTATAATAAATAAACTAAATTACTTTTCAATAAAATATACATCATAAAATATAAACTTTAAAGAAAACGATAATAAGAAATAAATTTTAGAAAATGTTTTTACAACACAAAAGTAAGAAATTTGGTAAGATAATTATTGCAGTGCATAAAATATTTGAAAAGGCATCTATGTGAACGACAGCAATGTCATTTTTATTGTATATATATATATATGTAATAAAAGGGCTAAAATCCCTGTTATCAGTGTTATAGTTAGCTTAAATAATGCAGTCGTAAGCCATCATACGTTCTAAAATGGTTTATTAACGGTAGGTTGGTATTGATAACAGTTCACATCCGCTCTCCACAAGGGCGGGGGTGGACAAGACTTCTGACAATTCTGGAACAACTTATCAGGATCACAACATGATGAAAAGGACATGCGAAAACCATTGCTCTCGCATTTTATACTAACACATATTGGAGTAAAAAGGCACAGTCTTTGACATACTTGTATCCTTACGCATTAAGGAAAATCATTTACTGCTTCTTTATATGGAAGTGAAAAGGGGGAGAGATTCTAAAAATAACTCAATCATATGTTATTAGCCTTGACTTCCCAAAATAGAATCTCTCTACGCTTATTCTTTAACAAAGACATTTTATGAAAACGAAAGAGTTTTAATTCTTTTATTAATACAAAAGTATTAAATTTTTGTATTACATATATATATATATATATATATATATATAGCAAAATAAATAAATACGAAAAAACCAGAAAAAAATTAAGAAAAACAATAAGTATCATTTATTGCGCATAAACTGCAAGTAAATAGAACTCATAAGATATGTTCAAAATGAAGATAAAACAAAGGTAATTACAGACTTTTTTCATTTGTCTGTAATTTACCATTGTTTTATCTTCATTTTGAACATATATATATATATACAGTGAAACCTCCTGTTATGGACACTCCTGCATAACGGACGCCTCTCAATACGGACATATTTTTAATTCCCCGGGAATCTTCTATGAATAAACCATTATGTATATTCTCCGCAAAGCGGACACTCCCGTAACCGGACACGGACAGTCATTTTGGCCCTGAAACGTTATTTTCTATCTCTTCAATCCGGACACTACTTTTTCGAAATTTGAAAGAAAATAACTATTTCTGTTTTAAATTGCATGGGGAAAAAATGCAACTTTTCGCCAATTTTAAAACATGTAAATTTTTTGATTTATCCATAACTAAAAATATTGTTAAGCTATTTTACTACTGATCAATCTTTCTCCTGTCACCTTGCCTTATCATTGAAAAGAAAGGAGAGAAAATAATACTGCTCTTCTGAAATAATTCTGACAGCTGCATCTTTTGATCTTTTCATCTGGACCACACAGGTTATGAGACCCCTCAAGTTGAAATGACATCTTAAATGATTTCAATGCTTCTCCCCCATTGAAAATTTCTTTAATTTTTTTAGCAATTTGAAGACAGCTGGGGTAAAAAAGAGAACAGAAATATAATCTTTGGTGTGTTTATATAAATGAAAGGCTTATTCTGACACTTGATAGCTGATCAATTGTGAATAATCAACTCCATAGGTTCTGATAACTTAACTGTGAATCATGGGAGGTTTACTTTCAAGAAAGTATTAACCATGTTCCCTATCAATGTAAAGGGAGTTAAACTTAATAACTGAAACCGAATGAGGACTGAAAGCTCCTATTCGGTATCAGACATCTGACTTGAGTATCTATGCTAATCAGTAAATTATATCATTTATCTGTAGCTACATCTAGAATTATGTATTTATATCAAACTTCTTTATATATTCTTTTTTTATTTTTCCTAAAGTTTAAATAAATGTCCTTGTAGACAGTTATTGTAAATTATGTAATTATTTCTACATCTTTGAAAATATTCTAAAAGCAATTAACAGTGTTGTACTTCGTTATTAGGGTACACTTCCCGTAAGCGGACAACTCTCATAAACGGACAATTTTTTCGGTCCCTTGAAAGTCCACTTAACGGAGGTTTCACTGTATATACAGTTGAACCTGTTTATCTCGAACCTCTTTATCTCGAAAACCTCTTTATCTCGAAATTTCTAAAATTCCCTACATTTACTGTCTAAAATCAATGTATTTTCCATGTTTATGTCGAAATTTTTTTTTTTCAAAACCTCCGTTTCTCGAATTTTTTTAATAATAGAGCACAAATGTCAAAACTTTCTTTATCAGTAGAACTCATAGACAGAGATGAATTTCGTGAATGCACAGGAAGTAGAGATGAACAGGTAGGGGGTGTTTCTTGGAAATTTCAATCACTATCCCTGCACTTCCTTAACTAGAAAGGAATTCAATGATTCTAGCAGTAAATGAGGGGTTAATGAGTTGTGACCATCAGGGGTTAGCTTTTCAACATAGATAAGAAAGCTAAGGAAAGCTTCAGAAATTCTAACCAATGGATCAAAGGATAATTAAGAGTTTTAAAGTGAACTATAGAAAAGAGTTGGTAAGCAAACTTGTAGATGCCATCGATGAAAAAAGTTAGACGCTATCAGAATTACTGTTTTGCTTGGAAAAATGTGTCTGTAAAAACTATCCAAATTGGTTTTAAAGAGCTGGTTTTAAGAATAGCTGTGAAGATGATGAATAAGAGGTTGAAAGCATCAGTAAAGAAGAAGAAAATGTTAACGCTGAAAATGCAGTGCCAGAATGGAATGAAATAAAATCTGGGTTTAATGTTGACCTTAATTTTGATTTTTACAAATGGACAACTGCCTGGCAACATGCGGAACATTGACAGATGCGGAAATCATTGATAATGTCTAAGGAATATCAGATGAAGAGGAAGAAGCTGAAAATCATTTATTAATGAATAAAATGTGAATGCAAAAGAAGTAGAAAAGGCTGTAGAATTTATATAAACTACTCTTTAATCTCAGGAAATTGTTGGCTATGAGGAATTTGCGATCTTTCTAACCTCAAAGGAATAATCGAAACAAATAAGGTTATACTTCAAAAATCTAGGAAAAATTATTTTCAGTGTTAAATGTATGTTAAAAAACTTATGTAAATAGTTGTTTGTGGTATAATTATTTTAAAGAAATTTCTATAATTTTCTACTAAAAACAATTAAAGCACTTTTATTAGAATTTCTTAATTAAATTAAATTTTTTTAAAGTACCTGTATAACTCGGAACCTCTTTATCTCGAATTTTTTTCCTTTCCCGTGAGATTCGAGATAAACAAGTTTGACTGTATATATACACTTGTTTAATCATTTTAAGTCAAGACTAAATGTTGCAGAAAACTAATACGAAAAAAGTGTCAGTCTTTTAGCTATTACAAATTTACTTGTACTTGAAATTTTCAAAACAAAAATTTTAGTTTTACCAATCAAGTTTATATTTTATAAAAAAAAAGTTAAACATATTTATAAATTAAAAAATTAATTTTGTAATTGCTCTTCAAAGAAACAATCTAAGCCATCATTAACAATGCAGTTACAAAGAACCGATTAATAAACCATGCATCCAAACAATTTTATTTATAGTATCAAATAGTCCATTTATATTTTAAAATTAATGCATACCCAACATTTTCATTTGAACCATTTTAATCTTAAGAAACAAGTAAGTTAAAATTCTATAACACATTCTTGAAATATCCTTAATAAGTGAAATTCTTACACAACAAAACAATAATAGCTCTACTTACTCGGTCTTGTTTATATACCCCAGATTTTAAAATGCTTTTACAAATGTTGTGCAATAAACGAAGTGCGGGAAGAACATTAACTCCCTGCAAAATAAAAAAAAACTAATTTATGACATAAAAACAATTAATTACACTCTCACATTAGAAAACACAGTCTCCTACAAGTTAAAAATTTTAACATCAGAAACGTATAAATTTTCATAAATTTGCTTTTACCAAATGAAAACTTTTTAAAATCAATTATTATATTAAAAATATGATCAAACTCTTTATTGATAAGTTCTTAAATATTTTTTTCCCTTCAAATTCAGTGTCTCGAAAAAAAGCTATTTATGATGTAATTAATTAATAATTAAAGTTATTACATGTTTAAAAGCTTATTGAAACTTAAAAATAATAAAGGGTTTTTATACATTACATGCTTAAAAATATTTTAATATAATATTTTTTAAAAAATGTACTCACTTTTTTTATATCTTCAATACATTTAACACAATACTGCTTTTTTATGCAATCTTTATGAGAAACATCTCTCAGTATTGAAAATTGTTCTTCTAAAGCAAGTTCAATCAAACTCATAGAAAGATTTAATGAATGTGCCAATTCCCATAGTAAGTCAACAATCTGCAAAAGAGTCATAACTATTAATTAAATTTTTTGAAAAAGAAAAAAACTTTAATACCATTAAAAGAAACTTCCTAACTAAATTGAGAATGCAGAATCAAATTTTTATAGTTAATTGAAGCCATTTTTGTTACATAGACTTCTAATTTTAAAAAGTGATTGGCATTAAAATAGAAGTCATTCAGCCAACCTATAAAGTTAAGAAATAGTACAGCAGTACAAAAAAAAGTGATGCTTGTAACTGTAATAGTTCTCTTATCACAAATTGAGGAAAATTAATCATGCAATTAATTATTGTTTTAAAATAAATGTGTTTTCTTATTATTTATATTAGTTATTTATTGCAGTCAGTAAAAATTATTAAATTTCTTATAAAAATGATTTTTTTAAATATTTAAGGCAAGAAATTAAATCCATAATCAATGGACCATTAAAATTCCCTTTAACAATTCAAAAAGAATTAAGAACAAAATTGAAAATAATTGTAGAAAAATCAATGTAAATACATGAATACAATTAAAATTCATGTAAATGAAGGCATCGCACATAATGGAATTTTTTTCTTTTTCACAATATACAGTAGAGTCTTGATTATCCGAGTTTCCACTTTCACCGAGCCTTTAAATATTTAAGCTTTTTTTTCTTCTAGTTAATTTTTAATTTTTAAAATAACTGCTGAAAAAATCTGAATTTTATCTTCCAAACACTCAGGAAAAAGAAATCCAAAAACTTGATCTGATGAATTGATTGTTATCGTCAATAATGAAAATGAATCTAGCGAAGATGATGAAGACAGTGACAAAAATCTCTCATACAGATAGACTAAAAGCTATCGAAAGTGCTATCATATATATAGAACAACAAGAGGCGACACCAGCCTTCCTGTTATCCCCCCCCCCCAAAAAGTGGCTAAAGATTGCTGTAGAAAAGCAAGTAATGTAAAACAAAAAACGATTTAAGACCTTTTTAAGCATAAACTCATTCATTCTCGTAAAGCATGCTCTTTAAGTGTTTTTAAGTAAGCTTTTTAATTTTAATGAAAACTGTACGTGGTGAACTCATATGAATTTTGTATTTGTTAAATATATTACATTTATACCCCACTCTTTTTCTTTTATTTTTTATACTCTCTGTTTTAACCAAGTTTTCCGGTTATCCAAGTTAGTAGTGGTTCACATTAACTTGGATAATTGGGACTCGGCTGTATGATCAAACTAATTTTTTTAGAATTTAACATTTAATAAGAATGCATGCTGTTAATGCATAACCTGGTACAGTATAATTTATGAACTGATAAAAAAGTTACATTATTGAACATTACATTATATTATTGAACCTTTTCATTGTAACACTTGGCACATTTCATACACTCCTTTCCCTTTAGAGGAACTTTATATTTATAGAAATACACTTTCCATTAAGAAAATTTCCCCATTATACACACAGACATATATATATATATATATATATATATATATATATATATATATTCACTCACAAATGCTTTAAAGATTAAAAATAATATTCTGGTGAGCAATCATGTTTATAAAAACCTTCTCTTGCAATATGCTTTCTCAACTTTCTTAAAAAACATACTTCATACATAATCCTCCATTAACACGTTCACTGCCACTGACGCACTGGCGCATCAGAGCTCCACATCCTGATATGCCAGCGACGCACTGGTGCGTCAATCGACTATGATAAGTTATATGCTCTGTGTTTAATGTGGCTTTGGAAGTTGAACGGAGAGGTTGTTTCGGCACATTAGTGAAGCATTATTTTTTGTGGTTGGTTTTCAAAATTTTTGTTTGAATTTTTTTATGTGCGTGATTATACAAGTGTGGCAGGACTGTCACAGCCCCAGAAAAGAAAAGTAAATAAAATATTGACTGATGCCGAAATATTAGAATTGTTATAAAATATTGACCGATAAAAGACTAATTCATTTTGAAAATATTTAATGAGACAAATGAAATTTTTTATTGTTTTATCATAAATTAGGTTTCATGTCTGACAAATGTACGGTAGAATTCACAGTACTGCAGCTGACTCTAGTCAAGCTATATGAATTTTTTTTTTTGGTGCATATACATTGTTTGAAAATGAGTATTAAGCTGAATATTGGTTTCTGTTGAAATAAAAAAGAACATTGAAATGGAAACAAAAGAAAAATATTGAAAATCATTATTAGGGAAGCATGTTTCTTTACTAACTAATTTAATTACTTCAATTTGATTTGAAAAGTGCAATGGAAAATACTAGTACAATTTTTTTTATAAATGAATGTCCTTTTCATAATTTATTCAATACAATGGAATTCAGAAATTATATTTTTAAAAAATGGCATTTCAGCACATTTATTCATTTCATTAGAATTTTACTTTAAATAATTTCATAAAGGGAAACGAAATATTAAGTAAAAAATGGATTCATGATAAGATCTTAATATTACAGGTTTCAAAAATGTTTATAACTCGCAGAACCCCTTTCAATTTTCCATGGAACCCAAAAGCTCCGTGGAATACATTTTGGGAACTGCTGCCTCAAAAATATCAATAAGGAATTAAAAGTTTAAAAACGTTTTGTTGGCAATTAAATACATGATTATAGCTCATGGCATAGTTTTAAAAAGAATTTCAGAATTATTAATACTATTTTAAATACACTTTAATTTATAATGGAGATGTATCCTGCAATATAACAAAAAAAACTTACATTCACCTCACTTATTTGAATAAAGTAAAAATAATTTCTAGACTGATTCTGAATCAAATTAAGGGATATAAATAATTTTTTCATTAAAATGTGTTAACAAGGAAGGTTATATGATTGAAGTTAAGGTTATATGAAGCACAATATGATTAAAGGAAAGTCAGAAAACAGATAAACATGATTTTTAAAAGTATCCTTTAAGGCTTATTTTTTAATACTTATGGGGAATTTCAGTTAAAAAAGACTAAGGTAAGTATAAGAAACCAACATTTAATATTAGCAAACCTTTTTCTTATTGAAGAGAATACATGATTTATGCAACAAATTTTTACATAAAAAATAAGTTAATGACTCTTATAATAATAAATATTTAAAAAGTTCATACTTTGGTTGATGACTTTCCTTGATTTGTCTCTTTTCCTACTCGACCAATGAAAATTATTAATCGCTTTCTAATTTGATCAGTAGTATTTTGCCAACTCTGAAAAAAGATACATGCACATAGCAATATAAAATCAGCAACAAAAAAAAAAGAACAAAAGTAAAAGCTCCAAAAAAACAAGAATATAAGAAGTAATGCTACAGATAATGATTTTAAAGTTGGTTTAATCACAAACATAGATTACTTTACTGGTTAGTGTCTCATTACAAAGTCTAAATAGATATTTAGATAAAAAGCTCATTAAATTAATGTTGACATGCCTCTTGAAAAATTCAGATAAATAATTATAAAATAAAAAATTTAAAATAACTTTTCAAAAATGTTAATATCTATATAATTTAACAAAATGCCTTAAAAGATAGCTCTCTTCGTACTTTTATTAATTTTTAAACCTAATAGATTCCACAAAAAAGGATCATCTAAAACATATTTTCAAACTGACAGTGAAGTTTAAACAAAAATATCTATTAATTTAACTACTAGCTGAAAGCCCTTCTTCAAAGACATAATTCATAAAATTAGCCCTTACTTCTTGCACTAATTGCAGCATATGATCAAACTGTTCTGAATTAAATTTTGAAGAAGCAGCTAACATTATAGAGTGGATGTTATCAACAATCTGTGCATTTTGCCCATCCTGAAAAAAAAAATAATAATAATAGTAACTGATAATAAAATTTTTAAGGTTAGACTAGTTAACAAATGTAATAAATAGTTTTCAAATTTTATTCCTCTCTGGTTTTATATTTTCATAAAATTTATAAACTATATTTTTCTCATTTTAAGTCCTTAAAATATTTAATAATGCTCATTATGTAACATTATGCTCATAATAAACATTATTAAATACTTATATACTCATTTAGCATTAAATACTCATTATCAAACAGCATTATTAAATACTCATACCTTCTTGCATTCATACTGAATAATATATTCTAAGAAAATAGATATAAATATTAAATATTCATTACTAAATTGCTACAAAAATCATCAAATGGTAAAAGGGGAAATAACCTGCATATTTTCAGTTTTTTAAACTTTATATGGTTAAAGCACGCTATGCTTCCAATTTTAGATGTCTTGAATAGTTTTCATTTTTAAAGTGAAAGCTCCTTAATTTTCACCTTTTTAATGAAAATAATTTAAATCTGTGTAAAAAAAAAGACACTAATATAAAATTGAACAAATTCCAAAGTAATATATTAAATAATATACTAACTAATATTTAAATAATTTTATATCAATATCAAATTATATGAAAAGTAAAAAATTTAAGAATCTATAAATTCAGCACATTTCATACAAAAAAAAATTGCTTTAGTTTTAAGTTAAATTCTATATAACAAAAAAAAAAAAAAAAAATACCACAACATTTAAAAGCTAAATAAATACTTAAATTAAATCATAGTTTTAGAATTCAGAAGATAGTCAACCTGCATCATCCAGATTTTAGTCAATTCTTCTAATGATAATCGGTGTCCAGTAAATTCCACAATTCCTTTAATCTTTTCTGTATACTGAACTTGGTCAATGTTGCCTGAAATACATTTATTTAAAAATTTTGAGAGTGGAAGCAAATGTTACGATTTAAGCAGAGGTAAAATCTGAATCAATAAATAATTATAAAATTTTTTAGAAGCAATTCTTTTTTTATAGATGTTAAATTTGAAGCATAAAACATACTATATTCCGGTATGTTAAAAATGAAAAACTATAACACAAAATAAAACAAAACAGAACTATTACCTTCTAAAGCTATAGATAAGACTTTGTTTTCAGACAACCAATTTAAAAGATTGTCTGAGTCTATAGCAATTTTTGATGATCTCATGCTGGAAGTATCATCAATTAATTTCATCACCTAAAAAAAATCATTGTTTTTTAAAAGATAAAGATAAAAAAAAAATTATGTAAATTGACAATTTCTTATTCAATTAGTTTATGAAACATATTAATGAACAAAAATATAACTAAAATATAATTTTTGGTATCATACAAAAATGAACTTTTTTTATAAAAGATGATTAAAAAAAGAACTAAAAAAAAATCAATGAAAAATTATTTATTTCAAAGATTAAGCCTAGAATAACCTTATACAATACACATTAGAGATGGGTAAGTACTAATGTTTTGGGGATCAGTTACAAAAACCTGATACTTCAAGTATCAGATACATACCAATCTTAATTAAGATCTTAAATTAAAGTGGAGCTAAAAATTAAAACTCTTAGTTCAAAACAAATTGACAATTTGGAAATTTTCACAAACAATTTGGAAATCAAATTCAAATTAATTATACTTATAAATTTAATATAATACAATTTAAATAAGAATATATATATATATATTTTTTTTTTAATTTTTCTTTCTTAATTTAACAAAGCAACGAATTTGCAGTTTTAGTCAAAATAGTTTGAAAAAGCTCACATGAAAATCATACTAAAAACAAATACTTAAAAATTGTAATACAGTCAAACTTTGATAATTCGAACGTCTTTAATTTGAATTTTTGTATAATTCGAAGCTTTTCTCCTTCCCTAGACACATGTATATTCAGTTAATGCTAAAAAATCTTGGTTATTTCGAAATCCAACTTCCTTAATTCGAAGTTTTTGCCCTTTCAAAAATGACAAAATCTAGTTAAAATGCAGTTAGTTTTTAAAAGTATTCTGGTTATTTTCAGCTATTATGGAATATTTTTTAGGGATGACAAGGGGGAGGGAGAATAGTCTTATCTGCTCAATCAGAACAGGTCGTAAGTGAAGCTGTGTTTAGAGCTATAAATATTCTTGAAGATTTTGCTAGAAAAAATCAAGTAAGCTCTTTAAAGCAATCTGATATAGCTAATTATTTTTAAAAATTATAGCGTTTAATTTAAAATTAATAAACAATCTTTGTTTCGAGTGGTTATTTTAAGACTTAAAAAAAACATTTTTCGGATAATTCGAAGTTTCGCAGAGGCCCCTTGCCCTTCGAATTATCCAAGTTCGACTGCAATATAGCTTTACAATTAATATTTATGAAAATTCTTTTATAATTTTGCAAGTTTAAAGCAAATTAAAATATTGTATGATTTATTTAAAATACTAGGAATATATATAATGTAGAAATGTATTCATTTAGAAAATCTGTGACAAATCAAATAAGTATCAAATTGAAAAGATAAACTTCCTTGACTAATGAATCAGTAGTTTCTGAATACAAGGAAGTAATCATTTCGCCCAAGTTGTGCTTTCAAATTGATACAAATAGGTAAAAAATTATCCAAGTCGATACATGATCCAAATCGATGCTTGCTGTTACGGAGTTAGACCAAAATAATATAATTTAAAAATGAATACAAGATTGTTTTACAATGATGCCATTATCTAGTAGATTAAATAAAATTTGCATACTAACCTCTTTCAAGCCATTCATTCGAGCATTAAAATGTGGGCACTTTAACATACGAAGAATGACCTCAAGACACAATTTGTTAGTAACAATCACCTGTTGAGGCCACAAGTGAAGACATAATAATTTCATACTCTTTAAAAGTTCAGAGATGGAACAAACATTCTGAAAAGAGATGTTGGAAATAAAAAGGTAAAACAAGGCAAAAGATAAAATAAAATTGAAATATGTTCTAAGCAAATATAAAAATGAAATGCAAAATATTCATAAATAAAGAATAGGAAAAAAAAACACATACCTTGCTTTTGATATCATTGTCTGTCAAGCTCTTTATGTGATGCACAGCTATATCCATACAAACTGAGAGGTACGGACATATTTTGGTGGGATTCAGAAATTCTGCACATTTAGCTAATGGTGCAAGCATTGCCGCCATACCCTATGTTAAGAAAATAGATATGCAAAAAATTATGAATTTAAAATCAAACTATTTTACTCATTGAATAAATGATTTGTTAAAAAAAAATTTTAAACGAGACATATGCCTTAACTTTATTTGAAGGAACAACACTAGGAATCAATAAAAAAATATTGACTCTTTATTTTTCATGAAAAGTGAATAAACAAAACTTAGTGCTTTTCATAAATTTTTGGCTTAATCCAATTAAAGTTATTTTACATTAAAACGCAATTTTTTAAAATTATGTGGTTATTTTTTCTCAGTGCCGATTTGTAGTATTTTGTTAAAATTATCTCAAATATTTTGGTAGTTTAAAGCCCTTGTGAAACCTGCCAAGTTGACCACCCTTGTAAGTTGGGCACCTGCATAAGTTAACTTCAATTATCAAGAACGGAATTTTTCCTATATAATATAAAAAAGCAAAACCTTTTTAACTTGACCACCTGTCTATATTGTATGTTGACCACTGAAATAAGTCAATTTTGTCTAGGAGTATTATGAAATTCTATTCTAAAACTCTCACAAGTTGACCAGAAAAAAAATTTCAGAAAATGTTGCAATGTATGTTAAAATTTCACTTGTTTGGTGAAATAGTATAAAAAGCTAATATAAACCCTTTTGTGAGTTGACCATCTCGGGAAACTGTAGGAGGGCAGCTTTTGACCATTTCTTTCATTCATTCATTGAAAACAGGTGTGCTAGTTGAAAAGTTGCTCTTCCAGTTGCAGTAATGAGCAGATGGGTATGTAAGTGCAGTAATAAGAGAATAAATTTTAAAGTGTTCAAATAATTTTAATTGCCGCGATGGCTCAGGGGATAGAGCATTCGCCTTCCAATGAGGCGAACCGGGTTCGAATCCCAGTTGATACGAATTCCGCATCCGGCTTGCACTGACCACAGTGCTGACGTGAAATATCCTCAGTGGTAGACGGATCATGGGTTAGAGTCCCCTTGCCGTCAGGCTAACCGTGGGAGGTTCTCGTGGTCTTCCTCTCCATGTAACGCAAATGCGGGTTAGCTCCATCAAAAAGTCCTCCACGAAGGCAAATTTCTCCCAATACTCGATCCAGGAGTTCCCTTGTCTTCTGGATTGGGTTCAAAATTACAAGGCTACGGAGTTGAACATTGAGCGGAGTTGAGCCGTAAACCCATTGGGTCGGCTGTTCAACGACGGTTATAAAAATAAAAAATATAATTTTGATTTGTAAAGGTTTTCAAATTACATGTCTTAGTGTTCTGATATTTTAAGAAATTATTTTTATTAAACACTTCACATGCATAACTAACAAAATAATTTTTTAAAAAAGTTAAGTTAAATATTAGAATTATGTATATGTAACAAATTGAAATTCATTCAGGTTTAAACACATTTAACATATTCATTTGGTTATTTGCTAAATAAAATTTTTAAGTCAAGTAAAAAAAAAAAATTTATATATTGCAACATGATATAGGAAATGAAAAAGTAAACAATGACCCGCCCCCTCTATAAGTTGACCACAAAAACAATGCACCACAAGTGGACAACTTACACAAGTTTTACTGTACTTTAAATCAGAGACAAAACTGGAAACAATGGAACCTTAATGGCAATGATTAGCATTGGTAATAGTTAGTATTTTGAAGAGGAAGAAAAAAAAGCATAACAATAAATAAAGTAATTTACTAAAGAAAATATTCTTTCACATTCTCATAATAATTCAATAAACTTGATACTTACCAAAGTTGTAATATCATCACTTTTAAAACGCTCTTGAATTTCTTTAAATCCTCCTTGCTGTGCAAACTAAAATAAAATAAGCGTAATTATAAAAAGTAATTAATTCATGAAAGATCAATTTTAAATGCCAAAAACATAGTTCTATTAAACTGGGCAAATAAAAGGGAACATCATTGCTAAATTTTTAAATAACCAATTTTATTATCTTCATACAATTCAAAAATATGTGCACTTGAGAGTATAAACAAAAATCAATTAAAATTGTTATGAATCCAGCAGAATGCATAAAAAAAAGAAAGAAAAATTTATTTCAATGAACATGATTAGCACCATGGACAAAGACATGCAATAGATAGTGCCCCTGCATAATTTCTGCAAACAAAAAAAACATTAGTTGATGTTAGAATGAAGAGCAATCAAACCATGTGCCCTTATGCATCAACTCATGATGTGTTATAAAAAATAATAACATTATTTGTGGAAAATACAAAGCAAAAACTATAAGCACATAAATCAGTGAAATATAAGTAAATTTATTTCATATTACTAATATTTACCTTATTAATCAAGTCAACTAACCAACCATAAGGTTCCTGCAATGAAAAAAAATATTGGTAAATGTCAAATTTAATGGGGGGAAAAACATGTAATTTTTGAAGAAAAAAAACTAATAATGCTTCGCTTTAAAAAGTGCTAACACCCATGTCCTGAAGTTAATTTGAAATTTAAAATAAGATTTAAATAAATACTTTTATCCAAAATCACAAAAAAGAATTTAATAACTAAAATGGACACCAGTAAGAATACTTACAATGCTATTGCGGCTAACAGCAAAAGCTTGGTCAGGGGCAAAAACAGAATCTAGCCAATGTGAAGATGCACAGGGTTTATGCCTATTTTTCATATGAAATTCTGCTTCTGGATCAAAAGCCTAAGAAATTAATAACAATTAAATAAAAATAACAAACATGAAGTGAATTATTAAAACAGTTTTATACAAAATACAAATTCTTAGAGAAAATAAAATGGTGTACTGCCTACAAGACATTTTTTCAGAGATAGGCAATGTCTAAATAATAACCGAAATATTTTCTCAACCTGAACATACCTTCTCCAAAACTTGGCATAATGTTTCAGGAACTGGATCAGATTTAAGTCGAGTAGTGACTAAATTAATAAATAAATGCAGCATGGAACGAACACCTTCTTGAACATCTAAGCCCCAATTACGTACAGCACCGGATGTCAAAAGCTATATTAAAAAAGAGAATTATAACATGTTAAAAATTACATATTTGCATTTATTTTATTATTTCCTAATTTTAATATGATATTGCATATTCAAATATAGATTGTGCAAACAAATGATTCATATACAATTGATTTCTATAATCATGCCCTGAATTTCAATACTGAGAGAAACAGTTAAAAACTTAAAATGAAGAAGATTTAATGAGAAATAACCGAATTTTAAAATTAAAAATTTATAAATGATAGAAATAAATTTCTAAAATTTTAATTTCATAGAAATGTTTTCACATTGAGAATTGTCATGCTGTAAAAACTATATATATCAATAAAAAACTATTTACATAAGTATTGAATTTAAAGTATTAAATGGACAGCATACCTTTTTAAAAGCTTCGGGTAATACACGTTCAATAAATCTTCTACAGTTTTCATGGACTTCGCATAAACCTTAAAATGTAAAAAAGATATAAATTTATAATAATGCTATAGTAAGAATCATACAGAAATACAGAAAAACTTGTTAAATGTGTAGAACATATTATGAAAGTTCACTGTTACGACAATTTTTAAGTTACCGACGAAAAAGGGAAATACTATAGAACAAAACCAAAGTTTGATATTATTTCTGATATCAATGGTAATAGGTAGAAAAAAGACATTATTTCAACTTATTTTTTCTAATAACCTTAACTTTCATAAACAATCGTGTGGGATTGACCAAGTTATCTTTCTTACAAAAGAATAGTTCTTATGCTATTTTTAAGAATTCTACTAAGAATTAAGAAAAGTAAGACATTTAATTTTCAGTTTTTTTCTTTTCATGCATAACTAATACATTTATAAAATTTAAAGCTAATATTAAACGACAACAAATTAAGAAAAAAATATTTAAAGAAAACAAATTTTTACTAAATGTGGATTTTTGAATTTTTTATTATTTTGAACTATTTAAGGCTAATTTATAAAAAATAATGCGAAAAAAAAAGAAAAATAACACTAATGAAACAAATAACAAACCTTAATTCCCAAACTTTAAAAACTCAAACGTATTTATAGAAGCCAACAGTAGCGGTTGTTACTCATAACTTGATTTATACACATTATAAACTGTATGGCATAAGAAAAACATCTAAACAGAGAGACAGTCAGTTCACAGTTTTTTTACATACCTTCTTCTGCAAGCTGGGTAGCACTAATTATACACTTTCCAAGTGATTCTTCTTTTTTAAAAGGTATGGACCAATGATCTGTAAAAATCCTAGTTTCGAGCTCATACAAATTAGTAGTTGGAAATTCATCAGATTCCATTGCTTCATCTGGCTTATTGAGATTTGTTTGAACTGCCTGGAAGATAAGATAAATAAAAGTTAAACAAAAACTTCAAAACAAAAGATAAAAGAATCTTTCCTCATCTTAGTTATAATTTCAATGTTGTAACATCAATCATATCCATATTATAATACAACATAGATAAATGCATATACATTAAATTCAAAGCACAATTTTCAGTTAAATTATTCTACAAATTTTAAAAAGCTAGAAAAAAGGCAAAAACTTTTAATAAAATTAGAAAATATGCATCACATGTTATAACATTTTGACCTCATATATCCTTATCATACATGAAATTTTACACAAAACATTTACATGTTATGTTTTTTCTACCATTAGATATTTTAAGACACTAGGAAATAAATAAGCAACAAATGTTTCTTAAAACATGTTTAATTCAAATAAAAAATTCAATATTTTTTATTTATTTTCAAATTAATTAATCATTCTAAAATGCAAAGTTTTAAAACTTTTTTCTATTTGGTAGACAGGTAACATTTATGAGCGTATCCGTACTGATTGCATAATTAAGTAAAGTTAATAAAAATTAATTAAAAAAATGCAATTTAGGCAAGATAAAAAGGGACATTAAGAAGTGAAATTTAAATTAAAATCGTAATTAAGATGCAAAAAAAATAATTTATTATGCTTTTGAAAAATCAATCAATCGTTCAAACACAAATTTGGAAGGAAAAAAAAAACGATAAAGCTGAATCAAGCTTTTAGAATTTTCACCAAATTTTCAGTCAAAGAAAACTATATACTGAATTTAAAATACATATACATACACGCATACATATTTAACATATACTGACTTGTACAAAATTTTTAAAAATCAAAATATTAGAGTAAAATGAAAGATTCATAATAGAATAGCTAACTTTGAGTGCCCTATGAGCAACTTTTGACCTTCATAATACTGGATGTAACATACTGTAACCAGCTTTTTCATACATTCTATATATTTAACATTATTATGCACACATAAGATATATGCACATAAAATAAAGATGCTAATGAAATTTTACGAGCTAAAAGTCAAAGCAATTATAAACAATTGAAAATTTACTTAAATAATTCCCTTAAAATTTATCGGTATAAGAGTTAAATCATAAAAATAATGCATGTAGAACATAACCCACAATAATATGAGATAAGAAGTAAAGAGCTAAAAAAATCAATGGTTTAAAAAGCTCAAAATCTGAAACTTTTGGAGATTTTGTGTTATTTTGGAAACTTTATAAAGAGCAGTGTAAACCTGTCACTGCAAAATTTCCATTTGAACAAAGCATAAATAGTGAATTATACTATCATTTGCAGCAAGTTTTTAAAAATAAGTAAAAATATTTTTATTTTCATTTTTTTAAATGTAAAACTTAACAAGTATTATGTAGCATCTGAACATATGTACAATGCAATTTTTAAAAATGCATGGACATAAAAAAAACTTTTTTTAGGCTTTGCCCGATTATCGACAAATCTTGGCCTCCATTTTGGCAATAATACCAATACTAACGTCTTCTCAAAATAATTAATACAAAATAGAAAAAAAATAATAAATAAATAAGTTTTTATACAATTTTACAAAAATAGAACATTTTACAGAACAGACCCCTGGATCGAAAGTTTGCTTATACACAAATCCACTTCCGAAACAAATAAATGCAAATTGCTCTTGCGAGACACATATCAAATAATTCCAGTATTAAGATTCAACTGTCACCATAGATGAAAAGCCATTTTCCCAAAGGTAAAATGTGAAAAAAGGAGTTAATATTTTTAAAGCTTCTGTAACATAAACACTATATTCACTTTGGACAAGCCATAATTAGTCTATTTAGACAATATGCAAATTTTTAATAAATGATAATCCTTACTTTCTGTAAAAAAATTTTGGTAATTTATCGTCAGCTGGACACAAAAGAAAAGTCACGATAAATTTAGACTACCAACATTTTATCTTATAGGGTCAGGTGGGGGAAAGTGGTGGGAGGGGGGAAAGTGGTGGTAATCTAAAAAAATGCACTTTTTTCACAATAAATGTACATATTTTTACTTTTTTTTCAATTAATACATAATTGGAGTTTGTGACAAATATTTCTATTAAGATTTGTAAATCTAGCAACAAGTTTACTGCTGTTTATCTTCTTGTTTACATATATGTGCAGTTTGTTCTTAACACATCGTATTGATAAACTTTGTTCTTGATCCTTTCTCACTTGAAAAAATTAGTGTATTTTGATACATTTCAGTAGAAGAACTTCTTAGAAACAGATTCATGCATCAAGGTAAGAATTATTTTATTATTTCAATTTTTTATGATTTTTTTTCTGAGGTGGGGGAAAGTGGTGGTATAGTTAGGCTTAGCTCAATGTTGTATGATGATTCAATTTTAGACTGTAGATGTGATTAATTTTTAAAAATGGGCTGTAATAAAAGTATTAATCTAAAAAAAATAGGCTTTATTTATAAATTTTAATCTTAATATGATAATGCAATTAAATTAAAAGTTATTTTTTACATATTTAATCATGATTTAGAATATTTTTTAATATCATTAGAATAAATTTAATTCTTTTTTTTTTAAATTTTGATAATTTTAATGTGTGACTGTTCACTGACATGTAATTTTTTTTTTCCAGCTTAAGTATGCCTAGAAACTACATAAAAAAGACTAGTGGTCCTAAGTATACACAAAATGATCTTCAGATGGCTATAGCAGAAGTTAAAAATGGAGCATCTATTTATTCTGCATCCAAGAAAAATGGTATTCCTGAACAAACTTTAAGGAGGTGGATTGTTAAAAGTCCATCACATCAAGGACCTGGCCGATCGCCAGGGTGCAAAGCAAATCTGGGGAAATTTTAACTCAAGAGAATGTTTTAAAAAGATTAGCACTGGAAGAAGAAGACAGAAAGAAAAAATGCAATTTAGGCCAGGTTCCTAAACGAAAACACCAAAACAGGTCTGATATAAAAATAAAAAAAGTCACCAGTCCCACAACCCCTCTCGATACCAGAAAAATCAATCAAGGTTCATGGCTTGAGGTAAAATACAATTCCAAAAGAATTATGATGTGCTCATTTATCGGGCAAGTTGTTGAGAAAAATGGTGATCTATATCATGTTAAATATCTTACTAAGTCTAAATTGGGAAATTATTATACTTTCCCAGAATTAGATGATGAAGATAATGTGGAAGTTAGCAGCATTATTCGCATTTTAGATGAACCAAGATTTGACAGTCGTGGACATTATTTTTTTAATCAGTAATTATAATAAAAACTATGCAAGAAATTTTATGTAAATTGGATACTTTGAATATAGATTTGAATGTAAATCTCATAGTCTTTCCTTTATTTCACAGTTAAATTTTGAAGAAATAATAAATAAAAACATATTATACCCCCACTTTACCCCACCCTGGGGGAAAGTGGTGGTATCAAAACATGCCTATTTTAAAATGAATCTACAAGAAATTTTCTTGGCAAAACTTTATATAAACACAATATTTCTAACCTATATAAGTCTAATGTATATAATATCTACTAAAAACCTGATATCTAGTGCTTAAAACTTACTGTTATAAGGATTTTTTAAAAAAAACCTTGATTTTACCACCACTTTCCCCCACCTGACCCTAATTTTTTTTTTAAACACTGAACAAAATGGACACTTACAAAAAAAATATAAAATTTAAATGCTTATAAGGGCGTCACAGGACCAAAAAGGTTGAAAAACAAAGCAAGTATTTCAATATTAATTTACAAGATCAAAAGGAATTTTTTTTTTTTTTTTTTAAATCGATTTACATACAACACATTTCTGCCAAAATTTCACTTTTTTTTAAAAAAACTAAGAAATTTAAGTTTCAAAAGAGGAAGGGACAGAAGACATGCAAAAAAAATTTTCTAAAATAATCAGTTGAATAACATAAAAATTATGTATAATTTTTCTGAAAATTTTACAAGTGGGTGTCAGAAATTTTCAAGAACCATTTTAATAAATTTATTAAAGCCTACACATTAACATTTTTAACAGAGTTTATAAAAAAATTATGCTCTAATTCATTTTATTACGCCATTGTGTTAATTAAATCAGGGTGCATAGCCAAATTATTCAGCAAAAAATAAGCACCTATTAAGCACTCAAAAAATATTTTTAAGCACTCTAAAAAAATATCATAGTTAGGCAGGGTTGGAAAGTTTTTGACAATTGACGGTTTAAACTTATTTTAAATGTCATGTCAAAAAAAAAAAATGTTGGCATTGTTTTTTACAATTGTCAAAAATCCTCAACTTTTGAATCAAGTAAAACAAATGGCATTTTCATACACTATGGACTGACAATACGCCGAAATAGATTGGGTTTGAATTAATTGTGAAAACGTTGAATAGAACAATGTGAACTGAATCTTTTTGCATAATTCATAACAAAAATCAACATGGTAAAGGAAAAATCTCATTTTAAAAAAGGGAAAATTAAGCACTTTTTAAAAACACCCAATGAAAAAGCACCTTAAAAGGCTTTTAAAAAACGAAAATAAGCACCTTTAAGCACTTTTTAAATACGTTACGCACCCTGTAAATATATTATGAGCACAAATGAAGAAATAATGAATATTAATGTTTATAATTTTCGAGTTTACATATCAAATATTTTTTTTCGCCCATCTTTCGAAATAAAACAATTACAACTAACTAAAAAAAAAAATTTTACTGAATTTTCAGAGAAGACAAGCAAATTCTCCATGGGGAGATAGCACCAAATTTTAGTAACTTTAAGTCTGACTGACCCATTTAGGGATATTTCAACAAAGGTACCTGATTACGCTAATTACCAAACCTAAGGCACTAGAGACTTTATATTTGCAAAATTTATTGAAAAATATACAGCAGTTTTCCCAGGGTTGGCTCCTATTTACTTAATTTTCTGAGTTCATAAAATCATATGATTTCAATGATCGCCACCGAGTCGATCGAGCAATATCTCCATACTTCTATATCACAATAAGATGTTTTTAATTTTAGCATTATTATTGAATTTGTGTAAAAATTGAACTCACTTGGGTGTTATTAAGCGGCTCGTAAGGTGGAGGCGCGACATTACTGACATGACTAGAAGAAACATCTTTCATATTTTCATCACTTCCTAAATGATATTCAGCATGTTCATTAGTAAGTATAGAAACAGCTTCGTTGATATCATTTTTTCCAAGCCGCAAAGCTTTCCTAATATCGTCAATATTTTCAAATCCCATACTCAACAAAGTCGTAATGTTCTCCTCCTGATCCATGTCGCACTAGCATTTCTTCGAATATTTTACACTGATAGACGGATTTGGAACTATGACTATAAATTTTGAATACAATTTTATCACAATTGGTTGTTTTTACACTTGTTAATAGTTCTAATAAGCTAAAAACATTAAAACACTACTAATACTACACTAACACACATAAAACAACGTTATAAACATGCGCGCCGCCATGTTGTTCTATTTTGATAGCTGTAGTAGAAGTTTTGTTTTCATTTCGATTGAAGCCAGCACGTGAATTTAAATATAGAACTGATGAATTAGTGGTACTAAGAGTTGAAAACATGTTTTCCGTTTTTAAACGTAAAAATATTCGTTTTTCAGTTTAGAGAAAGCCTCATTGTAACTTAATCAGTTTTTCAGTTTATTCAGAATCAAAATATTGGGTATTATACGTTCGACATTAGGCTTGATGACAAAGTTCGAAGGGGAAAAAAAAAGAATTTTAAAAGAAAGATTTGAAGGAAAAATCTGATGTTCTTTTGTTTACTTAAATGCTAATATCGCGTAAGAGTAACACTGCTGCACTGTTGGTGAGGGACTGGGATTGATCTTCAGCTTGCAATCGTGTGTGTTTTCGCCAGATCCATAGAGAGTGTCCACTGATTACCCGGTCTCCGCACCACGCTTTCCAGTCGCTGAATCATGCTTGGACTTTTCAAGATTTAAAAACCACCAGGTTTGATTCTGAACCACTAAAATACTATCAGAGAAAGAGCGATCTAATTAGAAACTCAGTTTTATCTCGGGAAATTGAACCCTGTCCTAGGTCAGGAATAGCAAAGCAATATACCCACCATACTCCCTAGGCGGAAATAAAATTCTTCTATCAACGTAATTATGCAAAAAAGTAAAAAGTGAACAGTAAGTTCGTGTTTCCTCTGATTGTCAGCTGTTACACAACAGCAACAAAAATACATTGACGAGGCGATTTCGTTCAATTTTGAGATTTTATGACTTGAAATTACCTATGTAAGACCTTTAATGTAAAAATTAGCACGTCTTACAATCGAAAAAATTTTCATTATTATTAAATTAAATTATAAATGATTATTGAATTATAAATAATTATTAAATTATAAATAATTATTAAATTATGAATAATTATAAAATTATATTTTTTGCATGAAATTATTTGGGGATAAACGAATGTTATAACTGCGAGCAAAATAATTTTGATCAACGTAAATAATTTTAGATATGGTGAATGAAATTTCTCAAATATAATTAGCATATTAAGGAGTTCAAACATTCGTTTACACGCCTCAGACTAAAATATTTCTACTATATTTTCCAGATTGTGTAAGGTACTTCATTACATTACTTTGAAGGTAAGAAATCCGAAAACAAAAGTTATGTTTTATAATTATTTGGAAATGAAAGATATCAAAATTTAACCTGATTTTCCAGATAAGTACTTAAAATATAGTCTGCATTAAATAATTAGCATATTAATAAACTTGAAAAAAAAAAAAAAAAAAAAAAAAAAAAAAAAAACTTTGATTTTATAATGATGCATATAAATTAGATAATCACATTAAAGACGGCGCGACATTTTTTGTTCCTCGAAAAATTCTGAGAGTCAATCATTTTCTTTGTTGTTTCTGTCTATATGGAAAGTTATTCAACACCCATGAGTGACAGAAGACTGTTTGAACTCCTACCTATCGTCCTCACGTGACCACACTTTTTGAGACTGATTATAATACATGCACACTTTTTCCGCATTCAATAAAGAAAAAAATTTTGTAAAACGTTGCACCGTCAAACGTTAAAGAATTCCAATTTTAAATTAATTGGAAGAAATGTAGTAGGTAGTAAGTTTGTTTGTCTATCTTTTATTTTAATTTGCTCTTAAATAGTGTGTCTATTTATATATGCTAATAAATTCAATGGATGCCTGTAAGTGACATAGTGTGGGTATCTCGATCCTGATTAGTTGTTCAAACATGAAATTTGTTTACGTTAGCAACTGTTCTTTAAATTCTACTTCAAGTAAGCCAAGCCCGTCAAATATCAATTCTCTTAAGTGATACATTCACAAAGATTTAAATTCTTTTATATATTTCTTACTTACAGACACGAAGCCATGTAAAGCATAAACAAACTAATTATGCATCGAAATTGCCAGGAACACAAAACAAAAAATATATCACGATTACAATAAAATACATAAACATATAATAAATCTAAGTTAAGTACGAGACGTAGACGAAAAAGAATTATATTTCAATGAGTGATATTGTGGTGTAACTACCACTATAAACATTAAATACCAATTCACTAGTATGTAAGATATGTTAACTTGATTGTATCTTGAGGTACCTTTTGATAGATGAAGGTTGACATAGTCGATAATTTAAATCCCCTCAATGGTGACCTGTGGATGAGATATGAACTCGTCAACATCGATATGGATGGTCCACATATAAACAGTTGATTTGCTTAAAAAATATAATGCTCAAAAGAAAGAAAGGGAAAAAATCCGGTGAAGTAAATAAAGTCTCCCGGTCAATAAACAAAAATAATAATAAAAAAATAATAATGAGCGAAATGCTATAAAACAAAATAATGAAGAAAAAGAAATGAGTGAAATGCTATAAAGAAGAAAAAATATATATATAATGAGCAAAAATGATAAAAATATATTAAAAAAAAGAAAAATAGCATGAATCAACTAGTGGTAATCATTCATCGAATTCTATCTCAGATAAAATTCTGGAAGGGGAGTAATGTGGTGTAACTACTACTATAAATATTAAATACCAATCCACTAGTATATAAGACATGTTAACTTGATTGTATCTTGAGGTACCTTTTGATAGATGAAGGTTGACATAGTCGATAATTTAAATCCCCTCTATATGACACTGTATTTAATTAACTCCATGTTAATTAACATTCTAACCTATGTGGAGAAATTTAGCTAAATCTAAACAAGCCATTTTGCTTATAAACTATCAGCTGGTGCTGACGTCATAGGTCACATGTGTGTGCGTCCGTGATCTTCTTCTTGAAGTACAAGTACCCAATTATAATTGCTCAGATATGAGTTAAAATAGAAAATAAACTTGTAATACGTATAAAGTTGTCTTATAAATTACAATAAAGATGACCACGTCGGAAAAGTTCACCTACACGTTGAGAAAATGTTTTAAAAAAATAATAAGAAGAATTTATTCTATTACGCTAAATTTTATTTATTAGTTCATTTGTTTTTTTTAGTATTATTATAGGCACCGTTTTCTCCAAAATTGTGAAATAGAGGAATGGCAAAACTGCACAGCAATTCCTTTGATCGACATATATTACAAGCATTATAACCGTCGTTGAACAGCCAACCCGATTTTTGAGTTTACGACTACTAATGTTCAACTCCGTAGCCTTGTAATTTTGAACCCAATCCAGAAGACAAAGTAACTCCTGGATCAAGTATTGGGAGAAATTTGCCTTCGTGGAGAACTTTTCGATGGAACTAACCCGCATTTGCGTTACATGGAGAGGAAGACCACGAGAACCTCCCACGGTTAGTCTGACGGCAACGGGACTCTAACCCATGATTCGTCTACCACTGAGGATATTTCACGTCAGCACTGTGGTCGGTGCAAGCCGGATGCGGAATTCGTATTGGCCAGCCATCACCGGGATCGAACCCCGGTTCGCCTCATTGGAAGACGAACGCTCTATCCCCTGAGCCATTATAACGAAATTTATAATACTGCATATTAAATTTTCCATAGTTTTTTACAACTTAAATAATAAATGTTCTAAAGCTGCCGATATGGCCTTTATGATAAGTGATTTAGCGCTCACTTCCCATGGAGGAGACTTGAATTTGAATCCCCGTGTTAATTCCCATACAGCTCTCAGTTCGCACTGACAAAAGTTGCGACATACAATAATACTCCAGTGGTAGAGAGATTATGTTATGGGTAAGAGTAATCTTGCCCTCAGGCTAACCGTGGGATATTTTAATGTCTTTAGCTACTAATGTAAAGCAAATAAATGTGAGCTCAGTTCTGATATCCTGCATGAAAGTGAATTTGTCCTAAAACTTTACATAGGAGTTCCCTTGTATTTTAAGCTCGGTTCATAATTGCAAAACTACGAATTTTAGCATTGTAATCAAAAAAATCATCTGCACGAATTAATACCAGTACTAAAATAAGTAAATATATTAAGTCTTGCGATAAATTTCATCTTATTAAATTTTTTATTCTTATTTATTTACTTATTTTTAGTAAATTAAAAATTTTTTTTTCCAAGATATTTGTTTGAAATTAAAAACAAAAGATATTCTCACATAATCATTTAAAACTAACTTATTTTTGTTTTGTAAATGTATATTGCAAGGTTTATTCCCCTTCCCTTTATTTTTCACTAGCAGATTAATGATTACTACTTATTCTACTTATCTGGAAACTACTTTAAAAACGCATTAAAATAAGAAATGCGCAATTAAAATATAAAATAAAAAAAGTAGAAATTGTAATTTTTTTCTGGAAATTTTTGCAACATATATAGTTAGTTTAGTATAATTTTAATATACTTTTCGTAGCCGCAAATATTTATTCTTTAAATCAAAATTTCATTTCATCTTTGTGAAAATTTTAACAGTAAAAAAAAGAGCTTGATCTATCGAGCATATTTCCGATATATATCGTAGATCCGATATATAGAAGCAGAAGTCTGATTTATAGATACCTTCAAAATATTAATATTTAAGATACAAATATTCTTTGTTAAAAAAAGTTTTGCCTTACTCTGTAGCGGCAAAAATTATTTTAATGAAAATGCATTTTTCTGTTATTTAAGTTAACTAAGCTATACAAAAGATGACAAAATGGAAGATGTTCTTATTTATGTCTGATATTAACATAGAAAGTGAACATCATTTCACCCTATTTTCTTCTTCTCTGTCTTAATCCTATAAATTATTAAAGCATACAAATGTGGATAACCACCAGCCAAATTATCTTCCCACATAAATATGACAAATCTTGTGCTGTCATCAGCAATATTGTACTATATTTCAAATAGATGGACAGTGCGCAAAAAAAAAAAAAAAAAAAAGATCCACCTGAATAACTTTTGATCTAATGATAGGATTTTCATGTTCAGGGACTCAATCTTAATTGTTCAAAAGGTTGGCCTCAAATATCTATATATATATTTCTCTTATGCGGCGACAAAAAAAAAAAAGCCTCATTACAACTCCCCGAATGGCAACGTTAGAAAATCGACCAATGATTGCATCTAAAAATGTCACATGCCAAATCTAGCTGAGGTGGCTCAACATATAGCGCTTTTAAAAACGGAAACAATAACCAGAGTGAGCATTATCAGGTTGTTCAATTCAGCTGCGGAAATCTCATACTATTAAGCTGGGCAGAAGTGAGTAGTAGATCTCGATTTTAGTTTTTTGTCGAAAGCGCTTTTTTCACGAATTTATATATCGAATTTATATATATAATTCTCTTACGTGGCTCCCAAATTTTGGCTGAAGTACTTTGTACAACTAAATAAGATTCTTTTCACAACACTTAAATATTTACTTTATTTTCTTCATTTATAAAGAAAACAGTCGGCAAAGAATTCTGTTAGGTTAAAAAACATTTCGCTAAAAAAAGAACGAATTCTAAAAGAAATAAAAATAAAAATGCTGTTGCCAACCATAGAATTTTTTGAAAGTTAACTTGAAGCGTAATGAATGGTTTGAAGAATAAACACATTAAATAATTACTATTTACATTTATTTACAATTTATACATGACTAGTTTAGATTAAATGCGGCATAAAATATTTAAGATGCAAATATGCAAAGATAAAATAATAGAACAACATTAGAATGCAATTCTAAAATATAAGAATTAAAGTTGTAGTAAAAACAAACTTAAAGTTAATAAATAATTATAAAAACAATTTATGCAGAATATAATGAGTGACGTCACATCGCTTCATTACTCCCCTTCCAGTGAGAACCTCATTCGAACGAATCGAGAAATTTAGATGGAACTTTAATAGGTCTCCCAACACGTGATGTCTTGTTGAAAAAAGATTTCGGTTCGTCAGAAAATGTAACCCTTTTCTTTTTGACATTTGAATCAGTCATTTTTGAAAAGACTGAAGGTGCGGCGACTGTGGGTATTGAATTGAAAGAAGAGGCGTTGTCCTTCAAGTCTGCAGACTGTTCCGTGAAGCATGGTTTTAAACGATTAATGGAGATATTTCTGGATTTTTCCTTTATTGATAGTGTGAAGTAATCTTTATTTCTGGAAATTACTTTAAAAGGTCCTTCATATGGGGGTTGAAGTGGTGGACGGACGGCGTCAGTTCGTACGAATTCGTGAGAAGTAGTGTTAAGATCTTTTGTCACAAAAATGGGAGATTTTCCATGTCGTGAAGGTGGAGTAGGCCTAACTTGAGAGAAATATTTTCGTAGTTGATCAGCAAAAGTAGAAATGTCAGTAGATGCTTGTGTTTCATGGAGAAAATCCCTAGGCAATCTTATATTTGAGCCATAAACCAATTCCGATGGAGTTGTCTGGAATTCTTCTCTGAAAGTGGAGCGTAGCCCCAGTAGTACAGTAGGTAGAACTTTCGTCCACTGAGGATTATTATGGCACATGATGCTATTTTTCAGAGTTCGATGCCATCGCTCTATAAACCCATTGCAAGCAGGATTGTAAGATGTTGTTCGCGTTCGCTTGATTCCTAAGAGATGGGCCAGTTCGGTGAAAAGAGACGACTCGAACTGACTTCCTTGATCTGTAATTATTATTGACGGTGTTCCAAAGCGAGAAATCCAACCACTATAAATTGCTTCTGCAACGGTGTTAGCTTTAATATCAGGCACCGGTATGGCTTCTGGCCAGCGAGTAAACCGGTCTATTAGAGTTACACAATATCTTTGTCCTTCGGAAGTTATCAAAGGTCCAATTATGTCCAGATGAATTTCGTCGAATCTTTTTGAAGTTGGTACATACTCACCAACTGGTTTATGCACATGTCGCTGTATCTTGGATCTTTGACAAGATAGACAGCTTTTAGTGAATTCTTTGACATCCTTGTTCATTGAAGGCCATACATACTTTTTTGTCACTAGATGTGCTGTAGCTCGAGCTCCTGGATGACATAGGTTGTGGATTGACAAAAATATTACTTTTCGAAATTCCTTTGTCACATAAGGTCGTGGTTTTCCTGTAGAAATATCACAATATATTTCTTTATCTGTTCCGAAAACGGGTAATTTTTCAAACTTTAGATTAGTGTTTGATTTCATAAGATTTTTGAGCTCTTCATCAGTTTCTTGCTCCTTGGCTAGTGCACTAAAATCAATCGTTTCCGGAAGGGCAACTTCTTCAACTCTTGATAGTGCATCGGCTACTTCATTATCTACACCAGAAATGTGCTGTATATCAGTTGTAAATTGACTGATAAAATCTAGATGCCTCATTTGTCGCGGTGATGCTTTATCACCTTTCTGAAGAAATGCGTAAATTAGAGGACGGTGGTCAGTGTAAATCGTAAAATTGTGTCCTTCTAAGAAATACTTGAAATTTTTTACAGCGGAATAGGCTGCTAGTAGCTCTCTGTCATAGGTGCTATAGCGTGTTTGAGTGTCTGTCAACTTCTTGGAGAAAAAACTCAGTGGTTCTCAGACACCTGAAATATTTTGTTGCACCACACCACCAATAGCATGATCAGATGCATCGACCATTAAAGCTAATTTCGCTTTTTGATCTGGATGCGCCAATAATGTGGCAGAGCATAGTTCTTTCTTACTATTTTCGAAAGCTTGAATAGTTTCTTCCGTCCAATTTATTATTGATTTATCATTTTTCTTCTTTCCTTTGAGAAAACTGTTAAGTGTCGCCAATTTCTCAGCAGCATTCGGTATGAATCGATGGTAAAAATTTATAATACCAAGGTAACGACGCAGTTCTTTGATATTATTTGGCCTTTTATATTCAGCAATAATTTTGATCCTGGCATCAGTTGGTTTGAGGCCTTTTTCTGAAATATTATGTCCCAAAAAATCAATGTTTGATTTTAAAAAGACGCACTTTTCTAAATTGATGACCAAACCAACTTCTTGAAATCGTTGAAACACTTGTCTTAGATGTGAAAGATGTTCGTCTTCGGTTCTGGAAGCCACAAGTACATCATCAAGGTAGGCAAAGCAGAAATCTAATCCGCGAAGTACGGTATGGATTAATCTTTGGAAGGTTTGTGCGGCATTACGTAACTCGAAACTCATTCTTATGAACTCAAAGGAACCAAATGGGGTACAGATTGCTGTTTTCTCCACGTCATTAGGTTCGACCGGTATCTGGTGATAAGCTCTGACTAAGTCCACTGTCGAAAATATTTCACAACCATGTAATTGGTTGTTGAAGTCTTGAATATGTGGCAATGTATATCGATCAGGTATAGTGACAGCATTTAAATTTCGGTAATCACCGCATGGTCTGTAGCTTCCATTTTTCTTTGGTACCATGTGTAAAGGACTGGCCCAAGCGCTCTTTGATGGCCGACAGATTCCTTGCTCAATCATGTATTCAAATTCTTTTCGTGCAATTTTCAATCTATCGGGTGCCAAACGTCTAGGTTTTGAAAAAATTGGTGGACCAGTTGTTATAATATGATGCGTGACGTCATGTTTGATCTCTTTGACTGTCGAATGTTCTACAGTTATATCTTTGAATTCATTCAACAGTTGGTGAATTCTAGGATCAGTAGTTTAAGATGACACAGTAGTCAAATTAGTTGACGGAACATGGACAAGTCGACCAAAGGATTTTAAAGATGTAGTAGGATCTATGAATTTTCTTTTTTTTATATCAACTAAAAGTCCGTATTCTTTAAGAAAATCAGCACCTATTATTGCTTTAGAAACATCGGCAACAATAAAGGTCCAACAAAATTTTCTTCTTAAGCCCAGATCAAGGAAAAGTCGCTGTGTCCCAAACGTGTGCACTTGTGAAGCGTTAGCAGCATACAAGTAAAATTTTGGATCAGGAATTTTTTCTGTTTTGAAGAAACGGGTAAAACAGATACATCAGCTCCAGTATCGATAAGAAAATTTCGTTTACTAGAGTGATCATAAATAAAAAGGCGACTTGAATTCTGGTTACCATCGTCTTGCGCCGCCAACGATGGCCTAATTAGTTTTCCGATTTTTCAAAATCAGCAACAAATGAACAGGGTTTAGTGAATCTAGTTGACTTTTTACCAAAACGACGATGGTACCAGCAAATACCTTTTCTAGATTTTGATCGGTTCCTATAATTGGAACTTTGGCGATTACAATTATTCTTATTTCTAGAGGTACTGCGTGATCTTCGCAGCTCACTAACTTCTTTAGAAAGTTCATTAATTTTGTCTAATATTGTAGATAAATTCAGACTTTCTGATTTAGTCGCTTCTAGATTTCTATTGGCAGAAAATTCGCCAACGCACTGGTAGGCCTGCCGCAAGTTTCTAAAATTTTATCGCCCATTTCGGCCAGTTTATCAAGAGCTTCAGTGCTGACAGCTAAAATGGCTTGAACTTGCTGCGGCAATCGTTGTAACCAAAGTGGTTTTAAAACATTGTCATTAACTTTACCCATCGCCAAATTTCGCATTTCGCGTAGCAACTGACTAGGGCGCTTATCGCCAAGATCTAGTTCGGAGAAGAGTTTTTTTAGTTGAACACTTTCGGAATCACTCAAACGAGCAATAAGTACTTCCTTTAATGCGGTATATTGATTTTCTTCGGGAGGTGACAAAACTATATCACTTACCGTGTTCAAAATTTTCTGTTCCAAGGCAGCAACGGCGATGTTGTACTTTGTAATTTCGGCCGAAACATGACAATTCTTAAATTGGGCTTCAATATGCGCAAACCATAATTTCGGAGTTTCATTCCAAAACGGAGGAGGCTTTACTGAAACGCCTTCAATATATTTAGAAGCACTTGTATTATCGAGCTCTGTATCTCCAGTATTAGGCATAGCTTTTTCAACGGTTGTAATTGAGTTGTTCAAATCACGTCCGAAAGTGATTCGTGAAAGTGAATCACGTCCGTAATGAATGGTTTGAAGAATAAACACATTAAATAATTACTATTTACATTTATTTACAATTTATACATGACTAGTTTAGGTTAAACGCGGCATCAAATATTTAAGATGCAAATATGCAAAGATAAAATAATAGAACAACATTAGAATGCAATTCTAAAATATAAGAATTAAAGTTGTATTAAAAACAAACTTAAAGTTAATAAATAATTATAAAAACAATTTATGCAGAATATGATGAGTGGCGTCACGTCGCTTCAAACTTAGCAACATAAATCAAAATGACATAGAAGCGCAACTAGATCAAAATTATGATACGTGAGCGCTTGACGTAACAAATCCTTCAATTCTATAAGTGTTGTATCGCCAAATGCCCAAATTAACAATTGCAATTTCAAATTAATATTGAAATGTACAGGTTTAGAATTTTCTACAGTGAAAAGTTTTCGGAACTTCAGTATACAAAAGTTAGACGTTAAGAACGTATCCAATGAGCGAGCAAAGCGAGCGTTGGATTGCGAAGCAATCCGAAATGAACTGCGAAAGCAGTTCCGAGGGTTGGCGAGCAGGGGGCTAAGCCTCCTAGTGCTAATTTATTGGTGCAGACGATATTTTAAGTTACAAAATCAAACAGTAAAAAGTATTTTCTCTGAATAAACATACCTTTTTTTCGACGGATTCGTATTTCTGATCTTTAAAATAGACGGTGTAGCCGCAATCTGGGAAATATGGTAGCAATAGTTTGGTCAGGAACGCGGACCAAAGCTTGGACCCCTCAATGTTAGTTTTACTTTTTTCGTTTTTTACCATATCCCAAAAATTTTTTAAGGGAATCAAAAAAAAATTGCATACAATTATAAAATTCGTTTTCCTAAAGATAATTTCATGCAAAATATAACTTTTAGTAAATATTTATTGTTTTTTTCATTATTTTATTTAATAATAATTGAAAAACTTTTGAACTGTAAGGTATGCAATTTTTACATAAGTTGAAAGAATGCAATTTTAAAAGGCTATACAAAATTTGAGCAATATCGGTCGAATAGTTCCTGAGAATTTTGAAAAATCGTATTTTCCGAAATTCAGCCCCCCTTAATTTTTTCTGTCTTAAAATTCATAAAAATATAAGCAAAAGTAAATTTAAATCATAGAGGAAAGAATGTTTCGCGTTGATATGCGGTAAGTGAAGGGGTTCTGCAGAGCGGAAGAGAAATCTTGCTGGAAAGTTTGCTTTCAGCTCTGCAGAGAAAATAAGACACGGGCAGACAAAAAGCAGCCACGTATTACAAATTTTTTGAAATGTAAAATGATTAATATTCATTTCTCGAACGCAAAAAAAATTTATAATAAAAAATTATTAAAAATTTAGCTTTTTTGCTCGAAATTTATATTTCAAGTCGATGAACTAACTCTTTTTCTCAAATGAAGAAATTAGCATTTTGTCGAGCACATATGTCACTTTAAAAGCATCTTCGAAGGGAAAGAGTGATAGGGAGAATTTTTAAGTCTCAGAATATATATTAAACAAGAAGAGTTTACAGCTACGAAAAAAAAAAAGATTTTTATTTTTACTTTGTCTCCATTAGTTTGAATGATATAGAAGATTCAATATTCATAGGTTGTTTGATTTATTCTAATTTATAAAAACGGTAGCTCTGTTTCTTTAGATATTTGTATAGAGTGACAAAAAAGAAATCATCTGAAGTCTAAAATAAGGAAATCAAATATACCATTTCTATAAAATACAGTAAACTCTATAGGAATAATAAATGTTTATTAAATAAATTTGGGAAATGATGGATGAAAGCGATATAATTTACAAAATGTATTGGAACACTCTCTTGGTCTCAGCGAACTCAAAATCTTCCCCAACGTCTAAGAAGATATTTGGGAGCAGGAACAACAACCCTCTGAGGATAATCATCATTCGTTTCAGAAAAACTAGGCTCCTGATCTGTAAAATAATAATAAAAATATACACAAAATTATAAAACTGTATGTAATTAGGATAATGAGGGATAAACAAATAAATTTTATTTTATATATTTTTATAAGGAACTTCAAATAATGTCACATCATTACTTATTTATTATATGTTAAAAAATTTGCAAACATTAAAACTAACGTGAACTACGATATTTTCATGTTCAAAAGAATCCAGCCAGATTATAATTTTAATTTAGTTAATTTTTAATATATATATATATATATATATATATATATATAGTGAATATGCTTGCGCCTGTAATCAAGCTTTTCTTCCAATTCGTAATCAATTATCTTTTCCCAAATAAAACTATCTGTTCATAACAGTACCAATTCTTCGATTGTTAAAAAATATTAATGTGTAATTATTGTTTTGAATATAATCACTATTAAATAAAATATTTGGTATTAAATGAATTTATTCACTTTTAATGTCTTTAATTTAAATAATTTTTTTTTCACCATAAATTCTAATTTTTTCAGTCGCGAGAATGAAATAGGTCTTGTCGAATTGTTATGTGTTTAAAGAAAAGAACTTATTCTTCATTACAAGCAGCGTACAATTTCCAAAATATTTGTATTTATAAACATCTGATTGGGAAATATTTAAGTCCATATCTTCATAATTCGTTATTTCATCAATGGCAATTCAATACAATAATATTATCGAAGAACAAACCAATCATCATGGAAGTCAATAACTAAACAGAGCATGGAAAATCAATGGTTGCGCAGATGTAAAATCGTTATGGCAACACGAATCAAAATTGAAATAAAACTCATATTTTTGTATAAGTAATTCTGAGTCGTATATCATTTGAAAGTTAATAACATGTTTAATACAGTCATTGTATGATAAAATATAAATGTTTCATAGTTATCAAATTTACTTAATTAAGTACTAGAGGAAAACATTGTTAGTTAACATTATAACATTATTATGAGTTAACATTATAAGGAGAAGTATTTATTTAACGAAAAAATCCCAAGAACAAACAGGTAATTTAGTGAACCTAATTGAGTGAATATTTTCGTTTAAGTTGTAGATATCACCTTTTTTGTTATTATCAGTTTTAAACTTTATTGTTTCGGTAGCAGAATAATCGTTCTTCGTACGGGGGAAAAATTAAACTATTGATAAATCAGTATTGAACAACACTACGAATTCATACACAAAACTGAAAGGCACCTATACAATTAATAAAGCCAAAAAATTTGTTTTTTCATTTATTATTTTTTGTCCTTGCCGATGGCGTTGCCTTATTAGTTCAAGCAAAACACGTTTTTAGTAGTTCATCCCATCAAAATAAGGATAGCTGTATACAGTACAGTTTCGGAATGATGTTATTGCTCGAGGTCAAGTCATGATGGTCAAAATTTACCCCAACAAAGCGATTTTCTCTGATACATATCCTTTTCATTGTCCGTTAAATACCTCTTTCCGCATTATCTATATTAAAATCACACGGTATTAATGTAGCTTTTATAGGTTCCAAATATACTAATTTATCTGTGTTATATTTGGTATTGATTAAAATACACCAATTACCCCAATACCAAAAGTACCCATTACCAAAACTAATAAAGTACCATTGACGTCACTAATAGTACGGCAATTTTTTATGTTTCTCCTGAAAGAATTAGTAACATTTTTCCACTAATAAGCTAATAATAATGTAGCTTTTCAGTTCATAACTTATTTTTTTATGTCAGGTAGTACCTATTACTAAAATTAATTAAACATCATAAGCCTCAATAACAATTTGAAGATTTACTACGATTTACCTTAATGAATTACCATAATTTCTTCATTAATTTTTCTCTTTTTTAATTTCAATTAGTACCTTTTACCAAATTCAATCAAGTATCACTGGCGTCAATACGAGTATAGCGATTTTTTTTAAAATCTTTTTTCTTACCAATTTAGTTCTATTTCTCCATTGATTTGGCTATTCGGCGCGTAACTTTTTTTATTTCAAATACCGATGGTTTTAAATTATTTAGTTTTATAGAGATACGTTTTAAAAGCATAATTATATATAATAAAAAAAATGTAATTAAAAAAACTCGTGGTATCCTCTTACTTGAGAAATACTATTTTGATGATGTAGTCCACCTACGCTATCACATTCATATAAACTCATTTTCTTGATTAATGAGAGCTATAAGCAAGCGAACATCACTGACGCTATCTTTAAAATCGTCTGCAGTATCATTTATATCAGTGGAGCTTTTTCTATATGAAAATTCCCTTTTTAAATATCTCTTCTGAATGATCTACTGAATGAAATTTTTGATCGATTTTAGGATCGGGAGCTAAAATTGCCCTTTTTACCCACTGTCCTAATTTGAGTTTCTAAGTTGAGTTGAGTTGAGTTCTCGAGTCTTGAGTTTCTAAGCGGTTCTGGTCTTATATACACAAGAGAGGAATACACACACAAGCTTTACATTTTATTATTATAGATATTATGTGCCACTTATTATTAACGCATAAAAAGGGTGAATAATCCATGGTTGTTGGATTTTTAAACACTCAAGATTACTTTTCAAATTTTGTAAAATTGACCAAAGCTCGTTTCTGAATAAGTTTTTACTCAAAAATATCTCGTAATGCCTTATTTTATGAAGTAAAAAAGCATTACTTACGTGAGAAAAAAACACACACACATGCACAATTGTTTAAGCGAACGACTCTATAAATTAGTCCCATTTTGAAATAATTTTCAATTTTTAATTTTTCTCGTGTTTATATTCTAAAAAAGAATTTGTAGTAATTGAAAACAAATAATGCAACATTTGTAAACTTATTTTACCATATTTCTTATGAATTGTAGGAATACAGAGTTAGTTTAAACTATTTAACATTAGGTAATTTAATTTGAAGTTTCGTTTTATGTGGAATACAGCATTTATATAATTCATTCAATGTAAAACACCTTTGAAATTTATCAGTCGTTAAAATTATTTCAAAATAGCCGTTTGTTAGATGTTAGCTTACCTGATGATTCTTTAATAGTATCCTGATTCTTTTCAAATGGATATTTATATTCTGATTTCGTTGCAGCTTGCCACACTGAAAAATTAAATTAATTCTTTCAGAGATAGAATTTACATAGGTTGCAACCTTAAATGACTATTAAAAGACAAAAAAATAGCAATATTATTTCTCAGATAGCATTTCAGTTATATGCTTATGAAACAAAGTATCTAAAAGTATCGCTGCGTTATAAAAGATTTTCAGAAAATTCTGTCTATGTTAATATTTTCACATTTACACATTTTCTACTTACATTTTATTCTTTTATTCATTTTTTTACTCTATTTTAATTTTTTAAGTAAATCATATGAATATTTGAATCATATATGAATTTATTTTTTTTTTTTTTTTTTTTTTGTAACTTTTGATGGCATTGTTTGATGTTTACAATTAGTTTCCAAAACTATATCTGTGATTTGATAATTTCAAATGTCTGTTATGAAATTAAAACTTTTTGTTAGTTCACATCACCTTACTCTTCTAAGATTATTCTAATACACCAATATTCATCACAAATCCAAGCCCTCTTAGAATTTTGGAAATAGTACTAATAGAATTAAAATTAAAAAAAAAAAAAAACATTTAAAGAAACCAAGTCAAAAGACTTATTTTCATGATGGAAATTAGGAAATTAGGAAATCTCTAATTAGGAAAAAAGAATAAATTAACTTTCAAATTTAACTTTATTTAAAAGTGGTTTAAAATTTGTACTGACGAGTAAAAATGGAGAAGAAATTTTGAGAACTGTGTTTTCAGTTTTTGATATCATGTGCATACCGTGAGGAAAAAAATAATAGTTTAAATATTTCGCACAGTAATATACGATTCTGAACAAAATTACAAACTAATAACTAATAATAATATACAAGTAATAGTAACTGCAAACTAATAGTAATATGCAATTCTGCATAAAATATGCAAACTAATAACATTCTTTAAATGTTTCACACATATATGTATTTAAGATATTCTTAAGGATTCCATTATTTATAATTATCTTTGTTGTTGCGGTTATAATTTTAAAAAAAAAGTCTAATAATGTGCATATTTTGCGCGTTTATATACAACGAATATTTTAGATCAACCTTTCTAAAATTTCTTACGGGCGAAATTATATTTCTTTTTATTTAAATGAAAAAAAGTATACAAATACAATATTTAAATAAATTATTTATTAAAAAATTTTAGAATAGTATAATTGTTTAATTACGTTGCTTATATAAATATCGAATACTGAGCCTGAGAATTACTTGTTCTAAGAACTTCCATTGAAATTGTAATTGCTAATATTGTACAGCGGCACAGGAGCGCGAAACGCTAACGTTCAGCAGCCGGGCGTCAATTGGTAATGACATGTCTGATAAAAAAAACATCTTATAATTTTTCTGTTCATATGCTAATAGTTTACCGGAAATTCTGTTTTTGATTTTCCAAATTAAATTACAATTCTTATTACCACACATTTTATAGAAAATACAAAACTCAAAAGTAAATTTTACCGAATAAATACTGTTATATGTCATCCTTTAAAGGTATCATGATAAAAGTTCTAAATTTTGTTATATAGAAACCATATTTTATAGATATTTTACTGAAAGTAGGTATTTTACCGTATTACTAAAACGCTTCCTTAAAAATTACCAAGCTTCTTGGTGGGCCTGTTGGTAAATTTTACTATATTCTGGTAGTTATGACCATACTTTTTCCCCAGTGCAATTACTATTAAAGATTTGCATTTTCATTTTCGAAATAGGTATATATTTTTGAGAAAGACGGAAAGAGTAAAACGTCCCGGAAATGTTTCAAATGTGCATGTCAATAAAATTTAGTGCGCATGAAAAATGTGAGGAAATTTTTTTAGCTTTTAATATACTACCAGAATCAACTTTAAAATTCATTAAGTGTTAATTTTAGCATGAGTAGCTTCACAATTGTTTCATTCTTGCATTGCTTTAAAAAAAGTTTTAAGGAGTTATATTTAAGCTTCCAAAAAAGGCTTCTAAAAAAGAGTAAATTAAAGATAATTTAAAAAAACTTTTAAACTTTTATTGAAAAAGATAGTTCAAAATTGATAATAAAATAATAGTTATAATAATAACAGTTATTAATACTATTACTGCATAAACAAAAGCATTCTATTTTACCTAGTTTCTGCCCATCTCTTTGGTCGGGATCGAGCAGATCAAGTGTATTTTCGTTGTAGTTCAAAAGGTTTGATATTCCATGCAAAGACATAATTTTTCTGCAATCTGAAAGAAAGAAGAAAAAAAACTATGTTAATGACATTTTCATTGAAATTACCAAAACTGTCATTCGACATACTTTTATTTTACTCTTGAAAAAGTGATTTAGAATCAAATGAAATTCGTGCTGTCTAAATAAACGCGACAAAGTGCTGCTTTCTGAATAAGTGATTTTGAAAATTTATTTCTCATTGCTTGAAGTTCTCATGTAAGCATTTCGTGGGAAAAAGTATTTAATCATTACGGACTCAAAACATTTCACAAAACTAGCACAAATACAAATGAAAATAATAATCGTCCAAAAAAATTGTAGTGAATCTTTTTTTTTAATTTTTAAATCGCTATAGTGTATGTAACCTATTTATGGTAAACATAACCCACCTTATATATAGTTATATAGATATAGATTTATATTTCAAGTATACATACTAAATTATCACTTATTAGTTAACTTAAAATTTATTTTAGATAAAATTTAAGATTTTAATATTAGTTTCGTATATTTAATAAAATGTGGTACTCTAGTTTTTGTCCCGCAAATTTTATCTCACCATTTTTTATGAAACATTATTTTTAAAAATATGGCACGTCTTTTAAATATTTTAAAAACAATGTTCAATAAATTATGGCATATCCCCGCATTCGAAAAAGCTACCTATTTTCCTTAACAAGCAAGGAATATTACAGTGCGCGAAATAAAAAGTTAAACACCTCTTAATAACTTAAGATTTAATAGATTTCCTCATGATACGATACGGTTCAAACGATAATTAAATATAAGAAATCAGATACAAAATTGCCAGAATATGATAAAATTTTCCGTGTTTCTGGCTCTATGGAAGCACCAAAAATTTCAGTAATTTTAACCGAAGCGCTTTGGTAATGATTTTGGAAAATTTAAACATTAAAATATAATTTTATTAATTAGTGATAAAATTCATTAAATATGGTAAAATTCGGTAACTTTATTATGATACCTTAGAGCATGGCATATAAAACCATTTATGCAGTTGAATAAACTTTTTTTTTTATTTATTTATTTTTTTTTTTACTAAATGTGTGGTATTAAGAGCTATAATTTTGAAATCAAGAATTTTTGGTAAACCGTAACCATATGAAGGAAGCAATTACCAAATGAATGGTATAAATACCATATATTTTGTTTTTTAATACCAGAATTATGTTGTTGTTTTTTTACCAGAAATGTCATTACTATACAATACGGTAATTTTACCAGAATGCTTTTCTCCTTGTAGGGTAAAAACAATTTCAAATTTTCGAAAGATGATATTTATTGTGATTCTGGGTTAGAGGTGAATTTGGGTATAATAAGTGTATAGCTTTGTACCCGGAAGTAAAAAGTTCATAGAACTACGATGCACTTGAAACTTTCCGGAAACATTTCCAAGGCCGTGTCAGTAGGATGTCTTGGTAAGCACAGGTGTAAGCACAGGTGTTAACAGCTCAGCGGTTCCCAATTTTTTTCCAGCTACGTAACCCTAAATGATCTATCTTTGTATGTGGAACCCCGATTTTATAATTGATTAATAATGACAAACATATTAACCAAGCAAGCATTACTAATCGTTTTGAAAATGTTGAATTATTTTTTTAATATTTTAAAATTAATAATTGTCTTAAAATTAGGTGTTATGTCAGACAATGAAATTTACAAGTCTAGAGTAGCATCTAATTGTGAATTATTATTTTCTTTTTTTGTACTCGTGCTAAAAAGGAAGTAAACAAACTGAATTATTGAATTATTGTTTTCGTTTAGAGAATTTTATCAGAAAACCACATTTCTTAACTGTTGAATTTTTTCTCTTCTTTGGATTGAAAAGCTTAATGGGAATCACTAGCGTAATTATTATTATTTTTTAAAAATATACTATCTTTTTCACTGACATTTTTGCTTGAATAATATCATAAAAATATACGAAAGAATAAATAAATAATGATTAGATATAAGTTACTGGTTTAATATGAAGAATTAAGTAATAGCTTTCAGAACACCTGTGATCCCCCCTCCAGGGAACTCAAGGGTTCCGCGGAACACCTTATTGGAACCGCTGTTTTGGTTTACTGCACGAAAATCAAACATTGTTAGTATGCATAATAACCAATTTGTTTTATTTTTTAACTATATTTTTAATTACTAGAAAAATAATAAAATGAATCGACATTTTAAAACATGTCAATGAGTGTTTTATAAATTAACATTTTTATTTGCTTGAATTATTTTGTAAATACCAGGAGTTATATAAATTATAAATAAATTTAATAATAAGCAGTAGTATTTTTGGACCTCTGTTTTTTAACCCTTAATTATAAGATTAGTGTAAATATAAACTACTATAAAGAATAAAATTATCAATTACGAAATGAATAAGAAAATAGATTGAAATTAGACCTAAAGCAAAATTCACTGTTTACAACCCTGACCTTGATATTAAAAGAAAATCAGCATTGTTGTTAATCATATAATAATATATATATACCATAATATTTAACAAACACTTAGAGTTATTGTGAATCATCATCACATTAATCATTGTTTTGAATTTTAAAAACATGAAAGAAATTTCTATAAATATCAAACTTAAATTTCCATTAATATTATTCGAAAAAAAGCTTTTCTTATTTCTTTTATCCCACATTATGGATGTAATAGAAAATATTTGATAAAAAAACACAATTGTTCAATAAATTCTAAAAAATAATTTTTTATAAAAAATACACTTAAAAATGTTATAAAAAATTTTTTTACATAAAAAAATAACTGTCTAATAAGTTTAGAAAAATAATTTTTGGAAAAAAAAATTACCTGGAGCAGACGATGTTTTGCAATAACGTTCTACCAAGTGAACAAACTGGTACATGAGACGACCCATCTGGAATGGAAATGGCATTTTAATTACATGAATAAAGATATTAGAGGTCAAAGGAGTTACCCAGATATTTTTTGCAATGTCAAACTGAACTTTACAGCTCCAAAACTTATTTTCTTTTCTAACCTAGATCCATTTTTAAAAAAATTTTAAGTTTCTTTTTTCATTGTTATCGGAATTTTAAAAAAATTAAATATATCTCTTTAACTAAGAAGGTTGAAATAAAAAGAGAGAGTCGTAGCAGAGATGAAGCTCACTTTAGGAAATACCCAATTTAGAAATAATAATAATAATCCGAAAACTTGGTAATCTATTGAAAAAGGAATATTAATTTTCACAAAAGGAAGATAATATTTAGAAAATATTTAGAAAAAATATTGCCAGGTTGTGTTTTCAGTTATTATGAAGACTATGGATTATAAGTATAATTCAATATACCATTACATAGTTTATTATTTTGTTAGAAAATTTATTGAAAAATACCATATCTTTTTAAAACAATTGAGTATGATATAAGAAAATAAGAAAAAATCCGAAAATATAAGTGTATTTAATTATAACAATAATAATAAACTTGAAGTTTAGATACCCCGTTTAAGTTTATGTAATAAGAAAGTATATGTCATTTGCTTTAATATAATGATTTTTCATTTTGGAATAATTATATACAAAATAGTTATTAGTTAATAAATAATTAAGTTCCTTTTATTAAAATAAACAAATACATAATTTCTAAAAAAATGGTACAGAATCAAATAAGTATAAAATTAAAAAATGATTAATTAAATTAATATAATTATTAAAAGCTTTTTAACCATCGTTCAAGGTATAACAATATCTGCTATTCATTCCGACAACAGACTGTAATTTTGACAACTTTAAAAGTTAAACTATGATCAACAGTTCAAAAATTATAATTAATATAAAATTATAATTTTTAAATAAGAATTTAAAGTTTCAAAATGTTTGGAATAATTCTTTAACTATTTAAAGCTGTTGTCGTTTAGAGTAAAAACAAAGCAAAACATTGAGAAAAAAACATTTCTGAAAAAAATTGTACTATTTGTTGATATGTTTCTAAATTTAATTATCGATCGAAAATAACTATCGATTGAAGAATAATTTACATAATTATATGTTGTATTGACATGCCATATTTAAATAAAAAATATTTGAAAAACATACACATTGAAAAACATATTAAACACCTGTAGAAAATACGAAGTAGAAATACGAATATCTGTAAAATAAAGCAAAACAATTAAAATACTTATTTGGTTACAAATTGTAGAATAATTTGTACACAAGATGTGTCGTAATGTTGTGCTTAATTTTAATCAAAAATGCCAGCAATGCAGGCAATCCTTTTAGCAAACGATTAAAAAAATTTAAATAATCCTACAATCGTTTTTGCAATTTTCAATATTGAGCTATAGTTATCGAACGAAATGAAGCACATCAAAACAACTTTTGGATAGGAATTGTGAAATAATTCGTACTTTAAAAAGTTCCCTAAAATTTTAATCTGAGATGCTTTTATGTGATAGCAAAATTTCTCAGCAACAAATTCAATAAATGGTGAGTTTTTCATGATCGTTTTCTTAATAACAATTTGAATTTTTGTCACAGAATTAATTTAAACACAATAAGATGCTTTTTTAGTTTAAAATAGCAGACTTTTAAGTATTACAAATGGTGTGTTATCGATACGCTTAAAATGCTTTAAGATAAGATGCAATTTTTTAATACATGATTCAATAAATGCGGAATTGTTTTATATCGCTTTCTAATTTTTAATTTTTAGCTTTTGAAGCATGAAATAAAGCAATTAAGAATACTTTTGGCTCATACATTATTTTACAGCAGTACTTAGCAGGTAGAGCAAAATTTTAAAACCATTTTAAGAAATTATAAATAAATAAACAAAATCCTTAGAGACATTAAATACCTTTTCTTCATAACTCAGCATTTCCCACATGGGTATTGCACTGGGAGAAACACTTTTCGTAAGTATTAGGAACAAAGCTGCTAAAGGAACATACAAATTCATGACGTACAAATTGCAAATTTAAACAACTACGCACAAATCGAAGCTTTCTTACATATCTTAAACGTATAAAGAACACTTTTAAAAAACTATAACGACGATCAGGTTTCGTTATTCGATTTCCGGACAAGGTGAAAGAGAGCAGAGTTGTGTTGAACCTCCGAGTCTCGTCTTTCTTTTTATAGGTAACTCGAGAAGATGAGATGAAGGGGTCAGAGATAAATGTCGCAGGTAACAGACTTCAGAGAGAAAACAGAGACGGATGAACGGAAAAACCAACGTACCCACTACGTCTCTCCACCTCTTGTGCGTGCCTAAGTCGGATCAAGGGTTGACGTCGTTTGTGAATATTAAAAATTCATAGTTTATGAGATGCTAGATACGATCGGATTCTTAGAATAACTCCATTAAATTACAGTTTCTTTTTTCTTTCTTTATAAATTTGTATATGAAATATGGTTTTTTGCAATTGCCCGAGGCGGTAATTTAGCTCATGAGCGTGGTTCTTTTAAATCACGTTTTAGATTTAGCATCATAGTCTTATAAAATATTTAGCTTTGAGGAATATTGAAATAGAATTTGCTAATTAATTATTTTTTGTTCAATTAATTCAAGTAAAATATTTGGGGGCAAATTTTTTCTATTTCCATATTTTAAGCATTTTAAAAATCCAAACGGAGAAATTTATTTGTGTTAAACGTAAATGGAACTACAGATATTACCTGATGAAACGATATGAAATTATCAACTGCCGACGAATTTTCAATCATATATCTATTAAAGAGTGCATATATAGCTTAGAAATAGTATTAGTTTTATTAAGTTTAAGTTGATTCAAGAATTTATATTGCGATGCAAAATTCCGTTTTCAAAATAAACACTATAGAATTTCAGAGGAAAGTAGATTTGAAACATTTCCCAAAGTTTAAAATAATTGCTCTATTAAAAGGATTTAATATTAAATTTGATTTGATTAACACATAGTCTCGCAATCAAAAATGTATTGAGGAAAGTATTGTATTTTAGGTCATTTTTCATATCTTAATTTTGAACTTGGACAAACATAACCTTACTTACAATCTAAAGACAACATTTAAATACACAAACGGTTTTCTCTGAAATATATTTTTTTACAACCTAATAATTGGAAATTAAAATTTAGTCATTTAAAATAGAAATTGCATACCAAGGTACTAACATTCTTCCTTGTAAGGTATTGAAAAGTTAGTTATAAATAAAATAAAAATATACAAGGGAAACATTTATTCTTAATTTATTTAAATGTTGTAGTAGTGACAAATGTATCAATGCCTTTTTATTTTTTTCTGATGCATTCCAATACATAGCAATTGTGTTACATTAAATACAAGTAGTATAGCACTCAATAAACACTAAAAGTTAAATAGATCTTTTTACATTTAATTACATTTTTACATTTAATACATTTAAGTTAAATTTTTTTTCAATAAATGCTTCATAACCTCAAAGTTAAGGGGGGGGGGGGGAATTCCTGCTCACATAAAATGTATTGGAAAACTTATTCAATTGATAATATAATATTAAATATGACCTAATATAAAATATCACAGGTTTAGAATAATTATTCATTTAATTAATTAACAAACATCTGTCCACATGATGGAAATTTACAATCAATCACCAGTAGCTAAATGAAAAAAATTAATCATTTGTATATTGTGGTTAATAACTGATTGTCAAAAAATTCGGGAATTCGGTCAATAACGGTGCAAATAATGCAGGACGGATATATTTTAAGACATATATGATATAAAGAGTATTTTTAAAATGAAACTATAAGTGACATTTTTGCATATGAAAATGTACACTATCCTACATTCGTGGAAGAGAACTTCTCAGTTTTGAAATTTTTTTAGATTTCTCAATAAATATTTAGATGATTATTTTCTAATTTAGGAAGAGTTTAGGTCATGCAATTTCTCTTATTTATCTATGAAGTTTAAAGTATTAAGGGGTGTGAGTCCGGTAATAAATCATGAACGAAAACAAGTATTTTTAATCACCCTATGTCAGAAAATATAGCAATAAGCTTAAAACTTGTATTGATTACTTCGGTTGTTATTTGCAATAATCGCATAAAATTTCGTAAACTTATCTTAAATATTTATGGAGATATGGACATTTTTAAATTAGGCTAATCCTTTTTTCTTTTCTTTCTGTAAATTTAAAAAGATTCACACAAAAAATCAAACAAAATTTTCGGAGCAAGCTTTAATTAATTAATTAGTTATAAGATTATTATTTTGAAATTTTAAAAAAATTGTTAGAAATTGCGCAAGATATGAGCGTTTAAAGTAATTTTTTCATACTGCGGATGTACGGATAAAATTTTAAAAAAATGAGGAAAATTTTTAAAATTTCTCATCTTTTCATAATGAATTGCATTTAGTAACTAATTGAAATAAAGTCCTATTTGATTATCTTGAAAATTTAAATGTTTCTAGCAATTTTTTTTTATATATTTTATTTTTATTTTTTAAAAGAAAGCTGTAAATGATAAAGGGTTTTCCACAAATTTTAATTCGTATCATGAGACAAAATTCAATAACAACCGATAATATCTTATAATAATCATCCGTACACAAAACTGTGATGATATAAAGAAAGAAAACATGTGAAAAAACATACTTTTATTGTCCCTCACAATGCCAGAGTCAGTTTTAATAAATCTTGTATAATAGTATAAAATAAAATTTGTGAAAAACCCCTTATCATTCAGAGCTTTATTTTAAAAAGTACAAAAACTACTAAGAAAATTACCAGAAACTTTTTTAATTTTCAGTATATTCAATTATTTTAAATTAGTTACTAACTACGATTTACCACAACATTATGAATTTGTTTTTTAATTTTCTTCCTGCATGCGCGCAGCATTAAAGAACTACAATGCTCATATCTTACAAAATTTTTACAAATTTTATTGAAATTTTAAAATCATAATTTTACATTAAAAACTATTTTTAATATTTTGTTTAATTTTAATTAATATTTTTAAAGTTATTTATTGCTGGTCAATCGAACCTTAGACAACTTTAAAATTCATTGATAAGTATGATAAATTGCATTCTAAACACCTCTAAATTTTTACAATCATCCCCTAAATATTTCTTGAGAAATTTAAAAAAGAAATATTGCATTGCTGTTGTCATTATTCTTTAAGATCTAGTTTTTACATTGATATTTGCAGATTTTTAATCAAAACGTTAAAAACTTGTCTAAACATTTACGTGTTCGTAAATTTTATTACATTTCATAAACAATCAGAAATCTTTCTGTTCTTGAGTTTTTAATGAAACTGTCGTTTTTCTTGTCGAGAGCTTAATAATTTTTTTTCTTACCCCACTTTACTTATGCTAAAAAAGTGAAACATTTTTAATGCATTTATATTAATAAAATATTGTATTTCGGATTTTATATCTTTTTTAATTATCATTTTAAAGATAAAGAATTTTTCATGACGTATGCATTTTTTTTTTCAATTTGTTTAAAATATTTTTAAAAAAATAAATATTAGAAAAAACTAAGTCATTAATGAAAATTACATTTACAGTAAAAAATATTTAAGAAAAATGGATAACTAAAATGACGAAGCTTTAAAAACCCATTGTTAGATGGTATCTCAGGAAGAGATTCTTATGTCGCGTGTTTAAGGTCCCTGTTATTTAATTAATTGTTATTTAAAATCGTGCTTGCTAGCATTTCACAGAAATGTTTTTCCTAAAACAATCACTGAGATTTTTCTTTTTTGAATTGAAAAAAATAATGTGGAAATTACTATATGACTTTCATTTGAAATTAAAGGCCATAATAACATTTTATTTTAAGAGGAGAGACATATTAATGATTTTTTATGTAGATATCACTATTTATAGGCAACTGTTTCTCAAACTTTTCTTCTGAACAATAAACTTAAAGAAGTTCTGAAAGGTCAAAGTTTATTTTATTTATTTATTTTTAAAAAAAAGAAGAAGAAAAAAGGTTTAAGTTAACAAAATTTACGAATGAATACTTTTGTACATTTTATTAAACAAATTACTGAATTCCAAATTTCAGAACACAAAATAAGGTCATGAGTATTGCCTAATATAAGACAGCTGATAATGGAACCTATATTGTAGCTTTCCTCATAATCTTGCCGTTCATTCTCTGAAAACAGTTTGCCCAGGAATTTTCAATATTACAATCAGATGCTGATTGGATTAATAAACTAATGAAACAATTCACATATTTTCCCGCTGAGCTCCTTAAAAATTTGTCGAAAAATTCTGTACTGCCTATGAAAATACTGTGATTTTTTTTCTCGTTGGATATAATTTTCAAAATAAGGTAAACAAAAAAAAACTGCTTTAAAACTTTATTATTACGCTTAATTTTGAATTCATATGATGAATATTTTATGAAAAAATTTATCAAAATCGTCTGAAAAAATTATCTATGTGTACGTAGAGCATTTTAAATTTCAAGAAAAGCGGTAAAAATTTATTAATTCTCACAAAAAAGTCTTAAAAGTACCTAACAATAAGAACGTTTTTAAAATTATTGTTTTGTTTTACCATTTCTAAAATAATATTTCAAGACATCAAATGGGTGCTTGCTCTTCAAGAAGAAAACGATACCCACGCATGTGATCTGTGACGTCAACGCCAGCTGATCGCTTATAAGTAACATGACGTGTTAAACTTGAGGTATCTCCAAATAAGTTAGAGCGTTAATTAACGTGAAGTTAATTAAATACAGCTGCTTATGGTGCATCAAATTTGCTGAAATATAATACTTTCTCGTCTATGTCTTTTACTTAACTTAGAATTATTATTTGATTATGTATTTTTTGTAACCGTGATATATTTTTGTTTTGTGTCTCTGCCAACTTCGATGCAGAATTAGTTTGTTTATGTTCTACATGACTTCGTGCCTGTCTTTATGTTAAGTAAGAAATATATGGTGAAAGAATTGAAATCTTTATGAAAGAATATAGAATGTGTTACTTAAGAGAATTGATACCTGATGTGCCTGGCTTACTCAAAATAGAATGAAAAGAACAATTGCTAACGTAAACAAATGCCATGTTTCAGCAACCAATAAAGATTGAGATACTCACACTACGTCACTTGTAGTCATCCAGTTATGGACAATAAAATGAATTTTAAAATAAAAAATATATACATTTATATACTTATGAAATGTATTACTTTACGCAGACGAAAGTTTTCAATTTTTGTGATAAACAGATCGTTTGACTGTCACAATTTTAACATGCATTTTAATTTAAGAATTTTAAAATTATTTAACGTATTTCTTTAATTTTTACATCAAAATCGTTTGTTTTGTATTAGAATCTGTTACATCTAAATTAAATGTTCCCATATCTCATTTCAGAACAGTACTTCATTTCAATTGTGTCGTCGGGACTAACATTTAAGCCTATGATTATTTCTGAGCTTTTTAAGAAGCTCTTGGATTTTCACTGTTTGTATTTCCTTATTCAAAAGCCAATCATATGCATTTGGGGCAGGTATTAATTTCCCTTAGGGCACAATTAACATTTGGCATTTATTACAAAACTTATAGGAATTGATAATGTTTCATTCCATCATAAAATGTTACCGAGGTTTTGGTGAACATGTAGTAATGAACTTGAACTAAGGAAATATCTACCATGCGTTGTCCCTGACTTACAGAAGTTTCCTCGAAATAGCGTTGTTAATTCTATTAGTATTTCATCTTCAAATGATAAACATTTATTATTTAGCTCACCCATATGTATCTATGTTTTACTGAACTATCAATCATTAATGAAATATTACAGTTTTTTTTAAAACTGTTTTTAACAGACTGTCATCTCTGGAATTTCCGCTCTTTTTTATCTTATTTTGTTTTACGTTTTATCTTATTTTGTTTCTTTTATCTTATTTTGTTTATTTTTTCTTATTTTGTTTATTTTATCTTATTTTGTTTATTTTATCTTATTTTGTTTATTTTATCTTATTTTGTATATTTTATCTTATTTTGTTTATTTTATCTTATTTTGTTTATTTTGTTTGTGCTCTTATTTTGTTTTATTTAAGACAAAATAAGAGAAATAAATAGAAAGAATAAATTCTTTTTTCTAATTCTTTTTTTTTTTTAATTCACCCTCCTTATATTCTTCCTCCATTCTTTTTTTTTTTCAGTAAAGCAATTTTCTGGACAATTTTTAATTTATATATATATATATATATATATATATATATATATATATATATATATATATATATATATATATATATATATATATATATATATATATATATATATATATATATTTGTGCAATGCATTTTTTTCATTACTTATTTAGTCTTGAATACCTATAATTTCTTTTTTTTTTTTTTTCAAATAAAATATCAGGGATTTTTAATAGTAGAATTACAAAGTATAATTTGTAAGCCTTTTTCTTAATGATGCATTGTTTACTAAAACTTCAGTATACTTAGATATTTGAGAAAAATACAATAACATAGAAGTAGCTAACTTTATTATTCTTTAAAAGCATGCATTAAAAACAAACATATCCTAAAAAAATAGAATAAAATTTTATTGCGTTATTTCTGTTTTGTGTCCCAGCCACTGTTACTATATACTTAACAATAATCACACAAATTTATTAAGCTACGCATAGTTTTCTTCGCTTTTCCATTGGTATATATCATATTATATTATGCAATAAATATAGATCAATCTTGTGTCCATATGAATATTTAGATGGAATGGTTCAACCTTGGACGACAGGTAACCTTGAGAAAACAAAAATACGTGACAAAAACTAACTTGTTTTCAACATCTCAGAGACCAATTTTTCTGCCTATCTTTCATTCATCTTCGTTTAAAAAAAAAGTAGTCTGTGTTATGTTTACTCTAAATTTTGAAGGAGGATGTCAATTTAATTTCTTTCAAAAAGAATTCTCCAAAAAGGTACAAAATATCAATATTTCCATGAATTATGGCTTAGAAAGTATTTTGATATCTTAATAATATTAAAATAATCTTAATACAGTCGAACTCGTTTACAACGAGCTCGGATTTAACGAGAACTCGGATTTACCGAGGGAAACGAGAATATATGGTTGGATCAATGTTAAGTCTGGAACAGAAGTCGCTTTTAACGAGCAAGACCCGGTTTTAGCGAGCAATATTTTTCTGTCTTGCAATCTTTTTTCTCATATTTCTAGTCTTTCTGTCTCATCTTTTTTTCAAAATGATAAGAAATGCGCGCGAAATAAAATAAAAAAAAACGCGAACTGAAACTTAATTGCCCTTATTGCTTTAATCTAAAGCATAAGAAAAGTCACGTGAGAGTAGGCGGTGACGTATCGATTTCGCGCCTTATCGGCTGGTTGGAGGTTAGTTGTCATTAAATTAAGAAAAGTATTTAATAAAATTAATTAATGTAATTAAAGAAAGTAAGTAATAATTAAATTTTAAGTAAACTCAATCATTTGACCTTCTCAAGCCCCCCCCCCCTCTTCTGGTTGCAGGCCTGCCTTAAGCACCCGTTTATTACGAGCACTCGGATTTAACGAGTACATGTTACGGTCCCTTTGTGCTCGTTATAAACGAGTTCTACTGTAATACAAAAATATTTTTTTAATTGCTGTACATTATAAGTTAATGGATTTTATATGTTACTATAAATTGTCCATATTCGTTTTTACTTATAATTACCATTAAAATTGCGAAGAGTCTAAGAGCAAACATTATTTCCCATATTGGAGATCAGGCAGGACAAATCTTAAATTAAACCTTATAGTTCTATGAATTAAACACACTCATTCATCATTTATTGTTTCGCTGATATGTTTACCCGCTCTTTCACAAATTCTGATTTACTAATTCGTCGATTGTCTGATTTTACATCCATTGACTTTTTGATTCGTTTACTTGCTTAATCTTTGATTTGTTACTTCATTTATTCGTTAAATGATTTTCTGATTCGTTTGATCGCTCATACATGGATTTCATGATTTGTTTTTTCACTCTTTCATTGATTTACTTATTTGTCTTTTCTCTTATTCATAAGTTCGTAAAAATATTGATTCGCCTAATGTGTTAATAAACTCATTTATTTACTGATTCAACCATTCACTCTTTTTTTTTTCATCTTTTAATTCATTAACTTATTGATTCGCTCATTCATTGATTTGGTGATTCGTTGATTTTCTTTTCGTCGATATGACGATTTTCTAATTCTCAAATTTTTCTTATTCTGACTATTTGGTGTAATTCGGTCATTTATTGTCATAAGTTTTGTAAGGATGGGTTTTAAACTGAAAGTTGCTAGAAGTAGCAGAGTTAAAAATTGAATTCGTGTCTTTCTCAATTTCCGAACTCGAAGTTACGGATGCTTCTAGACTCATAGATAATGCTTAGAAACGGATTTTGGTTCATAATTGTAACTCATGCACTTTGTAAGCTAAATATATACTAATAGTATATTGTGTTCACTATTACGCGTCGAAACGCGCATTTCACTTATCAGCAGAAATGCGTGTTTAGACGCGTAAATTCTAGAAGTTTTTAAAAGGCAAATTTTTAATTTAGTTTAGGTTCAGCTGCTTTTGCTTTTCGAAAATATTCCACTAACACGCTCTAATATATGTAATACTTAAAAACGTTAAAATATACGGCTTAAAGCTGCAACTATCATACATTATTACATTCCTAAGCTTTCCAGTAATCGAGAATCATCATCAACCATTGAATATTTATAAAACGAAGCAAAACACATACAAAAAATATATATATCCCCTGAATAACTTTTGTTCTACTCTTACTTACCGACTAAATAGGAATATTGATGATTCAAACGGTTAACCTCAAATGTGCTAATTAATTAGTTATAACGATTAAGTAGCCAAATCAAATATGAAAACGTAGTTACTTTGTAGTATTTTTCTTAACACATGCATAGGATTGAAATAATTTTTTAACCGATTTCATTCGAACTTTGTATTTTTATTAATATTACTTAATTTAAATTGATGTAGAAATTTGTATGCCTTTACAATTCAAAATTTTTGCAACGATTATTAAATTAAATAAAAAATAATAAATAATCATTTACGTATATTTTTTTAATAAAATCTTTGGATAAACGAGTGGTAAAAAGGGGGTCACAAGAATTTTTAAAATTTCGTTACTAGTTTTAGAGATATGACGAAAAACGTAAAAATTGAACTAAGCATCAAGAAGCTCGAACTTTCCACAGATCTCCTATTTAAATTAATGAGATCCTATTTTCTAATTTATAACTGCTCTCCTCCCCCATATTTCGATGGTCAAAAATCTAAATCTGTCGATAAAAATGTGTGTTTATTCAGAGAAATTACTTTTGCGTGCTGATTCCTTAACTGAATTAATAGCTGGAGCTAATCAACTAGCCTATTCGAGGTTACCCTTTTGAACCATTGCGATTGGTTTTTAGTAAGTGAAAATCCGATCATCAGAACAAAAGTTATTTGATGTGTTATCTATTTTAACTTGTGCACTGATTTTTTAATGTTTGTACTGCGTTGCATGAATTAATAATAATGCAATTAAATTTAAACGGCATTATATTAAAATTACATCTCACTCTTCAAAATGTAAACAAGGTGCGAAACTACATAGTGGTGTTAATTTTTTGGACAATACTGCTACCAAAAATTTATTATAGAATGTTATAGAATATGTCAAATGCGTGTCTTTCAAATATTGTAGCAATATAGCACTATGTCTGTAGACGGTGTTAAGAGAGATAGAAAAAAATTAATAAAACGGTTCTCTTCTATTAACAGATTTATTACTCTGTCAAAATTTTTGCTCTATGGCAAAAATAAAAATTAGTTACAGTAATTCTAGGCTTTGATTAAATTTTCACGTATTAAAATAAATGTATTTGCGAAACAAACTCATTCATTAACTTAATTACATGAATTTTATTTTGCAAAAATTGTCTCGTCTACCAAAGTTACGGATGCTAGACTCATAGATAATGCGTAGCAACGGATTTTCGTTCGTAATTGTAACAAATACACTTTGTAAGCTAAATATTGTGTTCACCTTTACGCGTGCGTCTAAACGCGCACTTCACTTATCAGCAGAAATGCGCTTTTAGAAGCGTAAGTTTTAGAAATTTTTAAAAAGGCAAATTTTTAATTTTGTTTAGGTTGGGCTGCTTTGTTTTTCTAAAATAATCCACTGACACGCTCTAATATACGTAATACTTAGAAATGTTTGAAATATGCTGCTTCATACTTTATTATATTCCTAAGCCTTCCAGATATCGAGAAACATGATCAACCGTTAAATATTTTTATACCATACTTCTGCTAAAAAGAATCAAACAAAATAGTTTCTGAGAAGAACGTAATAGTTTCCATGAAGAATAGTGCATATGACATATCAATTTATACTAAACGTAGAAGGAAAATAGTTATAAAGTGATAGTTACAACTTAATGTTAACTAATAAAAAGCTCATTAATGAAACATTTTGCATTAAATTCCATCCTCCAATCAGTATATTATTTATCAACTAGTCATCCTTTGGCAGCTGGTTGCTCGATTCTCCTGAAGGCATTCCACTGAATGCTTTTATTTTTCAAAAAAAAAAAAATATTTAAAGGAAAAATACGTGACTTGACGCATTTAAAACCTACTAGTCCTTATTTCAAAATTATCTTCTTACTTAAAATGGTATATGTTTGGAATAGCATTGTATATCCCATTCTATAACTACTTCGTTTAGAGAAATTATTTCAAAAGCGAGCACAAAACTATAAACACAAAAAACGTTTATATATATATATATATCCTAATCTGCTGAGTCACGGTTTTGTCCAATAATTTATAATATTAGCTATATTAAATAAAACAAAATGCTGATTAACAAATCATTTAAAAAAATTTTTATCGTTTTACGCATTCCCGATTTTTGAAAATGTGCGATTTTAAGATTCCAAAGATAAATTATTTTACTAAAATTTTAGTATCGGCAAAGAAGGCATAGTTTTTTTCTTTTACGACCAAAAACCGATTCCTCCCAGGTTTAATGCATATTTTATTGCATTATTCATAAAATTTAATATTGTAAGGAAAGGGGGAAAACTCAAGATGACTATTTTAAACAAATTAAAAACATAAATTTTTATTATTTCATTAAAATGAACATTATTTAAAGCTTAAAAGGTTTTCTAATCTTCAAACTATACTAAGTTGTAAAAAAGTAGCAATTCTTATGCACCAAACCATTAAAAACCGAGTTGTAAACTTAGCACAGTGTCCAAGTTTTGAAAAAAGGAGGGGGGGAGGTTTAGTTTGATATTTTTAACTTGCAAATCACGTGTATATTTTTTTACACCATATTTGTCAAAGAATAAGCACATTAAAGGTGATAAGCATATTACGGGTGACTATTACAATAAACCGTTAAGATAATGAACAATCAATAAACCCTCTTTTTTATTTATTTAATATTATTATTTATTTATTTATTTTGGAAAATTGAAGATAACTTTTGTGCTCTGGCAACTTGAGAGTTAAAAAAAAAATTTATAGTAAACTATAGCAACTGTGTTGTGCTCTTCAGAAAAGTTAAATCTATAGTTCTTGCATGAGAGTTGCTGATTAAAACCCGAACAGAGGACACAAACGCAGCTATTCTGATGAATACGCTAACGTGCATAATAAGAGGAGAACGTAAAGGCCTAAGAATATATAACTTATTCAAAGCTACATAACCTTTTGTGAGGTAAAATGTGCTTGGTCACTAAGGTATCTTATGATATTCCAATTAATGTATTCAAATGAGGTGAACAGGGTTCGAATCCCAGCAATGGCTGACGATAAGAATTCCGCATCCGGCTTGCACCGACGACAGTGCTGACGTGAAGAATCCTTTGTGGTAGACGGATCATGGGTTAGAAGTGAAACTTCGTAATGTGGAAATGAAAATAGGAAGGGGTAGAAATTGATTTTTAGTGAAATCATATTGTTTCTTTAAGACAAACTTTATTAACATTGCTTACACTTCACAATTGATCGCATCTTTTAATTATCATTTTCTACGCGCATGCGTTCGAGTGCCACGCATTCACTCTCGCTGTGTCTCTTTCTATATTCCCCCTCCCCAGGAGCGTTGAACGTTTAACGCAACAGTGCTTTCATACCCCCTCCATGATAGCGTTAAACGTTTAACGCAACCTTGTTGGAAGTCGCATTAGAAGTTTCACTTATAAAATAATAACCGGCAAAAATAAAAATAAAACATAGAAAAATCAGTATCCAAAGCAGAGTGTCTATGTGCATCAAAGTATTTTTTTAATTGTATTTAATAAAAAAATATACTTATTAACTTTTTAAATACAATACTTTGTTTCATTTAAAAAAAATTTCGCTTAGTTAAAAAATATTAATAATAAAACATATTTAAAAAAATATATACTATATATATATAATAAGAAATCAGCTTATTTCTAAATGTTCTAAATTTCAGTAAGGTATTCTTGGCGAATTTTAAAAAAATACCGCTTTGTTTTTCTTAACGCCAATATTACCTACTATGTTTTTCTCTTACCTCGTGCGCTCAACGAACGTAAAGAGAAATCTAGTTTCCATGACAACGGTAGCGTTTAGCGCAACCTTGTTGAAAGTCGCATAAAAATTTTCACTTCAAAAAAAAAAAAAAAAAAGGTAAGCACATATTTTTAGGCACATATTTTCTTTGCTCTTCCTTTTACAAAGAGGTGCTCTTTTTTTTTTCCAATCATCTCTAGAGGCTCTAAAATTATCAATTTTAATTTCAAAATAAAATAAATAAAGGAGGAAATGTTCCTAACGAGTAAATCCGCAAATTTTAATTGGGGTTTTGTTTCGTTAGCGTTTTAATATTAGTTTGTGGCCCTTTATGTACATACTTTTTAATTACACATTTCTTAAGAATTCTAGAAATAAATAAATAAATAAAAAGGTTCAATTACAGAACCCTCTCAACTAATGCAAGAAATCAAAGTTAATCTAAATGGACTCATTGAAATCAACTTATCGATAATTTGCAACAATTTTGAATGATGTGTTATAATTTAATATGTTTTGAATGCTTTATTCATTTTTTTTTTTTTTTTTTTTTAATATATTTCATTTTTTCAGCCTATTTACGAAGGTACAACAAATTAGAGAAAATACAAATATTTATTCATGAAGTTTTTCTGACAGGAAATGATTCAACAAATTTTCTTCTATACAAACTTAACACCCAAATCATGGAGATAAGTAATGCTGCTAATAACATCACTAATCAGGGGCACAACGACGGGAGGTTTTTGTGACCTCCCAAATATTTTAACCATTCTGCAGAATTTGCCTGGACATTCGGCATATTTTATTTTAATTTATAATCGTCATTAAACAGCCGAACCAATGTTTTGGTTTGCGATTACAAATGTTCAACTCCGTAGCCTTGTAGTTTTGAAGCCAATCCAGAAGACAAGAGAACTCCTGGATCAAGTATTGGGAGAAAATTGCCTTCGTGGAGGACGTTTTGATAGAACTAACTCGCTTTTGCTTTACATGGACAGGAAGAACGTGAGAACCTCCCACGGTTAGCCTGACGACATGGGGACTCTAACCCATGATCCATCTACCACTGAGGATTATTTACGTCAGCACTGTGGTCGGTGCAAGCCGGATGCGGAATTCGTATCTTCAGCTATTGCTGGGATTCGAGCCCGGTTCACCTCATTGTAAGGCAAACGCGCTATCCTCTGAGCCATCACGACTCCCATTCGCCATATTAACAAAAATTCATTTTCTCTTATTTCAGTTAATTGAAATTATGAATGACCCTCCCTATTTTTTTAAATTTCTAATTTATTTGGAGAGCCGTGGGGATTCAGAGGATAGAGCGTTCGCCTCCCAATGTGGTGCCCCAAGTTCGAATCTCAGTGATGGCTGGTTGATACGAATTCTGCTCCCTACTCTCACCGACCGTAGGGCTGATGTGAAATATCCTCAGTGGTTCACGGATTACAGGTTAGAGTCTCCTCGCCGTCGAGCTAACGGTGAGGGGTTTTCGTGATTTTCTTTTCCATGTAACGCAAATGCAGGTTAGTTCCATCTAGAAGTCCTCCACGAAGACCTATTTTTTGCCAATGTGTGATTCAGGAGTTCTCGTCTTTCGGGTTGGGTTAAAAATTACAAGGCTATGGAGTTGAACATTGATAGTCATGAACTCAGAATTGGATCGATTGTTCGACGCCGGTAATAAAATAAAATAAAAATTTTTTTGGAATAATTAAACGTTGAAAGCTCTGAAGATTGGGGAACGATAAATAGAAGAAATGGTAACCTTTAATGTAATTGAAATAAAAAAATTTATAAAATGAAGGGAAAAAAATATCAAGACATAAAAATTTTGGTATTAAATAAAACTTAGGAATAAAGAATAAGAAGTTCGCTCCAAAGGAAGTATGTCAGCTATTTTTTTTTTTTTTTTCCTTCTGTTTCTTTTTTCGGGGGGGAGGGGGTAATAGGAAGCAGGAAGCGGTTCCCTCTTGCGATTCTAAATGAAAACATAAAGAACTTAAAGCTGATATAAATTTCTTATCCATTAAATTGGTGAGAGGTTCTTACAAAATTCTTTCAATGGTACGAGAAAAAATGGTAAAAATTGATTCAAATCACGAATTTACAATTGTAATTTTAAAATAATCATGTTTATTTTATTTATTTATATGCTAGTTATATTTTATTTATATGCTAGTTATATTTTATTTATTGAATTATTATTAATTTTAAGTAACTGAAACAGTTAGGTATTAAGTCATGTTTACTATATTTGTGTATGCTTTATTATTGTTCACATTTTTAAATTCAGCATATATGAATAAGTTCAGCAAACTTTTTATATATATTTAAATTTTTTTTTTTTTTTTTTGAAGATTTTTAACTGTTGAAACTATCTTTTCATTTAAAAGCAGGATTCTCAGAATACCTATTTTATTTATATCCGGTTGTCGATTATTGAATTATATGTTATTCGAATCATACAATAGGGCAAAATTATATCTTAATCTTAGTTGCGTATTAATTTCTTTCTTTTTTCATAAATTTATCAAATGGTTAAATATTTGCTTTATTTATTGACTAATAAAGCATTAAGATAGCAAATTAAAAAGAAAGTAAAGCATTCCCGCAACAGCCCATTATGTGCAAGAGGTTAAGGCTCCACAACGTGGCAATTACTGATTGTGGTAATGCGGCCAGCATTGCTCACAAGCATCCTTTACTTCCCAGTATCCATCAATCTGAAGCAGAGTGGACATCAAGCCGCCACTAGGGATCGAACCCCAGATTTTCATTGGCAGTTCAATGCCTTGCCTATCGACCCAGCGTAGCTTGTTCACTTGAATAATTATATATAAATTCTTTAAATTCAGTATTAGAGGGGAAAAATTAACATATTGTGAAAATATTAGCAACAAAATAGTTTTTGATTGAAGCTAATAAAATACAAATTGATGATTCTGTTAAATTCAAAATTTCATTTAGCAAAATTTTTCCCCTCCCTAAAATATAAATTCTGTTAGTAATGCAAAATCCTTTTCAGGGAAAAAGCTTTTTTGTATAGCATATTCCAAATTCTCGTACTATACAATTAAAAAAAAAAAAAAGACAAATAAAATTTATATGCGATGCCTTTAAAGTTTTGTCTAAGCTTATAAGTTTTTATAGTTCTTACACGCGTATTATAAAAAATGAAGAATTCATTGCATACTTTTGAATTTATCAAGGACGCCGATATTAATAATACATCAAACCAATATGCTTATCTAAATTAGGAATGCAGAAAGAACTCCTTATTTGCAAAGAGACAAGAAACTGGCGGCAAGAATCCTGCAAATGCTCAACATTTAAATCCTAAAATGGCAGGGAAGAACCCGACAAAAAATGAGCGGGGTTAAAAAAGCAAAAGGGTTGGGGGTAATAACCAAGCGGCGCCTATAGAATGCTATAGAAAAATTCTTCCGCTTTTTTAAGTTCTGATGAGGCATTGCTATGACGTCACATGGCGTTCATCTTCTTAATTTTTGTTTTCATCCCGAAGGTCAAGGCCAGCAGGCGCCTCCAAGAATGTTGTTCAGTTTTCTTATGTCACCAGGTGAGATGATACTATAAGTGGAAATTCCCATTCTATTCGGCAGTGGCGTCTGAGACCGTCTTCTTCTTATGACAGCTCACCCCTAACCTCTGAGAATATATGTTTTCAACTTACCTAATAGCTGCCTACTTATTGTTGGGAGAGAGAGAAAAAAAAATGCATTCTAGACTGCGATAGAATCTGTCGTAAACATCCTAAGGCCGAAAGTACTTCACTTATCTTAAAAAATAATTTTTCAAAACTAGCCTTAATTATTTTAAAACGAACTTTTCAAATGTCAACGAGACATTTAAAGCGCAAAGACGATATAAATATTATATTATATTATATTATATTATATTATATTATATTATATTATATTATATTATATTATATTATATTATATTATATTATATTATATTATATTATATTATATTATATTATATTATATTATATTATATTATATTATATTATATTATATTATATTATATTATATTATATTATATTATATTATATTACTATCCATTATTATATTACTAATTTGATAGCCAAAAAAAAAGTGTACGCAGACTCACGCTTTCCCAAAAAGATATTGAAACGTGCCACAGCGCCTCCAGAAGATTAATGTTTCTTGGTGTATTTTTTTAAAACTAATTTCTAAATTGTTCCTTGTATAGTTGATAAAGGTGACCATATTTCTATATACAAACTGAAGTTTCCACTGCCCAAGTTAAAAAAAAATTTAAAAGTTGAGAATGGAGTTTTATTTTATAATACGAAATCCAAAAGGACAGTTTGTCCAAAAAGATGTGTTTCCCGGTATAATTTTGTAAAATAATTATGAAACTGCCTCCTGTACGTTAACAGAGAAGCCATATATCTATAATCAAACTGAAAATTTAACTATCTATGGTAGAAAAAAATTAAAGCCTAAATCCAAGGAATAAATCTCCTAGAGATGAGATGGGCTCGTTTACTAAAAAAAAAATTTCAGACTCGGGCGCGATCGGACTCGGGATAAAATTTTCATAAACTTCTTTACTACTTTTAAACGAACGTTAGGTACAGTTATTAAGCATAAAAAATTTAAAAATTTTAATTGATTCAGAGAAGGTTTTAATGACTAATTTTCTTGTTAGAAACAGCGGAGACCTATCAACGAGACTGCAAACTCTAATTGAGGACGTTAGCTCTAAATAAATCCTATGTATCTCGAGCTCGGATTAAAATGATAATTGGTCTGACCTAAGCAAGCCCAACTCATCTCTAAAAACTCCATTTGGCAGAATGGCATCAGAAAAAGAATTTATGTTCAAGAACTATGTTTCAAGAACTATGTTATGTATTATGTTCAAGAACTATGTTAATTATGTTCAAGAACTATGAACCAATTTCGTGAAAGGAATTTCTAAACTGCCTTTTGCAACGTTAAATGTATAGACACATTTCTATAAAATAAAATAAAAACTAAGTTTTGGCTGTCAATATTACAAACAATTGAAGTCAAAATCAAGAATAGAAAGCTCCATTTGACAGGATTTATTTACGTGGCACAATTTTCTGTAAATTATTTTCTTAACTGCCTTTCACGCTGCTTTAAAGTTCGTATAACTATATTTCAATAAACAAGCACTGATCTAGATGTTAATGTTAGAAACAATTTTGACTCAAAAATAGATTAATCCATTTCTCAGAAGGACATTCGTAAGAAGAAGAAAAACGTTCGCCCAAAAATATATGTTCCACTACGCAATTACATGAAATTTATTACTAAGCTGCGCCCTGTAACGTTAAAACGCAAAGCAATGTGAACCATGATCGTTAAGGCACCACAATTTCGTGACAAGCGGCATAATGATGGAAATGCAGGCAATATTATGCACCCTTTACTTCCCTGATGAGATGATACCCATTGATCTGAAGCAAGTTTGCCGCCCCAGAGAACTCCGTCCTTTGCAACAGTTCCTTAACCATTGCGCTCTCGGAAACTATTAATGTCTTTAAAATACAGATTAATTAGATGATGCTGCTGCCATCTTCTAGAATGCAAATTAGAGTCGTGACTGCCAACCTCAGTAAATGGCACCATTTCATGGAATAAGGATTTTATATTATATAGGGTGTAGAACAACCGATAATTTTTTTTGGGTTTACAACTATCCATGCTCAGCTCCACAACCTTGTAAATTTGAACCCAACCCAGGAGACAAGGGAAATCCTGGATGCATTTAAAGGAAGCATTGGGAAAAAAAGAGGTCTTCGTGGATGCCTTTTTAATGGAACTAACCCGCATGATGAAGAAAAAAAACCACAAAAAATTTCTCGATTAGTTTGGCGGCAAGAGGATTCTAACACCCTATGATCAGTCTATCACTAAGCGATAGACTCATTTTATTTTATATTTTATAACCGTCGTTGAACAGCCGACCCAACTTAATGGGTTTACGGCTACTAATGTTCAACTCCGTAGCCTTGTAATTTTGAACCCAATCCAGAAGACAAGGGAACTCCTGGATCGAGTATTGGGAGAAATTTGCCTTCGTGGAGGACTTTTTGATGGAGCTAACCCGCATTTGCGTTACATGGAGAGGAAGACCACGAGAACCTCCCATGGTTAGCCTGACGGCAAGGGGACTCTAACCCATGATCCGTCTACCACTGAGGATATTTCACGTCAGCACTGTGGTCAGTGCAAGCCGGATGCGGAATTCGTATCGACTGGGATTCGAACCCGGTTCGCCTCATTGGAAGGCGAACGCTCTATCCCCTGAGCCATCGCGGCTCCGATAGACTCATTTTATTTTATTTTATAACCGTCGTTGAACAGCCGACCCAATTTCATGGGTTTACGACTACTAATGTTCAACTCCGTAGCCTTGTAATTTTGAACCAATCCAGAAGACAACCGATAGACTCATTGTCGCTAAGGTACTCAAATTGTTAATTCCACGGTCACTTTACAAATTAATTGTTTTCACAGTGATAACTATAACTTAACTTCTCTGCCTCAATCTTGCTAACATTTTAATAAGAGCTCTGAATTTTTGTCGAACACGTAAAGGCCAATGAGTAACTGCTTTTTAGATGCTTTTTCAAAAATATGATAAAGATAACCTCAGTTTAAGTTATACTCTACTGGCTATTAAAATTGCTACACCAGAAAGAAATGCAAATAACAGAATGATATTTATTGGACACATACATTATAGTTCGAAGAACAAGTGATTAAATTTTCAGGATATTTGGATGCATAAGTCCTGAGGAATCAGTACTCAGAGCAGCCTCCCCTGACAGCAATAACAGCAATTATTCTCCTGGTCATCTAGTCAAACAGAAATTGGATAGCATGGACTGGTATAGCATTCCATGCAGCTTCAACATTATGCCACAATTCATCGACCGTAGTGACTGAGGAGTGGTGGCATGCCAGTCGTTCGGCAACCATTGACCAGACGTTTTCAGTTGATGAGAGATCAGGAGAAAGTGCAGGCCAGGGCAACAGGCGAACATGTTTTATGTCAAGGAAGGTTAGGACAGTACGGTCAACATTCGCTTGTGCATTGCCTACTGAAACGCAGTGTTATGGAGGCCTCGGAGATAAGGCAAAGCCACTAGTCCTAACACATCAGAAATGTAATGACTGCTGTTCAAAGTGGCGGCAATGCGAACAAGAGGTGATCGAGACGTGTATCCAATGGCACCCCATACCATTACTCCAGGTGATGGACCAGTATGACGTTGTCGACTGCATGCTGCCAATTAGCGTTCTCCACGATGTCGCCAAACACGGATGCGGCCATCGTGATGCTGTATACAGAACCTGGATTCATCTGAAAAGACGACGTCATGCCATTCCTGCGTCCAGGTTCGTTGTTGATCACACCATTGGAGGCGCTCCTGCCTGTGATACACCTTCAAGTGTAACCGAAGTCATGGTCGCTGTGCTGACAGCCCATGCTGCTGCAAACGTAGTCGGACTGTTCGTGCAGACATTTGCTGTCTTTCAAATGACCCCATTTGTTGACTCAGGTTTCATGACGTAGCTGTGCACGTTCGTGGTGTGTCACCTTCCTGGTACAGCAATTTTAATGGTCAGTCGTGTACATTTTATAAAAGAAGAAAAAGAAGATTATCCTTTTTTTAAATAACATTACTAATAACTGTTACATCTACTATGATCTCTAGAATTTTGAACTCAACTAAAAAAACTGGTGTAACACAGAATCAATATTGCTTGCGATATTTTCTTGCTGTCATTTTTTTTTTGGGGGGGGGTAGCATTTTAAAGGAAATTGAATTTATGTTTTATTATATTATTATATTACCGTCGTTGAACAGCCGACCCAATTTTGAGTTTACAACTACCATTGTTCAAGTCCATGACCTTGTAATTTTGAATCCAATCCAGAAGACAAGGAAACTCTCCTGGATCAAGTATTGGAAGAAATTTGCCTTCGTGGAGGACTTTTTTGATGGAACTAACCGGCATTTGCGTTACATAGAGACGAAAACCTCCCACAGTTAGACTGACGGCAAGGGGACTCTAACCCAATATCTGTTTACTACTGAAGATATTTTACGTCAGCACTGTGGTCGGTGCGGAATTCGTATCGAGTATACAGCCATCAATAGGATTCGAACAGAAGTCATCTCATTGAGAAGCGAGAGCTCCATCTTGGGAGACACCATGGCTCGAATTTGTATTTTAGAAAAAATTCTCAACAAGAAAATAATAATAATAAATAACAATAATAAATAATAATAAAGAAGTGTAAAATCCCTTTGACTGTTAGCCTAAAACTGCAAAGTTACTCCGAGCGAATTAATTTTCGGGTTTAAAGTATAGTTTAGTGAGTACAGCGTATTTTTTGTAGTGTCACGTAAATTCGATCGAAAATTCTTTTTTCGATCAATTTACTGCCGAAATGTAACAAAAACTTCATATGATGTTAAATTTTTAGAAAACTCGGGGGAAAATTGAAAAGAATCTTAAACCTTAACCTAGCTGACATCATCATAGAAGATTTAGTTATGCAGCGCATTTATTTTAAAAATCGTTTAAAATCTTAGTTTAAAACAAATAAAATAATGTAAAAATAAATGTATACATTTTTATTTATTACTTTATCAATAAATTTACCTGTAAAATTCAACTTTTTTGCCCAAAACAATTGCTATTATTTTACATTTTATGTTTCTTATTGAAAATGTTAGTAATTTAAAACAATAAAACAGGAAACGACACTTAAAATACTTTCAAAAGTTGCTCGGAGAATTCGACGAACTTGAAATAACATCAATGACAGAAATACCATTTTTAAGTGTTATTTAAGTTGAAGAATAGATTCCTAATAGTTTACTTGTATTATAGCTTTATGTTGTCATTTACAATGAAGTAGTTTTTTACATGCGTTGAGAGTTTATTGCTTCGAAAAAAGTTCAAAGAAGTCGAGAATAATTTGATTTCCTTGAAAATGAATGCTATAAAAGTTTTTATTGCATGCATGCTAAGTGAAAGAACACCGGAATAAAAGAAAAATTAAGATTTGATCGTAAATCAAGGTTAAAGGTAAGTTCTTGTTTAAATAAATATAAATCATGTGTATATATCGGGCTTCATTACAGGCATTTAACTTCACATGGAAAATCTTCAGAGTGAAAAGTTAAAGGTTAGTTAGTTGATTGAAAGTTTATGGCACAATCGCTAAATGTGCCAACATTACACCAATCACTAAGTGCGAAAGTTTCCTGACCTTTTAAAACAGTAAATCTAATCCTATCATTCTTATAAATTGTAAAAGATAGTATGGTCCCTAAATGAAGTGAAAATCCGGAAAGGAGTTAAGCGATCTTAGATTTAAGGTTAAATTTTTGTGTTTTCTCGATTTATATATATATACTAGCGGACCCGACAGACGTTGTCCTGTACACACGTCTTTAATCGGAAAATTTCAAATTTTTTTGAATAAGCTGTAACAATCTGGATCGTTTTGATGCAAATTTTTATTAAAAAGTTATGATATTATCTAACGTCATTACATATATCTTATCACAATTCGACCAATCGATAGCGTGTGAGTATGTGTATACTATCAGCGAAGTTAAATGTAGAGGCTGTTTTAAATCAAAACTTGAACTTATTTTAATTAAAGGTAAAAAAGTGAAAACTTAAACTATATAATAACAGATATATTTTTTCAATTAACAAAAACTTAAGTTATCGTAATGCCATTAGATGTACAATATTTTTGGTTAATCCTTCAAGAGAATACACAAACAAATTCGAGGGTTTTCCAACTCTGGAACACGCAACATATAATTGACCGTGAGAAAAGCACGGGTTTTCTAAATCTAAGCCACAAATTGTCATTGTTTGACCTTGTGACTTATTAATAGTCATAGCAAATGCTAAGCGGATTGGAAATTGCAAACGTTTGAATGGTATAGGCTAATCTAAAGGAATCATTGGGATCCGCGGTAGAAGTACAACTTCACCTTGAAATTTTCCACTTAAAATAGTGACTTCCAAAATGTTACCCATGATTTTTTTTATGACCAGTCGCGTTCCATTACACACTTTCGGAGCATTCAAATTTCTAAGCAAAATTATAGGTGAACCAATTTTCAATCGCAAATTATGGGGTGGCATTCCATGTAAATCCAGTGAATTTAAAAACTCGGCAGGATAGTTGACAACTTCATCAGGATCAACAACAGTGTCAATCGATTTAAATGTAATTTCACTACCAGGCAATGATTGTTGTACTTTAAAATTGATTGCGTCAACATCTAAATTTTTTGCGGCTAAAATAGCTCGCTCACGTAGCCAAGCATGATTAGTATAATTATGTGGCAAATCTGGAAAGATACTTTTTATTAACTCCTCTTTGGTAGAAACCATGTTGTAAAAATTCTGTGGGAGTCGAAATATATTGTGTATCTTCATACAATTGAATTTTACCATTGCCAATGTCTAACAGTTGTTCAGAGAATCTTGACGCTAATGGATCATTTTGAAGTTGAACACGCATATTAAGAGTAAGGCATAATTTACTGTCACTTCGCTACAGATAAGATTCTTTCAAACATGCGTTTATTTCTCTGCATATGTCGCACGTGGAATGGCGGGTAATGTTTGTCTGAAATCACCTGACAGCAGCAGTAGAGCACCACCAAAAAGCCGAGTATTATCTTTGATATCTTTTAGGGACCTGTCGAGAGCTTCAAGCGAATGCTTGTGGGTCATTGTACATTTATCCTAGATAATAATTTTACATTTTCTCAAAACTTCAGCCATTCCTGAATGCTTCTTTATGTTACACATTGCTTCGGGATTGGTATGAATATTCAAAGGTAATTTAAGTGCTGAATGCGCTGTCCGTCCACCATCAAGCTGTTGCAATGCCTGATGAAGCAATTGCCAATGCAATATAATTTTGAGATCGAATGCGTGCAAGTATTAGTGAGATGAGGAATGTTTTACCAGTGCCACCTGGTGCGTCCAGAAAAAAAAATCCACCTTGTTGTGCTGCAATTGACACGTTAATTTGATCATATATATTTCGTTGCTCAGCAGTAAGCAATCGTTCATTGTTAGCAACAAAAGTAGCCAGAGAAGTCATATCGAACTGGTGTTCACGTTGAACGTTGATGTTGATGATATCTGCTGCTTGGCGGATTGGCGCTGGCATGCCAAAATTTATGAGCGGCATGTTCGAAATAAGAATACAAATATCCTCAATCATTATTAATGCCTCGTTATATATTTCTGCGGAGAATTCAATACTGAGATTTTGATTAGTAATTCTAATCCGATGCAAAATATCCTCACTCATTGAGTCTTTATATTTATTCCACAGAGCAGATGCTTCAGACGGAAAACACGTTGTCAATATTATTGAAAATAATTGACGAATTTGCTGTGGAGATGAGCTCAGTGCTGCATCTGCAAGTGTGAGGTCCCAATGGTTATCATCCTCCAATAAATGTAACTCACGACACGCATCAAAGAAAGTGCCGTATAAAGTACCGTTGACTTTTCGCAAGTATTGGAAGGATGTCGGTCCAGGAACGTTAACCAATAACACACGCAGAAAAAAGCATTCGCGTTGCTTAGGATGAACTGTATATAATCGTCCTAAAGTATTTGTCATAACTATGTCGGCAAATCCTGGGACTGGAGTGCCTCGTTTCCGTGGTTCCCAACTTTTTGATTGTTTATTTCATGTAAAAAATTTAGGAACATCAGTATACATTAATGTCTTTGCAAATTCACCAACAATATCTTGTCGATTACAAAGGTTGAAAAATTCAGTAAGAGATGTTTTTGGAGCTGTTAAAGCTTGTTGTAGTGCATTCTGTTCTGTGAAATAAACACGCTCTCCATTTTCAAGATGCACAGCCAAATGTACAAAAGCAGGATCCCTTTCATGTATAGGAAATGTAAAAATTCGCCAAATAGCTTCATTACTACTTATGTATCGTCCAATTTGATAATGTGTTATTTCGTCATTCTTATTTACATTTTGAACAGCAAATATAGCTTTATCACTGCCCTTATGAACGTACTTCTAAATGTACTTGATGGACTTCACCGTACTGCATAACTCAACGTTTATGTGTGCTTTATAGGTTTTGCACAGCAATGGTGAGTATGGAACTACCCAGCGAATATCGATGTCCACTCTTACACCGTTTGATAGACGCAATTCATATGATTGACCGCCATTGTCTACATCTCTACGACGGTAAGATGGATAACCATCGATATTGGTGATAGTGTCAATTTGACATGGTTTAGGAAAACGTTTCGTACATTTTCCATTATCCATACATGGTGACATCATGTTGAGAGAACCTCATGGACCATGGATCATATTAGTAGTCACAATGTCAAACAATTCTTGATCAACATTCGGATTTGGAATTTCCGCTGAAATAATTTTGTCAATTTCTTCTGGGCGTACTTTGTCCACCAACCAAATCAAAATATGCGCACGTGGCATTTCTTTGTAAAACAAAATACTGTAAAATAGTACATAAAAAATATGAGTAATTTATTGAAAATGATATTTTAATTAAGTAACAGGACTGAAAAGATTTATTGTACCAAATTTTAGATAAAAAATGTGTAATTTTATTTTTTTGCTTTTTTTTAATTTAATATTTCAAATAAGAAATTTTAAATAAAAACAATTGAAAAAGTTTTATATGAAATCAATTAGCTTCACAAATAAATTTATAGGTTAGAGTGGTTGTTAACCAACACACGTATAAATTCGATCTAAAATTATACAAAATACTCACTTCAATTCCGCACTGAATCTACAAAATGTGTAGTTTTTTACATTTTTAAAATGCACACTTCAAAACTCCTCAAACACAATAATAACACGAAATTACAAAATATCTTTCTGATTTTGATCACAGCACTAACTATCGACAAAAGAAAAACAAAAGTTTTATGACTTTTATTATTTTTATGCTAGTGAGAACCAAAACAATATGGAAATGAATGAGGGAAAACTGGATCCTACCACGTGATTTCCCGGCCAATAAAAATGTAGCGTTAAACGTTTAACGCTTTCTTGTTGGAAGTCGCATAAGAACAATTGAAAACAATTGAAATTGGACCGAATTGTGAATCTAAACCATTCTCGAATCCTTCTGAAGGTACACAGAAAATTTCATTTAAATCGGTCCAGCCGTTTAGGAGGAGTTCAGTGACAAACGCACGCACACAAGAAATATATATATAAAGATATATATATATATATATATATATATATATATATATATATATATATATATATATATATATATATATATATATATATATATATATATATATATATATTATATATATATATATATATGTGTAAAGGCCATGGAATTGAATGTAACTATAAACGCCGCCAGATGGCGATGATAACTGATACAGACAATAGTAAACGATAGACAATGATCTGGTAACGAGATTGATTACGATGTATATGTAACGATGAGAAGAGACGTTCTTCTCTCTGCTATTATTAAGTGTTTTTTTTGTTGTTCTAAAACTTTACCTATGTTGTATTAAATTTTGTTTAGTTAAATAGTGTAATTATTTACCACCGTACATTAACATATATATATATATATATATATATATATATATATATATATATATATATATATATATATATATATATATATATATATATATATATATATATATATATATATATATATATATACAGAGAGAGAGGGAGAGATACGTGAATGTATCAAAGCTTTTCAGAAGACTTTAGTCCCAGTAAAGTATATTTATGACTATAAGTGACATAAGTCACTATAAATAGTCATGGAAACTTTTATGAGATTCCACAAAGCAGAGTAACATTAAAGTCAAATTATGACCTCCTTGGGACAGTTCAAAATGGTCACGCCTGTGATTGTGACTACTGTGACCATTTTTTACTTTCTTATGATGTCGCTGTAACAATCTGTACTATCTGAATGTATACTATTTAACTACCAATCAAAAACTGTTTAGTTCAGAATTCTTTGGCATACTTTTGTCAGAAATTTAAATTACCGCACGGGTGGTGCTCTTTTATTTTAAATATGTCGTAAGATACTGCTAAATAGAGTAAATATCCATTAACTTCCTTGTGAAACTTAAATAAAGAGAGTGAAAAGCAGATTTGGAATTTTCCAATTCGTCTCTATCTCTTTGACACATGAGTTTGGTCGGGAGAGGCAGAGAGGAAGAGGCTCTTAAAACCATATTTAACCGTTATCGATCCAAGAATTTTATGAAATGATTTTCAGGTAACTCAAAAAAGAGAAAAAATTAAAAGGACATTTTGAGAGAGAGAAGCAAACTTTTTGACTAACAGAATTTATCAACACCTACAACATGCATACAGTTAAACCTCCAGGGAAGACCACCTCTATTTGAAACCACTTTTGGAAAGCACAGAACTTTTTCCATAGACTTTGTGTTAAAGAAAACCTTCAGGAGGAGTGACCATCAAAACCTCTCCCAGCGATCGGGCGAAATGTGGGAAAGGTTAATGGAGGAAACACGAAAAAATATCAAAATAAAAAATGCTAGCAAAACAAAAGAGTAGATTAATTACTAAACTAAACTCAGCGGCGCGACAGCCCATAGAGGGCCAAGGCCTACTGTGCCCATCTCAGTTTTCTTGACCTGGGGTGCAGGAGAAGATGTTCCGGTCAGGTGGTCAACCGAACGCGGAACCCCCAGTGTTTAGTTCCCAAGCATGCTTGGTACTCATTTATCGACCCACTGAAGGGATTAAAGGCTGAGTCAACCTTGCCTGGCCCGAGGATCGAACCAGGGACCTGTGGCACGACAGTGTGAAGCGCTACCGCTCAGCCACCGGGCGTCGTAGATTAACTAATGTATTCAAAATATTTGTGTGAGGCTCTTACTTATAGAGAGCTCTTTTTAAACGATCTCTGAAGAGATCTACAACCTCATGTTGCTGTCAGAGTGAATTTAGGACAATGCGATCAATTATTTATTTTTTGAATAAAAAGTTAAATTAGAAATTTAACTTTCAACTCTAAAAATTAGTTATTTCAGAAAAAAATTAAGCATCTCAAACAAACAAGCGTTAAAGCTAACTAATTTTTATGTATAAAATTAAATACAACTTAAGCAAAAAACATATTTGCTTATTTCATTCAAAATAGTTATATCTTTTATAATTGGTAAAATTGTTTTTACACATAATTATATCAATAGGAATTATTTTAATTGTCGCTGAAGTTTATTTATCGATCTGATTTTCATAACGTCATCACAAATGGCATTTCTACACCAAGAAAATTACACTATCCAAAATTAATAATATAATTTGCTAAAAATCATTTACTTTCGAAACATTTTGAAGTAAATGGAGGTAACCCCTAGGAACGACCAACCTCCATTAACGACCATTTTACTGTTGAACCGATAGCTCCCGAGAGGTTTCACTGTATTTTCGCATAAGAAATTTCCTAAACAAATTAAACTTTTTATAGCCGAGAACAAAAAGTGGCAGTCTCAGATAGTTTACTTTATTCGGAGGGGGAAAAACGTCAATGAAATGTTCTAGAAATTTTATGTTTTCAAAATTGATAATAAACCTATGATAGCGACACGTAGCAAGATTACTGCCGGTTGGAGTGAGAATGGTTAAATGAAATGTTGGCTTAGCAAACAATTTAAATATAATGAATAACGCAATTCATGGTTTTTCAACCTGTGATCTGCGGTAAATTTAGAGAAAAAAACCTAACACTTTCAGAAATAACGAGAAGAATTGAATAAATACAAATTTTAAAATGTTAACTCTTCTGGGGGAAGAAAAGTAAAAGAAGTAAAATAGGTTGAAATAAGTGGGATAAGCGAACGTACTATAGCTCATCCATGCTCAGAATGTCGTCATCTTTTTTTTTCCCCCGAATCGGTCCACGCCTTTTAAGATTAAGATGTTGTTATAAAATACTGTCATGAAAAGACGGGATTCAAAAATTTACAATTTCGGCAGTCTGCCCTCTATTGTCAAGTAAATATTAATGTTTAATCGATACAAACTTAGACTCCACTTTGAAATCTATCATTCAGATTAATACTTCCATTTCTCTCTCCGTATGGGAAATTTTTTTTTTTAAAAATAAATAAATTTCAATTGATTTTTTGAAAAAACAAGACGTTTTCTTCCATTGACCACAACCCATCTATGTAAATCAAGGTTTTCAATCTTCATTGACTCCAAAGCAAAATACCGAAGCTGTTTTAGATATTTAACTAAGTATCTGTTACCAGTTATCAAACATTAAACCACATATTTCAAAATTGCGGCAATCCTTTTACAAATTCAGATTACTTGATGTTTAATTTTATTACCTATTTATTTTAACCCGTTTAACTTTATTTTTGAATTTCGGAATTCTTGAACGAAATTAAATAGGTCATTTACCTATCTATTGCTTATTTTCATATAATAATACCCCCTTTCCACTTAATTAGAAATTGTCTGATTAATTTATTAAACTGGAATTAGCACGAAACTACAAGTAACGACAAGTTTAATTGGCATACAAACGCAATAAATGATAATCCCTGAATAGAGTCCGTTGACTAAAAAGTTTGGGAAGCCTTGCTCTAATGAATACTCTCTAAAAGTTCAAATAATAAAAACAGGCAAATAAAACCCTTTTCCAGAAAACTATTTCACCTAACGTATCAATGTTTTTAAATTACAAATTAAATACGAATTTACCATTTCAATGGTTTGAGAGTAAAGTGTTTCTTATGATGAGTACCACTAATGAACAAAATAACGATTCCCACTTTAAAAAAATGATGTTAATGAATTATTAATAGCGCACTCATGATGTAGACTTTTTTTTAAAGTGAAGTTGACATTGACATCCTTGAAGTTAGGAGTGTGTCACAAACACAACAATGTGTCATCGCCGCTGATTTAGTAGATGATGGCGTGATCTGCATTTGGAGCATTGCGTGGTATCTCGATTTAATTCTCAGGTTCTGCCCGAGCCCACAACAAACATTTAAATACCATGAAGGTGTCGCTTTCTGCAGGAAGGGAAAATGCCAAACACGTCAGTACTCATTATTTAGCTATTTAATCGCAGATGCAATGCTTTCACGTACAACAGAAAGTCGGCAGTAGAATTCAGTTTCAACAGTTTGTTGTACTAGAAAAAAAAAACAATGAAAAATCCTTGGCAATAGGAAAAGTTATAAGAATTTGAAAACAAGTTTATGGATTTTAATATATTTTTTACTTCAATTTAAAATCAGTAATGAATATATTTTTGTAACAAAATACTGCTTTCTATAACTGTGGCTGGTACTAAAACTAAGATTCAAATCAAAGATTCAAATAATAATTTCAATTCAATTGAAAAGATTTAATTGAATAGGCGTGTTTTTACATCAGTTATATTAGAATAAATATAGTTATTTGGAATGGTTAAGTAGTATTCGATGCACTGTTACACATCAGTTGTTTTGAATAAGAAATTGGAATCTTTAGTTGTAATCATGATTCGAGGCAATGTCCTTGTCTTTTTAATACTACAACAAATGGCAATTTATTCTGTCAATAGAACACGGGACTTAAAGAATGAAAGAACTATTAAATCTGTGAATCAATGAATGAGAGAACCAATGTAACAGCGAAACAGTAAATCGGAGAATAAATAAATCAGCGAATTGACAAATGAACAAATCAATAAATAAGTAAATTAATGAATAGTTAAATTAATGAATGAGCGAACCGTGGTTGAGTCAGTGAATCAATCAATATCAATGAATAAGCAAAACTATCAATCAGTGAAATAATAAATGAGAAAATGAAAAAAATCAATTAATGAGTAAAAAAATTAATAAGCACATCAATAAACTGATGATTGAGTGAATCGATAAATCAATGAATGAATCAATAATTAATTCGTTGATACTTTCTTTAATTTATTAAATATTTGATTTGCTTATCCATCCACTCGTCAATTTATATATCCAGTTTCACTCACTTTGCTGATTCATTGCATTACTTATTTATTAATTTATAACTGAGCTATGAAACATTTATTCATTGATTCATTTCACTGATTGATAGATTTAACCATTCTTCGATTATCTTAGAATTTAGATAATAATAAAATGCTGTTCATCGATTCGCTCATTTATTAACACGCTGATTTCTTGATTCGCTAATTCGTAAAATCGTTAACTCATTGGTCTGAGGATTATTTATCGTAATATATTTTGATTACTTATAATGATGATTACTTCCAATCATAAAGTTTGATTACTTCTAATCATGATTAATAGTAATATTAAAGACCGCACGCAAAGGGGGAGGGAGTGTAAACATGGAAAATATTCATTAAATATTCCAAAAATTGTTTCTCTTCTTTTTCTTCTTCTTCTTCTTTTCTTTCTTTTTTTTTTTTTTTTCCAAAATTTTTTTACATGAATACATCAGAAATTTTCACGAACAATTCTCACGATTTAAATGAAGTTACCTAACCAACAATAAAGATTTAAATTTTTGACAAACATTTAACTTTCAAAGTACAAACATATTAATAAAAAATATACTTTATTAATATTCTCCACATTAAATATGGAATGAGTTCATAAAATAGTGAATTTTAACGTAACATATTTATTTTAATTTTCTATTAAATTACATTTCCCCCCTGTATCTTTTAATGAACAGAAAAAAATTGGTTTAATATAATATTAAACTTAAAAATGTTACTTATGCGCTCATTTCCGGATCGGAGTAGATGCAATATAATTCCCGTAATAGGAAATATTTATAATTATTTAAATAATATATATATATATATTAATAAGATATCAAATAAAAATTTTAAAACAAGGTATAATATTTTATTTATTATATTTCCAGAGGAGCAAGCGTGACCTCTCGACCCACCTTGCAGGTACTCACTAATGATCACAATATTTATTACTAGTTATCATGCTTTTAAATATTTCAAAACAATGCATTAATTGTATATAATTAGTTTCAATTGTAATCAATTAATGCAAGAGTTCTTTAAGCAATACCATCTTTACGCATGGGCTGACCCGGGCAGTCGCCGGGGGTCCTTAAGAATCTTACTCTTCATAAATTGCATTTAGAAAAACTAAGGATAAACAACATTGCCTTATATATATATTTTTTTAAAGAAATATATAGTCTATTCTATAAAGTGAGCATTTTGTTTTACTCTCTACAAATAGTGATTGATTATATTGATTAGACACACCAATAATTTGAATGGTTTATCAGCAGGAAAACTTAAAAAAGCACCGGAAATCTATTTTTTTACATTGCTGTGAAGTTTTTAGACACTCAACTTTTACCTCCTGCAAATGTTGACATATCATTGCGTTCTTTGAAAAAAATATCTATGTTAAATAAATAAATGTGAGCAAGTTTTATGTAAAATCATAATTTCTCGAAAAATGCTTGACCACCACCAACTCTTTCTAGTATTTAAAATTAGTTAAATAAAATAATAATCGAAGGAGTTTAGAAATACACACGACTATGGGACAACAACTTTTAAACTGGTTATGTCTGATGTCCATTAAATGATGTTTTAATAACTGCTAAGCTTAATGAAATAATTAATACTTTTTGTTTTTTTATTAAATTTGTACACCTTTATGCTTTTTTTAAATCTAATTATTTTAATTAGCTTGCACGGTATTCAAAGTTATTTTATTATTCGAAGATTGCAACTGGTAACCATCTAATATATATTTTTTTTAATTATGCAAAGTTTAAAAATGCCTTATTTTAAATACGTTGAATTTTCGGAGTGATCAAAATGTCTTTAAATTAGTTAAAATTACTGCAAATTTTAATGTTTTATTTTATATATGTGTAATTAATTTTTTAGTTCAATTTTAAACAGTGTGACATGTTATAACATTTCTGTGCATGGGGGCCCTGCATGCTATTAAGACGACCCTGTTGTAAGTCTAATTATTTTATTTTTTTAATTTATCCAGTTCTGAAAAAATTTGCAGGGCAAAAAATAAATAAATATTTATTGAGTTATCCGTAAAATGTGCTTATTCGTAAAGAAAAGAAGAAGAAAAGATTACCAACAGGATTAACTGAGTAATAATTTTTTACTTAAGAAATTCTGTATAAATTAAGTAAGAGAAATATGTTCCTGGCTGGCATGGATATTTCTTATTCAGATAAAATTAAATCCTAAATTATCCTGTGGTGCAAAAAAATAAAGAAGAAATATTAAAATGCTTACAGGGCTGCTGCATTTTAGTTAATTAAGGCTATTGAAAAGAACATATTAAACTTCAAAATTTAAAAGATTGTCGATTAAAAATATTTTAACTAATGAGTTTTAACTAAAATATCTAAAAGAAACTACGTCATGGTAGTTTGTGTCGCCGAATTCAAGCAATGTCGAATAATTACGGCGAAAGAAAAAGGTAACCTAGATGGTGGCGGGAAAATATATTTACTTAAACGCTAAACTTTCATAATATTCGATTTAGATTTCTTGACTGAAGACAGAAATTTGTTGAGGAGTGGAAATGAAAATCTATAAAATAATATTGATAATACTCTCCTACTTTAGTATACTTTTACTTTCTTGTAACGTGTTATACTTATTGTGACTTGCAAACTTGTTATAAGGTACTCGCTAGAAAATAAATTTTATTAAATATAAATGTTCTGAAATTTTTTTGCTGAATTATAATTACATTTTTTAACACTTTAGAATATTTTCCTCTACATGATAAAATCTTTTTCAAAAAATCAAAAGGAATTTTACAATAATATTTATATACATTGTAAGGAGTCTTATATAATAAATTCAAACTGAACTGAATGGTTCTGCATTCATACTTAATAAACTTAAGTAAGATATTTTAATTTCTAAGTGCATAAGGAGATTCATAATATTATTCAATTTGAATATTAATCAATTCATTATATTTATTATATAAATTCTAACTTTAAAGCTTTAATTTATGCTTGATCATTATTATTGTACTGATTTGATGTTTTACCAAAACATTATTATTTACCTTGCATTTACCTAAAATTCATAGCATTAATATTAAAAAATATCATATTGAAACGTATAAAAAATATTTTAAATAAAGAAAAATATAAAAATAAAATTTAAAGCCAATGAGATTGAAGTAAATGTATTAATATTAAAAGACCATTGATGACGTTATTTTATTTTTTGTACAAAACTTTAACATTTGTTTTAAAATTAGTATGAGAAACATACTGGAACTGATTTATGATTGATTTACATTTTGTGAACAAACTACGGAGAAATGATGTTAGGGAGAAGCTACAAAAATACGTAACAGAAGGCAATGCCGAGAAATCCAATCAGTGCACTCAAAATATCTCTTTAGTTTCTGTAGATGTAAAGGTAGCTAACATGCCTCCCGGTCGGATGGTTTAGGAGTCTATAATGGACAGACTGGCACACATTCATTTTTATGTGTGTAGATCATACCTGAAAACTTCCCAACTCTCGTTCGTTTCCTTCTTCTATGAGAAACATAAGGGGGAGAATTAAATTTTTTCTAGACAATCAAATAAAGCATAAATTACAGCATGTTTTTTCACGCTCAACTGAATGAGACAAATACCGAGACGATCGGATTAATAATTTGGAAGTTATAAAGGTTTTATGTATAGAAAGTATAAATTTGTATCTATACGTATTTATGTTTATCTTGTTTAGATGTTGCTATCTAAACAAGTGTTGCAATGTTTCCTATGCATTTTTTATGCTGAAACGTATGGGACTATATCCGAGATAATATAATGAATAGTTCAAAATTTGCATACTTTTTAATGAATAAAAAGTACTATTTTTGGCATGAAATGTGTATAGTGCGCAGTAAAAAAAATATATCACCCTGTATAACTATCGTTAGAATGATCTGATTTTCATGCTCTAAATGTCAATTTTTACAGTTCAAGGGGTGACCTCAAATATACTAATCAATAAGAGCTAACTATTAATTAATAACAACAAATTAAAATTCAAAAACATACTTTCTCAGAATAAACACAAAACTAATTTGTTTTACTTATTTGGATTCCTGACCTTCAAAATATGAGAGTAGACAAGATTTTGAAAATAGTGGGTCATAAATTGGGATGCCAGGAAGAAAAATCATATAAATGACGATGTCCGAAAAAATGCTAAACAATCGCACCACAGCAGGAGGAATGATTTAAGATAACTGTAAACTATGATGGACAAGAAAGCAATGCATTATGTTTCTTCGGTGCTAAGAACGAAATTAAATATAAACTCCAGTATTTAATTCATTCATATTCGGACATATTCGGATCGAGTATTTGTGGCAAGCAAGAGAAAAGCGACGAGGAAAAAAAAGATTCCAGCAAAGAAATAATGAGGGGAAGAGAGTATAATTACAATGCACATTAATGAAGTTTTTTTATAATTTGCGATATTTCTTCTTTCTAAAATTAAAGAACTGATTATACTTAAAAAAGTTGAAACATGCATATATTTAAGAATTGTGTGTGATTCATAGCTTAAAAGATCGTTTCATTCTATTAAATATTTAAGTTAGATGTTTTTATTTGGCTCGAGGTAATTTACAAGCATTATCCTGGTGTTTCTTTATATATTCTGAAACTGTTTTTCGCAAATTCGCAATAAATTGTTGTTGTTGTAGTTCATTTGCGTCGCACTAGAACTGCACAATGAGCTATTATTGGTTATTGGCGACGGTCTGGGAAACATCTCTGAGGATGATCCAAAGACATGCCATCACAATTTTGATCCTCTGCAGAGGGGATGGCACCCCCGCTTCGGTAGCCCAATGACTTACACGCGAAGTTGAGCACTTTACGGTAGAACAGTTTAACGAGGACCAATACTGCACACCCTCGGTCCCTACGCAAACTTATCCAAGTGGTTACCCACCCGCAACCAAGTGATGCTTAACTTTGACTTCGGTGATCTGCTGGGAACCGTGTCTTAGTGATCAGTTCACTGCGGAACCAATAAATTGTTCATTGACGTACGATAGCATATGCGAATAATAACTATAGAGGTCGACTGTAAAACAATTCTCAATGGATAAAATTTTTTCTAAAGTGAAAATTTTTCGTGTGATATAGAACCTGATTTTTGCGGGTAAATATTTTCCAACAATCAAGTTCTCATTCGCAGTCGATGGCCGTAATAGCCCAGAAGTTAGAGAATTGGATTTCGGTCCGGAGGGGTCGACGTTCGATCCTCGATTCCCCCGAGGTTCGAACCTCCAAGATTCACCCTTCTACGATATCTCCAAAACTCATCGAGTACATGCGATATACGTGCTCGTAAAAACTGTGGAATCGAATGTCCTGTGGTCGATTGCTGATCAGTACCATGGGTATACCGGGATCTGGGGGAAATTTCCTTCCTCTTCAGATCTATGTTAAAATTAAGGAAGTGACCTCAAAAAATTGTGTTGGCATGTCTTCAGATCACCATTAGGATTGTTTCTCAAACTGTCGCTAATAGACCATTGTGCAGATCTAGTGCAACGTGTAAATCAAGAACCTGATTGAAAAATTTTTGGCGGATACATTTTTCCACCATTCTCACTCGCAAGCGATTTTTTCGCTTACGAAAAAAATCACAGGCAGTGAAAATGATCCTTAACAGTCATTATCACTTGCAACGGTTCACGTACTTACAATCCCCTCAGAGAGAAATTAAAATCATGATAAGTGAGTTTTTCGCAGGAAAATGTTTTTCACTAATCAGGTAATGCGGTTCACGCACTTTCGGTGCTTTGATTACGATTGAAAGTGAAGAGACATTTAACTAGGACATGCAGGCTGAATGAGAAAACTCGCATCTGCAATCTGCAAGTGGTGATTAGTGGAATATAATTACCCATAAAAAACTTGTCAATCAGGCTCTCATGTGCATCCCTGAATTCGCATGTGTGATATTTCCGCATTCAGTATGTATGGTTTCATAGGATCATTCCCACTAGCTGTGAAAAAATTGCCTCGAATTCGAATTTGCGATGTGATTATATATCTGATTTTGATGATATGAATGACGCAAATTCAAAAATAACATAACCAGATACTGATAAACTTATAGTGCCATCTATAATTTATTTTTGTTAAATATTTTGGCTATAAAGCGTACCTTCATATGTGCAGAATTAAAAAGCTGGAAGCTTCAGTAAATATCAAAAACAAACAACACTAGTTAAAAAATTGCTTAGTTCTGCTTTCTGATCTATCGACAGCAGATGACTTATTAAATTAGTATGGATAAAACTTTTGAAGACTGCATTTAATAAATGTTTTTAGGGATAATCATACTAATTTATTTCATTACAGTTATCTATCACCATCAATACTTTTGAAGTAATACATCATTTACCGAAATATAAATACCCACCATAAATAAAGTTTAAATGTTTTGACTATATTATTAAAATCTTTTAGATTTTGTAGTTTCGTGCCAATTGAAATAATAGCATAGTAGTGCTAAAAAATTTAATCAATTTCAGTTTTAAAGAATGCGATGCTTTATGTTAACCCCTTTTTTTTTTTCCTTTTCTTTATTAATGATTTTCAATTCATACTACTATTAATATGTACAATTATTTCTCTCATTTTTTGCAGTTTACTTATCGAAATATGTGTGAGATTCTGCTATTTTATGTTATTAACTGCCAATTTGTTGCAAAATATTTCTAGATCTATCAGCTTATTAAACAAATTTATGGATTTTCATCGCCTGAAATTTAGTAAAACTACATGCAGATACTGTTTATAAAGTAAGAATTAAATAGTCGAAATTCAAAAAAATTTAAACAGAATAATTTTAAGATAAATATGAAATAGTTAACATATAAGATATTTAAGATCGATTCTGTTGTAATCATAAATCTTTTCATCTGTACAAATTTACGATAACTAATTTTTCTCTCTATTGTTTGATACGTTTCCTCTTAAGTGATAAAGAATCATTAAGATTTTTCAAAAAAAGAACTCATTTTAGGTTAGAACACGGGAATTTTTGTAGTGCTTGACAAGATTTTTGTAAGATGCAATTTTTTAAAAAATTTTGCAGTTTAAATTTTTTGTTTTGTTCCTATCACTATCTTTTTATTATTAAAAACACATTTGATTTTTTTACTTCCAATTAAAAAACTGTATCTTGTAATTGGAAGCAAAACAGAAATTTTTCACATTAATTTTATTAAAAAAAAAGGCTAGTTTATGATAGCTAGCTAGATAGCAGCTATAGTCGAATGTTCAGGAATGCAAGCTAACAAGGAAAATTATATTTATTTAGCTCATATTCAAGAGATGACAGAGCTTCACATCGTCTATTTAAATAATATTAAAGCATTAGCGAAGCTCAAATCGCAATCCGAAATACGTGTTCTTGTATTTTTTATCCTAGGGAAAGTAGCATAAGTTTTTCCCTCTATTGTTTTAGGTCTCAGGGAAAAAATAATTATAATTGGTCTATTAGTCAAATATCCTCAATGGTAGACGGATTATGGGTTAGATTCCCCTTGCCGTCAGGCTAACCATGGGAGGTTTTCATAGTTTTCCTCTCTATGAAACGCAAATGCGACTTAGTTCCATCATGAAGGCAAATTTCTCCCAATACTTGGAGAAATTTGCTCCTGGATTTTGTTCCAAAATTACAAGGCTACGGAGTTGAACATTAGTAGTCGTAAACCTAAAAAATTGGGTCAGCTGTTCAACGATGGTTATAATATAAAAATAAATTGGTCTATTAAATAGGTTGAGGGAAGAAGTCTTTCTCACAAGTTAGTATTGTTAACAAATTTGTCTAGAATGAAGGATTGTTACAATTGGATCCTGCTTAATTTGCACTTATGTTGAGAATAAAATAATTAAATCATGGAAGAAGAAAACTCTCACAGCATTAAAATGTTACAAAATTTACACTACAACCTAAATATTTATTACACAAAAAAACACACACACACACTCATTTTTTTCCCTTCTAATTTATAGAAGCTAAAACTAAAACAAAATGTCAATTTAACTATAATCAAATTTAATTTAAGAAATACCATGTTACAAACTCAATACACAAACAAAATAAATATTATAGTAAAGCTGCCACAATATTATAGTTACTAATCAAGATATTTGATCTTAATTAGAAAAAAAAAAAAACTTTCAGAAACTTTTTAGTCTAGTCTAGTTATACCTGACCAGATCAGATAAGGTGTTCACTAGCAAATAAATAAATATTGATGAAATAAAAAATATTTTTATAATTTTATTTTTCTTCCAGTCTTTTATAAACATACAGGTGTACATGACAAAAAATAAATATATATATATGTGTGTAACATAAAAAGCTTCAACTAATTTTTTTATGTTATTCCTCAATCTAAATAATTTTCTTAATTTATTATTCAAACGGAAACACTCTTTCTCACACTTTAATGTTCACATCCTGTCTTTTAATCAATTTTTAAAACAGGTATGAATTAATTAACCTTCTAATGTTTATCCCTCTTCTTATTTTTTTTATGAAAAAAAAAAAACCCTAATTGAAATGTTTCCTTATTAAATTAAACAAGAATAGTAAAATAGCAGACAATTCCTTTGTCTTCGTGCAATGGAAAAGAAGCATTTGTCTTAGTATATTGTACTGTTTGTTAATATTTTCTTTCTCCCTTTTCTAACAATTAAAAAAAAATTTCTTATTTTACAATTTTGAAAGGTTTTTTGTGTATTCTGAATTGTTAAATCAAAAAAATTCGATATCAAAATCATATTTAATACATTTTTGCAATTGAAAAAAATTGCGAACTTTCACCAAATATTCCGATTCAGCATAATCATAACACATTCAGGTTAGAACTATGAGGAACTAAAAGTCATTGTGTTCTGTCTTTCTTTCTTTTTGATATAAAACATCTCACTTGAAAAAGTTATTTCTCTATAAAATAAAAATATTTTACATGGTTTTTATATTATTTATTTTTGTAAAGCACTCTAGTTAAATATCTTTGATTGATTCAGTTCTTTTATTGATATATTTTTATGATTGCAGATGTTGAAGAATGCTAAGAATGACTCTCAACATTTCCCAGATCTTAATGTGCTAAATAATACTAAGATGTTACGTATAAAGGTGTGAATTTTAAAAAATTAAATCATGGCTGATGAAGACAACAGCTCCTCAAACTCTGAGCAGATAGATCAGCCATTTCTCTGTAATATGTTTACTACTGCAGGTTTTGTGTTTCAAACTTCAAAAGATAAAAAGAAGTCTTTTCTTTTAAAAGAACGTCCACACATTTGTGATGTCTGTAAGAAAACATTTACTTTAAAAGGTAATTTAAAGAGGCATATGCTTACACATACTGGAGAAAGACCATATATTTGTACCTTATGTTCAAAACGATTTGTGCAACAAAGTAATTTAAAAATGCATCTTTTAACACATACAAATGACTGTCCTTTCGCATGTAATTTATGCCAGAAATCTTTTAAACAGAAATATTTTTTAAAAAGACATATGATGATTCATACAGGGGAAAGACCCTATAATTGTGTTATATGCAGTAAATCGTTTAGACAAAAATCCCATTTGAAAACTCATACTCTATTACATTCAAACAATAGACCACATAATTGTGACGTATGTGGTAAATGTTTTGTTGTTAAAAGTAGGCTGAAAACACACTTTTTATCACACAGTAAAGCTAAATATACTTGCAATATTTGCAATCAATGTTTTTCACTTAAAAGCCTTCTAAATGAGCATATGCAGATGCATGCAGAAGAAGACAATTCTCACGATGTTTGTGAGAAAAACTGTCGTCAAAATTGTGAAATCAAATTGCCAAGGGCACCTGAGCACAAAATCTCAGTGTCCCTGGCAACATCTATTTTGAATATAAATCATGCAAGTCATTATATGTTATCTCATAAATGAGTATTTCCTATGCATCTGTGTATATAGCACTAAGACAATGAAAATTTACATGAAAAAATTCATATTATTGTTTTGAAATAATTGGTTAACAAAAAAAAAATGCATTGATCATAATTAACTTATAGGATCTTTAGAAATAAGCATTATTTAAAAAAAAAATCTGTTAAATGTATCAATTATTTTTTAAATATCATTGACACTTTGTAAGTGAGGTTTTTGGTCCTTAGGTTCCATTGATTCTTTTACTATTAAAATCAGTGTCTCTTTAATAAAAGAATTAAGTAATTATACTTTTTTTTTTCATTTTAATTTGCCTGTTTGAAAAATAGTCATTTTTATTTGTATTATTTCATAATAGAAAATCTAGTTAATCTGAGTTTTTAGTAATTCCTGTTGGTTTCATTCCTTACTATTTCAGATTATCAGGATTCTATTCAATATAACAATCTGTGATTATAATATCTAACTTCAGGGTTCCCACGGTCCTTAAAAACTGCTTAATTTTTATTTTGGAAAATAAGGGCCCTTAAAAGTACTTAATTTTGGTACAAGGTTTTTAAAAGTCCTTAATTTTTTAAAACAAAATTTTGTTCTTTTATCACTTAGAATTAGACCATGCGTCGAGGGTAAAGCATTTTAGAGAGACAAAAATTAATGTGTGTAGGGGCTATAGGTAAGAGGAAGAAAGCATATAAAGTCATTAATATATTGGTTCTTTCATTAATATATTCTGCCTTATGAAATTGGGATTAGAATGATACTCTATGAGGAGAGTGAAGCATTCTCAAAGAAAAGAATAGTGTGGACATAGGGGATACTGCACATGGAAGAGATAGCGCTTTTTTGTGGGTTGCAGTATTAAGGTACCTAAATAGAAGACTCACACTAACCTTCAAAATTGCCAGAGTTCAAGAAATTCAGTTCTACTGATAACGCATCTGCTCATAGGGATTAAGTAAAACTCTAAGTAAAGAAGTATCAGAAAAATTTTTGAACTAGAATCCATAACAAAAACTATTTCCTATTGAAGAATGAAATAAATTTGTATAATATTTCAATGTGTAATTAAGTGAACATAAATTTATAGAAAGCATGACATTTTTTAAAATTCATGATTGTACTAAAAAATAAACAGATCTGTAAGAAACAAGGTTTGAAAAATCCCAGCCCACCTAGGTTTTTCATCAAAAACCTGGGGTTTATTGGATTTTTAATGAAAACCTCAAGTTTTTTTTTTTTTTTTTTTTTGAAGATACTTAAATTTGTTTTTCCTAAGTACTAAATAAAAAAGCCAGATTTGCTTCAAACAAGAAAGTTAAGTATTTGGTAACCTTCTATAATTAGTGTAGAAATGTAAATTTTTTTTTTTAATGTTTTAGATTGTTACGCTTTTATTTTTATTTCTTGAGGATAAGCAGATTGTTTAAAATATAAATCTACTCAACGGAAAGATCCTTAGATTTTTATAATAATTTTAATCAGTTAACATTGCAACTTAATATACTGTTTTTAATTTTTGTTCAATTTTTGGTTGCTTTAAAATTAGTTCATGATTTTCGCCAGAATGTTTAGTAACATTATGTAAAAATAAATTCCTAATAACAGGTTTGGTTGGAAAAAATTTTGTTAAAGTTCATCATAAAAGTAAATATAACAAATTTGCTGATCTAGTAGAGGAATATAAAAACTTGTAATAATTATTTCAATGTTTCTGCCAAATTTCGTTATTTACTCTCTCTCTTTTTTTTCTTTTTTTTTTTTAATATGCATGAAAAAAAATTGCAAATCTTAATTTCTGCACTTAGTTTTACAATTTAATTTCAATGAAATCATTAAAAATGGAATACAGGTTAGTTTCATACGTTAATTTTTACAATCTGAATGGCGTTAACTTTTAACAGTTTGAAAATGTGATGTAAAAAAACTTGAACCAGGTTTGCAGAATTTACCTGGTACTTTTTTGACGAGCCCTGTTAATTAATACAATTATATCAGTTCTTAAATTATAATAAAATTGTTTTCATTATTTTTTTATGTATTGATTTTTTTAGAAAGGTAAATAATTTGCACTGTCACTGGTGGCATTTGATGATAAACAATCATACTATTTTTAAAGTCTTTAATTTTTTTCAAAAAAGTGCTTAATTTTTTCAAAAAAAAGTCCTTAAAAGTGCTTAATTTTTGCTTTGTTGAAAGAGTGGGAACCCTGAACTTAATTTTCATAGCTTATTAAACAAGTTAATAATTCTAATGAATTTTTAAAAATTTTGAATACGGGTAATTATTTTTCTGATGTTTTAAGCCATGTGATCAAAATAATACTTTAAAACAAAAACTGCAGGTTAGAATATTTACTCATTTGCTAAGCAGTGCAGTGTTTTGGATTTGATTATTTTTTCTGTTGTTAACTTATATGACTTGCATTTAAATTTATAATGACTTATAATAATGGAATTTATTTCTTTTTTTGAGTTTCTCATGGAGTTAGTCAAAAAATATTTTTTTGAGCTTTTAAATTTTTATTTTAAATCTCTATCTATATGAAATATATTTTTCAAATGGAGAAGAAACAATTTTAATTAATATAAAAGCTTTTTCATTGGTCAAAATATAATTTCTTTGATACAGTGTTACAATTTTTTCTCTTTATTGTGTATCTACTGTGTGCATTATAAAAAGCATAACACTTTAATAACTTTTGATCTAATAATTAGATTATCACATACTAGGATACAATATTACTGATTTGAGAGCAGTAATCATAAATGTGCTAATTAATTTGCACAGATGATATTTTAAGCTATTTAAGTTTAGCTTCTCAAACAATTAAGGTTATATCTTAGGTGACTATCCATACAATAGATCAAAAGTAAGGTGTTCTTGTTTTTTTTAATTTTTTTTTTTTTTTTTTTCACTTTATATTTTTTCAACTTTTCCTCACACTAAATCCTTTTCATGGATAACAATGTTCATAATTGTATATTAAAGAAATTTGTTGTTCAAATGTCATGAAAACTTATGTCACCTAAATAATTGAATTAGAGTTTATCTAAAATAATGTCACTTATTATTTTTCCTTGAATGAATGGATTTCTACTTTCCATTTTAAATCCATATTAATTTTGCCTGTAAGTAAATCGAGCTTAAAATGGGAATACTGTGTATTTATGTTCATTCTGACTCAATAATAATTTTTTTTTTTTTTTTGACAAAGGTAACAAAATTTACAAAGAATAGTAAATTTTAAAAGATACAACAGTTTTTTAAAGCATTTCATGTTTGCTAAATTGCAAAAGTTTTTTCTTAATCATGATCTATTTTATAAAAAACTTGTATGGAAATGTAATAGTTTGTCTCATAAGCTAATAATTCTGTTTTGTTGTGGCAAATTTTATATTGGAAAGAATGGTACAAATTCCAATTTTATATCAATTTTTTTTTTAATTGAATGTTGAAATTTTATAGACACTTATGTTTTGAACCGTATTCAGTTTAATATTCTCTAAATTAAAACCACTTTAAAAAGGTTTTTTCCAATTTAACTTAATTTTATGAAAAGTTTAGTTCTGATAAAAAAAACAGTTAGAATACTGTTTTTTATTACAGTTAAATGGTTCTTTTTGTTAGAAAAGGGCAATTGAGGACAAGGATCTTTGGTAGGTAGCTGTTGTAATTGATGTAAAATACTCATACAGTAGAGAAGTAGCAGCAGAAAATCATACAACACCCAGAACTTATACTTTTTAATTATTTTTAGAACCAAACAGACCTTGTACAGCAGCAAAAAAAAAAAAAAAAAAATTGCAAAAATAAAAAAATTTTCAATACCATTAAAGAAAAACTGTTAAATTGACAAAAAACTATAATTGAGAAACTAAAATACTTGTACATAAGTACATAAAAATTTATAGAAATAAACAAATTTTACAATACCATTAATAAAAACTACAAAATTGAAAGAAAAGGAATTTTATCCAAAAACCCATATGGTTCTCTATAAGTGAGATTTTATTGTAAATTCTGTAGGGGTAGGCTGTACCCTCTTCCCTGTGCTCCTTTTGCTATATCTCCCATATTTTCTGCTGTACTGTTCTTAATTATTTTATTTAAATTGCTATTATGGTTGTATGAACTTATTTTCTCTAGTGTATTTTTTCTATGAATACTTAATTCACTAGTCAAATGTTTCATGTGGATTTGAAGTTGTTAAAACGGTTGTATTATGTTTATTTTTTTAATATTTTCATTTCTGTGATATTCCTATACCAAACTGCATGATAATATATTTATTTTTGTTAATATAGCTGTAGATTATTAGAAGTACTATTATTGAATTATTATTATAAAAGTTTCTATTATTGAAAATTTTGCCCTTTTATGCACCAAAACTGCTATCATAAAGAAATAATATTTAATTTAAATTAATTTATTGCTTTTTTTTAATAACAATATAAAACTATTGGGAATAATTTTATTTCAAAAGATCCAAATTAAGGTCAGCATTGTCTGTAAACTTATTTCATTGAACCTAAAGTTAAATTTATAAAAAGTCTAATGTATATATGTTTTCACAAATGTGAACAGATTTGAAAACAAAACAAATTTAAATGTCTTTTTAGGACATTAATGATAAAAAAAGTGCTTTAATTTACTTATTTGTTACTGACCTAACATGGGTATTGTAATTTTCTGAAGACAGACTATAATATAATAAGACAGACTATTGGAGAGCTTAGTGGAAGAACACATTGCTTCAGGAGTCCCCTACCTTCTTGTACGTAAGAGCACATTCTAGAATACCTATCACAAAGAAGAAACCATTTGTTTATTTTTTTCAGGTGAATTTATACTTTTACCTGGAAAACTGAAATTTATGAATTGCTGAATTTTTTTTTTCATGGTCCCATCAGATCAAGAATCTTTTAATGCAATCAGCTAGCATTATGATGCCTGCTGTTATTGAGTTTGGGAGTATAGAGTTACATCATATATCGAAACTTGAAATTTTCCATTTTGCTGAGGCTATCCTCAAATGTAATTTTAATAATTTATTCTGGCAAGTCTTAAAATAAGACAGTTTTCATTGGAAAAAACCTATTTATGTTCTTTTGTCTTGATAAAGTTTATTTTTCCACCTTCACTAAGCTCTTCAATTAAAATATTTGGGATAATTAATTTTTGTGAACTTATTAAATTTTTGTTTGACATTTTCCCTTTTTTTAAACTGTTAATTCATCTAAAATATTAAAAATTTGTATTTTTATACACAATTATAAAAGTATTATTAAACTTATTTAGTCATTCTATTAAAATTATAATTTTTTATTTTCTTTAACAACAAAGTCACTATTTGTAGTTGTTTGGAAAAAATATCAATTTAAAGCTCCAAGACATTGTTTTCATGTCTGCACGAATTGAAAACAATTATCAAAATATAATTTCATAGAAAGTTGATTGTTTATAATTTAACATTTTTTTAAGTGCATACATTATTATAGGATTATGTAATTTTTTTAAAAAACATACTTTACAAATGTTAAAAATTATTGTAACTTTTATTATGTTTCTAAATTGTATTGAGCAGGCATTCACATGACAGCCATCAGTCTATGCCAAGTTCTCCCTAGATTAAAAAATATTTGGCTTATTGACCATATCAGTGGTTCTCAACTAATGAATTGTTTAAAAGTTCCATGTTGTCTATGAAGCAAATCATTATTAAAAAATTAATTCATATCATTGTTATATTCATCATTTTAATAGTTCTTTCATCACCAACTTTGAATTATGGAAAGCCTTTCCGAACCAAAAATATATATATATTTTGATGCAAAATCACAAAAACACAGAGGGTAATATTATATGAAGTTTAGAGAGAAAAACCATGTAGTTTTATATTTATTATTATATTAATGCCAAAAATTACTTTAACATTGGCAACTAATGCATAATGCCTTTTTCATCTAATTTTCAAGTCTATTTTTCAAATATTGATTATTTCCTAATCATTTTGATGCTCCAAGGACATCTTAATCCATGAAACTCTCTAAATAGTTTGCTTTTTTTTTTTTTTTTTTTTAGATAAACAAAGGTCTCACTATTGAGGAACCACAATAAGTGTTCCTTCTCCCCCTTAAGTTAGTTTACTAGATTGTATAATCAGCTTCTATAAAATGATTCATTATTGGAAATGTATAGCTATCTTCAGCTCTTCTTGAAACAAACTTTACATTCGATGGACAACTAGTCAAATTTTCATTGTGTGATGTAGCTAAGTTAACCGAGCTTAAAGCCGACATGTAGTTATTTATACATAAAAAATCCTTCTTTGCTCTGAATATAAACAAAGACTGGTTATGAAATGTGCGAAAAGCTTTTTCTTTTCTCAAACATATACAAAGCGGAGCTTGTTACATAATAAAAATTATTAAACCTCTTTAATTGCTTCAGAGATCAGCATGCTTATGAGGTAAACATAAACATTTAAACCAAAACAAACAGTTAAGAGGCTTCGCCCCATTTGCATTGTATATTCTTCCTAAAAAAATATGTTACGTTATTTATTTAAAAGAAAAAGAAGCAAAATTATATTTTTCAATTACATATTGTCATCAAAAGGTGAAAATATTTTAAAGAAGTTTGGAGGTAAAATTAATGTGATTCGAGATTTAAGTTGGGAACCACTGGTCTATATTTAAACAATATATACAAAATATAACTGTGATTTGTTGGAAACGAAGACATTTATTTTAAAAATTTTATTAAAATGCTTGTTTAAGTTTTTAATTTAGTTCTATCAAACATTTTGGTTCTTATTAAAAATATTTTTGTTTAAGTTTCATAATTTTCTAACTTTTATTCCTTTGCTTGTATATATTAGCAATTTTTTTATTAATTGCATTTTGTTGAAATAAGCTGTTTTTTATTTACAATACTATTTTTGTTTCTGTGCTCTTCTGGTTAAATATCAAGTGCAAGAATATTTAATTTTAATAATCATCTGAACATTATTTAAACTAAATTAAAGATGAAATATTAATGTGCATAAATTTTATTTGTCCATTTAACTTTGGAATATTTAAATCTTTAATTGAATAATAAAGAAAAAATTTATTATAGTTCAGCAATGTAATATTAATTTCATTACAAATCAAAATTAGTAGACATTCTAAAGTTAATGTGCATTGTAAAATAACTTACGTTTATCTAAATAAAATACTTTTATTCTGTCTTTTGCTGTGGTATTTAAAAAATATCTATGTTTTGCAGCAGTATTTTTATTTTATTTTTTGTTAAAAATGCATAGAAAAAATAAGCTATGGATACAATGCAGTTTTAAAAGTAACTATATTTAATTGAACACTAATGTGATTAGCACAGATTTAGAACTATGTAGTAATAAGCTGCATTTTTTTTTTTAAGTGACATTTTTACATTAAACTGTTCCTTTGTATTTTTTCTAGATTCATACTTAACAAATTTATAATTTTTTTTTTTTTTTTTTTTGCATAGAAAAAATAAGCTATTGATACAATGCAGTTTTAAAAGTAACTATATTTAATTGAACACTAATGTGATTAGCACAGATTTGGAATTATGTAGTAATAAGCTGCATTTTTTTTTAAGTGACATTTTTACATTAAACTGTTCCTTTGTATTTTTTCTAGATTCATACTTAACAAATTTATAAATTTTTTTTTTTCAACATAAGATAACACAGGAAATCAGACTTGCCTGTTTGGAATAAGGGTACTTCTGAGCAATTTAAAAATGCATGTTATTATTATAGTGCTGCAAGCTCTTTGTATACACATATATAGGGATCTACTAATCCTGGTTGCCCTACACCTTTAAAATCATACTAGGTATCAAATAATTTAGTACAAATTAACATGAAAGCAAAAAATTTTTACGTTACTTTCCATTTCATAACATGCTGGTTCTTCAAAATTGGTACTTTTGTATATCTCTCAAGTACATCAATTGTATGGAAATTCTGTTTTTCAGCGAAAGAACTCTGCATTACACTTTACTAGTAAAGAAGAATTATATATCCATAAGTGCATTGTTGATACGCTTGTTTACTATGCCAATTCTCTAATGTTCTCTTGTTTTGAAGCTATCCTTTTATATCGGTCATTGGAGTTAAAAAAAGTCCATATTATACATTTACCAAAGATTTATACCCTAACAAATAATAAGAATTTTGTCCAATCGTAACACTGTTTTGTTTCGATATCTCTGCTCTCGGGATTTGTGGCTCTCCTAATGTGTGTCTATGCTGAGCCCATGAAAACTGCAGTCCAAGCTTTCCAATTACATCCAAAGCTGAACAAAGGTTTTACGAGCCCCTTCTTTAAAGCACAAAAATAATTATTTTCATATTTTGTAAAATTTTTGAATACTTTTTATAAAAAACATAGTTTTTATCTGCACTCTTCATTTTAAAAAAATCAATAAGAACTATATTTTTTGATTGGAATTTTGGCTTAACCTTTTGCAGTACCTATATCTCTGCCCTTGACAACATTACAAGTAAATTGCATGCATGTTTTTCTTAAAATTTCCTATAAAATAGAATAACAGTGATATGACTTTTTGGGAATGATAAATTGTACGTAACTAAATAATGAATATCTTGATCGAATCTGATAGTTTTTAAGTTGAATAGTTTAGCTTAGCTAGGCCTTTGAATCTTACGTAGCCAGTATTACCCCACTTTCCTCTATATACATATAATAATTAAGGCTTAGATTTTAAGAACATTTATATTTTTCGAAATTTTTTTTGGTCTTAACAACAAAAAAAATTTTTAAATTTGCATTTAGTATTTTTTGCATATATATATATATATATTTTTTTTTTTTTTCAAAATGTGCAGGAATTGATATATAAATATATATATTGTTATTTTAGCATATACCATTTATTTCAAACTTAAATGAACATAGAACATGTGTTGCATTATTTTCTATATTTTGATGCAAATGAAAATTTTCAAGAGGAAAAAATTTTTTTTGTTAATTATTTTTACTTAAATAATAGAATATTTTTTTGCATTAAAGTCATTCTTGAATTTTTAAAAAGCATTTATATGAATTTTTATCTCATAAAAATCTGGGTTCTAATAATTAAAAAATCAAATGACTAAAGTATAAATATTCAATGCAAAACATAAAAATTTCAAAATTATTTAACATATAGACTAACAAATGCCTAATGTTATTTGTGGGTATCATACTAAGTGTAGTACTTGTTAAACAGTCAAAAAATATTTGGACATAGTATTTTAAAATATGAAAAACACTTGAAACGTGAAAAATAAAACAATTTTATAAAAAGATGATGTTTTTATTTGTTACAATGCAAAAATATATACATCATAAAATTGTTATGAAACTATCATTTGTCTTCTTTCTTGAGTAGTTTATCCAACTCATCTATTGGAGAGAGCACACAGAAATAAATAAAACTTATCATGCGTCTTATATAATAACTAATGTAAGAAATGAGTTAAAAGAATGGATAATGCATAAAGAATGGAATTGATATGTGTATAAATTAAATACACCGGTGTAAGAAATTAAGAGAATTTGCTGACTTGGTAGATTATCTCTAGAACTACTGGACCGATTTTAATGAAATTTGATGTGTACATACATTTATACAATACAAAACAAATAACCATTTAACAATTATAATACACACACATGATCGTGTGTAACACTTGTTGGAGTCGGAAGGTATGAAATTGCCACGGGGAATGATAAACTGCCTTATTTCGAGTATGAAATCATGCTACAAGGCCTATATATCTGTAAGAAGTGACCCTATCCCCTATTTTTTGTTGTTAATTCTGCAACCGCTGTTTCAAACTTTCAGACTCCAACGAGTGTTATGTACGATCATGAGTGTGTTTCACAACTGTTGAATGGTTTTTTGTTTTGTGTTTTATAAATGTATGTACATATCAAATTTCATTAAAATCGGTCCAGTAGTTCTAGAGATAATCGACCGAGTCTGAAAATTCTCTTAATTTCTTACACCAGTGAATTCAGTTTTGATAATAAAAAATATTTAAATATACTTACTATGGGTTTCTGATTTTATTGAGTCTACTTTAGCTCTGAAGAATATATTTGAATTGGGAAGTTGTCTATAAACTTTCTGAAAATGAAACAAATGTTTAAAATAAGGCAATTTTTATATAATAGCAAACATTTTTATAAAGAACCATATTTTTAATAATAAAAATAGGATATGTCATAAAATATAAAATCAGATTCAACATGATCTTAATAAAATAAATATGCTAAAATTGGATAAAAGAATAAAAATTAAATCAATATGCTAATATTGTAGCATAAAATTCATAAAAAATATTTTATGGAAAACAATCATTCATTATAAGATACTGATGTTTAAAAAAATTTAAAAAGTTCTATACACCAGGGTCTAGGAATAATTTTTAGGAGCCTGGTCATTCATTGTATTGTTAAAAGAATGTAGGTTCCAGTTAAATTTTTAAACACAACTGGATTTTGCCTAGTGCATAATAATATTTATGATTAGTACAGAACTAAAATAGTATAGAAGCCCATATCCATGCGCGATTTCAATAGTAATGATTAATGAATATTTTATTTCAAAAGTTCATTTTGAATTACTTTTAAAATAAACTTTATTTGAAGCACTTCATTCATTTCATATAAAAAAAATTCAATGTTAGGTAAATTTAGTTAATGTTCTCAAAAATTTAATACCAGGAGTACAAATAAATATTGGCAATAACAACCTGCAGTTTAAATCTTATCAGGAATGCAATTTAAATCTTATCAAGGATTATACAGAGCAATTTTATTAGTTAAAAATATTTTTTCACAAAGCAATAAAATATCTAATATTATGGAAATGATGAGTGATTATGAAAAATAATGATTCAAATTGCATTGCTCTATTTTTGTGAGCTTTACAGTCACATAAACATATTAGGGACTTAAATTCACTCTTAACATATTTCATTCTTTCTTCCTTGTCTTGTTTGAGCATCACAGTCACACTTTCATACTGTGTAATAGTACATACATATGTAATATTAATCCATTCCACTCATAGTCTTCAATGAACATCATACTGAGAATATCTTTCTATTTTTATTACATCAATACATAAAAAAGCTTGAATTTAGGGAACAAAATTTGCACACAAAACCATTGCATTTGAAGTTTTATTTTTTTTTTTTTTTTAAGAGCATTGACTTGTACTCCTGAAAATAAAGTAAATTTATTCTTAAAAATTAAAATGTTTTTACCTCGAGAGAAAAATATAATTTTCTGGGATAAAATTTCAAAATAAAATATTCTTTTTTAAAATTAGAATTTAACTAAGCATATTTAATGTGCTAACATTAATATTATTATTGTGTAACTAAAGTATTAGCAAAAACTCTTTCACATCACAAAGCATTGTTTTATTAGAAAGATAAATATTAGAATTATTTTTTACCCAACATATAGGTTAGCTTCAATAAAATTTAAATAAAAAAATATAAATAAAAATATTTGGAATATCTGCAGCATTTCTTAATTACATTTTGATAAGAGTAAAAAGGATTTTTTGTTTTTTTGGATGGGAAAAAAATTATATTTGGTGCACATAAAATTATCTGATTTCAAACCTATACTTTGAAAATCTTTCTAAAATATTTTATAAGCAATTACAAATAACTTATTATTGATTTAATGTATATTAATGATGTGTAATTTAATAAATTTGATTTTTACTGTAACACATCTATAAAAGTCTTATTCTTATGCAATATTATAGTTGTGGAACAATAATGTTTATTAAATGAAATTTTAACAGAAGGTAAATTAATTAAGAAACTGAAAAACTTTTTTTTTACTTACAGCATTGGGTTTGATTGTATTTAGTTCATGTAGAATTGTTTCAAGTTCCTGAAATAAAATAAAAAGAAAGAAATTAAAAGGCATGCATATGTGTTCTGCATTAAAATTTATAACTTCGAATAAATATGAGAAAAGTTTATAATTTTTAAAATCTAACACACATAAATACAATCTGGAAAAAAAAAAAAAATTATTCGCATAAAAAATTATCCACTTCACACCTCTTTTTTTAAACAAAAAATTAAGTAATTTTAAATAATACCAATTTGGTTTCAAAAATTTTGATGCATGTAAGCATATTTTTTAATATATATATATTTTTTTTTTATTTATTTTTTTTAAAACACTTAACAGCAAAAACTTAAACATAATAGTCATAAATCGATAGACATCTTCTATAAATTTTTTTTATAATTTATTTATTGAAACAGCAAAATAAAATGCTAATAATAAACATTAAAAATTAAGTTTGACTAGCAATCAATATTCAATTCAAATAGATCACAAATCAAAAACAAAATATTCTACATTTTAAAGCAAAAAACTTTTAATGGAATAATGAATGTTTTAAATAAATTTTGACAGAAAATTTAAGTGTGTGAAAGATAACTACTGACTTATTCACATTAATTGGAGGCATTTTTGTTTAGGTATATAGAATTTACACTTAATTTATTCCTTGTTAAACAAAACTTTGACACCATACTGGAGCAATTGCAAACAAATTTTTGAAACATGTACACATATATATGTTATAAATAATGTGCTGGATTTCAAGTTGTTTCCTTTTAAGGCATACAGAAGATAGTTTCAATTCAATTTACGATGAAAACCAAATTTCATGCATGTATTATTTTTAACAGATATATAGATATTACGCATTTTTTAAATAATAAAAAAGCTGTAGCCTTTAAAGAATATTTTATAAGTCACATCACACAATAATTTAATATTATTTTCAAAGATGACAAGTTTCTACCAGAGTGGGAAAAACCACTCCGGAAGAAATAAGTTTCTTCCAACTCAAGTGCAAGAAAAGGTAGAAACTTTATTTTTTTCAAAGAAAAACAGGATTCACTAAATCCTAGATTTTTAAGCAAAAATCCATCCCACATGGGACAAAACAAATTTGCTTGCAGAAAAATTGGTTTTTTCATGAAAACAGCCAATTTCACACGGAGATAAATGGGTGTTTTCAAATATATTATAAACACAAATACTTATATACATTAAACATATGTATAAGAAGCAGTACGGTCAAACCCCGCTATAGTGAACCTTCATGGGACCGAAATTTTGGTTCACCATAACCGGGAGTTCACAATATCCGTTACACAGGCAATTTAACCAAAAGCTAATGGTTCCCAAACTCCTCCCTTTTATTACACATTATTCAAAAAAATGACTGAAAATATTATGTAGTAGTAAACAATGTGTTATATTTCATTACTCTTCGTCTTGCGTGCAAATAAAAAAAATTAATTTTTAGCTGATGAGCAATCCTCAACATCAGAAGTAGAAACACTTCCCGACTCTCAGATAATTTTTCCTGAATTTCTGTTATTCCGCTTTTTAAACTATTCGAGCACATAAAAGTAGTCTCATAAAATCGCTTAGCAAATTCATCGCCATTTGTTCAGATACTGGAAGATTGCGTCTTCTTCAAATTGTGAACCCCTTCAGTAATGCTTTTTCAACATCTTTGGGATCTGTTCTAAACTTTCTTCTGCCATCTAAATTTTTTCCATGAGCAGAAATTATTAATTGACTATTTTTCCTTGTGTTACAAACTGCAGATTTGAATAGTTTATATTCCCTGCAAATATCAACATGATTGCATCCATTTTAAATTTTTCTGATTATGCCCATTTTATCATCAATGGAGAACGTTTTAAGTTTACTGGTCACCAAAGTTAAATTTGAGACACTTGTTTGCAGACTTTTTTAAACTGAACTGAGAGCAAAACGGAGGTTAAAATGAGGGCCTTATCAACACATATTAGTGTCCAACCCTTTGACCAATAATGACTCATTCCCGCTGACAGAAAATGCATATTAATCCCACTGACACCTTACAGGTGCATCTTCTGCCTGGGTTGGAAACATCTGCTTGGTTTGTTTAGGGATAGGAAACTGAGATAAAAGAAGCAAACAAGAAAAAAGGCAAACAAGGAAAAACTACATTCCCCTCTATAGATGGTTTTAAACTTCGGTATATGTATTTCGGTTATATTTAAGCTATTCTTATAATAATTCTGAACATTTGCATCAGTCTTTTCTAATTTCCTCCTTTTCATCCAGTTTTTTACGCTTTTTTATTATTATTATTTGATTCTTGTGTTCTGAAAGAGATGGGTTTCTTCTGGAAAAAATGCAAATCCTTATTATTTTTAATGAATTGTATTAATTTCTCTCCTTTTTATATTGTTCTCGTTGGAGTTCAGTAATTTTAAATGAACCTAGTGAAATACTGATTATATCACATTAAAAAAAGTGTGTAGGAACAATTAGAATCATTGCTTTAAAGTTAAAGATGTAATAAACTTACATGCTCTTTGTTCTTTAGAAATTTTCAATTTCAGCCACTCACTGTCGTCATAAAAACACGGGTCAACAATTAGCAGAGAAGTTCTTTTATAAAAGTAGTAATAAAATACTGCGCAACTTTTTTGTAATATAAACAAAACTAGCAAATATGTAGTCCAATTATACGCATATGGATTATCCCAAATGAGTTTAAGGTTCCAAAAATGCCAAGCAATTGTTATTGCCAGGTAAACGAAACATGTAATTAATGTAAAACGATATCTAGAAATCAGTATTCCTAACAAACCAGCACGAAATACGTATGTGTTAGCAAACATCAAAAATAAAATTATGACATTGCAAATGATTCCTATGTCTTGAACAACTGATAGCACAAGTAAAATAACAAATTCAGATCTACCGAAATCACTGAAAGCATTCAAAAGGATATCAATAAATAAAAGTGCATTTTGTAATAGAAGCACTGGTAAATATCTTGAACTTCGCATAACAAAACTATTGCGAAGAATGTAAAATAAAAAAGAAATGACAGATTACTACAGTTAGAAACCTGCCATTTGATAATTTGTTTTATAAAAATAGTACCTTTTGCCTTATTGGAGCAGTTTCCATGGCGACAAGTATCAGAAAATAAATAAACAAAAATCGACCTAGATATTATGCCGAGAAGTTCTATGCTGATCATGAATGACCTAGATATTTTTTCTTTATCAATAAACTCTTTGATCAAAGGATGACAAAAATATTAATAATAAATCTTTAGGTATAATTCGCGATCGCAACACTCGATACGCCATCTAGCGGGAGACTGTAAATATCGTGCATTAGTTCCCACATAACCATTGGCAATGACGGACGCCATTTTCTTAGCATAAAAAAAGAGGCAAGATTTCCTTAAAGAAAAGGTAAAACTTCTTGAAAAAACTAATCAGAACATGCCAAACATTGAAGCAGAACACGCCAAGCATTTGAAGAACAACTTCTCAATATTTTTTACCTTTCTATTACCAACAACATAACATGATTTCATGATCACTTGCTGTTACAGATGTGTGTATTGCGGTAAAATAATTTTTCTGTCTTCAATTCATTACAAATTAAAATGAAATCAACATTGCTTTCGTCATTCCAATGAATAAATGTGTTCCAATGAATTCCATACAGAACTGTAATAGTTATAGAATATTCTTCTTCTTCATAGAATAGTATATATTTCTGTATCTACATAATTCAGAAAACAACAATATAGAATAATCCGAATTACTTGAAAAAGTATCTTTTGTGCTGATTATAAATAAATTTTTTATCGTTTTCTTGGTAAGTGTTTTTTAGTTTTGAAAGAATTTCAACTAGATTTCAGCTATTCTGTTTTTAAGCTACATATTAAAATTCATATCGAGATCTTACAATTATAAAATTTTGATGTGTGGTATGTTACCTAAAAGTAATGAAGGGATAAACTATGTATATATTATTTGAGAATAAAGTTTTCAAACAAAGAACATATCATTTTGGAATTCTCCGGACTTATAAATCAGGTAAGTGTTATGATTTTTATAATAAAAAATTTGCTTGTAAATAATTTTTTTTCTTACTTAATGATCGTTCTCTACAAAATGTTTTTTTTACGTCTGATTAAATACTATAAGAATTAAAAAAAAGAAACAAAACGAAAGTTTTTCTTGAAAAATGAGGAATTTTTAAAATCGTTTTTATCCTAAGAATTCTTTATTTTACGTTTTTTAGTTTATCATTTTTTGATAAAATTGTTGTCAAAATACTTTTTTTGAAAAATTAAATGGTATTAAATTATGTGTTTATGTATACTTCTTGCATATTCTAATATTTGAAGTAATATGATTCAGAAAAGTATGGAAGAAAAATTCGGTACTTACGTATTAACCACAGCTACAGATTTGGCAGATTTTTAAGTGCCGCCAATCTACACTTAAAATTTTTGGAAAAAATCTTAAAATGAAACACTTTGTTTAAAATCAAAGTAGTCAATCGGATTTCGGTGGAAAATGGGCCGATATAGAGTTTAGCATAAAATTCAAAACTAACTTTTCTCTCACCTGATTCTATAGCCATTATGAACTCTAATAAATAAGATTCAAAATGAAATAACATTTCCAAAACGGACTTTTACTAAGATAAAGTTTCATGTTATGGGTATTGGTACATTTTCGTTATATTTCACTCCATAAAATATTTCGCTCTTAAAAAAATAAAATTGCATCTTGTTTTGTTTTTGGCAAGTCCCAATTTCGTAACACTAAAAATGGCGACAAAAAAAGAATAGTTCTTTTTTTGTTTCGTAAGCATTCTTTATTTTACGTTAAAATTTAAATGGGCCTTTCATGTTATACCATTAAATTTAGTAAAACTATTTCTCAGGCATTAGGTTTGAACTTTTATAAGAATATACCTATTTTTTTCTTTATTTACAAATATTTTTCCGATGTGTTCTGAATGTTCCTTCTCTAAAAAAAGGGGAGATACCATTTTGTTTTCGTTTGCATAAGAAAGAAAACAAGCATTTTTCTTTTCTAAATTTAATCAGCCACAATAAAGATGGAACGTTACAATGCTACATGCTGCATTAAAGACGTCTCCAGTGTAACTGAATGACTGTTCATGTGGAAATCGCAGGGATTCGGCACATACAACAACGCCCCCTATAGTTCGTTGCGATCGCGAATTAATGCCTTTGATGAAAAGCCATGAAAATACAGATAATTTCAAGGTAGTAAAAGCGCTAACTACAACTTTCAAAAAGACAAGTTTGAACCGTTTGCACTGAATGTAGATTTTACCCTTAAACAATTCGTATAGTTTACAAAATCGAGCAGAACTTATAATTTCACTGATTCCAACCGGTTCATTGCGATTACTCAGATTACTTTTTAATCGGTCTATTTGTAAACAAGTGTAGCAAAAGCCGGCAGATTTTGCCTTTAAATATTACTTGAATTTTTTAACTTTTATCATTTCATAACTTTTATCATTTATCATGTTAACATGAAGAAGTAATATTTTATTTATTAAAAATTTTTTGCGCATATTTTGTAGATAGTCATTTTGTAGTTGAAGTGATTTTCCTAATTTATTTGAAGGAAAGAAAAACTTGGTTTATGCGAAAGTTGTAATATATAACGAAAAATATAGTTATCATTTCATAGTAAAATCATGTGGCGTAAATTATCCTGCAACTTTATGGAATTAAATCTGGATATTACTCTTGGTGGGGGCCAATCATTTAGGTGAGTAAACAAGTAAAAAATACTAAAGAACTTTAAAATAAAGTGTTTTAGTTGTTACTTGTTCTTTTCCTTCATCTTACAAAAGATTACCGATTATGGTAGTTTCAGATACAGTAACGTACGCAAAGAGAGAATTCAACCACCCTCCTTTTTAAGGGTCCAGTTGCTTACAATAATTCAGAAGTTGGAACCCCTGATTTTAGTAGGTAGGTGGGTACTTTATTTAAATCACATTAGAGCTGCAGAATGGGCTGTTTGTCTGGGAAACATCTCTGAGGATGATCCGAAGACATACTATCACAGATTTGACCATCTGCAGAGGGAATGACTCTCACTCTTTTAGAGGGAAAAAAAATCATTTATGTTTAATTTCTAGAGAAGATTTCGTAATCTATGTCAAATAATCGATGTTTAAAATATATACATGCATGAATAAATTTTAAAATTATTTTTCATGTTTCTAGCTTACTTTTTTAGTTTTTCCGGATGATCCACAAGTTTCACCTGACAATCAACATGAGTGAATAAACATTTTAACTGTGATTTAACATTATTTTTTTCTTTCATGAATAGTTGACTGTGTAAAGCTAAGCAAAAATGGCTCTAGGGGTTAAAATTCGTTATAAGACTTCCAGGTTACAACTTTTGAATGCTTTGTTCTCCTAATCTTGAAAAAGAACGCCATCCAATATTATTTTTTTTTAGCATTTACAATGTAACACATTCTTTAAATTTATATTTCCACTAAGCAAACAAAAAATGAATTCGGGACACTCTGCAAGTATGCTATGATGCTATCCTAAAAAATAGCCAGCAGCAATATTTTACACTAATAGCCAAAAAGGGATAGCACTCAAAACATGTCAAACATTATCATTTATTTATGTTGTGATATTAATTTTCTTAAGTTTGTTTAAGGCTCACCAGTTGTTAAAATTTATAAATTACCGAAAATCTTATGAATGGTAATATTACTCATAAATACAAACACAAACCACAATTGTAAAACTTCTTAGACTTCTTCTCTTCGCACATCGCCTTCTAAGCATGACATAAACGAAGAGATACACGGAAAGTTTTCTGAATTTCTTCTGGTCTTAGGAAGCTTGTTATTGTTTACATTCAGTCAATCATCCATAATAATCTATATTATCAAAGTTAGCATTTTTTAAAAACCAATCTTATGTTTCACTTTAATTGTTTTAGTATTTATAAATTTTTCACATAAGGAAGATTCCGTATCTGTACTGGCACCAAAAAAGTCGCCAAGTTTTGGTTAAAACAAAATAGTTGCACTTGCAAAACTGAAACTAATTTATACAAAAGGAAATCAACTCATAGAGTGTTACTTATATCCACCTCTAGGCAAACCACTTCTACAAGTACAAAAACCCTGTAGCAAGGATATTTCCATAGCAGTTCCTAATTTGTACCTACTAGCATTGAAAATGCATCGAAAGGATTTTTCTCTTACAATTTTTTTTATAAAAAGTTAAAAAAAAAAGGCAGTACTTTGCTCATTGGTGTCTATAAGTTATACCCTTCAAGTTGGTCCTTTTTTATGAATTTCTTTTTTCTTCGTTTCTCATATGCCTTTTCCCTGTTGTTGCTGAAACTTTGTAACTTTTTAGAACGATACAAATTTTTATGAATTCAGGAATCTGCCATCTTAATGATTTCAATAGGTACAAACCGAAATGGAAATTATCTCTTTTATTTATAATTTATTACCATCTGTGCTCAATATAATGACCCTCATGGCCCAGGCAAAAACGTATGTTATAATGTGAGGTTGTTATATCAAGAGTGCACAAAATTGACTCATGACTCAAGTACTGACTCATAGCCACAAAAATACTTTACTAATTTTAACAAAGTAATCCTTTACTTCAATAAATATTTGTTTACTAGTAGAAAAATCAGGTTATGATGCAACTTTTGTTATATCTAATAATGTATATATAAAAGTACCGTTTAAAATAATACTTTATATGTGAAAATTGTATTAAAAATAATATGCTGGTTGTGAAATTTAGGGGATTATGTCACTCTTCCTTCATTCAAATCAGATTCAGGGTGTTTTTTCTCCATCAAATAACTTAATTTTAATTAATGAATGAGCGGTTCAGTACAGACGTTCTAAGGGAAAATTTAGTGTATAGAATAGCAAACAGCGCTTTATGCATCAGTTGTTATAATAGAATAGTCGCTGTAATGGAGGGTCGTGCTAAATAATGTTGACTGAATTACCTTGCTCGAAATTGAAAGAAAAAAAAAGCATAATTACGTATTTGTATTCTCTTTAAAAATTCTGAAAAAGTTGATTGTTAATTTTTATTTGTTTTCCAGGTGGACAAAATTAGATATTGGTCATTGGATTGGAGTGATAGAAAACTCAGTTTTCTCTTTAAAACAAGATGAAAATGGTAATTTATTGTATTTTGTACATAGATCTTTTAACAAAGGATCAAACATTGACTGTGATAGTTTACAATCAAAAAGGCAAAAAAAGACAAAAAAGGATCCAGTGTATAATTCTTCACAAGACTCATCTTATCTTGAAAGTAGTTTAAAAGATTATTTTAACCTAGATATCAAGTTAAAGGATTATTATAATATGTGGAGTAAAGTGGATGAAAACTTTAAAAAAGTCTCAGAAGGATACAGTGGTATCAGAATATTACGTCAACCTCCAGTAGAGAATCTTTTTTCTTTCATATGTTCAGCTAATAACAACATACCTAGGTATTTGATATAATTCATTTTAGTTTTCTGTGTGTAGCTTTCTGTTTTACTTATCTTTTATATTTTTCTTGTTTTGTCTGACTGTTCTGAATGAAAAAAAATAATAATAATAAATATTTGTTAATTTACCACTTTATGTATGTGAATAGCTCTTTGCTTTTCCAATTTAAAATAATTTCTCAATGATGATGCATATTATATTTTTATAAATAATAATTTAAATGTAGTGATGTGCTTTAAATCACGGATGGATTAGCACCACAGAACATATCCCGGTGTGCTCTCTTAACTGATGTCCTCTGGCAAGGTTACTTTGTTTTGGAAAAAAATATATATATATTGATATTAATGATGTTTTGAATCTTCATTTTCCTGAAAAAAATCATAAATAATTATTTGCAATAAAATTTTATTTATTTTTTACTTAAGAAAGTTAGTATTCAGAAATTAAATATTCCATTTATTACCCACACACACGTATACAGTGGAACCTGATTTTATATTTTCTATCAGACAAGCTTTAAAAAATGCGGGAAGTAAGATAATGTAAAATTGTGATTAAAAAAAATAAGTATTTTTTTAAAAAATTGACACGAGAGGAACTACTAGAAAAAATGTGTAATCTTTCCACCTTTTTTGTTTTTAGATACAATTTCAATAATATCCTTCTCAATTCTTACTATTGTTTGGCATGTAACAGAGTTTTTATGCTTTCAAACTCTTGATCAGTTGGGGATACATCCTCCAAAGTTTTTTACTCATCTTCATCGTTTCAATCACTATCATGAAGAGCAGGGATTATATCAGATATTGAAGGAATTGAAAAGTAATGGATGGTGTGTTGCTGTCAATATTTGCACCATTGACATCAGAAGATCTTTAGACATGCAATTTTATTCCGAAGGACCAATGTTCCTGTTGGATATTGAGAAGTAATTAACACCAAGAAGTTTTATTAAATTTCATTTGTAATGCATTTTAGTTGACACTGTCCAACACTGTAGAAATCATATTCAGAGGTTGCAGAACATTAATTTTGCTTTCAGAGTATCTTGCAGGCCATCAGAATCAAGAAAAAAGAAAGATAACCCAACCAATAACATTCTTTAGTTGATTGGATAACTCCAAGATTTAAAGGTTGAAGTTTGTTGGAAAAAATTCCACTCACAAACTTTTAAAAATGTATGCTTCCATGTTTCCTTTAACCACCCTTTCCTTGGTTTGCCTATCCCACCACACATCTTATTTTTACTCAACTTGACCTTATGGAGCCTTAACTTTTTCATTTTCTGTGTAAACATTTGTCTCTATTTTAGTAGCTTGGAAAAAGATTTATTACCTAACTAGCTCCACTTGTTCTTATGTGAAAAAGTAAGTCTGAGTCCTCATCCAAATTTGGAAAGTGTATATTTTGATGATGAATAATATTGAGGCAAACAATTTCATTTTTGCTGTAAGGTCGTTTAATTCTTAAACTTTGCTGTGTCACAAAAGGAAAAGACTCTGCATTGTCTATTGGTATGGATACTTGCATTATATTTAGTTGTGTATGAAAAGAAATCATGTAGATATGCAAAACAGTTTAGTGAAATCAGTGGCATATTAAGAAAATTAATTGAAGAAATTTTCAAAAAAGTTTTCTTCAAAATAAGAACAAAATTCAGTTTAAATACCTTTTAAATAATTTTATTTTTCCAAATTTTGGAAAATATATCAGAATTTGCTATCATAGTAAATGTAAACGTTTGTAAATTAAATTCAAAATGTACTCTAATATTTTCTGGGTATCAATTGTTGTACCTTAATATTAAATGTTCATTGTTTTGGCTTTCAGATTTGCTTACATGCTTATCTTTGGTGGACTAGTGTTTATATCACCCTCAATATGTATGTAACCAACATTTCATACAAATATAGTAAATTCAAATGAATCATCATCAATTTATATCCAACTTAGTTGAAAACAACTTACAAAATAAAAGAAAATAGTAATCATTTTGTCAATATTGGGCACACAAAAATACATATTTTTAGCCTCTTTTTTTTTTTTTAATCTATTATAACTGCATATTTTTATTTAGTCCCCTTAGAAATTTCACATGCCTGCGAGCCTATGCTTGTTTAAAACAGTAGTTGCCAAACATATGGAGCTTCTGAACTACAAACAAAAATAAATACCAAGTTTTATTTGCATTTGTCAGCTCAATGGAGGAATCAAGATTAACTAACTGTGGTGTTAATGTGATCTAGTGAAAATGTCCTGTGAGCTACTAGTAGCTCACAGATAACGGTTTGATAATCACTGGTTTAAATTATCAAACTTTTATACTGTATGTTTAATTTTTAATAAAAATAAAACATTTAAATAATTTCTATTAAAATTTGAAATATTGTTTGATTGGTTATCTCTAATCTTCAAATCTATCTTCGTTTTTTTCTTTCTAGAATTACAAGTATGGTGGAAAAGTTATGTTCAAACTATGGAGAGAAAATCGCTGAATGTGAAGGAAAATTATTTTATACTTTTCCAGCAATTAGACGTTTAGCTCAAGATGGTGTAGAAGCCAAATTAAGAGAACTGGGATTTGGTTACAGAGCTAAATATATTGCACAAACTGCTAAATATTTACATGAAAAAAAGCCTAATAATTGGTTAACAAGTTTGAGAAATATACCATATGAGAAAGCTCACGAAGAATTGCAAGCTTTACCTGGAGTTGGAGCTAAAGTATACATTGTTTTGTTCGTATATTTTCTTATCTTGTTTTTAGTTGGCTGTCTATTATATTAAATATATTCTTCTGTTGCTTAGGTTGCTGATTGTGTTTGTCTCATGTCTCTTGATAAATATAATGCTATTCCAGTTGATACCCATATTTGGCAAGTGACTGTTAAAGATTATTTGCCCCATCTTAAGAATGCTAAAGCGTTAACAAATAAAATATATCAACAAATAGGTAATAATAATTAAGTCATTACATATTGCTCTTTCTTTTTATTTATTGGTTTTTATTATCGTGTAAACTGTACAGTTTCAATAGTAAAGAATTATTATTTGTGTTGTTATTATATTTAATCCTCCAAAATTTGGCAAAGTCAGACCAGGTCCAAAAAACTGTTGACTTGTAGAAAGTAAAGATTTCCAAGCATTCCAGAATGTGTTTAGTAGAAACCTCTTGATTGTAGTATTTTATGAAGATTTTCGCACCATCTTTGACAGAGAGGCCACTAGCTAGCTGTGAGAAAGCAGTATTTTTTTTTATATATATATACTCACCCTAAGTGAATATAATTTGTGATTTACTTTTACTTGGCATATTTAATTAAATTATACGCTTACTACGCTAATTTTTATCATTTACTGTAATTAAAAATAAATCAAATTAGTAGGAAAAATAACACTTTTCTTTTATAGCCTTAAAAATGAATTGCTAAACTAGGTGAAATATTTGCTGTACAGCTCTGTAACTCTAAGACAACTTTAAATAGAATTATATACATATATATATTTTTTTAATGTTGTACTACCTAGTTCACACAGATAATGCACATTTAATGGTTACAGGGTAGGATTTATGAGCCATGGTACAAGATATGAACTATAATACATACACATGCAAAGGAAGAATACATATTTTGGATTTTTTTTGTAAATTAAAATTGTATACCAGGGCAATGAAAAAAAAGGTATGCTACTTATGTGGCAGGCATCACTAGGTTCCATTCTATTGCTTTTTATGTAATCGTCAAAGAATCATGAAAATTCTTTAATTAATAAGATATATGCTTTCTTCATATATATATTCATGCATATATATATTTAATTTTTTAAGTGTAACATTAAATCAAAGTCTGACAAACCTTTCTTTTATTTTTTGTAATGGGTTTACCTATCTGAAGAAAACTTCAGATAAGTTTTTCTTTTAACATTGTCAGTAACTAACCATTTTTATAATATAATATTTTTTTTTAAGTTACAAATCAAGTTTATTTTAATGTAATCATCCAAACAACAAGTTCATGGACAAAATATTAATGTAATATTTTAAAAGTATTAATACAAAAAATATTAATCTATAATAGCAAAATGAAGAGTTTGTATGTAATTGATAGCTCTCATTAATTAAAAAAGAGGTTTTTTACACTTTTTTTTAAATATTTAATTACTTTTATTCATTGTGTCAGAAATGTTCACTCAATGATCAACAGGAGGCATAAACTGGTTACACCACCAAATTAGTATTAAATAATCTTAAACCACATGCTTATTTTTTTTTAATTATATTTCTTAAATGTATTTCTATTAAATTATATAATTTAAAATCAATGATAATTAAATTAAAAAGTTTAATATTGATAATCAAAATTAAATGAGAAAAAGTACTAAATTATTTAGGAGAAAGTCAAAAAATTGCCATGCTGTTATTGACACCAATAATGCATGAGCAATTTTGGTAAAAGGTGTTAATTGAAATAGGAATAATAAACTACATACTGAAGAGCAAAATTAAAAGAGAAATTATACTAATTTATTTAATAGAAGTAAGTCACCATGCTATTGTTGATGTACATATTGCTTAATTGGTTTGTATTAGATACCAATTGAAATAAAAAAAACTTAAAAGCTAAATTGAAATGGTTCTAATTCATTCAGGTAAGACTAAAAAAAAAAAATCAATGATGTTTGCTTAATTTTTAATGGGTACTAATGAAAAAAAAATTTTTTAATTAAATTATAAAAAAAAAAAATTTATTATTATTTTAGCTTTATTAAGTATATTGGCATATGTCTTTCAGTTTTGTGCATGATTTTGAAGTAATGTTTAGTACTGATTTATCGATTGTTTAATTTTTTACCCCGTACGGAGAATGGATATTCAGCTTCTATAAAAATATATAATTAATATGCAAATGTAAAAGAATACTGTATTAATATTGACATAGTAGTATATTGTAAAAGTAAATACAGTAAAAGTTTTAATATAATTTTTTTTCCTTGCTTAAAATGCTGTTTTTTGTTTTTTAATATTTAATTATTGCTTGTATTTTTAATACTATTGTTGTGAAAACAAAAATATATTACTTATATTTAGAAATGAGACTTGTATAGTATAGAAATTGCTATCCAAAATAACAATTGTGATAAACCTTGGTGATTTTATAGCAACTTATTCCATTTTTTTTTTTCACTTTGAACTTCGAAAAAGAAGAGCAAGCTTATAAAATAAAAATCTTGAGCGATAAATAAAGTTTCTACTTATCTTTGATCCAATATTTTTGCAAAGAGAAGTAGCCAAAAGGGAAAATTAACGTTGCAAATTTAATTAAATAAAGTAGAAAATTAATAAGGTAGCAATTGAAGCAAAAAGTTGGTCATGGAAAAAGCACTTAAATTGCAACTTTTAAACAAAAAAAAACAAAAACAAAAAAATTTTTTGTCAAGTTTACAAACGAAAATAGTCCTTTCAGCATGTCAAATTTCAAATCTGTATTGCATTTCCTTGAGCTGTAGTACACTCCAAGTGATATTTTTCACTACAAGTTTTAACAGTTAATAATTCACAAATTAATTAGGAAATGTTAAAAAATTTTATTCCATTAAAATGTTTTTCTCTGCATATTTTTCTATAATTTTAACTTTTTAAGTCTTGTAATTGGGAAACATAAAGTTGAACACCTAAAACAGCATTTGTCACTCCTACTTTTTTTAACATAGATGCGGTATTTTTTGTGTATTATACTAAATACAATTAATTATTTTAGTGATTAATACTGTATACAAAACTTTCTGACATTTATTTTGTAATTATTTTTATAATGAAAATGAACACCAATCGTTTGCAATCAACAAAATAACATTATATTTTTTTAGGTGATTTTTACAGAGAAAGATTTGGAGATTATGCTGGATGGGCAAATACAGTATGTATGCTAAATTTTTTTCTATTTCTTGAAGTTATTGCTATTTTTAAGTACTTTTTTTAGATAGATTAGTATATTTGAATTTCATTTGATTTTGTTAATGGAAACTTTCTGTGCTTTGAGGCATGCATTAGATGCAAAAAGTAAAAAGATAAATAGGTATTTACTTTTATCATCTTTGATCATTATTAGTTAACTTTTTATCAATAGAATCATCCCTGAGTATATGGTGCATTTTTTTTTTAAATGAACTGCACTTTATGTGATTAACAATAAAAACAGACGATGACACTATAAACACAGATGATGGCACAATAAATATAAGTGATGCATAGCGTATTTCTTATGTCGCTTTCTTAAGCTTTATAGTTTATAATAAACACAAATGATGTATGGCATTAGCACTATAACTTATGTCAATTTCTTGAATTGACCTAGATTTTTAATTTTGAGCTTGTTGAGTTTTTTTTCAGTGTGTTATTTAAGCATAAGTAAATAAACTTTATGTATGACATGAATGATTTTTATATTTTTTAATGGTTGTGTCTAATGTGTTTTTTCATTCTAAATGACTGAACTTAAATCATAGGTACTCTGAAATTAATCACTCATTACATAGATTATAATTTTAAATGCATATATTTTTTTATTTGCTAATGATTGACTTTTAATGTCTTGAGATCTGTCATTATGCAAATCATTTATCTTATATTAGGTCTTCCTCTATACTTGATACCCTTTACACATGCAAAGGTAACCTTTTTATCAGGGTTCGAGTTATTAGATCTAAAAGTGAATATGCTTATACTATCTGATATGATATGGTGACTGGTAATATTAAGTTTTTTGTATTTTATGTAGATTTTGTCGCCAAACAAAGTTCTTCATCTATCATTTTCTCTCATTGGGTCAAATACTTTTTCAAAATTTTTCTTTCTAATATTAAAAGTTTCTTTTCATCAGTTCTTGTTAATTGTCAATTTTCACTCTTATTACATGAAAAAAAAAAACAGTTAGTTGTAGCTGTTAAAAAATTTTGGTGGCCATCTTATACTCAGGCACAATTTGTTCAACCCATAATATAAGATCTGACACAAAATTATATTTTTTCTTTATAAATTCTACCTTTTTACAGATTCTAATTTATTATTTTTTCTTTTGAATAGAAATTTCTCAATTTATTATTTATAATCATTTCCATAATTTACAGAATAATTTTAAAATATATTATTATAAAAAAATATACTATTTCTTTAGAAATGTATTCTATGAAGTTTTTTTAATTTTATGATTTTGCTTTTGTGTAAAGTTAACATTATTAAAATAATAACGTTATTAATAACATAATTAAAATTAACATTATTAACAATTATTTGTTAACTTATTTTCTACTACTTTTAAAGGTCTTGTTTGCTGCTGATTTAAAGATGTTCAAGAAATAATAAGATTTCTCAAAGTATTAAGAATGATATTTGCAGCCTAAACCGAACTTTTGGTTTTACAGATGAACAAACTTTATCCTAACATTTGTAATGTACAAATGATAAAGTATTAAATGAAAGTATTAAATCTAAGAAGTATTTGTTGTTACTGGAGAAGATATTTTCATCTGTAAATTTATAGCAGTAGACAAAAAAATTTTAGTCATAATTCCAATTTTATTCATTACAATTTTTTAAAATAATGCAGAATAATATTAGTTAATTGCTTCAAGAAGTGAATTTTATAAATGTTAAAGAGACAAAAAATTTTTTAATTATTTTTTTTTTTGGGGGGGGGGGTTTAGTAATAATGGGTGAGTTCTGTCTTATAGATTCAATTGTGTGTGGTCTCTGATTCACTCCTACTTTTTAGTTACAAACATTGGTGTAATTTTTTGAGCTATTCAGTTCATAGTTTCCTCGTGATATCACACTTCTTTAATTGATAAAAAAAAAAATCTAAATCATTTTTGAGAAGAAAAAAAAACTAACAATACAGATTATTATTTAACTAATGATACACATTTCAGATCACTAGAGAGCCTTCTCATTAGATTTTATTCAACCTGTCTAAATTGCACCTATCAGACTTTAATTTTTAGTGCATTTTACAACAAAAAATATATTCTGCACAGTGTTGAAACGTTGTCATTAATAAAACGATACTGATTATGTAGGTTTTTTATTAAATTTATATTAAGCTGCTTGTTTACATAAAAAGCCAAAAATTAGTATTATACATGCCATACTGTCTGGCATTTAAACTAATTGAGTTTTACAAACTCTTTACATTACTCTTCTTTAGGGACAGTTTTAACAATTTCAAACACACTCTACTGACTCTAGTTCACAGAACTCACTCTTTATCTTAAAATAATTGTTAACAAATATTGTTTAATGCTATTCAAATTATTTTTGTAAGTGTATATTATCAGTATAGTACATAGATGTAATTTTAAGCATTGATATTAGTTAAAATTTTATCAATTAATATTTGGACTAAAGTGTTTTAATAATGGCTTTAATTATAGATTTTAAAAGCTATATTGTTTAATTTTTTATCATTTTAATTACTCTTCAATAAATAAGTGTAACCCCCAAAACTTAAAAACACTTCAGCTCTTTGTGCAACACGAACATCTTTTGTATATATTTAATAAAAATATGCTTCGTTGTAGCACCTAGGGGCAGAAAATTAATATAAGCACCTAAGCAATGGCATTCTATTTATTGTGTGAACATTAAAATAATATTTACCGAAGTAATTCATATGATTATAATTTACACAAAGGTAACTTGCTTAGACTCCAAAATGTTTACTCATTTTATAAAGTAAGCAAATAACTTAATAATAAAGGGTTTATTCTAATATCTAAATTACTCTTAAACATTATAAATTGTAAGAATCTAACAATGAAATTTTTTTTTTCTTTTCTGAACATTTTTAGATCTAACTTCTTTAGATTAATCTTATTCAAATTGAAGATGAGAGTGTGAATATGTTTAAAAATTATCTTTATTCCAGTGTTGTAGACCTCTTAATAACATTAGAGAACCTGTGTTCTTCAAAAAATAATTAGATATGAATACTTATCACATTATCTTAATAACTGTCAATCACTTCTAGCATGTATTTAACTAGTGCAAAAGTGTGTTTTACACTAAACCTTTACCCTACCAGTCATAAGTTTCTTCATATTATGTAGTAAAATTGCAAGTATAGTTTATCTATGGTAAAAACTCCCCCCGCCACAAAGTCTGAAATTGTTTGCTGCTATGGAAACAAGAATTGCGCATTTCAGAGAAGGTAGCTTCTCTTCACTCTAGGGATAACACAATAGACTGAAGAAAAAGATCCACTTTCTCTAGCCGACCTGTGCCAAAACAGTGATCCCACACCCCTACTTGAAATAACTATACCTCGTTACCATAGTCATTGTCACAGCTCCAGACGAATGACTAGGGGAGTTCTTACTTTAAACAAACTATAGTTGAATTTATATAGTGCTAAGTTTTATATTTTCTTTATCAATAAATTTTTAAAATAAGATATTTGAAAATATTTTATTAAGTTCAGATATTTAAAGAAGTAACAGACAATGAACCAACAAGTGTATAGTAATTATAAGGATATATGATTTTAAAAATAAATATTTTAGTAAACTAACTTCAATACTGAAGTATAGTAATTTCAAAAAAATGACTAATTAGCTCTTTTTAAGTCTATGCCATTATTAATCTGCCTCGATAATAATTACAAAATATAAAGCATTTTACTTTGTTCCACTATATGTTTGGCATTTTAAAATTGTTCTTCATGATAAATTTTTTTTATTACTTAACCATACATTTGGCATTTAAAGATATAGTATTTATATGGTATAAGTTAAGGGGGAAAATACAGACAAGTAATACTTTCAACAATCTCCAATTATCAATAAAAATACACTATACTGGAAATGACATAAATATAAATAAAAATCTAAAATACAATGGCAGCATAAATTTTATAAACTCATGTAAAAAGTTATAAAAATATTCACATATTTTTAATAGTAAATTGATTTTCTTGCTTTTATAAATCAGATTTAACAAGATTTATTAGATTAAAAGTTTTAACTTTGATTTCACTAAACTAAAACTAATCACCATTAAATATATATTATTTAAACGCGAAACTAGTGTTTACAACTTTCCACTTACAATGGAGGATGCTAATTTCTTTACTATTCCATGAACTTCACTGTAGTGGGGATCCAGTTCTTGTCTTATTCTTTCAAGCCAAGCTTTCACTAAAGGTGCTTCAGCAAATGGATCAAATCCTACAGCAAGAGCCTGCTCAATTTCACAAGCACAAAAAATATCTGCAACAGATATTGTGTCACCACATAAATAGTTCTTATTTTGCAAGAAACCTCTTTCAATATCTTTCAAAACATTCTGAAAACCATCTTTGTAGAATTTGATTTTCTCCTCATTAATAGGTTTCTGGGTCATGAGTGGTGTAATTACCTGAAACATAAATAAAATTTGGAATGCATAGGTAGAAACCCAAAAAATAATCTTAACTGTGACCTTTGCAACACTTAAAAAATATTTTTGATATGAAGATAAAACTGTGAAGTTGGTCATTTTAACAGCATGTAAATGACATATATTAATTTGCTTCATTACTTAAACAAAATAAATGAAAGATGATAAAAAAAATATTTTAAAAAACCATTGTACCTTCTTATAGATAGAAAATTATATAAAGTTCTCCAAATAGGATAGGGTATATTTAGTGCTATGTAAACTAAAGCACAAGTGAAAGTACATACATGGACATACTATAGTTTCGGTTCTATAAACAGAACCTTCCTCAGAGTCTAAACACCAAAAGACAGACAAGTAAAAAGGTAAATGCAGGTAAAGTGGTTTAACCAAGAGGGACAGAGGAACAAGATAATAAAAGAGAGATAAGAAACAGGTATGAGAAGGTTTGGAGAGAAGCCTCTGGTGCAAAAGATTAATTTAGAGAAAATTAATCTTTGATTAGAATAAAAGATTTTTCGAATTTAATATTTTGGATCCTAGGGTTCCTGTCAAACCCCTTCACACTACATTAATATCTTCCTTCATTTATAATCTTATTTGAACCTGTCCGTATTGATTAAATTCCTTTGCATGTATTTCTCTTTATTTCTCTACTATCATTTAATGTTTAGACACTGAGGAAGGTTCTTGTTTATAGAACTGAAAATACAGTTCAGTTGATATATGTAATTTAAATTAAAAGAAATTTTGCTTCGAATTCTGACTTAATGAATAAATTCAATTTTCAATAAATAATTTCATAATATTTATGAAAGATAGCATTAAATTAGTAAAGCAGACTTGTAATTCATGTAATGAAATTCTTTTTTAAAAACAGAACTTAACCAGCTTTATGAATAATTACTTTTTTTTGAAAGTTTTATTAAATTTGGTTATAAATTTCACTCAAATCTTGAATTCGAGTACAGATGGTAAAATAAAATTTTATAAAATACTAACGTCGCAAGTGATAACTATAGCAAGATGATTTTATATTGAAACATTAAAAATGTTGAAGGAAAATATATTTTCTCCGAAACAATTTTTACTTTCTTGAAACAAATCTTGAACTATTTTGTAACAATACTTTAGTTTTTCATTGAAAACATCAGGTAAAGACACATCCCAAGTTCCAAAAAGCATTTTTTATTTTTTAACTTTGTACAAAATATTTTTTTTATAATACATATACCTGGTCAATATTTTAAATAAATCATTAAATATAGTTCCCTCATGAAAAGAAAAACTAAAGTGATTTTCTATAATTTGAAATGTATAAGTTGTGGAATTTATACTTTCTTTATAAATATTTAAATTTTTAAAATAAATATTTGAACTGTATAACTATATTGACTAACAACAGTAATAACTTTAGCCTTACTACATGCTCCATATTCAAATCGATAATAAAATTTTATTAGAAAAATAGGCCATCATATTATACAGAAATAATAATTTTAGTAGTAAAAATTTAAAAAAATTTGTTCAATCAAACTGAAATTAAAGAGGTAAGAAAATCTTAATGTACTCGTGAAGATTTTCAATTCTGATTTTGTCAAACAGTTTCAATTACATTTGAATTAACTTTCTTATAAATGCACAATTTTTAGATGCATTATATCAGAAATATACAATTTGCAAAAATATACACTATCCAGATGAAAAAGATACTAGACTAGCAATAATGATTCGATTACTTAAAATAACACAGTTTTTCCAAATATAAGACTATTATATATAAATCTTTCTGTAGATATTCAAATTTAATAAAACTTAAACAGAGAATAAATATTATTAGTAATCTGAATTGCTACATGCTGAAAGGGCTTCAGTTCTGCTAACTACTTCTCAGGAAAGCTAAATAGAAAACCATTTTCTACTTTTTCTATTAGTCAGAAAAATCCAAAATAAAGTACTTTTATGTTCTATGCAATACACATAAAGATAGTTTTTTAGATTTTACTCACTGAAACGGAAAAAGATTCCTTTTAAGCATTTTAGAAAGTGTAGAAGCGCTTAGTACATAAATTAATTCATTTCTGCCACTTTCTAAAAATAAATTCATTTGAATAGACACAGTTAAGATTATTTTTCTCACACACTTGAAAGAACCTTTTCAAATATTAAAATTTTAACATTTTTAGCACCAATTTGTTCTATACTTATTGTTATTTTATAAACACTTGTTTGAAAAACAAGAAGTGCCTGTATCAATAATAAGAAATACCATTATTTAGCAAACCTACCCTTTCACGAAAAACCATGCTTCCAAACAATCTTGTATTCAAATGTTGCCATTCCAAATATTCATCAACCTTTGCTTGTCTTTTACTATCTTTTGGGTACCAGTTGTCCAGGATCTTATATTCTCTTGACAAATATCTAATCATAGAAATGCTGTAAAGAAGAAAAGAAAGTGCTATTTTTTTTTTTCTTTTTCCCAGCAATATTTTTTCTTCTCTTTTATAAATGACTACACACAATCATTAAGGGTAAGAAAACCTAAAACAAATACAGTTGCAAGGAAATGACACTTTTTCATTTTGCTGTACTTTATAATTAGAGAACTATGTTATATTTTTCATAACATAGGGAGGAAAAACAATATTGTCGCTTTCTTAAAATAGTTTAAAATACCTGCTTGTTTAAAATGCATACTGCATAAGAATATATTGATTTTATTTCATTACACTGCAATTCAAAAATACACATAAGATTTATGTATTGTCTTACCTATGCCAAGTTTTGGAGAGATCAGGCCAATAGTATACAAGAAACTAAAAAGAACATCACAGTGGTCCTATTCAAATGGTATAAATTGAAGTCACCCACACATAAACCTGTGTGTTTTTTTTTTTTTTTTTTTTAACTTATTCAAGTTTGAAAACCATTTGGAGTCTAGGCAAGTGTAGTTATTGCAAACAGCTACCAATGTGAAAATATACTTAAAATATACACTACTTAAATATTGGGGATATTTCCGTTTAGTGATCTGTCTGCCAACTACAATTGCCAAGATGCCAAATGAATTTTAAGCTTGCAATTTAAAAGAAAAAAACATGTACAGATATTCTCATGGGTGGCTATGAGTTATACTCTTTTAGTAGGTACTCTTCTCTAATGTTTTTAGTTTCTCGTAGACTACTACCTGTAAATTGCATTAGTTGCCATTTTGGCATAGTTAATAAGGAAATATTTTTTAATATTTTGAGACAGCCTCAAAGTAAGGTAGCATAAACATTGCATAATACTAACGTTTGTTTGAACAAATTATCTTTTTTATGAACAAATAAAACATTTTAATTTATTTTTAAAAAAATATGAATTTTTATAGACCATACGAATAAAATAGAATTTTTATTTATACACCATTGATGAATTATTATATGAATTTTTATAGACCATATGAAAAAAATATGAATTTTTATAACACTGAAACAAAATTAATGAAATAAAAGGCATTTGAACAAGCTAATTTAGTCTTGCAATGAGAAATAAGCTTTATTTAATAATTATAATTATTTAATTGAGAGTAATTGATTATTGAGAATTCACTTACCTTTCTGTTAAAACAAAACCATTGTGATCAATGACAGGAACTTTCCGAAATGGATTTATTTTACTAAATGCTTCAGTCAAATGTTCACCTATTATCAAACAATAAAATTAAGTCCACTTCAAATTAATAGTATTTTTGAAAAAGATATTGCAAAATTTAATGAACAAATACAGCCTAACCCTTTATACATATAAACGACAGTTACTTTCAAGAAAATGCATTTAAAAAATAAAGACATCGAGTCATAAAATACATCATCATTTTGTTAACCTCTACAGACAAAAAACGAAAAACATGCTTGCATAAAATCATATAAACTATTTTTATTTTAATATAAAGTAATAGCGGAATAAGTATTTTACAAATTTAACATATTTCTTTAGTTATAAGAAAGACAATAGTCTAAAGTCCAATCTTATAATTCAAATTAAAAAGAGAGATACCTTTCCTAAGAGCCACAACTTTAGATTCGAAAGATATATTGTTAACTTTCAAAAAAATTACTAAAGCTCTGCAAGGCTGGGACATCAAATCATAAAACACTTTAAGAGTCATTTTGAATTAAATACGATAAAACGATGCTGACAAACAAATTAAAGAGTAAAAAAATTTGATCTTATCATGCTCGTGACTCACTGTTTGTTTACAAATGTCAGTGGTTTTTCCCATATCGTCATTCTCGGCCAGTTGAAGTACATTTAAACGTATTATAAGATTAAGAAATAACTATTGCTAAAAACAATAAGCGGAAATATCCCCAAAATTAGGAGCAAAAATTTTGAAATTGTCGACAATATTTTTTAACATTTAAATAATATTATTTATACTATTTTTAAATTAACTGTTTAAAGTCTTAAATGACAATACTCTCAATAGATGGCGCATAGAACTCAGTGACATGAATGAAATTATTACTACTTGATTTGTATGTGAAATAAAAAAGCCTGAAGGGCGGGTGTCTGACATTTTCCCGGTAATTCTTGTACTGTCGAAATTTAATTTAGTTGTGATAATTAGTTAAAGACTAGCGGAGTTTTTAATTGTCCGATGTTTTAGAAATTTTAAAGAGTGCCTTTTCTATCTTGAATATTAAAATTATGGCTAATGACGTTAAGAGATTTCTCAAGGAATACAATGAGTTGCAAACTTCGGAGTTCAATATTAATCCTAAAATTGTAGGAAACTATAATTTAAATAGGCAAGATGTTGTAACGCAAGTCATAGATTGGGCTCTTAACTATTTGGAAGAGAGGTAAGAATAGCTTTTTAATGAACTATTATATGTTTTTCTGTTAACATTTGTGATATTTTAGATGTAGTCCTGATATAGATTTTGCCACTATTTCCATACTTATTTTGCTCTTACTATTCATTGTTTAGTTGAATGAATCACTACTCTATTTTCAGTTGAATTTCCGCGAATATTTGTTTAAATATAGTTAAACTTCGTATTTTCTCCCTCCTTTGTAGTTGAATAAAAAAAGTCGGTTGTAGTTATGTTCGTTCGGTTTTGAAATGCTTGTAATCAATTTTTATACTTTTGAGGTTAAGGAAAGAAAAGCCTTTCAATAAAAAACATCAAAGACGCTACTTTTATGTGTAAAATTATTCTCTATGTGTTAATGTTTTTGGTAAATATTTACACTGTCTGGGAAAAAAATCAAATTAAAAAATAAGTTATAATTTTGTACAGAGACTTATTAATCCTATTCAATATTGTATCAGACAGTAACTGCGCCTAATAATAATTTTAATTTATATATATATATTTTTTTAATTTCTGAATTAAAAATTTTCCAGCTGCCGATTTAGTATCTGGGGATTCTATTTGCAGAAAAGCAAGTTCTCATAATTTATCAAACTTAAAAGTGAAATTTCTTGGTGCAGATTTGGAAGTTTTGTGAATGCGTTAATGACTGCAATCGAAAAATAATTGCATGCTTAATTTAAAATGAAAATATACCTGTTGAACATAGACTTAAATTGTACCTACATATATTGACAAATTGACTATGAAATATCATAGTTCTATGTCTCCAGACTTCTAAGTCTCCAGACAGAATTAACATAGATTATACTTTTTAACAAATATATCACAAATTTCTTAATAATTTTCTGGAAACTCTTACTTCTGTGATATGGAAAAGTTTTAAGTAGAGGTGCACAACCTGCTAAGTCCAACCCACAGGAGATTCTAAACACAGTGAAAATTAAGGAAAATGTCCAATTTTTAATCGCACTTTCGAATCATCAATCATTTATGCTCTCAATTTTCACAGATTCTATATGTGTGTTAAATGCGCTCTTTTAAATAGTTATTTCCACCTTTCAGCATGATTTTGAAAATCCTTACTTCTTATTGTGGTATTGTTACGACTCAAAAGTTTCAGACCCTCATTCAAATAATCACTTTTTGACACACCTTATTTGGTTTTATTATTATTCCATGTGATTTTGACGATCTCGTTATTTAGCTACAATGTTATTACTATACTTGAGTTTCTAGTTGCACATTTATTTATTGTTGGTTATTTTGGTACAGTTTTAACGTAAATCCTAGTTATTTTTCCTTCGTTTTTCAGCAACGAATGTGATTTGGTCAAATGTGATGATGAATTGTAACTAGGTCGAATACCGAATATTCTGCAAAAAAATCACCCTTTAATGCATATTTGGGGCCAGATAGCAACTTTTTTAGCAGCGTAGGAACACTGAAATGGAAATTTCAATGCTATGAATAATATTTTCGAGAAAAACTTATGCATAAAACGTTAAAAAATAAGGCCTATCAGAAATTTTTTTGTAATTGCTGCATTATCATAATAACTAAATATGATATACAAGAGAGAAACAGAGAAAATAAGATCAATCTTAAGTGAAAGAAAATTTAAAAGCTGAACATATCAGTTCTTCAATTACCATATACTTAAAAAAAAAAGTCAAGGAAAAAGAATCAAGCTCTTTAAAATTGTGGCGTTATAATAAAAACTTCAATAACGAGAAGTTTTTTTTTTCTTTCAAAAAACAAACCAAAAAAAAAAAAAAATTCTGGATAAAAACCAAACAAAAAAATTTTCATAATTTTTTTTATGAAACTCTTTGCTGAAAAACTCAATTTAACTTTTTCACATTGTTGTATTTTTAGAAGAAAAATTGCTATAAAATTAAGTTTATTAGTAACGTTTATTAAAAAAAAAAATGCTGTGTCATGATGAAAATACAGGTAAGAAGAAAAGTTAATTAAAAGGAACAAAAGTAAAACAGAAAAAGCAAATAGTTCTTAGTTCCTGAATCAAAACTTTAAACACCTAAAATCACAGTTTCCTATGTTACCTGTTATCTATAATATAGTACAAGACATTCCTTTTAAATGCAGCATTATAATAAAAACGGAAAAATGAAGGAAAAAATCATCAATTCCATATAAATTTTGTTTTCAATATATTATGTCTTGCTACATGACATGTCTCTTATGTCAATTGCTTTTATAACAAAAAAATCACGGTACAACTATTGTACCAGCTGTCTCCAAAAGGTTCAATATAGCTGATTCAGGTAGCGTCAATCACATACTCTAAATTGGATGACCAAATCAGAGAGAAAAACTTACTCATAGTGTAAACAATTTTTTCTCTTTTGTGTATAACTATTGGAATATTTTTTGTTTTCATAACTGGTAAAATTTCTTTTATTACTTCATTTCCAAATTTAAAAAGCGGAAATTAAGTTATTACAGCCTCGGTAATGAACAGCATTTTTGCTATATAATCTGGCAAGAACGCATCTGAAAATATAGTGAAACGATTAGTTATCTCGATCTCATTTTATGTTTTGATGCTACTAGGAATCTCTGCTTATGACTACTCCTCTTTAATTTTTTTTTTTTTTTTCTCCTTGAGAGTTTATATTTTTCAAAAAAAAAAAAATTCTATTTGTTAATAGAATATAATATTACTGTCTTAATTTTATTTAAGAATGTTTTGCAATATGCTAATTTTAACAAAATGTGCTTTATAGTTGGATTTAAAAAATAATGAACTGTATTTCGCATTCTTCAGTAAACAATAAGAAGAAATAAATTATTAGTAACTTCACTAATGTTAATTCAAAATGGTTATAATTTCTTTGAAACTGTTTTTATTGCTCTTTACTTGTGTTTTTTTTGTATTTTTAAAAATTCCATTATTAATGATTGAATTTATATCTGGCAACATGTAATCTCAAAATTCTTCTTTTTTTTTTCCTCTCTCACTCTTTTTCCCTCTGTGTTATTTTTAACATCAACGTATAAATTAAAGATTTTGTGTGATATTTATGAAAATTTTGACAACAATGGATAAATAATCAATATATAAAGCACAAATATTGAGAAAAAATTTTAAGCACTCCAAACTTCAATAATTCAAACAAATTTGAATTTCGGAAAAGCTCATTTCATAAATAAAATCCGCTCTTCAGCTCAGTAATAGTGCTTGGGCAGGCTTTATAGCAAATTGCTTTGTATTTTTTATTGCAAGTTTATTATTTAATTCTTTAACTAAATATCAAGTGTTTTTTTATTTTCTTTTTCATTCCATTGTAGTCTAGATTGTAATAGAACTTCGTGTATCAGTCTTTTGCACAGCTAAATAATGTGCAACTAGTAAAAAACACCCGAAACACAAACAGCACTTGAAATTGCAATAACTTTTGCTTCAGACTCTTTTGTAAATGTAAAGTTAAAGCTCAAAATTTCTCCTACCATACAGTCATGCCAATGCAGTACTTTATTAACAATTTTATACTCATTTTATATTATTACTGTTTATAAAAGTATTAGTTCTAAAAAAGGCCACAGTTTAAGTGCCTTACACTTAAAGCAAAGCTATATTTTTAAACTGTATTTATGCCATCTTGTTGTAAAGAATGTTTCTGTGCTTTAAATGTAGCATTGCATAAAGTTTGTTTATACATTAAAAAATTGGACCACATAAACTCATTTTCTCAAAACTGTGGCTTTTCTCCTTATTGACGTTTTGCACTATTTTCAGAATAAACATAGAGGCCATTGACTTAAGATAGGCTAAACTTGCCACCTTGAGTCACTGTTGCAAACTTGCATCAGTTACGAAAATAGCATATTATTTGCAATAAAGCATAATTTCATGTGACTACAGAGCCTTTGAAAGAAAGCCTTAAGGTTTAAGAAACCGAATAAAATGTTATCTGGCTGAAATCCAACATGCCTGGTTTGAATTGAGTGTATTATAGTTAGACTAGATTCTCAAGTTTAAAGAAGTTTGATTCGGAAAAAAAACAGAATCTGACATGATATTTTAATTTTCAGTTATCTTTCTAAGTTCTTTTAATGATATGTGGATGATATTGAGACCTTATATGCATAATATGCGTAAATGTCGTTGGCTGAAAATGGGCGCCATGACATAAATTTCTTTTATATTACTCATTATTATTCTATGTAAGTTCTGATTATTGCATTTTACTGAATTGTAGGAAAGACTCTAAAAATATACAGTGGATATGTATTTTTAATTTGTATATGAATACAATGTATAATAAAAAATGTGCAATATGTATATAAATAGTCAAAATTTCTATATACTACCCAGTGGTCAATTAGAAAAATGGGATACAATAACAGAAAATTTGGTTCGAAGATAACTAGCTTTATATCTTTAAAAAACTGCTACATTTAAAGAAAAATGTACTAGTATGAATGGCAATCAATATAGAGTTTTATGAATATTAAAACACTTTTTAACTAAATTCTGCTTTTTTAAATAAATTTCATCAAAATTAGAGACAAAAGGGTTGAAACTAGTTAAGAGTCAAAAAATTTTGCCGAAACTTTTTAATTAATTTTGTGTTTACTATTCATTTTATCTGCGTCTAATTGAGACCTTATGAAAACCTTATTTTAAGTTAATGTTATTATTACTTAGCAATAAACTTTTTAAGATTCTTTTATGGTTTTGGACATCAAAAAGTTCTATACCAACTACATCAGTTAACATTTTAAAAGTTAAGATAGTAGTTCATATTTTTCGGAAAAGTTGCATGCAAAAATTCTAATGTGGCTTAAGAAGTGGAACTTAATGCCTGCCTTTTATTTAAATCTGAAATGCAATTTTTTGTGTCATTTTTGAACTCTTATAAAATTTTACTTAATTTAGTACACCATTTCTTCTTTCCATGAAAATATCTGTGCTCCTTAATTTATGAACTTGAGTGTATTTCCAGTAAATACTCATGTCTGATTGTGATCGTGTCCAGTTGAGCATATTTTAAATTTGGTAAAACCTTACTTCAAAGCTTCTATATTTTATGTTTTTCTTTTACTCTTTAAAAAAATATAAGTACATAAATAAATTTTAAAACTTTTAGCTTCTGCTAAAATAATTGCAATGTTTGGAGCTTATGGTGTGACATTTCTTTGTAGATTATCTTTTATATATATGTTGACTGGTGTTATGTGTTTTGACATTTTTAACAAATGCTAGTTAATTTAAACATCTAGGCTAATAATATTTGATTGCTATTCAATAAATTAAATACTTAATCTCAGTGATCGAAATTGATATCCACCAGAGCAGATGAAACTGATAATATCTTGCTTGTCATAGGACCATAAAAGTTATGTAAATTACAATTCATAATCCACGTACTTTTTTAATAAAAAATTGTCACTTATCTATTTTTGGTCAGCTAATTTACATTTCATCACATGTAGCATAACATTTCAGAAGATATTACCTACCAGATGACTAAAATTACATTGTTCCTTTCGTTTAGGGTTCGAGAATTTATTTTTATATGAAGAAGTAAAAATTTATATCCAAATCTAATCTTAAAAGAAAACGATTTATGTTAAATGGGACTGAAATGCAATTGCCAAATTGTTTTTCAGTTTCACTCTGCAAAAAAAAAAATAAATAAATAAATAAAAATTAAGATTTTTAATGTTAAAGAAAAAATTTTATATTAAAATGTAAATTTTTTTTTTCTCTTTTTTTTTTTATCCAATGATACCAGACTTGAGCATCCACTCCCACCCCCTGGGCGCAACATAGAAATCCTAAAAATGAACCCCTATTTTATATTGCAGTTTCGGATTCTCCTGATGAAAAATAACCGTATTTGACCATAGGTTTAGCGTTTTCCTTCATGTATTTCAGGGGAGGGGGGACTAGACGAAAGCTATTTCGTTCTAGAAGTTTCAGTATTAAAATTATGAGTTAAAGGACTCAGTTTTTTTTTTTTTCCCTCCACAAAAGAATAAATTTTGCAAAGAGACCATTTAGAGTAAGACGGTAAAACATTTGAGTTGAAATCCATTTTTGCGATAAAATCATAAGTCTGATAAAACTAAACTCAGTGGCGCGACAGCCCATAGAGGGCCAAGGCCTACTGTGCCCATCTCAGTTTTCTTGGGCTCTGGGGTGCAGAAGCAGATGTTCCGGTCAGGTGGTCAGCCGAACGCGGAACCCCCAGTGTTTAGTTCCCAAGCTTGCTTGGTACTCATTTATCGACCCACTGAAGGGATGAGTCAACCTTGCCCGGCCCGAGCATCGAACCAAGAACATGTGGCACGACAGCGCGAAGCGCTACCGCTCAGCCACCGGCGTCTAAGTCTGATAGCACGATACATAATAATTTCGATCTAATTTTAAAAGGGTCCGTAAAATTCCTCTTACAATACAAATTTCGCCCTTTAAATACTGCTCCCATTTATTTGACCAGTATTATTTACGTGTTGTCATAGTTGCCAACTGTTCAAAATTTTTCGGATTTGTTCCTAATTTTTAAATCAAGTCTGATATTTTTATAAAATAAATCCGAATTTTCGTAAAATTGCAGTATTTTTGCTTTTAAACCAATCCCTTGTTCTGATCGCCGCAAGCGCGATTCCTGTGATTATTGTGCAGAAGAAAATTTTTAATAGCTTTTTATTGGAAAATACTATTCCAATAGCTGTTGCCGATCATTTCACTAGATAGAATCTTAAACAACTATTATTATTTTTTTAAAAATGTATTGTAGTACTTAAACACTTGCATCAGAAATATTAGTTTATGACCTAGATTATTATTTACCTGCGTTTTATAATTTGGAGGAGAATAGTTATAAATTAATGGTAATGGTTGTTTTTAAACTATTATACCGGTATTCCTAATTATAAAATATTAATATTATAAATTTCCCACAAAAGATAAGTGTTTATAGTTTTGTTTTACTAATTTGCATAAGGTATTTAAATATATGTTTTAATGTTATTATTCAATAGTTAAATTTGTCTTACTCTCGTAATTGGTGCGTATAATTTTCTCGCATATAGTGTTCCTAATTTTTGATTCCTAAGGTTGGCAGCTATGTGTTGTTACATAGTTTTTTTTTTTTTTTTTTTTTTTTTTTTTTTTTCATTCTAAATTTAATCTGTTACAATTATTTACGAGAAATTTTTTTCCGTTACGCAAAAGCATTTTGCTTTTACTCCCTCCTTTCTTTTCAACGAGGGTGGCATTTTCAATTCATAGCAGTATTTTTTATTCCGAATTTAACTAATAATAACTTCTGAACTAATTATCAAATGTTAATTTTTTTTATTCATTCAATTGTACACTTCCTGTGCAATTTTTTGCACACCTTCCTAATTTTAAATATCTACATTTTAACACAGCAAAACAAAAAATATTAAATTCAGTACCCAAAATAGCAGCGCTGATACGCTAGCGAGTTTTTAAAATCGAAAGACTTATCTATCAATCTCTGTTTATTATTAAGAGATCACTTCTTTAATCTCTATTATCGTCAAGGGAAAAAAAATTGCGACGAATTGGTCGGGTTGGTGAGCAAAACGAGCAAGGCGCGGAGACACCTAGTTAATTTTATAAACTTAGCCACAATAACCAGTATAAAACTAATTTGTATACTAGTTCAAATTAACGTTCAGAATGTTTTAGCCAAGGCACTACTAAATGTTTCTTTTATTGATTAGTTCGTGCCAACTTTTTCAAATTTCCCTCTTGTGAGTCACCCTTCTCGCAAGTGGCACTTCAGCGTTTTCCATGTAGTGGTATGCAATTTGGAAATAAAGACGGTTGTAAAAGAAATATTATAATTTTCACTCAACGCGGAGTTCAACGTTCATATTAAGTTTTTATTCCATCTGCTAAAAATGTTCTTTATCAATTTTTTTTTTTTTTTTTTTTTAATCAGGATGTTAGCAAACTTTTTTGTTTGCTTATGACCGCCTCCGTGTGTGCTGATAAAATGAATACTTTTAAGCAAGAGAAATTCTCTAAAAGATGTATAATTTTTTTAATTTATGAAATTTTCCTCTTCTTAGAGAAAAAGAATTTTATGTGTGTGTATATTACCGCTTTGCAATCATATGTTTTAGTTTGTAGTTACTAAAACTTTTTTTTTACGTTACCAGAAATACTAACGTGTAATTTAAGAATTGGTTAAATCAGAATGCCTGAGTTCTTTTAAAGCTCTTTTTTCATTAATTTGTTTCTGGAAACAAAAAGTGACCTTAATGATGTTTTAGGGAGATAAAAGGAAGCGAAAAGATTTTTTTTAATAGGATAATTTTTAAATTAAAAATAAACACACACACACACATATATATATATATATATATATATATATATATATATATATATATATATATATATATATATATATATATATATATATATATATATATATATATATACATACACAGAGAGAGAGAAAATATTTGAAATATCAAAAATTAATGAAAGTAGCAGAGGAAAAAAATTATTAAAATTACTTTAAAAAAATATTCTTGTATTTATATAGCTGAAGCAAAATATATCAATACAATAGTAAGGAGCCCTAAATAAAATTGAATTTTTAAAAAAAAATTGAATTTAATTAAATTTAGTACTCAGCACATCATTGTATTGATATATTTTGCTTTGGCTGTATTGATACAATATTAGAAATTCCGGTGTTTTAATTAAATAAAATACTTTTTAAAAAAAAATTTAAGTGTATTTTATTTCAGTGATTTTTTTCTCTTTTCATTAATCGGAGATTTTCCATGTTTTCTCGATATCTTTAACGTATTTCATGAGTTCTATATACTTGCAGCTTATGCGCAGTAAATAAAACTTATGAATTTTCTTCGTTTTTCTCTTGTGTCTTTAAGAATCGTCGTTAAGAAATTTTTTTTTTTCTTCTAATATGATTTATATCAAATTAAGATCTGCATTAGCTTCGTTTTTTTATTAGCTTTGTCGTCGATAGCAATTATAATTTACTCTATAGATAATTTCATGCTTATGATAAGTTTTAATAAATATGAAGTAGCTACTTTAAAGTCGTAGCATTTCTTTCTAATCGTTTGAAACTCGACTCTTCCTATTCACGTTTTTTTAAAACAGAGTCCTGTTCTTGTGAATTTGAAATTTCTACTCATTTACATGTGTATTATTTATTTATTTATTTTTTTAATTTAAATTTTCCATATAATCTGGTTCTTTCTGAAATTGGGAATTAAAGACGACGCTGGCTTTTTTTTTTCAAAATAATTTAATGTAGGGTCCATCCTTAAAGGGAAAAATATTTTGTAGGATTCGATTTTATAAGATGAAATATTGTGCGATGAGATATTTTGTTCACGGACTCTAATTTCTCCTTGAATAAATTAAAAAAGCCTGTCATCGACAGGCTTAACAGTTGTCGTTGTTCCCGGTTTACTCAGTGGTGCACTCATTTAATTTAGTTTTAGAGACCACTGCCTTTACTAGCATTTAATTGCATTCGAATTACTATAGGCCCCTTATTTTTAAAGATAATAACCGAGGACGCGAAGTTTTCTCCACTTCTAAGATTCCTGGTGTTTATTGAAATCGTTTAGTGAAAGCGCGAATTCTTGCCACTCGAAGCCCTGTATACTCGGTTGATTGCCTCACATCCTGTACGTGTGATGTTATTTTTATTCATTGAAGAGCAAAAAACGCACAGGTAGATGTCATGTTCTTTAAGCCAGGAAGCAAAGACTTTCCTTTATTCATTCGTTACGCTTCGCCTCATTGTTTCCCACCCCTTCTCTTCGCCGCTCTGTCGCAAATTCCTTTCTGCCTTTCTTTTTAATTACACTAGTCTAGATTTTTCTCTTTACATTTGTTTTAATTTGAAAAAAAAATTTGTGATGTTATAGTATAATGCATGAACTATTGCAGTTTTTTCTTCGTTTGAACGCACGAGCGATTAATTGTAGTTAATTAGTGATAAATATCCGCTGCGTCTCGAAGCTGCGCGTTCGTTGATTCTTGAATCAATTTTCTTTTTCTCAGTATTAAAAAGTCGTCTGCGCCGCCGCTGTTTTGGATATTCTGCTTCATGGTGCATTTTAGTTTGTTGCGCAAAACCCATACGTCTCAAGACCACATCTGCCAATTTCTAATGAGTTTTTACGTTCTTAAAAAAAAAACGAAGAATTCAGCTTTTTTAAAAAAAAGTTTTGATATAAAAATTACATTCTTATCTACGGCAGCGCGATTTTCTCGACCCGCGTGATCCAACGTGTAAGCTAATTTAATTTCTACAGATTCGCTTTTATTCTCTTTGAATTATAATAAATTAGACATCGCGATTTGTGATTTATATTCACGTGATTCACGACTCGTTACTTCACATAATTTTTGAATCTTGTTTTTCTATTTATACTTACCTGAATTACTAATTACACGTGTCAATTTAATGTCGACTTTGATCTGCGAGTCCCCACATCAACCGCATTTCATTTACAAAAACAGCACTTATTTAGATTTTTTTTATTTATATAACCTTCGTTGAACAGCCGACCCAATTTTGAGTTCACGACTATCAATTGTTCAAGTTAGTAACCTTGTAATTTAGAACCTAATCCAGAAGACAAGGGAACTTCTAGATACTGGGAGACATTTGCCTTCGTGGAGTCTGATTTGCCTTCGGAACGTCAATTTGAAAGCCACTCTTGTGATTTCTGTTCACGTGACTGAAAAATTATACACCGGGATTCGTATTGACGCAATTTTAAAACTACACATCACAATTCATAATCTCGCAATTTATATGTAAAACATCGTAATTCCTATTCATGCGATTTCGAAATCAAACATAGCTTTTCTTATTCATGTGATGTGATGAATGAACAAGTAAGTTGTGTCCTACTTATTCACAACACATTTGTCAAATTAATTTATTTTTACAGGGATAATTAAAAAAATTATAATTTTGAAAAATATATTAAAAGCACTTACTATTGCGATAACTTTCGAGCCATTTGGAATTTCAAAAATAAGCGAGTGCTTTGTGTATAAACAGAAGCGGCCTCTTCAGCATGCTTGTCAGTCTTTGTTGCATTTCTGCAGGACGCATGGTGTATTTTGCTACATGTTTAACAATCAGAAATTGTCAAAGTAAATTCTGTTCATTTTTCTACACACTTTCATAATTTCAAGTTTCTAAGTGGACATGGAAATTTTCACCTAGTGGCCGATATACTCTAATAACTTAGTAGCCATTTTTTCCTCAAACCTGAGTAGGCGACGTATATCAATAGGTTCTTTTTCATTTAATAGAAACTCATTGCATATTCTTTTTTGCTTAGATTAAATTATGCTTTTAAAAAAATCATATGAGAATAATCTATGGCTAAAATAAAAAATTAATGCAATAAAAATAATATAAATATTTGAACATTTAGTTAAACGTATTGACATTAAAGAACTTAATTTCATTTTTTTTTGGGGGGGGGGGGGAAGAGGGGAAAAATACATTTAATGTATAAACATTACAGCTTGGAAATATGTAAATTGTAAAGAACCTTCTTTACACACAAATATTTCCGTCACAAATTATTGGATTCTGAAGGAGCGAAATTTTGAACGGAGAAATTTATACATTTTAATAAATTCTGTTTTCCAGTCTTCCTGCATAGATGTACTTTTATCATTAAACAATTTTCAAAAAGAAACAAACAAAGGGGAAAAGTAACCAGTTCCTTATTTAAGTTTCCTTTTTTTTTTTTTTTTTTTTTTTTTTTTTTTTTTCCCCAATGGCTCTTGTGATTTTTAACATAGGAAGAAAGAGACTGTCCAAAACTGTGTTAAGAATTGAAATCTCTATTAATATTTTTAAGAATGGGTTTATAATTTTCTAAAAGCAAACGTTTACCACAATAAATATAGTTATGTTTCTCCCACATACTTTTTTTCCTTCCAGAATATCAGATATTTTTTTCATAAAGCTATTTATTTATTTTTCATATAGCCTGTTAAATATTAATAACAATTTTTGTTGTACAAATTTTTCTGTTTTGTAGAATATTTTACCATAAAATCATTAAATATCAGATAAAATGATGTTCGTTTATTAAAAAGATATCTTGTAGGATTTGTAGATAAAGGCATACTTTTCTAGCTTAATTTGATTTAGCAGTATGTTTCCAATCTTTTGTTCTAAACATATTTATTTCGAATTTTTAAAAAGTACATTCTCTCTTGTATGTAGATCTGAAAATTAATGAATTGCTAATATTTAATATTGGTTAGTTTTATTTATCTACCAAATAAAATATAAAACCATATGTAATTGATTTAATTATACCCATAGCTAAAACATGGTCTAGAAAACACTATATTTTTAGTAAGACAATTCATCTATTTAGTCTGAGACAAAATCCATTTTTGCTAAGAGATCATGACAGAAAGTAGCAACAAATACAAACCCCAGGTTTTCCTTTAACTCTTACTTTTCTTTTACTGTAGTAATCTAATTTTTTGATAAAATTTAGATAAAAAGAATAATTTAAATAAATTTTACATTTATTATAAAATATTGAGTATACGGAATCTTTCATGCTTTCCTTTTATCTTCAAAACTTTAAATATATATATATATATTTCTTTCCTCAAACTAAGTTTTTAAATTTTCCTAAATGTAATTTTTTGTTATGTTTTTTATTTTTAAGAAATTGTTTATAGAAAAATATCTTTTGTGAATATTGTTCTTATACCGATCATCCCTCCGTATAAGCAAATCCCCTAATTAGGTACTTACATAATATTTGAAAAGCCCCTAATGGGCAATCTATACTTTGTCTATAGAAAAACTCCCCTTGCACAAAGTATAAGGCCATAAGTCTGCGCTTTTCAAAGGATAAAGCTGCTAATCTCTCAGATTAGCCACCCGTACTAAAACCTATCTTGACCCAACATCCCTACTTGACTTACAACATCCCTTGAAAAGGTAACATTTATTTATAGACTTGATGTAAGTTTTTTTTTTTTTTTTTTTGCATTGTTTTAGAAAAAATTTACCTTTCTTGGCATCTTTATAATATAGCCTCGCGTTTGACTTTATTTTAAAAGTAGTAGTGATTCTTAACATTTGTATGAAAATTTTTAAAAATGAAAAATGTTTGAGAAAAAACTCTTCCATTTTAAACTGTTAGGTATGTGATGTGTTATTGCTATACAGTCGAACCTGCCTATCTCGAATCTCGCGGGAAAGGGAAAAAAATTTTAGATAGAGAGGTTTCGAGATATACAGGTAAGTTTAAAAAATTAAATTCGAGCAGCAATGTTTAATTAAAAGAAACTTTAAAACATTTATGTTGTGAAGAATTTAATTATGATTACATATTAATTACATCTAATAAAAGTTTTTAACAGTCATACGCACCTCATAGGTAGTCTTTTAATGATTTCTGACGTCGGATTTTCTTTGATTCGATAATTTTTCGAATGTTAGAGAGAGCAGCGAACCCCTCGTGTCCAACGTTTTCTTGACATTCAAGAAAGTTTGTTAAACGTTCCACAGCTTTTTCAGCTTCCTTTACTGTCACTTTCGGTGCTTCTATATGCTCTTCGTCTACTTCATTTTCGTCTTCGGAAATACATCTGACATTATCGACGATTTCCGAATCTGTCAAAGCTCCACATGTGGCCAAGGCGTCATCCACTTGCAAAAATTCTTCAAAGGAAATGTTCACATTTAATCCAGATTTTATTGCATTCCAATCTTGTGAATTTATTTCGATCATTTCTTCATCAGTGATACAAGATTCTTCAGCTTCCTTTTCGGAAATTTCAGTCTCTTCTTCAATAATCCCCATCTCTTCTTCACACTCATTCTTAAACCAGCTTTTTTAAAACCATTTTGAATGGTCTTCTCTGTTACATTTCTCCATGCGTGGTCTGTCATTCTGATAGAATCCAGTACATTTATCTTGAGAAGGGTACTTCCTTCATCAATTGCATCAACAAGTTTGGGGATCTACTGTTTTCTGTAGTTAACTTTAAAACTTCTGATTACTCCCTGATCCATAGGTTGAAGCTTTGAGGTGGTGTTTGCGGAAAAATACTTAACACAAACATTTTTCAGTTCAGGCAGATTGTTATGCGCACTACAGTTTTCTATAAAAAGAATAATTTTTCTTTTTTTTAATCGCATGGATTTCTCTAAGGACTTTAACCAATTTCCAAAGATTTCACTCGTCATCCAAGATTTTTTATTTGCTTTGTATGGAAAAGGGAAGGATTTTACTTTCGAGAAGGGGTTGGAGAGTGTGACGATAGTAACCGGAAATTCCAAGAAACGACCCCCCAAACTGCTCATTCTTACTTCCCATGGGGCTAGGGAATTTTTCGGTTCTTCTAATGTAGCTTGTTTGAACAAGTTCTGCTGTCCAGGCATCGGTTACGATGATGTACTTTCTCCTTCAAAATTCGAGAAACACAGGTTTTGAAAGAAACTCTTTCGAGATAAACTTGGAAAAATACATTAAAATTAAATCGTTAATGTCGGGAAACTAAGAAATTTCGAGAAATACAGGTTTTCGAGATAAGCAGGTTCGAGATAAACAGGTTCAACTGTATATTGTTAACAGTTAAGTTTTATTAGTTGCTTCATATTATATCAGATTCTGTATTCAGTATGTTTGGGGGGGGGGTTCAATTTCAGTTAAATATTTTTCAAATACAGGTAATCCTTTATTTCATTACAATTAACGTATTAAAATGTTCTCATATAAAATTTATTACTTTATATTTTATGAATAGAATTATCTTTTTTTCTGAAAAATATCATGGGAAGAAAAATAATGAATGATTAGCAATGAATAAAAAGTTCATATGCGGAGCTTCTTAGTTGTCTAGTTATTTTCAAGGTTGCTAGAATTTCTAGAAATTTTTTGAAAAAAATATGAAGTTTTAAAAATGTTTCCTCAAAGATTAATAAAGTCAAAGAGTTTGATGTGGCTAATCTAAGGATAGTCCTTATTGTTAATGATTTTCAGGGCCATATTTTCTTTTATGTTATTTTTGTGTGGTACGCTATATTTTTGTCCTCACCACTGTTAATACCAATATACACTCGACTATAGTGAACTGGAATATTCTTAAAATACACCTGGTTAAGTTGAGAAATTTTATTCTCCTGTTTAAGTTACAACTATTGCTGTATCTAACCTGATAACTGTGGAATTTCTGTAGTTTAAGAAAATATTTTTTCTTTGAAAAAAATATTTTTAATTAAATTAAATAGAAATTTGCCCATCACTGTGTATAAATTTAAAACAAAATGAGTATCTGTTGTTTTTAAGTTCTGATAATTTTATAAAATTCTTTCGTTTTAAAAATTTCTGCTTTTGCTTCTCTTTTCCTATGAGGAAGAATATATCACAATAATCTTATTGTTGGTGGGCATGCTAAAAGTCAAAATTTACTTTCTTCAAAATGTAAGAATTAATTAAATTAATATAAGTCTTGTCTTTGCTATTTATTTACAATGTAAATATATGTATGCATATATTTTATTTTTTATAGGAGATGTCCATATAATCTAGCTGTGTCAATAGCTAAAGAAACAGCTGAACAGATAGAGAGTAGCATTTCTGAGCAACAATTAAAAGAAAATCCAACGTCTGATGGAAAATGTAAGGAATTCAATTATGGATTGCAATTCTTTCGTTTCTCATGACTAAATTTTTAAGTGATTAAAGTAAAATTTCTCTTACTTATAATGTTTTATTAATTAATCTGGGTACGTCAGACATCACTTAATCAAAAAACCTTAAAATATTTCATTTACTTTTATTTTTCTCGATAAAATATTAATTTTTACTTTCATTCATGAACATTTAGGCCATTTATTTTAAAATAAATTAACTTGTGTTATGTGAAGAGATAATAAATAAATTTTTTTTTCCTATAAAAATATTTTTTTAATAAGAATGAAATACTTTTTTGAAAAGTATCTATTTAGTATTCTTCAGTTTTGAAGGAATTTTTATGTTTAAAGGAATTTAATTTTATGCAAATATATTACTTAACTGATAAAAAAAAAATGTGGCTAAAACGCATATTATATTAAAATAATCATAATTATTATCAACATGTTTAAATACTTGGGCATGCAGCCCGTTATTGTTTTACCTATTGTACAACTTTGAAAAAGATTATGCACCCTTATGAAGGATTAAGTTTTGATAAAAGAAAGTTCAATGTTGCCATTAATGAACTCTAAATTTTGTTATACTCTAACTGAGTGATTTTACAATCTGGACTGTGTAGATCTCAACTTTAGTGTGTTGAGCACAATATTTCTGTTTATTCCAAACGGCGTGCTCTCCAAAGGATCGTATGTCGACAAAGCTATTTTATAATTACCCTGTGTTTGTGTGCACGTGCCGATATTAAAAATATATATATATTTCATTAGCATCTAATACCTAACAACGTTTCCATGTATGAATTGTTTGGAATCTGATCTTATGTAATGTGTGTCAAATTTAAATACTTTACTAACACAAATTTTTATTTTATAATGCAAGAAATGTGGCTGATTTATTTTTTATCCTTTTTATTTATTTTTAGATAATTGTCAATGGAAGAAGATAGAATAATTATGCAATTTCATTCCCTTAGTAGATTGGATGGGTAATTGAGAGAAAATATTAAGTGTAGTATAAAAATAAATCAGATATTCAAAGATATGGGCATAATAGAATACTAGATCTCTTTTGCAATTACAGATAATGAGATATATATGGGTCGTTTAAATTATTATTATTAGAAACTAAAAAAAATACCTAATTAATAAAATCTTGTGTAACTCCATGACAGCATGGATGAAATCTTGCACATTTTTTAATTTAAATATAGTTATGTGAATAAACAATGAGTCAAAATTACTTTAATAGAAATATGGTAAAACTAAAAAGATGCAAGAAAAATAATATCTTGTATTGATTTTATAGTAGTGAACTGGTAAAGAAAAAATAGCTGATTTTTTGCAACTAATGTCAAAATAGTTTGTTTTGTTTTGTTTTTTCACTTAAAAAAAGATAATCTGATATATGCTTAAGAGCTTTGTGGATCAAACATTAAATGTTGTAAATATTAAGGTTGGTTTAGGAAATAACTTTGAAATTCAATGTATAATAATAATGAATGTCTTTTTGTTGTTTCATAGAATTGGAATAATTTAATTTTGTGCTTTTAATTTCTTTTCTAGTGCTGAATTCTCTCACTCTATATAATGATGCAGTAAAGAAGTTGGCATTGATATGCAAATCCTATTTAGAGAAAATGAATGAAATAGAAATTCAACAGCCCCCATTAGCATATACTGCGTCTGTGTTCGCTGTAAAAAATAAGCGGCGCAAAATGGAAGATCGACATGTAATTCATCACGATTTAAATTTGCTGTTGGACCTAAAGGTGACTTATTAAATATTTTTATTTTCTAAGTGTATTTATTTTTTCAGAACTCTAAAAATTAAATGCATATGTATGTTGACAATTTTTTATTGTAAAAATTGTTAGGAAGCAATTTTTAAATGAGTTGGAGAAAAGTTTTAGACTACGAAATATTAGTCTTCCAAAATTAAGAGTGAAAATTAGATGAAGCTAAGTTAGAATGGATTTTTTTGTCCCTTTTTCTAAGTCTGAGTTTTTAAGCTTTAAAATTTTTTCTCTGAGCATGTTGACAAACAGTAACTACTCTTTTGAAAAGTTTTTTCTTGGAACTCTCTTCAGATTGAGAATTGAATGAAATAAAAGAAAATTTTGAATTTCTGAATAGATTAAAAGACTGGTCAAGTGGGGAATCATTCACTAATTGATTAAGTTTTTTATTTATATAGTAGCATGATCGTATGTAATAAAAATTTCATACCACTAACATTCCAAGATAAGTGGAATATTTTTCAAATGCTATACTGTTTAACCTGTGAATAGTTATACGAATCTATCAGTGATATAACATAAAATTTCTTATTAAAAATTTATAACATGTTTTTATTTATCTTGAACGTCACTCTGATATTTGAGACGTAACTCTTAGTTTAAAGCTAATACAAGATTCAAAGTACTCTTCTTGTTTTCAGGATTGTCCACCTCATAGTTATTATGCTGTTTTTGATGGACATTCTGGTGTAGATGCTGCTAGTTATGCTTCAGCCCATCTGCATGTCAACATAGCAAATCATCCTGATTTTCTGACAGATACTCCAACAGCAATCACAGAAGCATATAAAATTACAGATCAAAATTTTAGCAATAAATGTTTTCAAGAGGTAAGACATCTTATTATTATTATATGTTGTTTTATCAGTCTTATTGCTCAGATGGCAAACTATTTAACACCCTTTTCAAAGTAATGGTAAAATTTTGTACAACCTTGCACTTTGGGTTTTAGAGAGAGCAGGGAGAAAAAGGGGGTGGCAAGTTTACATACTTCGCTGACCAGCCTGTGTAGAGGTCAGGGAACTGGCCTTGCATCAGAAATGCTCTGGGTTCAAATCCTGGACAAGGCAAGGATGTTCTTTCATTCTCGGTACTATCTGTCCTTACTGTGGGAGCAACGTTGGCCCACCTAATATGGTGTCCCTGAAAGAGTGGCTAACAAAGCTGCCCCATGATTTTGATCATTCTCCAGGTGGGCATTGAAAAAAAAAATTTATATACTTCTAATCATTATCCTTTATGAAGACCTGAGGTATTGTTTCCTATGTAGTTCTCTATGTAGCTAAGTAATATCGAATGTGTCCAATCCTGAGATAAAACAATGAAACCTCTTAGGAACTGCTAATCTCCATTGTTTTTCGTTTCATTTATTGCAAGTCTTTTTATTTTAAATTTTAAAAAAAGAAAGAAATTAATCTATTACTTATTTTGTTGATTTTATTTCCAGGTTATGATGCATTAAGTTTTCATATAATTTATTTTTATATATATTTATTCTTTAGCAGATTATGTACGATTTAGTTTTGTAGTAATTCATTGTTCCAGAAAATTAACCATCATTAAGTTGTTGTTTTTTTTAACACTTTTGTTATGAGCTCTGTATTTAACCGGAATCCTTGTGCGTATGAGCATCACATTTAGCTCACTGTTACCATTTGATTACTGGCCTAATATACTGGAACCTGTCACTGGCCAGTATTCTGTTGAACTGAATTGAATTAGTACAATTAAAAGTATATTTTGAATGCCCTTGCCCTTATATATTGTAAGTCCAAAAGATATTTTCCTTCAGTTTATAAATCTAAGAAAAAATCAATATAAGAAGTTTAGCTTGCAATGTAAACGACAGAAGATAAAAATTAGGGTGACCCGGGGTTATTCACAATCACTCTGTTTCTGGGGTAAATAATGATCACCTAAGTTTTATTCCAAAAAAAAATTTTTTTTTTTAAATTTGAGACATGGACAAGAATGCTTGTACGCTTTACTAAAGTATAACTACAGTTACTTAATAATAGTTTTTTGTTTAATCTAACAAAATAAGTATCTTTTAAATTGCTTTCCATATTTTCCATTTGAAGGATGGGTTTCAAAATGTGCACATTTCTGCAAACATCCCCCTCCTTCTCTTATTAATAAATATTTTGAGTTACTTTCTTTTTCTTTGATATAAAAATAGTGTAAGCTTTTGTTTAATTGTTTCACATCTACTGTAAACATTATAATTGACTATAGGAAACTATATCAAATGTTGGGTAATTATTGATTACTGGGGTAATTCCTGATCATTGTCATTTCTTCTTATAAATAGTATAAAAAATAGCTAATTGTCTTGTCTTAAATAACAGTTCATATTTATTAAGTGGAACAACTATGAGATATATTTTAACTGTAGTCATAAAAAATTTGTTTTTAACTGTATACAAGACAAATGTGTTCTGATTTGCTACATTTTTAGTTTGTCTTACCTTGCCTCTATCTTAATTTTATGTGTGTACATTGTTAGAATAGTTTTTAAGTTTATAAATTAGCCTACTATAAATATGGTGAGAAATTATAAGCCTAAAAATGGTGCTAAGCTTCTAGAAACAAAATTAACGAATTTCTTTTAATGATTGAAAATGAAAATTTCAGTGTGAGAGCTACTGCCAGAGCTGTTGGCATACCTTACTTAACTTTACACTCTCACTTAATGAAGTTAAAAAATCCAGCAAAAGTAACCCATGTGGGAACTCTTTCTTATATTCCAGCAGAACATGAGAATGAGTTGGCTGCTTTCCTAAACTGTATGGCACGATGCAAAGATTTTTGGAAAATTTAAAGTGTGAATAAATCATTTTATTAGCTGCTCAAACATATCTTTTTGGTTTATTTGTTTGATCTCGATGTCTTATTTGTTAATTACCATTGTATAATTATTTTTAAACAGCTCCTTTACTATAAAAACTGGTGATCAAGAATTACCCCAGAAATGATCAAGAGAAGGGGTAATTCCTGATCACTAAAAATTTAAAATCTTTTAAATTATAATTAGATTTTCAAACAAAAGAAGGTAGCATAGGACTCATCTCATATAGCCTCAAACTTCCCGTAAATATTAAAATTCTATCTTGAATAGTTTTTCTCCAAATTAGATATTTGCATTTTTTGATCAGGAATTACCCCAGGTCACCCTATGATTGTAAAATTTGTAATATCTGTTTGTGTGTCATACCTTGTTTTAATATTTATAATACATATTTTAATATTACATACATACATATATTTATCATACATAATTAAATTACTAGGGTTTTTTAACTATCCTAAATTGCATCTTTATTTATACTTGGACAATCTCCATATATATTTTTATGTAATATTTAAATAAGAAATTACGAACATCGGCTTATGGACATGTAGTGTGCAAACTTTGCTGCTTGGTGCACCGTTCAGTAGCGTCTCACTGCCATAATTAAAGGGTTAAAACTTATTTCAGTTGATCTTTATGTTGAGGAATCTGTTTCCCAAGTCAAGAAAATTCAAATTCTTTGGATCTTGCCTGAGGGGAAATTTTTCTTTAAAAATGTTTACTTTTGACCATATTTTACTTCAAGTCATGAATTTTTTTAAAAATCACGTTGTGTGAAATTGATACATGTAGTACTAAACAAAATTTTAGAATCAGTGTATATTACCAAAAATGTTCTAGTTTTGCACTAATTTTTGTGTGAAATGTCCCGATATTTATTTTTATCACTACGAAACCAGATTTTTTTTTTAAATGAACCTATTTATGCATTTGGCATTGCTATTTAAACAAATGAAGTATTGTTTCCTATGTAGATTCTTATACTACATTTATGAAACTAAATAAGAATGAGCGGAATAAATAATTCAGAAGCTACAATAATGTGTAAAAACTACTTTTGACTTTATACCACTGTAAAAAGATACATGAGGACTGAAAAAGGTTTGTCAAATTTACACCATTCCTGATGTTAAGAACCCCACCTTGTAAGGATAGGCTAAAAAGCTACATGACACAAAGAACCCAGCACCCCACATCTGAATTCCAGCCCAACTGGAAGTTTTCCTTGCCCGGCCAGCTAAAAAATCAGGTTTCATTCCTCTTCGTCGCGCACCTGTGTCGGCCCTCGCGTAACCAGGGAGTAAGTATTTATGCTCTAGATTGATAGTCCAAACTGACTGATAGTTTAGAAATTACCAGGGATTGATTTATTAACAATTTTGTACTAGTACCTTCTTATGTCTAATTGTATCCGAATCACTAGTCTCATGAGATTCAGTGCAAAAGAAGGCAAACAATGGAAACAAAATCTCATATGATTAAATAACATCACAGGTTAGTTTCTCTTTTCTTCTCAACATTTTACCATTTACTATGAATGAGGAAAATACAATACTTAGCACTTTGCTTCAACTTTTTTATTTATTTCAAATTTACATTTAATTATACCAATAATTTCTAAGACAGTAAATTATTTGAATGTTTTTTTTTTTTTTTTTTTTTTTTTTTTTTTTTTTTTTTTTGTTAAAAATTAGTTGCAACATTTTTTCAAACATAGTTGCTGTGTGCTGTGATAACTCTTTTTACTACAAAATATTTTTTTGTTTTATTCTACTTGTACCTAAATTATTTTTTAGAATTTAAAAAGTGGGACAACTGCTGTGTGTGCCTTATTTAGAGAAAGAACATTTTACTTATCCTGGGTAGGTGATTCTCAAGCTGTTTTGGTAAAAGAAGGAATACCTGCTATTGTGACTAGTCCACATAAACCTGACAGAGAAGTAAGTGTAATTTTTTTCATCAGTCTTGATTATTATTTTTTTTTTTAAAAATTGAAAATAAGTTATAGTGTCTATTAATAGGATGAAAGAAAAAGAGTTGAAGATCTTGGTGGAAGCATACAATTCATTGGAACTTACAGAGTGAATGGAATGCTTGCAGTCACCAGAGCTATCGGTAAATTATATTTTGCTTATAAGCTCAGTGTTAAATTGCAAATGAAATGAGGTGTTAGTCAAACTGGAAAAGCACAAATTGAAAATAAATTTTGCAAAGTTACTTTGAATCTTGTGAAATATATAATATCTATGCATTGTTTGTTTTTGTAGGGCTATATTTATAACAGTCTCTTTTTTTTTTTTCCTTTTTTTTTTTAAATAGTTATAGTTGATTCAGTTTTCAGTTAATAAAATCCCATTCCTTGTTGAGCTAATTCCATGTGCTAGAGGATTAGTTGATAAGTGCGTGATATCAAAAGTTTGCAATGGTGAGTCCAGCAGAAAAAAACCAAACTAGAAAACTACTTAAAATAGCTAGTAACTGTTTGTAATATAAATCTGCATCTATTTCAATTAAATTATAAATTTAGCCAATTGTCATAGTAATATGCCAGAGTAGCTCGTAAGTTTTTACAAAAGATTGATACATGGATTGCTTAATGCAAGGACAAGTCATAACTGTGCGTAATTTTCTCATATTCAAACTTCTCAGATTATGTGACTTTTTATTAAAATTTAAGTCTCAAAAGCAACACAATAAATTAAAATAATTTTTCAATTCAAACTATATGAAAATTCTCTACCATATCCAAGTTTTAAAAAATTCAATTTTAATCTAAATGTTAATTTTTTTTAAATTTACGTTTTTTTGGAAAAAATAAAACCTTGAAAATAGATTATATGAAAAACGACAGTTTGTCATCCATGGTTAAACTAATTTTAACTTATAATTTAAGAAATATAATCGCAAGTTTAAAGACAAAGTTTTATTCATTCTAATCATCTTAGCCTTATAGTTTATTAGTTACAAATTATTTTGTTGTGTAATTTTTTTATTTTTAATTTGATTTTAAACGTTGGACTTTATTTTTAGGTGATGCTGATCATAAACCTTTCATTAGCAGTGAGCCAGAAATAACAGTTGTAAACCTAGAGGGCAATGAGGATTTCTTAATTTTAGCGTGTGATGGCGTGTGGGATGTTATGTCACCAGAAGATGTGGTTGCTGCTTTGTATTATAATTTATTGGAGAATGGGCAAGATGATCCTTTTGACACAATGGCTGCAAAACTGGTACATCAATCAAAACTTCAAGGTTCTGAAGATAACATAACTGCTGTTGTTATCTTTCTTAGAGATATCCAGCTTATAAAAGAGGCTGCCCAGATGCATATTCCTAATTTATCCAAAGCAAACTTTCAGATGAATTTTTTTGAAAATGGTGAGGAAAAATCATTGATTGATAAGGTAACAAGTACACCTATATGTAAGCCAAATGTACTGGAGTTTAATTATTCATCAATAAAGAAATTGAAAAACACGGCTAATGTTTTGAGTGCTGCTGGTTTGGGAGATTCATTTACAGATTATGTAGAAACTTATCATGCTTCTAACTTTGAGAAGCTTTCTGAACAGCCTGTACATACTGTTGTGGCACCTGAAGCAACTGCTCTCAGTGAACTTCCAACGCCTCCGATCGATGATGTGATGGCTTCTCAGCAGTTTGAGAATATTTGTTCAGCCAATTTAGCTCAAAAATTTGAACTTGTTTCTCCTAGCACTAATTCTCCATTAAATGAGGATTTTATAAGTGACTTAAAGGATAGAAAAACAGCGGACATTATTTCTGAAAATGATAAAAACATTCTATTAAACGAAGAATTGTCGCCTGAGGAAGCTGTTGATATTGCATCCACTGTAGTATCCAATGCCATTGAAAACGCTGTGAAGTGTATTTCTGAAAAAGAATCTAATGAAACCAAAGTTCCCATGAGCCCCCTAAAATTGAATCCATACGCAGAACCTTTTGTTATGAAATCTTTTATTCCGTCTGAAACTGTTGAATGTAACTTGGTCAATTTTTGTCCTTCTGCGTCTGATTTAACCTCTGTTATGGGAAATACAGGCTTAACTTTTAATAAAGAGAAAGAGCTTATAATTTCAGAAACTATTTCTACTGAAACTAAGGATAACATAGAACCCATTACATGCAGCTCATCTACAATTGAAAAGGCTCAAGTATCTGTTAATGAGCTTAATTTAGCATCAACTGATTTAGACGGAGCTACAAAACTACCAGTACCTGCTAAATCTGAGAAGCGTAGTGAAAACTTATCTTTAATAGCTGATATGGATATCTCGCTTGTAAATAATTCTGCATTTGTTGAATTGGACACACCAGAGAATAAAAATTTATTAATTAAAAAGGATCTACGAATGAATAGATCTTCAGAACAAATAATTGATAACTTTGTAAACACTGAATTGAAAGATAATATTTCAGCACAAAATTTAATTGATGTTTTGAAAACTGAAGAAAATAAAACAGAGGAAAGTATTATTGAAGTATTTTCTCACGATAGTGTTATTGAAGTTTCAGATGAAAAGTCTCCCTTAGGAGAGTTCCTAGAAATAGAAAAAGCTAATTCAAATGAAAATAACAAAGATTTTCTTAAACATGGTGATGAAGATGTTTGTAACTCTGAAATTTCTTTAATTCAAAACACTCAAAATATTGAATTAATTGATATCTCCTCAGATATAGTTAACAATGATCTTCTAGATTTAAAGACTGGTTGCATAGAAACTGATATTCCTGTTGAAAGCAATAGCATTGTAAGTGAATTGTGTGTTACAGAGAGTTCTCCAGTTACAGATTCCTCAAGTGTTTCAATTCATGATGACCAGGATGGTAGGGAGCCACCAAAATCTGACATAAAAGAAGAAACTGGGGTACAATTACCTGATGATAAGAAACCAGAAGTTGCTTTAATTTTGGGAGGAGTATCATTGCCTCTTGTCGATGATACAGCAGCAGCTGTGTTACCTACAGATCACTCAGAAGAATGTCATGTTGAAACAGTTGCTGTTGATTTGCAGTCTGTGCCAGTTGGTGTTCCAGAAGCAGAAGGTGTCACTGAAGATGTTGATTCTGATTCTGAAAAGGATGGTGGTTGGAGTTATATGAAAGGCAATGTGGCTGGTGAGAAAAATAAATCTTCTGAGAAATCCACTCAGCAAGAAGCCCTTAAGTTAAAAAGAGATGCACAAAAATCTACTGAGATCAAAAGCAAAGTTAAAAGCACAGTTAGTGTGGAAAAAAATAAAAAATTACTTGCAGAAAAGAAGCCTTTAGAAGTTAGAAGCAAATTGTCTAAGCCGACGTCAACAATCGCAAGTAAGACAACCGACAAACCAAAAGTTCCAATTACTGGAACAACATCTACAACAGCTAAAAAACTAATTCCAGCGGCTAAAAATACAATTCCCTCTAGTAAAATGTCTAGACCCACTACTGTTCCTCGAAATGCTCTGACTCAAAACAAATCTGGAGTTACATCATCTGTAAGCCGAATACAAACTGCTACGAAGCCTGCTTCAGCCATTAATACCAAAGTGAAACCTAATAATGGAGTTAGTACTACTTCTACTCATACTACAAGTTCTTTAATTAGAAAGCAGCCTTCTACTCAAAGTAACAAAACTAGTACATTGTCATCTGCTCGCACTACTTTGAATCGTCCAGCAACTGCAACAGTTCCTAATAGAGCTTTATCAGCTACAAAGTCAACTACTTTACCAAAATCATCATTTGAATCCAAACCAAAGCAAACTTCCACAACTTTGAGACAAACTGTTTCATCCACTTTGAAAAAGCCTGAAATTAAGGAAACCAAAGAGTTGTCTAACAAGCAATTAAGTGAGAAAAAAAGCCCTCTTCCAAAGATCCCAAGCAAAGGAATTACTTCAAATGTCAATAGTACTCTTAAATCTTCTGCTTCTGGGATTAGCAAAACTGCATCAAAACCTAATGTTCCTTCAAAAAGAGAGTTGATTAAAAATGTGCCAAAGACTCAAATATCTCGTCTTGCTTCTAGAAACAATAGTCAAGTTAAGTCTACCAGAGATTCAACCAAACCAATAACCACAGATTCTACTAAACCTACAACCAAGCATTTGCCATCATTTTCCAAAAAAGCAATACAGAAAACCAACCAAATAGTTGAAGCCGATGATAAAAATACAAATGAATCGACACCTTCCGAAGAGGAAAAGCTTTTGCGGGAAGTTAATGATGTGGAAATTTCTACTAAAGAATTGGCTGATTGTGCTACTACTGATGCTGTTCTTGAAAAGTCTCCTTTGGAAAATGGATGTAACTCTGAAAATGAAGAAAGGGTAGTAAAAGATGAACCAACACCCAACCCTGTTGAAAGTTTACTGTAATGGAATATGAAATTTTAAAATTTCTAGTCTCTTAAGCGATCTCTGTTAACTTTGATTATGAGTTTTTCTGCGAAGTGTGATTTGAAATTTATAATTGAATTTTAAGATTCTGTTTGTAATTCGAATATTTTCTATATATTTTTTTTAATTAAAAATATAGATACCCTGTCAAATCTATTTCTCTAATTGATTTAATCTAAACTGTGTAATGGTTGTTTTTACATGTTCATCACTGTATATTTGTAATTAATATTGAGTGAATTTTTTCTTTTATTTCATAGAGTTATGCATTTTAGAAAACTTCTTACGAACTTTTTTAATAGTTTTATTGACACTGTCATAGCTTTATACAAATTATTTCTAATATGTGATACAACTATTAGTTTTTAATTGTTAATTCTAAATTGCAAATAATGCTTGTGTGTAAAAAGAAATTTAAAACTGAAAAGCTTAATTGCATTGATTTAAAATCTCTTGAAAGAGTGGCAGCTAAACTGATGTGGTCAAGTCCAACCACCTTAACCAGGGTTGGTTGTATTGTACTCAAATGGGTCACAACTTCCTCCTTTCTCCCAGAATTTTCACCAAAACTCTATAAGAAAATTAATTTAAAAAATATTTACGTAAATGTAGTTAGATTTTTTTTTTTATCAATAGTAAGAACTTCTAAAAATTTATTGAATTTTTTTTCTGCTCCTCATTAATAGTGTCTTTGTTATTGTGTAGAAAAAGTTATTTTCTTTTTGAAATATTAGATTATAATTAGGAATGAATACAAAATATTACTGCAGGGCTGGTTGTGCTCCGTATTTTTCGCTAACAGTTGTCCGGAAGATCCAGACTTTTCAAAAAATCATTGATCACAGAAGTTTCCGGAAATCAAATTTTCAAAGGTTGAACTTAAAAACACAGTTTATTTTTTTTGTTTGTAAGGGAGAGTCAGATACTTTATAAGCTTATATTCAGGATTATTTATGAGCTGGTTTGTTATCAGTAAATAGTTATTATAATCATAAACTCAAGAAAGAAGGACATGTTTGTAAATTTTAATTACTTCTCCAGGTCACCATAGGTATGTGTAAATGGTATAGGTATGTGTAAAATTTTAAATATATTTTAAGCAAACTAAGAAATATTGAGAAAAAGGAAAAACCTTGTTTAAATTTTTCAATTAAAACTGTTTTTTTTTTAAAACATAAGAAATTTTCCGGAATTTTGACTTGGGCTCACAATCACCCCTGTTACTGTAAAAGTAGGTTATCAATTCTTTCAATTAGATATCTATTAAACTGAAAGATATCTATCTAAATTTAGCTCCTAATTTGACTACTGACTATATTTCTTCTAAATTTTTATTTTCTGGAAATTTTTGGAGAGAAAGGACCAAAGTCTTTGCCAAACTTGATCTTGGCATATTTTGAGTTTTTTTTTAACCTATAATCTTCAACTAAAGATTGTCTCCTATGGATTTTTTTATCATTACAAATGAAATAAAATACTTCAAATTTAAAAATGAAACTAAATTGTTGTAATCGAAGCAAAATGTTTATCTTTAGACATTGGCAGTTATGTTCAGTTGTATATTAGCTGAAAATTTGCATTTAGAAATATTGAAGTGCCTTTAACTTGTTGTAAAATTTGTACATTAATTTTTCCCCCCAGCTGAAAATTGTTTAAAGTTTTATCCATCCATGTTATATAGAAATTGCTATTGTTGGAAATTTAGGTGTAAATGTAAATACTAAGTTACTGTTGCTTAATTGTATCTGCCTAATGCCTATTAATTTGAACACTACTTGTTCTTGCTTTGTATTTCTAGTTTTGCATTTGATTGGGAATTGTGATTCTTTTTATTATTCATTATTACACAACTTGATATGAATTTGTTTTTATCATTTATGTGTGTTTTTAAAGATAAAAAGTTTGTCTATTTGGGCTCCATTCAAAATCATTGTCTAAGTATTTTTTTTTTTTTTTTTTTTTAATGTTTTTTGAAGATCTGTCCTTGGCTTATACATGTACTTTATTTTGATTTTATTAAATCTGTTTTGAATTAAAATTTGTTTAAATTGTCTTATTAAACGGTTACAAAATTAAATAACTAGAACACTCTTTTATAAATTATTCGAAGTTCTGAAGGCATTTTACTCTAAAAATCAAATAGGGTGATGGTTATCATGAGAGATTGTAGAGAAATTATGAACTATTTTATTTTTAGCTAAATTTTAAAAATAAATTGTCAATAACTTATAATTATCCATTTCTAAATATTTCACTTCATTTTTAACAATCTTTTATTTACTTTTAAAAAAATCTTTAATTTTTACAATTATTTTAAGACTGAGGATATAAATTATTTTTGATTAAAATGTTGTTCTTTTACTACCAATTATGATTTTAAAAATAATGAATATGCATAATAAATAATGAAAATGCATAACTACTGTAAGGACAGAGAGGTGTTTTAATTTTCCAATTCTTTATACCTGTATTAAAAACAGTTCCCAAATATCTAACCATTCTACAGAATATATTTCTTTCTAATGGTATTTTTAGTAATTTTATTACTATTATTATGAAAACTTGTCCAGTAAAATATTTTATGTAATTTTTAAAATTTTCTCTTATGTTCTTGATGAAGGATAATACATTCTACTTGATGTATACACAATAGTAACTGAATATAAATTTAATTTTATCTTAAACGATCTTTACAATCTAGTTTTCTTTTTAGTGTTTCAATCATTTTAGAGATATAAATAAACATTTCAAATTTGTGCTATCTCTTATATGTATTTATTTGGCTAAGCAAAGAAAAATCTTTTTATTTTTGTTCTATAAAATTAAATGTCTGTACAAATATAGATCGAAATTAAATTTTACTGAATTTTACAAGTTAAAATGTTTTATATTGGATTAGAACTAGTACATTTATATACAGCATTTGTATCAAAATATTTATTGCTAGTTATTGCAATTTTTGTACTGGTGATGTGTCCCTGCATTGCCATTTTGCATTTGTATTCCAGAATAAATTGGGGCATTTTTAGTATTTTTGTACTTTTCTTTATCTGATATCTTCCATCAGACAATTAACTCAGTTTGGTACAACTTGTTTTACCTCAGTTTGATACAAATTTTAGGCATTAAAATTGTTTTAACCTGATATCACTAAAGATTAGGAATTTATCAGCTCAAACTTCATTAAGAGAAAATCTTATTAAATTATTCACCAACCACTTTGTTAAACTTTTTATTGTTCTCCAGAAAGTTTTTAATTCTGAACAAGTATCGCGGTTATATGTTGAACAATTATTAATTAATATAATCAGGCATCCCTCCCTCTCAATTATTACAAACTTTAAATGTAGAACATCATTGCATTTCTCTACAGCCAGGTTTGTCTTACGCAGAAAAGAAATATTGATTTCTAGTTACAATATTTGGCACAAGTTCTAGATGTTGTGCAGTGCCCAAAATAAAAAACGGACCACCCTTAATAGTTTGATATAAAGATGGGATCTTTACGTTCTGGGACTCCATCGTAATGACCTTAGATATGCTAACTAACTAATTAGTTCGGGTGACATTTTAAGTTATCAAATCAGGCACAAAAATGTACTTTTTCTGAATTCATTTTATTCCCAGTGACACGCTAAAAGAAAATTATAGTTTTAGAGCGGCTGGCTGCATCAATTGCTTGAAGTGTGGTCTTAAAATTAGATAATAATACAACTTTTGAAAAGAAGTCTAGACGTGGCCGAGGATGTAACAGGGCCTGGTAAATGGTCGTACTCTCACCATCGAAAGCTGATTCATATGTTCCGATGAGAATATAACGCTGAAAAATTTTTCCTAAATTTATTTCTAAGATACAAGGACATCACCTGAAGTTCCGTTCTATCACGATGAATGGGTAAAGGGCCACAATGGCCCAAGACACCCAGGCCAAACCTTTATGACTGGCTGAGGGGAAAAAAAGTAAACATTAGCACCAGGTTGTAATGTTGATCTACATCCTCGTGGTACGCCCTGGGCAACGTTTATACGGCAAAATGATCTATAATTCTGGCACGAGTAAATCCGGACTTTTTCTGAATAAATACCATTTTATTCGATTGATTTAGATTCGTGACTCCCAAAGTGTAGGGGACAGCCTCAATTTGGGAAATAAGATCACTATAGTTCGGTGAGGAGGAGAGCTGTTTAAGTTTAGACCTTTTAATGTTAATTTTGCGTATTTCGCCATTTCTCGAAGAAATTTTAAGCGAATTTAAAAGTTTCTGCTCAAAATTTTTATATCTAAAGATAATTTCACGCAAATTATAAATTTTAGTAAATATTATTTTCTATTTCATTTAATAATAGTAAAAAAAAAACTTCTGACCATTTTTCAAATTGCAACTACCCCCTACATTTTGGAGGTCAAAAATCCAAATCCGTCGAAAAAAGGTATGTTTATTAAGAAAAAGTACGTTTTCGTGTCTGATTTTGTAGCTTAAAATATCGCCTGAACTAATAAATAAGCATATTTAAGGTCACCATCTTGAATCCTTAATAAGTCTTGGAACATGATACGATCATTAGATCAAAAGTTATTCAGGGTGATTCGTTTTTTTTATTTGCGCACTGTACATTGTTTTGAAGTAACTTCTCTCTAAATTGACATATACCAAAGTTGTAATGTATTTAAAATATTTTTGAAATGAACACAAAATGTCAAACTTATGTAGGCCTGTTAAATCAGTGTTCCCCAACCCCCGGTCCGCGGACCTGTACCGGTCCGTGGATCAAATGGTACCGGGCCGCCCATTTAATTTTGAAACTGAATTTAAATTCCTAGTCTTATACCCCAAAATAAAAATATCTGTGTTCCATTAAAATTTTACGACAACCTATCTGTGTGAAGCGGGGTTTTCTGCAGCAACCAAAGCAAAGGAATAAACTGGACATAAGCAAACACACATCAGGTGTCATTGTCTCCGATTTCCCCCAGATGGAACCGTGTCATTGATTTAGCGTTCTAGTGAGTTAAAATGTTAAATAACTTTATATTTATTTTTTGGTGTAACTGTATTTTATTTTGAAGGCATGTTTAAATACAATTAAATTAAAACTAATAAATCAAAATAATTTAAAATATAAACAATCAACGCCCCCCCCCCCCCCCCCCCAGCTGGCCGCGGTAAAAATTATCAAACGTTGACAGGTCCGCGGTGATAAAAAGGTTGGGGAACACACAAATTATGTAATATATATATATTTTAACTAAAGCAATGTTTTTAATTATCTAAAAAGCAGCTATAATGCTCAGTAAATATGTTAAAAGTAATTATATAGCTAAATATTAAAACAACTTTATTAAAAAATTTGAAAGTATCTTTTATTAAAAAAAGGTCAATTTTCTAATATTTGTCAGAATTCACTTTTTTTCATTCTGAGTATGCAGACGAAAAGTGTAGACGTAATTTTTCCTATCTACAAAAATTTATAACTTAAACATTTGTACATGGTCAAGTGAAGTAAAGCCTATTGTTTAGGGATAGTTTCGTGTAAAATAAATGCACAAATCCAAAGTCTAAAATATCAAAAGTAATTTAATTTTTTAATGGTATGGAATTTAATGGAACGATATGAAATTTTGATTATATAAAGAACTCTTGTAAAATACAAAGATAAAAAATAAATTTTCATTTCATTTTGATTTTCTCGCAAGTGACTCAGTTACAATGTGGTTCGTATTTTTAAGTACAACATTGTAATGCTACGTGTATAAATGATTACTGTACTATTCTTAGTCCTTCATATCTATAATTATGAAATTGGTACGAAGGGGTCATAATAGCGAGGAAAAAAAAAAGACAAATATCGAAGAAACATTTCTTATATTAAAACATTAAAAAGTTCTATAAGCACTTAGAAATCTCTCTATTTATATTTTTAAGTTATGAGCAAACTTAGGCAAAAAATAGCATAAATAAAATTGTGCATTCAAAAAGCGTTTTCAATGTGAATAAAATTTATACAGCATATGTTATGCCTGCGTGTTCGATATATTTTTTTCCCTTTGATTTTGTGCATAACTAATCAAAATTGATCTTGCGTACATTCTATAAGCAAATGAATAAGTATTTTAATTTACACAATTTGATAAACTCACTGAGGGAAAAAAAATAGGTGTCACTGTTTTAAATAAACTAAAGGGAAAATAATTTTCAAATCGTGTTACCATCTGAAAATTTGATTACAATACATTTAAAAAAAATTTGTATTTATTCATTAAGACTAATTTTTTATTATTTTAATCCTTGCAGCGTATTTCATTTCAGTTAAGTTTTTTTTTTTTTTTTTAAAGAAATTTGAAAAAATTATTTGCGATCGCAACGCTCGAATGGATGGTGTTTTCTACACTAGGGAGCGCTGAAAGCTTGGTGCCGCTTAAGCTTCCGGGTTACTGTTTCCGGTTTATTTCAACAAAGCCATTTGGCTCACAACGTGTCTATAATATATGCCAACTTTCAAATTTAAACCTGAATTATAATGTATAAATTAATCTTGCTCCTCGATGCTAACACTAACATAAGATGGTGCATAGCTTGCAACACGAACAAACAGTAATAAACAGATGGAAACAGGCCAAATCAAGACTGCAAAAAAAGCGAGTTATTCAAAACCTAGTAACCATGTCACCTTTTTTAACAATATATCTCTAAAAAACTAAACCAAAGTTTCACTTCAAACTCACCAGACATAATAACATTAATAACTAATGAAATACGGCAGATTTTAGCTCGGAAATTATCTAATTTATTTCTTTTATTGGAAACAAAATTATCCGTTTGAAAATATCGCCTCGCAGAATAACATGTAGTAAACAGCTGCAAACTTTCTAACCGGAACTAGAGCAGGCATACAGCTCGAGATTGTTATTGTTTACATTTCTACTCAAAACACCATCCATATGCTATCTGGGGAGAAGAACATGTCTTGATCCTCCTCCTTTTCTCTCCTCAGTTGTATGGGAATTTAATACGATATTTTCTCTTTCTATAACATTTTCCTTTTTTGATTATCATAAATATTTCCGAAAATAAGTTTTTAATCTATTTGAAAATCAAGATAGAAACTAAGGTGCTTCCGCCTCTTACGACTGTCCACACGCTAATGGTGAGAACATGCTAAGTGTTACCACAGATAGTGAGTTCTGCTATGTGCCACATGTAAATGTGTTAGATCTCTCACTCCATTACTAATAATGTAAAAAGTTTGTTCTTGATTACCACATATTATTGGGAAACTAGTGGCATATATAGCCTGCCGATATAACAGTGTCCTTAAATGTATCATGTAGCTACTTAATGCGTTTGATGCAGTCCATGCATATAAGGGAAGATTTACTTATCTGAACTTTCGCGAAAATGGTCGCCAAAATTTCCTAAAGTTTAACAGAAAAATTCAAAAAAGGTTAAAGGGGAAAACCACGTTAAAAGGATTAAAAACACATTCTGGCTCAAGCGAAAGGTGGTGGTTGAGATTTGTAACACCCTACAAGTGTGTTTTTATGTTGTATAGATTGCAATAACGTCAGCTGGTGCCATTTCGTAAACTCATAAAATATAATCAAAAAAGTCTTTTTTTAATTGCTTTTCGGCCTAACGATGAAAAATGCATAGCTTTTTTTTGGATTTTCACCCTCACAACCAGCGGCGTAGAAAGGGATTTTGCCACCCTTCCGCCATGCATTCTTTACAGGGGAAACCGAGGCAATTCACTCGATAAACCATGATGATCGTTATGAGTGATGAAAAAAGGTCTTCACTTTGGAAAAGATAAATATTAATTTAATTTTGATGAAGAATGAATATCAATAAAAGAAAATTTTTTCTCTATTTCTAAGTGTTTTTTAATGCAACTATTAGGATCATTTATGAACTTTTTAATTAATATTAGGAAATTTGTTCTTATTGAAAATTGAAATTAAATTTTATTTCAAATTCTCAACTTCATTGGAAAATAGTGCATAATTTAAATACAATCCTGATTGCTACAAAATATATTTAAAATAAATATGTATGAGTAATATGAGATAGACTGGGAAACTACCGATGTGATACTTTTGATCAAAAGACCAAAAACGTTACGAAAAAATTACGAATTTACTTTGCAATTTTTATTTTCCTCCTCCTCCTACGGAGTTTTAGGGATTCATCATTAGATCTAAAACGACATTAAAGAAAAACAAAGAAAACATGTCTTTAGAATACAAAGTTATGTATTTTTTTTATTTTTTTTTTATCACTTTTTGATTCTCTATGGCTTTGGAACGATCGAATCTTCTCCGAGTTCTGTGTTAACTTTTTTAGTTATTTAATACTCAAAATAATATTATTGGCGATTGAAATGGGCTGCAGGTCAGAACTCTCTTATGGCAACACTTTGCATGCTTTCCCCATCAGCGTGCGGAGAGTCATAGAGGAAGGAAGTACGATAGTTTCTCTCTTGATTCTCATATAAATTGAAATCTTGTAAGTTGGAAAACTATATGGAACTGAAAACAACATTCAACATAGTTCTAAAGAAAAGTATCAGGAAATTTTTAAAAAATATTTTCATTAAATGAAAAGAAAAAATATTAAGAAAAGGGAAAATATCGTAGTACATTCCTATACAACTGAAAAAAGGAGGAGGGGGAAGGGCTGAAGGCATGAAACCGGTCTCTCCCCAGATGGTGTATTTGAGCGTTGCGATCGCCAATTGAATACTTTCTTTAAAAAAATATCAAAAAATTTTAAACTATATTTTAAATTACTAGTTTTATAAAAATAATAATAATTCTTTTGAAATCAATTTTTTTTTGCAGAGATTGAAAATTTTGGAACAAATTAATACTACTAATCGGATAAATTATCCCCAGAAATCAATGCTTCGAACTAATCAGAAAATAAATCTTGAATTCAAAACACCTGAAATAAATTAAAAGTGATTTAAATCCTTACTAATAAACGAAAGAAAATTTATTGCTTTTGAAAATTGTTACAATATGTTGAAAAAATTGTTACAATATGTTGAAAAAATTGTTACAATAATTAAAAATTTTAAATTGTTTCATAAATTCACAATTTTAAGCGGATGTATAAGTGACACCCGAATTCCAGGGTGAGAATTATGTAGGCTTGAGTAATTTTAACACGTTACCGATTTAATAATAACGTGTTACCGACAGGGACCGATCAAGACGAATTCAGGCCCAAGGCCCACAAAATTTTCCGGGCCCCTAACAAAATAGTTTGAAATAAAATTTCGGAAGAGTAGTCCGAACAATAAAAAGAATTTATTGAACTGTATGATTCAAGAGAAACATTCTAAAAAATTTTGAAAGCAGACAATTGAAGATTATTTTTCTAAGATAAAGTTTTCACATCTAAATATTAGAGCAAAATATAAAATGTTGTGTGAAAGTAAAAATAGTTTGGTGACTACAAACAAGTGAAATCAGCGATTTTTGCTAAAAGTCACTGATTAGCTGAATTATTTTAATGATTGTAGCCTTCCATCAACAGCTTTATATATTTGTTAAGAATTTCTTGTTGACATGACACTAATCATTTATAAGAGACTTTGCGAATATGCATTCTCGTTGCATTTGCTTAAGCCGTTGGAGTAAAAATTGCACCAATTAAAATTCAGCTGTACTTTAGAATTTGATAAGTGCAATGTTTACACGAGTTTGGTTTGTCACAATATAAAGAAAATTTGAAATTAAAAAAAAAATGCCTTTTTTGAGAAAAACTGTTTCTTTCAGTATTTAAAAAAGTAATATTGTGAACTTTTTACTGATTTTTGAGGCCCCCCAGAAAGTGTGGGCCCTAGGCCCGTGCCTATGGATGGTGTTTTTGACACAAGGGGGCGCTGCAAGCTGTATGCCGCTTACAATTCCGGGTTACTGTTTCCGGTGTATTTTAAAGCCATTTGGTTCACAACGTGATCATTGTGTTTTGTCGCAGAATAAAATGTAGTAAGCAGCTGCAAACTTTCTAACCGGAACTAGAGCAGGCATACAGCTCGAGATTGTTATTGTTTACATTTCTACTGAAAACACCATCCATTGGCCCTATGCGATAATCAGGCCCTGGTTACCGATGAATTTCCCGTGATGCATTTCAAGACATTTAGTTTCTTTAGAGCCGATACTCGCTTTTAGAGAGAATTGAGGGGGGGGGAATACACGCCTAGAATACGAATGTGTGAGATCCATAGGATATTGATGTCATGGAGTTGAAGGACTAGCGGAGGATTTAAAGGACGAGTTAAAAATCTAAAATGTGTTATTTATTAATATCAACCAAAATATGCCACTGGGATTTTATTTTATAACCGTCGTTGAACAGCCGACCCAATTTCATGGGTTTACAACTACTAATGTTCAACTCCGTAGCCTTGTAATTTTGAACCAATCCAGAAGACAAGGAAACTCCTGGATCAGTACCCCCAGAGGTTTTGATTTGTTATGGGAACATGGAGGACTTTGAGACTCGACAGATTTAACGTGCATCAGTCACCATTTATTACACGGGGAGTCTTCGGCCGGCGAGGATCGAACCCACAACCCCTTGGATATGGGCCCAGCGCCCTACCGACCAGGCTATCCCGGCCCATGCCACTGGGATTTTATTTTATTTTATAACCGTCGTTGAACAGCCGACCCAACATGCCACTGGGATTTTATTTTATTTTATAACCGTCGTTGAACAACCGACCCAATTTCATGAGTTTACGACTACTAATGTTCAACTCCGTAGCCTTGTAATTTTGAACCAATCCAGAGGACAAGGAAACTCCTGGATCAGTACCCCCAGAGGTATTGATTTGTTATGGGAACATGGAGGACTTTGAGACTCGACAGATTTAACGTGTATCAGTCACCATTTACTACACGGGGAGTCTTCGGCCGGCAAGGATCGAACCCATGACCTCTTGGATATGGGCCCAGCGCCCTACCGACCAGGCTATCCCAGCCCTATGCCACTGGGATTGAAATTGTTGAAGGCGAATAAGAACCAGGTTCAGTTTCCGTAGTAATGTTTGGATTCATGATGTGTAAACAAGGAGAAAAAAGTCGCCTGCGTATATAAAGCAGAACGCCTTCAAGAAGAACTTCAAACATATCATTCATGTAAATAAGAAAGGCGACAGCACTAAGGAACACCCCGTTCGGAGGAGAAAGGCTTTCTCCAATGCACTACAGAAGTAGAACTTACTTTACCACTTGTACGGGATTCCAGGAATATTTTGTTAAAGAAGTTTGAATCTCAAATTATTCTTCCAGGCATGATCTTAGAAGCTTGGTTTAATTAAGCGTACCGAAAATAACGGTTCATAGTTTTGCATGGACACGAAAAAAGGGAAAATCGATGCAGCTTTCCAGTCGGAGGGAATTTAACCCAACAATCACGATGTATTTATAGGGCAGAGTAAGATACGTACTGACTAATCTTCAAGACCTTTAAGCACTTTTGAACATTCTTTTTTGGGGCCAGTAGATGCTAATTTGATCCGACTGATGGATGACTTTAACTCTGCTAGATGAAAGGGCATCTCCAGAGAATGCGGATTATTCATACTGTCGTCATAAGAGATATGTTTTTCTTTCGAATGCCTAGCGAAAAAATTGTCCGAACCAGCCTGTTGTTTTGAATCAGAAATATGTTGTGTGCTCTTATTTAAGATGCAATGAGAGTCAGCAATTACTGATTGTCTATGTTGCAGTTTTTTTTTTTTTTTTTTTTTTTTTTTGTAATTCAAAAATATTATGAGTGGGTCCCGATGAGTCACATAACTAGGACCAATACTTTCGTGATTCTTCAGATGGTTCGTTGGAAAAGAGAAGCTGATCTTTTGCACTTGAATCACAGATCCGGGTTGCAGGATCGTTTTGCTTCCTTCCATAATTTTGCTTTCCTAGCAAGAAGGAAAGGTAGAAGTACCACCACATCGAAAAAGGAGAGGGAGTATTGCCAACTCCGTTTTTTCTAAAGGGAATTGACGCACAGTGATGTAAATTCAAAAAAAAAAAGTCTGCAGTACTGTTAAAAAAGGAATTTAGGTTCGAATAGAATCTGCTCCTGTGGAGTGCTTGGAGTCCTCTTAACAAGGCGCTTCTCCATCTTCACGGCGTCAACGTTTTATAAAGAATGTGGGATTTTATAGGAGGAACTCTTAATTGTAGCGATCCAGGGTAGTTGTAGCTTTAGCTGCAGTATATCCCAGGACCAGGATCGGACTGGCCAATAGGCAGACCGGGCAAATGCCCGGTGGGCTGAGCCAGCAGCGCAAAAAATTTTATTAATACATTGCATACATTTACTAATATATACATACATTTATTAATACATTTCAAATAATATTGCGCAAATAATAATAATATTAAATAACATATATATGATATATGTAGCAATAATATTATTTTAATATACAGGGTGATTCAGACCATGCGTGCCACCCATTTTTTTTTTAGTATGGAGCAAATAATCGATTTGAAATAAAAAGTCTAATAACTAAATCGATCCCAAGGAATTCAATAGTGATATTGTTAATTTCCGGAAGTACCGGAGTTTGAACACAAATTTGATTTTTTAATTGGAAACCAATATCTTATTTACCATCATTGGAGAGGGTTTTCGAGATAAAAGTAACTTTTACTTGAAATTTTTTTTTATATCTCTTACTGTTCTTAAGATAATAGATACAAAAAAATTCTGATTATTTACTTCAATTTATCATTTTTACCAAAAATAATTAACTTAAATTATCAAAATCGCTTCAATTTTTATTAAACATTGGAAGGAAAGCGCAAATGTGTTTTAATGAGAGTATAAGATATTATAACGAAAAAAATTATTTTTAGTGAATATGACAAAATCTATTTAATATGTATTTTTTCTTATCTATTATCTTGAAAATAGTAAGAGATATTAAAAAGTATTTTAAGTAAAAGTTATTTCTTTTCCAAAACTCTTTATTTATCGGAAAACGAGGATTAAGTTACAGAGGCGATAGGCTAGAAGCTGCCTATACTCTGGAAGACATGTCCGTAGATCATGTAAACTTTTTGGAACTTGTTGTTCTTCTTAGCAAATACGATATTACTTTGAAAGATTGTATTGAGAGCAGTTAAAAACTTCACGAGTCGCAAAAGAGTAATGGCAGAGGGTCTTTGTTAACGTTTCTTTCCAAATCCACCATTAATAAAATTATTCAATCAATTGGACAACTTATAACACGGAATATTAGTATGGAAGTACAAGCAGCTGATATGTTTTCTTTACAAGTGGATACAGCACAGGATATTTCATGCAAAGATCGATGCTCAATTATAGTACGATATGTGAAGGACGATCGTGTATATGAAAGACTTCTCGTTGTTGTAGAGTGTAAATCTACAACCGGACAGAATATGTTTTCTTTAGTGGATTCAGTTTTAAAGTCTTGTAATATAGATATAACAAAGTGCATCGGTAATTTAACTGACGGGGCTGAAAATATGCAAGGTGAATATAAAGGATTTTCTTCATGCCTTTCCAAAGAGTCCCCTGGTCAAATTCATGTTTGGTGTTATGCACATGTCTTAAATTTAGTTTTAGGAGATACCACGAAGGCATTAATTGAAAGTGCATCGCTTTTCAGCCTACTAAATAGCGTCGCAGTATTTTTCCGTGAATCATACCAACGCATGACCATCTGGGAACAAAGTAACGAGCACGGAGCAACCATTGGAGAAACACGTTGCTGGTGTAAAAATTCTGCATTAAAGAAAATTTTTGGTTCATTTTCAAACTCAAATTCAACTATAAAGCCGTTATATGTCACATTGATTACAAGTTTAGAAACTATACAAAAAATATCAAGCCAGATATCTGTGAAAAGGCGAAAATATTAAAATATTTTTAGAATCATTTTGCAAATATGAAACAGTAATCACCGCCAAAATATTCTCAAGAATATTTGAATTAACTACACCGCTCTCCCAATATTTGCAAACCTCCGGTTTAGACATCTTAAAAGCTTTTGGAATGGTATCACAAACGTTCAGAACTAAAAAAATTAGTGAGAGATTTTGAAGGTGTACAAAAAGTTAGATGATTTTATTAATCGCGCAAATAAGTAATTGAAGAAACTGAAACAGAAATTCAAAAAAAGATTCACAAAAGAGATTGAAGAAAAGAAAATTGATGCCGGGTGAGACAGCGTCGAATGAAACAGTTTTTGATGATGAAACCACTGCATTTAAGATAAACGTCCATAACATTCTTTTCTGCACAGTTGTAGCGTCAATGGAACGCCGGTTTCCCGCGAATGGAAAATTTTACGCTGATTTTTGTTATCTATATCTGAAACGTTTCCCTAAAATACGTCGTAACAAGTTTCAATCTGGCGAACTAAATGAGTTAAGCAAACTCTTGATAAAATTTGACGAAACAGCTAGAGGTGAAAATTTGCGGATTGAACTAAGAAATTTAGCTTTACATTGGGAAAAACTGAAAAATTCAGATTTAGAAGATTATAAAATAATCAGAGAAGATCATTCAAATGAAGATAACAACGACTTTACTTTGGAAACAGAAGAAGTAAATCTAAAATGTGAGACACGACGCAAAAATTGTGTTATTTGTTGCTACAAGATATTACACAGATTCAATTTATTGACCGATTCTTACAATTCAATTGGTCTAGCATTAAAATTTTTACGAACATTGTCAATAAGTCTATTGAAAGTCAAGGCTTGTGAAAGTTCATTCTCCACATTAAAAATTGAATGAGGAGTGCTTTATCCTCAGATAATTTGAAAGCCCTCATGATAATGACAATAGAAAAAGATCTATTAATGGAATTAGATAGCAACGACATAATCGATAAAGTGGCAGAAAATAGTGAGCTTCTTCAAAAGTCATTAAATTAAATTTTAATTTAATGACTTTTGAAGAAGCATTAAATCTATTTTTAAATATTTTTTTACATAAATCATTCATGTATGTGTAGTATAATAAATATTTTTATTTACTCTTCATCTTTCACCTTCTTTTTGATTTTATCAACCTATGTTTCCTCATAAGAACCATGTATTTTAAACTGAAGTATATTCTACAGAGGATTATTAAGCAATTTCTATCTACTTTCTTACTTCGATAAATTAACTTACGTTCATGAGAATTTATAAGTAAAAAATGCCTAAAAATGATTCATTAGGAGCCGCGTATGCTTCGCGAACGCGGTGTTTTTGTGAAGTAGAGGGCCAATATGTCTAAAATGCCCGACCGATCTTAGATACCAGTCCGGGCCTGCCCAGGGCTAAAGAGAATAGAAGGGCTAGTTTACTCCGCTCTTAGAGCTGAAGCTACGATTTCCCTCCTCATGACGTCACTGTGTTCACAGGTATCGGAGATCGCAAGCAAAGATATTACGATAACTTTGCATCTTTCTCTTTGTAAAAATAAGTTAGACTTTTTCTGGTTATTAACTTTCAAACTTTACTTAATTAACACATTATTTCCGTTCATAAACATAGTTCAAAAAAACATTCTTATCGGTTATATTAAAAAAATACCATTTTAAACTTATAAAAATATTTTACTAGTTGGCGAAAATGACACTATAATACTTTATTTTAAAAAGTTCAGTTTTAACCTTAATTATTAAGAAAAGCATATATCGACACTTTTTTATCTACATATTCTTTTATAACAATAAGTTGAGTTAAATTTAGAATCCCTAATTTTAAAATATGCCGTTAATAGCAATTTGTTCATACTTAATCATTAGAAAACATCAACCTTAAACGCTAATTACTGAAACAAAATAATAATTTAGGTTCATAATGACATTAGAAATTTTACAATTGTTTATAGATATTTAAATTTAAGATGATATAATTTATAGATAATTAAATTTAAGAGAATATAATTTTTAAAAAAATCATAAATATTTAGAATAACTACATTAAAAAATATGTTATGAAATTAGGAGAATTTCAACTATACACTATATATTTTATTTATACTTTTTACTTACGTTTTAACTTTCTTTGACTTTATCCATTTTTTAATTTTTTTTCACCTGCCTTTCTTTTTGAAGTAACGAATTTTTATAAAAGTTCTTAGCGATAGAAAAAACGTATTGCTGTTTTATATTAACTGTGTCATTTCGGAATCCATTCTTTGCATAGTTGTTCATTTACTTTAGGGAACTCGCGGAAAATTATATTTTTTCCTTTTGTTTTTCTATCAGAATTTTTGCAAGCTGCAATCGCGCAAATTGGCATTTCGTTAATAGTTTTAAATTTTTGTAAATTCACTGTAAAAACTGAGGAAAGTCATTATAGAAAATAACAAATGTCTTAGAATATGTCACAAAAAGAAATGCTCTAATATCAGTTAGAGCTAGTAAGGTCGAAAGTTCTGTTCTTGAAGTAAAAGTGCGAGCTTTGCGACAAAGTGACTTCACTAGAGAAAATCGGAGGATTGGCACGGCGAGAGTTTCTTCAAAGGAGTGAACCAGCTCTTCTATTCTCTTTAGCCATGAGTATATCCAATGGTACTATGTGTTTGAGATGAGACAGGAGTAATATGTTGTGGTTGTTCCGATGTACAGTCTTATGAGGATATATTGCTGTGGTGTATTGATTTAGTGGCAAAATTAGCAGAAAGTAGAGGAACTGGTTCAGAATAGTAATATCATTGTCTTCATCTCTCAGGAAGCAGAATTTCTTCCTTGAAGAGTGTGGTTCAAGAGATGAAGTGTTAATTATCAATTACTATAAGCAAATTTTCAATAAAGGATATCTTTTAGTAGTTCAAGCTCACTTATAATTTAGCATTAAAGGAAATAAATACTTCCAACAAGACGTTCTTGACAACAGCCTTTATATTTCCAACTTTAGAGAAGAGGTCTGTTTCAGATGCAGTCGCTTAAGTAGCACAGGGATTTGTGGACTTAAAGTGACGAAGTCCCGCAGTGGGCTGATCGTAAAAGACACTGTTCCCAGTAAAGCACTGAAGTCAAGCATCACTGGCTGAGGTCAGTAAGCGGGTGGGTGACCTCTTTGATCAGCCTGCGAAGGGACCGGGGGTGCAAGTTATCGATCATCGTTAAACTGTTCTACCGTAAAGTGCTCGACTTCGCACAAGACGTCGGGCTAACAAAGCAGGTGAGCCACCCCCTCTGCAGAGGATCAAAATTGCGATGGCATGTCTTCGATCATTCTCAAGGATGTTTCCCACACCGTCGCTAATGGCCCATTGAGAAGCTCTAGTGCAACGTAAATTAATTACCTACCTACCAAGAAAAATAAAGAGCAGTAGTTTTTAAAATCAAGAAATATTGCTTCTCCCACTCGATCGAGCCAAAGCATATGACAAAGCATCTTCTGGGAGACTTCCCCCTCGGTTAACATAATATGACTCTTTGCTGTGACATTCCGAAGAGGTATGTTGGCCATTTGGAATTATATTAGGCGACTGCAATAGTAGGGTAAGATTGTCATAAATTGTAATCAGACTCGGAGACTCGTCTTATACAAAGCCGAAAATTCTTCATTTTTTGCAAGAGCGTTTCGATGCAAGTGATAAGAGAGTGTTTAAACGGGATTTCCTGTAATAAGACATTTTCTGGTAGAACGCATGATTGAGAGGAAACTTCCATAATCGGTGTCAAATTTTGAGAGCGGAGTACGCAAGTCCTCAGTTTTGATTATACGCTTGTCTTGCTGAATGTGCTTACACGAAATAGTAGTTCCAGTTAATGTAACAGCTTTATTTAATTGTCTTTTAACAAAATAGTCCCGCAGTGGACTGATCGTTAAGACACGGTACCCAGCAGATCACCGAATTCAAGCATCACTGGCTGAGGGTGTGTGGTATTGGTACTCATTAAACCGTTCTACTGTAAAGTGTTCGACTTCGAGTGCAGGTCGCCGGGCTACCTAAGCGGGGGTTCCATGCCCTCTGCAAAGGATGATAATTGTGATGGCATGTCTTCGGATCCTCCTCAGGGATGTTTCCCAGACCGTCGCCAGTTGCCCATTATGCAGGTCTAGTGCGACGGAATCAATTCTGAGATTCTGGAATTTAATTTTTTGGAATCAATTCTGTCCTCTGAGAGTAAGGAAAAATACATGTTAATAGCTATATTAGGTAAAATTAGGCTATACCGCAATTAGCATCTGGGGAGAGACCGGTTTCATGCCTAAAATTTTTGTGATACTCATAGAACTATGTTTAATGTAGATTTCAGTTCCATATAGTTTTCCAAGTTAAAAGGTTTCAATCTATATGAAAATCAAGAGAGAAACTAACGTACTTCCTTCCTCTATGACTTTTCACAAGCTAATGGGGACAGCATGTGAAGTATTGCCATAGGTGCTGCTGAATACACCGAACTGATCAGATTAACTCGGCTAACGCTCTACGTTTATCTCAATCAGGAGTTGACAGCTAAACCAAGTGAAAGTTTTGTTTTCGTCTTTCACTTTCTTCCATCTCGCAACGTCTCGAAAATATATTTCGAAACGTCGAGAGTGATAAATAATTTTTAAAGAAATTTTTTATACGAATATATAACTACTGATTTACCCTCGTTCAGCGAATATGACTGACGTTTTTGACTTAGAGCTACACGAGTCATATATTTATGACGAAGATACAGAGGATGATGAATTTGAAGATGATGGACAGGTAGGCCTAATCATTTTACTCTCAATTTCTTTTATCTTATCTAAAAATTCAATCTAACAACTTTACTCATTATTTAAAAAATTTATATAGCATGCAAATTGAAAAATGTATTCAATCAAGGTCATTGACTGTGAGTTTTAATTTTGTTACTAATAATCTGTTTCATACGTTTTTTAAAAAATGTATATAGAATTGCTGTTTTTATATTATACCGTTTTAAATAAAAAAAATTTTTTTTGTGAAATTTTACTCTTTAGCTTTGTTTTATTTTGAAAAATAGGTGAAATATGTTGGTCATGAAGTATATTGACCTTGCTCTATATTAGACGCATGTAGGTCGAATAATGTGGAACTGTATTTCTGGACCACAAATTACGTAACGTAATGTTTTGGTATGAACTTGCCTTTAATATCAGTGATTTCACCTCCTTTAATTAATAAACTTTAATTCAAATACAAATGTATTGTTTTTAAAAATACAATTCTATATAAATATTTACTACGAAATTTTTAAAATAAATACTTTAATATCTTAACTTGCTAAAATAATTTATTTTAAAAGTTTAAAATGCAATGATAAAATTTTAATATCATATTAAGTAAAAAAATCAAATCCCCAATCAAATAGTGTCAAAGTAAATTTTATTCTGGTTATTTAACATTAAAAAATTAGGTATTACAAAAGTTTAAACCTGATACTTAGCATTTTATCATAAAATTCTAAATTTGTTAGCATACATGTTAAATTCAGTACATTTTGAAGGGGAAAAATTTTATTTTTTTGCATGTAAAAAATGTGATAAGGAGGTAGAAACTAATCATCTTGCATAAATGAATTGACAAATTTATGTCATGTATTTAATTATTTTTGTTTAAATAGGTCATTTACCAATAGAATTTTACCAACAAATAATTGCTAAATTTCCATAACTTTTTATAAATACTCCTTCTATTGATGGGGATATTTCCGTGTCTTGATCTGTTGAGCCAACTCCTATCGCCAAGGTGCCAATGGATTTTAAACTTGTAAATTTTGCTAAGGAAAATGTAGATATTTGCCCGGGGGTGGCACTTCGAGTTGGTTCCTTTCTGTGATGTTTTTTAAGTCTCACAGGCCGCTGTCTGGAAGTTGCCAAGACTTGGCGATAATTCTGCCACAGATCGGGATACGGAAATCTCCCCCTTATGACCTTGAGTATATTGGTTATCAGGTGATCAGAACATTTTATGCTTAATTCCAATTGCATGAAAACAGGTGGAATTCCATTCATATATTATCTTCAGAGTAGTTGCTATGGAGATATTTCTGTATTGATATCTGTTAGCACCAAAGTGCTATCTATCATGGCTATAGCGATTTGAAAAAAAAAATATCTTGTGGTTTGTTCAGGGGAAAGTTTATTATTTTTTTTTTAGCTCGCTGTCTGGAAGTTGCCAAAACGTAGCATTTATTCTGGTGTAGATACTGGTGTAAAAATCTATCCATTCAGGGTTCCCACGGTCCTTAAAAGTCCTTAAAACTGCTTAGTTTTTATTTTGAAAATTAAGGGCCCTTAAAAGTACTTAATTTTGATTCAAGGTTCTTAAAAGTCCTTAATTTCTAGTATTGCTAGTTGGTTGGAACAATTTTTTTATCTTAGGAAAATATCCACTGTTGAAAAGTACGTCTGTCGCCTAGAATGAGACCCTGCATTGAGGGTAGAACATTTTGAATGCATGTGAGAGTAGGGGTTACAAGCGAGTGGAAGAAAACAGGCCATTATTGATTTTTTATTTATTTCATTAAAATATTCTTTCTTTCTGGATCATTTTTAAAGAAAAAAAATTTCTGTGGGGAGAAAGGAACGTGATACTACAGGTGGGTAGAGGTCTTACTTATTTTTAGACAGTACTTAGGTACTCTATCACCTTTTACATCCATAGGATTCAAGAAATTCAATTCTTCTGATAGCACACATGGTAGCTTTGATACTTCAATTGTTAGAAATGCCAGGAAAGTGTGTTTTTAATAATTTATGGACACTTAATATAAGGAATAGCTGACAGCATCTAGTGATCGTCACAATTTTTTCATTGTATTATATTTTCTTCTGAAATTGAATTTTATAAATTACTCTATTTTTTAATATTAAGGATATTGTGAATATTCGGCGAAGTATAATTTTAATCAGGAAAGTCACTTTCGTCGTTTTATCATTGACACTTTTTTTTAAAAAAAAGAGTGAAATGTTTGCAGTTTTTTTTTTTTTTTTTTTAAATAGCCTGGCATTTTAACAGTGTTCCTGATATATTTTATCTCCACTTTTTCTTTTAAAGTTATACAGATAATTAGATAACCGGTAAAATTGAAAATTTATTTTCTACGTTGCAAAATTTGTTTTAGAAATTAGGAAAATTTTCTGTTTCTCTTTTGCTTTTTTGATTAATTGTGTTTGTGTTTTTTTTTTTTTTTTTATTTATTTTTATTATTATTTTGATAGCATATTTTAAAGAGCCTTCTTTTTCGTCATTTTCAACGTTAAATTTTTCTTAATTGAAAATGGTTTTTTGTTTTTAGTTCTGTTTGGCTTTACCATTAAAAAAGAAACTAAGAACTTTTGTTTTTGTTATGATGCAGCAATTTTAACGAGCACTATTCTTAGACATTTTTAAATGGATATATCGCGTATTACCGACTTTTTATCAAATTATCGGCAGGCCGATATAATAACTTTTATTTTAGGCTATGTATCAGGAATCTGATCCAAGGCGACGCTCGCAGTTTAACAAGCGAGGATTCTTGCCTATGCTAACACTATCACCACGATGACGAAGACTATTTTGATTTTGTCTAGCTGCGAAGATGTTGATAACATTTTTAGCTACGAAGATGATGTTTGTTTTGTGATGTTGAATAACAAAGAGAGAGGATCAGTGTTGAAATATAGAATGCGATGTATAGTTTCTTTATGTGCCATTTTTGACTTTGAGATTTTACGATTTTTGAAGATAATTTTGAAGAACAGGACTTATTTTGCGATTGCTGTGCGTTTCATTTCGACGGGATATAAAGTTTCAAGTAAATTATTTTCAGTAAGACTTTTGCTACTTAGCGATCGTTGAGCATTATTTCGTCACTATTTTTTTTTTGTCAAGATTTAACGTTGCGAATTATTTTCAGCAGACCTACCGTTACTTGGCGATCGCTGTTATCTTATATTTTCGTTAATATATTAATGAAAAGAAATCATGAATTAAAAAAAAGATTCTTTATTGATTTTTTTAAAAAACTATACAATTTAATATTTTATATATTTTGTATTTAAGTAATTTATACTTGGTCATGAAAAGTTAGTTTTTTGTTTTTTTTTGTTTAATTCACGTAAATATAATAATTCGATAGAATTTGATTAGTTTTTAAACCAATAAATTTTCACTCCCTTTTAGTTTAAATATAATTAAAACAAAGCCTTCATTTAAATGATTTGCTTTTAATTTTTGAGGAAATTAAAACAAAGTTTGCATTCTTTCTTTCTTTCTTTTTTTTAAAAAAAAAAATTTGGCTGTTAGTTAAAATGACTAAATTTTTTTAAGTTAAATAAAAAGTTAAGCAATATTTTAACGCTTTTCAATAAATTAACACTAGTACTCTTAAATATAGAATATTTTTTCAAAATTCCTTCAATATGTGTTCGTTTAATAATTTGTTAGATAGTCAGTATTATTTTTAAACATTTAAATCTTTAGTGTATTTCATTTTTAAAAGGGAAAATAACAATAAATAAATAAATAAATTTACATTTATTTTTACATTAAAACCATTTGACCATTAGTCAATAAAACTTTATTATTTTAAATAAGTAATTAACAAAAGCCTAATGGTGCTTCAAAAGCAAATTTTTTTTTCAACAAATAATTTAAAAAATGTTTTATTTCAGTGGACATTTCTTTTTTTTTTTTAAAAAATTTTTAATGTATGTAAAATATTTTGTAACAGTTTTATTATTGTTTTTAAAAAATTGGTCATTTTTGATTTTTAAAAAAAGTTCAAATAAAGCTTGTGTTTGTTTTTACTTTAAGACAGTCGTAAGTCAATCCATCTTTATTTTAATTCAAAAAATTAAGCAATGCTATTGATGTTATAGAAAAAAAATTTTTTTTGAATTAACATTTTCTTTTTTCTTAGATTTATTTCTTTTATTTATTTTTGATTGATTTAAAGATTTATGATTGATAAATTTCAAGCATATGTTAAATCGCGATGTCTGACTGACGATTTATTACGATATAAAATTTATTACAACGCCCCGGCCTAGTTTTACATAAACAGCAATAATTCTCGAGGATTAATAATTTTTAAAAATGTTGTTTGATCACTGGGTAGGCGACCGATTTATTTTTCCGGATATTTGACTATTCGACAAAATCACTATTCATTATTCCCTATTTTATAATAATAATAATAGTAGTATATATATAAATCCATATTTGCATCCAATTTTTATTACCTTTGATTTATATGACAAATTATTGTTTTATAATTTCAGACAATACTTAAATTATTAGGAACAAAATTTTTTATGGTCTATTATTTTAGTTCCTTTAGTATCTATATGAGACACAATACTTTTTAATAGAATAAATTCTAATTCCTCAGAGGTGCAGTATTAGCCATCAATGAAAGCATACAATTTTTTATAACTAAAAGCAGACTATTTTATAAAGATTTTTATCTCTTTTTATAAATGATTTGTTTCTGATTTCACTACGTTTTGTTGTTTTTTCCCCTTCATTCACAATAAATTTTGTACTTAATTATTTCATTTTGTTTTCAATTTTTAGATATGGAATTTTTTCATTTTTATTTCAATTGATCATTTCATCCTGCCTTGTCCTGTGTTTCAATATTTATGTTAGCACTTATTTTAATTATCAATTCTGTTTCTCAGTTCTTAATTTTAATTAGTAAGTTTTCTTTGTAGTTTATTTATTTCTTTTTTTCCTGATTGTTAGGTACTAAATATATTCCGATTTTAGTCATTAAATTTTTTATATTTTGTGATTTTAATAAATCTTTAGTTTATTGTAATTAGGTTTTACTTAGTCTAAAATAATTGTCTTAACTTCAATAAACTTATATTTGTTAGTTTCTTTTTCTCTTGGTTTAGTATTAGTCACTCAAAATAATATTTTTATTAATTTAATGAATTTACCTTCTTAATTTATATATTTCTATCTGTTTACTCAGTTTTTTTCTATTTTTAAAATAGAAAATCTTAATGAATCAGCATTCTTTGAGTTTTTCTTTTTTTCTTTATATTCTTAAAAGCTTACGTGAGGTGATTAAATGCAATTTAATTTTAATTAAATACAGATTATTTGTATTAAGCATTTCTTTATTTAGTTTTTTTTTTTTTTTTTTTTTTTTTAATTTTTTAAAAGATGACTGATTTGAAGAAAAACTATTCCATTTTTTTAATCTATTATTATTAATCTATGATGTTTTATTTGATGATAAATCATCATTATGCCATTTTTAAGGTCCTTAATTTTTAGAAAAAAAGTCCTTAATTTTTTGATAAAAGTCCTTAAAAGTGCTTAATTTTTTCTTTCATAAAAGAGTGGGAACCCTGCCATTGAATTTGAATATTTGAAATGATTATTTTTTAATTTCTAAGAGTTATTTGTAAAATTTTATTCATGCCCAGGGTTCGTATTTTTACAATGGCACTTAGAAAACCGGGGCAAAAATGGAAAACATTGTAAAAAACTGTAAATATTTAATAGGGAATACTATTGCTTTGAATTCTGTTAATTGAGGAATAACAATGGTATAAATAAAGCACTATTTTATTACTAATTACACTAATTTATAAATTAAAAAATATGCATGTTTTAGTAATAGTAATGATATCATATTTTAATCTAACATATTAGGTCATTTTATAAGTGCAATTTTTAATATTATTAAAAAACTAAACTATTATATTAATATTATAGTTTAGTTTATTTATTATATTAATATTATTAAATATATAGTTTAGTTTATATTAATATTATTAAATATATAGTATAGTTATATTATTAAATATATAGTATAGTTATATTATAGTTTAACAATATTAATATAAATAAATAAACTAAAGATTTATTATATTAATATTATAAATATAAGAAATCTTTGAAGATAGTTAATATATTGAAAAATGCAAAATTATTGAGAATTTTTTTTTCAGATTTGATTCGGATTTTTAAGTTTATTAATTTTGATGGAAAGTAGGTAAATCATATTGAAAAATATCAAATCTTTTTTTCACTTAAGTAGTTACATTTTTGCAATATTTGATTGGAACAGAAAAAAAAAAAAAAAAACGCTGAAATTTTTATGGTGGGAAGTGTAACAAATTTAAAGAAGTATCTAATAACTGCTGTTGCAAGTCTTCAAGCATGTCCTGCACTACAGAGAGATTTCTTGAACATTGTCACAATCAAAAATCAAGAATCATTTGTGTAGAAACTACCCTTCCTTATAAAACTAGTTCATTGTTATTTTATGCTGAAAAATCAAAAGGTGATTTTTGATGAAGATCTTATAGAATAAAGACTGATCTAAAATTTAAGTGTTAAGCATCTAAGGAAATATTTGCTTTTCTTTTCATTTGCGTGGATTCATTTTTAAAGTCGTAACGTAATCACTTTTTAACGTCGTTTGTTTGAAATGTTTTCATCATAAATCCAAGTTATTTTTCAATATTTTTTCCTGCAGTTTTTGAGATACATTCCAACGTGGTTTTAAAAATGCCAATTTTTATTCATGCGAATTTTAAATCATGCATTTAAGTAATTATTTATTAACGTGCTTTACTCGGGTTAATTTCATCGTAAATGTGAGCATTTTTTTGTTATTGCAATTCTTTTGTTTTTTCACATGATTGTGATGATTCTGTTACTTTTAACTATGATGTTATTTATTATGAGATGCCAATTTCTTATCGCGCTTTTAAATGAACAGTTTTTGATATCATTAATTTGTGCATGCTTCACTGTAAATATTATTTTTTCATAGTTTTCTTTTTTGTCAGTTGCATGCATTTGTACTTAGTATCTTGAATTCTGATATTTTAATTGATATTTTATTGCAACTTGAAAAATTTTCCTCTAACATGAATAATTATGCATGTGGCCCTTCATTCTAAAAAAATGTGCACTTCTAATATAGGAAGTTAAACAATTCAGTATTTCATCTGATTTCCTATTTTTCTGTTTTATGAAACAATCAATATGTGCAGTGCATAGCTTGTATATAGAGTACCTTTCCTGCAAAATTTGAATTTAATACGCAGATTTTTGTTTTCTTTTGCAATACTGATTTATGTGAGTGAACATTTGACGGTGCTATTCCGTTTCCAGTTGTTGTAAAAAATCACCAAACTGTTCTTGGTGCCAATGATAATTAACTGTGGTAATAAATTATGTGGTAATTGCCAAATAATACTAATATAGGCACTGTCGCAATAGTTTTTTTTTTTTTATTGCCCTCTGAATTAATAAAAAGCAGCTTTCACATAGCCATTAGTGAGAATTTTGAAAATAATAATTGTACTATTTCATTTCAAGAGACTGTTTAAAAAAAATCTGAAATCTGCATACTAAACTTGACTAATTTATTTAGGAGACATGATATTTTTTTAACAGTTTCCAGTATTGAAGAAAAAATAAAATTCTTTATGTATTACAATTCTTTATGTATTTTGCCACATAAACTTTCCCAAGAGTAATAAAAGTAGTTTTCAGATTATTATTTCAGCTTGTTGCTATAATTATTTATAATATTCCACTACAAATTATTTTTCTGATACACTTACCACGAAACTTCTATTTTTTTGTTTTGTTTGTTGGCTTACATGATTTCCTTTCCAATTAAGAACAATCTTAAGTTAAAAGTACAAGTAATGATATAGAAGTTAAACTCACTGAAACTCTTACAAACATGCACATTTACATACTTTACGTATTTTTTGACCCCTGATCGTGAAAATTTATCTTGTTTTCATTGTATCGGCTTTTTGAAAATTATTTATATTTTATTTTATTTATTCCTTTTTTTCTTTAATTTCAAGTTTTAAAAACACGTTTGGAAACGCATTAGCGTAAAAATAATCAATCAAAACTTTACACAGAATGATCTATTTCTAATTTGGATTTGTTTTCCTCCACTCATTATAAATTACAGCCAACAAAAATAGCAGTACAAAATATATAAATGAAACAAACGACTAAAGACGAAGGTATTAGATACTGTGCCATAGTGCTTTGAGCATTTTCATGGGCTAATAGTGTGTAAAAGTTTCACCACTATTCTAAGCATAAATTAAACTACTCAGTTTTTCTACTCTAACGAAACCTGCCTTCAGAATACCAAATTTTAAAACGGTGGAGGGTATGATGTCAAGGAAAAGCTGTCCATGCGGAAGTTCTATTTCCACTAATGGTTTGTTTAGAATCCAAGCCTAGTATTCTTACTTAATTGTGGTAATAGGGTACTATTGGTATTGTGGTACTAGGTGATATGTACCTAATATGCGAATCATAGGCTATGAAATAGGTATAATGATAGCCAGATTTTTTATTCTATCAGAGCAGTTTGCATTCTGCAATTTTTTAAATATATGAAACTTAATATAGATTAGAGTAAGTGTAAATTGCACTTAGAGTTATTTTGACAATAAATACTATAAATGATATCATTTTTTTTCCTTTTTAAGCCTGATGCATTTAAATAGCAAATGCTATGTTAGCGCCTGTGCTCGCCATTCTCTCCTCAAACTATATGATGTCTTCACAGTAAAAATCAAACTATTACATGGTGCAACATTACTTAGTTTACCTTTTACAACACTGTATAGTTAAGCTAACCCACTGTACAGTTCCAAAAATAAAAATTTAAACAGTGTTAGATATGATATGGGTGTGTGAAAATTGTTTTTTCTTGGAATTTATGGAATTTGTGGTTTTATAGAAGTAAATAAGATTTCTGCTTAACAAGTTTTGTAAAAAATTTCATACTTAACAGTTTTCATTTTTCTTTCAGAAGATGTCTGATGATTACCTAAATTCTTCCCTTGAGTAAGTGTATTTTGTGTTTTATTGAATCGTTAGGCAAAAAGATTGGTTTCTTAGTTAAGTTTTAAAACTGAAATATTTTGCTTATTGTGTATTATTTTTTGCGAAACTTATTTTCTGATTAAGAAATCAGGATTGATCTAAAATAAGTTTTCATTTGAATTTTAAAAAGCTAATTTAATTTGTTTATATGTATTATTTTTAAAACACTCCCCCCCCCCATAACTTATGAAGTAGTTTTTTCTTTTTAAATGTACACATGTTTCTTTCCTTGTTTTGTCTTAAAGCAAAAAAATAATCTTTATTCAAAAAGTTTTTCTGCACATAATTTTCTTTAGGTTGATTTGCAATTATACTAAGCAAGTTTGTCCTGTGCTCGCCATTCTCTCCTCAAACTATATGATGTCTTCACAGTAATTTTTGTTTTTCTGTTTTAGAACAGAATAAGAAAGATTATTTAAAAAGAATTATTTTGAGACCCATGATGAAATAAAGCTTGCCTCCTAATTTTTTTAAAATTTTGAATCTGAATTAGAAGAAAATATTAATTGAAATAAGCTCATCTTCACATTATATTTTTAAGTAAATAACTATCTATGCCAATTATTTTGAAAAGAAATCCAAGCAAATCTGGAATAATGATACTTATTCTTTATCCATATCCTTAGAGGCAATTTTCAACAATTCCAAATTTAACCAACTCTTATGCCAAGTATACATTTTCACAAAGAGTAAAATTAAAACTAATTCGCTCTTAATTAATTTTTTTCTAAAATTCTTTATAATTTCCTATTTTTTTTATGTTAGGTCTGAAGATATAGAAAGTGTTACCATAACAGATCTTGAAATTGATTCCAGCACAAGTAAAGCAGGAGTCAAGGATTTTGAACTTCTTAAAGTTTTAGGAAAAGGTGGATATGGAAAGGTATTCTTTAATTTAGATAAATCTTAAGTTTTTAAAACTAATGACAAAATATACTAAATATTTTGAGATGTGTCCTAATTGTTATTTTTTTACAGGTATTTCAAGTTCGAAAAATAAGTGGTAAGGATGCTGGCAAAATATTTGCCATGAAAGTATTAAAGAAGGTAACATCCTTAGTTAATTTGTTGCAATTTTTGTAATTTAAATAACCATCTGAAGATTTCTAATTATAAAAATACTAAATTTTGTATATACTAAACAATTGATTTAACCTTGAATAATTCTACTGTTGATTGTAGTTTGTTTTTTTTGTAATTATTGTAATATAAAGATTATTGCTTCAGAATGATTATAAAAAGAGAAATATTTAATAAATTTTAAAATGAAAAATACATTAACTAAAACTTGTTAATGTTTTATTATTTTAAAGTTCAGGGGAAATAAATCCTTCATTCCCTCGTTGAGAAGAAAACAAATCTGCGTTGTTGAAAAAAAATATGCTGTTTTTTAATGTTCTAGACACCAATCAATTCTTTAGTCAAATTTAGTGAGAATTTTTTGTTTCTTACTTAAAAAATCTCTCTCTATTTTTAAATACAATGCTTAATTTTGTTACTTAATTGCAATTTTAAAACCACTAGTATTTAAAGAAATGCAAAGCAAAATGAATATATTAAAAAATACATTTAACTTCTTAGAATAGTATAATAAAAAAGTAAATATTAGCAAATTACCTTTGAATCTGTTATGTTGTAGGCATTTAAACTTTTCTCTAAATTTATAAAGGATAAAAAAACCAATTTGATTCCTCCTTTCATACTAGTGTGAAAATTTCAGTTCTCCTCGCTAATTTTTAATTTTCTCCAATTTATTTGTAAGATAGCTTAACACATTAAAAAAAAAAGAAAGGTTTCCTTGTGTCCTAAAAATTTAACAAAAATGGATAGTTTTACTTCTAGTGAAGCTTTGTAATAACTATATTTGCTTACTTTCAAATAATTTTTTTCTCAAAAAAAGTGAAGCAGCCTTTTTATTTATGAGATGAACAAGTTTTGTTTTTCTAATTTATGTAATTATTACAAATTAGTTTTTATATTTTTTTTAAGCTTTAATCCTACTTTTAGATATATATTATTCAGGGTGCGTAGCGTTTGTAAAAAGTACTTAAAAGTGCTTTTTTGGGGGATTTCGTTTTAAAAAGCTTTTGAAGGTGCTGGCGTTTTTAAAAAGTGCTTTTTATCACGAAATTTTTTTTTTTTCTTTAGAGATATCTGGTGGATCCCATGCATTTCACGACACAATCCTATCGGTATTTTCAGACTTTCACAAACAAGTGGTCATACCTGACGCAAGTGCCTTCAGAAACTTTGACGATAAGAAAACTTAGATGATTTTAACATCCCTTATTTTGAGGGTGATAAATTTCCTAAGTTGTGGGAAATTATTAAGATGATTTTAAGTCTTTCTCATGTCTGTGGAAAAGAAGGTTCAGTGTGAACAAGAACATTGAAATTGAGAATTTGAGGGACAATTCCTATATTTCATAGAGAATTATTTACGATAATGTAAAAAAATGTGGGGGGTTCCGTGAAGTTGAAATAACGAGAGAAATGATTGTTTCATGTAGCAGTGCACATGTTAAGCATAGAGTGTACCTAGAAGCCCAAAAGGCTAGAGAAAAGGAAAGTGAAAATAAAAGAGAACGAAAGAAAGAAGAAATATTATGCATAAAAAAGAAAATAATAGATTTAGAGAAAGATATAATAAACCTGAACAATGAAGCAAGCGAGCTGGCTCACCAGGCAGAAAAAAATGAAGATTTTTCACTTTTGAAAAAATCTAATGCTATACGAATTGATATTAATAAAAAGCAGAAAGAACTGTTGGATCTAAAAAGCAAATTATCTGATAAAAAATAATGTTCCTGTCTTTTAATTAACTATTTGTTGATAAGGAATAACATGAAAACAATATATGAAACTATATGGAAAATAAATATGCGTTCTGTATGTTCATATCCTTTTTTGCATTTATAAATTTTTTTTTTTTAATTATTATCTTGGAAAGAAAGGGTTTATTGTAATGTAAGATTGTTAAATGGATTAGAAATTTTTTTAAAAATATAAATAAAAAGTATTAATTTTTTTTTATGTGTGCTAGATTGCTTTTTTATTTCATTGATTGAATGTGAATTTTTTGAGTGCTTGGAAATTTTTGTAAAGTGCTTGAAAGTTTTTAAAAAGTGCTTATTTTTGATTCAAACTTTTGGCAACGCACCCTGTTATTTAATCTGCCATTATTTATGTAGGGTATTAATGTAAAATACACAAAATTAAAAACAGAATATCTTAAGATTTATATGTACTAAAACACAATTTTATTGGTTTGTAATTTTATAGGCTAATAAATTTGCATGAACTACATTTTTAAGTTATAAGATCGGTTCTAGAGCTTTAATTTTATATTGGGACAACCAAACTTTGACTTGAAACACCATAAAATAACCATCAGTAATCCGCCATTCCAACAATTAATGTAAAAGGATGAGTGCTTTTTTTTAAAAAATATTTGGTGTTGTCATAAAATACTTTTCAACAAAAATGTGAATAGTACGTATTCTTTGTATTATAATTCTTCATTTGAATTCACTTTATTAACTTTTTTTCTACAAAAGCAAGACTAGTAAGCCGATTATTGAAAATGTGTATGAAGTAGTCATTGTCATTAGTCACGGGTGACTGAATTTTCTTAAATTTTGCCTCTGAGACACAAGAACATATTTTCCGTGAATGAACATCTCTTTATATTCTGTTATTTAAAACTTCATAGACATATTCTGTTATTGAAAATTATGCAGTTTAGAATGATGTAGATATAAAATTTTGTAAGGTTTTAATATTTAACCTTTATTAAATTTAATAATGAACTATTGCAAACCAAATTTTTTTTCATTTAGAATTATCTTTTGTTTTTTACAAGTTATATAATTATGTTCAAAAAATTTTTGGTTCTCTTAAATTGTTTAAAATTTATAAAGATGTAAAAGATAAATTAACTTTCAGACTTTCAAACTTGTACTTTGTAGCCATTTCACTTTCCCATATTTTGATGGTCAAAAATCCACATCTGTTAAAAAATTTTATATTGAGAAATTTTTTTTTGAGACTTAGTTTACAAATTAAAATAATTAGCATGTTTTAGGGTAGAACTTCAATCAAAGACAATTGCATCTTAGTATGTGAAAATGTGATCAATATATCAACAAGCAGTACATTAAAATGAGTAATTTTTAATGTTGTTTTATAACTGTGCTTAATAAGTTTATATGTTTCAGGCAAAAATTGTGAGAAACAAAAAAGATACAGCTCATACAAAAGCTGAGAGAAACATTTTGGAAGCAGTTAAGGTAGCAATTTTTTTTATACAATTCTTTATTGCATTGTTTATTATTATTATTTGAAGATTAAAAACAGCTTTCTACTATCCTCGCTATTGTCTAAAGTAGTGTTACAAATATACTGTTATAATAGTACATCCTGAGACCTACAGGTCACATGCAGCCTGCCAGTTATTGATGTTCATCCCATGGTAGCACCTGAGCATAATTAACGTAAAATTTTCTTTTCTTGAGAAATAAAAAAAATAGAAATTTTAAAACTTTTTGACTTAATTTGTGCAAATTCCATTGAAAATCAATGTGGTTTTTCTGTTGCTTTTTTTGGTGATAATTGATATGGATTTCCACATGGTTTCACTTTATTTGTGACTTTTTATAATAAAGTAGATTGTTTTCCCAGTAGCTATGCTTCTTCATGTGGTTTTGAAAATTGTTTGTCTTATTTCGCTTTGCAGAGTTGAACATTACAATAAAAACTAACTTATTTGAACCAACATTTATGTAACCTTTAAATTGAACTAAGGACTAAAATCGTTACTATAAATCTTATATATGTTCTACTCATGAATTACACAGCACATCTGAGGTGTCTGAAATTCTCTCACATAACAGGAATTCAGAGTTACTAACTGCTAAACTTTCCGAGAAAAAAAAAGAATTTTTTTTTATTACTCTTGAGATTTTGATATCATAGGTGTTAGTCTGATGTCAAATCACCCGTCAGCTTACTTTTTGACATCAGATGGTTCTTTTTGATGAATTTAAAATTACTTATCAGTAAAAGTATTTTAAAATTTATAACTTATAAATGAAATCCTTAAAAAGAAAATTATAATATTTTTGATGCGATACTCAAATTAAATGCTCTTTTGTAGTTTTGTATTTGTGCCTATTTCATTGCCAAATGACTTTTGTGGTTTTTAAAACGTAGTTATTTTTAATTTGTTATTATATTTAATTAAAACTTTCAATTGGAAAAGGGTTTATGGTTGCTTGAATCCATAAATTGTAGAAGGATGGATATACTGTCTTGTCTTATTTTTTATTAAGAAATTTATTGGGATAAATAGTGTTTTATTATCTCTTATAAATTATTAATGTTTTTATTATAAATTTTCTTAATCTTCTATCGTCAAGTTTTGATAAATGAATTCAATTTAAACTCATTAAGAATTTGCATGAAGTACAGGAATTGCTGTTCCACTTGAGCTCTCCAAAGAGCTCTTTGAATAAGAGCCTCACATAAATATTTTGAATGCATTTTAATCTACTGATTTGCTTCGTTGAATATTTTGTTTTTTATATTTTTTCGTGTCTCCTTATTTGAGCTTTTCCGAATTTGGCGCGGATGTTTCCCGGTCGCTGGGAGGGGTTTCTTGGTCTTTCCTGAAGGTTTTCTTCAACACAAAGTCTAAGGAAAAAATTCTGTGCTTCCCAATAGTGGTTGAAATAAAGATGGTTGCTACATAGAGGTGGTCTCTCTTGGAGATTTCACTGTATTACCTTTTTTTTTGATTCACTGTTTAATTTGACCACAGCACTATTTTTTAAAAATATTTCTGGAAAGCCTGTAAAAGTCAGGGAATTATGTTCATCTATTTGAGTAGCAACCCCACGCTTGGTCTTGATGTCCTTTATTGGTTTACTTGCTGTGCTTGACCCTTTGCTGTAAAAGTTGTGTATGCCTAGTCTAGAGAAATGGTATTAAATAACATTATTTAAATTTTTTCTAATATTTGATTAAAATATGAATACTGGAAATTTTTATTTTTATTTAGAGCATTATAATAGCTATCCTAGTTTTCTTAATTTTATTTTTAGTTTAATATTTGTATTTTTTTATAAATTAACTACCTGACTCCTCTTGATTATGAAACAGCTTAGATTCAATAATATATCTCTAATACTTTAGGAATTGATTAATTGTAAATCCACTGTATAAAGATTTAGTCATGATAAATGTGCATTTAATATTTTTTCTTTGTTTTTAAATATGTGTTGGAGTACATTTCTTAATTGATGTTTTATGTGGCTAAAATTTATAAAACTGAAATAATTATTTACTTTTTATGTTTAGCACCCATTTATTGTGGATCTTCACTATGCCTTTCAAACCCCAGAAAAGTTATACCTGATTTTGGAATATTTAAGTGGGGGTGAATTATTTATGCACCTAGAAAGAGAAGTTATGTTGTTGGAAGACACAGCTTGGTATGTGTATATCTTAAAAGTATTTTATTAGACTTTAAATTTGAGCACGACACATGAACTGAGGCATCTCACAAATTGATTTTCTTCAAGGATAAAATTTTTTTCAATTGCAATTAAAATTAATGAAATGCTTTAATTAAAAATAGTAATCGAAATTTTTAGCAAAATATTAAATCCTTTAATGTCCATATTAGGGTGTATAATTGTTTTCAAAGAATCTGTTTTGTTTTAAGTGATAAAATATGTTCTGCGCTTTTATCTAAGCAAGGTTCGATTGTATTTATATACCAATTATTATATAATATACCAATTATTTTTGGGTTGCAGTTTTAAAATTATCTTAACTTTTAGCTTCTATTTGACTGAAATATTGTTGGCATTAGAGCATTTGCATAAAGAAGGAATTATTTATAGAGATTTGAAGCCGGAGAATATTTTACTAGATAATTTAGGTGAGTTTTGAAATTTATTTTCATTATAACTAATGTGCATCTTTTTTACTTATTATTGTTTAACTTTATCTTGACTTTTTAAATTTTTTTTATATTGCATTTTATTTAGTACTGCTTTTTTTGGGAATATTTTTTGAAAGAGATTTGCATGTAGTTCAAAATTGTGTACTAGTTTGATCTATGTTCAAACTCATATAAAGAATGAAAGTTAATATATAAAATATTTTTAGTTATAAGATGATTATAAAAAGTTACTAAGTTCAAAAAATTTTTTAGAGAAAAATAATTTAAATAACTGTCTTGTGTACATCCCAAAACATTTTCACTTCAAGTAATGTCCCTAAAAGGAGCTACAATGAATGGTTACTTATAAGCTCTCTTGTGGCATATACACTGATGTAGAGAACTCATTGATTTTTCATGAGGTTCTGATGAAAATTTTGTGATTAGCATTGATTTTTTAAGAAATCTAAAATTGTGGGGTATTACAGTACTGTGTGTGATATTACTGAGATTTCCTAATTAGTTATTTTTCTTGACATTCTGATTTCTGTGCCAAGGCATAAAATTTCTTTTATTAGTAATGTATGGTAGATATTAGTAACTAATCGATGATTCAATAATTTTTAGGGCATATAAAGTTGACCGACTTTGGCTTATGCAAAGAGTCCATACTTGATGGTTCTATAACTCACACTTTTTGTGGAACTATCGAATATATGTAAGTTATTTCGAAAATAATAAAAACTGCGCACCACTTATAAAATTGCTAAAAAAACTTAGAGGTATTGTATAATTACAGGGCACCTGAAATATTAGCTCAAGTTGGACATGGTAGAGCTGTTGATTGGTGGAGTTTTGGAGCTCTTATGTATGATATGTTAACTGGCTCTGTAAGTTATATTTAAGATTTTTTTATTTTTGTAAAATATTGTGTTAATTATTGCAATGTCTATTGTTTATCTAAATCGTTGTTTACCTTGTTTATTTTGCTAAAGCATGCTGCTAAAGTATTTTTTGTTTTGTAAAATTTTTTCATAACATAAAAAAAGTTCAAGATGAATAACCTCATGGCTTTTAAGCATATTTTTTGTTGTAAAGAATAAAATTATCAAAATTTATTTTTAGAAAGGATACTGTTGACAAACTAATATGCTCTTTTACTAGGATGCATAGCATTTTAAAAATTTGCTCAAGGTGCTTATTTTTGATTTTCATTTCTTTAAAAGCTGATAAAGAAGCTTTTAGGTGTTTATAAATAGTGCTTGATTTCCTGTTTTCCAGAATGAGATTTTTTTCTTTACCATGTCTAGATTTGCCTTTAATGACGCAAAAAGCGGGGTTATTGAACCATAATCCTTTATGGCGTACCGTTCATCAGTAGCGTATAAAAGTGACAATCATTTTTCATGTTTTATAATATACTTGTGGGTTCGCAGGCATTTACATTGAGCAGGATTTAGTGGGCAGAATTCCTGCCCTCTCATGGGCATCTCTGCTGCAGATTCTTGCTAGAGATTGATTCCAGACTTCATTTTCTGCCTTTTGAAGTCAAACTAAAACTTTCTCAAATTTTTGCTGATGGTAGGGGCCAATTACACATTGCCAATTTTTTCTTCCCTAATAGCAAAAGAAATTTTTCTTTGTTACTGGCCTTGCGCTATTCTATAGATCAGTACCTTGAACTTTACTTGGAAATCATTCTTTAATTATGTATTTTCATGCGAGTTCAGAGCAGTCAACAATCACAAAGCTTTATCATTTCAAATTTCACAACTCTCCCACTTCCCATTTCAAACTTCCCAAAATTTCACTACGCACACTGTTTACGAAATTGAATAAATTTTTACGAATTCAAAAACCCAAATTTGTTTTCCAATATTTTCATAAGTTTTTGGATTTTTTTCTGTAAATTTTTTTTATTTTTTATTGATCTGAAAGGTTTATTTTAAATTAAGACAATATAAAGGTTATTTAAGAAGAAAATTGTTATGAATTTTTCAAAAATTTTTTTCTGTAGATATACCAATCATTTTTTTAATTTTAATGATCAATATTCTTATTCTAGCCTCCATTTCAAGCAGAAAATAGGAAGAAGACCATTGAAAAAGTATAAATATTTGTTTCAAACTCATTGTTTTTTTGTTTCTGCTGATAAATAGTAAGAGAGTTTTTTGTTAAATTTTTGATAATTATTACAATATGCAAGTTTTATTATTATAGCACTTCTGCAATTTTTTTTAAAATTGTATTCTGAATGTTTTAAGTTAGTATATTAAACTATGCATTAATCAGTCAAGATTTAACACACTGACTAAAAATGTTTTTTTTAATTTTTTTTCTTTTTTTTTTTTTACTATTTTGAAGGCGTCATTTTTTTAAATATGAAATTTTTACATTAATTAAAGGGCTTGAAATACTTATCATATTTTATGTAATGTAGGTATGTTTAGAATATGTCTCATAATTGATATAAAAGGTTGGTTTAACAGTTTCATTTTAAATACATGACAAGTATAGCTTGTGATATGCATGTTATTAAATATTTATTAAAATTATTCTCAAGTTTCTAAAACAAATTTTAGAACTGTTATCCTGTAGTTAATGTATTAGTTCCTTACCTCTAGTTTAAACTTTAAATGTTAGTAAAGCTGAGGCATTATTACTATTTGTGTTTCACTTATTATTATAAATTACTTTGCCATTGAATATATTAATTTTTAAATTTTCAAGGAAAGTTGACGTCATTCTCTTAGGTATAGCTGGGAATACTAAACTGAATTGCTGTAATCTATCTCCATTACGCAAGTTTTATGTGTTTATATCTTGCCCTTGTAACCTCTTATATTTTAAAGTTATAGAATTGTATAAACCCTACTTTCTGATATGGCCAAATATTTACTTGAATATAGAAATATGTTTGTATGTTTGCCTTTACTCACGTACACACTCATATATAAAAAAAAGTAAAAATTAAAAAGTAAAAAAAATAATTAAAAGGATATGTTTTAAAAGCAAAAAATTATTTTATAGTTGAAATCAAAGAACAGTAAACATGTTTCAAGTGTCTAAAACACCCATAAACCTTCTCAGGATATCAACGTAAGAATTATAAAAACTTGAAAACAAATAAAGCTACAGTTGACAAAATAAAGGAGGGAAAATTAAAAAAAAAGAAGAATAAAAAGGGAGAAACAAGACAAATCAAGGTAGCCAAGAGTAGGACAGTGGCAGAAAAAAATAGATATGGGCTGAATAAATTTACCTGCACAATGCAGGATTAGGGCAGAAGTGAGATCATTAACTAATAAAATTTGTATTGATGCGAATGAAACAAGGCTCTAGGGCTAGGACATCAAGATAAGCTGATGTGTCAAAAGTAAAAAGAATTTAATTCATTTGTCATTTTGATAATTATCAATATACAGGCTTTTATTAATTTCTTAATAACAATATTTGCAATGTTCATTTGGTCTAAATCTCAAAAGCGTTCCAGGGTTACCCCATATTGCCATGGTTGCAATGAAAATGTCATGTTCGTTCCATTGCAACCCCTTTAATTATCAATACAGACAGAATCCTTCATTTTATTAACAGGCATTGAAATCATCAAAACAGAAGATATTGTTAATTTTGTGGCAAATGTGCGAAAATATTAAAGGAACCATTTCCAGACCTGCCAACTCCTGCTTTTAGTAGGAGTCTCCTGCTTTTGCCTCAAATCTTTGCCCTCAGGCCTCCAGGGTGTTTTCTCCCGCTTTTTTCTATTTAGTGCATGATAGAGAGAAAAAAAAAAAAAAAACAATTTGTGCAATTTTCTTCCCAGCTTGTGCTTCAGATCACGCTGGGCATTTATTTAGAAGAATTTTCCCCTATAGCAACATCACTAAAGATTACGCTGTGCGCGAACCAAAACAACAGCAATAACCGATGAAATGGCAAAATCGGAGAGGAAATATATCTTGGATACCATTAGGCAAAATGTTTTTTCACTTTCTATAGATGGCAGTTTTTTTAAATAATGCTAAATCAGCAACATCTGCAGTTTTAAAACAGTAGCTGTTAAAAAAAGAAATACATTTATAAAGTATTGTATTCATTATTGACATATTTTGTTAATTTTGAACCTCTTCCTAAATTTTAAAAAATCAAAAGATGTGTTTTAATATAATTCTATAGAACCTTAAATTTTTTTAGTAAGAACACATATCTTTATTAGTCAGTGTCAGAATCTTATTGTGGTTTATTTTATGTAATGTAAATAATATATTTTGAAATAAACTTCTTGTAGGAAATGTGAATCAGGTTTAATTTTCAATATTGCGCTATGTCGTGATACAGAAAGAGTCTCCTGCTTTTTTATTTTCTAAGGTTGGCAAGTCTGCATTTCATAATAACGAATAATGGTTTTTCTGATTTTTCCCTCTTTTTAATTTTCTTCAATTTTTTGTTAAGCACTGTGCCTTTATTTGTTTCTAATATGTTTCTACGCTTTCATAAGTTTTGTGGTCCTAAGGAAGAGTATTTTATACTGGGTGTTTGAAACATGTAGCCTTTTTTTTTTTTTTTTTTTTTCAATCAAGTAAATAGAAAATTTTATTCTAGGTATATTTTTCACCTTAGCTTTTTCGAAATTATTCATTTCAAGCATATTATTTGTGAGATATATTTATATTCATATTTATTTTCTAGAGCCTTTTTATTTTTCTAGCGTAAGTTTTTATGTTTAACTAGTAAAATGAATTTTATTTTTAAGATGGTTTCAAAAGTACAAGTAGTAAAATTTTATACATTTGAAATTTTTGAAAAACTCCCTTTTTAAGAAAATATTGTACAAGATGTATTTTTATGAGCCCACTTTTAAATTTATTTAAAAAAAAAACTTTAAAATTTTAGTTTTATATTGATTACTTGTAGTTTTTAAGGATTATTTGAATTATATATTTTGAAATGGTATTTAGATTACTTTAATTTAAAAGTGTGTGAAAAACTATATTGCTTATTTGTTATTGGTGTAACTTTTTTAACGAGAGGCAATTTGTGTGAATATCAAACCCACAATGTCTTAAAGTTTAACTTTTCTTTTACAACTGTAGTGATAACTTATTTGTTTTCAGATAATGAAGCATAAACTTATGTTTCCACATTATGTGACTAATGAATCAAGAGATTTGATTAGAAGAGTGAGTTTAAATTTTTTCTTTCTGTTTTAATCAATTTATGGGTTTCCCCAAGCAAAATTATAAAATTCTGAAATATGTGCAAATATCTCAAACACAACATTTGATTGGTATTTTTCTTTGAGATTGATGATGAGCAACTTGAAAATTTTAAATAAAATAATAATTTATCAAATACAAAATATGCATTATAAAAGCTTTTTTCATTTTGTTATTTTAATTATATTGTGTATAATATTACAGTCACTAATTTTATTTGGTTAAATGTGATTTTGAACTATGCATAAAAGTATTTGGAAATATAACAGCATTTATGTGCATAGTTCCAGTAATCACTATCCTTTAAAGGGTTCTTTTTTATGTAAATGCAGTTATGACTTACGAAATCATAAAAGCCTAGTTTGCATTTTTGCTAGTTAAATACAAATTTTACATACAATAACTACAACTACATATAGTTAAGTTCTTATTTTCGATGAGAAAAATCATGTGATAATTTTTTCTAAATTATTTTTTTTTTTCATATTCATATCCATTTTCATATGAAAAAAGATATAGGAATAGATATGTGTTGGCATTCTTGATTAAATAAGGGAAACTTATTTAAGTCTTGATATAGTTATAGATAAGATATTGAAGGTTCTTTCATTTGTATATTTTTTCTCTTTCATACTTATATAGGAGGGGAGATTTGAGAATACTAGGGATCATTCAAAAAGAAAGTTTCTCTAAGGGCTTAAAAAATATAATTACCTGAATAGATTTATTGTAAAAGATGCAGTAAAGTTTTAGCTTCTGATCAACAGAAGAACCACTAAAATTGTTATAATTTTCATACTGTTTTCATAAGTGTTAGTAGACCAGTATCATTTAAATCAGCTGTCTGTGAATGGATCAAGTATGTTATGGCTATCTGCACATCTTTATCTATGGGAATACTATGCCTAAGCAGGAATTTCTTCTGATGAAAGATCAAATAGAAGTCATTCTGAAAAAGAGATGTGGGATGCTCAGTGCTACTACTGTGTTGCTCTGTGTAATTTTGTTCATGTATGTCTGATTTAACAAAACTGCAGAAGTTTCTCTTGCAGCTGTTTGACTAGTCTGCCTTCCAGTCCCCTATCTTGCTCCCAGCAACTTTCACTTGTCCATGTGTTACTTTTCCATAAACAAAGATGTGAATGGGACTAAAGATTTAAAAAAACCCAGGTTTTATTTTCAAAGCCCCAATCCACCTGGATTTTTTTTTAAAATCAAAAACCTGGAATTTTTGGGTTTTTTGAGAAATATTTTAAAGTTTCTGTTTGTCCTTCATGAAATTACATGATTTGTTTTGTTGTAATCATTGTTTGGGAGTTTATAGATTGATAGCTGTTTTTTCTTACCGACAACCTGAATGCTAGATTAAAAAAAAAAAAATTTATATATTCAAAGATCTAAATGTTTTTTTCTTCTTTTTTTTTCTGTATTTATGTTGGTTTTGTTCCACAGTGTATTCGAATAAAATTCTAACTTAATCTTTTTTTTCATTTACCATTTAATTTTATATACAATTTTGTTTTTTAAATTCTATAAAATTTTGGTTACTGTAAAAATAGTTGAATAAGTGATTTTTGCCTGATTGCTTAGTTAAATTGTGCGAAGTTAATTCCTATTATTAGCTTTGTATTCATTATTTTAATTGCCTATTTTGTCTGGAATCAGTTTTATATTAAGTTCACTATGGAAGTAACTATAACTAATTTGATGTTTAAAAATTAAAAAATGATTAAGTTGCATACTGTTCAGTATGTTTCTCATAAAACTTTTCTAAATATTTATTTATAAAATGTTATGTAATATGGTAATTTTAACTACAGGATTACTTTATAATAAAAGAATACCACTTTTAGTTTTCAACCTTTAAATTTAGACTAAATATCGAATCCGGATCCGTAATATTAGAGAATAATATTTAGAAAGGATTACAAGTTAATACCTTTAAGTAATGAATAAATAAATAATTTACACGTATTTGTTGGAACTGTACCAATTTTTCTGCAAAGAGGAATGTGCTGGTAACATTTTAAGATTGTTTTAGACAATTTTATTCGTATGTCACATTGAGAAACAAAACAGTTCGGATATTTGTTGCGATGCCAATATATAAAGTTATGTTCAAAAATTATAAGTTTTCTCAAGCATAGTTTCATTTTCTACTTTGAATTTAAATTGTATTGAACTTAGCGTAACGAAAAAAAATTATAAATTTAATTTTCTGCGTTTAACTTTATCAATTGAGTTAATAAAGTTAATTTCAAATCACTCCTAAAAAATTGAATGCTAATTAGTTTCAATACTAAATTATATAAAATCAGTTTTTTTTTATGTTTTATAATTATAAACTTAATTATTAAATTATATCTCAGAGTTTGCTTAAGAAAATTCAATAACTTTTTTATGCTGCATAAACTTATTTTATAAGAACTTAGTTTTTTTTTATTATCTTGGAAGTAAATTGATTTAATTAAAATCACTGCAATCTGTCTAGATATTAAAAAAGAAGAAAAAAACACAAAATTAATATATCAAAAGCTAAGTACTTGTAGTGAAAATTAATAATGAAAAATATACGTGATGATTAATAAAAATATAATTTCGTATCACATGAAAAATATGCGTAAGGTTATCAGATCTCTATAGGGATGGAAAAGTGATACTTCACTTTTCCGTCCTAATTAAAGGCACATTAGTATGCTCTCAAAACAAGCTAAATTCAACAATTTATATATCGAGTTCATTTATCTTAATTTGTTTAGAAGTCCTAGTTTAAATAACAATAATTTAAAATTATTTTGCTTTTGAAGTAAAATTTAATTATTTAGTAAAGTAAATTTTGAAAAACCCACCTTCAAAAAAAATGTTTATTTTTCAAGTAGGTTTGCTTGAAAAAACTAGTGGACCCTGAGGGGACTCAACTTATATATATATATATATATGAAATAATAAAATGAAGTTTCTGAACAATTAAAGATTGATTAACATTTTGTCATGTATAATCATTTGTAATGTTTTTTTCTAGCTCCTAAAACGACAAGTTAGTCAAAGACTTGGAAGTGGACCTGAAGATGCTGCTCAAATTAAATGCCATTCATTCTTTAGAAATGTTAACTGGGATGATGTTTTAGCTAAAAAGTTACAACCACCTTACGTACCAGAACTGGTGAGCATTATAAAATTATGTAAACTCTTTATTTAGAAAAATATTTTAAAATATTATTAAGGAAAATAATGCCTTAATGGCATGTATTAATTTTATGCTTATGACCAAAAAATAATAGATGTTTGGGAAAACTGAATCCTACCATTTGATTTTCCAGCCTGTAATAATGTCTACAAAACGGTCTGACTACAGTAATGAGGCAACTTTATTTTTTTTATGTATGGAGGTATTGTGAGAGTTGTTGAAAAGTTATGTTGTACTAAAGTTATTGCATATCAAAAATATTCATTTAGTATTATTTAAAGATATCTTAGCACATAGTATTCTTAAGTGGATAATAGGAAATATCTTTTAAAATGCTTATTCCCTCCATTTTGGTATTTTATGTTAAATTTTTTATTTGCATTTTTCGATGATTTTTTCCTTTCTTTTTTGTACTTAACAAACTTTTAAAGGTAGAGTATTATTCAACACCAATTTACTTTTCAGAACAGATTGAAAATAAAGGGATTGTTTTATTAGATTCAAAGAAACAGTGCTTAAAATAATTTTTAAAACTTCTGTAGTGTTATTCTCAAAAATATGAGCAATAAAATTTTGCGGTTGGTGATTATGAATAAGAAACGTGTCAGACTATATATTTATATTTTTAGACAAGTTTTTATATTTTTTAAAATTTAATTATATAACAACTTAAAAACTAATTGAATTATGTAAATTTTTTTTAAAAAATCTAAATTCCCCAAATTTAAAAATATTTATTAAGATATAAGGCACATAGTATTTTAGGTTCTCTTCATTTTTTTCTAATGAAATTAAACCAATACAATTCTACAATCAGTATTTATTGGAAAGGTAAGTTATAGTCTGTTCAACGAGAACTGATAGTGAAAGTAAACAAAGCGGCGTGCTATTTGGCGCAATACAGTTGTCTACTTGGCGCCGGAATAATGACAAATAGCGCCTATCAGTCAAGCAAAGACTTAATTTTTAGAGGGTTGTTTGTTTCGCTGTGGTGTCTTTTTGCAGGTGTTTCATGAGCAATATGGAAAATGAAGTGATGGATTTAAGTCCTCCTAAAAAACGACAGAAGAAATCATACATAAGTAAAGCTGAGAAGGAAATAATATTGAACATTTATAAAACAGAAGTGCATTGTAAACCTGATGTTCCAATTATTGATGTGGCTAACCATGCGGCTTCTGCAGCGGGAGTTAGCGCAGCTTCGGTTTTCAGAATTATTAAAGAATATAAAAAGGATGGTATATTACATTCACCGAAGAGGACTAAATCTCGTAAAACTTTTTTGGATGACATTGACGATTTCAACAAAAATGCTGTAAGAAGAAAAGTTCATGATTTTTTCCGCCGTAACGAAATTCCGACAATAAACAAAGTTCTCAAAGCTGTGAACGATGATTCTGATTTACCAAACTTTAAAAAAACGTCATTTTATTCCCTGTTAAAAAAATTAGGCTTCAAACATCAAAAACGAAAACGGAACAGCTCACTCATTGAAAAAGATGAAATAATTTTGTGGAGGAAGATATTTAAGAACAATTAACAAAATGAGACAAGAGGGAAGAAAAATTTATTATATGGATGAGACATGGTTGAATGCTGGACATACGCAAGACAAAGTGTGGAATGATACGTCCATTATCTCGTCAAAACAGGCATTTTTATCTGGTCTTTCTACAGGATTAAAATCGCCTTCTGGCAAAGGTGAGGGACTTATTATTACGCACATTGGTAGCGACGCAGGCTTTTTAAAAGAAGGACTTCTACTTTTTAAATCGAACAAAAACAAGGATTACCATAAGGATATGAATGCGGCGTGTTTCGAAGAATGGTTCGGGAAAATTCTACCCTTTCTAGAGCCAAACTGGACAATGCACCATATCACGTTGTGATGGACAATGCACCATATCACTCGCGTAAAGAAGAAAAACTTCCTAACACATCATCGACAAAGCAAGTAATTAAAGAATGGCTAAAATCTAAAAACATTGTTAGTGATGAAGAAGGCATGTTAAAAACAGAACTACTGGATATAGTGAAGGCTCATAAGCACAGATTTGACAAATTCGCGGTGGATGAACTTGCTAGACGTAATAATATAATGATTTTAAGGCTTCCCCCCTATCACGCTGAATTAAATCCAATTGAACTGATTTGGGCCCAAATAAAAGGTTCAGTGGCCAAAGAAAACAAAACTTTCAAGTTATCGGAAGTAGAAGGATTGTGCATGAGAAGTTTAAAGGAAATTGGAGTTGAAAAGTGGAAAAATTGCATAGAGCATACTCAGAAAATCGAAAAAGATATGTGGGATTTGGACGAAGCCATCGAAAACACTGTTAATTCTCTAGTAATAAATATCAATTCAAATGACAAGGATTCTACAAGTTCTGAGAGTGAATCCTGAGATAAGTACCTAGTTTCATTTTTACTTTTTAATGATATAATTATTCGTTATTATCCATGATTAATTCATTGTTAATACAGTAATTTTTAAAATTTTGTTCTTTTTTGCGTAGTTTAATATAATTATTTTTGTTTTTGGTACAGTTGTTAAGTAATTACAGAAATTCAAATGTTACGTAAAATTAAATAATTTAGACAATTGACTCTATTTTCATAAACCTATTGAATTCGAGGTTTACAAACCTGCTTTTTTTATAGGTTAAGTGGGTATATTTTTCTTAACAAAATATTTTGTGAGACATATAAAAAAGTTCCAAGTTTCTTTTAGTGTAATTATTTTCGTAATACTTCCCTTAGAAAAATAAAGATAACAGTTTAAAAATACAAATAAATGCAGTTCCTTTAATCGATCGGTGAAACATGAAACTATTTTAAATATTATTTAACTTTTAATAAATTTAAAAAAAAATTGTAATTATGAATATAAAGAGTATTTTTTTAAACATATTCTTTCAATTCTATACGACTTTTACGATGAATTATAAAAGTTATGTTTTGCATAGATATTTATGCAAAATATATTAAAACTAATTTAATCTAAACTTAAAAAAAAATACATTTAAACGATTCTTAAAATAAAATTATGTGTTTACTGAAACAATTAGAAACATATTTTCATGTAAATATTTTAATTTTTCACTTTCTTATCTAATTTTAAGGTATCAAAAACCAAACACCGTTTTCGTTTTTCTATAAAAGCGAAAGCTCTGTCGATTCAAATGAAATCGCCCATTCAGCGAAAAAACCGTTGAAGTGGCAAACGTTGGCGATCAAACAGCAACCCTTATGTTTACTTCCACTCTCAGTTCTCGTTGAACGGACTATAGTGTAATTTGTCTGTTTTTAATCTCAAATTGTTATTAGATGGCAGCCTAGTATTTTTTATGTTTCAAAAGATACTGCCAAACAGAATAAATATTTGCCATCAATTTATTTGGCGAACTGAAACAAAAAAAAAAAGAGATTAAAAGTAATTTTAGAATTTTCTCTTCTGCTGCCGACCTCTTTTATTGAATTCAATCGAAATGAAAGTCTTCTTTGCCTTTTGAGCAACTTCTGTGTTCACCTAAGTTTTGCATGTTGCTAAAAATTTAAAGATTCTAGGACATCATCTGTGTCGGATTCTCTAATTTTAGTATCTTCATTTCAGTGCAAATGTATCATATACAGAGAGAGCAACGCAAAATACTTTTAACTTTAAAAATATTTGCAGTTTTTTATCTACCTATTTTCTCAGTAGTCGACTTGCACACCCGACATATCAGAAATTATCTCTTAATCAAAAATAGGGGGTTGATTTATACACAGAGATGTACAATAACACTGCAAGCAGGTAAAGAAGTTAGAATATTGACTCATACACATAAACGAAAAACACTTTTGAAATGCTATATTTACAAAAAGAAATATATACTCACCAAAAGTGACTTATGTGTTTATTAGGTGAATGAATAACAAATTGAAGTTATCTAGTATTTTTCGTGAATAAAATGAGAAATTGTGTAATGTGCATCTTCATACCTGCTAAGTCTCTTGTTTTTTTAACCAAGACTCCCGTATTTTAGGACTATCTCCCGTTTACCCGTATATTCTCAAATTTCTTCTTTTTTTTTTTAATAAAGAAATTTAAAAAAAAAATTTTTTTTTAGCAATAAATATCCGCTAATAGCAACAATACTTCTCTTATTCCTCAACAGACGGCGCTATTGATAATAGTGCAATTCTTGTGCTGCTTGACAACCAAACCGGATGCAGTGAGAATGCTGCTGTGAGTGGTTTATTCAGTGAATTATTTTTCTCTGATAAAGAACTTCTTTATTTACCTACAGGAATCTGGCAGTAACTTTGTTTGCATTCTATTTTTACCGATTGTCGAAACATAAAAGTATTTCTTTTTCTGGAATCATTTGTTGTGGGTGTCAGTTGGGCAACTAGTTAATAAACTATATTAAAAATAAAAATAAAAAAAAACAGTTCAAAAATATATGTAGTATGCATTTCACTTTGCAATGCAATGCTAGAGAGAATTTTCTCTACAGTTAAAAAAAATCACTCCTAATTTCACTTTCTGGTGAAAAGCTTGAAAGTGTGCTTATGATGAAAATTAATTTCCTTTGGTAACTGTTATGAACAGAACTTTGATAAAAATTTCCTTTGCAAAACCAAATCAGCTACCTATGTTTGAAGTATGAATATGAAAAAATTCTGTAAAATGAAACTAATAACTGTTGGATGTTGAGTGTTTAAGTATATATGAATAGTGGTTTAAAAATCTTTTTAGATTAGGATTTATTTACATATTTTTTACTGAGCTGAATGAAAGTGCTTATATTTCCAATTTTGAATTTCTCTTTTTGACTTGCATGATGTATCAAAACTGTACGTGTAGCCCAAAAAATTTTGCTTGCCAAATCTCCATTATTTTATTTCTTTAATGTTGGCAGGTATGCATCTTATATATGTACATTCTAAAAAAAAAGGTTATATTTTATCTTAGTTAACATTTTGCAAAAATAATTATTATTATCATTCTTGTTTTTTTGCTTTAAAAGAACAAGTAAATTATATAAGAATATTATAAGCATGAGCTATGCAATCATCTTTTTATGATTTATTTTTTGTTGCTATGTTTAATAGACTATTAATTTTCATAATAATATATTTACTACTAATAATTATATTTAAGTAAGTCAAAAAATGTCAGATTTATATGCTTAAAAATGTGTGTTTTAGAATTAGTTATGTTCCCTGTATGTTACTGAAACTTTATTCCCCAATAAAGCAGCATTTTTACAAAAATACTATTAGTAAGTCTGTTGAAAACAAAATAATCATCTTAATTTTATTTCAATTTTTATGCATGTTCTTTTATTTCAATTTTTGTTTTATTTTATAATTGCTTAGTCTTTTTCTTAATTTTTGCTATCTTGCTTATGATTTTTTTCAATTCTCTGATAATAAGTATCATTATTTTGCAGACAAGTGAAGATGATGTTTCCCAATTTGATCCAAAATTTACAAGTATTGCACCATATGATAGTCCTGACAATACTACTTTGAGTGAAAGCCAAAATCAATATTTTTATGTAAGTTGTAATTATCATTATATCATGGCCTAATATAATGTGTTCATTTATTAGTAAGTGTTTATTTATTTTTATTCGTTTTCAGGGTTTTACTTACATTGCACCTTCTGTACTGGAAGAGATGAGAAGATCACCTATGAAATTTGGTATTTGTCCATTTAGGTATGTGTCTTAAGTTTTTCAATATTGACTTCAAAAAATAGTGAAAGTATAATTTTTTATCGTTCCTTCTCTTTATTTTTTCAAAAAGAATGGATATTTGAAGGAAGATAATTAAAAGGAGTGCATATTTTTTTAAATTGGAATATGGGAGAATTAAAAAGCGTTGATAATTAAAATTTGAAAACTCTATGGTTCATCTTTAGAATAACTTCCTTGTACTTCCAGTTAAAGCATGCATGTTTGTCAGAGGTCCGAAAATTTTCAATCTTTGTTCTGAGAGGATCTGGAAGGCAGATCATTGTTTAACCTAAGTATGACAGGAAAGTTCGGAAACTTTAATTTTTTTTATTTATTTTATATTTTTTTTATTATTTATTTTATAATTTATTTATTTATTTTATTATTTTTTAAAATTCTTAATTCTTTGAACTCTGAACGGTTGATTTCCCGTACATTTTCGATTTTGATCTTCACTAGCTTTTTATCGTTGTTTTAATTTATTTTCTTTATTCTTATTGCTCCCTGAGGATTATTGCCCCATTTAGGAGAGAACTAGCCCACTTGGAGGCAATCACCCTCTGTTTGGAAATGACAGGTCTAGAAACTTAATCTTTTAAAAAAATAAGAAATTTTTTTTTTTTTTTTTTTTTTTTTTTTAACTTTGATTTTGTAAACTTAAGATTACTTAAAATAACATTTGCATTAATTAGTTAGCATAGTTAAAGTAAGTATATCTAATCAGAATGACTTCATTTTCATGGTTAGATTTGGTCATTACTTCAACAGTTATTAAGATATTACACACTGTACGCAGTACAGGAAAGCATCTAAAAGGTACCAAGTGCATACATACCAGGCATACATACCAGGATTGTCACTCCACAGGGAGAACAGGGAAAACCTGAAAAATGCAGGGAATTTAAAACTCATCTAAAATAAAAGCATTTGCAGGGAATTTTGAATTTTTGTTTATGAATTAGGAAAAAAAAACAAAAAAAAAACAAGGAATTTTATTTATTTTGTCTTTTAAAAAATGCAGACCCCTCAAAGCACAATCTATGGGATATTTAAAGATAATAGTTCATCGATATTTTTTCATTTATCATAACTTTTCCCAGCAACTAAAACTAACATCGTTATCCTAATATAGCTCACAAGAGCACAGTGAATGTGTGTTTCCTTTTAATATATTATGTATAATATGTGCAGGGAAAGCACTGGGAATTCATTTTTCAGATTAGTGGCAACCTTGCATACTCTTTAGAAACAAAAAAAGTTCCCAATTAGACTGTCAAAACAACTTTACGGTCAATATCTTAAAGTGAAAAATGTTGATAAAGCCAAACGAAAAGGAAGTTACCATAACATTGTAAATGAATTTAACAGAAAGAGAAAATATCTACAATGCTGCATAAATAAATATAAACCTGCTGACAAATTTGCTGTCCAAGCAGAGAAACAAACTGACAGTCTAATAGTTTGAGAAAATCTTTAAAAAAGAAAAAAAAAAAAAATTAAAATGCATGAATTAGAGGACATAAATAACTGCAAATAATTTATCAAATCTCTATAGAAATATTTGTTGAATACATTACAAGTAAACTTTATGATTTATTTATTATTTTATTTTTCTGCATGATTTGCCTTAGATTTCTCTTTTGTATTCAAATTTCAAAATATAACATTGGTAGACTTTTATGTCATAGCTAATTTTTAACCTTTGTATAACGTACCTTTACAGGTATTAAAATATTTAAAACTGAAAAATATATTTATTTGTGAAGATGATGGTTTTATGATTTTTTTTCTTCGTCATAAAATATAACAAAATAAAAATTTACTTTAAAAGAAAAAAAAGACTGGAAAAAATATCTTGTGAAAAATATACTCTTCAAGTTCTTCGTAATTGTTTTTAAACTCAAAAGTTTAGTTGTGCTTTTATTTATTTATTTTTGCTTTATTCAATTTTAGTTTTGTAGTTAATAAATTGTTGTAAGAGTTAAACTTAGTTTAAATTTTATATAAAAAATTTTTCTTTCCTAAATAGTGCAATATTTTTTTTAAATAATTTTTCACTTGCCGTTAAAAATGTGGTAAGTCTTTTAAATTTTCAACTCCTTGGGTTTTATCTTCAAATTTTCTTTTGGTGACGGCATGAGTTAATAGCTCAAACATTCTTGTTTACACATTTTGTGGATACTACCTGAAATTAGAGTTATAAATGTATGAGAAATAAATATTTCTTCCTAGTTTTAACAAATCACTGAATCACAAAAAGCCAATTAAAAATAAAAATTTATTTCACTCTGTGAAGATTGAAATGTAATATTGATAAACTGCAATGATGTCTTTATTTTTTTTTAGTCCCCGAAGAGTGTCACCACACCAAAATAATGATCTACAAACTTCACCAATGCAAGTAGAAGAAATTGTGCTGCCTGTTAATACTCGAAATGATGAATCTGAATTGCCAAGATCTCCAGCAATTCCTGTTAGAAAAGAGCACAGAAATCCACACAATTCAAATGTATGAAATGTTTGTTTTTAATTTTGTGTCTATGCATTCTTCTATTAATTAAATTTTTTAGCTTTATATAATATTTCAATAATATAATATTTAATATAATATTCAATAATATAATATTTAAATTTTTTAGAGGTAGTTCTCTGTACCTGTTATAGAATTAATAAATCAGCTAAGAGAAATCAGGTAAGTTAATTTTCTTCATTAATATATGCTAAGATGTAGTGGGAAATGCAAGATGTGCTTTATTTGATACGTTTATTTTCTAAGTGGTGAGCCTTTTGGCAAAATTGAAATTAGTCTATTTTCCTATTGAATAACATGGGGAAAACCAAATATTGGATCTAGAAAAATCCTACAGATATAAAGTTCTGAAATGTCTGAAACTAACACTCAGAGGATTAAGTAGTTTATTCCCCCATAATTTTTCTAGCTTAAAAAGGTGACTGACTTTTTTAAAAAAAGTTCATTTACTACTAAGCAAAGGTTTTAAAATTTTTTAATAAGATTAATCATAGATTTTAATTTGAAAGAGTAAAAGTAGAAAAATTTATGCACAGGAAATGTTTTTCTGCAAAATAACTGTTGTCAGCTAATAATCTAACAAATATAATTGTACTCTTTGATGATATATACTAAAATGATTTGCTGACTTATACTCTGCTGATGTTTGATTTATACTAAGATTTTTACCATATATACAGTTTCTCAATTGAGACTAAGGCAAATATCAAATATTTAAATAAATGAAGTTAAAATAAAAGCTTTAAATTAATAAGAAACCATAAAATTTTTATCTCATGAATTAGACTAGTTTTTTTTTTAATTACTTAAATAAACTAATAAATTAAGCTTCATTATTGCTTAACCAGTTTTGTATTCTTTAAAGATTTAAACATGAGTACTTTTTCAAATCTGTGGTTTTTCTTTATATGGATATTTTGTGGCATTTTTATAATCAGCATAGAGTATAGAAGGATAAACTGCAGTGCATATGCTGGAGCATAGCCCAGCAAAACTTTATCAGTGGCACGAAGGGACAATCAATAACAAATAACTTCTTAAAATTTTGACTTATTTAAACTATTGTTTTATGTTTCTAAATATTTTTATATTTAATGACTTAGTAAGTTTCTTGGAAGAAAATTCTGATACTGTATATACAATAAAAGCTTAACTCTCTGAAATTTGACAAACTGGTAAGCTCAAATAGCCTGAATTTTCAGAAATTTATATTTTTTAATTAAAGATAAATTGGAATGTTCAAGAATGCACTGTAAAATACCTATCAATTCCTGATAATTGCCCTCTCCTTTAATTTCACTCAATTATAAATGCATTCAGTTCAGAAAAAAGGTAGAAATTAAGAAAATGCAGTTACTAGTAATTAGTAGGTTTTACTAGATCGTACACATTTTCCTTGGCTTGTAAGTATGTCTTTATTATGTTTTTTTTTTTTTTTTTTTTTTTTTAAATAAAAGGTTAGTGAAGTGAATTTTAAAATTCACTTTATTATAACTATAATTTAATGGAAAATTGTAATACAAATAATGTGGCATGTTCATAATTTTTTGAATTTGGCTATTTTTCGACCAAAACACAAAGATTCAAAACAGCATATCAATCTTTTTCATTGATTGCTGGTTCAATAATAATTTACTATATGATGGTCCAAGTTAAATTTTAGTTCTGCTACCCCTCATTTTTTTTTATTTTATCTATCTTTAGTAATTTTCATGAAGGACTAGTTTTTTCTAATATATAGTTTTTCTTTTTATAAGCGTGGATTGTCATAATTTTTTGTTTTTATTAAAGGATGGCATTTTTTTTCCAAAAAAGGGAATAATAGAAATTGCAATTAATGCTCAAATATCTGAATGCTCAATTATCCGTATTTATTAATTCATGCGCATTTCAGATAGTCTAGCTTTTGCTGTATATGTTTTCAATGCATTTTTTTTTTCATTACCTAATTCTATTTACTTAATTGTTTTAGAATTTCTATGGATACGTTTGTGTATAAAGAACTTATCTTTCTGACTGGGCTGTAACTCAACTACATTGATAAATTTGTACATCCAAATATGTTTATATGATTGCTATAATGGAAGTCTTGTACAGTCAAATTATATTCCCAAAGTGAAATCTAATCAAACACATAATTTATGTCAGAAATATAAAATTTATATTTTTTGGTTGCTTGTAGATTTTTGTTCCACTTTGGAAAAATGTGTTACTTTTTTAATTCGGGCATTTTTCTTATCAGCTTTATCTTGTTTGTTACAGATCGGTTGTTTGTTTTTTTAATAAGTGATGTGCTCAATTGAAAATGTTAATTATGATTAGAAAACAAAGAATTTTCTATTGAGATAATACTCTTACAGCAATTACAACTCTCTTACAGCAATTTTCTTTAGTATATGCATGCGTAATTTAATGCTAGTGGCTGTTCCAAATTTTAAAATATTGCCATTCTGTTAACTTGTAATAAAATATTGATGAATGGTGATAGATTATTTTATCTATATTCAAATTAAAATACTTTTGCTTTATTCAGTTTAATTCTTTAGATAAGTACTTATATAATCTTTTAAATATTAGCATGCCTAACAAAGTTAGTTGCTCTTTCTTATTTCTTGGTTGCATTTGATTTCTTGTTGCTGATTTATTAAAATATTGATAACCTTAGAGAAATACTGAGGACTTTATCTCTTAATTTTTTAGATGGAAATGATACATCATTTCAATATAATGGGTCGTACTTGAATTTTGCTTATTTTAATTTCGAATTCTAATATTTCTGAAGACTGCTGCTAACATATATTTTCTTTTATTAGTTTGAGCGTTTTGTATTCACATGTGTAAAAATCTAGATTGAGATATATTGATTCATTTTACTGATCTTAGCGGTTTTGGGATTTAATAAAATTTGTTTAAACCATATTCTCATGTTTTCCCCCCCCACCTTTATAATTTCATTTTAAAATGCTCTTGTTAGAATCTCTTTCATTTTGATAATCAAATTAGTGTTATCTTCAGCTTTTTTTTTTCTTATTGTGTAATCATTACTTAACAACTTATAACTTTGACTTAAGCTTTTATATTATTGCTGCTTTTTAAAATATGTTTTAGCAATGCTATATAAGCATAACTAGATAATTGCTCATTATAGTGCTAATAATATTGACTAACTTATGGAATTATTTGTAGTCACGATTTTTCGAATTCAGTAATGAGTAAAATTGTACTTTTTACTTTTTTATTTATTTTATAGAACAGTGTTTTTGTTGAATTTTTTATGTTTTAATATTTTATTCTTTTAATTGCAGGGTGCAATTAAAATAACCTAATTTTAGAGTCCCATAATGGCATATTGTGCAAAACATAAAAGAAAAGAATTATTGTACGTAATCAGCAGTATATGCAGTTTCAAAATCTTTTTCTTAAAAAAATTATTTTACTGTTTCAGTTGACAAATATGCTAAATTTTTTATCAGTGTCTTTTGGTTTTTAAATTTTTTTTTTTTTTTTTTTTTTTTAAGAATTTGTCTACTTTACTATTCTAATTGCATTCAAAATTGGTTATGTTTATCACAAATTTCTTTATTTTTTACCATGTACATTTTATGTTTGGAGGATTTTAACCCACTGACGGTTCTGCACGTAAAAAGTCGTATTTTAACCTGCAGTCTTCACTGCATAGCAAAACCGGTTTTCCCATGTTAATGGATAGGGAAACTGTGTGTAGGGGAGAAACATTCTCCCAATTTTGCCCATTTCCTTAACCGCCAATGGGTTAAACCAGTTATTTTATGTGTACCATGCACATTTTTGTAATAAATGTTAACAAAATGCTGATAAAAATATGTTGCTATTATTTTTGCTTTAAATCATTAAATTTTGAATTTTTATTTTATTAGTATTATTTAAGATTTTAGTTGCTATGTGAGCAGCTGTAGTCATGTGTATATAGTTTTTGCCACTTAAATGATTATTTTTGATTTTGTAAGCAGTTGAAGTGATTTCTGTTGTGATGTTTGTGTTATTTATTTTTTTAAAGTTTTAAAGAGCATTTTTATATGTACATTTTGTAAAGTGTTGAGTGTTTGTAAATAGATAAGATGGTTTATGTACAGTTAGTTTGTTGCAATTTATTGTCAAAGTATCTAATGTAGCTTTCAAATTGTTTTAACAACACAGCATCAGGAATATGATTTTAAAAAATACATTTCATTAGCAGTAAAATAATTTTATCACACGTGGGAAGGTTAGATATAACTGGGATCCGACATTTTTTTACTAAACTATCAATATGATGTATTTTGAATTTCATAAAGCTATTTGCAGACCATATTATTTAAGAAAACAGTGTAGGCCATTTGTTTGACAATGTTCTGAAAAATTTGATTTTTCTGTGTTTTACTGCTCGAAATTCAATTTCCCTAAGTTAAATATCTTATTGCACTTCTTTTAGCTATTATTTATTAATATTAGAGCAGATTTGGCATCACATATAAAATATTTTCAAAAAGCATTTTAAATTACATAGTCAAATGAAATTAGGACCTTGTTAGTAAGACAAAATAGAGTAGCACAGAAGGCTAAGTTACTGGCAATGCCAAGTCAAAATCTAGGATGATTTCTATACATGTGTTGGGCAGATGAAGATTGATCAAAGTTTTATTTATGATTTTCGTTCTTAAACCTGATTAATTCACTAAATGTTAAAAATTACTTTTGCTCTTAAATTTTTATAATCCATAAATCCAATAATGGAAGATCTTCACAGATCTCCCATTATTTTAATAACTTATTCTCATAGCTGCTTTAAAAAAAGAAAAGATAAACTCAAGAACCTGGCTTTGTTCCATACAAAATTGTTATTTTAAGCTAGTGTTTCTAAATAGGGTGTAATCAGTCATCATTTAAAGAATTGAACTAAACCGAATTTTAAGCCCAAAATTGGTAAAACTGAATTATATTTATTAGTTGACTTCATCAGTATTACCGTACTTGTTAATCAAGGCATACAGTCAAGATTGTATCTATGTTCTTAGCTCACTATTTAGAAATCGCTCAATTTTAAAAAAAAAATTGTTTCTTGTTTATATATAAAAGCATAAAATGTTGTGCAAAAATTTTATTTGAAGGCAAAATGATTTTGTTATATCTTAGAAGAGTTGAATTTTCTTTTTATTGCCTATTTTTTCATATTTTTTTTAAGGAATTACCTTTCTTAAATAAGTTATTTGTAAAATTTTTGATTTGCACTTAATATTTGATTGTCCTGTTAGTGATAATTTTAAAAACTTAAGTGTTAGATGTGCAATTTCATTAAAATTAAGACTGTGCAATACAGCCTTAAGTCGTGTTTTTTTAAAAAAATAATAATAAAAAATGGATGTTTGAGAGATATTTTTAGGAACACTTTTAAAGTGAACAAAAATCCTATTTTATTGCTGGTGCTGTAAAAATTAAATCCCTCAAATAATTTCAGAAGGGACAGAAATGTAAAATTTAAAAACTGTAAAATATACTGTATATTTTCATATCCGATGGACCTTCTGCACATTTGTGCATGTACCCGATCTGCTTCTATTTAATCTGCTTAAGGGTACGATTATAAAATTTTTCTTATTATTTAGATTGATGAGCGCTGCGCTTATGTGCCATAAAACTTCACAAAGTGCACATCTTAGTATATCACTCCTTCCCAAAGTAGTCTCGTATGGAGTAGTAGTTTATTCTTTAAAAAACAATTGGTAGCTTTTTAATTGCTGTAAACTTTTTTAAAGTTATAACTTGGAATATACTTAATGCATTTAAATATTTGTTTATGAAATAATTTCTGTTCTTCCAAATGGGAAACGTCGGTCAATAATACCAAAGTATGCCTTATTAGTATCTCTTTTTCCCTCAATAACTTAAAAATCTAATTCTGTTAAATAAATTTTTGCATTGATAATTGCAATAGACTTCTTATGTGCAAACTAACTGTTCTAATGTGTCATTTACTTAACTTAATGAAATGTGTCGTAAATGACATATTTTTATGACTAAAAAAAAATAATAAATTGAGTGTCGATAGCAAATATTTTTCATAATCTTTAAAACTGTAAATAGCTGTCTCTATTAATTAATAAGATTATTATAGTCTAGTATTAAAATTTGTGTTTCATCAGCATATTTGTTCTGCATAATTTGCTGTTTTTCTATTTTTGAAAATGGTATTGAACTATTTTAGTGTAAAATGCTTTTTAAGTACGTTGTTTTATATACCAAGAGTAGCATTTCTTTTATATATTCTGTCCAGTTGTGGAGGTAGAATTAAGTAAAGAGGAAGCCTTGAATCTACTATTTTATTTATTGTAGAAGTATTATGTTAAATTTGATGTAATCTTCCTTCCTATTAAATATTTAAATACTACACAAATTACGAACCTAGAGTACATACCAACTAACATTTTTTTTTGGGTACTTTTTTTATTGTAAATATTTTGATACATGTCTGATGAATTGCAGTTTTAGGTTGCATACATGTTTGTGTTAAATAGCTTAAAATTAATCTAGGTAAATAATTTTTTGTAGGGAAATTGCCCTGCCAATTTACTTATCTCATTAAAATTATAAAATATTATATACTTTAAATTATTTTAGAAAAATTTATCATAACTGTAATGTAGTTTAAAATGCTTCGATAAGTTTCTTTTACAAAATATTATAAATTTGTTGCTTTTAAAACTTGTCATTTATGACAAACATTGCAATGTATATTTAATGTCACATTTTTTTAGAATGTTCTAGTTAAATATCTAGTCCTTTTTGCTTTTACTCAGGATGCATCCTTGTTTTATTATTGCCAATTATGTTTATCATCCAAAACAGATATAATATAAAACTTTGTTTACTTGCCAGATAATGATTGGTATAATTGAATCTATTCAAAACAATCTATATATTCCTTTAATTGACTGAATTAGAAACTTAAAACTACAATGATAAACTTTCAACTGAGTGTAATTATCTATATCTAAGTGTAAACATTTTGGTGAGACTATGCAAGAAGTCTTGAGTTGTCGAATTATGATCCCAAAGCAAATGCTTGTTTTAAAAACTTATCTATTTTTATTCATATTTTTTTTAATGCTATGATCTATTCAAATAAGTTTTATCATAAATCAGAACCTTACTTTTTTCTAGTTTATAATTAATAGTGAAAACTTATATTTATTAATATTTGTAACTATGAGACAATTTTAGTAATATTCCATAAGTATCACAAGTAAATTTTAATGCATAATTTTATTACTTACAAATCATCCTAAATTTTTGTTATAAAAAATTTAACCTTTTATTCTTATTTAACATGTTTTATTTTTAATTTTCATACTGACATATTGTCACGCCAGACATTTAATTAAAAAGTTTCTAAATTGTTTTAAATTGACATTTTTGACTTAAGTAAATATCTTTTTTTTTTTTTTTTGTATAATTTTATATGAACTACCTGATTTGTATACTTAATAACTGATTGTTGATTAAAAGTTAATTTTTATTATACTTTAACAATGCCTCAAATTTATTCTTCTAACCAATTTATGAAGGATAAAAATTAGTATTTTTTTTCCTACCATGATTAGTAAGTATAGCACTTTGAGCTGAATTAAACTATGCAATAATGTTAAATATTAATTTGTAACAAAGGCTCAGAATTTTAAGATTCAAATTAATACCTTTAAAAATTTAAACCGCACAGCATATTACATTTGTGCGTATCTTGCATAGCTCATTGAAATTTGCCATTTGCTAAGCAATATTAATATAAGTGTCATTTAAATAAACTCGCACATTATGAAACTGTTATATGTATAGCTTATATTTTTTAGGAAGTTGTATATAAATATTTGAATTAAAATTGGTTATCCAATTTTTTTATGGCTGTTTTCCTCGTATGTGAAATTCTCCTCCAGCTGAGCATGGTTTTATTTCGTTCCTTTGTAGATTTCTTGTTTTAATTGACATGTATTTATTTTTGTTTATTAGAAATGCGCAATTGAATGGATGAAACTGTGCCAAGATGTGTAAAAGTTTTAATATTTTAATAACGTACTAAGTTGCTGTATTCTTTATCTATATAGTAATAAATTTATGTTAATAAATGTATAAATCTCAATGTGTTTTAAGTATCTTTTTTAAATTTGGTTTAGATGATTGTATTGACATTCATTTATCTGGCCAAATATTAATGCCACCTTATGAACACATATATAAATATTAAAAAAAATGTAAAGAAAAAAATTAGTTATAATCAAATTTTTTAAGTAAATTAAGAAAAATCATTAAAAAAAAAAACTTTCTCACGCTATTTAAATAAAATATTTATTCACCATTAACTTACATAAATTTTAAATTCATAAAATTTATAGTTTTTCTAAGTGATTTTGAACACTTAAAACATTCATATCCCTTTATTTCAAATTATGACTTTCTAATTTGGCTGTTTGTGTATGTTAGAAACTACTGGTAATTTTTTTTTAAATGATATTTCTTACTGGTTGAGTGTTGATATTTTAAAAAACTTAAAAATTTCTAAATACTAGTTTTCTTTGTAGTTAATAATTTTTGACATGAACACTTTTTAAAATCTGAATATGGAATGTTTTACATAAGTATATTTATATTATAAATCTTTAACAGTTTGGAAGTATTGCTATATGTAGGCTGTTTTTTTTAACATTTTGGGATTCTTTATGGGAGCTTTAGGACCCAGTAATATTGCCAATATGGGGAAAGGCAGTCATCCGTTAGGGCTAAAAATAATCTTAATTTTTTTAAAAAAAACTATGGCAACTAAATGGGTTAAAAAATTTCTACTAATCCTAGGAAGGCTTTGTGACATTTGCAAATTTCATAAATAGTTTTTAGAAAGGTGATGTGTAGGAAATTTTATCTTTCATTTGGGTAATTGATTTAAAGTAGAGCTAACAATTGTGCATTCACAAGACTAAAATTACAGTAAAATATCTTCTATACCAAGGACAAGTAAAATATTTAAACCTTTTTCCATAAAAGGTATTGGTTGAATGCAAATTGTATATTTTGTTCTACAGTAATGTTTTCATTTTGAGTAAATGACTAACAAGGCAGGCTCAGTTCTGTAGAAAGCTTGCTTAGTATAATGAGCTACCTTTTATGTAGGAGCTGTACCTTCTTTGTAAAGTGAATAAAAAAAAAAAAAAAAAGTTTAATGGTTGGATTTATTTTTTTTTACACTAAAATTTCAATTTAAGGAGTTTACTTCGAATATTCTCGAATTAATACGTACTCTCTGAAATAAACAGTTTTTTTTGTTGATGAATATGGATTTTGTCACATATTTTGAAGAGAGTGGTCCCAGTAGTTGAGTCAGGATGTACTGTTATAAAACTCTTATAATTTAAAATATTTACTTGTATAAAATTTTTCATAATTTTATTTAATGATAGAAAAATTTAAAGGGGGGTATGTGAATTTTTACATTGTGTTAAGCTAAGCAATTTTAAATTAATAACTTTTAAGATAATTTCTAAGTTATAAAATTTTTTAAATACTATTCAACTGATTACATTCAAATATTTTATTTTGTGATTTAGCAATAACTTGAACATTTTCATTCCTTACAATTCAAAAATTGTTTGACCATTGTCCATTACAAATTATTTTTTTGAGATTTTTAATCTTCGGGTAAACTTTCTAATAGTGTTTTATAATTTTTTAAATCACTCAAAAAGTTTGAAGAACTATGAAAAAAAAAAAGATAAAGGAGCTCAAACTTTTGACTGCTCTTCTGGCTTACTTTTAGGATCATAGTTTCCAAATTAGGCTAGTTATCCCCGTATTTTGATGGTCAAGAATCCAAATTCGTCGGAATTTTTTTTTTTATTCTGAGAAAATACATTTTTCTACCCGATTTCGTAGTTAGCACCAATTAATTAGCTTATTTGCGGTCAACCATTAACATTGATAATTAAGTACGTAAAATCCCATTGCTAAAATAAAAAATATTGGTAATATTTTTTTCTTTGACTCACTGTACATTCGTGTATTTCAGTGTTTCCCAAACTTATGACTTTTGTGTACCCTTTCTAAATTTTTTGTAACGCTGAGTACCACTAATAAAAAAGTGAATGAATATTTTACTATAAAAAATTGCACAGAAGTTAAAAATCACAACTGGCTGTTGACAGCACTAAATATTAACTGTTATCTCTGAAAAAAATAGCCAATAGAAAAATTCGTAATCGTAAATTTTCATGGCTAGCTTTGTTTTTAAATAAAAGTTTTTGAAATTTTTGTTTGTTGCAAGATATTTCGTATAAGAACGCGTACCCCCGCTAAACTGTTCCCGTACCACTGGTGTATTTGAAGGGCGAAATGTTTAATCTATATAATTTAGTCTTCTGGACAAGCAGAGGTATGTACATTCTGTTAAATTTGTATCCAAAAGTTTTTAGAAAATTGTAAAAATTTATTTCTATTGGTATTAAAGCCTTTACATTTTAAACTTTAATTAGGTATAAAAACATTAAAATCCTTTGTTTTTATAGCTGTAGTTGAGTTATAAAATTTTGTTTTTCTCTGTCGTTCTTAAGCACACATCTTCAAATATTCAATCCGTTTCATAAACGATATAATTGATAGCATTCAAATGATTTAGAATTGGGTCATTAAAAAACTTGATTTTAAGAAATATATACATGGTGTTCAGTAATGACCACTCTTAATTACACGATTCCTCTTCCGCCTGAATCATTAGTGAATCGACAGTTCTGAATAAATATAAAATAAATCAAACTTACACAATACAGTCTTATAATAAACTATATGGTTACAAAATTAGGCCTGCAAATTTAAATTTTCATTAAGCAACTTTTTCCTTAAACCTAATGAGTGAGTAACCGATCATCTTTTCATTTAATAGCCACTTTTTGTAATTTTTTTTTTTTTTTTGTGGATTGAATTATATATTTTAAAACGAATTCATATTAGAAATAATCTACGGCTATAAAAAAGTAAATTCAACAATAAAAATAGTATAAATATGTGACAAAATTTAGTTTAATATACTAACTTAAAAGAGCTTTATTTGAAAATTTTTGGAAAGGCAAAATACATTTAATGTATACAACTTTGAAATACGCGAATTGTTAAAGAACTTTCCATCCACACAAATCTTTCCATTACAAAGTGATGGATTCTGTAGGATCATAATTTTGAATGGTGACATTGAACCATTTTACTAAAAATTCGGTTTTCCTGAGTCTTTCTGTATCGATGTACTTCATTATAAAACTAATATATAATTTAAATTAAGCCATTACTTTTCTTTTTTTTGCTGGTGGTCGAGTGGTTATTTTCAGGTCTACAAAAAATCTACTTAACGGATGTTCTATAAGTTTTCATAACTCGCGAAAGGTGGGAAATACTACAAATTTCCTTAATACTTCCCTAGCCGTCGCAGGAATAAATTAAAAGAATTATTTCACCCACAAATCACCATTTGCCTATACCCCCCCCCCCCCCCCCAACTTCTAAAGCGTGCAAAGCCCTAGGACAAACCGCGTCAAAGTTATACCTTCAACAAGTTAACCACATCGGTCCACAAACATTCGGACGTCGTCACATTAAAAATAATCTCCGGCCATCTTAGTGAGCTCCCTACGCTTTCCGTAACGACAACTATCCATCGACAAGTAAAAGGATAGGAAATGGTTGGATGTTGGCGAAATGACCTGTCATATCGTATTTTCTGTTATAAGTCGCCAATGGGCGATCACCTTCTGACCTAGGAAAATATTTAAAATTAATAGGTACATATTAGGTGATGAGGCGATTATAAAATGGCCGTATATTTTCGAATCCGTGCATCAAATTTATAAGGTGAGTTGATATTTGCGAATAGTTTAATGAAGAATAAAATAACTTAGGCTTCTAGAAATTGAGTTTTCTGGAAATAGCTTTTTTTAGACTATTTTTTTTCTGATGACGTCAAAAAATTTATATTTTGTATCGAAATATGTTACAATAAACACGGTCACTCATTTTTTAATATCCAATAGCGTACACAGACTTAGGTGGTCCCTAACTTAGACTTCGCATTAAAAAAAAAAATTTAATATGGAACAAAAACACTGGTAAAAAGAGATTTGGATATTTATAATCATTAATTTTATTTTAATTGTAATTGCGATGGGAAGTCGGAATTTAGAAAAGGTACTGAATTGAAATATTGTGTACAGTTAGCGACTGAAATGAAATTTATATCTAAATGCGAGAAAATAGCTGACTAATTTTACAAAAATTATCTTTAAGTTTAGTTTAAGTTAGTTAAATTATCTCAAACCTCGTACGCCTCCGTATCATGTTTCAAAAAGTTAACGATTCACTTTATTTCCCGATGTACGCAAAAAGTAAAATTTCAGAAGAAAGTACACTTTTATGTCTGATTTCGTATCTTTATAGTTCATTATTAGCACATTTGAAATAAAACCTTTGATTAATCAGCTCTGTAGATGTGATCTTTTACAACAGGCTGAATTCAGTTAAAAATGAATAAATTCAAGGTTTTATTCCCCCCCCCCTATTAACAACTTTTTTTTATTATTTAGTAAAAAAGATTTTTTTTTTACTGACATTTTTATTTAATTAAATGTTTTGAAAAAGCCATTTCTTCTAAAGAAAATATTTACTGTAATTTACTTTTAACAATAGTTAATATTTTTTTTCGCAATGAACAATTAATTTCTATAAGTCAAATTTTCTATAATACAATCCATTTTCAAATACGCTTAATAGTGCATTCATTCACTTATCGAAATTTCACTTTGTTCTAGCTTACATAAAAGCTATTTTTTATATAAATATTTGGTGAAAAATTGCATTAATTAGTATTAGGAGTTCAAGAGCAAATGTAAAATAAATATGCATCACTTTAAAACATTAATGCATACAATTATTTTAGATTCATATGCTTAAGACAATTATTTTAATCGTTACATTTAAATTTATTTTTTAAATTAAACCGAAAAACATTTTTAAGAGTAAGTTATTAATTAATGCAATATTACATCACAATCTTAACTGAAATGTTTATTTTTCTCAGTTCAAGCAATGCTGTTTTTTGATTCATAATTTATAATATTTTCTATTTTTTTAGACAAATTTTGAAAAAAATATATACTACTTAGAAATAAGCATTTAAGATGAAAATTAAATAAATAACAAATTCATTAAACATAATTTTTTATTCAATAAAATATACTTTTTAGAAATGAATTTTTAACAATATTTCTTACTTTATCATTCTCTTCTGACATTCTATATCAAGTATATAATCCTGGATCACAGATATGATAAGTCCTAGGCATTTTCACAGTTCCTATAGATACTTGTGGTACTAAAATAGTAAACTTAGACTAATGTTACTATTCAAAATAGATAAAATAATTTCGATGAAGTTCAAGATCCATGGATTTAATCGGAAATCTAATGATACGTATCATATAGTTTTTGACATAATCATTTCATGACAAGTAATTTTATGCTGGAAAACAAAATAAATTAATCAAAATAATTGTAATCACTTATAAGTTTATGATTTACGTCTGAATATAGGTGGTCAGTTATCTAAGCCCGTAAATTGTATTTTGCAAGATCGCAGCAACATCAGGAAAATGACAAGACTATTAAGGCAAATATTTTGGAAATGCAAACAATGGAATATGTATTTTCTATGAGTGGGCTTGACTCTTATACATCCAAAATAATCTGATTGAATTTCACTCTCATCCGTGAAAGAGTCTTCATCCTCATACAATTCATATGTTCATGAGTAATGTTTACTCTGCTTTGCATAATAAGCCCTTTTATGCTGAACAACAAACAAAACATAACCAAAATAATAGTCATTTGAAATCTTGATAAGAGATGTCACATATAAATTGGTTCTGATTAAAGTCTGAATATAGGTGTCCAGTTATCTAACCCTATAAAGAATTTCATATTTTGCAAGGTTGTAGCCATGCCAGGAAAATAATAAGACCATTGCGGGAAATATTTTGCAAATGCAAACACTGGAATAGTATATTTACTAGAAGTAAGTTTGACTCTTATGTATCCAAAATAATCCGACTGAATTTAACCCTTTGCGGTAGTATGACTACTTTCAGCCACCAAAGATTTTTTACTGTTCCAGTTGTATGTCTGCACTCAGCCACCACAGCAAAGATGTTATCCGCAGGAAATTACATATATTGCGGCACTGTGAATATGTAAAGATTGTTTTGTATGCTCAAACAGAAAATTAAAGGCGGAAGACGCCAAACTAATTATTTTTGCTACACAAGTTATCGAAAACCAGGTCTTCATATTGGAGACAGCTTTGAAAGAAAACACACGATGGAGAACTATAAAATATAATTTTTACATAAAATTAAAACATTGTGTTACATATATCTAAAGTTTAAATAAATTTTATTTTCCCTTTATAATGCTGCATATTATGTATTACTGTTCGTTCAACGAAAATTGATTCCGACCAGCATGACACCCATGTATAAACTTAGTACGAGCGCAAAGGGTTAACTCTCTAAATAATCTTCACTCTATTTTAAGCATTAAAGCAGATTTCATTGCTGATTGTATGGGATAACACCTAAAAATTAGTATAAAACAAAAATTTTATGCAATTGATTATTAGAAACGGATATAATTTGTTATTATGAACAAAATGTATCTTTAGTTTTTCATTATTTTTACATTTCTTATATTCTATCACATTGTCTATTTTACTTAAAGACCAATGGCAAATTATAAATATAAGCATAAAATTTCTAGAACAGTTTCAAATTTTTCGTATATAATTGTCTCTTTCAATAATTAATAATTTTGTATACATATTCAAATTTTTTTTTCCAACCTAAATTGGTATTGATAACAGGCTGTATAAATTGATATAAGAAATTAAAGAAAGTTAATATAATTATTAGAAATTTTTCACTTGTTTTTGAGCAAATTTAGAACAACAGTTTTCTTTTAATAATAGAATATGAAAATTAAAATTTTAAATTTTTTTTTTATAATCCCTTTTCTTTATTTATATATGTATCATATATAAAGTTCATATATAATATATAAAGTTTATTTGAAGGGTTTCATATATAAAGTTATTTGAAGGGTTTGCAAGTAAAAATATTTTAAACCACAAATTGATACTTTTCCGAATTAAAATTCATATGTATTTAATTAACTTATATCATTATTTTTAAATGCATATGGACATAATTAGTAGAATAAAAAAAATAAAGAAATGCTCAATTAAAACCAAAACAAGGAATCAGTAGAAATGATAGAAATCTGTAGACTGTATCATTTTATTATTTAGATAAATTGGTTGTAGTTTTGGAAAGTTAAATAAGTTTATATAATAACTTATTTAAAAGTTCTATCTAGAAAATATCTTTTTTTTTTTCTTCAGAAAGAAATATTTAGAAATAATATAACATTAAGTGGTGATAATAATAGTTGAACAAAAAAGAATATAACATAAACTTCCATTACTTAAAACCCTCAAAAAGGCACTAATGCATTTTTAGGCACACTACAAGACAAAATATTAAAAACTAAATTTGTTCCCTTATTTATTCACACAAATAACTCTTAAAATCGTTTGGGTTATAAACGGATACATAGATTTGAGAGTGATAAAAGGTTTCGAGTTATTCAGCCTTAACCATGGTAAAATTGACATTTTCTAATAACTTATAATGTTAAAAAAGTGCTTAATAATCTTTGTCACTGCAGCATGTGAGGCAGGAAGCTATGTACAGATGAAAACAAACTCTGTTTTTATCTCTCCATAATTAGAGGTTATGGGGAAAATTCTTGTTAGTGAATTTTCATCTTTCTAGAAGTTTCACCAAATGTTAGTATTTATTTGGATATGTACATACTTGTTAGGTTTATTTGTCGACATTTGTAAATAAAAGATCGTGATAAAAAATTTCCAAATTTCTATTCATTTTATTCCAAATAAATAAATTTTTATCTATCTGGATTAGAACAAATATACAAAAAATACATTTTATTTAAACTTGTTAAACTAATTTTTACTAAAATATTTAGAAGTAAATAAAGGATTTTTACCGGCTTGAAGCATAACTATTTCTATTAATTGTCAGTACACAATAGGGCTGGAAAAATCACAAAATTTTTATATGCCCATATGAAAACATAATGTATCTATTATTAATGCCCCCCCCCCCCCAAAAAAAAAAGCAATGACTCTACTATTGAAACATCAGAAGTATTAAGTATAGATGGGCATTGATAGAGTAAATACACATTATTAATTATAATCCATATTTACTCCATATTTGTTAATAATATGCAAATAACTACAGAATATTATTAACAAATAACTAGAGAAAAACTTCAAGTTACACAAGTCTTGTGTAAGTTGATTGCTTACAAAGCATTGTTTTAGTGGTCATCTTAATCAGGTGGTCAAATATAAAAGGTAATGAGTCATTATCTTTTTTTTTATCATACCTTATTTAAAATTATTCTTATATGTAGGAATCATGTTGCTCATGATATCAGCTATTTCACTAGAAATTATCAAAATAATTTTTAACATGACTTTGAAATTTTATTTGGGAAATTTTGCAAAATTCTAAGAAATAAGATGAATTACCAAATAGTTGAAATTCATTAAATTTAATATTAAATCAATTAAAGAGATATGCACATTTTGTAAGTTATGCTTACAAGTTAATTCTTATGAATAATTTCTTAATATATTAATGCATAAAAACATATATGCAATTAGAAAACTTATTATATTAATTTAAACAATTTAAAACATAATTTGTTTAATTCACAAACTTATTTTTATAAAAGCTTTCCATAATATGGTCAACTTATAAAATGAGTTGAGGTTAGCTTTCAAGACTATTTTACTAGTTTAGCAAACATGTAATACATAACATAATGGTATAGCAAAATTTCTGAAATTTGTTTATTTTTAAGTCAACTTACGAAGTGATTTCAACAACATTCAATAACACTCTTCGGCAAATTTGACTTATTTCAGCAGTCTGCATAAAAGATAGATAGGCGATCAGGTTACAAAGGTTTTGCATCCTTTTATAATATAGGATAAATTTGGTTTTTGATAATAGCGGTCAACTTAAGACATGTGGTCAGCTTACAAAAACAGGTTTCACAGTATTGGTATTTATCTGCTTCTAGGAACAGTAAAAACTTTAGTACCACAGTAGTGCTTGCTGCATATTAAAATCATATTTGATCTAAAAACATTTAATTTGATAAAGTGGCTGATTTTACAAACTGGAATATCTACACTTAAGCAGAAATGTTCAAATTTAAACTTTACAAATACACTGGCAATTGAATTGATTACAACATTTATATTTTATTTTTACTGAATTTATACTTGACATGAGGTAAACATTTTAATTTATACAAGGGTTTTCATGTTTGTTTGATTGGCAAAATTTGAAGTTACAAGATTCAACATGGTTTTAAAAAATTTGAGAGCTTTTTGTATCTTTCAATATTTTTTCCTTTGTTGCAAATTTTGTTTCGAAATATCGAGCACTTTTCAGACATTTATTAAATATAGATTTAGCCTGTTGAATGATAGAGCTAATGATGATCATTGGCATTGGATGATGATAGGCATTCCAGAACTTTTCTCCATTCATAAACAGTATTCTTTTCATCATCTAGATCATCATTTTCAGCATCTAGATTTCTTTTCCCTCCCCCTCCGACACAGTTAGATAAAATAAAAACTTTTAAAAAACACACAATCTCAATTAAAAAACTGTTGGCATGCATCAATTAGTCATGTAACTAGTTTCTACCCTTTCGTCACCACCTCATTTTGACAAAATTTGTTTGAAACCCACGAATATTTTTAAAAATAAGTTTTTTAAAAACCATAAAAGCAGAAATTCTAAAACGTTATGTACAAAAACACTTTTTAAATAATTAAAAAAATACCTGAAATTTGAGCAAGAAAAAAGCATGTAGGTATTATTTATCCACAGAATGTTTTCATAAAAATAACAATGTGAGATTTTATTTATTTAAATTATGTAAATATGAATCTCAATATATGACTTTTAAATCATTAGGATACGAATATCAACATTTAATTTTAAAATCGCATGAATACAAATCTTGATGATTGATTTTAAAATCGCGTGAATACAAATATCAATGTTTGATTTTAAAGTCCCGTTAATATGAATTTCGATGTTTGATTTTAAATCGCATTTGCATTGGTAAAAGAATGGGAAAAAATAATCATTTTTTCCGTGGAATTCGTAAGAGACAATATTTTTTTGAAGAGGTGAATTTTTTTGTTTTTTAGTAATACAGTCGAACCCCGCTATAGTGAACCTGGGATATAGTGAACACTCGGATGTAGTGAACTTTTTTAGCGGTCCCGTCCGTACTCCTATTTAAATAATGTTATTCTTAACGCTTATAGTGAACAGCATAGAACTTGGAAACTCTGTTATAGTGGACTCAAATTTCATTTCTTTAAATATCTTTTTCAGTCCTCCATCTTTAAACTTGTAGGGGTTGGGACTGAAAGTGAATGCATTCCTATAAAATGTGTCATATTTCACTCCTTTATGCTTATCACTTTTAACTATACTGTAATAAATGTCAAACAGATCATTTATCTTATACTCCCCCCTCCCTGACGAATTGTCTATTTTCCCCAAGCTTGCTCTACAACTAGTTAACTTGGCCACCTGCTGAATTTTCTTATCTGTTCAAACCATATTCTTTACAAATCACCCCTTGACAATCAAGAAGGGGAGCAATTTAACTCATTCTACAGCTGCTCTCTTCATATTCTTACATTACATTACATCATTACATTCTTACATTACATTATCTATTTGAGACAAGATTTTTATTTCAAAAGCAGTGAAAATGGCAAATTCTCTAAAGAGAAAAGCGTTTTCGATAGAGGACAAAGTTAAAATTGTAAAGCATATTGAGGATGGAACCAATCAATCAGCACTGTGTAAGGAATTTTCCTTGTCAAAATCTACAGTTTCAAACATTTGGAAAAATCGGAGTGCAATTCTTGCGGCATACGACAAAAACAGGATTTCATCGAAAAAACTGTGTGGAGCTGAAAGAGAAAACGTAGAAGAAGCTTTGTTAAAATGGTTCAAAATGTAAAAATCTTGCATGTTTGCACATTGTAGATAAGAAAATTGATGAACTAAAATCAAATTGTGTTCAATCAAAAATCACAAATTTTTTTCATAAAAAGTGAAAATAAAACTAATATTTAGTGACGTAATTACTTTTTTCATCAATTTTTGCTTTATTATCTGTTAATTAGTTAATAATTTTTTAAATAACTTATGTAAAATTGCAAACCCAATTTTCAATCATTCAACTGTCTTATGCAAAAAATATTCTTCAAAAAATTTGGATATAGTGAACCACCGGTTATAATGGACACATTACTGAGTCTGCAGACGGTTCACTATAGCGGGGTTTGACTGTAGTAACAAAATTTCCGTGATGGTGACACATTTTCCACAAACAGCATATCGTGCTATTATACAGGTCTGCCCCCCTCCCGAGAATTTTTAAAAAAACTTTCACACTTCAATTTCCCAAAGAAGTGTTATTCATACCTTTAACTTTGTTCTTAGCAGATAATGTAATTTATATCCTACACATCTTTCAAAACTTGAAAATAGAAAATTCTAATTATTTAGAAAAGAAAAATCATAGTTTTTCACTTTTAATGCATAACAAAAATTTGATTTAACAAAACAGCAATAATCACTATTAACAGGTGATTTTATTATGTTTTGATATTACAATGATTCCGTTATTGCAGGTTTAATTTTAAAAAGTTGGTCGGTTTTATTAGTGGTGGTCACTGTATGTATATTAGTATATAAAGTATCGATTACACTTACACCTATTACTTGTGACTACAATACCAGTTGAAACTATTACATCACAATTAACTAAGCATCACAGTCATCAGCATTTTTTTCTTAGATAAATACTTTTATTAATAGAAGTATTAGGTATTATCAGCAAATGCATGCCTTACAATTCATCTAATTCCTTTTGCACAAAATAAGTAATGTTTGATTGCCTACGATGGATCTAAGTTATTCCACATTGATTTAGTGATATTGCAGAATCGTACTTCAAGAAAGATTTGGAGGTTCGTGTTAAGTAAGAGTTATAATCACTCTCCTGCTTGTTTTCACTTTTAAATTTCAATTGTAATCTTTTTTTTTTTTTTTTTTCATGCATAACAGAGTAAACCTTTTTTTTTATTATTAAAAATGATCTTAATTTTTTTATGCAAATAAAAACAAGTAACATTTAGATCGTATCAAATATAGTTATTTTGTTTCCCCCCCCCTCTACATTTGGTATGGTTTACACACCAAATCCGACATTTTGGGAATGTCCATCAAAATTTTGAACGGTGTTTACTCGGTATCTTACGGCATTTTTGATCAGATGTTTAATAGATATCCTAGGATGTTGGTCACTATTTAAAGTTTAAGTTCTGGTACACATTGCTTCAAAATATTTTGAATTTTAGCATGTCATGGGTATGTCAGAAAATATGAGTTTTCTGTCTGGATACATAATGCTCAAAAATGTGCTTTTGCTTAGTGCAAAAAGAAAAAACTTGGCAGATTATAACAATTTAAAAAAAATAGCCTATCTCTATTTATTTTTACATTAAAACAATGAAGACCGAAGAAAGAGAAAAATATAACTAGAAATTGTTTACATGTATATATAGTAGGACTTTGATTGATTACTTTTCAAAAGACCATTCATTGGGGAATGATAGGTATGGGAAAAAGACAAATATGGGTGAATATATGTGGCATATGCTAAGTATCAAATAATCTCTTGAAAATGCATGAGTATTAAATGAGTAAGAAAAAAATAATTTATAACAGATATAAAAAATTTTAATTGAAAAAACTATGCACATAAAGCATAAATATTTGTGATGCAAAAGAAAAATGAATAAACACAAATACACACTTTTCTTTATGGCGCAAACAATTATTTTGCAACATTTTTATCAGATTTCTGTACATCCTTTAAGTTCACATGAATACAGAAAATTTCTTATTGTTTTGAGACTTTTTGCAAATGTTGACACTGATTGTGGTTCTGATTCAAAGTCTTCAATATTTCTTTGCAATTTCTTCAGTTTCTGCAACCAGTTCTTGAATCGATACCAAAAGTTTCAATATTTTCATCAATCAATGCATAAACATTAAATGTGCTTTTTGAGGAATTTTTTTCAAACAGTAGCAAATACTTATATTCTTCATCATTTACAGCAGGAATTACTGTTTTCCTTTTCAACATGAAATATTTTTTTAAATATCGGTAGAATTTCTGGAAATTCTGAACCTGCAATTTTCTATTTAAAAAATCGATCTAAACAGGTATTATTAACATTATAAGAATAGCATTTGTGACCGAACAGCGTAAACAAGATTATACAAATAAGGATCAAGGTTCAGTTGCATTTAATTATTTACTTAATTGATAACATAGTTAACATCAACCCACTCCCGTTAAGCAACAATTTATAATACAAAAAAAAAAAAAAAAAAAAAAAAAAAAGAATAATAATTCATGTACACGACTTGTAGTTGACTAAGATTTCAGTGATACTTGACAGTTTTGATTTCAACAAAATGCTGAATTAAATTTAACTTTAGAAATTAAACAATATTTTCTTATTTTTTATTACATTAGGAGTACAAATATACAGGATTCATAGAAATAAATTTGCATCAATTTATAAAGTCAATTATTATTATTTTTTTTTAAACTAATGTTACTTTAACTATTTTAGCTTAAGTTTAATGCTAGTACTGTTAGAGATATAAAAATTTAGTTCATTCTTTTGATTGATTTCTTAATGCTAAAAAAAGTGAAAAAAAACTTTTGCTGTTCATCAGAGAACTAAACAAATTAATTACAGATTTAGCTTAGTTGAGATTTTACTGATCCTTCTGCATTCTTGCAAATCACAAACCCCACCTGCCTATTACACAGACTCCAACCAACTACTATGAAATTTCTGCAGTTTCAGAAAATATTTTCCTTATTAGTACCAAAGCTAATGTATTATTATCACAAACCGTAAACCAAAATTTTATGTTTTGATATAAGTTTCATAAAAATTCTATTTATTTTAAATAATCACTACCACTTATTTCATTCACTACCACTTATATCTAATATGAAAAAAAAAAAAAAAAAAAAATTATATTGTTATATGGTACCTGAAAATGGACCATTTCTTAGTAAACCAGATGTAAAACACTGCCCTCAGCATTTCTCGCGGTGTCTAAAAAATATTAGAGGGATGTTAGAAATAAATTGTAAACATCATTCAATTTTTTTATTATTTATTAATAAAAATCACCTAAAGTTAGAGGAGATAGAAACTTTTGAATAGGAGATACATTTACAAAATTCAGTCAAAAGAGATATGATATTTTGATGTTGATTTTTATTGGTCAGTGTTATTAAATTTATTACATTAGTATAAGAAAGTTTTGAAAAAATCAAAATCAGATCATTTTTTTTTTTTATTCATAAGAAAAAACAAATGAAAACCTTACCCTGAGAGAAAGTTCCTTGACAGTCAAAATATTTTTCTAGAAAAAGTAAAATAAAAAATTTTAGTACCAGTTTACAAGAAAATAATGAAGAAATTTAGAAAAACATAACGTCTATATATTCGAGGAATTTTGACTGTAACAAACTATTTTGAAAGGAGTTTATAAAAGAGATTTTGTTAAATGAAATGTTTTGCAATTACCTAAACTCATCTTTGATATTACGGTTGGGTACATTAGTTGGATTAATAGAAATGAAAACTTAAAAAACACTATGGATTATTGATTTTACTTATGCACTTTGTGACACAAAATGTAAGGGTAATAGATTGAGCATTAAATTTAAATTTTAGTTTACAACTATTCTACAAAAATTTCTACATACTGTTTCTGTTTATGGAAAAAGTTTAAATCTCAAAAGTATAATTTATGTGAGGTTAGCTCTCTCCCATGGAGCAATGTATTTTTCTGGTATTACGTCATCCAGAGGTGAACTGTTTGCCTTAGGTGTGTGGTGAAGCTGCAGTTGGAAGCGTTACTAAAATTTTAAGGTCGGTCAGATAATTCCTTGTTGCATTTTGAATAAAGGGTTATGTAAAATTTATTGTAAATGCTTTTTTAATTATAATTGTTACATTTTTTTCAACTTTTCTTTTGTATTTACTCAGTAATTATATCTGTCCGGAATGGTATGTCAAATCGCTTATAACTCCAGAACTCTGTGCTAGGGCTCTAAAATTTGGACATTGGCTGGGAGGAACAATTTTAACCCACGATTCTAAAAGTGGTTTAAATATATTAGTCTTTTCAATTTTTAGTATTTCTAAAGTTATTTGGAAAAGCACTAATTTATTAAGGCCAACTGTAAACAAATCACCATATATTATTGAGACCAAAAATGTTAAATAAATTTTGGTAACAAATACTACTGGTATTATGGTAATTGGTGCAGATATTAATAGGTACCAAATATATTAATATAGGTACTTCTGTACTGTGGTAATAGGCTTTTCCCAGTCCACCAAACAGAATAAATATTGGAGAAAATTGATTGCTTTGTGGGAAAGTTTCACGATCATGAGGTGGTCTCGAGCAGCAACATCACGTCAAATTATACTGATTGCAGTTCATCTTTATTTTCCTGAGATGAATTTCTAAAAACATTTTATGCTTAATCCAATAGTGTAAAGTAATCTCAAAGGCAATAAATAAAAGAATGAAAAATGTTAGCCTTTTTAATTGTGACAGTATATGTCTTTCAGTTTTATACATTATTTCATAGAGTTGATTAGAGCAAAGGCTTTGGTAGTTGAAATGTTCTAACGCAATTAGAACTCTAGACTTTCCTCAGAGCTTGAGCACAGTTTTGACCTATTTTCAATCAAATTTCCACTAAATTTTAGAAGAGTACTAACTGTCATATGCATTTTTGTCATATCTCTTTTGTAATGTAACTCAATTAATACACAAAAACCTATATCTTTAGTCTATATCTACTATTTTAATACAGTTGAATCCCATTTTTGCGAAATTCGAAATAGCGAAAATTTCAAAGTAACGAATATTTTCCGAATCCCCAAATGTATTTCCATGTGAACAATGTATAAAAAATACCGATATTACGAAATCAATTATCCGATTTAGCGAAGGCGAAAATGAACACCAGGTCTTATTTTCTTTGATGAACAAGACACATTTCTTCAAAAATGTTCTCAGAAATGAAATGTTTTATCACCCTTAAAATACTAATAAGTTTCAAATGTGAAAAACCTGTCAAAAAAAGAAGAATCACAGGAAAGAGACCACCCTGAGTTGACCCTTGCATTGATTCATTCATGTTTTAAGAAGTTAAAGTACACATGCTTTTAAAAGAGGGAATTCTATTCAATAGAAAGGGCTTGTCAAGAATGATAGATTAGAAGTGACCACCCTTAGCAGAACAATTCCTTCCTTGAATTACAACAGACTAAATAGGCGGGGGGGGGGGGGGAGAGCTGTTCTAAGAACTCAAGGTGTAAAAGGGGTGTAAACAAGTTTCAGAAAATTACCAGAGTGGTGTGCAACTTCAATAGGAGAAGGTTAGTTAAATCAGTTTGTCTGCTTTCAACGTTTGCAAACATTTTACTTTCCTTCTTAAGCATAATGAGTGGTCAAAAGCGTAAACAATTTTCCATTAAGGAAAAACTGGAAATTATTTCAGAAGTTGATCATGGGATAAAAAAAGCTGACGTTGCGACAAAGTATGGACTATCCCCATCTACTCTATCTACTTTTTTAAAAAATCGAACGAAGTTGGAACAGCAAGTGCAATCAGCATTGATCGGATCACATAGAAAAAAGATACGACTTTCAAATTTTCAAGATGTAGATGCAGCTGTTTTTACATGGTTCCAGGATATTCGCTCCCGAAACATTCCAATTTCCGGGCCCCTCATTTGTGAAAAGGCTTTAGAATTTGCAAGAACTTTTGGAAACGAAAATTTTCAAGCAAGTGTTGGTTGGTTGAATCGATTCAAGGAACGTTATGGTATTGTTGCAAAGCAAATTTGTGGTGAAGCTAACTCTGTTGATTTAAAAGCTGTGAATGACTGGAAATCAGAAAAAATATCGGATGCAATTAGGTCTTATGATCCTTCTGATGTTTTCAACGCAGACGAACCGGGAATTTTTTTCCGGTTGTTACCAAACAAAACCTTGGCGTTTAAAAAGGATAAATGCATTGGAGGCAAAAATTCAAAACTGCGTTTAACTGCTTTGTTTTGCTGCAATATGTCAGGCACTAAGAAGAGAAAAGTTATGGTTATCGGCAAATCTGCCAAACCTAGGTGCCTAAAAAATGTAAATTCACTACCTTGTGATTATAGATCTAGCTGCAAAGCGTGGATGACGACTGGAATATTTAATGAGTGGTTGGTTAAGTTTGATGAAGATATGAAACGTAAGAAAAGAAAAATTCTGCTTCTTATTGATAATTGTTCACCCGACAATGAGCCACCAAAATTGGAATGTATTCACATCGAATGCTTTCCTCCTAATTGTACGTCAATTTTACAACCTCTTGACCAGTGTATAATTAAAGTGGTAAAGGGAAAGTATCGAACACAACTTCTGAGGCGTATGCTTGTGCAAATCGGAAACAAAGAAGCAATTACGAAACCAGATGTAAAGCAAGCAATGGATATGATTGCTGGAGCATGGAAAGACATTAGCCAAAAAGTCATCTGTAATGGATAGAAGAAAGCAAATTTAATTTCGGCAATTGACAATGAAACAGTCGATGAAATTAATGATGTTATCATCGATTTGCAGCCTTTATGGGAACATGAGACAAAAGAAACATCAGTGCCAAACGAAGTCAGTCTTGACGATTTTCTGACTGCAGATGATGATGCTAGAACATGCGAAGCATTGACAGACAATGATATTGTACGTATGATTCAAGAAAACAAACAAAAATCACTTTCGGACAGCAGCGATGATGAAGAATGTCCAGAAGAAAACAATGTACCTACAGCTTCACAAGCCTTGGCCAATTTGGAAGCTGTAAAGAGATATTTATCGGCAAAAAAAAACTTTTCAGATACTTTGTTTGAACATGTTCATAATTTGGAAATTTTTTTTATTTCTACTGGTTCTAAATCATTTGTTCAGAAAAAAATTACTGATTATGTATCTGCCTAATTAGTAAGTGTTAATAAATTAATTGTTAATAAGTGTTAATAAATTAGTTTTGTGCGCTCTTTTAATATTACATTGATATTTTCCCAAATCTAGATTAAAAATATAATATCAAAACTGTAAATTGATTTTTCATACGAATAATCCCAATGTAACGAAAAATGTTGAAAATTCATAATATCGGTATAACGAATTTTTATTATTGCGTAGAAATAGCTTCGGTCCCATGGAATTTGCTAAAACGGGATCCGACTGTATTAGAGTAGATAGGCAGATTTATTTAAGCCTTTTTTTTTCTAGTTATATTCAATAGAAATATATCTAGTTTCCAATTGAGTTTTACAGTCAGAACTCAAGAAAAAAATTATGCTCCACTTTTTTAAAAACTTTACCAATACTAAAATAAAAAAGTATAAAATAAAATAAATTTATAAAAAAAAAAAACAATAATACACATACACAGTTATATACAGTTTTGTACAAAAAAGTAAGATATAAAAAACTAGCGTAATTTTTAATCAAGCTGATATAGTCTCAGTTAATTTCTCAGGTATTATATCCATTTTATGTCGCAAGACTTATAAAATATTTAAAGGAAACCGATGAAAAGTCTGCCTTTTATTTAATGTTATTCAAAAACCATAGCTGCCAACTTGTTAAAAACAAAAATAGGAACACAAAGGCATGATAAGCCAATTAGGGGTAATTGAGACACAAAGTGAAACCTTGAAAATTTTATGTGAAAAAAATTGATATCAAAATATCAATTTATAAACCATACATGTTTCATAATTAACATAATTTTTTGTACTAAACTTTTTAATTAAATTACTTATAAACGAAGAATATCACACCCTTTATAGTAACTAATACAAGAAAACACTTACTTCTTACTTGAACCGTGATATTGGATTTTAAAATCATATGAATATGAATCGCAACATTGAATTTTTAAAACCAAAAAATACAAATTGCAATATAAAATTTTTAAATCACGTAAGAACGTATCCCGATGCATAATCTTTAGATTGCATGAATACAAATCGCAATGCGTAGTTTTTAAATCATGTATTAATATGAAAATCGATGTTTGATATTACAACCACATGAATACTAATCGCAATACTGGATTTTAAAAACCGTTGAATACGAATTGCCACATTGGTCTTTAAACTCACGTGAATATGAATTGCAACCTTTTGTTTTACAAATCACGATATCAGTTTTTTAAATTTCGTGAATTACAGTTTTATATATCACATTACAGTTTCACATATATAACAAAGCCCATCTTTTTACTTTCTGGAACTATTTTCCAACAAAGAACTTTTATATTTTTGCAAAACAAAAAAAAAAAAAGAAAAAAGTTATGAGTAAAGGAATTGTTGCATGAAATTTTTAAGCAAATTTTTGTTATTTCTTATCACTTCTACCATTATTTTCCTAACTATAAACAGCAAAAAATACAAGAAATGCTTAAAGGTGTCTAAATCAAGCATTGATTTTAGAGATCTTAAGTATTTCCAGTGTTGTTGCTTGAACAAATTATGGAAATGAAAAATCTTTATTATTCTATCGATATACAAAGAATGCAAATTTATAATAAAAAAAATTATATGAAAATTTTTTTTTCATCTTTTTCGTTGCATATAACAATTTATAATTTAAAGAATCAGAAATAAACTAAAAAAAATGCAATAGTTGAATGAAAATCTAGCTATCATCATTCAGTAAGCAGTTTATACTTTTAGTAACTAGTTCTAAAGTACGAAAAAAAAAAAAAAAGTCATCACATAAATAGTCTTTTATTCAGTCTATTAAGTGCCACTGCCTGATTTTTGCTGAATTTTGGCACAGGATTCTATGTTGAAATTTCCTTGAGGTGAAATATTTAATAAAAATTAATCTGAAACTTATCATAAAAATTTGTAAAATGTATTAAAATGTGCCATACAATTGCATCAATCATTTACAGAAGTATCAAAACATAAAAACTAAAGGTCTCTCAACATCCCACAAAAGAAAACAATCTCATTATAATAAGCAATGAAAAATTAAGAAACAATTATGAATACAATAGAGGTAATCGAAAACATATAACATTGCATAAAAATTGCAGTATGTGTATATATAAAGCACAATCAAGACAAAAAGGATAAAAAAGATATATATATGTATATAAATGTTACGGTAAATGTTAATAGTCAATAATAACCAAATAAGCCCGTTAAAGTGAATAATTTAAGCGAATTTATCACATTAACCGGTGATAACGAATAATTACCAATGAAGTTTAGTCAATGACATTCTTTTGCTTTTTATTGGGGATATTTCCGTATCGGGATCTGCCACGCCAACTACAATCGATTTAAAAGTGGAAAAATTAATAAAAACAAAGAAGAGGTAGATATTTACCTAGGGGTGGCTACGAATTATACCCTTCAAGCTGTCCCTTTCTGTGATGTTTCTTTTCAGTTTCTCGCAGGCCCCTGCCCGGAAGTTGCTAAGACTCGATGATTAAAATCTCCCCTTTTCATTTCACACTTTGGCCAAAAGATATGGTTATTATTAACTTTGACCAGTAAGTATTAATAATAACCAAACTTATCACTTTAACCATAACACATGTACACCCATGTCCCAATAAACCAAGAATAACATTAACTAAACTTCATTGGTTATTATTAATTATAACCCGTTAAAATGAATAACTTGCGATATTTCTCACTTTGACTAATAGAAGCTGTTATTATTAATATTGACTGATTAGTAATAACGATAACTAGATTTATTACTTTAACCGTAACATATATATATATATATATAATGATAAGCCACACTTTTTCTAAAAGTGATATTTTTACATAAACTGTTCTCAATTGTTCCTTCCTGGTCAATTCACAAGGTTTGGGAATTTTCACTAGATAACAGCATAATATACCGAAACATTTCAAAGTCAATTCTTACCTAGGTTATTAAGTGCCAGTTTTTTTGCCTAAGTGAATTTTCCTGCTTTATTGTATATATGAAGAAACTTCATATTTCCTGAAAAATAAAATGTACAAGATAATTGAAAATCAAAGATAAAGACAATAAAAAAAATTTAAACAAAGAGAATAAGAAGATGATTAATACACAAGGAAAGCAGTAAAAATTACATTTAATAAACCCTCAGTATTTGTCCCAGAGTCTAATTATTTAAAATTTTTTTATTCTGAAAAAGAAAACTTATTTTCTCCTGATACTCAATGAAAAGTTACCCCTTGATGATTAACACTGAGAAAAGGATAATTTGTCTGGGTATTAATTCTGGTTTCTTCTGAACTTTAAACTTATTGTTTACTTGGGGGGGGGGGGAATGAGAGAGAAATTCTGTTAAGTAATTTAATGAGAAAATAGTGTATAGAAAAAAATTTAATTATGTCTCATTTTGCCAAGTCTTAATATTTATAGGGCTAAGAGTTAAGTTGAATTTAATAAACACAAGACTTAGATAAAACTTTCACACTTTCAAACTTTCACACAAAGAAACACCCTGTAAAATGATTTGAAAAGAATTAAGATTATATCAAACCAAAATAGTGATAGTAAGTATAACAAAACTAATACCAATCAAGAAAACAGGGTATATTTTCATATAGGTCTTTTTGAAATATACCACTGCCCAGTCGGTGCCAAAACTTAGCAACATATTGATGCTGGTGCCACGGCTCGTCAGATATGTATAACGTGCACGAACGTGCAAATGCTTTTTTACTCATTATAAAAAAATAGCCAAATATAAGATAAAACAAGGCAAGACAATAACTAATTTTATATCTTCAAAAAACTGCTAAATTTAAAGAAATATATGCTGGTATGTATAATAATAAATAAAGAGTTTTAAGAAAATTAAAACATCCAGTCATAAAAATATCAGTGATTTTTGAAAGAATTTCGCTAAAAAGAGGTAGTGGCAAAAGGGTTTAAACTACAAAAATCAATAAATTTCAAGTTTTAATTGCAGTTGAATTGAATTTCAAGTTGAAATTTTTTAATGCAGATTTTTTGTTCATAGAAAGTTTTTATTTTATATAAGTTTGCGGCACTCATAAATTTTGTTGCCAGACATGCCCGGGAATTCAAATTGAACATGTAATTTTTACTACTTTTTTTATAATCAAATTTTTTTTATCGTTAATATTTTTTTTCTATTTAATATAAAATATAGTACAATATCAATTCAGTGTCCCTCAATTTTCAACCAAAATTCTCTGGATTAAGCAAATAAAGTATAAACAGTACCTAAGTCGGAGGAAAAAAATACAAATTTATTATATTTGATGAAATGTCTTATTGAAATTATTTACATAAAAAGAATTTATCTAACAAAGTTTAACCCAATCATTGTGCATACATTAATTATTGTGATGAAAGTTGTAAATTGAAATGTGATAAAAAATGTGACTCTGACGTTTTTAAAATGTCACCTTAAAGCAAAATGTAATCACTCATCAATATTACTTTATTATTAATAATCATTCTCTGCATTTACTAAATGAACACAATCAGTGCTCACTGTTTCTTTGCTAATAATAACTAATACTTCTTTGTTAACAAGTATACTTGCCAGAGTAAATTTAATGATTCTGATTTATACTAAAATATAAGTGTTGACTGTTGAAGATGTAATGTTGTTAATGTAATTTTTCAACAGTTTAATAATATATAGGTTACTTATATGCAACTGAAAAAAAGATGTTTGCACAAGTAAAAATTTTCAGCTATTTCAAGCTCCGGTAGATATTGTTATTATAAATTGTCTCAAACTACACAACAAAGCTTTTAGTAAAATTAATTTTAAATAATTATAGATATGCGTTATTTTTTGACGAAAATGTAGGTGGAAAAAAATTTGAAGAAATTATTTAAGATGAGAAGAAAAAGTAAAAATACAGATTATTCTTACAAAATTTGTGATTGAAAAATATTTTACAAACAATGTATCACATGAACATTTCCTTATTTCCTAACGTCAAATATCCATTACAAAATCTTTTTATTTTGTGGAAAACATAACATTTCTCAAATTTTGAAATAAAATGTAAGATTTTTTTTATCAAGATTTTAGGTCCAAACTTTATAATTTACTTAGTCAATTTTAAAATGAAATATGTTTAGGAAAAAAATGAGAATATCTTATCATATCAGCATATATTGGTGTTTTCAACCATGTAAGACTCTTGTGTTCAAAGTTATTAAAAGGATAACATTTTTTAGCACTATTTCTTACTTTAATGACTTAAGTATTATTAAAATAATTTTACTTATAAAGGAAAATTCATTAAAAATTATTGAATTGCTTTTGCTAATAAGGCAATGTTATTAAGATAGTTTTGTAGCACATGGTTTGAAACAGATAGTTTGAAACTAGTTAAGAACAAAAGAATAAATTAAAAAATGTATTATTTTCATTAACAAAAACTGCACTTTCATTAATTATTGAAATAATTTTCTAAGATATACCTATTAAAAATAAAACAGACCCTCGTTTCCAAGTAACAGAAATTGTAGCTTTTATACAAAACAATAGGTAGATTTTAAAGTTTTTATTTCAAATAGTTAAAAGTTTAAAAGATAGGCTGAATGTAAAGAAAATATAATTCTTTATTAAAATTAGCATTCCACGTTATTTTCAAATATTAAATACTCTAATACGTTAGATTTAAATAAACTAAAAGTTGTTTACAAGATATCGTAACTCAAGCAAAATAACTAATGTTTTAATGCAAATTGCATTTAACAATGCATAATGCAAACTGCATAAACAATAGCATTTTCTACGCAGTATCTTAATTAGTAAAAAAAAAAGAATACCTAACATACCAAAAATATAAGATTAGAGTCTATCTGAAAAATTTTCAATGTAATTCGAACACGCCATTCACTAAAACTTATTATTATAATAAGGCTTTTGTTAACATCTGTTTTGTTACAGCTTTAGGCTAGTAAATTTTAAGTTTGCTAAGAAAATTGCTTTTAATTTATAGTTTAATAACTGAACAAAGTGACATTTGATCGTTAGAGTACGGAATTTCGAAAAACAACAAAGAAAACAAGGGAAGTTGTAACAAAGATAAATATTAATAGAACAAAATAATTTGTAACATTTTATTTAATTTGATCACAGCATCATCTAGCAACAATAAATAGTTTTAAAATACCCAATTAATCCAGCACAAACAGTCACAAAACATTCCATGTTTTGGATTTTCGGTGTTCTTTATTTTGATTCTCGCTATGAAGTGCTTGTTTGGTTTCGAGGCTATGCAAGGGATGCTGGGTCACGTGGACAAATTAGTTGTCATTCGTCTTGGGCAAAGATGGCTGCGAACGTTCAGTCTTTGGTACAGTACTGGAAAAACTTCGACTTACCACAGTTACAGGTAGGAATTTACTATAATTTACAAATTCTAAAGCGATCCATGAATATCTGGACATGCTTATTCCAAAACTTCAAGACCAACTATCGCTTGGGAGGGTTGTAAAAAAACATCTATTGATACACTATCAGCTGAAATCAATGGTTCTTCCGATCTTTCAGTTAAAGAGTAGAAAGAGCAACGGGGATTCGCTTCTATGTTGCTCTTTTGATTCATCTCTTTCAATTGGAAGATGCTGGAAAAATTTTTTTTTTCTTTTTCTCGTCCAAGCATTTATGCTGAGTTTTCGTGCGGGGTGAACTCTTGACACTCTCTGATTCCCATGTGCACTCTAGTTTAAAACTCGCGCAGTGGATACGCGCTTTAATTTCTAGATGCTGCGCCGGCAGACTCAGTTGATTCTTGCCGCGATCCAATGGAACAATTGCCGCATGTTTCTTTATTCATAAATATTACATTTATGAATAACTTCTGAAAATAGTTGTAATTGAAGTAAAAAAGAGTTAATTTTCGCAAATGAATTTATATTGATGAGTTTTACTTAGTTTATGTTTGTAAACAAAATTCTATTTTGAATTTAAGAAGTGTCCATGCCTTATAAAGCATCCATTTAATAAGTTACTTATATAATGTCTTTTTATGCAATTTCCTGTTCTGAATTTTTCCTTTTAACCTATGACAGCATAGGGTAACCGAATTTTAAACCATATGTTTCTTTCCATTTTAAGGGGGGGGGGGGGAATTAAACGAGTACTTTTTAATGATTCTTGTGAAACGTGAAGATGAATAAACTTTTTTTGGAAAGTAAATAAAGGAAAAATGGTTGTGAAATAAATTATAAATAAACAAAATAAAAAAATTAAAGCTATGGAAAATTATTAAAAAAAAAAATCAATATTTATTGTCGTGAAATTCATTTGACATTTTTAGGAAGATAAAAGCGGGAAAAAACCATTGCCAACAGATCTTTTGTTTACAGTTAGTTTTGTTACAAATACATGCTTTTAAAATTAAAAAAAATAATAATAATTTACACAAAGTTAGTTTCGGAAAATTCTTTTTGTTTTAAACGACAAAATACTCATTTTGTGATTTAGAAAAAAGAATTTGAGACTCTTTTATGAATTGAGTCACTGCGCAATGTCCATAAGATGTTTATGAGGATGTTATACTATAAGATTTTGGAGGATGATGCTTCTGAAGTATGAGATTTTTTACAATGGTGGCTCATTGCATAGGAAAAATACTTTATTCCATTTTTAATTTATTCATAATAATTCATTCGTATTTTCTATATAAGGAAGGAAGGATAGGAAGTTAGCAGACTGTAGACAGGAATATTAAATATTAGCTTTTTCATAAACCTTAGTTTATTAACACATTAAAATGAGATTTTTTCTTTTGACTGCAGTATAAAATCTTTTGAATAAATAATCTTTTTAAATTTATTTATTGAAAATATTCAAAGTACAAAAAGCTTTTAAATCTTCAGTAACATTGTAGTTCATTTCTTTCATCCTTTTTTTTTAAAATTTTTTTTACTGCAAAATAAAATATTTATTTTACAATTGATCCGCAATGGCTCAGTGATTAAGGCACTGAACTGTCATTATGAAGAACTGGGATTCAATTCCCAGTAGCGGCATGAAGTCCACCCAGCTTCAGATCAATGGGTACCATCTTGCCTGGGATGTTAAGGTGGTCAGTGCACATTGACGACCACATTGCCATAATCACATATAGTTGGTCACGAAATTGTAGAGCCTTAACTTTCTTGATCCTGCTTGTCCTTTACTTATCTAATGCTTTACTTATCTAACAATAAGTCTTTTCGCTTTTTATGATCATAAGTTTTCAATGATGATTCAAGAGAAGTATTTTTATAAGAATTATCTTGTGACAAATTTATATTTTATAGTTATTTGTTTTAAAGTAATTAACTAAACCTCTTATAAATAACTTCATCGTTTTCACAGATAATGAAATGGCCAGAATATCATTATATATATATATATATATATATATATATATATATATATATATATATATATATATATATATATATATATATATATATATATATATATATATATATATATATATATATATATATATATATATATATATATATTATATATATATATATATATATATATATATATATATATATATATATATATATATATCAAATAAAGAACATAATTGATTGAAATTATCAAGGGAAATTGTGTTTATACCTAACAACATTATTATTTTATGAAAAATTAATTTTAAATAATTTAAAATTTAAAATTATTAAAAATTCAGACACAAAAAATTGCTTTAGTGATTTTTATAATTGTATCAAATTATGAAAATTTTTAATGAATTCCTTAGAAATTTTTAATTACAATTAAATATTTTTATTCTTTAACATCATAATAATTCCTAAGATTGAAAAAAATAGTTCTTACAAGCGAAAAATCTTTTGATGAAAACTGTCTCACTTAATTGGAAATGTGAACTTTTATTTAAAATAGTTAAAAGATTTCTTAATGATTTTAATTTTTTTAAACGTTTTGTGCTTATTTAGAAATAAATAAACCACTCTGTTTGGAAATTAAAATATCATTGATAATTGGTCAATGTGAATTCACGGAAAATCAAGGTACAAAATTCCTTTTAATTAAGAGACTAAGAAAATTCTGAAATTAAATTTTTATTTTTATTGAAAAGTAAATGAAATATTTTCTAAAACAAAAAAGTTCCTTAAATAAAAATAAAAATTAAAAAATTATAGCATTTTGCATTACTTTTTGAAATCAGTTACCATTCACACTGTTATTGAAATCAGCCACCGTTCGACTTCTGTAAAAATGTTTTCCTTACAGTAACTGCCGTGTCCTGCAGTAAAAGTGTTACTCCTGTTTTGAGAAGAACGTTATCGGATGATATTTTTCAGATGCGTGAATTTTTAAATGTTTAGAATTAAAACAGTTATTCTAATTTTTTAGTATTTATTATATATATATATATATATATATATATATATATATATATATATATATATATATATATATATATATATATATATATATATATATATATATATATATATATATATATATATCTGTGTGTGTGTGTGTGTGTGTGTGTGTGTAAAACTTAACTTTATTAAATCGGGGTTAAAGTTCCATTAAAATCTTTCCCGAATTTGAATGGAGTTTTTAGCGAACTCTTTTTTTTCCCGCTCCCGATTGGTATATAGAGCCTAATTTTTTGTTCTAGAGAAACGAAGGCTTTTTGTCCTAGAATTTTACTCAGATAGATTTTAAAATTAGGAAAAATAATCTTGACATATTTTACTATTAGATTAAATTTTTTTTTAAAAAAATATTTAAAATCTTTTACTTCCTTAACAGTTATTGTGTTGATGCACCATGAAAACTAATTCTTGTTGTCTTTTGTTGGATAGTATCAAAAATGCAAATGAAATGCTGTATGAGAATGATAAATTATTGCAGATAAGAATTATTCATTTATAATCAACTATTGAATGAGAATCAATTATCGTAGACGCTGTAGAAGTTTATTAACAGAACCAACATTATAGCCGTCAGCCTTCTGATCTAAACAGTGACACTGTAGGGTGGGGTAATTGCCAGTATTGTCTTTGGATTGTGATTAAGGATGAATCCCAGACTTTTGCTACAGCCCAATAATATAGCTTCAGTGCGACATCAATAGAAAATTCAAACTAAAACAATCTTACATATTGAAAAATAAATTTATAATACCAAATAGTTTTATAATACAAATTAGTATTAAAATATAGTGTAAAAATACATATTAGTATTATTTGTAAGATATATAAATATTATGTCTTATTGATGTTTCGAAATAAACTATAATAGTCTGTTGTACTGATGTTGCCGATTGGTTTATAATTACGTGATCAATACTCGGGTAAATAGACCTTAAATTTAGATGAAATTTTTGGTAGACATGAAAAAAAAAAAAATACTACACCACCTGATTTAATGTTTGTAAAATATTTTCAAAAACATTTTAGTAAATTTTTTAAAAGTTAAATCATTTATAAATTTTAGGTGCTATCTTTACAGAAATCCTAAGTAGCAGCAGTAGTACTTTATTTACGTCGCACTAGAAATGCACTAAGGGCTATTGACGACGATTTGTGAAACATCCCTGAAGATGATCCTAAGACATGTTATCACAAGTTTGATCCTTTGAGAACCTCGTCTTACGATTTGTCCACTACGGGACAATTTTTTTAGCCGTTCTCATGCTGGAGTTTAGTTTCGCAGAATTTCTTTATTATATATTACTTTAAATGTATTTCAAAGCCTGCTTTAAATGCATTTAAAATATTATGCATTAGCATTCATATGCTTTCATTATGATATTGAGTAGGCTTAATAATGTAAAAAAAAAAAAAAAAAAAAAAAAAAAAATTATTCAATATTACCAATAAACTTACTTAGATATGTTTTATCTGAGACAAGTGAAGTTATTTTCTTTTTTTAAGTTTTAAAATTTTTTGTTCCTTTTAATATGGAAACCATGGAGGCTTGTCTTTATTTTTATCCAAATTCCAAATATTAACCAAATGTTTTAGCATATAGTCTAGTAATGTTCTTGCAATGATGTTTCTAAATGTAATAAAAAGCACTCAACTTCAGGAATTAGAGTGGCTAATAAGCCGATCCTGGTTGAGCTCCTGCTTGGCTTACACAAATTTTATTTTGAAATAATTTACTAAAAAGTATGCGATTAATCTGTCAGCATAACATGAAATCATCAGCCTGAATCAGTTGAGTATGATTTTGATATTTGAAATAATATTTTTAATAGTGTTAGATATAGATGTAGTGGTTCATAAGGCGTTCTTTTAACTAAAAAAAGTTAAATCAAATAATGACCGACTTAATTTCTTATACTCCCATAATTCCCAATTAATATTTTAAAAGCACTTATGATTTTTTAGTATTATAATTTCAATAGTTAGCTTTTAATTGATTTTAGTATATTTCTATTTGACCTCAAAAGCGACTTAAAACAGCTTGTCTTAAATCCATATAAGCATAGCATGAAATCACTTGTCGGTAAAATAACGGTGAAATAGCCTGTTGATGAAGTCATAATCTTCGAAACGAACGGCAATTCACTAGGTGTCTGGTGTACATGACTGTCATGTGAGCTGTTTTGATCAAATCAGGTTAAGAGACAGAGATTTAACCACAGTTGCTTCTGTATTACTTCATTGTTCTTTGTATTCGGGAAAAATAACGAGTAAATTGTAAGCTATTCTTAACACTTGCTTTTGCAGCTGACGTGATCTTAAAACGTATTGTAAGGCATGATCCAATCAAATTTTCATGCATATTTTGCCTAGTAATTTCTTGCTATGATATTTCCCACAGCATTTGGTATTTAAGATAATAGATCCTTAATATTATAATAGTGACCCATAAGCTAATACTGTTTGACTAACACTAATATGCCTTAAAACAGCTTATATCAAAAGCATATCATGATTTCATCTGTAGATGGGGAGATGAGAAATTACCTGTTGATGGAGCGATTGTCTATGAAATGAACTGCAATCTACAAGGTGTCTAGTATGCGAGCATGGCAGGCGAACTGCTTTGATTAAACCAAAGTCAATTAATAGGAACTAATGGCTTCTGAGTTAACTGCGATATCTTTGTATTCTTGAAAAAGAGGAAGCAAAACAAAATCGTAAAAACTTTCTGTTATTTCAAAAGTAGACCATTGTTTTAACTATGTTAAACCATCATATCGTATTGTTAATTCAGGTAAATGTAATTAGAAATATCCAAATTAGTTATTACCTTCTTCGATATAATTTACTTGAAATTATATTTATTTCAAAATGTTCACATGATAAAATATGGAGAGCGGGAGAAATTTATATCGATCAGATAGATATCTATCAACATTCATTCGCAGATAATGGCAGCTATGAATGCTCTCTCTTCCTGAGCTTGCTACACTTGACGAAATAAATAAAACCCTTGAATCGATTCTTCTGATCTACGGCATGAAAAGATAAAGTTCTAGGGATGGTATTTCAGATATTGATTTTTAACACATCCGTTTTCTGGCCTCCCCAACATCATGTCTTCTGAATTTCAGTTCCTCTTATCTCTTAACAGAACAAACTGAAATATATCTTTTTTTTTTTCTTCTGAGAAAAAATTGAATTTAATGACTGAGACATATGAAAGTAAAACGCGGATATCTGCTTTTTGTTTGAAAAAAAAAATCATTAATATTTTTTTAGATGTAGAAGTTTTGTGTTTAACTTTTTCATTAGAAGTAAAAATTCTTAAAAAAAAACTTAAATAAATTTGGAACTTTGTAGGGTTCGAGAAATTTTTTATTCATCGTCTTACTTATCACAGAACAGAGAAAATGAAGAAACTAAAACAATTTTCAGCTGTTTTTAAATTTTTTTAATTACAGCAGTTTATAATAAGAAGGAAAAGAGAGAAGCAATTTAAAATCGTCAAAGCAGGCTTAAATCGTCAAAATTGAAGGTTATAATGGACAAAAATGCACTACAAAGTGCTTAAAAAGTTGTCACACCTCTAATTATAATTTATTTACTAAATTAAAAGCTCAGTAGCACGGCAGCCCATGAGGGTTCAAGGATTACTAGACCCATCCAAGTTAACTTGAATTTTGCATCTGGGGTGCAGGCGCAGATGTTTCAGTTGGGTGGTCAGCCGAACGTTGAACCCCAGAGTTTAATCCCTAAGCATGCTTAGTACTCATTGCATCGACCCACTGAAAGGTTGAGAGGCTGAGTCAGTTTTGCCCGCTGCAAAGACCGAACCCTGTACCTGTGTCCCTGGAGCGAAGAACACTACAACTAAGCCATTGGGTCTCGTCTTTTATTTACAAGGGATAGAAAAATGTGTGAATCTTATAACTAATTTAACTTAGCATCTTAGTGATTTAACTTAGCATCTTAGTGATTTAACTTAGCATCTTAGTGATTTAACTTAGCATCTTAGTGATTTAACTTGGTCCGACGCACAATAATTATGACAATAAATATATTATCACTAATACAAATTCATTAATATACAGAAGGAAAAAGTAGCACTGAGTTGAGCACGAAGCAAGATTATAAAATCCAAAATTGTTTGTTGATGAAATAATACAACACTAAAAATAAAGAACAGATCTAAGCTATGATTCACATGAATTTATATGAAAAAAAATACAAGAAGACTCATCTACATTTTGTATTGTATCCGTTGTTACTCTGAGACCTCGTGATTCTCATTAAAATTCACTAAGTGTTGCTTTGCTACATATATCTTTTGAAAGATTTAAAATTGAAAGAGTATTTTAAATACTTTCAAAGGTTATTTTCAAGAACAATATATGCTTTTTTCCTAACATCTTTGATAGAAAAAATAATCAAGTAGTTTATGAAATTTTTTTCTCGTTATGCTGGTATTAAAATTAAACCAAGCATTTATTAATAATAACTTGCTAAACTGAGGATCTTGTTAAATAAGAGTTCGCAATAAACAAGTTAGACTCTTAAATTATTGAAAATTTAAAATTTTTCTGTTATCAGTTTGGAAAAATATCATAAATAAAGATGAGTTGATTTTGCACTGTGTAGGAACAAAATTAAAAAAATCGTGAAAAAGGCACAAATATTATTGTAACATACGTAACAGACTACGATCGTTCCGGTGCTATCATAAAACACTTTTTTCAGTGTTTTTTTGCATATATATATATATTAAAAATTATGTATTTTTCCTAAGCCCACCCGAAAAAAATTGATGATTGAAGGAAAGAGGAAAATTTCTTACAATTGGTAACTATCGTAAAAGTTTTTATGTGAGATGGTATAAGTAATAAATTTTTAAAACAAGTTAAGCATAAAGTATCAAATTGAAAAAATAACATATTTATGAGAAAAAAAGACCTTACTTCAGGTAATTCAATCATTGATACAAATCATAGAACCATAAACTAAATTAAAAATAGCAAATTTAGTAATCAGAGTGAATTTAATACGCATTAATTTTTAAAATAAAAGAAATAACTCAGAGGTTATGAAAGAGTAATTATTATTCTAGTTTCCTAATTTTGTTTTTTATACATTTCACGTTCATTATGTAACAATAATTTTAAAGGCATTTTCATTTCTTTCCAAATGCAACTAATTAAAAATTTAAGTGCCACAAGTGATTTAAAATCTTTGCTATAGGTACTTTTAATATTTCTGCATCTAGTTTTTTCCAATCTAATTAGATCGTTAGCTAATTTTAGGTCTTGATAACGAACATAATTTCGAGCATACAACGGAAAATTCAATTTAATTTGACGTTAATATCTTCCTTCTCCATGTTAATCGCTAATATATTTTACCGATATAGTAATAAAATTTTAATCTATTTTACTTGAGGACCATTTTACGGTAGTTAACAAAATAAGCAGATTTCTTAACACTTTTTAAAAATTGATTTTACTGGGAAAATTATCAAAAAAAAAAAAAAATAAATAAATAAATAAATAAATAAAAATAATAAATTTAAAAAAAAATAAATAAATAAAAAAATAAAAAAATACTTGTATCTTTTATTGAGTTATTTGAAACTTGCTCTCTTTAGTCAAACAAATTTCAATAATAAAAGATAAGTTGTAATGATATTTGCACAAGCCAAGCTTGCCAGACATTGGATTTTTGCAATTTGAATCCGAAAGAGGCGTTTTTCGTTTGCAAAGAGAGTACCGAAGGGTGAAATTACGTCAGAATTCAAAACTACGGACAGATGGCGCACCACTCATTAGTGAGGCCATTTCCTAAATTTAGAAATGGATCTAAAGGGGAAGGAGATTTTCTCCAGATCCCCGTACCCACGGTAAAGCTCAGAGCCCGACTTTCGATTCCACAGATTTTACGAGCATGTATATCGCATATACTCGGTGAGTTTTGGCGGAGTCTAAGATTGAATCTCGGCCCCTTCAGACTGTAGTTCGATACTCTAACTACTGAATTACTATGGCCATTAAGATAGCATTAAAAGAATTATCTATAAATGAATCCAAATTTGTGTCTTGATAATCATCCGTTTGGATTTTACGGGAAAAAAATGCAAGTATTTGAGAATTTTTTTTCAAACTATGAAATAATTAGATATGCTTACCAAAATAAGTTGAGACAGATTTCATAGAAAAAACTAAAAATGCCGTTTAAAAGTGTAGTATAGAAAAACTGTTGCATATTATCTTGAAATAAGAATTTTTTTTTTTTTTTTCATTTCATTACATTTATAAAATCAACTTGAAATAAGTTCAGGAATAGAGAACTCGAAATTATTTCTTTAAAAATATTATTTAAAAACTTCAAAACTAATTTATAACTTTCAGTAAACTGAGAAAATAATTTCTGAGTATTATTTTTTGCGCAACAAAATTGTTTACATTTATAATCACTCCCTCATTATCAAAACTTAAAAAAAAAACAACACGATTTTCCTTTATTTGAAGAGATAACGCGTTTAATTATTTTTCAGGAAAGTACCAAATTTTGTATTACAGATAATTTTCTATTATAAACTTTTGATTCATAAGATTAAAATTTAAAATGATTGCACAATTTTAAATTTTTAAACAACCCCCTAAATTTAGTTTTTATAAGACATTAGAAGCCCGTAAGATTAACAATCTATTGAGCATTATTTAATCTCAATCTCATTATGCTCAAACTCAAATATGAATTTTCAAACTCAATCTCTTACAATTTCAAAGTTGCATAAACGGTATATATTTAACATTCAAGCGTTAATAGATCATTCTTAAATATTTGAATGCAGTTTTCCAATTTCCGTGAATTTTTTTTATCTCTCTATATTTAAAAGAAAGTTATTAAGAAGTATTTTTTTTGTTTGTTTCTTGCTATTGTTTGTTCCATGGCTTTCATATGACAAAATTTTGAAAATTACTTTTTACTAAAATAATAACTAAGATAATCGCTACTAAGATTTGAAAAAATTATGAGTTCCATCTTGCAAAGATCTTTCCCAAATGAACTGAATTCAATTTTTAAATTGTTCAAGTATTTAGAATTCAGGAGCATTTAGGTATAAAATGATTCACTGTTTAAATTTTGAATCTAAAATCTCACAACTTTTTTTTCGGCCTCGTGAAGTGCGATTCCTTATTACTCCGCAAGAAACCATACAAATTTTGAATTTCCGGTTTTATTTTATTGATACAATTATATTCACTGCTTAATCACTATTCCTACAAAGGAGAAATGTTATTATAAATATTAATTCTTGTCAATATAATTTTTGTTAAAGATTCCATAAACACAAGCATAAACCTTCTCAAGAAAATATAATGTCTTAGCTTTTATTGCAAGCCTTGTTTTTGAACTTTTCTTTTTTGTTTGTTAAGGTTCTCAAACACAACATTTTTTAAATGACGATGTGTAGTGTTTTTAGATTCAATCTCGACCTACAAGGGCTGTTTATGCAAGCTTAATATGAACCTCATTACGCGTAAACTAGCAGAGTTAAATTGAACATTGTTTTAAGCCTACACGTTTTTTTTTTTTTTTGCTAATCATTTAAAAACCTTATTATGGTTTTGTTATAAAGTTTACTGATAGATTAAAATCAACATATTTGGGATGACATTAAATCCTAAACTTTTCTCTCAGCTGGAATGTATTGATTGTGAGAAAAATAAGTAATTTGAATATTGTATTTTTTCTAAAAATTATTTTGAGATTGATATGCAACTTAAGCCCATTGTAATTTTTCATTCAAAATAGGTCCGAAATCAAAGTGTTATAGAAATCATTGATATGAATATGCCTATAGAAATTATTTATTTAAAATCAATCGATTTTTTTAACTGTTTTATAAAATATATCCAATTGAAACAAAAAGAGAAAAAGTTAGCTTAACATGAATTTAAATAAACACAAATTAAAATAATATATAAAAATAAATATATTTAATTAAAATTAATTTATGAAATTAAAATAAATGCATAAAATTAAAATAAATATATAAAATTAAAATAAATGTATTAAATTTAAATAAATATATAAAATTTAAATAAATATATAAAATTTAAATAAATATATAAAATTTAAATAAATATATAAAATTTAAATAAATATATAAAATTAATATAAATATAATTTTTTCGGTTTAAAAACTTATATAGGCAATTTAGAAACTAATAGGTAATTATAGGCAATTTAGAAACTAATGACCCTCGTTTTCTTTGCTTATATTGATATAATTAAACCATGACACTGCCTCTGAAGATTATCTTGGTCAGTAATTATTAAATAATGGAAACATAGCGTGCCTGATGGATCTTATTTATTGCAAATCAATATAGCGATAAAAAGAATTATTTTTTAAACATTATTATTTTGAAGAATATAAATAATCAGTAATTCTTTTAACTATTTATAATAATAAGTAAATTTTATTACGGAAGTATTTATAAAAATTTGCTATCTTTATGGAAATTTATGTGCAATAGTATAAATTATTTTTTTAAATATTTTTAATGCATTTTTAGAACTTAATATTTTATATAATTAATATATTATATATAATTAATATATTATATATAATTAATATATTATATATAATTAATATAAAATAGATAATTAATATGTGATTCTCCTTTGCGCAAAAACCCGCAATCACCTTTTCCCATCGTAAAAGGTTTAAAATTTGTGTTTGCTTATTATTTCAATTTAAAAGAAAATGTCCTAGTGAACAGTATGAAATCATATTCTACCCATTTCGTTCAAAAAGCAGTTAGCAGGTTACGCAGAATATTTCTTTTTTTATTTTTTAAACGTAAAGTTCAGTTTATAAATACATTTCAGTTATTTTCCTCTTACCCAGAGTAAAAAACGTTGTTTACGTATCGCATAGTGAATTTTGGCTCCTTAGTTTTGGAATCATACACACTTGGAATCATGCTGTGAACCCATCGGAAATGGGTTTAACTGTTTAACTCTATGCTTAACTCTATATATTTAACAGAATATACTATATAATTAACTTAATATATTTGACTCTATGCTTAACTGTTTAACTCTGTTATGGGTTTAACTCTAATTTTACCATTCCTGAAAATTTACATTATTTTAGTTTCATAATTATCATATTAATTTTCTTGTTGCTTCATTATAAGAGAAGGCTATAGAAAGGGTTAACTTAAAGAAAATTCGATTGTTCTTTCAAATGTTTTGAGACGTTTCAAAATTCAATGAGTATTCCAAAATGTTTCTAAATTCTTTTCTAAGCAGTTCGAAATATATTACTATTTCTTTTCTATAAAAATTGTTCTAGTAAGTACAATTCAGTATTATTAAAGGACACACATAAAATACTTTAATTTCATTAAAATAGTGGAGTTAAATTTGAAGACGCATCAGATGTTGTTACATCATACGAGAGAGCGTTCTAAATATAATTTAGTTTCTAAAGATGGCAAAGTATCTATCTATATCTATATCTGTAGGCTTAATGAAACAAAAGAAAGTGAAAAATGAATCTTGTTATGAAAGGTTACAAGTAATCGAACAGTGTATTTATGGAAATTGATTTCAAAAGATTTAATATTATTTTTTAAATAACAATAAAAAATTAGGTCAAGATATGGATTGTTTTTATTATTTCCAGCCATATTAAAATACTTAAGAGGGGACAATAAAAAAGAAATCTTTATATTATAAATTGTTTCAATATAAACTGAAATTTTTCCAGAAAATATATATTTGTTTGGTACTTTATCGGTTCTAAATGGAGAACACTATATAATCAAATTTTCATAATGAAACAAAAGAAAGCGGGAAATTATTCGTATTTTAAAAGATTAGAAGTGAGATAAACAACGCAGTTTCGGAAAGTGACTTTAAAAGATTTGGTGTTATTTTTAAAATAATAATAAATCATTATGTCAAGAATTTGGTGGTTTTTATTATTTCCGGCGAAATCAAAATATATTAATAGGAGACATTAAAAAATAAATAAGTAAACAAAATCTTTACACTATTAAATGTAGCAATATGAAATGAGAATTTTCCAGAAAATATGCAGTTGTGGTTTTTTATGAAGAACATTAGATTATCATGTCTTTTTACAACTGTGTGTATAATGAAAGAAAAGATTAATATCATTTTAAAAGATTACCAGTAAGACGAATAATAATAAAAAAAGCAAAAAAGTTGATGGTTTTTATGATTTCAGGCCAAATCAAAATATTTAATAGAAGACATTAGAAAATAAATAAATAAACAAAATGTTTACACAATTAAATGTCCAAATATAAAATGAAAATTTTCCAGAAAATATGCAGTTGCCTGAAACGATATCGGTTCTTTATGAAGAACACTATATTATCATATCTTTCTACAAATGTATGCATAATGAAACGAAAGAAAGCAGGAGATTATTCTTATTTTAAAAGATTACAAGTGAGGAACAATTCATTTTTGGGAAGTAATTTTAAAAGATTTAGCTTTATTTTTCAAAATAACAATAATAAAAAAAATAGGCATTAAAAAATAAATAAATAAATAAAATCTTTACACTATTAAATGTCCCAATGTAAAATGAAAATTTTCCAGAAAATATGCAGTTGCCTGGAACGATATCGGTTCTTGATGAGGAACACTATATCATCATATCTTTTTATATATGTATGCATAATGAAACGAAAGAAAGCGAAAGATGAATCTTGTTTCAAATGATTACAAGAGTGACGAAAAATACGTTGTCGGAAATTGATGTCAAAGGGATGCTCAGTCACTCTTTAAAAATCGATATTTTAGGGGGGGAGGGGATAGGCAATCAATCGCCGAATCACTAGTGCGTATCTACATTAGGATCCGTCGCACTTCTTAGTCACTCATTAGTCTCATACTCTCTTCCCCCCTGTTTTTTTTTAACCCGTTCAATTTTTGTTCCCCCCCCCTTTCTAAAGGGATTTGCTACTGGGGGTATTATATCAAGATACATCCCTCCCCACTTTTACCTCTCAGATGTTACACGTGACGTAATGGTGACGTAGCGTGCATACATTCCTAGATGCGACAGGGTGAATGGAGGGGAAAAAAAAAAAAGAAATTCGAAATGAAATGATTGGGTTTTGGAAAAAGTTGGGTTTTGGAGTTTTGTGGTTGTTTGATTTGAATTGGAACGGTATTAGGGAAATGGAAATAGTTTGAGTTTTTGAGGATATTAGGAAATGTTTTTATTTTATTTTATTTTATCGCAAAGAATTTCAATTTATTTTAATTTCTGTTGCTTTCATAGGTAGATAAAGATTTATTAGGTTTAAGGCATTTTCGTAAATTTTAGAATTTAATAAGGATAAGCATTAAGAACAAAAGCGCTTTTCTTAGTAACATTTATTATAACCATCTAGTTTTTCTTTTTAAATTTTTAAGCTTTTTGAATGTGATAAATTTGTTGTTGAAGACTTGTTCGTAAATTTTAGAATTAATTAAAAATAGTTTTTTTTTTAGCATAAAAGCGCATTTTTTAAAGAAATTTACTATAAATGTTTAGTTTTTTTTAAAAATAATAATGTTTTTTGAATATGATAAATTTGTTGTTTAAGACATTTTCGTAAATTTAAGAATTAATTAAAAATAATTTTTAAGCATAAAAGAGCGCTTCTTTGAGACATTTACTAAAAATATTGAGTCCCTCAAAAAAAAAAAAAAAAAAAAGAATACTATATTGATTTTGATAAATTTGTTGTTAATTCATTGTAGTTTAAGGCTTTCGCAATTCAAAAATTTAAGAAAAAATAGCTTAAAGCATAAAAGTGCTTTTCTTGGAGACATTTATTATGAATATTTAGTTTTCTTCAAATTAAAATATTTTTGGAATTTGATAAATTTGTTGTTTAAGACTTAATATAATAGAAATTTAACAATTTAATAAAAAGAAGCTTTAAGCATAAAAGTTATTTTCTTGGAAACATTTATTATAAATATTTAGTTTTTCTTAAATTTTTTTTACATTTTTTGAATTTGATTTTAATTATTTGTTAAATGTTTGACTTTTTAAAGTGTAAATGCCTAAAAATAAGAAATCGTGAATCATTATTGTTTTAATAAAATGCAATTCAGTTCGTTGAACATTTTTTTTAGTGATTTTATTATTAAAAGTTTAGCTGCTAATGTGCTACTAATTAAAGTATTTTCTATTTATTTAATTCAAATTCTAATATTTTCTACATTCATTATAACTAATAATATATTAAAATCGGAAATGATCATTTTAAGTTTTAATAAATTTTCCAAACAAAATTGTATCTATAATTTTTTTAATAAGAAAAAATAACTTACACAGCATTGAAATTGATAAAATTCTGGATGCTTGAAAAAAATTGTTAAGATAATAAATTTTTTAAAATAATAATAATTAAAAAAAAAATTTATCGATTTTTTTTCTGAAATTTTTACGTAATATTTCTCTACTAAACAAAATTTGAAATTTAATTTGCGCATAGTTAAATAATTTATATGATTAAAAATTTAAATTTTACCGGTTAATATCTTGTAATATCGAAATTTATGTAGGTATCAGATTATGCTTATTTTGCATGAGATGGCTCAGATTATAAGCAAAAATTCTTTCTATGCTTAGTTGTTTGATTATATGATTTTTTGTTGTTGTTTATCTTTGCAAATTAGTCTCTTCCAAATTTTACAAGAACTAAACATCAAATTGTCTATACAAATAAAACATTTAATTAAGTAGTCAAACATTGTAAATTGTTTTATTCTAATTTGACAAAGGAGTCCAATCACACAAGAGGAAAATGAAAGAAAAAAAAAAGACAAATGTTGCTTGCTTATTAATGTTTATGATTTTGAAATTATTACTTTTTAAATTGAAAAATGTTACATTTTTCTAATTTAATAGAGAATTTTTTTTATAAAAATTTATATTATAACTTCTATTTTTTATATCTGTATTTGGTTGTGAAATTCGAAAATATTAAAAAGAAATTTTAAAAAAATGTATTATATTAAATTTTTTTTCTCTATATTACAGCCATATCAAATTTTAAAATTGATTTATTATAACTTTATACAGGATGTTTTATAATAACTTCCTCACTGCTTTTTATTTATCGGCTTATTTATCTTCGTTTCAGAAAAAGAAGATAAATAAGCATAAGTACTTAGGTCGCAAATTAGCATTTAAGCGAAGTAAAAGCAAACAAGCTATTGAAATCTGACAAATCTTTATTGTGTTAGGTGGGTGTATAAAACAACAAAACTTGTTTAAATTTTCAGTTGAAACTTGATGGTGTTTTTAATAGTCTTCTCTGCTTCCTTCTGCAATCAAATATGTTTTGATGTTTTGTTCATCCTCCTTCCTCTACAGCAATTTAGTTAGCTTTAAAATTTTTGAAAAAAGTTCAGTTCAGTGATTGGTTGATACACGGAGAAAAAAATTCAGCTAAAATTACAGTACTGTACGGTAAAGACATTTCTGGTAAAAAAACAACAACGTAAACAAGACAAAAACTTACGGTATTTAAATCATTCATTTGGTAATTTTTCCGTTTGTATAGTAACGGTTTACTGAAATTTTTTCTTCTTCAAAACTATAGTTCTTATTAATACATATTTAGTAAAAGATACAAAACTGAAAAATAAATTTAATTGTATAAATGGTTTTTATGCCATGATCTAAGGTATCATGATAAAATTACTCAATTTTACTACCTATATCAAATTTTATTACATAATAATATAATTAAGTTTTATTGTTAATTTTACTATAATCATTACCACAGCACGACGGAAAAATTACCGAGCTTTTTGTCATTTCTATAGAGCCAGAAATACAATAATTACCATATTCTAGTTCATTGATAGTTTTGACCAGAATTATTAAATAGAATTATTAAATAGAATTATAATATAATTTGATAGAATTATTAAATATTAGTAATTAATAGCTATCGTAATCCAAAAAAAAAAAGCTTTCTAGAAACTTAAAATTATTTTTTTTTTGTTGGGAATAATGTATGTTTTGAATCATTAATACTATTTATCATAATCATAATATAAATACACAAAGTATTTCCTTTTTCCCCGATATATTTTTGTTTTTCATTTTCTTATTTGAAAACTAGCTTTTTATATGTTTAGAAATAAGAGCATAATAAATCTTCACTATGTTAAATTTTATTGTTTATTTACTTTTTATATTTATCGTTAAATGCACAAATTCTATTTCAAAATCAAAATGCTCACGAATATCAATAAATATTGTTGAAATTTTAACTTATCAGTAGTTTGCGTGTTGGTGTATACAGATAAAAACATTTTTATCATTGCAGGGAAAAACAACAGATAATATTTTTTTTTCTGTTTTCATTGCTGATTATATGAAATCAATCACTGATTATACAAACTAACTTATTTATATTCTTATTTGAATGTATTTAACATCGGGTGCGTGTGCTAGAAAGATTTGAAAATCACCCTACGAAAGCAAAGGCATGCGTTTGCCAATCGTTTTTATCCTTTTGAAAATCAATCACGGTGAATCATGGAATTACCTATTTATTTATTCACTCATAAAAACGCGCACATTCGCTTTTTTAAGCGGCGGCGGCGTACATTTATTGATTACTGGAAATAGTTGCCATTACTCAGAAGATGCATAGAATCGCTGTGAGGGATAGAAAAATTGCGCGGAATGAAAGGAAAAAAAAGGGGGGAAGAATCCCCCAGTGTTTCACGATATATATATAAAAAAAGCAAACGATAACTTAAAAAAAAAAAGAACACAATCCTATAGAATATGAGATGGAATCTTCTAGATCAGAGAATAGATAAAGAATATTAGACAGAGCATCACCGCGAACCCTTTTATGTCACTGCCTTTTCCCTTTTTCCCCCTTGAAAAGCAAAAAGGAATAAAAAAAAAAAATATCGCGAAAAAAAAAAAAAAAAATGTCTATCCCGTGAAAGCTTTACACACAAACAGACCTATAGAGAAGACAGTGAGGCTGCTCTGCTAGCTAATCAATACAGCGAGCAATCGATATCGTGAATCGATATACGAGAGGCCCGAACCGTTGGCGTTATCGATACTTCATTAAGATTCCTGTCGTCACCAAATGTTTCGAGGCACGGCGCAAAAAATACATCGAGTGTTGCCTCTTTAATCTAAAATATAAACACTGGAAAGAAGAAGAAAGAAATACTCTATTTCTTTTGTTGTACGCATTAACTGTGGCCATTTTTTTTTTTTACTTGCGTTCTTTTTGTACTTTTTTTGCTCTATTCGGCATCCATCCTGCTTTTTCTCAGTTGGTGGGTGGCAGTGAAAACAGTCAAGTTATCGAAGATTGCTTTCTGTTGCGGGAGAGCAAAAATCTGAATGGATGAGATGAATGATAGACAAAAGGGGTACGAGGTTCAGAAATTCGTCGGTAAGCCATTATCGAATTGGGAATTTTTCTTGGAAGAATCTGCGTGTTGGAAACTCATAGCTTTCTGCGAAAAATGTATTGATATGGTTTTATTTTTTTTATTTTTTTTCATTTTAAATTAGATAAATCACGCTTCTTCTGACTTCAATCTCAACCCCTCTGCCCTCTAATATTTTTCATGCAAATGCTCGCCGATGAGTTTTGGTAAATCGTTCGGAAATTTATTGCAGTAGCATTAGATTGTGATTTAAAGTTAAAATAATTTCTTCTTCAATAAGCCACAAACATTGTTTTCCAATGAATTTATTGAGGTTAGCAGAAGTTTAAGTTTAATATGTTTTTTTTAAAAATCAGCTGATAAATATGCTTGCATTCACTGAGAGAAAAAAATGGTCAAAACTACCGGAATGTGGTAAAATATATTGTGTTTCTGGCTCTATGGGAACACCAAAAAGCTACCGAAGCACTTCGGTAAGGATTTTGGTAAAGGTAACAATAAAATATCGTTTTACAATAACAATTTAAAAATTTTATCATTATATAGCATGGTATAAAAAGCATTTATTTGGTTGAATTTACTTTTCAGTTTCGTATTTGTTGCTAAATGTGTGGTAATAAGAACTATAATATTGAAAAACAGAATTGCCAGTAAACCATTACCATAAGAGCAGAAAAATTATCAAATTAATGGTTTATATACCGCATAATTTGGTTTTGTTACTGGAATTATGGTTTATTTTACCAGAAATATCATGATATTCAATTGTTTGATTGCAATAAATATTGTTTAGTTTAGTAGAAAAAGTATATGCAAAAATGAGCGAAAACGCATCACCTGGTTTGAAAAGGGTGAAATTCCTTCTAAAATAAAGGATGTATATAATTAAGAGACGCTATTTCAAATTAATTTCTCCTAGCTAGGAGATGAAATTTCAGTTCTAAATGTAATAGATAGACAAAATTTTTTGCTTGACACTATTTCAACGAAAATAAGAAAAATTTTCTTAAATGTAAACAGATTGTTAACAGTTATATTTTGGTGAACGAAACCAAAAGGATGGGATCATAGACTGAAAAAATAGAAACGTATTTATTGTAAAGTAATATTAATATTAATTTAAAATAAGGGCGTATTAAAGTCTTATCGGTTTTAATATCATTAAGTCATTAAAATAAGATGAATTTCTGATAATTAAATTATAAGAAATGTTCTCATACTTTTGACATTTGTATACTACTGCCTTTCTACACTAAAACACCACTTGTTAATCGGGTACTTGACGCTTGAGAAGGAGAATACCGCTGAAATCACATATTTGTGTTTAATCTCGTACTTGTGCATGGTGTGTTGGCGTTACAGCCGAAAATTGGGATTGGTTTATTATCTTGTTGAATTAATTTTCGGATTATACTTATTTGGATACCTACAAGATTTAATTGGATAACTACAAGTGACATGGTATGTATGTCGAATCTTATTGGCCGCTGAATCAGGGCATAAAAAAAAATGTCACAATTTACCTTCGCGTGACGTCACTCGCAGTAGAGAATGTACACAAGGAAGAAAGGCTAGCTTCCGTAGACATAATGTAAATAGGTCACCCAAGAATTGTAAAATTATATTCTTTGAAATGATGCAAAAAAACTGTATACCTTACAAAAGAAAATTTTTCGATTATTATTAAATAAAATAATAAAAAATATAAATATTTACCAAAAGTTATTTTTTGCAGGATATTATCTTTGGACAAATGAATTCTATAATTTCGTGTAAATTTTTTTTTCTAATTTGCTTAAAAAGTTCTAAGATAAAGTGAAATACGCAAAAAAGTAAAATTAACATTAAGGAATCCAAAATTTGAAACACTCTCCTGACCAAACTATCGTGGCCATATTTTGCAGATTGCAGCTACCCTCGATATTTTGGGGGTCAGAAATCCAAATCCAGTAAAGAAAAAAAAAAGTATGTTTATTCAGAGAAAGTGCGTTTTTGTATCTGATTTCTTTACTTAAAATATAGTTTTTAATTTAAATATTTGGGGTCACCCCCTCAAGCCATTAGGATAGAGTTTTAGAACGTGAAGATCCGATCATTAGATCAAGAGTTATTCAGGAGTGGTCCGTGTTTTGGCGCACAGCTCATAAATTTCTTAATCGCGTTATGGATAAGCTGTGTTAAGTCTAATTCTTTTGAAGAAAAGTGAAGGAGTGAAATTAGTAATTTTTTAAACTTGTCGAAATATTCACTCGGAGCATTTCTCTCTAGTGAGGGGTCATGAAAAAAGAAAAAAAAAAAAAAACAATATTGTGAATTTTGAGTATTTTTTTTTTGTATAGTATATGCGCTTGGTTTTTCCAAGCAATCTTTCTAATTTTTGATAGTTTCACATGAAAAAAAAAATTAATTTTAAATTTTTCTAATCGAAATATTAATTTTTTTATGAAACTTAAAGAGCATAGATTTCTTTAAAATTAAATTAATTTTATTAACATTTCTGTTTAAATAACGAAATCAACAACGACTGTAATAATAACAAAACATTTTGGATATGCGTTTTCCTCTAAATGGGACAACAAGATGTTCAAAGTGAGATTGATTTAACGAATAATGCCTATTAATATTGCTGACATGTGGATTTCAATGTCCAATACCGGATTATGATAATTAAGGGGTTTCAAAAAATATAATGGTATGCCTCAATTTTTCCAAGGGTGACATTTATGCATTGAACTTTTTCCTTGTATTATTTCTAGGTTGTTATTTATGAGTTTTCGAAACTTCTACTAGTAAATACCACAATACTCAGACGCATTTATTTATAACTAGGGAACTTTGGTGTTTTTTTAAAATTTTTTTTATCTTTTTATTTTTTTACACAAAGCGCTCTCTTGCTCAATTTGTAAATGTGGATTATTATATCACGTCAAGCCCTTCAATTTTTATTCGTGGAAAACCATTAAACAAATTAAAATCATTATGTTAGCTTACAAAAATGAGAAATTATTGACAATGTAGAAAGATTTGAATGAACACCAATAGATCAAAATACAAAATTTATTTTGCAAAATTTGAGATCTTTAATAGAAGCTGAATTATGTAGTATCTGTCTCTTCAGGAGCTATAGGACTATTATTTTTAGCAAACAAAGTATTTTACTTAAATGAAAATTTGTAGAATAATTTTAAGGGTTATTTTTTAGCGATTTTAGTTTCACAACAATATGTAATCTGAGTAATAATGCACTTGTATGTGTTATAAAAATAAAGTAAGTGTGAAATTGAAATGGGTATTTATCATTTATTATTTACCAATTTAAGAATAAAAAAATATGTAGATAGTTATAATCTTAACAATCGTTTCAATGTTGAGAACTTATAAAGAAGCTTTATTGTTTTTTTATAAAAATGTATGTAACAGGTTGTATACTTTATAATATAATGTATCGAATGCTTAAAAATACTTCAAACTAACGATGCTTCCGAAAGAATAAAATACATCATCTCCAAGAATGCCAAGCTATTTAAAACTGAAGAGATTGGAAGACCAGGACATAAATATATGTTCTGTTTATCAGTGATAATTTATCACCCATTGGAGGATTTAAAAGGCATAAATCAATGATAGAATTTGAAAAGAACTAATCTTTTGCTATCACCCTTTTGACAAATTACATAAGTACAGTAATTTTTTTTTCCATTTGTTTTCAATATTTTCTACCGACCTAGTTTTGATTTGTATTTTTCTTTGAAAATTAAGATAAATGACAATACATATTTATGAAGAATACCCTAGTAGCTTCACTTGGCAGTCATGTTTTTTTATGCATAAGTACTTCTAAAGTTGACAAATATTTTTGCATATTATTATTGTGTATGAAAAGAAAGTTTCAACTTTTCCCAAAAATATGGTTATATGGAACTTTAATAGTTCAAATAAAGAAAACATAGAAATATTTTACGAAAAATAACTGTTAGGCTAGTTATTCTTCCGCTTAATTTAACTTTTGAAATTACTATTGTGTACCCCTGGGTATTTAAATGGAATTAATGTGTACCAGTGGTGTTGAGGTGAGATGTGTGGCATATGCATGTGGCACATACATGTCCACGTGGGACCAAAAGTATTCATTAATTGAATTTCTTAATATAAAAATGTTTTAAAAATTTTTTATGAATGAATAAATCTTTTTCAAAATGTGCGAAATGAAAAGTATTAATTAAAAGATTTTCCAACTTAAAAACTGAATGAAAAGGATAATTTTTTATATTATGAGTGCATATAAATATTAAAATTGATCTTGCATCGGATATAATTGTATAGAATAAGCTTGATAACAATAATTACATATGCGAGAGTGACACCAAGAGTGCGAACGCTATGAAGCCATTTAAATAAGTGTTAGCGATTTATAAATTTTCTCAAGGCAAGACTTAATTTTTGTCAATATTTAAACTTTATTGCTCAAATTCCAAAAAATATCATTTAAGACCATGATCCTCTCAAATATGTTATAAATCATTATATTATGCACTCAGTTTATCTGTTGTATATTTATGTTATTTTTAATTTTATGGCTTTTTAATAGAAAAAAATTGTACCTACCCCTTGAAGTCAAGTAAAATATTTTTTGCGTGAATATTTTTTGACTTTTGATATTTCTGCTAGTAGGGTTGAATGTTTAATAAGAAAAATTATTTGTCTAAACAATTTATTTTCATTTTTAATGTCATTTTAGCAATTGATTTTTATAATTCTAACAAGTTGTCTAAATTTTCCTGTTACTTTAGGTCATTTAACAAATTGTTATTCTCTAGAAATTAAAATATAAATTACTTTAGTTTTCCAAGATGCGTGTAAAATAATGAAAATTATTGATTAGACCTTAATTAATTTATCTAATAAGGGCAGGTTTGACAAAATATTACCTAAATTTATTTTTCATTAAATTTTAAAACTTGAGCAAAATATGTTTTATTCTTATGTACTGTACTCACAAATCAATAGGCATAACCTGAATGTGAATCTAAAGAGTATCAAGACTGAAACTTATTTTTTAATGAAAAATGTCCGAATATTAAAATAATAAAAACGATTTTGTTTCTTGCAAAGCATTTTGTTAAAGCATCAATAAACGTTTTAGGTATATAGAAAAATCACAGATTATTTGTGTTTTACAACATGTCGTGTAACTGTCAGTTTAAAACTGATATTGAAGGTATATTTGTTTAAATATATTCTTATTTTACAGGCAATTTTTTTTAAACTATCAAAGAATTTTTTGCGTTTGTAAAAAACATTTACTGTTTTTTGCATCCTGATCACTTAAAATTGATATTTAAGAGAAATATTGTAGTTTAACATCTTATTTTATAGGTGTTATCTTAAAATAGGTATTTTTAGATATTTTATTTAATTATAATATTATTTTACGAGCGTTTTTTATACTATTATTAAACTTTACATATAAGAATAGTATAAAAAATCTTAATTTATTAAAGTTTAGAAACTTGTATGAATATAAAAGAAAATATATTTTATTTTATTATACTCTTATTTCCTGAGCATTTTATACCAAAAATAAATTTTCTACGCATGCACTGTAAAAATTTCGTATCTAATTACGCTATAAAGCACCACATGGTCATGCATGGTTATTATGTTACAGCTTGGTAAGTAATAACGGTACGTTGACTTCGTTTATTAATGTAAAAATGCGGTATATCAGATGTTTTTGTTCCGTTACATGTTCCCATAAAATTGGATTTTACGATAAAAAGTACCGATTCTCAGAGTGTTGATACTTTTTATAGTAATTTGATCTGGAATTTTTTACAGTGTATAAGAGTATAAAAATCATAGTTTATTTGTATTTTGCAACTTGTTGTATAAATGACGGTTTAAAATTCATATTTACGGAATATTTTGTTTAATTATACTAGTATTTTGCAAGATATTAACCTTTGATGAAAATATTTTTATTCAGCACATTTTTAATAATTTTTTCATTATTTTGTGATTATTTCTCTCGGAATAAGTAAACAATATCATATATAGAGTCTAATAGTTTATGGTTATAAAATGCAGCTTAAACACCTTTGTCTTTTCCGTGATAAAGTTTCAATCTTCTAAGCAAATGGTTTTCAAATTTGCTCTTAATTGCAATAATTTAGATCTTAGAGAAACAGTTATTCCACATTGAAATTTCTTTAATTTACAAAATAAATTATTGATAAATTTTTGAACATGAATTTAAAAAAAAAAAAAAAAAATTCGAACTAACTTTTTTTGGGTTTTATATTTTAGTGTAAGCATAATTCCAATTATCTAATAGGTCTTTTTAATAACAATGAGACTGTTTTTTATGATTAAAAAATACCAAAATATATTTTTACTTGCAATTAGAGCATCAGAAAAAAATATATAAAAAGGACACCGATGTCCCATCTGCGTCAAGTGGCTAATGACAAAAAGTTATATTCCAAAGAAAGAAAATTATAAACAAAGAACCATTATAAAATGAAAACTAATGTTTTTTTAAGTTGAGTTTTCATTTTCGGGGAAAATTTTTGTTCTCGGAAAGTTTTCATTGACGGGAAACTGAGGCAAGCATTTAAGGTAACACGAATGTGCGCAACAGTTGGAGAAATCTTCTGCCCCGTCTCTGTAAATGTGTCTTCCTTATAATAGCGCTGTTATTGCGGAAAAAACAATCGCTCGCTTTTTCTTCTAGCCGAGGTAAAGAATTCTTTGCGTTATTCTTGCGTTATTTTCGTTCTACATTCGGAAAAAAAGATATGCCATTTTCGTTCAGTATTTAATAAATTATAAGAGTGGATTTTTGATTTAAAAAATAAAAAAGGAATTTAATTAGAAGATATTTTCTAATGTGGGGAATTTACATGTTTTTGTATTACAGAAAATAAATATAACAGAAGTTTATATTAACAGTAGTAGTTTATGTTTTACATTTACAGTATATTTTGCTTTATATTTATTTTATTTTTACAGTAGTCCATAACATAAAAACTATTATCTGAAGGTATATTCGATGGCACTTTTAATGGCATAATGGCTAAAGTAAAAATTATGTGCAAAAATAATGAAAGTAAGTATATGATAAAATAGTATCAAGTGAAATTTTTTCTTATTTTTTTTAAAAACTTTAATCAATAATTATACTACTGATCCAGCCTACTCGGAGAAAACATTTCTGGTGAAATCATATGTCTTTTTCCGTACTGCATGGCAATGACATTTTCGGTAAAAGAAAATCATAATTCTGGTAATAAAATCAAAATATACGGTAACTAAATATTTAGAGCGTAGTTTTTCCGTTCTTAGAGCGTAGTTTTTCCGTTCTTAGAGCGTAGTTTTTCCGTTCTTAGAGCGTAGTTTTTCCGTTCTTAGAGCGTAGTTTTTCCGTTCTTAGAGCGTAGTTTTTCCGTTCTTAGAGCGTAGTTTTTCCGTTCTTAGAGCGTAGTTTTTCCGTTCTTAGAGCGTAGTTTTTCCGTTCTTAGAGCGTAGTTTTTCCGTTCTTAGAGCGTAGTTTTTCCGTTCTTAGAGCGTAGTTTTTCCGTTCTTAGAGCGTAGTTTTTCCGTTCTTAGAGCGTAGTTTTTCCGTTCTTAGAGCGTAGTTTTTCCGTTCTTAGAGCGTAGTTTTTCCGTTCTTAGAGCGTAGTTTTTCCGTTCTTAGAGCGTAGTTTTTCCGTTCTTAGAGCGTAGTTTTTCCGTTCTTAGAGCGTAGTTTTTCCGTTCTTAGAGCGTAGTTTTTCCGTTCTTAGAGCGTAGTTTTTCCGTTCTTAGAGCGTAGTTTTTCCGTTCTTAGAGCGTAGTTTTTCCGTTCTTAGAGCGTAGTTTTTCCGTTCTTAGAGCGTAGTTTTTCCGTTCTTAGAGCGTAGTTTTTCCGTTCTTAGAGCGTAGTTTTTCCGTTCTTAGAGCGTAGTTTTTCCGTATGGTAATGGTTTACTGGAAATTCTGGTTTTCAAAATTATAGTTCTTATTACTACTCATTTAATAAAAAATACAAAACTGAAAAGTAAATTTAACCGTATAAATGGTTTTTATATCACGTGCTGAGGTATCATGCTGAAATTATCAAATTTTATGACATTTATAAGATTTTATAACATATTATAAAACCATATTTTATTGTTTATTTTACCAAAATCATTGCCAAAGCACTTCGGTAAACATTACCGAGGATTTTAAGGTTCCCATATGGAGAGAAAAACGGTACACTTCACCATGTTCTGATAGTTTTCACCATAGTTTTTTCTCAGTATATATTACGGTAAAGTAGCTATACAGGTTAATGAAAATTTTCTCTGTAACCTCTTAATGAACTAAAATATTAAAAACAAACTTTTTTAAAATTTAAATATACCTTTTTTTTAAATGATTTTTACGATTTTGTAAAACAATTAGAAAATTAATTTAAAGAGTTTATAGCTAGTTATTTTAGATACATATTTTAAATTACACATAAAATTAAAGTTAAAATGATATTATTAAAATAGTTGTAACATTTATAGTTAGAAAAATGAAAACTATTTACAAAATTGCTTGTTCAAGATTTCATTGTTATTGAATCTGCGATTTTGATAAAGGTTAGATCTGTCTCAAAATATAGTTGAATATAATCGGGTAAATGTCAAGCAAATTTTCAAAGAATATTTTAGATGCATATATTTAGTTATCCATACAACTAAATTTGAGTTTATATTATCAAAATAGATTCAACAATCAAAATTTGCTTAATTGAAATTTAGGAACTAAAATTAAAAAAAGTGTTTGAATAAAAAAGTTTTTTTGCAACGATAGAGAAAGTGTCTAATCCGTTTCCGCGTGAATCGGTGAAAATAGATCTTCAAATCATGTCCTCAAATGTTTTCGAATATATAATTTCAAATTATTATTATTATTTTTTCAATATTTGTGCAACTAAAAATTTAAAAAAGATTTTAAATATTAATTTTAAATAATACATTAAAATAAATTTTTAAGTAGATATTATAAAAAAAAAGTCGCATTCAAAGCTAGTGGGGTTAAAGAATTTGTTATTTTTGAATCCGTGATAGTAGGTTTTTCAGCCATGTTCTCAAACAGGGCTGCATAATTTCTACGTTTTTTGGGAATTTTTTTTCTAATGGTATCTAAATTTATATTTTAATGTATGATTTTTGCTTTGCTAATTTTATTTAATGTTATTTTCCACACCTCATGCAAATAAATGTTTAATGTAAAAATTGTTTCTATAATTATTCCTCAAGTAAAAATTGTTTCTATAATGAACTTTAAAATATTAATTACTCAATTAACAAATATCAAAATTTGTCTTCAGTTAGAATTAAATACGATGCTGCTTAATCTGTCATGCTTTGATATTTAAGTTTTAAAAACAGGTTAAATCTCGTAAAAAAAGTGAAATTTTATAATTGTTTTATAATTGTTTCTATAATAAACTTTAAAATATTAATTACTCAATTAACAAATATCAAAATATGTCTTCAGTTGGAATTAAATACGATGCTGCTTAATCTGTCATGCTTTGATATTTAAGTTTTAAAAACAGGTTAAATCTCGTAAAAAAAGTGAAATTCTATAATTGTTTAACAATTGTTTCTATAATAAACTTTAAAATATTTATTACTCAATTAACAAATATAAAATTTGTCTTCAGTTGGAATTAAATACGATATTGCTTAATCTGTCATGCTTTGATTTGTAAGTTTTAAAAACATGTTACATCTCGTAAAAAAGTGAAATTCTATAATTGTTTAATAATTGTTTCTATAATAAACTTTAAAATATTAATTACTCATTTAACAAATATCAAAATTTGTCTTCAGTTGGAAATGGTTTTCTACAGTCTTTGATGCTTAATTTCAAAATGAAACTTAAATTATGTTTTATTTTAAATTATTTTAAAGATATGCTAATCAGGCTGTGTTGTGCTCAGGGAGCTGACCTTACATAAGAAACATCCTGGGTTCAAATCCTGGACATGGCATGGCTTTTTTTTCATTCTCTGTACTATCTGTCCTTACTGTGGGAGCAACGTTGGTCCACCTTTAAGAATTCCCACCAAATCTGCCCTAATGATACCTGAATGACGAGTGTCATTTGGGTGGGCATCGGAAACAATTTAAAGCTATAACAATTTTGTAAATTAAATGAAAAATAAACAAACAAGCAATTATGTTGGAATTTATATTGTATACTTAAATCAATTCATTTATAAATCAAAACAGTTCTCATAAAGTAAATACTATATGAAATAAAATAGCAGTACCAAAATTTGTTAAGTAATTAATTTACACTTAGTGTGTTAATAAAAAGTTTAATTGCTATAATTTTAAATGATTTCACTGTTTTAGTAGTTTATTGTTTAAAGTTTTGTCTACAAATTACTATTGAATTATGTAAAAAGTTAATTTTTAGCGTAAAGATTATTTCATATATTAACAAATTTTTTTCAATTAGTATAGTTTTGGTTAATTTTCTTGGAAAACAGTTAAGGAAATGAAATAATCATGTTCGCATTTCTTAGTGCCAAAATTAGAAAAAATACAATATTTTGCATCAAACAACCATAGTGCACTTAAGTACTTCAATCTATATATAATTGTATGTTTTTTGAAAATATTAAACAAATAAATTTTATTAGCAATTTTGACATAAAAATACCTCAATTAATTAAATATCTGTTTAATTTCTTTCTGAAAATAACCTTTATATAAAAAGGAATATTTTTCTATTCATATAACTCGAATTCTATATAAACTCGAATAGTAACACAGAACGTTTTATTAAAAAGTTTAATTGTTAGTCGAAGTGTTAAGAGTGATTTTTTTTAAAGATTAGACAGTAGTTGAATAAATGTTTTGTAAAATTATTTTAAAACTTTTTTGATAAAAATAAAGTTTAAACGATTAAAAGAGAAATCATTGACTTAGATAATGTAAATGTAAATGTTTAGACATGTAATGTAATGTAATTTTATGTAAATGTTTAGGCCATTTTACAAAAAAAAAAAAAAAAAAAAAAAAAAAAAAAAAAAAAAGCAAACAAACAAACAGAGAAGTGTTTGTTTTTATATTTTCACTTAACCAAATGATCATATACTAAATAACTATATTTTAACGAATTGAAATTTTACAAAAAAGCTAACTCACCTTTAAAATGCATTAAATTATGGTTTAAATTATTCATATCGAGTCTTATAAAATAATTCCTTACAACAATTATTTTCTACCTTCAAATAATTATTCAAACTAAAACCTAAATAAATTGAATCATAATCATTTCATAAATAATTAATGAACCGGATACTTTATCTTTTTAAAATTTGATTACGTTCGTTACTGAAAATATTTTCTTCAATTAAATCTCAATAAATCCTTTTCAAAACAGCTGAACAAAGCGAAGTAAATTATTCATTCTCGTTAACATTGTCGATTTTATTTAAACTGAGGAAAAATTATTCACGCAATAGCAATGAATATGAGCATTTCTTGGGTCGGATGATTTTCCAAACCGACATGACAGTAAACAATTACCCGATTCCCCAATCTTTCACATTACCGGGGCGGATAAAGACAATATACAAGCCATCAAATCGGTCTTCTGTTTAGGACATTTCTATAATGAGAATCTATTGTCTCACTCTTAATATGGGTATCTATCGTCTCCAGAAACACCCCTTAATTGTTTCATTGGATAGATTATTTTACTTCACCTTTTCGGATATGTTTGTTGTGGTACAACTTTGAGTCTTGTCAAGAACTGTCATTGATTTAAAATTCAGTTATGCATTTAAAACTGAATTAGATTCGTTAATGCATATTTTTTTTAACAATTGGGAAAATGTTTAGAGTTAACAAATAAAGCTAATTAGTGAAATTATTATTATTTATTTTAAAATTTTGTGACTATTTTAATGAAGGATTTTATTAAATAATTTTGAGATCCAGAAGTTTTGAAGACAAGATTTTCATTTTTGAAACTGACAAATGACTTGTGAACTGAAGCAAATTAATGTGTTTCTAATTTTAAACGTTGATGACAGACACTGAATAGTGTCATTTTTTTCAATACGGTAGTTATTTTAAGCACCTGAGTTTGAAATTTCTAATCAATTTAATGATATTCTTAAAACTCTTTCTGATTTTTATTACAGAATTATAGTTTAGAGTAAATTTTTATAGTTTAGAGTAAATTTTGATAGTTTAGAATAAATTTTCATAGTTTAGAGTAAATTTTTATAGTTTAGAGTAAATTTGTATAGTTTAGAGTAAATTTGTATAGTTTAGAGTAAATTTGTATAGTTTAGAGTAAATTTTTATAGTTTAGAGTAAAGGAATGCTAACTTTTAGCTGTGAAGTATTCTTTGATGGTTGCGAAATGAATACTTTTGATTTTTAATGTGATATATTTATGCCCGCTGTGTCTACACACTTTTTCTCTCAACTCACTTAGTGAACGTAGACTAATATTTTCAATCCAATTTTTTTACTTATTTAAGTACAGCAACGTTTTACTTTTATTTTGATTAAATTGAAAAAAATGTATACAGAAAAGGACGACAAAATTTAATTTTAGTCAAAAATTTAATTTTAATGAATTCAGCAGCATTTTTACTTTTATCGTTTTTGAGTCACAAGTCAGTTAATAGCTTTCATTTGCACATTTGTTAATTTTTTACTTATGACATTTGTATGAACAAATTCAAAATATAATTAAAAGTATATATGTTTATCATTTAAAACACTCATATATTGTAACTAATATATGTGCTTATAAGAACATTGAATTGTTTGGAAAATAGCAAAATAGTAGTTGTTACAGAAGACTAAGATTACATTTCATTGAAAAGAGCTTGAATTTGAATTTTCGTAATACTTTTGTTTTTACTCAGATACTTTCTTCTCATTTAGGAATAAATAAAACAAGCACCGTTTCTATAATATCCAATGAAAACAATTTGATCTAAAATAATCGAACAACAGGGAAATTTATGTGATAAAATATTATTAAACTATACTATTAGAAATTTCTCTGAAAAAAATGGTTCAATAACAATTTAGTTAATTGCTATTTTACCATATTTAAAAACCATATTTAGTTTCAATTTTACCGTATTTTATAAAACCCTAGTCAAATAACCATAAATAAGATAGTATTCAAACTGTTAACTGCGAGAAAATCCCGTTATTAACTGCTTTCACCAGTTAAACAACCAGAATTTTATAGCATCAACTAATCCCACCAAATGAAGCTACTTTGCTCCTTGCAGCTGCTTATATATTACAGCCGAGAGATCTAATCTGCCAATCTCATGACTGACAGAACGTGGGTTCGAGTTCCAGAATTGACACCACCATGTTTCCTCAATTCTTTTCAATACACGAAGTGTTTCCAGTGTCCTGAAATGTCCAACTTGTAACCCTGGACTGTCAGAATACGATACTCTCATTCACGCATAGATGATAGCACCATAAAGCTACTTAACGCCAAAGAATTTGATATTTCCCTTCTCTTACGACAACCGAATAAACTAAATAAACCACATTTCACGGCTTCAATGTCCAGTTAAATTTCTTTTTCCCAGTTTTAAAACTATGCTAGTTTTAAATAGTTTAAAAAAAACGAATAGTTTTGTATTCATTATTTTTTTAACCATACTAGTTCTAAATGGTTTCAAAACCGTAAAGGTAAAAAAATGTTCTTTACCATAAACTTTACAGTTAATTGGATGAACAGACTGCCGTCGGTTATTTTTCAATAATTTTTTAATGAAATTTAATTATAATATGGGTTCTACACGATAATTGGTAATTTTAGAATATTTTTAACGCCCCCCTTTTCTGTGGAATCTGATCATAGATGTAAATGATATCATCGGAATCACGATTTATCTCAGTTGTCTGTAAGACTGTGAATTCGGCACTAATTGAAGTTTTGACTACTTTACTTGCATTCCCTTTTATCAGTCCTTGTCGATTTTTATGTCGATGGGGGCGGGGGAGGCATGCACTTCAATAGAACCAGGAGATTCATAGTTCCAGCCATCTCGAAGACTATGACTTCTACACTAAAAAGGACCTATCACCCATGTAAACTTAAACGAACGTGGATTAAGCACCACCGGTAGTAGAAATCTTATTTTAGGGGATCTTATCCTTTTTCGGGATCTCTATATCATTTGATTTAAATCAGTCATATGTTTTTAAATCTAGCTGATAAATTCTATCAAAATGTAATTTATCGCATTATTTAGTTATGATTTTATTACCTTTTTTTCGTGTTGCATAACAATAATAAAATCACTACCTGATCCATTACCTAACCATTACCTGATCGTTAAAATCATTACATGATCTCTAGTGTGGTAAAAGTACTGATAGTACCTATTTTCTAGAAACTTAAAGATTAAAATTTTTTTATTCCAATTTAATTTGCTACCAGTTTTAATATTTTAATGGTTTAAACAATAACTGTTTCATTTTAAACTGTAAATAGTTTCAGATCAAATTATGATAAAATACATTTTTGTGGTAAAACTTAACGGTGCAAAAACTTTTTATGATAATTTTTTAAGAAATGTTAAGTGTAACAACATTGATTCACTTTAATAAAATAGATATTGCTCTAAAAATTACAGTCTAATTATATATATGGTATAATAATGGATTTTACGGAAAAATGAATTTTACAGAGAGTGCCATTATATTTTATTTTAATTTGATCCAGAATTTTTTACAGTGTATTAATAAAGCACTGATGGATGTTTTACTTTGATTTGATTTGTCTTTTTTTTTTATTTCCTTTTAAAAAGGGAATTTTTTTAAAAATATTATTACCAAATTAATCATTACCCAAAAATGCATGTAATTCAACTTTTTTTAATGAGTTATATTACTTTTATTGCTAAATTAATGAAGTAAAAAAGTCACTGTTCTTGCGTTTTCTTACTTTTTGAAATTCGAATTCATTGATAAAATAGTTTTTAACAGTATTGTTTAGTAAACCAAAAAACGAGGATTTTTTACACTACACTTTCTGCCCCCCCCCCCAAAAAAAAAATCTGTTTTTCCTTCTTACACATTATCTTCACTTTCATTTTTATATTTTACTTTTAAATAAAATTCACCAATTCAAGAGTTTTGAAGCAATTAAATTTTTGTTTGATTATTTAAATTTTGCAAAAAGCTTATTTTCGTTTTAGGTATTTCAGATTTAACAATAATCTTTTAATAATCTTATGTAAAACAAACTATGCGCAGTTCAAGATGTCATACTTATTGTTCCTAAGTATTTTACCATGGAACAATCATCTGAATATTATTTTTTTAAAAAATATCACATTGAAAATTGCCATAATACTATTTTACTAGTTTTTCCAATAATTTTATAAAATCAACTGCCAAATTTAGTTAAATGTTATTTTATTTTCTAAACAATGTCGGAACATTTAAGTAAATATGTAGTATGTTTATTTAAAATAGCTTAATTAATCTATACCAAAAGTAATAATCTGCGTACACGTGCTTATATATTTTATTCTTATTTTATTTAATACACAATAATTTAATTTTTCATTGAATAAAATGTCCCTCTAAGCTCCTGAAATAACTGTTTCGTGAATTGTAAACACTGAAAAATTTCCCAACAAATATCACTAAATTAGTTATAAAAATAAACGTAAAACAGTAATTAAGTTGGAAAAAAAAGCTGTTTAATAGCACGAAAATGTGTCTAATCCGTTAGTTGTACAAATTCTTTAATTGCATCGATTTTTTTCCGTAATATCTTATTTTATAAAATATCAAGTATATATATATATCTATATATATATCTATATATATATATATATATATATATATATTTATATTTTTATATATATATATATATATATATATATATATATATATATATTTATATATATATATATATATATATATATATATATAAATATATATATATATATATATATATATATATATATATATATATATATATATATATATATATATATATATATATATATATATATATATATACATACACACACCGAAGAGCCATTACATTATGACCACCCTGCTAACAACATGTAAAACCATCTTTAGCCCTCAAAACTGCTAGCACCCGCCGTGGCATTGATTCCACAAGGTGCTGATAGGTACTCTGAGGTATCTGGTACCAAGCGCTCACCAACTGGTCCTGCAATTCGTGGCAGGGGGTGGGGGCGTGGCAGCACGAATTTGGTTTTCCAAGTAGGATCACAAATGCTCTATTGGATTAAGGTCAGGTGAATTTGGGACCCAAGACATGACTTGAAAGTCACTGGAATGTTCCTCGAATCAATCCATGACGATTCGACCCTTATGACATGGTGCATTATCCTGTTGGTAAACACCATCCCCCGCAGGAAAAGATGTTGCCATGAATGGGTGAACCTGGTCTGCAACTATGTTCAAGTAGCTTACATACGTCAGGGATTGTTCTATGAGGATTATGGGTCCTAATGTGCCCCATGAAAACATTGTTCCATGGCGAGTAACCATGAAAACCTGGGCGAGCCCATTGTTATAGATAGAGGGTGGTCATAATGTAATGGCTCTTCGGTGTAAATGTACTTATAACTGGACAAGTGTATACCGGGAAATTGGATTATCTATTGGATTAATTGGATATATTTTTTATCTTATTTACAAAAAGACGTGGTTGTTATTTGTTATTTTTCGGTTTTTATTAACACTAACCCAACTAATCAGTACAATATTTTGTTAGAGATATGTTGATCAGTGTGCTGTACGCACTTCCTGATACTCTCAGCACTGTTTTTTTATTATTTTATAATTAAGAGCGATTGTCCGGTATTACCTACACTGATATTTTTAAGCTTTAAAGCCGTTGCTTGATATTTCTTACACTGATGTATATCCTAATGGGAAATAATAAGTATCAAATAACTTACTCTACAAGTGGATATTATCCAAAACTACTCTGGGAATTTTGGTACTCTAAAGAGAAGTTAACATTCATTACATTTCGGACTCACATAGTAAAAATATTATGAAAAAAATTAAAATTAAACATAAATGTATTATATTATTAATTTTTAAATAAGCACGACTGAAAATAGGAATTCATACACTAAACAAAATATTTTAATTCGATTAATCATTGCAACAAGTGTTAAAATTAACTTATTTACCATTTTAGTTTTAATAAATAAACTCTAAAGATTCTTTATTCGTAGAATGTATTAAATGAATATTAAATCCAATTGATATTTAGTGAAAAGAAAATAACGTAATTGCACTCGAACGAATTTTAAAATATTTAAAATTTTTATTTAATTTGTTCAATTAGGTTCACGTTTATTTCATAAACTACCTACAAGAAATGCCTTTATTAAATGGAAATCACAAAAATTTTTATGCATGATCAAAGAGTTTATTTCGACCTCATTTTGGTCAAAATTAGATCCATTTTTTTAAAATTCTTTATAGAAAAATCAAAGAAGTTTTTTTTTTATTTATTAAAAACGAGTAGAAACTTTTTATGTAGAAGCATCTAAAGTTACGTTACTTTTATGTAGGAGAATTTTACCATTTACATTCTAGTACTAATTATTCTTTAAAAAATGTTCAATCAACTTTGCAGATTTTTATCTTCTTTGAAATCACCCCACGTTCTGTAATGATTGGAGTTGGCTAATTTCTTTTTCTTTACATTCCATTAGACGAGAGAGTTTTTTGATCGGGGATATGGGAACGCCTAGTTAATAGAAAAGATGTTAAATTATTTTTTAACCAGATTCAATAACGTAAAATTAAAGTGTATTGCAATTAAAAAAAGAAATAGAACTGCAGTGAGTAGATGATGTCAAGAGCGAGAGATTTAGTGCCAGATTTTGGCCAATTATAAATCATCAAAGAGCAGGTGACGTCATCGTAGCTTTCGCGTGAGCAATTTGTTATCGATCGGGTGGCAACACGATTTGATTTGCTATTGGTTCGAGGTCCGCTTGGAATCTCTCTAGATGTACAAAGACTTGGACTTTTGCCTGAATAATTAAAGCATTGGGGGCAAAATAATCAATAACACTGCAACCAGAATAGATTTTTTTTCTATCTCTCCCTTCCAAATTATTGATTAGCTCAAACATTGGAGATTAGTTCTTGATATACGTGGGGGGGGAGGGGATAGGAAAAATTTACTTTTCGTGGATGAACTGGAAAATGGAATTAAACATTCTTGGTAATTGGAAAGTTGCTTCTCGGAATATGTGCACCATTTTTTTTTTCTAAACCCTGTTTTAACAAGAGTGTTCTCTGCTCGCTGGGATATTATATTTATCGATAACTTCTTTTTCGAAGATTGGTCGATACAACAGTTGGTCGTACGAACCTCCAGTGGTTGGAAAATATGTGGATTGTGCTGGAATGTTTTGCGGTTTTCGAATTATGTTCGGTGTTCTGGATGCATTCGTTATTCAACGGTTGGGATCTTTTTGGTTTAGTTCACACGGCTGGAGTGAGCATGGTTTATGGGTTGAATAAATTCTGAGTATTGTTTAATTTAGTTAGATTAAGAAAGATTTGTCGATGACAAATCCATGCATTTGGTGCTGAAAATATACATCGGAAGTTATTAGTTACTTTTTACGGTATTACCTTAAGTACGTAATTAAAATTGGAGTAAATGTTTATAACTTGTTATTCAAAGGTTGGGATCTTTTTGGTTTAGCTCGCACGGCTGGAGTGAACATGGTTTATGGGTTGTATAAATTCTGAGTACTGTTTAATTTAGTTAGATTAAGAAAGATTTGTCGATGACAAATCCATGCTTTTGGTGCTGAAAATATACACCAGAAGTTATTTGTTACTTTTTACGGTATTTAATTTGTTTGTTAAGGGTAAATTATAAGAACGATTTAGGAAACGATATTGAGAAATATGCTAATACAAGATATAGTTAGATTATTAACTATTAACTCTGAAAATAATTTCGGGTATAACTTGGTTGTTTTCTTGCAATACAAGCCTGTTTTGCTATGCGTTACTCAATAAGCAAACGCTGATCAATGAACTATTTTTTCTCTTTCTTTGCTATTTGCTAAGAAATTCTATAGTTCGTCTGTTAACGAGTTTAATGGAATATAGTGCGCAAAATAAAAAATAAACCACCTTGAATAACTTTTGATCTAATCATCGTATCTTCACGTTCTAAGACTCATTCTTAATGTTTCAATTGGGTGACCACAAATATGTGAATTAATTAGAGCAGACGGTATTTTTAACTGCTAAATCAGACAAAAAACGCATTTTCTCTGTATAAACATACCTTTGTTTTGTCGGATTCGGTTTTCTGACCTCCACAATACAGCGATTAGCCATAATCTGGGAAATATAGTTCGTAGTTTGGTCAGGAGTGCGATCTAAAGGTTGGACCCCTTAATGTTAAATTTACTTTTGGCGTATTTCGCCATATTTCGAAATTTTTTTAAACGAATTAAGAAAAGTTTGCACAGAATTAAAAAACTCGTTTATCCAAAAACAATTCCGCGAAAAAATAATATTTAGTTTGTATAATATATTTTTTTGTAATTTTATTTGTTAATAGTCGGAAAATTTTGAATTGTAAGGTATACAATTTTTTACATCATTCTAAAGAATATAATTTTGCAAGGCAAAATATTAAATTTGTATGAAATTGGTTGAATAGTCCCTTAAATTTTTAAAATACGTCTTTTTTGAAATTTGATTTCTCAGAAATTATTTGACCGATTTCACTCAAATTTTGGATTTTGCCGTGTAAACTTATAGTTTTTTAAAAGGATGTAAAAAATTGTATATTTTACAACCAAAAATTTTTTCGACTAAATTTAAATAAAATAATAAAAAAAGGTAAAGTATTTACGAAAAGATATTTTTGGTATAGAATTATCTTTGGATAAACAAGTTTTATTATTGTGTGCAAAAATTACCAATCTCTTAAAAAGTTCTCGAAATATGGTGAAATATGCCAAAAGTGAAATTAACATTAAGGGGTACCAACTTCGGATCGTTCTCCTGGCCAAACTATAGGGACCATATTTCCCAGATTGCGGCCATTCCAGAAATCTGAATCCATTGAAAAAAAAATTTTGTTTATTTGGAGAAAGTACGTTTTTGTGTCTGATTTCGTAACTTAAAATATCGTCTGTACTGATCAATTAGCATATTTGAAGTTACTCCCCCGAACACTTAAGATTGAGTCCAAGAACGTGATTGTCCGATCATTAGATCAAAAGTTATTCTGGGTGTTCTGTTTTTTATTTGGTGCTCTTTACATAAAATGCTAAGGCCGTACATAGTTAGGCAGTTGCACTAAGTACCAAAAATGGAATACTCTGAATAACTTTTGATCTGATTATTGGATTTTGACAAATTAAGATGCACACAAGTTTAATGGCCACCTTACAATTCAATTTTTCTCTTACATCTATTAAAGTAAATAATTATGAATCATTAATAATTATTTAAAAAAAAATTTTTTTTCTTCCATGAAATAATCCTTAAGGAACGAGTTATAAAAGTCTTGTAAAGAGTTTAATTATCTAGAAAAGTTGCTGGGGCATAGTAAAATCAACAGTTATCGGCTGAAATAATCGATCACTGTTTTGATTAATCTATCGGTCCATATATTTTATAACCGTTGTTGAGCAGCCGAACCAATTTTTGAGTTTACGACTACCAATGTTCAACTCCGTAGCTTTGTAATTTTGAACCCAATCCAGACGACAAAGGAACTCCTGGCTCAAGTACTTGAAGAAATTAGCCTTCAGGGAGGACTTTTTTATTGGAACTAATCAGTATTTACTTTACATGTAGAAGAAAACCTTGAAAACCTTCCACGGTTGTCCTAATAGCAGGGGGATTCTCACCCAATTCCCGTTTTCCACAGAGGATATTTTACGTCAGAATTTTGGTTCGTGGGAGCCGGGTGCAGAATTCGTATCTACCAGTTTTCGCCGGGATTCGTACCCGGGTCATCACATTGCGAGGTGAGCGCTTTATTCTCTGAGTCACCACGGCTCAAAGTTAGGTATTTGACAAGAATACGAGTAGTAAAAATATTATGTACTGTGGAACAAATTTTGGGAAAAAATTCCTACTGCTAATCACCTATTCACACGCTTATGATAAAGAATCATTATTTTTTTATTGCTGAACTTATTTAAAGTAATTACTTTATTTAAAGTAATCTCAGTGAGTATTCTGTGTACTTCTTGTGTTGTACTTCTTTTCAGTATGATGTATTTAAACTGCTTATTAACCTAATTTTGGTGTGGTCGCCATGTAATTTTTAAAGAAACCTTTTTAAAAGAAATTATATTTTAAAAAATATATTTTAAATTTAAACCAAAGAGAAAATATGAAATGTTAGAAATGTTTTAAATTTTTTAAACTGTAATAGACGAATTTTTTTATTTGAAATAAAATTAAGTCGTAATGTGTTTTTAGTGTATCAAAAATTAGAAGCAATTATTTCAAAGTATTTACATTTTTTTAAATGCATCACAGGAAATTTTTTGATTACTTTTAAAGTTCTATTTATTTAATTGAACTGATAAAAAATAATAAAAATAAAAATTATATAAAAAGAAAAGAGTTTCTAAAATGCATCCACACCTCCTTTAAAACCTTTTTTCACCACACTATAAATAAAAGGGCCATTGATTGTTAAAACTTCTTGATGTGTGCTGTCAATTAGTAATAATTATTTTCAATGATTTTTGTTCTTTCCTGTCGTTTAGTATTTCTTTGAGGAGAATTCGCTGAACAATAAATATAGCAATTGCTTCGGTTTTGGAAATATGCAAAACTAATTTGGCATTCAATTTTCCACCTTCAAAGAATTTTTTTTACAATTTCATTTCAACTTTAAAGAAATACTAATGAATAAAAAATTTTTAAAAATAAGCAATTTTCGATTTAATTCTTGAATATTCATTTTTTAAGTTAGAAGTTTCAGAGCTCGATGCAAAGAGGAATCATTTTCATCATTTTATTTTATTATGTTGCATTTGCTTTAGATTTTATGTTATATCTATTATCAATTAATTCCTGAACAATAAATTAATCAAATTGAAAAAAATATTTTGAAATTTAACTTATAGATAAAATCACCTCCTTTTTTAAAGATTTGTGATCAAAATCAAAATCGTTACTTTAATCACTTAGTAAAATGTAAAAAGATAATAATCAGTTTTCTGGCGATTGAAGTTGTATAAATAAATATTTTTAGAGCAAAATCAATTTTTTCCCCATAAGTTTTACTACTTCTTATTATTAACTTTAAACTTCTGATAAAGATTTACTACTTCTTGACTTTAAATTTTAACTTCTGATATAAACTAATTCAAAAAACTTGATTTTTGGAAACTAATTGAGCGCATTTTTTAATAGTGTTGCTTTTTTATTAATCCATATGTATTTCTTAAACTATCTTTGAAGATAATAAAAAGGGTTTGAAAGTAATTTATGGGGATAACAAAACGGGAAAAAGTAATTTATGTTTGCATCGGAAGTAATTTAGATGGATTTATGTATGCGTTTCTGTAAAAAAAATTAAAACTCATTCAGTGAGCATTTTATAAACGAAATTACTATGTCTAATAAGGCAATATAATTTGCTCTATTTATCTTATAATTGTTACAAAATATTACGCTTGTCATAGAATCTAACTTAAAGTTCTAACTTAAAATTCTAACATAAAAAGGTGGTTTTTTGTAATAAATATGCTACAAATACGTAAATAATAATAAACTTGATAATAATGATAAACTTTATAAAGTTTTGTGCTGCGCATAAAAACTATAGCTGCTATATAACTAACCCTGCTCCTTCTCAAGATGAATACTGCCGTACAATAGAGCAACCAACGTAAGCGACAAAAGAAAAAAACAAAAAAACATGCAAAATTGAGGGTTTTCTTTATAATTGGCCTTTTTGTAAGATAAAAAAAGAAATCCAAAAATAAATTTTTGTTTTATCATCTTTTTTTGAAATTTTATTTTTTCTTTCATAGCGTTAGCAACAAAAGGAAAGTAGTTATCAAGCCACTTACTGCAAAATCTATATTATGCTTTTGTTGCTTTTTTATTGCATGACAGAATAATAAAAAAAGCTAACTACATTATTATTTTTTTTAAATAAAAAGAAATATTCTGATTTTATTTAATCTTTTTTTTCGTCTTCTTAAAGATTTTTACGACATAGGAAATATGAATAGTTATAATAATTACGAGTATAAATTGCAATATGAATTTCACATTACAAATTATGAGACAATAGTAGAGAAAATGTATTTTTAAAGTCTTTACATTTGATAATTTTACATTAAAAGCAATATTTTGAGTCAATTTTAATAGAAAATATCTTTTCTCAAATTTCGCCTTTATTTTGCTTTGCGTATTAATTTCTGTGTTTTTTTTTAAAAAACTCTAAATTGATTTTCAAAGTCATGAATATTTTTTCCTTCTTAGAAGATATAAACAAAAATTAACTTCTGCATATTTTAACTCCTTTAGGTTACTTCTTTCTTCTGATATTTGAAATAGGCTCTAAATAATTTAAAAACATTTATTTATGTAATAACTAATCAAGTATAATGCAACCTCTAAAATTACTATTGGCTCTTTTTTCCGATATTTTTTTAATAAGGTATAAAAAAAGTTCTATTTTTTGTTAAAGGACCACTTTCAAAAACTGCGTGTTATCTTTCTTTTCTAGATATGCTTCAAATTATAATAATGATTAATTCTAGCTCCTAACAGGAAAACAATACTTTTTTTAAGACTAAAAAAATTTACCTGAAGATAGGAACAAATAAACCCTTCCGTTTTATTAATCAAACGAATTTAAAGTTTTTTTTATCCTTTTTTTTAATATTATTTCCTGAGCATTATGATGGTATTTGGTTTATTTTTTTCGTTTATTTAGTTTATAACCTGCATTATATTGTATTCATTTAAAAAATTCCACTTGCAAAACTTAAATACTTTTTGTTATTTCAATCGAATAAGTATTTGTTTAATCTTTGAAATTCTTCTGAATAATTTTCAAGCTATTTGAGTTGTTCTAATTGAATTTTTATAATATTTTTCAGTTAATAGTTATTTTAATTTCCTTTACCTTTAAATTCTAGGTTTCATGTCATTAAATGATGGTTGAAGTTTAACTTACATTATATATTTGAAGTTTTTTTTTTTTAAAAAAAGCATGGAAGGTGATTTCTTCATATATAATTATCTGAAATTTTATTCACATTTAAAAAAAAAATCTTTTTGATTTGGTTACAGATAAAGGGTATCTCACAATTAGCGAAAAAAGTAATTGCGGTGCAAAAAACAAGTTTTAAATTTAAAATTTATTTATGATTCATAAGGATTATGTGGGGAATGGCATATCAGGAAAATAGTGTTCGTTTTTGCTGACACATAAACACTCTTTTAGCAAAAATTTCATGGACTATTTTTCATAAATATGGTGAAATCTCAAATTTCTCCCTTCAAGGCTTGGGTCATTGCTTGTTGGTATAAACATTAGTCTAAGATAAAGGATTTATGATTTTAAACCACATGATTTTTGCAGTCCATCCTAATCATCAAAATGGAAAATTACAAATCAGAGAATGATTCAACATTACTCAAAATATAACTAAAAATTGAAACATTTTGATCTTTCGTGTAGAGTTTCATTTTATCAACCCTGAACTGTCAATCTGTTCCATTGCCTTTTTATTTGAGGCAATATTCTATTGCACAAATGATTACCAATTTAATTTCAATGCTAATTTTAGGGAAGCAAGTTTTTTGTTATAAAATTTTTTATTTGACCTTTTATTTTTATCTAAGTAAGATTTCTTTCAGATAAGTTTATTTTTTCTATTTATTTTTTATTAGCATTTTGGACTTTTTTCATCCCAATTTAATATCTATTTTTTGTTAATTAATTTATAAATATTATTTCACAAAGAAAGATTTTGTTTTATTTTTCTATTGCATGTTTTTATGTTTTTATTATTTATTTTTAGAATTGATTTTCAGTTGATGATGTTCGTTTTGAACTTCAGTTTCAAGCTAATTGTCCCAAAATTGAACGGCTGCTGCAGCATTAGAATTTGAAGTTGATTACGATTGATATCAGAATGGTTTGCGATGAAGATTGTCTCAAATGTTGATTATTATAAGAATATTTTTGAGATACTCGTTTGTTATTTGTATGCAAAACAATGTAAAATAATATTTGTTTTCATTAAAAATATTTTAAAATTCATTACTTATTTCTTGTCTAACTACCCTAAAATTCTTCAGTATATATATTTATAATTGCTATCTTATTTTAATTTTTTTTATTAGAATTCAATTTATATAATTTTAAATAGAAATATATAAAATTAAACACATTTAATATGGCAAGATATGATAATAAACCCTTTTTAAAGCAAAGGAAATTCAAAAGAAACAAAAATTATTTCAGTCACTGCCTTTTTATTTTTAATGGACTTGATCTAGCAAAAGAGACTTTTTTCTGTACTCTTCCTGATTTCATGAAATATATTTTTTTTGTTTTCTCAAAAAGTACTTTAAATTATTCAGATTATATCATCTAATTTTCGAAACTTTTAATATGACATTAAATACATACTCATAAATTGATTTTTTATGTGATTTTTATTTGAGATTTAATAGTGCTGAGGTAAATTGCATTTGCTTTTGGGTAATTTTAAGCTAAAATGCATTATCTTCGCGTAAAGTTTTCGAAGGTGGTGAAAATACTTAGTTAAATTATTCAAGCAACAAGGAGAATCAGAACATTTGACTCAAGCAGTAGGGGAGAGTGGGGTCAATTGTAACATTTTTTACTTAACTATTTTTAACTAACAAAAAATGCAATATATTATTAGTATTAATTGCCAGACGAGTAAAGTAGACTATCCTCTACTAGAAAGAAAAATAAATACCTTTTTTTAAATGTTATTATATTAGTTATTAAAAATTTTTGACAGTCGTGCACGTGTTACAACTGTCCCCTCTTACGGGGTCAATTGTAACAGTTCATAAATTCAACTAAAACATAGTTAATTATAGATATTATCATAGTTGTGATGTATTTTTTATTGATCAAAATAGAAGTGATATTTTAGGAGTAAGAATAATAATGAGCAGATACCTAAAGGGTTAAACTTTTAACTTTAAGGGGTTACAAATTTTAATTTATGCTGTGAAAGGTGGCAAATAAAATAATGCACATGTAACATAATATAAATGATATAGTAAACTATTGGTGGTTCTTAAAGAGTTAAGTAATGGTTTGTAAACATAAGATTATTTATTTTCAGCTGTTACATTCGTCCCTTTACTTATTGTTACAATCGTCCCCAAGACGCCATTTCAGCTTCATTTGCTAAAAACAATGCTAGTTAATTAACAAAACTAATCTTTTTTTTTGAAATGTTAATTAAGGTGTCCACTTACATATTCGGTTAATAATTTTTATTTGTTTAAACAAAATTACTTTGTTACAATATAATATTCTAATATAAAAAAAAGTACTTACGTAGCCTGAAAATATCTTTTGTGATGTAACTCTTTCAAAAGTAGATAAAAATGGTTACCAGCAGGGATTTGCATGTAGATTTATTAAATACACCTTGTGCGCAACTTAGGAACCAAATCTAGAACCCGACACTCGAAATTTTTGCTCTGTTACAATTGACCCCACTCTCCCCTACTCCCTAAATTTAGAAAATGGTCGTAATTCTAAATGTTAGCGAAGAAAGTTTGAAATCTTTTCAACAGCAGCTGCTTGTAGCTAAATGTTTAATAACTGGGCAATTTACCAATATGTTTAATTTAAAATGACCTAATTGTCAAGATTATCTGGAAACCACGCAAAGAAGGTTAACTTATTTGTATTGTTGCCAGTCGCCGTAGGTACGTAATAGAATCTTTCAGACAAGATACGACCATACACTGTCATCTCGTTTGTCAATAAAATGTTTACGTACGCATCTTGTAGTTGTCTGTCCAAATAATTTGACACTTCGCATCATGCGACATCCACTTTCAAAACATTTTTGCTTGAATGTTTATTTATGATAATCAAATGTCGTGAAATAGTGTAACATACGAATATATGAAATATACGAGGATCAAATATACGAAAAAAATTCTTTTAATTTTCTTATAAAGCTTTCAAGATATTGTGGAATACAGGAAAAGTAAAATTAACATTAAGGGGTCCAAAATTTGGAGAACCCTCTCTTGACCAAACTGTTGGAGCCATATTTTTCAAATTGCAGCTATCTCCAACGTTTTATGGGTCTGTCGAAAAAAAGGTATATTTATTCAGAGAAAGTACATTTTTGTGTCTGATTTCGTAATTTAAAATCTGATAATTAGAACAATAGTTATTCAGAGTGTTTTGTGTAGGTTTGCGCATTGTATAATAAACTTTCTATGTGCTATTTAATCTGTTTTGCTTTGATTCTTCACGCTTGTACTTGTCCATTTGTATTACTGATCTGCAATGTTATTAATATTTGAAGAAAAAAAATATCCTAATTTTTAGCATTTTTTATTTAAAGCATTTTTTAAAAATTTTAATTAAATGACAAGGGAAAATACACATGAAAAAGTACAAAAGTATAACATTTGAATCAAATTTATAACTTCAAAAAGCGTTTAATTAAAATTTAAGTGTTTGCTTAGCCTTTAAAAAGGTCAAATGCCACAAAAATCAGTTCAGACTTTTCCTACTCTTTCGTAATATTTGAAAATAAATACACTGGCAACAAAAAGAAAAAAACGTTATTGTTAAACCATAATATATGATTGATGTTCTGTAAATAAAATTTTTATAATTGCACCAAAGCCGCAATGGGCTTAAGTACTTAATTATTTGTTCCGTCATTCCTAAAACAAAAGGGTTGCTATTCATTCCATCCTTCTAGATCGTAGAAATAACTGTTATAAAATTCTGTTTCCATTCTTATATTTTAGTGGAGGCATAAATAATTCGAACTGACATTGCAAAGATGCCTTTTCTTTTTTTCTTTTTTCTATTTGAATTTCTGGCTAAGGCTTCGAAAGTCATCGAAAGTGGGAGAGGGGGAAGGAAAAAACCATTTGAAGAATATCGACGGGGAGATATATTCAAGGGAGAGAAAGAAATAAGCGATAGCGTTATCCGATGCCAATGTTGCCATTCGGACGCACACAAATACACATTGGAGAAGCATCCTGAAGAAAAGTTTGGCAAGTCACCAAGCCGGCATGATGAAGCACTTCGTCTATTCGTCCATATCTGACCTATTTATAGGCAGGAAGTATTATTCCTTTAATAGATAAGGGGTCTTAGGTCTACATACCGAACAAAAGCATGCTATGCTTATATTTAATCGTTTTCAAGCAATTTCGATTATTCATATGCAATAGGGAAATTGTCATAAAGTATTGAATTTGTTTTACTGTTTCTTTTCTCGAAATTTTGATTCCAATAATTGTTATTCATATTATAGCTCTTGCTTGTCATGAGCCATTTTATTATGGTAAGTCCCTTTTTGAGTGTTTTTTTGACTAATTTTTTTTTAAGAATTAGATAAATTGGCGAGTAAATTTTCAAAATTTTCTTGAACTCAACGGATGAGCGATTTCGTTGATATCAGTTATCAGCAGATTTGGATATTTTCAAGAAATTGCTTAAAAAACACATATTTTCATTTAAAATTAATTTATTTGAAGATTTGGTAGAGTCAACTAAGGTCTAAAACTTATACATTATAAAGTATTCCAAATCCTAGAAAACTTAATTTTTTTCAAAATGTCGCTTAACATGTTCTGCCACTAATTAAAATGTTTAGGAACCTCAGAATATTGCCTAACAAACTTATATTTCCATTAAAAACTAATTATAAAATTAATTATTAAAAGTTTTATTGTCTAATACTTACCATGTCTAAACGTGGAAAATTAAGTATTTTCAAAATGTCGCTTAACATGCTCTTTCACTAATTAACATGTTCAGGAACATCAAAATATTGCAAGACAAACTTTTAATTCCATTGAAAACTGAGTATAAAATTAATTATTAAAAATTTTATTGTCTTATACTTACCATGTCTAAACGTGGAAAATTAAGTATTTTCAAGATGTCGCTTAACATGCTCTTTCACTAATTAACATGCCCAAGAACATCAAAATATTGCAAGACAAACTTTTATTTCCATTGAAAACTGAGTATAAAATTAATTATTAAAAATTTTATAGCCTAATACTTACCATACAAATATTATACTGAGACACTTAGTAAATACATTTGAAGTTTAAGAAAAACAAAGAATAAATAAGTAGAAGAAGTAAATTACTGTAAGAATTCATTAAAATATAAGAAAAACACATTATATACAGTATAAAAACTCAGAAAAGAAAATTCTAAATTACATTCTGAATAACTTTCGACTTAATGATCTGATTTTGATATACTGAGATGTAATAACTATAATGTTATAAATCCATTTTTAATTTAATTAATTTGTGTAGACGATAATGTAGGTTACAAAATCAGTTACAAAAGTGTTCCCTCACTAAATGCGTTCTTGTTCGTTCTGTTCTTGCTCGGTGACTTTATACATCACAATCTTAATGAGTTCCTCAAAACAATAGGACTATATTCACTACTTTAAAAAGAAAGTCATTTTTGAACATAATGGATGGCAAATAGCTGTATCTGGGTCTTGTGTCACTAACTTATTTAAGTTAGTGACACAACCATCCTACAGACTCTCTCTAAATATATCTACCTTTCCCCGAAAGATTTGAAAATTTGATCCAAAGAAAATTCTGGATGATGTTATCATATTAGTTTAGATAGAAGAGTGATCTAAGTTTTGTACCGCTTTATATGTCGTTTTTATTACTTGCGGATATTTCTATACCTCTGCAACTAATTATCTGCTCTTATTTATTAAAATCATTGATCTAAAGTAAATTCTGTATGATGGTATCACATCTTTTTAGACAGAAGAATGGTTTAAAGTTTGTACCTCTTAAATTTTTTTTTTTGTATTACTTGTGGATATTTCTATACCCCTGAAACTAATTATCTGAGCTTATTTATTGAAATCATTAATCCAAAGGAAATTCCGGATGGCGTTATCACATTAGTTGAGACAGAAGAGTGGTCTAAAGTTATTTTTATTATTTGTGGATATTTCTGTATTTCTGCAACTAATTATCTGCACTTATTTATCAAAATAATTGATCTAAAGTAAATTCCGGATGATGTTATCACATTAGTATAGACCGATGAGAGGTATGAAGTTATTACCCCGTCATGCTGTTTTTATTTCTTGCCGATATTTTTATACCTCTGTAACTAATTATCTGCACTTATAACCATTGAAATAAAGTAAATTTTACGCAAAAAACTTATTCTTAATACTTAGTTATTATTTAATTTAAATGATAATTGAAACAATTTGGATTAAGTGAAATATATTATATTCTCCTAGTTTGCGCAATTTTGAATAGTAAAATGTTAACTGAATTTTATAAATTGATAAACAATTTGGATTGTAAAGTAAAAGCAAAAATATTTTCTCCTATTCTGCGAAATGTTAATTAAAAAAGTTTGGATGGTGAAGTAAAAAAAAAAAAAAAAAAAAAAAAAAAGTCCTTTTAATTTACGCAATTTTAAATGATTTAGTCTAAAAGTTTTTTAGAGTTAGGCTGAATCCACACAAGCATAATACTTTATAGATAAATTAATTTAACATTTAGAATGCGTTTTTTTGAAAAGGAGAATGTAACTCTAACCTGTGTTCAAAAGAAACAACTGAATATAGTTTCTTCCGCAATAACAACGCTATTGTAATGAAGACATATTTACAGAGATTGATACGGAGTTGGTCCTTACTTAGAGGTTCATTCTTTTTCTATTTATTGCAGATAATTTGAAGGCTTTGTTCACTCCGGACTTTTGATGAAGACCCTTGCTCATCAATAAAAATACAAAAATGGAAAAAAATTAAACGACTTCGCTCTTTAAAACTATTTTATTTTTAAAAGTGGATAATTTTGTAGTGGGAGAAATTCATCTCACTTATATTTTTTTCTGCAGTAAGCATTATGTTTATTTAAAAGAGGGCGCAAAGAATAAAAAGCAGAGTTAAAACTACCAGAATGTGATAAAATTTGCAGTGTTTCTAGCTATATGAGAACACCAAAAATCTAGGTATTTTTTACCAATGCTTCTTGGTTTTATGATTATAGTAAAATTAACAATAAAAAATGGTTTTATAATAAGTGACAAAAATTTGGTAATTGTGGTGAAATTTTGTAATTTTTTCATGACACCTTAAGGCATGGCATTAAAATAATTTCTTTGGTTAAAATAAATTTTCAGTTTTGTATGTTTGACTAAATGTTTGGTAATAAGAACTTAATTTTGAAAATCGGTAAACCGTTACCATATGAACGAATAAATTACGAAATGAATGGTTTATCATATACTTTGGTTTTATTAATCAGAACTGTAGTTTTTTTTTTAACCAGAAATGTTAATAACATACAGTACTGTAATTTTATAAGATTTTTTTTTCTCCGCAAGCCAATTCGTTTCTTAATGATTATGAATATCTGTTACGGTAATTACTACTTCAATTGGAATTTTCCTGGGATGTAGCATTGTAAAAATATAAGTTTTTGATATAAATAATATTTCAAATGTTTTTTTTTCACGCTTTCAAAGTGGCACATCTTATTGTACTTTAAATGGTGCTATATTTCTGAGTCCGGATCTCCTCTATAATAGGAGAAGCATATCTTTATAATGAATGATGAAACAGTTATTGTGTTACTTGTAATTAGAACAAGGTGGCTTATTCTAATGGTACACAGAGAAACAAATTCTGGTAAAAAAAACCATGATTCTGGTTAATAAATTCCAAAATATACGGGCATTTAAAAAATTCATTTGGTAATTTTTTCTATTCATATGATAACGACTTACTGAAAATTCCGGTTTTCTAAATTATGGTTTTTATAACCACACATTTAATAAAGAATACAAAATGGAAAAGTAAATTTTACTCAATTAATGATTTTTATGCCATATTCAAAGGTATAATGATACAATTACTAAATGTTGCAACATTAATCTAATTTCATCGCATATTATTAAACCATATTTTATTGCTGATTTTACCAAAATGCATACCAAAGCGCTTCAGTAAAAATTAACGAGCTTTTTGGTGTTTCTATAGAGCCAGAAACACGATACGTTTTACCATATTCTAGTACTTATAATAATTTTTTTTTCTCAATGTAGGATTCAAATCTCGGTGGAACACTAAGGTGGCGTAAAGAATATGTATTCGTAAATTATTACTTGGATTTAACTAAGCGAAACTCAGTTTAGTTTGCATTTTATTTATTTTTCTTATATCTAAATAGATGGTAGTTCAATATTTTTTCGTCATATCATTTGGATCCATTTGAACCATTTTTGCATTGTTTTAGAAACATTTACGAAACGTAAATGAAAAATTTCGGAATGAATTTGGTTCAGAAATACGGACATTTCCGTTTCCGGGAATTTTCGATTCCCTTTTGACATAATTATCTCTTTAAATATCACAAAATGCTTTTTTTAAAAAAAGTTTTTGCGATCATTTCTGTTGTGTGGACAGTAGTATAAAACTGTTTCTCAATCTTACGATATATATTGGCCATTTATACTTTTAATTAAGATTACCATAATGTGCCTAATTGCCAAAAGAATTCCCTTTATTCTGTAGTAGAACAGTCTCTTGGCGAAATGCGCAGCGAAATCCATCAAAAGGGAGGAAAAGAATATGACTTTTACACCGACTGCAAAGAGAGATGCTTTGTGTATCCAAACATACACAGGAAAGCAGTCGTAATTTATTCAAATGACTTCTTTCACCACACCCTGGGTATTGATCAGAATATAAAATTGTCATCGGCTAGATTAGAAAAAGTCAGGCAAAGTTCCCAAGGGTTCCTCTCCTTGGGCCAATAGGATTTTGCGTCAACTTGCTAAAACAGCTTTAGAGATTTTCCCCCCCTCCAATTCCCTTTACAATTTTCTTTTTCTTTGAAAGAGTAGATTGAGCCAAAAGGTGGCTTTAACTCAATAAAAAGAAACATTTCCCGTGTTTTAAAAACAGACCTAAATTCCATTCGTATCCTTTCATTTATTTCGCGAAGGAGTTGTTTTTAATCAGGATTTTCCAGGTTTCGTTTTTAAGTGGTTACAATAGTTAGAATTGTTTAAACTTTACTGTTTTAATTGTACATTTTTGGAGCTTACAAATTTGTAGAGATTTACGAAATATGTAATAGTATGCAGTAAAACATTAATTATCCGAATATCTTTCATTTGAATACTTCGTTTAACCGAAGTCTATTCCAAAGTTTTATTATTTTTTTTTTTTTTTATATTTTCATATGTATTTTCTTCTTTTCTCTTTTTCAATAAATATACTTTAACAGATAACTTCATATAAAGCTGAAATTAAAACACCTGTTAAAATGATGTAAGTGAATTTAAAAAATCTTTTATTTGGTTTATGAAAAAACATTTATTATATGGTTATACTAAAATTAAATACCGTAAGTACTATGATTAAAGTACATTAAAAAACTATGTTGCCTCGCTAATTCCAAATATTTCGGTTATGCGAATTACGTTCAGTCTAAATTAGTTTGGATGAATGATGTCCTATTGTATTTATTATAAAATAGTAAAAAAACTTAAATAAAACAGTCAAAGTGTAACAGTTAATAATTTATCAGATGGCATTCAATTGATTCAGCTAATTAAAAAAAAGCTTTCTAAATTGTTCTTTAATTTGGAATGTAATATTCTCTTCAATTATCAATTTTTTATATATACTCCACCACAATTCACGTTTTGCTTCAATTTAATTGAACATAATATGATATAATACAATTGTCTATTTATCATAAAAAAATCCGTTGAAAATTGCATTTAAAAAACACACACAAAAAAAAAAAAAAAAAAAAAAAAAAAAAACCGGATATCAATACCTGTTACATTTGTTTCAAATTCAATTATCAGAATAAATTATTTGCCTCAGCCTATAAAATATCTAATTTTAGTTTTATTACTTTTGCATATATAAATCAAATTAATTTTGTAAACAAAAAATAGTAGAGTAATTATAATGGCTTGAAAAGTCTCTCGGCAAAATATTTTAACCTTCAGTTTTCACTTGAAAAATCCTCCTTCCCGAGAAAGTTTGGTTTGTTTCGTACTCAAAGAAGTAAATGATTATAAAAGTGTTTAATGTATTAGTTTAATAAAAGTCAAATGATCTCTATTTTCTACATACCAATTACATAGATTTTGGTAATTTCACAAGCTTTAAAGTATTATTGGATAATATCTAGTTCACTATTTATCTTGAAATAAATTTAAATGCACTGACGTTTCTAAATAATGAAGATAAAAATATTGTAATGAGAGTTAAGTCGGAATTTAATTAAAAATGCATTTAAAAAAATATTACTGTTGAAAATCACCTTTTTTTTAAACTAAACTAAATAAAACCAATTGAAGCTCTTTATATTTCTGAAGTAGACTGGAACAGTTCCAGAAAGATCTATTATGAAATAATTTTCTCAGTTGTCTAATGTCTTATCCCTTATAGTAAACGCGAGTTAGTTTCATAGAAAAACTTTGTTAAAAGAGTAAATTTGTGGTGACTCGAAGTTCATTTGCTATACCTGTTTGCTTTATATTAAATGTTTTTGCACGATGCGTTTAAATTACGAAACTACAATGTTGAATATTAAGAACAATGCATTCACTACCAAAGTATAGGTTAATACAGTATCCGATGGCCGATAAAAAACACAACTCTAACGAAACAGGATACTATCATTATAATTGCAATTTTTCAAAGAATTTGCATTCACTGTTGCCAGATATATCTTTGCAAAAGTGCTAGTCACAATAAAATGAAAGTGAGAATAGGACACCTGCAAGTGACGTACTTTGATCCTGATTGGTTGTTGAAACGTGGCATTTGTTTATGTTAGCAATTATTCTTTCTATTCCATTTCGAGTAAGCCAAGCCCGCCAAGTATCAATTTTCTTAAGCGACACAGTCTATATTCTTTGACAAAGATTCTTTCATAAAGATTTCAATTCTTTCGCTACATGTTTATTATTTAACACAGAGACAGACACGAAGCTACCTAGAACATAAACAAACAAATTATGCATCGAAGTTTCTAGGTACACAAAACAAAAACCTATCACAGTTACAATAAAATTTATAAACAGTTAATAAATATAAATTAAATGAAAGACGTAGATGTGAAAGAATTATATTTAAACAAGTTCGATGTGCAATATGGAGCTGTATTTAGTTAACTTCACATTGTATTAACATTCTAACTTATGTGGAGAAACTCAACACAACTTTAACATGCCATTTTGGTTATAAATGATTAGCTGGCGCTTACGTCATAGGTCAAATGTTTGGGAACCCGTGTTCTTCTTCTTGAAGTGCAAGTACCCAATTACAATTTTATAGTCATCTAAATTCAAAATTGTTGTTCTAAGGATAACAAATACAGCTTATGCATCGGCCTTTTAATTTCACCACTCTTTCTCTTCTATCACTTCCTTCATGTACCCTCAGCAATGAATTCCACTTTATATTTGTGGAAATTAATCTAATTAAGAATATTTGGGTTTTAATTTGGGCCAGTTTTCAAAAAGTCATTTAAAGAATGATTTCCTTTTCATTTAGAACAACAATTGTAAAAGACTAGAATCCTTACATTTTTACTCCAAGTTTACAAACTGTAAAAAAGAAAATAAATAAATAAATAAAATAACATAGAAATTAAATGCAAAGTAAATAAACCAACTCTACTAAATAAAGACAAATAATATGCATGCGGCACTAATAAAATAATACTAAAATACAACACTCACCACAAACAAATTGTTATCTCGTATTAAATTTCGCCTCATTCGTAGCCTCACAAAAACCTCACTTCTCACACCAAAAACTTGAAACATAACGAAACACAACACTTCAGTTATAAAACATCGTTTACAACCATTTTGAATTTTGAAACTGTATTTACGATCACTGTTGACAATTATGTTTGTACAAAAGTACTAGTCACAATAAAACCAGAGTGCCATCTATGGGCAGGTTACAACATACAGTTTGAGTCTCAAGTAATCTACTTCCAGTCAAATAATTTTAAATACATGCAGGGACAACCATTAATATGTATCTTTAGAATTTCATCAAAATTGACGACTTAAAAGCATACATGTGAGAGTCACAATTGAAAAAATATTGAAATTTTACTAATTACAGTAGAAAAAGTTGACGTAGTTAATATAAAAACAGGTTCAAATGGAGATTTTAAATTTTTTCTAATAATCATTTTTTAAATCCTCTGTGTTTCCTCCCACAATCAAACTTTTATTTTTGTATAGTACTTTTGTATTTCTGTACTAAGATTTGTGCAAATTTGATATCGTGTTTGTTTTTCGTAACTTAAATATTAATTTGCGACCCCCCCCACATATAATTATTTTTTGTAAGAATTCTAAAAATAAGTATTGAAGACAGCCGTGTATGAGATCATCCGTTTTTTTTTTAAAATGCATTTTTCGGCCGTAGACCGGAGTTATTTTTAACCCATAATCAGTAAGAAGTGTATTTTTTCTCTTCATTATTAATTAGAGTACATCGGAGAAGAGTTAATAAAAACATGAGAAACTTCTTAAAATAGATCTTTCGTTTTCGGGAATCTGTAGATTTTGTAGTATACGTTAATGCGTTAACATAGAAAACTTGTCAAAATTGACTGATTATTGTTGTTCAATTCTTGATGTTATGGAAATGCAGAGGGGAAAAATACTGACGTGTTGTGACGGTGTATTTTTTATAGAAAAAATAGTAATGTTAACAGTACAAAATTTTTAACCTTGAAAACTTTTAACTGTACAGTGTGTACTAAAAAGTAAAAATTAAACTAAATGTAAAAACAGTATTTGTAGACGCGCGTTGAAATTTCAAATTATGTCATTTCTCTTTTCAGTTCAAACATTTTATTATAGTTTGCAGAACTAGCAGTACTACCATGGCTCAACCCTATATTGTTTTAAAATCGCAGACTTTGTCCTCGACATTAGAATGCTTATTTAATATTAGAAAGGGAATTAACACTAGTGAAGCGTTCTCAACGCCTAACAAGCAATTTTCTGCACTATTTTTGGTCTTCTTCTTTGTGATGACTATTGTTCCACGATTTTGATTTCATGCCAATATCTTTTAATAAATTAGTTGTTTTTGTCATACTGAAGTATAGTATTTCCATGCGAACCTCACAAATACATAGGCTATCCTCAAAAATGTATTTTTTTCTTAATTTTCAGTCAAGGGTGCTTAATATATTTTTTTCAGTTTTATAATCTTTTTATTTATTTATACACTTATTAATAAGTTCATGGATAAAAACTTTTTTTAAAAAAAAATTATTATATACTACACTAAATTTATATGGCATATGTTTCTTCGAAGAACCTTTCACAAAAATGTTAATTCTCTAAACTCATAAAATTGATTGTGAGACAGAAATCCTATAACTTATTCTTCCGAATTTTAGGAGTCTAAACTAACGGAACACACGTTTTCTAGATGCTTATATGTAGGAAGTTGGATGGAAAAACCAGGCAAAATTTCGTGATGGTCTAACAATTTTCAACTTTTCAGTAGTTGCCTTTAACTTCATTTCCATTTTTTTGCTTTGTTTTTGATTCACGCTAATTATTCGAAGGCACAAAACAAGCCTTATTCGAAAGAAAATCGTTCTATCGATCCCCAATACTGCTTGGAATCGAAAAGTTTTTCTTTCAGACTGGAAATTAGGTGGGGTTTATTCTATCCTTTAAGCACATGGAAACTTTTTTTTGTTACTTTTTCCTTTCAGTCAATGATCTGCTACGCACCTAATGCGATGCCAAAAAGGAAAAAAAGAAATAATCGTTACTTTGGAAACTTTTCAATGGAATGCCCACCCCCTAAGCTTCGAATTCCTACAAATTCTCCAAACACCGAAATCCAGTGTCAATATTTCTAACGGGTCTTCGGGTCATCTCGTATGCATTTATGCACATAAGGAACTTGAAACTACCAAATACAAATCGACCAGGAGGTTTCTTAACAACTGTAAAAATTCCGTTTTCGCCAGGAAAACTTCTAACCCTTTAACCTCTTTCGTTGAGGAATGGGTTGGGGGGGGGGGAAGAGTCGGTAGTGAAAAAAATAGAAGTAAAAAGAACGGTAAGTTCTCCCTCTCTCTTGGACTGGGGGTTCTGGTATCTAGCTCTAACCCCCCAGTAATGTTCTTGTGCAAATACAGTACACAGAAAATTACTCGGCTTGTCTAGCATCATTCCAAAAATCGATACTTTTTAATATGCATAGCATGCCCAAAGAAACACAAAAGGCAAAAGGGGGAGGTTTTCACCAATCAATACGAGTACGGTTGTAGTTCGAAACGGGAGAGAGACAAGGGGTGTTGTGCAATTTGGGAGAGAGGGGGTTGGGGGAAGTCTATCTAGCGGTGCCATATTTCCTCGGATGCAAATTTTAGGAACGGAACAGTTCCAGTACTGGATGCCAACGCACGTGCTTTGTGTCTGAATGAACCGCCAGTTTAAATAGCATGACAGCGCCCCCTACCGGTGATTTACTCCACCTCCGGGAATATTTAGGAAGAAAAGAGGGATGCAATCTGTGGGATAAGTAGGGTTGAAGTAATACTCATCAGAGATAATTTTTTCCCTCCTAGTCAAGTAGTAAACTAGATTTTCAATTACATTAAATCTTTAAAGAAAGTTGTTACTCATATCATGATAATATTACAGAAATTAAGCATCAACTATGCGTTAAAATAGAAATAACATATATTGAAACGAACATTAAACTTAAGCTTTTATGTTTACAATATCCTTTAGTTTGACTTTAAGGAATCATATTGACTTATTATTCACGATATTTTAACTTACTTTGAATTTATAGTTTTATTATACACATTTTAGCCCCCCACTTGATGAAACATATACTTATGTAATGAAAATGCATAAATTTTAACAGTACACAAATTAATATCGAGTATGATTGATGAGTTATGATTTCAGGTTAAATTCATTGATTAATCTAACAAGTTTTCGGTTAAATGATCAAATTTATTTTGTTTGAATTTGATTTGAATAATAGTTTGTAGTTAACGAAATTTGTTTTATAAAAATTATATTTGTTGGAATTTTGAGAAATTTGATAATTATGATAAGCTTTGAAAAACGTGTTTGTTGTTATTGTTATGAAATATGTTATTGAATATTTGCTTTCCCTTTTTATTACCCATTTTACTATATTTTTTTTAGAACGAAATTTGTGTTACCGGGAAAAATAACTATAGGTACTCTATAGAATATCGAGACAGATTACAAAATGCTTAGCTTTTTTTGGTTAAGTTGTTTTATTTTTTATTTTGTATCCGTCATTGAACAGCCGACCCAATTTTGAGTTTACGACTACCATTGTCCAACTACGAACCCTTGTAATTTTTAACCCTATCTAGAAGACAAGAGAACTCCTTTATTAAGCATTGGGAGAAATTTGCTTTTGTAGAGGACTTTTCTGATGGAACTAATATTCATTTGCGTTACATGGAGAGGAATACCTCGGAAACCCCCTTGGTTAGCCAGATGGCAAGGGGACTATTACCCATGATCCGAAAAACACTGGGGGTATTTTACATCAGCACTGTGGTTACATCAGCACTGAGCGCTGTATCTCCTGAGCTCCCACGGCTCAGGTTAAAATATAAAACAATCAACCTGCTTCTTATTTTACCTGAGTTAATGTATATAACGCGACAAATAAATGAAACTATGTGGAAGAAAAAAAGGCACATTATACGCAATAATATATTCAATTTCTTAACAGAATAAAAAATAATGTGAACGCATGAATTTAAGATGTTTATATGTTAGCGGTAAAAAAGATGTAGGCTTTTAAAATAGAATATATAAGAAATGTATTAAATCCCTGGCGCTTGGATTTGTCTTTTATTTCTTTTTAAAACTCAAAGTTTGTATTTTAGCATTCTTAAAATAGACAAAGTGCGAAATACAATTTCTTTTTGCACGTTTCTATCCAGATTTTATGTACTATATATTACCAGGGTATTCTATATAACTAGAAAATATATATAATTCCCTCAAACTACAGAAATTTTTTTTTTAAATGTATATAAGCGTTCACCAAACGTTTGGATTGTTCATATCTACATTTATTGTTCGATATATTGCCAGGGTATTCTATATAACATATATAATTCTCTATACATTCACTGTAAAAAAATTGTAAGTATAGTTGCCGCTATTTTTGAATTGAAATTAACAAAATTGTTTTCAATGAATGTATTAGTCACATTTTTTTATTTATTTTTTCAGTTTTATTTATTTATTTATTCATTTTCTGTTTGCTTGTTTACTGACAACACAGATTTTCATAAGCAAAACTTATTTATGGCTTGATTGTAAAAATATTTTATTAAAGAAAAGCACATTTTTAGTAATATATTTGAACTAATTCTTTCAAACAATTATTATTTTGTCAATTTTATGTAGTTTTTTGTACCATAACTACAGTTCTGTTTCTAAAAATGTGTTTAGTTTACATCAACACCAGAAATGGTGGCAACTATACTCCAAAATTTTACACGAATCAGTGTACAGACTGAAAAAAGAATAAAAAAACTTTTAATATGTGTATAATGTTTTCTAGGCAGTGATTCGCATTGGTTCAATTGTTCATCTATTTTATATTTTAACAGTTCATTTTATGGAATTATACAGAAATAATTCATAACGAACAATGCTTAATACTTGTTTAGCTATCAATTTCATAAGCATATTCAGGTGCAAAATTGTTCTTTTTGTATATAAAATCCATATAACTCCTAAAGTATTAGTCCGATAGCCTCAAGATTGATTTTATTTAATTTAGCATGAAAAATTACATCAAAAATAATGCACCACTTGCCGAGAAATTCAATTTCTCCCCTCAAACACTCCCATTTTCTTCAGAAAAAGGGGGAAAATACAGAGGAAATAAAGGAGTTTTAAAGCATCAAGTATCAAAGCTTTTTATGATAAGAAGCTACTGTATTAATTTCCAATATTAATTTAAATCTTAAGTTCACTATATTTATAAATGGACAAAAAAATTCTAATAGAATTATCGTGCAGTATGATAATGAAATTTTTGATAAAAAAAAAAACTGTGATTCTGGTTAAAAAAAACTGATACATGTGATATTTAAACCATTCATTTGGTTATTTTTCTGTTAGTATATTAATGGTTTACTGGAAATTCTGGTTATGAAAATTATAGTTCTTATTAGATCACATTAAATAAAAAAACAAAACAAAACTGATGGATAATTTTAACCAAATGAATCGTTTTCGTGCCATGCTTTAAAAAATCATGATAAAACTACCAAATTTTACCACATTTACGAAATTTTATCACACATTATAAAACCATATTTTATTGTTAGTTTTACCTAACTCATTACCAAAACACTTTGGTAAAAATTAACGAGCTTTTTAGTGTTATCCATAAAGGGGAAAAAAAAACGATAAATGTTTACAGTATTCTGGTAGTTTTGACCAAATTTTTTTTGTACTGATAACAACTAATGCCTAAACCTTCACGCCACTTTGGTCATTTGGTTAAATTGTGACACGAAATTAAGTATTCATTAATAATATTATTAAAAAAAATTCACCCAGCAATATAAATGGAAAAACTTATGATTGATGGCGACATCATAGTAAAAACTCTTCAAAAATAGTTAATGGGAAAATGAAGATTTATTTAACCATTCATTACAGTTAAGCAATAAGTTACAAGCATGCGAGCAAAAAAGAAAAAATCAATTGCCCAAAGACCATAACAAAATGGGTGGGATTCGACTATCCCGCCTTGCTCTATGACTTCATCTGTTATCATAACTTCATACAACTTAAGTGGTAACAAGACTAGATTTTTTTTTTTTTGAAGAACAGGAATAGAGGAAAAAAATAAATAAAACGAATGAAGCTGTTCTTTGGGAGCAAAGAGCGTGACCAGCGAAACGTGCCAAAATCCCTGGATGCCATATTTCAATTGTGACAGGCAAACGATCTAACTTATTGGCTATTGTGCCTTGCCTATCGAAAGTATGTTCTACATTTCGTCTTAAAAAGCTATTATTTTACTGCAGTGGTGATGATATTATACCCATTGTAACTTTGATTTTATTCTCGAAGAAGTTCGTTCTCATTTTTTAAGAACGTATATTTCATTAAGAAAAAGTAGACAGCTCTTAATATAGATTAAGGGTGACGTTTACAATGGAAATGGAGTTAAGTGCATTAGTTTTTTTCGGTTTGTTTTGACCCATTAATAACGAATTCATATTTTTCAACAATATTTTGTATATTAACGTTAGGTAATTGGTAATAACACCAAAAAAGCTGTGAGGGCTGTGAGCTGTGTGTGTCAAGCACATTGATTTTTGTAAGGATTGCTTTAATAATAGCTGTTTAATAATATTTTGTACACTAAAAACAACTGTCGAAAAATCCGTTAGAAAATTTTTAAAGAAGTCTTATTTTAAAATTTTTATTCGAATTGACTTTAAAAACTTGGTTGACTTTCGTTTGGATTTTTTTTTTAAACAAAAATTATTATGTGTTACAAAAAAACCCAGCAAAATTATTTTGGTTTATTAATAGATCTTAATAGAATCATAAGAGAAATGTTTGGAATGGGAAAGTGGAGTACAAGCACACGCAAACACAGTTCTTTTTAGTAAATATATTTTAAGGGAATAATTTCAACTTTCGTAGAAAAAACCAATGAAAGTTACCAAGGCACAGAAATTATTGCGAAACAGTTATTGGAATTGATGAGTGGCAGTGAACAGGGGGGACTTAGGCCTCTCATTTGTGTATAAAAATTCATGTTTTGTAACTCTTGAGGAAGTAAGTTTAAAACCTAAGAAAGTAAGTTTTCGTGTTACTTCTTACATGGAAGTTTTTTTTTTTTTGGTTCCAAAATGGTTCTCTGATACGAATTTTATTTTTCTTCTTTTATTGAAAATAAACCTTTAATTATTTTTAAGTTTAAGAAAAAAAATCGTTTTTAAATTTAAAGTAAGAATCGCTTTTACATTTAAGGTGAAAATCATTTTTAAATTGAAGGTAAAAATCGTTAAAAAATTTGAGGTAAAAATCGTTTTAATTTATGGTTGAATTTAAAAAAGAAAATTTATTTTTATTGTTCCACTTTCAAGCATCACTAAAAGTCGTCTGTTTTAAAATAATCTTAATCGATTTGTTAAATAAACTCATCTCGTCTGAAATTAATATGGAATTTTATTTAAAAGTGCTGGCTTTAAAATAAAGTGTTTTGACAGTAGTTCATAAGGTAATTTACATTATTCAAAATTTACAAAATTTTGTAGTTTCAATATAAATATTTTCTATTCCCTTTTCTATTTTAAAAATATATCGAATGCCACACAATTAAGTTAAATCTTTTATTGAAGTATTCGATGATGGCTAGTATTTATTAGTGAACTTTTTATTTCTTACACAAAATATGTTTTTAAGGACGATAAAATATATTGTAAAAGAATTATATTTAGTTTGAGAATTACGAATAAATTGTGTCTATTTAGTTCCAGTTTATTCTTATAGGATTTAAAAACTTATTTTAGTCAAATTCTAGTGAAACAGTTTTTGAGACAAATGACGAAAAGTTTATTTTTTAAAAGTTCGATGCATTTAAATTAGTTAAAAACTATTATTATTTATATGTTTTTATTGAACATGTTTAATTGCAAAATATTTTTAAAAGAGATGATTAATAATGCCCAGATGAGTTGATTTGAATCATAATAGGTTAATAACGTTCTTAGTAGTTCATATCTTAGTTGGATGTTCATAAGTATGCTAGATCATAAATGGCTTAAATAAGCTGATAAAAAAGTAATAAGGATTTTTTCCTTCATAATGAAAATATTCGATCGAGTTAAAAAAATAGTTTGTTATGTGTGCTTCTTTTTTTGTGAAATATTATTAAAAGATTTGATTCAAAATAATATTATAATTAGTTTTTAACTTACTACTTTATTACTTGCTATAGATCATAAATGACTAACTAATATAAGATAATAAATATTTTTTTCATCTTAAGTAAAATGCTTTATCAATTTATTATTTAAAGTAGTTAATGGTTTAAGAAGCAATAAATAATTTGTGTTTCATATATTGATTGCAAAAAAAAAAATATTAAAAATTTACTTATTAATATAACAAATATCATGTATAACTATTACTTTTAAGCCAAGAAGTAGCTTAGAATGTATGTTTTGACACTCTGAGTACCATTATATGTAAACGGTAGATTTCACGGTAGATTTAATAAACGTGATTTTAAACTTACAATAAGAACTAAATTGTATAATATTGAGGCAGTTAAAAATTTCATGCATCTGCAACTTTCTTTAAAATTTTTAGAAGATTTTATATTAATACTTGAAAATTATTATTAACAATACTATTAATAATTAAAAAATATTTGATGATATACATATTGATGATATACATTTGATGATACATATATGTTTGATGATATACATTTTTGATGATAGTTTAAAACTTGTATAGGTTTAAAAATTGCTGCAGAATGAGTTTGGGTAATTGCTACAATTATTTTAAAAACAAATCTTGTTACATAAATGTTTCTTTTTTTCTTGGATATTATCAGATAAATAAAAAATCGTTAAAAAAATTAAATAAAATGCGTTGCTTTAGTGTAATAAAAGATATAAATTTTTTATTAGGACCTTAAAGTAATTTTACTTCGTATTATATGCAATTTTACTTCAGATCAAATTCAGTTTTCACTTATTTTTTCCAAATATTTCATTTAAATCAAGACAAAGATGACTGAAGTTTGCACATTAATTTGACGTAAAAAAAGGTTAGAAAAGTAAAACTACAAATATTAATCTATCAAGTATCTTATCACTTATACATTATTAAGTCTATGAATCTTTGAAGAAAAAAAACTTTTCTTTGGAATTCGTAAGAAAATAAGAGAATCGATATAACGCCCTTTAAATGTAATAGCTACTTTTATGGAAGTATTAAAATAAATTTCTTATCGATTTACTTGAAAAATAAATAAAATTTGTTCTCTCGTTGAAGAGAAGAAAAATAAATTGAAGCTGCGTGATTAATTTAACTTAAAATGGAAAGTTTCGAATAAAAAAAAAAAAATATTTTTCAGAAAAAAAAATTATAAATGATTTCGAGTTTAAAAGGTATTTTCCCATCCCCATTCGTTCTGCATGGTTTAAATTGATCATCGACAGGCATATCAATCGATTGAGCGGAAAAAGTGGTCAACTTGGAAAACGTTGCTCTTTTAAAGGCGACTTAATGTTAAAACAATTTTATGTTCTTTCTTTCTTTCTTTTAGTAAAATAAAGTAAATGAGTTGAATTTTTTCTGATAAAATGTCTTATGAAGCGTTTTTTTTGAAATGGCACTTTCAATTTAGTTAAAATGTTCAATTCGGCCTGCAAGAAAGTATAACATTGATCTAGAATACAATGTAGCTTTTATTTGATCGTTTTTTCTCCTCTTATTTTTTTAATTTCATGGAGAGTGTTTGTTTTGTTTGGAAAAAAAGGGCAGTCTATCAGTGTATAGTAAATAGCTTAATAACATTTAGAATGATATTTTATATTATTTTATGTTAAAAGAAAGGAAAATATTTCCTCAGTCTTGCATTTTTATGATGAATTGACTTATCTTATTTTATCTCTGGTGACTTCGATTCCTACTGCAGAAAAAGCTCAGCCTTTTTTAATGTTCATTAATCTCCAAACTTTTGTAATTTTTATTACAATTTGGAAAACTCCTTGTTTAAGCATCGAACCTAACATAGTATTGCAGAACTTTTTGGAGTAGACTAATTAGTTTTTCTTTTTATTGGTGAGGAAAACCTTATGTGATTAGATCGCAAAGAATGGGAATTATAATAAATGTAAATATTCCCCCCCCACCTTAAAATTACTTGATAAACTATGTTTAGTTCAAAATTTCCCATGTTTTTATTACTCTGTTTCTATAATCATTACAATCTTATAAAAACCAAGCATGCTTGGGAACTAAATACTGAGGGTTTCGCGTTCGGCTGACCACCTAACCGGAACATCTGCTCCTGCACCCTAGAGCCCAAGGTCAAGAAAACTGAGATGGGCATAGTAGGCCTTGGCCCTCTATGGGCTGTCGCGCCACTGAGTTTAGCTCTTAGAATCATTAATAGTATTTATAAAAATTACGAAAATATCTTTTAGCTTGCTTCTAAGCCCCAAACCAACCGGCCTGTGTAGGGGTCAGGGAACTGGCCTTGCATCAGAAAGGTTCTGGGTTCAAATCCCAGGCAAGGCATGGAAGTTCTTTCATTCTCTGTACTATCTGTCCTTACTGTGGGAGCAACGTTGGCTCACCTAATATGTTGCCCCTGAAAGAGGGCTAACAAATCTGCCCTTCAGATGCCTGTATAACGAAAGGTTATACAGGCGAATAACGAAAGGAAGAAAAAAAAATGCTTCTAGGCCCTCCAATCATGAACGAAATGAACAGGCTATTTAATACTGGTCTTACAAAGAACGATTTATGACTATTCATTGTGTTTTATTCATATTTACTAGTCATTCATGTATATTTCATTCAACTTTTTTTAATATACTCTGAAATAAACTTAATTAAAATGCAAGTTTTATGAATAATTTTTAACAGTTTATCTTAGAACAGTGTAAAGTATAAAAAAATTTCATTAATTTAAATTTTATTCAGCAATGATTCTAATAAAAGTATGGTTTGTAAAGAAAAAAGTTTTTTCGCTAACGAATTGGAAAACTGGTCCAAATTTCAAATGAAGTAGAAAAAAAAACGGAAACTGTCTAAGAATATCAATCCAACGCAATAAAAAAAATTATCAGCCTTTGAATGAGATCTCCTCACTTTAATAACAGAATGTCATGCACAATATTAGGATGAAATATCACGGCTAAATTTCCGAAAATTCTCATTTCTCTCATCATTAAAGTCTTTATGAGCTTCTCGATATTGACTTGAACAAAATGGACATGGATGAAAAACTGCTCTCTGGCTGAGTGCCAGGCATTCAGTTACATTTAAAAAAAAAAAAAAATTCTTATTCTTTTCTGAAAATTTTCGCCTAGATAATGTTTTTTATATTTAGTTATTATTTGCTAAATTTATCATAAGGAAGAGTATTGAAAACGTTCGTTTAGACAAATGATTATTTAAGTATTCATTTGTTTAAACCCTATTAAGATCTGTTTTCAATTGTTCTCATCAGTTAATTACTAGTTAAACAGATTAAAGTTTTCTTCCGTATTTATTTTTAAGCGACTTTAACAGGGAATACCAAATATAAATAAATATTGTTATTTTAAAAGATCGCAGAGCTTTAATTAATTTGCGTTATGAATTAGCACATAATTAGACACAAAAATCAATTTGCACTGCGTAAAAAATGGACCATCCTGAGTAACTTTTGATAGGATCTTCACGTTCTTGGACTCATTCTGAATGGTTCGAAGAGGTGATTTCAAATATGCTAATTGTTTAAGGCAGGCGATATTTTAAGTTACGACATCATACACAAAAAAGTCATTTCTCTGAATAAACATACCTCTTTTTTTGATATCTTTGGATTTCTGACCCCCAAAATAAATGGGGTAGCCACAATATGGGGAATATGGTCGGGAGACTGATTCAAAGTTTGGACCCTTTAATGTTAATTTTAGTTTCTGTGATTTTCACCGTATAGCTTAAACTTTTTAAGTGAATTGAAACTTTTTCCCCTCAATTATAAGATTCGTTTATCTAAAGATAATTTGATGCCAAAATAACTTTTAGTAAATATTTATTATTTTCTATTATTTTATTTAATAATAGTTGGAAAAATGTTAAATTGTAAGGTGTGTAATTTTTTACATTATTTTAAAGAATGTATATTTATATGGTAAAATACAAAATTCTAGCGAAATCGGTCGAACAGTTTCTGTGAAACCAAATTTAAAAAAAGCCATATAAGTCGCTTAAAAAGTTCTCGAGATCTGGCAAAATTTGTAAGAAATAAAATTAACATTAAGGGGTCTAAGCTTTTTACCGCTTTTCTGACCAAACAATTAGAACCACATTTCTCAGATTGCAGCTACCCACTATATTTTGGGAGTTAGAAATACGAATGCGTAGAAAAAAAGGTATGTTTATTCATAGGAAGTACGCTCAGCATATTAAGGTCACCCCCCTCAAATCATTAAGACTGAGTCCTAGAACGTGAAGATCCTATCATTAGATCAAAAGTTATTCAGAGTGCTCCGTTTATTTTTTGAGCACTGTTTCTGAATAGTTAATGTATGGGTTGTGTCTGACGCTTTTAGTTTCAGAAACGATTTCAAGATCATAGAATTAATAATATATTTGTGCATTTGTTTGTTATACAGTTCTAAAATTACTCAAAATTAGTATTTAAGTATGCAAAACTACAAAGTAAGAATAAGAAGCAAATACATATAATACATTTAATTTTAACTATAAAGAAATCACAAATAACGCAAGAGAAGAAACATTTATCACAATGTAATAAAAAATGTAAGTAAATAACCTAACCAAGCTGTTTCAGAAAATCAGAAAAGAAAAATATAAATTTAGTTAACTTGCATGGTAAGCATTTAAAATTTCTAAATGTTTTTGATTTGGTTATTCTCCCGAAATTCAGAGAAATTATATTTATAAAAAAATTAACTTTGTACTGTTTATGAGTATACGGTTCAAGGTTAAACCAAAACTAAGACATATTCAACCATTGAATAGGGTAACAAACCATCTGTTCAAATCAAACTCAATCAAAAATCAAATTCAAATCACATCAAAAAAATGACAAGTGGAACATAATTTCCGTTCAAGCTAAATTTATAAAAATTGTTGAGAGAACGAAAACCATAACCTCGTAACGAAAACCATATGTTCGTTCAAATTGAACCATATTATCTTGCTATCAAGTGTAAAAAGAATCATATTGCTATAAAAAAATATTAGTACAGGGAATAAGAGAAGAGTATTAAAACAGGTAGTTGAAAGCATAATGCGAACATTGCTTTGTGGATTTTATACAACCGGTATTTTTTTCAATTCTGCTGTAGACAAATTAAAAAGTTTAGCATAGTTTGAAAGACAACAAAAAATTTTTTTTTTACATTGTATTAAAAGAAAAGAGAAAGAATCCATCATTTATTACTATTATTAACAGATATCTAAAATATCTAATTCTTTAAAGATTTTTTTACAAAAAAACCCTTAGTGTTTTGTAGGAAATTAAAATTGCAAAATTTTAGTGAAGGAAAATTAATTTCCAAGTTAGCATTAACATTAGGACTATAGTATAGGACTATTCTTAAAGTTTGTATCAATTAAATGAATATTAGTCGTTGAGCTCTAAACTTTTACTGGTTTGTGAAAATAGTACGAGTAATAAACTTTAACTTAAAAAAATTATTTCATTATTTTAATCGACTTTGGTCAATATTCAGGCATCATGAGCTCTTAAAGCTTGATTTGTTTTTCAATAATAGAAATTTCAAATCTTTTTATTTTATAGTTCTAATAATTTAAATAAAAAATTTCTTGCCACAAATATGCATATTATTCATGTTTCATTTCACCATTTATCAAGGAATCTTGATAATTAAATGGGTCTCTAACAAACAAATAAATTGTTTTTGAGGTTGTTTTGAGGTGTTAAAAATACACCTCAGGTGGAAAATGAGGTTATGTTTTGCACCAAAAATAACCTCATCAATAAATCTCAATTTCAACTTCATTTATACTTCATGAAATCAACCTCATATATATCTCAGCAATACTTTTAGCTGAAATCCCTGGAAATTATTCTCACCTCAAATAAGTTAGCTTGAAGTGTAGAAAAAATAAAACGTACACCTCAAAATCATCAACCTCTCAAAACTGGTTTCTCTTAGGTAGATTTCTATAAACCTCAAAACAACCTCAAGTGTAAATAAAATAACTTCTTGCAGATCGATTATAAACATCGAGAGATTTATTTTTTAAGATTGTTTTTGAAGTCAACATCACATAAATCTCAAATAAACCTTAACACTTCAAAACAACACTAAATAAACTACAAAAAACACTTTAATATTTTGTAAGGTATAACTTTTGAATCAATCTTTCCATAATTGCTGTTGGTAAAAAAAGACCACAGTTTTAAAGCTCTCGTAATTACTTTGCTTATTGCAAGTATAGTATATCTACAAATAGTGCTATTAGAAAATATTTTTCATATTGTTTCAAATGTACTAACAGTTTTGACAGATAATCAAGAGCTGCTGCATTGAGCGAAAATATTATATCTTAAAATTAACCCCATTATTTTCTCTACCTCCAGTAGATAAACTTTCAGCTTGAAGGTTGAAGTAAATTTGTATGATGTTATGATTCAGTTATCACCAATATTTTAAACAGTGTAGTTTAGTTATGATTTGTTTGTTATATTTAAAGTTTTTTTTTATGTTAAACTTTGTGACTGAAATAACACATAAAATTAACTTTCTCTAGAATTGTCTAGTCTGTTGATGAAAATGCATTTCTTTGAAATAAATGATATCCATAATAATTTAGTTTTTGATACTTTAATTTAAATAATGCTGAAAATGTTTTTAATATTTTATCTCACATTTTTCTAATCTTTTGTTTTGTCTATTGGAATCAACTGAAATGATCTTATATTGTTTAAATGAAAAGAGTGAAACAATCTTTCAAGATCTTTGTGAAAAAAAAAAACGGTATAAAAATACATTATTTTATTGAGAGCTATCTCTAATATGCTTTAAACTAATACTTTTTAGGTAATCAATGTATTTAAAAGTATATCTACATATTTATTATTATTTTTTTGAGATACTAAAGTTTTCATATTTTTTCATTAAATAAAATATAATCTCATTTGTTAAATTGCACTAATATTAATAATATTCCTGTAATTTTAAAATATGTTGTTTATATTTATTATAATAGATGTTTATATTATTATAATAGATATTTATTATAATAATGTTTACATTTATTATAATATTTATTATAAGAATATATTTATTATAAATAACTATAGAAAAGTAATTATTATCTAGTTTTTTTTTAAAATTTCATCCATTAGTTGTGAAGAAACAAATGTGTATATTTTACCTCTCAAACTCCTATAGAAATACAACGTATAGAAATCAGTCATCATGTATGTTTAAGAACTCTATACCCAAGGAAGTTAAAAAGGTATGCGTATTCTGGAAAGGTACACTTTTATAGATAGTTTTTTTATGCTATATTATTTAATGTTATTTAGTTGATATATAATAAAATAATGGATATAGGCAAGCAAAATTTCAACATTGTAATGAAAGTCATTTTTCTAAACATTTATGTTTTTGGTAGTATTATGCTGTCTGAAGGCTTCAGACATTTAATATTATGATATTTTTTTTATTAAGTTTTCCCCAGTTTAAACCATATATCTACAATTTAGAACTTTTCTAATGTGCGTATATAAGAAGATTTGCAGCAATATAAAGATAAGCACATTTTTAAATTGTTCAGAAGGAGCTTTTATTAGGAGAAACACAACTATTTTCCTACAAACAATAAGATATTTCTGTGCATTGTATTGCTATCTAGTAGTAATCTATCTGGAAACAATGCAGAGGAACAGTTTGTTTTAAAAATATCTCTTTTGGACAAAATGTGACTTATCCCTAATTTGCTTCAGTTCTTCATGTCCGGTTAGGTATCTCGAAGGATAATTTTCGCCACAATTAATGATTATCTCCTTTTGATACATTTGTGAAGATCAATAAATAATTTTGTGATACAAAATCAAGCAATAAAGATGGTTGTATCAAAATTTTCGAAAATTACGCTATGCTGGTTATTATTTTTATCAAACATTTTTATTGTTTTATTTTATTTTGTACTTATTTTTCTATTTTCTAATATTATTTATAGGATTTAGATTTAGTAACTTCTATCATCAAATTATATAGTTCAAAATTATTTTATTTTTTATAGTTTGTTAAAACTTCTTATCTAAAACAAAGATTTTGTATCACATTCACAATTGTTTAAAACTTATGTAATATATGGGTAAAAGGATTGTTGCGATTTTTTTAGAAATTAGAGAAATTATGGAATTGAAAAAAATAGTTCTTGATTTTTTAAATTTTTAACATATAAAATGCTGTTTCGTAGCGAATGCTAAACAACAAAACTCAAGTCAAACTTCGAATAATTAAACACCGATCGATATAATCTTTTGAAGAAAAAAGCTCCCAATAGAAATTCCCTCTAACCCCTTCCTAATTTCCCCTCGGCATTTTTTATGCCTTTATTTATTTCTCTAGATGTACGCAGACCCATTCTCTGATCTCTAGTTACGGTTACGGGCGTCTGCTGTCTTTACCATCTCCCTCCTCCACTCTTTTATCTAGAAAGTCGTTTTGATCCATTTAACCTCGAAAGGGAGCCCGAGTGGTGATTGGGCCAAGCGCTAGAGAAGCAGGGGAAAAAAATATCAGGCAACGCTTAATAGCCGCGAAATGGGGATTTACGTCACTTTCGGTGCTCTTTCTTCCAGTTACACCACGGGAATGAAAATCATAGGAGAGTTTTGGTGTTAGTATAGGAGAGAGTCGGAGGGGAACTGGACTTCTTAACATTCTCCCTCTTACATTTTCTATATTGCCTCTCCTTTACTCTTAAAGAAGTGTAGGATAGATTTTCAAACTATAGAACAAAATTATAGTTCGCCGAATTACTTGAATTTATTCTTAATGAATGGTACTGAAGTATTTAAGGATAGTGGTTCCTTTTTTTTCTTTAGATATTGAATATTTAAATAATAAAACATTTTATTTGAAGTTTGCTTAGCCTTTTGAAATAGTTGCATTAATCATAAAAATGTCATAGCAATGTTGCACTGAAAAATTAGACGCGGGAGAATTAGCTTCATCATGCTAAATCAGAATTATCAACATATAAAAAGTGATTTTTAAATATCCTTTTCTTTCTAAAATATCACCAGTCATTAATTTTACTTTTTCTATTTAATCTAGATGATAGTTATACTATAAAGATTATTAAAAATAAAAACTACATAGACAGTTTTATTAGTGTTAGTAAAAATATTCGTTTTAAATCAAGCAACAAGCTTATGAAATGTAATTAAACTTAGAAATTTTTTATGCAAAAATAATTTTGCTTTCAATAAAATATAACACTCTAGATTTTAAAGAATTTCTATAAATTTCTTCCTTTAAACAGAGTATAAAGAAGTATATCTGAAAAACTTTTAATGTTAGAAATTGCAAATTTTTTTTTTTTTAAATCACATTTATTTAAAAGTGTCTGAGAATGTTAAAAAAACACATTTACAGTTTTTTCACTTACACTGAAAGATTAAAAACTATCTTTTAAATTTTCACTGGCAAAAACATAGTATTAAATTAATAATAAATCATTACGATTGTTTTCTTAGGTTATATAGCTGTTTTTTATTATTCTAAAATTAGTATAACTTGTGAGGGAAGAGATTCGGATTTTAGAAAGTTTCGTGTAATATTTTTCATTCATAATAACTCTTTGCTATGGCAATCGTTAAAATGGGAATACTAATTAAATTTTCTATTATTTAATATAAATGTATGAAGTTCTTAAAATAGCGAGTATATATGTAAATAAATAAACGAAAAGTCGGAAGATAAGAAGTGAATCAGAGAACGTGTGCGCCAGTTTATAATTAAATTATTTCATATAGGATGTAAATAAATAAAAATCTTAAACCTGTAGTTTGTGATCAACAATCAAACTTTTTTTTTATTAATTTTATTAATCTGCCATGCATTATTATTTTCAAAATACTCTGCAGGATGTTATTACTTTCGACACTGATCAGTTTGATTTAAACCAGTAGAAATTTCACTGCCCGATATCGAAAGAGTCTAAACTATTTATTTATAAAAGAAAAACCTTATAACTCAATAATTTTACTTAAAAAAATAACCACGAAAGATTTTCACAAAACAAACTTCACTAAAAACGTCGTATTTATGTCTAAAGCTTACACAATATAAAACTTTGACAATTCCAAAAAAGAATTGGAAGGGGGGAAAAAAAGTATCTCAGCGAGCCTAAATATATTAACTCGACTCCAATACACTCACCCATTTCTAAAGAATAACAAATTACTCGCTTTAACGAATCTTTAGAAAAGGAAAAATGTTTTCATAACAGTGAAGAAGAGGGGGGAAAAATAAGACAACTGATTACAGCCGTGATATAATAAATGATCATTATCTTCCGCCGACAAAGTTACCCAAAGTGAGAAGCCGAAGACCATTCCCTGTCCAGAGACACCGAATTTCAATAATCTTCATCTTTCACAACCTCTTTCTAAATACATTTTAGCAGCCGAATAAAACAATTTCTTAAGCTGTAACCCTCGCCGCAGGCAGACACAGAGAAGAGCTAAGTATTAAGGGAGGGAGCAACAAGTGGCATGTCGCTGCTATTAAAGCCATCCCCCCTGTTCTGTGGCGGTCGGAGGAATCGCTATAGGGCAGCGAGTCGCTGACATCCAATAAATATTTATACGCAAAGGATGCGGAAGATGAAAAAGAGTTTTACGGAGTGGAAGGATTGGGGGGGGGGGAGATTTTGAAGAGCTCTGTTTCGCAAAGTGATGGAAATGCTGTGTTTGTTTAGCTCTGGGATTCGATGGTTTTCTGACTTTTTTGTTTTTGTTTTTTAGTTCGTCGTGTCCTCTACTCGGAACATGCGTCGCGTAGTAAATACTATTCTGTAATCGATAGTGGAAAAGATATATTGGAATCATTTCTACCCTACAATATTCTTGGTACATGTTTGAGGTAATTAATTTCGTGAAATGTTTATTACAGCTAGTGTAAATGAGTGACAAAACATAAAATTTTATTTTTGGGTTTGGGTGCTAAGTAGTTCAAATAAGGATAATACTTTTGGTTTGTTTTAATCAGAAATCCGTTACATATTTAGTTATGCAAATTGTTTTAATTATTATTTAATTTGCTATAACACATAAATGTATTTTGTTCTTCAGTTCCCTTAAAGTTTAGATCCATTATATAACTATGCATCATTTTCCAAATCATTTTATATTACGTAATAATGTATAGCTGAATTATTTCATAAATCAATTCGAATTAACTTTTCATGAAACTTAATTTCTAGAATGCTTGCGATATAAGAAGAAAAATTTGATGCTTAAGGCTGGCTGATTTTTGTATTTAGCGAAACCGATTTAATCTATAAATAAAAAGATAATAAAAAGGAACTTTAAAAATAAATTGATTAAGAGAGAATAATATTAGAATTGGCATAAAACATACAAAAGAGAAAGATGTTTAAAGGGACAACTCTAAACGTTTGCTGAGCTTTACGATGTGTGCTTAATCATCATATGCTAAAATTAACCATAACTGCCTTTAATTTTTTCCAGCATTTTTTTAAAAGCTATTTTATTTAAAAATGTTTAAGATAATTTTTTTCTCACTTTATAAAAAAAGCAACGTATCGTCACTGTTTTGGATTTAGAAGCTTATAATTGCGAATATGTGTAGGAAAAAGTACAAGAAATACGTTGAAATAAAAATTTAATTATAAGGATCGAGAATTATTAAATGTTAAACTTTTAATAAAAACTACTTTGCAGTACGATATACAGCCTGCTGAACTGCAATGAGTTGAAATTACTGAAAAGGCTTTTTTCATTTATGAACTTAAAGCGAGTTTTTTTTTCTTTTCAAATTTTTTTTCGTTTGAAAGTAATTTCAATTTTAAGTGATTTTTTCACGAATCTGTTCTAAGTTGCTTCCTTTTCGTTTACATTTTGTTTTGAAAAACTGTAGGAATTACAATGGGCTATAGAAAAATATACAAGAAGTATATCATATTAAAAAAATTTAACATTTGATAATTGTTTCAAGAATTATAAACTGTTGAAATTGTACTAAAAGTATATCACATGGGTCGATTTGCAGTCTACTTAGATGCGATGACGGAGTTGAAATTCGTTATGCTAAATGAGTAATTTTTTGAGAAGTAGACAAGATTTTTTTTTTATTGTTTCAAAATTACAAATTGTTCGAAAGTCATTTCAATTTTTAATGCTTTTTCGAGAATTTTTTCTCAGTTCTATTTTGCTTTAAATAGTGCCTATTTATCCATTGTTGTAGAAACATTTATTTTCTTACGAGAGAGCTCTCCCGACAAAAAATTCTTACAAATCTCGAGTAAGCTTGAGTTGATGTCAATCAAAAGTAACAAAAAGTAGAGAAAGGGACAGAATGCTGGCAGTTACAAATTTTAACATTTACATTAGAATAAAAAATAAAAAATAATGCATTCAAGATAAAAAAAAAAAGTTCCCCGTCAGAATTTTTATGAGTCTTGTTAATGAAAAAAATGATTTCTGATTCATTTCTTCTTATTGAGTCACACAATCTATATTCCTGAGGTTATTTTTTTTTCAAGTGCAGATGCTAAATTCTGTTAATCATTAATTTCATTACGATCAACATATTGACAAAATAATCTTAAATTAAATAGTTGTATATTTTGTTAACAATATGTTCTTTTTTCCTTTGATATATATCAACTTGTAAAAAAAAAAAAAAAAAAAAAAAAAAAAAAAAAAAAAAAAACAATGATAAATAAGAAGCGATTGCGAGATTTGGTAAGAGGGGCTTCGTAGTAATTAAAGAAAAACTACTGAACTGCCAAATCCTGGCTGATTTTCAAGCGCAGGTAAATAAACAAGCTGTATTTAGTAAGAGTATATATTCAATAAACACCCACTCAAGGAATAATTCATATATTAAGACCACACTTTAAGTGTATTAACTACTTACCGTCTATGGTGAGCAGCTGGTCTACTTCTTTAATGTGTACAACTTCAAGTATCTCGAGATTTTAAAATCATACAGTCAAATTCTATGACAATATAAAAGTATCAACTCCCTTTGCATCTGTGACAGTGGTTTTATTTTTATATTTTTCAAGTTTGTACTTTCAATGTTTTTATTTTATTTTATAACCGTCGTTGAACAGAAGACCGAATTTTCAGTTTACGACGACCAATTTTCAACTCCGTATCCTTGTCATTTTGAACCTATTCCAGAAAACGAGGAAACTCCTGGATCAAATAGTGGGTGAAATTTGCCTTCGTGGAGGATTTTTGGATAGAACTAACCTGTATTTGCGTTACGTGAAGAGGTAGATCACGAAACCCTCCCACGGTTAGCCTGAAAATAACTCACGATCCGTCTGCCCCTGAGGATATTTTACGTCAGCACTGTGGTCGGTGTGAGCCGAGTGCGGAATTCGAATCAACCAGCCATTGCCGGGATTCGAACTCAGTTCATCCCATTGGGAGACGAGCACTCTATCTCCAGAGCCACCACGGCTCTACTTTCAATGTTTAGTTATTTATTTATTTTTTATATATCCATCGTTAAACATCCGACCCATTTTTGGATTTACGACTACTAATGTTCAACTCCGTAGTCTTGTATTGAACCAATCCAGAAGGCAATGAATCTCCTGGATCAGTACCCCCAGAGGTATTGATTTGTTATGAGAACATGGAGGACTTTGCGACTCGACAGATTTAACCTGCATCAGTCACCATTTACTACACGAGGAATCTTCGGCTAGCGGGGATCGAACCCACAAACTCTTGGACATGGGCGCCCTACCGACCAGGCTATCCCGGTCTTACTTTCAATGCTTGGACACTTTGGGGCATGTTTCGACTACATTTGATAAAAATAAATAGCAAGATGAATTTTTTTTAATTAAAAAAAGCTTAGTTGTTCAGCACTGCATATTCTGACATTTCAAACGTAAAATTAGTTTGCTAATTCGCTTAATGGCGCTTTTGAAGAATAGGCAATAAAATAAGCAATTAGGTAAAAATCTAACTGTCCACTTACATTGATTATCGTTAGGTTTGTAATTAAAACAATCTTTTGCTAGTCGATAACTTTTTTTTTTGTTCATTTTTTTTCTAGCCAAGGCGAAATGAACACTAACTATAGTAAATTATTTTTAATTCTAGCAGAATACACATATCTAAAATATAGAGTACAGTAAGTTTTAAGCTAGTATTTAATTTTCGCCAGATTTTGTTTATGTCCATTTCTTTCGAAATTTAAAGATAAATATTCCATGAACGTGCACATAGGAGCAAAAAAAAAAATAAATAAATGTTTTCTTTCAATCCTTTTTATGAACTTGGGTCTTGAAAAATATCGAAAAAAGATTAAAAAAACAATGGCTATTTGTAGGGAGAGAAATCTTGCAGCCTTGCGTTAATTCATGAAGGCATTCACAAGGAATTAGGAAAAGTTTAATAAGTAACAATGGGTTACAGCGATGAATTTTGGAATTTTCAGCATTGCTTGCAAGCACTCGTTCTCGAGTTATTAAACTATATAAACCCAGACAGACATTTACTTTTATACAAAAAGAGTTGCACCCGGTTTTGCTCGAAAAAATTCGGAAAAGAAAGAAAGTGCATAATTGCTTAAGTATTAAGTGTCTTTTAATATGTATAAAGAGCAATATGTTTTACCTTTCAATACGTATACTTTAACAATGCATTGTTATGCATAGTTTTCTAAATCATTGCAAGAGATATTTACACTAATCATAATCTTAAATCAATTTAGTGGAATAGTTTAATTCCGGTATTTTATATGAATTAATGATTTCATGTTATGTGAATTAATGTGATGAAGAATTAATAAATGTTGAGTAATTTAGAGGAAATTGATCACTTATTTTAGATTTTTTAAGGTAGTAGTAGTATTATTTACGTCACACTACAGCTGAGCAACATATGATTACAATGGTCAGGGAATCATTCCTGAGGATGATCTGACGACATACCATCAAAATTTTGATTTTATGCATAGAGAATGACTCCCCCGCTTTCTTATTCCGATACCTGCTCGTGAAATCGAGCACCGTTATGATGGAACAGGAACGATACCGCGTACTATCGGTTCCTTCACAGGTTGATAAAGGTGGTCACCTACTCGCAGACTAACCATTGCCAGTGATGCTTGACTTCGGTGATCTCCTGGACACCATGTCTTACGATCTACTGTGGGGGAACCTTTTAAGGACAATCTGTCTTAAAATATAGAATTTTGAATGCAAAGATTGCTAAAATATTTCACAAATAATCTAGATATTGCATCCGATTAACTAAATGTTTGACGTTTTCTTCCGAGGGATTTTTTTTTTTAAATTTCGCTTTTGTGTAACAAAATCAATGCGAGAGAAGAACAAAAATGATTGTAAACTTTTTTGCATTTTATTTTGATGTTAAAATGGATTTGTTAATATTGTATAGTTGTATGAGAAAGAACTCAAAACATTCTAAATTTGTACCAATTTAAGAAATAAGCAAAAATTTTAAACCTAAAACATCCAATACATTATTTGCATGTTTATATATGTATTTATCCGCTTATATATGTTAACCATTTACATATGTATTTATCCAATACACATAAAAACGGTTCGTATATTATGCTTTTTTTTTCTTAATAAAAATATATAAGGGATGCCCTTTAGATAAAACTATAAATTTATAAATAAGTCTTTCAGAGTTAGCATACAAAGCATGCTGAACCTAATGTGAAATTCGTAACATTCAACTAGAAGTTTTTTTAAAATTTAGTTTTTTAAAAAAAAAGTATCGATTTGTGTAAGTTGTTGCAGATTTATTCGATGTTTTGTATTTTATCTTAAAACTATCTCTATACAGGCAGAACAGCCTCTATTCCATCATAATTTCATAAAATGAATGTTCACCAGCCAATAAAACCAATAAGCCTTCTTGCCGATAGCTTTTTGATGAAGGACATAAAGATTCATCATTTTGTTCCCTGTACGCTTTTAGCTCTAAAAACCTTTTTCTCGAGTTGTTCTTTTACAGCTTTGGCAGCGAGGGGAGTAGTGTAATTTTTGCTGTGTGATGCCCTGTAAGACAACTTTGGAGTCTTGCCAGTGGTAATGATAAATCGATACATTACGCCCAATCAGATCTAAAGGGATGGTTCCAATTGGATGAAGGTGTACTATTTGTTCCAAAATCGAAGCGTAAATTTATTTCTATGTATTCTTGAATAATACATCATTAAACACTGTTCGGAATGAAAGAGCTAAGACTCAATTTTGCTTTACTCATTTCCCCATTTTCTTTCCCAAAGTTATCGAATGTATTATTTAAAATGATTGCCATTTTTGGAAAACTAATGAAATTAGAAAATTAGAGTTTTAATTTGTAATTAGCGAAATTTCAGTTGATTCGTAGCTTATATATTAAAATTCAGAATCAGATAGTTATCACTGGGTCACTATATAAGTTGATTAAAATCGAATAAATCGTTTATAACATAAAAGTAATTACTTTTTTTATGCTTTAACCATTCTTTTTTGTTTCAGAAACTGTCTGAAAGCAACCATGGTCTAAAATAATAACAATTAGAGCTTACATGCTTAGTATGTTTTGGTACCACTTTATTTTGCCCTCCGATAAAGAAAAAGAAAACAAAATTAAGAAAGAAAATGGTTTTATTTCCAAAAGTAATTCAAACAGTTAATTTTTTTGAATAATTGTAGTGAAGATTCAGATGTTTGACGAAGCTTCGAAACACACTGTGATGAGTGAAGTGCTGGTAGACTTAGAAGCTTTTAATTAGTCTGGATTTAAAAATTTGGTTTTTAGACTAGACTAAATAGGGGTAAATTTCTCGCACTCTGAATATCTTTGTCGATCATTGTTATTAAACTTATAGGACTAATTAGAAGGTTGAAACTTGTTCAGGGCAGCATTTCACATAACTGAGGGACGAGAAAATAGCAGTATTTTTTTCTTCAGACTTTAATAAATAATTTGGAGAGAGCTGTGGTGATCTAAGGAGATAGTAAATTTCAAATAACCTTTAATTTTTTAAAAAACTTTTTGTTTAAATATGAACAAATATGCCGCAGGTAACTATTACAGACCACACCACGACCAAAGTAATTTGAATCCAAAAATTAAACGAGATTTCTTTTGTTCTAATTTGATGTCTGCAAATGGCGTAGTATGGGTATCTCGATCCTGATTGGTTGTTGAAACGTGACATTTGTTTACGTTTGCAACTGTTATTTCTATTCTATTTCGAGTGAGTCAAGCTCGTCAAGTATCAATTCTCTTAAATAATACATTCCATATTCTGATTTTTTTACAAAAAATTCAATTCTTTCACTACATATTTCTTACTTAACACAAAGACAGGCATGAAGCCTAGTAGAACACAAGCAGACAAATTATACATCGAAATTGTCAGGCGCAAAGCAAAAATATATCACGATTACAATAAAATACATAGACAAATAATAAATCTAAGTTAAATAAAAGATGTAGATGAGAAAGAAATATCTTTGAACAAATTTGATGTACAATTCGGCACTGTATTTAATTAACTTCACGTTAATTAACGTTAATTGTGTGAAGAAACTTGGCTCAACTTTAACAAGCGATTTTTCTTATAAACAATCACCTGGCGTTGACGTCATAGTTCATATGTGTGGGTATTCATTATCTTCTTCGTCTTGAAGTGCTAGTACCCAATTGCAATTGTAAATTGTGTCTAAAATTTCTGTATTTTTTAAGAAAGGAGGAGAATTTATAGAGTAAGATTACTTATTCTTATAAAAAGACCAAGATCCTAAAATCATCGACCAACTATTTACTAGCTGGAAACTTAGTTCGCTACTAAATTTGCATGTAGAAAATATATAACACTAAAACATGTAGTAAGTGAAAGCACTTTTGTGGGAAAGTGTTGGGTTGAGTTTTGTATTTTGAAAATTTATTCTAAAGTATTTCTATATTTAAAATGTGATAAAAAAAAAAAATTTGAAACACAAAATAAAGTACATTTAAAGAAACAATAACCCAATCTGAAATGAGATTGCAAAGAGAATCATTATATTCGTTGGTTTCGATACAGACTAAAAGCGCCAAGATATTATTCCAAATCTTGTGAAAATCTTTAAAATCGATGGTTACATATCCTCCATCTCTTTTGCTGGTGAAAAAAATACAAAAGATCCAAAACACCGTCAATGACCCTTAACTAATACAAAACGCCAGATGTGGCCAAAGATTTGGCATATTGTGGCTGCACACGGAACAAACTCAAACAAAACAAATACATAAAACAATAAAAGCAGATCAAGATGAAGAAAAAAAAGAATAAGCATGCCGTTTTGGATTGTTCGAGAAAAGAGAAAGAACAAAAAAAGGTCTCTAGAAAAGAGAAGTGTGCTATTTCTCTTCATCTGCGCCAAAGCTCTACCCTGCAGGAGGGATGGAAGAACAAGAAAAGAAAGAAGAACGGGATGTTGGAAGAACGGGAGAAATAAATGGGAGACAAACGAAAATTTATGACCTTGTCTTGTCGCCTCAAGTCGCCCAAGAAGCGACTGATAGGATGTTGGGGTTTTTCTCTGGTACCCCCTTGATCCCCTGCATGTACAAGAGTGTACCGTTCATTGTAGACAATGGGTTTTGCGGCGGGCCAGCACGATGGTACCCCAAGACAAAAATAAATAACAAGGGGTGGGAATGAGACATGGGGTGAAAAAAATCTGGTGGATCGAATGATTCTAGCGGAATGAAAAGCCATGGTTAAATAATAAAAAAAGGGAAGATATTCAGGGTATCAGAGATTTTTTTATTATTTTTTTATTTTGCAAAGCCAGTGTGAAGTGACGAAGTCGTTGAGCCCTGTCTTTTCTGCGTGTCTATAGTGATTGATTCTTAGGAGAAATTTGTTTACGGGAATTTTATCAGCCTTTAATGTTTTTTTCTTTTGACTTTTACATCCATATCCTGGGAAAAAGAAAAGGATTTGAAGCCCTTTGTCAAATGATCTAAAGAAAAGAAACACCGAATAGCATGTGAATGATTTTATTCATTTATTTATTGTATCTGCATCTCCAATAGTTTTATCCCTTCAGCAAAAAATAAATAAATAAATAAAACGTTTGTTTTTATGCACATATAGAAATGTTTGTGCATTATATGATACAATTGTAAAGAAATAATATAAAATGCTATTTTCATGAAAGGTAATTAGAGATACCCATAAGTTAGATTTTTTTAGAAACCATTTCAATATTTTAAAAGTTTGGGCACAAATAAGATCTACAAGAAATGTTGCAATATATGATGTCAGAAAATTATAGTTTTTCTTTTTGTTTCCCGCATTTGAGTAATAACAGCATTTTCTGTCACATTTTTACATGCAATAAGGATAAGAATTATTTTTCAAAAATTCTTTTGAACGTGTCATGGGGGAAAGCACTATGATTTCCTAGCAGATAATAGGATGTGTCTGTGTAATTGATTGAAAATTTACAGGAAATAGTAAAGTATACACCTAAAAATGCTACTAAGGAAGAGTTTGATGTAAAAATGTCACCTTTGGAAAGTGTGGCTCATCATATTGCCCTAAGTTTATAAATTTTAGTCCCTCAGTGGACTGATCGTACAGACACGATTCTCAGGAGAACACCGAATTCAAGCATTACTGGCTGCGGTTGAAAAGCGGGTGGGTGACTACTTTGATCAGCCTGCGTAGGTACCGAGTGTGTGCGGTATGTGTCCTCGTTATACTGTTCTGCCGTAAAGTGCTTGATATCGCGTGCAGGTCGTCGGGCTACCAATGCGGAGGAGTCATCCCGTCTGCAGATGACCAAAAGGGCCATTGCTCTCTCAATTGAATTTCAGTGAAAAGCAATAATAGTGAATAGTTATAAAAGTAATTAATAAGACAAAAAGTGCTAGAAGTGACAAAAAGTGCTTAAATTATTTTTACTTGAGCCAGTCAATGAAGAGGTGGAGCAATCTTATAATTGAAAATATATTAAGGAACAAACTTATTTAAAATAATGATCTTCGAACAATGTAGAAGGCAACACAATTTCTGATGACAGCAATATCACATTCTTCAGTCACAAAAGTGTAATATTCCGAATTTTTGGTCTCGAGGGGGTGGTTTATTCGTCAAGTCATGACATACCTTGCAGAAAAACAAACAAACGTAGAGAATGTAATTGCAACTTCATAATGAACAAGTGGTCGTAAGCGGTACTCCATTTCAGACCTTTTGTCCATTAAGTGCAAGTGGAAAAGAGCCCATTATTAGAATGTATCTTGTCTGGAGATGTTGCCACAAAATCTCAACCAAATAGCACTCACGTGCGTTGGGGGTGATTCAGCTCACGTATACAGCAAGTGCGACAGCCGCATTAACAGCATCGTCGAAAAGTTGTTTAAAATGCGCAACCATTCTAATAGCTCCTCTCCCTCCTCTTTTAATTCGTTTTCGCGTGGAGGCGAACCGCTTTTAAATACATAATGAATACTTAATTGAGCCCGATTGTTTTGCTGCGTAATAAATTCGTTTGACTCCCCGCTCCCAATACATTTATATCTGTGTCAATGACGTGCTTCGAATTTTTCGAATAGAATACTTTCTAGCTACTGCCACTAATTCCTTAAGTTCCATTCGTCCGATAAATCAACTTTGCGCCTATTTAAATCTAATGAGTTAATATTCGCGCGCCTCCTTTTCTTCCTTCTTAAGGTAGCTACAGCCTTTAGGGGAAAATGGAATATTTTCTCCAATGATCGTTTAAGAAATATGCGTCAATTACTTTTCTCCAATCACAAGACGATTTTTAATTGTGTTTGGGGATTATTGTTTCTCGAATGGCTAAAGTGAGTTTCGGAAATAACTGACATCGTGTCGATTTACTTTCATTTTGATGCTGTATTCTTTTCAAAAAAAGAAAAAGCCAATATTTAAATAATTGACGTCGGATTTAATAAACAATAACTGTTTGCGTATACGTTTAAATTTGTTTAAAAAAAATTGCTTATATATATTACTTTTCAAACTATAATTAGATGTAGTACGTAATGATATTTTAATTAAATAAAGCAGTTAAGGGTTTAAAATTAGCCTGCAATATTTAAAAATTTAGCGTTAGCAAACAAAACATTCAAATCTAGAACAGGTAAACTACTTGAAGGATGTCAATGAGAAAAGAATTTATTGGAAAAATTAAATTTATTAGAAAGAGAGAATTTTTGATTTTTCAATTATTAGTTACATTTTACAAATTAAATTTTCCATCCTTTATTGAAATAACTGTTTGAAATGTTTTTCACAGTAATTATTTATTAAACAACGTTTTTTTCTTTTCTGATATTAAAAATCAGCATTTTTAAACTCATAACATAATCTTAGTACGAATCACAAATTATAGTGCTCACTGCTTTTTCAGCAACTTACAGATGTATAGTTGAATCTTTTATCTTTTAAAAACAGTCAATTAATTTCTTCTTTAGTGTTTAGGTTTAGTATATAATTTTCCTTATTAACTTTTTCTTTATTAACTTTAGTAATTTCTCTATAGTTCACTATGAAAATGTTTATTGTTTTTATTATATAAAAGTGTATTGAAAAAAGTTAAAAGTTTTTTTGCATTTAGTGTTAGGCTTGAGAAAAAATTTGGCTTTGAAGAATTATTTAGTTCCCAGATAATTCAGTCAAAGAGAGTAGAGTCTTATGTTGAAAAGATACATTTCTAGATTCACTCTTACACTGTTCAAACTTTTGGTGCATATTGAATTATAAATATGGTTAATTTAATGTGGTTGAAAGCACAATATTAGTTTAAAAACAGAAATTCCTAGATTTACTCTTAGATTGTTTGAAATTTTATGGAATGAAAAAGAGCACAATCTTAGGTTGAAAACAGAAATTTCTAGATACACTCCTACACTATTCGAAATTTTGGAGCATATTTAAAGATAAATATGGTTCATTTCAGATGGTTAAATTTTCTTGTAAAGTTCATAATAGTCATCATCATCATCATAGTTGGCCAGACAGCCCAATGTGAGCCAATGCCTTCCTTTGAAGATTTCTCCATGACGACTTCCGATTTACCTTTGATCTCCAATTATTTTCATTAATTGCGAGACAATCAGACTCCACTGAGTCAGCCCATCTTAACCGTGGCCTTCCCCGCTTTCTTGTTCCAGTGGGTCTAAAAAGCAGTATCTTTTTTATTGTATTGTCATCATTCATTCGAATCACGTGAGCCATCCAATTCATTCTATTTATTTTTATGTATTTAATAACATCAGGTGGTTTATAAATCTTGTACAGTTCAAAGTTAAAACTCCTTCTCCAGTTATTGTTTTCATTTACACCACCAAGTATACTCCGCAAAAACTTTCTCTCAAATACTGCGATAAAATTTTCCTCCAGTTTTGTCATTGTCCAAGCTTCAGAAGCGTATGTCAAGACTGGCCGGACAAGAGTTTTGTAGATCAAGAACTTTGTTTTTCTAGAAATAAACCTAGATTTAATAAATCTTCTCAGCCCATAGACAGCCCTATTTGCCAGATAGAATCGATTTTTTATTTCAGGAGTAATTCTGTTGTCAAAGGTAATAATTGATTCTAAGTAAGTAAAACTCATTACTGTTTCAAATCTATAAGAATTTATTTCAAGGTAAGGGTATGGGACTCTGTTTCTTGAGAATAACATATATTTTGTTTTCTCTACATTTATGACTAAGCCCATTTGCCTTGCAGCCACCTCAAGGGCAAGAAATGCCTCTTTCAGGGCAAGAAGGGAACGAGCAATTATGCCGAGATCGTCAGCATATGCAAGTAGTTGTACTGATCTATTAAAAATGTGACCCCTGGTATTGATGTTTGAATCACGAATAACTCTCTCAAGTGCAATATTAAAAAGAAGACAGGAGAGAGAATCTCCCTATCGAACACCTGTAAACGTGTCAAGATTTTCTGACAGAGACCCCAGAAACTTAATCTTACACTTTGTATCTTTCAATGTAAGTCTCGTCAATTTAATGAGTTTTGAAGATATTTTAAAAGTATTTATTGTTTCAAAAAGGTAGTTTCTATTGATACTATCAAAAGCAGCCTTGAAATCAATAAAAAGATGATGTGTTTCAATGTTAAATTCCATTGATTTCTCTAAAATCTGACGGAGACAAAATATTTGATCTTTGGTTGATTTTCCCGCACGGAATCCACATTGATATTTTCCTATCTGTGAGTCAATAAATGCTAACAGCCTGAGATATAAAATTCTTGGTAGTATTTTATAAGTCATACGAAGAAGACTAATGCCACGATAGTTGGCACAGGTCATAGGATCTCCTTTCTTGTGAATTGGGCACAAAATGCTGATATTCCAATCCGTTGGCATAATCTCAGAGTGCCAGATGTCAGTAATAAGTTCAAATAAATTTATAATAGTGCAAAGTTGAAATACACACTTTCGTATTAAATAAATAACTCCACGAAACTAAAGTGGAAAGATGTACTTGCTTAAAAACTTGATTGGCTACAAATGATTTGAAGATGGTAACAAAAGTCGACATGTTTCTAGTGCTTATAAATAGGCGCCAAGGTTTCTAGACTTGCCAGACGTGAATGAAGAAAACAAAAGTGATTTGAAACACAAAACAAAAAGTTGTCAACTAAAAGTAGACATGTCCGTTATCAAATATGCGATCTATCATCAATTGCTTCACATTGTAGGAGTCTTCGGCTTAAATTCATTTTTGACAATGTGACACGAGTTTCTCATCATCTCTCATAGCACGTGGAAGTGCATTTTGTCTTGATTTGCCTCTCTGGGCTGCAGTGGTTTTTCCAGTTTTTTCACCTTTATTTTTCCGCATTACTCTCAGCGACTGTGCTTTTTCTGGTTTCGTTTTTCACCTTCATTTTACATTTTTCGTTTAAAACTTAATTTTTTACGTTTTAGTTCATTTTTGTTTTCCTCATTCGCGTTCGGCAACTCTTGAGAATGGGTCACTATTTTTGAGAGCTTGAAACATGTCACCTTTTATTACCATCTTCATATTTTTAGAAGCCAATGAGGTTTCTAATCTAGCACATTATTGTCTGAAACGTGAACGTTACTATTGGTTTAACTTGAATGGAAATATAGTAGTTCATTTTAACAATTGCGTGCACTGTAAGAAATTCCGGATCAAACTGGTGGGAAAAGTACCGGCACTCAGAGTGCCCCTTCTTTTTACCGTAAAATCCTACGGAATATATTACGGAAAAAAATGATACATTGTAATTTTTACAGTAATAATTACAGTAAAGTCACTGAATCCCATCAGCTGGATGCTCCACCCAGAGTGCCGATACTTTATGCCGTAATTTGATCCGGAATTTTTTACAGTATAGTTCAATGAACATTTCGAGTTTTCGCTGCAGAATTTGAACTTTATTTATAATTCAAGGTACTAATAACATGGTTCAACATTGAACCGAATTTTCCGAGAGTGTCCAATCAGATTAAATAACCGATGTTATGTAGAATGTTTTTTTTTTTTTAAATCTGGGCGGCCATGAGTCGATTCTTCATAAAAATATAGGATGGTTTTTTTAATTAATTGAAAAATGCAATAAAACTCTCATTTGTTAGTTCAATTTAGGCAGTTTTGTAAGCAATATAAATGTTCTACGTCACATCATTTCCTTTATACATTTTATAACCGTCGTTGAACAGCCGACCCAACTTAATGGGTTTACGGCTACTAATGTTCAACTCCGTAGCCTTGTAATTTTGAACCCAATCCAGAAGACAAGGGAACTCCTGGATCGAGTATTGGGAGAAATTTGCCTTCGTGGAGGACTTTTTGATGGAGCTAACCCGCATTTGCGTTACATGGAGAGGAAGACCACGAGAACCTCCCACGGTTAGCCTGACGGCAAGGGGACTCTAACCCATGATCCGTCTACCACTAAGGATATTTCACGTCAGCACTGTGGTCAGTGCAAGCCGGATGCGGAATTCGTATCGACTGGGATTCGAACCCGGTTCGCCTCATTGGAAGGCGAACGCTCTATCCCCTGAGCCATCGCGGCTCCCTTTATACATTGAAAATGTTACATTTTATTCTTTTAGCATTAGTTAAAATTAGTTTTAGTGTGATTTGTTTTAGTGTGATTGTGTTGTCATAGTCCGCAAATTAGTTTTAGCGTGATTGTTTCAATTTTGTTGAAATGTCAATTAAAACGAATTTTTAAACATAACTTTCTGTTTTTAAAAATAATTCTAGCAGTTTCTTAATGAAATAATTACAAACCTAAAACAAACGAGTCCAAGCAAATTACTTGTTGTCTTTTAAGAAAAGTTCTATATCTCTCAGATAAGACGAATGGAACACAGGAAAAAATTATGACAGGTTTGAACGTTTTTCTATAATTTCTGTTTTTTGTGAGCAATTTCCATTTAATATTAAGCAATAAATTGCAGTTAGAGGGTGCAAATAACCATAACCGTATCGTAGTGATATTCCATTAGATTGATAAATGAGAGGGAGAAGAAATGATGTATGGTTTACTTTTATTTATCCATTTGATAAATTTTTGGTAATTTTTTCCATTATTCTTTTACCATAGGTTTTTAAAAAGAAAGAAAAAAGTGAGTTTTTTATGCTCAGTAATATTAAAGTTATAATTTGATTTAAATTTTTTATTTTAAAGCAAGTAGTCAGAAACTTTCATTAATTTGAAATAAATATGAAATGTCGATTCTCATTAAACGGTATCATGGAAAGTTCTATATATTTTTTCTCAAAATTATACTGTACTTTTGATTCATGTTATTGTAGATATTAGATGTGTAAATGATATGAAAAATTACTTGTTTCTAAATTTATTTTGAATTTCTTACAATAGTACATTAATGTAAACAAACAAATAGTTTATTTATTTATTTTAAAACATTTAATTCAGAACTTTTTTGCCATAATCCCATCATTAAAATTTTAAAATAGTGAATGTTTCTAAAAATGAAATCAAACGAATTCCAAATAAATAATTTGTTTTTTAAAAAATAATAATTTTATATATATTTTAGATAGAACTAACATAAGACATAAAAAAAATGTTATAGAAAAATTGCGACAGAGCTTAATGCGCTTCTGTAATTTCTGATTTTCGTGAGCAACTTCAATTTAATATTAAGCAATAAAATGCGGTCAGAAGGTGCAAATAACCATAACCGTATCGAAGTGATATTCCATTAGATTGATGAATCAGAAAGAGAGAGAGAGAGAAATATCGTTTTCTTTTACTTCTCCATTTAATCTTTTTTAAGTCATTTTCCATTTATCGTTTTCCGTTGGTCTTTCAGAAAAATAAAAGAAAAAAAAAACATCTAAGCCTTTCCGAATCACATTTCAATTTTTTGTTCTGTTCTGTCTTTACCAACCATGAATCACGGCTGTATATTTTTCTTTATATTTTCTTCATCATTCTTTTTTCAACATTTCCATGTTCTTAAAACTGTCATCATTTTGATAGCTTTGAACATAATGTATTTTAGCTACTTATATTGCGACACATTGTTTTTTCTTTTCTTCTTTTTTTCCGAATTCGTTGGAGCGAACAACATTTTGCGCTAATGCTAAGACGAACAAGAGAAATAAGAGCATAAAAATTGTTTCAGTTTTCACCCTTGATATACAGGAGAGTGCGATCTTACTGACAAATAGCGATCACTAGGAACAAAGTCTTTCTTCTAAATGTTTCTTTTCTTTCTTTTTTTTTTAAAGATTTAGTTCAATAGCAAGGTTCAGTAGGTATTGTTCACTTCCAAACGGAAGTTTAATTCGATCAAAACAAACATTTTTTTAAAGATTATTCGGAAAACGCCTTTTCGGATGTTCGAGCATTGTTTCTTTTTTTTTTGTTACATTTCCTATTGTTTAACAATGATCGGAAACAAATGGCATCATGTTCAAACAAGAAATGTCCATGAAAGCACTTTTCACTCTATTGAGTGTATTTTTTTTATCTTATAGAACATTATATCTCTAGAAAAGCGTGTATATTATTTTTAAAAAGAAAAGCATGTATGTTTTCTTTTTGTATCATTATTTCAGCTTAAATTTGTTTTCTCTGGCATAATGATCTTAACCTATCTTTATTAAAATAGCGATAAAATATCTTTATTAAAATAGAGATAAAATAGCGATTTACTAATTTGCTAATTCGACAATAATCATGAATAAATATTTTATAAAATTTTTTTTTCTTAAATTAGGAAATTTTTCTTTATTAGAAGAATTCATAAACATCAACAACAAAAAATTACATTTTAATTTATACTTTAAATTTGTATAAACTAAACGGCTAAACACATTATCTCAATAATTTTTTGAGAAACTTTCTCCATTTCAAAAATCGATTTTTGAATAAGCGTGAACTTAAATTGATATAAACCCGAATTATGTTTTTTTTTCCTCTTTTTTTTACCAGAAATGTCATTATCATGCAGTATGTTAATTTCACCAGACATTTTTTTTCTCCATATATGATTTAAGTAGACTAATCATACAGAATATTTAAACAAGAAGTTAAAACAAAAATTATGCAAATTTTTATAAACTTAATTTCCTGTGTGCGACGAAGGAATCTTGAAATTGACATTACGATCGCATTTCGAACAGACTAAAATTTAAACTACTTCCATGAGCCTTGATACAGTGTAAGTATGAATAATGTTCTGACCACAACAAGCAGAATTTATCGTCATTTTGTCTACAGACAGAATTTATCGTTATTTCGTTGCCAAACACACTTGATATTTTGCAAAACTTTTGCTGACATAAAGAAAGGCAAGGTTCCAATAGTTTTATGTTGTGATGCTTTGAGATTTCGATGATCATTTCTTTAGTGTAATAAAAAGATGCTTGGATTTCAACGCTTTTGCAACCGAAGATATATAGTTTTAAAGCTGGAAGCACATTCTATTATTAGCTGATCTATTTTTAACGTTGTGTTGCCAATCTTATTTCCGTTATAAACAAACTGAAAACATACACGTTAGTCATCGTTTTTATATTGCTATTCACAGTATTTTTATTGCTATTCGATGTAATATGGATTACAAATTTCGTATTTTAATGCTAACATTTTCTATGTTATATCGCCGGGTAAATCTGTATCGATTTCTCATCTAAACGCTTTATGTGATTTTTGAATCATATACTTGAATAGCTCTTATGCTCGAGAAGATTTTATGAATCAAAAAGATTTAATGAATCAAATTAATTTGATCATCAGATTTTGTATGGTTTTCACCTTCATTTAAAACCCGATTTTATTTTAATACTTAAAAATATTATATTTTAATTAAAACCATATATAAATACTTGTGGGGTGAATATTTCATTTGCAATTAATTTTTTGGAAATAATACCGGTTCGGATTGTTTGAAACATTAGACACCCGATGTTTCATTTTACATTAAAATAAGAAAAATAACACAATTTTGTTTTAGAAAACAATTCTATAAATAGCGAAACATAAATATAGTTTTCTAATTACCAACTATAAATTATGGCTTTTGAAAAACAGATTCTTTTCATTTGCAATTGTTGAGAAGTGATATCGTATTATTCTAAATATTATATATCCAAGGTTTCAGACCCCAGTCATGAATCAACAATAGTGCATGTCATCGTTTATTTTTACTAATCAACTTTTAGCCTTTCATATCCAAGGTTTCACTGTATTTTATTTTTAAAAAAATAATACATTTTCTTTTAAAAATTATTCTATAAATAGCGAAGCATCGAAATAGTTTTCTAATTTTTAACTTGAAATTTTTGATGAGATCTATCACTATAGAACAATTTTAGATAACATACTTTAAAAGAGACGTAAGATGCAAAAAGATAATTTAACGTAAGGATACAATAGACTTGATAAAAATAAGAAGTTGCACTGTAGAAGTACAGACGAATACAGATCAAAATGTATTTAGAAATAAAAGCAATATCAAATACATTTTATTATAAGAACTTATTCATAAACCTGATTCTCATTAAATATTATTCAATGATTGTAAATTATTCAAATTAAAAGAATTTAGACGTACACCCGCATATTTCATTTCATATTTCCGAAACTTAAGGAATTCAGCATTTCTCAAAATGCAGAATGTTCTTTCATTAAAGTATAAATAAAGTTCCGTTTACTACAAAGAAAATTTTCAATAGCTTAAGTTTTTCATTTACCTTATAGTTTAAGATATGATAGCAAAGAAACAAGCAAAAAGGAGTTCAATTTTTAGCAAAAATTTCGGAGAATCAAAATCTTACAAAGTTTATATTAAAATTTTGTTTGATGTCTTTCAAACTGCTGTAAAATTATCTTGATTCTTTACGAAGAGACTTTTGAATTCTAAAACGAAGAATACTGAATGCAGATTTTGAGGTGCAAATGACAGAATTTCTTAAGAACTCTTTCTATTTATTTCACGATAATAAAAAAAAGACGCTAAAAGTTTATATAAAAAAATCTTGTTTGAATAAAAAAAAATGCTTTGTAACTCGGTTTTTATAAAAAAAAGTGCAAATTTTTTTTTTCTTAATTATTTGTAACAAAATGACACACCACGAACAAAAAGAAATTTTCATTGGTGAAAAAAAAACTAGATAGTTGTGGGGACAAATAAAACATCCCATCGAAGTTTAAATAGTTTTCAAAAAGATAGTTTTAAAAGATCAGAGTACTTCTTAAGAGATTAAAGCTACTTAAGAGACGGAAAAAACTTGAAGAATCCAATTCATCTCAACATTTGCAATAAAAATCTTGAATTCCCCCCTTAAACTTTAACCCCGCCTGGTTCGCGATCATCCAGAAAAAATACATTTTGAAGAATAAAAATTTTCAGATCTAATTGGCAATTAGCAATCGCAGCGAGTCACTTTTTTTACTTCTTATTTCCTTTTGTCGGTAAAGGCATCACCATCGATTCTTACCCAAAAAGTATTTCCCCTCCCAGAGAACACCCCACCCTTACCTACACCAGACCCCTTTTTCCTCGAACTTATAAAACCACTAGAACTCGATAATTAAAACACTGCACTACGCTGGGCCCGTTTTCTTTGAGTTCATTAACGATACAATAAAAGGCACGTTAATTCTGATAATCTAATATTTCTCGACCAAGTACCGCTCCATTTTTTTTTTTTTTTGCCTTTACTTCCCGATTTTTTTATTTTAGTTTTTTTTATTTTTACTTTTTGCTTACCCCCTTTTCCTATTTACACCATCCACTACCCCTCATCAAGCAGGAGAGTATTGGCCAATAACGATATAGCAACGGACGTTTTTGCTGCCAACGAATTTACTTTTGAAGTTCGAATGTTGCTGGTTTGAGTTGTAATATTGCTGCTGCTTTGAGTTGTACTTTTTTTACCCGGGCCCCCTTTTATTTCTTGAAAGGATAATGCTATTAACGGCGAATTGTTGTTTCCAGAGAAGGGGAAAAAATCGGAAGAAAAAAAAAAGTTTTTTAACTTAGAAAGGAACAAGTAGTAAAAATGTTCATCAATATTCAAAAGAACAGAAATGGTTTTTACAGCCCCCGAGCCTTTTTTGGGTATTTTTTTTTACCTGTCATTATTATTTTATTTCGCCTTCTTCCGGCTTTCTTAATGCAATGACTTCTGAACTCTTTCCACAAATGAGAATAATTAAGACCAATTTCTTTCTCTCTCTCTCTTTTTTTTTGTTTTTGTTTTTTGGAAGGAATAGTTACGAATTGGAACACGTAGTTGAAGTTAACACTTTTATAAAACAAAAGAGCTTGTTAATTTATAATTGGTCTACTCATTCATTCCAATTATGCGCTAAATTCATATTAGTACAAATTTTCAACAAGCTGGCAAAATATTCTTACTTGGTACGGGTGGGCGCAATTTTATTTGTAATGGAATGACGTAACTTTCTTTCTATATGAACTCGGCCTAACAAGACATAAGAACACATGATTAAAAAGCTTAGTCAAAAGACGTACTAAGTGTTTTTTCAGTGAATTTGACGAAATTAGCTTTGACAGGATTTGCTAAATTGTTGGCAAAGAAATTTTTTTGATTGAAAACTGTTTTCTGTCTGAAACTCTGTCTGAAATCTTTTGAGAGAAAAATTAATGTTTACTGTTGACGAAATGCAGGACAGACCCCGTTAAAAGTAAAAACCGTCAGTTCATATCAGGCCATGGTTTCATTTATCTAAAGCGGTAGTTAAGTTTGCTTGTGCTAAAAAAACGCTACTAGCAAAATCAGGGTTCATACAAGCGTTTTTTGAAGCGGTATCACAATACATAAAGTGATGAAAAGAATTCAACCATAATCATTGATGTTTGACTTAATGCAATAAAATGATCATTAAATGGTAAATAGTAAATATTTTCAGTCGTATGGACTTCAAAGTACTCAATTGCGCGATTCCGAATACTTCGGTAGTAAGTAAGACAACTAACTTCGAAAGTAAGACAACTAACTGTAACAACTACCGAGAAAACGAATAGAAAACGATGTAGATATACATCGTGATGAGCACGTCAAAAAGTGATTAGTCAAATTTTCAATTCGTGTCGTAAAAATAACATATTAAAAATATCATTACTTGAAAAAAAAAACATATGAAAAACATATGAAAAAGCAAAGAAAAATAACTGCTGAGAGTGAATGGTCGGAAAGTAATGTGGATTAATGTAGAATAGTAGCAAATAAAGTAAGTTAAAAAAATGATTACTCAAACTCGATATTCAGGTGTTGAAGTATATTAAAAAAATGGAATTTAAAAAACTAAGTTGAAACGGCCAAAACATCGATAAACAATTCCCAAAAAATGAAGTGGATTTACGACGGAATCTTCTCGAATCGAGTTCGTTAGAAAATTATTACTCAAATTTGAAATTCATGTGCAGGACAAAAATTGCATTAAAAACATCGCTATTTGAAAAATCATGTGAAAAAAAAGTGAAAAACGATCGAGAATCTAGACCAACAGAAGTAACTAGCGATTTTCGCTACTGCTTTTTTCTGTAACTAGCAATTCGCTACTAGTTAGTCGACGAAATCGCATCCTGATTGAAATTTTACATCAATGAATATAGAAAATATAAACGTAATTACATTAAAACTCTATGAATTTCATTGTTTTTGTTTTTTCCTATATAATTCAGTGGAAAGTAGACAGGAAGAATATAAGTAGCATAAAAAGGTTACAAGTGTCTGCGTAAGTGTAGATGTATGTTTTAGATTTAAAGATAATCATATTAATATCATTTTATAAAGTTATGTTAATAGTTTTTACAAAATGCATCATTAACCTTTTGTTAATGTTATTTTAAATAACTTTCAAAACGTTTTTAACTTATCTAACCTTAAAAAATTAATTTTAAGAGACATTATAAAAATGCTCATGTGTAATCTGAATGTAATTTAATTTCTGCACATCATACAGTTTGTGTGATTTCAGATATTTTCACAATTTTTAGACGTACAGATTAGTGAAACTTTAAAAAAATTTTTCTTTGAAAAGAAAACTAAAGGTTTTGTTATATATATATTTTTTAGATTTTGCAAATATGGAATAGTTTTTACAATCAAAATTTTTAAATGTTTCCTTTTTTCTTAAACTGACGCACATTTACATCAGAAAACATAAATATCTTTTCACCCCATCTAATTTTAAACATGATTAACTAGCAAATATTATTTAGTTTAGCAATTTGCCGTGAGTTGTTTCTGTTAAAATTCATATATAGTTTAAAAACAACAAGCAATATATTCATAAATGTATTATTACATCGGAAAACATAAATATCTTTTCACCCCATCTAATTCTAAACATGATTAACTAGCAAATATAATTTAGTTTAGCAATTTGCCATGAATTGTTTCTGTTAAAATTCATATATAGTTTAAAAACAACAAACAATATATTCATAAATATAATCCTTCTTTAAATGGTTTTATGTTCACTCTTTTTAAATTAAGCAACTGAAAACTAAATATAATCTGAAATTATTGTTATTGGGTATTATTGCCACAGATACCTTATCAACGAACCCTTTTCCTCTAATGTGAAATTTAAATTTCATTTTCGAAGCCATCTCCAGAATTCCCATTGTTAGATTTAAAGGTCATTTAGCGTATTAAATAAGTTATGCTCGAAGTGTTGCCGGTAGAAAAAAAAAGAAGCACTTCTACGGAGTCAAAAATTTTAATTTTATTGAGAAAGATTAAATATGTAAAAATGTTTTATACTTTCGTTGTATTATACATTAAAACAATATGCAACTAAATATATTTGTTTCATACACTCTTTAAAGATAATGGCAGTTTATAACTAACATTTATGAGACTTGAGATATTTTTTTTCCAATGATAATCCCGATATCCCCTCTTTGAAGTAGAATTTTAATTAAACATATTTTTAATACTTTTTTTTATTATTTTGTATTAGTTTAGGTCTCAAAATAAGTAATAAAATATTATGTTTAGCATTTTAATAATTTATGGTTATGAAATACAGCATGAAACACCGGTGTCTTTTTCTGCGTTCAATGTACAATCTTCAGACCACGGCTCACGTTCAAACAATAATTTTTCAAATTTACACTTATTTGCAGTTATTTAGATTTAAGAGAAAGAGTTATTCATCATTGAAATTTCTCAATCAATTATTGAAAATCAATTATTGAAAAATTCTTGAACATGAAGGAATTTTTTTTCCAACCTACTTTTTTTTGGATTTTATATTTTAGTACAAATATAATTCTGATAATTTATCAGATTGTTTTTGGTAACCATTAGATTGTTTTTTATAATTAAAAATATCAAAATATATTTTTGCTTGCAATTAGAGCTTAAGAAAAAAATATATAAAAGGACAGCGGCATATCATCTGCGTCAAAGGGTTAAAGACATAATTATATTTGAAATTTCTTAGAACTAAATAACGCATAAAATAATTGAATAAATACGGATGAAAGTAGATTTTATATTTTGTTAGATTTCTTGTAGCAATTGTTATTACATTGTTTTACTGTTTCTGTATTTTAACACTGGTGAAGATACTTTATTAAGTACCAATGAAGATCCATGCCTTTTAACTAGTGTTTTTACTATTAATTACGTTGTTTTATTCGATAATTATTCCATTACAAACTAGCATAGTAGTGCCATAAATTGAGAGAATCATGAGATAAAGTTCAGGCACTGTTGTGAGAATTCGTAGTTTTCTTCTCTACATAACGCAAATGTGGATTGGTTTGAAATGTGGAACTCAAGATCGTGACATTGCCGTGATACTTTTTTCTAAATATTTTGTTTTATAACCATCGTTGAACAGCCGATTCAATTTTTGAGTTTACGACTACCAATGTTCAACTCCGTTGCCAACTTATATTTTTTAACTCGATCTAGAAGACAAGGGAACTCCAGGATCATGTATTGGGATAAGTTTTGCCTTCGTGGAGGACTTGATGGAAATAACCCACATTTGCGTTACACGGAATTAATAACCATGAAAACCTCCCACGGCTAGTCTGACGGCAATGGGACTCTAACCCATGTTCCCATGAGCCATTGAGGATATTTTACTATGTACCACTGAGGATATTTTACGTCAGCACTGTGGTCGGGTGCGGAATTCATATCGACCAGCCATTGCTAGATTCGAATGCTGTTTATATCATTGGGAGGCGAACTCTCTATCCACTGAGCCACCACGACTATCTCGTAATATTTCATGTTATTTGGAATGAGTTCCAGAATTACAGTGTTACTGTGTTGAAATTGGGGCCTAATTTTGATTCATTATGCTTTTGATACGGTTAAGCAGTTGAACTCCGTTGATATTAAATGAATACTTACGTTTGTTATTTTTTTAAAATATTCCTTACAATAAACTGACTTTAAAGTATAGAATATTTTTTATCATGACTACGTGCTTACGTAACAATATATTTTTATTTTTATGCAATACATTGGGAGTATTTGCAGTAGTGTTATAAGTGGTACTTATTAACCAATTAAAATCTTCTTTTGTTCGTAATTAATTCAATAAATAATAAACTGTAAAAAGATAAAAGAACTCGAAATTTGAAAACATTTGATTCTAAACACTCATACAACCCTTGTCATCAGACCCATTTTTAGTATTCTAACGGACATTATAGTTTTTTCAATTAATTTTTGTTTTTATTTTTATTATTCAAAACATTTATTTCCATTTTAAATTTCCTTGTATAAACACTCCTTGACTTCTTTGTTTTGTAATTTAAAAATTAAAATATTTTAGTTCATCTTTGAAAATTGATATAAATTTATTCGAAAATTGATCCAAAGATAAGGAATGATGACGAGTCTTCATTCAAATCATTCAAAAGGATTAAATAGTTTAAGTGAATTTTTTTAAATGTTATTCGGAAATTACAAAATTTGCGTGAAATGTTTTGCGACAGAATGAGTAGTTTTGTCATAAAAAGAAGAGAAATCTGGACAGAAAATAATTGATCCGACCTCTTTGCATTCGATTTTGAAGTTTTCTTTCGTGCTTTTATGATAGAAAACTAATAACATAAACAACCTTAGAAAGTGGGGGCTGGGAAGGAATTATCTACCAAACGGAACGTTCTTCTATTTCCAATAAAGGCCGCCTTATACCAGCACATCCTGGTTAGGCTGCATTCTGTCTGCCAAAAAAAGTTCCCTTGCGATTTCCAACTATCGACAATCAATACTTTTTTTTCTAATAGGTATAGAGCGTTCCCTCAATGTACTATGGGATCTTGATCAATAAATATCGATAGATATCGATTGCCGATAGTAGCTACGCCATAAGCGTTGTTTACGGCATCCAAGAAGACATCGATTGAAGGTAAAATCGATTAATCGATCAGTTGTTGATTACAGGCAGCTTGTGTTTTGAGGGGGTTTAGTCACATTCCATAGCAAAATATTGCATCGGAAATTCGATGCGATCCGCACGTGTAACGCAAGTACTTCGACTCTGAAGATTCGTTTGGCGTGGATAGTTTATTAAACAGGCATCGAATTTGAAATCGGAGGTATTCGAAGCCGACGAAAGGTTCTCACCCCTCTTTTCCCAACCAATAGATTGGATTTCCACACATTTGACGAACCTCGCCGAGTGATTTCTCACACTAATGAACTTCGATCTCCTTAAATCGCAGCGTGATATGGATGAATATTGCCTTTCTTGGCGACTGGATAAATGATTTTGCTGCCTCATTTATTTGGCGGGTTTTCCCTTCGACGGGGATGACATTGGTTATTGAATGAAAGGCATCGTGAGTCAAAACTCAGCGATTCATAATCATCGGGGCTCATACATTAATGCTAATTTGGTTTCCAGCTATTTGAAAGGAGGGAATTAAGATGAATTTATTCCACTGCTTACGTTAGACTCGAAGCTTCGAACTTTCGAAATTAATAATATTTTAATTGATTTTAAGTACTAAGTATTTGAGCCATATCCATTAGTTTGAAATTTTGTAGTGAATATCAGTCAATATATAAATCACGCCAATTCCTCTACTTTCCGATACTACAAATCAAAGTTTTGCTTCCCAGTAAATTTAATGTTATTGCAATTGTGATTCGAATTGGCTAATTTTCAATGTCATATATAAATTTGATTTCTGTGTTCTACTTTATTAGTAAAATGTTTATGATTTTAAATGATTGTTAATTCAAAATTAATACATGACTTAAAAAATAAAATGAACCTTTTCTAACGGGATGAATGATTTTTCTCTGAATAATTTTATTTGATACGTTTTCCTCTCCTAATTCAGTTTTTATTGCTTAAGAACAGTGCCCAATTTACCACATTTAGTTTTCTTTTAGTTTTAATTATATACAGTTAGACATTAGAAAGCTTTTTTTTTGAAAAGCGGGTAACTTGTTTTCAAGAAATTCGTATGTGCAACAACTTGATTGCGCCGAATAAAATGACGTTAAACCAAAATTTTTTTAAAGATATCGCTTGTTGTTAAATCACTGAAAATATTTTTAATTTGATTTTAAAAATAGAAATTTTCCATTTTATGCTCGGGATTTCAAAATCCCCTTTAAAATTAGCCTTGGCTATGTATAACGGATATCTCCTCAATGGTTTTACATATTTAGTCTAGTATTTTTTTTTATTTCGTCTGGGATACTAAGTTTTAATTTCAATTATTCAAAAATATTGCAAACAGTTCAAAATAATTTTTTATATGAATATTTTTAAAGACAACAATAAGCAATAAAGAATTTAAAAAAAGAAAGAAATAGATTTCAAGATTTATTAAGTTTGCAAGTACATAGAATCCGTTATGATGATAAAAAACACTAGAAAAGAAAAATATTACGGATATAATCGTGTGAGCAGATGCAGAAATTACATCTTTTAGTTATTGAATTTCCTAATTTTTAATTGCTTTCTAAATTATATATATATATATATATATATATATATATATATATATATATATATATATATATATATATATATATATATATATATATATATATACATATATATATATATATATATATATATATATATATATATATATATATATATATATATATATATATATATATATATATATATATATATATATATATATATATATATAATGGAAGCAACATTTCTTACGAAATATTTAACAAATTTGAAAAACATCAATTTTATAAAAGTATATAGATAGAAATATATTGTTGAGCTGTCAGTTCACTTTAGTTCTTTACTTTTTAGATATTTTTCTTGCATAAATAAACCATGTCGGGCATTAGGCATTTAGGCCAAAAGTAAACTCTTCTAACGATGTTTATTTTTGGAATAGTTGCCTTTCTGATGCCCGTTAATTGTCATAGAGTAATAGAGTTTCCAACACAGTTGCTTTTTTTGGTGTTTGCTATTTGTTAAAAAATAAGAATGGTTAGTAATAAAATCAAATTTTATGCTTGCTAGTTATCAGGAAATAACAATGGTATATTTGAGAGCATTTGCTTTACTAGTGTTAGTTATTTGTCATAAAACGACGATAGCTTGTTTCGAGATAGCTAATTTTTTACGTGATTCGTCCGAAAATAACAAAGGCAGTTTTTAGAACAATTGACTCTCTAATGCTTAATATTTGTCAAAAAAAATGATTATGATTAGCTTAAGAATAGTTGCTTTTATTGTGCTTGTTTATTGTAATGAAATGACAATTGTTATATTTGCTGCAGAATTTATTTGGTTTAAAAATTTATTGTATTAATAAAACTTCACGTCATTATTTTTTTTTAACGTATGCGTTTCAATAAAAGTGTTTTTGATACTGATAGAACTTGCAAAACGCTTGAATGAACATTTTTTAATTATAGATAGTCTTAGATCAGGTGATAGACAAATTATATCCTACTTCTCTTATATCATTGAGAACTGATAAGAGATTGAGATATGACATTATGCATCATTTTGAATTTCGAATGAATTATGAATAAAAAAAAAAAATAATGTAGAGAGTAAGAAAACGGATAAATTTTTTTTAAGCAGATTGTATTTATTGTTTTAAATCTTTGAATTGTAAGATCTTTTGAAAGTGGCGTGTTGTTTTCGGGAACAGTTCCGAAACTATCCCTGTTACGTTAAAGTACAGCTATAAGGAGGAGACATATCACAAGATGTTTTACCTGTCGTTGTTGACGAGTTACAAAATACCCCTCATTTGGCAGATATCTCTTTCTGTCCAAAAGAACAAAAACACTCTTGCTATCGATTCAAGAAAATAATAGCGCCAAAGACATCTCCAAGAAACGTTTTAGATTGAGGCAGATCTTGGCCATAATGGAAGACCACCCTAAGGCCCCGTCCTATACATCATGCCCTGGTATCCCACACACCAACAGACTCAAATCACTCGGGCCTCCCAATATTTATTGGCATATTCTTGTTATCGCCCTCCCGGACTGTTATAAATCGTCTGCCGTTCGTCTCTCAAGTATTTTCTCGCCAAAAGATATTGTTGTTCGTGCTCCATCCTTTGAGTAAGAAAGTAATAGGTGGTGGGTGCAAAAGAGCGTGAAAAGAGAGAGATGGTATTCAATTTAAAATTTTAACTCCGGAGATGGTAGCCAATTCAATGCCTTGGCGTCATTTTTTTCTCACTCCATCTGAGACGTGCTTAGATATTTCTCGTGTCTAAGATGAAGTTGATATTTTTTATCCCTATAGATCGCATTTTTTTTCTTCCGAATAGCTTGTTTTTGATGCAATTCATTCGTAGAAATAAAGAACAGTGTGAATTTTTCTGTTTATAAAATAGTTGCCAAATAAACTAAAGCATGCGTCGTTATAAAGAGAGAGTACTTAAGTTTTTTATTCAATCGAAATAACAAGTTATAATATTTTTTAAGATTGTTTCAATCTAATGTTAACTATAGAGTGTTATAAAACATATGTTCCCAAGCAAAATTTCAATTCTGTAAGTTTTTAAAAAAAATTAATTTACTTTATGATTGATCCAGTATAGCCTCATTTGGCACTAGTGCCATTAAACTGCATCCAATTCCTAGGACAGAAACTATAATTTTATTTGACAATAGATAAGATAGGGTTTTGGTTTTATCTTCCTTGTGTCCATTGCAATATTTTTTGTATGCTATAAATTAGGAGTCATTTTTTTTTGTCGTAAGCTTTAATTTTAATTCCTTTTTTATTCATAAAAAAAATGGCAAATTTTCTCTTGTTCGAGTAAAATTTTAAAATCTGGTATTATTTTGTCTTCCGCTTTCTCGGACTGGTTTAAAACAGTTTGGGGACAGATGCTGACGGTAGTAACATTACATTTACTTACACTCAGCATAACTTGACTTTTTATAGAATAAAAACATTATCACGCAAAATTCCTTCATTTTCTGGGTGAAATATAATTGTTGCTTAATTAGAGGGAATGTTATCGTTTTTGTAACATATTAACCACAACGGTGATCTCTAAAATGGATAACCCTTAATCTGTCAGCCCCGAATTTAGTTCAGGGCACTGAATGATTGTTTTCCTGCAAATAAAAAAAAAAAAAAAAAAAAAAAAGCTTTCCCAATACATCACCCAACAATGTTCAAGCACCTAGCCCCATTTTTCAGAGCTATATCATTTTAACGACCATATGGTAGGTCGTTACGTTGGTCTTTTTGACCAACGTGGACAGCGCCTGAACTGGTACCCTTTCCTTCTAACTTTCACACAGCACCCAGTGAGAAGATTTTCAGCCACGGCTGATTTAAAGTGCACCCTACACCGGGCATTTAGTCGGCTGAAAGAATCAAACTCACTGCCCTAAGCTCTCCTCCAGCGGTATAAGTGGTGCCTTACCTGACAGCGCCATGGTTTTCCCACTTGTTGTTTAATGGGGGATACTGACTGAGCTTGTGAGGAAAAATTTTGTTTTAACTCATTCAAACAAAATAACTGTTTAAAGGTTAAACCTTCTTCTTTTTTATTCAATGTTTATGTTATTAGTTTTGAAAGTGATATTAACAATAAAAGGTTTTTAAAAATCTTGTATGAGTTGTCATTCGTGTAACATACTAGATGATATTTACAATCAATGCTAACAGCCCTTCTACTAAAATTTAAATTCTGACTTCCGCTTGTGTTACCATTTTCATTATTTTAAACTCGATTTGAATTATAGTGAAAATTCTGTGGTGCTAGCAATAAAATGCGTCGAGCAAATATGAACGTAGGGCAGCTTAAACTTATGTGGCACACGCAGGTCAAATTTATTTAACTTTTGAACTATTTTATTCCATAAGTAAATGCGCATATTTTGTGTTTAAAAATTATTGACATTATATAAAAAATATTTTCAATAATTTAAAAAAAAATATATAGAAAAAGTTTTTGAGATAAAACTTTTGCTTCAATGGAAAACTGAAAATTTTCGATTCGTTATTCTAATGCGAAGAAATTCAATTTAGAAATGAAAAACGGGGAAGGGGTGAAAGAATTGGAGGAAGAGAGAAAGAAAAAAACTCTTCGAATACACATTGACGACGGGGGAAAAAAACCAGAGAATAGTCATACACCATGAATACAATAGGAAAAAAAAAAAATTTCGAATTTGTAGAAAACATCTTAGGGGTAGTTGGAAATGAAAGATAAGAGAGAAAGTGTGGTCTAAAAGAAAACCATGCGCGCGCATCAACAATTAATGACCTACCCCTCCCCACACCACCCTATTTTCGACCTGACCCTTTATGGCCGCCCTGCATTCGTCAAAAAGAAAAAAAAAAAAAAAAAAAGAAAAAGGAAAAAAAAAAAAAAAAAAAGGAAAAATGGAAAGAACAAGAGGGTTGGTCTCCTCCCCCACCCCCATTCATCTACCAACCCCTTTTCGATCGATACAAATCCGGTTATCGAAAATCAAACGCAAAAACCAAAACCAACGTCGCAGTTTTATTGCGTGTTGGGGGTGAAAGAGGTGGAGCGGGGTAAAAGAAAAGAGAGAGGAGTGAGAGAAAGAGAAAAGATTTTTGCGGGGGTGGTGGTCGGGTCGACGAGAAAAGATGAAGGTCCCGGTCAGTCACCATAGCAACTGATCCATTCTCCCAATTAACTGTCGATAAATCAATCGGAGCTTGCGAGGCCAGGGACACTTAGAGAAGGATTAATTGAAGCTGCTCTCTTTTTCTCTTCTTTCCACTCCCGATCTCCCGAAGAGAGAGTGGAGGGGGAGGAAGAAAAAAGGGGATGGCGTGGGAAAACCGCAGGCCACGCCGGTGGCAGAAACCCCTTTTGCCTTTTTTCTTCCCGCGGTGGCTTTTTCCCATTCGCCTTCTGTAGGACTGTTTTCCGGTATTATTCCCGAACTTGTTCTTGTTTTGGTTCTTAAAGGAATGAAATAACGTTTTCTCCCTGATCATGAAGCCCCCCGATCTCTTGTAATTCTCTAGAGTTAACTATTATCGGGTTTGTGTGATTTTTGAGTGATATGCCTCCTTTTCTTTGTTTTATTTTTAAAGTCGTTTCCTTTATTTAACAAATATTTCCACTTTTCTGAGATGCGTTGTTTCTACATCGAAGAAATTCAATCTTTGAAAAGTTTTCTCGTGTAACCCCCCTTTTTATTTTTCTATTTCCAGATCTTTTGAACTGTGGCAAAATTTGGACAAATGATTCTCGAACATCAATAAATCTTGCAATTTATTATTTTCAATTCTTCTATTCTCATATTCTGAATAACAAAAAGTTAATATGAGTTTTAAAGGAATAAATTTTAGTAGATGAAATTATAGTGCGAAAATCAAATTTATGAAGAAGCCAAAAGATAACAGCTTTTCAATTGCCTGGATATACAATTTCTTCTCAGAATGTTTCGTTTGAATTTTTTGTTTGTTCGTTCAAGATTTTTTACAAAAGTTTTTGCTTCCTGAATGATAAATTTTTCGAGTAAACAATGTGTTTTATCATAAACCTAATTTTCAAAAATTATTTTCCGTGGAAAATAAATTTCCATTTTTGGTGTTTTAGTAGAACTAACTTAATTTATTTCACGTTTTAGTCACTTTTGTGTGAGTTTCTTTGCTTTTCTATTGGAAATTTTGAATAAGTTTTACATAATAATGCGTTTTTACAGTACATTTGACAGTTTTTAAGCACATTACTTTCCTATTTGCTTCAAGTTTTTTTACAGGTATTGAGTAATTTAAAGGCCTACAATTCTCTATAAACTGTATTACTTATTTGAGTTTAGTTGTGATTATTTAGAGATTAGCTGTGATTATTTAAAGTGAAAGATTTCTTACGCAAAAGACTACTAACTAGTACAGCAATTATGCAAATAATCTTCTTTATGAACATTTAATTGAAATTAAAACGTAATTATCGTTACAGGAAAACAGTTAATAACTAACACTGCACTAAGTTAAAGCTCTAATCATTTTTCTAAGTTCTATTATAAAACTGTTTAGCATCATTCTATTATTAAAATGTTATTTACAAAATTTTAAAAATATAATGAATATTGTATGTCAGTGTTGCAGTTTCGGGGAAAAAATAATTCACTATTATTTATCTAAGCTAAACTACATGTTAAGTAGGAAATGTCATGTATCATCACCTCGATCCCTTATCACTTAATATCAGTAGGTATTTTGATGAACTTTTTAGAAAATTTACTGATGAAATTAGATTTCTAACATAATTAGATTATTACATTGGGAACAAAAGTATTGCCGAAACTACCAGAATATGGTAAAATTTACAGTGTTCTGAATAGCTCGGTCGTTTTTACCGATGAGCTTTGATAATGATTTTGGTAAAATGAGCAATAAAAGATGGTTTTATGATATGTGATAAAATTTGGAAAATGTGTTAAAATGCGTCAATTTTTAAGATACCTTAGAGCATGGTATAATATATGGTAAATGTGGTAAAATTTGGCAAATTTATCATGACACCTTACTCAGAGAGTCGCACAAATAGCATTTATTTGGTTAAATTTACTTTAAAGTTATGTATTTTTTACTAAATGTGTTGTGGTAATAAAAACTATGATTAAAAATAACAGAATTTCCAGTAAACCGTTAAAATATAAACGGAAAAATTATCAAATGAATGGTTTAAATATAGTATGTTTTGGTTTTATTAACCAGTATTATGTTTTCTCCTATCAGAAATTTTATTATCATACAATAAGGTAATTTTACCAGAATTTATTTCCTCCGTATGTTATTTTCTTTTAATATTTTTTTATAATAATTAAAAAAGTGTAAGAAGTATTTCCAAAAAAAGTCATTCGATAAGTTCTGCTAAGAATATTTTTAATAATGCTTTTTTATTTAAAAAAAAAACTTATGTTGTTTTATTCCGGCCAATTATTTAAAGATAGTTATAATTAGTCACAAGTAAAAAATCACTGTCTTTTTAATCACTTTTTCCTTTCTTTCTTTGAAAAATGACTGGTCATTTTTTTTCTTCATATTACATATCATGCGCCACATGTTCTTAAAAACTCTAATCTGAAAACTGATACGCAAGAAATGTGACATATTTCATTCGGTGTTTATTTTTATCCAAATGTTGCATTTTATACTCTCTGATATTCATAAATGCAAAAATACTTGTCATCTGTGAATGTGATATGAATGTAATATCAAAACAATTTTAATCTTTCTTTAAGTTTAATTTTTATCTAATTAAGATTTTTCCAACCATATCACACCTTAAAAGCGAAATAAGCATCGAAGAAAGCTTAAAGACAGTTCGTCGGGACGAGCACTGACAAAGACAAAAAGACAAATTATTTCAAAAAAGACTTTAGAATTACTTTTTTTTTTAAACGAACAACACTTTCATTATTACAATAAAGTTAGCTCTGTTGACAACACTACAGATATGGTTTACATTTACGTTGACAGCTAAAACAATGTAGAACATCATTTTTGTGGTTGCCAAATGTCATTTGTTAAATTGTGTTCTACGTGTCAGGTGATTTTAAACACACAAGATGAGATCAACTTATATTAGACTGAACTGAAGTGAAAAAAAAATATTTAAACAAGAGAAAGAAACCTTCAAGAAAAAAAAGTCGACAAGTCAGGCTCTCTGCTGCCACTCAGTAAGTTTTTAACACCCAAATTACCTGAAAAAGAGCTTCTGTGAGCGTAAAAAATGGTCCACAAAAAATTGAAGAGTTAAAAAAAAAAAACAAATTAAAGGTATCCACATTAAAAAGATTAGTTTATTTTTCACATTAAAGCTCCTTCCGTAGGAGAAAGTGATACAAAAAGGAAGAGTTTTGCCTTGTCAGAGAAATTAGCACTAGTGCGTACGCCTTACTGCGCAATGTCAATGCTAGAAGGGGAGCTGATTAGCGCATAGCGAAAGCAAGAGCAATTTTTAATTACTTCTTAATGAAACAAAGAATTTAGAACACAGGGAGATTTTTTTTCCTATTTTCCTTTCGTTTTTTCTTTAAGTGTGAGTGCTTTTAAGACCTGAAGATCTGACGTTTTGGAGTTTCTATTTCAAGGAAGAAAAAAAAACTGTGGTGTTATAAATGAAAATAAAGAAGAAATGGGAAAATGAAATTTGAGAAATATATGTATCCTCTTTTCTATATTATATTTTTCATTTTTTTTAACTACAAAATAAGAATTCCAGGATTTTTTTCCCTAAAGTAAATGATGAATAAAATTTTTATTTTTTATATTCATTTCTTTCCTAATTACGTTTCTTAAAGAAATGGCTCTAAAGTATTATGCAGTAGTTCTCGTAAATGTATCCTGTGCGGAAACGGTGATCTTTAACTGCTGGAAGGTGTTAATGGGGAATTTCAGTAATTTTATAAGTTATGGCTTTTGCTTTCTATAGTTTAGTTTTAATGAGAAGAATTTTTTGTTAAAGATTTTTTAAGCTAGTATTTTTCATATGATTTTAATGACTAATGAAATTATATTACAGTATTTTTCCGAAACAGTCTAACTTCATTCCGACTTTTCATATGAGTTAATCTCTATCTATAGAATATCAAAAAGTTAAGCCTGTTTGTTGTGCTGGAAAGCAACTTACTTTAATGATTTTGCTCTTCCTTTTTTTGCTCTATATTAGAGCTATTTGGGCCAATTTTCCTATTCAGTAGTGTTCCTCTATAAAATACCGATTTTTCACTGTACTTAAAAGCAACTTGGTGTAATGATTTCTCTCTCTTCATTTGATCTATAACTTAAAGAACTATTTGGATCGATATTTCAGATTGAGCATTGTATATTTGTAGAATATTTGAAAGTGAAACCTGTTTGTTGTGCTGGTCTAATTTGTTTTCAGTCAGCAAATAATGGACTAGTGAAACTTTTAAACATGTGTAATAAAAGGTATGAGGGGCCGTAGTTAGTTTACTAAGATATTTGGTATTTGGGTTAAATCCTGTCCTGTTAGCCCCATTACCCCCCATTAATATTTTTTTAGAAATTATACGTAGACATTTCATTGAGAGGTTTCAAAACAATTTTGTGGAATACAGAGTAAGTATTTTGGTGAAACTGTCTCGTAGATAGAAGCTCATGTTAGCAAATGATAGGTTTTGTTGATAGGTTAGCAAATTACTGATAATTAAAATTAATTTTTTGTAAATTAACACCGTTTAAATTAAAATTTTAATGACTGGCTTGTTTGCAATTAGCTATTGTTCTTATTTTAGTTACTAAATAGTGTATATCATAATAGCTCTTTTGAATCACTATACAATGCTAGTTTAGCCTGTATGTGGCTTTGTCGGAACCAACTCAATTTTGTCAGGTTTCGAAACAATTTTGTGGAATACGGAGCAAGCATTTTGGTGAAACTGTCTCGTAGGTAGAAGCTCATGTTAGCAAATGATAGGTGTTGTTGGTGGGTTAGCAAATGACTGATAATTAAATTTAATTTTTTGTAAATTAACAACGTTTAAATTAAAATCTTAATGACTGGCTTGTTCACAATTAGTTATTGTTCTTATTTTAGCTACTAAATAGTGTATATCATAATAGCTCTTTTGAATCACTATACAATGCTAGTTTAACCTGTATGTGGCTTTGTCGGAACCAACTCAATTTTGTCAGGTTTCGAAACAATTTTGTGGAATACGGAGCAAGCATTTTGGTGAAACTGTCTCGTAGGTAGAAGCTCATGTTAGCAAATGATAGGTGTTGTTGGTGGGTTAGCAAATGACTGATAATTAAATTTAATTTTTTGTAAATTAACAACGTTTAAATTAAAATCTTAATGACTGGCTTGTTCACAATTAGTTATTGTTCTTATTTTAGCTACTAAATAGTGTATATCATAATAGCTCTTTTGAATCACTATACAATGCTAGTTTAGCCTGTATGTGGCTTTGTCGGAACCAACTCAATTTTGTCAGGTTTCGAAACAATTTTGTGGAATACGGAGCAAGCATTTTGGTGAAACTGTCTCGTAGGTAGAAGCTCATGTTAGCAAATGATAGGTGTTGTTGGTGGGTTAGCAAATGACTGATAATTAAATTTAATTTTTTGTAAATTAACAACGTTTAAATTAAAATCTTAATGACTGGCTTGTTCACAATTAGTTATTGTTCTTATTTTAGCTACTAAATAGTGTATATCATAATAGCTCTTTTGAATCACTATACAATGCTAGTTTAACCTGTATGTGGCTTTGTCGGAACCAACTCAATTTTGTCAGGTTTCGAAACAATTTTGTGGAATACGGAGCAAGCATTTTGGTGAAACTGTCTCGTAGGTAGAAGCTCATGTTAGCAAATGATAGGTGTTGTTGGTGGGTTAGCAAATGACTGATAATTAAATTTAATTTTTTGTAAATTAACAACGTTTAAATTAAAATCTTAATGACTGGCTTGTTCACAATTAGTTATTGTTCTTATTTTAGCTACTAAATAGTGTATATCATAATAGCTCTTTTGAATCACTATACAATGCTAGTTTAACCTGTATGTGGCTTTGTCGGAACCAACTCAATTTTGTCAGGTTTCGAAACAATTTTGTGGAATACGGAGCAAGCATTTTGGTGAAACTGTCTCGTAGGTAGAAGCTCATGTTAGCAAATGATAGGTGTTGTTGGTGGGTTAGCAAATGACTGATAATTAAATTTAATTTTTTGTAAATTAACAACGTTTAAATTAAAATCTTAATGACTGGCTTGTTCACAATTAGTTATTGTTCTTATTTTAGCTACTAAATAGTGTATATCATAATAGCTCTTTTGAATCACTATACAATGCTAGTTTAACCTGTATGTGGCTTTGTCGGAACCAACTCAATTTTGTCAGGTTTCGAAACAATTTTGTGGAATACGGAGCAAGCATTTTGGTGAAACTGTCTCGTAGGTAGAAGCTCATGTTAGCAAATGATAGGTGTTGTTGGTGGGTTAGCAAATGACTGATAATTAAATTTAATTTTTTGTAAATTAACAACGTTTAAATTAAAATCTTAATGACTGGCTTGTTCACAATTAGTTATTGTTCTTATTTTAGCTACTAAATAGTGTATATCATAATAGCTCTTTTGAATCACTATACAATGCTAGTTTAACCTGTATGTGGCTTTGTCGGAACCAACTCAATTTTGTCAGGTTTCGAAACAATTTTGTGGAATACGGAGCAAGCATTTTGGTGAAACTGTCTCGTAGGTAGAAGCTCATGTTAGCAAATGATAGGTGTTGTTGGTGGGTTAGCAAATGACTGATAATTAAATTTAATTTTTTGTAAATTAACAACGTTTAAATTAAAATCTTAATGACTGGCTTGTTCACAATTAGTTATTGTTCTTATTTTAGCTACTAAATAGTGTATATCATAATAGCTCTTTTGAATCACTATACAATGCTAGTTTAACCTGTATGTGGCTTTGTCGGAACCAACTCAATTTTGTCAGGTTTCGAAACAATTTTGTGGAATACGGAGCAAGCATTTTGGTGAAACTGTCTCGTAGGTAGAAGCTCATGTTAGCAAATGATAGGTGTTGTTGGTGGGTTAGCAAATGACTGATAATTAAATTTAATTTTTTGTAAATTAACAACGTTTAAATTAAAATCTTAATGACTGGCTTGTTCACAATTAGTTATTGTTCTTATTTTAGCTACTAAATAGTGTATATCATAATAGCTCTTTTGAATCACTATACAATGCTAGTTTAACCTGTATGTGGCTTTGTCGGAACCAACTCAATTTTGTCAGGTTTCGAAACAATTTTGTGGAATACGGAGCAAGCATTTTGGTGAAACTGTCTCGTAGGTAGAAGCTCATGTTAGCAAATGATAGGTGTTGTTGGTGGGTTAGCAAATGACTGATAATTAAATTTAATTTTTTGTAAATTAACAACGTTTAAATTAAAATCTTAATGACTGGCTTGTTCACAATTAGTTATTGTTCTTATTTTAGCTACTAAATAGTGTATATCATAATAGCTCTTTTGAATCACTATACAATGCTAGTTTAACCTGTATGTGGCTTTGTCGGAACCAACTCAATTTTGTCAGGTTTCGAAACAATTTTGTGGAATACGGAGCAAGCATTTTGGTGAAACTGTCTCGTAGGTAGAAGCTCATGTTAGCAAATGATAGGTGTTGTTGGTGGGTTAGCAAATGACTGATAATTAAATTTAATTTTTTGTAAATTAACAACGTTTAAATTAAAATCTTAATGACTGGCTTGTTCACAATTAGTTATTGTTCTTATTTTAGCTACTAAATAGTGTATATCATAATAGCTCTTTTGAATCACTATACAATGCTAGTTTAACCTGTATGTGGCTTTGTCGGAACCAACTCAATTTTGTCAGGTTTCGAAACAATTTTGTGGAATACGGAGCAAGCATTTTGGTGAAACTGTCTCGTAGGTAGAAGCTCATGTTAGCAAATGATAGGTGTTGTTGGTGGGTTAGCAAATGACTGATAATTAAATTTAATTTTTTGTAAATTAACAACGTTTAAATTAAAATCTTAATGACTGGCTTGTTCACAATTAGTTATTGTTCTTATTTTAGCTACTAAATAGTGTATATCATAATAGCTCTTTTGAATCACTATACAATGCTAGTTTAACCTGTATGTGGCTTTGTCGGAACCAACTCAATTTTGTCAGGTTTCGAAACAATTTTGTGGAATACGGAGCAAGCATTTTGGTGAAACTGTCTCGTAGGTAGAAGCTCATGTTAGCAAATGATAGGTGTTGTTGGTGGGTTAGCAAATGACTGATAATTAAATTTAATTTTTTGTAAATTAACAACGTTTAAATTAAAATCTTAATGACTGGCTTGTTCACAATTAGTTATTGTTCTTATTTTAGCTACTAAATAGTGTATATCATAATAGCTCTTTTGAATCACTATACAATGCTAGTTTAACCTGTATGTGGCTTTGTCGGAACCAACTCAATTTTGTCAGGTTTCGAAACAATTTTGTGGAATACGGAGCAAGCATTTTGGTGAAACTGTCTCGTAGGTAGAAGCTCATGTTAGCAAATGATAGGTGTTGTTGGTGGGTTAGCAAATGACTGATAATTAAATTTAATTTTTTGTAAATTAACAACGTTTAAATTAAAATCTTAATGACTGGCTTGTTCACAATTAGTTATTGTTCTTATTTTAGCTACTAAATAGTGTATATCATAATAGCTCTTTTGAATCACTATACAATGCTAGTTTAACCTGTATGTGGCTTTGTCGGAACCAACTCAATTTTGTCAGGTTTCGAAACAATTTTGTGGAATACGGAGCAAGCATTTTGGTGAAACTGTCTCGTAGGTAGAAGCTCATGTTAGCAAATGATAGGTGTTGTTGGTGGGTTAGCAAATGACTGATAATTAAATTTAATTTTTTGTAAATTAACAACGTTTAAATTAAAATCTTAATGACTGGCTTGTTCACAATTAGTTATTGTTCTTATTTTAGCTACTAAATAGTGTATATCATAATAGCTCTTTTGAATCACTATACAATGCTAGTTTAACCTGTATGTGGCTTTGTCGGAACCAACTCAATTTTGTCAGGTTTCGAAACAATTTTGTGGAATACGGAGCAAGCATTTTGGTGAAACTGTCTCGTAGGTAGAAGCTCATGTTAGCAAATGATAGGTGTTGTTGGTGGGTTAGCAAATGACTGATAATTAAATTTAATTTTTTGTAAATTAACAACGTTTAAATTAAAATCTTAATGACTGGCTTGTTCACAATTAGTTATTGTTCTTATTTTAGCTACTAAATAGTGTATATCATAATAGCTCTTTTGAATCACTATACAATGCTAGTTTAACCTGTATGTGGCTTTGTCGGAACCAACTCAATTTTGTCAGGTTTCGAAACAATTTTGTGGAATACGGAGCAAGCATTTTGGTGAAACTGTCTCGTAGGTAGAAGCTCATGTTAGCAAATGATAGGTGTTGTTGGTGGGTTAGCAAATGACTGATAATTAAATTTAATTTTTTGTAAATTAACAACGTTTAAATTAAAATCTTAATGACTGGCTTGTTCACAATTAGTTATTGTTCTTATTTTAGCTACTAAATAGTGTATATCATAATAGCTCTTTTGAATCACTATACAATGCTAGTTTAACCTGTATGTGGCTTTGTCGGAACCAACTCAATTTTGTCAGGTTTCGAAACAATTTTGTGGAATACGGAGCAAGCATTTTGGTGAAACTGTCTCGTAGGTAGAAGCTCATGTTAGCAAATGATAGGTGTTGTTGGTGGGTTAGCAAATGACTGATAATTAAATTTAATTTTTTGTAAATTAACAACGTTTAAATTAAAATCTTAATGACTGGCTTGTTCACAATTAGTTATTGTTCTTATTTTAGCTACTAAATAGTGTATATCATAATAGCTCTTTTGAATCACTATACAATGCTAGTTTAACCTGTATGTGGCTTTGTCGGAACCAACTCAATTTTGTCAGGTTTCGAAACAATTTTGTGGAATACGGAGCAAGCATTTTGGTGAAACTGTCTCGTAGGTAGAAGCTCATGTTAGCAAATGATAGGTGTTGTTGGTGGGTTAGCAAATGACTGATAATTAAATTTAATTTTTTGTAAATTAACAACGTTTAAATTAAAATCTTAATGACTGGCTTGTTCACAATTAGTTATTGTTCTTATTTTAGCTACTAAATAGTGTATATCATAATAGCTCTTTTGAATCACTATACAATGCTAGTTTAACCTGTATGTGGCTTTGTCGGAACCAACTCAATTTTGTCAGGTTTCGAAACAATTTTGTGGAATACGGAGCAAGCATTTTGGTGAAACTGTCTCGTAGGTAGAAGCTCATGTTAGCAAATGATAGGTGTTGTTGGTGGGTTAGCAAATGACTGATAATTAAATTTAATTTTTTGTAAATTAACAACGTTTAAATTAAAATCTTAATGACTGGCTTGTTCACAATTAGTTATTGTTCTTATTTTAGCTACTAAATAGTGTATATCATAATAGCTCTTTTGAATCACTATACAATGCTAGTTTAACCTGTATGTGGCTTTGTCGGAACCAACTCAATTTTGTCAGGTTTCGAAACAATTTTGTGGAATACGGAGCAAGCATTTTGGTGAAACTGTCTCGTAGGTAGAAGCTCATGTTAGCAAATGATAGGTGTTGTTGGTGGGTTAGCAAATGACTGATAATTAAATTTAATTTTTTGTAAATTAACAACGTTTAAATTAAAATCTTAATGACTGGCTTGTTCACAATTAGTTATTGTTCTTATTTTAGCTACTAAATAGTGTATATCATAATAGCTCTTTTGAATCACTATACAATGCTAGTTTAACCTGTATGTGGCTTTGTCGGAACCAACTCAATTTTGTCAGGTTTCGAAACAATTTTGTGGAATACGGAGCAAGCATTTTGGTGAAACTGTCTCGTAGGTAGAAGCTCATGTTAGCAAATGATAGGTGTTGTTGGTGGGTTAGCAAATGACTGATAATTAAATTTAATTTTTTGTAAATTAACAACGTTTAAATTAAAATCTTAATGACTGGCTTGTTCACAATTAGTTATTGTTCTTATTTTAGCTACTAAATAGTGTATATCATAATAGCTCTTTTGAATCACTATACAATGCTAGTTTAACCTGTATGTGGCTTTGTCGGAACCAACTCAATTTTGTCAGGTTTCGAAACAATTTTGTGGAATACGGAGCAAGCATTTTGGTGAAACTGTCTCGTAGGTAGAAGCTCATGTTAGCAAATGATAGGTGTTGTTGGTGGGTTAGCAAATGACTGATAATTAAATTTAATTTTTTGTAAATTAACAACGTTTAAATTAAAATCTTAATGACTGGCTTGTTCACAATTAGTTATTGTTCTTATTTTAGCTACTAAATAGTGTATATCATAATAGCTCTTTTGAATCACTATACAATGCTAGTTTAACCTGTATGTGGCTTTGTCGGAACCAACTCAATTTTGTCAGGTTTCGAAACAATTTTGTGGAATACGGAGCAAGCATTTTGGTGAAACTGTCTCGTAGGTAGAAGCTCATGTTAGCAAATGATAGGTGTTGTTGGTGGGTTAGCAAATGACTGATAATTAAATTTAATTTTTTGTAAATTAACAACGTTTAAATTAAAATCTTAATGACTGGCTTGTTCACAATTAGTTATTGTTCTTATTTTAGCTACTAAATAGTGTATATCATAATAGCTCTTTTGAATCACTATACAATGCTAGTTTAACCTGTATGTGGCTTTGTCGGAACCAACTCAATTTTGTCAGGTTTCGAAACAATTTTGTGGAATACGGAGCAAGCATTTTGGTGAAACTGTCTCGTAGGTAGAAGCTCATGTTAGCAAATGATAGGTGTTGTTGGTGGGTTAGCAAATGACTGATAATTAAATTTAATTTTTTGTAAATTAACAACGTTTAAATTAAAATCTTAATGACTGGCTTGTTCACAATTAGTTATTGTTCTTATTTTAGCTACTAAATAGTGTATATCATAATAGCTCTTTTGAATCACTATACAATGCTAGTTTAACCTGTATGTGGCTTTGTCGGAACCAACTCAATTTTGTCAGGTTTCGAAACAATTTTGTGGAATACGGAGCAAGCATTTTGGTGAAACTGTCTCGTAGGTAGAAGCTCATGTTAGCAAATGATAGGTGTTGTTGGTGGGTTAGCAAATGACTGATAATTAAATTTAATTTTTTGTAAATTAACAACGTTTAAATTAAAATCTTAATGACTGGCTTGTTCACAATTAGTTATTGTTCTTATTTTAGCTACTAAATAGTGTATATCATAATAGCTCTTTTGAATCACTATACAATGCTAGTTTAACCTGTATGTGGCTTTGTCGGAACCAACTCAATTTTGTCAGGTTTCGAAACAATTTTGTGGAATACGGAGCAAGCATTTTGGTGAAACTGTCTCGTAGGTAGAAGCTCATGTTAGCAAATGATAGGTGTTGTTGGTGGGTTAGCAAATGACTGATAATTAAATTTAATTTTTTGTAAATTAACAACGTTTAAATTAAAATCTTAATGACTGGCTTGTTCACAATTAGTTATTGTTCTTATTTTAGCTACTAAATAGTGTATATCATAATAGCTCTTTTGAATCACTATACAATGCTAGTTTAACCTGTATGTGGCTTTGTCGGAACCAACTCAATTTTGTCAGGTTTCGAAACAATTTTGTGGAATACGGAGCAAGCATTTTGGTGAAACTGTCTCGTAGGTAGAAGCTCATGTTAGCAAATGATAGGTGTTGTTGGTGGGTTAGCAAATGACTGATAATTAAATTTAATTTTTTGTAAATTAACAACGTTTAAATTAAAATCTTAATGACTGGCTTGTTCACAATTAGTTATTGTTCTTATTTTAGCTACTAAATAGTGTATATCATAATAGCTCTTTTGAATCACTATACAATGCTAGTTTAACCTGTATGTGGCTTTGTCGGAACCAACTCAATTTTGTCAGGTTTCGAAACAATTTTGTGGAATACGGAGCAAGCATTTTGGTGAAACTGTCTCGTAGGTAGAAGCTCATGTTAGCAAATGATAGGTGTTGTTGGTGGGTTAGCAAATGACTGATAATTAAATTTAATTTTTTGTAAATTAACAACGTTTAAATTAAAATCTTAATGACTGGCTTGTTCACAATTAGTTATTGTTCTTATTTTAGCTACTAAATAGTGTATATCATAATAGCTCTTTTGAATCACTATACAATGCTAGTTTAACCTGTATGTGGCTTTGTCGGAACCAACTCAATTTTGTCAGGTTTCGAAACAATTTTGTGGAATACGGAGCAAGCATTTTGGTGAAACTGTCTCGTAGGTAGAAGCTCATGTTAGCAAATGATAGGTGTTGTTGGTGGGTTAGCAAATGACTGATAATTAAATTTAATTTTTTGTAAATTAACAACGTTTAAATTAAAATCTTAATGACTGGCTTGTTCACAATTAGTTATTGTTCTTATTTTAGCTACTAAATAGTGTATATCATAATAGCTCTTTTGAATCACTATACAATGCTAGTTTAACCTGTATGTGGCTTTGTCGGAACCAACTCAATTTTGTCAGGTTTCGAAACAATTTTGTGGAATACGGAGCAAGCATTTTGGTGAAACTGTCTCGTAGGTAGAAGCTCATGTTAGCAAATGATAGGTGTTGTTGGTGGGTTAGCAAATGACTGATAATTAAATTTAATTTTTTGTAAATTAACAACGTTTAAATTAAAATCTTAATGACTGGCTTGTTCACAATTAGTTATTGTTCTTATTTTAGCTACTAAATAGTGTATATCATAATAGCTCTTTTGAATCACTATACAATGCTAGTTTAACCTGTATGTGGCTTTGTCGGAACCAACTCAATTTTGTCAGGTTTCGAAACAATTTTGTGGAATACGGAGCAAGCATTTTGGTGAAACTGTCTCGTAGGTAGAAGCTCATGTTAGCAAATGATAGGTGTTGTTGGTGGGTTAGCAAATGACTGATAATTAAATTTAATTTTTTGTAAATTAACAACGTTTAAATTAAAATCTTAATGACTGGCTTGTTCACAATTAGTTATTGTTCTTATTTTAGCTACTAAATAGTGTATATCATAATAGCTCTTTTGAATCACTATACAATGCTAGTTTAACCTGTATGTGGCTTTGTCGGAACCAACTCAATTTTGTCAGGTTTCGAAACAATTTTGTGGAATACGGAGCAAGCATTTTGGTGAAACTGTCTCGTAGGTAGAAGCTCATGTTAGCAAATGATAGGTGTTGTTGGTGGGTTAGCAAATGACTGATAATTAAATTTAATTTTTTGTAAATTAACAACGTTTAAATTAAAATCTTAATGACTGGCTTGTTCACAATTAGTTATTGTTCTTATTTTAGCTACTAAATAGTGTATATCATAATAGCTCTTTTGAATCACTATACAATGCTAGTTTAACCTGTATGTGGCTTTGTCGGAACCAACTCAATTTTGTCAGGTTTCGAAACAATTTTGTGGAATACGGAGCAAGCATTTTGGTGAAACTGTCTCGTAGGTAGAAGCTCATGTTAGCAAATGATAGGTGTTGTTGGTGGGTTAGCAAATGACTGATAATTAAATTTAATTTTTTGTAAATTAACAACGTTTAAATTAAAATCTTAATGACTGGCTTGTTCACAATTAGTTATTGTTCTTATTTTAGCTACTAAATAGTGTATATCATAATAGCTCTTTTGAATCACTATACAATGCTAGTTTAACCTGTATGTGGCTTTGTCGGAACCAACTCAATTTTGTCAGGTTTCGAAACAATTTTGTGGAATACGGAGCAAGCATTTTGGTGAAACTGTCTCGTAGGTAGAAGCTCATGTTAGCAAATGATAGGTGTTGTTGGTGGGTTAGCAAATGACTGATAATTAAATTTAATTTTTTGTAAATTAACAACGTTTAAATTAAAATCTTAATGACTGGCTTGTTCACAATTAGTTATTGTTCTTATTTTAGCTACTAAATAGTGTATATCATAATAGCTCTTTTGAATCACTATACAATGCTAGTTTAACCTGTATGTGGCTTTGTCGGAACCAACTCAATTTTGTCAGGTTTCGAAACAATTTTGTGGAATACGGAGCAAGCATTTTGGTGAAACTGTCTCGTAGGTAGAAGCTCATGTTAGCAAATGATAGGTGTTGTTGGTGGGTTAGCAAATGACTGATAATTAAATTTAATTTTTTGTAAATTAACAACGTTTAAATTAAAATCTTAATGACTGGCTTGTTCACAATTAGTTATTGTTCTTATTTTAGCTACTAAATAGTGTATATCATAATAGCTCTTTTGAATCACTATACAATGCTAGTTTAACCTGTATGTGGCTTTGTCGGAACCAACTCAATTTTGTCAGGTTTCGAAACAATTTTGTGGAATACGGAGCAAGCATTTTGGTGAAACTGTCTCGTAGGTAGAAGCTCATGTTAGCAAATGATAGGTGTTGTTGGTGGGTTAGCAAATGACTGATAATTAAATTTAATTTTTTGTAAATTAACAACGTTTAAATTAAAATCTTAATGACTGGCTTGTTCACAATTAGTTATTGTTCTTATTTTAGCTACTAAATAGTGTATATCATAATAGCTCTTTTGAATCACTATACAATGCTAGTTTAACCTGTATGTGGCTTTGTCGGAACCAACTCAATTTTGTCAGGTTTCGAAACAATTTTGTGGAATACGGAGCAAGCATTTTGGTGAAACTGTCTCGTAGGTAGAAGCTCATGTTAGCAAATGATAGGTGTTGTTGGTGGGTTAGCAAATGACTGATAATTAAATTTAATTTTTTGTAAATTAACAACGTTTAAATTAAAATCTTAATGACTGGCTTGTTCACAATTAGTTATTGTTCTTATTTTAGCTACTAAATAGTGTATATCATAATAGCTCTTTTGAATCACTATACAATGCTAGTTTAACCTGTATGTGGCTTTGTCGGAACCAACTCAATTTTGTCAGGTTTCGAAACAATTTTGTGGAATACGGAGCAAGCATTTTGGTGAAACTGTCTCGTAGGTAGAAGCTCATGTTAGCAAATGATAGGTGTTGTTGGTGGGTTAGCAAATGACTGATAATTAAATTTAATTTTTTGTAAATTAACAACGTTTAAATTAAAATCTTAATGACTGGCTTGTTCACAATTAGTTATTGTTCTTATTTTAGCTACTAAATAGTGTATATCATAATAGCTCTTTTGAATCACTATACAATGCTAGTTTAACCTGTATGTGGCTTTGTCGGAACCAACTCAATTTTGTCAGGTTTCGAAACAATTTTGTGGAATACGGAGCAAGCATTTTGGTGAAACTGTCTCGTAGGTAGAAGCTCATGTTAGCAAATGATAGGTGTTGTTGGTGGGTTAGCAAATGACTGATAATTAAATTTAATTTTTTGTAAATTAACAACGTTTAAATTAAAATCTTAATGACTGGCTTGTTCACAATTAGTTATTGTTCTTATTTTAGCTACTAAATAGTGTATATCATAATAGCTCTTTTGAATCACTATACAATGCTAGTTTAACCTGTATGTGGCTTTGTCGGAACCAACTCAATTTTGTCAGGTTTCGAAACAATTTTGTGGAATACGGAGCAAGCATTTTGGTGAAACTGTCTCGTAGGTAGAAGCTCATGTTAGCAAATGATAGGTGTTGTTGGTGGGTTAGCAAATGACTGATAATTAAATTTAATTTTTTGTAAATTAACAACGTTTAAATTAAAATCTTAATGACTGGCTTGTTCACAATTAGTTATTGTTCTTATTTTAGCTACTAAATAGTGTATATCATAATAGCTCTTTTGAATCACTATACAATGCTAGTTTAACCTGTATGTGGCTTTGTCGGAACCAACTCAATTTTGTCAGGTTTCGAAACAATTTTGTGGAATACGGAGCAAGCATTTTGGTGAAACTGTCTCGTAGGTAGAAGCTCATGTTAGCAAATGATAGGTGTTGTTGGTGGGTTAGCAAATGACTGATAATTAAATTTAATTTTTTGTAAATTAACAACGTTTAAATTAAAATCTTAATGACTGGCTTGTTCACAATTAGTTATTGTTCTTATTTTAGCTACTAAATAGTGTATATCATAATAGTTCGTCTAAATCATTATACAGTGCTAGTTTATCCTATATTTTGCTTTGTAGGGACAATTTTTAAAAAACATTTTTTATGAATTCAACATTGAATTTTAAATTATTTTTCTTCATAAGTTTGTACTTGCAATATATAGTTAAGCTATTTACAATATTAGTCAAATTTTATAAAAGTGATAAAGAACCATGCTAACTATTTTGCTTTGCCCTGTTTACTATTCTTTAAAATTTTCGAGACTGAATAAAAAAATTAGAGTAATTAACATGACTTATAATATAACATGGCTTGGAATAATATAATTTCTTCATTACTTAAAAGAGACTAAAATATAAATGGTAAACTAGTGTTGGCTCGATTTATTTTGAATGAAAAACTAAAACTTTTAGTGCTTATCATACTTAATTTTCTTTTCAATACATTGAAAAATTTTACTCAATGTTAAGCAACTTTATTGTAACAAAAGACTTAGATTAAAAAAATTAAAAATATTCTCATTAGTTTCGTTCCTTTCTTTTTCTTTTTGGTAATAGGTAGTAAATTTTCACTGTTGCATTCCTTTTAAAAAATAAATAAACTTTATAACAAAACCAATGATTTGTTGATGAGTTGATGATACATTTATTTTCAAAAAATCTTTTTCTTTAACATACATAGTAGCCGAAATTCTGTAAAAAGTGCTTATAGAAAATAGGAGTGGTATTCTTCCCAATTCCTCTGAAAAAGTTTCTTTTTTCTCAACGCGAAAGTAAACAACAGAAATGTACGAGAAACAATATTTGATTTTCATTCGTTTAAATAAAGTTGTACATAGTCTCATCGTTTAAATAGGTACCTTATGAAATCTAAGAAAAGATGAATATGGTAATGCTTCATATGCTCATGTTATGAATTAAAATACTCTACAATAAATTACTTTATATGATTTTTTATTTTTATTTATTTATTTTTTACTTTAATAATAAAAACTGGCAATATATTTTCCTAAATATATAGCTGCAATTTCATAATACAAAAATATATGTTTCAATTCATAATAATAGTTTACAATTTAAGTAAATAATATTGATATTTTCTAATAGCACTACATTTATCTTGTATCTTTGTTCCATTTTATAGGACCAAACTACTTTAAACAAATCATTGTAGTGCATTAAATTTTTTTTCTCTTTAACGAATACTTTTAAGTTTCTGCTGACTAGTTATTGGGCTACAGAAAAGTTAGAAAATTTGTGATATTAAAAATACACGTACAAATGATTTTTACTGATTTGACTTTTTTTACATAATAAACCTATGAGAAGAGTCCTTTTTCTTTCAAAGAGCCGACTTAAAAAAATAAACTCTTAAAAAAACAAAGTATAAAAAAAGATCATTTCTAAAATTAAATTAATTTTCTAAGAGCCTCGATTTTAGCCACTGTTGTAAGTAAAAGGTCGCGACAAAACCGCAACTTATTAAAAATAAGAACGGATGGTGGGAGTTGGGGTGGGGCTCGTGAAGTAGCGGTTGTCTTTTTAATTAGCTCTTTGTCCCACTCCACATTTGCGCAAATTAAAGAATTAATTAACTTTTAAGTCTCCTTCCTCATTTTCAATGCAAGCCCAAAGGTCTACGGCAGTAAGGAACAGCTTACTCATGAACTTCTTTTTTTGAACTCAGTTACTGGGAATATCTATTAACTGACCTGTCCTCATCTGTTATTTCTTTACTTGTTCCTCCTCATTTATTTTCTACCTGTTCCCAGAAAAGATCATCAAAGAAGAAGTTATCAGTCACACGTATTTATGCGATAAATCATTGATTTAACCACTTCAGACAAGTTTGATTCAAAAGACGTATCGGAGATGGCAGTTAAATTGTTTTTGAGGCGACGTATTAATACGAATTTGTCCGTCAAGTTAAACGTGATCAAAAGTGCCGTGTTTGAAAATGGGTGATAAAGTGTTTCACTTATCTCTCATTATAACCCTTGGTAATTGATAACTGAGCTATTATTTGGTGAATAACAGGTTTTAAAATATTAAGGTAGTTATACGTTGTATTGAATGTATAGTTAAATTAAGTTGTCAAACTCCTCGCTACAGTTCTTGGAAAAAGGCTTAGAAAATAGATTTTGTTTTTTCTGGTGCTTGTTTCTTTGAAACTTCAAGAATTTGCACTTGAAGCAATATTTCTTTTTCACTAAAATACTTTCTGTGAGATGATCGATAAAATAAAAAGTTGCATAAAATAAAATATCACCAACTGAGTTTTGTTTGGCTCGTGTCTTGTGTTTATTACTTTGTTTGTGTTATTTTGTTTCGGAAAATGTTTGATTTAATTTTTTAGGAACTATATATTTCAGTTTTATTACTTAATTTTTGTGTTTATTTTTAACCTTTTTTAATGTTTACTTTTTCGGCTTTTTATCGAATTATTTTCTCCCATTAATTTCCAAAATTAATTTCTCCAATTTCGATACTTTAACTTACATTTCTCAATATATCATTAAAAGTTAGTTGTTGTTTTTCTTATAGGATTTATTTTTCCTATAGAATATATTTTCTATGGGATAAGAAAATCAATTTATATGGTCATTAATTAGCAAAGATAATTCATATATTTTTGTCCGTAATCGGTGTAGAATTCATAAATGTTATAAATATATTTAAAGTCTAAAATATTTATGAAACTCTTATTTAACATTATTGATTAGTTATATAATGTTATTAGCCCTTCGTAGTATTATTTTGTGTTATAATTATGTTTTTTTTAAAAATTTTTATTGCTGTTTAAAATTATTATAAAAGCTTAAAACAAAAAAACAAAAAAAAATAATTTGTTCCTTTATATTTTGAAATAATTGCATGGAGGCAAAATTTTATAGTGAAGTTATTTAATTAGCAGTTTTAAAATAATAATCGTTTAATGAGTCATATTTATTTTTTGATGTTATTTATTTAATTTCATAATAAAGCTTTTGCAAAAATGTATTCAGCCAATGTATACAACTAAATTAATAAATACAAAATAATATTATGAAATTCTAAAGCAATATTAAGAATTAAATTTTGGCCCTGTTGCTCAGTTTCTTAGGCAAGGAATGTAAAACAAGTCTTTAAAACAACCAAAAATTAAATAAGAACTTAAATTTATTTGAAAATGAAGTTGCAATGGTAAACAAGTTTAGTGATTAAGTGTTAAATCCATCCTTGTAGAACCTGAAACTAATTCTGTGGAGTTAAATAAAAAATGTGGGAATCTTTTAATTAAGTTTTAATTTTTTATGATCAAGAAATAGAAATAAATATAAAGCGATTGTGGCCGTTAATAAGCAAAGCGAGCAGAGAATTGGGCCCTTTAGTTGAATATAAAAACTTAGTATCTTTTCTATCATGTTTTTTTTTTTTTTTAAATATTTAAACTAATTTAAAAACTCGTTGCAGACAGTCATGAATAAAACATAAAATTTTTGTATAAATGAAGTTTGAATAAAACATAAAATACTTTTTAGAAATATTTCTTTGGAGCATACTAAAATTTACCTAACAAAAAGCTCAAAATATTCCCTTTCTTAAATTGACTGACATATTTATGACTGAACAAGCATCGAATAAAAGTTAATAGTGTATGTGCATGGCAGGAAAACGACCATTTTATCGTAAAAACTTGTGTATTTTAGTTAAGAGCTGTAAGTATAACCGATCAATCAAAATGGCAACAATGCTAATTCTAAGAAGACGAATTCAACATTGGGGTACTTCTAAAATGGATCGTTGGGCGATTTTTTTAAATAATTTTTTTATTATTTTTTTCATTATTATTTTTATTTTTATATCCGTCATATTCCAGGAAAAAAAAGTTTGGAAAAGAACAGTTTTAAAAAAAGTTGTTACTTAGCTGAGAAAAAAGAATTCTCATAAAACTATCATATTGTAACTTTGGTTTTATGACCCATAATTCTGGTTTATAACACCGAAATATTCGGTATTTAAACCATTCATTGAGCAAATTTTTTGGTTCAAATTAAAACGGTGAAAGGAAAATTCTGGTTTTCAAAATTACACTTTATATTAACACACACTCATGTTAACTACAAATTTATTTCCTTTCTGTCTTATTTTAGCTATGATTATAAAGCACCAAACTAAATATTTAATTTAAAAAGTGCTTTACCAAGCTACTGTTTATAAGAGAATTGCATTCAATACCGTTTCTTCCTCTTTTTTTTTTTTTTTTTTTTTTTGTATGTTTAATGTAGCTTTTCTTTTTTCGGTGGTAACACAAGTAGTAACTATAAAAATCGCAGGAAAAGTACCTTAATAGCTTTCGATAGCATAGCGTTTTTGAGGACTTTCACGATAGTTTTCTTTCTGAGTATGAGTAAGTTGCAAAAATGAACAGAGAATTGAAAAAAAATTAGAGAGAACTATAATGGATCATACTGGTGATTACGCATAAAATTATATCTTTAAACGACTATGTTATACTAATGTTGCCATAGTCATATATTTTCAAGAGAATTCTGTTCATATTAACATTAAATATCAAGAAATAAACGAAAAATTACTAAAAAATCTCGTATCCTTTCGTTTTATTAAAAAAACTCAACATTTATGGACGTAATTCAAAATTCCGAAAAAAAAAAAAAAAAAAGGAAAGAAAACTAACTAAATTATACGACATGTAAGGTTTTACCTACAATTGTTTTTACTAAAATGTTTATTAAATAAAAATCAGTTAAACTATATGCATGCCAATTTCTCCCGTTTTAAAGCGAGATTTCACTTAAATATTAACAGTAATTTGCATTAAATTTTTTACTTTACTTTTATTTATTCATGATTTTTTTATAATTAAAAAGAATGGTGTATGGGTTATATAGGTGAAAATGTTACCATATTTTTTGCAGATGACATTGCCGTCTCTCTTACAATTCTTTTATTTTCTTTTTTTAAATTAAGCACCTTTCACAGGGATCAATTTAATCTAATTCTCTTCTTGAAAACGAAATTAAACAAATAGTTGAATTAGAATAAAGATTAAATTAAATAAGTTAAATCAAAACATAAATTTAATTACGATACAATTAAAGATATCATAACAGTAACTAAGAAATTACCAATTTTTTAACAAACTTAATTTTTTTAAAAATCAATAATTGAGAAAATCTTGTTTCAAGTCAAATTTAAAAAAAAATTCTGCATTGTTAATTAAACGCTTTATATACTACCTTTTATAATATTAATATATAATGAAAACTTAGGAATAATTTATTTCGAAAAAGTACTTGTGAACTTTTTAATGTTTTTTTAAAAATCACCTTTTTTAAAGTATCAATAGAATAACAATAATAATAATAAATGATTTTTAAAAATAATAATGAATAGTACAAATAATATATTTTATAGAAATGGAATCAAAGATAGTTATTTTATTTAATTTTTTTTTTTTTTTAAGTTAGCGAAATGCAAAAGACATATTTTTACTTACAATGATAAAAATCTATTGTTAAAGAGTAAATGTTTGTCTTCTCTTTAATTTTATGTTCATAGTTCAATAAAAATTTATTACACATAAGTTAAAGTATGGAGATAGACTAATGTTCATTCAAAATGTGTTTAAATTTTTCATAATAAAGTAGTTTATTTTTATTTCGAAAATATATTAAAGTTACTGATACTATATACAAAATGGTTTGAAAGATTTAAGAGTAAAGAAAATTGACTTGTCAATATCTGAAGAGAAAAAAAATTTGATGTTTGCACATTTCATAAGAGGTTATCAATTTCATTGTATATTTAGAAAAAAAAAAAAAAAAAAATAGAAAAAAAATCTAGTTCTATTTTTCTTTGTCATGATGGGTAGCATCTAACCATATGTACTTCTTATGTCACTCAGACATACTACGGAATTTCTCGGGATTTTCCGAGAAGTATTTGGGAAAAACCGAATACTTCTCGGTCCAGCAACCCTTTTTCTTAAAGTATGTTTATGCTGAGCCCACAAAGGCTGCAGTACATCAGAAGAAGAAGATACTACATCCAAGGCTGAAAAAAAATTTACGGGCCCCAGAACAAAATTTATTGCTGTTCCAATTCTCGAAGAATAAAAATACTTATTTCAGTATTTTGTAGAATCTTTGAAGACCGTTTATACAAAATTGTAGTCTTCTTAAATAGATGTAACAAAATTCTCTGCATTTTCTTTTGAAAAAACATAATGAACACCATATTTTTTTTAAAAGAATTTTAGCCAGGCCCTTTTTTCTCTCAGTATGAAATCGAAATCCCGGCTATTTTTTTAACTGAAATTTTAGTATTTCTAATTTTACCATAGAATCGACATGTGCAGCTGGCTTTACCCTACTATTGGGAAATTTAACCTTTTCTATATATATCCATGATTTTTCGAGAATGATTTATTTTTTACAACTAAGCAATGGATATTTTGGTTAAATCAGACGGTATCTAGGTCTAATAGTTTAGCCCTGACAGGCCTTCGAATCTTAGCTACCCGCTATTATTCCACCTTTTCTCTATACTTCCCAACAAAGGTTGCAAATCTTTAAAAGCATCAACTTTTTGCAAAGTATTTAGCAACATTAAAAAATTACGAAAATCATATTTAAAATTGTTTTAATATAAAACTATTATTAAAAATATTTTAGTTTAAAATAGTTAAATTAAAAAAAAATTAATTTTAAAAATAATTTAATTTAAAAAAATTTTATTCTAATATATTTTCATGACATATTAGTGATTTGTAAAAATTCAAATTAGGAAGAAACTTAAATTCAAGGAATATCACGCAGCGATGAATCGGTGAAGTTGACAGAAATCCACGTGGTCTCGTGTTTGTTTTGAATTGACATAAACATTTAGTCATGTTCGTATGCTACCGCCATCTGTTGAGCTAAGAAAGCAATACAAATAAATCTCCCAATGTTCTATTATTATAAAACTAAAATACGAGATTCATTTTTGAATAAAAAAAAGTATCAGGTAGGATTTAAATAAAAATTTAATTGTGGAAGGGATGCATTTTTAATAGTTTTAAGTAAATTAATAAGTTTTATAAGTGTTTAAGTTTTCTTCGTCATTTAACTTTCAAATTTTTCAGCTCATCTGTTGATGATGAGATATATTTGAAATTGCTTCTTTATTTCATTAATTAAGGCAAATTACTTGTTTTTTATAGTAAGTTTGTTTTCTTTAAGATCTTATTATACATTTAATTATGAAAGTAAGTTTGTATTTTAGAAACTATAAAAATGATAAATGCTTTTTTATACATACAATTTTGATAGCCAATGATAATAATAAAGAAAATCAATCGATACAAACAATAATAATTGATTTTATTATTATGATGATGATGAAAATTTCTAAAAATATGTAAAATTAATTATGAAAATGCCACATTAATTTTTTTAAGGAATATTGTTTTTATTTAAGTAATTGAAATTCATTTTTGTTAAATTAAAATTCAATGCATTTATAAGTTAGTAAATTTAAATATAGAATAAGAAAGAGCTATATTACACCTTTTATCACACTGTAGCTAATATAAAAAATAACATTTATGCGCAATAATTTAATTTCAATATTTAATTTTACAAAACTTTTTGTTGCTGTATTAATAACAATAATAATAAAATTTCAAATTTTTTTTCTTGCAAAATTGTTTATTGCTCAATGATTCCTTTAATGTTTCAAATTTACTATTGAAAAACGTTTTAAAAATGATGTGATATTTATTAAAATTCAAATCAAGTATCTCATTAATTGATATTTAAATAACATAATTAATGATAGTTTTATATTTATTACAGGTGAAGTAAACGTCATGAGTAAAATAAAAGTTTAATTACGGATATTTATCACTGCTCTCCAAATGTATATTATAGAGATCAGTGATATTTATACATTTTACCTACTGATAAGATGAAGATAAGATAACTTAAGAATGATATGATTACTTAAATTATAATTTATGGGGCATAAAATTGTTTTTAGCTTTTTAATAATTAAAAATTTTTTTTTTTTATTATTTGAAAATCTTTTATTTATTTCTTTTTGAAACTGAAATCTGGTTAGAGGCAATATTATATTCATTTTTTTTGTAAACAAATGATTATATTTACCTTTCAAACAAAGGAAAATATTAGTATACAATTTTTAAATCGTTTTTGCATCACATAGTACATCAGAATCACAAAAGTTAAAAATCGCAATGGGGAAAAAAAAAAAAAAAAGACAAACAGAAATTCCTTGTAAAGGTAAAAATTTTCCTCATCTTTTTTATTTTTTATTTTTTCTTTGGCAACTTTTCGCTTTATATTTCAAATTACTTTTGTTTTATGTTTGGCAAGTCGCGCCTATTTTTGAGTGCTTGCAACATGCCAAGTGTTGTTTCCAATATCTATACTTTTGAAGTGAATGAAGTTTTTAATCAAATAATATCTTTCCGTTTCAGTTTCTTGGGATTATTTATTTAATATTTGTGTTTTTTCACGTTGTTCAATTTTGTTCATAACATTGTATACGGAGAAAAGAAACATAGTTCAGGTAAATGAAATTAAATGTACTATTCAAACTATTCATTTGGTAATTTTTTCGCTCATATGAGAACGGTTTACCAGAAATTCTAGTTTCAAAAATTGTAGTTCTTATTACCACACATTTAGTAAAAAATACAAAACTAAAAAGTAAATGTAGCTGAATAAATGATTTTCATGCTAAAGTATCATGACAAAATTACCCTATTTTACAACATTTACGAAAATTTATCGCATATTATAAAATCATATTTGGTTGTTACCCTATTGTTACCCTACTAATCATATTTTATTGTTAAAATTACCCTATTTTACAAAATTTACGAAAATTTATCGCATATTATAAAATCATATTTTATTGTTTATTTTTCCGAAATCATTTCCAAAGCACTCCGGTAAAAATTTCCGAGCTTTTTGGTGTTCCCATAGAGGAAGAAAGAGATAGAGTTTACTATAATTTGGTAGTTTTGACCATATTTTTCTCAGTGTAGTGTTAGTGTTTTTCACACAAATTGGTGGTTATAATTTAGAAAAGCTTATTTAATTTTTATATATCCCCTACTTCTATTTTATATAAGAGATAAGGGATAGAGTGGCATATCCGCTGACGAAATGGGGGAGTAAAGAGCAATGCTTAGTGGCAAAGAGGGAATTGTTTTTGCTTTCCATTCAAGTGGATTTCCTTGCTCAGAAACCTCCGATTCCCATCATTTGTTTCATACGAACCTTGACCTTGTATCACATTGGACACTTTTTTTATGTTTCCTATACCAACAATCGGGAAACTGATGATAAAAAGAAAACTTAATCACTTAATTAGTCAGAATCCTTTTCACAGTTCCAATTCACAGGATATCAGGAATTGTTAGAAAAAACAACAGAGACCAAAATATTTTTCGTATACTGATTGCTGAAAACGCTTCTATATTAGGAAACAAAGGGTTATCTTTCAATGTCTTTATATATTTTTTTCTGTGCTTAAACTAACTTTTTTCCGTACTTATTTTATAAAAACGTTTCAAGGTTTAGTGCTTTCTTGTATATTTTGAATGATGGTAATTTTCAGATAATGCAGTTGGAGTTTCATGTAAACGGATAAGTAAATTTGACAAATCTGCATTAGGTTGACGGGAAATCCTCATTTAAAGTAAACAAAATTTATTCGTAACTGAAAGTATAAATGTTTGCAAGAAAATAAAGATTAGGTGTAAATAATTGAAATTATTGCAAAAAAAATATTAAATTTGTAATAGTCATAAATGTTTTCAAAATTTCAAATGGACTTTAAAAACGAAATTGTGAATTTTAAAATTAATTCTCCTTTATTTTAAGTATTTAAATTCTTTTTTAATGAAAAATAGTGATGCCCAGTTGAATAGACAAGTTATAAATTTTTTTTTATCATGTTCATTGAAATTCCTTTTTTACTAAATTTCTGAATTGATAAAAAGCTTTTAATACGGAGGAACTAAAATTATAAAAAATCTAGACACAAAAGTTGTGAGAAATCTTTTGTCGTCAATGAAGAAACTTCTAAGTAGTCTGTCGTAAAATCTTAAATAATAATCTGTTTTGGTACATAAAATAAGCAGGATGCTAAAAATATGTAACCGCGGTTAATATTTTGACAAGTACACATCTGATCAAAAATTTAAAAATGTGCGTATAAAATATTTAAAAAAAAAATGCATTCGTATATCAAACTTGTTCTTCCATTCTCCTGCCTTCAAGTTAGGGCGGAGCATTCTTAAAGTCTTGAATGGGAATCTCTATTTTTTTGTTGCAGATTCGGATTTTCGAATAAGAAATTCTTCAAATTGACACAATGTTTGTTTCAATATAGTTTATAGTTGACTCAGAAAATGCAAAATGAAGATGGCATAAATATTGTTTAAAATATGAAATATCGTAAAAATACATTTCAGATCGAAAAAAAAAAAAAAATAGACTTGTTTGATGTTTGAAATTCAATCCGTGGAGCACCCCCCGGTGCTAGGCGACTCCCGACAAGCGACATAGTTTGAGAAAGTACGTGAAGTTTGGCGTCATTAAACTTTATTTTCTGCGATTGTTCGCTATATTATAACGCCTGTTGAGAGACATTCTAAATCTGTTATTCCATCGGTCCTTATTCGAACTTATTAGTAAAATGGGGTCCCGTACCATTTTTTTTCCAACCATCTTGAAATAGATGTGCTTGACCCTTTAAAACTACGTTTGATAAAGTTCCTGATAGAGAAACTAAAAGTTACAGTAACAGCAAAAGCCTCAATATTGAGCATTTACATGCAAACGTTGAGATTACTTTTAGGCTGTCTTAGCTTTGTAAGAAACAAAAATTTTCTCAGATGCTATGTGGGATCAAAGGACGGATTGTGTGAGAACAGTGTTTCTTATAAATTGATTATTTTATTTTTCTAATTGTTCTAAGTACGATTTTTATTGAATTTAAAATTATCATATAACACGTATATCAAAGAAAATTACTACTTGAAAAAAAATTAAAAATATTTAAATGATAAAATATTTTATTTAAATGAAAAATATTTTATTAAAATTTTTTTTTTCTTCTTCATTGTACATGAATCAAATTAAAGAAAAATAAATAGAAATGCATGAATTATAATAATTATTGAAAATTGCAGAGTCACTTAAAGTTTGATATTTAAAATACGAGTTTTATTTAAAATAAATTAGGGAAAGAAATCTGCCAAAAAATTGAATTTATTTTTGGGGTGTCTTCATGACCTTTGAAGAGAGTAAATAATAGTAGGTATGATCAAAGATTCTCTTCAAATGTTTAACATTCATTATAGCTAAAAGAGCTTATTGAAGATGGAGGATGACATAGCATTGAAAGCGATCCATCGTCAATCTCACTGAGTGCTCTTGGGTTGAGTAAATATTCTTCAAATGAATTGTTTTGAAACAACTTTCTGCTTGTTTAAAAGTTTCTTCATTGAACTTGAAAGAAATATATTTTTTCTTTCAAATTGCGATACCTCTTTTTAATGGGAATCGCCATGTTTTATGAAGAGCCTACTTCATAGTGATAAAATGAAATAAATTCCATTTTCTGTAACGTCAATCGAAATTCATTTTATGTTTGTGTGTGAAATGCATTAAAAATATAGCTTTTCTCTGAATTTTAAATATTTAGATATGAAAGACTGAATACTCACATTTATCATTATTTTGAAAATGTTAGGTTTATCAATGATTAATATTTAAGATATGTGTTTGTTTATTGGTTTGGTTTTAACGTTACATAACGTGTAAAATTTGATAATTCACAATTGATAGTACACATTTAAGAGTGCAGGAATTTCTGTGTACTACATAAATTGGCAGCAACACGTGAAAGACGTAAAATTGATTAATATTTCATGAAGTTCTGATTTGTCTACTGAAAAGGCATAGACTTTAATATTAAATGCCATAAACTATAATTAAATGGCATAAACTATAATTAAAAGGCCTAAACTTTAACATTAAAAGGCATTTAATGTTTGAATTATTAAAAGAAAAATTATAAAATAAAAAATCATCCTTTTTTAAAACAATTATAGTAAAATATGTTGAAATTAATAAAAAAAACAAGAAAAGTTTACTTGTATTTAAAATAAAAAGTAATCTTTAACAATAAAGCATGGTACTTTCAGTTGTATCAAATTAATAAAAAAATAAATAAAATAAAATAAAAATAAAAACACACACTTTTTAAACTTTTTCAAAACGCAGCAATTGTATACTTTTGAATGGTACAATAATATAAAGTTCAAAACAATACATGCATTTTGAAAATTTATTTTTACAACTGCAAAAAGCAAAATAACCACTTGATAATAATATGTACTATGATGCAACAGCATCTAAGTTCTCCATATTAAATCTAAAATAACCGCTCAAAACAGCCTCCAAACGGGAATATATTGTGTTAAAAATTAACCAGGATCACTACAGATGGTGATTTAAGAATTGCATTAAAGAGATTCTTACTGATAAGTTAATATTCTTGAAGAGGCAATCAGTAAATAAACATACTTGTGATCTCTCCTGAGCTTTCAATCTGATCGGGCAAGTGTGATTAATAAATAGTAATCTCATTAAGGTTCCCGATTCTCCTCTCGATGAATTGGATTAAAGTAATCTCTTTTGACGAACAGGTCCAGGGTATATCCTTGCATTTTGTTCTGAGTGACACCATGACCTTTGTATCAAGGGAGAAGTCTATCTCAGGTTGATTGGTTTGAATTTCTCTCGGAGTTAATGAACGGGACCCAGTCTTCTTGGATCAAAACGACGGCTATTAATCTTTAAAGAGTTATTACAATGGGCTTTCCTGTGTTAGCGTTTGAAATTTGTTTCGGATTTTAATTGGGGACTTTTGAGTTTATAGTAAAAACAAATGTACAAAAATGTATACATTGTTGCTCTGTTTTATTTTTTATTTTTTAATAATATATAAATGTTTGTTGATTTAAATCATTGTTATGTTTTCTTTGTTTAAATTTTTAGCAATTGTCACATTAAAACAATTAATTTATTGGTTTTATGAATTCGGGGCTATTAAGATTGAAGTTCTGAGAAATTTAACATAAAAGTTAAGTATTTAAATTCCATATAGTTCTCAAGATAACTATATAACTTAAATACTTTATACATTGTAAAAAATTCCGATTCAGATTACGATATAAAGTACTGGCATCATCCGTAAAGTCCATTTTACCGTAAAATCCATTTTTACCGTAAAATATATTGTAATTTTGGCAGAAATATTTATTTTATTAGAGAGATGTTAGGGTGATGTTTTGGTAAAAAATGTATTTTACGGAATTAAGTATCGACGTCCTGAGTGCCGGGGACTTTTTACCGTAACTTTATCCGGAATTTTTTGCAGAATAGTAAAGTTTCTACAAAAACTTGGTTGCATCTTTTGAGAATAAATAAATAGACAAGTTTAATATCCCTCAGTTCTAGGTTAGTTGGTAGTTCTAAATAGTCTATCTGGTGTACAGAAATCTGTGAAATCTATTTTCTAGGAATTATTATCAAGGAATTAATTTACCTTAAAGAATCAGTACTTTTAAAGTTGTTCATTTAGGTTCTGAGTTTTGTGGGGGAAAAACCTATCTATGCGGTTTTTCATGTTTCTGTTTTATATGAATACATTATACAACCCCATTGTTTTAGATAAGGCTATAGAAAACTTCCAATTACACAAGTTGAATAGTTTTATAGCCAATTCAAAAACCAAAAGAACAAACTTGAACTTCCAGCTCCCTGCATAAAATACTTGAATATTAATGTAATATGCAAATTATTAATCTCCCCTTTACTAGGATTGTAGAATCAAAAATATACTTGAACTCATAAAGTAGGACTTGATTAGAATGAAGAGGGTTTCTAGATAAATTACATGCTGGGAACACTTACATGTATATATGTAGTTAAAAAAAATAAAGCCTTAAGGAAACATTCTATGCTAATGGTTAAATTTTGGAATGTGATCTACAATGTAGCGTTCCTGACATTAATAATCCTATAAAAATGAAGCTTTGAATATATGTAATACTTTGTCATGTGATAGTGAGTGTGTGCAATCATATATTTTTCTAATAATTAATTTAGTTCTCATGCTTCTGAGAGAAAAAAAAATCTGCGAATAGCAGGGTCTGGGGTTGAGCAGTAAAGCACAATTTATTAAACTCGTATCGTATCGTAACGTACTTTTCAAGGATACATGTAAAATCGATTTTTACTTGATTACAACCCAATTAAGAATGAGATTTTAGAAGAAAACTCTTAAGAAAAGTTAATTAATTCCACATTTGCTAATCTACAAATAACGGAATACTTGTGTGTTTTTATAAACTTTAATAAAAATGAAAATAATTATTATAATAATAAATGCCATTAAAATCATTTTTAATTATTTAAAATAGGAGAAATAAGTATAAAAAATTTGCATTTATTTTTCTTGTTTTAAGACTTTAGACTGAATAAATAAATAATAAAAAATACATATCGAAGTTTCTTTCATTTTGTGAAATGAAACATCCCTAAGAAATACCATCAATACTGCCTAGTTTTATTTTCTCATTTATTTTCATTTACTTTTATTACATTCTAGAAACTGACTTTTTAACCACATGGTAACAGTGATCAAACACAATTCTTTTTTCTTTACCCTACCCTTGTATTCCCAGTTCCTATGATTCAAAATCGTTTGCTAAAATCCTAACGGGGAATGGAGACTGACAGAAGAGAACGATCGGGGCCTGACTATTAATCCCAATCTTGCTTGACACTTTTCATCTGTTGTCTTCACTGCCGAGCAGCTCAACTTCATTAGCATACGAAATGAACTGCTCGCTCTCTTGTCTAGGGTTGCTAAAGTCGAATTCGATGCTATTACTTCGCCAACATGCTTTTTATCAAATGATGCTACTGTATATAATACCCTTCCTGATACTTATCTGAAATTTAATTACTTAAAATAATATATATATATATATATATATATATATATATATATATATATATATATATATATATATATATATATATATATATATATATATATATATGTATATATATATATATATATATATATATATATATATACACATATATATATATATTAATTATTACGGGTAAATAGCTCAGGAAAAAAAATGCACAGAAAAAAAACTGAAAAAAGCACCTTTCATTTTTTCAGTGTAAAGCTCATACACTAAGTTATGATGTGATATTTGTCTTAAAAATCACATGAATCAAACGCCCGATTCAATTTATATTTAGCCCGATCTTAGTGTAATTAAATACTAGTTCAATTGTAATTAGGTACTTTTAAACAGTAATTAATATGTAAGGATTAATTTGAATGTTTTTAATGTTTTAAATATAATTATTATTATACATCTATTATAGCAGTATTATCATAGATTATAGTATAAATTAACAATAGTCACTTAGGGGGTAAATGCTGTAAAAATATTTACCTTTAATCGTAATTTATTTTATAATATTAAAGTGTTAATTCTTAATTTAATTTTTCGTTTAAATTAATTTAAATTTATTAAAATTGGTTTTTTCACTTAATTAATTTTTTACTTAATTTAATTTTCTTACACAATTGAATTTTTTTATGAAATTTTAATTAGTGTGAAATTTTACATTTAAAAGTAATAAAGTATTTCCTTTTAATAGAATTTAAAAGAACTCTTCGCAGAAAAAAATCTATTTATATATGATTGCCTTATATACAATATCGCACATTGCATTAGTATACAATAACGTGTAATTATTGAAAGTTAGAAAATTTCCCCCACTTTTTAAGAGTTATTTAGTTAAAAAGTATGAAATGTGTTCCTTAATTCTGTAACTTTTTTTTCGTAAAGCTAAAATAGATTTTTATAATAATACTTTATTATACTCTTGTTATAATTACATTAATATTGAGTCCTTTTCTTCCGGTTGTTTTTCCCAGTGTCTGCATTAAAAGTCACGAGTTTGGTCTTCATCTCACGATAAAATGCAAAAAAAATCCTGCATGCGAGTATTTTTTTTTAATTTTTAGAATGCACTCGTTTAAATTTATGGAAATTCGGGATGCTCTTATTCGTCTTTATCACCCACATACTCGTTTCATTTATAAATGTCTGTTGTCAGAATTTATATTTAAGCAATTTGTTCTACATATCAATTGTGAAGTATTTTTTATTAGATATTTTTTTCCGAATTACCAAATAAAATTTAGCTTAATTTTAAATTTATTTTATTTTTACTGATTTTCTTTCAGTGATGCTTTAATTTAAATGCAATAGCTTTTATTTAAACAAATTTTTTATTCATATTTCATATTTAACAAATCCTTTATTTAAAATAGTTCAAAAATATTTAATTAAATCAGAACTAATGCTTTACTAAACAGTTCCTGCTTGAAATTTCTTTTAATGAGAATTCATTCATTCAATTTAATGCTCTTGAAAAATTTTCGTAATTTTAAAATTGTTTTATCCTTTTTTTTCAGGTAATGTGAATTAGATTTCTTTACTTATATGTCTCCTGTTGCTGTAAGTACTCAATTTTCTTGTATCCAAAACTGATGGACCTGAACAAAACAATTTTGTAAAAACATTAATATAACTTACACCAACAAGTTTGTTCAATATTAACTGTTTCATCGTAATTATTATTATTATTATTATTTTTTTTTTTTTGGTGACTAACTGAATGAGCTTGCCGAGTCATTAAATTACGATTAAACAGCTATTTCTGAGGTAATTTGAATTCAATTTATGACAAAAGGTATGAGATAACATTAAAATTAAGATGATTCAGATAAATGAAAGTGCGTTTTAAAAGGACAACGTAAAAACAGTTCATTAAATTACAGTTCATTACGTTAAAGGTCCGGTCACATGATCCAGTGTAAAAACGCCACGACTGGAGATTTACGCAACCCGTAAATTTGAATGAAGCTAAATCAGTTACATTTCTAAAGTATAAAACAAATGTTGTGGAATGTACACATTAAATATTATTTTTCTGAAGTACTTCTTGTTGAAATTATGTTGCTAATTGTCTACTAATTTTACATCCTGCACTAAAATATGCTTATATTTTAAATATGTAACTTAGCAAAATAATTGAAATTGAAGCTTTGAATGTTTGTAGATTATTACCGATAGCTTTTTTTTCTTCATATGCTGACAACTTGGATTGGAGGGATCTCCTTTTAATGAGGTGACTCGGGTTTGAATCTCAGTGATGGTTGGTCAATTCGTGTAGAGTTTCCATGTCGCATAGTGGCAGTGCTCCTATGTCGCATATTATGGCACAGTGATAAGTGCGATAATGTTCAGAATCGCACCTATCACTGTGCGGATGCAAAATACTTGTAGTGGTAGACGGATCTTTTGAAAATGAACTAGTTATGGTTCGGTTAGTGTGAGTGTCAGCAAAAAGTCCCTCATGGAGACGAGTTTGTCCTAGGGATTGTTTTGTCTCCACTGTTGGGCTAAAAATAAGAAAAGAAAGTTGAACATTGATAGGCGCTAATCCGATATGAATTGGATGTTCAATTATGGCAAAAAATTAAATGTTGTTCACGACTGCAAACATTAGAAAAGAAAAAAACTTTTTAATTCCCAATAAGGAAAACTCGAGGTGAAAATTTACATCAGAGAAAACATATTTCAGTTTACCGTTCAACACATCATTTTCATCAACGACTCAAGTAACATAATACTTTTGGGTGTGATTATATTTCGCACAAATAACAATTTTTGTTATTCTAAATTATCATCTCTTGTTTTACGATGTATCATCTTTTTCTAACGTCGTTTAAAATTTTGTATAAAACAAACATATCTGACATAAGACTGTGAACCAACAAGGGATCGATTAATATTAATTTACCAACTCTATTTTGCCGGCGATGATTCGCCAAATGAAATAGCCTCCCCCACCTATTTCATTTCATTGTAATGGTTTAGCTCTCAGATTTCCCTCGCGGTGTTCAAAATCCCGAGACTTAACCAAAGGTTCGGCAGGCAATGCAGGTTCATAAGCGAGGGTACCTTTGGCAAAAGGGGTGGGTTTGTGATGAATGTTACGCAAGTAGAATGGATTGGAAAGGATTATCGTCCCGCCGCTGTCCGCAAGCATAGATAAATGAGGGTGCTTTAATATTCTTCCCATTTCTGAATATTTCAAAACTAGGTCTGTCTTATCGTTGGCAACTTCACTTTTCGACACGGACATCCGCAGGATCACAGCAGACTTTATGCATCTGAGCACATGCCGGGGGGAGGGGGGTACTGGACAAGATGACTTTGTGCAGGGGTGGGTGGTAAGATTAATGACTTGCGTCAGAAATTTTGAAATGTAAAGTGGTAAATGTGATTGCCGAATATAGCTTTGATATTACTCTATTTGGTGAACAGAATAAGAAGTTTTAAAGTTTCAAACCTTATGAACGGAAATCTTATACCAGCTTTGCCTTAATTTTTAAATTTCGGTTTTGACAAACCATGAGTTATCATATTTAAATTCTTTTTTTTTTTTTAACTTACAACTTTACGTTGTAATAAATTTTGTAGAATATTTAACCCTGATACCGTTCTAATTCGTTGCAACCTCAATATTATATTACCGATATATAGTTACCTATATTATGCTTCAACGGGGATTTGTTTCCTTTTTTTTATATTTCATTTTATTTTATTTATTTTTTTGTTTTGTTTTTGTTTTTCAAGAGTTCAGTGTTAAGAAAAAGGAAAAGTGTCTTTCAAATTACAATTTCACCTAACTTGCTTATGGGGTAATAAATTATTAAAAATTAAAAGTAATCATGATTAAGATGATTTTAATAAAATTAAAACAGAAAAGTAAGTACAACCGAGAAAAAAAAGTATGGTCAAAACTACCTGAATATTGCTAATTTTACCGTGTTTCTAGATCGATGGGAACACAAAAGAGCTCAGTAATTTTTACCGAAGTGCTTTGGTTTTGGTAAAATTAAAAGTAAAATCTATAATATGTGTTAAAATTCGGTAATTATGGTAAAATTTGCTAATTTTATCACGATACCTTAGCATCAGGGCTAAAGAGAATTTAAGAGTAATTAGCGTTTAAAGTTGATGTTTCCTAATGATTAAGTATGAACAAATAGCTATTAACGGCATATTTAAAAATCAGGGATTCTAAATTTAACTCAACTTATTACTATAAAAGAATATGTAGATAAAAAAATCGACATATGCTTTCATTTTTCTTAATAATTAAAGTTAAAACTGAACTTTAAAATAAAGTATTTATAGTGTCATTTTCGCCATCTCGTAAAATATTTTTATAAGTTTAAAATGGCATTTTTTTAATATAATGGCCAAGAAAGACTTTTTGAACTATGTTTATGAACGGAAATAATGTGTTAATTACGTAAAGTTTGAAAGCTAATAACCAGAAAAAGTCAAACTTATTTTTACAAAGAAAAAGATGCAAAATTATCATATCTTTGCTGGCGATCACCGAGATCTGTGGACACAGTGACGTCATGAGGAGGGAAATCGTAGCTTCAGCTCTAAGAGCGGAGTGAACTAGCCCTTCTATTCTCTTTAGCCCTGCCTTAGCATGGCGTAAAAAACCATTTATTCGGTTCAATTTACATTTAGTTTTGAATTTCTTGCTAAATGTGTAGTAATAAGAACTAAAATTTTGAAAACTGAAAATCCCGGTCTTCCGTTGCCATATGAAGCAAAGAAATATCAAATGAGTGGTTTAAATATCGTATTGTTTAATTTTTATTAACCAGAGTTATGGGTACTAAAAATATTATTAGTAAATTTCTTTCTTTCCTTACTAACAGAAGAAACAATTATGCATTTTTTTTTCAGTGAAAATAATTATAATTAACTTCAGGAAAACGAATTTTAAAATTGTAAAAACTTTTTGATTCGAATGAGTGATAAAAATATTAACATCCAGGGTGCTTTTATGTGCATTACACAGGAAAAAAAAAAAAAAAAAAAAAAAAAAACGGGATACAGTTTTTCATAATGATCGGAGCATAGTCACCCAAGCAGTAATTTCGATGGTTCTAGTCGGTTAACTTTAAAATAGTTAATTTATTTTAAGTTACGAACGTTTTTTTTAGTTAATTTATTTTAAGTTAAATTAAGTCAAAATATTAAGTTACGAAATTGCGCACAAATCATACTTCTTATGATTTAACAAGTCGCTTTTTTTTGGATGGATATCCTCGGCATGATAAAGGAGAGATTTATTTTTATATGATTGATTTGTTTTTTAAAAGTCAAAAAATTTTTAAACTGAAGGTTACGCTCATTTTTACTTAATTTAAATTAAATCATTATAAAAATGATTAATATAAGGTAAATATTAAAGTTTGCATGGATTCAGTTAAATATATTTTCTTAGAAAATTTTTTATTTTTATTTTTTAAAATTGTGTAAGCTTTTTTGCGCAAAAATATTTTTTAAATTTTTAAGAATTAAAAATATTAGGATATTATATTGTCACCAACAAGATATACCCGGGCAAAAGTGATCGAAAGCAGTACAAAAATCGATCCGTGAATATCATCTTTTAAAATCCTAACCGAGTGAAATACAACTAAAAGAATGTAAAAAAGTATAATAAAATTCATTAAAATAAATTTTTAAAAAAGAAGGTAATGAAAGACATTTTAACCCGTTTCTTTTTCATTCATGCATAATGGTTTTTTATCCCTTCACATCCTTCGTTCACGAAAATATGCAAATGCTCATTCATTTTTCGTCGATTTTTGTCAAGCAATTGCGATCAGAAAGAAACAGATTAGAGTGATCAAATGAATTCTATTTTTCTAGTGACGATCATCCATCACACTTTAGACTGCTAAGATTCAATTGGCTTTTTCGAAAATCAATTCCTAGAAGAGGAATCGATCCATTCTCGTAAGATCAACTTCATTTTTAAGGGGAAAAAAACTGAACTTGAGGATAGGCTAGCGTTGATCGAATTTTTATGATCTCAGTTTTGTATTCTTTACATGTCTAATTAGGTATTTTTTAAAGTAATGAATACATCAGTGTTATTAAAATGATTCATGAGTCGTTATCTATCATGTTCTACTTTGCATAATTGAAACTTTTTGTGCTATAATTATATAATTATTGTTTCAAATTAAGTTTAAAAAGGTTTTAGTAAACTGATTCACGCTGATTATGATATTTTTAATAATAATTGACTGATTATGTAATGATACTTCATGTGCCTAAAACATTTTTAATATGCAATGAAACAGTTTGGAAAATAAATGATTTACAACATTTCAAAACATTATTTTCTTATAGAATATTGCATTTAGATGCATCATCATTACGATAATTAAATAAACGTAAACAATATTTACTAGAAATTAACGAGTTTACCAATTTTTAAAAGAGCAAAATGGACCCATACTGTATTGATAGAGAAGAAATTGTTCATTGCTTCATTAAATTCAAGTTGTTCATTAAATTTAAGTTAGTCAAGATTTTTACTATTTCTTAGTAATAAAGAAAAATTATGTTGTTTATGTTTGAATCAGTATAAATTGCTCCCCTCAAATAGATTATGTTGCACTATCAGTGCAATATGAAATAACCTAAAAAATTATTTTGAAAAAGCTACGATTAAACAATTTTTAAAAAAAATGTCATAAAAACTATCTTTAATGAATATATGGATTTAGTCACAAAAATATTTACAGGTTGTAGTATTCTTGCAGTATTTCTTGTACAGGTTGTAGTGTTTGTAGTGTACTGGTTGTAGTGTTTGGGAAGAAGTAAAACTATTTTAATAATTATCTTGACAGTGACATTGCCTGTTACCAATTAAAGTAACAAACTAATTAAGGAAAAGTTCCGAATATTTAAATATACTACAAATATAACTGAGTTACATTAATAAATAAAGGTTAGTGGTGCTACGTATTAAACCATTAAAATGTTACTATTAAATAGAGTAGGACATTGAATCATAAATTATTGACCTTCATTCTTGTTTAAGCAAATGATAAAATTAAAAATTTAGTGATTTACCCGGTTATTTTAAAAGCTCAAGCAAAATAGGATAAACAATTATAGCATGAGTAGAGGTTAGTTTAACGATTCGGACAGAACCGCTTAAGCTATAGCACTGCCTCAAGTTGTATTAAGATGTTTTGTAACAAACTATTGACGTGTACGGCCATTCATTAGCATAATAAGTTCAAATACATTAGTCAATTTCTTTAATTTCTCAATAAAATATGCCAGAAAGTGATACACTGCGATTGTTTTAAAACTGTTTGACTACACAAGTTATTTAAAATTGCAATAATAGGTTCAAAGTTGACACCGATTGGTATTAAATCTTGCGTATTTTGATATCATACACAGCCTAAACACGTCCAACGCATTACTTAACGCGAGGTGGCTCAAAATGCAGTGCCGACGATTAAGGAGACCGTAATTCAACATCAAGCTATATGTCACGTGGTTCTTTTTTTATTTCTTTCTCTTCAAAAGGCATTTGACGTTCTATTTCTTTTTTCGCCATATTTATTTATTCTGTCTTGTGACCGATAGTTATTGGATTGACTTAACCTCGAACTTTCAATGGCATTTAAATGATCACTTGTTAAATGTTAAGAAAATAGGAGTTTCTCTTGAAGTTCAGCTTCCGCAAAGGCTCTCACTTTTTTTTGTTTGTTGGATATATAAATAAAAAGAAATAAGACCCATTGGTAACATCGAAAGTTTATCTGATTGACATAAATTGTGACGTTCATTATGTTTTTTTTTTTTTCTGCAATGGCAAAGGGAGCTCATGAGACTAAAGTGAACTGAGACATATATGTTTATGACTTAGGGATCGTCTCCATATTTCAGTTTCTAGTATTTTCGTTACATTTAATAGATTTAAAAAATTTTTTTAATACTTATCTACAAATGTTTGACATCTAAAAATCTGAAAATGTATTCTGATTTTCTGAAAAAGATTCTATATTTTTATTTGCTTGTTAAGATGATTTCTCTGTTATTTTGATATTTCATAATGCATTACACGTATTTACAAACTTTGCCAAATATGGTGTATTTGTTTTAAATTTTTAAAAATTGATTTAAATTTATTTACTCAATATTAATATGTATGCTGAAAAGATTCAATCAATAATGACACCAAATTGAAACTTTAAACAACATTACGAATTAACAAAGTTATTCTGAAATTACTGAGATTGTCATTGGTTATTTATGTACTAAGGATAAAAGTGTAAGCACATTCTTCTAACTATATCATCTAAAACTGTACGCAAAATTATTTTGAAAGTGTCGAAGTAACAAATGAAAATGGTTGAAACATTGTGATTTATAATTGATCTAGATGTTTCTGGTTGTCATCAGCATAAAACTAGAATGAAAGTTATAACTGCGTTCAACTGTAAATAATTTATTTATCTCTTATCTAACGGTATATACCTATAATATTTATTTATCATTCTTTTTCATTACTATTCTCTATTATTTCTTTTCGGTATTTTTTAGGTTTAAACTTTTATTATATTTCAAAGTTATCTTATATTACTTAATTATGCAACATTTAGTGATGCACGTGCAACTGTTAAACAATAAATAAATGCCATTTACTTATTAAAAGTTATATTATCTTTAATAAATTTAATGTATATCTATGCCCCTTTAATGTATACAATTAAAACAATTAACATAACATAAGTATTTAATGAAAATGCATTGTTAGGAATAATCTTTTCATACTATTGCTAAATAATTTTTCAGGCAGAAAACATTTAACTAGTATACATTATAATTTGGAAATGTCGAATCAAATTTGTGTTAACTCAATAAAAAAAAAAAATTTGTGATGTTTTAATTCAATAATTTTTAAATTCATTCAAAAAAACTTTTGCGGTCAAGAAACAAAAATGATTGCTAAGTACCCGTGAAAGTGGATGTGCAAAGTGCGAAGGAGCTATGCCTTCAAGTGATAAAATGATTTTATTGCTCAGCGATACGTATTTTTATATATTAAAGTACAAAAAGTAATTAAATAGCATTTTTAAGATAAACAGTACCATAGATATTCGTCTTTATTCAATGCTTCAGTTGCGCTAACCTGACAAAAACGTAATCAAAAGAAGTTATTAAATTAATGGAGATCTGGAATCTTATGTATGCTTGGGATTTAATTATTTTAGGGTTCGTTTTCTTCTATCCATCGTTTTGTTTTCAATAAATAAATCAAGTATATAATACGTTATTTGAAATCATGTTCTTTTTGTTACAATGCAATATGAAATAGTAAATTGTTTGAAACGTTTTTTGAATATTCTTGTAAGAAATTAAGACTAGAAAAGTGAAAAATATTACATAGTCATCTAAAGACAATCTTAAAATTTTTAAGCTATCGTTCTAAAGTTATTAGCCAGCACAGGTACAGACATTTTATTTAATACACAGAGAAAAAAAAAGGTAAATTTATCATATTGTATGGTAATGACATTTCTGGTAAAAAAAACATGAACATAATTCTGGTTAATAAAACCGAAATATACTGTTTTTGATGATTTTTCAGTTCATATGGCAACGGCTTACCCGAAATTTTGGTTTTCAAAATTATAGTTCTTATTACCACACATTTTGTAAAAACTATTTTAGTTACTACACATTTAGTGAACACAAAACTGTAAAGTAAATTTTAACAAAATAAATGTTTTATGCCATGCTGTAAGCTATCATGATGAAATTACCAAATTTTACCACATGAACCAAATTTTATCACGTATTATAAAACCATATATTATTGTTAATTTTACCAAAATCATTAAGAAGAGCTTCGATAAGAATTACTGAGCTTTTTGATGTTCCCATGGAGCTATGGATTTCATCATTTTCTGGTAGTTTGGACTATGTTTTTTTTTTTTATCAGTATAGATAATGAGAAAACGTAGATTATACAAAATGATTTACAAATGATATGTACAAAATGATTTACAAATGTGCGAGTACATTATTTTTTGAGTAATGGGAACAATTCAGTTAACAGTTGATTTGAAGAGATAACATTATTGTATAAATTAATTATTTTTCGAGTCAAAAATTTTTTATGCATATTTTACATTTTTGAATTGCATTAAATACGTAAATACGTTTTTTGAAAAAAAAATATTGTTACAAAATGAAAGAGAAAAAATACAGCTACTTAGTATTTGAAATAACAAAAATTCTATAAAAAAATTCTATAGACCGATTTAAAATGAAAAAGACAATTGATCAAGTTTTGTGTTAATAAATTTTGAAAAATACAAATAAATGTAATGGCTTTTAATCATCTGTATCAAGCAGCTATTTAAATATCTATGTGGCATTAGTTTTAGAAAATCTATTTTATAATACCAATGATCATATGCACTTTTCAAATATTTATAAATATTAAACGATTCATTTTTAAATATTAATAAATATTCATTTAATATTCATTATTTTTATTGGTGTAATAGAAAAATGCTAATATTTTTTGTCAGTAAAGATTAAATTTCATTATTCATTTTTTTAGAAATTCGTATTGGTAATGAGTTAGAAAGCATTTTTTATCGTTTTCCAAGTTTAAAACATTATCCCATTGTTTTCTTTTCTTATAATTGCACATTCACATAGATTTTTTTTAAAATTCAAGAACTTTTTTGAAACTTTTTTTTCAGAAAGAAATTGTAGTTATTAACCTTTGATAGATGAGAATTGATTTTTTAATACTGTAATTACTGTACTGTATTTATTTCTGTCCATGAAAAACACACCGTAACCTCATCTTTAACATATATAATTTTCAGTTTTTATCAAAAATGAACTTTAAAATAATCATTTTATGATCACAAATTAATATTTAAGTGCGGAGAAAATGTCATAAACATCTCGCGATTTATGACCATCGTTAGAGCCGAAACTAAAAACATTAAATCCAGTTGAATTGTCAGATAAAATTGAAAAAATATGTGATAAAATAATAGATGATCATTTTAAAAGCGTATCGGTTATATCTGTGAGTCAAGCCGGATTTAATTTTAATAATTCTGCCTTTACTGTGATTGATCTCCGTAATGATTTATAAGATTTTGATAATGTTTTTTTTTAAAAAAAAAAATCTGATTTAAATATAAATTTTCAATCGCTAATGTGTAATTTTTACTGATCTTTAATTGCGAATACAGATTTTAAAATAATACTAAGAATGTACAAAAAATTACAAATTTTTAAATAATACAAAGAATACTCAGTATTAGCTACACTGAGAAAAAAAAAAGTATGGTCAAACAAAACTACCATATATGCCAATAAACTACGTATATGGTAAAAAGTTCCATGTTTCTGGCTCTATGATAACACCAAACCGAACCTCGGTAATTTTTACCGAAGAGCTTAGGTACTGATTTTGGTAAAATTAACAACAAAATATAATTTTGTGATATGTGATAAAATGTGGAAAAATTTGGTAATTTTATCATGATACCCTACTGCATGGCATAAAAACCATTTATTCGCTTAAATTTACTTTTCACTTTTTTACTTTTTACTAATCGTGGGGTAATGAGAACTATAATTTTAAAAATCAGAATTTCCAGTAAACTGTTACCAAATGAACCGAAAAATTACCAAATAGGTGGTTTAAATACCTTAAATTTTGTTCTATTACCAGAACATAAATATATATTTTTACCAGAAATATCCTTTCCATAAAAATACTGTAATTTTACCAGATTTGCTCTGGGTGCACATATATAAATTTAAAATTATATATATTTAGTATTATTTTAATTAAAATAATTTAAGTGTAAATATAATTTTATAAAATTATTGCTGTCAAATGTCTTCAATATTCCTCTGAAATAGCCTTTATTTAAATATTGCTAGAATATAATTTTTTGTACAAAAATTAAAAGGCATTATAATGATCAACTTCAAATTATTTTTAGAGTAGAAAATGTATATAAAGTGTAGCATTTGTTAACATAAAATGTAAAAGAAATGCTGTTTATTAATAAAAAAATTTAAAACTTTTTTTTAGTTACATTTAATTAGTTAATAATGATTAAAAAATAATTGTTTTTGCTGTAATTAATAATGTAAGAATAAACTACTTATTCTTACATTATTAATTAATAATGTAAGAATGCTGTAATGTTAATAATGTTCATAATGTAAGAATGCTGTAATTAATAATGTAAGAATAAATACGTAAATACGTTTTTTGATGAAAAAAATTTTGTTACAAAAAGAAAGAGAAAAAATTCAAGTCTATAAAGTGGATATATAAATTTTAAATTCTGTAATTAAGATAGTTTTTAAGATAGTTACTATGTTTATTGCTCCATGACTAATGCGCATTTTCGAAACTAGTTAACATTAGCAAAGCATAACATTAACATAGGAACGTAACAATAACATAGATTAAAGAACACCTATCAAGATATAGTTTTCTTCTACTTTGCTCAACGGAGCCATATTTGTGCTATATTTGTAAAGCCATATTTGTGAAAAAGTTTCCAAGAATATATTTTATGCAGAACTGGTTTTTTATTTCATGGTATTCGAGCTAATTTTGAAATTAAACATTCAATTCGTTCAATTAAAAACAAAACATATCATTGTAAAAAAGGTTCAATTATTGTTTTAACATGCAGTGAGCAAAATAAAAAAACGATCCACCTTGAATAACTTTTGATCTAATTATAGGATCCTCAATTTTTAGGATTTAGTCTTCAGGATAGTCTAAAATATGCTAATTGATTAATGCAGACGACGTTTCAAGTTAAGAAATCAAGCACAAAAACGTACTCTCTCTGGATAAATATACCTTTTCTTTGATGATTCAGATTTCTTACCCCCAAAATATAGTAGGCAGCCGCAATCTGGGAAATATGATACCAATAGTTTGGTCAGGTGAGTTTGGATCCCTTAATGTTAATTTTACTTTTTGCGTAATTCACCATATCTCGAAAACTTTTCAAGCATATTAAAAAATTTCTTCACACAACTATAAAATTCGCTTATCCAACCATAATTCCATGCAAAAAAATAGCTTTCAGTAAATATTTATTATTTTTTATTATTTTATTTAATAATAGTAAAAAAAGATACAATTTCTTACATCATTTTAAAGAATGCAAATTTACATGGCAAAATTCAAAGTTAAAGCGAAATAATTTCTGAGAAAATGAATTTTTAAAAAGTTGTAATTTTTAAATTTGATTTCCGAGTTGAACTTGATTCTATTCACACTGTACATTATGCAGTGAAGTAGTAATTATATAGTAGTTATTCTAGTAGCTGGCACTATTTGTGGTAGAAATAATAAACAAAAGTTATTGCTATATGCACTGTTGAATTATTGTTACCGTTAGCAACAGCTTGAGTTTATAGTCTATAAAGTGGATACATAAATTTTAAAGTTAAGATGGTTTTTTTCTATTTGTTTTATTTTTAACAGTTCAGTGCTCGTAGTTCTTATTTAGGGATAGTTTTAATGTGTATTGCATTCACAAGAACCGTTTTGCTACTAGAAATTTATATTTGTAATTGTTCCTTAGAAAAAAAGAATAAATTGCTATAAATATCATCCGTTTGTTACATAATATAGCGATTTCAATGTACAATTAAAAAATAGTTTTTTGAAATATCCAAAAAAGTGTTAAGTTTGTTTAACTAGTTCAAATGGATTAATTTGCATCTGAGCAATACCACGGTAGAGGGACAATTATAAATTAAAATTTTACTTAGGTTTTACATACAATTATTTTCATGTGCTGATATTTTAATGAAGATGTTTCAGACACAAATACATATCAACAAATAAATTAATTACATGCATCACACTCTCGGTAAGACAGCAGAATCACTCATCTTGCTAATATTTTAGGAATTATAATTACAATTGTAAAATTAGTCTTCTACATCTTTTCTTTCTTTCTTTTCTTAAAATTTTTCCATGGAATATCTTTATTATATTAAATATTATACATATTTTAAATTATTAAATATTACACATAACTTAATTAAAATTATTAAATATAAAGAAAATTGCAACAAAAAAAATTTTTCTTTTCCACATTTCATGACATTCTAATAGTTTTTCTGACGTTGTGATTATTCTTCACGGATCTATTAATTTTTTTTAAAAAAACTATGTAAAAATGTTCGAAAATTAGAATAACTTTTTGATTTTTTCCCCGCAATATTGTAAAAGGAACTATTTTTTTCGTTATATGGACACCAATTTGTTTGAAAGGTTTCAAAAATACTTATTATTTCAATAATTTTAATGTAGATAATTAAAATGTGCTTTGATTATTCTATTACAAACTAATCTCTGCCAGCATTTTTTAAAACACACTTTAAAATGGGAAATTATTTTAAAAATTACTATACTATTTTTTACGCTCTTCTCAATGATAGAAATCGTTAGATAAAAATCCATTTTAATATGCCCTCAATAATATACATAAATTTAAAATAATAAATTTATTTCATCTTGAACTGAAAAATTAAATAAAACATTAATTTCAGATTAAATTTTGGTTTAAACTTCAAAAATAAAATATCTTCATTTTATACCAAGAAATTCCTATAAATAAATTACCGAGAGCAGAGTATCTTTTTTAAATGAATCACAATTATACTTGTCATCCGAGGTGAGTTTTAAAACTAAATCCTTCTTTTTAATGTGCTTTTAACATCACAAACGAGTTTATACAACCCAAAGTTGAAGGTGTTTATCGGCCATCTAGTTTTACTTCAATAATAACTCCAACATTATTTTTTCGACATAACCAACTCTTCGCTGACTATTGTGATAGGAAAGAAAATTAAGTTCTATTCTTAATTAGTTTTCTAGTTCTATTTTTGGCTGCTTAGCCTGACAAATATAGTTTGTCTGTATTTTCCCACGTCCCAACAAAAAGTTGTTTTTGTTGTTTTATAAGAATTGTATAGTCGGAAGCCCTTTAACTCAAACACTTAATCGTTTCAAGGTTTCGTATTCAAAATTTTTATGCTTGATGTGGGCGAGAAATTTTATAATTTTATTATTTAACAAGTTATAATGCTTTTAGAGAAAAGCAATATCTTTGTTGCCGCTTTAAGGTCAATATTATCACACGGAGATTTTACTTTATGTTATTTTAATTGAAAAGAATCGCATCTAATTCTATCTTGTTAAATATTTTCGGTTACATTTATATTCACAATCATAAAAATATATACATTATTTTCTTTCTTTTTGTTAAAAAGAAAATTAAATAAAAATAATTGTGAAAATAGATAGTTATCAACGAGAGTTATTCAACTATTTATATTTATGATTAAAAAACATAAAATACGTAACTGAAATTAAAAATTAAAAATGAAACAACTGAACTACTTTTGATTGACTGAATAACTTTTACGAATTAACATTTGATCTTCGTATTTTGAAGAGGTAGGCTTTAAATATGCAACTTAAAAGTAACAGGCGAAATTTTAAGTTAGAAAATTGGAAACAAAAGCCTACTCCCTATGACGAAACAATATTCTTTTTCGAGGAAGTCAGAATTTTTGGTACTTAAAACGTGAAAGATAGCCTCAGCTCATATGCATAATATATGTTCAAATAGTCAGAAAAGTGTTCGAAATTTTTGGCTTTTTATTGTTTATTTTTTCTTTTGCACATTTCACTATATCTATGGAGCTGTTTAAATGGAAAAAAATGCACCTAATTAAATAACTTGTTCATTTAGAGATGATTCCATTCAAAATATAATTTTTAAAAGTTATTTGTTACTTTTTATATATATTTTTAAAAATGAGAGAAATATTTTTGATTTGTGAAGTATGCAAATTTTTACATCATAAAAAACTATGTAATGAGCGCTGTCAAAATCCCAAATTTGTGCGTAATCTATTGAATAGTTCACGAAAAATAATAATTCAAAAATACGATTATTATTATTATTATTAATATCATTAATATTATTTGAAATTTTATTCAGAAATTGTTTGATCAAAACTTTTTTTTCTAAGTTTGGAATTTTGTTATTGAATATTGCTATGTACTGTAAAAAAAAAAAGCCGATTAAATTACGGTAAAAACTATCGGCACTCAGAGTGTCGGTTCTTTTTACCGTGGCATTAATTTTACTTAAACATATTACGGAATGAAATATCTGATGCACCTAAATTTTTAATCACTGAATCATAAAATTACTGAATCACTCTAAATATAAATATTACTGTAAAATTTACGGTATAATATTTTATGGTTAATTTTCAAAGTGCTGGTACTTTATTACCGGTATTTGGTCCGGACTTTTTACAGTGTAGTTTAAAGTGATGTAAAAATGTATCTAATTTACAAATTTAATTTATAAAATTTTTTGTTGATCATTGATACAAAAAATAATCTTAGAAAACAATATTTTTCATGAAATTATCTCTTGATGAACAGGTTTTTAAATTCCTTCAAGTTTATTTTGATTATTTCAAATAGGTCCAAACGTAAAGTGAAGTACGCAAAATGAAAACTGACGCTATCGGCGAATTTTAATTTGACTAGCTTATTGAAATCATCTTTTTTAGAATGTAACTTCTCTCCTCCCATATTTTGAGGGTCAACAATTAAACTTCTTCTTCTTCTTCTTCAGAAAAAAAAAAAAAAAAATTATTTAAGAGATAAATGCTATTGCGTTTGGTTTCGTAACTTAAAATATTGTCGATTCTAATTAATTAGCACATTTAAGGCTATATTCTATGGAACCATTATTAGTAGAACACTAGCATTTTAGTATTTATTTTATAACCGTCGTTGAACAGTCGACCCAATTTCATGGGTTTACGACTACTAATGTTCAACTCCGTAGCCTTGTACTTTTGAACCAATACAGAAGACAAGGAAACTCCTGGATCAGTACCCCCAGAGGTATTGATTTGTTATGGGAACATGGAGGAATTTGAGACTCAACAGATTTAACGTGCATCAGTCACCATTTACTACACGGGGAGTCTTCGGTCGGCGAGGATCGAACCCACGACCTCTTGAACATGGGCTCAGCGCCCTACCGACCAGGATATCCCGGCCTCCATTTAAGTATTAAATTAGTAGCATTTAAAAATTACATTATAGCATTAGAACATCTCAGTAATCATTTGCAAGCTTCCGTGTAATAAAGTTGCTATCTCACATTAGCTTGTCAGAGTCAATACTTCAGAATTGAAATTTTTAAATTCATTGCATTGAAATGGAAATACCATAGTACTTAAAAATATGTATACACTAAAATAACTATTATTTTCTAAGGACATCACTATGATCTGCATATTAGAAAAATTATTTGCTTCAGTAATTTTGTAAAAGAACGGTCAACAATATTGAAAAAGATAATCAAAGTACTATTAAGAACCCCTGTTTAAACTTCGATAATTTTTTTAAATTTACATTTTCAGTTAAACACTTTACCCTACATTTTTGTAGTAATACAATGTGTGTAGATTACAATGCTTGTTTACTTTAAATACAAAGCAATCACCGAAGTATGAAGTAATTTTCATAATTTTCCCACGAATTTTCCATTAAAGCTGATTTTGGTATAAAATAAGTAGGCTATTAAGCTTCGTATGAATCTTGCAATCTTGCTCTTTGTTACTAATAACTCTCAAACTCCACCAGCAATAAGCAAGGATCTCCGAAGTTTTTATATCTTATCATCCATATCCTCCCTAAGAATCTTATCTTTTTATCACGAGTAACATTTCGTTGCATACCTATTTTCATATCGCCAGATATATTACCAATTTCTCCTAACCCCCCCCCCCCTCGTACCATTCATCTGCAAATAATCATAAAAATATGTGGATGGAATAGACAATGGCCGCCTAAAAACCACCAGATAATAACCAGAACTTTTGGAAGGAAGAAAAGGGAAAATGAATTTATTGCGAATTCGACAGCAAGCAGACGGAAATACGACCGACTCTCGTCCAATTAATCTGCCTTCCTATTTATGATTGCTCCGTTATCGGCGATCTAAATCATTCTTTTCTTCCCCACCCCTTGGCGAGAAAATGTTTAATAAGTCACCAATATCTGATGACTGTGCCGAGAATGGGAATTTCTACGCCGCCGGGTTATTTGCTAATCTACGTTATTGACAGAGACGCACTTGATTTATAGTGGAGCGTGCGCCACATTTATACGGCTTCTAGGACCTTGGATTCGTATGTTTCTTTCTCTTGTATAGTAGTAACTATGGCAAGTTAGGGGGGTAGGGAAAGGAAATAAAATCCAGAATTTAAAAGTAAGAATGTTTTTATAGATTCCTGGCCATCTTTACTACTTTTGCTTATCGTCTTCGAATCAATGGATGAAGGCGATGTGCCTATTTGCTACTGCAGCACGTTTCGAGTAACGTTGATCGGGCGCAAATAAATTAAGTTGTTTATCTGTTTTAATGAACTGAAAGACGACAAGAAAATTAAATGTATTTAGGACGAAGGATTTGAAGAAAATATCTCTTGGAATTTAAGATCGTCCTTTTAATATTTTTTGATCTATAAATTATTTTTTCGTTTTAATTGTTCCTCTAAGCAATTAATTCTGACTTGTATGGAATAAAGAATTTAGCTAAAGACCTGTCATCTTGTAGTTCTTAAAAAAAAGATACATTTATTAAAAAAACATTAATTTTTTTCTGTGTATTCGTTACAGTTCTTGCTGCATGATATTTAAAAGAGAGAGAGAGACTTGTCATCGTTAAAATGTATTTAGTTTTAGAGATTTATTATATCAACGTTTAAAACAAAAATTCTCAATCGCTGAGTTGTGGGACTAATAACTAATCTTGAATACAACGATAAATTTAATTTTTTTTTCTCTTATGCTGAAAAGCGGGAGAGTATACTAGAATTTTATGATTGTTAACCCATTTCGACAAAATAAAACATGAAGGAAATAAGGAGAAAAAATTCAGGAATCTCACAAACTTTATTTCGAAACAAAAGAAGAAAGCTAAATGGGGGGGGGGGGGGAATTCTGATTTTAACGATTAAACCAAGTTTTAGAGCTTTAGTAATTAATGAAAATATTTTTGAAATAATTTATTGAATTCAATATGAATTAATTGAATTTAATAAAATTGAATGAGGTTGAAAAAAAAATAAAGACAGTAAATATTTTGAAGATATCAGCTTACACTGTCAAAAAATATGGATTGAATTGCGGTATGAAATGTCGGCATTTTGGGTGCATTATCAGTATAATCCATTTTACAGTAAAATTCATTTTTACCGTAAAATATTATACCGTAATTTTTACAGTAATATTCATTTAATTTGAGTGATTCAGTAATTTCACGGTAATTATTACAGTAAAAATTTCGGTATATCAGACTTTTTTTTTTTGTACCACAACATGTTCCGGCAAAGATGAATTTTCTGGTAAAAGGCACCGACACCCTGACTGCGGGTACTTTTTACCTTAATTTGACATGGACTTTTTTACAGTGTAGTATTAGTTATTGGGGAAATAGAAAAATATTTAATCTAATGATACGCCGCAGGTCTTAAGAATTTTCTAGATTGTGCTGAAAACGTATTAATCTACGATGATAATAATCTCAAGAAAAATTTTTTCACGGAAAAAATTTATTTATAAAACATATAAATTCTGTTTTCATATTTGCAGTTCTTATCGCCACACATTTAGTAACAAATTAAAAAACTGAAAAGCAAATATAACTAAATAAATGGTATTTATATCATGCTCTAAGGCATCATGATAAAATTGCCAAATTTTACCACATTTAGCAAATTGTATCACACATTATAAATACTTACTTTATTGTTTATTTTACCAAAACCATTGTCAAAGCTCTTCGACAAAAATTACTTTTTGGTGTTCTCATTTGTCAAAAACACGGTAAATTTCACCATATTCTGGTAGTTTTGATCATACTTTTTTGAAGCATAAAATTTTTTGCACTATTTTAATGTATATTCAATTATTTCAAATGATATTCCTCAATTTCAAATGCGTAATTGATTATTTGAATAAAGTAATAACAATAGTAACAGAGTACAATAAAGAGATAGTATGCGTGTCCGTTTTTTTTCTTGTGATAACATCACGTAATTTTTAATTATCTTTTTATTTAAAAATATTGTTTAATGAGCGTAAATAACAAATCACTCATCTTATTATTCATTTATGAGAAAATATTTCAACGAAAAGCTTTCTTAACTATAAATATACCTTTACTAACAAGTTACGAAATTCCAAAAGAGACACATTGAGGTAATTAAAGAGTGTGAACTTTGATTCACTTGGGGATCAGAACTTTATAAAAGAGAGCTATATTAGATTTCAACCGTGACGAGAAATTCCTCAACGACAAATTGAGGAAATATATACAAATGAACAAGCAATCATTTTCAAGTAAATTTGATAAACAAGTCAATAAAACTCGGACATGTTTATCAGTATGTCATAAACATAAGCATATCAGAAAATCCAACTGCGCTTCATAAAAATCGGAAAATGTTTGTATGTTTTCATTTATACGCACTTTAAAGAATTTGTCATAAATATTAATGGAATAACATTGAAATTGTAATAAAGTGTAAAAAGTTATAAAAAGTCTACGTGGATTTTTGAGATTAAAATTAAGGACTGTAAACTTAGGTCGTAATTTTTACTCGCTAAGGATAAATAATTGTAATTAAATGAGAATTTAAAAAAAAAAAAACGACTTATTTCGGAGAAATTTTTTACGAGATAACAAAAAGTAAGCACATAGAACATTTTTCAACATACTGCTTTATAAGCAATAATTATTAGAAAATGATAAATAATTTATACAATTAATAAATGTTATAAAACGATTTGAGAGCAGAATGGCTATTTTTGGTATTTATTATGTATGATATGGTGAGTGCACGTTGCCAATTTAAGAAAAAATATAAACTTAATTAAACGCGGAAATATTTTCTTAAAAATCTTTACTTTTCTCTCTTAAAATCTTGAAATATCCCGGATTCTGATTACAGCACTTAAAAACGTGTTGATGTTTAGTATCAAGTTAACATTTAAAAACACTTTATCCACAATTATAATTTTTTTGGACTTCAGCGTTTTCAGAATGAATTATCAGAGTTTCAATATTCACAATGTCAATATTCACAGTTTCATATTTTGATGTACATTAATGCTAAAAAAAAGACGTACATCTTTAAAAATATGTAAGTTTTCAATGTTTAAAAATATTTTTTCAGGAATTCATTTTTTAAAATATTTTCAGGATGCATTTATAGAGCTTTATGCGAACAGCTTCAGATTTTAAAACATGTTAATGCTTAAAAAAAGCCTTTCAATGCCAATCCAAAGCCTTTCAAAGCCAGTTTTCTAAAATAAATTTCAACATTTAAATACATTTTAATATTTAAAAAACATTTTTAATTTTGAAGCACTCTACATAAGTCTGTGTTAAGAAAACCTATACTAAGAATAAAAAATGATTTTTTAAAATGAAAAGCATTATTTGCACTAAATAGTTAAAAACTGAAAAATAACGTCACGTTTTACCTAACTTATGGGATTCGATTTTTAATCAGAAACCATCTACTACTGAAAATATGCACTCGTCACTGTTATGTTTAACGTTAATCAGTCTGAGGAAATGGACTCAGCAGCTGTAATTTGTATTATTTTAGTTAGCAACGAATACTCATCTTCAAATAAAAAGTAATACACCAGCGTTCCAAATTGTAAAGTTCTTAAAGTTGCGTTTAGGCCCAAGGCATGATCACCCATTTTATGAGCCTTAAGCCTCAAAATTAGATTTTTTATGTGCAAATGCTTTATTTAGATCTATTTTTATGTAGTCTCAAAGATTATGTAGCCTCAATTGATAAATATTCTTATGTTCTAAAACCGCATTTTGTCCGCTTCAGTAATCTTAAAATATTTAAGAATTTAAAACGTTTTAAAGATTTTAATGATTTATAAGTATTTTAATGCATATTTTGTAGTAAGGTAAATATTGTCACAGCAATTATGAAAATAACTTTAAATTAGGGATATAAAAATATTTAAAGGAAAACAATTCGCGATCGCAACGAACTAAAGGGGGCGTTGTTGTATGAGACGAATACCTGCGATTTCTATATGAACAGTCATTCAGTTACACTGGAGAAGTCTTTATTGTAGCGTGTAGCATTGTAACGTTCCATCTTTATTGTAGCTGATTAAATTTAAAAAAGAAAAATGTTTGATATTCTTTCTTATGCAAACGAAAACAAAATGGTATCTATTTTTTTTAGAGAAGGAACATCCAGAACACATCGGAAAAATATTTGTAAATAAAGAGAATAAAATAGGTATATTCTTATAAGAGTTCAAACCTAATGCCTGAGAAATAGTTTTACTAAATTTAATGGTATAACATGAAAGGCCCATTTAAATTTTACATTTCTTAGTTTTAAGAATCATATTATTTTAAAAATTAAAATGAAAAAAAATTAGGACGTAAAGTTTCATAATTTTATATAATATAACTTTGTAAACAAAGTTTTTTGACAACTATATCAAAAAATTTTAAGTTTCAATAAAAATCATTATTTAGTAACTAAAAAACGTAAAATAAATAATGCTTACGAAACAAAAAAAAAAAAAACAAAAAAACAATTCTTTTTTTGTCGCCACTTTTTAGTGTTACGAAAATGCGTCTTTGGGACTTGCCAAAAACAAAACAATATGCAATTTTATTTTTTATGGAGTGAAATGTAACGAAAATGTACCAATGTCCATAACATGAAACTTTATCTTATTAAACGTCCGTTTTGGAAATGTTATTTCATTTTGAATCCTATTTATTAGAGTTCATATGGCTATAGAATCAGGTGAGAGAAAAGTTTGTTTTGAATCTATGCTAAACTCTATATCGGCCCATTTTCCACCGAAATCCGATTGACTATTTTGATTTTAAACAAAGTGTTTCATTTTAAGATTTTTTCCAAAAATTTTAAGTGTAGATTGGCGGCACTTAAGAATCTGCCAAATCTGTAGCTGTGGTTAATACGTAAGTACCGAATTTTTCTTCCATACATTTCTGAATCATATTAGTTCAAATATTACAATATGTAAGAAGTATACATAAACACATAATTTAATACCATTTAATTTTTCAAAAAAGGTATTTTGACAACAATTTTATCAAAAAATTATAAACTAAAAAACGTAAAATAAAGAATTCTTAGGATAAAAACGATTTTAAAAATTCCTCATTTTTCAATAAAAACTTTCGTATTGTTTCTTTTTTTTAATTCTTATAGTATTTAATCAGACGTAAAAAACCATTTTGTAGAGAACGATCATCAAGTAAGAAAAAAAATTATTTACAAGCAAATTGTTTTGTATAAAAATCATAATACTTACCTGTTTTATAAATCCACAGAATTCCCAATGAAATGTTCTTCGTTTGAAAGTTTTATTTTCAAATAATATATACATAGATTATCCCTTCATTACTTTTAGAAAACATACCACACATCAAAATTTTATAATTGTAAGATCTCGATATGAATTAGAATATGTAGCTTAAAAACAGAACAGCTGAATTCTAGTTGAAATTATTCTTTCAAAACTAAAAAATACTTACCAAAACAACTATAAATTTTTTTTAATAATTAGCACAAATGAAACTATTTCAAGTTGTTCGGATGATTCTTTATTGTTGTTTTCCGAATTATATAGATACAGAAATATATACTATTCTATGAAGAAGAAGAATATTCTATAACTATTACAGTTCTGTATGGAATTCATTGGAACACATTTATTCATTGGAATGACGAAAGCAATGTTGACTTCATTTTAACTTGTAATGAATTGAAGACAGAAAAATTATTTTACCGCAATACACACATCTGTAACAGCAAGTGATCATGAAATCATGTTACGTTGTTGGTAATAGAAAGGTAAAAATTATTGAGAAGTTGTTCTTCAAATGCTTGGCGTGTTCTGCTTCAATGTTTGGCATGTTCTGGTTAGTTTTTTCAAGAAGTTTTACCTTTTCTTTAGGGAAATTTTGCTTCTTTTTTGATGCTAAGAAAATAGCGTCAAATAGCGTCCGTCATTGCGAATGGTTATGTGGGAACTAATGCACGATATTTTCAGGCTCCCGCTAGATGGCGTACTCGAGCGTTGCGATCGCGAATACCTTTACGACTTTTGTTAATTTTATGCTGATGACAACCTAAACAATATTGAAATGAATGAGGAAAAACTGGATCCTACCACGTGATTTTCCGATCAATAAAAATGCGCCGACAACAATGGAAAACGGTGTTAGACCATTATGATTTTATGTTATATAGAGAAATTTACGCTTTTTTTCAAAATTTTATTATTATTTTTAAACATAAATGCCATTACCATACAGTACACCAATTTTACCAGAATTGTTTTTTGTGTATATTTGCATGCGATATTATTTTAATTTTTATCATTTTTATCGAAATTAAGTACTGCCTAAACAGAATTGATTATAGTGTAAATTTTAGCAGATCTGAGTAACAGTTTATATGTGTGTGCTAATATCTTATAGCCCCAGAGCCACATTGAAACATTATAGCTCTTTTCGTAATTAGCCTTTAGGATAATCATTCTTCTTAAGTTTATATTTTTTTCTATCCTTTCTATGTAAATATAGTTTATCTAAACGTTGTTGATTTATTCAAGATCGAACGAGGCTATATCACAGAAATAAATATTTTTCACCGATATTTATACATCAACTCTTTTACTGATTTCATGTGAAAAATACCTAGGAATCTTATTTTATTTTTCTTAAATTCGAATGAAGACTTTCATGTATTTAAGACATAATATTTTATGTCAATAACAAATTGTATTAAAAAAAATAACTCGAATATATTTCCCATAACTGTCGAAAAGGAGACATATATATCATATTAACATCTGCGACTGGGAATTTGAGATTCCAATGTTTATATACGTGAAAAAAATAAAAAAAAGTGTTAATCTTTTAGGGTCAACGTCTTTGACAAGACTTAAAAGTTCTTAAATATCTCTCTTTCAATGAGATCGCCCTACGCCTTGTCTTGTAAACGATCACTACTGACAACCATTTTACAACTTTAGAAACACCGTAAAACGGTAGGGGTGTCCCTCGACTGACCTGACCTTTGATGTAAGCGGTTCTTTCGCTGTAATCGAACGAGCGGCGGGCCTTTTCAAGGCCTGTTTACCGTCTAAGCGGCCTTTCTTAGAAAATCCTGTGCAAACACTGAAGAGATGATAATTCCAACACCGAGACCAAGCCTTGTCTGAAGCTTTTCAAAACTTTTCAACGATATCGGCGCTTAAATTTCTTTTTATTTCTCTGGAGCGCAAGCAATGGACCTCCCCCGCTGTGAAACGAGCTTGAGTTATTTGGAACGCTGAGTTTTATGGGAATTTATGATATTCGTAAAGAATAAACTTTAATTCTTGGAACAAGAAACAAGGAGATTGATTTGTTTTAAGCTTTTCCCTAGGCTCTGAAAGTTGTTTTGGTTTGGAAGGAGTAAAAAGGAAAAAAAAAAAATGTTCCCAAAAAGTTCAGAGGTTAGTGTCGACAGAGAAAAAAAAAGTAAAAATCGTCCGATAAGATCTGTGCCTGAAGACGAAGTTAATAAAGTTTTTTTTTCCGAGATAAAATTTCGACGATGTCATTCTTCTTATTTTGTTACGTAAGGGATACCGTTTGATTCTGAAAACCCTTTTTTAGATTTATATTTTGAATTTCTCTTTAATTCTTGCTATTGAGTGAGGTGATATATGCGCCTAATAAATAACGTGAAAAAACAGTAATTAAGTTGTATAAAATAGGCATCGATCGTCTTGGTACTACGTGAAAATACCTTCTTTATTGTCAAAACACATAATATCACTTTGATTGTGAGACTTGTTATGACTGCATAATTTGACAAAATTTTATGGAATTTTTTCTTGCAAAGCACTATTTTATTATTGCCATGACAAAAATCAGTTGTAAAAATGCTCAGATTTCCAATAGAATGCTTTAGAATTTCGATAATTGCTTTTTTTACCTTTTTTTTTTTTTCAAATGAAACTTTTTGTGAGTCAGTAAAACAGTGCATCGGGCAAAACTTAGTCGCAACAGAAGTATGCATAAATTCCATTCCAATGGTTAGTGTTTAGATCACAAAACAGATATTTTAGTCTTTATTATTCCTTAAAACGCATAAATCAGTAAAAAAAGATTTAATTCACTGTAAAAATGTCCTGATCAAATTACGGTAAAAAGTACCGGCACTCAGAATACCGATAATTTTACCGTAAAATTCATTTTTATTGGAACATGTTACGGAACGAAAAAATCTGATATACCGTAATTTTTATGGTAATAATTATTGTAAAATCACTGAATCACTCTAATTAAATAATATATTGTAAAATCACTGAATCACTCTAATTAAATAAGTATTACTGTAAAAATTACGGTATAGTATTTTGCGGTAAAAATGGATTTTATGGTAAAATGAATATTAAGAATGAGGAACTCAAAATGATGGTACTTTATATCGTAACTTGATTAGGAATTTTTTACAGTGTAGATGCCATACAACGCTTCCTTACAAAGCATATTTAAATTCCCACGAAATTACGTGTTTATAACTTAAAAAAAAATTTGAGATATTATTAAATATAATACTACCATAATTGTAAATCATAATTTTCATATGTCAATGTGGGTTCTATTGGCAAGAAAAAATGTAGTTTTCTAGTTTTGATTTTTCACCCTTTATTTCCATTTTTTGTTGGCAACTCAACGTTTTCTGTTTCAAATCACTTTTTTTCCCTAATCTCGACTGGTGAGTCTTGAAAACGAGGGTCTAATTCTGAGTGCTCGAAAAATATCGACTTTTATTATCATTTTTAAATAACTAAAGTAATATAAGATATTTTCTTACTGATAAATGAAAATGTCAAATGTAAAAGTAAACTGTGAAATAAATTTAATTTTATATATATATATATATATATATATATATACATATATATATATATATATATATATATATATATATATATATATATATATATATATATATATATATATATATATATATATATATATATATATATAGTTACTATTTGTTTCAACAATAAGACACAGTCTCTGAATACCATAATAAGAAATAAGAAATTCCATCATTTAGTTATTTTCTTTTCTATTTACAATTCTAACTTAAACATTATAACATTATTCATTGCGTGTTTACATTATCTTTTAGCACAATATGCATCTATTTTATCCTGCTGGTGATTTGAGACAAGGAAGAAAATTAAACACATGAAAAGATAGTTTGTAATCTGAACAATGTATGGTTGAAAAACAACTCCCGTTGAGTTTGAAGTAGTTTGAGATAATTAACTAAATTAAAATTTACTAAACGTTTATTCAGTATCTTTTAGGGTCAACATATGTTTCGCGAATCATCTTATCTTTAAAAGTAACTACACTGTTTATGCTAGAATCAACTTTATAAAACCAGTTTCCATGAGAACAAGAACTTAAATTTTATTTTAACTAATTATTTTATCTACTTAGTGAAAAATGTTATTTTGAAATATTATTATGCGCTGTGTTTAAACTATATATAAAACGGTCATTGAGCTTTCTGAAATAGTCACACTGATTAGTTTTATTAACCAGTCACATGCACCTCTACAAAATTACTTATAATTTTTAACTTTAATATTTTTTTAACTATTTAAATTTAAGATACTCGGGTATTCGAATTGAATTAAAAATATTTAATAAAAATGATATTATTTGATATTTTAGGGAGGATAGGTTTCAGTAAGGAGTACAGTCATCATATCATTCATGAATATACAAGCTGTATGTATATATATATATATATGTATATATATATATATATGAGGAGGATCGTTTCACCTCACTGTGAACATTTTTTCTTTGCGACAATGTCTATTTTTATACCTATAAAATTTCAAAATTGTAGCTATGATCATCCGGAAGTAAGGGGAGAACACGCACTCTAATTATCAGCCCCACGTGATTTATTTGATTCACGAGTTACACGTAATGACATACAGATTATAATAAAAGTATTTATCCATAACGAAACAAATCACTGGCATAAAATTTTTAAAAACTTAAAAGCAAATATCATTGACTAGGTGTATATTGTTTGAAGATATTATAGCCAAATAAAAAACAGGAGAAACGTATTAACGAGCAAAAATTACAGAAGTGTATCTCCTTTTTTTATCCTCTTCATTATCCTTCCTCCCTGTCTATCCTTTTCCAAGAAAAATATGTATATACTAAGACACCCCCACTCCTGTAGATATCGTTGCTCCTACCCTCAAATTCCCCGCTTTCAGCTTTTTGTTCGAAAGAAATAATTTTTTTCTCTTTATTTATTTTTCCTCTACCCTTTCCAACCGATCAGCAGTGGTCTGGTCCTCCTTAATTTACTGTCATTTCCTGCGTATGACAGGACGTACTGTAAGTCTGTACTGTAAGTACGAAGATGGCGCCGCAGTTCACCCGAGAGGATTTCCTACCCGCAGTTATTAATAACAATATAGAAGCCGGATCCTGACATTGATAGATGACAGATTATCCTGAGCCAATGGGTCCGGCTAACAAATCAGCATGCAAATGAAGTGGAACTTGGGCAAATAGCGCCGTGGCGCCATTTTTCATCGCATTCGTCCCCTTTCTATTTTTTCCCCTCTAACCCTTTTTATTTATTTATCCTACCCCAACCTCCCCAGTTTATTTCAAAGGCGAAATCTTAACTCCCCCATCCAACTACTTTCACTACGAATCCGATAAATTCTCTTGGGGTATGTAAAAAGGGGGTAGAAAAGCTTCGAAAATTCGAATTCCCTTAAAAAAAAAAAATAAATAAAAGCGGATATAGTGAAGTAACATCGAAGTTGAAAACTGGGGAGTGTCGTTTGAGGGTGGAGGGGAGTGGAGATGGTTGGAGAAAATCGGTCGGGGAGAAAATTAGAACCTTTTGCTCTTCTCTATCCTTATAAGATGTACGGTGTTTTCGTTTGTATCTGGAAATTTCCTTTTTTTTTCTCTATTCTTAATTTTTCTTATTTCAAATAAAAAAAAGGGGTGAATTGATATCAGTTTGGCATGGGCGTCTGTTGAGGGGAATATGATAAATGAGGCGATTCTAATGATTGACGGAAAGCTGACCTTTGGCGTGAACAATTGTGATTGTTTATCGCATTCAAGAATTCTTTCATTCGATAAGTGCATTCCGAATATAAACACTACAATCACTGAAATATACCTATTTCTTTTTTAAGCACAGGTGAGGTTGTGTCAATAGGGAATAAACTGTTGTTTTACCGTTGGAAAAGGAGAAGATAAAAATAAAAAATCTCTCTCTATCTATTTAGTTCATGTTTATAAAAAAGGAGGGCTTGTCATCAAATACTCTTCAGTAAGAAAGTAATAGAGGAATAATGTGGCTAGAATGTTTTCAATTATACTTTATTTTAAATATATCAATATTTTTATATATAATTAAAATAGAAAGATTAAGGCCAAAATGTTTGGCAAAAAAAAAATGTAGTTTTGTTTTTACTGCCGATGTTTTATTCACTTTTCCCCGCATTCCAAACGCATCCAATTACCCAAGCTTGATTTGATATGCTTGGTACAAGAGATGAGATGGGTTCAGCCTGACCACAAGGATGGGCCCGACATGGACTCGGGCTTAATAAATACCTCAAGGAAGCCTTCAAACTTTGGTAGGCTTGGTAGGCTTATTACTTTCTCTTGGTCTGGTAGGCTTATTATTTTCAAACAAAAAAAGAAATTTAAAAATCGGTTTGGTTCATTTAAGTATAAAAATGTACAAAATAGTTTATCACAATAACATATTTTATTTTACACTTCTCTTTGCAAGTTTGGGATTTATATCAAGTAATAATTAATATATAATAATATACAAAAATTTGTGATTTTTGGTCTTTTGTATTAACTCTTTGGCTCGGGTACGGAAAAAATTGCTATCGCTCAAGAGTTTGGACCTCAAAAACTGAGATTAAACTCAGACTTGGCATTAAATTTCTTTTCATAAATCTGAGGTAAAGAGCAAAAGTTTTGAGACAATATGTTTTTCTGCCTTAACTTTTTCTGTAAGCAAAATTTGTTTATGTTTTTCTGCTTGAACTTTTTCTGTAAGCAAAAATTTTTTATGTTGTAAATTAGCAATTCGTAGCTTTAGTCATCCTTCATGGGGAGCAACTAATAATAGACTTGGAAATTTTTAATTTAGCATACACCAAATGAGAACTGAAAAATTTGAACAAAAATTTTGAGAGAGTCTATCACAGATCATGTTTTTAATATTTACTAGATCATGTTACATGGAATAATTTCTCGCCCAAAAATTCTTTAGCTTAGTGGTTAGAGCAGAGGAATTCTACGCAAAATATACGGGTTTGAATCCCGCTCCTGCTTTTTAAATGATGTTTTCACTATTTTATTTCCATTAAAGCTGTGTCAGTCTGGTTTTATACTTTCGATAACTTTGCAGACATTTGCAAATTAGCTTTACGTATTTTTACGTTTCTAGAATGTTATAGAATATGCGATGCTTCGTATATAAAGTTGAGAAATCATTGAGCTGGGTTTATATGGGCGAAACTAACTTGCTTAACCCTTTACAGGTGCAGTGTAGTCAGTCTGGCAACGCTATTTCCACAAATGTTACGAATACCTAGAAATGTGTAACTGATAGCTTGTAAACGTTTTGAAACCACTATTCTTTAAACAACAAGGAGCTAAAGTTTGTCACTCCACTTAAAATGATTTGTCTAATTTCGCACTTGCAGGTAATTTACCTGACTAAAATTTTCTCTCAAAATTCACTGTTCCGGAAAGGGTTATTCCTAAAAACATAAGAATTCTACTTCCTAAGTAAAAATATTGGTGTCTATTTTATCAGCTTCAATAAGTCGAGGAAAAACACGTCTTTGGCTACTCATCTTTTGGTTTATTAAAAAAGCTGAGAAAAAAGTTTCAGATTCTGCTATCGCCACCAAGTTTGTAATTCCAAAATCAAGTGCCACATGATAAAGAAGTGGAAAAAGTGTGCGAAATCTTTTTAAAATCAGGATCCCCAAGAAAAGAGACTCAACTGCCAAGAGAGTTGGATGTACCTCAAACAAGAGGACTCATTAAATATTCAAGGATATGGCCACTAAACATGGACTCACAATGAATAAATGCACCATTAAACGTCCCCTGAATACATCTGGATTGTGAATCACGGGTTTCATAAAAAAAACCTCTGATCCAGACAAAGGATAGGATAATTCGATTAAAATTTACAAGAGAGCACGAATCATGGACTACTAAAGATTTGAAGAAAGTTTCTTTGGATTGATGAAACCCAATTAAGTTTTTTTAGAAGTGGTGGCCTACGTTTTTTTCGTCTTTCAAAAGGCACCAGAATGGATCCTCGGCCCCAACGACCGACAGTGAAACACGGAAACGGATGTCTCGTGGAATGGATATTTCAGCAGGATAGCGTTCCTAAGCAAACTTCTAAAATTGTGACAGGGTGATTTACAGCTAAGAATGTTAAAACATCGAACTGACCGAGTCATTCACCTGATTTGAATCCACAGAACACCTTTGAGAAATCATTGTATGAAATGTTGGGCAAGAGAGCATTATTCAAAGGCAGAACTCCTTCAGAATCTTGAAAATCTTAAAGTTAACTCTAGATGGCCATGTCAATTCCACGCCAGGACGATGTTTTAGTCATTAAAGCAAAAGAATATGCAACGAGGTATTAAATATTGGCTTTTCTTCCCCTTAAGATGATTAACTTTAATAAAAGTTTAAATGATTAATTTAAAAAAAAAATCAAAAACCATTCTGCTTTATTAATCATACCAATATTGATATAACCAATTTATAATATTTTTACAAATTCACAAATACCCCATAAATTTACACTTATCTGTTTAAACCACTAATCTCTATAAGTTTTGGCTCATTCGCATTGACATATTGTAGCTCATTCGCATTGACAAGATGTCTTTTACCTATTTCCTTTCTAAGCATAAATGCTAGTTTTTTGCTGTTTTTTTTTAAAAATAGATCTTAAAGAGAGTTCGTCAATTTATTTTTAAATAAAAGCATGGAATTAGCTGTATATTTGGAGCCCTATAATCGTGAGAGTTTCAGGGCACTGTCTCAACTTCACTCCTGCAGCTGCGAACATGTAAAGATTATAACTTTAAAATTCAAAAATGAGTAAATAACACATTTTGCACTATCATCAAGTTATTATTTTTTTAAGAACAAAAAGTAAATTTTTATCCATAATTTACTGAACTATATTCCTCGGGAAAACAATTAAGTAGATCAAAAGAAAAGCATTCCGGTTTTAAAATTAAAACTTACTAAATTTGGGACTGAATAAATATGAAGATACATTTCAAATTTAAACTCATTAATTAATTGTAAATAATCTTTTCTTCTAAATATCCCCAACAACTGCATCCAAAATAGCAATAAAAGAAGAGACCCAATTAATCAAAAGCACTATTTTCCTTATGGGCAACTTCCCTGTTATAGTTCTATTCCGGGGGAAGCAATATTACCCTAGTCTCGCCGTTTCTTCCCATTTAGCATCCACTCTAGGTCTGTTCGGAGCGTACATGACTCCCTGGATACAACTCAGACGTCCAAGATTTTCTTATGACACTGCAGATCGCCATCTATCGCAATGGCATTACTTCCCCATAGGAATAACTTTTGGGAAGATTATGTTGGTGGTTACTTTCCCCATACCATGATTCTGTTCTTGACTTGAATGAGGTGGCAAATGGTTATGAGGCTTTGGGGTCATAAATTCGTGGTTTCTTAAAGCAGAAGTAATAGAGGACGTCTTCGATTGTAGATCTTGTTCCAAACCTATGGGGCAAACTGCTGTTGTTTTGGGGAAGGGGACTTTTTTTTTTCAAATATTCATTCCTTCTTTCACCAGGAATAATTTAGTTCGGAGTTTAAAAATTCAAAACGTTTCGTTTTTGGATAGGGTAAACAAATAAGAAGGTAATTGGAAACCTAATGTAAATCAAAAGTTTAAAGACCTTAAATTTGAAATTGTATTTCTTTGAACTGAATGTGTTGAAACTAATGTAATGTAATGATGTTCAAAAATAGTTGAAATTTTCGTACTTACTTTACATTTTTTGAATAAAAAGTTCAAACAGACTTAAATTTATTACTCTTGCTTTTTTAAATTTATTGTTTATGTAGGTTTAAAATATCATATGCTTATTTCATCAATATTTTATATTTTTGTTTTAAAAAATTGAATTTGTTTACACACTTAACTTGTTGATTTGGGTAAGGTATAATTTTTAGCTTATATTTTGAAGGTGTATGGGAATGTTTTGTTGAATTTTCTATGTTATATTATTTTAAAAAAATATTTGACTGATCACTTTTTAGGAATATTTTTAAAAATTATGCTTTAACATCCTATAAAAATTATTTTTTCAAAATAAAATTGACATAAATAATTTTTAAAGACACATTTCTTCCAAATTTTAACAATGACAACATTTATCAAGTGTTCTCTTTATAATATAGTGATAAAATGTTCTTTTTACTTTCAGATCTGAAAAGTGTCTTTTCTTACTTATTTACTTTATTTACTTGCATATAAAATTTAGTTATATTTGTAAATACTGTTAGCAATTATTTAATATATTACATACTATCATAAAACTGGTATTTGGCGACTTTTTCTTTTAAAAAGTAAGAATGTGCTTGAAGCATAAGATTAGAAAAAATAATTGCATCAACTTTGTAAAAAATTAAGGTAAAAAATAGCGGCACTCAGGATGCCGGTACTTTTCATTGTAAGATCCATTTATACCGGAACATGTTACGGAAAAAAATATCTGATCTACCGTATTTTTTACAGTGATAGCTACGCAAACCGTAAAATCACTGAATCACTCTAATTAAATAAATATTGCTCTAAAATTTACGGTATATTACATACATAGTCTTCTTCATTTCGAATAGAAGCATAGGCTTTCTATCATAGCTTTCCATCTCACTCTATTTGTAGCCAGATATTTTGCCTCTCTCGAAGTCTTTGTTATTGTTTTCAATATATCATCCCTTGTATATCGCTTTAATATATATCGCTAAAATATCGTCATATTCACTTATAATCGTCTTGTGCTTATTATTTTTTAGGTTTTCCTCTTTTTCTATTACCCTCAGGGTTTCAATCAAAAACTTGTTTTACTTTAAATTTTTAGAAAATGACCAATCCATTCCATTCCGTTTCTGTTTGCTTTTTCAGGATTTCTGCGTTACAAATTTTATGAATTACTTGATACATAAGATTCTCCTTAAGCAGTTGCTAATAAATTTTTGAATTTTTTTCTTCATATTTTTATTGCAGTGCCACGTCTCAAATCCCTAATATTTTACAATAATATTTTATTTATAAATAATATTTTACGTTAGAAATGGATTTTACGGTAAAGGAAATTTTACGGATGATGTATCCAAAGTGCCGAAAGTTAATACCGTAATGTGATTCTGAATTTCATACACCGTATTCAATTCTAATAAAATAGTTTTTTGTGGTTTCTTTATTTTTCCTAAATGCACCATAGAGTTACTTAACATATTAATCGTTATAAACTCCCCCCCCCACCAAGTATTCAGACATAAATCAATAATTTATTTTTAAATCAATAATTTAGTCTTCTTTTGTTACTTGAAAGTGAAATGAAAAAATCAAAAAATCAACCGTTCTTCTTAGTCAAATAACATCATTTATGAAGACATTTGGGTAGAAAATTACATTTTCTATTTCTTGCTTCCTGTCCAACATCTGTTTCGATGTCCGTCATGCTCTTTATCTCAATTATAGAATTTTAATGATCCGTGCAAATAATAACAACAGAAAAAAGAAAAAAAATTCTGCCGCATTATTACACAACCACTCGACCCAGAGAGACACAAAGAACCCTTTTTTTTCTGTCTTCTCTCGATGAAGAATATGAAAGAAACTCTATCAATTCTCCGGTGAAAAAAGAAAAACTGTAATTTCTCTGTTTGACCATTATGATGGACATGCTTCAAGTGACTAAACATTTTTCTGTTTTCACCAGCCATTGAAACGATTTCTTCCGGACTGAATTTTCTGCATGGTCCGACAGATTTCAGTGAGTGTGTTTCCAGAAACACACCCTCTAATTACTGGCATTTTAAGAAGGAGGGTAGTGTTTTAGTTAAGAGTGGCTATCCACTACAAAACTGTTCTCTCTTTTTTTATCATCGTTGTGTGGTCTGGTTTTTGATGATTTTTACCGAATTTGAATTAGCTATCAATGACATGTTGTGTTTTGCTTAGAACGATTGATATTTTTGCGGATTTTTTTATTTTATTTATTTAATATAATAATTTTAAAAAAAAATATGATACGTAAAATTGATTATTCTATATATTAATCTGTTATTAATTCTAGATATTAATGCTCAAACTCATTTTTATGTCAAAAGAATACTTAAAAATCCATTAAACAAATGACAGTTTGTTACATAATATGGATTATTCTTTTCATTTTATAAATTAATACATAAAATAGCTTCTTTTAAATTCTTGCAGGCTGATACATTATATTATTTTTTCTTTACTCGTGACAAAATGATATATACAATTAATTTAATTTAAATAACTGAAACTAATCCATTTTTTATTCTTCATGCGTATTCAAAAATAATTTATATTTTCTTAACGATTGAACGAAAAGCGATTTTTAACGAAAAACTCTTATAAAAAATTTTGACAATTTGTTACTTAAAATGGATTTTTTTTATAAAATTGTAATAAATGGATGCATAAAATAGTTTATATATTTAAATTATTGCCCGCTGATACATTTGATCAATTTTTCATTAAGTTAAAATTAACATATCATCCATCTAATTCAGTGAGAGCATAGAAAAACATACATTAATGACTCGCATTTTAAAAATGAGATTAGTTTCTAGTGTTATTCGGAAGACTATAGAAGTTAAGTTTCATTTCTTATAAATCACAAAGCATGACAAATTTTCTACTCGTTTTTTTATTTTTAACATACTTCATATATATATATATATACAACGTCGTTTGCCGAGTGGAAGGATTAAAACAGATCTTAGGCCGGGAAGGAGGGTACAAAATTTATTTATTAATTATAAGACAGAGCAGTCATGAAAAGTGTGTACGAAAATTTGTGCTCCTAGATTATATGTTAGGGAAAATCTTGCAAAGTAAAATCCGTAAAATGTTTCAATTTAGGGAGAGAGGGAAATCTTAGAAATTGTAATTGGTTTATCAAATAGGTCGCGAGATTCCCACAAAGAGCAAAGGGAAAAATATCCTGCTTTTAATTAAATGCATGCTCGTGCCAGAAATAGATTTAAGAACAGGATGTGGCTTTTAAAATTGTGAGAAAGTATTTCGATTTGAATTAATTAGGATAACATAAAAAGATTGATTGAAGCTTTTTATGTTACATATATATTTGCCATAACGTTCTAGAAGCTTTTGCATGCCTGAGTCATAGAGCTCTGTCACCTGTGAAGATAACTAGTCTTGAACTGCTTCGTTCACCTCGTCATCTGTGGCACTGTGATTTGATGCTTAGAAACTTCTTTAGGTATCGGAACCAGTCAGAATCACTTGGTGCCAAGCCTGAACTGTACGATGGATGATCAATATGTCCCTATCTAAAAAATCTGATCAGATTTCGGGTTTAAAATACCGAATGGGTTTTTACACTGTGATGCCTCAACACATTTCCAGGTGTCAGATGGCCTTGCCATTTATCCTGCATAGCACGCTTCAATTTTGTCGGGGTAGCGCAGTATTTTCAGTCGGCGAGCTGATTAAACGTTTTCAACATTTTAAATTGACCATGTCACATCACAACGCAGTAATTTTTCTATGCAAATGACGTGATTTGATGAGCAAGGCATGCCGGGAGTCGGTACGCATGCGCATTTCAATGTTCACGCGAATAATCCTTGTACTTAACTTTTTGATGTGTAAAGTGGGATTTGGTGAGCTGCTCCGTTTTTTGAATAAGCTAGCAATGGTTTCGTAAGGTTTATGTGACTTCATTTAAGAACATATGTGCAAAAGTTTCATAAAACAATTTTAATTTTTTTTTTCCCGTTATGCTCGTAGAAATTTTAGCAAAAATATGTGCTGAAGCTCATGATGGAAGGGCGAAGCATTGCCAGAGAAAAGAATGAATTAAACATCCTTTAACATTTAATATCAAAGCAGTGTTTTTTGAAACATCGTTTTTCATACTCTCGGGTCACAACTATTAGCTACAAAAAAGAATTTACTTTACTTTATTTTTCTTTCTTTCTACTAAACTTATAATTTTTAATAAATTAAGTACTTTTCAGAGTGTAGTTAGGATATTTTTTTAAAGAAACTTAATAGGACACGAAACATTTATAAGCTTGTTTTATCAGCTAACATGATCCGTCGTATCAGGTAGTATTTATGATTACGGATCGTGTTTTTAGAAGTATTTTGAAGAATCATATTAAGTGCCAATACTGCCAGAATTAGAATGATGACTGTATTGGCACTATGATTGATATTTTGATTATATTTCCAAAGCAATAATTATGAAAAACTTTTTTAAGCATTTTGACGGCAAAAATAATGAATGAAATAAATAATGTGAAATATTTTTTTAAAAATATTTAAATCGAAAAATTAGAAATTTGATAAATCCTTAATTGTAACCAAAATGAAATTCATCGAGGAGTGCAAAAATATGTTTCACATACCGTAAGGAAATGTTGTTAGTCTGTCATATCATAATCATAATATGATTTTATTAATTTTCTAACTTTAAAAGCATGTAATGAGTACCCAATTTTAGAGCTGATTATTTGTAAATAAAAGCTTAAAAATTAAGAACTTACGAAATTCCCCCTTTTAAAATAAATGTCATTGAGAAATAATGGAAATATCAATACAAAAATATCATTTTTTGTTATGGTAAAAAAAGTGAATTACAATAATTTCTTTCATGATTAAACACTAAACATACCAACACTTTTCAATACAATACAATACAACATACAAAAACGGGTCTTTTGACCCGACATGGCATGTTTAGTGTTAAAAATATTAATTTGATTCATTATTTTTAGCGTTATAATGAATTAAAACAGCAACTAAACTAATTATTTAAATATATTTTAATACAGTTTAAAATTTAAAAAAAAAGTACTTTAATAATAAAATCAATAAAATTATAAATGATTTAAAAAAGTGGTATTGAAAAATAATAGAAGGTCAGCACAAATTTTTTTATTTTTTTTATTAAGATTAGGAATGTGAAGCAATGGGATATTACAAGCATTCCGTAATTGCAAGTATTAGCGTTATAAATTTTTTTTAACTAAATATATAACAATTTAAATACAAACTTCTTTAATACAGCTTAAGAATTAAAAATAATCTAATAATTTGTTTAAAAAAATTAATGAAATTATTTCAAATAAATGGCATTGAAAAATAATAGAAGGTCAGCACTAAATTGTCATTTTTTTTTTTATTACGATAAAGGATGTTTAGCAATCGGGAATTGCAAACATTAAATGGATCATAACCTTAAAAATAAAAGCTTCCACGCATAGTTTGTCTCAAAAAAAGAAATGATGCGCAATCAATCGCCCGTTCTTCGATGTCAGAACATCCTGTACAGTGCGGTCAGTTATTAGATAAATAACTGCCCACAAACAAAACAACGTGAATTAACAGAAAAAGAGAAAGAAAAAAAAATCTCATTTTCCTACGGGATTTTCAGGATTTGATCTTCTCATCCCTCGTTAACATTTTACACCCGCGTTATACGGTCCGGAACGATATGCTTGGCTAACTTCGAATAAAATGCACTTTTTCCGCCAGATTCATTTTTTATTCGCCAAATAACCTCTTCCTAATTACCTACCCAGAATCCTCAGCAACCACCCCCACTTCAATAGTCATATATTCTATTTTATTTCGATTTTTTATTCCCTTCACCTTGTTTATATGTTTATTTTTTGATTTAAATCCCTTTTTTTTCTATCTATTTATTTGTTCTTCAGAGCAGTAAAATAGGTCGGTCACATTTCAATAGAAAATGGGCAGTCGAATAAAAATTGGAAAGACCACTTTCATATGCAATCATTAGGTTTGCTTTTGCTTATTTCTTTTGGTATGTTTATTTTTCAATCTTATTCCTCCATGTTTTGGTGTTTATTTGTTTGTTTGTTCTAACCTGGGACATGTGTTCGAAAGGTGGATTTTTCCCACGCCCTTCGTCTGAATGTTTAGGTCAGAGTGTAGATGGATAGGTGGCAGGGAGGAGGAAAAAGAGATTCTTGGTTGAAATCTGGATTCTTATGATTTATTTTGAATTCAATTGAAAGATTCTTTCTCCTATTTCAATCATGAGTTCTGATAAATAAAAGAATTTAAATTGCCTTCAACCAGTTTAAAGTTGTTGATGGTCGTCTAGTATTTGGCATACATTCTATAAATACGTACTGAAAACGATTTAGAAGATTGTTTGAGATTTATCTGGCAATTCTAAATTCACTTCTTAAATAAATATTGGGAAATTTACTTGTTTTAAATGTTACAATTAAGATTATAAGATAAAAATTAATAAGTAATAGAGATGTTAATTAAATATTAATAACACTTGGGTAAAATTAAAAACTAGCATTAAACTTTGAATTATGTATATTTTGATTTTAAGTTGGAAAACTATAGTTTTTTTTAATCTCTATGTAATATAAAAAGAAAACGATCTAAACCCATTTGCCATTGCTGTCGACGCATTCTTATTGCTCTTCATGATCGTTCACTGTTAGAATTTTCTTTCTGAAATTATGGTAAAACAACCTGTACCAGTCGGTCCATTTTGATTAACCATAAAGTTTATGGTTTGGTACATCTTTTTACCTTTAAGGTTTTGAAACCATTTACAATTAGCATAGTTTTTGTAATAAAGCTTAAATGAACATTGAAGTTCTGAGGGTGCTGCGTCATTTATGCGTAGATGATAGTTTCGTATTCTAATAGTCCAGGGTCATCGATTGAAGAGTGCAGGACACTGCAAACTCTTCATGTATTCAAGGAATGAAAGAAATATTGTTGTATTAACGCTGGAATTCGAATCTTTGTTCAGCCGGTAAAGAGATTGACCGATTAGCCCTTTCAGCTACAGTATCTACCCATGTGCATAGAACGAAATGGCTTTATAAGGAGGGCCTAGTTGGAGTGAATAGAATTCTGGTTGTTTAACCGTATTAAGTAAAAACAATCAATAAATCTTTTATTCACACTTAACAGTTTAAATGACCTCTTTTTTATGGCTTAATTTAACAGTTTTGGGTAAATATTGTAAAATAAGAATTAAATGAATTGCTATTTTTATTGAAAAATTTCTAACATTGTACTATGAGTTCCTTAAATGTCATAGCTTATCGAAATTCTTTTGGCTATAATCAGCATAAAGCTTATAAAAAATATTTTTTACCTGTAAAATATTTATTTATCTCTTGTCAGTATTCACCTGCAATATTTAATTATTATCATTCCATAGAATTATTCTATATTATTTTAATATTTTTGAGTTTGAATTTCTTATTAAGTGAAAGGCTTAAAACGAAAAACGGCCCTCCTTAATTACAAAGTAATTTTTACATTATTGCCCATCGTTTTATGATAACGATATTAAAAGCTTAGATGTATATAAGTTATCAACCAATTTGCAGTTTGTAAACAGTAAATAAATTGGATTTATTTTGTATGCAGTTACTATATACAATTAAAATAATGAATGCAAAATTGTAAACCAGTTTTTAGAATTATCTTTTTCTTTTCGCAATAATAGTAATAATATCTTTGACAAAAAAAAAAAAAAAAAAAAAAATTAAAGAGGTTTTTATCTTGCAATGAATGGTAACCGAAAAAAATTATTAGGTTTAAATTTTATCCCTGTAGAATCGGGAACTAAATCTTTAGAACCAAATCTGTGTTAAATTATGTTGTAGCAATATATTTATCATTTAGGAGTTAAAACAATTGGGTAGCAATCCCCCCCCCCCTTGGAGGCAGGGTTAGCCAAGCGAACTGGTTGCGGAACTCTCTAGTTGATGTGTAACAAACTCTACTATTTAATAAATAACAGCATTTCAATTTCAAGATTAAATTTTAAATAAAAGTAATTAAATTGTAATAAAAACGTGAAAAATTTAAGTATTTGATTTATTTGATTTCGAATAACTTATTTTTCCCTTAGCTGTTCCGAAAGTTTATTATTGAGAAGTATTTTGTGTCTCATAAGATTCGAAATCTTATTTTTTTTCAAATTAGGGTTAACAAAATGGCATCCGTAAAAATAACTTTGAAATACTCAACTTGTGGGACATAAAAACAAAATATGTTAGATTTTTTATTATTTATTTAGTTAGTTAGTTAGTTTCGTCATTTTTTAGGAGTTAGGACACTCTAGGAGTTTGGTAAAATCATTTTTGAAAATTTTTTCTTGACTTATATGTATGTGCTTTAATACCTCTCAGAAAAATATCTAAGTACTGGAATTTTGAATTTTTAGGGTTAAATTCGTATTCTGCTGCGTGAGTCCTGAATACTTTAAAAGTGTATTTCTCATAACTATGTTTTTTAGACCACTGAACACCATTACTCATAGCTTTATAGACTGATTTTAAAGTTATACTGTTATAAAAAATTATATACACCAAAGTATGTAAGATTATTTTATTATATTAGATATTTTGTTTTGTTGTAAATAATTTTCAGGTAACTTTGTTTGAGAATTTTGCATTTCAAAAAAAAAAAAAAAAAAAACCCTTTTTATGTATGTATTGATACACTAAGAAAATTCTATGTTTAATAATAATGTTTTTTTTTCTTATAATTTAAAAACTGCTTTAAGGCATTGCTGATTGAATCATACCCCGTATAAGAAGAAAGGCTGCTTAGAAGAAAAATTATGCAGTTGCGGCTGTTCTTTTTTTCTATCGTCTTTTTTACTAAGAAAAATTAATTTTTACAGTTAAACAGTACCATAATAAAGGAGTTTTTAAGGGATTTTAGTGCTGAAAAAATTCTTAAAATATGTTTATTTTATCCGCTTTTATATTTCTTCCAGCATGTAAATATCAAATAACAATAATTAGTTCTAAAACGCAGATTCATTACTAAAAACAGTTTGCTTTCAAATAAAAATTTAATTTCTTTATATCAATATGCCACCGAAAAGTAATGCCTTGCTCTCTAAGCAAAGATTATGCAAATCACATCCTTTAATATATTTATTAAAACAAAGGCCGACTAGACGAACTTTAAATTGCATTATTCTCTCTTGGGGTGTTCATGACAAAGCCTCCGGGTTGATTAGAAGAAAATAGATTTCAATCTTTATTTGAAAAAGCATCCCTGCACCTTAGGTGGTATTTAACGTATTCAAATTACTTTCAATCAATTCAAATTACACGATGCTCACTTTGCTGCGATGTATCAGACTTTCACTCTAAATAAGCAATGCGACGTGAATAAAATATCGTTGTGTAGATTTGTAATTGAAATTGGAGTAGAGACAAGCTGGAATTAAAAGATAATCAAGAGAAATATTTTATGGTGTTTCCTTTCGGTTGAATTTGTCATTGTAGGAAACAAATGAAAAAAGGGATAGTTGATATAAGTTAAATCGATACTTAAAAAAAAAAAAAATTTTGAGCTCTTTTTGTTTGTTTAAATCTCGTTTGTAGATATAAAACAATGTGAGAATATAAAGAATCGATATAAAGAGTATAAAGTTACACATGGTATTAACTCTTTATCACACATGGGACACCAGTGTGCCTTATACATATATATTTTTTGGTGCTCTTACAACACGCAAAAATATATTTAGGAACTTTTTAGTTATAAAGAACAATCTAGTGCAGTGGTTACTAATTTCTTATGGATGCGGAACCCTAAATGATCGAGCCTCTTGGGGCGGAACCCCAAAATATATAAATTAAATTTATTAGCAGCCCTGAAATTCTTTTAATAATATTCAATTTGAAGAATTTTTTTTCAATAATCGTTTTATTAATATAACTATTAAAATAGTAGGTTTAATGTTAAACAATTGAATTCGAAGGCCTGGAGTGGTATCAAGTCTAGCTCTGAATTTTTTTGGTGCATACATTAGCTGAAAATTAATAAAATAACCTGAATCATAGTTTTCGAAAAATATATCTTATAAATGTTTAGAATAGCTATTACAGAAACATAATTCGTTCTTGAATTTGGTCCAATTATTTCAAATTGAAAAAGTTCGACAAGAAATACTAATGTACTTTTTTATAAATTTTGGCATCACTTTTTTACAGGCATTTTACTTAATTGATTTTATAAAAATAACCAAACTATGAAAGAAATTAAGGTTTATTGTTTGGGTATGAATATAATGACAAGTTTCAAGACTCATTACTGATTACTCTCTGTGACCTTTCCACAAAACTCCAAGATTCCGCGGAACACCATTTGGAAACCGCTCGCCTAGCATTTACTTATCAAAATTACATTTGCACTAGAATATAAAATCCCACAAAAAGTATTTGAAATTTTTTTTCTTCATTCAGAATCAAAAATGTGTCAATAATTGATTTGGAAAATTTAAAAAAGAAAAAAATGAAAATCTGTTTCTATTTGATCTAAAAAACTGCTAATAAGTGAAAATTTGAAAAATTATTGTTTGGAAGTGTTCGGAAGATTTCATTTTTAACACCAAAAAAAAAAGAAAAAAAAAAAAAAGACACTCGCGTTTCATGTTTTATTTAATTACCATAAATTATTAAAATGCAAAATATAATATTTTTCATTTGTATTGAGACTTAATACAAAATGATAAAAAAAGTATGAAAAATATATTTAATTAAAATTCTGCGTCAAAGGGTCGAGAAAACAACGCTTCCGGGATTGTGAGTCGGAGGGCGGAAAAAAGTAAATTACAATAAGTATAGTATAAATTTACATAAATATATAGCTATTAATTAAAATAGAGATAAAACACTATAAAAATTTTTAATTACAATTTTTAAAAAATTAAAAATTTTTGATTAAAAATTTTTAATTTAACGATTGATTGATTATTTAATCAAAATTCGATATCAATTTCTTGAACAATAAGTTTATTAAAGCATAAATGCAACAAAATAATTTGTTAATGAAGTCAAAATAAATATTTTAACTAAGAGTAACAGTTTTTTTATATTGTACTTAAAAAAACATTTTTATTAGTAAGGAAATGTACATCTTTAATAGAAGAATTTTAAAAAAAAAACACACATTATTTTAATGTTTTTGAATATTTTACAAAAATTTAATTTCTAGAACATAGACTATAATTTTGTCTTGAGACAGCTCTTTAAGCTTCCTGGTAATTTCACTAGTTCACTAATCTTCTAAAACTAATTTACCTTACTTACATTAATTACCAAAACATACACAATTTCTTCGAACTAACAATAGAGCGTTGATTTTAAATGAAATATGAATTATACAATAAAAGAAGTTAAAGCACAATAATAATAAGAATTTGAAATAATAATGTTATTATTAATACCTTACTCACAAATATTGAAGGCCCTTTGTTTTGCATTTACAATAAATACCCAAGACAGGCCACACATATGCATTCACATAAAAACACAGCTTTTAAAAAATTACATAAAATATTTCATAAAAACGTTTCAAATGTTTACGAATTTCAATCAATTTTTTTCTGCATCTTATCTTAACTAATGGAATAATTTCTAGCATTATTAGTTAATTTTGATTGTTTTCTAAAATGACAAAAGAAAATATCGATGAATCAACTGGTTGAAATTTGTAAACATTCGTAAACAGTTTCTCACCGTCTGCATCATTGCTCTGAGGGAAAGTGTGGTCAAAAATTACTAGAATATAGTAACATTTACCGTATTTTTGTCTCTATGGGAGCACCTAAAAGCTTGGTAATTTTCTATTAAGGCGGTTTGGTGATTATTTTTGTAAAATTAACAATAAAACATGGTTTTGCATTAAGCGATAAAATTGGGAAATTTTTTCGTGATACTTCAGAGCAAGGCATAAAGATAATTTATTCAGTTAAATTCACGTTTCATTTTTGCATTTTTTGTTAAATGTGTAGTAATAAGAACTATAATTTTGAAATCCAAAATTTCTTTTAAAATTTTATCATACATGAACGGAAAAATTACCGAATGTATGGTTTAAGTACCGTATAGTTTGGTTTTATTAACCAGAATTATATTGTTTTTTTTTTTTTAAATATTTTTTTTTAACAGAAATGTCATTACATTCAATACAGTAATTTTAGCAGAAATATTTTCTCTGTGTAAGAGAGATATGATGATAAATAACAATAAATAATAATAATACCCTAATCACAAATAACACAGAACCTTTGTTTTAGATTTGCATTAAAGATCTTTTTCATTCATGAAATAAAAAATAAAATAATACAACTTTAAAAAAAATTCCACAAAAGATCTTATAAAAACGTTTCACACGTTCACAGATTTCAATCAAGCTTCTTCCACATCTTATCTTGATCAATGAAAGAATTTCTATCTCCATTAGCCATGTTCGATTGTCTTTGAAAAGTGACAAAAGAGAGTATCGATAAATTAACTGGTTGAAAATTTCAAACATTCGTATACAGTTTCTCACAGTTTGTATCGCTGAGAGAGATACGTACTTCAAGAATAAATCTAAATGTGGTGATGTTAAATCACAACATGGATACACCTGGACATGTTCCAAACAGAAGGTCGTTGCCCACGTGAGATCAGGTCACAATTCAAAGTGGTGATCGTCAGGGAATGCCCAATGAGCCACCTTGTCTCATTAAATTCTATCAATGCACATATTCGTTGAGATAACAAGAAAAGCATTTATTTCTTTATCTTAAACGTTATTCCTCTTTAAAATTTTATTTTTTAATTCATTTTTTAATAAATGACTCTACCAGCGATTCATCTTCAAGATAGATTACCAATAAAATGTCACGGGCATCACCGCCGCAGGGTATTTTTCTGCCCTTCTTTTGATTTTGACCTGCTTTGGATTAAAAAATAAATGCATCGTGTATATTTTTTAGTTTGTAACATTTGTTGAAATGCATAGTTTAAACTTGAAGTATTTTTTTTAACTGAGTAAATGATCGACGTATTAAATGAAACGTACTAAATTTTAAATAAGCTGGTGGAACAACAACTGTGATATATACCAAAAAAGAAAATTATCTAAAATCATTTCTGATTGTTGTAAATCTTCTGTTATTATCAGCCGAAAATTAATAAAAATTATAATGTTAATTACTCGTAAATTGTTTTTTTTTTTAATATTTCATTTAGTGGTATTTTTCGCAATATTTACTTTGCATCCCTTAATAAGACTTTTCTCTGTTATTATTACATTCTTAATTTTGATTAACATTAAAATTTTAGGCGCTTAAATTTTAAATTTAGGCGCTTAAATTTAAACTTTAAATTTTAGGCGACGTTGTTCCTTTTTATTCTACAAGGAAAAGAAAAAAATTCTGAGAAAACTACCGTAAAACCACGTCATTTCTAGTTAAAAAAAACAGCAACAATAATAAAAAACGTAATTCTTATTAATAAAATCAAAATATATGGTATTTAAACCATTCATATGGTATGGTTTCTATCCATATTTTGCGGAAATTATGGTTTTCAAAATTATAGTTCTTATTACCACACCTTTAATGAAAAAAAAAAAAAAAAAAAAAAAAAAAACTGAGAGGTAATTTTAACAGAATAAATGGTTTTTATATCACGTGCTCTAAGGTATCACGACAAAATTATCAAATTTGATCCCATATACCAAATTTTAACGCATATTATAAATAATATGTTATTGCTAATTTTACCAAAATAATTGTTAAAGAGCTTGGGTAAAAATTACTCTGCTTTTTGGTGTTTCCATACAGTCAGAAATACTGAAATTGTTTCATATTCTGTGTTGTTTTGATCATACTTTTTTTCTCAATTTATAAAGTAAACTCATAAATTTATCTTATTATTCACCATTTTATGATAAAGCTATTTAATTAAAGTTTTAAAATCATTAAAAAGTTAATAATTAAACTTTATGTAAGAGTGTTCTATCAAATTATGCATATAAAATATATGAATACAAAATAACTATTTAAAATTAATAAGTATAATATTAAGAATCACTTTTCGAACTCTTTCGGTGTAATTTCTTTGCAGAAAAAATATCTAACGAGTTTTTATAGTTAACTAAAATAATGAAGAACTTTAAAAAATGAAAATTGAGATTGAAGTTGCATTAATAACTTAATAATTGCATTAATTATTCGACAACCGTTGAAATAACTATTTATAGGAAATTTTTAAGAATTTTCTTCGACTTCGAGTTTATTAAAATAAATCGATTCTAAATTAGAAAGGAGCAGTTTAATACGTTAGTTTATATTTTATTTTAATACTTTTCTTGTTCATGCTTATATTTTAATATTTTACATTTTCTTAATATAATTTTTTTAAATGTTTTCCTTCATACTGCCAAATAATTATAAAAGTATAACATTAACAATTAAAAGACCTTAGAATTCAGAAAAACTGACTTATTTTTAGCCATTAATGTAAAAATTCAATCTGGATAAAAATTAAATATCGTGTCAGTAGTATAAGACAAATAATTTATTGCAAATATATTCATATTTTTTATTCTCTTGTTACAAATAAAAAAACCAACTTTAATTTAGTAATAAAGCTAAAATCAATTTTTGATCATTTAATTATTGTATTAAATGAATTAACAGAAAAATAATTCATTTGTTACTTTATTTTGAAATAATAGTTATTAACGTCCATATAATAATCATTTTCTTAAGTTTTAAATTAATTAAGCCAATTTCGATCGTCACTTCGATTAAATAAAATGAAATTTAATAGATCATCTAAGAAAACAATGTACTTTTAAATTGAATGAGATTAAAGGCACCGAAAGTAATTTGTTGAAAGTCCCTTAAAAGTCCAACTTTCGGACAGTAACGGCCGGAGTAGGTGCATGGGTGTAAATAAAAAGAAATAAAAGTAAAACGACACTGAGAAGAAATTAAATAATTAACCACTTTTGGCGACAACTTTCTCTGAGGCTCAACGCCATTTTATTTCTTTCGCGATAAATAAAATTTTTTTTTCTTCATTTCAACCTAAAACTTCATTTTTGTAGCTTTCTCTACTTTTTTTTTTCTTTCCCGACTCTTCCTCTTTCGTTTAATCTTTGGAGGGGGCCAAAACAGCTAGACGAACTTAATTTGAAAGCACGTGGTGTCACACGGGATATGACCTGGGGATTGGAATATTTTCCTTAAGTCACGTGATCGATGGAAGGGAGATTAAAAAGCGGGACCAGCAAGAGACTAGGAATAATTAGTGGCTGTTAATTGCTTCTTAGCTTAATCAGGAACCGAAGTTGGAGACTTCAACACAGAGGGCGCTGGGTACGCAAACGAGAGGAGAATTTTAATCTCTCTTGTATTAAATCTTTTGATTATTGTTTGCCTTTCGATTGGTTTTTAGTCAAATATCAGCGAGAAATGAAAAATAAGAAATCCATGGCGAGAAATTTCTTCCAGAACATCATTAGGAATGAAAAAAAATTAAGGAGGGAATTCGGAGGGATTTTTAGGGAAAAGTTAAGAGGTGGATTTTCAATTTCTTTATTTTTTTTCCCTGAAGAATTATAAGTCTGAATGTAACGATTAATTTTTGGAAGCAATAAGAAAACATATAAATACTTTTTCTTACACTTCATTAAGGAATTCATTTCCTTCTTATTAATCCGAAACTTCTTTTGCGGCTCTACTTATTTGCAGGAGCATAAATTGTACAGTTAATGAAGAGTGTTTGCCTTTTGCTGCTGTAAAACTTAGCCAAATGGTATTGTGTTAGAGTATTTTCGAAAATAAAAATGCTTCTAATTGATGAATGTCTAACATTTAATGATCTGAAAAAAGTTAATGAGATAAGTTTTCAAAAAGCAGCAATTTGAAAATAATAATACAATTTTGAGTTTCATTTCTATAAAAAAATTATTGATTAAAACTAAAATTTTAAAAGGGAAACAATTTTAGGCTGGTTTTGAAAAATTTATTCTTGGAATTTTGTTGTAAAAAAAGGGGTAAATTACGCCAAAGTTCCTTAATAGTTTAAAACAGAAGTTTAGTTTTAAGTAAGTGTTTGTGTTCGATAATAAAAAAAAAGAAAAAACATGTTCCCTGTGCTGACTATTGATTACAAAAATATTTTATGGCTGACTATTGATTACAAAAATAAAAAATGAAATAAAGATATTCGATTGGCTATACTTTTAAAAAATGATAGTTGAGGACCACAAAAAAAAAAAACAACCCATGTTTAATTTCAGTCAAATGCATCAAAAATTTAGTAAAACTTATGAAGGTCTTATTTAAACAGCGGTTCAACTCCATCTTACGCTAAATTTTTGAGATAAGCAGTCATAAAGTCCCATGATGCTTATTTTTACACGATTTTTGTTATTTCGGATTTTTGGGCGTTTAAATAGTTTTTTGAGATAAACAACCAAGAATTCTCATTAATATTGTTTTAATATAATTTTTGATACACTTCTTATTTAAATAGGAGTTCTATTCCAGATTATTTCGTCTTCTGAGATATTAAGTCTCATAACTATTGTTCCTTCTATCAGAGACAAGACAGCAGAGACAATCTGAAGGTGCACTATTTTTAAAATTAGATTCAGAAATGACTAGTAAGAGCATGATATATAGCTAGCTGTATTATTTTAGTTAGTGGTATTTGTGGTGGTAATGATATGATATATCATTTTTCTTAAAAGTTTGTAAGGACAAAATATCAAGAAACCAATGATTGAAGTAAAACAACGATATTGATAACTAATGACTCATTTTTCTAATTTCCGTTTTTTATATAAACAAATCAGTGCCCAAAAATATTCAGATTTTACACTTTTGATCATTTGGTCTAAAGATAAGACTCACATACTCGTATTATGTTTTTAACGGGTTACATTGTGATTTAGTTTTTCCACACTATTCTATCAGTTTAATTTTGTTTAGCTTATTTTATGAGTTTGCAACATTTTATAGCACATAATTTATTTGAGATATTCTTAGTTAGTCCAATTGTTTTCAGAATAGAGTAACTTACAGAATACCTATTGTCATTTACGTCATCATGTTTCTTTAAAAAAAAAAAAAAACTATTTTCACTTTTCAAAAGCACATTTACAGATATGCGGAGTACTAATTTTTAATGTTGTTTGGTGAGTCATTGCCTATTATTCACAACATGTTTCGTTTTCTAAAAATAACCTCAAAAAAATAGGCAGTATATGTTTTCAAATACGCTCATAAAATTAATTTTGTTTGGTACAAGGAATTTTTTCTGTCCTTTAATTTCTCTTAAGAGATTTTCATGAAAAATTAAGCGTGTTTCTAAAATTGACCATTTGATTAAAAGTTTCACATAAACGAGGCATTTGGTTTCAAAACAAAACTTGTCCATTTTCAGAAGAATATTAAAATGCGGAGAAAAGAATTCTCGAAAATTTAACGTTTTGTAATTAAATAATGATATTTTTCTGTTTTTTTAAGCGTATAATTTTATAAGGTACTTAAACCACTCACTTGGTAATATTTCCATTTATACTGTATAGAGGTTACCAGACATTCTGGTTATCAAAACTATAGTCCTTACTACCACACAGTTACTAAAAATACAAATCCGAAAAGTAAGTTTAGCCACAAGAGTAGTTTTTATGCGATGCTCTAAGATATCATGTTAGAATTACAAAATGTTACCACATTTTCCAAGTTTTGTCACACATTATAAAGCCATACTTCATTGTTAATTTTACCAAAATTCATAACCAAAGCGTTTCAGTAAAAATTACCAAAATTTATAGTGTTCCTAAAGTGTCAGAAATACGGTAAGTTTTACAATAATCTAGTAGCTTTGACCATTCTTTTTTTCTCAGTGAGTGGCTTCGGTTTAAACTATTTTGATGAAGATTTTGACATTTAAACTATTTTTGCTCCTGTGTTACAACTGTTGGTTTTTACACTCGAACAATGATTTTTTTTAAATGCTTAAAATTAGGGGCTTTTAAATATGTATGTTCAATTCAGAGTTATTGCTTCGACATTTTTTCAGAACTTGAGATTAATTTACTCAAAAACAAATTAGTTGCACACTACAAATAATCATAATCTTTTTACACATTGATCATAGACGTAAATACTCCAAAATAACATGAAGTACGTAAGCATGAGCTTCTTCAGGTACGACAAATCTGTTAAGGCATCAGTCTAGACATTTGTAACTAAAAATCTGAGAAAATTCTGAAAAATGTTTACTTACATGAATAACAAACACATTATTATATTTTTAGTAGAAGTTGGTTACAAATGTTTTGAAAATTAAATATATTCCTTCTCCCTTTTTATATACTAAAAAAGAGAATGGAAAAATTGAAAGTTAGTGAAAAATTTACAAATATAATTCAATATTTATTTCATTGAAAATAATAATAAGTTTCGTAAAATAATGAATGAAAAAAATTCCTATCAATGCAGTTGAGTATAATTTGTACGAGATGCTTATTTGATTGATATGATCTACCTATTTCGAGAAATCAAACCTAATTAAATGGGTTAAATTTGCGTTTTTATTTATATGGGGGATTGGCTTATGTTAAGATCAGAATTTTATTCATTTTTTAACTACATTAAAATTAATAATTTTAGTAAAATCAATGAATGGTAAAAAATTCGTATAGATGCTATAGAATTTAATGAATAAATCATGATATATTATGCAGAGTATATATAAATATATATCATACAAAAGTTCGCTTTAATATTTTAAATACAAATTTTTAATTGTGATTTTTAAAAGTTTATATTTTTACTTGTCATATATATTTAAAAAAAATTGTATAAGAAAATTTCTTCTTTTTTGTTTATTATTCAATGTTAAGAAAATGTTTAAAAAAAACTTTCTTTACTTTGACGTTAGGGACTTTTTTTTTTCTTAAATTTCAATAAAAATTAAAACAAAATATCCAAGAAAAGTATATCAGTTGGAAAAGCAGTTCTGCTCTTGGCATTAAATATTTAAGATAAAAAAAGCAATGGCGTTTTTCTGTCTTTTTTTCAGAATTTTTATTAGTGCTTAAGATTTTTGAAAAATTTGTAATTAGCTTCACATCTTTAAGTTGACATATTTCACAAGGAAATTTAGACAAATAAATGAATTTTTGATTATGCTATTTTAAACAATTAAACATGTTTCATATCCAGAAGGTGAATATATATACTTTGTGTCATAAAGAAATAATAATTTGATTTCTTCAACTTGTTATATTTTATATCTATATATTTATAAATGAAGAAAACAAATTAATCGAAATGTTGATGTTTTCCCCTCCTAATGTTTCCCCCTGTTTTTTAGTATCTTTTTAATTATGAAAAACGAATGATATATTTTCAAACGGGAGATTTACAATTAGATTTTTGTGTTTTTGAATTTATTAAAAATATTATAATACTTCAAAAAGTTAATAAATGATAAAAAAGAATCTTACGAGTTAAATTCATTTTAAAATAATATTTATTATCCATACTAAATAAGGTTGCCAAACTATACAATTAAAACTTTTAGCCTTTTTAAACCTATGTTGTTTTTTATGCATATAAAAAAGGAGAAGAAAATGGTGATTGATATATTACGTATTAAATCATAATGAAACAGATTATTCAAAATTAAATGTAGTATCAGTATTTGAGTTAAAAAATAAAAAGAAATCATTATTGTAAAAGTTATGAGTTTCCTTTTTTTTTACACGGTTTGTTTTATTTTTTAGTGTCTCTCTTGGCTAAAGGATTTACTATCACATCTTTCTTTCTTTCTTTTGCTTTTTTTAAATGAATTTTCTTACAAAATTTGAAATTATATAACACTTCTGTCGTATATAACATTTCATTTCACATTGCAAGCTATAGTACATAATATTGAACAGTACATTACTTTTAAAGTATATTACTTTTTCTGGACATTACTTTTTTAGTACATTACTCCTTTTAGTATATTACTTTTTTTTTTTATCTTACTACACTTATATTTTGTCTTGTATTATATTAAATTATTTTATTTCAAAATACTTACATTCCATTTTATAGTCCATATCAGTAACTAAGTTAACACCATTCGCAGTGTTAAATGTAGATAACACTTTTATTGCGCATAACTTATTATAGCATAATTACACATGGAGAAAAAGAATCTGGTAATATGCTGTACTCTATAGTAATGGCATTTCTGGTAAAAGAAATCATAATTCTGGTTAATAAAAGCAAAATACACGGTATTTTAACTGTTCATTGGATAATTTTTCCGTTTACCTGGTAATGGTTTCTCGGAAATTCTGGTTTTCATTATTATATTTCTTAGTACTTCACATTTAATAAAAAACTGAATAGAAGATTAACCGAATAAATGGTTTTCATGCCTTGCTCTAAGGTATCATGATGAAATTACCAAATTTGACCACATTTACTACATTTTATCACATATCAGAAGAATATATTTTATTTTAATTTTAACTAAAATCATTACCAAAGAAATTACCTAGTTTTTTGTGTCCTCATAGAACTTGGTAAATTTTACCATAATATTGTAGTTTCAGCCATGCTTTTTTTCTCAATGCAGTACATGCATTGCCTTAAAATGCATTGCCTTTTATAGGCGTTACATTTTTGAATTACAAATTATATTGCTTTAGATGTTAAGTTAGTTACATTATACTTTGCAACATATAAACGTAATCAAATTGATATATCAATAGCAGCGCAAAAACGAAACGGTTCTTGAAAACCAGGAACTTTATTACTGTTTTACTTTGTTCCTGAATATAATATGCTGTTTGCGTATAGTATAATTGGGATCATATTAGCCGAACAAATTTTTTTTACATACTGGTATAGTTTAAAAATTTTTTTTTTAAAAAAACATTTATGACATTATACTTCGATAGCATTTTTATATTTATATCAAATAACAGCAAACTTCACCCCCCTAAGACCCAGCATCCAATATATTGAGAAATATATGGTACAATTTCATCTTTTTGAAAATATAATATTTTAAATTTTTTTTCTCCGTTTGAATACCTTTGCAAATTCTATAGTCTAATACCTATTCTATAGTCTAAATAAAAATATAAATGGATTGACACTCCTTTAATAAAATGTAATTAGAATAAAAAATTATAAAAAAAAAAGTTCTATGATATGCAAAAAAAAAAAAAAAAAAACGCTTCAAATAAATTTATTTATAAATTTTTATCAATACTTAAAATTAATTACGAGTTTAATTAAGTAATTAATTGAATTTTTTTAAAATCAAGTTTATGAGTTTATTTTCTTCCAGGCATCAGACATCATTTAAGGCTACATTTTATCCTGCATTTTGTTTCAAGATACATTAAATTTAGCACAAGTTGACACATCATTTGTTGACTAAAAGTAAAGCACATTCTTTTACCTCGAATTTAATGCCTTTTGAAAGCTTCTTTTATTATTTTAAAATCTGAAATTTGATTTTTTTTAATATATATATATCTCGTATCTAGCTCAGCCCCGAATACTTCTCCCTCCATGTTGGCTTGAGTGAACGATTTATTTTCACAAACCTGTTGTGTTTTTTACTTTTTTTTTCCCCAAACGTTCGCATTATCATACTAATTACTTGCCAGCTTGGTTTAGGGATTAGTTTCCCTAAGGGGAAAATAAATAAAAAGTCTTTCAGAATTAAATATTTTATTAATAATCGCAAAACTTGCAACCGCGACGATTGTTCATGGCTTCTCCACTTCTTAAAGGATTCGTTTTTTTTCGTTCGCCTTCTTTCGAACAGCCCCCTTTTCTACCTTGAGGTGTGGTTTTTGCTGCTTGGTTAAACTTTTCACACCTTTCTGGTCTCAAGGGGGTAAAAAGTCGGAGGAGAGATGAAGCACGCCGCTTACCCCATTTTGCCATGTTTTCAAACTTCATCTGTCACAAAATCATTCAGGTGAGAAATCGCCTTTTCCTTTTTAGGACTCTTATTTAGAACTTTCTTGCGCATGTTCATGGAGCATAATTATTACGTCAGTTAGTTTTTGTTGCTGTTGATATGGAAGCTAAATGTGATAAATATAAAGGGGCGTTTAATTTTATTTCAATATTTTTTTCATTCTATATTTTGTCATATACTTTCAGAAATAAAATTCTCACTTTTTGACACAACAGCTCTTTTTCAGCAATTTCTGAGGAGCATTTCGTTAATTTTGAGAATCATTTTGTCAGGAAATCACGTAATTCATGACAAAACACGAACTCGTAAATGTGTGACCAAGATGTTTCCTCAACTTGAAACCTCATCGTAGGGCATTGTGGGAGTTTGTTACCTAGAATGTCAAAACTAGAATGAAGACTAGACGATCGAAAATAAAGTGACGTGATAAACCGACCAGCTTGATATGTGATCAAGGAGTTCGCGTATTACCAGGAAAACAATGGGTTCGAATCCCGCTTTGGATTGGGTGTAATTTATCTTCCTGTTCTATCTGTCCTTCTTGTTGTGACATTTTTCTACCTATATGGTGCCCTTGATATTAGAAATTAGACTTGAATATTAGAAAAGCTGCGAGCATTTCGAAATTTTCTTGAAAAATTGAATGACGAATTTTTTTTTATTTTTAATTTTACGAAATTTGCTTTCTAGGAGAAATGGCGAGTGTTATTTCGTAAACTTTGACAAAATTTTGATAGGAACATATAAAAAATCAACGGTTTCGTCAAAAATTCGTTCATTTCGTGAAATTTGAGTATTTATTTTTCACAGTGCCTTTGCTCTCTACAAAACCATTGAAAAGAAAAGTGTAACCATGATAGTAAGAAAAAGGAGAAAAAATCAAATAGATATAAAACTTCTAAATCACCCCTGATATTAATACATATTTATTTTTGTATAAAAAAGGCGGAAAAAAATGTGGGAAAGAAAGAATAATTCTTAATAGAATATTCTTAAATAATTCTTCTTGGATTTGTATAACATTTAAATATTTTGGTAATTCCTCTCTTTTGTTGAAACTTAATATTATATTTGCATTGAAATCATATTGTATTAGTTACGAAATAGTTTTCTCGAGTCAAATATTTAGCAAAAAAAAAATTCAAATTCATAAAAAGATATTTAAATATATTTGTGTCCTTAGGCGTCGATTTGATGCTTCTGTAGACGATCAATCAACGGTCAACTACAGTGTCTGAGAATAGAATCTGGGACAACAGTAAATCAATCGTATTATTTCGATTATTTTTCTGATTCTTCTTTCAGTGTCTTATTTCCTAAACAAGTATAGGGAACAAAAAGTGATTCAAGCCCCTCTAGAGTCTAATTCTAATAATGAGTAGACTAAAAGGTATGGCAAATAGAAAGAATTAAAGGAGAAATTTGGACTGTCCAACAATATTCTTTTATGGGGAAGTTTCCTAAAATCTTGGAAAACAGACAAGAAATAAAAGGGTAATTCTCCGTAAAAGGATTATTCCTGGTATATTCTCCGAGAAAAAATTTCGTCAAAGTGAGGAAATAACTGTCGTCACTTCTTCGAAAAAACAATTTTCGTCAAAATAAAAACAATTTTCGCCATTCTATTTTTATTCCAAAAAAAATAAATAAAATAAATAAATAAATAAATAAATAACTTGTAGTGCTTAATATATACAGCTTACTAATAATCACTTTATCTGGGCACCCTATAGGTGGATAATGTCCCCACACTAAACAAGAAGTACAGATAGAACAGAGAGATAAATTATACCCATGCCAGAAGCAAGATTCGGACCCGAGATCTTCCTGGTACGACGCCAACTAATTGATTGTCATACAGGGTGGTCGGCTTCTCCTGTTCCATGGGTGTTGAAGCTGTCTGATACTCTAGTCTCTGTGTTTTGTCTTGTCACGTCACTTTATTTTCGATTGTCTAGTTTTCATTCTAGATTCGTCATTCTAGCTAACAAACTCCCACAATGCCCTACGATGAGGTTTCGAGTTGAGGAAACAATTTCGTCATATATTTGAGAGTTCGCCTTTCGTCCCTAATCACGTGATTTCGTGACGAAATGATTCTTAAACTTAGCGAAATATTGAAATACAGATTAAAGATTGTTGGACCGTCAAAAGTGAGAATTTTATTTTTGTAAGTGTAAAAGGGAAAAAAAAAAAAAAAAAACAGGATTGCGAGAGTGGGAGGAGCTCCTTAAATTTAAAAAACGTTATTATCTTTATTTAAATTATTTATTAATAAATAACTAATTACTTATATTTAAAATATTATATAATAGTTACTTCATAGGTTGAACGTAGTAATGACTTTATTTAAAATAGTGGTTGCGTTGATTAAATGTTCTATCCAGTAATTCTTCTCACATTAATGAATGCTTCAGTTTATTTTTTCCCTCCAGTAAGAAATGGCCTCATTAATACTTCACAAATGTCTATCCATCATTTTTCAAATTCCCCATGTCCTTTACTATTTTCGATGACAAAATTCATTCAACTCATGTCTACTTGGCTATCTATGATCCCAATCGTTTAATGAGCCTCCGGCAGCTGCAAACATGAGCAGAACTTAATAGCAATTAAGTCTTTTACATTTGTCAAAACTTACCTTTTTTGAGGTGCTCTTTACTCAAAATGTACCTTGAAAATCGGAGTTGGCGGAAGACTCGTGCCACACTATGGCCCCCAGGCGACATAATTGCCACGCCTTTGAGGCCCTTGGGTGGTCTATTAAGGCTATTTTTTTATGCTACGTCTCTTACCACGCCTTTTTTCTACGCAGTTTTCTTTTAATTCGGTCAACCTTCCTGACAGGTTGATGTTATTGAAAAGAATTATGTATTCAAAAGCTTAACTGTGTACCTTTTTTGAAGTAGCTTTAGGGATAAAAATAAAATTAGCGTTCGATTCATTTTTTTTAAAAAACAGTTTTTTAATGTATACACTCTTTCTTTGGCATCGTCAATGTTTGGAAGGTTGGATTTTTCCCAGAAATGAATCCAAGGCATCCATCAAACTGCGTGAGAAGTGCTCAATCTCTAAGGGTGCAAATTAATTTCATGATTATTCATTGAAGATTGTAATGACTTTGGTTAATTCCACAGAACGTGCTCATTACTTTATTCTTTTTTTTTTAATGTATCGTTACTATGAAATTATTGAAACTGTTTGATGTCATAAAGGGCAGTTTCTGATTAATGAGGTTGGCGGGAAGCGTGCAATTTGGCAGGTCAAGTTGTTCTCACAGGCATTTCATACGAGAAAAATAAATGAAAAAGAGTTAGAAATTTGAAATCATATAATTTAAGAACGCATTTTTTACGTGATGGTATGGCTTAAGCACATGCTTTCATATTTTCTACAGAAAATGCTTTAAATTTACCTTTGGATTTTAGTAAAAAATTATTTGATAAACCGCATTTAACGCGCCTATATTAAAAATAAAGCATTCTCGCAACAGCCTGTTGTGAGCCAGGGGGGTCATTTAGATTAAAGCTCAATTTCATGACCAACGGTCTGATTGTGGTAATGTGGTCAGCACTGCGCATAGGCCAGATCACCTTTACTTCCCATAAAAGCTGATACCCATGCCTGGGTGGGCATCGAAATCTGCCTTTATTGTCATCTTGTTCTTATCATCTTGCTTTTGTGTGCGCGTGGGTGGAATCTTACAATAAAATTTTCAATCACTTTTCCAATATTATTCATATTTTTATGAATTAATTTATTAAAAGTTGCAAAATAATTTTACAAAAATAAATTACTGGAAATTATTTCTTATTTATAAAATAAAAACTTCTTAAATATACATGCTTATTTAAGAAATATACTTAAATATACATGCTTATTTAATTATCGTAAAGCATGTTTCTTTCGATGAAATTTCCTTAAATTTATTTTTAAAAACAAATTTGGTAATATACCAAACATATTTATTTTATTTACGTAATTTTTCGCCTTTAAATATTTCTTTCGCGTTAACATTAATTTTAGGGTCATACATTTGTAAAACAAGAACTTAGCGTAAAAAAACACTTAAACTTTTTTTAAAGCGTTTTTTCAGTATTTATAAAAATAAAACTTTTTAACGCTAAAGATAAATGTTCGAAACTCAGTCGCGTTTATAGAAGATTTCGAATTAAAATAATTCTTTCATATTAAAGAATAAATAAACGATGCGGAAAAAAATTCGAATCAAGTACTGAAAGAACATTTAGACATCACTTTCAGTGAAAAGTGTTAAAAAAGTGATAATGAAAAGGACTTAATTACCCTTATAACCATTTTTCTCAGAAAGTAGCTAAGTATAAGTGATGCTATTTATTGAATGAGTGTGTGGCGTGCCAATGCTTGTAGCGAAACGGGAAGTATTTTTCAAAATTAGAAAACATAACGGCCTGTACCCCATTCCCCGTAACAGTTATCGTTTAAACCTAAAATGCATAGGCGAACCTATACAGAATGTGTGTATATATATATATTTCTCTTTTTCTACCATCTCTGGAGTAAAAGCCAATTTCATTTCAACCCCACGCGAACTGCGGATAAGTTTTTGTGGAATAAGCGGCTTGGGGTAAAACTAATTTTATCCGTCATGATCTGTTTTTACCCCAGAAAAGCGGTGATTTCGTTCACCCTTTATTGGCGAAATGTTCCCTTCCCCGACTTTCTCGTGTAGAAATGTAACTCAAAGTATGATGGCAACAATCACTCTGCTTAGAAAAAGGGTTGCTTCTCGCTCTCTTTTTCCCCTCGTCTTCGTAATATGCAAAAGTTGTAATAAGATGGAGAAACAAAACAAAATAAAATAAAATACATATATATTCCAATATTGCTTGGAACCCGTTTACAATGCACACGAAAAGTCGAAGCCAAATGAGATCTGGCCCCCCTTCAAGCTCGACTTGGAGCCGAAAATCATTTGGTTGATTGGCGAGCTGAATTCCTTTTTTTTTTTAAAATAAAAGAAAACGAAAAATTTCTAATTTTTTTTGAGAATGAGAATGGCAACTGTGCAGACGGTAAATAAACGCACATTATATCAGACGATATACGAAAAACACGCCACAACTGATGTTACTACCTAGACATTTTCAAAAGTCGTCACGTGAGAGGGGTCTCGACATTGCCCTACTAGTTAACTCTTTGCGGTAGGGTAAAAAATATTTCTATGTTGGGGCGTTTTTTTTTTTTATGCCCCAACGTAATTGTGGCTTAGGAATTTCGAACAAAATATTCTTCCCTTCTCTCTTTGATACTGAAATCATTTATCTTCGGGGTTGCTTTTGGACTAGACATCTTCATTACGCCGAAACATAAGAAACTTGGCTGGCAGAAGTGAATAGGAAAAACGCATAAATAGAACAGATTTTGCTGGTTTTTTTAATATTTTTGTTGTTTTTGATTTCCTTGCTTATTACTTCTGAGAGGAAAACCTTTTACTTTTGATTAAAAAATGCTTCCCCATAAACGATTTAATGGCGTGATTTCTTGATTTTCTTTTTCTTTATTTATCCTTTTCCACATTTACGCTTGCAAAAGTCAGTCTACTGATTAAAGCGTAACTCAGAGAGAAGTTAGTTCCACCTTTTAAGATATTAGATCATCACGGAGCCAAGCACATAGCATACTTATGGTAGATATTAGAGTGAAATACCGAAAACAATTCATTTTATTCATAATTACATGAAAGAAACAATTAATCAAAACTTATTCAAATTCATCAAAAAATTTCCCCCTTTTTTTAAATAATAGCAATATTCATTTTGATTTTCACTTTATAAATGTTGTAATATTCACCAAGTAAATTAGAGTGAACTTATTAAGGTAAAATAATCGTACTGTAACGAGTCAAAATTTATTTTATCACGCTATAGAATTTATGTTATCGTGTTGACTTTTAGTAATAATAAGTTTTAATTATTTTTAAACTAAAATAATTGCAAAAAAATTTTTAATTGAAACTTTTTTCAATCTCTTTTATCGTTTAATATCAGCATTTAGTATTTTATAATTAAATAAAAGTACCAAAAGTGTATATTAATGTTATATAGAGATGTCTAAGCTGACGTCACTTCTCTTACCTGTCCACTAGCAATTAATGACTGATCAATCAGTTATATAGTAACCAATAAGAATATGCTTATTCTGAGGAGTTAATACGTATAGTTCAATAAAAATAGTGCACTTATCTAGTTGCCACTCACAATCGCAAAATTACACGAAAATCAATTGATTTATTAAACTCAAGGTGTAGTTCAGCCTCTGACATAGGTACCTTTATTCGAAAAAAACTCCTTTTAAAACTATGAACTAAACGTTCACATACTGAAGTATTAACTAAGTAATAATCTAAGCTACTTTGATTAATGTAGTTTCTTAACGGCTGAAGTTTCTGAGATAGAAGTGAAAGATAAACAATAATTTAGAATTGTTTACAAAGCTTGGTTTAGACTCAGGGACATATATTAATTGAAATGTCTTACTTGTCACTAAAAATAAATATTTTTATCCCAAACTAGTAGCTCTCAACTTAAATTTACAAGAAAATTGACCTCGAATTCACACATTCCTACTTCCTTAGAATTTGACTACCATTAATAAAACTGTTTTAAATGTTTAATGACGGCATGAATATTATCCGTTACTATGAGGACTATTCGTTTTTTAAACTCATTCAAAAACCTTTTAGTATTTGGAACTGTATCGGATCGAGAAAAGGACTTCTTTGTTTACATAAGAAAATATGTAAAAAACTTTCCTACTTTACTTTATTTTAGAAATTAAAATGTATAAAAATTTTCAACATACATTAAAATATGCTTTGAATAACAGTTTACGTATTTATGTATTTATAAGTCTAATGTACAAAATACATTTTTTAATCTCAGTTCAGAAAGAAAATCAAATTCTTTTGTTTCTGAGTATTGATGACAACGATTTGAACTCGTGCTTATGGAAGATTTGAAATAAGAGCTATTAAGTATTTTTTGAAACTTTAAAAATATAATAAAATCACATTTATTGTTTACCTGCTTTTAACCAGCAATAAATATAATCAAAAAATTTTGAATCAGTAATTTACTATTTTGCGTACTTCATCTTATAAGTAATTTAAAAATAATATTTGGTAGGGTACGTTGTATCATAGCTGCTATCAGTTGAAAGTGATATCAATATACCAAACTTTCTTATGCATGTATAATACTAATGAATTAGATAAAGTTATATTGTTAAAGAGAAATGTTTTATTGCAGAAAGCCCTTGACGTCACTGCTACAGAATTGGCCAATAAACAAGATGAAAGCGATAACTCAAGAAAAAGACTGGTCGAACTTAGCAAAGACTTCAAGAAAAACTCGTCTGAAGTAAGTTGATGTCTACAATATCTACGGATTCTGAAATTACGCCAAAATTAATTAGCCTTAAAGATAAAAAAATTAAAAATAAATAAAATTGTTCCTTTGTTTCAAAATAGAATTCATGTAAATGTTTACCCATTCATTTGAAGATTAAAATTTCAGTGATAGAAAGACTTTAACACAGTGGTTCTCACAAGGTGTTACGCGTAACCCTTGGGTTCCAATGAAGTGTTACAAAGCTACAGAGTGTTCCTTTTACCCCTAGAGTGCTTTTATCCTGTAATGATTCTTGAAAAATGTAATTGTTTTTAGTCATAATTTAATGAAAACTAATCTATGAGGACGAAAAATAAATTGATGAAAAAAATTACATTCTTCTGATTAAATATAGTTATGAGATTATTAATACTATTCCATTGGTTAATGGGTTCATAATTGTTTTTTTTTATTAAGTAGGATTACCACAAAAAGAAGGTCGATCATTTAGGGTTCTATAACCAAAAGTTAATTGGGAAGCACTGACTTAATTAAATAAAATTTATTTCCATAAGTGGAAATGGATGGAACAATCATTATAGTGCAAATAAAATACCTAAAGCATTAATTTCTATACGTGAGGAGTTTTAATGAATTTTGCAAGTTACAAAGTTAACTTTAACCGATCTTAAATTTTAACTAAGTATCATGAAATGTGGACAAAATTTTTTGTTCTTATTATTCCAATAATAAAAATTTCCCCCACTAACTTTAGATGCTAGTTCAAATAAAATTTATTCCAAGAATCATAATGACCATCTTCAAGTCGCGAACTTTTTTCTCGTAAGAGATCTTGTTATTTAGCTCGTGCTGCTTTTACCTTTGAATTGAACTATGAAGATGAATGATTTGAAATCTCTATCCTCATTCCATGTTATTGTTTTAAGAAATGCCATAAAAAGTGTTAATGAGGAGGACCCTTTTAGAATTTTACCATTCGGCGGCGAAAAGTTACGTTTTTTCCCCATTTTATTCAACCCGATTTTCTTTCTAGCTATGTGCCTATTTATTCCCATGCCTCGCTTATGCCCCATCTCAATATCGTATATCTCCTCATCTGGACATAATTCCACACATCTCTCCCTTCAGAAAGACATTCATACCTCTCGCTAATCTTCTAGCACGCTTGGAACATTGTTTTCTTTTACCTGGCACAGAAGAGGAAAAGGGAGGCACCATTATTCTGCAAAAGAGGACATGGAGATGCCCTCTCGCATCGATGCATCCCCCGAAGAGTGGAGAAGGGATAACTTTTAGAAAGAGAATGTGTCTTCTATATATGATGAATAAAACATCCACAACTATTGTGTGAGGGAGTAATTAAATGTTTTCGCTGACTTGCCAATGGCCGGCGACGCCATGACTGCAGTCATCTTCTTAGACAAAAGGACAACTCGCACGGAAAGCAATAAATGACTCCATGGCTAACTAAGAGAAGGAATGATGACCTGGAGACGTCTCACCCCCCCTCCCATCGAGAGAGGGAAAGTCTTGGCGCGAAAGGGTTAGATGCAGAAATGAATTCATTCAAGCAGCATTCTTCCCATATAGATCATTAACACACGTGGTAATAGCACACGCCGATGACAACAATCGAAGACCCCTTCCCCATCCAACCCACTTATTCATCGGAGGATCTCAGAAAATTTATCCGGCGAACCGGATTTGGCAAATCATGCATGACTTCATACTCGGCTATAAATTTCTAATGCTGGCTCCTTCTTCCCCTTTTAAACAAACCAAATTTCCGGACTTGGATGTTAATGACTGGATCGACTTGGAAAAGGAACGATCTTTCTTCCACTTGTCATGGATTGGGATATCCGAAGGAAGATGATCTATCAAAAGATTGCATTCTCTCTTTTGTTGAAGGAGTGAAGGATTACTCCATTGATTTGCATGTAATAAAAATGACAGCGTAGGAATGCTAACTTCATTCTACTAAAACTAGATTTTTGAGTGGTTTTGGAGAAATTTCTTGAAGAGTGTCTTAAGACAACATCATATTTTTAATCACGCTATAAATTTATTTGCTCCATAAATCGTTTTCGTGCTTTCTAGCAAACAATTTGCCTCAGAATAATTCTTTTAAATAGTTTCTGACATATATTGTTCATATTTATTAAAACAAGTTTATATTATGAGTACTTAAATTGTTCGAAATGGTGGTTTTCTAATTTTGCTGAGTAAAAACTTTTTTTTTCTAACTTTGACCTAAAATATTTTAATATAGCTAAGTTTGGTTATGCGTGCAATTAAGCATAGTTTTTTTAGTTATTATCATTTAAAATAGTGAAATGATTGATTAATGTTGAAACGCTTTATGAACTAATGAAAGAATGCTCCGAGATAACTGAGGAACTGCTATCAAGTTTAGAAGTGATCTTTAATTTCCCTGGTACATTCATGCCTTAAAATCATTGAATCATCTAATTGCTTATAAACGGATATAATATTTTTGGCCAAAAACAAAAACTTTGAATTGTTACTAAGGCATGCTTAATATAAGTTACTAATCTTAATAAGTTTCTAATCTTCTATCAGTTGTTACTGCGTATCAGGTAATTATTGTGTATTATATCAGGGGTTATATGTAAGACAGATTGGTTGTATCACAATATCAGTGTCTTAAACAATAATATCGTACTGGTTTGCTTAAAGTGATCAGATGTCCTCTAAACTTAAGGACAAACTTCGAATTCCAGTAGCTATCCTCAAAAACTTCGAAAGTCTTTAAAGACAGAAAGTGTCCTTACAGTTTGATATATGTCTTCGAATTGTCCGAAAACCTCTAATTGTTTTTCGTATGCAGCAAAATTTCAACAACAAAAAATCAGAAATGCGTATGTTTTAATAAACAAGATAATTTTGTCTTACGAGAATACTATCGAATAGCCCTGCTAAAACTAACTCATGGAAACTTCATACTCGTATGAAAATAATTTCAAAAAAACTAAACTAATAATCATGAACTTCTTTATTTTACAAGTGCTTAACAAATCCAGAATATCATGTAATATATCAAAATTACTTAGTAATGTTATCAATATTGAAAAAGATGGTTCTGCTTCAGATATTAGTTCTAATTTTCTCTCTCTCTCTCTCTTTTTTTTTTTTTAAGGTTTTGTTGCACTTAGAAATTAATATTTTCCACAAATATACGGATGTTGATCATACCCAAATCGTAAAATGATTTCAGGACTCTCCGTTGATTTGTCCTCAAGTCATGGTTTACTAATTTTTTTCATCTTATGTTTGTTGAAACTTTAATAAAATGTTATATAAAACTATATATCCGATAAGTTGAACTATAGTATCATGTTATCAAGTTTAAGAAGATGGTTTGATGTGCGCGATAATATAGTTCATCTTGGTACCTTATAAAGTTTGCTATTTCAAATTTTCACAATACTTGAGGTTCAACGTATACTTGGCTGCGGTCAGTAAACGGGTGGGTTACCACTTTGGTAAGCCTGATTGCTCGGTAACAGTCTTCGTTAAACTGTTTTTCCCTAAAGTACTCAACTTCGTGCTCAGGTCGTCGGACTACCAATAAGGGGGAGCCATCCTCTCTGCAGAGGATCAAAATTGTGATGGTATGTCTTCCGATCATCCTTAGAGATATTTCCCAGACCATCGCCAATAGTCCGTGGTGCAGCTCTAGGGTGACGTAAATTAAGTACCTACCTCAACCCATAGTCAGTGTAGTTATAAAACCATCTTTCAATTAAATTTTTAATTTTCGTTAACTACTTTATTGAATTAAAATAAATGCATTTAAACTTTATTAACTGATATACCTATAAATTTTCATACACATATTACTTTCCATGTTCTAATTTTATACTTCTCGAACTTGTGGCTTATCGTGTTCTTATTCTAAATATGGAATGAAATACAATGTCTTTTTATTTCAATGCCATCATTTTTCTTTCATCTTTCCCAAATTTTTTTTTTCCAATTTTTTTTTCTTCTTCTTCTCCTTCGAAATCTTCGACTCGGGAAAAATCCTTCACGGATTTCTGACTCCTCTTTTCTGGATGGCCTCTAATGGATCCGCTTGTCTTTCGTCAATGAAAACATATTTTCGCATCGCAACCTTCTCAGTACCGCGAATAAATGCGCCGAAGCAGAAAAGCTGCAAAAATCCCTTTTCAGGGGGACAATGGGAGGGAAAAAATTAAGAAGCGATGAAAATCAAAAAGTGTAAAAAGGGGTTTAATGTGCAACGATCAAAGCCCAAAAAAATTTTCTCCTAATATTAGTGGGAAGATTGGATTTTTTTTCCTCCTTCAATTTTTTTTTTTTTCAAAGGAGATTGGCGATGGGAGGATTTTTTTTGGCGCGCCTCGTGATGAGCGTGACGAGGCGTTAAGATTTTAATAGCATCAAGCATGCTTAAGTGCCCATTGATTGGCATTGGTAGTACGTGTGTCTTTATTTATTCGCGGAACGTCAAATAAATAATTGAAATCCCATATATATTCTAAGTATTGGTCGAGGGAAAAAAAAAAAGAATGAGCGATGATATTTTGTTTGGGTACCATGAAAAGTGAAATATGTCAAAGAAAAACTTAAATGACACCTTAGGGTCGTTTAAAGTTTTTCTCCGACAAGAGAAAAAAATTAATGAAAGCTACGTAAAAAAAATTCAATTAAGTTTATGGGCTATATTTTCTTTATAAAATCATTTTAGATGCGTGTGGATGAATTTCGTTTTTTAAACATTAGAAGTTTAAGTAAACTTTAATTTTCCTAACTTTATCTGGATAATTGGAAAAAAAAAATATTTTTGAACCGAATAAAATTGTTTTTTTTTGGGGGGGGGGGGGGGGGGGAATTTGTAATGCATATTTATTTGTAAGCATTGGAATTAAATTTTATGTAGGAAAAATGAAACAGTCGATTGCAAATAGCTCAAATTGTAAGAAAAATAATTAAAAAGGTTTAGAGGCAAAAGAAGAAGGAGAGTATTACTTCAGTAAGAAGCATCAGTTTTGATTTTCGAAAAATCTTGCTAAATATGTGCTTGAAAATGAATTTTGGTTTTTAGTTCACATTAAGAAAATTAGTGATAAGCTTGACAAAATAAGCGAAAAAGTTGTTTGTATGGTATTGAATGTTGACTCGTATGTTAGTAGCTGTACGCTCTAGCCACTTTGAGACAAATGCAAATGATCCCAAAAAAACTGGAGAGGCAAAATAGTACTTGGTAAAAAAAAAACTTCTTTGGCTTCAAAAGCATACCGATGGAAATAAAAGTCGATATATCTTAAGCGTTCAAAAGTAGGCACTCATTCTCAAGACTTACCAAACGCAAATGAGAAGAAACAGAAGTGATTTGAAATATAAAACTTAAAGTTGCCAACAAAAAATTAAAAAAAAAAAAAGGTGTGAAGCAATACTTTAAAAACCGTAGTAGCCAAGAGTAAAACAAAAATAAAGACGAAGAAACATTACGAAAATCAATGCGGTCAAGAGAGGAGAATCAGGGCAAAATGCATTTTCAAGCTTTGTGGAGAAGTGGAAAGGAACTAATGTCGTTAACAAAAATATTCATAATGTAACGAATGAAACAAGATCCCAGGGTATCAGGATGAGCTGGCGATTGGGGTGAAATTAGTTTTGGTAGCATCAAAACTATAAGTTCGTGAGAACATGTGCCTATTTCAGAGTGCTTAAAACATATCGACTTTTATTTTCTTTTAAAAGTATTAAAATTGTCTAAAATATATAATCTAGATGGGAAAAAAATCAGGAAAAGATGGCCCCAACAAATCTTAGTGAGCCGATATACTGCAATCACTTTTTGGACTTTACTTAAGAATTATTAATTTTCTTTTCACGTTTAATCTTTTAATGTGTCTTAAAACCAGCTTATCAACTTAAAACTCTTTTTATTTACAGGAAGAGAATTTGTAAATAATCAAATTGAAATGAATGACTTTTTAGCATAAAAAATAATTCGCATAAAAAATAATTAATAATTCGTGAAATATTCAATCTGTTATATTAATGACTGGCTAAAACTTACTTATAAAATTGAAATTCGTCCACAAAGAGAATCAACATATGATCAAATAGAAGATAATGACTTTTTATTTTTATTTTTTTTAAAGCGTAGTTAGTGGAGAAGTAGATAATTTCAATAGTTATGACCGACACTTGGGCGCTTAAAACACTATTATATGGTAAATCTATATAAAGAATTTTTTAAAAAAATATTGTAGAGTTAGAATCAAAAGCAGGTGAGAAATTCTGAAGTAATTTTTAAAAAATACTAGCTATAAAGCTCACATAAGAAATGAAAATATTTGATGTGAAGTTGAGAAAACGTTATGGAGAGCAAACATTTATTTAAAAATGAACATTTCCTTTAAAACTACTAATATAAATTCCATTTCTATTTTGCATGGTGAAAATATTTAGACTGGTAAGCAGTGAGTTAGTATAAATTACAACATTGGATTATATTTGTATGATCTGATACCTAGCAACTTTTTAACATGTCCAAAAGAACATTTAGAAACGCCTTTGCAACATGTTTGAAATATACCTTTGGCAGCATGTTAAAAAATTTCTAGACAGGTTTTATATGTAGAAATATTACTTAGCTCTTATTTACTATAATAGAAAGAAAATTTTTTATGGTGTTAAGTTGGAAAAAAGAAGCTAACCATGAAAAAGGAATCAAGGAAAGGTTATAGAATAATTTCCTCTATAAAGATCTCAGATCATTCAGGGCAGAACTTAATTGTCCGGAGTGAGAAATTAGTAAACTCTTCCTGTGACTTAAGCTTACTCATCTAAAATACCTATTAATGCATTGAAAAGGAATGCAGTTTTATGAGTTTAAATTTAACTCCGAAAAATAATATTATCTGTATCGAGAGAAACTAGTTTTGCAGAAGATATTTTCAGCGAAATGGTTTTGACACAGCAAGATTCTTTTCAAAATTTTTTCTTTTCCATTTCTTCAATGAATTCTCATGTTGAGTATGAAGAAATATTATTGAGAGATAAACTCAAAAGTTAGTAGTAATTATCACTTTTGAATTCAAACCAACTGAAACTGTAGCATTGTAAGAATTGTTCAAATAAAAAGTGAGCAGGTGTGGAAGCATTTCTATCATCCAGAGTGTCAAATTAAATTCAACGGAGTTTTTTGTAGATTGCGTATGATTAACTAACAATTAAACATGAGAGCATTTGAAGTGAATGTAAAACCATGCTAAGATGGATGCGTCCTGAACTGAACCAACGCGCAGTTGTACGATTTTTAATGACAAATGATGAGCATATACTAAAAAGAAATTCCGAAGTAAATTCCGGTAAGAACCATCGGCACCCAGAGTGCCAGTACTTTTTACCATAAAACTTTACGGAACAAAAATGTCTGATGTACCGTAATTTTTATAGTAAAATCGCTGAATCACTGTAATAAAATAAATATTACGGTAAAAATTAAGGTATTAAATTTTACGGTGAAATGAATATTACAGTAAAATGGATTTTACGAATGCAGTTATCATGATGCTACTTTTTGCCGTAATTTGATGCAGAAATTTTTACAGCGTAATGCCAACATTTACGGTCGAACCGTAATGCCAACATTTACGGTTTGCTATTTATTGCGAACACCGAACACTGTCAACGAATGATATAAATGCTTTCGCGAGGATGTTACATGAATATTGAAACTGCTGACAGAGCAAGCAAACGCTATGATTTCAATCTATTCTTGATCTTGATTAAAGGTAATCGAAGAGATGCGACTCGTGATATTTGCGCAATCCTTGTCTAACTTGTTGAGTAAACGAATGGTGCAACCACCTTCTGTGATCGTACCACTTAGCGTGATTGAACTGATTAGTGTTGTTCTGAGTAACTTCAAATCGTTTCATATAAACAGATTAATCAGTTATACACTGTCTGTGGTGCCCTCAACTTTCCTTTAAATCAGAAAGGTAGTTGTGCTATCGTTAATGTATTTATGACATTTGTAAACTTCGCTTTCATTTTTGACAACGCTTATAAAAGTAATAGGAAAAAATATTACAAGATAAAATGTAAACTACATTTCATGAAATATTATAACATGTTGAAAATTAAGAAATTTATCGTTTCAAAACTTAAAATTCATAAGTGTTATACTTTAGAACAATTTTAACTGTGGGAAGTTCATTTGTCAATGTTAATACAGCATTTTTCAAAAGTAGTTCTCTTTGAAAAATAAAAATCATTCAACCAAACTTCAATTTTAAGAATTTAAGAGTGAGAACATGACTTTTTCATACGCATTCTGATTTTTGTATTTGATAGAAACCTGTTGAATGCTAAATAAATATGTCATTTTTTCAAATTTACTTCTTATTTTACTTGAATTAACCATGTTTTCTACTAAACGAAAAATTTCCGGATATCTCATTAGAATTAAAAAGGAACAACTTCCAACTTATTTTTTATTTAGTTTATTTTTTATTTTTTCTCCGTTATTTCATTTCCCTATCTTCATCCACCACATCCGACAAATCACAATTTGTCGGAATATTTTAAAAAGACGATATTTTGCCCCAATTTGATCTCAAAAGGTAGAATAAGGGAAAGTTCAGGGGGGTTGGGGGGGACTTAAGGATTTTTCTCAATCAGGTTTGCACAGCGAAAAGGTTTTCTCGAAATATACTCGAATTACGGTATTTCAATCTTGAGAGTAGAATACGGAGATAGAGGAGAAAACGAACAAATTCGTGGGGGTGGATGTTTTGGAGGGGAGCGCGAAATGAAAGTTTGGTGATTCATTAATATCAAAAAGGAAAAGACATGATTGCACACCTACAAGAATCGTCTGCATTTCAGGGGCAAGAACTCATTTCTGGATATTGATCAGGAAATTCGGCAGGGTTTAAATTAAAGAATTTCTCTTGAGAAAAGATGTTCGGCTTTTATCCATATCTGAAAGGGGTGGGGGATTGGGAAATCACCCCTTTCCCCTGTCTGAGTATAAGTTCATTACCAAACGAAAGACATGGGGGTGGTGAATGGAGGATAGGGGGTAGAGAGTGCTGTAATCTACCGAAATGACAGCTGGAATTAAAATTACGCGAAACGTCACCTTTTGCGTTCGACTTTTCTTCCCTCCAACGTTTTTTTTTTTATTCGGAAGAAGTTTTTTTTTCTTTCTTTTCTTAATTCTTTCTCTTTCGCTCTCGTGTCGGTAATGTCGGTCGAATATGGAAGATTAAAAACTAATTGTCGCTCGAACCGGTTTACGCTGCTGTGATTGGAGGGAAATATGGGAAAAAGCAAGCGATAATTAGGAGAAAAAAATGATTAATATGGCAAAGAAAATTTTGTCCGAAAAAGTTTTTCTTTCATCGAAAAGGGGTTCTGTTCCTGACGTCGTTCCTTAAGCCACGTGATTTTGCCGTTGTTTCGGTTCGCGCGTTTTCTGCATCGTTTGGCTTTTCGAAGAAAATATTTCCCGCTTCATTTTTTTTTTTAATATTTTTATTTTTTTCCTGCTGTTCTTTTTCATTTATGACTTTGAGAGTGACACGAGGTAGATGGGAGGTTTTTTATATTTGTTCTCTCGCTTTTTTTTCCTCTTTTCCTCATGGGAGGCTCAAAATATTAATCACTTTTTATTATTATTGTAATGGTTGTAGAGCTGTCATTCGTCTCAAAGAAAATGGCGTTTTTGGCGCCGTTTTTAGAATATATTTTTACGAGTTACACCTGTTCTTGAAGCATATGATAGCCGCCTTCGGCTTCAAAATCACATGCGGAAGCGACGAAAAAAAAAATTATCAACTCAAAAAACTGTGTTTTAATTAATTTTTGAAAGGATTCCTTTTTTCCCCCTTCTTTGAATAATTTTTTCGACGAACATATTTTTTTAAAGTGATTATGAACATTTAACTTAAAAAGCGTGATAGTTTTTCAGCTCATTTCTTGCTTTGAGCAATAATTCTAAGTAAAGTCGAAACGTGTATCCGATACAAATCCTTTTACCACGTGAAAAGCAAACCAATCTTAGCTTAACAATACATTCACCCGCCTTCGGGCAAGACGAAATGTTAAGAAGTATCTGATGAAAAGAAATAAATACATCACCTTTTTTTTTTTTTACAGTATTTAACTTCAGAGAGGAGAAAAATCAATAAAATTTATAGGTTGTATTTTAATTTATTCCTTTTTTGCGTTATAGTGCAACGTTTTTTGAAATATTTCCCTTTTTAAGTCCTAACAATCCTTTTTTTTCTTCCCAGAGATGGAGAAATTTTTTTTATTGATGAAATAGCCATATTGTATGGTAATGACACTTATGGCAAAAAAAAATCAGAATTTTGGTTAATAAAACTTAACTATATGGTATTTAAACCATTAATTTGGTAATCTTTTCGTTTAGGTGGTATCGGTTTTCTTTAAATTCTGTTTTTTAAAATTATAGTTCTAATTACCGCACATTTAGTAAAAATACAAACTGAAAAGTAAATATAACTAAACATATGGTTTTTATACCATGTTCTCAGGTATCACGATGAAATTATAAAACTTTACCAATTATTATAAAACCATATTTTATCGTTAATTTTACCAAAATCATTAGCAAATTGCTTCAGTAAAAATGAACGAGCTTTTTGTTTTTCCCATAGAGGCTGAAACACGATACATTTTACCATATTCTGATAGATTTGACCATACTTTTTCTTAATATATCAAACAAGTTTATTTGTATCCTATTTTTAAAGAAAAATGGAAAAAAATAATTTTGATAATTTATTTTAACTTTGATTTTAACTTTAATAAATTTTAAGGGAAAGAAAGTCATTATGAATTTTAAAAAAATAATGATAAGCACATTTGATTTCTTTGTTTTAAAAGCATAATTTAAAAATTTAGTTTAAGTTTTGTACACATCTGCAAACACGTCAATGAAAGAAAAAAGGCATTGGAACCTCTCATTTATATGAATTTAAACTTAAACTTTTAGAATAATGCTCTCTAATGTGTATATTATCAAAATTTGTAAAAACCGAATCTTGGAAAATTTTCAGTAGCGTTTCTTTTTCAAAATAATTTTTATTGAACTTCTGTAAGTTATTTTATAAGCGATCAAAATAAATTATAAATAAATAAGCCATGAATAAATAAATAAATAGAGAATAAAATAAATTACCCAGAGTTTTTTTCCCCTCTATTTAATGCATAACTTGCTTCGATAAAATATTTAATACGCATCCTTTAAACATTTTTGAAGAAGACTGTTAAACATCATTGAGTTCAATTCATCAATGAGTTCATTCTTAAAAAATGTATTATTTGACTATAAGGATTTTTAATTCCATATAATGATTAGTTCTTTAATTCCTTTAATTTTTAATAGTACTAAACATGCAGGCAAATCTTTCAAATAAATAAGAAAATTTCAGGCTTTATTTGAATAGAATTTGAAGTTATTGGAATTTTTACTTCTTTCATCTTTATTAAACATCCCCCCCCCCCAAAAAAAAAGAAAAAAAAAACACTGTAGAATATTTTAAATAAGGAATCGGGAATTTTGTTTATAAATTGTATTTTTTTTATTATCTGGATTTACCAAGATGTCGGCCGGAGAACTTTTCTGACGATTGCAAATATTACACAAAAATCATTTCCTATACCTTTTGCATTAAAATATTTAAATTTCGTATCAATTCGATTTTGCAAAAATAATATTGATAATAATGATTTCTAGACAAATGTTCAGATATAGGTTATTCTAATAATAAATATTTAGTAACTTTTAAATTTGTATGAAACTAAAAATTTGTTAGAATTATGAATCACTTTAATTTTAAAAATGTACCCTTAGAACCACAAAAAAACTTCTATCACAGCATCTGAACAAACTCTGTTTCTTCAAATTTTTCCATCCTGTTGTGTAACAGTAAATATTTGTCTAAATTACGAAAAAGTTTCCTTTGAACATTCATTACAAATTTCTAAAATAATTCAACTCTAGGTCTTTTAGTGACTATACTGTAAAATATTCCGGATCAAATTATGGCTATAAATACACCGGCACCCAGGGTGCCGCTAATCGTAAAATCCATTTTTACCAGAACATGTTACGTAAAATACATTAAAATAAATTTTTACCAGAACAAAAATTCTGATATACCATAATTTTTACGGTAATAATTACATAAAATCACTGAATCACTCTAATTAAATTAACATTACGGTAAAAATTAAGATATAACATTTTAGGGTAAAATGCTTTTTACGAATTATGCGTTGAAAGTGCTGGCACTTTATACTGTAATTTGATCCGGAATTTCTTGCAGTGCAGACAGTCTCTGCTGGACCATGTCCCATATAAGTTGTTTTTCCGTAACACAAATAGTTTACTTCTGAGCCATTTGATGGGACATGTGATGCATAAAGGAAAAACAAATAATAAGTTCGTTTAAGGATTGAAAATTGAAATGATAAAAAGTACATATTTCGCTCACAAGATGACTAGAGAAGCCATATGGAAGGTACCACTTAAGTGGTCGATTTGAACATATTGAACAAATTACAGTATTTATCACAAAATTTAGTAAGACTTCTTATGTGCGTTTATTTTTTCAACTTCTCTTTATTTTATTTTAGTTGTGATTTAATAACGTGTTTCTGGAAAAAAAAGGTACAATCATTTTTTCAAAGACTTTATGTAACGTAAGACAAATAGATATTAAATAAAATAATTTAAAAATTTTAAAGAAAAACAACTTTTCTATGGATCCACACGCAAAAGTAATAAATAAAATATAGTGTGAAACTTATAAAATCCGAGTTTGAGGAAAGTCTTGTCTATTTTTCCAAGTATTGTGTTCATTTTATGTGAAGTTTATCTTAAAATTTGTTTTACAAGGATTTTTCATAAAGTTTTAAAAGAAAGCAGATGAAAAGTTAGGGGTTTATCAGGATGTTATTTGAAAATTATTGACTTTTCATTTGAATTCTTTAAAAATTTTATAAAAAATTCCTAGCACTCATTTTAAGAGGAACATTAGATAAAATTAGCCAAGACTATCAACTCGATTTTTATAAAATACACACAATATTTCGCTTATTACTTCTTCGTGCTAACCCACAAAAAAGTTGTTCTTTTTTAAATTTTTTAAAATTATTTTACTAAACAAAATACATTCTATTTTTTAATCTCGTAACAAATTGTGAACTTATTTTTACGGATATATCTACTGATATCAGATTAATACCACAGCACATTGGAGGGCCACCACTGGGCCCACGTCCAAGAGTTCGTGGGTTCGATCCCTGCCGGCCGAAGATTCCCCGTGTAGTAAATGGTGACTGGTGCACGTTAAATCTGTCGAGTTGCAAAGTCCTCCATGTTCCCATAACAAATCAATACCGCAGGGGGTACTGATCCAGGACATTTTTAGTCTTCTGGATTGGCTCAAAATTAGAAGGCTACGGAGTTGAACATTAGTAGTTGTAAACCCAAAATTGGGCCGTCTGTTCAACAACGGTTATAAAATGTTTTGAATAAAGCTGCGATGGCTCGGGGGATAGAGCGTTCGCTTTTCCAATGAGATAAACCGGGCTCGAATCCAGTGATGGCTGGTCGATACGAATCCGCATCCGGCTTGCATCGACCACAGTGCTGACGTAAAATATGGTCAGTGGTAGACGGATCGTGGGTTAGAATCTCTTTGCCGTCAGGCTGACTGTGGAAGGCTATCGTGGTCTTCTTCTGAATGGAGCGCAAATGCGGGTTAGTCCCATCAAAAAGTCTCCTACGAAGGCAAAATTTCTCCCGATACTTGATCCAGGAGTTCCTTTTCTTCTGGATTGGGTTCAAAATTACAAAGCTGCGGAATTGAACATTAGTAGTTGTAAACCCAAAAATTGGGTCGGCTGTTCAACGACGGTTAAAAAATACAATATAAGATGTTTTGAATGCGAGCCGTGGTGGCTCAGGGAATATAGGGCGCTCGCCTCCCGATGAGATGACTCGGGTCTGATCCTAGTGATAGCTGATAGATACGAATTCAATATCCGGCTTGAACCGACCATAGTGCTGATGCAAAATATCCTCAGTGGTAGACGGATCATGGGTTAGAGTCCTCTTGCCGTCAGGCTAACCGTGGGAGGTTTTCGTGGTTTTCCTCACCATGTTACACGAATGCAGGTTAGTTCCACTAATAAGGTCCTCCACGACGGCAAACATTCCCCCAATACTTGATTCAGGAGTTCCCATATCTTCTGGCTTTGGTTCAAAATCACAAGTCTACAGAGTTGAACATTAGCAGTCGTAAACCCAAAAATTGAATTGAAATTGTCATTGAATGAGACTTATATTGCTCGAAAAATAACAACATCATCATTCATCATCCCAGCGATAGAACCACAAAATGTTGGGAGTATTTCTTGAAGCTTAATATTTGGTTGTTAAAAAAGTTCTGAAACATCCTTGCAGCATCCCTTGCTGAAAGATCTCGTTCATAGCAATAACGAATCAAAACCCGAAATTCAGTTTTATCCTAAGTCATTTAGAGCTTATTGATGCAAGTTTAAACTAAGAACACTACAGAGCAAAATGAAATTTCATGAAAGCTGAAATTTTTGAAAGAGTTTCAGAACTTTTTAAACAACCTAATACATATAATAAACTTAAGCATAAAAGCGGTATGAACCGAAATAATTTTTTATTTTTATATTAGATAGATTTTCAAATGTCTGATATCTGCTTGTTCGGATAAAATAATTCACTCGTTCCTATCACAAAAATCGTAATTCGAATTAAAATTTTATGATCACGCACATTTGGAAAATTTGGTGCGCAACCTTAACACGTAGCTTATTAATGTGTAAATTAAACCATTTCTTAAATTTGACAACAGGTATAAATTTTTTAACTTTTGCACAAATTAAAAAAAAAAAAAAGCATGGTCAATTTTATGCCTTATTAAGGTGGCAGCGAATTAACATGACATTATTTTTCAAAGTACAGTATTAATGTTTAATATTGAACCTATTCTTTTCGAAGTGTAATTAAGTAACAAAATACTGCTTTATAAAAAAAATTTGGTGTTAAAAAAAAAGCTAAACAATGTAGCATTATTGACACTGCTTTAAAAATTTAAAAATTACATTAAAAAAAAATTCTTAAGATTGCAAATGAGCACGTACAAATTGATAGGGCTATTAACTCGTAAAAAAATAACAAACAATAGTTTTCGTTAAAATTTTGAAAATAGTGGAGTTAAATGAATTTTTAACCAGCATTTTTTTTTATTAAAGCAATAACTGAGGGGGGGGGGGTTTATTTTCCAAAATAACTCTGTTCTTTTTTTCAATATATATATACATATATATATATATATATATATATATATATATATATATATATATATATATATATATATATATATATATATATATATATATATATATATATATATATATATATATATATATATATATATATATATATATATATATATATATATATATATATATATATATATATATATATATATATATATATATATATATATATATATATATATATATATATTTTTTTTTTTTTTTTTTTTTTTTTTTTTTTTTTTTGTGGCTTATTCTTATGATACATTGGCTAATAGTATACAAATATTGCCAATAATCAGAGTATGGTAACTTAACGCAAATAAATAGCAGTTGAATTGAATGTAAGTTACATTTTTAATCACATTAAATACTAACGTTTCACTCATTGCAACCTAATTTTAGGTGCGGCAAAAATTTCTGGCTACACCCCTTGTAGCCTACTGCTGGTTTAACAATTTCTATCATAAACTGAATAAGTGATATTTTAGTTTTATTAAATAATAATAATAGTAAATTAAAAACGTAAGAAATAATAAATTAAATGAAAAAAGCCTTGAAAATTTTTTATAATTTCTTTTTATTTGGATGCATGTTATTTAATGTTATGCATGTCATTATTTAAATTATAATAAGTATGCTATTGTTTAAAATATAATATACATGTCCTTTTGAAGAAGATGCAACAAAGAGAATTTTTGTGTTTCGATTTCTTATTGCATAATTTGTACATGAATCAGATATTCTTTCTTTCTAATAGTGAGTATTCTCCCAATATCACGTTTTAAATTCAACATGAGTTATCTACGTGTTATTACGTGCACACGTTACACGTAATTTGCAGGGTACTTACGTGATTTAAATGCAGAATAGACATCTTTTTTTCAAATTGATACATCATTTTATACTTTATTACATAATTTGATCTTTCTAATAACTGTAAACAAAATTAATATACAAAAACACAGTGAAACTTAATAAATTTAATTAAATTACTAATAATAATATATTTTGCCCGACAATTCAAATTCTCTAGATGAAATAAATTGATGCTCTAACTTGCAACTTATATTCATGTGTGAGTTGTTCTAAAACCAGACTAAAAATCTTCGCTCCGACAAAGAGATTAATTGCATATGCACTCACGCTTCGTAATTGACATTTTTCACTTTTTTTTGTCCCTCACTGCGGGTGTTTTTATCTTGTTTCCACCCCCTTCTTTCTGTCGGATTCTTTTAAAAATTAAAAACCTCCCTCCCCAGTTTTTACTTTTTTTTTCTTCCCTCTTACGTTTACTAAATACCCGTGAAATTTTTTCTTTCTTTTCAAATCTTCGAAGGATAGAATTAAATGCTATTATTTTAATATTTTTCTCCATTTCACCCCCCATCTCCCACAGCCCCGGTCGTTGTGTTCTTTGTTTCGATTTTGGCCATAATTACATTAATAACGAGCTTGGCAGCGAAAAACAAAATCTCATCTTTGTTAAAACGATGAGGGAAAAAAATTGAAAATATTTTTCGGGAGACTGGAAAAACAAAAAAAAAGAAAAAGAAAAAGAAACCGTCATTAGATACAAACATTTTATTTATTTAGTTGCATTTTTTAAATTTTTTTTTCACTGCATGTTTTGTTGAAAGGAAAAATAGAAAATAATAATAATAAGCATTCCCTATCAACTTTTATGATCGTTTAGGGGTCCAAAAAATATGTTTTTTTAAACATATTTTTTTTACAAAAATTTTTTGCATCCCTTTTTACTATCCACAGTCGCATTCTTCTAGTAATAATTCTTATTTTGGGAAGTTTGTCATTCATCACACAGCGCTTCACCCGCGGAAGGGAGTTGAGTTAAATTAGGCGTTGGTAAAATTTCAACCCGCACCGAAATCATTTCCTGACAAACAGCTCAACTCAACTCAGTGATCTTCGGAATAAAAACAAATTCTTCTCCTCAGAACTGTACCAGACGATTAAAATTCACATTATACGTTTAGGGGAAAGGGTGCTTTAGAAAACTTTTTTCCTCATAAGGAATGAAAATTACGGTAATAATAATTATTTTTTATCATTATAATTAGAAACAATGAGAGATGTTTCTAAAGACGGGGAAAAAATGTTATTTTTTTTCCTCGAAACACCCCACTCGTTGTTGATTGCTTGGAAATTCTAGGGCTCTTTAAAAAAAATAGCTGATCACGTATTACTTAGATAAAACGCTCCACGAGGTCCGGCTCATTACATGCACTTGAGGGTGTTCCGATTTTTCTGAAGAAAATTCAAAATTAGTGCTGAAGTCCTCTCCTCTATATGTTAGTGGCGGGGCCTTATAATCTGCCATGTTTGGTCAAAAATTAAAAACTATTGGTAGCTCCTTAATAATGTCGGAAATCAATTGTTTTGATTATTATTTTAAAAACACGTGTTTTTAAGAAAGAAATACTAAGAAATTTCTTTCCTTTTTTTGAAAATTAATAAGCAGAAAAATAGAAAGAAATTAGATACCCTTATTTATAATTGGCTGCTTTCAAAAATCATTGGGAAAAATAGGAGTTGACTTTTATTAATTTTTTTATTTTATTTAATGCAAAAGTTCAATTTAATGCAAAATTTTTATTTAATATAAAAATGTTATCTAATATATCGTAAGCAATGCCTTGAAAATAAAATACATTGTAATTGAAATTTATATGAAATACTGCATTAAAATATTATTTTTTTATGAAGATGTTAATGTTTTCAATCTTCCAATTTTTCATTAAAGAAGTGCAAACATTCATAAAAAATAATTTTAAATAACTACAAAATTATTATTATATATTTGATAATAAATGCACAATGTTTCTATTTTTGTCCATAGATGATTGCAGAAATAATAAAATGGTATTTTATGCATTAAAATATTGTCATCAATGTTTTTTAACTGATTCGGATTTCTGACTCCCAAAATATACGGAATAGCTACAATCTGGGAAATATGATCCCCTTAGTTTGGTCAGGAGAATGATTTAAAGTTTCGACCCCTTAATACTAATTTTAATTTTTGCCCATTTCGCCACATCTCGGGAACTTTTTTAATGAATAGAGATCTTTTTACCTACAATTATAAGATTTGTTTATCTAAAAATAATTATATGCAAAAAAATAACTTTGAATGAATATTTATTATTTTTTATCATTTTATTTAATAATACTTAAAATAATTTTAAATGTAAAGTATACCACGTTAAGTTGGCCGGGATAGCCTGGTTGGCAAGTCCTGAACTCACGTTCGGGAGAGTGGGAGTTTAAATCAAATCTGCCGTTTAGTAAAAAGAGACTGGTGCACATTAAATCTGCCGGGTCCCAAGGTCCTCCATCTTCCCATAGCAAATAATACCTCTGGGAGTACTGAATTGAAGATTGATCGTTCTCTAGTTTAGGTCAAAATTACGATCTGTGGATGAATGAATGGGTCCACCCTATAAACGGGTGTGGCAGAAGTCGAATTCTAGGCCATGTATGGCACCACTAAGAAACAAGAACAAACTCACCCCCACTGCCTTAATGGCAGAAGACAACAACAACTATAAGTTTTTATACCTTTTACTCATATGTTTGAAGAATGTAATTGTACATAGCAAAACACAAAATTTGAGTGATATCGGTTGAATAGTTCCTGAGAAATCAAATTTTAAGTATACGACTTGAAGATCCGATCATTACATTAAAAGTTATTCAGACTTATTCGTTTTTTTTACGCCTGTACATCTTAAAATAGAAAAAATGCACAATTTATAGAGTATTTTTTATTCGTTAATGTTTTTACAAAGTACCTTCTTTTATTTCAGTTTTTTTGGGGACTTGTTTAGAACTCTTCAAGTCTTATTAAACATACACGCTTTCGAAAAGCTCGTGTTTCTTTTAAAACTTATCCCTATTAACGTCATAAGAGAATGAAACCAAGAAATCTTTGTGTACAGGATCAACGTAAATGAATGGCCGGAATTTAAATATTAATATTTTCAAAAATTTTAAACATATTTTAATAAGTGATTCACGACACTAAAGTCAAATGTCCGATGTTTAACCCATTTATGTCGCCATGGCAAACATGTAAGCAGTGGTTAAGTTTATTACACAGATTTCGTACTTTCCTAATACAGCACAAATTCGTGCACTTTTTTTGGAGCATTGTTTTGGTTATAAACAGTGATTTGCCTTTTATCACTTGTCTCCGCAAAATAATAGCCTATGTCATCTTTTTCATTGGCTCGGCAGCCTGGTGTGGCTCCTAGCCTTTTTCAGAATTCTGTGCTTGGCTAAGTTTTTTCAGTTTGTTACTCTAATAGTTTTAAGGCCTTTTACTAGATAGTAAATCCACCGATGGATTTGGGTTTTTTCCTCTTTTTCGGGTACCAGACGCCAAGAAGATTTTTTTTGTGGCTATATCTTCATCCATTATTTTTAAGTGTCCGGCCCAATTACAGCTTTGTATATCAAACTTAATAGTGTCTTGCTCATACACTTTTATTATTACATTAATTTATTTATCTCTGAATCTTATTACCTACTTGGCCACCATGATTCATGAACTTTACCCCGCATGATTTCTTTTTATGAAGTTACGTCAAAGACATTGTTTATGATCGACAAATTCTGAAAACATAGCACGAACTTAAAGAGCGTATATGTGCTGCTTGAGGAACCACTGACAGTGTGAAACTACAAAAGGCGTGAAATGAAGTTTATTACCGATTACATGTTTGTAGTGTAACAATTAGTCACACATTGACAATTTGTAAAGAAACTTGAACAAAAAATTGACTTTTTTTTTGTGCTCGACTTCGCATGACGGTCGTCGGGCTACCAAAGCAGGGGAGCCATCCCCTCTGCAGAGGATCAAAATTGCGATGGGATGTCTTCTGATCATCCTCAGGTATGTTTCCCAGACCATCGCCAATAGCCCACAGTGCAGCTCTATTACAACTTAAATAAAGTACCTACCTACTTGGTATGTTTTTCCTTATTTAGGAATAATATTTATAATTATATGTATAAAAGTTTCACAAATGAAAATATTTGAATTTCGATCATTCATTTGTGTTTTTGAACAGTAACATATTTCCCATTAAAAGTAATTTTTATTACCTTTACCAGAAATTTTATTCATTATTTGGTATCCAAACTGATCTTAAGCCTCAATTTTCGGACTCATTAATTTAAACATTTTATTAATAATTAATTAATAATAATATTTAATAAAAATATATTCAAATTGTTAAAAAATTACTTATTAACAATCACTTGCTAGTTTTTATTTTTATCTAGTAATTTGCAATTCGTTTTTAATTTTAAACAATTGAAATTGACATAAAAGAAATCTGAAGGTTTAACCTTAAACCATTTATCCCATATTAAATATCAGGAGAAGCTTTCAAATTGAAAAATAATAGCAATAAAAGAAACTATTCTTTATTGAAATAAAAATAAAAAACCATGGGCTGTGGCCAAAGATGGTGATTACCTGTAATTTAATGTTAGAGATGTTGAGTTGTTTCCCCTCCCTCGGAAGTATCGCGTGCATAGACGATAATCATTTGTATGCAAAACTTCTTCAGAATAAATTGAATTAGACGAAATCTCATCATAATTGTTTAAGGAAAAAAATCGCCTATCTTCATTGGGTACAAGGGAAAAAAATGTGGTTTAAAAAAATATTCAAACATTTTTCCCTTTCCCCCAATTTTTTAGGATACTTAAAACATATTCTCCTGTTTTCGCCCTTCCCTTGTATTTATGAATACAAAAGGCGTTTTTGTTAATAGGGTAATTAAAGGCAATTCTTCATTTTTATGGGAGTTTTTTATTGCTCACATATCATATTAGTTTTTGTACAAGCTACAAATGCATCGATTCCTTTTGATTAAGGATTTTTTTATCGCCATTAAAACGGGTATTTGCAAATACACCACATTTTTTCAATTTAGAATACTTTAAATTTTTTTTTTCTCTCGCTGTTGTTAGAAATGCTCGAATCTTTTAAATTTTCATCTCAATTTAACGATTAAATTTGTGTATTTTTTAGCTCATAAAAATAATTTTTGTTGCTTTGTAATTTGAATAAATAATATATTATCCATGAAATGCTTAATTTTTATGGCGCTTTATTTAAAAAAAAAAAAAAAAAAAAAAAATTCGAATGTTTTTTTTCGCTCAGTAGAATTTCAGAGATGTTATATTTTTTAAAAATATATTTAACTACTATTTTAGCTAGACTTTTTTTTTATTTATTGTTAAGCAATGAATGTGCGATAGGATAATAATAATAATAACTAGTCAACTTATCTATTTCAAATTACTTGCTTCTCAAAAAGATAAAAATCTTTTTTTTTAATGAATAATCACTACTCTAGTTTTATTTTTTAAGAATTTTTTTTAAATTATCACTCGGCAATAACCTTGAACTAACGTATATATTTATATTAATATTTGTATAAATAGAAAAGGTTGTCTTTAAAAATATAATTGCCTAAAATCGACCTTAACTTTACCTAAATACGTATATGTATTCGCTTTTCTAGCCCTAATTTCTTTTTCTTCTTATTTTCTTTTAAAGCACATTTTCCTCAACTAGTCTTAAACGTGCCTAACTCAGTAAATTGTTTAGCCAGAAATATGGTACAGTGAATGAGTGTTTTTGTATTTATTTATTTACTTAAGCTGTCTTACATTTGAGAGCAAGAGACCATTGTTAACCCTTTCAGAAGACTCAAGCTTTGTATTAAATTGTAATCCATTTAACCAATTAGTTTCTAACTTTGACCAACTTTTTTCATATTCTATGAATCGAAAGTTTACAGTAAAGTATAGTTTATATTTTGTTTATATCTGTCATAAATTCGGGGGCAGAGATCATTGATGTCACAATCAGATGTAGAAGCATTCTATTGAAATGCAGGTGCCAAAATTGGTCCAAATTTTGTAAATTTTTTGCCGTAGAAAATTTACAACAATGATATTTTTTTTTCACTTAATTTTTATTGTGATTAAACTACATTCGCCGAAATTGGTTGGAACTTTGTACACTTTCAGACGTAGAAAATGTACAGCGAAGCAAAGTTTTTTTTTCTCGTTTGCTTTTTAATTTAAAATGCCACAAATTTTGTGGCAGTAGACTATTGCCTCACTTAGGTGTTATAGACTTTATTTTAAAATACATTCGAGTAAATCAGTTTAAGTTTGGGCCAAAATAAATGTAAAAGATAAACTTAAAAAAAAATGTATTTATTTGCTTAAAGATATAGGTTTCTTCTGTCTTATTTGAAAAAATAGCCGTCATACCCAAGCTAATAAAAGGAGCTTATCTCTCAACATTTAAGTACTAAAAGCAACATATCCAGAATCCATTACGTGTTCTTAAGGATAAAACTGGAATCAGTCGGCGATATTTAAAGAAGCCACTTCCGTTCTGAGGCGACATTTTTTCCCTTTCAAATTGGTATTTGCGACAGACACAACCTGCGTCTCTTAATCATAAATTTATCACCCCCACTAGAATGGGATAGAGGAAGAAAAAAAGGATAGGAACGAAGGAAAGTTGTTTACGTAAGCAAGCTAGCTGCAGAGAGAAAAGGAAAGCGCTACTGAGGATGGAAAACTCCTAGAAAAGAAGTCGCAGGGAATAACTTCTTGACACAGAGAAGAATGATAGATGTGCCTACAGTCAGATGATACCGAGGTGACGGAAAAAAAATTACAAAAAAAAAAAAAAAAAACAGCTTCCCGAAAACCGTTCGACAGAATTGTCCCTTTAAGGTCGTGGCAGATTCAAGTCGGTCGGTATCGAGTTACTGGAATATCGGTAGAGGCCGATTCGGAATTGGAAGAGTAGTTTGTGGCATTTGGCCAATCGTTGAGGCTGCTGAAGAGGGAAAAAAATTGGCGAAAATAAATAAATAGAGAAGAAGAAAAAAGTACAGGGGATCAGCAAGCGTCGATTAATCACCAGTGTTTCTTTTTCTTTTACCCATACTGTTTTATTTTTGAAAACTACATTTGGTTCTTGGAAACTGTAGGGGGTGATAGATAGATAGGAAAAGGCAAATCAGTTCTTGTTGTGGAGGCTGAGAGTATTTGTCGCCGCAATAATGAGATGTCGTAATGATTTACTTTTCTGAGAACCACTTTCGGAAGGAATTACTGTTTTATGTTGTAGTACTTTCTTTTGCTTCTGAATGTGCAGTTCATTTAAGACTTCTGGTTAATAAAAAAGGAAGAACAGAGTTCTTGTTAGATTCTAATCCCATAAACATCATTTCTAAATTTGGTAGTAAATGTAAGAACAGTGCATTTGTGCCTCATCTGTATGGACAGTGCCAACAATTTAAAAGAAACAATTTTTTTTTTAAAATATATTAAAATTTTCTAAAAAAAATGATTATGTATAATTTACCAAAACGAATGCTCACGAGACTATCAGTTTGAAAAATTTACTTCATTAAAAATTGAAGACCTCGGGTGTCATTTTGACATTTTTTTGTACTTTATACTTACAGATAAAAAGAAATTCTGGTAAATTTACCGCACTGCGTTATAATGACATTTCTGGTTGAAAGAATCATAATTCTGGTATTAAAAACCAAAATATACGGTATTTAAGCCATTCATTTGGTACTATTTCCGTTCTAACTAAAAATAAGTAAATTTAAACAGTTTTTTTTTTTTTTTTTACTCCAACACTGTGTATGCCGCGTAATTAGATAATTTCCCCTTCAGAATGCAATCAAATCTGGAATTTAACGAATCGAGGTTCGTACCCCCTACCAATGATTCATATTCAGCGTTCTATTTCGTACTATAATAATAATATGTAACTCATTCAGTATTGTGAATGTTTATTAAAATCTACTTAAAAAATAAAACATTAAATTATTTCTTTATAATTTGGTAACAGCATTTATTCAGCCTCATTGGTTACAGCTATATTACATAATTTATAACCATAAATATTGACAATTATCATGAAAAGTTTCTAGAATGTGCCTTTTTCTCTGAATTTTTGGAGTAGTACCGATTCATTCTTTGGAATTATACCTATTCATAGTTACTTTATTTTATCGTTGTCTTTTGTTGCTACGTTTTTAAAATTTTTTTTTCAACAACAAAGAGGGATTCTGTGGAAAAAAAGCGAAAACTACCAAACAATTTTTCAATGTGTTTAATGCCTAGAAATAAGATTGTTCATTAATACTGTATATTCTCCAAGTAAAAATTCGTGGCATTGACCTTCTGAATTTGTGACTTGTCGATGCTCACAGTGGCTGCTTAGATTTTCAGTAAAAATTAAAAAATTAATTTTTTTAATACTATAATATATTTGCAATCCGCTAAAGTTTGTACTGGTTATCAAAGAGATAAGACAGTAGATAAACGAGACTTATTGAGGAACAAGTCAGGCTTTTTAAAATTAGGTGTAATTTTAGAACACCAGGTATTGGAAGTTTGAAGAGTCTTTGATATCAATATTTAATACATTAGTGAACGTTTCAAAAGATAGAAGTAAAGTAGAAAAGAAAGTGGATGTAAAAGAACTAAATTCATATCAAACTTACGCATTATAAGTTTACGTATAAATAAGAAATTGTTTGAGCTGCTAACAACAAAAATGTAAATTCGTAATACCATCTCTTTGAAGGCATTGAATCTCATTTTTTACTATTTTATCCCCTAACTATCGACGTAGTAATTTTAATTCTTTTTCTAAACTGTCAACAAAAAAATTCAAACATCTTTTGTGAAATTCTCTGCTTTATAGCACTGAAAAGTTTTTTTAATATTATCCCATATACGAGTCTGGAATATTCTTTTTTTTTTATGTTTTACTTTTCCACGTTTTTATTTTTTCTCGTCTTTTTTTGGTTATTTTTTTTTTTCTTAAAGTACAAACTTGGTAACAGGATTTTTAAAGTACTTGGTAACTGGATTCTTAAGATTTGCACTTAAGTCAAAATGAGGGAAAAAATAATAAAACAGTTGAAAACCTCTTCATTTTTCATGACATGTTTTAAAGGAATATTTTTTATGCAAATTTAATTCTTCAAGAAATATTTTTTACAGAGTTCCAAAGTTTTTCCAGTTATTGTTCAAAAGTAATTTTACACTCTAATCACGCCTCTTACGAATGCAAGGAAAAAAAACATATATATATTGGTAACTTCAACTCAAAAGAGCCGAAAAGTTCAGATATCTATCACTAACTCTCCCTTTGGCATTACTAATATGACCTTTTCTTTTCAGAATTCCAAGTTCCGCGTTCGTTTCTTCGAAAAAGGATGCATTTTTTTCTCCATTTTCGAACCATATATTACGACTTCTTTACGTATCGTTATCATCTTTAAGAATTCTTTTTATTCGTCTTCGTTTTGAAGGAACACCTTTGAACAAAAGCTTTTGGAGTGTTTGACAACCCTTTATCATTCGCGAACGTGCAAGAAAAGTATAAGGAAAAAAAGAAACAAAAAAAAAAAAAAAAAAAAAATGCTACAAAAAAAAAAAAAAAAAAAATTCGCTAGTAGCTTAGCCCCTGCCGCGGCAAAGATCGCTTACAAGGTGTAAGCCGTGACTGAAAACAAATCGTCTGCTGCTGTGGATTCTTCAACGTTTCGGACTGAAGTGAAGTGAAGATCGCTACTAGGTACACCGGTATAACTTTGTTGCGACTTATCCATCAGTTTCAAACACGATTTTCAGGGACCGTGTATATATATAATATTTCCTTTTATTCGGTAGTTTTGTACTTTATTATTTTGCTTTACGACCGAGATGTATACATTTTTGTCTCTCCTCCATGTCTATGCCAATAAGTACATATTTATTTTTAATTCTCATTCTTTTTTACAACTTTCAATAGTTAAAAATATAATTACATTTGTTCTCTTCAAATCAAATCGAAACACTTGTTTGAATTTAGAACTTAAAATGTATCCCCAATATCCCCAAAACACGAAATCAAACAAAAATACCTATATTTAAAGCATGTTTACTGAATTTTTATAATTTTTAACTTAATTTTGTATGTTTATGGTCTTTTAATAGTTGAAAAAAGGTCAAAATATAGAATTCTATGTTCATATAGTCTGAGTAACAGAATACAGTTTAAAAGTAATCTGTATTAAAATTTAAATCCTATAATCTAAAATCAAATAATTAATTTTTAATCTCTCCAAAACTTCTGGAATTTTTTTAAAATCTAAATTAGCGAAAAAAATATGACCATTAAAAAAAACTATTATTTATTAACATAACAAGGCCTATCTGTTTAGTCTTACATCTCAAAATGTGTTTTCTCTCTTTTTAAATATCTAAAACTTATTAGTTGAGCTCACTTGAAATTTCGCATAAGCATTTTCTAGTTATATGTCTAGGTCTTGGCCAAAGGACGCCAAGGTCTAGGTAATAGACAACGCACAAACTGATTAAATTATTATTTTATATTATTACTATTATTTTTAATTATTGCTATCCACGCTACTATTTTAATATATATATCAATATATATATCAATATATTTTAATATATCAACCCACACGATTATATTCGGATATAATCGTGTGAGCTGATGAAAAGATTATATCTTTTATTTTCCGGTTTTTTAAAAAAACTTTATCTTTTTTTTTTTTTTTTTTTTTTTTTTTAAATTAATTAATTGCTTTTCTTTCCCCAGTTGTTTGTCATTATATTCCCCCCCCCTCCTTTTTTCATTTGTCTGAAATTTACCTTTGTTTTTTCTTCATTTTAAACTTATCTTATGAGTTCTATTTACTTGCAGCTTATACGCAATAAATGATACTTATTGTTTTTCCTAATTTTTTTTTATATTTATTTATTTTACTATATATATATATATATATATAATTCTCAGCTAAATGTATCACAAAATCTGATGTTCGAAGGCGTTTGGATTTATTGAAATGATAACGTTTATATTTGAATGACCCCTTATTTACTTTTTGTTATTCGGAATAGGGGTTGAGGAGTCTAGCGAAGACAGCCTCGTCGTTCTTCTGCGACATTTTTTCTGGGCATTCTACGGATGTAAATATTAGATCTTTATGGATGATGCGATGTTTGCCTACGACACATTTGAACTCTCTCTCTCTCGAGTGGCGTTGACCTTGAAAATTATGAATTCTGCCATCTCTGTGGGATCTTTGTCAGAAAAAAAAAATAAACCTGCAGGTAATCTGAACGATAAAAATGAGTTGTTACAACTAAACTTCACTCCTTGTGAAGCAGTACGATGAAGATCAAGTGCGAGAAAAATGTTTCTTCCGACATTGCAGTTACCTTTTTCTAAAAGTTTTATTATTTGAAAAATGTAACAAATACTTGAGTGAAGGGTTCAAATTGTCTGTCCACCACTCAAAAAGGAATTTTAGTGCGTGTATTCTTCGGGCTATCATGTTTCTTTAATGATGAGCAGAATTTAAACTACGATAAACAACTTAAGTAAAATCAAGTCGTTTTTTTTCCTAAACATTTTGGTATTTGCAATTTTATCAATATTTTTAGAATAATTTGAACATTTATCGTGAGTTTCAATTTATTCTAAAAATATAGATAAAATTGCCAATTAATTGTACTTGAGTTTCTATTTGGGATTGTTAAAGAGCTTAAAACCTTCCACCTATTCATTTTTTTTAAAAAAGCACATTTTAGAATTTATGCTTCGAATTTTTTAAAACAGTGAATTTTTAAATAACTGCTGGCCATATAGTTCATTGTATTCTATATGACAAAGTATTCCTTTATCGTGAAAAATTTTTTTTACGTCAGAAAAATTTAATATATGTTCTTTCCTTCACCATAAGCTCATTTAAAGTTCAAATATAATTTCTCATTTAAATAAATTTTCATTTAAAACAAATGCTGCTTAAAGTGTGTCACTTTAACTACGTACACGTCAATAAAATAATTTGCAGTATTTTAATTATTTAAATTTTTTTTTCATATATATTATATTACATCACTTTATTTCCCTTAGCTGAATCATTTTTCATTTTTAACTTTTAATTTAGTCTATACCTCAAGTATTTTTTTTCACTCTTTTTCAATACAAGCAATAAATCTTAATATAAGGAAACAAAAATAACCACTTTTCATCGAGCATCTTCCTTGTCCTCAATCTTGGGAAAGTCTGCATCGATGGTGATTAAAAATGAAACGAAATACATTTGGCTATAAATGATCGATTGCAGTCGGTATCACGCCAAGAAGCTTCAATAAATCGGTGCCAAGTGCTATTACTAGCGAGAACAGGGAGATATATCACTCAGAAACAAAAAGCCATTCATTCAGGAGTTCGTTTTCATCCAAGCTCCAAATTACTATTTGCCGCAAACGCAAATAACGCTTGACAGTCGCACAGGGGACAACTACCACCCCCGTTCGTCAGTAGGAAGGAATGGAACATTTTTTAAAAAAGATCTTTTCAACAGCCAAGCACTTCAAAATTCACGAGAGCTATCAAGAAACCAAAAGGAGGGAGCGAAGCTCTCTAAGTGATTGTGAAACGAGACAATGGCTTTTACCGGGGCGGAATCTGTCATAGCGCCCCGGGCATTATTAATCACTGCAAAAGGCTCCATCAATAACTTTTGAGGGCGCTCGTTGATGTTAGGGCTGGTCAGATGTAAACGGCTTCATCTTCTAAATCCATTGCTTTTAACGAGGGAATCTGCTTTATGTAGAATTAGAAATCGCTTTGATGTTGTTAAAATGTGTCGAAAACTACGTAGTATAGAAATTCAATTTAACCACATGCAATTATGTAGAGATTAGAGCACAATTATGGTTGCAATCGTCTTTACTAGAACCGAGGTTATTTTTGATTCAATTGAAGGGATTTCTAGTGAAGTTGAAATAGTCCTTGTTTTAGTTGAAGAATGTTTGATTTGGTAAAGTGAGGTGTTCTATGTTTGATTTACTCTACAAAAAAGTTCGATTGCTCTTTGCTAATGTTAACGTAGTTTTTGATTAAATTCAACTGATCCTCGGTAAATGAGATTTAGACTTCTAGAGAAAATATCTTTTTAAAAAGTATTTTGAAAAAACTTTATTTTAAGTTGAACTTTCTCTAAAGGTTGAACTTTTCTCTAAAGGTCCAGTTGAACTTTCTCACTTTCTCTTATACTTTCAAAGAAATTGGTGCAAACATTAACCATAATATCGTGAAAACTTGCAGCAATTTTAATGAAGTGATAAATTAAACAATGTTCAAACTAGGTATCATAATAATATTTCAGCAAATTTGAACAATACTATAGCTTAATGCTTTTCAAAAATTTTTAAAAGTTTATCATTTTACACAAAGTTGCGAATTGCTTATTAAAAGGTTTAATCAAAAAATTCGTGTAAATGAGTATTTTTAGAAATCCTTGTTTAAATTTAGCTGACCCTCAAAAAATAGGATTTAGACTTCCAGTGGAAACTTGTTTTAGACAACATTTTATTTTAGGTTAAGCTTTCTCTAAAACTTTCAACGATACTTCCAAAAATGAATAAATAAATTGGTTCAAACATACAATATCATGGTATATTAAAATGTTATAATACTTCATAATTGAGCTGCAATGGCTCAGGGGATGAGGTAAACCGAGTTCGAATCCCTGTGATGGCTGGTTGATACGAATCAGCATTCGGCTTGCAACGACCAAAGTGTTGATCTGAAATATCCTCAGTGGTAGACAGATCATGGGTTAGAGTTCCTTTGCCGCCAGGCTAGTCATGGGAGGTTCTCGTGGTCTTCCTCTCCATGTAACGCAAATGTGGGTTAGTTCCATCCAAAAAGTCCTCCACGAAGGCAAATTTCTCCCAATACTTGATCCAGGAGTTCCCTTGTCTTCTGGATTGGGTTCAAAATTACAAGGCTACGGAATTGAACATATCGTAAACCCGAAAATTGGCTCTGCTGTTCAACGATGGTTATAAAAAAATATATACTTCATAATTCATAATATTAAATATCATAATATCGTAAAAATTTGCAGCAAATTTTATGAAGTTATAAACTGAACAATGTTACGGTTCAAACTAGGTATCATAATAATGTTTCAGCGAATTTGAACTATAATATAGCTTAATGATTTATTAATTTTATTATTATTATTATTAATTTGTTTTATTTTATTATTTTACACAGAAGTGTGAATCATTTATTCGAAAGTTTAACCAAAAATATCATGCAATTTACTCTTTGAAGAAATCTTGATTTAAATTTAGTTGGACGTCTGACGATGTGATTTAGACTCTTACTAGTAAAAACTTTGTATTTCAAAGTAATCAGGTAAAAACTGCATCTGCTTTACACCTCGAATTAATCTAGTTTTCTCTAGTTCAATTAACCCTCCATTTTGTACACGTTTAACTGATTACAAATGTTCGAGTGGAAATTTTTCGAAGGAATCTTAATTCCTTTTCTAAAAAAGAAAATAATGACTTTTTAAATGTCAAAAGTTTGAATTGAGGCGATGAAATCCATAACCACCGAACTTTTAAAATATTATTAACTGTAGTTTTACAAAAGCGGAGAAAAAAAAACGGTCACGAATTGAAAGAAGCAAATAGGAAACTAAAAGTTTTAAATCGTGCATTTGATAATGTAAAATATCAGGTAATATATTTTTCTAACATTGCTTTGACGATGATTAAGTGTTTTTTTGCAATTTGAAATCTTTTTAGTATTTTATTTTACGCCCATAAAACCTAGAAATCAATCGTGTTTAATCTTATCCCATTTCTATTTTTATTATCTATTACACAAACTTTTTTTTTTTTATCGTAAATCAAAACAAATGTTATTAATATTTTTCTGAAGATGTATCTATAATTCTATTCTTTTATTTCCCATTTTCTCGTATTATTTTTACAAATGATTCCCAACATTTTTCCTATTACAAAAATAAATAAAAAGAGAAGCCGAAAAATTATTCCGAATGACTACGTTTCTCTCCTCCACCTTTAAAGAAGCTGCGTACAAAAAATTAGAAGATGCAGCGTAAAATGTCGTGCCAACCACCCCACAAAAACCGTGATTTAAAAAGCAGATCTTAACACACGCAACATTGACGACGAGGGAGAATTTTTCCGGAAATAAGGTTGAAGAAACGATTTCTACTTCCGTAGATTCGAGACTTCCCCCCAGTCATCTCCAGACCATTATACTTCCACCACTTTTATCCCGCTTCTCCGTTTTCCCCCTTAAAGAAGGAACGGGCATTCGAAAACTGGGCAGTGTCCATTGTTTAAATATTAAACAGCCCTATCTCTTAAATTCTACCATGGCCATTGATTTTCCTTATGTTTATACACTGTTTGTGATGTTTCCGTGACTCTGGTAGGGGGTTAAAGGGGGTTGAGGGGGAATAAGAATAAAGAGGGAGTGCTAGAGAGAGCTTTATTGTGATTCATGAATTCCTCCACTAAGGCCGAGGTAACACACGCTATGTTTCTCGCTTCGTGGTAAGTAGCGTTGTGTGCGTTTCACAAAGCTTTGACAAAGAATGTAGGGTTCGCTCAGTTGGCGATTCTTAGCCAAATCTAACACATCCGTAAATCTTTCTAAAGAAGAGAATAGAGACGAAAGCTGAAATTTAAATTTCCGGATTTAAAATAGTGTGCTCTGAGAAGCAAGAGTCTGGACTTTGGAATTGCAAGCGGAAAAGTGTTCATGTATGCGATAATTTGCTAAATTTTGATTATTCTTTTAAATTGAAATTCCTTCGCTGAATTTTGAATGTATGGAATTATGTTGTACCAAATGGATATTTTGAAAATGAATTATTTTTAATCTGAAATTTACGTCTTGTTGTTGACGCAACTGATTTTCAGTTATCATTAAATCGTTGATAGATTTAATTTTTCTCCATACCAGGTGGGATAACTTTGGAAAACAGTACCAAAATACTATTATAACACTACCAAACATTTTAAAAATGGTTTTCCTTTCTGTTAGAAACAATATCTTTGTAGAAAACTAGTTAAATATATAGCACATATTTATAAAGCACATATTTAATAAAGATCTTCCAAGCAATATACAAAAGCATTTTACAAACATTTCAAAGATGCCCACTTTTTTATAATTCTCAAATGGTCAGAATTTAATCAGATCTTTAACATATGCTGATCAGATTTTAGTCAGAAGTTTAACATTTGAACTTCCTTTAGACAAGGAGGATATTATTCAGGATAGGTTAAAAACTTAGACAATTGTTAGCGTTAGTAATTTTTTTTAACGAATTACAAGTACACTGAGAAAAAAAAGTATGTATAAAATTACCAGAATATGGTAAAATTTACCATGTTTCTGGCTCTATGGGATCACAAAACAGCTCTGTAATTTTTACGGAAGTGCTTTGGAATTGATTTTGGGGAAATTAACAAAAAAATATATTTCTATGATATTTGAAAAATTATGGTAAATGGGTTATTAATTATATTGGTGCTATATAGTGTTTATTATTAATGGGTTAAATTTATCATGATACCTTAGAGTATGTCATACCAACCATTTATTTGATTAAATTTACCGATTTTTGCATTTTTTACTAGATATGTGGTAATAAGAACTATAATTTTTAAAACCAGAATTTCCGAGAAACTATTACCTTATGAGCTGCAAAATTACCAAAGAAATGGCTTAAATATCGTATGTTTTGGTTTTATCAACTAAAATTAGTTTGTTTTTTAACCAGAAATATCATTACCGTACAGTAGGATAATTTTACCAGAATTTTTTTCTCTTTGTAGGATGATTTTCTTAAATTAATCTTGGTTTTTTTATAGGTTAAGGTTAAACAAGTAAATAATGTAAGAAAAATTCGATAAGCTTTTTCTTAGAATCTTAACTTTTGAAAGGTTTGAATTATTTAACATGAAAAAATTAGTTGAATTTCTTAAACTCTAAAATTTTAAAAATAGTAAGAAAAAGTTAACCCAAACGTAAAACCCAATTTTTTTTCACCATAAATACATCCTCCTTCTATTGGAAGTTTTAAAACCGGTATGAGGTATTTAAAAATTCCGATGCTTTCTGCCTTCGAATTGAGAATTATTTAATTACAGAATAAAAGCTCAGCGATAAAAGTTATTTTTTCTCATTAAATTCCATATAAGCTAAATAGCTATTCCTGTGTTATTTAGTTTTAATTAATCCAGTGATTACTTCAAGCTACGAGACAACAGTTGACTACGTAATCCATTTTACCAAAGTTTAAGATCCCATCATCACCTGATAAGGTAATAAGAGCCGTTTAACTCAAAACTAAAAAGAAACAGTTTTAAAACAGAAAACAGTTTATTTATAATTATTTCTTTAAAATTCTGGTAACTCAGTTGCAATGAAGTCTATGTAGCACAAACCTAAACACGTAAACAAAACTTCCCTTCGTTATATCGGAAGCAGGTGTCTCGTTATACTAATGTAGTAAGATTTCTTTCAAGCCTCTGAACCGGTTTTGTTCTCTAATTAGGTACTATGTTTGTCCCGGAAAACCTTTTCTAAAATACTGCATTTAATCCGATTAAATATCCTTACAGACACCTTGAAATGACTCAATAAATCTGTCATACTTTCACGGGCGCAATTAGAGGAAGAAAACATTGAATCATCTTATAGGTAATTGAGGCTATTGAAGCTTCTGGCGTTTTGAAAGGTTCATTTTTTATGTTTGGCGCATGCTGTAGGTTGGTTAGTGAAACACATAAGTGATTTTTAGAGGTCTTCGTTTACACATAAAGAATTAAGCTACGTTGTAAATGTTTATTATATGTATTTTTAATAAATATCAACCAAATGGTTTATAAACTGTTTTTTACCATAAGAAAATTTTAAGAAATAAACTGGTTGATTTTGAAAGCGTTTATGTCTTATCTAAAAACCAGGTTTAACAATTCCAGTTTGAAAATTAGAATTTTGGAAAAATTGATAAAACCCAAAAGAATACTTTTAATGCATGGTGATTTTATTTTTATTTTTATGGTAGTATTGAAATTAACTAATCCTTTTACATCTTGTAATTGCGATATGTTATTAAAAAATGATAAAACGTTATTTAAAATATATGCAACCGTTATCAAAACAGTACAATAAATTTTTTGCCTTAAATACAAATTAGTGTAAGAGAGTAATATTATTGTCATTAGATATATCTTTATGAAATGTGTAGAAATATGAGTGCATAAATATTTATGAAGAGTGTAGAGAGAGTAAAATAAGAGTTAAAATAGTTTATTTCATAAAAATAATTTAACTTTTAAAACAAAGATTTCAGACTTTAAAAATAGTAAAAATATAACATATTCAGTTGCAAATAATTATTTAAATTTCCTCAGATTCTATCACGAAACCATGTTTAAGCATAAATTTTTTTACGACACGTAACTAAATATTTTTCTTAATGTTTACTGCTAATTTTTTGAATAAAACCAGTAAAAGAGTTGTTCCTTTTTTTATATACTATGTAATCAAGCGTATTTGAAAAGTCTAACGTGAACGTTGTAAAAATTTAATAGCCACGAAAAACTAATAGTTTTTTTTCTGAAATTTTTAAGAAATTATTTATTGTAAAAAAAGATTATTCACTCATTTTAGAATTCCTTTTCTGTTTCTTATTTTTTTAAAATTTTATTTTTATTTACAACTTTTGCTTTTTGTTTGAACGTAATATCAAATCAGTTAGAATGGATAAAAAAATCCAGTGCAGACAATTATCGTGTCCTAGTCTTTTACAAGTCAAAAAAGAGAAATTCCTAAACAACGATGATTTGATTCTGTAGAATCAAATTTCAGAGTAATTGGGGTAAAAGTCTGGCACTCCAGGCAAAAAAATAGGCCCTCTAGGAAGAATCATCAAAAGATGGTTCCGCTTTAAGCTGCTGTGTTAAATATGATCATATCATTGAGTATACTCTGCTAAACTTAATGCATTGAGTTTGGCGGTGAACAGCCACACTGTCTCTTCAGCTTTTAAGAATCTAAACTGAATTTAACTTCAGCGCAACTTTTACGTTACGAAATATCTGAAATATTATACTTAAACTTGCGTTTTGTTGGTTGATATATATGGAGAAAAGGTTATACTTCGGACAAATTTTAGCTTTTTATTTTTTTAATAGTGGACAAAGCCTTCTGTTTGCTACCGGTCACCAACTCCGAAGATAACTTCGTAATAAAGGTTGTTTTTTTGACATCAAATAGTTTTTTCTATGATTGTTGAAATTATTCACTTAGAGTATATGTACTAAAAAGAATTCTGTTTGCCTATAGGTTTGTGCCCCCACTTTATATGCGAATGCCCATCTGATTACTACTCTATTCCTGAACATAAATAATTTTGCTCAGCAATCATTTCTTTAATAGCATTTCAAATTAAAGGTATGGTGTTGTTAAAAATGTGGAGAATGTACAATTTAGTTAATATTTTTGTTTATCAAAGAGGCTGATATATTAAATATAATTGGTGCATGCATCACATTGTTCATGAAACTGAACAAATTTTGTTCCCTTTCTTTCTTTCCGAAATGCTTTATTTTACGGATTAAGAAAAAACGCAACTTTTCAATGAAAATACAAAACAATTGAATCTCGATCTCTATATCTAAAAAGGGGCAGTATAATTCAATAGTTATAACATACATATGCTAATCTATTACGAAAATATTAATTTTACTATCAAAACGTAAAAATTTTTTTAATCATTTAATAACTATCTAACTGTTGTTTATAATACTATATGGAGATGCCCAATCCAAAGACCGAACTATATCACTGAGTGGCAAAAATCAATCAATTGTAGTAAATTTGTAGTTGTTAATGGCAACTAGTTGTTTACACTATTCTTATACGTATTCATATTCCAATTAAAACGCTTTCCTATTGGTTACTTTGTAGCTGATTGATCATTGATGACCATCCATTGATGGATTTCCAGTGGACATGTAAGTGAAGTGACGTCAGCTTAAACATTTCTATTAATGCAATTTGCGCCCAAAATATTCATTTTTTAAAATTGTTAATAAATTTAGGCACTGATTTAAGTTTGTCTTAAAATGTAGCGTATTATGGTAATATCAGAGAATTGCATTATAATAGAGAAACAACTGTTTTAGTTTTAAATTCTTTTTAGTTTTAAACTTTGTTTAGTTTGCACTCATTAATTAAGAAAAATATCAAAAACGTAATAACAGCAGAGTATAATGAGAAAAATAAATTTTACCGGCAAATACCTTTAAGTTAGGGATACAAAAATATCTTATAGGAAAACGATACCTTTCTGACTTTTAATCTTATCCTGATGACAACCAGAAATATATGGAAATTCATGAGGAAAAATGATACTATCATGTTATTTCCCGGCCAATAAAAATGCGCCAACAGCAATAGAAAACTGTGTTAGATCATTCTGTTCATAGAATAATAATAATTATATAAATAATTATTAATTAGAAATGAGTTTTATTATTTACAGAAAATTTTCGACTCGCTGGAAAATCTTCAATGTATGGAGAAATGCGCAAAAAGTGAGTAAACATTAAAAGGTCGAAACTTTGGACTGCTCTCCTGACCAAACTATTGGAACCGTATTTCCAGACAGCGACTACCCCCTATGTTTTGGGTGGTTAGAAATCCAAATCCGTTGAAAAAAGGGCAGAGAAGGTGTTCAGTCTGAGAAAGTACGTTTTTGTGTCGGATTTCGTAATTTGACATAGTAATTTTTTTTTCTTCGTTGGTGAGGGAAGGTTAAAGTTCTGCTACGATAGCACTTTTATTGTAAGGAAAATAACTTCTGTGCAACTTTTGTCTTGAAAAATTCTCTAAATTAGTTTTGCTACAGCTCTATATCTATTGTAAAAACATCAATTTCAGTTTGGGTATTTTATTATTATTTTTTTTTTTTTTTGAATCTATGCATAAAGGATTACTGCAAATACACATCTATTATAAAAAAAAATAAAAAAAACTTCATTGTAACTTTTTTTCAATTCAGTTTCATAAATTTGAGTTTTTTTTTTTTTTTTTTTAAATTTATGCATAAAATATTGTTGCAAATACACATCTACTGTAAAGAAAACTTCATTCTAACTTTTTTGTAAAGAAATCCTGTAAAGGAAGTTTTGTTACAAAAACCTGTCTCTTGCAAGGAGAACAACTTCATCGTAGCTTTCCTTTTGGAATACCCTGTAAAGTAGTTTTGTTACAATAACACATCTACTGTAAGAAAAACAACTTCAGTATAGCTTTCTTAAAAAAAAAAAAAAAAAAAAAAAAAAAAAAAAAAAAACTGATAAATAAATTTTTGCTATAATAATACATCTATTGAAACGAAAAAAGTTAAAAAATTTTCGGCATAGCTTTTGTTTTGGGTTTCAGGCGAAATATAAACATATACACAGTGCCAAAAATTATATTAGTTACAAGCACTTTACTCTTTTTTTACTTTTTAAATTTTGTTTTTCTAAAAATTTTTAATAAATTGTTACAATTACACTCGTATTATGAGAAAAACATCTTCAGTATAGTCTGCCATTTTGGCAACCAAAATATGTCTGCAAAATAACTATACCTACAATTAGATTAGTTGCAAATTATTATTTCTTTACTTGCAAATGAAGTTATTCTTTAGAGAAAAGCAATTATTGCAAAAACGGAAAGTTCAATATTTCAATAAAAATATGCAATGTACTCATAATTATAGAACTTTCTTCAACTTGCAGACAATTACGTCCATTTAAATTTTTTTCTTTATGAAATTAGAAAAACCTGTTAACAAAGTTTTATTGCTTTTATCAATGATATATGAATCAAAAAAGAAAACATTTTCAATGTAGTTTTTCTTTTTAGTATCGAACGAAATATAAAATTGTTCTATGTATGTGGGTGAATCTCATGAAATATGACAATTCACTGTCCCTTGCTCCAAGATCTAATACTATAATACTAAAAGAACTTTTTTTTAAAGAATTATTTACTGTTTTGTATAGTTAAAAAATTTAGTTGAACTTCAATATCATTTTCCTGGCATGTCCTAAACAATGTTTCCAATAATAACTAGCTTCAAAACTTCCTATAAATTTTTCAATATCTAAATTTTTTTTATCTCAACCGGTGTAAGCATTTCTAGAATATACTCAGAGGGTATTATTTACAAAAACTTCGTTTAAATTAATTTTTTCTGTCAATAATTTGTTTGTCCGAAGAAAATCTGTCATTTTCCTGGCAACTTTTATTTAGTGGTTTATAGCCAAAATAGATAGAGCCAGCAATCAATATCTTATGTTAATAGATTGATTAGATACCCTCTTATATGAACATGTCTTGTTGCATGAATAAAGAACCAATTTTCTGGTTCAAAATCTATTTCAAAAAACTTTTCCAGGTGAGTAGGTTTTTGTGTTGTCATTTTCCTGGCTTCTTGAAACCATTTATAACATAAACAACATAGATTTATCTGAGTTATTTTAAGAAATCCTGTTGTTTTCTACAGAATATAAACGTCTTAAGCCAAAATATTTAATTAAAGTTATATGCTATAAAATGGCGAATTTGTCCTTATCCTGGCTGCCATTTGCCTGGCTTATGAATGCCAGGACATTGAAGTGTTACCAGAAATTTTTTTACAAGAAACTGCTAATACTGTAAGGAGGGAAAGCAAATATTAACCCAATACCAAATTTATATATGATTGTAATATGCTTGGATGTAATCAAAGTTATTTAATTATTGAATGATTGATTATTATCCACAATTTTATTCTGTACATATCAGCAAAAAAATTTTTTTTGATTCTTTCCACAGTGGATAAAAAGAATTAATTTAAGCAATTTATGGTCCATCTAACATAAAGGCTTAAGTTGAGTTACTTACTATTAACTTAAAATGAATGTTTTTTTATCTTCTAAGCTAATATGTCATTTTCCTGGCATTCAAGATTTGGTGAATTTCTATATTATTTTTCCCCGAGCAAATGTCAATAAACTACACTGCTGTCTGTAAGATATTAATAAGTGTAACTAAAGAAGTATAAAAAAAATTTTTAGATTATTTTGACGACTTTAAATTTGAAGAAATGTTTTGGTCTGAATTGTCATATTTCGGGAGAATCACCCATGTATCTATACCTGAACTGCATCTTTTCTCCTCGTGTGGTGAGAAAAACCTGTAAATAGAATTTTTTACAATAACGCATTTATTCAAAAAGAAAAAACAAACAGTTCGACCTTCTTTTTCAGAAAGTTACGTTCTTTTAGTTTTTCCATAGAATGGAAAAAACCAGTAAAAGAAGTTTTTTCACAATAACACATTTAAAGCGAGGAAAACAACTTCAGTTTAACTGTTCTATCAGTACCAAATCAATGATAATATCCAATATGCCTGTTAGTATAGATTCTGCAGTTCAACTACACGTAAGCAATTAGAATATTTTTCTTTTTTTTTTTTAAATCAAATCTTTTTTAAATGGAGCTTTTATATGCAAGCATAACTATAACATAGGAAACAACTTCAGTTTAGCTTTACTTTTGGTGTTATATTAATGATAATATTCTATATATTTGTAGATATAGTATATAAAAATTAAACTCTACATATTAGATGTGATAACTTAAATCATAAATTAATATTTACCGATGGATCGGTTGGGGCTGCTGTCATCGGCAGGTACCCGCATAAACAAATAATAAGTATTAATAATTTATTTACAAACAATTATTTTCAGATTAATTAAGCAATTACTTACATTACAGAGCCGTGGCGGTTCAGGAGATAGAGCACTCGCCTTCCAATGAGGTGACCCGAGTTCGAATTTCAGCGATGGTTAGTCGATAAGAATTCTGACCCCAGCTCACACCCACCACAGTGCTGACGTAAAATATCTTTAGTGGTAGCCGGATCATGAGTTAGGATCCCTTCGTAATCAGGCTAACCGAGGGAGATTTTCCAGGTTTTTCTCTCCATGTAACTCAAATGCGGTTTCGTTCCATTAAAAAGTTCTCTATTAAAAAGCTCTCCACGAAAGCAAATTTCTCCTATCACTTGATCCAAGAGTTCTCTTGTCTTCTGGATTATGTTTAAAATTACAAGGCTACGGAGTTGAACATTAAGAGTTATAAATTCAAAATTGGGTCGGCTATTCAACGACGGTTATTAAAAAAATAAAACTTTCCAAACAACAATTTCTTTTAATTTCTACAAACATATACTTTCTGTTTAATTAATTAATACTCGAAAAAAAAAAGAACTGGTTAGTAGTTCATAAGAAATAACGATTTCTGTGAATGGGGAGCTAACGATGACCTCAAATAGTTATTAGTATTTTTTAGTTGTTCGATAATTTAATATTTTTAACAATTTAAATGTAATATTCCTAATTTTTAACGTTTGCTTGTTTTAAGCAGAACTTAATACTTTTTCTGAATAGTATGAAATTACTTGTAATATTGTTTATTTTTCTGTTCGTCCCATTATTGTTCACTTTTAACTCATAACCTTTTGCGCATGTTTCTGTTCTCGCACATAAACTCTTTTCTATATAGGATGATAATATAATTTTACAATCTTGCAGCGAATCACTGAGCTGAAAGAATACACAGTGAAACAATTTTACGATTAGCTTCTAGAGCATTGTGACAACTGAAATAAGAGCAATAAGCAGTAAAAAAAAAAAAAAAAAAAATTTAAGTTAAGTAATAAATGTTTTTTAAAAAAAATATCTTGTTACAAACTTCTTCATTCTCACCTTCTGTAGCATTTCTATCTAAAGCAAAGAAGAAAGTTAGAAAAAGGCCTTGGCGACTACTTATTATCACCCTTTAGAACTGCAACCCTATAAAAGGGAAAATTTCTTTTCCTAAAGCGTTGGTGAGCACGGAAGATGCCCCGCATCTTTTGCTTGTATCTCTCGTAATACCCCATCATTCTCCCCTCACCTCAGATTTCTCCCCCCCCCCTCTCATATCAGCTTGACGCAGTTTACTTCCAATTTGCTTCTAGGACTGCAAAATTTTCTCGCCACGACCCTATTCTCTCACCAACACCCCCCACCCCTTCTCTATCTTCCTAGCACCTTCCTTTAAACGTTTGCTTCCGTGCACTAAAAGTTTTTGAATTTGAAATGACGGCAATTTATTCCCGCGAAAATAGTACGGTGAGCCCCTGTACTATATAAAGGGGGGAAGACAAAAGCCCCATCTATACTATTTCCTGGTCTAGAACGCCCCTTAATGGTGTGTGGTTTTGGGGGGACTCTCAAATTGAATGAAAGAATAGCTTGAGTGCAAAATAGAAACGGCTAGTTTTGTTTCCAGAAATGAATTAGATTTGTTTTATTTAGTTTCTATTTATTTTATTCTTTTTTGTGTGTGTGTGTGTGTGTATGTCTTTTATTCACGTAATCCTCGATGATTCACTACTTCTTTTTTTTTTTTTTTAAAGCCAAGCATTGAATGTATTTTTAAAGGCGACTTCTGCGATTTCATTAATGTTCTACTTGCATTTGAAAAGTTATGTTTGCATTTCCTTCTTTGAAGTTTCCATTTATATTATTTAGTAGTTTTTAATTGTAGAGTTACGTTACGGACATTTTTGATAATTTGAAAAATATGAACTTCTAAATTTAATTTAGGTTCCCGGGAAAAATTGTTAAATAATCATTAATTTCCATTTTTCATTAATTTGGTCATTAATTTCCCGGAAAAAAATGGTTAAATAACAATTTATTTAATTGATATTTTACCATATTCAGACAAAACAGTCAAAAAACCATAAATTAGATTAAAACTGATAACTGTGAGAAAAACAGTTTATTGACTGCTTTCACCCAATACGGTAAAACAACCAGAATTTATCGCACCAACTAGTCCCTTTTTAATGAAGCCACTTAGTTACTTACAACTGGGTACTTATTATAGCCGAGAGGGCTACTCTAAGCAATCTTGTGTCTGACAGAACAAGGGTTGGAGTCTCAGAGTTGTCACCACGATATTTCCTGCATTCCCCTCAACACATAAAAAGTTTCAAGTATCCTGTTCTCATAATTTATAACCTCCGACTATTATAATATAATACTCTCATTCACACATAGAAGGCAGTACCATAAATCTGCTTAACACAAAAAGGCCAGTATTTTCCATCTCTTACTATAAATGAAACAACCAGATAAACTAATTTAACCACATTTCACGGTTCATTTGATAAAAAACAACTCAACTACAACCTAACTCCAATAGCCATCACCTAAATAAAGGCCTAGCTCCAATGTCCAGCTAAATTTCTTTTTTACGGCTTTAACTCATGCTAGTTGCAAACGGTTTCAAAATCATAAAGTTAAAAAATGTTCTTTACCGTAAAATTTACAGTTAATTGGATGGGCAGACTGCTGCCCGTAATTTTACCAAAATTTTAAAACAAGAATTTTCAGCAGCGTATAATTACTTGTTTATTTTGAAAAAAAAAATGAACTTAAAAATTTCCTACTGCTCTCTTAAAATTTCAAAGCCAATAATTTTCACCTTATTTATTTCTTTTTCATACATATTTTCGTGTCACATTATATACTTATTTTTATTTATATTTAATGAAACACGTATATTTTGTGAAAGGCATGTATTTTCTTTAATTGCAGTAATCAAAATTGCACGGTAAGGCTTAATTCTAAGCTTTAAACCAGTAATTGACAGCCTAGACTATTGATAATGCTTTTTGTTAAATTATCAGTTTATTGCAAAGAAACATGTCAAGAAACTCCAAAGCTACTTTTTTGGAAGTATTTTTTTAAATATTCCATTACTTTGTGTAAATTCTGTGTTCAATTTATGAATTTTTTAATGAAGGAATTAGTCGAAGCAAATATTTTGCTGACAAGTATATTAAAAAATAAACATTTTAAATAGTCTTAATGAAAGTGTGTGGTGTATGCTGTAACATTTATTAGCTATTGTACTATTCTTTTATTCTTTTTCTTTCAGAAGAAATAGAAAAAATATGAAGACGAAAAATAATTTTTTCTTGTGGAAAAAATAGTTGAATTTTTAATGCACTTAATTGTGATAGTTCCCTTGGAAAAAACATTACAAACATAAATAGTTGATAAAAAAAATGATTTTTTTTCTATCCTTTGTCATTTGGATGCTTTAAAAAGACAGAAGTAAATATAACATAAATTGTATATTTTAAATCGTGTTTCTTAAAGAATATTTTATATGATTAAAAAGAGGATATTTTTAAAGCTTTTAAAAAATTAAATTGGTTTTGTTCCTATAAAATATAGATAATAATTTGTATTATAAATGCTTTAAAATTATGTCAAATTAATTAAAGAAAAATTTTCTTAGTTAAAAAAACATAAAAAAAACATTCAACGTTTTAAATACAAAAAGCCTCGAAGGATTAATCTTTGCTATTTATTAATTATTGAATAATGTTTGCAGCTAATGAAAAACTCTGATTTGTATAAATATTCTTTATTTGGCTCATTATTATATTTCAATCTTGATACCATGAAGTTAAAGTTAAAAAACAGATATAATGTAAGAAATAATTAATATATTTTTTAAAATTAAAAATGCATTTGTCTTTATAAGATTTTTAAAAAAAATTTGTATTGTCCAAAAGTAATATTTATTCGTTTCTGAATAAAGAATATACTATGTTTTTAAAATAAATGTAAGTAATGAAGGACACGATTAATATTGATTGCAATTATAATTTCTGCCTAAACTAGAACAATATTTTTGTATTTTTTCATTAAAAATATTTTTTTTTTAAAAAGATTCTATTCATTTCTTTTTCACTCTTTTTAAAATACATGAGTAAATTATATTGAATGAGTAAAAATACATGAGTAAATTCGTTGTTACCTTTTTATAATTAATATTTATTAATGTTTCTACCTCATCTGAGAATAATATTTGTGTACTGTTTAATTACAAGTTAGATTACATTTCTTTTAACCAGCGTCTTTTCAGTTATTTGAGCTTTTTATTTTACTTCGCATTCTAAAGTTATTAATAAAGTTAATCCTCTCACACCTAATGTTAAGGCTGAGCAACATAATTTTGGTAGATTATATTCGACCGATGTTTTAGATTTTAGGAGATATTTTTTATATTTTGCTGTAATATCGCTCTTTGTATATGGACTAATTTTTACGAGTTAAACTTTCCAAGTTTGAAATGAGTCAAAGATACCCTCACAGTCATTTAATTTAATAATACTGTATAAATAGAATTCTAATACTGTATAAATAGAATAAAACATTTTGGAATTTTTTATATTGAATAATTTTCAATTTTAGTTCAGCAAACTATTTGAAAAAAAAAAAAAAGTGATCGCGAATCAACGGTGAGCAAAACGAGCAGGGAGTGAGTATTAATACTACTCAAATAAAAGTATTTTGGATATTTTAACTTAAAACCTAAACATGTGTTAGTTAAAATTTTATTTGTGTCACAACGGATAATTATACGAAAACCAAACTTTACACACTTTCTAAGGCATGAAACGATACATCTTTGAAGAGATGACAGTTTACGTAAACAGTACTTTCAATGCCATCCCTTCACTAAAAAAATTCAAAAATATCACATTAGAGAAATGCATTAAAAAAAGTAGAGATAGTTTTGAATAAGAACAATTTTAATTCTTCACAAATAGTAATTATTATAAAAATAAGCGTTTATACTGTCCTTATTAATAAACAATACTAATCGGTTTTTTACTTAACAATTCCAATTTTCTAATTAAAAATCTACAAAATTTTAAAAATTTTCCAAGTAGAAGATACACAGAAGTATTATAATTCAAAAGTGTTACCCCTTGTTTCTTTTGACAAGCATCATATATTTTGTTTTAAATAGTATAAAATTTTCAAAATCGATATTTTTAGCTTTCTTATTTCTTTTTCATGGATATATTCGTGTCACGTCATATTTATAAATTAAATTTTTTTTAAAATATTCCAAATGCAAGATATTGAAAGTTTTATAAATAAAAAGAATTACCCCTTTCTTATATTAACATGCATCATACATTTTGTTTTAAATTGTATAAAAAAAATTGCATTATATTTCGTAGGTGTATCAGAAAACCAAATCAAAATCAGTTCGAAAGATTTTATAAATTCAATTACATGATCGTTTTCTTTCCACTAAGTTTTTAAAAAACTGTAAAAAAAATATGTTTGAAATTAGTATCCTTACGTAAGAAAACCGCGCCATCTATCGGATTACCGAACACATTCATTTCCAAAAATTGATCATTTATTCTAGAACTGCGTAAAATTCCTTTGAGCTTAAAATAATATATTATTAAGTGCTTACAAATTATTCTAATCGAAGCAATAACGTAATAGCATCGCGTGGCTCAAGGTCATTAAGTTCTTTGGAATATCTAAACAAATCAAAATATCGACACATAGTTAGCGTGTTTCGTTTTATTACTGGATCTAACAAATACGTTAAAGTGATAAAAATAAAAATAGAATGTTTGAGTGAAAATATATTTTATCGTTTGTTTTATTAAAAAAAGTCCTTTTATTTTTATCGTATTTTTCTTAATTATACAGTTTGCTTTAACGATTACTATTCACGAAGAACAAACAATATTAATTTTTAATTTATATACCTCTATACGCATTAATTTTATGTAAAAAAAGTTTAACAGACATTGCTTTCTATTTCATTGTAAATATATTGTTTGATTAATAAATAATCGTGAAAGGGATGAACAAGTTATAATTATTTTTTTTTAACATTTTATTTAAATTCTTAGTATTAATGTTAAAAAATGTTTTCTTTATCGAACAAGTTTAATATCATACGAATAACAAAGATAAAATAAAATTGTAGTTAATAAAAATTTTTTTATGACGCATGTTTATAAAATAAGTTAAAAGAATTTAGAACATTTTTTAATTACTGAGAAAAAAGTATACCAAGTTTGCAAAAATATAATTAATATATGTTTATATCGAATACAGAACACATGCAGACTTAGGGATTTTTATTGTTTAATAATGATTCCAATTATGGTAAATAAAAATAATTTCTATTCTTTTATGAATGATAAAAACGAAAGGCAACATTCTGTTATTATGTTAGTTAAAATGTATATTCTTTACCAGTTTCCTTTATAAAAACAATTGCTTTAAATTAAACTAGACTAAAATAAATTTGTATAATTTTTTTTTTGAAATTCATGCAATATATTTCTTTTGGGTTTGTAAAAATCTTAATGTATTATTAGAATTTAAAAGTTTGAATAATGTGTATTGTTTATTGAAACTATGTAAGTAAACTGTTCATGGAAACAGTTCAATTATTTTAAATACTAAACTTTAAGTAAGCAGTCGTTGATTATTTTAAAAACACATTTTCTCTCACCTATTGAAGAACTATACTGTAGAATAATGAAAGCTTAAGGAAGTTATGCGCACATTTATCAATCAGCAGAATTTTCTTCTTCACTGGCACTGCAGCCATTTGTGAACCGAGGCTATTTTTATAATCTTCTTCTATACCACTCTTCTTTTCAAGGATAATTCCATTTGGTCAATTTTAATATTTTAAAATACTCATTGATGCAATGAACTTATCTTAATCGATTGAATCAATATATCCATTATAAAAACATTTACTATTTAAAAGTATCAATTATCATTTTCGGCAAACATTTATAAAGCAATAAAAATAATATGCTATTATGTAAGTATTTACCAATCAATAATATCTTCATATAACTATGCAAACATTTACCAATCAGTAGAATCACCATACTATCATAAATACCATTATGAACACCTTTTTCAATTAATAGAATCATCTTTTTTATTATGAAAACAATTACCAATCAGCACACTGAAAACAAAAGTATGGTCAAAACTACCAGAATATAATAAAATTTGTACGTGTTTCTGGCTCTATATGAGAATAATTTTAATTATTTTATAATTTAAAGAATGTGATAATTTTGGTTAAATTAACAATAGAATATGGTTTTATACGTGATGAAATTCGGTTACATACGGATAAAATACGGAATGAAAGCCATTTATTCGATTAAATTTACTTTTCAAATTAGTATTTTTTTTTACTAAATATGTGATAACAGGAGCCATAATTTAGAAAATGAAAATTTCCGGTAAACCGTTACCATATGAATGGTAAAATTACCAAATGAATGGCTTACATAACTTATATTTTCAGTTTATTACTGGAACTATGATATATTTTACCAGAAAAGTTGTACCATACAGTGCGGTAATTTTACCGAATCTTTTCTCCGTGTGCTACCATACTATTTTGCAAACATGCAAATAATAGAATTACCATACTATTACGCAAATATTTCTCAAACCAATCCCCGTACCATGATGTAAATATTTACCCATCAAACGAATCCACCATATCCTTATGCAATCATATAGAAACTTACTAAGGAATCTCGGCAATAGAATCACAATAAATTCAATCGTAAAAATTCTTTTCTTTACACCTCTTTCCTGCTGACTACTGCGTGTGATACCTTCTCTTAGTGCAGAGAAGCTGTTATTTCTTTTAAGGTGTTTAATTTCTTTTTTGCGCAATATACGTCTTTGCTATCAAAATACATAACTTTAAAGTGATCAATAAGGTTGCAATTATTTGTTAAACGATTCAATAATTAATGGTCTTTTGGAATTATTTTTTAATTTTCAATTTTAAACTTTCAAAGGTAACGAAGTTCAGGAAATATTGTACATCAAAATATTTTATGGTTAAGAATTTCTTTAAGCATCCATAATTTCCGAATACACAAAATTTAAAAGCTAAGCTTAAGTTGTTTTTAAAAATTCTAAATATGGATACAGCTCAAAATCCGAGTCTAAAAAGTGTACACAACTTTAAATGCTAGTTTAAAAAAATTAACAAGGCTCAAAAATGCATGCTTACGAAAATAGACGCAGCTTAAAATAGTACTCTGTAATATGAATACTTTGCAATATGAATTTTATGTGAATATGTATTTTTTATTTTATTTTTCAAGCCGTCCAGGGACAGTTTTTCACTGACCAAAACATTTGTTGTACACGTGTCTAAGAAAATAAACACTGTTTTTTAAGAAAATGAACGCAGATATTTAAGAAAATAGACATAGCATATGATTTCGTTTTTCAAACTTCTTTTATTAATCTACTATTTCATTTTTTTAGAGAATAAACTAATGAATTCAAATAAACTCGAAATGTGATATTATTCATTTGTATAAATTACTTGGTACATTTTACTTGTTCTTAAAAAAAGAAGAAAATGAAAGCTTTGAAAATCAACTCTTATGTATTACAAGATTGATACGAGTGCTATAAATTTAAAATAGTGGCAATAACTTTACGTTGTAATAACTTTACGTTAAAATAGTAACTACGTTACGTTACGTAAATAGTAACTACGTCACGTTAAATAGTGGCAATAACTTTACGTTAAAATAGTGGCAATAACTTTACGTTATATGTATGAATTTAGAGTCTTAAATCTCACTTCATAGTTCAGAGTTTTGAATACGAAGAAGAGTTACGCCTGTAATATACCAAGTCACTCCGACCCCTAAGTCCGACATTTTGTACCACAATCATCATGCTTAGTGTTTAAATAAGTAAGGGAAAGTAAGCACGTTGTTCCTCATTTAGTTGTTAAAGTTGGGTTTAAAACAGAAATGGCGAACTTTTGGCTGTGTCTATTTTAACGCTTCGAGCTATATCCAAGTTTAAACAATTGTTTTTTAAACATTTTATGCAGTCAGTTGATTTGAAATATTTATCATTCTTCTATGAAGAAAAGTGTTTCAACTGATTGTCTTTATATTTTGTCTTAGAAACTATTATAGGATATTGTTTTGCAGGACATAAGGAAATCTGTGGTGCCTCTATTAAAAAGCTTCCAAGCCGAAGTAGATAGTTTGTCTAAACGCAGCAAAGCAGCCGAGGCAGCTTTTCTCACAATCTATAGAACTTTCATCGAACTGCCAGGTAAGATTTTAATCTTTTATCATTGATAACCAGTAGACACACTTGATTCTTCTTCTTCTTCACTGGCACGATAGCACTGGGTAGGTCCTGGCTTTTCCTAAAATTCCATTCCTGTTCTTGGTTAAGGTTTTCCATGAAGGCGATTGTTGTTTTACAAATGCAAAGCACTCTAGAGAAATGCTGCAGTCTCATCATTTAGAACATTTAAAATATAGGGAATGATTTTTTAATGTATGGCTCATCATTTAGAGCATTCAATATTAGGTAGCAGAAGCTCAACCATTTCGCACTTTTAGAAGACAATGTAAAGTACTCAGAGCAATTCTACCAAAGACAGGAGTAGTATTCCTGGCAGAAAGTGCATAGTAAATTTTTTTTCTGTAACTTCAAGTCTTTAATTACATTTGCTAGGAAATAATACTTTTAGAAGCCATGAGTAATTTTTAGGAGAATCGTGTGCAAGTTCGGAGAATGTCTGTAATTTTAACAAAACGAGAATCTTTCTAACAATATTTTATGACAATGATTACACACTATAATATTTCTTATATTTATATTTGTTAAGCATTATTTTTTTTCTAGAAAATATGGTTGTATAATGCTCGTAAATATTGCTGAAGGACTTTTTTTGCCCTATTTTTCAGTGTAAACATAAAAGAAGGATTGCTGTAATATATATATATATACAGTCGAACCTCTGTTTAACGAAGTCGCTAAATCACGATAATTAGTTCGTTACATGGAAAATTCGTTGAATAGATAATCACCTTTTAAAACACTTAAGCAACTCAAAACAGGTTTTAAATTCGTTAACACTAGACATAATTATTAAAATACCAATTGATGCACTTTTATCTTATAAACTAGTATCTACTTATTTTATAAATTTTAAGCATAAAAGAAATCTGCATGGAAAGCAAGAATAGAGCAAAACATTATCCAGTGTCACACTATTATGCTATATTCATTTTCAATGAAGAAAAGGCTAAATTTATGTGTAAAATTATAGTTGCATTTATTATAAAAGTAATTTTAAGCATACATTACCACATGCGTTCTTAAGTTTAATTGCTATAAGGATAAAATCAGTTAATTTGAACTGAGTTTTTCGTTTGAAATGCAAACAAAAAGGGAAAGGGAATTTACTGCTTTTTCTAAGATAATTTTTAGAGAAAACAGTAATACATTTCATAGAGCAGTGTCTTCGAAAATTAATTCTAGGTCATTTCCCCCATAAAATGCGTTAACAAGTTTGAAATGTTCAGAAATATTTTCGAAAATAGGGAAAGTGGATCTCAATGAAAAATTCGTTAAATAGAAAATTCACTTCGTTATTTGGAAGTTATTTTACGAAGGAATTTCCAAAATGTTCTCGGTTCCTCGAAAAAAAGAAAAAAAAAAAAAAAAAAAGGAAAAAAAAACATATATATATATATATATATATATATTCTATTCGAGATTCGCCTTCGATTTTGCATTGAATCTTAATATTTTTATTTCTTTCCAGTACAGGCAACCGATATCAAATTTTTGAGATACAATTTCTTATCGATTGTAATGAAAAATGGAAAAATAGATACTTTTATTTTCTTTTTTATCATCGATTCTCCTATTTCTTATCTGTAAATGCTATTGATATAGGTATACAGTTCCTATTTCTCAAACTCTTGCTTTTACGACGTTCGATTTGATGCAATATTTTTCCAATATAAGTGATAAATGTTGAATTGAATAGAAAAATGTACTTTTAATTAATACGAATGCTAAGTAAATATGCATTTCATTTTTCAACAATTTTATTTACATTTCTTTTTTCTTACCTAAATTGAAAAAAAAAATTCAATTGATTTTAAATGCATGTGCTTACATCGTTTAATATGCTTCGTTAGTAATAAGAAAAAACGTCTAGAATATTAAACAAGATCATTAGTTTTTCTTCAGCAATTTTTAAATTAATGTTTGGTTGTTTAGAATTTAATCGAAAGATTCAAGTGTTTAGAAAATTGATAAAAGACAATGATAAATTTGAAAGAAAATGTACAAAATTCACTTCGTTTGAAAATTTTATATGATCCTTTGAAGTTATATAAAACTTTTCTCGTGCACTGAAAAAAAAAAAGAATGGTCAAAACTACCTGCCTAAGTTAAAGTTTATCATGTTTCTATTCACTAAAAAGTTCACCAATTTTAACCGAAGTGCTAGGTAATAATTTTGGTAAAATTTGCAGCAAGATATCGTTTTATAATATGCATCAAAATTTGGTAAATTTATTAATATTCAGTAATTTTATCATAATACCTAAGAGCATGGTATTAAAAACCGTTTATTCGGTTCTATTTACATTTCAGTTTGTTAATTGTGCGGTAATAAGAAGTATAACTTTGGCAACAGAAATTTCCTGTAAATCGTTACCATATATGAGCGGAAAAAAATTAACAAATAAAGGGTTTAAATATCGCATAAAGGTTTTTATTTCCAAAACTATGTTTATTTTTATTTTCTTTTAAACAGATATGTCGTTGCCATACACTACACTAAATTTATTTTACCGGAATTTTTTTCTCCGCGTAGGTTTAGTTGCATGATTGCGTAACTTAATTTTTTTCGCATTCATTGTTGAATATGTTGGCGGATACTGTTAATTTCAGTAACAATGAAAAGATCACAGACAGACAGCGAAAGTGATAATAATCGAGGACACACAAACAAGCGCATTTCTGGACATCACAGTGTCCAGTTACCATAGCACCAGGGCGTGGTGGTCATCAGATCAGTATCAATAAATCAATAAAAAAACTCGACTCGCAATGCATGACAATATAGAAAAAGGGGTGGAGCTGATACCTAGATGACGTGACGGCCAATACGCTGAACACATACAAATCAGCCTCACTAAAGAAAACTCGCTTCCGTTTGACCAGGGTCCATTTCTATCGATGCTCTTGCAAGTGGCCAAGTTATCGAGACGGAAACCAGTGAATTATTCCATGCGTGATTAGGTTAGCCCCGTTTCTTTCCGCTTTTTATTACTTGAATTTCTCTTTTGTCATTATTTTTGTTTCGCTTTTTCTCTGGAGTAGTTCGGAGGTAAGGCCATAAGACAGGGGGAAATGATTTACCGCATAATGTGTAGCAATATTGGATCCTATTCTGTCATCATAACGATTTCATTCGTTAATTCGAAATCTCAATTGTTTGATGTGAAGAAATATTCCAGTTTAAATTAACTATTTAAATTTTTTGAAGGATTTGTACTATGTGAAAAAGTAAAACTTGCATGCAATCTGTGAATGTAAATATTTGTAATTATTCAATTCCATGAAGTATTAACGAAATGCAAAAGATAAAAGAAGAATTTTACGGCCGTATATTCGTAACAGATTCTTCTGGTTTTGAATAAAAAATTTTAATAAGATTATTTTTATTTAATAAAAGAAAATAGTTAAATACAAATCACGCATTTTAACGAATAATGAGCTTCAGAAATAAATCTGCGTATATTTATTTCGGAGAGTACCTGATTTATTATTAGAGGCCAGGACCCCCACATTTTGCCCCCCCCCCTTATTGTTACAAGTAACTTCTTTCTGAAGTTTTCCTTCACAATTGTCTATTAGAAACAAAAGTCTATTAGTTAACAAAATTTGTAATAAATATAAGCTAAAATTTACTAACAGATTGTAATTTATTCATATTATAAATAATTTATAGGTAATTCATAAATAAGTTATGACCAAGGGGGTCCTGACAGTTTTGTGCTTAGGGCCCACGCATTTCTAGATCATGCCCTGATTGCGGTACTGCAATTAGTGAAATTCTCGTATGATCCATAAATATATCAAATGGTTCTAATATGAAATATATCCGTAAATAAAGCTGTCTTTTGGTCAATAATTACTGCAGCGAGATAGATTGCTGATAACTCAATAACACCTTCCTAGACTACAACTTACAGCCTGAAACTAATTAATCGTTTTTTCTCTTGATCCAGGTGCGTTGAAATTTACTGACCAAGTTAAAATTATTATTAATACTTCAAAGTCAATCTTTTTTTTCTACAAAAGGGTTGCAAAAATAACAGTTGTAAAAATGAAAAGAAAAGAAAACCGTTTGGAGAAATCATTTTTTTTTTCTTTTTCAATTTTGAAAATTATTTTTCAGTGTTTTAGAAATCAATTGAATGATGAGGAATATGATGAATTGCGCTTTGCAAAATGATTGTGTGCGTGCATAAAGACAATGATAAATTCAAACGAAAAATAAAAGAATGTTATGATATTAAACTACTACAATTTTTCTGAGATTGAGAACTGAGAAAACTATTTGTAATGCCTATACGAGCAATTTTGTGTAGGAGTAGAGCATATTGACCGCATTATTTAAAAAAAGTTTACTAAATCAACTAATTTCAATGACAATAGAATTCCATTTACAAAAGAAAGAACACGAGTTCATAATTCCTTGTGTGGGCGAGTGTCTGACGAACGAATATCCAAGGGGAAAAAATAACTTTCTTTTTTTTTCTCCTAAAATAATACCATAGAAAGTATTTCGTAAAATTTAACGATGTCTTATTTTAGTATATTGAACTAACTAGCTTTTTTTTTTTTCTTTTTTGGAGATTGAATTTTGAAACAAAAATATGGGAATGCAAAACAAATATGTGTAAAAAAAGATTTAAAAGAACTTTTAAAGGAATTGAAGTATTTAAATTTCAGTCTTTACAGAATTAAAAATGTCCAATCAAAAATTTTTTTACGAATTTTAAACTATTTGGCTTAAATAGGATGTAATTTGATTAATAGTTATAAACTGAAGATAGTGTTTTATTATATATAGTTTGGATACGGTCCCTTATCTATTTCATGAATCATGATAGTGCCTATAAATCTAAGCATTTACTCAATATAGTGTAAAAAAGAATGCTGTAGCATGTTATTATAAGTTTATATTTTAATCATATTTTATTGTAAAATAATATTACAATCATATTTTAAAATTATAAGAGGTGGTAAGTTGAATCATATTTTTGGAGGGATTTATGTATAAAATTTATAGCAAAATATAAAAATTCAATAAAAAATGTCTATTTAAACAAAATGAGAAGTTTTTTCCAATCTTTATACTTAAGAAAAACAGAAGGAAGTCTTTAATTCTAATTCTTGAATAAGTTTCAAGAACTGAAAATAATGAACAAATCACTAATTTCTAAGATCTTGAAAATTGGCGTTGAACCACAATAAGTAAACAATTGCTGCAGCGTTCATAAAGTGTTAAATTGAAACCTGTTTTCATTCAGATTGAACCACAGTATTCTGTAATCAAGTTTAAGAAGCACAATAATATGTTTCATCGCAGTATCATATTAAGATTGCTCTAAATTTGAATGATATTGAAAGGTGTTGTGGCTCACCATATTCCAGTATAAACCGTTTCAGTTATCTTTTCTTGTTTTTAGTAATTAAAATAAACAATTTTCAGTTTTAAAATATTTGACCAAATTCTAGAGGGACAAAAGTGAAAGCGGATGCATTAATGAAATTTTGTATTGAAAGCTAACTTTCTTATGTTCTTTTGCTTTTTTTCGCACACTGTTAGGAATTTCTGGGGACAAAAATGGTTGAACAACAATTTATTCAATTGTTATTTTACCGTATTCAAATGAAACAGTCAAATAACCATAAAAAAGATCGTATTCAAACTGTAAACTGCGAGAAAAATCGTCTATTGACTGTTTTTTTAAAAAAATCTAATACTGTTAAACTACCAGAATTTTATCTGTGCAAAATAGACCCACTTTATAAAGCTTCTTAGTTTAACATAACCATCCGGTATGCATTATAGCTGAAAGGGCTAATCTCATAAGCTGTTGAACGGGGGTTTAAATTCCAGTGTTCACAGATGCAGTTTTTAGTCCATTCCATAACCACATGAAGAGTTTTCTATGTCCTGCACTTCCCAATCGGTAACTCTTGACTGTTAGAATACGAAACTCTCATTCACATATTGAAAGTTGCACGTCAGAGTTGCTTAACTCAAAAGTTCTAGAATTTTTGATCTCTTACGATAGATGGCATTACTAGGTAAACTAATTAAACCACGTTCCACCATTCTTTTGACAAAACACAGCTCAACTTATTCCATTGTCCATTACCTAACGAAAAGTCTAATATAACCTAACTCTAATCTCCAGTTAAATTTCATTTTTATGATTTTGGTACGATGCTAGTTGTAAATGGTTACATAAACGTATAGTTTTGTATTTATGACTTTTAAACCATACCAGTTGTTAACGGTTTTGAAACTGTAAAGGTAAAAATTTTATCTTAGCCGTAAAACTTCACGGCTAATTGGACGGAAAGACTGCTGCCGGTTATTTTACCATAACTTTAAAAAACATAAAGTAATTTTTACGGAGAAAGCTTTTATTTATGGCTTTTAAACCATACCAGTTGTTAACGGTTCCAAAACTGTAAAGGTAAAAATTTTATCTTAGCCGTAAAACTTCACGGCTAATTGGACGGAAAGACTGCTGCCGGTTATTTTACCATAACTTTAAAAAACATAAAGTAATTTTTACGGAGAAAGCTTTTATTTATGGCTTTTAAACCATACCAGTTGTTAACGGTTCCAAAACTGTAAAGGTAAAAATATTATCTTAGTCGTAAAATTTCACGGCTAATTGGACGGAAAGACTGCTGCCGGTTATTTTACCGTAACTTTAAAAACCATAAAGTAATTTTTACGCGCAATTTTAAAATTCTAACAGTGTACTAATTAAAGATATTCAAGACAATGAAATACTGTGAAGTGCTGAAATTGCTTTCAGGCAAAAGTAATGCTTCACCACGGAAGTTAAAACATTGTATCTAAACTATAGATAGCTTTTTTCTTTTTGACATTCATGTCTAATTCGTACAAATAGGGTACAAATCATAAATTAAATGACTCTTCTCTAATGTCTAAATGTATTATAATAGCCAGATTTCATGCCTTTTAGCAATCGAGGCATTAACCTCAACGTATGTGATTGACCTTCGATATGTGAGTCGAACTCCACCGAAAAAAGATGGAAGACTTTGCTTAAAGTAATCCTTGATAGTGAATATATATATATATATAAAAAAAAAAAAAAAACGGTGCACAACTACAAAAAGGTTCATGCCCTTGCTCCAGATAAGGATTTTTTAAAACACGCCGACACACACAATCTTGTCCGGCATACTGGCACGTCTTCTTCTATTCCTAGTACGGTGCATTCTATCTTCTCGTTCCATACCCTCCTCACCAATCTACTTCGCTTTTTTTTTGCTACAAGTTAACCTTCCACACTTTTTGTTTGTTGTTGTAGCTCACCCTCCCTTCAGGAATTAAATCTTTTGGGGGAAGTTTTGACATTTGTATGCGGTGACAGTCCTGTCGCACAAGATCCTGGGATGCTTATCTATCAATCGTTTCTCGCAGATCCCTTCTTCATGAAACACAAAGAATGAAATGAAATAAAATAGAACTATCCCAGACACTCGTTTCCCCTCGGGGCAATTGTGGAAAAGACGTAATTCGAAGATTGGCTACTTGTTTTCTATTATGTATTTCTTTACTTTTATTTTTATCTTTCGTTTTTGCATAATGGCAACGCATTTTTCGTTCAGAAGTAACAGATGGAAAATGTCACCAGTTTGTTACTATTCATCAACTCATTGAAATCAGTCTTAGAACTTAGATTTGTGGTGCATCCTATATCCGACAGCAAATGTCATGTAAAGGATATAGTTTTTTTTAAAACAAATGATAAAAAGTTTTCAATGATAAAAGATCTAAAAAAAATTTTTTTTCATTCTTTTTAAAATAAAGCTGATTTCAAATCAAAAAAGATCAGTAATAATCAAGAAATAAAAATGTAAAACCAATAAGTATGTAGTAAATTTTGTTATCGAACTCGTTGAAATCAGTTTTTGGCCTGCTCGTGTTGCATAATTAATCCGACAACGATTGTCAAATAAGAGATTGATTTTTTAAAAAAATTAAAAAGATCTGATTTTTTTTATATTTTATTTTAAAAAACATCGTTTTAACTAAGCTGATTATTAACTAGAATAGATTAATAATATATAGGCAATAAATATGTTGTATCAATAAATATGTAGAAAACTTTTTCATAAGACAAAGAATTTGTCAGTTTAGTATAGATTCAATAAACAGAAATCCATCTTTAAACCCCAAAATCAATCCTATAGAGCTAGAAACTTTGAAGTTTGTTCACTGTAAAAAATTTCGGATCAAATTGCGGTTTTAATTACCGGCGTTTCGGGAACATCATCCATAATATCAATTTTACCGTAAAAACGATTTCTACTGTACAGTATTATATCGTAATTAAGAGTGATTCAGTTTTTTTAGGTATATTAGATTTTTTGTTCCGTAACATGCTCCGGTGAAAACTAATTTTATTGAAAAAGTACCGGTACCCTAAGTTTCGGTACTTTTTACACCGTAATTTGATCCAGAATATCTTACGGTGTTTAAATTTTACTTCAACCTTGATGCAGTGTTAAATTAAATTATACTTTCTTTTAAACTTGATTACATAATACTGTAGTTCAACTTGGGCAAAATAGTTCAATATAATATCTTATTGAAGTTAATGCAAATTTAAGCACTATTGCTTCTTGGTAACAATATTATGTTTGGAACAAATTTTCTAGAGAATTTAGGATTTTTCGGTTCTCATAATTTATCCAGCAAAACACTTATATCAAAGATGCCTTTTTTAAAGAAAATAATAAGGATTTTTCTTTCTACTGTTAAAAAAATGAAACATGCTAATTTATAAACATGTTAATTTAAAAACAATGAAAGAAATTTTGTCCTGGTCCACATAATTTACTGTTTAAATATAGAATCAATAAACTAATTTAAAATATCTAGATGCATAAAAAAAGAACTTATACACTCGAGTAAATTTCCAGAAAGGTTTCGAAAGTTTTGTTTAGTCTTAAGTATATATGCATATAATCAATTTCATCTGCGATTTGATTTTTTTTTTTCTTTCTTCGTCTTTTTAAGGGAAAGGGAAAAAAAAAAGCAGGAAAGAATTTTGATCCATTTTGGCCGATTAAAAAAAGAGAAAAGAATTTTAACGTCACTTCAAAGTCCGTGATCCCTGAACATCAATCCAAATTACAAAAATCAAAAAGCGAAATGAGATCAAAGAAGTAAATAAAACTAGCCACCAAGAAAACCGGAAAAACACATTAAAATACTCCTTTCCCTATCCTGATCTGTATCCCAGAAGCACAGTGGCGGAAAAACTAAAAAATATATATAAATTCTTCGCTCTCTATACCAAAGATATCAAGTTAAGTAACTGGGACCGAATTCACTCCATCGAATCCGAACACGAGGAAAAAATATATATATAATGCAGTTAGCGAAGGACTTTCGAAGACCCGTCGAACAGAGTTTGTATCAGCAGTCGTAAATCGCTAAGGTCGAGTCCCAAACATTGGCCTCGCCGAATTTATGATCGGGGCTGTGAGTCTGGGGCGCAGTGTTTTATATGTGGCCCTGGCTAAGTGGATAGAGTCATTCGGAATCGTGCAAATTTTTTTGTGGACTCACTCCTCCTCTACGACTCCCTACGGAGATTGGATGGCCTCCATTGAAGAGTTTTGTGAAGAATTTGTTGTTGGTGAGGATCATGGGTTGCCAGTGATACCATTAAGGGTCAGGTGCCACTGAATTTTTTTACGATCCTGTTAGCCTTTTCCACATAGCTTTTATTTATTATTTTGTACTCCTTCACGACTTGATCTGAAACTATAATTTCTTCTTTTGCTCACCATTGATTTCACCATTATGATATTAGTTCATTCCCCCCCCCCCCCTTTAATATGAATTATGATGCTGAAATATATATTGCTTTGAAAACAAAAGGGGTTCAAGTAGAAGGATTTTTAACTCCAATAAAGAAATTCACCTAATATTTTAATTTAAACCTTTCACTCAGAAAAAATGCATGGTCAAAACTACCAGGATATGGTAAAATTTATCGTATTTCTGGTTCTATGGGAACACCAAAAAGCACGGTAACAGTAAACTGCAGCACTTTGGTATTCTTTTGGTAAAATTAATGTAAAAAATAAGTTGTTTTTCTTACCATGATATGTGGTAGTAAGAGTGGTAAAATTTGTTAGAATTCATCATGATACCTTAGAGCAGTGTTTCCCAAATTGTGGTACGCGTATCCCCAGAAGTACGGGAACAGTTTAGAAGGGGTACGCGGTCTTATGCGAAATATCTTGCTACAAAGGAAAATTTCAAAAAATTTTATTTAAAAAAAAAGCTAGCCATGAAAATTTACGATTACGTATTTTTCTATTGGCTATTTTTTGCAGAGTTAACAGTTAATACTTAGTAGTGTCAACCATAGAGTTGAAATACTGGTGTTTTATCAACTCTATGGCGTCAACAACCAGTTGTGATTTTTAACTTTATTCTCCATTCTAAATAAACATATTTTTTAAAAAAATACAATAATTTTTTTATTAGGGGTACACAGCGTTACGAAAATTTTAGAAAGGGTACACAAAAGTCATAAGTTTGGGAAACACTGCCTTAGAGCATGGCATAAAAACCATTTATTCGGTATATTTTACTTTTCACTTCTGTACCTTTTTACTAATTATGTGATAAATATTTAAAATTAATCTAAAATCGATATTAATTTTTTTGTTACTGTTTCCAAAATTTTTTTGTTAAAATATTTTTAAATTTATTATTTTTTTTATTTCAAATATTTATTTATTTTAATTTTCTGATAAAAAATGTTTGAAATTTATAACTCAAGAAGCATTCAGAATAAGAAAAATATTTTATTTATGTAAACAATAGTAATAAAAATGCATTAACAAAGATTTATTTATTATTCTTTAGATATTTTTCCTCAATAGTTTCACATATCTTGATTTTATTTAACGTGTATTGGCATAATATATCATCACTTATCAATTCTGTAAAATTTGAAAGATGATTTAAACATGCTCGTGAATAAAACTGGATATAAAATCACGCCGACTAAATCAGTAGAATTAAATTACTGTTATTCAAAATCGAAAAAAAACTTCCAGTTATTTAATCGTTTTTATTAAACGACATAGTTTCTGAAGACTGATTTCCAAGTTATTCTTCCGACTAGCTTGTTGCCACAAATCTAAACCGAAAACTAAATATTTTTCGAAAAGGGGGAATGAGAGTACAGAATTTTAAATGATCTTTAATAAGTTATGTAAAATTTGAAAGCTAATTTAAACATACCAAATATGATGAATGAATTAATAAAACTAAAACAAGCTCTTTTATACGAGCGAAAATCGAAATAAGCTCCAAGGTACAAAACTAATCACTTTTTAAAAAGACATAATTTATGAAGACCGATTTCCAAGTTATGACATTCAGCTGACAAGCTTGATACCACAAATCTGAAACCAAAACTAAACTTTTGCTGCAAAAAAAGGGGAGATCCATCTGCCTTCATCATCAATTCTGGAGGATTTGTTATTCCACTTTTAGAGTCCATAACCCCACCCTCAAAAAAAGCGAGAGCATTTGTTCACATCCGCTTGTAGAGAGAGAGTAGTTGACCCACCTGACACTTTACCTTTTGTGTGCGTCAGGTAAATCCTCTGAGTCATTAGTGTGTCATAGAGGAATGTCCCCCCTTCTCTTATTGTCGATGGCTAAGTGCCTCCGATGAAGAAATCTCTTGTTGAATGTACTTTTCAATAAGCTGCTTGTGGTCAACCCTGAAAAGAACAAGCCGCGCTCATCTGTCTTCCAGTCATCACAGTTTTTTGTACTTTTTTAACATAAGATTATGGGCTAGCCAACTAATTTTGTCCCTGGATTTTAGAAAAAATCAATCCAAGAAATCTTCTGAAATTTTCTTCGTACATTAATTCGATGGAAATTTTTTTTTTTTTTTTTTTAAAATTACTTTAGATTTAATTTTGTGGTTTAAACTTTGTGACTGATCAGTGTTAAAACGCTTAGTTCAGAACCCAAAATCATCCTAAAACTGAATTTTGACCGATATTATGATGCACTACTAAAGCTTACTACTTAGGGCATAAACAGCTTACTACTTACACTGTAACCATATTTCCCAAATTGCTGCTACCCTCTATATTTTGGATGTCAAAAATCCGAATCCGTCGAAAAAAAGGTATGCTTATTCAGAGAAAATATGTTTTTGCGTTTGATTTCATAACTTAAAATATCGTCTAATTAATTAGCATGCTTGAGGTCATCCTCTCAAACCATTAAGATTGAGTCCTAGAACGTGAAGATCCGATCATTGGATCAAACGTTAGTCAGGGTGGTCAGTTTATTTTTTTCGAGGGCACTGTACATCGGGTTTTTCATTTCGTAATATGTTACGTAAAAAATGTATTTTACAATAAAAAGTACCAACACCCTGAGTGCTGGTACTTTTTACCGTAGTTTGATCCGGAATGTTTTTAAGAGCAGCTATATAGTATCTAGGTAGTTATATTTTAACGCACTACCAATTAGCTTATATCATAACTTACTACTTCAATTTAACTTATCACTTAGCTTAATTAATAGCTTACCGATGTCCTAACCAGTCTTATAAATAAAAATTTAAAACAAATATGAATATGATTTCAATATTAATTTAAAGCAAAAGAATAGAGAGGAGCAGAGCTACCTACATTGGGTTATTAACACGAACCATAAAATTGCACTAGAATGCTCCAAAAACACTAAATTCTTTTACATTTTTCTTACAACGACTAAAAAACAATTTTTGTGAGCATTATCAGCAAAACAATTTAAAACTGACATTAGTGCCATTTTCAATATCAAATAATATGTATTTTTAACTTCATATAACAACTTTGGATTTTAATTTTGTTTTGAGGTGCATAATTAAATAATATTATTTTAATAAAGGTAATTCAAAAATGTCAAAAAAGTGGTCATGATAGGCATAGTCTAGTTTTGTGTTTCAATTTCCACCATTCACATTTTTACAATTATATTGTTTTATCTGCTAACCAATCAATTTATATCCGTCTGGCACTTTGTTTTTTTAAATAATTCAATAACAATTTACACTAAATTTATAGCAATTCTTAAATATGACAAAAGTTATAAAGCATCAAAAAATTTTCTTAAGGAATAAATCCCTTCATAATTAAAACGTTTGTACAAACTGAACCTTTATTGTTCCTTCGGGAAGACCAAAAAGTTTAAAAATTTAGTGCACACTTGACAACAATAATAACAAGAAAAAAATAATAAATATTCTACCTGAAGTTACATTGAAAAAAAAAATGTTCATAAAAAGTTTTAGTTGGTAAGTTTAGAATAAAAATATACTTTCATTAAAAAACAAAATGTTTAGAAAAAAGTTTTAGTCGTTAAGTTTCGAATAAAAATACACTCTCAGATTGACGATGAAAATATTCTTTTAAAAGAAAGAAAATCTTACTTTCACTGTAACTAACTACGAGAGCAGTGGATGATCTGAATGAGAAAAATATTTCAAGTATTTTCCTAAAATGTACAAAAAAAAAAAAAAAATTCTCGTTAATTGTTAATATTTAACAAAGAGTTTTCAAATCGAAGCTTTTTTTTAAACAGTTACAATTCCTATTTGTAAAATATTTATATAACAATATGTAGGCAAAGTTGTTTTTCACTATGGTGGAATTTTAATTTTAATTTTATTGCAACATCAAAAAAAAATTCTTGCAGATATTCGCTTCATTGTTATGAAAATTTTTTGCAGATACCTCTTTAGTATGTTTTGTTTGATTTAAAGGGCAATTTATGGGCTCACTACATCGATTTAATTTCTAAAGTTTTTAATAAATATGATTAAAATGTTTAATTTCTTTTTTGGAGAAATATTTTTTTGACAAAATAAATATTTAACTCTTTTTTCGTTTTATTATAGTATATGCTTATTAATACCATTTAACTCTATTAAAATGCTTATAAATACTGTACCTAATTATAGATATAGCTTTTATTTAATTATTATATTTCAAATTTATACACAGACTTTTGTTAGCCTTTTCACGCAGAAGTTTTATTAAACATATTTTTCATTTTTTTTCATTATTTTGTGGTATAAATATGCCCAAAATAAATTAAAAATATTGCATTGAGTATTTTAATAATTTATGGTTATGAAATAAGCATGACATGCTGATACCTTGTTTCTGCGTTAAACGTAAAACTACCGAACACGGCTCGCTTCCAACAATAATTTTTCAACGTTGTACTTATTTGGAATCATTTAGATCTAAGATCTTAGAATTAATCATTTTCAAAATAATTTTTTTTTTGGATTTTATATTTTAGTACGAATTCTGATAATCTAACAGATTTTTTTAGTAACTATAAGGCTGTTTTTAATAATTAAAAAAACAACAAATATATTTTTGTTTGTAATTAGAACGTCAGGAAAAATATATACTTAAGGGACACCTGTGTCCCATCTGCGTCAAAGGGTTAATGTCACCAATGCTTTGTTAAAAATTTCAAAATGACCAAAAGGAAATGGCACTTTTCGATTTTGTACGTCCATTTTATCCTCATTGCTGATTCATCAAGTAGTAGTCATTTAACTTTTTTTTCTAAGTTTAAACCAACAAAAGGTTAATTCAAGATTTTATCTAAATCGTGCGTTTTCCCGAGTTTTCCATAAGTTTACAACCTAGTCGATTTATTAGCCTCAGTCAACAAACGATCGTATCGGTGAAAACTCAATCATATAGGAACATTTTAGGTCCTGATCTGAGCTTCTTATCTCCTAAGACATGTACCTCAGTCTCCACCCCTTATAATCTTCAATGAGGCGTGCAAAGAGTTCAAATATTTACATAGCCACCCACGCTTTCTGAAAGCAACAGGTGTAGTCTTCGGCACGTCTTGAATTATTTAAGAGAACGGGTCCACTTAATGACCAGTTCTCGAATTTTGGGTGGTGAATTTAATTGAAGGGAAAGATCGGGAGCGGTGCGTACAAACTCGAGCATCGGCACTTGTTTTCAATTATGTTCTACTCGAATACCCCATTCAAAAATAATAACTTGCATCCTGATTAGGCTCTTAGCTTGATAGTGGTAAACGAATTTTCAATTAAAGAGATCGAGTGTTTGAAATGTTTTGTTTAAAATGAATAGCTATAATTTGTTTAGGGAACAATAGCATTAACCTCAAAGATATTCAATGATAAATTTTGAATTTAGCTTACGCTCTAATGTTTTTCTCTAATGTTTCAGAGTTTTCTAGTTTAGTTGGTTAGAAATGTTCAACGTGAAGTTTTTTTTTTTCAAGAAATGATCAATGCTTAATTTAGTTAAATCATAATGAAGTATGCTAATAAGCAGTATTAATTTATATATATTTTTTTTGGAGGAGCTATTAGTTTACATAATATTTTGTGCGACATTTGGTAATACCTCTGTAAAAAGAAAGGGCTTAAAAGAAAGCTCTAAGTTAATATCTTGTCATATATAAATTTCTTAATTAATTCTTAATATATTTATTTCTTAATTAATTTTTTTATGATGCATTATAAACAGATTATTCAAAAATAAGCATGGAAACAGTCAAATGTCTTAAGAAATACACGCGGCAATAAAAAACTAAAAATCTAATTACATGAATTAAATGTTTTCCGAGGATATATTCAATGTCACCAAACTTGACCTTCCAACCTCACTCTCTGGGGGTGGAGCGGGAGGGGGCTTCAAATCTTAAAAAGTCACTCCCATTTTTTTGTTGCAGATTTGGATTCTCAAGAAAAAAGTAACCCGATTTGATTCAAAGGTTTTTGCCTGTTTGTTCACAGATGTCGCTGTTATCACAAAATGAAGACAGGTCACAAATTTGTTTGAATGTAGAAAAGCATGCACAGATCGAAAAATAAAAATAATAAAAAAAAAAATAAAAAAAATAGACGGGAAGGACACTTCAAAGAAACCCATCTAATGACATTCAGCTGAACCTCCCCCACACCTACTGAGGATGGGCCTATTCTCAGGGGGCTGGGCCTGAGTTTGGGAATGGGGTTCGAGTTTGGTGTCTTTAGATAAAGTTTTTCTAGCCATCAGTTTCTACCACATTTAATTTTTATTCCTATTCCTATTTCCCGACATATTAGATCGTCTTTATACTTATAAGGATATCCTGTAACCGTAAAGAAGTCATATATTTAAAATTTGATTTCTCAGGAACTATTCAACCGATTTTGTTAAAACATTGTATTTATAAAATTTATAATATCGATTCATAAAATTACATTTTTTAACGCGGTGTAAGAAATCGTATATCTTACAATTCCAGAAATTTGCGATTATGATTAAATAAAATAATAAAAATAATAAAGAATAATGAATAGCTAGTTAAAATGATTTTTTTCGTATAATTTTCTGTGGACAAAGGAACTTTATAGTTGTATGCAAAACTTTTTCGATTCGTCTAACAAATTCTCGAGATGGAGAAATACGCATAAGGAAAAATTAACATTAATGTGAACAAACTTTGGTCCACTATCCTGATTTAAATCCAGACTATTGGGACCATATTTCCCAGATTGCTGATACCCCTTATATTTTGAAAATCAAATATGCGAATCCGTTGAAAAAAAGGTATGCTTATTCAGAGAAAATATGTTTTAGTGTCTGATTTCATAACTTGAAACATGGTCTGCACTAATTATTTGGTATATTTGAGGTTACCCCCTCTAGACAGTTAGGTTGAGTCCTAGTACCTGATCATTAGGATCAAAAGTTATTCAAAATAATTAAAAAAATACATATAAAAAGCGAAAATAAAAAAAAATAAAAATAATAATAAAAATTAGTAATTACTAACATTTCTCAATTTTTTTTAAATGTTTATCCTCTATCCTTCAAGAATTAAGACATTTAATATAATTTAGCTCATGAATTCAGCATTTACTCTAATAAAACAGTTATTGATTTACCTCGCTTTTAGTTTAACAACGACGTTTTAACATTGAAAACTTCTATTAAATTATGAATATGAAATCAAATTATAAGATATTATTTCAATGCATATTTTTTTCTGCACTAAATTAATTATGTTTTCTTTTAAAATATTAAGAAGTTTATAAAAAATGATTTTTAAATGTATACGTAAGACTACCGCGGTGAGGGGACAATTAAAAATTATAATTTTAAACAGGCTTTCTTAATGTGAACGAATAACATTGTTTTTATGTTTTAATACTTAGGGCTAAGATATCTCACACATAGAAATATATATACAAAATATTATTTGAAAAATATGTTAACTAATTTCATGCGTCAACTAAAGAAAAAAAAATTGAAAATAGGAAGAAAAAAAAATCGTGGATTTGCCCTATAGTTGAATTTAAAGTAAAAGTTAGAATTTTATACTCATATATTCAAATATTGATGCTATTAATTCATTTAAAAATATTTTACTAGTAAATGACAACCAACTGTTATAGTTAAAAAAAGGTTTATTGAAAATTCATGATTAATTTATGAAAAACTTTTTTTAGGATTGTTTAGGATAAAAATCATTTCGTCAAAAAGCATAATCTTATGACGGGAGCAAATATAATGACTATTCAGATTAATCTGAATTTTCAAAATATTTATGTTGAATCAACATTAAAATTTATATTGGTATCATTTCATCACATGAGTCATTTCTTTATTTTTGTATTATCATTCGTTATGGAATCAAATTAATATTTATTTCCTAGAACCTCAGCCAATACAGATCAATCGCTGTTTATAAATCATACTTTTTTAAGAATAATTTTGGTTATTTTAGCTTATTTATTACTATTTTCAGGAATTAATTTAAAATAAAGTAATATGTATTCAATAAATGATACCTTTTTAAATTTATTGATAAAAGAAATATCTTAGTGTATTATTAGTACAAAAAAAAACTGAAAAGTAAAGGCCTTTACATTTACTACTTATTGGTGTTGTATAGGCATAATCAAAAGTAAATATTATAATTATTATAAATAAATAATGTAAAGAAAACCAAAACTAAATTTTTTAGCAAATTATGTTTAATGCTACTTGAAATAGTTACATTTACAGAAATATAAAAAATTGTATACGTTATAATCCAAAAATTTTTTAGTCATTAATATATCGTCATAATATTAATATATAGTCATAAAATTTTTTAGTCATTAATATAATATTTAAAAAATAATTATGGACTGTAAACGATTAGTTTATGTAGAGATTATTTTAGGATAAATGAAATATTTAACTGTTGGGATTTTTTTAAAAATTTGAATTCTGGATTTTTATTTAATATTAATTTATTGGAAATTTTTATTTGATTGATTTTCTAGGATACTCCTCAAATTACAGTAACCACATTTCCAAGTTGTGGCTACCGTATTATTTTTATTATTTTTTCTTGACGGATGCATTCATATTTATATTCATAAACTTATATTCATACATTTATATCAATAGAATATTACTCATAAGTACATTTATATTCATTTTAAATGTTATGAATGCATTCGTATTAGTTTAAAATGAATACGAAAGTATTTTCGTTTTAAGTCTCAGTATAAAAACAGCATACAGCAATAGTGTGCTTTTGTGTCCAATTTCGGAATTTAAAATATCATCTGCAATAATGAATTTCCTGTTTAAAATCTACTGCTTTGTAACTTGGACCATTGAAACTGCGTCTTAATACGTGAAAAGTTTATTAGTAAATCAAAAGTTTTTGTTGGTGTTTCACGTTCATTGATTTCAGTGCACAATTCACAAAAAAAGTGAACACCTTCTAAATCAAAACACGAAAAGCAAAAGAACCATTAAATCCTATTAATAGACCAAAAATCAATAAAGATGTTCATTTTTTATTTTTCTGCGCATTAGTACATTCAGTCTATACATATAAATATGCAAAACAATAAAAAATAAAACTGCAAATGTTTTGATTCAATAGAGGCTATTACATAAATTGAATACTTATAATGAAAAACAATTAGCAAATAATAATCAATTGAGATATTAAAAACATTTAGAAACATTTTATTGTATTCAATTGAATTCAGAATATAATTGCAAAATAATAAAATATTTGTTACTTTCTTAATAAAAAAAAGCTCTAAAACTAATATCTAAACTATTAATATATTATTATCAAAATTGGTTTTGCAAATAATATTCATAGAATTAATTCTCACAGCTGCCAATTTAAATTACTGTATACAATAACTTTTGTTCTTTACACATTGACAATCAAAAATAAATTAACAAAAACCAATAAAAGTTCATTTTTAAAAGCATTTATTTAGAATTTTTTTTCTGTGGTCTTGCATTCTTTTGCAATCAAATTATCACATTTCTCAAGTTTCAATAACAACTTTTCTTTTGTCGTTCGTGTCATTTAGAACAATATGGGATTTTAATAAACACGTGCTTATCAACGATAAGGATTTCATTTATAGAAATAAAATTAATACGTTCGCATTTTTTAATTTTTTATCGTCAAAAATTCTAAACAGGCTTATCACATTCAAAAATAAGAAACAAAGCTGCTGCTCGAATGGGAAAAAATCAGTGTATAATTGGAATAATTCCATTTGTAATTGACAAGAATTTTCGGCAAATTAATTGTCCCTGCGGCGACTTGTTTTCAGTGTTTAAATGAGCTAATAAATATCGTACATATTTCGAAAACTTTTCCAATTTTTTGTTACCTTTAGAAATTGCTCCGAGGCTCAAAGGTATTCGAATCTAATTGTAAATGCCACAGTCTTATCAATAGGAATTTCCTTTCCCTTTTCCTTTGCATTTTTGATTAGCAGACGATTAGTTGAATTTCAAGAAGCAAATTAAATGAGTTCGTTTTTTATCTCTCGGTTTCTGTTGCCAAACGAGAATTTTTAATTGTGAATGACGCTTGTTTAAAAGAGTATAATGAAATTCCTTCATTAATCTTTTGCTCGTTAATGAAGCTATTTATCAGGTTCAATTAGAAATAGCATTTCGATTTTCAGACAATTTTATAAAATTCTTGTCACTTTTTTAGAGTAAGAATTTGTCAAAGGTGGTGGTTTCATTTAATGTTTTCTTTTAATAACGGCATTATTTCAGTTTAAAACTCTTATTTTTGCATAATATTTTATAAAACTTTTTTAATCGCAGTATTATGAATTTTATAATTCAAAGAAAACAAAAAGAATTAATGAAGTAACATCATTTTTTTTTATATTTACAAATGCTGCTCTTTGAATATTGGAAAATTTAACAGTTATTTAATTATTTAATTTTAATAAATATCGACAAAAGAACTTCAAGTATCTAATACGAATAATAAGATAATTGAATGACGCGGACATTGCTTAATTGAAAAACTTTATATTAATTTAATAGCTATAAAAACAATATCTTTCACATTTTACGTTACTAGATACTGCATAAAAAAACTGACTAAAATATTAATCAACTATAGTTGTAATATAAATAGCAATAATTGTTTTAAATTTCAGTAGAGAGTGAAATATTAAACAATAAGTAATGAAATTCATTAACTTCATGGCAGAAGATACATGTATCTTTCTTGCTTATTGAGAGTCATGTCACATGACTTACTTGTCCACCAAGAATAGTTAACTCGATCCATTTGCTACCGCTTGATGTTTGTAATCGGGTAGTATCATAATAACTAAATAGATGAATAGCCAAAATAACATAATGATGAAATAATTAAATAATTAGTGAGACTCAAATAATTAATCAGGTATTCATGTGTATGAATTCCAAAAGGTATATTAGAAGTGTAATCCTCCCCTCCCCCCTGGTGCTAACTCATTATGGTGCTAACTAATCATAATGCTAACTCATTAAATTTCTTGAACGTTTATGAATAATATATTTATGTATTCACAATACATGAACTTAATCATAATACATGTATTCTAAATAACTTAAAAATATCAATTTATAATGAATTTATGGTAAATAAATTTAGTAAATTTATGTATTTGCATTAGATAAATTCATTTAGTAAATTTATAAACTTACACTACATAAATTTAGTTTGTTATAACTTGAGAGAATGTATGAACTTACAGTACATAAATTTATAAACATATATAAATTTTTGTACACTGTGAGGGATTTATCTTATTCTGAAAATATGGTAAAACAGCCGGCAGCAGTCTGTCTATATGATTAACCATAAAGTTTATGGTTAGGAAATTTTTATTTTTACCTTTACAGTTTCTTTTGAAACTGTTTACAACTGGTCGCGGTAAATAAATAAATAAAAAAACTTTAATACGAAGCTATACGGCTTTGTAGCCATTTACAACTAGCATAATTTTCAAACCATAAAAGTAAAACTTAAACGGACATTGGAGCTGTGTGGGTGCTACGCCATTTATGCGTGACTGTTGGTTTCGTATTTTAATAGTCCAGGGTCACTGATTGAAGAGTGCACTGGAAACTCTTCATGTATTGAAGGTATGGAAGAAATAACATAGTATCAAAGCTGGGATTCAAAACCCACTTCAGGTGGTCACGAGATTGACCATTTAGCCCACTCAGCTACAGTAGGTACTCAGCTGCACGGATGGCTTTATAAGGTGGACCTAGTTGGCGCGGTAAAAATTCTGGTTGTTTAACCGTGATAGGAAAAAACAATAAACGTTTTTTCTCACACTTAACAGTTTGAATAACATCAATTTTTTTTTTTTTTTTTGATTAATTGACAGTTTTGGCTGAATATGGTGAAATAACAATTAAACAACTTGCTATTTCAGCATTTTTGCCGAGAAATTTCTATCAGTGTTAGTCCTTTGAAGCGATGTTTCTAAACAATATTAAAAAAATTTATTTTTAAATCATGTTAAAGAAAATATAGATAAAATAGAACTATGTCTTTAACTTCTCCTATAATAAAGATAATAAAGCTTGATAAGTATAAACCAAATGAATACTTGATGGTAATTAAGTTTCGGAAAATGTGCGTGACAAAATAAGTAAAAGGCTCGAATACTCAATGAGTTCCTCTTGTATCTTGGTTCCAAAATGTATATTAACAACGTGATTTTTCATCTTCACTCGCCAAAATCTTAGCACGCTCAATTTCTTTGAAACCATATTGTAAATGTTTCCTGAAACATTTCTCTTTTCAGAATTCGTGATTGATCTGTGAGTTTCTTATTTATTACCTTTTTTCTGTTATTTTCTCTACAGATTTAGCTATCCTTGTTGTTTTATTTTATTTTCTATACCTAACAACTAAACCATTGATACAGCGTTCAAAAAAAAATTAACCGTTGCTCACGTATATCTTTCTAGAAAAATTCATTGCCAGATTTTTCCGGAAATATTAATAATATGATGTCTGCATGTTATTGCCTTCTTCGGGAAAGTAATTATTTTCTTTTTATAGAAATATGTATATATATGACATTTTTCATAGGTATCACTAAGGTAGATTAATTAATATGATTATAAATGCATGTTTAGCATTCGGTACACGTAAAATGCATGCAATTTTTAATAAAGTGTAGCAAAAACTAACATAATGTCGATGAAGGATTTTCCTTACAATTTTAACTATAACTTTAATATAAATAATGGTTATAGTTGCCTAAAGCATTACATGTGGCACATCAATAATAAATTGGGGGGGAATTGATTATCAAATTACAAGGCATAATGTGCCGATATCTAAATGCCTATCAAAAAGTTGGAGAAAAAAAGTCTAGTCAGCCAAAATGAACACATCTTCTAGACAAAAACTTCAAGAGATGAAAAGTATAATTTTAGTTGTATAAAGAAGTTTTCTGGACAAAATTCTCAGCAAATAATGTTTAATTCTAGTTGTATGAACAAGTCTTCTAGACAAAAATCTTAATGGATAATAACGTTTAATTCTAAGTGTACTAGACGAAATTCTCAATAGATAATAATGTTTAATTCCAGTAGCATGAAAAAGTCCTCCAGATAAAAATCTCAATCGATATAATGATTAATTCCAGTTGGATCTACGATATCTTGGCCACTTTTCGCAATGTAAACACGATACTTTAAAATGATAATAATCAAACAATGATTTGTAGAATAAGTTTAACACGATAAATTTTTCTTTTAATCTTATTAATTTTTTTTTAAAATATCAGCTTACAATATTTCTTTAATATCTTTCATTATGATTATTAATTCTTCCTAATTATTGATTAAAATTCTTATCCGAATTACTCGTTACTCAAAATTTTTTATGTTTTCTCCACTGTCTACAATAAAATTATTTGAATTTAATATTAAAGAAAATAATTATATTATAAGAAAAATATGTATCTTTAGCTATGAGAATAGAGAACACGGAAACTCAACTAAAAAAAATACGAATTCTAAAATCCTCTCGATGTAGAGAAATTTTATGTATGAGAAATAAGTTACAAAAATTTTCTTGCAAAAGAATTCATTTCAAAGTTTAATTTATTGTAAAAAAAGGCTTCGGTGTTCTAAATTAAAATTTCATAAATACAAAGATAAATAAAATGTCTCAACAAAAGAAATTCTATAAATAAGAATACGAACTCTCAAATTCTTTCATAAGGTGCAGCACAATTGTGTATAAGAAAGAAGCTGCAATAATTATTTTGCAAAGAAATAAATTATAAATTTTAGCATTTTTCAAAGAAATTTGTATAGTTTCCTAAATTAATATTTTCTAAAAACAGAATTAAATATTAAAAAAGTCTCAAGAATACAGAAACTCTACTAATAAAAATACCAATTCTGAAATACTCTCATGGAATGCAACGCATTTGTATATGTAAGAAACAAGTTAAACTGATTTTGTTTTTTTTGCAAAAAAAAAAAAAAAAAAAAAAAAAAAAAAAAAAAACTAAAAATTTTAATTTTTTTATAGTACTTTTTATAGTTTCCTAAATTAAGATTTTCTAAAAACAAAATTAAATATAGGGAAAGTCTCAAGAATACAGAAACTCTACCTATTAAAATATGAATTTTCAAATCCTCTCGTAAGGGGCAACATATTTGTTTGTGTAAGAAATAAGCTGCACTAAATTTTCTGCAAAAATAAATAAATAAATTAATTAAAAAGTTTAGTTTTCTTTTTGTAAAAAATTCAAAAATTCTTATAATTTTCTAAATGAAGATTTTCTAAAAACAACAATAAACTTAAGAAGAGTGCCAACACAAAACCTTTACTAATAAAAATAATAATTCTCAAAACCGTAACGCAAGGTAGAACTCATTTTTAAAAATGAGAAATAATAAAAAAAATTTTTCACTAAAAATCAATTTAAAAATTTCAACCTGAACCTATTTCAATCTAGAGAGAAATAATTTAACATTCATTTTACCCCTCGTGAAAGGCTGAAATTAAACGAGTAAAAAATATTCAATTAAAACAAAGTCAGCTTTAATCTCTCTAAGCCCGTGCATAAAATAGCAAAGACTAAGCTAGAGTGAAAAATGAAGAGTAACTTAATGATTTTTTCTGCGGAGAGGGCAGCCGTTCTCTTCTCATACGTGATGTTTCTTTTAAGGATCCGAAACAGCCTGACCCGGATGTGACAGGTCGGACGATCACAGCGCGGCACCTGTCAATACGCTCTTTTCGCCAGCCGCCACGTGTGGCGCTATCATCACTTCCTCTTTGCCCACTTGGGATGCGGCTTTCTATCTCTCTCTCTCTCTCTCTTTTCTCTTTAATCCTCCAACTTGGGTAATAAAAGATTAATCCTTTTTGTCAAACAAACAGTTTAGAAAGTTATATAGTTTTAAGATCTGTATCAATGTATAATCAATAACTCCTTTATATAGAGAAGTTTTGGGAAGGAAATATTTTCATTGCCTATTATAAAATATTTCTCTGTAACGAACTCGGTTGTAACGAACAGAACTCCAAACTATTAGTTTTTTATTTATTTTTTATTCTTTTAAGATAATACACTTTTTCAATTCAAAAAAGAGTTCTTTTTCTTTGCTTATATATTTTGATGTTTATTAAAAATATATCTTTATAACTAATTTGGGTATAATAGCAAACTAATAGTTTTTTTTATTAAAAAAAGTTTTTTTATAAAATTTTTTCTATGCATGGAGAGTTTTTTCTTTTTTTTTCTTAACTTTTAAATTTGTTTCAGCGATATTTTTTCGATCCATTTGTTTGTATCTTACAATAAGTTCGTCCAACCTATTCTATTTTGGTACAAGAAGCGGAAGCGGCTTTATTTTATCAAATTCAATGTACGTTACGTACTTTCAGTTGATAAAATAATGTAGTATTTTAAATTAAAAATGGTGAAAAAATTTTAAAAAATCAAAAGAAATTCTAAGAAATACATTGTCCTTAGGTGGCTCTTAACTCGTATTAACCCGAAAAATGTAAACAGTTTTAGCAAATTCTGAAATTAAGTTTCTATTTCACAAATTTACTTTTTAAAAAAAAAAAAAAAATTATTATGAAAAGGCATTGAGAAAGCCGTAATTTTCCGTTAATTTGTTTAAGTTAAACTGCTATTTTTAGTAGTGCATATAAACTGAATAATAAAACAAATTTTAAGTAAAAGTAGGAAATATAAGAAGCTCATTTCTGCAATATCCCTTTAGTGTGTGAAGTAAACATATGTATACCGATACATTATATATAAATTGCACAAAAAAATCTTAATTCTAAGATTATATAGCAACAAAGAATTATCAACTTATGTCCAAGTCAAAAATATTTCGTATATCAATATCAAACTTTATGGAAACTAAATGAAAAATTACTAAAAAATAAATACATGAAATACAAACTTAGAAAAAACTTTGTGAAAAAGTAGAAAAATTCAATTCATTATCTTTTAGTATTAAAAAAAACATAAAAAGTATAAATAAGTTAAGTATAAAAAAAATAATAAATAAAAAAAAATTCCAAAATCTAAGATTACGTGAGATTTCAAGAAAAATCATAATCGTATTAGCTAACATTTTTGTAGAAAAAAAAATATTTACAATAGAACAAACATAACACATTTTTTCCAAAACGGCCAATAATTTCAAGAAAAATGTAAAAATAAGAAAATTTTTGAATATACAAACTGAACACTTGATAATACGGTATCATTGATAAAATTTAAGCGAAAAAAAACTAAAGAGTTAATATAAAATTTATATTAACAAAATGAAAATGTTATATATTTTTAGAACTGCATTTGAAAAGTCTTCGGGAACATATGGAATAGAATATTAAATCTCATATCATATAACTCAAAGAATAAGGTATCCACATTGAACAAAATTTAACGAAAATTAAATTTTAATGAAAACCCAGAACACTATTTAATATGTATTATTTTAAAAGCAATTTTTTCTCAATTTTTAAAATAATTATTTTTATCTTTATGAGTAATAAGAAATGTAAAACTCATAATATGACTCCCAAAATGATAAAAATAATTAATAAACCTGGCTACGGATACAGTCAATGAATATATAGGTGAATGCATTTTATGGATATACGAAATTGATTGGGATTGTAATTTTTAATCAAAGAATTACATAAAGTTTCAAAAAATTTTAATTTTAGATGTTGTAATCTAATTTTTTGTAACTTATGTAATCTTAATGTAAATTTATATTTAGCATTATATTTAGCGTATGATCTTAATGTAAACTTATATTTAGCATTAAGCTTATTTAAGTTTACTCAAACTCAATTACATTTAAAATTGTGTTATTCAAAAGAATTAAACATTTCAAAAAATTTCTAAAAAAAAATCATTTTTAATGTTTTTTTTTAAAATTTCTTTGGTTTAATGTAAACATTTAAAGCCACAACACAAACAAAACAAGCAAATATATAACAACAACGTCATAAGATTAATGTAAACATTCAAACATAATATTAACATTCAAATCAAGTTCAAAATCGGTTAACTGGGCTTACACAAATAAGGTATTTAGTTAAAATGTAACGGGTATATAAAAATATTGCATTTATTATCATGCAAATATAGCGATTTTAAACATGACTACATGATTCTATGATTCAGATTTTAGCAGAATCATGGTTCAGTTTAACAACATAAAAATTTGCGCGATATCATGGTTTAAGATACTGGTATTATTATTAAACGTTCAACTGGTTTTTCAGCAAGTATTAAAGGTAGGAAGAAAATAGTAACTTCCAAGTAGTGTGGAAGTAAAGCTGACAAAATAATAGCGTGGTTCGAACTCAGTCACTGCAAAAAATTCTGGATCAAATAACGATATAATGGCACTTTGGGTGTATCTTCCATAAAATCCATTTTACGGTAAAATTCATTTTTACCATAAAATATTATGCCGTAATTTTTAAAGTAATATTTATTTAGAGTGATTTAGTGATTTTACGGTAATTATTACTGTAAAAATTGCTAGTACCGTAATTTTTTACGATGTTATTCATTCTCTCTGCAGTGGAAAAGATCTGAATAAATATTTTTTTTAATTTACGTTTGTAGAAAAGCAACATTTGATGAAATAAAAACTGTAGAATTAATTCTGAATTATTAGATCCCTTTTTTCAAAAAAAAAAATAATAATAATAAAAATAAATTTATTTATATTTTTTTATTCGAGAATAATTTCAAGGAGGAAAACCACGAGAATCCATTCAAGATTCTCGAGTATGCATTTTTTCACCTAAAATTTTTTTTTCTCTGTCTTTCGCGTTTCTTTCACCTTTTTTTAAAAAAAATTTTATTTCTATAATAGTGTTGCGTCTTTTTTTATTTCAAGCTTTTTTATTTGTTTAATTATTAAAAAGTGCATATAAATATATAACTCCCCAATCAAGAAATTTTGTTTTTGCTTTATTACGTGTAGATAATTACTTATTGTTCTGTTAACCATGGACGGATTTCATAGGATAGCGTAACAAAATCGATGACATATATATGAATAAAATATCCGACTTTCGTAAATATCCGCTATCCATCAAATTCTATTTGTTTATGATTTCTATTGTCATAGAATACTTTTCTAAAGAAAGCGAAGTTCATTCTTAATCAACTACATTTCCTGCTCAATGGTTTATTTTAAATTAAGTTCTATATGTCTATTCCTTTTTAACATTGATTAATTAAAAACTAATTAATTACTTTTTACCTTCATAGATAATAATTAACGAAGTTTAATTATATTTATGGTTTGAATTCCTCCGTCTCTATAAACCGCAACGCGCGATCTAAATTTGTTTGAAAACAGGTTTTTCATTGAGATCGGTGTTTGATATTATTTTTAAAAAATTTACTTTTCTATGCCAAATTCCAAAATAATTATTCCCATAATTAATAATTCTAATTTACTTCAGTATTCTAATTCTCCTAATTAATAAATCAAGTTAAAATTTAATTCAAACTTGGAAGGGGGTCGCTTAGAGTTTTTTCGTTATGTTATTTCGAAACACAGTTATTAATATAGTTTATGTTTTTATAAAGTTTTTATATGTTTTTATATAGTTTTAATATAGTTGATTAAAATTTTAAGCTATATTTATAATGAATAACTTATATATATATATATATATATATATATATATATATATATATATATATATATATTAATGCTGTACAAGATAAAAAATAATTATTTGAACACATTTAGAAAGCAATAAATAACACTTGAAATAAGTAAGGTAATATATCATCACAATATCACATAATACTATATTTCTCCTCTAAAAAATCAACAAGAATGCATGGAAAATATGAAGAAACAAATGAAATAAAAATGAGTACTATCTGAAAAACATGCAGCAACACGTTATGTATTAAGATTAAAGGGTTCAACGTTTCAAACGCTTTCCTGCTTTAACTAGATTGATATTCTCGTCCCCTTCATAATTTGAGAGTCAGAAATCCAAATCTGTAAATAAAAATCCAGTAGTAAAAAAGGAGGGATGCTTACCCGATAAAGTACGTTTTTGTGACTGATTTCGTTCTTTAATATATCGCTTGCTCTGAATTAATAGTATATGTTGAGATATCTGTAATTAATTTTCATTTTCTTAAAGTACAAATAGTTATAGTGGCAACGATGTAAAACTATGTTTTTGCATCATGACATTAAATATCTAATGCAGACAGACATTATTCTGAAACCATACCGTGATTAAATACATAAAGATTAAATAGGCAATGATTAAATGCATTATCTCCAATCAAGTGTAAAGAAAAGATATGCAAATGTGTTTTTTTTTTTTTGTTTTTTTTTTTTTTTGTTTGGTTTAGTATGTTTTTGAGATTGTGTTTTTATCCCGAAGAATTATGTTTCATAATAATTGTGAATATTATAAATTCTGTGTTATTGTTTATCTAATTTCACTTAAGTGACTTTTTAAGTCACTGATTCATCTTGCCATTGGAAAAAGATATATGTAAATAAATCTGCAAAATTTTAAAAATTCTTCTTAATATACTCATGAAAAAAGGAAGTAATTATATACAAACATATGTTATATTATTTATGGAATATTCACTTCATAATTAAATTACACCTCTTGAACTATCAAAATAGCATCTTATTGCATGAAAATTTCATCGCTGGGTCCAATAAACTTCAAGGTGTATCTGTACATTTCACCAACACCATATTAATTTTACATGTTTTTTTTTTAAAAATTTTTTTATTTTTTTAACGTCAGAGTTTGTCAGTTAATTCCCATTTTTCCTAAATACACCATTACGAACAGTTGTACTGTATTTATTATAATTTTACACTGTATTTATTACAATTTGTACTGTATTTATTACAATTTGTACTGTATTTATTACAATTTGTACTGTATTTATTACAATTTGTACTGTATTTATTACAATTTTCTTTGTATACATTTTTATTTTATATAAGAAAAGTAGACTAAGAAATAAATATGGAGCTATGCGAGAAACAAAACCAGCAAGTGATTCCAACGGAAAAATTCTATACTATCTAAAAAACCACCAATTCATTCGAATAGAATAATTACAAGAGCAGGGTCCTCCCCAATTGAAGTGGGCTCTGAAGAGTATACAAAGGAGTCATATGTGATTCCAAGATTCTTATTAAAGAGTAGATCGAGGGAGTGGTCCTTTTTGGGATGTGGGCGTCGTGGCTTATGGATGGACTTTCGTAAAATGGGGTCCTGACCCCAAGCTGACGACCGGTTTCTCCATTCTATTACTTCACTTTCTTTGCTGTCGATGTTACCTGAATTGATTATAAGACAGGTTTCAATCGATTGTTTTGAAGTATATTGATATTTTCAATTAGCTTCGGATAATTGTCTTTATTTTTTTCTACATAAAGCGCAAGAGACACCGGTCACTACGCCTTTGGATAACGAAATATGTTGCGTACAATTAATTACGAGTCAGAGGCTGTTTTATACAATTATTTTAATAAAACTCAAAAGTATTGTCTATCATTGTATTTTATTTTTTATTTTATAACCGTCGTTGAACAGCCGACCCAATTTCATGGGTTTACGACTACTAATGTTCAACTCCGTAGCCTTGTAATTTTGAACCAATCCAGAATACAAGGAAACTCCTGGATCAGTACCCCCAGAGGTATTGTTTTGTTATGGGAACATGGAGGACTTTGAGACTCGACAGATTTAACGTGCATCAGTTACCATTTACTACACGGGGAGTCTTCGGCCGACGAGGATCGAACCCACGACCTCTTGGATATGGGTCCAGCGCCCTACAGACCAGGCTATCCCGGCCTTTTATCATTGTATTTGTCAAATGTTGACTCAAATCTCGCAAAGTTATACTCGGAAGTCAGAAGGGGAAAAAAACATAGAATGCTGTTTTGACCAGTTGCTCAAGCACACCTTTGACATCGTTGCTTATTAAAAATTGATGTATACACAATGCTTTTTTGAAATCGGCTTAGAAGTGGTCTCTGGGGACAGATTTGGAGTATAAGGCGTGTTGCTTTAGGCTGCACCTTTATGCAGAAGTTTTCTTATTGCTTTAAATGTGCGTGGTGTCGTTGTCACGGTATAGATGACTATACCGTGACACGGTATAGATGACTATACCAGTGAAATCTGCCAGGGAAATTTTATTTTATTTTCCTGATGAGCTTCTTTAGATTTCTGAAAACCATTGATCATCGTCCTCCATGAAGGCTAGTTTGTCCCGATTCAGGAATTCCGTTGTCTTCTGGCTTGGATTCAAAATCACAAGGTTACGGAGTTGAACATTGATAGTTGTAAACTCAGAATTGAGTCTGCTGACTAACGCCGGTTATAAAATAAAAAAATTTTGAAAACAATTTATCATTACCTCTAACTCAATAACTCCAGGAAATCTACAAAAAAAAAACTGGTACTTGGTGATCAATTAATGGACGTTCTATGTTATCTAATTTCATCGTTGCTTTCTTGACAAATATTGCTACCTATCTATTGAGTGAGAACCACACGAATCTTTTTCATACCAACCACTACATTATAGACCTGTTCTCTAAATAACTTAGTTATCATTGTTCACTCCTTATTTATTAATTGTACCTAAAAATTATTTATTTTTATAGTGATATTGTCCAATTAATAAGCAACTTCCTTATTGACGATACCAAAATACAAATATTATATTTACGAAATAAAGTTCTCGTGAGAATTATATTAGATCCATAAAATTCAATCAGAGGGAATCTAATGTTTAGTTGATTATAAATCAGGAACTTTCGATTTTTTAAAGTTTTTTTTTATTCACTATGCTTATACCATCATATTAAGATCAAGTTTTTTTCATTTTAAAAATTTGATTGATGGTTTGATAACTAGAATTACTATTGTAAACCTAGGTCACAGCCTTTGTCCTTCTTTGCAAAATTTTAAAGCGTTTCGTGAATAATTCCTTGTCTTTTTTTCTTCCAGCTATTTCTCCTTTTTCATAAAATAAGATCTAAAGTACTCATTTTCACAAAATTGTCTTGTCTTGTACTGCTTATTTTGGCACACATTTCAAAATGGATGGTTGCAAAAATTTTTATTCGTGAAAATAGTTCTTAAATTCTAAGTTTCTTTCACGAAGTTCCGAATCACAAAAAACCTCATGTAAAAGCATTCTACACACGTTATATTATTTTAAAAAACAATATTCCTTCATTGTATAGGCAATGAAGGAAAATATCATACTTTTTTTAATATTATACCTTGTTGCAAATGTTACAAGATTATGCATAAAAGCGGAGCAGATTCGCGTGTCCTTCCACACATGTCTCAAGTGAATACTCTTCTTTTATTAATCAACTCTAGAGAATACGATGTAACAAAATTAATTCTAAAAATAATAATAACACGCGTAAATTAATCGACGGTCGCGAATGGCCACTACTACGCAAGGAGGAAAGGGTGATCCTGACTCCTGTACCCATATAATGAGGCATTCGCACCATTGTTCCACTATCCTGAAAACAGTACCTGTTCATCAGGACGGAAGTAATGATGATTGACACTCCACCTTAATTAAGCAATTAGCGGTCGCCTATTTTCGCTTAATTGCCCCGCGCGAGCGTAGCAGCGTCAACCACAAAACAGCGCCTGCTGACTCCCTGACAACATCTCTCTTACCGCGTCACCAAACATTTCCTCACTCCCCCCCCCCCTTCATCTGATGTGACATCCCTACCCCTTGTCGATGAGAATATAGAAATTTTACCATCCATATTGTACTCTCCATTCTCCCGATGAATTGTTGCTCCAGAAATGGATCTCAGATTAAATTCCAGTTTCGGCTCCGTTTGCTTCCCGTTTAGCTGTCGGATCTTCTCTCTCCTAATTTGAGTCAGAGGCTGCTCTAATGTTCCTGTATTAAGGATATCAGATGAGATGAACATATGAGAGACTTCGTTTAAACAAATTGAATAAAATTAGAATTATTAACTTTGTAACTTGTCCCAACAAATGTTATTTTAAACTGTATTACAAAGTGCCTTATCTTCCACTATATTTTCTTTTCTTCTGTTTATTGCAATGAATAAGAAATGGTTCACGTTCAAAATGAATAATAAGGTTAGGAAATGAATGCTCCCAAGAAACTGAAATGGAAACATATACTTTTGTTAATGTAGAAATTTCATTTGCTTTATGAAAGTCGACTTTGGAGTGTTTAAAAATAAGTTTCCTTTCACAGGCGTGAATGAGAAACAAACAGATTTGAAATAGTAAACGTAAAGATGTCCATAAAAAAAAAAAGGAAATCAGGATAGGAATACGTTTTTAAAGACATAAGTTTGTGAAAAACTCATGTCGTTAACTCGAGAATCGGTATTCATATGACTAAAATGTGATTCAAGAGCATTAAGATGAGTTGGTGTGGTAGGTATCCAACCCACTCATGTTATTTTTATTATATTTTAAAGTTTAAGAATGAGTAAATGGTTCAAAATAACACTAAGAAGAAGCACAATAAGGGGTATTCATAATAAATATAAACATTTTAATTGTAATTAATGAGAAATTTACCTAAAAAAACTTAAAATAAATAACGTACTATCATGCCTTAGATATTTCACTAGTAGGCTACTGTCTCGCAATTCCAGGATGAAATCTCTCTGTGAAATTGAAACCTTACAGGTTTTGCAATGTAAGTGTGGGGGTGGGTATTAGCTAAAAATCAACAGCTAGTTTTTTTACACTATCAAACAAAAAACACTACCGTCAATCTAAAGCACTACGTTTACTTCAAAATAAGTTGACCAGTTCGTTATGCTTGCATGTGTCACCAACAATATTAGAATCGAGGGTTCACCTCGTGGTTGCCAGGGAATAGTTTCCAAATGAAAATTTCAAAACTACTAATGAACTAGCTAGAGTGCTGATGAGTTAAAATGCTCACAATGTTTTATCACGGGAATTTGGGGGAAAGAACTATTCTTTTAAATATTGCCTGCTCCTTGCATGGTAAAAAATTGACAATAAAAATCTCAAGAAACTTTTTTTCATTTTTAACGAAGCACTTTCCTGGTATACTCCAAGCAAACCTTTTGTGACGAAATAACTATCGCCACTTCTTCAAGCAAAATGGATTACGCAAAAAGTAAAGAAATTTTTTCGTCATTCTATTTTATTTTTAAAAAAGGAAAAAAAAAAAGAGTGCAGGTCATATTATTGATCAATTTTCTTTTGAATCATATAGATGAATTAACACGTCACTACACAGATAGAGCAGAGTTACAGGTAGAACAGAGAGAAAAATTACATCCATACGCGAATTAGGATTCGAACCCGGGATCTTCCTAGTATGAGGCTAACTCCTTGACCATTATTTTTACCTGCCGGCTTATGTCGTCATTCTAGTTTCGATCGTCTGGTCTACATTTAGTTTCGTCTTTCAAGTTAAAAATCTAGAATAATGCACTGTGATGAGGTTACAAGTTAAGGAAATATTTTCGTCATATACTTGAGATTTCGCGTTTCATCACAAATCGCGTGATTTCACGATGAAATGATTCTCAAAATTGACTATGTATACATCTCAAGGATTGAAAATCGTCTAAAGTAAAAATTTTATTTCTGAGAGTGTGGGACTGAATTAAGAAATTAGTGTGGATGTTAGGGTAAAATTTCTGGAGAACCCTGATTTGACTCCTGATTTTATTATTTTTGCTTCTCCATTTCTCATTTTCGAAAAAAAGTGAAAGAACTAACAAAGTATTGTATAAATACCTTGTTTCTAATACCTTTACTAATGTTTATTTCCTATCGTTTAAGAAGAAATCATGAATTGCAAAAGCTTTTAGATTTCATTTCAGAAGTCTTTTCAATTTATTTTCTATATTTCCGTGAAAAAACTCTTTTTTTTTCTTCTGGTATCAATACATCGAACACAAACATAGCTATTACTTCTAAATTATGAAAGAAGCATTCACATCTTAATAACTTAGCGAAGCAAGTAAGATCGTGGAAGAAATGCACGTTTCCGACATTTCAGGACAATGATTTGGCTGTGTGCATTCATTTTTATGACCGCCAATTGTATATTGTCCATCCCTCTTTTTTTTTCAAAGACTCACCATGCGATGGCAGATGTTCCATGGGTGAATGCCAATTGAAATACGAACTTGAAACGAGTTAAACAGAAATCTCTACCAATAGACCGCAATTAAAAGAATTTTTCTTTTCAACGAATCGTGTAGCGGTACTTGGTTGAAAGCGAGTAGGTTTGGTTTTTTTTGTGACTCAATGACTATTGCGATTGATTTTTGAAGGGATGTTTTCAAGGATCATCGCCATTTTCCTTTGTGTTCTTGTAAATAGAAAAGCCTATTGTTTAAAAGCTTAATATGATGTGTATGCTTCATTCGTAAAAATTTATTTTGTTTTAATTGTTTTTTGTTACGGAAATGATCTAATAAAAAGTGAATAAAATGTTCTTATAAGAAAATGTATTGAATTTCTATCACTCTTTGAAATAACAATCATTAGTAAATGTAAGAAAGTGAACCTTCTTTTTCAAAGAACTCAGATATTTTTTCGAAACTAAAGCAATTGAAAAGTGATTTTAAAAAAAAATAGTAGTATGGAATATTTTGTTGCTCAATTTCATATGTTTAAAACTAAAAGGTTAACTTATTTTGAAATCATTTTTAAAATAGTGTGAAAAGTATGTCATTACCTCAGTTAAGTAAGCTGGTCTTCTAAACAAATCTATCGATTCTTAGGTGCAAAGTTAGTGAACACAAGCAAAACGATAGATTCACAGCTACTAAAAATAGAAGATTATGTTTTTGGAAATATTGATCAGTTTGAATATTTTTAAACAATTATAAGCAATAATAATTATAACATCAAAACAGAAATTAGCAATAGAATAATAATGTCTAATAGATTCAATTTTTAGACTGATTAGATGGCCTAAATCCCAATACTTGAGCAAGGAAAGAAAAAGAAAATTGTATAAGACCAGTTATTTTCTATTGATACAGCCTATTGATTTCAATTGATTCTGCTTGATACAGCCATGGCGACCGACAATCGGCTGTAGTGCTGGTAGAAAAAGAAGCATCATTTATTTAACTTTATAATGTTATTGAAGTTTTATAATTTGTTTTTGCAATGGCAATATTGTAAGCAATTTTAAAACAGTGAGCCGTGGTGGCTCAAGGGATAAAGCACTCACGTCCCAATGAGGTGACTTGGGTTCGAATCCATCGGTGACTGGTCGATGCGAATCCCGTTCCTGGCTCACACGGGCCACAGTGCGGACGAAAAATATCCTCAGTGGTAGAAGGATCATGGGTTAGAGTCTCCTTGTTGTCAAGTTAACCGTGGGAGGTTTTCATCTCCATGTAATGCAAATGAGAGCTAGTTCCATCAAAAAGTGCTTCACGAAGACAAATTTCTCCCAATACTTAATCCAAGAATTCCCTTGTCTTCAGGATTGGGATCAAAACTACAAGGATACGAAATTGAACATTGATAGTTGTGAACTCAAAGTTGGGGTGGCTAATCAATATCGGTGATAAGAAAAAAAATAGTAATACATTTCAATTTTAGCACTTAAAAATACTGCTATTTGGGTAATGAAAAGCCAAAAGTTTTAGCAGGCAAAATAAATAAATTAATTAATCAAATTACATAAGTATACCCATTTAAATTTTTGGGAAGGCAAAAAATTAAAAAAAATTGGAATATTAATAATTATTGAACATATTTTGTTTAAAAACAGGAAAAAAATTACACAACAAATCATGTCCTTTGTTACAGTAAGAGAGGAAAAAGGTTCACAACTGCCTCTAAAAGGAAAGTCATAACTACACCGTAAAAAATTACGGTAAAAAGTATCGGCGTTCTAGGAGCCGTAAAATTAATTGTACTGTAAAATACCTTCAAAATTCCATACCATATATTTTATAGTACTAATCATTTAACCACAGTGATTCAATGATTTTGTAATAAATATTACTGTAGAAATTACGATATTTAAGATTTTTTTTTTTGCTCCATCACATTTTACACTAAAAATTCATTGTACTGTAAAAATTATCGGCACTCTGGGAGACGGAGCACTTGACAGTAATTTTATCAGAAATTTCTTACCGGGAACAAATTTGAAAATCTCTTCTAAACTGCAGCTAGATCGTGAAAATATTATCCTTCAAAAGTTTTTTTTCGTTAAAATAAAATGTTCAAAAATTAAAAAAAGTCTTCATATTCTACTTAGACTTTTCTTCCCAGAACTCTTTCATCTACAAGTTATTTTAGTAACATTAGTATTCAAAATACGTGCTAAATTCTTTACTTAAACAATAGTAGTTTGAAAAAAAAATTTAGGTTGAACTAAAAAAACGTCAACTCATTTTAGTTACGGATAAAGCTGAAGGGGAATGGAAGATTCTACTGGTTAAAATCCTGATTTATGAATCGTTTCAACTATAAAAGCTGATTTAGTGTCTGATTACACTTGAATAATACCTGCTGTCACTTAGTAAAATGTATCTAACTGTGTAACGTGCGTTACGATTTAAAATGAAACAGACTTGTAATTCTAAAAGAACTAAGAATTGCACCTTTTTTTTTAGAAAAAAAAAAGATAATTGAAGTTTGTACAGTTTGTATAAAATTTTTATACTTTGCTTCAAAATTTTTTATTATTACGTTCTTGAAGCGAATGTGCATACATTGACATAATTTGTTGGACATATAGCTTGTTTTGTTATTTTGCAAAATTTTAGAATTTAAAAAAAAAAAAATGTATAGACATTTATCTAATAAAAAGAAAGATTTATTTGTCAAAGGATTTTAATTTAATTATATATAAATCCATACATATCTGAAATTTCAGATTTTATTCACACTTGCGTTTTTAGGACAAATAAATTTTAAAATTATTAAGTCTGTTTATTAAAAATTTTATATTTAATTTATATACTGAAGGAAATATACTGAATATACTTACATACAGAGGGATATAAATATAAACTTCAACACTTTATGGTAGGAACGGAAAATACCATGTTTATCTCCTATGTTGATTTAAACTTGCCAAAGAGAAAAAAAGTTAGATTCTTTTTTTTTATATAGAAAAACATGTTTTAAATGAGAACAAACTTGACACTTCTCATATTTTTAAAACAGATTTTGAAATAGACATGCTAAATTTATTGACATAAAAATCTCTTTTAAAAAAATGCAAAATATTTATTAAAATTTTTGTATTGTGTAAAGATAATTTGTCTTGATTGCTAGTGCCATTTGATCGACAATCAATTAGCATTTTTTGATAAACTTAAAAATGATTTTATTATTTTGATACCCACACAAAATTCTCGCTTAAATCTAATTATGCATGAACTTAACCATGCTGGGAGAAATTGGCATTTAGGGAAAGCCATTAAAAAACAATATCTGACACGGGGAAACTCCTCCATATAGACAAAATCTAAAATAAATAAAGTTTTTTTACAAATTATAAGGGGGTTTTTTCAAACAGATATGACTCCAAGTTATGGTTTGAGTTACAAGTTCATATTGGAAATAAAGTTCGAAACGTTTCTCGTTGTGTGATCTCGGTTTTGAAGCTAAGCTGTCTTATTACTTTTTTGAAAACTTCGTTTGCTTCAAAAACATACGATACGGAAAAAACAATCGACATCTTTCAAGAGCTAAAAAATAGGCTACCATTTTCAAGACGTGACTGAGCAGAAAAAAAAAGTGATTTGAAACATAGAACGTAAAGTTGAAGCGAAAAATGGAAAAATAAGAGCGAGAAACAAAACTAGAAAAACTACAGTAGCCTAAAGCGAAAAAAAAGATAAAAGACAGAACAAGAAAAACCACAGTAGCCGAGGAGCAAATTAGATTAACATGTATTTCCACGTGCAATTGCATGATGAGGAGCTATCACCTTCATTTTTAAATTTTTCGTTGGCAACTTAACTTTTTATAATTCAAATCATTTTTGTTTCTGCTCATTCATGCCTAGCAAGTCTTGAAAATGGGTGTCCATTTTTGAGTGCTTGAAACATGCCGACTGTGATTTCCGATTTGTATCTTTCTATTTCAGTTTCTCAGGATTAATTTTTTAAATTGCCGTGTTAATTTGCACTCACGTTGTCACACTTTTAAGGATTGTAGAAGATTGGTTAATGTCTAGCTCCCTCTTCTTTACAATAAGCCATTGAACTGGAATTTAATGTTCTACTATTTGCAAACAAGATTTCCTCTTAGCAAAAAATAATGAGTTTATTACAATAATGAATAAGACAATATTTTAATAAAATAAAAACCAGATTTTTTTTTCTATGCTGGAAATTTTGATTTTACTTAATTGACAAATAATTCAATATTTTAAAAGCACTTTGGCTTTTATATTACAACACCCTTTTTATGGCGAAACTCGTCAAAAAATTATGAACACAATTAACTGCAAAACCCGCACATAAAATAGATTTTTAAAAAAAAATGTCTAACAATGTCTCTTAATCTTCATCAACTATAATACCTTTCTTGGAACAACAGTTCGTGGCCAATTAAGAGTTTCACAAAAAGCAAAAAAGAAGAAAAGACAAGAAGAATGAAAAAATGGCAAGTTATTGAACAGGCGAGGGTGAATCTGTACTTGAAGATCGTGTTTCTCCAATTCTTAATCATGATCACGGAGTACCTCTTAATCGCCATCTTATACCTTAATTTATAACTGAAAGGGAGTAGTTGTAAGGGGGGCCACCTGTTACTTCCTTGAATGGTTTTGAATATTATTTGGACAAAAAGAAGGACAAGGATTTTGGAGAATAATTATCTAACCTACTACAACACTAGCTGTCTTTAGTATTGGCATTGTGCTCGTAACAGCTGTCTCGGACAATTGAAACTTTATTCTTTTCTTTTATTCAATTCATTAGATTATTCTTCTCTAGTCATTACCGATTGATTTTTGTTCTATTTTCTTTTATTTCCTTTTTTGAATGTTTTTTTAGTACAAAGGCATCAAGGACGTTTAAGAGTGAAGTCAACAAATGACGATTCGTTTTTGTTGAAATGCTTAATGTTCGAAATTGCCAATGTATATAATTTGTATTCTAAAATGGAATTATTTTTTTCTTTCTTTTTATAATAATGCATTTCATTTGTTTCGCTTCGTGCTAATTTTGTCTAGTTCAAATTATATTTGTTATTAACTAGAAAATAAATAGCATATGAATTAATCTAAATTGAGTTAAATGAAAAAAAAAAATGGAGGAAATTTGATTAACTGTTTCTCTTGATGTATCTTTTTTCTAATCAAAGAATAAAATGCTAAGATAAATAAAGTATTATGATAAAGTAATATAATCAAACAGTTTATACTTTTAGAAAATTTAGTTTGTTGCACTATAATAACTGCATCTTGAACCATAACATCGTGCAAACTTGATGTAACCGGAATAAAATGTTTAATTCAACACCTGTTTTCGTTCAGGCTGTAACAACAATAACGTGCAAATTTGTTGCAGGAGTTAATTTAAACCATGTTTTGTTTCTGTATGAACCATAATATCATGTAATGGAGTTTAAGAAAGTTTAATTTACATTAACTTGGGTTATAGTACAGTATTTATCTATAGTAGGGGTGAATTTTGCACCAAATTAAAGTTGCAACAAATTTGCACAATATTTTGATTCAATACTTCTAAAATTTCTCCAATTATTTTTTTCCTGTGTTTAATACTAGTATGGTTCAACTATGAGCTATGCATTGCATTAAGGTAGAAGCATATTTGCACTATCTGTGATTCAATACGATCCAAGATCGCTAACAAAGTACCAATAAACTTTATTTATTCATTCATTTTATTCATAATATGTACCAAATTTATATGATATGATATTTAAAATTGTGTACTAAATTAAAGAATGTTATAAAGAAAAAGAGCTAAATCATGTCAAAGCTATTTTTAACGCTATTTTTTAAGATTTCTGATGTTACTTTGCCAATCTATGAACTTATATAGATATTTTTCAGTGTTTCACATTTTACTTGGTTGAGATATTATCCTATCTCCGATAAGCTGTTACTTTATAAGCCTGTCCCTGAAGGTGTCAAATCCACTTATAAATGACAGTTTTGTATGATGAAAAGCAAATAATCGGCTCTTAAATTGTTAAGAAATGATCTTCAATGATGAACAAGCCAGATAAGGGTGCTCTCTTCAAGACGCTGAATGAACATCGCCAAAACCTTCGAGGTACATGAAAGGGGTTCCCAAAAACCCCATCTATGGAAGTTGTTTTGTGCTATGAAAGATCCATGATGATCCTTTTCGGAAATACCGGAGGCCAAACATTCATGCAGCACAGGACCCAAGACAATAGTCTGCCTTTGTGCGCGCACACAAAAAAATATATTTGGGAAACATAAATTCTTCTCCCTTTGGGGGAGACCTTCATAAAAGAACTTCCTGTTGGTAAATGTTGTTAATCTCCTTGTCTAATGATACGAAACAATTTTTTAAGATAACTTTTTTTTTATTCTTTTTGGCGAAGATTTTTTCCCCATCTGTAACAGCCATCCCCTGAAATAGCAAAGGCCTGAAGAAGGCGCCATCATTTGGCTTTTGGCCAATACGTGTTGTAAAGAAGAAACGGATCCAGATCTGCTGCTTATGAGCGCTTTGATACCATGCCTACTACCGCTTGTCGAATGGCGATGCTATCTTCTGATAGGAATGAAACGGGGGGAGAAAACTGTGAGGGGGAGAGGAATTGTGACTGTGATGGATTAGCAACAGTTGTACTACTCCTTTGATCGTTTTTCCCAAAATGATCTGCCAGCGAGGAACTTACGCGAAGATCCTGCAACTCTCTGAGGAGGTTTTAGGGATATATATAGCTCCACAATATATCCCGCCTTGTATATCGGTTCCTGAGGTTCATCGAAACATCTCAAAGAATATGTCGCTGCGCTGGAGACTGTTTATTTCCGTCCCTCTTCTGTGATTAATTATTCAATGAATACATTCCCCTCACAACGGATACAATGATTTTTGTTGACTATATCAGTATTCTTGCATTTAAACAATATAAAAATCGTCTTTACATTTTCCACATAATTAATTTAGTATCTTACGAAGAGATCATTTGTTAATAAGCTTTTCGTGCTGTGCCTTTGCTAGTAAATTGGGCACTTATCCATTTCAGGGGCAACTAAAAGGCGCCATGATGCTTAGTTAGCTGTAGTTATATATAATAGTATTGCTGTGGTAATAGGTACTGGGGTAAAATTTACGTAATTTTCTAATAGAAGTATCTGTGGGAATAGGTTTTTATTTACGGTACCCGAAGCGTTTATGTACCGTAAAATGTATTATTTTGTCTTTTCTGTATAATCATTTATGATTACTTGCAGAATACTGCCAAAATGATACTTTTAGTTTTAATAATATATATCTATTTATAAATTTTAAAATTAAAACTACTTTTGGGACTAAATTCAACTCGAATGTAGAATACCTATCGTACTGTTTTCATAACGTGAATCAAGGAAATTTGTGGAATAGTTTAAACGAAGGTTGCGTTTTAAAAACTTTAAAGTTCGTTAAAAAAAAAAAAAAATACTGAAATTATTTTTTTTTACAATATGTTTTTTTAATGAGTTGAAACAGGGTTTAAACCTCTACTACTTTTGAAAGATTTAATTCACTGTAAAAGCACTTTGTTACGTACTTAATAAAAAAGTTAGATAAATTGCTATTTAAAAAAGAAACATTAAATGCTTAATTAATTATTTACTCAGCATTAAGAACACAAATCTGAATGTCTGTATTTTATTGCATTATCATCTGAAATGACATCAGCAAAAAGCTTGATAATCATGAATAAAATTAAAAAAGTCGAATTCCAATTTTAAGGCTACTCCTTCAATTCCTAATCGTCACGATTTGTGCTAGTTTATATATAGTGTCCACAAATAAGACCCCACGATACCGATGAAGTAAATCCAGTTGTAGGAATTAATTCTACTACAACATCAATAGAATAATCAATCTCTATCTATCTTCTGTAATCTGCTCAATGTAATGTATAAGAATAGATTTTGTTTCAATGAAATACTTTAGTTTCAAGATTCAAAAGAACCTTCACTGAAAATGAACTTCAAAATGAAACGATCAATCGTTTTATCTAAAAACAAGTGCCATTTCAATTGTCTCAACTTGTAATTTTTAAAAAAAAAATTTACTTTGCGTATATTCACACCTCATGTAGAGTTTTGGCTGAGAAAAGCGAGGCACAAAAATCCTTCCACCTTTAAACTCTCGAAAGTGTCTTTTGCATCGAACTTTCGAAAACTAAACCCGCCTACGTGAATGGGTTCCCCGAAGGGGAAGAAGTAACTTAAATTTATCGGTAACAATTCCGGTAAAATATTTACTCATAATTTGCATTTTTTCACTCTGGAGGTAAAAGTCTCATTCGGGCTCAGAGGATGAGCTGGTGTTGGCTGAAATTAGGAGAAGCCAAGGCAGTCTTATTCCATTAAAAGAAGTAATTACACACATAAATCTCACCCTGATTTGCAATTCAGATCTACAAGCTGCTTTCGACTCGGATCGCTCCAAAGATATGTCTGTAAAAGGTGAGAGTAGATGGTGATAGGGAACAACAAGGATTCTGCCGAGCTGAGAGAATGGATCTAATTTTATTTACCCTTTTCTACTGCAGAAGAGATTACCCTTACTTACTCCCCTTTACCCTCCACTGCACAGATCGTTGTCTGCGGAATGCAGGGATTTGGAACAAAATCGCAAGCTGAGGAAACTTTTGCTTTTGGGTGTAATCTTTTGCAAGGGGTTGATTACGATTACTGAGTGAAACGTTCTACGCAGATGGTAATGTGCACGAAACACATGGCAATTACCACTTTAAAAGGTTTTCCTGGGTTCTAATTGGATATGTTTGGGCAATTGGTAAGAAAAGAATTGGAGACACTACGTAATTTGGTAATTCGTTTTGTTGTCTCTGATGCCGTTGTTGGTGGACGTTCGATTAAATGGTCGGACAAACTGCTCTTTTGTAGTTCTTAAATTGGCTGCAAGTGAGAGAAAATGGCGGTTTGAATGACCTTTTAGCTTTCACTTTGATTGGTTTTGGTCAGATCTACCATTACCTGAAAGGAGGTGGAATCACGAAATAGAAATTTGTATATATTTTTCTAGCACTAAACAAACCATGAAAAATTAATGAATTTGACTACCAGAGTTTTAAAATACATCCAGGAATTTATATTTTAAATTTCAAATGAAATATTTAGCAAAATTGTGTATATTCAATTTAAGAATAAACTGTCAGAAATTTTGGAGCATGTCGTATCATGATTATGACAACTATGAAATAGTAAGTTGTATATATACACTAAAAAACTCTAAAAAATTTATAAATTAAATTTTCATGCTAGTGCCCACGGTATATTAAGGAATTCATATTTTAAATTACAAAACAAAACGGTGCATTTAATTTAAGCTTATATTTAATTAATTTAAGCATATGCATACACTGTCAGAAATTTTCGAGTATGTTGAATCCTGATTACGACTACTACGAAACAGAATTTCAAGTACGGAGCAAACTAAAAATAGCTTCATTGTAAGAACTGTGTTGTAACATTTCCTGAATTTGATGTTGAACAACCCTAAACATTGAGCGAAGGAACCTTTTTTAACCCCAATAACGAGATTTAAAATACGATTTAAAGGTGTGTGAAATCTCTAAACACCTAAAATGCAAACGGTTTAAACCAAGATCACGTGCTTCCAAAGAATAAGTTAAATGTCTTCGCTTCCGAAAACTCCAATATGGGCGAGTTTTGGAGATCGTCTTCAATTGTTTACAATCGATAACAAATTGGCGAGTATTTGTCTTTGTCTGCAATGCTGCTCGAGAAATTCTGACTGTTTAAACAATTACGATTATTGCGGTTACCGTATAATATGGTTCTAATTTGGTGCAACCTTTATATGGTGCTCAGTTGAACCATATTTTTGTTTTTCCTAAAATTGATGACACATTACTATCGTTAAACTTGAACGGACACATAAATCATTCAACGGCTGATTAAGGTATCGGCAAATCCGTACCTTATTACAGTTCAAAGTATTTCTTGAATATTTTCTTTTTATATACATTCTTGTAGACATAGTTTGTCATGTAGAACGTAATGTTTATTTTGTGATGGTAAATCTTTAATTATGATTTATTTATTCAAAGTTAATTCCTATTTCCTGTTAATTTTTTTAATCATGTTAGACATAATTTTTGCAAATCTTTATTAAATAATTTTTATTGATTTAAAATTCATTTTTATTCTCTTTTTTTATGGTCTTAGCTTAAATTAAATTTTTTTTTATTGTTTACTAGGTTGTTTAGTTTACCAATCCAGAAGATAAAAGGTTTCTTAATATAGTTCTTGCCCCCGATATTTGAGCTTTAGCAAAACTTTTATTTTCTTTTATTACACTTTTCTTTGTTGCTTAATTATGAATTTGAACTATATTTATTTATTTTTAAAATTTTTTGAGTCAAAAGTTTAAAAAAAACTATTATTAAAAAGAAAAAAACCTAAAAATTTATCGCATTTTTTATGCAATTTGCTCTCTATTTTTAAAGAAAACATAACAATCTAAATCAAATGAGAAACTTTAAAAAAAAGATAATTTTTATTTTCAGTTTTAGAGGGGATTTTCTATCAAGCCGATCCGCCCGCATAGTTTTCAGGGTGTGGGTGGGCCTGCACGCGTGGTAGTCGATTGCAAGTGGCCTTGGCTTTAATGCCTATCCCAGTATTAAAGGGGTGGGCAGTTAGCCTGAACCTCATCTTACTCTATTCAAAATGGTCTTCGATAATGGTTTTTAGATTCCAGAGTTTTTTTTTTTTTTTTTTTTTTCTTTTCTTATTTTCATCGATGCTTGCTTAACTTAAATTTTTTATTATTATTTATAATGGTTATTTATTTATTGAAAATGCTCGCTTTCAATTCCGTTTCGCTTGGGCAATGATGGTATTTTTTATCATTTCGTAGTTGTGGTTCACCGATACACTTTAAGTGGTTAATTACAATTTGTTATTGCCTTAAATTATCTTTTATAATTGGCCTTGATTAGGGTGGTTCTGCGGTCTTGATTTATGAGGCTTGAATATTCTTGTTTCTCCCTTAATTTATTAAAGTTGTGACAAGGGAAGTGAAGTAGTAATGATCATGAGTCATTACTTTAAATTTTGTAACCTTTGTTTTCATTTGAAATTTTTAATAACCTCACACTCAAACTCTACTCCGAAATTCTTTTTAAATTTTAACTGAATCGGATAGAGAGAGGTCTAGCAATTAAAACGTTTGTAAGTCTAGTTATTAAACATTTTATCATTTGCATCTTAAAATAATACAAAATTAGCATTTTAATTTTAAATCAGAAGTCAAATTAGGGTGATAAAGGTTTAAAAAATTTTTTAAATCTTACAAAAAGTATAATAAATAGTGCGCTTAAATAATATGCAATTTATTGAAATGTGGACACTGGTGGACACTGATTTTTTCTAAATATTTATTCCAGATTTTTTTTTATTTTATTCAACAGAACGACGAAAGTAAATTAGTTTGTAAACTACCATAATTTAATTCATACACAGTAAAAAACTCCGGATCAAATTACCGTATAAAGTATCGGCACTTTGGGAGCATCATCCGTAAAATCCATTTTATCGTAATATCCATTTTATCGCAAAATCCATTTTATCGTAAAATTCATTTTACCGTAAAATCCATTTTTACCTTAAAATATTATACCTTAAATTTTTCATTAATATTTATTTCATAAGAGTGAATCTGTGATTTTATGGTAATTATTACTGCAAAAATTATGGTGTATCAGAATTTTTTTGTTCTGTACAATTTTACGGAAAAAGTACTGGCATCCTGAGTACCGGTACTTTTTACAGTATTATTTATCCGAAAGTTTTTGCAACTTGTAAAATTATACTTGAACAAGAAATTAGTTTTGAATTATTACATATTTACTTAACTATCATTTCATTTCTATCATAGATAATCATATTACAGAAATTTCCAGTAAATCTTTCTAATTATCTATGCTTGACAAATTTTTATGGCACTTTCTCTTGGATTACTCGTCTGATTCTTAATGAATTACACTGTAAAATTATTCCTGATTGAATTACAGTAAAAAGTACCGACCCTCAAGGTACAAGGTTGATCCGGAATGTTTTACAGTGTAGAGAACTAAAATAAAACAATTTACTTGTTAATTTTGTATTCTAATTTACTCGTATACATTGATAACAGTCTGTGGTTTGCGCTTTTCTATGCTGTACATAAAGCAGAAAATTTTTTTAATGTGTATCAAATCTGTATTTTGCAGGCTTTGTCCTGTACAAATTCGTTTGTTTCGGAAAAACGCAAACTGATTTCCTTACTTTTGAAATAACGTTTTTCCATTTAAATTTATACGATTACATTTTTCATCCCTTATTTATTTAGTCACAAAACTCTCATTTTTATATCGGTTTTTTAGCACCCCATTTTTTGCATTGTTATCTATATTTTTAACATAGATCAATGTATAACATATTTACTAATCTAAGAAGTATTTTAATTCTAGTTAACCAATGCACAAAGAAAACTAAAATGCTTATTTTGATGCATTTTGTCCATTAAGTTTCAAGATTCTTTAAATATGGTAAAAACTAATCTTGTAAATTGATATCAAGTAAATGTCTTATCGAATGTTAGGTTATTTGAATATAAAATATTTTTATAGACATTAAAGCTCAATTCCCTTAAATAAATACACAAGTGGGCGATCTTTGTGCTAAAATACAAACTAAGGCAAACAACGTTGAAAAGCACAAATATATATATATAAGATAATGACAAGTTGTTTCGGATGCTCAAAGGGTAACCTTCATCAGTGCAACAGAGATTCCCTTGATTTGCGCAGCTTTTTCGACACAGAGTTAAATATTCTGTCTGTTAAAAATTATTAAAGTTTTATTAGTTATAGATTGAGTGAATAATATGACCAAATTTATAGCAATCTGCATATATTATAAAGTTAAATAATTTTGGTGTACATTATAAAGTTAAAACATATTATAAAGTTCTTATAAAGTTAAACAGCATACAGCATGTTGTAAAATTAAAGTTGCAGCATATTATAAAGTTAAAACATTTGGTTCGTCTTCTAACAAATACGCAATCGTAAGCAATTTGAAGCACTCAGAACTTGTTAAAACTGTTTCATCTTAACTCACTTTTAAAAATGGATACTCATATTTCACGTAAATTAAAGCACATGATAAATAAAATTCATTCAAAAATTTTCAATGTTTTTGACAAAACAGTTTCTAAGAAAATGTTCCTATCGAACACTAAAGCATGCTTCATGTTGCACATTTATTTGCACAGTTGATCAAAAAGCAGAAGAAATTTGAGTGAATGAGTACTCTGTCCTCGTCGGGATTCGAACCGATACACCTACTTTGCAAACGAAGAGGCTAGCCTCTACTTTCTCTGTGCCAAACCTTCATATAGTACAAACGGCTTTAAAATCTGAGAAGAAAATGTTTGATTCACAGAATATATTGAAATGAAACTGAATGAAGGAGGCAATTTCAGCAAATATTTCAAGTTTACGTTTCCTCAATGTTCCTCCGTTATTTTGTAGCACGTTATATAGATGTTAAAGTATTGATTGCTAACTTCAGAAACCAATATTATATATGTATATATATATATATATATATATATATATATTCCTTGCACATCAAAGACATATTCTAATTCCCAGACATAGTTATTGAGATATATTGCAATACATATATAAAAATAATGCTTGTCCAAAGACTAAGCGTGGCCAAGATTAGCATACGCCAATGGAATCGAATGAAAATCCAGACAAATATATTTTCCCATAGAAACACGATTTCCGATTGTATCTTCATTTAAAGAGTTCAACTCACGATCTTTCTTCTAAATCCGGGATTGCGCAACATATTAATCCCCCCCCCCCTCATCGACCTCCATGGCGGGTGGGGGAGGAAATTAAGCGATTGGTCTCCACCCTTCCTCTCGATTTTCCAAGGTCAGACCATGGATATTCGTTCTATTCGCTCGAATTTTAATGGGCTTATAATGATTTTTCCTTGTGTGTTATTAGAGATAGAGAATTTGGTAAACGATTTGTAAACCATAGTGTTTTTTCCCTATTGTTTTCACCAAAATACACCTCTAATGGGAATTTTCTTAGCAAAAACTGAGCTCGTTTTCAACTCATTATTGGTTAGAAGATCGATGGTCCCCTCGAAATATAATATTGCTAGTCATATTGCTTTAACTAAAATTAATTAGAGATCTCTACCATTTTTCACAGCAAATTGTTTAAGTTCATAAATAATCATTATTACTTATTAAAGCATGCATTTATTTAAAACTATTTATGCAATGATGCTTTTGATTAAACATATAAATATATGATTGATTAAAGATGTAACATTAAATAAATACTTAGTAATTTAAAATTTAAAGATGAAAAATAGTGTTATAAAACAATTTCATGAATTTAACCTTTCCTGAAACAGCTATTTTCAGATTCAATATCTAAAAATTCTAATTTTTCGATTTATTGTAAAGTTTTAGTTGTTGAATAAAATGATGCACGGAACGAAGTTTTTACATACTTTTTAAAAATATTTTTCAACTTCAAAGCAGCCCAAAAAATATCAGAAAATTTATAGAACCGAAAAAAAGTTTTTTTTTTTTTTTGCATGCATTGATCTCTTGAATTTAAATTAATTTATAGTTGTGTAATGAGCCATAAATTAAAAAACTTTATTTTTAAGAAGAAAAAAAAAAGATTTGGGTTTTGTTTCCTTGCGTTTAAATTAACTAAGTATAAAACTTATTTATCCAATTTAATCGAAAAAGTGCATAGTTTCTCTTAATGATTTGAAACATAATTTGAAAGGATAGAATTTAAACTAATTTATTTGCATAAAATTATGTTGCATTGGAGCTAAAAAGTGTTTTAAAAAGCATAGAGAAAAGGCACTTTCGTGAATTCTTTTTATTCAACATTTATAATTTAAGAAATTTTATAAATTAAGACAATTCACTGCTTCAATATTACCCCTAATTTAACTATTTTTTACTGGTGTCATACACGTTGTTTGTCCCTTTTCATACGTGTTTAAATTCGATATTTATGTCTTTTTTATTGTAATTTTTAATCTGTTAAAAATGTGTTCACTTTAAATATTTTTAAATATTATATCTAAAAATTTATTTTTGACATTTTATACAACTTCTAACTGTTCTTGTAAAATATCTTGCTGCTAATAGGGTATTTTAATTTGCATTAATTTATCAAAGAATTATATTTTGAAATTGGAAAAATAACATAATTTCTTGAACAAATATTTTATAACACTATTTGCAATCTATATATACAAATTTTTTTTTAAAATTTCTTTGTTATATTCCTTTTGAAGCATATATGTAAAATTACTGTAGTCTCTAACAGAAGTTTTGAGCAAGAAGTAAATAAATAAATAAATAAAATAACGAGTTTATTTTCTTATTACTTTATGTACTCTTTTTTGTATTATTATTCTGAAATATTTAAAATAAAATAATGTAAGTTGCAAATTATAAATGTAATTGTTTTCTAGTTTTTTTAAATTTGAGTTTGAATAAAATTTTAATTTGAATAAAATATTATAATTTGAGATGCTTTTTAGAAGAAAAAAATTTATGGCAATATTTTGGATATTGAGAGTAATTTTACTACATTTCTTATGAAAATATGAATGTAAAATTGGGGAATAATATCTTTAAAAGCCTTGACTAGTTTACACATTGTATTCGGAATATTTATTTTAACGACCATTCAATTACAAATAAATAATATAATTTCAACTTCTTCTTGTCTTTTATTTTCAAGTAATTATTCACGAGTTTCATCTTTCAAAATCGTTTTCATTATTACATGCAAATCCTGGGAAAAAATAAGTTAGATAGAATTCCAATAAAATATTAAAGTTTAAAAATTCTTTAATTCTCATTTTTACAAAGTAACAAAGCTATATTTTATCTATAACTATTCTTTTCCCCCAATAAATAAGGAGATAAAATAAAACGAATCCCCATCAAATGAAAATAAATTATCGCAATATACCTAACATCGTTTGCACAAATTAGAAGAAAAAAAATTCAATTTTTATTTAGAGGAAAAGCTATTTGCAATACGTTACGATGGTTTCAAGAAATTTCTATACTTTAAATATCCATACATAAAAAAATACTTTTTTTTCCTATTCCGAATAAATAATTTATCTAAAAAAACCATTATTATCTTAGTATGATTAGAAAGTTTTTATTCTCGTTTCTGCGTTATGGCAACTGATTTGAGATATCGGTTCAAATATTTGTTTTAGCTGCAAGCGATAAATATCTGTCTAAATTAGCGGAACATTTGTCAATAATAGATGCTAGATGGATCCTCAGACCCCCCCCCCCGGAAAGATATATTAAAAGCCATCATTTCTGCGGTTTTCGCAATTATTTGTAAATGCGTGTTCCTTTTATATCGTCTGCAGCAAGTAAATGAATAGAAGTGAAGGGAGAAAAAAATAGTTCCATCATTTCTCATTCATTCGTAGATTTTACGATCGTTTCGAAACAAAAGAGTTTCTGAATGCGACTGAAAAACAAATTTTAAAAACCGTTTTATGTTGCAATATTTCATTAATGATAATAAATACCGTCGCATGCGTTTTAATAGAAAATTAAAATTGAAAAACGCTGCGAAAAACTTTTAAATGCTTCTAGAGAAATTAATCAAATCTGTTGTTCTATGTAGGCATATTGAACTGCTATTGATAATTATCTCCGTTTCCCCCTCAGTATAATGGAGCATAAAAATAACTGAAAAACAAAACCATCTGGAAAAAGGGGGTAAAATTCTAAACAAAAGAAGCTCATTTATTAACGTTTATTTTAAAAATCGCTCCCCAGTTTCAACCCAAAATACCCAGACAAAAGACCGTGTAAACACTGATAGCAAATGATTAGAACACGTGGTTTCCGCCATATTGTTTTGAAAGCCGTCCTGTTTTCAAATGCTACACAAAGCGAGAGAAAATTTGCTGGAGTTTATTGTCGTTGTCTCCCAAGTTGGCAACGGGTATACGTATTGAACACCATGTTTCTCTTTGTTGAGAAAGCGAGCTTTATTATTGAACTAGTATCTCTCTGTTCCCGCCACCCACGCCGAAATCTGAAGTCACGCTGCTCAACCATTTTCGTGACCAGAAAGTTCCATTCCATTGTTTTCTGCCCCTGAAGTGTTGATTGGAGAAAGAGAGACGATACAAGACTTCTAAAATTTGAAAATTCTCTTTTCAAACTGGAACATTTTCCAGGAAACGATGAGGAAATTGAAGTTGGCCCGTTTGCTTCCAAAACCTAAAACCTTGTTGCAGGTTTCAAAAATGAGCTGCTACGTGGGACGCTCTACCGATTTATCTAAATTAATTAATTTCCTTTAAAACGTTAAAAGTCAAAGTGACAACCTGAATCTCACAACAGACACGTCGAACGTTCTGCAATAATTCCCCCAAAACCCCCTTCGAACTTTCTCAATAGAAAGCAGTCGTCGTTTGCTGCCACTTCCGCCTGCGATAGCAGTGAAACAAATCATTTCCCCCGACTTCCGTGTTCCCTTATAATGAATAGCTTATGCATCGCCGAATTCCCGAACCTATCCCGAAAACCGGAAAAGTTGGACCCGCGTTTCTCCTGCACAGACTTTTGGTTCCATACCTCCGCTTATATTAACGATTTTTAATCTCGACCGATGCCTTTAACAATTGGACTGCTTCCCTAACTGAGGCTGTGTTTATAGCACGCTATCCTGTCCGGCGCTTAATCGTTCGATCAAAATCGTTTGCAAGTTTCGCTGAGGTGAGCTAGAAATTTCCAATTTTGCGGCTTTTGATTTCGATAAAAGCCCTATCCTGTGAAAAGGGTATGGTAGAGCGTGAGGAGACGAATTCGATAGTAACCTACCCCACAGTTACATCGGGGATTCGATTTTCCTTATTGTCACATGTTTGTTTCGTTAGCATCAGTTGGACAGTCATCATAACTCAAAAGTCTAACAGTTATCTATTTCTGCATCCGTGACTGGGAATCATTTCCCGATTTCATTTATTCTTTAAAGAAATTTCCTTAAAAGGGACCGAAAATTATTTCGTTGCCTAATGACGTCGCCAATATAATAAAGCCACCAACTGGATATTTGGCCATTTTAAGAAAAGCAGTCAATTTGATGGAACATTGCTGACGGAAACAAATAAGAATGACTACTATAAATTTATGAAAGCAATAATTCATCATATTTTAACTTTTAACTTCTTTTAAAATTGTCTAAAAATGATGTAGTAAATTCAAAGAATAGAAAACTAAGCAATATTTTGGATTTTGCAATGTAAGCTAGTTTCAAAAATTTTCCCAGATTTTTAAGTTTAAAAAAATCAGAAATCTGCACTGAGAAGAGTGAATTCTTACATAAACGTGAACCTAGCCACTAATGTGGTTGCATTTGTAACTGGATTTATTGGAGTTGTTGGGATTTATTAGGGATTCAGATTGTCGTTCAGCTATTAAAAACATTGAAGTTCTATGAAAATGTTGTACTAATGACATATTAACGAAATAGAACTAATGATATATTAACGAAAAATTATTTTCTCCTAATTGTAACGACGTCACTTTCTTATGATTCCTTAAATCAGTTTTCAATAGTGTCTTGTTTGAAATTTCATTTGAAATATTTTGACGCCATTTAAAACCTTGAGAAGTAATAAAAAGGAAAAATTAATTTTTATAATAAATTTTTCCTTTCAGAGAAAGAAAATGGTATATTTTAAATGTTAAAAGATAATAAAAAATTCATATTGCTTCATTACATTTTTTTAGATATAAATTTATTTACTTATTTTCAATAATCGTAATTTTTCCTTAGATTCCGTACTCTCCCGTTCGTAAGATTTGAAGCAATTGCGCATGCTCAAGTTTTTTTTTTCTTCTGTTTTTTTAATAATTTTATTTTTTAGATCTTTACGTTTTGTTGGCTTGGTTTTACAATGCTAGAAGCACGCTGTTCATAGATGTTGAAAGTTGTTTTCTGTGTTTCCGGTAAGTCAAGAAGAACGTCAACACAAAATAAAGATGGAAAATTCGTTATAACAAAATATTAAAATGAAGTGCGTGATTTTTTGATTTGATAAAAAAAAAAAAGAAATTTTAATCTCTTTAGTTTAAAATTAACCGACCGGCCAGTGTAGGGGGCAGGGAACTGTCATTGCATCAGAAAGGTTCTGGGTTCGAATCCCGGACAAGGCATGGAGGTTTCTTTCACTCTATCTGTGTTCTATGTCCTTTCTCCTTTGTGTGTGAATGTGACCCGCCCTATAAACGGTTTGTGTTAATGTGACGTGGGCGAAGCTGCTCCACCGCCGTTGCTTCGTCCCCACTGGTAGCGAAAAGAAAGTTAGCACTTCTGGCACTTTCTGTGGCCAATTGACAATAGTTCCAAATGCCCGCCATTAAAAAAAAAGTTTACAATTATGGTTTTTTTTAAGTGCACTAAGTTTATAAGAAACCAAATATTTTTTTCGTTGTTTAAAATTATAGAATACATTAATTTCCTTATAAAATTTAGTTGGACGAAGTTTGACTTCCATTACATCCATGTCCTTTGTAAGTGTTTGTTTTGGTTTTGTGGTCGAATTTTAGATGGTATTTCACTACGTTAGCGTGTTTTTAAATTACCTAAATATCGTATTTTTTCAAGGGTGCATGCGCATTTCACCAGAATTGAATATGCAGAATACGCACTTCAAGGGCGCATGTGCAATTACTTCAAATCTTACGTTCGGGTGTGTACGGAATGCAATGTAAAAGTACGAAATTTCCCTAATCTTCCTACCCTTTTAATTTTGATCCAAAACCAAAACTTAAAGTAATAACTAAGTTAAAATTTGCAAAAAACTGAACTAAAGAAAGTAAGAAATGTTTACAAATGAAAGCTACGTTTAAAAGTTGATTGACAGTCACAATAGTATTAGCAATAGGTTTACAAACTTCGTACCTTTATAATTTTGGTTTTAAATCAAAATTTTAAGTAGCTAAGGTAAAATTTGTAAAAAAAATTAATTAAAGATAGGAAGAAATGTGGTCAAACTGGTGGTGAAGAGTGTTTAAATGATGGTCAAGTTTATAATTACTCTTTTAATATTGCTACGTTTTCTTTTATTGCTGCGCACGTCTTGTACGCAGCAATAAAAGAAAACGGAGTAATACGAAGATGATATTTATTTGCATGGAATACATACAAGCAAACATCTATTACATCGCAATTTGCACTTGAATTATATTCAAGCTTTCTCAGTTAATATCAATCAGCTACATAGTGAGTTCACAATAATTCGATAAAACGCAGCAATTTCGCCACTACAGCTACTAGCTAGTTTCCTGAATCTTCTCGAAAGGATCCGAGGCTAAGTTATTTATTACTCTCTGTGGTAGCTTTTAACCCACTAGATACAATTCTTTCACCAATTAACATCTTGTTACCAATAAAATTTTCATAAGCATGCAAATCTTTGTAGAATATACGAAAGTATATTTCGGCTTTTAAAAGAAAAAACTCAAAGAATATTTTTGTAAGATGTATTTAAACAGCGCTTACTACAAACTGCAAAAACATTTAAATAAATCTCAATTAATCAATATTTTAACGCCAAGTTTAAGATATGCAGGCACTTTTTTTTTTCTTCTCTGAAGAAAAAAGTGATTAATAGATCGAGCATTAAATAGCATTCACTGCATGTTGATGAACTGTGTTACTATAGAAATCGTTCCGTGTTTCGTTGTGGTAAGCAATCACGTTACTCATTTTCTTCTTTTAATATTCCGTTTTATAAGCTATTGGAAACAAGGTAATTAATAAACGGTTAAATCACTAGCAGTAACAATATTTATGCGATTATAAACATCTTTCATGGGCAATCCATTTAACAATCATTCAATCTTCGTTGAAAACGCCATACGTCAAAGTCAAGCTTTGATTTTTTTTAAAGTTTGATAAGTGATGCTTTAGTTAGTAAGATGCTTCATTTAAATATGTTTGATACGAGTAGTCTAATCATTATTGTAACTGTGTATTTGAACTATAAACACCAGAGCTTTGATGTTTAAAGATTTGTTTTTCATTTTGTAAAAATTTCTATTTTAAAAAGAAAAACTTGGTAAAAAAAACTTAAGATGGATGTTATATTTTCCTCAATTCAATTGTCCAAACGGTTAACAAATCATTTTAATTTACTATTTTATTTTTGTATTTTATTGTAATGGACATGGTCAATTCTATGATTGCTAGCAAAAACACATTAGAATTCATCTGTGATATCCTTACCGTTTGTCAGAAACACTTTCAGTATTACATTATACTTTGCCTAACATTCAGTATAATGCCAGTATGTACTGGGTTACGTAAAAAAGACTTTACATTTGCTATAATTTGAAGCAATAGACGATGGCTACAATGACTTATTTTCCATTAAAACACTTTTTACTTAACTACATATGAATTACATATTGTTTACTGAGACATGTTATTTTTCCTTCATGGCAAATGTCCAAACATTTAATTTCCTTTTTTATCTTATTGGTACAGTCTGTGAATGACTGCTACGCTTCAAAAAATTCCGGAACTCTGGGTCCCGGTACTTTTTACCATAAAATCCATTTTTACTAAAACTTGTTACGGAACGAAAAATCTGATGTACCCTAAACTTTATAGTAATAATTACTGGTGAATCACTGAATCAATCTTATTAAATAAATACAACTGTAAAAATTACTATATAATATTTTAAGGTGGAATAGATTTTACATATGAGGCATCCATTTATACCGTAATTTGATTCGGAATTTTTTACAGTGTACCAGAGCAACACTTTGATTCATGTTTGATATTATTTTTGCTAGTCGCAAGCACTTTCACGATAGCATTATGTATTATCGAATGTTGAGTATAATGCATGTAAGTGTTCAGTTGTGCGTGAAAGAAAATTGTCTTAATTTGACGAAATAAACGACAACTACAAGGATTTATTTTTCTTTAAAACATCTCTTACTCAGGAAGCCTCTAAACCGAACTCAATCATCGAAAAATAGAAATAAAGCAATAAGCTTTTCGCTTGTATCGATTACTTTGGTTGTTAATTGCAATAATTACATAAAATTTTGTAAATTTACCTTAAATAATCATAGAGATATGAGCATTTTTATTTAAAAAAAAAAAAAAAAAAAAAATTGTCTTCTGTTTTTTTTTTTTTTTTTTTTTTTTTTTTTTCTGCTATAACTTCAAAAATGTTCAACAAAATTTTTGGAGCAATTTAAAATTAATTGCAAAATTAGTGTTTTGAAAGTTGAAAATAATTTATTAAAAAATGCGCAAGATATGAGTATTTAAACTATATATGCATTGAAAGTATATTTGTACTGCGAATACGCTGAAAAATTTAAATTTATTTTTTCATTATTTTATAGTGAATCGCATTTAACTAAGTGATAAAGTTTTATTTAAATGTCTTAAAAATGTGAAAACTTTCAAGCAATTCTTTTTAAAGAAATTTTTGTAATTTAAAGTAAAAAAAGCTCAAAATGATAAAGGGTTTTTCACATATTGATTTTGTTCTTGCTGTTCGGTTACTAAAAGGTGGTGTAATTTGCAAAACTGCATAATAACATTTGTGGAAAACCCCTGATTATTTTTAGCTTTCTTTTAAAAAGTACAAAAACTATTTAGAAAATTGCTTGAAATTTTTTATTTTTTTAAGATATCTATATATATATTTCTCTTACACGGCACCAAAAAAAAAAGCCTCATTACAACTCCCCGAATGGCAACGTTAGAAAATCGACCAATGATTGCATCTAAAAATGTCACATGCCAAATCTAGCTGAGGTGGCTCAACATATAGCACTTTTGAAAACGGAAACAATAACCAGAGTGAGCATTATCAGGTTGTTCAATTCAGCTGCGGCAAAAATAAAAATAAACAACTTAAAAAATAAAAATGCTGTTGCCAGCCATAGAATTTTTTGAAAGTTAACTTAGCAACATAAATCAAAGTGACATAGAAGCGCAACTAGATCAAAATTAAGATACCTGAGCGCTTGACGTAACAAATCCTTCAATTCTATAAGTGTTGTATCGCCAAAGGCCCAAATTAACAATTGTGTTTTTAAAGAAATTCTCTCTATAAAGTATACAAAAGCTAGACGTTAAGAACGTATCCAATGAGCGAGCAAAGCGAGCATTGGATTGCGAAGAAATCCGAAATGAACTGCGAAAGCAGTTCCGGGGGTTGGCAAGCGCCAGCGAGCAGGGGGTGAAGCCTCCTAGTGTAATATAAATCAGACTTTTTCCATTTGTTGTCAAATACGATTTACTACAAAATTATGAAAAATTAGTTTTAAATGCTCCCTTCGTATACAGTATAAAAGAACTACTTTAAAAACTTATAACGAATTTTTTTTCACATTTTACAACAATAATAATTTAAATTGCTCCAAAAAATTTGTTTAAATGTACTGAACATTTTTAAATTTATAGCAAAAAAAAAAAAAAAAAAAAAAACATAAAACCAAAAAATTAGAGTTTTCTTTTAAAAATGTTCATATTTCCATAAATATTTAAAATAAATTTACGAAATTTTTTGCAGTTATTGAAAATAACAATCCAAGTAATCGATATAGGTCGCAAGGTTAATGCTTGATTTTCTGGCATAGGGTGTTCAAAAATACTTGTTTTCTTGCGTAATTTATTGTCGGCCCCTCTAACCCCTGAAAGCTTTTAACTTTATTACAAAATATGAAAAATCGCATGAATTAAACACTGAAATTGCAAAATAGTTCTCTAAGTATTTTTTAAGAAATTCAAAAAAATATCAAAAACTGAAATTGTCTCTTCCGTTATTGTAGGGTAGTGTACATGTTGTTTAGCGGGAAGAAACCTCTCAACAACATCTATACCACTTTTTGTTTACGGATTTATTCTAGATTTTTTAAACATTGAAGTGAATATTTCATTTTTGATTTTTTTTGTATAGTGTGCCAAAAAACAAAAACAAAAAAAGAACCACCCGGAATAACTTTTTATTTAATGATTATATCCTTACGTTCTAGGACTCATATCGCCCCCATAGTTTGGTCAGAATAGCGATCCAAAGTTTGGACCCCTTATTATTAATTTTGTCTTTTGCATATTTCACCATATCTCGAAAACTTTTTAAGCGAATTGAAAAGTTTTTGCGCACAATTATAAAATTCGTTTATTAAAAGATAATTTCATGCAAAAAAATTTTTTGCAAATATTTATTATTTTTTATTACTTCATTTAATAACAGACAAAAAAAATTATGGCTTGTAAGGTACACATTTTTTTACGTCACTTTATAAGAATGTAATTTTACATGTCAAAATACAAACTTTGAGAGAAATCATTCGAATAGTTCCTAAGAAATAGAATATTAAGAAAGTCGTATATTTAAAATTCAATTTCTCAGTAACTATTCGACCAATTTTGCTCAAATTTTGTATTTTTCCAAGTAAAATTATGTACTTTAAAATGATTTAAAAAATTATGTATCTCGCAATTCAAAGTTTATTCGATTATTATTAAATAAAATAGCAAAAAATAATAAATATTCAAAAAAAATTTTTTTTAAAGGAATTATCTTTGGATAAATGAATTTTATAGTTTTGCTCAAAGATTTTTCCATTCACTTAAAAAGTTTTCAAGATGTGGAGATATATATTGACATTAAGAGGTCCAAACTTTGGACAGCTCTCCTGACCAAACTATTGTGGCTATATTCCCTATATTATATTGTTTCCATATTCCCTCTATGTTTTGGGAATGAAAAATCCAAATCCGTCGAAAACAATTTATGTTTATTCAGAGAAAATACGTTTTTGTGTCTGATTTCGTAACTCAAAATATCCTCTGCACTTGTTAATTAGTATATTCAAAGGTCACCCTATTGAGCCATTAAGATTGAGTCCCAGAATGTGAAAACTCATTAGATCAAATGTTATTCAGGTAGTCCGTTTTTTTTTTTTTTTTTTTTTTTTTTTTTTTTTTTTTTTTTTGCACACTGTACATACATATTTTGTCACAGTTTATTGTCACATACATATATTAAATCACAGAGTTATAACTATTACTGCTTCCTGGACCACATTTTAATTTATTTTTCATATCATTGTTAATTATCGTTTTCAATTTCAGTATGTCTTGTTGTAAGAAGTTCTATATATTGTAAATATTGGCCCAATCATCACACCATTAGAAATTTTACGGTATTAATTCATTAAATATTTGACGGAACGGAAATAATTTGCTTGGTAAGTAAATCTCCAATTAAAAACGCGTATAACGGAGCCAATTTTACATTTGATGGAATTATAAATCACGTAGGCCATTACAACACATTATAAAATACTTAATAAAACGTTTATTTTCTTTTATATGAAATATATATTTCATTTGAAAAAATCATTAGTTCCAAATTATGTACCAATATTCTACCAATATATTCTACCAATTTTAAGTTAACGTATATGTTTTCAAAATGCTCTCTCAGAATGTATTTTAATTATAATTTTTACAATATACTGACAAAATAAAAAAGGATTTCCGATAAATTAAAAGATACAGACAAAATTAAAGAAAATAATGCAACTAAGTTTTTTTTGGCATTTTTCAAACTTTCTGTAGTACAAGAGGTGTGTCACCAATTACAACACCCTTAGTATATAGTAATAAAAATGTATTGTCTCAAAACCTCTGTTAGCAATAAAAATTCTTAATAGTTTGAAATTTCATGAGAAATTGCTGATAGTCAACTAAATCCGGCTAGCTATTACACAGTTAATTTATTTTATGATATGAAATTTATCGAACGTTTTCTAATTGTCACAAAATCTACAGTACCGCCTACAACTCCGTTTATATTTTGTACTGGAAACTATCGAGCATTTGTAAAAACTCTAAGATAAAATAAAACTCTGTTAATATACGATATTGAAATATAACGAGTTGTCACTATTAGTCTCAAAATATGTTATCAATTACAACTCTGGTAATGTTTGGTAGCGAAATTTAGCTATGAGTAGCTAATTATTATTAAAAATGTATGCAAAAAGAAAACACATTGCAATGTTGCTGTACTTATATCGCTATCACTGACAATTGAATTAAACGTAATTATGCAAAATATGGGATGGGAAGATTTTGCATCTATACTAGCTCGACTCTAACATCTATCTGAACATTCCTTACTTCAGCTAAATTCCATACCTTTACATTGCTGATATCATACAATGGCATATTTTTTCTAATTTTTCCCTGCCCTCAAATCTATATGACGAGCGGGGAATTTTTGATGAATAAAAACAATGAGATATACACCAACAATCCAGAGGAACTGGGGAAAAACGATAAACCTCTGGGGGGATTATTTTTTTTTTTATCCCTTGTCTACTGAGCGGATCTTTTGTTTCTTCAACTTCTCAGTTTTTAGACATAGCCTTTTTAGCTCTGAGGAATTCTTACAATTCTCTCGCTTTACATTGTTTTAATAACTTTGGATATTAATTCTCGGACAAAACCGCATAATTAATTCTTTCAGGTGTTCTTATTAGAAGAAACGTTATGAAGAAAAAGTGCAGGGAAGAGGGGCAGCAGGGTAAAAAGAAGCGTCACTTCGCATTTTTTCCCTTGCGCTTTTTTTTTTACCCTCTTTTTACCCCTTCCCAAATCTCATTTGTTTTCGAAACTTTCACATTTAGCTTTGAGATATATACTTCCATAATGTTTCTGCGTTTGCTGGAGGGTGAGGAAAGAAAATTAAATAAAAAAAAAACTTTTATTATTATTATTTCATTTGCGACTTCTCGAGAGAAAAGAGGGAAAAAAAGCGCACTTTGTATTAATTTTTCTCCGACGCTGTATGCGGAAGAAAAAAAATGTCGCATTAAGGAAAAAAAAATAATAATAAATCGAAAGAAATATAACTTGGGAGCGCGGAGCTAAAAAAAAAAAGCATTAAAAAACTACGCTAAAGGTGTGTTATTAATTATCTTTTTCGCTTTCAAATTGCATATTTTAGTCGTGAATCGTTAGTCGAAAAATGTTTTTTGAATGCTTGGCTGAAGTTATTCCGCGAGAAACCAAGAATATGTGATTTTTTTTCTTCAGAAAAATGTGCGTTATGCCCGGACATTTTTTTTTTTTTTTTTTTTTGCAATCTTTATAACATTCCTTTATCTGTAAATTTCTGTTAATGATAACGAAAAATCAAAAATGAGCTATGGAGACAATGTGTGCGTAATCTCATAGAGTTAAGAAGTTTTCCCTCGTTTTATTAATTTAGTAACTAAAGCCCATCCTCAAAATTAAATTAATTTCTGCCCACAATCTTTCACCTGTGCTAAAATGAAACTTATTCAATTTTTTTTTTCTCCAAAGAACTCAAGGTGTTACACAAAGATTGTTTCGAGAACTAAATTGGTAAATAATTCTTTATTGAAATCAAGTAGTCCATATGGAGTTTTACTTTTATTTGAAACTTCTCGAGATTTCTTAGTGCGTTTATGTGTATTCAATTTCTCTCAAAAATTATAACATAACGTAACGAAGGAATCATTTGTTTAACGCCCGTGTAATAAAAAAAATAAATGCTGGGTAAAAGTTCTAAACATAACATAACATAATGAAATTATATCAATAGTCGGTAAACTTTTTAGACATAACTTAAAATGTAGACGTATCTTGACATGTTTTTTTTTTTTTTTTTTTTTTTTTTTTTTTTTTTTTTTTTTTTAATATCTATCGTTGAACAGCCGACCCAAGTTTCGGCTTACGACTACTAATATTCAACTCCGTAGCCTTGTAATTTTGAACTAATCTAGAAGACAAGGAAACTCCTGGATCAGTACCCCCAGAGGTATTGATTTGTTATGGGAACATGGAGGACTTTGCGACTCGACAGATTTAACGTGCATTAGTCACCATTTACATCAAGAGGAGTCTTTGGCCATCGGGGATCGAACCCATGAACATGGCCCAGTGCCCTAACAACCAAGCTATCCCTGCCCTGATATGTGTGTTTGAAAAAAAGTGATATTGCTTAAAATACGAGTTTAAGAAAATTGTCATAGTTTGAAAAGCGTGTTAGCTTGTTTAGCAGTCAAAAGGCATATTTTATGCTATGTTAATAACCGAAAAAGATATCGGTCGTTAAGAAGTGGCAGAAAATAGTATATTAGTATATAAATCGTACAATCTTTAACTCAAAGACAATTTTATACAGAAAAATAGTGTCGACTAAGATTACATTTGAGGGCTAGAAGTAAAACAATAAGTAATACATTTTGGGTTTACTTTGGTTTGGTCGCATTAGACATTCACTTAATGGTGACATAAATTGGTCGTCAGATCCGTGGTGGCTCAGAGGATAGAGCTCTCGTCTTCCAATGATTTGACCTGGGTTCGAATGCTAGCGCTGGCCGGTCAATAGGAATTCCGCATCCGACTCACACCTACCTCACTGCTCACGTAAAATATCCTCAGTGGTAGACGAATCATGGGTTAGAATAACATGGGCTAATCATGGAAGGGTTTCCATGGTTTTGCTTTCTATATAACGCGATTGCTGGTTAGTTTCATCAAAAATCCTACGCGAAATCAAGATTGTATCAATGCAGGAGTTTCCTTATCTTCTAGGTTGGGTTAAAAATTTAAAAACTATGAAATTAAACAAGTGATTGTCGTCAACTTAGAATTAGGTTGACTTTTCATATCCTGTTAAAAAAGAAACACGTGACATGACAATAATGTCATGTTGCCGAAATAGGGTTACTTTTTCATTAAAAGAAATTATTAGATATTATGTCAAAACATAGCTAATGCGGTGAATCATTAGTAACGGAAGGAACACTGGCTGAGAGGCATAAAGATAATGGAGAAATTTTTATTTAACTCTCAAAGAATTTTCCTATGTGATTAAACTCAGCGCTGCGGGTAATAGAGAAATTTGGAAATAACGATTTAACATTAGTTTTTTTTATTTTCCACAAAACCACAATTTCCCTTTTTTTTTTCAGAAAAAAATTAGATGAAAGGTGGAGGAGGGAAAAAAAAAATATTTATATGAACCGATGGCCAACTGAACAAAGCACCTTTTCATCTTGACGATCGAGGTGGGACGATGAAAACCCATTCACCGTATCTTTGTATCCGGTCAATGGGAATGATGTCACTTTCGCCATTTTCAAACGCAAATGCAGTCATTGATTGAGATTAGAACACACACACAAAAAAAAGAATTCGATTTTCTCCCTGCATTCAAGATCGTCGACGCATTTCATATTTTTTCAGCATGAAAGTAAGGAATCAGTTTTTTGAAAGACAATTGGTAATTCAGATGACAGACTATTGCTAACATTTTACTTTTAAAAAAAAATGGAAGATTGATTGGATGTGTTGGATTTTTGTTGAACATATTGTTCGAAAGCTAATATTACGAAAAGGACGGCGTTTTATAATTAGTCGGAATTTCAAAGAACTGTGAAAGTGTCAGAAAATAAAAAGACTAAATTTATTTTAAGGGAATGAATGAGAGTTCATCAATTTTAATTTCAAATTTAAAAACTGTTTATTTATTATTATCCTTATTCATTGAAAAAGATGGCAAGGTGTCGGCGTTTATAAAGTTAATTTTTATCAATAAGTAAAATACAGTTTTGATGTCAACTTGTCATTGAAACTCATTTACGTTTTTAATTTTAATTATTTTTCAATTTATTAGAAAATGTTATTTACCATTGTTTAATTTTCATTATTTATTAATCACTCGTAATTTTTGGTGAAACTCAGATTAAAGAAGAATTTTGATAATTAATTTAAAAAAAAAAAAAATGACGGGTTTCAACGCGACAAAGCGTCCTTTAAAGGTTAAAGTATAAGTCCTTAAATTTTCTTAACTGATTTTGTTTCGAACTGTTTTCAATAACAGCACAACACAACCTTTGTGATATAAAAAATATCACAAAGGTTGTGTTGTGCTGTTTTTGAAAACAGTCCTAAACGAAATCAGTTAAGAAAATTTAAGGACTTATACTTTAACTTTTAAAGGACGCTTTGTTGCGTTGAAACCCGTCATGGCAAATTCTTTTTCATCTACAAAAGTGAGTAAAAATTTAAAGTATAGAAAAAAGCGCTGAGGTAAACCTGAAGTAAACCATTAGATTTCAAATGAAGATGCAATTGTTCTTTTGATTTTTATTGACTATCGCCGATCACATGGGTTAACAGTCACCATTTTGTTGACTAGTTTGTTCCTCAATTTTATCACAAATTAATAATTAATGTAAATGGTGCTAGTAACTACGCCTAAAACGAGAACAAAAAGTAGAAGAACGAGGAATGAACTGTAGAAAATGTCACTTGAACACATCAGGCTTGGTGAATCCGTAAAGCTGTAATACAAATATAGCAAGCCCACTGTAATATTTCCCCATTTCTCTTTGTTCCGAACATCAGGGTGGTCCTCGCTGTCACTTGCCCCCTCTCTTTTTCGGTGATTTTAGTGGAGAAAGAAAGGCGTGCGCTGTAAAAATTAGCAGTTAGTTTTACAGGAGAAAAAAAAAAGAAAACATGTTTTTCACAAAAAGGAAAAAACTGTTTAAAGAAAAATGCAGATTTTTTTCTGTCTTTATCCGTTATCGGCGAACTGTAAAAATTCGCCGTTCTTTTTGCAGGTATATTTGACGGTTTAAAGTTGTTCTGCTGAGAAAATGGTTTTTTTTTCTGTTTTTCATCCTGATCATAAATGGATTGAAACCATTAATTCAAATTCTAGTTTTTGACTTGCCTCTTTGCCTAGAGTTAGATAAGTCATTTATATTAAAAAGACATCCAGTATTTCATAAATCCTTTAATGTAGTGTTCCGTCCATATTTTTATTAAGCTGCGGGGGAAAAAAATATAATAACTTTTTATCTAATTGGATTTTCAACTACTTAAAACCATTCTAAATGTGTCGCTGCTGTCGCCTTAAACGTGTTAATTAATTACGAGAGATGATTATTTGAGTTACGAGATGAGATGCTAAGTTATATTTTCACTGGAAAAAAACAAACATATTTCTGAGCCTCATAATATAGAGTGACCATAATCGGGAAATAAGTTTTAATAAAGTTTTAATAAGGAAAAGAATAAAAGTATGATTCTCTTAATACTATTAATTTCATTGTTTACCCATTTTTTTACCCATTATTTACTTTAGAATTACAGAGTTACTTTTTCATTAAAAAGCATAAATATTTTTACATCTTTTTTGAGCTATTGAATTTTAAATGTTCTAGAAAATTATAAATTCAAGAAAGTTGCGTGTTTTAACTTATTTTTCTTGATAGCTACTCACCTGATTTCTTTAAATTTTTGTTTTCGGAATTTAACATCACGTGGGTCAAAATAGTGTAAAAGAGTTCTTACGTAATAACTCAAAATTGTTTCAATAATTTTGAAATTAGTTGATAAAAAAATTTAAATATTTTTACATGAAATTATTTTTGCTAAGAATTGAGTCGGATAGTTTTGTGCAAGATATTTTGCAAAATCCGGTAATTAGTTCCAGAAAACTTTTTTTTAAAAAAAAGAAACACATTAATATAGAAAATATTTGATTTCTCTTTTGACTAAACTATGACTTTAGCTTCTAACTAACATTATATAATTATTTTAAGGGTCAAACATCTAGATATGTTTATGTTTATTCAGAGAAAGTACGTTTTCGTAAATTAAATAATTATATTTTAGTAATCATCATCATATGATAAAGATTCCAGTATTTTGCTTGAAAATTAGATCTATAGATCAAAAGTTAATTTAATCATTCGCTTTTTATTTGCTTTTGTATATGCCTAAAAATAGATTGATATACTTATGCTTTATGTTACATAATAATAATAATAGAGGCATTTTTCATAGCGTTATGGTTTTCCGCTGACTCTAACGATAACCCAATCTGAGCTTCACAGCGCATGCGCTAAATTTCATTACTGTTAACAGTTTTCGTTACAGTAGTTTCGCGTTGCAGTTAAATTAAGAAAAGCGCTTTATAAAATCTCTCTAATAACTAGGTAAAAGGGCCTGGATAGCCTGGTTGGTAGAGCACTGGGCACGTGCCCAAGAGGTCATGAGTTTGATCCCCGTGTAGTAAATGGTGACTGATGCACGTTAAATCTGTCGAGTCACAAAGTCCTCCATGTTACCATAACAAATTATACCTCTGGAAGTACTTATCAAAAATTTTCCTTGTCTTCTGGATTGGTTCAAAATTACAAGGCTACGGAATTGAACATTAGTTGTTGTAAATCCAAAAATTGGGTCGGCTGCTCAACGACGGATATAAAATAAAAAATATAAAATAAAGTAATAACTAGGTAAGAGACGTGGTGGCTCAGGGGATAGAGCGTTTTCCTCCCAATGAGGTGACCCGGCTCAGATCCGTGCTATGGCTGGACAATATCATTTCTGCACATAGTTCGCACCGATAACAGTGCTGATGTAAAAATATCCTCAGTGGCAGACAGATTATGGATCAGAAATCCTTTGCCATCGAGCTAACCGGGGAAATTTTTCGTAGTTTCCCTCTCTATGTAACGCAATTGCGGGTTATTTCCATCAAAATGTCCTCCACGAAGCCAAACTTCCCCCGTTGCTTAATTCATGTCTTCTGTATTGGGTTCCATGTCTTCTGGATTAGGTTCCATGTCTTCTGGATTGGGTTCAAAATATCAAGGCTACGGACTTGAACATTAGTAGTGTTTAACTCAAAATTGGATCAGCTGTTCAACGACGGTTGTAATAACAAGACAAGAAGAGTGTAATGACTCGACTAAAATTTTATTATTATTATACTTTACATTTTAGAGAATCAAAGAAAACTTTCAAATTCAATTTCATCTCGATACTTTAAAATAAGATGAAATGACATTACAGTTTATTTAAACCGATTTTTTTTAAAAATAATCAACATTTATTTAATATAATTCCAAATCGAATCTCCCTAGGAAACTAGAGTGCATTATTCCACCAAGGAACCGTACACATGAGCAGATCGCACCCTCTGGGAGACCTTTCAAAACAAATAAAAACGGAATAAACTGAGAGAGAGAGAAAGTACGTCTATATTTTGATGCCTGAAAACCCTTTTTTTTTTTCATAAAAAAAAGCTAGTCGGGGTCACAAGCAAAAAAAAGCATCTTCTTTTTTTCAGAAAAAGTCACGAACATCAAGAGATGAAGAAAAGATAGAAAAAAAGAATTCAGTACTCGGAGGTGGCCTTTTTTTTTTCAAGAAAGTGGTTCCTTATTCTCTTTTAACTTTCGTTTTCGATGGATTTTTATCACATTTTCTTTGTTTGTTACGATATCTGGATTGTGAACTACCTACAGAAGAAATGTTTTTGCACGATGGCTTGGATTTTGATCTGCGCAATCTTATTTCTGTCTGCTTCAGATGTATAATGGTGGTGTATAGGTTATATAGGCTTTGTTCGTTGGAGTATTTATCATGAGTGATTATATTATTGATATGAGGGTATGGAAATGGAAATGGAGGTTTTCATCTCACAGATCCTCCTCAACCTTTAAAGGTGGTTTAATCTAAGATGGATCATTTTCAAATTATACCGAGAGTGAAGTATTTTCAACTGTGAAGTAGACAAAAAATAGATAAAGAAATCATTTTAAATTTGGCTTTATTCCTCACAAGTTATTATTTCCCTAACAACTGACTTTTTATAAAAAATTTGAAAATAAAATTTAGAAAAAAAACTGCCAAATTAAAAAAAAAATTATAATAATTTTATTTTACTTTTTTAACATTAAAAATTTCTTTAAAATATCTTTTAAAAAATTATTGACCAATGAAAAATTGACCAAAAATATTACATAATTATTAAAATATTTTTATATAGAAGCTTGCTTTAATTTCTGTTACCTACCTTCATTTAGAGACCTAACTAGATTTAGATTTCAATTTATTTCAGAATATGACAATTATTACACTATCATTATGTTTTGAAAAAAATCCTTTATTTAATCATTTAATTTTAAAAATATAGTGAATTTTTAAAACTATTAAAACACCTGATCTCAATAACTAAAATTAATTAGCAAGGGATAAAAAAAAACATACATAAGTATCCATGTATGAAATATGTATCATCAAGTGCAAATACATAAAAATAATTTTATTCGTAAGGAAAAAAACAGCTTAAAAATTTGATTTCTGGTTGTCCCTCTAGCGTGAACATTGTGAACAAAAAGGATGATGTATAATAAGTATATTCTAAGGAAAGATAACTAGGACAAAAGTAACAATTAATACTTTTTCAATGTGTTTTTCTAAATTTTACTCAATTCTTAAAAAATAAAATACGCTATTTAAATATTACATAATGTAACAATATAGCTGATAAAAAATATATGTTGAACGTTTTCAAATGGCTTTACGATGAGTTTGAAATTGAAAGAAATTTCTTTTAGCTGCAATTTAAATTTTTAGAAAATTTTCAAAAATTAAGGAAGATATCTCCTTGATACGTTTTGATTGTAAAATGTGAATTTTAATATCTTCAATAATTTTAAAATGCAAATTATTTCAGACAAAGGAAGAAAAAAGTTACGTCAGTGTGTATATGATCTAGCTGCAAATTTATAAACTGTATAAAAAAAACGAGAAAAAAAAAACTTTCAAACAACAGAAATTAAAAAATCACTGTTTGCTCTATATTTTTTTTTAAATCGAATGAAATTTTTAATTTATAAAATATATTTCTCCATATTTGAATACTATTTCCTTAAAAGTTAATTTTTATTTTGAGTTTTAAATTTATGAATTATATGAAGCAATTACATTAATTTCTCCGTATTTAGAAATCTCGCTTATAAACATATTTAGTGTCCCATTATAAAGATTCGTTATGTATGTAAACATCCACTTTATTATTTTTATTAAAAGGACAATTACTCAAAAGATATTTTGCCTCGTATGTTAAGTCAAAACATTTGGAATGAAGGGAATGAATTTTTATAATTTTTTTTAATAATAATAGGGGGAATGAATTTTTAACTCTTTTTATTAATAATAATGGGGAGAACAGAATAATTTTAACTTTAAAAAAATTTAAAAAGTTAACTACGCACGAAAATAATACAGAATTTTTTTTAAATAATAATAGGGGGAATGAATTTTTAACTCTTTTTATTAATAATAATGGGGAGAACAGAATAATTTTAACTTTAAAAAAATTTAAAAAGTTAACTACGCACGAAAATAATACAGACTTTTCTTTTCTTAGTTAAAGATATACTCTGTATCAATCTTCAATACAATAAACTATAAAAAAAATTCTGTTATATTACACAAAATTTCTGGCAGCAAAGTTTCCAGAAATTATGTATATGCTACGGAAAAAAAAAAAAAAAAAAAAAAAAAAAAAACGTTGTCAGAAATTTCCTGTAACAAAATAAAAAATATTTTTACTCACAAGATATCTTCCGTTAGTCAGGGTGTGACAGAGAAATTTGGCGCATGAAGGCAGTTATATACCCTTTGATTTGCATTGTAAACCAAAGGGTCAATTTTGTAATGATTTCATTTTTGTGTGATCCTTCGCGATTTTTGAGGTATCGAAAACCATCACGTTTAAAAGAACCGTTTCATAATTTTCATTATTTTTTTTTTCTATCGTTAAGTTCTGACTTCCCAAAGCAAGATTCAAACCCGAGACCCTCCCGGTATGTGGTCACCTCCTTGACTACATGTCGGTCTGTTTCAATGTATCAAAATATTTGTTGTCGCTTTGATACCAAAGTTTTTCATATTCGAAACTGAATGAATCTGTACCCAACAGATGCAATCTGTATCAATGGTTACAGATTTTATTTGTTACCAGAAAAATGTTTCTTTTGACAGATTACGATGCAGTTTTTAACAGTAAATTTCTGTAATTTCAGAGAACAAAAATTTTCTGGGGGAAAGTTATTGAATTATTATGTTTTTTTAACAAAATGTTTTTACAGTGTAGTCTTTTATAGCTTTGAATCCAACCCACAAAACAAGAAAACTCTAATACCTGTCATTTAGTGTCGATAAATGTATTTCTCAAAATCAATTGATGTTTCGTAAAAAAAAAGAAGCTGAAAAGAAATTATTTTTCTTTTTAATAAACTAGAATTCTGAACTTTGGTAAGACTTTAAGAGATGTTATACGAGCATAAAATAATGATAAAAAAACACGTTTAGTTTGAAATAAAACCAATTTCAAAACTTAAGAGCTGAATTCATTCCAACGTACGCAAACTTAATAACTTTCCCACATTTTCCAATATTGCTCTTCGCGATACTATCACCTTAAAAAAAAAAGTTTTAAAATTCTATCTTCAGTCAAAAATGTCGTACGTACCATAGGTCGCGGGATAAGTTCTAATTATACCAAATCCCATTCCTAAAAAATAAACAAATCTTCTCAAATCTTTTTTTTTTCTCTCTTCACGATACAAACACCTTTCTAAACTCTTGCCATCCTCGATCAAAAACTCAAACCACATCCGAGAGCAACTGGCATCTCTAAATCTGCCCCTGTATATTTACTGTTCTTTACAGCCGACAGGCATAGCAAGATGTAAAATATCAGAACTCATATTTGATAAGAATTGTTATTTCTCGGCGATAAATTTCTATCGCCAAATGGAACGTAATCATTACATTTGAGTATTTCTTACACCTCTTTTCGGTAAAGTGAGCGTTTGTTTATCTTTTTCACTGCCGGATATTGCCAACGTTGGAAATTTTAGATCACATCGATAAATGTTTTCTCTTCGGAATTTATTTTGGTTTGAGACAGAGAATGATTTAAGCCGATAAAATGAAAATGAATTTTCTGTTTTCTGTTATTGTATTTTTTTGATATTGCGGAACTTGAGCCTCCGAATTGCTGATTAATGTACACTACGTCAAAATTTTTCATTTTTACGAACCAGATGGAAGTCGATTTTTAATTTCGGATAAATACGTAGAAAACATATTGTGACAATTGTTTGTTAGAATAATGGATGGCATTTATGTATTGTTATTTAAATTACTTAATTATTATAGGAAATATTTTGAAAGTTTTGTTACAAATTTGAATGTGTTTTGTTATAAATTTAATTCCTAAGGATTTTGTTAATAATATTGACTCAATGGGAAAATACTAAATTTTTAAACAAATATTGAAAAAATCTTTAAATAATTTTTCATACAATGAAAAATATAACCCAATTAATTATTTTTTAGAGAAAATTTTTTTGTAATTTTCCTGTTTTAAGTGAAAAAATTCTAAGAAAAACCTATTTCAAGAGATTTTAGAGTATTATGTTACATTAAAAATAAACACATTATAACCGATACTCAACTCTCTGAGTTCTTCGAAAGAAAATCAGCATTTTTCTTATGAAGTTATTAGTAATAGCATAAATAAATATGCAATTGGGAATTAATACAGTTTGAAATATTATACCGTGAAACTGTGAAAAAGGTGTAATTAACTGATGAATTTAATATCCCATTCTAACATATTTTCAACTTTGCTGTATTCATTTTATTCATCATGAGATATTTCCGTATAAAAGTTATAAACTTTTAAAAAAAAAAAAACTTTTACATTGTTTTATAATTCATTTTCTAGAATGTTTCTAGAATGTATATGATAAAATGTATATGATATTGTTTTTCGTTAAATATTATAAATTTCTAAAAAAAATTTAAAAGATCATTATTGTTCAGTTTTCTAATTACGTAGGAAAATCATTATATTATTTGGTTTCATAGAAAGCAATATAATTGATAAAATTATTATAACCATTCTTTTTAAAAATTATTATTATACTATTATCGTTCTTATTACTATTATTATAATTACTATTATTATAATTACTATTACTGATTGTCAGAATATGATTGATAATGAAATCGTATGATTGATAACCTTTAACTCCGTAGCGTTCACTATTGTGCACAATATTTAGGCACTAAATGATCGATGTTCAAGTATGTTGCATTTAGTAAACCTATCATATTGAATACAATAGAGCTACGACCATAGTGACTAAATTTTAACATTATCTTAATACTTTATCATTCATGTTATCGGAGTTCTTTGTTGTTGTTATGGAATTAATAAACCTTTTTGCTTATTATGGAATTGGTAAGCTTTTTTTAACACAAATTTTTGGTGAGAAACAGTTGCATATTTGGAAATTTGTTGCTGATTATAACAAACTCATATTAAGGCTTGCTTTTCTTCTGATAATGAAGAATTGTTTTAATCTTTAAATAATAATGAAAACTGTACTTATTAACTTATTTTTTGCAATTGATTCTTTTTTTTTCAATTACTTACATTGTCAGATTACTCTACGTTCCTTAAGTTTAATATATTTTATGTATTTTAAGAAATATTCAACATATAGTTTGTTTTTTTTTATTCAAACGCAATTAAACGTTAATTAGACTTCTTTTATCAACTAAAAGCAGTTTTAAATTTTAAAATAATTTAAAAGAGGGTTCTCTCTTATTTAAAGGGAAATAATGCACGAGTTTTAAATAATTTTTCAATTACTCATTTATATTGAATAAATAAACAATAATGATTTCATTAAAAGGGTTTAATTGTAAATATACTTTATTGATCGTACATCTTAGCATTAAAATTTTGATAACTTCACCTACTTACTTGATAATGTAGTAAAATGTGCTCAAAAATTTCTAGCAGTGTTGACAAAAGTTTGTTTTGGCAACTTTACTCACTTTTACTTATGACCATAATATATTTGTTAAGAACAAATAATCTAAATTATAATTGTTGTTGTTGGCGTAGGCCATTAAGGCAAATGGGTGATTGTTCTTGTTTTCCGGTGGCGCCATCTATGGCCAAGAATTCGACTTCTTCCACGCCCGTTTATAGGGTGGACCCAGTCATTCTTCCACAGATCGTAATTGTTACCTAAACCAGAGAATGATCTATCTCCAATTCAAAACCCCCAGATGTACAGTTGTTATAGGAACATGGAGGACTTAGTGACCGGACTTATTTAACGTGCACCGGTCACCATTTACTACCGGTCGGCTGGATTCGAACTTCCCTTCTTACGAACGTTAGTCCAATGCCCTTCAAACCAGGCTACCCCAGCCTTAATTATTATTAAACTGTCTATTTAAAACTTAATTGTCTATTCAAAACTATAATTGTTTATTTTAAGTTATTTCCATTATCACGTTAACCCTTTGGTGCAGATGAGATACCGGTGTCCCTTTTATATATTTCTGGACGCTTTCATTACTAGTAAAAATATATTTTGGTATTTTTTAATTATAAGAAAAAAATAGTCTAAAAGTTACTAAAAAATCCTGTTAGATTCTTGGAATTAAATTTGTTCTAAAATATAACATCCAAAAAATAATTAATTTGAAAAAAAATTTCTTTCATATTTAAAAATTTATGAATGATTTTGAAAATTAAATAACTTTTGACGATGAGTAACTGTTTCTCCTGGATTTAAATAACTGAAAATAAGTGCAAATTTGAAAAATAACTGTTAGAATATGATAATGTGAACCATGTCCAGAAGAGTTTACCTTTAACGCCAAAAGGGACATTGGTGTCCGATGGGGTGTTTATACAAATGCAAAAATTATTAAAATGCTAAATATAATATTTTTCACTTATTTTGACCTTAATTAATTTAAAATAATGAAAAATAATTTTCATGAAAATTTCGAGTCAAAGGTTTAGTAATACTCAATAATTTTTAAAAGAACTAAAACATCAACTATGCAATAAGTTTAAATTTTTAACTGTAAAGCATTGCTAGATCAGTTCATTGACATAGGCCAAATATTTATGTTTTACGTTTAAATTTAATCTGCCATTACCGTGTTTTGTAATAGTATATATCTAGTTTACGTTTACGTCAAATAAGATTTCAAAGAGAAATACTATAATTGTGAGGATGCGTTGTAATTTACGACGGCGTCAACTGTGATTCCAGGTTGTTTTTGTAGGAATCACGAAAATTCAAAAAGGGAAACCGTTGTTTCAAAGATGAACTTGGATAAGAAACATCTTTGTTCCGATGCTTCTTCTATTAAAGATTAAGATGTTAAAGAAATAAGTTTTGCGTATGCTTTTTAGTCACGGCAATCCTTTTTCTTTGTGTTGATTCGCCTTTTATTCAAAGGCATTAGATCCGTTTGTACGAAATTCGAGTGCATGGTAATCTTAGAATTCCTGCTTTCGAATTAAAGCTTTAATGGTTATATTTTTGTTTTAAAAACTTTTAGCGAGCATTTAACATTTTGGTTGTTTAAAAGAGATATTTACCCTTTTCTTTTTTGTCTTCATTTATAAAAATTTTGAAGCGCTTTAAACCGCAGTATCATGCAATAATGTTGAAACTTAAATACGCTGCTTTACATTTGTGCAAATCAATGATTTTTAAACTTGACTACATGGTAATAGGGTTCCAACTTAAACGGAAATAGAGTTCTCTTTTAACACCGTAATAAAAGTTGAAGAAAATTTGTAAGATAGTGTGGTACATTGCTGAACTAATTTGTTTGAGAATATAGATTCTTATTTATTCCTTTGTAAATAATTGAACTTAAATAATTTGTACTCAAAATCGAACATCATATTGACTATTAGTTGGTTATTAATCTATATCAATTCGAATATCATATACATTGTAAAAAAAAATTACGGATCAAATTACGATAAAATGTACCGACACTGTTGGCGCCAGTACATTTTACTGTAATTTGAGCCGGAAATTTCTTACAGTATATTCAAATTTTAATATCAATATAGTTTATTGCATTTTTAAAGCCATTTCAAGGTTTCGGAAAATTTGCACAATATTATGGTTTAAGGTGCACCCATTACGGTTCAACGTAAATTTTTATTGTGGAAGTGCAAATTGAAAATTTTTTTAGTTTCTTTGCAAATTATTGAATTTTAATAATTTGTTTGCGAAATGAAAGCAACTTGCTTAATATAAATTATTTATGCATCCTTCTCCGTTCGTCCCACTAATCGTTAAGTTGTTATTCCCGGAAGATCATCGAAGTCAGGCATCACTGTCTGCGATCAGTGTGAGGGTGAGGGGCCACTTTGAAGGGACCGAGGGTGGGCGGTATTGATTCGTTAAACTGTTCGCAAAGTGCGTAAACTTCGTAAAGTGCTTGTCGGGCTACCGAAGCGGGGATGCCATTCCTCCTACAAAGGGTCAAAATTGTAATGGTATGTCTTTGCATCATCATTAGGGATATTTCCCAGACCGTCGCCAATAGCCCATAGTGCAGCTCTAATACGGCGTAAATCAACTGTTACTACCTTCTCAATTCTTTGAAATTTATATTTTGCTAAGGTCAGAAAATTTTAAAAAATTTAGCCTTATGTTTTCACGGCATTAATACTAAACAGTTTTTAAAAAATATATAAATTGTAAGAAAAATATAAGTAATAAATAATAAATAATTGTAAAAAAATATATAATTGTAACACAATAATAAGAACTTTACAATATTATATTCAGCTGAAATATAGTCCAAATTCTATGAGAATTTAAAGCTGTTTTCCCTTTCACACTTTTGCTAAAATAAAATGAAATTAGAAATTCATATAAAATATCTTAAATTATTTTCTAAATCAAATTTTTAAAATATTTTTTATTTTTCTTAACTTATAAGACGTTTTAAAAATTTTAAACTAAATAAAATATGATGCATAGAGGCCAAACGTAAGTGTAAATAAATAAATTTAAAAAAAAACGAAACAAGCAATTTTAAGACATTGCAATCTATATCATAACTGAACTGTTTTACCCTAAATGAGTAAACAAATTAACTTACTAAAATAAAATGATGTTTAAATTTTATTTAAAAAAAAGCATTTATTTAACAGTTTAAAGAAATTATGAAGCATGTTAAAAAATCAAAGTTACAGTTAAGATGTTGTTACAAAAATGACATTGTAATCATTTGATTTATATTTGTTATATTAATTTTTGCTTTTTTTTTCAATTCTTTAAAAGAAACAATAAGTTGATAACATTTTTAAAAATAAAGAAATATAAATTTTGTATAGTCTAAAATAATTCAATATGTGTTATTCTATAAAAAAAATTCCCACTTTAATTTCAATTGCCATTGTTCTTTCATTTTATATAAAAGAGAGAAAAAACTTCTGTAACAATGAACTTTTTCGAATGTATTGTTATTACGTAAAAATTAAATAATTCTAGTTGTTACTAATTTAATATTTTTTGCTTTTATCTTAAAACCAAATTCTTTATTCGTGTTGTATTGTAATTATAATAGTTACATCTTCTTTATCTTAATTACTTGATCAAAATTATAATTTCTTGTGTATCGTCATTTTAGAAACATGTTTTTTTTTTAAATTTCTTAATTATTTTCGAAACTTTAAATTTTATCTATAATAAAACCTTTTCGTGCATTGTATCGCAAATTCTTTATGCTCATGTTTTTTTCTAAAATTCTATTCAAATCGAAACGTTTTATAAATTTGGAAGAAATAGACGCAATTAATGGTATATAATCAAATATTAAATACTTGTATGATAAATATAATTTTTTTTTAATAAACTGTTTTTCTCACAGTTAAAGTTTGATTACCATCTTATTTATGGTTATTTGAATGCTTTGTATCAATGCGGTAAAATAACAGTTAAATAAATTGTTATTTAACCATTTTTTGTGAGAAATTTCTAACAGTGTGCACATCTTAGAAGTAATTAGAAACACAACATTTTTAAAACAAACCTTTTTCTATTACTTGAAATATGTCATTATTTATCTTTCGAATATTTAAAAAAGTATGTTCAATGACTATATTAGAATAATCTTTTTCTATTACTTGAAATATGTAATTATTTATCTTTCGAATATTTATAAAAGTATGTTCAATCAACGATCTTTATCTATTACTTTTGAAATAAGTAATTATTTATCTATCGAATATTTTAAGAAGTATGTTCAATGACTATTCGAACGATCTTTTTCTATTACTTGAAACATGTAATTATTTATCTTTCAAATATATAAAAAAGTATGTACAATGAGCGATCTTTTTCTATTACTTGAAATATGTAATATGTTATTTATCTTTCGAATATTTAAAAAAGTATGTCCAATGAACGATCTTTTTCTATACTTGAGCCGGAGCCGCGATGGCTCAGGGGATAGAGCGTTCGCCTTCCAATGAGGCGAACCGGGTTCGAATCCCAGTCGATACGAATTCCGCATCCGGCTTGCACTGACCACAGTGCTGACGTGAAATATCCTCAGTGGTAGACGGATCATGGGTTAGAGTCCCCTTGCCGTTAGGCTAACCGTGGGAGGTTCTCGTGGTCTTCCTCTCCATGTAACGCAAATGCGGGTTAGCTCCATCAAAAAGTCCTCCACGAAGGCAAATTTCTCCCAATACTCGATCCAGGAGTTTCCTTGTCTTCTGGATTGGGTTCAAAATTACAAGGCTACGGAGTTGAACATTAGTAGCCGTAAACCCATTAAGTTGGGTCGGCTGTTCAACGACGGTTATAAAAAAAAAAAAAAAAAAAAAATAAAAAAAATATACTTGAGCCGCGATGGCTCAGGGGATAGAGCGTTCGCCTTCCAATGAGGCGAACCGGGTTCGAATCCCAGTCGATACGAATTCCGCATCCGGCTTGCACTGACCACAGTGCTGACGTGAAATATCCTTAGTGGTAGACGGATCATGGGTTAGAGTCCCCTTGCCGTCAGGCTAACCGTGGGAGGTTCTCGTGGTCTTCCTCTCCATGTAACGCAAATGCGGGTTAGCTCCATCAAAAAGTCCTCCACGAAGGCAAATTTCTCCCAATACTCGATCCAGGAGTTCCCTTGTCTTCTGGATTGGGTTCAAAATTACAAGGCTACGGAGTTGAACATTAGTAGCCGTAAACCCATTAAGTTGGGTCGGCTGTTCAACGACGGTTATAAAATAAAATATACTTGAAATATAGGCCGGGATAGCCTGGTCGGTAGGACGCTGGGCCCATGTCCAAGAGGTCGTGGGTTCGATCCTCGCCGGCCGAAGACTCCCCGTGTAGTAAATGGTGACTGATGCACGTAAAATCTGTCGAGTCTCAAAGTCCTCCATGCTCCCATAACAAATCAAGACCTCTGAGGGTACTGATCCAGGAGTTTCCTTGTCTTCTGGATTGGTTCAAAATTACAAGGCTACTGAGTTGAACATTAGTAGTCGTAAACCCATGAAATTGGGTCGGCTGTTCAACGACGGTTATAAAATAAAATATACTTGAAATATGTAATTATTTATCTTTCGAATATTTAAAAAAGTATGTTCAATGACTATATTAGAGCAATCTTTTTCTATTACTTGAAATATGTAATTATTTATCTTTCGAATATTTAAAAAAAGTATGTTCAATGACTATATTAGAGCGATAAAAAAAACCTGATTTGAAAAAAATCGAAATTAATTTTCGAGTTAAAATTCCGGCATTTAAGTTGGAATTTTAATATCTTAAAATGCATATTTATATTCGTCTTTTTCTATACACTGTGTTAAGCTTCTAAATATTGACTGAACTGCTAGCATTTGTACTTTGTTGGCATAAAAGATTTGATTGACTACTCAATCTGTGTTCCGGGTTACTTTTATAATTCATCATCATCATATCCATTCTTTGTTTATCACAGAATTCGATGCCATTTCTTTCAATACCAACTATACAACCCTTTTTTTCTGCGATCATTCATATACATTTGTTGACAGTGTAACCATAGTATGTAACACAAAGATGGGGAGACTATGACCTCAAGTATCTTCCCCAGTAAGGAGTGAGCGGAATTTTAAATGTACCGCTCTGTGATCTCCGATTATCGTTTTCTTAGGGCACGCGCAGATGCAGGTTCCGCCCACTAATAGATTGAATGAAACACTTTTTTCAGATTAAAAAAGGGTGTGATACTCCGTCATTAAGGCTTTCAATTATAATTTAATCTCTAGTTCTCTTAGCCTGATGATGACGCGGTAGGTTTGGCTTAGTTTTTTTTAACAACTCTTCTCACTATTTCTGTTAACATTGTTGGCGGCATTTTTTTTTTTTAATTGCAACTTTGATACCTTATCTAGATACCAACTATGTTTCGTAAGTGCTCTATAATGACGAATTTACCACTTCGATGTTCATTAAAACATTCGACGACTAGATGACATGTGTAATAAATCGTCGGTCTAATTAATATCACGTCAAAGTAAATTTAATACTCGGTGGTACGAAGGTCTAGATTTCAATTACTTCAGAAGTTAATGAATCATTTTATAAAAGTATTGTTAATGGATATTAGTTAAGCGCTTAAGTGAAAAAGAGTCGAATTAAAATAATAAATGCACGAAATATAGAGAATCATTCTCCTCATCCAAAAAAAAAAAAAATTAATTAATTTATTTATTTATTAAAAAAATTAAATATTAAATGTGACTTTAATTAGAATATGTAACAAAGATGTCCGATTATTTGTGTTAATAGCAGCAATTTTTATGATACGAGTAAATTCGTTGTTTTGCTGACAGAGTTCAGTTCATATAAAAGTATACTGGATTCATTACATACTGTAAAAAAAATCCCAGATCAATCAGAAATATTACAGTATAAAATTTCAAGATGAAAATTCATTTTACGGTAAAACGGAATTCACGGATGCTGCACTCAGGCAGTACTTTTTACCGAAATTTGATCAGGAATTTCTTACAGTGCGCAGAATCCTGATCCGAATTTAGATTTGACCTTTATCTGAATTTCGTATCTAAGATTAACTAAGATTAAGAGCAAATGCTAACTCTTCAAAATTTTACCAACGTAGAATACATGAATAGAAATTAAGGTTTTATGCGATTTCTCGGTGTTTATTAACAATTAAATTAGTGTTAATATACAAAAAAAGATAAGCTCTGCATTTCTAATTTCAATAAAGAAAAGTATGATTAAATTGGCTTTCAAGTATTACACAATTTACAACTTGTTTCCGTATAACAATTACAAAGTCGAGCATTTTTCTTTTGACTACATCATGTGTTATACAAATATATATGTTACCGGCAAAGTATGAAATCCGGCATTGTATAGAATGCCTAAAATTAGCCGGCAAAGTATGAAATGATTTATATTTCATACATTGCCAAATGCTATTTAGGCAAAGTATGAAATACATCTCAGATACTGACCGAAATCTGGAGAATGTCGGCTTTCACCGGTGAATGTTGACAATCACAAAGTCGCTTTGGTGAATATCCGAAATATTTATCACATCCGATTTGATATTAATTCATTCGTGGATATAATTACATTTATTCTATATTTCAATACTTACTGACGATAGATTAGAAGAAATATCAGTGTTTGGAGTATCGGACAAATGTATACCGGGCAGTGGCACTTGACCTTAAAAAAAAACATCAGTGTAGGGTATACCGGTCAAATGTATACCGGGCCGTGGCAGTTAACTAGACCTAGTATGACTAGACCTTTGGTAAAAGTCCGAAATATATACTAGGTCTAGTTAACTGCCACTGCCCGGTATACATTTGCCCGGTATACCCTACACTGATGTTTTTTTAAGGTTCAGTGCCATTGTCCGGTATACATTTGCCCGATACTCCAAACACTGATGTTTCTTCTAATCTATTGTCAGTAAGTATTAAAATATCGAATAAATGTAATTATATCCACGAATAAATTAATATCAAATCGGATGTGATAAATATTTCGGACATTCACCAGAGCGACTATGTGATTCTCAACATTCACCGGTGAAAGTCAACAACCACCGATTTCGGTCACTTACAGTAACATGCACATCATTTACATAATAACCTCATCGGGACGTTTAATTCATACTTTGCCTAAATAGCATTTGGCATTCTATAGAATGCCTAGGCATTGCATACAATGCCTAGGCAAAGTATGTGATAATTCTCACATTTCATACTTTGCCTAAAAACGTCAGGCATTTACAATGTCTATACAATGCCGGCGTTGCATACTTTGCCGGTAACATATATAAAAGAATCGAGAAATTGGTTAGTTTGGAAATTGGTTAGTGGAATAGTTTTAAAATCATTCCTAAATGACGGCCATTTTGGAATTATTTACACAAAAATTGCATTTTATTTATATCTTTGTATCTTTTTCTTTATTAATTTTAAATAATTCGGAAATTATTTTTTCCGAATTATTCAAAATAATTCTGAATAACTACGCAAGTCTTTGACCTGTTTTTATTGATATATAATTTTCTTATGATTTTTTTTAAAAAATCCTTTAATTAAAACAAGTTATTAAAAATTAATTAGGCATATGTAACACAACAATTCATATCATCAAAATTTTACTTGAAGGTGTTAATGCATTATGAAGTTCGCCATATTCATATTAAAAATTATATTTGAAGAATAAATTTCCAACTGAGCAACTTGCAATTTTACTAACTTTTAAATACTAACTTTTATTATTTTTTTAATAAAACACAGCAGCTTTTAAATCTACATAATAAAATGTAAATTTGCGTTTTAAATGATGCAGAAACTAGTTTTTTGATGCATAATAAAAAAAAAAGTCAAGTCACATCCCGATTTTTAAAACTATAAATTGCCTGCACATTTTACGAAGATGACATCACCATGTATTCGAATTCATAAATTTCGCCCCACCATAAAAATAAACAAAGCAAAGCAGAAATACCTCAGCATAGAACAGAACAAAAAAGAAAAGTTAAAAAAAAAAAAAAAAAAACTTTTTCGATAACAATTCTCTTCTTCGAGTGGCCTTGTGAGTTGATTTAGATAAAGCTGGAATCCACCAACAAAAGACGCTATAAAAGATGGGAAAAAAAAGTTCATTTTCAGTCTAAAATATATAATCCACAATCGGCATACCTCGCATTAGAACGACTTGTCAGTTCGATTTTATTCCACATGCAGAAAGGTCATGCCCTCAGTTCTATGTGGGAGGGGGGTAAATGGTTCGGTACCACTTCGATCTGTATCAGTGATTGAATGGGGACTCGAATTCGTGACCCCATAGTATTATTATTATTTTTTTTATTTCTTTCAGCATAACGGAACAATAAGATAGACCCTTGGGCAACTCCGGTTCTAATATGTACGACCGCTCACATGGAGTATCATAACTCGCGTTGTGGCACGCATATCTCACGTGCAGCGAGTATACTTTTAGATGCTGTGTTTTCTGTCTGTGTCTTTTTTTACAGCTGCAGTAGTAATCTTACAAATGGGTGGAGCAGTTCATAGAACACTGAATCATAAAGAACAATATTTCTTATTAGATAGTAGTTACATGGTATTTTCTTTTGGTTATTTAAACAATTATGTGCATTTGATGAAAAGGTAGATACTTTATTGATTAATTACTAGATGCTGGTGTATTATATATTTTTTTTTAAAGTGTGATTCTGAAATTTAACTTTAGTTTTATTTAAATTTTTTTTCTATGCTTTATTTTGATATTATCCATTCGTCACACAATTTTTTAATCAATTTTAAATAGCTTTTCTCTTAAGCATAGTTGAGTATGAGTTGTACAATTATTACAAATATTGCGTTTTTTTTTTTTTTTTTTTTTTTTTTTTTTTGAAGTGAAACTTCTTATGCGACTTCCAACAAGGTTGCGCAAAACGTTTAACGCTACCGTTGTCATGGAAACTAGATTTCTCTTTACGTTCATTGAGCGCACGAGGTAAGAGAAAAACATAGTAGGTAATATTGGCGTTAAAGAAAATAAAGCGATATTTTTTTTAAATTCACCAAGAATACCTTACTGAAATTTAGAACATTTAGAAATAAGCTGATTTCTTATTATAATTTTTTTTTTTAAATATATTTTATTATTAATATTTTTTAACTAAGCGAAATTTTTTTAAATGAAACAAAGTATTGTATTTAAAAAAGTTAATAAGTATATTTTTTTATTAAATACAATTAAAAAAATACTTGGATGCACATAGATACTCTGCTTTAGATACTTATTTTTCTATGTTTTTATTTTTATTTTTGCCGGTTATTATTTTTTATAAGGGAAACTTCTAATGCGACTTCCAACAAGGTTGCGTTCAACGTTTAACGCTACCATGGAGGGGGTATGACAGCACTGTTGCGATAAACGTTCAGCGCTCCTGGGGAGGGGGAATAGAAAGAGACAGAGCGAGAGTGAATGCTTGGCACTCGAACGCATGCGCGTAGAAAATGATAATTAAAAGATGCGATCAATTGTGAATTATAAGCAATGTTAATAAAGTTTGTCTTAAAAAAACAATATGATTTCACTAAAAATCAATTTCAACCCCTTCCTATTTTCATTTCGACATTGCGAAGTTTTACTTCTTCCGCGTGGAGGGACTATTTTTTGTTGCTATAAATATCGATATTTTCTACTGCGTAATAATTACCATAACCAACGTAGAGTAGTAAGTAAATCTTGGAAGTCAATTTGCTTTTAACAGGCAATTTTAAACTTAATAGAAGGATTTGCAAATCGTTATTGTTTCCCTAACTATAACATTGTTTGAACTTCACAGCGCATGCGCAAAAAATTTCATACAATTTGCAGTGTCGCTAACTGATAGAAAATAAAATTAGCGTTGTGGTTAACGTAAGAAAAACTCTACGCTATGTCTCTTTAATGCTTTGCAGCTAACAACGAGCAAAAAGTTGAAATTAAAAGGAATCTCCATGGTACCATCGATCACACCGAACTCTCAGTTAAAATTCGGTTTTAACTTTCGATGCATCCTTGTGCTATCTTTTCCTAATTTGTGCTATCTATTTCTCAAAAAAGTTTTATAAGTCACACTTTGTATTTAGAACAAAAGACTATTAACAATAAATAAATAAATAATTATAAATAAATAATTATAAATAAATAATTATAAATAAATAATTATAAATAAATAATTATAAATAAATAATTATAAATAAATAATTATAAATAAATGAACATAAATATAATTCTTTGACGATGATTTGCCTTATAACTTCAAAACTCAATATTTCAAAGTTTTGGGATTCAAACAAACACTTCCCTTTCCGATGAATCATTAAATTTGTCATGAAAAGCACAGGTTTAAATCTCAAAAGTGGCTTATTGGTTTGTCTAATGTTTCTAGTCCTCAGCCGCTAAAATAATCACATTAATTATCAAATTTGGTAGGCAAATCATAGGGGCATGGTTTCTTTGGTTTCCTTTCACGTAACGCAGGTATGAACTAATTTTATTCCGAAATTCTTTTTAAAAATGGAACTTTAGATATTTGTTCAAAAGGTACTTTAAATGCAGTTGATAATTTTTAATGTAATTGAATTAAGCAGGAAAATTTGGCTCGAGGTTCTCGTTTCATTTCTTTATTTTCATACTATTGCAAAAATAAAGAAATAAAAGAATAAGTTAAACTTATTTATTTTAATTGTATGTTTTCCTTATTTTTTTAAAACTTTGTTTAACATATGCTTAGGTAAAAAATGAAATATTTTTATTTCATGAACTAGTCATTTTACACATCTGTGTTTTAATGACACCCCAGTTAGTTTATTTTTAACCCCATGAGCTTACGTTAAATTATGCTTTATTAACTAGAAATTTTTGTTTAAAATGATGCTAAATTTAATTTTTTGTTCAATGTTCTTACATTAATACTTTTATTGTAATCCAATATTACTATTTAAAATTAAACAATATTAGTATGAAAGATTCCGCAAATTATCAAATCTCAATCCAGACTTATTAAATATTATTTATGTTTTCAACAATTTAAATTTTGTTGCCAAATTAGTAAATAATATTTTTTTATTAAAACTTAAGTATAAAACCACGGTAAACATCTTTTAAATAAAAACATGTCATTTATTAAATTATTTGCTCAAATATTCTATTTTTATATATTTTTGATTCCTCATTGATATTTTGCTAATTTAAAATTTGAAAAATAAACTTTATCTTATTTGTTTTATATTTGTTTTTTCTATTTTTTTTTTTATTTTGTTTTATAACAACCTATTATTTATTTATTTTAATTCTTAAAAATGAAATATAATTTTTTTTTTTGAACAACCGACGCAATTCATAGTTCACAACTATCGTTGTAAAACTCGGTAGCCTTGTAATTTTGAATCCCACTCAGAAGATGAAGAAACTTCTGTATTTAACATTGGGGTAAACCAGCCATCGTGGAGGACTTTTTGATGAAACCCAGTCGTATTTGCCTTACATTTCGATGCTAATTTGCACCGACGTGCCACCGTTGGGATTCGAGCCTAGTTCATCCCATTGATAGGCGAACGTTCTATCCCCGCAACTACCTCGGAGCTATCCTATAAGTAGTAAAAATTAATAAGAATAATAGTAAAGAAGTTGTTATGTTTGTATATCCGTTAACATTAAGTAAAGATAGCTTAAACCTCTGACGTAGAATTTTTTATACATTTTTCCTTATTTTGTATTAATTTTTTTCAAAATAAGTGAAAAATGTTATATTTAGCAGTTTAATAATTTATGGGTATGAAATACAGCATGAAACACCGGTGTCATTTTGTATGTGTATCTTCCAAACACTGTTCACTTCCAAACAATTATTATTATTTTTTATTTAAATTTGTACTTATTTGCAGTTATTTATATCTAAGAGAAATAGTTATTCATCTTTTAAAATTTCATTAATTTTCAAAATTAATTATCGATACATTTTTGAATATAAATGAAAAAATATTTTTTAAACTACTTTATTTGGATTTTATATATCAATACAAATATAATTCCGATAATCTAAAAAAATTTTTTAGTAACTATTAGACTTTTTTTATATAATTAAAAAATACCAAATATGTTTTTGCTTGTAATCCAAGCGCCAGAAAAAAATATATATAAGGGACCCCGGTGTTCCATCTACGTCAAAGGATTAACACAAATGTTTCCTTTTTTAAACACACGCTTTTCAATAGAAGAAACGAAAATATTTCCGGTTAGAATTTGATCTTTCCAAGCCTTCAACCAAAGTATTGACAACTTTTCTTTAAACGCCCACCAGTTGCGCGCTCCATGTGCCAAAGCTCTCGATCTCTCCAACTAATTGCCTCAACTACAAGCCAAAGCTGCGGAAATAGATTTCTCTGGGTGCCAACATCCTCACTCTCCTCTCACCATCCTTTCCTCCTCTCCATCCTCCTTTCTTTCAGAGCATCTCTTGAAAAGTGGAATACCTTTTCCTCCCATAGGACGTTCTATCGACGTCCATGGATCGTCGATTGGATCACTTTCGCACTCAACGATTTTTGATCTTCGCTCTTTTAGCTATCTTGAGTGTCGCGGCTCTGGGAATATAAACTCAGACCCTTGAGGCTTTTCTAGGGCTTCTAAATTTAGACTTTCCTCCCCAAATCACCCGGAATACTTTGTCGGGTGATTGGGCTGATTCTCAAAATAAACTTATCTAATTATCACGAGTGTTATTCAATCAATAGTGTTGTTTTAAGAAGTGCTTTCGCCTTTCGAAATAATGTGTTGGTTAACCTTCGAGAGAATGGGAATTTTAACTGTCTCAAATTGTTGGCATAAATGGATTTTAATTCAGTTTTATTTTTCGATTCGGGCTCTTGTTTTTTATAATACATTGTATAAGTTATGTGTAATGTAATTCAAAAAATGTATATTTTGAAAACAATGGTTTTACAGTAATTACATAGTTTAAATTTGTGGAAATGAGAATTGAAACTGTATAATTTTTTACTATATTAGAAATATCCTTTACCAAGTAATGACATTCACAGATTAGACGCATTATATTTTTTGTTCCGTTTTATGTTTTTTCGGACGATCTTTAAATTCAATATCACATTTTTTATTCTTATATAATTTTATATAATAATAATTTATGTAATTATATAATTTTTATTATCTTTCTCACAGTGTTATTTAAACAATGTTTACTTAAATAACAGGTTCTTTTTATATTTATATCATCAAAATTTACGAAAATGAGAACTTAAATTTTCTCAATTTCTTTTCAGACACAAGTTTTTGCTTTTGATTTCTTAGTTTTTGTTAAATAGCTTCTGTAGCAAATATACTTTTGAATCATAGATATTTTATAAATTGTTGTTAGTTACAGTAACATACAATGAACTGAATTGTGTATTCTAAAATCATGATTTTAAGATAATGATTATTATTTTAGTTAAACTTTGCGTACATGGTCTCAAACTCTTTTGTGTGACAATAATAACATTTGATTTAGTATTATTTTTAATTATCTCAATAATTATTTACTAATTTTCATAATAATTTGTTAATTATCATAATTCGCAAATTTGATTTAATTAATTTTTTCTAAAGTTGGGCAAAAAATAATGTTGTTAAAGAAAATATTTAAATATGATAAATATATCGGTTTTATAAGAGTTTAAACTACTCCAAATATGCAAACGACCTTTATTCAACCTATCGCAACTGCTAACATTGTGTAAGAATAAGCATCAAATTAATATCTCCCTTAGCAATACAATTAAAATAAAGGAATTATAGAAGCTTCCTGACTCTAATATGTAAGCGAAATCTTTTTATTACAGTCTGAAAGATGATAGCTATTGAAATCTAAATTATAATTTCTTTGTACAAAACTTTTATATTTTATTCGTAGAAAAATTGATTCACAAACCGAATCGTTGTAACCTTAGGCAGAACTCAAAAGACAAAGAATCTATTGTATGAAGCAATGGGCTAGAACAAACACACCTTCGATTAAGACTTTTTAATTCAAACTATCCAACATTAGCGCTGCAGTAAAAGAAAAAAAAATGAAAGCCTCCCGAAGTTAGCTCGATTTGAAAAAGATCTACACAACAACAAATGATTACAAATACTATCACATAATAACAAAGAGTAAAAGAAAACTAAGAAGACGCAACACTGCGGAAAAACTGACTTTCTCAAATTCTCTTTCGCTTTCATTACTGATTTAAAAGAAAGAAAAAATACTTTCAGGCAAATCTAGTAGTAGTAGTTCATTTACTTCACACTAGAGCTGCACAATGGGTTATTGGTGGGAAACATCCCTGAGGATGATCCGAAGACATGTCATCATAATTTTGATCCTCTGCAAAGGGGATGGCACCACCCCTCTTCGGTAGCCCGACGACCTGCACGCGAAGTCGAGCACTTAACGGTAGAACAGCTTAACGAGGACCTATACCGCACACCTTTGGTCCCTGCGCATACTGATCCAAGTGGTCACCCACCCGCACACTGACTACAGCCAGTGATGCTTGACTTCGGTGATCTGCTGGGATCTGCTTTAGTCTTAACGATCAGTCCACTGCGGGACTCAGGCAAATCTAGAGTAAGTCATGAAGTTTCAATTGCTGAAAAAAATACTTGCAAACAAATTATTAGAAAAGAACTTCTCCACTGCGTAATCCTTAGTTATCATCTCATAAATTTTTTCATTTGTATATTTTAAAATTTTCTTTTCAATATTTTAAACTTCATGGCTTACTCTATATTTGTCTGAACTCACTTTTCCTACACTCTAAATTTTAAATTAGTAATGAAGGAATTTGCGAGGAAAATTTTCTTCGGCGGTATGGCGTCCTCTAAACAGAAAGTGATATTAATTTTCAAAGTGCCCACACATCGAAAACTTAAGAAGTGGTATCACTGGTAACAGGTATAAGCTTCCTGTCACCTAAGATAAATAGCATCTCAAAAAACAGCGTAATATTAGACACGACTCTTTAAGTCACTGATGAAATTCCAAAATAAAAACAATGAAAAAAAAAGCGATTCAAAGAATTACTCCACCCACTCCGCGGAGCGGATCAGATGGGTCCCCACCCACACCCTCATTGCAAGACATCGAACGGCACGTGCTTCCATGCTGGCCACTCCCCAAGGATGAGGATAAAAGAGTTTCACTTTTTGTTTCTTTTTTTGTTTTTGATAAGATGATCATCCCTATCCGTGTTCGACCCTCCCCGAACGTGATCGAATTGGGCTCTGGTGTTGAAGGTAACAGGTGCGACCGGTTCGTTATTGGAATTTTATCATTACTACAGAGTGAATTGTTTTTCTTCTTCCTTTTTTTTACTGCCCTGCGATCACGAGCTAATGGAAAAAACTTTTTTATCTTGTATTGAATAAAATTTTACATATGCCTGATGAGATGTTTGCCCGACTAATTTCTAAACAATAATTAACTTGTTTATTTTCTGTGCTGTACTATTTATCGTCTTAATATTTGTGCCTTGTGATTCAGTTCTAATGGAATTTTATTTTATGTTATATTTAAAAACATTTTATCTAAGTCTGATTATGAGAAATTTGACTGTTGATACTTTCTAAATCAATATCTAAAAAAATAATAATCTTGAATATTTTCTTTCTTGTACTTATTTGCACTAAATTTATTGTCTGAATATAATCGCCTCGCGATTCAGTTAGAATTGAATTTTTTTTTTCTTACTTATAAAGATTATGATAAATTCGTCCGTGGATACTTTCAACAATTTTTAAACAATAATTGCCTTGATTAATTCCTTTCATCAGTAGTTTTCATCTGTAGTTTTGTACTTATTTATAATATTTTTAGTCTGCAAAGTAGATCCCCAAATTAAGAGCTACTGGAATATTTTTTTTTTTCATTATCTTATCTTAAAAAAACATTTTGCCTTAGATTGAGAAATTTACTTGTAAATATTGTCTACAGTAATTTCTAAACAATGATTTTTTGATAAATTTTCATGTATTTTTTATCTGTAAATTTGTATTTGTTTGTCATTGCTTTTATAGTTTGTAAATAAGTGCCGCGAATTGCTGAAAGTTGTTTTTTTTTTTTTTTTTTTTTGCCTTATCTTCAAAAACATTTCATATATTCCTGAATATGAGAAATATGTGTAAGTACATTTTGACTGAATTTCTAAATAATAATTTTAATTAATAATACTAACTAATTTTAATTAAGTATACTATTATTAATAAAAATTTTAATTACTAGTACTGAACTAAAGTTCCTTCTAATTTTAAATCCTCTAATTTTAAAACTAAAGTTCCTTCTAAGTCGTCTGTGTTGTGTTTTCGCTTTCGAATTTCTTATTTTCAAGGTCTTGAGGTTCTTCTAGATCTCATATATCCTCCTCTTCTCTTATCTTTGTCGTTGTTGACCATGGCATTGGCCATCAATGATTTTTCATGCGCCTCTGTTATTATCTATTCTCTCTATGTGTCCCAGCTATTAGATTCTTTTTGATTTTATACAGTTTATAAAAACTTTTTCTTTCAATAACTTTTGGATTTCATAGTTGAATACACGAGTCTATTAACCGAAGAAATTTTAATGTTATCATATTTTTCGTTCTTAGAAATTCAATGATACTAAGAGGCAGATTTCCAATGCTGTTGTTACTTATGCCACTTGCCAATGCCAGCAAGTTTGCTTGAAATGAAGCAAATTTTTAAAGCAGAGGGTGTGTTTCTTGGTTTTTCAGTAGCGCCATCTATGGTCAAGAATACGGCTTCAGCCACTTCAGCCACTATGGTCAAGAATACGGCACACGTCACAGCCCGTTTTACAGAGAGGAGTCAATCATACTCTATTCATTCACCCACAGATCTTAATTTTAACCTGAACCAGAGAACGATTTATCTGTAATTCAGTACCCCCAGAGGTTTGATTTGTGATTGGAGCTTGGAGGACTTGGTGACCTCGACAGATTTAACGTCACCAGGCACAATTTAAAACACGAAAATTCATCGGCCGTCCTCATTTGAGATTCGTTTCTCATGAACACGAGTCCAACGTCTTATCAACCATACTATGCAGAAGCCAATTTCCATTAACCAGAGGTTATACAAATAGGTGGGCACTATACATAGTTTCTGTTATGACTATTTCTATTACTTGAATAATATTCATTATTGTATTACAATGGCCTGAAAGCAAATGAAATGGTATTTTATTCTCATACATATATTTTTGGAGAATTTAAAAATCAGTAAAACAGTCTCTTTACTATTTGATTTCGAATACTCCAGTGAAAGTCAATCATTACTTCTCCTCAGTGGAAAAGGATGCTATCCCACGAGAGAAAATCTTCATTGCAAATTCTCTTACACTTCCATGACTAATTTAAAATTTATAGTATAGAAAGTGAGTTCAGGCAAACCTAGAGTAGGCCCTGAAGTTTCAAATAGAAAAGAAATTTTCAAAATATGGAAATTAAAACAAATTATGTGAGAATATTTAAGGATTACGCAATGAGGAGGTTTTGATTTTTTGAAGAAAAAAAATTTCAACAATTAAAACTTAATCGCTTGCTTTAAGTTCGAATGAACTCACTTTTTCCATACTTTAAATGAGTTATGGTGGTAAAAACAGAATTCACTACGAATTTCTTTTTCTTCCTCTAAACGTATTGCGTCCTCTTAAATTGCAAGTAGGATCCGGGATGTAAATCTGATTCAACATCTATTTTAACCAGAAGAAATATCTATATTTTACAAATAAATAACAGACAAAGAAGCTCTGGGTGACTTCTCAACGGATGGATCTATTGTATTGAAATAAACCCTTATAGCAAATAATATAGCCCATCCAAAGACGATATTTAGTTCGTGAAAAATAGCCTTCTTTCCAACTCTTTTAAATGAGCGTTATTGAGTTGTACTAAAACAACAGCTGCTGGGTTATAAATCTTAAAATAAAGGTATATTGTACTGGCAATAAAAAAATGCCCGGATACTTCTAAATCCTGGCCAAACCTTTAACATCTACATCTTGGAGAAACCTCTCAATTTAGGGTAAACCACTGATAGGTTAATAACAATAATACGTTTGTAGAAATGAATTGAGCGTTTTTCGGGGTGTTCGATTGCGATCACGTGCTATTTGTAGCCCGAGGATACCATTGCGATTGGCTATTCACCGGTCGCATAGGGTGCGGCGATGCCTTAACCAAGCTACGCCTGGAAGGGTCACGAGGTCAAGTTATCTATCATGTACCAGCCCGTACGTTCCTGATAGTTTCTTACCTCAAACGATTTATTACACTGTCCGGTTTTTCATGGAAGATTTTTTTCCTCCATCTTCCTTTTCTGCTTATTTATTTATTTATTATTTTTCATCGTATCGTGTATATGCGGGGGAGTTCAGCCGCCAGAATAGAAGAGAAGGAATTTTCTCATTGTGTTTTGCAATAATCGATCGTGTGGTGTACAAAATCGAAAAACTGGTTGTTAATAACTACCTTGGCTTGTTCGGGTTGGGGGAGGGGAAAGAAGTTATGAGTTTCTTTCTGATGATGATGATGATCCACTGGCGGATATCACTCCATAATTACTATTCCTCACCCGGGGACTTTCGAGTTCAATTCGTTCGATTTCCATTATACTTGGACGATCTTTAACCACCAATGCTCGCTTGCATCCCCCCCCCCCTCAATATTTCCTTTTGACTTCGATGAAATGAGAAATTATTTCTGAGTTTACGTCTCTCCAGCAGAACTTTTTGTAGAATTTATTAAAGGGGACAATTTACTTTTTTTTTTCGAAATGGAAATAACTATCATCAGCAGAGCATGTTTAACGCTGGGACTTGCAGTTTAGAAATAATAATCTAGTGGAATATAAATATGGTTTTAATATGCGCAAATGATGATGCGAATTATCTGCTAGAGGTAAATAAGCTCTCCTCTTGTTTATTTATTCGGTATATTTTCAAAATGAATATCAGAGTAAATTTAAGCAGTAATTTCAATTTCGAAATATTTTCGCATATAACATTTTGAAGATTAATAGAATTTTTTATTTCATTAATTTTTTTATTAAATAGTATTTAACCTTAGAAAGTATTAAATTAAAAGTAAAGCAACGAAACTCACTAGCTATGCGCTGCTTGTACGAAGATACTACATTTTTAATGGTTCGATCTTTAACTCTAAATTGTCAGTCATATCTAATACTGACTCATTCATAGCTTACTTTGCAATCGTAACTAATAACATTTAATCGATAGCGTAATAGTAGTTGTACTTCAATTATGTCAGATTAGATCTTCACAATGTAGATACATCTACTATATTAACCGCCGTGATAAAAAGTATAAGTAAACTGGCGTAGCAATACTTAACTGGATAACTATAAAACAATTAGGGAATGACGAGAGAAAAAATACAATTTTCTCCAAATATCAATAAAAACATTCCACATTTTCTTATTGATATCGGCTTAAGACTGGTTATAATATATTAATGTTCTACACTGTTTTTCACTCTATATTATTTATAAACGTATTTTATATTTCGACCTGGATTTTTGGAAGACTTTTCTTGTCATCTAAAATAAAAATTGGTAGAAAATTACCTCACTTCTGAAACATATTTATCAAATATTTTTAATGAATAAAAAAGAAACACTTATTTTTTAAACTTGTGATCTTTTAAACTGACAAATCTTAATGTATTTTCTCTTTTATCTACATGTTTTCTTCCCTAATTGACGTAACATTGTCAATTTATAGTATTCTAATGAATTTTACTATATGGGATTTTAAACGTTGTTTATACTGAATTTTAGGAAGCTTATTTTGAAATCAAAGTCATTAATTCTTTTTCAATGAGTCATCAAAATCTGTGAATGAATAAATCATTGAATAAGAGGAATAAAGGAATCAGTGATTCTTCGAACTGCTGATTAGCTTATTCAATAATAATACGCTGTTAGGTTTGTTCATCGATTAAGTGACTTGATGACTTATTATTATGCTAAGTTATTGATAGGCTGATTTATTGTTTTAATAATTCAATTTCGCTTAATAATTGATTCTTTGACCTGCTAATTCGTTTATTCACTCGTTCATTGATTTGATAATTTTATTCGATAGTTAATTGATTCTTCAAAACATTGATTTATTGATTTCCTTTATTATTATGATCCTTTATTTATTGATGTACTCTCTCACTCTTTTATTCGTATTATTTTATTCTCAATTATCGATTCACTGACTCATCAACTTTCTGATTCAATGACTCACTGAATTATTGATTAATACCTTAGTTAATTCAATTATTTCCTTTTTTTATTGATCATGAATTTTATTGATTTATTTGATCTTCATTCTTTTTTTATTAATTGATTTGAACTCTTAACATTCTGATTCATTAATTCTTCGACACAATAATTCATTGCGTGAATAATTCACCACAACGCTGATTTATTCCTCAATTCTTTTAAACATTTTAGTCATCAGCTTAAGTTAGTTTTTATGAGAAATTCTGTTACTGATTTATGTAGTTGGAAATCATTCTAAGCGATACAGTTAAGAGTTCAAATAAAATTTTTACTATAATCTTTTGCAAGTTAAAAAAAAAGCTATTATCCCTATGGAACGAGTCTATTTTCATCTAAATGCAAGTCAAATGGATGCCAAGCTCCCAGCGCGAACGTATATCAATATCGCCAACTCTTGGAACATGTTTTGCCCAACCTCCTTTTTGCTTGCTTTCTTATTAATAATAATAACAACAGTTATTAAAAACTAAAAATAATAATAACTGAAAATCTTAACTTTTCTATTCGCCTTTACCGTAACTGAAAAAAAAAAAGAATAATAATTTTTTTTTTTTTTTTTTTTTTTTGCAGACAATTTTCTTCTACAGCGAAAGAGAAGTGAAAAATTCTATAGCTCTTATTTGATTTGTTAAGAGCATGTCAGTATAAGACGCTCAATTTTTTGTGGTCCTATCGAATCCAATGGTCTTGCAACGTCATATAGTTGTACAGAGTATAAAGTCATTATCAAAGTCAAGTTTTTATTGTCACTATTTTACTACGGGCGTGCAATAGTATATGATGCAAAACCGTTTTTACCTTGTACGAATGGGTATTTTAGAACTGATCCATGGGCAGTAAGGGACTTACCTCTATTTTGTGGCGGGTACATAATGGTACACATAAAACCATTTTCACCTTACAGTAAGTGTTCCGACATCGACAGGCAATCATAGGCCCTAGGAAATCTGCCACGGCCATATAATAGTATATATAGAATCGAATTTTTCTAACAATTAAGTATTTCGACGGTATAGCTTAAAGAATCTAATTCATTTTATATATGTTGTATACTGTACATTCTTTCGTGTAAATTTTTTTTCAGTTTAAAGTAATTAAAAGAGTAGGTTTAATTTAGAATAGCATGCTTTTTCGGCAACTAGCAAAGTTGTAATTCTGAAATTATTTCCACATAACATAGTAGTAACATAGGCTTAAGGATATACAGGCCACGATTGTCTTTCTGCTCACTTATACCGCATAGGCCTTTCCACCACGCCTTTTTGTCCACTTTGTAAATCTGGAGAGAAATTGGGCTGGGACCACTTGCTTCTATGTGGGGCCCTTTGTGGACACACTGAGTCCTCAAGATATTGAAAAGCAAGAGAACTTTTAAGGCAATGACTTCGGTCTTCTTTCTTTGTTATCCTACGTACATTTGTATTCGTTATTTATTTCATCTTTCTATTTGTACCTTTTGCCTTGCCATTGAGAAAAAAAAACAAAAAAACATAGGCTTAAGGGAACCTACCTTTCTTTTACGAAAGGCTTAAAATTACACACATAAAAATGTTTTTACTTTCTACGAAGTTTTTCAGAAAAAAAGTTCTAACTTTATAGAACTTAACACTCTTCGTTTCTGCAGAAAAGCATAAACTATCAAGGAGGCCACTTCTATTTTTATAACGCTCCAAATTTTTAAGTGGGCAAAATAACACCTTTATAACTTTTATCTTAAAGATCGCATTGTAACATACTTATATCAACTCTTAATAGTAAGAGGTAATAAGATAGTAAATAGTAATAATAGTGAAGGTAATAAGGCACTAAAACCATATTTTCTAGTACCAACATATAGTTACAGTTTCTAGTTACAGAATCATACACAAGAAAAGTACTTTTGCTAAATAAACTTTTTTTTTATGACGATTGCGAATTTTTTATTTTAAAATGAATAAATTCAACTAAAATTCTTGATCTTTGTCGCAATTTGACCCTCATAGCTTAGGCAGGATGGCAATCAAAAGTTTTAAGCGCTTAGTGCTATTTTTTTATTTTTGCGCATATTACTATATTTCTGGAACTATATTTAAAAAAATAAAAGAATAAATAAAAATTAGAATTTTAAAAAAATATTTATTATTCTATTTCATAACGGTTTAAGAAATTTTTGAATTTTAAAATATACTTCACTTTAAACTAATTTATTTTAGCTCAAAATTTGAGCGGAATCGATTGAATAATTCTTAAGAAACGAAAATTTTAATATACGACTTTTCTTAACTAACATAAGATATATGAGAAAAAAGAGATAATGGACTAACCAAAGAAGATAATTAAGTCAACCAAAAACAATTTAAAACACCCGTGACGATCGTATGAAAACCACAGTAGGAAAAAAAGCCTTCTATTGGCCATAGTAGATGGCATTTAAAAAATTTTCTCTTGTTGAGTTTTTAAACGCCTTTATCAAATATATTATTTTACGCCAAATGCTACTGAATATCCTGTTACGTTTTATATATTCATTTTAGTCAAAAATTTTTTGACAAATAAACTTGAACCATGGTGGCTCAGAGAATAGAACGCTTTTCCTCCCAATAAAAGGTGACCCGGGTTCAAATTCCAGCGATGTCTGGTCGATACGAATTCCGGAACCAGCTCGCACCAAAACAGTGCTGACATAAAATATCCTCAACGGTAGTCGGATCATGGGTTAGAGTCTCCTTGCCGTTGATTTAACCTTGGGAGGTTTTCGTGATTTTCCTCTCCATGTCGCGCAAATGCGTGTCAGTTCCATCAAAAATTCCTCCACGAAAGCAAATTTCTCCAATACCTGACCAAGGAGTTCCCTTTTTTCTGATTTGGGTTCAAAATCACAAATCTACGAAGTTTAACATTGGTAGTTGTGCACTCAAAATTAGGCCGGCTGTTCAACGACGATTATAAATTAAAATAAGATAACTGAACTTGATTGAATAAATTTTAACTCAAGTTTTCAGTTTGCGAAGTACTAATGATATGTAACATTGTTAGTTCAAACTATGCATAATCACATGTATATTAAGAAATTATGTTTTTTGTTATAAAATGTTATTTTTTAATGTTAATTGAGATAGACATGATCCAACAGAGCATTTTCTTCATGTAACTCTTGCTTGAAGAAGGAGATAAGCCATGGCCAAATCATGGCCAAATAAAATTATCAAATTTTACGAGGGTTGCTATTTATATTTGTGGCCTAATAATGAAAAAACAAATATGTAGGATCGAAATTGGTTTTATTGTTTTTCAAAATATTCTCCATGATGATCAATACACTTTTGCATGCGTTTGAACCAATTTTCAAAGCACTTTTTCCAGTCCGATTGAGGTAACTCCAAAACATGCGTTTTGAATGCATCAACCGCTTCTTCGGGGGTCGAAAATCGTTGTCCACGTAATTTATTTTTGATGTGTGGGAATAAGAAGAAGTCATTGGGTGCCAAATCAGGGCTGTACGGCGGATGACCCATCAGTTCGATCTTTCGCTCCGTTAGAAAAGCCTTTGTTTGAGTCGATGTGTGAGAGCTCGCATTGTCATTATGAAGAATGATCCGCCTGTTCTTCTGCTTTTTTCGAATTTCTCCGATGACTTCTGGCAAACAAATGGTCGTGCGCCATTCGGAATTGACCGTCCTGCGTTGCTCTAACGCCACTGTTGCCACATGACCGTTAATGCCGAAGAAACAGGCAATCATTTGTTTCGATGTGCTTCTTCCTCGAACAACTTTTGTTGGTTTTGCCTTGTCTTGGAAGACCCATACAGTTGATTGCTGTTTTGTTTCCGGCTCATATGCATAGATCCATGATTCGTCACCTGTGTAGATGTTATACACAGCCTTTGATGTACCTTGAACGTATTTTTCCAACATTTCCTTGCACCAATCGACACGAGCCTTTTTTTGAGCGTTTGTCAGATTATGCGGGATCCAACGCGAACAAATTTTTTTTACGCTCAAATGTTCATGCAATATTTTATTGATGCTAGTCATACTAATGTCCAAAGACGCCTCTATCTCACGGTATGTCACATGACGATCTTGCTTTATCAGTTCACGCACAGCATCGATCTTTTCTGGCACAACAACGGATTTTGGGCGACCTGCACGGGATTCGTCCTGGATCGAACATCGACCACGATTAAATTCGTTATACCAATTTTTTACAGTGCTGTAGGATGGCGCTTTATCGCTGAATAAAGAATCATCGAAGCACTTTTGTCTTGACAATCCACGTCGAAAGTTATGAAAAATAATGGCACGAAAATGCTCACGATTCAATTCCATTTTTTGAAAAGAGAAGAACTTTTCAATTTACTGTCAACAACACAAATGAAGCTGTAATGGTAAATCGTCTGCTGAATTTATGTTTAAAAATATCAAACTTTCGATTAAAATCGTCTGCGGTCGCCTAGCAACACTTACTGTTGCCAAGGCCAGAAATATAAATAGCACCCCTCGTATCATATTCACCTAATTTGTCAAATAGTATAGAATTTTATTTTATTGTCAATTTTACCCATAAATTTGACAAAAATCATTATCAAAGCAGTTTGGTAAAAATTAACGAGCTTTATGGCGTTCTCATAGGACAAAAACACAGTAAATTTTTACCATATCCTGATAATTTTGACCACGCTTTTTATCTCAGTGTAAAAAATAGCCAATTAAAAAGAGAGAGCCGCGATGGCTCAGGGGATAGAGCGTTCGCCTTCCAATGAGGCGAACCGGGTTCGAATCCCAGTCGATACGAATTCCGCATCCGGCTTGCACTGACCACAGTGCTGACGTGAAATATCCTCAGTGGTAGACGGATCATGGGTTAGAGTCCCCTTGCCGTCAGGCTAACCGTGGGAGGTTCTCGTGGTCTTCCTCTCCATGTAACGCAAATGCGGGTTAGCTCCATCAAAAAGTCCTCCACGAAGGCAAATTTCTCCCAATACTCGATCCAGGAGTTCCCTTGTCTTCTGGATTGGGTTCAAAATTACAAGGCTACGGAGTTGAACATTAGTAGCCGTAAACCCATTAAGTTGGGTCGGCTGTTCAGCGACGGTTATAAAATAAAATAAAATTAAAAAAAGAAAAAGAACAATAATGTTTTATATTTCTTTAAGATTTAACAATTACGACCGACCTATTTAATATATTTTGGTACTATCTTAACACTATACCATACTAGTGTACCTTTTCTGTATTTTGCAGACTTTTTTTTATTTTATTTGAAATAATTATTGTGCTTTTTCATTTTTTGGCACCGGTGCGTAATATATAACAATAACAAACATCTTTATAATAATTTTTAAACGTAATTTTAAAATGAGTGCTTCTTAATATAAACTTTTCTTCGATTCACAAACTAATTCATTCTATTTTGCTAAAATTTTGTATTTTAAATTCTACGTTGATTAATTATCATGTTTAATGTTAGCTAATGGAACCATTAAAATTGCATTTTAAAACGTGAAAAAACGATAATTAGTTCTCAATAGTTATTCAGGTGTTCCGTTTTTATTTTGCATACTGTATTGAAATTGAGTTTTAGCAGAAAGAAAAGGTTTCTAACTCTAAGGTTACTAAAGGTTTTTACTTCTATTTTGTTTAGGGGATAAGTCGTGCGAACAAAATTTTTTCCACCTTCCGATGCATTTTTCGATCAGACGTGGTCTTATCGGTCAAAGTCGTTTGTACACATGAAGCTGTTTTCACCTTGCCGTGAATGTTTCGGCAGGGAAGCGCAGGCAAAAAGGATAACGAGTCAATTCTTTTCTGCTTCTAGGAATAATAATTCTTATTAGTAAGAAAAAATGAGACGCAAATGCTTGTAAATATTCTTTTTTTTTTCCTTGAAAAAAATATATTATCGTATTTTTTGTATTTTGTATTGATATCATTTTAAGCCATTATTTTTTGAGCGATGTAATATGTAACGATATGTAACAAAAAAGGGACAAGTTTGACGCTAATTTTTTTGAAAGAGAAAGTAAATTCATATTTTTTTATAGAAAAAAATTTCATTTTATAACTCGTATTTAAAGCTTTTATATTTTATGACAAAATACTTTTTTTTTGACTTTCTTTTATGGAATAAATCACAATAAAATATAAGCACCTTTCCAACTGCTCAAAGTAATGGCACCGAAAATAAGTATTTTTCATATACAAATATAGCAAAGTAAATTTAGTAATTTTATATTTTAAGTTATGAAATCAGACACAAAAACGTACTTTCTTTGAATAAATATACGTTTTTTCGCCAGATTTAGATTTTTGACCCTCATAATATAGAAATTATCTCTAATTGGGAGAATATGGTCTCAATTATGGTGGGACAATTCTGTGCAACTTTAATAAGATATTAAATATTGGACTATGTTTCCTTTCCATTTGAACCCCATTATTGCTTAATTCAGTTTAAGAAATACATTGATAATGTTCAACTTAGCACCATAATAAGATTTATGAGAACTTGAACGATAATATAGTTCAACCCACTCTAAAGTTTCTATCAGTGTCATCGTAAAAAAATATTAACTAACAAAATGAAAAAGAAAAACAATCCTCTTTTGAAATTCTCCTGATACCCTGCATGCCTGGTGTAGAATTGGACAAAAATAAAACTCTTAAGCAATTTAATATAAACGTGCATTTAATTTCTCAGATATAAAAATTATAAAAGAGATCCAAATAGGAACTACTCTAACACCTGCTGTTATATGGACTATTGTGTTGCCGTAATAAACGAAAGAAGGCGAGAGCTTTCCGACAAAGAACTGGCTGGACACCCGTCTTGGTGCAGAGTGGCTATGATTTGGTGACGACCTTTAACATCCTATCACAATTGCGCACGTGCGCCAAAAAAGAACTGTATTTATCTTTGGAATGGAAGATAGAAAACCCCCGCGAAAATTCTCTCTCTATTTCTGTCACTCACACTTTATAAATGGAAATTGTAGGAGTAAAAGTAAACTTTGAATGATTTTAAAGTAAATTCGCTTTTCTGTTCAATTGTGAGTGTTTTATTAGCATATTCAAACACTTGGCATTTTCGGCAGATGTTGAAAATAAACATCTATAATTTACTCTAAATGGAAAAAATAAATGAAACGATTTTAAAATTTATTATTTTTTTAAACTAATATTTCTCATGGAAAGAAGACGAAAAACATTTGGAGTAAATAACAAGCAATAAAGAAATATTTGAGTAAAACAAATTAGTTTTTTTACACGTAAGTCTCGTACATTAACATGATTTGCAATAGATCTTTTGTCAACTGATTTATCTTGTTGCATATCAAATTAAAATAAATCTATTTGTTTATGGTTGCAATCTATAAATAATATTATTTATTTAAGATTTGCATTTCTTAATCTTAGCAAGAAAACGAATATCTTAGTGAAAGATCGCTTCTGTTTGCTTTGAACTGAATGTTCTATAAAGATTTAATGATAACTTCCAAACGATATTCAAATGAGAACATCAGCGTATAGCTCGTATAGATAAAACAATATGAATTGATCATAAATTTAAAATTAAATTAGAAAAATAAAACTTAAAGGGAAATGAAAGTTAAAGTTTTAAACAAATTATACTAAATAAAGGTAGAAAGAAAACTGTCTGATGATGTCTGATGATCATTTATCATTAATGCTCTCATCTCATAAATTTTCTCACTAAAAAAAATAAATTGTACCAGAGAGAAATAAGGAGACACGAATAGTAATATGTAACTACTAAACACAGTAACATGTTATTTATAAATGATGTTGAAAAAAAGTATTATTCCTAATATTTCGTTTATTATTTTGCAGGTAAGAAGAGTTTATTTTCTAAAATATTTCTTCTACATATAGTAAGTATGCAAGTTTCATCTAATTTCTTCAGAATATTAAAACTAAAGGTATTGCTATTATTCTGAGACCCAAACTATTGTAAGCTTATGTGATGCGACAAAACTCAAGAGGTATTGAAGAGGGATTTAGGTTTATTTCCAGATAAAAAATTTAAAAACGTTTCAATGAAATATTTCATCAAATATATAATACTGTTGACCACAGTATTGAATTTTGATTTTTCATAATGTGTTAGTTTCAAAAGAGATGCGACATTATTAAATAGAAATGAAATAGATATGAAATTAATAATGATAATAATAATAGATTAATTATGAAATAAATATAAAAAATATAGTCAAGTAAAACTTCGATAGAAAAAACGTGATTAAAAAGCTGTACAAGTTTTATGTACACCAAGCTTTTAACAGTATCAACTTAAAACTTCATCTTACAGCTTTTCAACGAAGATTGCCATGTGAAATAAAACTTATAGGAACTTATAAAACTTATAAAACTTGCAGCAAATAATATACTATTTTTACAACTATTGAGTGTTTATAATAATTCATAAATGTCAGATTAAGCTCTTTCCATTTTTTATAAACGTTATGACAGTTTCGAAAATGGTACTATATATTAATTTCAAAAATGGTACTATATGCTAATTGCAAAAATAGAGAAGAAAAACCGAAGTTTTATGAGAATGAAAAGTGTTTGTTTTTGAACTTAGTAATAATGTTTGAAAGAGCCGCAGTGACTTAGAGGATAGAGCGTTCACCTCCCATTTAGGTGAACTAGGTTCGAATGCCAACGGTGGCAGGTTGATACGAATTCTGCCTCCGGCTAGCACCGATCACAGTGCTGACGTAAAATATCCTCAGTGGTCATACGTTAGATTCCCCTTTACTAACTGCAGGAAGTTTTTATGGTTTTTCTTCTCCATGTAACGCAAATACGCGTTAGTTCCATAAAAAAGTTCTTCACGAAAGCAAATTTCTCTTCAAAAAAGCTAGTTTGTCCCAGTGCTTGATCCAGGAATTCTCTTATCTTCCGAGTTGTGTTGAAAATTACAAGGTTACGGAGTTGAAGAGTACTAACTGTTCAACGACGGTTATAAAATAAAATAAAATAATAATTGAAAAGTTACCATAACGCTTAATATTTATTCATTGATCATAATGACTTTCATTTAACAAGAAATATCTAGTCAAATTGGCGTTTTTTCAAAAGTTTAATAATTTATTAAATATTAAAGATTCATGCCCGGAATTTTTTTTCCATCAAGATAATATATAAAATTTAAAATGAAAGTTTTATTCTGAGTTTAATGCACTCAAACCATGGTAAATTTATTTTCCTTGCCGAAAAGGCTTTGAGGAAGACTCTTCACTCAAAGAAAAGCTATTCAAAAAAAGGGAATATTAAAAAAGACGAACTTATTGATGACCAAGGCCTCTTCCTACGTCAGAAATCACCTCTATCACGTCACGAAAACCCGATGAATGCTCACAAAACCACCTCACGCTACACACATTTCAATTGTGCATCAAAATCTAGAGGGCGTTACCACCATCCTAAGAAACCCCAGCATTATCCTCAGTCGGGACACGAATCCCGAACCAACTAATAGTCCGATTCGAAATACCTTTTGGATCCCGTGGTCTTATTCAATAGCGAGAATATGCCATTAGACCTCTGACTTTTTTCTTTCCCCTTTTCATAATGTTTTCGTGGGAGCTCTTTCATATAAAATATACGAGAAAGCTTTTGTCGATTGCTTTTCTGGGCTTCATTTATCTGTACCACTTAGAACGCCTTGTGTATTATTTTTCTGAGTGATCTGGTGTTGAGAGGTGATGTAGTATGAAAAGGTTGATGAAAAGTTGTGACCTTTTTCTCTTATTTCGGTTACGTTTCTTCCTTCACTTGGAAGTAAAATTGGAAAAATAACAAATGTGTTTTAAATAAATTTGTTTGAAACATGATTTGAGAATTTGTTTCGCTGAGATGTGAACCTTGCAAATTTTGTTTTTGTACATTTCAATTAGTACGTACAAAAGGAATCCATAGAAATGCTACAAATTATAATAATCCTTCAGCGTGTTTTTGTTGTGAATTTGCCAGTTACAAACTTAATAAAGTTTCATAACTCTTCTTTTAAGACAACCCATTGATATGTGTCATGCATTATTCTTAAGATGTATCAATTTTCAAGAATGCATTATTGTTATTTGTAATGTAATATATTCGGCATGTAAGTATGAAAAATGCTAAGCAATTTCCCTCTTAGTCAGATATTAATCTTACAAGTCTGAGTAAAAAATAAAAATGAAAACAGCACCGAAAAAATAAGATCCCAAAAAATTACCCCATTAGATCTCAATTTCAAAAATTATATGAAATTGACAACCGATTGAATATTTATTTGTATTCACTTAGAATTTTTTTTTATGCTACTTGATTCATAAGCATTTTTATGAGTTTAAGGAATTTTACATATTCTTCATTTATGGGACTTATTTTATAGATTCCAAAAAAGAACTATTTAAACTATTAAAATAACCAAACTTACTGTGCCACAGTATACGTGTACAAATTATACTTACTCAATTAACGAATGTTTTTTTAATTTCATTGAAATGAAACACTTGCCATTCTTGTTTTAACTTTTTAAATCTGAAAATCCGTTCTTCGTACGAGGTGAAGAAAAGCAGACAATCGATAATACATTACTGAACAACACTTCAAAAGCGTGCACAAAACTGAAAGACACATATACCAACACAATTAATTCCTATTTTTTTATTTATTGTTTTTTGTCTTCGTTAATAAAACAAAATCATCTGCAGTTTTAATTTTTACTAATAGGAAGTTCTTAGCCAATGAGAAAATTCCATTTTTCAAACCTCTCTCTAGAACGATCTATTTGAAATTTTTGGACAATTTTCAGCATCGAGAACTAAAATTACCCTTTTCATCTACTGTCTAAAATTCAAAGCGCTAGTTCAAACGGTTCTTGAGATATAAGACACACACACCCAGATTGACTAACTCGTCATTTTGATATTAAAGATTACATTCACTCAACTTTTTCACGAACATCACAGCACCATTTTGTGTTTTAGTTTGGCAATGGGTTTTAAAGTGTGTTTTTTCATTCAGGGATTTTTTCCGATGATTCTTTTTTACAAATATTCTTTTTCCCAGTGCTTTTTTTTTTTAAATTCAGCGATATTTTGGTGCTGTTTTCTCATGATTCTTCTTGGTTGGTTGGTGTCGTATCCTCTATTGAATCATATCTCATGGTGTGCTTGAATAGTCTTTGCTGTCTCTATGGCGTTAAATGAATATAAATCTTCATCTGTAGGGTAGTTTAAGAGGTGAAGGCCTGCAAACACTGCAGGGCAGTTAAAAACATGATATGGTGTGAGTTCCACATTAGGACAGTTGCCACAGTTTTGATATTTTCTATTCCCATCTGCATGAGATTTTCATCTTTTTCTTAGTTCTTAGTCTGATGAGATTGGTGGCTGTCCTCCTGTCGATGTCAAGATTAGTTATTTGATCATGGGCCTTGATTTTTAAGGAGGTGAATAGTCTTGACTTTGCAAAAGCATCTGCCAGCGTAGTTGGGATTGTATTTGATTGGGATCTCTAACATTTTTAGCCAAGGAATCAGGTAATGTTTCTTCTTAATATATAAGTAACACAAATCTTAATACAGTTTCAAAAATATGGCATAACACCGATATTCTGCTCCATAATCTCATTTAAATGAATAACTGTTTCATTTGAAAAATGGCACGCATTTTCTGAAACATCAGCGAGGGAAAATAACACTCTCAAACAACCGAAACTAACCACTAAGTACAATTTGACGTCATTGATAAAGACTTTCGAAGAGAAAATAATTTTTTTTTCTCTACTGACACAGCTTTTTTCTTGAAGAAAAACGCAATGATTTTTTCCCCCTGTTACTATCGTTAAACGATTGGTCTCTCTTATTCAAAATGTTATGCGTTTTTTTTTTTTGTCACTCTGAATTCGTATTCTAAGTGTCGGAGGTTGAGGATGACTCATTTAATTGATAGGGTTGGCCTTAGAATGTTTTTTTTTATACTTGTTCTATAAAGACTTTTATCGTCAATCGGTCTTTTTTTTCCCCCTTCTTTCCTTCCAATGAATTAAGAGCTTTCTCTTGTATTAAACAGTGAATAACGAGAGTTGTTTCCTTTCGGGAATTTATTTCTCTTCCTTTTTTTAAAAGTATTTTTGTAATTAATTAGTTTTAAGAAGTGTTTTAAGTCAGATACAACTTATACAAAAATGTGCACCTTAGTTTATTTTGTAGTATACATTGGATTGGCATGATGATAGTAATTTTTAGTTTTTAATTTGAAATAATATTAAATTTCTTTTCAATTCAAAATTCAATCAGTCAAATATATTCCATTCTGTTCAATGACATTTTCCCATTTTTTTAGTAACTTTAAGCACCCGCATTCATAGAATTTTCGGTCCTTTTTAAGTGCGTTTTGAAGTCATCGTTAATGTATTTTAATTTTTAACATTTAAAAAGTTTTATAAACTTTGAAATAAAGGATAACCCGAAGTTCGGGGATATATATGGGGATCACAAAATGCAATACGAAGTCTCTCACATCTTTGGCAACACGTAGGAAATCACTGGTTGAGAAGTGATGTCACAACCCCCGTATAGCCCATATCTTATTTTATCTTATTATTATTTATTTTGAAGCTCACAAAACTTTTTAAAAGGTAAAAACTGTAATAATAATGATAATGACCGCATTTGGTTGAATTTTTTGCTGCAGGAGTTTTATGGGCGCGGGCTCGTGAAGTTGGCAGAAAGATGGGAAAAGGTCATTGAACGGAAGGGTAGATATTTGACTGATTAAAGTTAATTTTTTGTATAGAAAAAATTAAGTTTTATTTGACTCCAAGGACCGAAATTGCTTTCTTGCCTATCCAATAGTTTCAATACCAGTTAAATAACTTTAGTAAAATACTAGGGTCTAGTATAGAATAAAGTCTAGTATAAAGTATAGAATTTTTCAATAAATTGACCATGTATGTTTAAAAAAAAAAGCAAATAAATCGTAAATACATAGATTAGGAAACCATGTAGAAATGATATATACAGATTAACGGTTTTATAGCGTCCAGTAGTTTCAAAACGGTTTCAGTTTCATCCAAAATGCCGTGGAAATCAACTTCCTCTTTTGTAAGACGCCATAATATTATCATACAAATTAAATCTTCTAACTTTTGATTTAAAAATTTTTTAGTTTACTGTAAACGTGGTTTAACTTGAGAGCTTGCTCCGTTTTATGCTAAAATGGCCTTTCTACGTTAAAATACTTTTATGTATCCTTTTATAGAAAATACTGACACTTTCTCTCGATTAAGTTTCCTCACACTTTTTGTACCCATTGGCAAAATGGGTCTTGTTTTGTATTTTATGGTGTCCGTACTTTATTTGGACGTAATCACACTTTTCAACTGTGTCCAAGAGTAATAGTAAACAGTGCGCATGCATTGCTATGGCTACCGCAGTTGTTTGATATTTTTTTTACTCATTTCTTTTAACTATTTTAAAATTTTTATTATACATATTAACACCTAGAAATACGTTCGAAATTTGGACTTCTGAAGCTGAAAATTGTTCGTGGAACTTTCAGAAAGTTTGAAATAAATAAAATAACATTTTCCTAAGCAGTGAAGACTAGTTATAAAATAGAACTGAGCATACAAATAATAAGTTGTGGGTTTAAATCCGTTTGTTTAATCAGTTGTGCGTTGTGCACACTAAAACATTATTTTTGTACCTATCTCTAGGTGCAGTATATAAAACTAGACGAAAGGCATTTATTATTTTTTTTAAAAAAATAAGTTCAAGTGGAACGGTGAAAATTTAAATAGTTTAACGTACATATTTTCTTTTAATATCTGCTATTATAGTTTAGATTTTGTTACGATATTTTTAATTGAATCGTAATTTAATTCCTATTCTAGTTTACCTTGTTAAATTAAATTTTTATTTTAATTCAACTTTTATTCAATTTCTTTTATTTTAAAGTTAAGATAGAGAGTTAAAATTAAATGGATTTCCGGTAATACCCGTTTTTTGGTGAAAGCCTGATAGGGGAACGAGGTACCCATTTTTATGTTTCCTCTCCCTTTTCCCGGACTTAGGGAAATTCCCAATTAAGGGGTTACATACAATTTTTGACCAACTGTATCTAAATCTGGGGATGGAACATAAGAGTTCCTATCTTTTTAATTCAGTATTGGGTAAAAAAATATTTTTGTTTTGATTGTATCTTTACTTTTAACATAAGATTTTTGGTTCTTAAATTTTAAGGGGGGGGAGTACGGAAAAAAAAGAAAGATTTGGTGGAGGATTAGGAGAGAGAAGATAGAATGAGTTAAGTTAAGAAATATGAGAGTTAAATGCTTAAAAAAAAAAGGAAAGAAATATGCTTCAAGTTGATCTTCAAAGAAATGGTAACTAATCATTCTCTATCTTAATTTCTCTAAGTATATTATCAACCTTATAATTTATTTTATATAAAAGTTATTTCAATTATATTTTTCTATTAAACTTTTAAAATGGAAATAAAACACATGCTAGCTTTTTTTGTGAAGTGAATCTTGTTCTTAGTCTTTTATTTTAGCTACTTTTACTTACGCGTGGCTGTTAACGGAACAAACGTTTTTGAGAATGGTAGAATCATCAAAAATGTCTAAAAACAATTTTTCTCTTACTCCAAAAAGCATCTCTTTTTATAACACACGAATTCCTTTTCACTCCGAATCGGAGTATAGGGACTCTATTTGTGGCCAGATATTTTGCTTCTCTACATATCTTTCCAATTGTTTTCAATTTACTTATAATCGTTCTGTGTCAAGCAGTTTTTGGACTTTCTCTTTTTATGCTGTCCAGAGGGCTCCGATCAATAACTTGTTTTACTTTAAATTTTTTTTAGGTTGACGTAGGACATGACCAATCCATTTCCATATACGTTCTTTAATCTCCAGTCCAATTGTTTCTGTTTGCTTCTTCAGGTTTTTTGCGTTGAAAATTTTATGGAACCACTTGATTCTTCTTAAATTGTTATTAATAAATACTTGAAATTTTTTACGTGTTATATTTAGTGCAGTGTCATGTCTCAGATCCACTTTTTATAGATCGTTCTTAAGTATTTATGAAAAAATACAGATAGTTCTTAAAAAGAAACAAATGTTATCTTAAATTGATGTTATGCTGTTCAAAAAATAAGAAGCAATTTCATTTTATGTTCCCAAGATTATTTAATTTATTACAAGTTAGAACAAATATTATGACTTATGAAAGCTTTGGCAGCAATGATCTAGCAAAATGTGCATATTATTGCAACGACTAAAATCTGTTATGGTTGCAGCGTTTTCTACAACTTCAGAAATACATAGTAGTCTTAGAATAGTCTTAGAATTTTAAACTCAATCCAAAAGGTGAAGGTTTATTTGTTCAAGGACTGACACAAATTTGTTTCATGGATGACTTTAAACCATAATTAACTTACATGCAAAAAAAAAAAAAAAAAATAATAATAATAATTTCCCATGGTCGTAAACTTACAGGATCTCTATCATTATACATTAAAAAATTACAAATACAGTAAAAAAGACTGGCACCCTAGGTGCATTATCTGTAAAATTAATTTTAACTTGAAATCCATATTTACCGTAACAATTTATATCAAAATTTTCACAATAATATTTATTTAATTACAGTGATTCGGTGTTTTTACAGTACATATTCCTTTAAAAATTACGATGTATCATTTTTTTTTTTTTTTTTGTTCCATATAAAGCGGTAAAATATTAGTGCCGGTACTTTCTTACTGTGATTTGATCCGGAATGGAGTGGCGATCAGCAGTGTCAGCACTGCGATCAGCTTTAGGTGAACTCAATCTGCAAATCAACTAGATAGGACGGTGAGCCGTGCTGCTTCAATAGAGTTAGCATAACAATAAAATTAAATAATTTAGTGAAGAAGTGCAGAAATTTTCGAAATGCAGTCCACCATAAACTATATTTCAGTAATTTTTTACTTCTTATTAACTTATTTCTTACACTCAATACAATTTATTTATTTCCATGTTAAGTAAATTTCAAATTTCGCGTTTTGAGAGCTTTGAATACTCAAGCATCGTCTTTCAAACGATTTTGGGTGGTTGTAATTCCCTTGATAGAATAAAAAACCAAAACGTTAATTAAAAACTATTAAAGAAGAACACTCCGTTTAAATGTATCTTAAATCCTTAAACCCTAAATTCCACTTTAAATTGAAGTGTTAAGGAAAACATTTTATATAATATTTAAAAAAAACTCTCAAATTCCAATTAATTTATGCTACAAAATCTTTAATTATACCAAATATACATAAATATACACTCATTAGGTTTTTCCATATTGGTCTCTTTATATTAGTAGAGAGAAAATAAATGTATAATTGTTACTGACTCTACTCATATTTAGAAATTCATCAAAATAGAGATATAAAATATTTTATTTATTTGTTGTTGTTGTTTTTTTTTTTTAAATTAATGTGATATGATGAGTTTCAAGCCTTTTCTTTTTATTAAAATTCCTTAAACTTAAAGTTGAGTTAAAATATTTCATTACTTTTAAATGACTGCTGATTTATTTTTGCATTTATTTTGCGTATTTATCATCGATCCTTAAACACGTTGAAAAAAAAAAATTTTTTTTTTCTTCAATCTATGTGCTGAATGGAACTTCTATTCATTATCGTTTAATTTTACTGAAGATTCTAATTTTTTATTTCATTTTTTTTTCAAACAAAGAAATGGAAAAAAAACGCAAGCTGTTCTAAATTGTCTTTTTTTTTTTTTTAGAGCAAAATAAAGTGAAGAGTAAACATTCACAAACAATCATTTAACAGAATTCATATCAGCTAAAATTCATTCACATTTTACCCCCGAGAAAGCCATTTTCCAAAAAGACCTTCGGGATCTCGAAGTCATTTAGCAATTTCAGTTCTCCGAATCTTTCATTGTAGCAGACGATTATTAAATGAAAAACTCTTAAAAGATGCATTCCGAACTGCTTCGTTTCCCATTCAAATTCCTATCGGGGGCTTCAAAGGTTTGCGCTAACGAACGAACTTGCACAAGAATGATAATGACGGGCAATATTAAAGGAGAGGAAAGAAGAAAAAGCACTTTTTGAAATGTGGAGGGAGTTTTCTCGCAGACGATTCTAGAAAAAATTACAAAAATAAAGCTGGCAACAGCGTTGTTTTGTCATAAAAAAAGAAAACGATAACGGTTTGTTGGCCCGTACTTTTCATTTAGATGCAGTTCGACCCTAAGGGTTATGTTCGTTTCTTCTTTCTATGGAACATTTTCTGGTGCCCTTACAGCACCCTGTCACTTTCGAACGAGGAAAAACTCGAATACTGCTGTTAAATTCCCTCTCCCTTACTCGTTATTAAGATAATATTGAGCATGCGATAACAAGGTGTTAAATTTGGGGTCGTCTTTTATTAATGCTGTTATTCTTATCGTTCTTTCCTTTCTAGTGCCGTTGACTTCAGAATGCGTATATACTCAAAATCGAACTTTTTTTGCCCGAAGTCATATTTTGTTTGATCCTTTAAGTAAATCAAAACACATCAAACTTAAGTGGTTGTCTGTAAAGTTATTTAATAATTCAATTTAGTAAAAAAGAATTTTCCGAAAATAACATATGTTACTTATGACATTAAGAACCAAATTATCTGATAAAATTAAATAAAAAATTGAGGTTTTTTTTTTTTTTATAAAAACTTAATATTTTCTTTTCTTTATGTATATATTTATATATATATATATATATATATATATATATATATATATATTATTGTGAGCCTTGTTGACATAGCAAAATATCAAATAAAGAAATAAAAAGGATAATAATTTATATAAAAAAGGGATTCTGAGTTATCTACACTAAAATTATTTAATGTAATACTAAAATTATTGTAATGAGCATTCTGCTCCTTACAATCAATGAGTGCAATCATTATATGCTTCGATAAAAAATCGTATCCAAGGACCAAGAATACACTCTTAATGTCAGAGGCAAAAAATTTATGTCTGAAAAAATGATTTGCTATTTTAAATTAAGCTTCAACACATGACGAAAATTGTAACTGAGAATGAACTGTTCTAATATGTACCTTTTAGGATACCTAATCGATTAGAACAAATGATCAGGAAATACAAAGTAGAATAAAAATAATGAATAACTGAAGTCATTACATAGTATCAGAGTCAGGTATTCCTCGATAAGAGTGAGTGCTTACCCCCAACTATTACAAATATAACAATTACATAACAATAATTTTCCACAAAAAAAAATACGTAACAAATATTTTTCAACACAGATTAAAAAATGTAAATATTTAACTTTATGGTTATGTTTATTTCCATTAAAAATGTTTAAAGTTAGTTAAGAAATTGAGGAACCAGTATCAAGTAGAAAATTTACCTTAACATTAAATTTAGATTGTATCGTTGGAATGTTAGTATCACTTGACACAATATTTACTTTCTCAACCGTTTCATCTATATAACCAATTAAAAAGTTTTTAGGTGACAAATCTGAGCTATGCATTTTAGATGACATGAAATTATTACTATTAAAAGTGGTTGGATTCATGGATGAGGTGAGGAGACAGGGGCATCCATTATTGTCTTCTTCTAAAGTTTCAATTACCGTTAGGATTTCTAGCATTATTTACATCAGTTCTGGGACACAAAATTTCATCTTGAACTGGAATAGGTGGAGCAGTGAATCTAGGTGGAAACACAGGAAATTGAGGAGTAAACTGAGAAAAAGGTACAGATTGTGTACCAAGATTGGTAGGACATTGGTTGAAAGAGTAGTAAACTTTTATGTGTCCCGCAATCTACTATTAAATTATTAGGTTTTCCACAAAAAGCACAAATGTAATTCGAGAGTGGTTGGTGTTGTTGTTGTCCTATCCGAGTTTGGCTTTGTACTTGGCTATGTAAAAAGGGACATTGTTTACTCTCATGGGCTTCCTTACATATACTTAATTTGGATTGTAAGTTGCTGAATCGTTAAAGTTAATGCCTCTAACTGCTTTGAAATGATAAAGATAAAGCAAATAATTATTTACTAAAAAAAATAATATTAAAAAAATTATTAATTAATTAGTTTTAATTTCGTGTGCCATGAATAAAAATCAAATTGATGAAAATTTGTGTTTTAAAAATCATTGCATATAGTCTAATAATTGAAAAATGAATGACAAATTGATTAAAAAAAGTAAGGATAAAACTACCGGAACAGGGTAAAATTAACTATGTTTCTGGCTCTATGGAGTTGGTAAAGTTAACTATAAAATGTATAGTTTCATAATCTGTGATATAATTTGGTAAATGTTGTAAAATTTGGTAATTTCATCACGATACCTTAAAATGTGGCATAAAAACTATTTATTCGGTTAAATTTACTTGTCAGTTTGTATTTTACTAAATGTGTGGTAATAAGAACTAGAAATTTGAAAACTGAAATTTTCGGTAATATCCGGCTACTTATGAGATGAAAAATTACCAACTGAATGGTTCAAATACCGTATATGTTGGTTTTTATTACCAGGATTATGGTATTTTTATAAGAAATATCCCTTCCATACAGTACGGTAATTTTACCAAAATGTTTTTCTCCGCTCACTGATAACGATGTATAAGAACTAATATTGTTATTTAAAGCATATTTAAGAAAATATTTTTAAGATTTTCATGGAAGATTTAAAATGTTTTTTAATCGGCAAGTATTTGTGCATTTTAAGATTACTAGTTTCTCCTTATAAAGATAATTTCGCAACAAACAGAGAATAATTGATTACACAAAGTGTATCCTTCTCTGGATATTAATAACTGTAAAATACATTGCACAATATCCATTCAAATGATCTCTCCTTTATAATACATCATTCTGTGCGTGCAACGTATATTAGTTCGAAAAGCAAAGTGAAGATAAATAAAAATAAAATCAAAAGCGTTAGTTTTTTAACTAAACTTTTCTAAAAACATTCCGTACTTTAAAATTCTTTACCTTTCATTCATTTCAAAAGAACCATACATCAAAAATTCATATATTACAATCAAACCTCTGAAACGATCACAGCAACTAACTATCACGCACAATATAGATCAATCTTGGAGATGTGGATTTGGAAAAGGAATGATTATTGATGTAATTTAATACCAGCCTACACACTAAGGGGAATAGTCAAATAAAAGTTAGATAATTTCTGTGATTCCTAATTCATTGGCATTCGGTAATCCATTACGTATGTCAATCTTTCCTTCGGGATAATGATCCTCATGAGAACGTTTATTACAGCATGTTACACCAAGGGTACGTGTAAAAAGTTTCAAACGGTTTTCTTTAAAAAAACTAATAAATAAATAAAAATTTTAAAAAAAACTTATCTTGTAATAACGTGTTTTATTCCACATTAAAAGATTAGTTTTTAGAAACAGAAAACGATTCCAAATATAAAAAAGATTGTGGAATCGTTTTCTTTAATATTTGGGTTAATTTGCTCAGCTTAAAATATTTTTATGGTAAATTAAAATGTATCAAATAAAATAGTTTTATAATAAGTAATTATAATTATTTTTTTATAAAATATATATATATATTTTTATAATTTATACATTTTTATAATATATATATTTTTTATAAGAAATACATTTTTATCCTAAATTAATTTTTATCACATTTATATTTTTGTAATAATTACTTTAATTAAAATGACTCATTTGCATTTGATAGCTCATTATTTTAGCCAATTTTCTGTTCTTAATAGTGCTACTAAAAAAATATACTTTTATTAAAGCATATTGTAATATACAATAGCGTGTTGCTATGTTACAATAGCATGTGGCAATGTTACGATAGCAAGTTACCAAGAAAAAGAGCACACATACAAAATATCAAACGGCGTCCTTTTTGTATTTATAGCATATTTTAGTCCACAACAAAGTATTAAAATTTAAGTATAGAAAACAACTCAAAGAGCATGCCATGCATAGAAACGTTTGCTCAAACATTTGAGTTATTTTTATTAATTTAATTTTCTTCATTATTATTATAAACTAGAATTCATCAAAGCAAAATTTGAGATACAACTGTTTACGTTTAAATGCTAAGGGGATAAACATGGCAAATTTGAGCATTTTGTCTGATTAAATTCCTTCACATTTGTTAAATAATCGATTACATATATTTTCTTCATTTTAGAACAATATAATTTTTTCAGATATTCTTTACGCATTTATTAAAAAAATTGTCGTGCTAAAGAAACTACATATTCTAAATTCCAAATGTGTAAATTGTAAATGACAAAAAATTTTATGAATGAAAACTTTTTATGAAGATAGTATTTAATTTGTCTGTTTTGAAATGATTGGAACATATTGAAACTTCGTACAAATGTTCTCCAAAATAAATATGCTAGCACGAGTGATCTAATTTTTCACAATATTCAAGTTATTGCAGTAAAATGGTTTTATTCCAAACACTCTAATATGCTTTCTTTTATTCAAAAATAATAATAATAATAAATAAAATAAATAAATAAATAAAAATTAATACCCAATATAGAGTTTACAACTAACAATGTTCAACTGCGCCTTGTAATTTTGAACCGAATACAGAAGACACTGGAACTCCTGCGGATCAAGTATTGAGAGAAATCTGTCTTAGTGGAGAACTTTTTGTTGGAACTAACCCGCGTTTGCGTTACATAGACAGGAAAAACGTTACAACCTCTCACGGTTAGCCTGGCAACAAGGGGGCTCTAACCGATGATTCGTCTACCACTGAAGATATTTTTCGTCAGGATTGTGGTCGATACGAGCTGGGCGCGAAATTCGTAGCCATTACTGGGATTTAAACCCGAGGCACCTCATTGGGAGGCGAGTGTTATAACCACTGAGCTATCACGACTTTCATTCGTCTTTTTAAATAATTTTAGAAAAACAAAATGCCATATTAATGTTAAATACTTTCACAATTATCCTTATATACTTTTATATAAAATTGGGATTCCGCTGAAAGAAGTTTGATCATTTAGGGTTCCATTGTTGAAAAAAATTGGGAACCACTGGTTTAAGCAACCACAAGTAGCTTTTATTCTCCTTCATCGTTTTTAAATGATAAATTAAACTTTGCAACTTTGCTAATGCACCATGAGAGAACGTAATGCAAGCATTACTTTTCACTCTAGACATTGCATGATTAAATACTTTTTCTAACATCGTAAAATAAATTATCTAAAAATAGATAATAAAAAAATTACTATTCTCCGTCCTGCACTGGACTGGCATTTATTGGACTGGCATGAGTATGGCATTTATTGGACTGCACTGGACTGGCATGAGTAAAGGCCATCCATGAATCGACATATGTAGAATGAAAACCGAAGGGAGAAGGAAAAAAAAAATGGCGAATGAGGTTGTGCCGTATTGAGCAATTTATCGAGTCTAGTGGGGGTTGTTTTTCCGGTCGACGCTGTCATTACGCTTGGCCATCTGGTATCTGTCAGTTGCTGAGTGACAGCGTGAGACGGCTATCATAGCATTAACTCTTTTACAAACCTCGTGTTTTTATTTTAACCCAGCCTCTTCAGTTATTCGACCATCCCCCTCCGTCCTCTGCTTTCGAAATCCCTTTTTTTTTTTTTCGGAAATCTCATTTATTGTTCCAGTTTTGTATTTCGAGAATAACATGGAAAGTGTAAGTGATATACACTCGTGTTTAAATTTAAAAGAAATTTACGCCTGGTCGAAGATTCCAAAAGTAATAGATCGATTTAAATGAAATTCTATATGAAGGTAGGTCAATGTAACAAAGAAAATAACGTTTCAGCAGTTACATGCACACGCATGCTCGTGTAGTTTTTATTGGGATCGGAAGGTAGGAAAAAGGAATTACAGAATGGAGCAGCAAAAAAAAAGTTAATAAGGAATTTAGCTATTCTAGTTAATGTGTAATGATATACAGGTCTCAGGCCGTGATTTTATGCATTCCTTTGAATATTGATCCCACTCATTCAGCTGCAGTATTTTTAGATCCAGGATGGTTATCCGTATGGGGAAGGTGCAAGTTGCCTGCTAAAGAGAATCCCAGACATGATTTAAAGGATTGAGGTCTTGAAACTTGAATTGAGGTCTATGGTAAATCCATACGGTAAATGTTTTCATCTCCCAAAAAAAATTGCTGACCTAATCAGAAGTATGTGGCTAGTGTTGTCGGCTGTGATAGTATGGCTGTGATTGTTTGACCATTACATTATTTTGAAAAACTGTTCTCCTTTCTTTTGAAAAAGAATTGTGACAGATGTCACGTATCCGGATGATATCTTGGAATCCGATGCTTTCTTTTTTTCATTATAACAGACAAAGATAGGAGTGACATCAGTACTTGTTTTGTCAGGGTTACTCGGGAAACTAAAGATACTTTCCTTATGGAACGACCATCCAGTTCTCTAGACCTGGATGGTCGAATTTTATAAAGCGTATATTGGATGCTCTGGAGAAAGGGCATTTGCAACTCACAACTCCCATCCAGTAACCCTCCTGTGCCTGTATACGTCTTTTCTGAACAAATGGGACTAACTAACACATAATAAATTCTTAAAATATCTAATTTCATCAAAATACTCCGAGAAATCATGTTTGTCTCAACAAAAAATAAGAAACCCAGGAAAAATATGTCTTGTAAAAATATGTGCGCAGTAGTAATTAGGAATTCACAGTTTTTTAGGAGCATTCACATCATGCAACAAATGTAAAAAAGTTTTTTTTAAAAAATAGTGAAAACATACTCAGCAATTATAAGTTCTTAGATTTCAAACAACCAACTGTCAGTTTTGGTCTGTACTTGGTAATGATTATTCTTCCTTTTATTTTGTACCTTTTTTAATTGTGGAATTCCTAAAAATTTCATTGGAGTTCCGGATAATATAAAGAAATATGTGACAGCTTTATGGCTAGCATTTACTTATGACTATACATTTTTTGACGCAAGAATTATCCAAAGTGATGCAAAAAATAACATGTTTAAAAAATAAGTTCAACGCCAGATATATGAAACTAAATGTTTAACTCAACAAATTCAAGACTATCAGAATGGGCTTTTTAGGATAATTGAACAGTGATTCATTTTGAATAATCAGAATGATTATTCAAAATTTTCATTTCGGTTAATTCAAATTGAGCTCATTTTGGATAATCTTACTTAGGCTACCCGAATTGAGCTTGTATCATACGATTAGGGTTTGCTTTATTTCGTATTATCCGAAATTGCGAAATAGGAGTTTTAATGTACTTTATTTATGAAATATACAAATATTCACATAGGAGCTTTAATAGCCTATTAATCTTAGTTCAATACATAAAAGAGAGGGATGTATCTATTTCAGAGTAAAGTAGACAAAATCTCGCAAAACCTTTCATTTTGACACGTCTAAATAAAAACCACAATTCCACTTCCGGGAAAAATATACACCAATGAATTGAAACAAATACAACCTATATCACCTTTAAAAAAAAATGATGAAAATAAGTTTCATCAATAGCAATTGAACCAAAAACTGATGACTTCCTTTATCTAGAGTCTACAAGCACCATTTTTATACTAAAAGAACAGAGCCCATACCCATTCACCTGTCATTCCAAAATCCGCATACAGCTTTTCTTTCTTTACAGTTTTAATCGCAGTTACATCTGCGTTATGTAAACACTAATCTGATTGTAGCGCCACCAATAGTCTGAATCCTTTTATTAGGTATCCTCCTACGCCCATTATTAGTTGGATATGAAGAGCTGTAAGCTGAAATTGGCGAACTTCGATTTCAATAGTTGGCGAGATCCGTTGATGGTGAGCTTGTTTACGGTTCCCCTTGTCTGATCCCGCGTTACAAATTGCTCTTGTGGAACACCTGTTGAAACAGCCAGGGGATGTGCTTCAATGCATCTCAATCCTGCATCCCCCCCCCTCCTCTTCTTCATACAGTCTGTGTGTCTTTTTTTCTGTTTCCTTCCAATATCCTCCCCCAATTTTTTATTCCCCTCATCAGTGAAGCGTATCTCAACAGGTGAAGCAAAGAGAAATCAAGGATTCGGACAAATCATTCAGGGGTGAGAGGAGGATGGGTAAAAAGAAAAAAAAAGTCCTTTTTTCTTAATGTTTATAACGGATTGATATTTTTTTATGACCATCGAGTGGTGGTATAAATTGTAGCGATTTCGATCATTTCGAAAAGAAATAAAATATAAATCAATATTTCCTTTGCTTCAGGGTTTGGGAGAGACGTCTGTTTTATATCGCTATATGTCATCGGGTCAATTTTATTTCTTATTTTATTGCTTTGACGTTTATTGGTGATCGGACCATCAATAAACCCCGGCAATAGAGCGACAACGACACTTAATTTCTTTGTTTCATTTTTGGTTAATGTACCACATCTGGAAAACGTTTTATTTTTATTGCAATCCCCCTGCCATGTTTTTTATAGCGGATTTTTGCACTTGCCTGGTCTCATTTTCTTTTCTTTTTTTTCTTATCCACGCTTATTTAACTTTTGTAATTTGATACGCTCTGTGTATAAAACAGTTGCCTAAATTAAGTTTAGAAAGGAAGTCGTTACATCAAATATAATAATAAGATTGCAAATTAAGGATCAAACAAATCAAAAACTAATTTTGACATAAAAAGTTTTTCATTTTTTTATAAAACTATATTATACTCGTTAAAGACATTCAAAGTTCAGTCAAATTAACAAAAAACAAGGAAAATAAAATTTTAATTTGCTTCAAATATTACATTGTTTTTTTTTATTATTTTTTTTTTTTCATTTTTAGAAATTAATCGCCTATTTCTTGTAATTTTTAACTATTTTTTAAACATAAAATTACATGTTTTGTTATAATAACATTAAAAAAAATTTAATTTAAAATCTATTTTTACAGGATTTAGAAATGCGGATAATTTAAATGTGTAAAAATTTGTCGAAAAAAATCATCGTTCAATTTATGTAATGAACTTACCTGTATTCAAATTCCTCATAAATAAAAGCGAATAGAAATCTAAAGCCTTTATTTAATTAAATAATATTTTAAACTATAATACATTTATCTTTCCTTAATCAGTTTTTTATCCGTTCGGAGATACAGAAAAATCTTATTAAAATAGAAGAAAAAAGAAAACTGATTTCTGTGTTTATTTTGTATGAAATTCAAAGTGCGTCCCAGCCATGCGTTGTTCGCAAAGGCGATAAAATAGTATCCGCAGGTCAGTTAAAATATTTTTATTGTTCTAATTGAGTATTCAAAGGTTGTTCTAAATTAATATTAGGTGATGATGCTTTCAATTAATGATGTGTATAATATCCAATTTTAACTTTTGTCACAATCAATCGTTGTCCTGTCACGACTCGCCACTGACTTTTCCAATGATAACGGCAGGTTAATTCTTGATTCAAATATCACCCAGTCTATGCAAAATTATCCCACGACAAACTTGTCAAATGTCAGTGCCATTAGAAATTGGAAACGCTTCGTGGCTTCTCGTCAAACGCCTCTTCTATACAATTACGAATAACGTTTATTAATATATTCCGCAACCACTTACTCTATCCCCCTTCCTTCGTGGTAAAGTTCTAGAAACCCCCTTATTCCAAAACGACCTAATAGCGTGAATGAGCCAAGTTCTGCTTTAATGAGAAAGCCGGTTACGTATATTGCGGCGCAATCGGCCGAATAAACTATCGCCAAGTTATCATCTACAACAGATTTCACCAAACGTTCTGGTTTTCCGCCAACTAATTATCTTTAAATCTCGTTTTAGAAAGATCTATACAAGTGTAAAGAATTATTGAGGGAAGATTTAAGATTTTGTATAATACGGTTATCAATAAATTATATTTGAAGTTGGAGGTAGGAAATGTGTCCCTTTACTGCAGTTCTAACAATTAGGGGCTTGTCACAAAATGTTAGAGGAATCCTCAAAAAAAATATTGAAATCCGCATAAGGTAAAAGAATTTCAACAGAAACTGACGCTGTATTTAAGAATTGTAATCAAAAACAAAGACATTTTCAGGATCAAAACTCTAACAATAAATTTTGAAATTTTATAAACTTGTCATAGTAAAAATTTTAACATTTTTGCAGTATTATGGTTAATAACACATTGTAGCTTGTAAAATTATTCTCATAAACATCGGGTACAAGTAGGTTACATTTGCTTACCCTTTACACAGAATTTTTTTTAAACATATTTTTCGCACTTTTTTTTCATTATTTTGTACTGATTTTGGATAGAAAGAAGTGAAAAATATTATATCCTACATAATTATCAATAAATTAAATTTTCAAACAAAATGACAAAACTATGACCTGCTATTGTTTCGAGATGAGAAAATTAAATAATTATGGCGGAACTTACTTTATTGTTAACAAATGTATAAATGCCATATAACTGAAATAATATCGGGAAAGAAAAACAATTTTGTTCCATTTTTAAATTTAATTTTTTTCATGAAAAACGTGATTAACAGTAAAATAAATTAAAATATTTTATATAACCTTATTAATATCTAATTTTTACCGATTACACAAGAATAAGAAGAAACATTTTTATCGCTATTGTTTAAAACTTGAATCGTAATTACTAGCGTAATTATCAAATTAATTTCGCTTGGCAAATCAATAATGCATTTGTAAATAAGCAAAATAGAAAAGGCATTTTTAATCCCAGTACAAATTTTTTAAGCAAAGCTATAAACCACTTCGCAAATTTAATTGCTATTGTGTTAATGATTACAGCACGATTAAATGGCTACAAGTTGGCGCCCAACAAAATCACTCGCCAAGTCTTGTTGATTAAATGAGAAGAAAAAAAAACGTAACCCAAATCCCCACAAACACTTTGGAAATAATTACATCTTCCTGAGCGTCATGGAGAAAAAATTTAGAAAAGTCAATTATTTCCGAAATTGAACAATTAGGCGCAACCGAAAACAACAAACAATCGACAAAATAGTCGGAAATCTGTGTCAGAAAACATAAAGCAATCCTTAATTGGAGAAATATATTCATTTTTGAAAAATTAAAAAATCGCATAAATAAAAGGAGATAACCTTTTCGAAAATGCAATCACGCGTCGCGATTTGCCCAAGAAAAACGTTCTAAACGTGAATATTGGAGAAGACGCGTTCGGCAGGTAATTATCGAAAGTTTTTGGTACCCCTTGCGATTGTGATTAACGAATCGAAAAGGGTGGATAGATTCGATAGATGGGTGAATGGAGTAAAAAAAAAAAATGATTAATAAATAAATAAAAGGAAATGAATCGCATTTCATAGAAACAAGTGAATTGAGAATGGCGACCGTTACGGTTTGCGGAGTTTAGTCTAAATGAGTATATTTCGTAAAGCAATCGTTCTCACATGGTTAAATTGAGTGGTGCAATTCTTGGAAAATAATAGGAAAGTTTATTTGGATAATGAGCGAGCTATTTGTTGAAACTTTGATAAATAATGGTTGATGGTCCCTGTCATACATTGTAATTTAAATTAAAAATAAATGGAAAGGTAAAAAAAAAAAAAAATCAAGATAAAGAGAGTCAACTGCATTATTTTTAATGCGTGTTTGAACCATGCCATATAGGATAAAAAAAATAAAGAAATAAACATGCAAAAGCGTGTTCAGTCTGTCAGAAGATTTGTTCCAGTTTTGAAACTTTTTAGACAAGTATCTGTGTACAATTAAATATCGTTAGATGTAAGTCATATTACTGTTTGAAATTGTTTTCTTTAAAATAAATTTTCCATGTCTGTAACTAATTATTCCAAGTTCATGCACTATAGTTTTTATGCATTCTAATACAATAACTACAGTTTATAAAATTCTTTAACATCCTTAATAGAACTATTAATTGAATATGCACGATAAAAAAAAAAAACTCAACAATTTCGAATTTGGATGGAAGGGTTAACGCATAGCTCCGAAGTATCGCATAGGTACTCAAACCGTAACTTAAATTATTAATACTATAATTTTATTTTAATAAATACGCTATTCTAAAAAACAAGTTTTAAGAGTTGGTTCTATTTACGTTTAAAATGTTATTTCTACGTTTATAGTTATTAAAATCATTCTAGGGAAAGAGCTCGAGAATGTTTGTTCATTTTTTAAATTCCGTTTAAATACCCATACTGACTAACCTCATTTTTATTTAGATCGTTTCGTATTTATTCCTTGTGTTTATGTATATTAATGTAATCTATATAAAGAAGATGTATGTTAGACCGCAAAATCAAGTAAAAGAAAATGCGATGGAAATGCCAATATTGATGATTCACAGCGATTACTTCAGTTGAAGAAATTCTCGATTGATAGATACCCCTTTGTGGTTTTGATTTTTCTTTTATTCATATACCACCTTTGAAAATCGGTTCCATAATATTGATAACATAAAACCAAGAATCGTACAAAACTGCTGTAAAAGTTTTAGGTGTTAAATTGAACTCTATATTAGTTTAATTTTCGGGAAATAATATAATCAGGTTAAAAATGAATTTGGCGAAAAAATAAAATTGTAACGAATTTATAAATATTCGTATTTATAGTTGCAACGAAGTTATTATAGTTCAACGTACTCTAGCAAAGTGATATCCGTAAGACGGCACAGATGATCTGAAATTTTTAAATTTGTAGTTTTAAGGAATGTTTTAAAAGTTTTTATTGTGTTATATTTTTTTGAAATATTATTAAATAAATTCTCTTAACCTTTTTTATTCTTTACATTTTTACTTCTTGATTACGGAGTTTCAATTCGATTTTAAATTATGGATAAGTTGAAAACTCAAAAGAGAGTTTTAAAATTTTCACTAACTAAGCATACAGATAAAGTAGTCACTTCAATTGACAGTGCAAATTTAGTTGCGCTCAAACTATTTGAATAAAAAACTAATACATTATCTAACGAGTTCGCAATTTTATTTAAATCCATTTTTGATGCTTGTAAGCCTGAAGAAGTGGAAGATTTTATTGGAGAGAAAGAAAGCGTTGATGATATTATAGACTAATTATTATTGATAATTAATTCTAAATCAGATAGTTTTGCAATTAACATTCCACCAATAGTTCGAAGTGCGCTAAACTCTAGTTTAAATGTATTCTCTGACATTAAGTTACCCACACTCTCAATGCAAACCTTTAATGGTAATATCGACAACTAGATTACGTTTAAAGATATGTTTGTAGCCTGTGTAATAAAGAACAATTACATTTCAAAATCTATTAAATTACAATATCTTAAAGCGAGTTGTACTCATGAAGCCCTGAGAGTGATACAATCTATTTCAATCTATATAACTTTGAAATAGCATGGAAACTTTTAGAAGATAGATATTCAAATAAAAGAGAACTTTTAAATGCCGTTATTCAAAGGATTTTAAATAACCCAAATATTTGCGAAACATATAGTGCCATCTTAAACTTAGTTGATGTTACAAATGAGTGCACTCGAATTTTGGGTTCGCTAAATTATAAAGTAGAATATTTATCCGAAATTATAATAGTGTTTTTAATCGTTGAAAAATTACATCCTTCAACGCGTTATTGGTGGGAAAAAGAGCTCAAAGATTCTGACGAGTTTGGTACTTCGGAGCAGTTTCATTCTTTTTTGCAAAACCACGCAAGATCACTTCAATCCAGTAAAAATAAGGAAGTTAAAAAGCATCCTAATTTATTATTGCAAAAGGTTGCAAGTATACTAACTACATCAAATGCAAGACGCCTAAACTGTAAGTGTATCAAATGCAATGACGGCGCATGCGCATTGTTTACTGTTACTCTTGAACAACCGTGAATGTAAAAAAAACGTTCTTTACCATAAACTTAACGGTTAATTAGATGGACAGACAGCTGCCGGTTATTTTACCATAATTTCTGAATTAAAATTCTAACAGTGAGGCTCAAGGTGTCAATAATATAGTTTCAACCTTGAATTTATTTTTATCAGTATCTATACAGATACTTAAAATGAATTATTTTTGAGTACTAATATTAAGCTTATAGTGATACATTCAGAGTCAATAACGAATCTCCCCCATTGACGTATATATAAATATAACAGAAGGACAAAAGAATATAATGATGGCAAACGAATGAATAATTTTAAGAAAAATTATTGCCTACAATTCCGTTAACAAGAATAATAATTCAATTCCGTTTAGAAGCTACAGATCGTCTTTAGAACATTAACCGTTAAATAGGGGTAGAACATCTACCCTATAGAGACCTTGAAGGCTCCATGGAGATTTTTGAGGAAATGATATGCCACTGCGAAGGATTACTTTCCTAACGCCAAATTAGTAAAAAAAGTACTTCTTTTTCTATCACTATATATATTTTTTATTTTATTTTTCTCTTTCTCCTTTTTAGGTCAGACAATGGCCATGCAGGAAATGGTGGTAATCAATGCTTCCCCAGCAAATAACCCTTTGATCACGCAGAGGAATCGGTTTGGAGGGGTGGAGGAGGTGAAAAGAGGCGTGGGCGGGGTTGTGCATTTGCCTTTTCTAGTTAATCAGTCGTCTGAGACGACTGAATATTGCTCTGCTATCGGGTTGCCGATGCGAGGTTTCTGTAAAAAAAATAAAAAAAATAAAATATTTTTTTTATTATGCATAGATGCTGAGAGAAGAAGGGTTTTGGGCTTTGTTCTGCTCTGACGAAGAGAAAGTCTTTCAACTAGGTTATCTATCTTCTCATTTAAAGTCTTGTTAGACTTCACTGGACAGAGGTCTTGGCTTTGATACTGACCTGGATGCCCTTCAAATTGATCGAATAACCGGATTCCTCCCCTCCTTATCTTTCTCCAATTGATAGCTATTAAGGAAACAATAACTTAATCGTTTTCTGTTTTCGATTTGATTTTAAATTTTCTTTTTTGTCTCTCAGTTATGGGTTAAACAATTGAAGAATAAACTTGTGTGAGTAAAAGCGAACTGAAAAAGTAGATCAAACATTGAATTTCAAGCATCGTATTTTCAAATTTACTAATTTTGTTACGTTAGTAATTTTAGAACCATTTTCATAAGAACCAAAATAGGGGATAAATTACTGCTCTCACGGAGAAAAAAAATTCCGTACTGTATGGTAACGACATTTCTGGAAGAAAAAAAAAGCATAATTCTGTTTAACGAAAGCAAAATATACGGTATATAAATCCTTTATTTAGTAATTTTTGCTATCACGTGTTAACTGTGTACGGTAAATTCTGGTTTTCAAATTCTAAGTTCTTATTACACATATTTAGTAAAAAAACACAAAACTGAAAAGTAAATTTAACCGAATTAATGGTTTTTATGTCATACTCTAAGGCATCATGATAAAATTATCAAATTTTACCTCATTTGCCAAATTTTATCATCTAAGACCATATTTTATACTTAAATTTACCTAAATCATAACCAAAGCTCCTCGGTAAAAATTACCGAATTTTTGATCATCTAACATCCGTTAAAGTGCTAAATTGTTTCATAGCTCAAACTACCTAGATAATATACAAACTTCTTAGATGATCTACACATTACCTACTAGACCCTCATTAAGCTGAAAATAAAAGCTTTGTCGTAACAACAACGTTTCTGTATGTTTAAACTAACATAATGTTTTTTTTTTTTTCGTTACCTGGAACAACAAGTTACTACAGTCAAACAATCAACATTTTAGTTGAAAGAAAAAAATCAATCATCACTCACTTTAAAAATTATAATACAATGTATTAAACGTTTTAAAATAATGTAACATTTAAGGAAATCCATAATATATTTAACTTATTTTTCAATATTTAAAAAATCAAGCCACTAAATGCAATCAGCAATCTACTTGATAGAATGTGATAACAAATTTTTGAATTTTAAACACACGGAGATAGTTAATGCGTCCATTACCCAGGTAAATTGCGAAAAACGCTTGATTCTTCATTTAAATGCATTGAACAACGTTTGTTGTTTAATCGAACGTTTTCTGCTATATCTTTTCAAAAAGAATTCTCCCGATTTATGAAAACGATTTTCTCTATAAGAGGACTAAAAAACTTGTAGTTCAATCATGTCAAGATTTAGATCGTTTACAAAATGTAATTGTGTTGAGCCTTTGTATAACCGTGTGTGTTGAGCCTTTGTATAACCGTGGAGATTTGTTGACTCCAAAATTGATTAATTTTTTTATTTAATTTGAAGAAAATGGCCACAATTTCACACACAAAAAAGGGTGTTTATCGTTGATGATGGCAATACTAACCTTTCTTTACGAGTCTAATTTTGGTAAATGCCTATCTGCAGTAATAATCATAAACTTCAACACAATTACGTTCAAGAACTACTATCTTTTTTTTTTTTTTTTAATTAAAACCAGATCATAGACTAATCTTAGCATTTTAAATGTATCTATGCGCTGAAAGTATACACAATTGCTGTTGTACTAAATATTTAAGCTTGTATCTTTTTTAACACAATCTGATATGCTTAAAAATAATATCATTTTGAAAAATGTAGTTTCTGGATAAATAGCTATGAATAGTATACTTAAAAGAAAGAGCCTCATTAAAAGAAATTATGTGAAAATGTTGCGTATGTTTAATTATCAAAATATCTTCATGTTATTCTAGCTTTGTCTTTTAAAAGCCTAAATAAATGTTTAGAGTTCTACGGTTTCTGGTCTTACTTTTGAAGCAAAACAGTAAACATGTTTCTAAATCGTTCGTATTTTTTCAGAGTATGATTGTATGTTTCTAGATAATGATTAAAACTAACTATCTAGCAAGAAATAAGAATCACATAATTTTTTTTTCTTCCTAGATCAAAAACATATAACAAATTTTTAAATATATGTTATCTTTATAAAAATATGAAAATTGTCATTTTGCAAAAGTTTTAGCTGACTGTTAAGTAAATGTTGTTATTTACTCAACAACTGTTAATATGGTCCTTGTTTTTCACATAGTTAAAAAAACATTGCGACTGATCCTATATTTTATTGTAATTGTATGATGCATGTTACACTTCTTAAGAGTGTTTAGCAATATTTCAATGCATTTTCCTTCATTTTAAGCATCTCAATTTACTGCTTAAAATTTCAAAAGACAATTAAAACTTTCATAACCCTCTCATAAAATTAAATATGTGATTATGTGACGAGATTGGATCGAATTTGACTTTCTGTTCAACTTATAATAAGTAAATCTTATATTGTTCATTCTCATTTTCAAAGTGCGAAGTTAAAATTAAAATTTTTATTTTTTATTTTTTTTCCCTGAGGAAAAAAAAAGCTCACTTAATTAGTGTTTAGGAATATTTCTATTTCTGCTGAACGAAGGAAAGGCAAATGTTAAAAGACGCATTCATCGATTTATCACTGTCAAGACAATTTACGTAATTAAGACATGGAAATAATTAATGAAATCGAAACTATATCATTATGGACACAGGGTTAGTTACTGGTATTGACACGAAATCATTTTGGACATGGAATTAATTAATGGGATTGAGATGAAAGTATTATGGATATGTAATTATTTAATGGGATCGAGATGAAATCATTTTGGACATGGAATTATTTAATGGTAGTGCTTCGCGCTCCCGTGCTACAGGTCCTAGGTTCAATCCTCGGGTCGGGCAAGGTTGACTCAGCCTTTCATCCTTTCAGTGAGTCGATAAATGAGTATCAAGCAAGCTTGGGAACTAAACACTAGGGGTTTCGCGTTCGGCTGACCACCTAACCGGAACATCTGCTCCTGCACCCCAGAGCCCAAGGTCAAGAAAACTGAGATGGGAACAGTAGGCCTTGGCCCTCTATTGGTTGTGGCGCCACTGAGTTTAGTTTTTAATTATTTAATGGGATCGAGATGAAATCATTTCGGACATGGAATTAATTAATGGGATCGAGATGAAATAATTATGGACGTGTAATTGTTTAATTGGATCGAAATGAAAACATTATGGACATGAAATTAAATAATGTGATCGAAATGTAAACGATATGGATATGAAATCATAGTAAGGAATCAAAATAGAAAATTCAAGTAATCCTTTTCATTGCTAAATGAACTTGAATCTTTTAAGAAATAAACAAAAAAAGTTAATTTCAGTTTTGATAATTACACTGAACCAAGATTTTTCATCAAATTAATGTGTCAGGGACTAATGACTTTTAGCTGCGTCGCTCCTGCCTCATCAATATGTTATATTGATATGCAATATGTCATATCATCATTCTGAAGTATTTGTTATCTTCTTCAGGATTGTAATCACATATACGCGATCGAGCGATTCTTCCTTCACTCGGACGACCACGCGGACGTTATTTGAAAACGGCACGCTTGTATTATATCTTGTAATAGTACATATACGTACTCTTTAGTGCTTATACGCTCAAAGTATACGGGCCTAGGGAAGCATTCGATCCTTATTCCACCCGTCCTGAAAGGGTTTTACCCATATATAATTCTTCCTTATCTGATTTTTTTTTTTTTTTCCTCTTTCCCATAATCAAGCCTGAATGGAAAAAAGAAGAAAAAAAGAAAGAAAAGAAGAAGAAAGAAAAAAATGAAGAAAACGAAGAAAAAAAAAAGAAAGGAAAAAGATATTTTACCATGTTGATTCAAAAAGACGCAGCTCATGAAAAGTATATCACTTGTTAGCTTTTCAGAGTTAATGAAGAAAAATTCATATGGACTTTGGTTCACATAGCTCTTAATTTTTGTTTTGTTGCTTTACTGAAAAAATATCTCAAATAATAAAGACAGACAGGACTTTCAAACACAGATTTGTTTTAATAATTTGATTAGATAATCTGAAAATCAATTGAAAAATAAAAACATTCATTAAAATGGGTTTAAAATGTTAACTTTTGCTAAAATTCCAAAGCTTACTACAAAACATTTAGACCTCAATGAATTAACAATCATGTATATTTAAATTAGTGATAGGAAACGTGTTAGAAAAAAAACATAAAAAACCTAATTTTATTTAAAAATTACATTTTCTTAAAATTCATTTTAGTAGGGAGGCATTTAAATAAATTGAAATATAATATTATTAATTATTTGTTTTACGAGAAAAAATGTGGAACGAAAATTAATAAGCAGTGTTTTTGGCTATGAATAAAACACAGAATTTGTACAAATATTTTTAAACTTAATTTCTTTATTAGAATTAATTATGTTACAATAATATTGATTTCATTTGTTTGACAGTTTTTTAGAATACTTCGTTTGATTTGTAATAATTTTAAAGGATACCTTTCAAATTAAAATTTTATCAATAAATAACATTTAAGCAAAAATATATGGGTTTTTTTTTACGTTAAGACTATTCTAGAGCTCATATAAGCACGTGTTTTTCATACATCTCTCTCGAATTTCCCGCTGGTTGTACAGAAAAGAAAATCCATTCGGTCCATTTTCCTTTTTATGTCACGAGATGGCAGTACGGATGCTCCAAACCACGTGACTGATGTAATTCAGCAGACGATCCTTCGGGAGGGGGACGCGGGAACGCAAAGAAGAACAGGCGAAAACTGTTTTTGACTTTCTGCTGTTCATGTCGTCCGCCGTTTGTGACAACAAAACAACAGCCGTTTTTGGACTTTTTAAACCCTTTTTCGATCTCAGTGCGTCATGGTGTCCCGTTGGTTACCTTTATCCCGAATTTTTTTAAGGTAAGTTCTCTTTTTGTAAGAGTTCCGCTACTTTTGTTTATGTTTTTTATTCTTTCGCGGTGTGGTTTACTCCGACCGCGTGCGTTGTTGTCGTCTGCTGTCTGCGCGGTGGGGGAGTTTTTTAGCTCAGCAACAACGGGAGTTAGAGAATGTGGTTTTGATGGTTTAAACAGCTACCCCAACCCTCAATTTTTTTTCTTCCTACTAAAGTAATATTTTGACTCAAATCTTACTTTGATACGGTATTACGTGCAACTGTCACGCCCCTTTCGATTGACGCAATTCAGAACATTTTAAATCCTAAACTGAAAGCATTTTTCATGTTTATGCTGCATACATTTATCAACTGAATTTAAAATTTTCTATAAAAATCAACAAACTTTTTTTGGTAAAATTTGATTAGAAAATAGCTGAAAATTGTTGCAAGCAGTTATTAGATTTATTTATTCATTTATTTTTGTGTTTATTTCAAAAATTTCCAATTGTGTGTAATTGTTTTAAATTCTAAAATAAAATCGTGAAAAAATTGTTTTCAAAGTAATAGACCTTATTAGATTAAAATATATCTGTATGCCATACTTATTAAAATTTTGTTTCAATTTCTATAAAAATAATTACCGTGTTTTATTTTTATAGCAACTGAAATAATTCTCAATAATTACCGTGTTCTCTTTATTTTGTTAAGTCAAAACTATTTTCAATTATAAACGAATTTTTCGTTCCCAAAATTTGATTTATGTATATATATTTTGTGTGCCATAGACAGACTTTGTTTTGCGAATAAATAGTTAATGTTACCTATTATAATATAAAATAAATACTTTGATAACTTTTTTAAAAATAGTCATAGAGCGTACTAAATTTACATCAAATTTCAATATGAAAACAAAGGAAAACCATAATAATAATCCATCGGTTTCGTCGTATTTACTTTTTTTGTTTAATTTTGATGATAAAAAAATTTCTTTTTGTTTCATTGTCGATATTTCTGTTTACTGCTATTATGTAAACACTTATATAAGATAACGTGTTTTTTTGACTGCATGTTAGATTGTAATCCATTTTGTATAAATTGTAATCTGAAAATTGTAACAAGTACAAACTCATCTTAAAATTACAGTTATTCCATATTTCTGTACGTCCATATTTCTTTATGTCTGATTTACGCTCTACATTTTAAATTATCATATTTTAACAAGAATTAAAATTAATGAATAAATTGATTTTTTACATTCGTTATTTTTTAATTATATATATATATAATTATAATAGTATTCTTTAGCTCGCATTGCTTTGAAAATAAGCTTAAGAATATTTGAAAGTACAACTTTTTGAAGAAATATATGTTAGTATACGTAAAACAATTTATAGTTGAATACATCAAGACATTACTACAATGATATGCGTTTTAAAAGATGAGAGTGAATTTAAATTATATTTTAGTACATAAATTTTTTCACATTTCGTAGCAATCTTCTGTTTAAAATGACATGCGAAAGCGAATGTTTCAAAAACAATTTGAAGTACTAATTAAATTTTATATTCTGTATTTTTAATTTACTGTTTAATTTGCTTTGCTCGGGATAAGTTTTATTTTTAATTAATTCACAAAGTATTACAAACATAATTTATTGCGTTTTGATTTTGCGCACGGATTATTCACAACTTAGTGAATAGTTTTTAAGAAATAGGATCTGCTATTAGTTTCTTGTTGTCACGTATCATTATCCATTATTAAACTTAAAGGCTCTTTGCATTAAAAGAAGCTTTGTTAGTACACTTAGAAAAAAAAGATAGTTAAAACTACCAGATTATGGTTAAATTTACCAATTTTCTGACCACCGGAACGCGAAAAATTTCTGTTAATTTTACCGACTTGCTTTGGTAATGACTTTAGTAAAATGAACTATGAATAAGGTTTTGTAATATATAATAAAATTTGGTAAGCAGTGTAAAATTTGGTAGTTTTATCATGATGTTTTATTTTATCATGATGCCTAATGATATTTTACAGTTTTGTATATTTACTAAATGTGTGGTCACAAGAACTATAATTTTGAAAACTAGAATTTCAGGTATACTGTTACCGTAGGAATGGAAAAATTACGAAATATATGAAATGCCGTATATTTTGGTTTTTTAACCAGAATTATGTTGTTTTTTTTATCTTTTAAAATAATACCCATTTTTTTTTTTTTTTTTTTTAGTTTTAGATAAATAAATTATTTAAAACTAATGCTTGACCTAATAGATTTATATTCTCAAAGACGTGATCACTATTAACTCATCCATTAAAAAAAAAATTTCAATCTCATTGGAACTATGAAAAAATGAGCAAAAGAAAACTAATTATTACAATCTTTACCTGAAGATATAATTTTATGTTCTTAATAACATAGTTGTTCATTTAATTCAAAATGAGATCAGTATTGAATAATTGAAAATTGTTTATTTACCCTTGGATGCAGAATTTTTATTAAACATTATTTTTTTCTTCATTATTTGTATTAATTTAGATCAAAATAAGTGGAAAATATTATATTTAGCATTTTATTAAATTATGGTTATGAAATATAGCAGGGACACCGGTGTCTTTTTCTGCGTTTAGGGTAAAAACTTTCCAACCCACCAAGCAATAATTTTTTAAATTAACGCTTATTTATAGTTATTTAGATTTAAAGGCAACAGTTATTAATGTTGAAAGTTCTTTAATTTCCAAAATCAATTCTTGGTACATTTTTGAATATGAATGAATTTTTTTTTTCATTCTACATATTTTGAAATTCATATTTTTGTACAAACATTATTCCGATAATCTAACAGAATTTTTTTTGTAACTATTAGATTGTTTTTTATAATTAAGAAATATCAAAATATATTTTTACTTGTAATTAGAGAGTCAAATATATATATATATATATATATATATATATATATATATATATATATATATATATATATATATATATATATATATATATATATGTCCCATTTGTTTCAAAGGGTTAAAAAAAATAATCTTCACCCAGAAAAATTTTTTACTTGATTATTCCTGTTAAATAAATTGTTGAAAGGAGAGATTTAAATTCCTAACAACAAAGTTTATTTCACTCAACTCATTTGAACTCGCCTGATAAAAAAGGAATCTTAGATCTTTTAATCTATTACCTGATGATTCATTTTTTTTTTTTTTTAAATTTAAAGATTGATTTAAGCAAGTGTAAAAAAGAAATGGAAGAAAACGTTAGCAATAAAGTGAGAGTACTCTTTTTTTCCCCCTCTCTCTCTCTCTCATCTTGATATTGAAAAGTGAAAAGCCATACGTGCGTAGCTGAGTGGGTTAGTGGTAGGAAACGGTAGCTACAATTGATTAGCTCAAATAATTGCCCGCAGCGCTTAACTAATCTTATCGGCCGACACCGACGGATGATGCGGCGACGATCTTTTCTACTTGCCCTCACACAGTGAAAGCAGCTTTTCTTCAAGAAATTGACGCTTCATCAATTTTAGCATAACCATTGTTTACTCATTGATTTTTCGGAGGACGTGATTTTAGCTTTCTTTGGTGATAGCGAAAAATATCTATTCTATAGGCTTTAAATCTATAGATGCTATACATTTTAGTATCTCCGAAAGGAAATTTTTTTTCCAGAAATTATATTTAGTTCCTTGCAAGCTTTGTAATAATTGTTTCTATATTATTATTATTTCAATGGATAAAATGCTTTAGTTTGAAATATTAAAACAAATTTCACTAAAGAATTAATGGAAAGGGGGGGGGGAAATGTTTCAAAACTGGATGCGTTTTTAGTTATTCTTCATTTAGTTTTACTTTTATACATTGGGCGTATTAATTTTAAGCCATTAAATGTTTTATTTTCTAAGCAACGGTTCAAAAAGTTTAAGAAATTCTAGCATCCAACTAAATGTATGTGGCTTTTTATCATTTTAATTATTTGTTGTGTCTTATTTTATTGCTTATGTTTATGTAATCATTCTTGTTTATTTCGTTGAGGTATATCATCCGTTATATCATTCTGGTATATTTTGTACATTCAAAATCTAGAGATTTTTATTTAAAATTAAGATAAATGCACTCTAAAAAATTCGATTTAACGTTGAACTGCAATAACACTGAACCTCAATACCCTCCAAATCACCTGCAATCTCATGGAGAAAAGAATTCTGGTAAAATTACCATACTCTATGATAATGACATTTTGGGTAAGGAAAAAAAAAACTAAAATCCTGGCTCATTAAACCAAAATATACTATATTTATAACATTTATTTGGTAATTTTAGTGTATCGCGTAGCAGAAAAATCTGGTTTTTAAAATTATAGTCCTTATTACCACACATTTAGTAAAAACAACAAAACGGAGAAATAAAATTAACTGGATGAATGGTGTTTATGGTCTTATGTATCAAATTACCAAATTTTACAACATTTGACAAATTTTAAAATCATGGTGTACAGAGCAGGGATAAAAAATACGCCACATTTTACTATATTCTGGTAGTTTTGACCCTACTTTTTTTTCTCGGTGTTTTTTAAAATTCAATTCGATTATGAATACGTTTTAGTTGACTCATAGTATTATGTAATTAAGATAGTGATGGTATAATTTGCGCTAAAAAAAGATTCAATTTTGTACCTTTTTAAAATTGTGGCAATTCCGTATGATATTGTGGTTCAACACAACAGACACCAATAATTTGTCAGTGATTAATCATACTTAATCAGTATTTATTTTAATATTTTTTATTTAGTTAACTCATTTTTTGTATTATTTGCATTTATAATTAAAAAAAATCTTATTAATGAAGGAATTGAGAATACAAATTTCTTCATGCTTTTGTATTGTATTTAAAGAAAATGTGGCCAAAATTTTCATTGTAAGAATTGCGATAACTATTTCAATTTGACTTACCAAATTCTTCAGACTTTTTAATTATAATTAAACATACTTTGCATTATTAGTTTCCTTCTTAACTATTTGCTTCATTTACATTGAATACAAATGTTCAAATTTTAATTTTAAAAAAAAATTGTATTCAAAGTATGTTCAAAATGATGCCAAGTTTTATTTTTTTGGAACATTTTTTAAAAAAGTGGATTCATGAAAAAAGAAATAGACATGAAATGGTTGTTGTTTGCTAACATAAAATATTATTAGTTAAGAATGTCAATCATTTGGGAAAGATTAATTAAGTAATTTATAACACCAGGAAGAAATCATTAATCGTGGACGATGCATTTCTTAATATATGCTAATCTAACTTTTGCACATCGAATATCAGATTTCATTTGCTTTTTTTTTTCTCATAATTACAATTAACTTGAAAATTATTATTTTTTTCAAACAGTAATTTAAACTTAATTTTTAAAATAGGGCATAAAATTTCCCCTCTACAGCTCGCCTTTGGCGACCGAATATTTAATGCTGGCGAATAAGTTTTGACTTGTAGGATGTTGTAGTTTAAATCTATGTTTACCCTAGAGATAGCGATTAAGTGTAAAATCTAAGGGAAATGTCAGAACGTGACTTCGACAAAATTGATAACTAGGATGATTTACTCAGAATTTCTATAAATTGACCCCTCCTAAACTTATTTTGACTCTGATAAATGGTATTTTAAATGCCGATAGACAGCGGTATAGAAACATGAAGTGTTAAAGGTATGGGAACTTTTTCGTATTTTAATGATATGTGGGTGATATTGGAATCATTGTAATCTTGTGGCTACTTAATTTTAAATTAATAAATATTATTATTTTGCAATAAATCCTTTTATTATTTTCATTCCCAAAATGTTCTTCATAGTAGAGCTGTAAACATTTAAATGAATTGTACATATTTTTAGTAAAAATAGTGGCGAGCAAACATTTTAGAAAACATATACTGTAATCAAGTTCTGTAAAATATTGTAATACTGTGTGCAGATACTCTAACAAATTCCAGATAAAATTACGATAAAAAGCACTGGTTCTCAGGGTGTCGGTACTTTATGTCGTAAAATAAATTTTTATCGGAACATGTTGAAAAAAGATTCTGATATACTGTAATTTTTACTGTAATAACTACCTAAAACCTCCTAATCCCTCTAATTAAAAGAATATTATTGTAAACATTACGGTATAATATTTTAAAGTAAAAATTGATTTAATGGTAAAAAGGTTTTTACGGAAGATGCACCTAAAATGTCGGTAATTTTCACCGGAAAATTTTAGTGTTATGCCATTAAAATTAAAAATCCATTGCCCGTTTTAAATTTGCAGCAAGACAAAGTGCATTTTTGGACAATTGCAAGATTTAATAAAGTCCTGGTCACAAAAATCTTAAAACGTATAACTTTTTTTTAGTGTCTCCTTATTTATTAATTTTTTTTAAGAAAATGCAGTTCTTCTTATTTAAAGAAGTGAAAGCTTATTTATATTTCCCACACAATATTAGCTTGTTATTTCTCTTTTAAGTATATATATTTGTGAATTTAAAAAAAAAATAATTGAAGTTAGGTAAACAAACTGTTAAATCCTGAAACTAAATGTGCCTTGTTAAGAAATTTCACCTGTCATTTCACTTTCATAGTCTTACTGAAGCAGAACTAAACTAAGAGTAATTGACGGCTATGATTTTACTCTCAAAACGGACCTATGTCTCATTAAAAACCGGGAGATTTGCTACCTTTCCAAGTAAGCTGATCACGTTGCAGAGCTACAAATATTCCAATACTTCCGACGTTTCCTTTCTTTGTAAGGACTGAGCGCGTAATGTATCGAAGGAAACAAAAAAAGGCTAATGTCTTTGCAGTGTATTTAATTTTCATAGTGTTTTTTTTTTTTTTTTTTTTTTTAAAAAAAACTTGTGAAAATGACTAAAAACGCATTTTTAGTTTGTGATTATTTCGTACAATGTCGAAATTTTAAATGATTATGCCGCTAATATTATACCATTACAATATTTTTGTAATTTATTACAGAGTGATATATTACTCTGCTAGCAGTTTCTTTACTACTGAAAATGGTACTTGTGTGAGAATAAAAAATTAGAAAATTCTATTTTTTTTTATGTATGGGTATTTTAAACTCTATAATATCGTGCAAATTCGCCGAAGCCTTATGTGTTTCTAAAAGTTAACAGATTGTATTTTATTTGCGTTGTTTTTTTTTTATGTCATTTGTTTAGTGTTTAGATATAAGTTTAAAAAAATAATTTGTAAAAATGTACAGTACGGGCGAAAAACCCGGTCCATCCTGAATAACTTTTGATCTAATGATCGGATCTTAAAGGCTCGAGAGGGGGACCTCAAACATGTTAATTAGTTAGTGCAAACGATATTTTAAGTTACGAAATTCGCCACAAAAACGTACTTTCTCTGAATAAACCTGCCTCTTTTCTACGGATTCGTATTACTGACCCCTGAAATACTAGGGATAGCCGCAATATGGGAAATATTGGTCCGAATAGTTTGGTCAGCAGAGTGGTCTAAAGTTTTGACCCTTTAATGTTAATTTCACTTTTTACGTCGTTTAACATATCTCGAGAACTTTTTTAGCGAATGAAAAGTTTTTACACACAATTATAAAATTCGTTTGTCTAAAGATAATTCCATTCAAAAGAACTTGTTAGTAAATATTTATTATTTTTTATTAGTTAATTTAATAATTGTAGAAAAAATTTTAATGGTAAGTTATACAATGTTTCACATCATTTTAAAGAATGCAATTTTAACATGCAGAATTTGAATGGAATCGGGTAAGTAGTTCCTGGGCAATTGAATTTTAAGAAAGTCGAACATTTAAAATCCGATTTGTTAATTAAGATATAAGTATTCATTAAGAAGTTGTAAAAATGTACTTAAGTAAAAGTTTGCTTAACTGTAAAAGGTTGCTTATAATTATAAACTGTTAAGATGTTCCTAAAAAAAGATTTTTTAAGATCTTTTTTTTTTTTCAATTCAGATACCGCTAATTTTGGACAATTAATAAGTTTTGCAAGATACTAACAGAGCTTTTTTTTATTTTTAAACTAGACTTGTGTTTAAGAAATTACTTGCTTTTCACCTCTCATAATCTGATCTAAATTTAAATTCTTTCGTTAATCATCTTACGAAATGAATTCGATAAATTTCAATTAATGTTTCCAAACATGTTCATGATGTCTTAACAGCAAAATGTAAAATAAGTGCTTAAATTTCATCGAATATTCTTCAATCGCCATAAAATAATTCACTCGTTCTTCGTTAAAAAAAAAAAAAAAAATCGTCACGGAAGTCATGCTTTGCGCAATGATTTTTTGAATTTATCGGATTTCACACATTTCCTTCTCAGCGTCGAATGTTCTTATTTGGCCATTTTCAAACGATTCTTAACGCGTTTTCCTGTTTAATTTATACGTGATCAAAATACTTTCACCCTAATAGCCTCGCATCTTCTGTCAGACGACACCTTTACATATTGGGAACATTTTCCACACAATATGATAAAAAAATGTCACTGACTTAAAAAAAAAAATTCTATTTTATGAAGTCTAGTTTTCTGTATTATGCAGTTCTGGAGAATCGAACATAGCTCAAATTCGTGTGATCTAGTTTTCCATAGAAAATATACGAATTAATTCTATTTTATTTTTATTTTTTGATCCATCCGGTAATAAAAAGTGTATGTGTGTTGCCTTTTAATGCTGCCAACCCACACTGTTTGAATTCATGTTTTTTTTCACAGAGAACTCTTTTCTTTCTTTTTCTTTCTTTTGAAAAGCACTTAGTCAAATTTATAGTTATTATATAATATTGGTTTTACATACTAATGCCATTTTTTTAATTAAAAATATAGTAGCTTGTTTTTATTTACCATAAATCTAAACCACGTCGTCATTCAATTGTAGACTGTTTGTTGAGATTAGCCAATATCAACATATTTTTTCGATCTCATTTATTGTCAGTTTATTTTTAATGCATCTGATTAATATCAAACATCGATAACATATAGTTTCAGCTTTTTAAAACTAATTTTTTGTTCAACTTTTCCTGTGAAAATTAAATTTTATTTTTATCTCATTCAAAAAATCGTTTTCATGTTATTTATTTCTTCTTATTTTCTTATTCTTATTTTTTTTTTTCTTCGAATTTAATTTGAAAAGCAATGGTTAGATTTTAGTTTTCTAGTAAATTTGAATTCTAAAGCTAAAAAGGGGCTAATTCTAAAGGAATTCTAAAGCTAAAAAGTTAAATTTTGTTTTTATCTCTTTCAAAAAATCGTTTTCATGTTATTTATTTCTTCTTATTTTCTTATTCTTATTTTTTTTTCTTCGAATTTAATTTGAAAAGCAATGGTTAGATTTCAGTTTTCTAGTAAATTTAAATTCTAAAGCTAAAAAGGGGCTAATTCTAAAGGAATTCTAAAGCTAAAAAGTTAAATTTTGTTTTTATCTCTTTCAAAAAATCGTTTTCATGTTATTTATTTCTTCTTATTTTCTTATTCTTTTTTTTTTTCTTCGACTTTAATTTGAAAAGCAATGGTTAGATTTTAGTTTTCTAGTAAATTTGAATTCTAAAGCTAAAAAGGGGCTAATTCTAAAGGAATTCTAAAGCTAAAAAGTTAAATTTTGTTTTTATCTCTTTCAAAAAATCGTTTTCATGTTATTTATTTCTTCTTATTTTCTTATTCTTATTTTTTTTTCTTCGAATTTAATTTGAAAAGCAATGGTTAGATTTTAGTTTTCTAGTAAATTTGAATTCTAAAGCTAAAAAGGGGCTAATTCTAAAGGAATTCTAAAGCTAAAAAGTTAAATTTTGTTTTTATCTCTTTCAAAAAATCGTTTTCATGTTATTTATTTCTTCTTATTTTCTTATTCTTATTTTTTTTTCTTCGAATTTAATTTGAAAAGCAATGGTTAGATTTTAGTTTTCTAGAAAATTTGAATTCTAAAGCTAAAAAGGGGCTAATTCTAAAGGAATTCTAAAGCTAAAAAGTTAAATTTTGTTTTTATCTCTTTCAAAAAATCGTTTTCATGTTATTTATTTCTTCTTATTTTCTTATTCTTATTTTTTTTCTTCGAATTTAATTTGAAAAGCAATGGTTAGATTTTAGTTTTCTAGTAAATTTGAATTCTAAAGCTAAAAAGGGGCGATTGAAAGGTTCTGCATTTCATTAAAAATTTTGTTGTTGATCGTTAGTGTAACTGTAAAAGGATAATGGTTGTTAGAATAAGTTTAAATTTTATTAACTTTTAATTCTACTGTTATGGTAGTAGTTGATTAGCAAATCATGTAAATGAATAACTAAATAAATTAATTAATAAATATGTTGGGAATCTCAGATATGTTTCTTGTTTTGTTTTTTAAGTGTGTTTATTATTTTACTGGAATTGCATTTTCTGTTTATACGTGAGGTACTCGAGTTATTTATATTCGAGATGTTTATAAACTCATTTTAAAAAAATAAGTTAAAATTTTTTTTAAACTATTCTGTTTTTTTCTTCTTTGGATTAGTTTTATGTACTGAAAACAGACAATTACTTATTAATTGTAAACACAATTTTGGTTTATGAACTACAGAACAGTACAGTAGTACAATATTCACATACATAAAATAAGTAAAATATTTATAAAAATTCATTATTAGCAATAATTTAAGCTTTCTTAGTGTAAATAATATTTTCGTCAGCTGGTTATATTTTAATAACTACACTGTAAAAAAAAATCCCGGATCAAATTACGGTATTAAGTACCAGGACATCATCCATTAAACCCATTTTGCCGTGAAATCCATTTTAACCGTAATTTTTATATTAATTTCAACAGTTATATTCATTTAATTTGAGTGATTCATTGATTTTACGGTAATTATTAGTGTAAAAATTACGGTAAATAAGTTTTTTTTTTTTTTTTGTTCTGCAATATGTTCTGGTAAAAATGAATTTTAGGATAAAAAGTGCAGGCACCCTGAACGCCGATACTTTTTACCTGAGTGCGGATACTTTTATTTTTTATCCCGAAATTTTTACAGTGTTCTTTAAATTTAATAAAGCTTTTATAACTATTATTAAAGAACTTCCAAAGGAAAGGTAAGTTATGATTAACTCATTTTTTTCCTATGAAAGAATCTCTAATGTGAGTTTCTTTGTCAGAGGTGTGAAGAAAAGTGACATAGTATTTTACCCCCATAATTCATGTCTCCCTTGTCACCCACCCCCCCATTTGACGTCCTACGCTGTAACTCTGCAGTCACCACCACACTTGCGACAGTCCGTTACAGTTACCATGTTGTCACCAAATTAAACTTCTTGGTTTCCGGTAGCCCATGTCGAAAGACGGTTTCGTGTACCTTTGGCATGACAACTTGGGTTGGCGCCAGTTTTCACTCTTACCTCAACTATTCCTCTCAATCACCTTTTTTTTTTTTTTTTTTATTTTTTTTTTAAGTTTTTTTCTTTTGTTTATCCTTTCGCTTCTTTTAAAAAAGAAATATGCGAACTTAATTATACGGAACGGAATTTGGAGTTAGGGAGTCGGTTACTATTTTTCGATCGAACCAATTCGTGTGCGTTACAATCACCGAAGATCTTCTCCAAATAGAACTGAACTGATAAATGAATTTGTGAATGTGACAGCTGATGGCTTTCTGGCGCCCAGATATTTACAGAAAGAGTTTTAGAATTGAATGGCCTAATGACGCTCTTCTTTCAAAATTCATTAATCATGCTCCCACTCAAACGTCGCTGGATTTTTTGTCTTTTTTTCATTGGCTGAAATTTTTAAATGTGCTCAATTGAAGTTTTAAAAAATGATCATCTTTAAGAAACTCTCTCCAATTTTTTAATTGAAAGTCATAGTTTTAATTTTAACCTCGACCACGTACCTTTGGCCCTCGTATTCTAATACTACATACTCTAGAACGTTTTCTACAGATTTGACATAGTTCTTCAAAACCCTTTCGCCAAGAAAAAAAAAAAAAAAAAAAAAAAAAAAAAAAACACGCACACACACAAACACAATTAAAGTGCCTTACACTTAAATCAAAGCAATCAATAATTTACACTATACATAACATCTTGCCGTGAAGAATTATCTAAGCTTTAGAACTGACAAATAACATAAACATTTCAAAAAATATTAAACTTTTCTTTTAAAAAATTGTCAGTTTGTGGACATTTTTTAACCTAGATAAAAACTATCAAAATCACTATTTATTTCTCAGTTTTTGCAGTTTTTTGTGAGATTTTACAGCATGGCGTCACTAAACCGTGACATTTCTCCATTTTTTCTCCATTCATAATTTCATACGATGGTAGAGCCTTCAAAAAACACCCTAATTTAAGCCCTTAGCCCGTTCCCGAAAGTTTCCAAAATCTGACGAATCAATATTCCCTTAAAGACGAAATCGGAAATACTAATTTTTAAAGCTCAAAATAATAAAAAAGTGACAGAACAGCGATTGTAGCAAAAAGAAAGTTTTGAAATCTTAAAACCGTTTTAGGTCATCAGATTTGATTTACAAATTCCGGATTTAGTTATTAAATATTTATTTAAAAAATTGCGTCTTAAATGGTTTAATCATTCCGTTACCACAAGAATTCAAAAAATGTGTGTCGACCGTGGTATTCCTAGAACACCCAGTACGGCAGCATTCGAATATATCCTACTATGTGTATGTCACTCTCAAAGGTTTATCACAAATTTTTGATCGAAGAACTGATAATTGTCCACAGAAAATTACACCATTTATTTATCTAGCATAAAATGTGTTTAAGATTTTTAATAACTTTTAGAGTTTAAAAGTTTAGTTATTTTTAACCTTAAAAATTCGTTTAACTAGAAACTGTAATTATTATCTTAGTTACTGCGCTTAGTTGACGCTCTCATAGTCTCCAAAATTAAGACATTCCTTAGTATGGTCAGCAGTCACCATACGTTGCTTAAAATTAAAACCATACCTTGGACTATTGGAATATTTTACAATTTTACGAAACGTTTCATGGTTTAGAAACTTCATTTGTTCAAGAATCTTAAAACTTCCTTCCACCAATTCAAAGAGGGATTTCACCAATTTACAGGAAGAGAGTTGCCATAAAAGCTTAACAAACTTAGTTAGCCATGAACACACCGAAATATGATCTCACAGTGACCCCTTCGGCATCTTAAAATCCAAAAGCCTCGGTTTTAGGCGACAAACTCCGATTAAAGTTTGAAGGAGACATTGAATGAACTCCTATAAATCAATCGACCTCCGGTTTAATTTTGAAGTGAGTCTCCCCTCTTTCCAAAAGCATCGTTGGTCTTTCATATCGAGTCTTCGAGTGGCATTTCAAATCTTCTGCAACTTCAAAGGAAGGAGAATTTTTGAGGTGGACACAGATTTGTATTAGCAGGTCAATGCCGAATAAAAATTGACCGTTCCGTGTTTCCTGACGACTTGAAGTCAAGTGTTTCGTCGATACTTTTAAAATATTCCGGTCGCATTTTCAATCGATTGAGAAAGGCGGATTGCTTTGCGTGCTGAAGAAAGGTCTACTGTCGGTTATTACCCCGATATTTAACTATACTACGAATTTATGTTCTAGAAATTACCTCTCCAAGGATTTCTCTGCAAGGAGTGCATGTTTAGGCCTGATTTATCTCAAAGAATCTCTACTTTATTAACTGTTAAATTTCCTGGTTACCAATTTGAGCTTGCAATTTATCTTGAAGTTAAGAGGCCTAATCGAAGAAGAATAAATTAGTATTTTTTTAATAAGCATTTAAAACTTGCTTCACTGTGCGAAAAATCTTGCCTTTATCGTTTAGTTCTAAGTAGAGGAAAAAAATCTGGTAAAACTGCCGCACTGCCGCAAAAAAATGAAAACTGCCGCAAATAAATGAAAATAAAATAAAAAGTAATTGCTGTTAACGAAAGCAAAATATACAGTATTTAAACCATTTGTTTAGTAATCTTTCCATTCACATATGATAACGGTTTACCAAAAATTCTGGTCTTCAAAATTATAATTCTTATTACAACGGTTAGTAAAAGTACCTAAAAGATATTTAACCGAAAAGATGGTTTTTAAGCCATGCTCTAGGGTATCATCATAAAATTACCAAATTTTACCACACTTTACACTTTGTAAAATGATATTTTACTGTTAATTTTACCAAAAACATCAACAAAAAAAAAACACTTCGGTAAAAATTATCGAGCTTTTCGGTGTTCCCATACAGCTAAATTTTACCATATTCTGATAAACCAATTTTGACCATTTTTTTTTTCTCAGTCTATGTATACCTTATCTATATTAAATTTAGTAAATCTAAAAGGGAAACTTTCATTGTGTTGAATTTACTGCTTTTAAAATAATTTGTTGTCGTCGCAGCTAAGCTATACTAATGGGCTACTGGCGACCAGTTTAAATTGTGATTTAGTGTATGTCTAACGAGTCGATAAGAACCAAACCAAAAATGTGTTATTTATTGCTTCATTTCAAGTCCTCAAATATAGTCTGCAGCATTTCTCTGGATTTAATTGTTCTCGTGTTAAGGATGGTATGTACCAGTTTCTGCCATTTCTTAATTGTCAATATTCTTTTTGGTTCTTAACGTTTGTAAAATGTCAAGTTTAATGTGACATCTCTAAGGTACAACAACTTCATGAGTATGTCATTAAGTTTGAATTTAGCGATTTTGTTGCCTTTTTCATAATTCTTACACAATTCACCGTTAAACTGATATTGCAGACTTCCGATACTAGGAGCCAAAATCTTTAACATTCCCTTTTGTGAAGGGATTTTTCTTCCCCTCCATTAACCAATAGGGAATTATAATTCCCTAATTTATGCAGTTAATAATTAATGTTTCGGTGCTCAATTTGTTTCGTTTGTCAACAAATTTTAAAGTTACTTGTATACTTACTCACAACAAAAATTCTTACATCATTAAAATTTAAAAATAGCTAATTACTTCAATATAACACAATTCAGTGAATAAAATGAAACAAAAAAATATTCCAAAATGTTAATTAGTTACATCAGAGTTAAGAAAAACATCTTTATATAATTCTACATTGGGTTAACAAAGTTGAAGTAGAATTCTTTTCGTATGCCAAATTCGGAGAAAACATAAGGCAGAATTCAAAACAAATATACGATCATACATTTCTGAAAATGATATCTACAATGCTATCTGCTCATCATATCTCGATAATCTTTACAGATGAGCTTAGAGAATACGGAATAAAAGCTATATGAATGTAAACAACATATTCACCAATTACTCTTTATTTCATCCGTCTCAATGAAGGTGCGTCTGAAAAAGACTTACCAGCAATGGGAGTGACCGGTTAGCGGACCTCACCTTGGCCTTAAAAAGAATCAAGTCGATAACTCTCGCTTAATTCATATCCTTGAAATTTCCTTTGAAATGATATCAAAATATTTGCTCGTCTGATGTTTAAATTTTTTTTATTTTATTTAACTGTTGTCTTATATATTCCATTTATTTTTCTTTATATAAAACACCATTTGGCGTGTAGTAATTTTCGACTATAGTGTCCGTTTAGCATTTTATTTTTTTGGGAGAAAAATGTAGGCATTATTTTGAAGGAAAAAAAATGGATTTGATAATATGCGCATATTTATGAGGGTAATTTTCGCACTTAGGATTGCTGTTGGGAAACGTGTGTGGTTTAAAATTATGCGGCACCGATCACTGACTGTTATAGTTAGTATTTTGAGAAAGGTGACGGACTTTCATTTATTTGCCAGATTTATCATTATGATTGACTAAAAGCGTATAATTTTTGATGTTTATATTTCGAATTTAAAACGTATATTTTCATTATAATATTCAAAGAACTATTTACTCTTCTGCTGAGCGTATATATTATCAAAAAATAGACATTTATACTTTAATAGGAAATAAATGTGTATTATAAAATTAATATCCACAGTTATACTATTAAGAATATTTTGCATAAAAGTTACTGTTTTTCGATATTCTAAATCTTAACCAATGGTTATTAGAAATCATGAATTTGAATGCTGAATGACTGCCTTCCTTATATGTGCAATCATATATCGCAATAACCAGGAGGGTTTCATAGAAGTTTCAATGTAGTTTCAAATTAGTTTATAAAAATTGTTAGAGAGATCATTGCTTAAAATCTTCTAGTTTTAGGATTCGAGGTTTTCCTCTCAATAAAACGCAAATGTGGATTAAATTTCGTTATGTGTTTGGAGGTATCCATCATGCTATATCCAGGAGTTTTTTATTTATTTTCTGGGTATTGTTTTATGAAGTGGAAGGTTGAGTTATAAACATAAAACGTAAAAACACTTTTTTAAAAAAAAGGGCCGCAAAGCAATTGTAATACTTAATCTTACTTTCAAGTATTTTGAAGCCAAAGAAATATCGCCAAAGAAAAGAAAGCAGTCAAGAATTAAGTTTGGGCACATTTTATTTATATAGCACATTAGTAATATCTTACAAGTCTGTGTTAAATATACATTTTTGGGACCTAAAGAGTAACCGATGTATAACAGAACACTGAGTAAATTAAATTTCTTTTCTTAAGTTTTATAGAAAAAAATTAATATTTTATGTACTTAAAGTTCTGTTTGAAAAATGCTGATTGATTAATGATATAGACCTGTGAATACGATGACTCAAATAATTATTTAGCTATTTCTTCAAGAATTGCCGAAAGAAATGAACAAAAATCGATTTAAGACAAAACTCTGTTCTGTATAGTTTTTGATAATGTTAGAACATAAGCTACAAAAGCTTTTTCTTGATGCACTGAATATTCTGTTTGAAAGAATAGATTTATTGATGATATAGGTCTATAAAAATGACGACAGGAATAATTATTTGAATCAATATCCAACAATTTACATGAATATACATGAATATCCAAGAATTTTTGTTGCTTTGACAATTATTAGGTTTTTTTTTTTCATGATTTATCGAACAGTTTTTAATGGAGAAAAATTATAATTTTTTTTAAATAAAAGCTGATGAACTTTATTCTGCTTGAAATATTCTGACTTTTTGATAATGTGGGCCCATAAAAGGATAATGTAAAGTAATTATTTGATAATCTCACCATGAATCGGACGCCTCTTTTCATAGGTTTGAATATCTTAGCAATGACTTCATTGTTAAATCAAATCTTCAAATTCCCCCCTCGGCGATTTCCTAAATCATTGGTAATTCCAGTATCGTTGAAAATATGAAGCCGTTCCTAACCAATAAAATGAGTCGAAAACATATAATTCGCGACTTATCTTATAAAAAAGACAAGATATGCTTACAAATGACTTTTATATAGTGTCGCATGGTTATTAATAATCAGACTTATACCTTCATCCAGCATTGCCACAGCTACATATGTTTTTAGTTTTATTATTCATTTCCATAAATCTCAAAGATAAGTACATCAAGAAACGTACAAAAGTCTTAAAGAACTTGTCTACAAAAACACACATTCTTCCGTGTCCTGATAGATAATTCTTATGTCATGTCAATCAGCGTTCGTTTTTTACGCCTTTATTTTATTTCGTTTGGAATAAATCTGATGGAAAAATTAGTTTGATAAAATCGTATCTCATAAAAATAAATCTCAATGAAAAGGCGATTCCCTCTGCCATGGTTATAAACTAAAAGGATTTGAGATATAAAATTTCTCATAAAAGTCTATGAAGAGGCAGACATTTTTTTCCTTTTTCTTCTTGTTCCTTATGTTGAATTTTATGCGTTTATCATTGTATTGATCTCGTTTGGTGGCCATTTGAATCATCAGAAAATTCTGTAAAGATGTTTTTTTTTTCCTCATTTTGTTTTCAAAACCACATTTTTTAAATTAAAGTTTTACATTTGTTTTTTTTTTAAGAAAAATTCTTATCTTCGCCTACTTCTTAACTTCGTTGAGCGTCCAAGTAAGAAAAATGTACCAATAACTGAAATTATTATTTATTTTTCTAAATAAATAATTATTTTTCCATACATATTAAATACTTATTTTCCAAACATTTTGATATTTCTGAAAAATTTCCATTAATTAGAAATAATTATCAAAACAAATACAAAATATTTGAGTGATATTTACAAATCAATCTAAACTTATGTAACCAATACATTTATAACTTTTTGTTCAACTTACCAATAGCATTTGCATTCTTTTAAAATAAAAATCGTTTATCTAACCAAATACTAAATATTGGGATGTTGTTTGCAAAGTTTTTATTTCTCTATTAGGTATTGAATTAATTGAAAATAACTTATTATTTTTTTCTACACTGTTAGAACTTTAAATCACAATATGTTGCCCGATACATATTGCGTGCAGCAAATGTGCACAATATTGTGCAAATTTACTGCAATATTGCTATCTTGTGCTAAGTTGGATCTATCCTAATCTGTAATCTATCCCCTAAGTGTAACTTAATCTGTATTGGTTAAACATAGTTCCAATTAACATCTAAGTAAGATTAAAGCATGAATTTGCTCGATCAATTATTTCGATATTAACTACTTGAACTCGTGCTAATATCCAAAGAACCTATATTTGTTTTTTTCTGAAAGTATACTTAATAAAAACATTTGCATTATAATGTGGCTACTAAACCGTACTGTTCGCATTAAGAAAATTAATGCAATTATTTCCAGATTTTTTTTTTTTTTCAAACTTGATTGTTTATGCACATGCTTTAAATCAGTTATTGCACGTGTTTTATTATGAGTGAAATCGGTCCCATGCTGAGCCACAATATCAGTGTTCTAAAACATAACATCAGGAAAAATAGCAGCAATCTTATAAATGTCTTAATTTGGAACACTTTTCAGGTTGGCATTCAAATTCAAAAATAGTTACGGACAATCAAGTTCGCATTTAGTAAAAAAATATGATGAAAACTACCTGAATTTGGTGCTATTTATTGTGTTTCTAGCTCTATGGAGAAACCGAAAAGCGGTAATTTTTAACGCTTTGGTAATGATTTGGTAAAATTAACAATAAAATATAATTTTATAATATGTGATAGAATTTAGGTAAATGTGGTAAAATTTGGTCATTTTATTATGATACCTTACGGCGTGGCATAAAAACCATTTATTCGGCTAAATTTATTTATCATTTTTTTTATTTTTACTAAATGTGTGGTAATGAAAAGTATAATTTTGAAAATTAGAATTTCTGGTAAACCGTAACCATGTGGCTGGAAAAAATTGCCAAATGAATAGCTTGAATACCGTATAATTTGGTGTTATTAACCAGAATTAAGAATTTTTTTTTTTTATTTCTACCATTACCGTACCAGAATTTCTTTTTTTTTTTTTCCGTGCAAGAAGGATTAATTTGCACAATAATGTGATTAAGGTACTCGCAAATTTGCAGGGTATTATGATTCAATTTTTATTTGTAAAATATGCTTCAATTTATAAATTATTATTTTATTAATTTGCTTTCTGAAAAAAAAAAAACTAAAATTTACAAATTAACATAATGTATTTATAGAATTATAACAAATTAAGTGCATTTAAATCATTTAAGATTTGTGTATGCTTATGTTTTTCATATTATAAATAAAACTTTTTGAATAGTTATAGTAATGTTATTTATTTATTTTAGAATTTCTCACGACCTTGTTTACATAAATAAAAAAATAACAGGAAAAAAAAAATAGTCTTGTTTTAATTACAAGCATAGTTTATCTCAAGTAATTAAGACCATTAAAAAATAAACTTTCTCTTTGGTATGTGTTTCTCTAGTTCCTTGAAACTATTTTTAACTTTTTCAAATTAATTATTATTTTTTTGTTTTTTACAAAACATGTTTTTGTTGAACTTAATTATGAAAATGAAACGAGGAATTTTTTCATACAACTTACTTTCGTTTAAGTTGTTCAAAAGAAATAACTAATCAGTTTCAAAAGTCCTAAAAAAAATTTTTCCTATCCTAAAACCGTTATTGAAAAAAAGTTTTGAACTATTCCTATTTAAAGCAATTCCGTTATGTTTTAATGGTTTTTTAATTAAATATTCGACGTAATCGTAATCGTGATGTACTTTGAAACAATATCAGCGAAACATTTATCAATTCAAACTTGTGATATTCTAAATAAAACTCTTTAACTTCTTTTTTTAAAATTTTTTTTTTTAAAGAAAATGCACTAATGAAAGGAAATATATATAGGGGGGAAAAAACGTTTCTTTTTAAACAACGTGACTAGGTTCGCACTGTGAGATAGTCGTTCGTAAAGGTTTTGCATTATAAAGCGGGACAACATAATAATAATGAAGATAATAACGATTCGTTATTTTTTGTTTGCCGCTCCGCTTTTTCCCTTGAATAATTAAGACGGAGGACACAAAATGTACGTGTGATGATGAGGTTAAAAAAAAAAACGACTTCACTTCACTTCAAACTTGTTATGTTTAATTAATTCGGTTGCTTTACGCGGAAGGCTGAAAAAAAAAAAAGTCGTCAGTTACTGATCTAATAAAATGAAAAAGAATATGCAGATTTTAGAGAGTAGATTCAGCTGTTATAAAGGGTGGTCGCTGCAACTGAAGGGTTGGGCAAAGTACCACAAACTAGCGAGCTAATTGGAAGGTACAAACCCTTAATTCTCTACCATTGTGTTTGCTTTAAAAATGGAACTTTCCTCCCTCCCCCTCTTTCGCTTGAAACGATTCTGTATTGACAGTGACCTACGTCATAACTCTGCCAGTTGGTGTTGTAAAATCGAAATGGTTTACTGCTGGTAGTTTAATGTTTTTATGGAAACGTTAATATGCCTTGTGATATAAACTGGAATGTTCTCTGGAATTAAGCTTCGAACACAAATGGAAACGATTCGATTTTGTTGGTGGGCTGTATAAATATTAGAAAAATCTGTTTAAATGTCTAATGGTCCCGGTTATCATAAGCAAATCAGGATTGCGTGTTAACGACAGTACAAGGAAATCCTGCCCTATCTGCTTTATTAATAACATGTTTGTTGGGCGGACAAGCATAATTATTATATAGTAATTGATTTTACAATTGAAATATTATTTTTTCAAGCCTTTTATCAAAGCACAGTTTAAGGATTCAATTTTTCAGGCACTTTTATCAAAGCTTAAGTAATACTTTAAACATTTGCTACACATTTATAAGCAAATTGGAACAGGCATAGCGAAAATATTGAACACGGTATATATATATATATATATATATATATATATATCCACACCCTATTAGGTACACAGCAATTTTGTACGATAATCTGATTCAAATTGATGTTTTAGTTCAATGCTAAACTCACTTTTCTGAGAGTGCGAAGGTAAATTTAAAATTAATAACTTAATAATATTACATTTATAAATTTTGAATATTAATTGTATAGAAACCAATACTGGTACTATTTAAGTGAACTGTTTATTTTAAACTGAAACTGAAATTGCTAACTAATACTTTTAAATTGAAAACGGCTTCAAAGATAAAGATATTTTGAATAAAGCCATTAAGCGGTGGGCCAATATTTTATGTGATATATTTTGGAAGTACCTTTTTTTGCAATTTTTTTTTAATTTCCAAATTTTTAACATTAATAGTAAATATTATACTATAGAGTGTTTAGAAGCTCTAATATCTTGTAGTAAGTATTCTGGATGGTATGTTTTGAATTAGATAAGAAGAAATATTCAAAATATATGAACAACTAATTCTAAATTTCATAAATTAATTTGAAGTATTTCAAAAATATTTGTTTTTCCAATTTATATATTTTGTAGCATGAAAAATCAACTTAAATACTATATATATATATTCGATATGTGACATATATATTGATATATTTACCACAAAACGTAGAAAATTCCATTGTTTTTTGCAATTATGATTAATTTTTTTCTTTTTATATATATATATATAATTATAAATAATATTAATTTACTTTTAAGTTATTACTTTTTTATCTTTGAAATAAACGTGGTATGTTATGATAATATTTAAAATGTAATTTAAAAAGTAATTAAAATTTCAGTTGCAAACAAAAGTTGTTTTTTCTATATTAAATTTTCTTTGCTATTGAGAAGCAACTGGAAATTACGCAAGATTGAATAATTTTTACTTCAGATTATGAAGTTCGGATAAAATTGTACAATTAAATTGGAAACGAATATTATTAAAATGGCACTGTTTTTAACAAATTTTTATTCTTCATTAATGAACAACTATTTGCATTTATTAAATTTTGTATATAAAATTTATTTTGATACTTTCACAATTGTAATGTTTGTAACTATTAATGAATGATTTACACGAATCTAATATCATTTTTCTTTAATTTAAAAGCTATTAAAAGCAGTTTTTTTTCTGTATTTTATATTTAAAATTTTTTCCAAATTTGTATATAATAAAATACGATTTTAATCCCAAAATACGTTAAAATTAATATAAAAATCATATCTTCAATTTCAACTATATTAAATTATTACATTAAATGAAACTGTTTTTTTATTTATTTATTGTTTCTTTTATGTTTAATTTTTTCATAAAAAAATCTATACAAAATATATCAACATTAAAATATTTTTGTATATTTTTTCGAGTGCATTTATGTTGTTGACAGATTTTTATAAACCTGTATTATCTTAATTTTATATGGTTTTAACTAAAAATATTGTGTTTGATTTTTCTATTAATTGTTTTCCTATCATAGTTAATTATTTTTTTAGCAATGATCAGATCATTGATAATTTTGGATGAGTTAGCATATTCTGTTATTAATGCATTACTGTTGACCAATAACTAAATCAGTTAAGTTTTAAATTTGTTCATTGATTTTAAATATTAGAAACACATTTGATAGAATTTTTTTTCTATAATTTTTTAATAGTTAAGATTTACATTTGTAATCTAATTATCCAAGAAAATTTTTATTTTAGTGCGCCCAAATTCTATTTCTAAAGCTCACTTACAATGCTCCTATACATTACTAACCAAATTGTTATAATAATTTTTATTTTCTCTTCTTTAAAGTTTGCATAATGATATTTGTTATAGAATAATATTTAGAAATCATTAGTTATTCCAAATGAATATTAGTCTAATTTTATAGAATATTTGTGCAATCTATATAATGAAATAGAATTCTTTTAACTAAATGTCCAGCGGTATCTATTTTTAATTTGATTTGTAAAGCATAATTCTGTTCTGGTAACTAAATGATTATAAATAATTAATAGTAACTTTTTTAATTGAGAGGGCTTTTGCTTATTTTCTGTATTAAATATGTTGGGAGAAAAGTTGAACTGTTCAGTGAAAATAAGTTACTGTTTTTTTTTTCTCGCTACATTGTTAAATTATTTTTAAAAAAAATTAAATAAATTATAATAATTTTGCAGTACTGTTAAACATATATGCCAAAGCTCATTTTCATAGTTTCAAACTCTACTAGTTTTGTAAGTTTCTCTTAGTTTACTAATTTTAAAAAAAATTCTCATGTTTTTATCTTTTTTTTCCCCTTTTTTTTAAGATATTAGAAAAATTTCTAAAAATTGAAAAAAATTCCTTTCAAAAAAGATTTTTTATTCATCGTTTGCTTAATAATGAAGTCTGCAAATTTTAAAATGATCACTTAGAAGCTTTTCATTTTTCAGTATTTTAAAATTGTCATTTTTCAGAAGCCTCTAATTTTAAATTAATTGAAATATATGTTATAACTATCTTAAAAGGTTTTAATATCTGTTGCTATTGAAATTTATGAATTCAAAAACAATTGTAAAATATATGAAACAATCTACATCCAAGTTTATTTAAAATTGATCAGAAGTAGAAAATATTTCAGTCAATTTAAATTTATAGTTATTAGTGGAATTTAGTTTTGTATTTTATTCGCCAAAAAAATTCTGGAAATTCATGTGTTTAAATTATTTTAGATTTTTTGCAATATTTAGCTTGACATTTATACCTGCTAGATTTTTCTCCTTTGCTTGTTATTAGCCGTGCATTTTAATATTCATTAGGTATTTCCATTCATTAATATTGTTTAGTTAATTATTTAAAAACATTAGTTATTGACAAATATTTTTTTAATGAAATCAGACAAACAATTGGTGTACTATTATGTATTCGTATTCAGATCCTTCTATTTTTAATTCCTTTGGCTCGAAATTAACATGTTGTTATTTAAAACATCACGTTTTCTCAAACTTTAGTTGAAACAAACAAATGCAAGTTTTTTCTGCCATAGAGAAAAAGAATATTTTATTTTGTATTCATTCATTTATTTATTTTGTTAAAAAATATGAGGTCTGATATTGCAGAAATACATAACTTTTGATTTATATGTTCTCATTATCTCTATATTCTTACAATTGAAACAATATATATAATGTTCAGTATTTTAGAAAAAAATACCTGAAATAAAATAGATGTGATACATTTAATTAGTCAAATAATATACGCATATTAAATTAGTACCAATCAAGATATATATATTTCTTAAAAAGGTGAATAAGTTTTGGTTGAAAATTTGATTTTCTAGTTATTGTTTTTGATCCTTCAATTCCGTTTTGATATGAATTATTTAATCTTTTGAAACAGTAAGATTATAAATTTTGACATACTTTTCTGAAAATGTTTTATTAGTTAAATATAATTACCAAAAGAAAGTTATAAAGTTTTAAACACATTTCCAGCGCATATTTTCCTGGAGAAATGAGAAACACCCAGTGGTGGCTTTAAGATTTATGAATATACAATAGTTATTTTGTCAGTAGCTCTTCCTATTTTTTAAATTAGATGATGAATAATAATAAATAGTGATGATGTTATAGAAAAAGAAAATTTGCATTATATTATATTTAAACGATTCATAACAGTTTCTAATTTTAATTAAACATTTGTCTTTTAAAAGAGAATTCGCGAATTATTTTAACAGTTTTATAAACTTATTTATTATTTTAAATATTTATTTACGTAAAAATTTTAAGAAAATATGTTTGGCTGAAGTTTTTCCTGAAATGCTTTGATTTTATTGTCTTTTCATACAGATTGAGTTTTTATTTAAAGTGCAATCAGTAAAATTGTGTACTATATATATATATATATATATATATATATATATATAAAATTTAAATAAAAAGATAGGCTAATTATTCTGATATTTATTTTGATATTGTGTTCAGCTTATTATCTTATTTCAATATGTGTTTCCCTGTATCAATCTAATATTAGTTTATTGTTTAATATCTAGTATTTTTTTAATAAATAATTTTAATTTCTTAGTATTTCTTTCACCAGATTTAATGCAGATGTTATTCTTCTATTTTTCTTAAGTAGTTTTTTTTAGGGTGATTATTGAATTATTAGAAACATTTTTAAAAAAGAAAAAAAAATTAAGCAACAGGTTATCTTCAGTTAAAAATAACCACTGCTACTCAGTTGGAAAGAAAATAATCATTAAAAAACAGGTAAAATAAGGTAAAAATATTCATTTTAAGTTACACTACGTTGTTTCAAAAATCTTTTTCTCAGTCTTCGCTGTTATGTGTTTTAGTCAGATATTTCAAAATGGACTGTAAACGTAAATATTAAAGCAGATCATGAAATGCATGGGTATACGGGTACATGCTTCATGGCGGGTATTTTAAGGAAATCAAAACTTTTTCAATTTTAAAACTTATTGTGAAACAATGACAAGCTACAAATATTTTTTAAAAGTTTATTTCTATTATTAATATCATTTCAGAAAGTTTTTTTTTCTGCATTGTTGTTATTATTGTATTATTGCGTTACATTTTTTTAATTCTTCTTCTATAAGAAAAGAAGTAAATGTCTTCACCTTTTTCGTTGATTCACTTACCCGTGTTGGATTTAAGCGAATTTTGAGATTAACTCTAATTGATGACTTTCCATTTAGGAGGAACTCTAGTTCACCATTAACCGCTAGTATCTTTATAATTTTCAAGTTTAAGTATGCTGGTGTTGTATAAAAGATGAGAATTATGAAGATTTAATTTTTTTCACATTCATTAGTTTAAACTTATGTATTTATTTATTTTTTGTTTCTACTTCTAACGAGTCTTTTGATAGTAGTACATGCTAAAATAACAGAATACGAACAACTTCTGAAATATTTTTACTTAAGGTTATAAGACTGAAATGAATAACAGAATACGTGTGATCTCGTTTGTGTTTTTTTATCCCTTCTTATGTCAACTATACACCATTATTTAAAAATTTGTTCGAAAATTTAAAAGATAATCATATTTATAAAGAAATTTTGGAAACTTACTTAACTGCACATTGAGGAGGTTTTGGAAGAAGTTGAGATGAGTTTATATTTGTAAACATTCTCAATATTTAGAACATATTAAGCCAGCAGGGACAGATTTAACGGAGGGTATGCAGGTCACTTGCCAATGGTACCCACCTCAAATTATATAAAAAAAAATATTTATATTTTTAAATTATTAAACTAACTTTATAAATAGTGTTATTGAGTAAATAATAAATCTCACGAATGATTTTTTAAAATGTTATAGATTTTTTGCTACGTAGTTAACACAAATATGTTGTTTCCTAGATAATTTTCATTATTCTCACCTTACTCGATCAATTAAGTTTTAGTATTTTTATGTGGTTTAGGTAAATCAAATTTTTAATTCTTATATGATGCACTTCTAAATAAGATTTTAAATTGTTTGCAATTTGCTTTTGCCTAAAAAATTATCTTTTGAGATTGCGCTTAAGAAACCATCCACGCTTGACACTTGACTCTTTTGAGGGCCTCCAGTAGGATTTGTACCTAGGACCCCGAGATCTGTAAATCGAGCCTTATATGTCAGAACATTTTTGTTTTCAAGAATAGAATATATACGACAAATTAATTTTCTGTTATAAATGTATATTTGTATTTTGTGAAGATTCTGTTAATTTTTTTTAGTAGTTTAAGATCTTCAATTGCTGTAAATATTGGCTTATGAACCGCTGCATAGTATACCCAAGTATTTGATACTAATTCTCTCAAATTCAATAAAATATTGCTAAGCATTTTCTTTCACTAGGTTACAACTAAGTTTTGAAATTTTTTCAATAACTTGTTACCGGCTTTAATATTTAATTACAACGCAAAATATTCCATTAAAAGAAGGAAAATCCCTAAAATGAAGGCATGGTCGTACGTCCGAATGAGTTCTAATTTAGGAACTATATAATAATTTACTTTCACATCTTCCTCAATTATTCTTTTGTATAATTGTTTAATATCGCTGAAGAATTATTACCCAATTATATCTAACTGTTATGAATATTAATAGGCCCCATAAGAGGAAATGCTGTGATGTATCAGCAGCCATCTTTAGGTCCACACCCCCTGTTGCACTCCAGAAACTCCACGCATTGGAAACCCCACCCCCACATTCCGATACGGGTCGGAAGATGTGCAACAATTTCCCCGCATCATCGAAGCCTCATCGGCAGAATCGGCGGCCACGATCATTTTCTTCGGAAAATCACAAACGCGCGCACCTTGCCCGTCGAAGATGCCCGTATGTGTCATCCAATCGGAAGCCAGAAGGAAACGATCGCTAGTGAGCGGAGGTTGGACGACGGTGCAGTTTGGGCGGGGAGTATTGATGCGCATTCCGACCTACCTGCGCCTCTCATTCCTGTGCGGGGCAGGTCCCGGGACCTTTTCTTCCATATTAACCTGTCGCTGATACTTCCTTTCCAATATTTCTCTTTTGAAAGAATAAGAGTTGAACGGTCATTTGTCCTCTGGTGATTGGGAACATTAGGAAATTTCTTTTGCTCTTGAGGAATTCGAAATAAAAAAAAAATTGTTCTAATCGCCCTGCCTGCTCTATATTCAATAGCGCTCTATATTTCATCCCAAGCATAAAATTGCGCTCATGATATATTGCAAAAATGGCTTTCTACATTGCGTTTTCATTCTTTTCTGCGTATCTTACTGAATAAAACATTTTTTTTTTTACCTTTTTCGGTTTGAAATGAATTATTTTTGTTGGGTAAAAGTCGTAAAATCGTTCGTAAAATATCTATACCTGCATCGCAGAGGAGAAAATATTAATACATATTCATAGCGTATTTTTCTCCATCTATTGACAGATGTATTTTGTGTTTCACACTTTAATCTTAAAGGATATATTTCTATTTATTTTTGAAGAAATTTTTAGAAACTTCTTGATAAAATAGAAACATAATTGCATTCTTAATATATATATATATATATATATATATATATATATATATGAAGTGCTAATTTTTTAATCCACCTTTTTTTTCACGTCAACCTTTTCACGTGGTTTTGATGCAAAGGCCCATATTTCTCATCCTCATATAATATTGTAGTTTTTAATCCAACATCTGAAACAAGGAAATAACTCCATATATTTTTGCAAATTCGTTATTGTGGAGGACATTTTGACTGAAATTAGTACGCTTTTACGTTACATGATGAGAAATACCTTTAAATGCGGTCACAGTTAGCCGGGCATTTATGGTACTCATGATCCTTTAATGATTCCGTGATTTCACAGTAATTATAACTGTATAAATCATGGTATATCAGATTTTTGGAGCCGTAAAATTTTACGGTAAAAAATAGATTTTACGATAAAAAGTACCGGCACTCAGGGTGCCAGTACTTTTTAGCATAATTTCATCCGGATTTTTTTTCGATGCACAGATATTTTATTTTATCGCTGTGGCTTGGGATTGTCATTTTAACACATTTCCGTAGCTGCAATTTTAACTAGCGCATATTATAAATTATTAGAATATCTCAGGTTTCTATTCTCTATTTTATTTTACACTGTTTTCTTATCCGACTTCTTTCAACGCCTCAAAAAGTAAGATTGACTAAAAACCATTTACTCGCTGCTGTAAGTTAGTTTGAATAGCAACAGAAACACGGTTCAAGGTATGGAGCGTTCGCTTGTCTGAGTCATATCGAAATTTCGTTGTTGGGAAATTGATTATTATTAGCGGTATTTATTCTGTATGGACTGGCTCATGAATGTTGAGGATAAAATAAGTAGACAAAGACTAGTAAGAATTTTTTTTTTTAAAAAAGTATCAGCGAATGAAGACCTAAAATATTGCGTCATTGTTTTGAAACCAGTCATTCTAAACATTCGCCATTGTCATATTTATTTTTCAATTCGGCAGCATACGTCATGAATACTTTTTCTAAAAATAATTTTTTTTTTTAATGGTAGGCACTTGGGATGTATTGCCCCATTGGCCAGGAGTGCCAGAACTTCTACTCTCTTCTCGTTACCCAGTGGGCACCTGTGGCGAAGCCACGCCGGTGGAGCAGCGTCGCCCACGTCACACAATCACAAACCCCTTTATAGGGCGGGTCACATTCACACAATCTCACACAAAGGAGAAAGGACATAGAACACAGAGAGAAAGAAACATCCATGCCCTGAGTGGGATTCGAACCCGCAACCATCGGCTCCGCAGTCAGGCACGCTAACCACTCGGCCATCTGGTCGGCAAAATAATAAAATGGTTCTGCCGAAACTGAGTAGTGATCAAATGATAATGAAAGTAAATGGAAATTTTTACTATACAAGAACACATTTTTTCTAAAAAAAACTATAAGTAAAATCCGTAATCAGACTGGTTTTTTTACCGAAAGAAAACGAGTTTTTACAACAAAAATAAAGGTGTTTTATTATGAAGAAATTGTGATAGTGAGAATATCACTTCATTAATGTATCAATTGACAATAAAATCGAATCGCAATTTTATTTAGATGATGTTAGCCATGAAGTAATTACTAAAAAGTAGGAGCAAGTATAGCAAACAATTGTAGAATGATTGGAAAAAAGGAAAAGTTATATTACGGAATGCAAAACTGCGTGGTAAAAGCTAAAATTTCAACTGACGATTGTAATCCATTTGTGATGAGGTTGAAAAATAGGGGGAAAAAAACTGTTTTCTCAACAAAATGGCTGTATACCGTTAAATATGCGGATAAATTCCGAAAAAACAACGGGGATAGCTTACAATGTTTAATTTATCACGCATGTAAGACTTTCAAACCATATGTTTCTTCTCAAAATAATAATGTACCTTATTTCTTACTAGTTAGTAAAGTTATGACATAAAATAAATTTAGTAATACGTTCATTTTTCATCTGAAAAAAAAAACAGATAGATAAAATAATAATAATAGATACCTATTGTTCCTTCTAAAAATGAAATAAAAGTTGTTATAACAGACCTTGACTTTCTAACCATGATTAAAATCAGAAGAAAACACAAGACAAGGAGCTTATCTTTCCTCTGTTTCTCCACTTTTGAGATCAAATTGTTTATGACAGATGCCTGTAGGGAACTTCCAAAATAAAAATCATTTGTTTTGTTTCGTATTTCAAAAGCCGATCCTTCTTGTGATCTAAAATACCAAACAAAATCGGTATTGTCTTGTCAATATTGTAATGTTTCAAGTACTTCTGTTCTGGCCTTAACATGTTATATTGTAATGTCAAAGGGATTATTTTATAGCCTCCAGTTTTCTTGATTATTTAACTGAATTTTGCGGTAAAGTTCATGTTGAGTTATCTTAGTTATTTGTTCAGACAATAAAATAATGAAGTAGATGTTTAGAGTAGCAAGAATGTCGTTCAAAAAGTTCAAGAGTTAAGCTATGCGTTGCATTCTAGCTGCCATAAATATTACTTTTTGTTATTGTCTTGCTATCTTTTTAACCTTCTACCGCATTACGTAACTTTAATATCACGAACCAATTACCTCTCTTTTTTTCTGCGTGTTTAGAATTATAATGAGGCTGTTTATTTAGAATTCGCTTTTGTGATGTTATTGAGTAAAAATTTGATTTGTCTATAGCTATAACATTGTCTTAAATGGCATTTAAAATCCTTTTATATATTAAGAAATAAAAATTTTACATCAACTCGACACAAAACAATATTTAATAGAACTAGAAATTATTTGACAAATTTTGACGCAAAAATATTTAAAAGGAATAAAAACAATTTTACGCAAACTAAGATCTGAAAAAAAAAATAATAATAAATTTAATATTTTACCTACTTTAATACAAATATCATTAAAATAACGAAGTTTCATTTTGCTTTTATATTTCACAGCAACGCATGAAGCTTCAATTTTATATAATTATTTTCATTGTGTTGCTTTATGATCCCCCTCTTTTTTTTTTTTTTCTTTTTTTTTACCGTTTTAATGCATTTGCTGTTGTTACCTTCTTCCTGTAGAAATAAAACATCAGGTGTTGCTGTTATACAAGCAACATAATTAAACCATGATTTATTATGATCATGTGCCAAATTTATGATTTATTATCTGCCAAATTTAGTCCCAAGTTTCTGATTCATCCCGTTTATTACCGAGTGAACTATTAAATAATGATATTCCTTAGATATATTTGCATTTTCCCAAGCTAAACTGATTCTTTTGACTGTTTACAAGTTTTAGAAATTGTTTTACTGTGAATCATAAAATTGTACGCATGTGCAACTTGTTGCAGGCCTTGGCTTTATGTTGAAATGAACCGAAGCAGCCGCTTTTAAGTAAAATTTTACAGCTTTTACGATACAAAACTAAATTTTCTATAAATATATGTTATAATGAGATAAACTACTGGAATAACTTATACATATCTGGGTAAAAATTAAACGTTTCTCATTGAATTTAACATATACATAATTTTTTAATTTTCTATTTATTCGCTATATTAATTTGTATTGTTTGTTTACAATTGAAAACAGGTTAAAAATATAACATAATGTGACTTCTGCTAATTGTTGGGTCTCTATATAGTATCGCAATTACTTTTAAGGAGTAGGAAGTACTGCTCTGCAATTAAGATATCTCCTCAAAGCACCAGACTCACGTGCTGGTAAATACTGTTGTTATGAAGATTAGTCACTCCAAACAGGGATGTGTGGTTAACCGTATTGCATTGGTTCAGGTTGGAAAAATCTTGTCATTTCTTCAATTCTCTATCATTTGAAATGATTTTACTCTTGTTTCCATCACAGCAGACAATCTCTGCAATTTAGTTGAGAGTAGTTCTCGTGATAGCTGAATAGTACGTAATCCATACGTTAGTATATTTTAATATCCATATCTTCTTGTACCTACAATCATTCTCCTCCATTTTAAATAAGCACATAACACTTATTGATTTCTTAAAAGTTTACAAAAAAGTGAGAAAAGCTTTGTAACGCAAATTATTTTGAAATTGAAACTTTCACAAAAAAAAAAAATAAATAAATAAATAAAAGAAAGAAAACGGGAAAAGCTGGATCTGGTAAACGTTTTTTTTACTGGTTATAGATAACGCTATCACTATTAAAAAGAGAAATCTTTCGTCTATATCATTGTTATTATTTAATATCATATGACAACCTGAAATTATAATGAAAAAAAAAGAAAAAAAAGATTACTATGTATGGTATGTCTATAAATACATTCTAGTTTTCGTAGTTACGTAATTATCTTTGTGAACAATTCTTTAATATCCATAAAAGGAATGAACTGAACTAGTTTTAACACAAAATTTAAAAGGAGTTCAATATTTTGAATTTTAGTTTAAATTTTTTCTCAATTTCTTATTTTATATTAGATTAGTTAACAAATTTATTCAATTGAAATTTACTTTTTTATGCTTTATCCTTATGGTAGCAATAATAAAATTACTTGAAATTCAATTGAAAGTAGTCAAATGTTCTTTTTTTTTAATGACCAAACAAATGATTCACTCAGACCTTTGTCCTTGACCGTAACCAGAATATCCACGCCTTCTTCGTTGCTACTCTAACTGCCAACCGATTCATCAGAAAACCATCATTAACCCTCCTTTCGATCGACGCCACACAAAAAAACGGCGATTTTTTTTCAATCCCAGTATCAGAACATACTGAAAACCTACAATCAGTCAAGCGTCATTGGTTTATGACGTCGCAATCAAACGTCTCGGCAATCAATAGCGGATGATGGGGCGTGGGAAACGCTCCATCGCCATTTTATTGCCCATATGTCATCATCATCGGAAAGGCCTGCATACGAGAGGCGTAATTCTATATAACCCCTTTCGATCCAGCGGCTAGAGAGAGAAAAACTCATCAGATAAAACCACGTCGGCTCACTTACTTCATAAAAGACGCCGTATGTCATTGATGGACGCATCTGAGTCACAACACCCACTACCACTTAAACAAACACTGTCGTCCTTTCAAGAGATCGAATGTCGAGGCATTAAAAAGTCTTGGACAAATGCGGCCTTCGAAGTTCTTGACTCTGATGAGGCCAGGATCTTCTCTCCGCAGAAATAGCCCGTTGAGTGCTGTTTTTTTCTTTGCTTCTTTTTCCCTGATCACCCTGGTGTGTCTGATAAGTTGAATGGAGACAGAAATTCCAATTTGAAATTTAACAGCTATAGCTTATCTTGAAGTTGTTCTTAATCACTGCTGTTGAGAATTTATGGGCATATTTGTGACTGCTTCCTTGGAATAGTTTCTCGATAACAGTGTTAACTTTATTGCCCTTGAAGTAAATTGAGAGTTCAACAATGTAAAAAAAAAGGCCATATGTATCGTTTTTCAAAACGTTTGTGTTTTAGATTTGTGAGGCAGACTTCTAGAGGAGTGGGTTTTTGTTTTAATATGTACATATGTATAAGCTATAAAAAAATTTTCGGTGTATAGATTTACATTACATTTTTTTTAAGTACAGAATTGCAGAATTATGTAAAAATGATAAAATAATAATTGTTTTTATTATTTTTGACCGGCGTTGAGCAGCCGACCCACTTCTGAGTTTACATCTAACAATATTCAACTCCGTAGCCCTGTAATTTTCTACCAAACCCAACAGAAGACAAGGGAACTCCTGAATCAAGCATTGGAAGAAGCTATCCTTAGTGAAGGACTTTTTGAGGGAACTAACCCACATTTGTGTTACAATGAGGGTAAAACCTAAACCTTCCACAGTTACCCTGACGGCAAAGGAATTCTAATCTATAACCCGTCTACCACTGAGGATATTTTACGGCAGCACTGTTGTCGGTGCGAGCCTGGAGCAGAACTGACGATAGTTTGAAACAATTTCTAAAAATGAGCTCGGTTCTTAAAATGAAGTCATGAAGTCATAAATTGATCCTAATTCGTATAAAAATGTGTGTTGTCGGTAAACAAACAAATATAAAATAAATGAATAAATAAATTCAACTATATCAGTGCCAAAGTTAATATGAAAAAAATGTGAATAGAAGCACTGTAAAAAATTTTACCTCACCTCAACACAAAAAATGGTGGTAACTATAAACCAGTACAGTTTTTGCAGTATATATATATATATATATATATATATATATATAAATATATATATATATATATATATATATATATATATATATATATATATATATATATATATATATATATATATATATATATATATATATATGGGTAATTCTCACGAAATATGACAATTCACTGTCCCTTGCTCCAAGATCTAATACTATCATACTAAAAGAACTTTTTTTTAAAAAAATTAATAAATAGCATCGCTTTTAACATTTTAAAATGACTCTGCACTAGCAATGACTGTTTTGTATAGTTAAAAAATTTAATTAATCTTCAAAATGTCATTTTCCTGGCATGTTCCAAACAATGTTTCCAATAATGACTAGCTTCAAAACTTCCCATAAATTTTTCAATATCTAATTTTTTTATCTCAACCGGTGTAAGCATTTCTAGAATATACGCAGAGGGTATAATTTACAAAAACTTCGTTTAAATTAATTTTTTCTGTGAATAATTTGTTTGTCCCAAGAAAATCTGTCATTTTTCTGGCTACTTTTATTTAGTGGTTTATAGCCAAAATAGATAGAGCCAGCAATCAAAATCTTATGTTAATAGATTGATTAGATACCCTCCTATATGAACATGTCTTGTTACATGAATAAAGAACCAATTTTCTGGTTCAACATCTATTTCAAAAATTTTTTCAAGGTGAGTAGGTTTTTATGTTGTCATTTTCCTGGCTTCTTGAAATCATAAGTAACATAAACTACATAGATTTATCTGAGTTATTTTAAGAAATCCTGTTGTTTTTTTTACAGAATATAACCATCTTAGGCCAAAATATTAAATTAAAGTAAAGTTATATGCTATAAAATGGCGAATTTGTCATTATCCTGGCTGTCATTTTCCCGGTTATTGAATGACATGACATTGAAACAGTTACCAGAAAATTTTTTAAACAGTTGAATGTAAAGCAAATATTAACCTAATATCAAGTTTATGTAAGATTGTTATATGACTGAATGTAATCAAAGTTTTTTTATTATTTAATGATAGATTACTACGCACAATTTTATTCTGTACATATCAGCAACAAAAACATTTTTGATTCTTTCTACAGTGGATAAAATAATTAGTTTAGGCAATTCATGGTCCACCTAACATAAAGGCCTAGGTTTTGTTACTTACTAATAGCTTAAAATGACTGTTTTTTCAAATTTATAAGCTAATATGTTATTTTCCTGACATTCAAGCTTTGGTGAATTTCTATTTTATTTTTTTTCTCGAGCAAATGTCAATACTCTACACTGCTGTCTGTAAGATATTAATAAGTGTAACTAAAGAAGTATACAAAAAAAAATTTAGATTATTTTGAAGACTTTAAATTTGAAGAAGTTTTTTGGTCCGAATTGTCATGTTTCGTGAGAATCACCCATATATATATATATATATATATATATATATATATATATATATATATATATTCTAAATACATAGTTTAGAACCTATAGATAATGTGTTTTTCTGAGTTCTCTTAGGCGCAAACGAACATTTACATACTCACACTTCCATGTTATAAGAACGCTTTTGTTATTTTAACACCAAGTTATATAATTGTTACTCTTAAAGATAAATTATTGATAATTATGCCGTAATATTGTTTTTCACCTTTCAGCACAATTCCTTTTATCGAAAACATTCATAAATAAAGCAACTGTCACTACTACAATTGCCACTACGTGAAAATCTACATTATATTCTTAGTCGGCATGTTAAATAATTACGTCCAGTATAATCTGTAAAATTTTTTTCTTTCTATCTTTAATTTAGACAATGAAAGTACAATGTTTATTTGAATGGCTCTAAATGACACAAATTATCTGTCCGCAAAAATAATTTACTGCCTTTGATTATGTTAAAATATTAAAAAAATAACGTAGAGAAACAGATCCGTTGCTTCAAATTGAATCGCACTGATGAACGATGAAAAGTACAATATCAATTTTAGGAACGGCAACAGATAATAAAAACAACTAATATTCCCTCAAAAAAGAAAACAAGAAGAGGAATTCGTAGCAAAACATATACCATGTCATTCATCACTTCAATTCATTTTATGAAGGGAAAATTTTTCTACCATCCATTCCCTCGTCATAAAACCGATTCTTTACTGTATTACCTAATTATCGGAGCTAACTCGGAGCATTCATTAATAATCATTCAATTATACAGCTCGGCAGTTTTCAGTTCTGCTGTTTTTTTTGTTGCCTCCTTCCATCTCTTTTGTTTTAACCAGAAACGATTGTGTCGTAGTTGCCTGGTTGTGCTGTTCGATGTCTGCATAGAGCCATCTGCAAAATATCAGGCCAGACGTCTCCTGATAGCGAATGCAGCCCACGCTTTTCACAAAAGAATTTTTTACTCATTTTTTCTAGTTGACCCCGTGAAAAATGTTGGTAATTCCCCCAATCATTGCAAATGGGGGTGGGTTAATTGTAATTAACAGCTGCACATCCTGAGTCGAATGGAATGGAAGAGAGGCTTGAATTAACCTTTTCGTTTCTTGAAAAAAAAAAACTGTTATTGGAGTGGAGTAATCATGGGCGATTGGGCCTGTTTCAGTACTCTAAAGATAAGATTTGTTTAATGGTGGTTTTGCGTTGTAATCGGTTGAATATTTTCTTCGAAATTCTGTTCAGGCTTCTGAAGACGAATAAAAAACAAGCCGAAAGATAACAAACACATTTTATCTAATTGAGTATTTGCAACTTACCTTTTTATTATATTTTATTCAAAATAAAAACTGTGTAATTATTGATTGTGCTATAGCAAAAATAAACAAAATATGATCCCTTATTTAAGTTTCTAGTAAATGATGCAATCACACTTAAAAACGAAAGTTTGTAAAATATAATTTATGATTAGTTTTCACAATATGCTGGCTTAATGTTCTAACTATGTATTCAATACGATCGTGTGTAAACAGGGGTAATTCTATGACTAATGTAATATTATTCTTAAATATCTAATATGTAAACTGTAGTTGCATTATTTCTTTAAGCAATACATTTATTTTTATTTACTGTATTTCAAATGATTTTATAATCTTAAGTCCATCATAGAAGTTGTTCTACTTTTATGATATTAGTAAAAGATAGACCTACTTAATTCGGAAAAGTCACGAAAAGGTTGCCGTTTAATCGAATCTTTACAGTTGAATAAATTAGGTTCGGAAGAGTTTTTCAATGTTAAATTCAATTAGACCATACAATAATTACATTTTTTAAAGGTGTGATGGGAAAAAATAAGTGTTCGTAAAGTTAAAAAATTTTCCCTTTTTCACCCTTAATTGTATGCAACTGGGGCTCAAACAATTACAATGTAACGCCTTTGTGTAAATTGTAGGCGGAAGGGGATGCTGATAATACGTAATATTATAATAGATTCGTGTAATTATAAAAGCTATATCTGGATTAATTGAAGTTAAATATTTATTTTGTAGCAGTACATATATAACTGTGGGTGCAGTAGTGAACTATTTTATATTTCCGTTAGGCGGGGCATGTTAATACGTTACAATTTCTTAAGACCATGCGTTAATTTAAATAGATTTTGCATATTATACGGTGAAGACTTAATTGCCGTTTTATGGTCACTAATTGTTTTTCAATTACCTTGAACTGTTCTCACTTAGAACTTTCATTGTTTGTAAAATACAGTAGAAACATTATTTGTTGTAATTTAAAAATGACTTACTGAAAAAAATATATATACTGCTAAATCTATATTTTGAGTTAAAATTTGTTCTTGACATATTTTGGGCAGTAATTGTTTAATTAAAATGAAGGAAATTACTTAGCGTAGTTTAAAATTTAGAGTAATTAAACTGTTCTTTTGTAGTATTTCAAAATAATAAACCCAATATGCATTGTAATGGGCATGGTAAATAATTTATTTTTTGCAATGTTTCTAAAAATAATGAAGACCATGACTCTTAATTAATTAAATAGAACAGTTTTGATTACATTTTTGAGTATATTTTAAAATTTCCCACGCTTTGATTGTTCTTTCTTAGTTTCTAATGAGTATTTCAAACTGCATAGCGATACAATAAACGAATATATGTAGGGCATTACAAAACATTGTCATTGTATTTTTTTATAAAGTTATAAATATTTTATATACAGAATATGGAATGGAAAATCACTTGAAGGATTCGAAACAACAGAATGATAACATCTTGATTTTTATATAAGCAATAAGATGTTTCTGTGTATAGAGCTGTTATGTAGTTGAAATTACGTAAATTTCTAATATATATTCCTGGATACTATATTAGGGCTTAGTTTAATGTAAAAATGTCACTTTTACGAAAGTGTAGAAGAAATCTAGCTTAGCACAATAATATGTTGATCAGAATCTGTTTGTTTGCAAGGAAATTTCTTAAATTTGAATCTGATAATTTGTACTAAACGTTTAATTTTTCTTGTATCAAAATTTACAATTTTATTGTAAAATCGAAACTTGTAAACTAGTTGAAAAGAGTTTAAAATAAATGTCTTACTAGTTTGAACTAGGATATATTTTATCAGGATATATTGTAATATACTTTTTGTAACTACACTAAATTTTTTTTTTCTTTTTAATTATTAAAAAAATATTGAAATTGAAACAAAGTTTTGTGAGAATTATTTAGCCAGGAGAATCTATTCAAAAGAAAGGAATTTGTTGGAATTCATTTTTAAGATTTTCCCTTTTGTCTTGTCAGGAATTCCCCACCTTGCATGAAGTAAAAGGAGTTCCCATCAAGTAGATCCGGGGAGAAAGGAAATATAAACACTATTTTTCCCTTTTATTCCACCCAGGGGAGATGCTACAAGACCAGATAGGTTTTGTAGATGCTTCTTTGTTAATTAAAAATAAATAAATTCCCCGGGACAGACGGACAATAATGCCGCACTCGACGCAATTGTGTTTATCTTGGATTTATTTATGGACGCTGATGGAGTGGTTCTTTTTGTGGCACCAACTTCATTCCCTTTGTCTTTTTGAAGTGGCATCCTCTTGCTTGTGTCTGTCATGGCGTTGTAAATTGTTAATTGTGTCAGTGCAGGGGGAATTTATGCTTCAAGAAGAGGGAGGAAGAAATATATTTGGTAAATTCATTTGAATTGAAATCGAATTTCTGATGGGAATGACTGCTAATGATTTTTTTTTTCTTCTTATCCCCTCACCCAATTTGGCTGTTTATTAATGAAACGTTTACGGTGCTCAGTGGTTTGTGTTATTTTGGTACTTTTAAAAAGTTCGAAAAGTTTTCGATGCAATTTGTGGAGGCGGTTAATGAAGTTATTGAAATAAAAAGGACTAGAAAAAAATTGTTTATTAATGATTTCTTTCTTAAATGATTCAAGGGGGGCAAACAAAAATAAGTTACTAATTCAATGATAGTATCCTTAAATTTATTTTGATTTTAATAAGTGTTTCGAAATTTTTCTAAAATTGATAAACTAATGAATGCCGTTATCCTGCTTTTTGTTAGAATAATCTAAGCACATTTGCTTGCAGAAATGCAAAATAAATAAAAATGAAAAATGTAAAACTATTTCTAAAGCAGAAAGGACAGCAATAATATAATCTCCAAAAAAGAAAGGACGATTGAGAAAAAGAAATAAGTTTATCAACGTAATCTCTTCCCCTACCCTTCCCCCCAATTTTTTTTTTAAGTTATGATCCCTAAATAATATGATCTTGAAATATAATGAATTTAATAATATGATCCCAAAAAAGCAAGGACTAATAAGAAAAAGAAATAGTTTATCAATGTAATGTGTTTCCCAACAATCACCCCCCCCCCCAAAAAAAAAAGTTTTTTGTCCTTTGAATCAATAATTGGTATCAATTGAATTAGTTACTTTTTAAGTTGATTTAAATCAGTGAGTAGATTCAAAGAAATCAAATAACTTAAACGATTTTAATCATTAAGGCAAAGCAAATTAATCTGTTTTTACGTTCTTTAAAGCAAACACCTTAGATTTCTCGAATCAGAGGAACGAATCAATTCACTTAAGTGAGTTGCACCACTCACATTCGAATCGAGTGAGTCAAATCAACAGATAAGAAAGATTATTTCGACCTTTTTCAATACAAATCAACAAATTTTATTTGAATCTGGGGAAAAAATTAATTCAATTATCCACGTATTTTTAAACAAACTTATCCTAATCTTCGAATTTAAATCAATCGATTCAAAGCAACAGATTTGAATAATTGATAATAATTAGTGCAAAAATGATGTCACAAATCATCGACTTATTTAGTGTCAAATTCCAATGTAAAATATAAATCTTCTTTTTTTTTTTCCCTTGCCAATAATTCAGGCTTGAACTAGTCTTCATAGAAAAAGTGGAAAGGAAAGACGGAGAAACGAAAGAAAAATAAAAACATTGTGTGGTCAAATTGTGAATGAAGCTTATTAGATTGAAAGTCAATGTTTGAAAGGAATTAAATGAAAGCAATTAAAGATCAACTTCTTATTTCGTTGTTTGCAATTTTTTTTTTAACTTCAGTTCCAGAATTTGATCGATAGACAATATTAATTAAAGTATTTCATAAAAATACTCGAAATGGGAGATTAATTTACTTTTTTTACCATCTTCAAAAAGAAATGTTTTAGCTTCTGGTAATTAATTTCATTTTACTTTTCCACTTTGCATTTTTTTCTTCACGCTTCTATATGCCATCTCAATGTATTTCTACTTTCTTATTTTGAATTTGATTTTTAAGAACTGTTTCACATTAAATTTGTTATAAAGCTTCATTTTTTTTCAACGAAAAAAATAGCTTACAGTCAAAATGTTTTTTTAATCAGTTTATTATTGTGCAATCACAATCGTAAAACTTAAGTGAATTAATTTCAACCAACACTGATTCAAATAAAAAATAAAAAAATGTTTCAAGAATTTACTTTAGTACACAAACGTCCATTTTATTAACAAGTATGTCTCGTCTTAAAAAAAAATTGCAAAACATTGGCTGAAAGTTTTAAAAAGGTTTAATTTTAAAAATTTATTAATCTTTATTTTAATAACAATAATACACTTATTTTACTAATATAAACCATCATAGTGTAATACCTCGCATAAAATATTCATTTTTTCAATTAATGTTGTTAAATATTATAAGTATATTAACATTAAAAAATGTTTTTTTATAGCATCAATTTATTAATTTCACTAAAATAAGCAATGGCGGTCTACATTCTATTATTTGTATAAAATATTTGTTTTTCAACTAATGTTAGAAAATATTGTAAGTGTATTACAATATTTTCTACAAAATTTGTAATACACTTACAATATTAAGAGCATTACAAAATTTTTGCTTTTTATATCTTAAGCGCTTATTTCACTAAAATAAACCATGATAGTCTACTCACTATTCTTTGTATAAAATATTTCTTTTATTTTTGTTTCTTTTCTCTTTGCATAAATGTTCCATAGATGCGTTTAGCCAGAGCACCGTTGACAAGATTAGATAACAGATGAACAACACTGTTTTCGTGTATTTGTCATGAAATTTGACTGTAAAATTATTGCTTCAAAAATTAACTGTGTAATGATTAAATATCAATTATATATTAACCATTAAACATTAATTATATAATTTTAATTAAATAATATTATATCTAATTATTTTGAAACACTTAAATTATTAATAATATTTTATTAGAATATTAGTTATAAAGTAATTTTCGATGACAATTTTTTCTTCTTCTTGAAATATGGATCTTTTACAAGTAATTTGTGATAAGCTGTGATGAACCGGAAGTAGTGGCGGCATATAATATGCAAAGTTCAAAAAATTAACCACAAACACTTGAGTAAATACCGCCATCTGATGTCTAATTCTATAAAATTGATGAACGGAAGTGGATATATTCGCCATAAGAAAAATGAAACGACTGAAGAGATGTGCTCTTTATTAAGATTAATAAGTTCTTTTTTTGCCGGCATAATTTAAGAAAAATGGATGTTCATCCATATAAAATGACAGACATCCGTTCAAACGTATCGAAAACAATGACATTTAATGTCACCATCATCACCCTGGTAATGACCTTACGAAATTAGGAAACACATTGATGATGGTCTTTCAGATTCGAACTATGAAAGCTATAAGCTAAATCAACCCCAAACTTAATGTCATCCAGAACGCCGAGGATTTTGAGTAGTATTTCCTGTTAATCAGTCCAAGTCAGCATTCACAGTTCATCATTTTTTTTCCTAACGGGTTCTTCTCTACAACACCCCCGCTTTTTATTATTCTTCTCGTCTTCCTTTGGATTTCTTTTTTCTTCATTTAGCTCTCCCTTCTCTTTTTAATCTGGAACGACTGGTAACAGCTGTTCGATATAGACGCGCGATGACAATTCTAATGGCCGACTTCGTCGTGCTCTTTATGTTGAGTTTAGTTGAAATCCACCTGCTTCGCATTTATCTTGCCAGAAACTCTGTGGTTGGGTATTCCCGACTATAAAGATGGATATACAGCTCGGAAATGACACCCCCCCCCCGCATGTCATGTGTATTCATGGATCTTCTCTTAAATGTAATATTTTAACCTTATTAAATCGAAAAAGGAGTCTCAAAACAATATGTCTTCGTTATTAACACTGGTAAGTTTTAATAAAAGATTTTACTTAAAATCTGAAATTATTGAAAAAAATAAAAATTTTCGCTGTAAAATAGAAAGAAGACTTATCATGAACAATGACAACTTGTGTCAAAAACTAAAAATATTTGAAAAAGCTTAACAGTTCCACCAATTCAGTTAAGATTGTTGGGAAACGCAGTTTGAGAGTTTCATCACTTCAGTTTCGTCATTTCATTCAATGCCTTCTTCTAAAGTTTGATTTTTGTCGTATTCAATGATGAAGACTCCGAACATTTTTAGTTGATAACATACTCCTTTATGAAATATTGATGTTAATTGTTCTTGTACTAAGCCTTAGTACTGAACTTATATTAGTCTACAACAAATTCATTCATCTGTTATTAGTTTAATTCAAAATTATTTTATTGAAACGAAATCGAAGTTAATTCGTTTTAATGTTTTAGTCCACTGAAAACTCATTCGCTTGCTATTAGTCTTATGTAAATTCATTTTACTAAACCTAAAGTAACCTAACTGTTATTAATTCAATATAAATTCACTCGTCAATGATTTCTGATAAATTCATTTGTCTGTTATTGCTTTCTTAAGGTAAACATTTCTCCAAGAATAATTCTTGGTAAAAATAATATTGTTTCCAAGCCTTTCATTTCAGTAAAACATGATGACGTTTGCTTTTCATGTTCCTAATACTTCTGGCATCTTTTTTTTTCTTCTTTCATTTGTTTATAGAGTAATTTTACATTAGTTTTCAAATAAAATCCTGCACTTAATAGAAATCAGGAATTTGGTTGCAGTGAATAGCTCCTAAATGCCTTGTTTTAATTCTTTATTAAAATTTTCTTTTAATAGGTTTTTCTATTCAAGAATACGTTCAAAATAAATAGGAGGTAAATATTTGCAAAATGCAAATCTAACTTTAAAATACTTCCGCTGGGGGGACAATCGAACTCGAAAGAAAAAACCTAACGGTGTTCCTTGCCTTAGGTCGTTTCCCTCATGAATACAAGCAAAACCTTGTCCTTCAACTGAATGATTTTTTTTTATCTGAATGTGCATTTTTTTTCCCCTCCTGGGATGCTAAGGGTGGGGAAGGGGAGCAACGGGAGGTTGCCCACGATCGGGGGTGGTGAGGCTCCGATAAGGTTTTGGCCCATTTATTTACCCCCAGGGGAAAAGAAGAATTTTTTAGCAAGAAGCGGTTACATAGTCTCTTTCTCTGTGGGGCAATTGAATGCTTCCAAACGGAAGACAGCTGTGAATACTTGTGCGGTTTCCCTGGTAAGAAAAAAAATTAAAAAGGGGGGTTTCTCTGAAGAAAACATTCTATATTCACCAATATCCTTCTCCACTCCCCCGCATCATTCTTTTATAGAAGTATTCATATCTTCAGAGAAAAATATGCTTGAAGCATCTACAATTTCGCAACTTCTTTTCCACCTCATTTAACGCTGATTTTTTTCGCTGTGCAACAGTTTATTAGATCGCTGTTTCTGATGCAGGACGAGGTGTCTCCGAGCATTGGATTGGGGAGGGGGTGGATGTGATCTGAGAGAAAGTGTCGAATTTCACGTTTCCCAGACTCGTAGTTGGAATTCAGGTTGGGGATTGGTGTGTATGGGACATGTCGTGATCGATGTTTGTTTGGGACCTTCATGGGAGGATTTGTGAACCTCGAAAAATCCATATGTGTGATTTGGAAATTGAAAAATTGTTGTTCACTAAGCAACTTTGTCGTGAAAATTATTTAAACAGTTAAAAATTTACTTGTATAGTTGTTAACAATAGCTTTCATCGTCTATTGAATTTTGATTACTTTTACCCCATACATTCAACTGAAATTGATTCCACGAAATATAATTGCATATTAATATCATATTTGGCGGTGCATTACTATTAAAATCGAGATCCGAATGTACCTAAATTATTAAACAATATCAATCATTATAGTAACCAAGGATAGCCAGGAAAGTTCAGATTGAAATTTTCTATCGCTACTGTTTAAAACTAAAAAAGAAAAAAAATGTGAATAAAAGCTTAATTAAGTATTTAATGCTCCCATTACACATTGTTAGAAATGTCTCTGAAAAAATGCTTCAATGACAATTTATTTAATTGTTATTTTACCATATTTATAAAAACAGTCAAATAAGCGTAAATAAGATGATATTCATACAATGAAATGGTTACGTAAATAACATGGTATTCTGTTAATTGTGAGAAAAACCTATTATTAACTACTTTCCTTTGATACGGTTAAACAACCGTAATTGTATCGCTCTATCTAGCCCCAGCTAATGAAGCCTATTAGTTCCTTTTAGCTTGGTGTATATAAAAGTCAAGAGGGCAAATCTGTCAGTTCCATGACTGACGGAATGAAGGATTCGAGTTCCAACGATTACACCACAATATTTTCTTCATTACCTTGACTTTGGACTATTGGAATACGATAATCTCATGCACACATAGATTACTGCAAATGAAGCTGCTTAACTCAAGTGGGATCATGTCTTACGCTAAGTGAAAGCGTATAATAAGATAGCCGAATTAAATCACATTCCACGGTTCATTTGATAAAACACAACTCAACCGCAACCTAACTCCAAAGCCTAACGAAAAACCTAGCTCCAATGTAAAGTTAAATTTCTTTTTTATAGCTTTCAAATCATGCTAGTTGTAAAAGGTTGAAAAACCGTATAGTTTTGTAGTCATGGTTTCTTAAACATACGAATTCTAAACGGTTTCTAAACCATAAAGGTAAATGTTCTTCACCGTAAACTATACTGTTAATTCGATAGACAGACTGTTTCCGGTCATTTCACCTTAATTTTAGAATGAAAATTCTAGCAATGGAGTTTCAATTAAGCAAAAAGATGTCTTCTTTAAAAAGTTTGCATAAAAATGTTGTATTAGGTCTCACATCATTTAAGTAACTTGTTCCTGATTTAGTCTAAGTCACTTATTAATCCATTCTAACGAAATTGATAAATACAAAGAAACGGCACGTACTGCAATTTGCGTTTAAAATAAGAAAAAAACAGTGGAATTAGCTTTTAGGCCAGCACGTGCATTTTTAAAACAACGTCTACAACTTTACGGTACAACACTCCACCATAATATCTGTTGCAAGAGCCATAACACTGTACAGACGCTGTATTAAAGTATTAAATTGAACCATGTTTCCATTTAAGTTGAACCACAACATCATGTAAAATTAACCATAATATGATATAATTACGATGATATTGTTACGATAATATGGTTAAAATTAACATCATATTAAGGTTGCAGTAACTGTGAACGATGTTGTGGTATAATGCGCTTTAAGATTTCTTACAGAGCATTCAAATATTGATTTTAGTAGCTCATTATGAGACATAACACTTTACGCAATTCATTATTTAATCTTTATTGTTATCGATAAAAGTTTCATCAGTTTGTTAATAGAAGTTCCATTTAAGAACGCTAGCAAAATTAGGTTATGGAAGGAGTAATAAAAACCATTTTAAAATTGATGATTATTTTTGTAATTATAGGAAAATATACGTAATTAATTAAAAAGAGAAAATCAATCATGCGTGTCAGCTAATTTCTATCCTACAACCCTAACAATGTTTCTCTTTCCACCCACTGTATTTATTCCATATCTCACGAAACACTTTTGCTTTTTTTTTCTCACACCCACCCGCAGTGTTAGTTCCAAAAATGGGTCAAACGCGAGATCGTCTGATCATCACATGAAACAAGTTGCTCAAACATTTCGAATTAAAAACAAAACAAAAGGAGAATCGCCACCGTTCAAGCGAGTCCACCGAATCGTCCACCCTTTCTTGCTGTCGACGACAAAAACGTGTCGGAAGCGATGAAGGACGACTGACGTCACATCCGGTCCGGAATGGCGGTTTTCGGGTCGTCCTTTTTTGATGGACCACTAAGTTTCAGGCTTCTCGCATCACCAGGCTTCTATACTCATCTCAATCCTATTGCAAAATTGCTTCCCTTCAATGTTTATGAAGTCTTCTACTTCTTTGATTGAATTTCGGTTCCTAGCCACCGATTTGAACTTCATGCTTTGTCTGTGTTCAGAAAATTATCTTCTAGAACATTTTCAGGAACGGTGATTTGGAGAAAAATACCTTCTAATTGCGTCCTCAGTTCTTGAGAAGATTTTTTTTAATGAATTAAATTATTTCCCTCTTTGAAAGTCCAGAAAATTTTCTTCTAGAACATTTTCAGGAACGGTGATAATACCTTCTAATTGCATTTTTAGTTCTTCAGAAGATCTTTTTAACGAGTAAAATTACTACCCTCCTTGAAAGTCCATAAAATTATTTTCGGGAACATTTTCAGGAACGGTGATTTGGAGAAAAATACCTTCTAATTGCGTCCTCAGTTCTTCAGAAGATTTTTTTTAATGACTGAAATTATTTCCCTTCTTGAAAGTCCAGAAAATTATCTTCTAGAACATTTTCAGGAACGGTGATAATACCTTCTAATTGCATTTTTAGATCTTCGGAAGATCTTTTTAACGAGTAAAATTACTTCCCTCCTTGAAAGTCCAGAAAATGATCTTTTAGAACATTTTCAGGAACGGTGATTTGGAGAAAAATACCTTCTAATTGCGTCTTTTGTTCTTCGGAAGATTCTTTTAATGAATAAAATTATTTCCCTCCTTGAAAGTCCAGAAAAATATCTTCTGGAACATTTTCAGGAACAGTGATTTGGAGAAAGTACCTTCTAATTGCATTTTTAGTTCTTCTGAAGATTTTTTTAATCATTAAAATTATTTCCTTACTTGAAATTCCAGAAAACTATCTTTTAGAACATTTTCAGGAACGGTGATTTGGTGAAAGATACTTCCTTATTGTATTTTTAGTTCTTCAGAATACTTTTTTCAATGAGTAAATTTATATCATTCCTATTTTTCAAATCGTTGCTTTAAGCTCTGGATCGAGAAATTTAAAACGAATAATTGGGGGGCTAGATAAAATTATGCGGAATAAGCAACCGGGAAAAAAGTCCTTACATTTAGGAGCACAGGGAACATAAATGTTAGATTTGTTTCGCACTCGTTAACTCGAATTCAATTTAATCAAAACAATAAAGTCATCAGAAATATTTTGTTTCAAAAGTGAAATTTTTATGTCAATCAACTTTTCCCCCTAACTAAAAGAATAAAAACAACAACAGTATTTTAAACTATTTGATAAAGTGGCCTTACACCATACAATGCTTCAAATCCTTCAATTTATATATTTTTTTGAATATGATTATATATACATATATATTGAACGAATTAATTAACAAGAATTAACTTGAAGTTTACGAACAGAACCTTTTTAATTTCTGTAAAATCAATTATCTATAAGTAGCAAATTATTTAGTGGTAAATTAAAATTATTCGTAAAAATCTTTAATTGTTTCCTTTTATTGCAACTTAAAAAATAACTTGAAGGAAAAGTATTATTCGTATGCGAATATTATATTACAGTAAAGTGTAATTATTAGGATTTAAAAAAAATTCTAAAGCTCATATAAGAGTACTAATCCTTCAAATAAAAAAAAAAAAATAAATTAAGTTTATTTCTGTAAACTTGAAATTAAGGTTTGTTAAAACCTTTAATACTTTGTAACCAATATATAATTACATTAAATTTGGGATCAAATTTCATTGCGATCTGACAGGAACTTTCTCAAATATACTTTCTATCCGTATTTTCCCCGTTACATAAATAACACTTCTCCTTATCATGCAAAGTAAGGTGTCATAAAGCTTTCAATGTGCACTGAAAAAACAAATTTAAAGAGATAAAGGTGGACTTTATTAAAAATTCGATATTTTAAAATTATTTTTTATTAAGGAAAAGTAAAGTATCATTATTGGTATATCAACTGGGTAAATCTTAAGAAATCAAATACAAACGTAGTATTACTTATAAGAATTTGAACGCCACATTAGAATAAAATAGAAGGATTATTCTTATGGCTTGCGTCAAATGTTTCGCGTGTAGGCATTTGGTGATGACCAATCTTTTTTTCGAACATATGTTCTCGATAATCATTGGCGCAGATATGCTTTAATAAATTCGAACATATTGCGAAAGGAACCTAAAATCGTAATAACAAGAAATGAATAAACCAAGAAAGAAAGTAGCGTTGGCGTGATGTTGTCGCGTTTTATCGACAGAGCGCCATTGCGCAGGACGGTTTCTGCATTAATTTGTTTTTTAAGGTATGATATATTGCGTAAGCAGCATAGTTTACCTTCGCTTTCTTGTGGAATTCGACATCCTCTTTCAATGGAAAGTTAAAGCACCAATAGCAATTAAAAGAAGAAAAATAAAATAAAAAATGATAGCGAAAGCTCGCCTAGTGTGAAAAACGAGTTTGTAGCAAATTAGTTCTGATAAAAATGCAAATGATAACTTCTACATTTTGCAATTTTTTTTTCTTTTCAAAAACAATTTGATTGCAACCTTGGTGACATCTATTTCTTCAAACTCTTTTAAAAATGTCAAAAGTCAAAATCATTCAGATATAATTTAAAATGCACCATCGACACACAAATACAAAACTGAAAATACCAGTTGCGAATTTGTTTGCCCATAAAGTTTAAGTCTAGTTAAACAATTATTTCTTAAGAGGAAAAAATTAAAAAAATATAAGATAAGTAAACTATTTGCAGGGCAATCAAGTTACCCAGCGAAGCAAATTTCTAATTCTTTACTTCCCCGATAGTTTACAAAGTTTTGTAATAAATATATATTATTAAATACCTTCAGGAATTAAAAAACAATTTATGACATTGTTTTTGCTTCTAGTTTTATAAACAGACGCTAAGTATTTAAATAAAAATATCCCGCTGTTTTAGGAATAATTAATCGTTAAAAATCCAGAGCAAGTTATTAATACTAAGTATTTGATAATTATATAACCAAAATATTTTTACGTCAAGAGGTTTAATATGAACATCGACATTATACGTATCTTATTTAAATTTTTTAGAAATGTTTATTAAATGTGATATGAATATTTTTTTTTTTTTTTTTGCTTATTTGGTTGTTATTTAGTTTTCATTACCATTATTAATTTTAAAATATTGTACAGTATTTCCTTAATTCTTTTATAAAGTTTGAAATCAATGCTTTTAAACAATTTAAAACACCACAAAAATTTGCATTTAAATGCTTAAAGGCATTTATAATTTTTTAAAAAAAAACCTTTTTTGATATTGCAATATGAGATTTAAAAATAGAAATATTATTGTTTTGCTTAATCGTAGAATGTACAAATTAATTTTAAGTTGTAAAAGTGCACTGTAAAAAAAATTATAGGTATTGAAAAAATTTACACGTACTACAAAAGCCAATTTTAAACTTCACCATTCATTTATAAGTAAGTAGGTTGGAATGTTATGAAATAAAACTTAGCTTTGTTATCGAAATCAAAGTTAATTTTTTTCCAGTTTCTCAGTAATATATTTTCCTAATGATGTGTCATGTTTGTTCCCTAACTTTTAAGCAGAGGAATAACAATACCATTTTTGGAAAAAAAAAAAAAAGTATTGGAAAAATGTTGGTAGAAAATTTAAGCTCTAAGTTGGTTAATAAAATAAAATAAATTGACGTACACTAAAGATTATTCTCATCTGTTTCTGACTAAATACAAGTTGTAATTTGAAAACCGAATTTTTTCCCCCTATCTTTAAAAAGTAAAGCTGGTTATGTGATAAATCGGTTATTTTACGAACAATAACTGAAAATTTTACTTTTCTGTGAATAAAAAGTTAGTAAATAAGTGAACTGTCGATACAGCCAGCATGGTATTTGTCACCTGTAGCGGACATAGAGTTTCCAATTTTTCCACTTTTTCCCCTGTACGGCGTTTAGTTTCGAAACAAATTAATTTCAAATTAACTTTAAATACAATTTCCAAGAAAAGAGTTAACGGGGATGGGATTTGGTATGTATAAAAAAAAAACGCGCATTTGCAACGCTATTCTTTCTCAATGGGTCTTGTCAACTGCAAATGTTCTCCTGTATTAATCTTGCAAATTCGGGTCGATCAACCAAAAACACCGGATTCACAAAAATTTCCAAAACATCTGCAAGCTCGAAGCGCTATCATTGCTCGTTCCTCCAATAAATAACATTTACGCCCATTAAAGAAACAAAAACATTTACCAAAACAATTTTACTAATAAAATGGCTGTTTTAAAACAATTTTTGCACTGCATTTACAAAACTATCTCTTTGATATCTACTCAATCGATTGCGTGTTTTCTGTACTGTATCTGACACCCTTACAAGCCATTTCAAACCCTTTTTCCCCCCAGGATAAAAATGGGAAAAATATAAAGTTTTTCTTCCGTGCTTTCGTTTAATACTTGCTTATACATAATTGGAGAATTTTTTTTTCCATTAATGTCTAAACCGCCGTTTTGATTCCCCCTTCCCTCATAGACCCCTTGGGAGTAAAAGGGTTTTGCGACGCTTTTGACATTTCGCATTAATTTCGTATTCCTGGTCAAATAATGCGTGAAATAGATCTTCCTCTTGTTTTTCTCCAGGATGTTTCCCGATTTTTGTAGCGGGAAATATTTTTCCTCTTAGAGATACTTTTTGATTAACTGTAACTTCAACGAAAATTACTCGTCCTTTATTGATTGCACAACGATACTTGTGGCTGTAACAAAATGACTCTGGATCAATTTTCTTTCTTTTATCATTTTTTAAATTTTTTTTTTTTATTTTTTTTTTTTTATTTTTTTTTTTTACGGAAATCCTTTTAAGTGGTTTTTCAGGAAATTTCTTCGCAATCATCTAACCCGATAATAGCTTTAGTGGGTTTATCTTTACCCATAATTTGTTCTTTTTAAAATATTTCTGTTCACATCTTAGATATAAAAAGAGTTTCGATTGTATGCTAATATGTTATAAGAACTTAAAAAAGAGTTTACTGATTTTTTTTCAAGCACTCTTTATGCTATTCACATATTTTCAACAAAATTACCACGCTACGACAGTATTCTTTTCCAAAGATTTGTAATCAAAAGCCATTAATAACATTTATTTCTTAGTTTCTTTTTATTAAATTTTTAGTCATATTTGAAGAAAAAAAAGAGGTAGCGTTTGAATAGAATAAAAAGAAAATTGTATTGCAGTGATAGTTGTTATGATAATTTCGTAGTAGTTTTCATTTTGTCAGCATTTAAATTCTCTGAAATATTGGTTCAAGTATAACACTGTGCAAATTTGCTGTAACTTGACGAAACTTTTAAATTGAACTATGTCACCACTCGATACGAACCATTATCTGATTTAAGAGGTTCGATAATAAGGTTCAAATTAGCACAATATTAAGGTTGCGACAAATTTGAAAAAACAATAACTTAAGCTACCAACACAAATTAATAGATCTGCACAGAGAAAAAAAAGTTGGGGGAAATTACCGTGTTGTATGGTAATGACAATTTTGATACGAAAAAAAAAAAAACCCATAATTCTGGTTAATAAAACCAAAATATAATAATTTTAATAAACCAAAATATAGTAAATTTAACCGAATAAATGTTTTTTATACTATGCTCTAAGGTATTATGATAAAATTACCAAATTGAATCCCATATTATTATATCATATCTTATTGTTAATTTTAACCAAAATCATTGCCAAACCTCTTCGTTAAAATTACCATGAATTTTGCTGTTCACATAGAGCCAGAAATACGATAAATTTTACCGTTTTCTGGTAGTTTTGACCATACTTTTTTACTCTGTGTGCAACACCAGAAATTGTGCAGTGGGTTGAATATAGTTTTTATTTGCGGCAACCGCAATATAGCGCTATATGTTTAACCCTATTATAGTAATTCTTGACCTTGATTACGTGATATCATAGTTCTTCTTGAACTGAATCATGGTTCAATTTCAATGCTATAGCAAATTTGGGCCGTCTTATGGTTTACGGTTTAGTTATTATAGTTCAACGTTTAACTTATTGCCACGCGTTTAGTAAAAAATACAAACGGTTTTTATGCCATACTTTAAGATGCCGTGATAAAATTATGAAATTTTACCACATTTACCAAATTTTATCACATATAATAAAACCATATTTTATAATTTATTTTACATAACTCATTACCAAAGTGCTTTAGTAAAAACGACCGATCTCTTTAGTGTTACCATAGAGCCATAAACATGGTAAATTTTACTATATTCTGGTAGTTTTGACAATACTTTTTTCTCTGAGCGATTCAATGATTATTATAAGGAAAAATATAAATTAATATTTCTAAAATATAAAGTAAAAAAGACTACAAAGTATAGTATGGAGGAAGAATTTTACATTTACTATAATTTTCTAACTATGTAGTGTCAATTGAACAAAAAAATATTTAGCGGATATAACATGTTACAAAGTGAATTGCTATCTGTTGAATTTGAATAACATGAAACTATAATGGACTTTTTGCAAATTTAAAGGTACCAAATTTAGATTCTGATTTTCTATTATGTTTAAAACAACATAAATTGCCTTATCAAAAAACATTTTATGATCTTACCATACAATATATATCTGACACATTCTTCGATAACACAAATCTGATCTAAAAGAGAAATAGAAAGAATGTTTTTTATCTGGTCTTTATTGTCCTTGCATTGTTGACAAGAAGGTTACTTAATTTGTTGACTATCCCGGAGTCCATCAAAAGGAATGGAGTGGTGGGGACCGTGTAGTAAATCTCTGCCTTCTGTACCGGGGTCACTGCTGTCACGATGGTGTAGATATCGGCTCCTAATTTACAGGTGTGTTTACCTGCGTCGTGACAGAATTACGGTCACCAGAGTCTTCCCCGACATATCTCGCTCTTCTACACCCGTATATCACCCCAGAGGAATAGTTTTTGCCATGCATAAGATTTATTTTTCTTCATCTCATTGTTCTTCTACCAGTTTGAAATGGATATCTATTCCTTCCTGGAAATGTTTTTTTTTCTTTTTTTTTATCTCTATACAGTTTTTTTTTAAAGATAAGTTGTGTTGAGGTTGTGTGTGTGTGTATGTGTGTTTTATCAATGCAGAAATTTTTTTTTAAGACAGTATTTTAATATATGGGATTTTAATGTACTGAAAATAATGTTACTTTCCAATTAACTTTCAGGAAGAATTTTCGTCTTTATATAATTGCTCTTTCGCGTAAGTTTTGAAACAAATATCTATTGTTCCTGAAGATTTTTTTTAAAAATCATATATAGTAAAATAGTATGGTGTTAAAACTACCAGAAAATGGTAAAGTTTTCCGTTTTTCTGAATTTATGGAAGCACCAAAAAGCTCGGTAGTTTTTAGCGAAGCGTTATGGTAATGAGTTAGGTAAAATTAACTATAAAATATGGTTTTATAATATGCGATAAAATTTGGAATATATGGTAAAAAAAAATTTTAATTTTATCACGATACCCTAGAGTATGGTATAAAAACCATTTATTAAGTTTTTTCAGCTCTATTGTAAATGTGTGGTAATAAAAGCTATAAAAGAGCTTGAAAACCTGAATTTCCGGTAAACCTTTATTATATCAACGGAAAAAATACCGAATTAATGGTTTAAATACCTTATATTTCGATATTATTAACCGGAATGGTTTTTTATTTTATTTATTTTTTTTTTTTTGTTGCTAAAAATATCATTACCATACAGAATAGTAATTTTACCAGAACTTTTTTTCTCCGTGTACAATTTCAGAGATATTTCAGAGCTAAGTTATGTTGCTGTTATGCTTTTTTTTTCAATGTGAACAACATTGTTATTGCTATAGTATTTCAATAGCAAGAATATAATATTTTTCAATGAATGGTCAAGAATGTTAGAAAATATTGTTATTTACAAATAAATTGCTCTTTTATCCCATATATTTAGAAATGTATTTCAGTTTCTTCTTGAAAATTTATTTTTATCTGTGTACTGCATTAGTTGTTATGTTTTTTCGCCTTTTTAATATATTCAAGAGTATTGGAAAATAGTATTATTGCAGCAACATTTCAATCTACGGAATTATTAGATGTGGATCCAAAAATTAATAGTTTTTTACCAATACAAATTTAAAAATAATTAAAAATATTGTTGCTAATGATTTCTTTTTTTTTTAAATTTATGATAGACTCCTCAAAATTGATATTTATTCTTTCCTGGAATAACTTTTCTTCGATACTGTTTTCCAATTTTTTAAAGAATTTGGGATAATATTCTTATTACATCCGTGTTTTCTTTTCTGGGTCTTTGCCCTCTATCATACGTTTTAAAAATTGCATTTATATTTTTACATTAAGTAATATATAATTTGTAATTAAATGTCCATTTTCATTTATTCTAAACACAATAATTTTCAATGATTTCATAAAAGAAATGTCACTTTTTATAAAAGAATAGTTTTAGAAAAAAATCAAATTTAAAATTAACAAGAATTTCCAGATAAATAGCTATTCAATAAAGCGGATGCGATAGATTTTGTGTAATTAAAGCTAAAATGATGGTTCAATATATTTTAAATGGTAATAAGTATTAGACTATTTATTTTGTATAAATTTTTCCAAAATATCTTTAAAATTTTTTTATTACATATTATATTTTACTTTTCGTAGAGTCTTATTAATTTGAGCTGACCTTTGCCAACTTGAATTAAGCGAATTTTCTAATCTTTGAAGGAATCCGGTAATTATTCACTTAAAATAATCGACTACTTTTTTCAGAACAATTTTGACATCATCATCAAGTCTCAATTTTCTACATACAACAAAAGGATTGAATTTTGTATCTTCAAAACTATTCAAATTCCACTATTTATTTCTATCTCAATTAGAACTTATGTTCTATATCAAATGAACTAGTTATGATATTATAAAAAAATATTAACCCTTAGGCCGACATACCATAGCACGTCTGCTTAGTCTCATATCTTAAAACGTGTTTTCTCTTTATTTCCTATTTTTTTAAATGAAATATCATAAATTCTTTTGTCGTTTGAAATTTTGCAAAAATGTTCGTTTCATATTTTTTTAGAAAAGAAAAGATTAGACTTTGCACTAGCAGATCAAACATAATTTTTTATTTTACAGTCAAATTTTAAAAAAAATATATAACTGTTTGTTTAATTGTTTTTGTCGAATGTGTTATGATATTTGTTATAAATTCTTTAAAAATCATTAATAATACGCCTATCGAATCGTCTATTATTCTAAGTTCATTAGTTATAAACATTGAGAAAACAAAATTAAAATATAATTATCTGCTACTAAGTTATAAGCTTTTTTTGAAAAAGATCATTTTTGACGAATTTTAACCACTTCTCAGCCCCCCTTTCCCACAATTAAAAAAAATATTTCAATTTATGAAAGTTATGCTTCAGTACATAATACATACAAAAATAAAACGTGAAATTCTTAATTAAATATTTCAAAATTTAACTTCCAAGTGCCTTTAATAAGTCAATCGTTATATTGTGCTTGTTGCGAGGCGGTAAAAAGTGAGATGTATACAAATACGCGTTATAACATACAATACGCGATGTATTAAAATACGCGTATAAATATGCGTTAAACATTTTTTTTCTAACTATATTTCGAAACACCAATTCGCGTGTTTAAACACCTTACTATATCTAGATCGTAATAACTTGATCATGGTATTTCAATGCATCTTCTTAAATTTGAACAATCGTTTTACTGTTGTATCATAACTTGAAATATCGTTTGATCTGTTGTATCGTAACTCTAAATATTCATGCATTTTACAAATCAGACATTTCACTGAATCACATTTTCTAAATTATAAAACTATCGCGCTATTTCTATTCTATTTTTTGTTGGGTTATCATTGTTTTGAGTAATTTTTCTTTATCAATGTTTTAAATTTTCATTTTCCCCCGTTCTAAACATGCATGCATGTCGGCTTACGCCTAACTAGGATAATTGAAACTCGGTTTATCGGGAGACAAGCATTTTTAAAACCATTAGGTTACCTAATTTCTCTACTTAACATCTTTATACAAAACATATATAAATTTCTAAACCTGATAAAAAAAATTGGTATTTATTGTTTATCTGGAAGATAATTACCTAAAAAAAACCAAAAAAAAAAAAACAATGAAGTTTTCTGAATCGAGTTAGAAGCGTGAAATAAATTGCTTGTACGCTGTGTTTGCATTACTAATTAGAAACTCCGTTAGATTTATTTTTCTGTCGCCATTGTTGCAAGCTCTTTGTTTTGTTAGTTTTCACTTTAACTAAGAATTAGTGTTTTTAACTTGTCAAATGTTATCGAGCAAAAATGTTTTCTGAGTGTTCATTCGTTGAAAAAAAGACTATACTCGATGAGAAACAAATTACCCATCTTCATTTCTAATTCACGACATGTCTTGCAGAGATGTGTCGCTTTGTTAACTTGTTTCATTGAATAGATGGACCTCATTCTGTTCGGCGTGACATCGTGTCACATAGAGTAAGTGTCGCCAAAGGGTTAAAAACATTCCGGAATAGCCAAATCTTTGCCAACCTATTCTTTATTCGGCTGTCTAGCATTCAAGTCACACATCTAGCTGCCGATAATCGTTCGCTGGAATAGGCATTTTTTTAGATTTCAATTATTCACAACCCATAACTTCCTGAATAGTTCTTCTTTTCTTTTTTTTTTCTCAATTGAAGATAACATTGCTCGCCTCACACTGCGTTTAGTTTTATTTATTTATTTTTTATCCAAAAAATGTCCTTGAAGCACTGTCGATCTCTCGTCTCTTCGAGCCAACTTGAGTTTGTCTTTTCTGAGAAAATGTCGCCTTCGAAAAATAGGCACGAAGCATAGAGAGAAAAAAATGAGGTCCGAATAAATCATTGATGGATGTACCGCAGCGAACATATGGCCGGTTATAGTTTGACCTCGGAATTTACATATTAGGTAAATGGTTCTTATTGTTACAAAAAATGTACGTCATAAACTATATTCTATCTGATAACTTGTTTGTTATATTTTATGACTAGGCATTTTTCCTTCTCCAATTTTTTTCGTGCACAGCAAATCAAAGTTGTTACTGCATTTAATGTATGGATTATTTGCTAGGATAATATCTAAGAATTAGACTCTTGTTTTACATGTGCAGAAATTAGGAATTAAACTTTATTTTTCGAGTGAAATATTTAGAAATTAAATCTCAATCTAGCATATATAATTATTTAGGAAGAAAATCTTTATTGTGTAAATTTAATTCATTTACATTAAATTCATGTAAATTTTTTTTCGTGCAATATATTGTTAGAAATTTTGCAGGTCGTTGAACTGTATTATTGCTCAACTTTGAGACAACCTTCAATGGTGGTTAAGCTTTTAAAGCATAATTTTTATTTAACCTATTTGGCAATAATTTAGGTCAAAATAAGTAAAACATGTTATATTTAGCATTTTAATAGGTAATGGTTATAAAATACAGCATGATGTCTTTTTTTATTTTAAAGATGGAATCTTCCAAACATGGAACAACAATAATAAAACAATACAATAACTCAAAACAATATTTTTTTTTCAAATTTGCACTTATTTCTGTTTTTTGGATCTAACAGAAACAGTTTTTCATTCTTAAATTTTATCAGTTTAAAAAATAAATTATTGATAAAATTTAGAATTTGAATAAAATTTTTTTTTTTTTTTTTTTTTTTTTTTTTTTTTTTGATTTTATATTTTAGTACAGTCGTAATTTCGATCATCCAATAGATTTTTTCCCGTAACTCTTAGACTGTTATTTTATAATTGAAAAAATACAAAATTATATTTTTTCTTGTAATTAGAGCCTCAGATAAAAATATATAAATGGGACACCCATGTCCAGTATGCGTCAAAAGGTTACGTTGAACTATATAATCGTACTTTTTAAACTGAATTAAAATACATTATGGTTCAGTTTGATGCATTTTAAGTTGCAATAAATTTGAACCGCAATAGGAATTAGTATGTTTCAATGTTCAACGAATTTTTCTAAGAATGTATTTTTTTGTACTTTTTTTTCAATAGCGAAAATTAGATTAAAAATTTAAATTTTTATACCATCAGGAATATTTAATACAATACTCGGCAAAACCTATATAGATTTTAACGAATTATAGTTTGTCATAAAGTATCTATATTAATGTTTCATTCCTTTTATACCTTCTCAGACATGTCGGATCAGGTTTGTATCGTGATGTTGGTAATTTTAACACTAATATGCAAGTTTTCTGTAACCTTGATAAGATGTTCAGTTGAACCATGCTTTAGTTCAAATCGAACCACAATATAATTACATTTAATGTAGTTTCAAACCCCACTTCCTTTACCATATTAATTTTTAATCATAATTTATGTATGGTTCTTCATACTCTAAACCGGTTTTACGGTAAACCACAATATCGGTACTTCGATTCAAAATATAGAGCGAAACTGTTGCAACTTCAAAAAAAGTGTTAATGTGAACTGTATTTCGACTGAAGTTGTACCATAATATCTTGCAATCAATTTTAAGCAACAATGGTTTAATTTAAATATATATATATATATATTTTAATGTTACAGTAGTTTTTCACGTTGTTAAGGTTCAATTTGTTCAAATATTTTCGACTTTGTTAAGTTTTTACTCCTCTGCACTCCCGCCAGAGTGTTGTTCCTTGCTTTTGGACCTTGTGTCTTTAAAATTCTTTCATCCATCAGTTTCTTCTCTTAGTACCCAGAAGTGCCGAGCAGCAGATTAACTTTCTGGAGATTTCAGATCTGACAAAAGTTCCATAAAACTTCATAATTGACTATTTATCTAAACTAAACAGCGACCTTTCAGAAATCAGTCCAAATTCCCTCATGCGCCTTTCATAAAGTTTGCCAACAAAACAATTGACGACACAACATGACAAAACCGCGCGAAATCAATCAAATGCCATTTTAATTGTTATTTTCGAAAGAAAATTAATTCCACTGGTCAAGGATATTGAATAGATTCATTCATACACAATCATTCTTATTCCTATATCGTTTTTCCAAAGCTGATTGCAACCTGCTTAAAATTCCGAGTTATACGTCAGCAAAGCAACTAGATAGATGAAAGAGAAGAAAAAAAATGTCATTGCGGTTTGTAACTTACTGTTTGTGATAAGAAGTGCGCTTGATGAGAGAGCAACGAGGATTCGTGCGCGATTGTCTTCCAAATAATCTGTAAAGTAATTATTTTGATCAAATTGAAATGGGTCAGCTCCATGTACTCAATGCAAAGCACGCCTTTGACAAAAAGGATTACTTGGAGGAAAGAGGGTAGATTGAAATATTGCCATTGCTTGCTGATGAAATTCGGACACGTGATTGGACATTTTGCAGCTCATATCGATAGTTTGCGACATGTTTTTATTTAATGAAGGTCTCTCTGGAAACTTAAATTTTGTTTATCTTCTTCATCAGATTGTATTGTAAACTGGATGGTCTCCAAGATTTAAATATGTACTTTGTATTGGAATGTTTAAAATTTTTAGTTGCTTTTTTACGATAACATTAAAATGTTTATCTATTATTATATATTTACATAAGTTACTCACATTTTAACGAAAAGGAAGTGAAACGTCATTATAAATCACGATTAAGCTTTTTCTTATAAAAGTATAGGAAAACTTCGCATTTACAAATTCTCTAAAAAATGTGTGAATGCTTTTTGAATTTTGGATGATTCAGTCAAACTATTCGCAACCTGACAGATATGCCTTGTTTTGTTTTTAAAAATAATTAAAATTTTAAATAAGAAAAAGTAGACTAGAGTAGTTATTTGCATTGGAGTTGGGATTATATCTACTTTAACAAAAAAGCAACTGGCACTTGTAACAAGTAAAATTTTAGGAAAAATAAATTACTATAATTAAATCTATTCAACATAAAAATAAATATTTAAAAATTAACAAATATAATTAACACAAAAATAAAAATATATATACAGTAAAACGGATTTTTTCCACTATAAAATATATGTTCCACTATAAAATTTATTGCATTTCTTCCACCATAAAAATTATTCTTTCCATTATAAAAAAAGTACATGATACACTTTTCTGTAGAAAATATATATGGATCAGTGCCAGAAGTAGTTTAATCACTTATGAAGATTAGGCTAGGATATTTATTTCAATTCAAATTTATACAGTTTCATAATTTTAGTATAAGTTTTTCAAATATTTTTACGTCACTTCATTGAATTCTAAGCCACCAAATTTATCCCCTTTGGAAAATGCGTGTAAATTATTCTAATATGTATACAAATTTTATATCACATTTAAAAAGTGCAATTTTATAAGGCAAAATACGAAATTTGAACGAAATCGGTTGGATTCGGATCGGATCATGGGAAATAGAATTTGAAAATAAAGTAAGATATTTTAATATCGATTTCTCTGGAGCTATTTAACAGATTTCATTCAAATTTTGTATTTTGCCTTATAAAATTATACTGTTGAAAAACTTAGCATACCTTCAATTCAAAAAATTTTCGACTGTTAATAAATAAAATAATAAATAATATAAAAAATTATTTTTGCATTGACTTATCTTTTAGAATTTTATAATTGTGTGCAAAAATATTTCGATTTGCTTAAAAGAATTGAGATATGGTGAAATACCCTTAAAGTAAAATTAACATTAAGGGGTCCAAACTTCAGCCTACTTTCCCTGACCAAACTATTGGGACCATATTTCCCCAACTGCGACCACCTACTGTATTTTGAGGATAAGAAATCCAAATTCGTCGAAAAAACGGTGTGCTAATTCAAAGGAAATACGTTTTTATGTCTGATTTCGTTACTTGAAATACCGTCTGCACTAAATTAACCTATTTGAGGTCACCCCCTCGAATTCCGATTTTAAATCAAAAGTTACACAGGATGATTCTTTTTTCCCCTTTTCTTTTGCGCATTGTTCGTTAAGAACATTTATGTTTTTGTTTAAAACGTATTTTTTGGAATTAAAAAAAAACAAAAAAAACTTATCAATGCTTTAATACTTTGATATATTAAACTACAATTTTTTTCCCTCTCTTTCTAAGAGAAAAACGGAAAATGATAGTAAATGATTTAATAAGGCGGATATCCTCTTGATAAAAGTGACAAAAGGTGACTTATCATTAGTTATTTTATCAACAGAAGCAAAAATTTCTACCGAATTTAATATTATTTAGTTTTCTTAGTATGGCCTCAATATGTGGATTTAAAAAAAAATACTTAATATCAGCTAAACATTTCGATAGTATCACAAACGTCGTGCTTATTTTCATGTTGCATTATTTGGGAATTATTTATCAACACCTCAATAAACGTACGGGAAATATATCTATGTTTTCAATCCGTCCAAACAATAATAAAGAAAAAAAAAAAAAGTGAAAATAAAGACTTTAAAAAAAATGAGTTTGGCGGCCGACTTTCCAATCATCCCTTTCACGACTTTCACTCTCAGAATGTATGGTTTCTATTTCGTGCTCTAATAATCTCGAGTGCATTGTGCATTGTGTGCATCATGAAGGGCTTGAAAGGGAAGAAGGGGTTACGTTCACATTCACGATGCGAGTGTTCGATAAAAGCCTATTCTCCGCCCACTCGATTTGACCTACTAGCTCGAATTCCGATGATTCGTGATCCCGATCATCTCCCAATGCCACACTTTCACCTTTCTAGTCACGCGGATCGGCTTCGATTCCGATGAAAGTGAATTCGGAATCTGGAATCAATAGACGGATGAAACGATGGCGATGATTTAAGACCTGAATATCATTATCGGTTCTTGGAAATCGCCTTTCATTGAAAGATCGTCTGCCACTGATTTGACATGATGGTTAGAGGAATTGGGTTATGAAGAACTGAAAGTTTATGATTCTTTGAAAATGGCACAAATCAGATAAAAATGCAAGTGATCGAATATAAAACTATATTTTGTTTTTAATTTCGTTGGTGTGTTTGTTTGGTTAAACTTCAAAAATAAGCTGTTAATTTTTTTAAAATTATTTTTTGTATGCGTAATTAAGTACAACCGATAAATGTCCTGCTCAGAAATTTGAAGTATATACTTTTTTGGGGTGCAATTTAATGATAATCTATAAAACTCTCCTAAAGAATTAAATTTTTGTTTTTGAAATGTAATCAGCATAATTTCTATGATATTTGGATAAGAGATAGAATTATTTTATTTTTATTTATTTATTTATTATTATTATTTAAATAGTGCAATGGGCTTAAAAAGTGTTTAAAACCACCTCAGTAACTCTTTCGGGCCAAAATTTTCTTCATATCTCATTTTATCAATTTAAAGTAGTGTTCATTTGACTGAAAAACAGAATTATAGATCTATCATGTTAAAGCAATGAACTAAGATAATCTGAAAGTTCTTACCATGTTTTATTGTAATGTGAAAAAAATATTTATATGTTATATCAATGCAAATAATTCCTATACTTGATTTACTGGAAAAACAACGAAAATCGAGTCAAATAAAAAACTTTTATTTAATTCAACTTAAGTTGGAGGTAAAACTTTATTCTAGACGAAGTTATTTGGTAAGATTTACTTTGAATTGGGGTAATTGATTATAAAATGTATTCCTCCGAAATGTTCCTTAAAAAAACCTGTATTAGCATAGACAAGTGGTAGTAAAGTGTTTATTTTTAATGTCAAACAGGTCGTGGTCAAAAAGTTACAAAAACATCCATATTTAAATTTTGAATGGATCCAAAATTACAGAAAATGGAATTACTTTCAATCGCCAAGGCTTCCTAAACTTTAAAACAGTAAACCAGAACTCTTGCAACAAACCTACAGTTCTGCAGCAATATTATATTTCTGCAAGTCGGATTTTCAAATTAAAAAAATAAATAAATGTTTCCGTTCTATCTCCGGTCCTTTTATTTAGGTAAAAATGTCTTGCTAATGAGTTGGTCAATTTCGAATTTACTTTGTATATCGCTAAGTCATATGTATGGTTCGAAATTCCCAGCGTGAACAACAATTAGTAATTACCGTGTTTAATCTATTTGGCTGTAAACCGAACCAGTGTTTTTACACCAAAAGGAACACAAGTGAGAAAAGGAAGTGCTGCTCGCCTTGGCCGTTGACACCAAAGGTCGGTAATCTTTATTTTTTTTGTTTGCCATATTTTTGTTTTCTTTTTTACATCGCAATCAACGGTGGCACGAGTCTGGACGCTAACTTGGGCTTTCGGAATGATCAACCCTTTTGTTTCTGAGCTTGGTTTGTGACATATATAATTCGAAAGTCCGAACAGCACTTTCACCAGGCTTTGTAGAGCGTGGAAGATTTAGAAGGAATGACTCCAAATTTAGTGGAGTGGATCCAACCTGTTGTCATTCCGAATAGAAGAATGAAAGGTGTTTATTCAGAAAAGGTCCCTTGTTTATGTCTATTGCGTGGGCGGGGTCTGAGGGCACCGGAGGGTGACATCGAAGAATAAAGTCGGAAGAGAAGGTGGAATTGAGGGTAAAAGTCACCTTTTATTATAAATTTTTTTCTTTCCACCATTTTTCTCATTCTTTCTTCTTTTCAACTTGAGTCGAATCTCTTGTAGATAAAGGTGACCATTACGAGGGTGTGGTCCATATCCGGATTGGGTTTACGCTCCGGCTAATTTCTATTGATATGGGTTCTTTGACATTGGTTAAGTGAAAGGATTACTTTTCCTTAAGAGAAATGTGTATTTTTCTACCAAAAATTAAGAATAAGTTGTTAATTCTTTCCCGTTTCACACAAAGAAGAGAATCTTCGCTTGGAGGAGCAAAGTTTAAAATAATTTTTTTTTCATTCCTCGCAAGGACACACATAGACAGCGAGCTTATCGTTCCAAATTTGATTGCATGCAAAGCTGGTGTTTTATAGGTATCTATTGAACCTTTTCGGGGCACTACGCTCGACTTATCCAGATTTCCGGTAACATTTTAAAGGTAACAGAATAAAGTTATCTGAGATATCTTATTTAGGAAGTAATCGATTTTCTTTCTCTCTTTTTTAAACTATCTTTTTTGATGGAATGCAAATAAAATATTTTGATTTAAAATCAATTTAACTCTTTGACGCGGATGTATATTTTTTTTTCTGACGCAGATATCTTTTATGTATATATTTCTTCTGACACTCTAAATGACAAGCAAAAATATATTTTGGTATTTTTTAACTATAAAAAACTGTTTATGGTTGCTAAAAAATCTGTTAGATTATCGGAATTGTATTTGTAATAAAATATAAAATCAAAAAAAAAAAAAAAAAAAAAAAAAAGAAAATGCAGTTCGATTTTTTTTTTCCTTCATATTATATATATATTTTTTTTATCAACAATTGATTTTTTTAATTAAAGAAATTTCAATAATGAATAACTGTTTCTCTCAGATCTAAATAACTACAAATATGTGCAAATTTGAAACATTATTGTTTGGAAGTAAGCCGTGTTTGAAAGATTTTACTTTTAACCCTTAAAAACACACTCTTTTTTTTCTGTATTTCATAACCATAAATAATTATAATGTTAAATATAATATTTTTCACTTATTTTTATTTAAATTTATACAAAATAATGAAAAAAAGTATGAAAAATATGTTTAATAGAAATTCCACGGATTAAGTTTTTTTTTAATATTTTTTGAAATAACTCATTGCTTTCATTAAATTTAAAAAATTTTTAATTTCAATAATTTTTATCATTCATAAAAAAAATTTTTTAACTAAAGAATGATTGCCTTTTAAATTTACATTCAGCTTTGATTTATATTACTACTCAAAAACAAACAATGTTTATCGCTGACGCTTATGAATAGTTTAATATGCCAAATATTTTGTAAAGATAAATATTTTTATTGAAATATTCAATATTCCTCCTGTTATAGTCCCTAAATTATTTTTCCCGTGTAAACATATAGATTGTACTGACAAGAATAGTTTTTACTTCCCTTTTTTTTTTTTTAATTCTTTGCCTCTTCAAATGAAACACGGCCGTCTTTTCTTCCCACATAGATTACTTCCTTAAAAATCCCAACTTTTTTAATTAAAAGGATGGAAAAAAAAATCACAAGAAATACTCTCTCTGTCATCTTTATACGCGCAGATATATAAACTCATATATCATGAGTCGAGCAACCATTTCCACATGTTATTCGGAATTCCCCTTTTTAGCCGGAAATAATTACTCTTTTTCCCTCGGTATGATATTTTTTACTTACCGAAATTCCCCTTTTTCTTTGGTTTGCAACTCCGCAAACTTTTCTTAATGTTTGTTCAGCGTTGGTTTTAAATTATAGTCCTCAAGGGATGGGGCGGGGAGAAGCGAAGTGAAGAAATATTCTATGAAACAAAACAAGGCGACGCGACACACAGCGGGCGGAAACAGTATCCCATTGATTGGACCGCGCCATCTATCGACGAGTTTGTACACAACGCGAGATAAAATGATTTTAATCTGAAAGTCGGTTTTCTCCCTTTCCTCTTGTTTACAGTGTGCTTGTATTTACACTTTGGTTCTTCTACTTTTGAGATTGGAAACTTTGAAGGTAATAAAAAATGAAGCTGAAAAAACATTTAACCTAAAAAAGGGCGTATGGAAGCCTGAGTGTAATTAAAGTCACATTCTAAAGTTTTTATTAAAATTTTATTTGTAGAGTTATATATTTTTTTCCCTGTCTCATCTCTTTCTATTATGTTTGATTTTGGCAAATTGCGTCATGTCATAGAAACTACTAGATTCGGAACCAATTTTTTTCCCCATCAGAAGATATTTTGAGGCTGGTCAGCCGTGGGAACGTTTTTCAGTCAGAGAAGGAAAGTTAATTTAAACGATTTAAATTAGATTTTCGAGGACAGCAATCACAAATCTGAAAGGCCTGTTTCATTTAGTTTTAATGCTGCAGCAAGGCAATTTTTTCCCTCTACTTTAATTCCAATTTTTTTTTATTGTACATACACATACCTATATAAATCTTGCAATTCAATTTATGTACTTGTGCTAATGGATAATGAAAAAGAAGAATAAACTCAACTAGAATTCGAAAATAAAAAGTTAAATTAAGAATTTTATTTTTCTCGTGTCCTTTTTTTTCAAGATAATTTTGATTTTGATTTGTTCTTTTTTTTAAATATTTTTTTTTATCAAGAAATTTGTAATTTAATGAAAGAGGACTTATAGTTATTGCTAAATTACTAAAATTAACCATCTCTCCTTTTTTTTACATTAATGTATACTATAATTAAGAATAATATCTTATGAACATATTTTTGCATGACTGCATTTATAGGAGGAAAAAAAAGTATTTGTTTTACAATATTTTTTTCCTTTCCTATCTCTGAAAAAGAATTTTGCAAAGAGAACGATGACTGTCAAAAACACTTTATATGTCTAAAGGTCATTAAACCTGGCATAATAACCGAAAGCTAATTCAAATTCAAAATAAATTGTAATTATTACCTAACTCATAATTTGCACTTTCGTCTTGTGCAGCCCTCTTTATTCGTTTCTTTGTTCAAAGTACATCTCAATATTCAATTATAATAACGGTGCCCCGAAATATAATATCGTGTAAATTTGCTTCAACTTTAAAAAGATTGTTGAATTGAATCATGATATCATGTAGTTAAAATCGCGTAATTATTACAGTTGATTATCGTGTAATTATTAAAATTCAATCATGATGTAATGGTTTAATTTACACGATAATATGGTTTCTTTGGTACCGTATTAAGGTTGCAGCGATTTTGTATGACATTGTGATTAAGAAATTAATCATGATATCGTGAAATGGTTTAATTTGTATTAAAATAAGGTTCTTTTTGGAACCTTAAATCATGATATCGTGCAATAAAATTGGTGCTATTTTTAAAATTGAAGTTATAGGTGATTTTTTGTTAAAGTTAATTACGATATCGTGTAATGGATTAATTTGCCCGATAATGTAGTTCCTCTTAGAACCTTTTTTAAGGTTTCAACGAATTTCCCTGATATTGTTGATAAAAATTTCTGATCGGTAGCCTTTTTAATGGCTATCAGAAACGGATTAAATAGTAATAATTTGTAACTTAATAACTCTTTTATTCATACTAGCATTATTATTATATTTAAAGCATAATTGAAATAAAACATGGAGCAGGCAGCATTTATGTCACTTCCGTATATTATTTTCTCCAAATTATGAGTGTAAAAAAAAAAAAAAAAAAAAAAAAAAATTCCCCCGCTGCGATAACATTCATAAAATTCAACAAATTGAATAATCGAACAACAGTCATCCTCACTCTCAAATGACCTCTTCTAGCTTTGAGCTCCCTTTTTTCTGACCCTATAAAATAATAATTTCCCATTCAATAGCCGAACTCGAGAAGTCCGATCATCACGTGACTTCGCCTCCCCCTCATTTTTAGTACCAATTATTAGTGATTTCTGTTTGTGGCTTGATTATTCGGTTATTTTTGATGAGGCCCAAACATAAGCGGATATAGTGTGGCGATAAAAGGCGATGAACGGGGCAGAGAGATGTGGGGGTGTATGAGAGGCTTTTGATAGGGTGGGGGAGGGTGGTCGGAGAATGAAAGTCATATCCTGTCATTAACCCACATTCGCCCCTTTCTTCGTGCGCGGGGGTGGGGTTCTATGCTCATGAACAGTACTTCGCGCTTAGAGGGAATCTGCCAGTCTTCTGAAGAAATGAAGAGTGGTAATAAAAATAAAATAAAATAAACCTTCTATCAGAAGAATGAAATTGATGAGTAGGGGTGGACTAAAAATTGAATAATTGCCCTAACCAGACATACTTAGACGGGCAATTAAAGTATTTATAAATTGCTTCAAATTTATTCTAGTTTTACAGTATTATTTTCCGTCTTTGAATTATTTACTCATTGTACATTGGGCATAATGTTTGTTTATATTTTAAATATTTTCTTTTACAAGAAAGAAATGTCTGCGAAAGTTAATAAATCTAATAAATATGGAATGTTATTGTTAAATGCTTAAAATTTATGAATATTTTATATGATGGGGAAAAATCTATGCCTCATGATCATATTTTTTGAGTAAGTGATTAAAAATTGTTTTAACTATGTGATCTAAGATGTTTTTTAATAAGTAAACTAAGATCTCTTGGACTAAGTGTTAGGTGATCTTTTTGATGAAGTAAGTGATCAATGAACAACTATTTTAGTATGGGATATAAAGTAACAAATAGTCTTCCATCTATCCAAATAATTTTGAAACCAATTCAGAGAACCTAAATCGAAATCGGGACCAACTCAAGAAACTAACCCGGTTACATAAAGAGGAGAAACCATAAAAAATTCACACAGTTACTACAATAACTACATGACTATAACCGAGGTCCGTTTACTAACCGTTACTATTAGATATTTTGCGTTTACATAGTCAAGTCGGAAACAAGATACTAACCCATCAACTATAACCAAGATTTAAGTTAGAAACGAATCGTATGTTCCCATCGTAACCTATGTCCGAGGAGAAAGACCGCAGAATTAGTTAGAGTTAATTACATTGCTTGTAAGATGTTATTCGGAGGAAGTGAGATTTCGAATTTCATTCCTGAAAAATATCTGTAAAGCTCCCCAAACGATTGAATCAGTACGAAAAGAGCATTCGTAAATTACCCTGGTTCCTTTATATACGAGTAACGACTTTGGCGATCACAATGGCGACCAAAAATCTGAAAACTACTATGGAATTTGTATGTAGATCAAAATTCGTTAGATTACCTTGTATTGAAAGTACGACTGTAGTCTGAATGACCACGATGCTGTTTGTACTCAGAATTAAGAACTACCATGCACCGATCCAGAAATTGATTTATTTAAAGAGCTAACGTACAGATGTGATCTTTTGCTACTGCTCGTGAAAATATTGTACTTTTTAAATAATCGATTTTTTTTTAATACTATGCCATTATTGTAAAATTTATTTGTCTGTTGCACATCTAACACAACATAACTGTAACGAGTTTCATATAAAATTACCATTAATTTTGTTCGTATTTTTTCTGACAATAATTATACTAGTTAACGAAAAAAATATAAATGAAATATAAATCGTTGTATAAAATAAAGCTTTTAATTTTACTGCTATGCTATCAGATCAAAAAGAATAAAAACAAATTAAAAAGAAGTTAAATTATTCCTTTAATGGAAAATTGCATTTTACAAATGAGAGAACATTTCCGTATTATTATGCGTTTCCATTTTTAAATATTTCCTTTCAAAAAAAAATTTTTTTTTTTATGTAAAAATCAATATTGGAGCTAGAATTTCGGAAAAAAGATTAAAAAAGCATCTCAATTATATATTTTTTTCTTGGACATAGCACATATTTACATTGCCTATATCCAATTTCAATATGTCCGAACAAACCCTGAAGCTATATTCTAATCATTCATTTGCAAAGAGAAATAAATTGCGGTTGAACCATTAAATTAATAAAATTTTAAGGAATAAAGGAAAACGTTTTGTAAAATAGAAAAAAAAAAGGAAGAAGTCAGTAGATGATAAACCCTTCAGGAAATAGTTGAGGGCAATTCCAATACCAAAAGTCGTACCTTGTACTTTCACCCCCTCTTCAACTCAACTTCGTATTCTTTCGAATGTTAGAATTAAAACCTAAGTTAAACCTTATTTTTTACTGGAGGCAAAAAAAAAAAAAAAAAAAAAAAAAAAAAAAAATATGCAACGTAACTTTTGACATTGAGAAAAAATAGCAATTAGTCATTTTTCGACAATTTTTTTGCAGTCTAGTTTTAATTGAATGTTAAAAGGAATCTCATATCTGGCTATATGAAGTGTTTCCTACCTTTTTCACATTCTCGTTTCCGGTGCTTCTAGCAACTTAGCAGTCTAATTCATCTCATTTTTTTTTCAATTCTTTTTCTCTTTTTTTCTTATCTTTTGATTTTAAAAGGAAGGGGCATCAAGTAGAGAAGTAAAAAAAATAATAATAATAAAACTCTTTTATCCACTTTCACTGCAAAAGCAAATAAAATATCTAGGAAGTGCACGTCAGAGAGAGGGGGGAGGAGGAGGAGATATATGAGTAAAAACCACCCGCGGTGAGGTTTTTCAAAAGTTAAACACAAAGAAACGAATTCCCAAAATCGCTTAAAAAGATACACGAAAGGAAAAATTTAATAAAAAAAAATTTTCTTAAAAAAAAAGGAGATAGTATTAAAAAACAACACGGCCAATCGCCTAAAACTATAAAAAGATAAATGTTGAAAAAAAAATATAAAAAAAAGTCAACTGAACAAAAAAAAAAAGGGGGGAGGGAGGGAGTAACTGGAAAAGGGGTTTTTCATGGAATCCGATCAAATATTCATTCTTAAAAGCACCTTAAGCTCATAGACCGAACCTCGGTGTCATTAAGAAAAACACCTGTGCGCTTAGGATCGGTAAATACTTGCAGACAGAGAGAGGAGTTGAGTTGTAAGAAGTCTGCAGCGGGTAAAAACATATTATGCCCATTTTAATTACTATCCTGTTTTCCCACTTTCCCAACTCGCTCTGCACAGAGTAGTGCAAACACAGCGGAAAGTTGCAAAATTAGTTTGACTTTAAATCCGAAAATCCGACTGACTGTCGAAAGTAAGGAAAAAAAAAAGGACAAAAAAGAGAAAGTTGAAAAAAAAAGAAAGTATTTTTACTTTATTATTTTTTGCTCATTTAAAAAAGAAGTAAAAAAAAGGTTTAAATTTTTTTTCAATAAGAATAACATACCACAGATAAAAGGATATAAACGTAAGACTGATGGCCGAATTAAAAAGTTAGAGTAAAAAAAAATATGAAATTGTATATCCTATTTCTTTTTAAAAAGATTGGTATTATTATTGGAAGCCTCACCTTTGAATTATTTTAATTTTTTATTCCTTTTTTTTTCATATCTAGATGAGTGTAATTTTGATTTGTTTTCTTATATCCTCACCTTTTCTTGAATTATTTCAATTTTTTCTCTTTATACTTAGGAAGAAGGCATTTATATATAAATACAAAAAAAAGTCAAATTTCTTTTTAAACGAGAATTGCAACAAAATTAATTAAATTAGAAAGTCGTGTTATTTTATACTATTTTTTTCAAGTGCTTCTTGCTTGTGTTTTGCTAAAAAAACTGCTCTGTGCTTTAAAATCGAATTGAAACATTTTTTAAGACTGTTTATGTAGAACAATTTATTATCACAAAGATATTACGTTTATGATTTTTACGATTTAAATACATTTGCTGATCAGCAACTGCTAGATTTGAATAGGATGTATGTCTTTTTTATAATTATGTGTTTTCGTATACTCTTACTGAACGAATGTTTCGTAATCATCACCCTTATTATGTAATTGTAATAATCATGCAATAAAAGAAGTAAAAAAATACATAAAATTTAGGGGCCACAAATTAATACTTAAGTGAAGGAGATATAAAAACGCTCGTGAAATTTGTGGAATCACTAGTGAGTGAAAGGAATAAAAACATCAAAAACAGTTTGATTGCTCACTACAGCATAGAGATAATTTATAATAATCCCCTTCTGCTCTTCTCTTTTTTTTTGCTTGCGGTCAAACATATTTTGATGTTTTCAGTCCCGCCTTCTTCAGTAGAGATTCGTTAGATTTACTGTTTGATTTGTTACTATGTTTCAAAGTTTTGTTTTTTCTTTTTCCCCAAACAAGTGTTGTAAAAATAATTAATATGATAATAGTAATGGAAATTTAAGAATCAAATAAACTGATGTATGAAATTATTTGAATTTAAATATTGTAAATTCTTCTTGAATTTATATTATATTTGTTCTTTTACAATGTGCATTCCTGAATATCGTTGCATTTATTTGATGCTTTAACCCTTACCAGCCCTGAAGTATTTCATTATTTTTCCCAATTGTTATAGCTAAAATAATTTGAATTAAAATTATGCAATTAATTATTATTTCTTATAAATATGACAACAGAAAGAGTAATAAATAAAAATAAAATTATTTTTGCATGCATTTTATTTTTGCATTAATCTTACATGCGGCATCGGCTAGTTAAAGTGCAATGTAGCTTAAATGGCGGCATTACTCCGTTAAAGGTTATTCAATAGGTTTATTCAATAAATTAAAATTTTAACTGTTAAAATTTTCTTCTGAATTTATTTTTTCTCCTGACTATCAATATATTCAATATAAGGTTTTAAATATATTGTTTTATCTGGTCCAATTACAAATCTCATCACTTTCAAGTATAATTTTGTTATTATACTTTAAATGCAATATTACAGTTCATACGTAATTATACAAAATTCAACATTATTTCAACACAATAGTAACATATATGGCATTATTTGAAATTTAAATTTTTATTTTATATTCTTTAATTTTTATTATATTTATTTGTTTACCGTGAATATTCCTAAATGCAGTTGCATTTATATATTGTTTTAAGTTTAATGTTTTTTTTTAAATATTTAACAATATTTATCTTTAAATGTTCAGCAATATTCATTTGATTAAAACTATTTCTTTTCTTTTGCAGGTAATATTTCTTCAATACCTTATCTTTGTATTTTCCTTCATTCAGGTAGTAAATCTCTTTACTTTGGGTTCAATAATATGGATTTGTCTATAAATTAAATTGAATAGCTTCTGCAAAACTATTTGTGGAAATACGTTAATGCGCTTGGATTCCTTTAATAATCGTGTTATTTGCTAAAGTAAATCTTATTGGAAATAAACAGAAATATGATGAAACATATTTTTTTCTCTCCAAAATAATGGCAACTAGAACATCAAAAGAAACTGATCAACATCATTATAAGTTTTATATTGAAATAATAAATAAACAGCTTATTTTTAATTGGTTATTTGATGTCTAAACAGGAAGAAACATAAATAAACTATGGTAGAATTTCTTTCGTGTGTGATTGTGGCATATAGTTGCTTTTTTTTCGCATTTAAAAATTAATGATTACAGATAGAAAAACATATTTTGGGGTCAATTCTCACGTTTTGTACATTAGTTTCTTGAATAATAACCCTTGTTCTTGCATAAATATTAGAATAACATTGAATAATAAATCATAGGGATATCAGATGCATGCAATTAAATGCTGTCTGTAAGAATAAAAGCTTTAAAAGTATTCTTAATTTAATTTTTCGACAACTGAATTGGTAATGAGAATTTTTAGATTTTTGAAAAGTATATTTTTGTTTTTTCGTAATGAGAAAAAAAAGTTTTTTTTTTTTTTTGTAGATTTTTGATTTTATCTAATTCATGTTATATAAGATTTTTTTTTATTTATAAAAACTTAGTTTGTTCTCTATAATTAATTGTGTTTATAGGAACTTAATTTTAAGTCCAAAATCCTTGACAAATCGTACAAGAAAATTGAATTTGTTCTTTATTGGAAAAAAAAAAAAAAAAAAGAAGTTTATAAAGATTTTGTTAAAATTAAAGTATAAGCAGCAGAAATCATTTTTTGTTCTTATAACACGTGGATTATTTTTTAAGAAATCAAGCAATTTGCAAGGTTTATGCTATTCACTTTTTATTAGCTTACATTTTAGAACGAATAATGTTTGATTCTTTTGCCTGCGTATTGTTCACTTCGTAGAATATATTAAATTTGCAGCTATTGAAAAAATAAGTTTTTTTATATTTTTTTAACGTGTCTTATTTTAATATAATTAATAAAGAATTGATCTTTGTATATGTAATCAGGAGTAATTATTACATTTTTATATGAAATCAAATTCAAATGCAATTTTTTTTTTTTTTTTTTTTTTTTTTTTGTAAGAATCAGCCATTTAAAAACCTTTCAGAATGCATACGTCACATCAGTTTATTTAACGTTTATTCACGTCTCTTTTATTTAAACGCGCCTTATTTTAATAGAATTAATACAGTATTATTTTTATATAAGTAATCAAGAGTTATTTTTACTCTTTTTTTTATTATATGAAATCAAACTCAAATGTAATTTTTTTTTAATTGTAAGAATCAGTCATTTAAAAACCTCTTTTAGAACGCATACGTCACGTCAGTTTATTTAGTTCTGGGAAAGAGTTGCGATAAAGAAAACCTTTTGGCACCGTTTCAAATTGCCGAGTTTATTCATGATTCCAAGGTATCTTTTTGAACGTGTCTCTTCCATATGTATATACCTGGTGAAGATGAAACTCTATCGTCATTAAGTGATTGAAATTAGCGCAATCGCTTCACCTTGAAGTTCAATGTAGGACCTCTTGATCGTTATCTTAGGTTTTGGCACACAACGTGAATTACATGCGGCGTCTTCGACGAGAATGTATTTAGACTCAATGAAGCGTTTCAGCTTTAACTAAGAATTACTTAAATCTAAAAATCGTTATTTTCAATTAAAAAAGAATAAATAAATACATCAGAATTAAACGAAAAACCCCTTTTTTTTCGTGAGATTTTTTTTACTTTGATGATTTTGTCGTTCTTAGCGAATAATATATATATATATTTTATAAATATTGTATGTTTTTAAAAGTTATTCGTGACTGTTACGCTATTATATTTTCCATTTTTAACTAGCTCTCTTCATGCTAATAATGAAAATGGCGCCAAATTTCATTATGATTATCAGCCACAATTTCGCAAGAATTAAAAGCCTTTGTCATCTAATATTTTAACAATCGAAAAGCTATACTCTTATGTTGCATTGAGCCACGATGACTTCGAAACAGAGCGCTTACCTTCCAATGAGGTGGCTTTAGCTTCGAATACCAGCGATGGCTGCTCGTTTCGAATTTTATTCCGTTCTCGCACTTATAGTGCTGAAGTAAAATATCCCTAGTGATAGACGGATCATGGGTTAGAATCCCCCTACCATCAGGCCAACCGTATGAAGTTTGCATGGTTTTCCTCTGAAAGTGACGCAATTGCGAGTTTTTTTTTTTTTTTTTTTTTCTATCAAAAAGTCCTCCATCAGCAATTATCATTTAGGAAAAAAATCTTGACAAATTGACAATTTTTAAGAACTTTATTTTTATTTTTATATATTTAAAGATATTTGTTCGTTTTAAAGGCCAAACAGTTATTTTACACAAGCAAAAAAAAAAAAAAAAAAAATAGTCTAAATTGTGAGACATTGATTCGAGATTGAGAAACTCAAAATATGATTTTATTTTTTTCTTGGATATATCGCTTCTACATTCAATGTGAAAATGATGCAGTGGAGAGATCGTTCACATAGAACCACTAAGCCTTTTAAAAGAAAAATGTTAAGTAATCATAACATATGAAAACATTAACAAAATTGAGAAATATGACAATCTATTTTAAACACATTATAGCTGTCAGTAAACATAAACGATTTTTATGTCGAGTCAAACTATACAATTTTCAGGAAATATAAGTTGTTTTTTTTTCTAACTAAAGTTCTTAATTTGATTGTTCAATAATTCTTGGAGGGGTGAACTTGAAAGGACAAGGAGGCATGCGTGCTTCCCCAACTGGGATTTTTTGTAGAGCAATATTACAAATCCGTAAAAAAACAAACAAAAGAAAAAAAAATTAAATAATTATGTATGCAAAGTTTGATAAAACCTTGTTTAAGAGTTCACCCCTCCATTTCCGGAATATAGTGATGCAACTGACTAAAATACTGATATGTTCTTCCATTAGCTCTTCAGATGCGAAATTTGTACAGCTGCCTGAGTTACTAAGAAACATTTAAAACGTGTTTAACACATGTTTTACCACAATATCATAAAATTCACTTCAACCTTTATACGGAGGATTCCACGATATTATGGTTCAACTTGAACTGAAACATGAAACTGAACTGAAACATTAATTCTATAGTAACAGCATATTTGCACGTTAATATAGCTCGAGGTTCTGATATTAGGTTTTAGCATTGAACTGTGTGGTACACTGTAAAAATTCATATCAAATTACGATAGATGATGTACTGGCACTTTGGGTTCAACATTCATAAAATTATTTTCACTGTAAAACCCATTTTTACCATAAAATAGTATACCTTAATTATTAGAGTCATATGTTTTTAATTAGAGTTATTCAGTGATTTTACGGTAGTGATTACTGAAAAAATTCAGTAAATCAGATTTTTTTGTTCCGTAACATGTTTCAGCAAAACAGATTTTACGGTAAAAAGTACTGGCACCCAGTGTTACATTACTTTTTACCTCACTTTGATTCGGAACTTTTTTACAGTGTATTTCAAAATTATGCACGAAAGTTTAAAAAAAAAAAACAACAACTTATATTTCTATAGGTTAAAAAACATTATACATATGCAAACTTGTTATTTTCTTAAAATGCATTGCCCATTTTTTTATGTCAAAATAAGAAGTTCTGTCTTAATTTTTAAATTATTTGTTTTCTTTTTCAATAAAAACATTAATAGACCCTTCAAACTCATGAAATTAGTTATAATTTTTCTCTCGAAAAAAAATAATAAATAAATAAAAAATTCGAAAAAGCACCAAGAAATGTATATTTATATTCACTTAATAGAATACTATTTGAGTGAAGCAATAAATCCATCGTTCTTCAATTAAAAATTTCATTCGCGTCAAATTTTACGAAGTACTGCTTCTTCTATATTGACAGGTTAAACAATGAACGTTTTATTGATGGATCTTAATTACCTACTCTGGAATAGGTTTCCGAAAGGGCTGTTTATTAATTGGTCCCAATATCTTTACAGGCACGTGGATGTTAATGGAATAAATATCTCATATGTATTCTTTAATTGTAAACTCTATACGCCTCTGACAACTAGGTTCTTTGGCTAACATATTAAATGAATCCACATAAGTTGAATGAACTTCAGGATTTACTCAAATAAATATGCATTTTGAAAGTGGTTATTTAATGTCATCGGAGGTCCTAATATTTTTATCTGCTGATTTTATAAATCTATATTATAAGTAGACTGTTGGAAACTTTAAATGGTACAGAATCATAGTATTGTTCAAATTTACAGCAATCGTAGCATGGTGCTAAGTTGAACCTTATTATCGTGATTTATATTGCACAATGCTATGCACTGTAAATTTTTCTCATCAAATTACGGCAAAATCAAATTCTAATTCATATTACAGGCACTTCGTACGGTATAAAGTACCGACACATTATCTGTAAAATCGATTTGACCTTAAAATCCTTTTTTAACCAAAAATTTTGTGCCGTAATATTGACAAATTTATTAATTAATTTATTTTAATCAAGTGGTTTAGTTATTTTGCAGTAGTTATTACCGTAACAATTACGGTATGTTAGATTTTTTTGTTTCGTAGCATGTTCTGGTAAAAACGGGTTTTAAGGTAAAAAACTGCCGGCACTTTGAGTCCCGGTACTTATTACGATAATTTGATCCGGAATTTTTTACAGTGTCATTCAGGATGCATGGTGCACCTTTACACTGTATTTAAGTATTAGCAATTTTGCCCCATATTGTGATGCAAGGTCTGATATTGTAGTTTAACTTTGAACCAAATTTTCTGAGAGTGTAGGTTCTAAATATTCTCAAAACGATAAATGTAGAATTTATATTTTTATTAAACTCATTTTCAAAACTCTCTAAATTAAAACTATAAAATGAAGAAATCAAACTATTTATTTTGATTTTGAGTCACAAGAATGCCACAGATTAATAATTACGTCAAGTCTAATCAATTGATTGTGGACTTAAAAAAATATTCTATAATAAAGAACGATGTATTTAAACTTTATTTCGAGAGTTTATAATCAACTTTAATGCATACACTGTCAGAAATAAAACTCTTTCCTTTGACGATTCAGCAATCCTTGAGCAGTATTTCGTTAGTTTTGAGAATCATTTCGTCACTTTGACAAATTTTTGTTCGGAGCATATACCAGGAAACAATTTTGTCAGAAACAAGGAAAGTTTTGTGATATTTGAGTATCCATATTTTACAGTGTAATGAATATTTTATATTTATTTAACATTCATCACTGTTTTTTTTATAAATCGAACTACAAAGTATCTCATTGTTCCCACTTATTTATTAGATCTTTAAATAAACTAGTCATTTAAAACTGCTTTCAAAAATGTCAAATTCAGTGGAATTTTATTCAGTTTAGAATTAAATTAATCAAGCTTTTAAAGCTCTGCGCTATATAGAGAAAAGAGAACTTCGTTAATTCTATCTTGCTAATGCAAATGGAAGTAAACAAGATGCAGAAGCTCTTTCATATTATGGGATTGTCATGCTCAAGACAGCAGACGAACTGTCGAGGTCTCATTGTTGTCATTTTATACTCAGGCCATCTAATGCTCATTTTATTTTTCCTCTCTGACTTCATCAAATGTAAACTCATCTCCAATATCATGCATACATTATTCATACCGTCCGAAAAAAAATATCAACAAAAAGAAAGAAGAATATCTAGGTAATGTGGGGTGGTGGGGAGCAGCCATTTTTGTTTTCTTCAATTCCATCGGTCGGTGTGGAATATGAGCCAGAGATTATCGCTTGTCATTTAATTTCACTAATTGAAGGCTGAGTGACGTCACGGTTTTTACTCGGTGATTGGTTCCCCTTGGGTATTTATTCTAGGCTATGGGGCGTGGGCTTTAATGATAGAAAGATGTCGAAAATAGGGATCTTGTTGTAAAATCGAAAAGACTTTTATAAAAAAGATGATGATAGGATGGATAATAAAAGGTCCGATGCATATCTCAGACATAAGGTTGTCAGGAAGAGTCATTTAATTGATTGGAAATTTATATTTTATACTTTTTATAATAAAAAAATGGAATTTTTGATTTCTTTTATTCATGAATTTGTTTTAATTATCTAAGTATCGAGTTTAATATTAATAATTGAGCTACATTTATTTTTTACCTAAAAAAAAATCTTCTTGAATATGATAACGAAGTCTTTTTAAGATAAGTCCAGACATCAGACATTTAATGAACAATATTAATTGCACTGTAAAAAATTCCGAATCAAATTACAGTAATAAGTACCGGCACACAGGGTACCGGTATTTTTTATTGTAAAATCCAGTTTTAGGGAACATGTTAAGGAACAAAAAAACATCTGATATACAATAATTTTTATGGTAATAATTACTGTAAAATACCTGAATCACATTTATTAAATAAATATTACTGTAAAATTTACTGTATAATATTTTACGGTAAAAATGGATGTTATAGCAAAATGGATTTTATCGATGATACCCCCAAAGTGGCGGGATATCGTAATTTGATCCGGAGTTTTTTATAGAGTGAACTACATTTATCAAAGGTATCATACACAATTTTGCAATTTAGATTTATTTGTATAAAGATTGAAGAAAGAGTTTTGAGCTTGAGCATATATTGTGTTATTATTAAGAATAAGATTGAAATCGAGTTCAACTATAAATTTTGAAATAAATCGAGCAAATCCTTTATTAACTTTATAATAGATTATGTAATAGATTTGTATGTAAGCAGTATAAAGTATTCTTTCATTACATATTTTTTATTTAAATTTGTTTTAGTTCAATCAGAAAAAAGCAACGATTTCGGTATATAGTAATTTATTTCTAAATGAGAATGTTGTTGATTATTTTTAAATTAGTTTAAAAACTAATTTGTTAAATTGTTTATTTCTTGCAATTGTTACTGATTAAGCAGACTTTGATCATCCATGTATTATTATAGCAATCTTTGCATTATATACTGGTTGAACAGAGTAAAATAATATTTTGTCAAGTTGTTAAAGTTTTCTACCTTATTATTCAACAGGAAATTTTTGCTTAAATTACTTGCTGTTGCTTTGAGTTTTATTGTAAGCTGCTGATTAGTTTTGATATTTTTATATCACAGCTAATCACGCCGAACCGAAATTTTACAAATAAGTTATAAACAATACAAAAATTCCCTTTAATTCAATCTACATGCATATATTTTTGCAATTTCTGAAAATCAGATGTAAAACGTCAAAGAATGAAATACTAATACATAATTCACAGTAACATTTCCGCTGAGGCATTTCGTGAAAGTTGTTAAGAGGCTCTGGACAAGCTAAAGCCTGTTACGTACCTCAAGAAGTCACCTACACTTTGTTGCGTCAGCTAGGTATTTGTCAAGGCCCATCCCCCAGGTGTTGTAAAAACTTGTCTCTGCAGTCTCCGAACTCTCTCTTGGGAAATCAGGAAAATGGAATCTCCGGAAAATGCTCTGACCCACATCTTCCCGGCCTCTCCTGGTCATCGTTAGCCTGTGGCCACTCCGAATATTGATAGCCTTTCGCCGAGTCTGAGACTCGGCTCAATCTCTTCTCCCTAACATGTTGCTGAGGTGACTCGGATTAAGGACATCAGGAGGTGCGCTAATGCTATTTTTTTACTATCTTTTATTTACTCTGTTTCGACGATAACTGCTTCGTAAGATCAGTAAGAGGATGCCCTAGATCAAACCCCTGTTCCATTATTTTGTCAGGAATGGATGCTGTTGAACTCTGGAAAATAATATTTTCGAATGAATTGCAGTAATTTCTCTACACCACCCATTCGAATTTTAAACTATGCTGATTTATTCTTTTCCTTTGCTTCAATCCCTCTAACATTCCTACTATTAGCCCTCTATGAATCACATAACATTTTTCGGCATTAGCAATCTATCTGTCTATATATGTATATATAATATTCCCAAGTTATTTTTTTCAAACTATTTAATTTACAATCGTCACTAATCGAACAATGTCTATATTCGATGCATGGTAAAAAGCTTTGTTAGATAATATCAAAACAGTAAGGTATTAATATGGTAATAAAGCAATCCATGATTGTTTTTAAATAAAAATTTGACATAACATTATTTAAACATTATTTTTCAAGATCATATTTCTGTTAATATTTTTTTAATGCATATTTATATTGGTCCTGATTTTTTTCAATGCTCTACTAAGGCTTCTTCCACACTTGTCAGAACTAGACTGTGCTTGTTTTACCCAAAAAGCAAAAATCTTTAGCTGTTGCTCGTACTAATCATATTTTTGTCGTTGTCGTTCTGGTTGAATTATTGTTATTATTCATATATTGGCTGCAGTATACTTGTTTTATGTATTGTAAAGCTATCGACCTAGGTTATCTAACGAACCAAATATCTTGTCAAATTATTTATCGTGATGTCTTTCATATTGAATTTTCAACTACAATAAAATTCCCCAGTATCTTCTTTTCAAGAAACGACTTGTTCTCCCAAGAATAAGTCAAACTCTATCTTTAACAAAAAAGCAAAAAAAAAAAAAAAAAAAACTATGAAAAATTTTTTTTTTTAAAAGCTTTATTACTTTATTGAGAGAAGATGGCCTAGAAAGTATTAATAACTTTCTTCACTTTTAAGAAAATTTCACAAATGTTTAGAAGAAAAAAAATTGTCGTCGGCAGTGAATGATCTAAGCTTAATTTTAGAATAGTTCGAGCTTATACTAAAAAAGTTGAGCGATTGAAGGGGCAAGAGAAATTGGCAAAGATAAACTGTTATGTTCTTTTTTTAATAAATAAGCTACTTTATGTTGCTGTAACTGTTTTTGTTTCACTATCTTAGGTGCCAGACTAGGGAAGTTTTAGTTGTAGCAAAAGATGTTTTAGTGATTCGTCAAATGAGTCGTTCAGTTCTGTAACCAAAATAATCGACTCCTTTGAGACTTTGCCAAAACATTCAATTCGACTCTCTTAGTATTTGATTACCTTTCGAGAGGTTTTGGCTTGTTATAGCATTGAACTGTCTCTTCGAAAGTTAATGATTAACGTTTACTTAGCTGTTATTTCACTGAAGAAGCGAATTTCGCCTGATAAACTGAAATCATTGAACTGAAGATTGTTGGGAAGAAAAAAGTGTAGAATGATTTGGCATATTACCAGTCACTTCTGTTAACGTATTGTTCGGGACGAATTCGGATTTCTTTTCTTCTTCTCCAGGACTAAAATGTTTTTCTCATCAATACAATAAAAGTCTCTGTATTTTTTTGTACTCAACGTACTGATTCGGTGCTATTAAATTCCTGTTTTCATGTTATTTATTTAACAAAGTATTGTCCATTCAGACTTTGTATTTGTCAGGTTGATTGCATTGATTTGATAGTATCAGTTTCAAGTTAATTGGCGAAACTATCATTATGTATCATAAATTTTTCAATTATTATGTAGTAAATTGTGATTTTTCACATGAGGTTAAGTATTATTTCTCTTCTTTTCTCAAAGAAAGCAGATTAAATTGTTCATTTGCCTTGAGTGTTTTTACTCAAAAGAAATGTATGGATCTGGATACGATTTGAGTAATCAATCAACAGTTTAATTAATTGATCTTCTTATGATTTTTTCATCTTTAAACACTTTTGATAGATAAGTTCAATTGTTTATTTACCTGTGTGTCTTTATTGTAAATAAATGTATGGATCTCAATATGAAATTTTTTACCATTAAAATCTGGGTAATCCGTGTTCTTGGGTATTGTGTGTAAAATTGTAATCTTCGTATAGACTTAAACTGCACTGTTCTTCTATTTTAGTCGTTTACTTAGACGCCATCTGGGTACAATATTAGTAATCATCATGTTTCTGGTATAATTTTTACCATTTATGGCTGTTTTTCGAAGGCTCCGTAGTAATTGATGCTTTTTTGTGAATAATATGCTATTTTTATAACTATTGTGAATTTGCAACTGTTATTCATGACTGTTAGGTCAAGTTTAGTTTATCGAACAGTTTTAGCGCTGTCTACGCTTATTTTGAAAATGGCGCAAAACGTCAATATGGAGAAAAGCCACAGTTTTGTGAAAATGAAAAGCGTTTGTGGTCTAAAGTATTTAAAAATCTACTCAAATGGGCGAAAATTTGCTAAAACTGAGAATACTGCTGTGATTTTGATAATTTTCATCTGGGTGGAAAAATGTCGCCAAATTGGCAATTTTTGAAAAAAGTTTAATAACTTTTAAATTATCTAAGTTATTTGTCTGTTCTAAAGCCCAGATCAGATTATGTAGATGGTTTAAAATCATCGCATTGCTTCAAATGTAAGATACTTAAACTATGGCTTTTTTATTTTCCTTGGCGACAGAGCTTCAAAAAAACAGCGTTAACAAAATAGCTATGTAGAGATAAATTATAAATACTTTTTTTATTCGGCACAATTCCAGTCGATGAATAATTATTTTATAATGTTTATTGAAAAACGTAGCCTGCACCCTTAAATGAGAGAGAGAGAAAAAATAAATGCTTGTCAATTGACATTTCAGCTATAAATCTCTTGAAGTTTGTGAAGAATCTGGTCCATTTATCATGCGAGCTCTCTTTTCCTGTTTGAGAAAAGTAGCTCGTCAATAGATTGTTTTTTTGTTGCGCCCTCAAATCCCCACTTGGTTTCTTATTGCCTTGCTATCTCCATTTTTCCACCATGAAAGTGGCGCCTTTTGCCTGTGGAGGGACAGATAAGACAGACGCCCCCACACGCATTGGTGGCTGCTGTGGAAGATCTTGTCTTCCCCAATACCATGGGGTTGTACGACATTACATTCATGATGGACAGAGGCAATATTTGCTGCCAGCTGTCTCTGTGGTCGCAAGTACACCCCCACCTTCATCAGGCCAGCGCGGCTTGAACCATTCGGGGATCATCTGCAAAATAAATTATCGTACTCGTCTGAAAAAGTTTATGGAGTAATTGGAAAACAATGAACGATGCGAAAAATAGGGCTCTGTTCTGAAATTTTCTACTCTGTGTTATATTCTACTGTTTCTGAGTTTACCTGAAATATAATTTTAAATTACTTTTTTTTTTTTAAAAAATGAACTGCCTGAAACATAATTTTATATTGCTTTATTTATTTATTTTTATAAATAAACTGCAATAAAAAGTCATGGCCTTTTCATTTACCCATTTATAAAATTCAATATGTATCGAAATCTTTATTTTATTTTCATTTTAAATGTAACTCCCTAATCTTTTTATAAAATTGTGTTATCGTTAAAAACTTTTAAAGTTAGTTATAATAAATTTAAATTAAAAGATTATTAATTACACCTTTCATTCATTACAAATCGTAGTATTCTAAAGTGTTTGAATTTGGCAAAATTTGTCCTCGCAAAAACTGTACGCAAAATAGTATTATTTTATACCATAATTAATTTAGGAATATGGGTATTATTACGCATTATTCGGGTATATTAACTATTTAACTAATATGTTTTTTATATAACTGATTTAAAATCGAACTTGTTACATAGATTATTATTATCATTAAAAAGGAAAAAAATTTAAATCAGTCAATTGTGGTGTCTGGTGACTGTAGTCTAAAAGTTTTGATTATTTGTTGAAACTAGATCTTGAAAATTATTGTCAGGTTAAAATAACACAAATAAAAGCTTGGGGAAAAAACGTGACAATGATGTTTAGTGACTAGTGACCAGTGCTTATGGTTAAGTGACATCATGAAAACAGTTTACCAAGTTTAAGAATGTGTCTTTAAATAAGTATATTTTCATTGAAATAAGTTGTTTTGTAGATAGCTTCATAAATTCATAAATAGTTTTTACAGAAGTATCATTCATTTTTTTCCACTAATTTCTGCAATTATGTTTTCTATTTGTCAGTGTTGTATTCCAATACAAGTTATCACGGAAGAATTAAAAAAAAGCTCCGAAAAAAAGCACTGTAAAATGCACAAAAGAAAAAATATCTCATTAACAATTATATAAATTTTATGTCCATTTCTATTCAGAGAGTTGAACCTAAATTTAATGTAGCTAAATGATTTTTCAAACATTATTAGATATTTTTTAAAAAGTTAATTAAAATATAAAATTTAATCTGAAGAAGATTGAAAGGAACTTATAATACTTCATATATAAATCGTAAATACAATTATATATCGTAAAATAATATTGTTATAAATAATTCAGCAATTAACAGTAGTTTTACGAAGCTTTAATCTTTTGAAAATTTAAAAATATTAAAGAATATTGATTAATTATTTTAATTTAATACTAAAAATTTCTAGTTGAAAAAGTATTATTTGAAGATTATTTTAATGCAATACAATAAGTATAGAATTTTTTTCTAATGTTTTTTTCTTCCTGTTCCCCTTTTCCGTCCACAAATGAATTCATGGTATTGCACGATATCATGATTCAAAATTCCTTAATTATTGTTTAACGCCAAAGCTCTTATGGTTAGCGTAGATACATTTGTCTATTACTGATTAAACTTTATTTGAAACATCTCGAATGATATTATGTAGGGATGGTAGGTATGATCGTGCAGTTTAATTATCGTGTTCTTATTTTCAACATCCTTTTTCTGTGGTTAACAAATACTATCAATCAATTAAAGGAAGTTGAGAGAATCCATAAATTTATTTCTTTTATGTGGCACCAAAAACACGGGTATTTCTCTATCTAAATTGGCAACACTATAAGTTAGTTATAATTCATTTTGTTAGTTCACTGAAATTTGTTTACATCTATCTTCATCCATCAAAAAGACGTCCTCCGGATGTTAATTCCCCTTCACGCTCCTTTGGCTTTCTCACGGATTATGTTAAGACATAATGCTATGCTTTGGCTATTTCACCTGAAAAGTTAATTTTCTCTTTAATTCATGAGTTTCAAATTTTTAAAAAAATCAGTCATATTAATTGGCTTTCTTTATTCAACATTGTAACCTTTTGGTACACGTAAAAGATCGAAGTATTAGTATCTGATGCTGCAATATTTCTATTGCACGTCCCTAGTTTATTTACTAAACATGGTAACATTTATTAGTGTACTCGAAATATTGTAATCTATATGTATCTGCTTACTGAGTCCTAGAACATTATTTCCAAGGGATGAATTATACCTCAGGGTTCAATTTACAACTTGTTTTACATTACCTTACTCTTCAAAGACTATAAAAATTCTTTTTGCCAGCATAAAATTGAATTTACCATAATAGGCCCACTGGCTACCGGACAAGTTTAAAAAATTAACCACTACCTCAACTCATTATAGTGCCTTTTTTATAAGCTAAACGGTAGCATTAATTTTTTTTTCTTCCTTTTATGAGTCCATGTATGATTTTAATTTCATTGACAAACCAAATAGATTTATTCGATTTATCAGAATTTTTATTACCTTAAAAGAATAGTACCCTCATTAACATTATTTATTTACATGTAAAATTAGGAAGGGGGGAAGAAAAAAACAAGAAAGGAAAACGTAATTCATTTAAAGTAGTAAGTTTTTACATTTCGTATCTAATGCTCTTGCATTCCTGTATATTTCTCTTTCTAGCGAACTGTTATGATCTTTAGACTAAACCATGAAATACAAGCAGTCCCCCGGCATTCCTAAGGCTTAACCGATTGATTCACGGAACGAAATTGGAAACCAGCAAGAAGCTGGTGTCGACCGAGGTGGTACAGTCGACGATAGATAGATGTGTCGCGTCATCCCCAGGCAATATATAACGAAAAACCCCGGAATAACGATAATGCCAGGAGAAGCAGTAGACCTCTCAGCAATAAACGCAGATCCCCACTCTTCAACAAACACACGGAGAAGGAAGCCTATAAAAGACCTCCGGTCATCTCGCCACGGCCATGTGGCCCTGCAGTTGTGGCCAGTATCGAAGGAAGTCGTTAATATCTCCCAAATAAGGTCGTTTTCGCACTGTCGAGTGATTGGGCTTAATGTCGTGGAAATATGCGATGGTCCATTTTGTAGAGAAGTCTCTTGATGAGGGGCGCACGCAATTGAGTTAAGCTTATCCTATTTATCATCGTTGGCTCCAGGAATACCCCAACTCTTGGCGCAATTATCTCGTTATTATAATTAGAGGCAAAAGACATCCGAAGTTTAACTGGCTCGTTTTTTCTTCTTCTCGGCATCGGATGTGTATCCTATTTTATGAAGTGTTGTCACGAGTCCGTTTGGTTTATTTTTATTTTAGTTTAATTCCGCCTCCCCCTTTTTTTTTCTGGGTTGAGAATTAGAAACGTCCATTTGCAACTTATTGAAGATCTGGCACGTGTCCATAACACCAAGCACAATGTTACTTTCTGACGCGGTAGTTGTTTGTCTGCGGACATACTTATATCTGTCTCCTTTCATTTTGCCAATCTTTCATTGTTTGCTTTTAACCCAGAAGAAAAATGTAGTTAGAGTAATTCTTTCAGATTAGCAACATCAGAAAAGTTATAATATCTGATTATTTTGCTCTAAATCGCTAAGAATGTTCTTGTCTTTCATTTTGAAAAAATAAAATAATAATAATAATGATTGCTAAATACAAATTTGCCAAAAAGCCTGCATCTCGTAGACCTAACGGTTGACATCATAGAAAAATTCTACATTCATAATTTTTTTGTAGGAAATACGCCGTGATGTATGTAACTTATATGACTTAATGTAACTTTATATAACTGTTATGTGACTTTTTTGTAACTCATAATAATATTGGTATAAATTATTTTATCACAAGAAAATTTATTAATGTGTATTATTATATTCCACAACAAAAATTGAAATTTTGAAAAAAATATCCCAACTGTGTCTTACAAATTATAGAATTCTACAACAAATTACAGAATTGTTTCCTCAACTTTTTCTTAATTTACATGTGTCGGTTTGGTAGGAACTCAAGCGCATGAAGACCCTTTTCTTCGTCTCAAATTGTTATTTATTTATATATATATATATATATATATATATATATATATATATAAACATAAAGGAGGATCATCTATAAATCAAAAGAGTATTCCATATGAATTAGCTAATTACTTATATATATTTTCATTAATTAATAATGTGAAAAAATACCGTTTCTCTCAGTTAATACTGCATTTTGGCATTAGTTTACAGGGTTATCGAAAATCTGACAATTTCTTTTCCCCCTTTTCTTTACATTTACTTTTTATTTAAAAGAATTTTTTTTTTCTTTCAAGATTTAAAGTTCTGCACCATTAAGCCTAATTAATTAGTTCTTTTACTGCTATATATTTTAGGGGAATGAATTTGAATAGAATAAATATATCGTAGCTTAGTTAAAAAAAAAAAAAAAAAAAAAAAGCGAATGATTTTTGATATATTTTATGACAAATATCTGTCCTATGCAGTCTTATGTTTTTCTGTGTATACATTGATCACTAATAAGTAGTTGTATGCATTTTGAAAGAAGAAAAGAGTTTTTAGTTTTACTTTATATTTACTGTTCGTCTCGAATAGCATTCAACGGATGACAATAATGACTATCTTTTGTGGAGACAAAAATCGGAATTAGATTGGGGAAAAACTCTATCGCCTGTACCCATTTATCCCTGGCAAGTCGGAATTCATTGTAAATAAAAGGAGCAGAAATATCCAATCGAAGTGTCATGAAATTAGTGGTTCGGTGACGCTGTGGGTATAGAATTACGTATCTTAATCTTTACAAATCTTGGGGAAAAAGGATCTGATTCCAGTTTATTTTCTTTCCCCCTTTTTCCCGATTTTATTTACTTTTTCCCTTTCTTTTGAAACCGATCGTTAGATATCCTGTCAAGAAGAGTTTGTACAGATTTCAGTAATTTCACTGATAAATGATCTTCTCGAACCTTCTTTAATGTCTTCAAAATAAAATAAACCGAACGGTTGAGGGAAAAAAAACTTAAATTATCAGTGTTAACGCGAAGAAAGAAAAACTCATATTAAAAAGAGTTTAATCGATAAAACGTTGAGTGTACATACACAAATAAGAACTATTAAAACCGGAGCTTCGATTAACATCCGCCCTCATCTCCCCACTTATCACCGCCACAAGAAACATGTTGTCTGAATCTTTATTTCCATTTCATTGAACTAGAATATATTTTTTTATCAGTCCCTTGGCATCATTTATCAGTTAGAAGCGGCATCGCATTCGATCTAAGAAACCGCAATAATGAATCGTGTGAAGTTTTTTATTTTTTTTTTATCTTTTTATACTTTATAGAGTGTTAATTTTCCTGTAATGATTTAGTAACACGGAATACATTTTATTTATTTCATTTTCTTCCGTATGCATTTATGGTTAAAATGGATTTTTACCTTTTTTTTATAAACTCCGAAAAATTTGAGACACGCGTTGTTTTAAAACGATCGTTTGATAAATTATTATGTTATTTCATCGTTTTATAGGGAAATATCGTTTTATTTTTCAAAATTCTTACTTTTTTTGCGGTGTAAAGATTCTATTTTTTTCGACTCTAGTGGAAATGAATATTTTTGATCTGATAATAAATACTTTTCAGTTTTATCGTCTGCGCGATTATTTAAAAATAAAATGGAATTGGAACAAAAACAGAAAATACTGATGATTCTTTTTTTTCTTTTTTTAAATTTATTATTATTTTTTTGAGAAAAAGAGAGAGAAATTATATTCTCATGACATTTGGAAAAATTTATTAGAATCTTTATCGGTATTGTATTTATTTATTTATTTTTTCTCCGCTTAAAAAAAAAAGAGAAAACTATCTTTTTTCATCATTGTTTAATACAAAAGTGAGAATTCTGGTTGAAGTATTGGCGGAATTCGTTTTATGATTTGTTTAGTGTTCATCGGAATGATATGCTTTCATTATTCAAACAGTCCCAGGTCAGATTAAATTTCTGTCGCCAAAAATATTCAAATTTAAATATCTGTATTTTTTTCTGAATTTTTTGTACGTGACATTTTGATGTGTGGTTTTTCTACTTTTTATTGAAAAGTATGAAATATGTCTTGCCGATGTTGATTTTGCATTTTGTCTTCATGAATTTTTTAGAAAAGGAAATATCACTATTTACACATAACAGATAATTCATTGTAAATATGTTCAGATTAGGGTAAGATTTAAAAAATGCAATATTCTACACTTATTTTTTAAACATACTTATTGGTTATAAGACCCCACTGTTAAACAAGATATTCTTAAGTTTTTTTTTTTTTTTTTTTTTTTTTTTTTAAATTTTATTATTATTATTCAAAATATTTATTATCGATTCTGCGAATTTCTTACATTATACTCTAATTGTTTTTGTATCAGTTTTTTCCTCCTTCTGAGGCAAATGGATATGCAACTTTTCCAATACGAAAGAATAATATATCTTAGGAATAAACCATTGTGCCCGTTTGTTAAGCTAATGTAGTATATGATAAGAAAATGTAGTATATGATTTTTTGCTCAGAAGTGATTCTTCGTAAATCTCTCTACTCAGAGGTAGTTTAAATTTCAAAAATTGCCATATTATTTTATTTTCGTGACTTCTTTATGATATTTTATTTTTTATAAATGCAATAATTAAGTTTTTGGATTTTTTCCCCATCAGAACAGCAGTTTTTAAAGTAATTCTATAAGCTCTGCAGTAAAAAAAAAAAAAAAAAAAAAAAAAAAAAAACATTTTGCGCACTAAAAGTTTTGTTTATTAATTTAAGATCAGATCCGTAAAATGTTTTTTACTAAATTTTGTGTGTTTTGAAATTGGATTTACTGGATTATTGAGACTATTGAAACGTATATTTTTTTAAAAATATTCTAATTGCTGTAAAGTCTGAAATACACCGAGCCCTTGTAAATAAACTTATATTTTTATTTATTTTATTTATTTCGTCATAAATGTATTTTCAGATTTTTATATAGAAAAGCATTTGAATGCCATATTTTTAAGCCATCTTCTTATTATGATTTTAAGGCACAAAAATTCGTTTTTTCATTCATCTTTTGAATAATAAGATGCTTCCACAATTGCTATATTAAAGACAGAAACACTGAGTTGTGAGTTATCTTTCTAGTTTTGTTTTATAACCGTCGTTGAACAGCCGAACCAATTTTGAGTTCACGACTACCAACGTACAAGTTCATAGCTTTATAATTTTGAACCTACTCCAGAAGACAAGGGAACTCCTGAAGCAAGTATTTGGAGAAATTTGCCTTCCTGGAGGGCTTTTTGATGGAACTAACCCGCATTTATGTTACTGGTAGAGGAAAATTCCGCAAACTTCTAACTGTTAGCCCGACAGCAAAGGCACTCTAACCCATGAGCCGTCTACCGCTGAGGATATTTTACGTCAGCACTGTACTCGGTGAGTGCTAAATTCGTATCGACCAGCCATCGCTGGGATTTGAACCTGGAACTCCTCAACGGGAAGCGAACGCTCCATCCCCAGAGCCACAAAGGCTCTCTTTTTAGTTTAGCGATAAGAATAGATAATACACTTTGTTTTGAGCCAAAAAGCCGAGAAGCGATTTAGTTTAAAATAGAACGTGGTATCAACCCATTGGTGCATTTGAGACATAAGGATTTGTTCTCTTTTTTTTTTTTACGTCCTCATGAAAACATATGCATCCCAATCGCTAAGTTATTCTTGTTATATGACAACTGCATATCACTTTAATATTCGCCAATAGTAATTCAATGTAGGCCACAAACCGTCTAGTTCCCGGTAAAATGATACGTAATAACACAGCGGGATGTCTATTTTAACAACCGCGATTGCCCCCTGTTTATGGGATCTCTAGCGAAGATTAGACCGTTGGCCACTCACCATATTGGCTGTTAACTAACCAATCACTTCTCATCTTTCGCTTCTTCTGCTTATGCTACTGGTCAATCATGTAAGCTTTAATCAATGTTTGGACATTCATACCTTCTGTAGGTTGGAAGGGCAGTAAAGAATTCCTAAGTGTATCACACTGTGGCCACAACGACCTACCCAATGTACGTCCGGGGACTCGTCCAATGCTAAAATGAGAGGGGCTTTATGGTGCAGGGCCGGATGATAATGGTTCTTCTTATGTTCTCAAAGACTTTTTCTTGGGCTACTACGAAGCATAATTTGTTTTCATCTTCCAGGAGTCGGAAGAGGATATTTTCTTTTCCTAGAAAGCTTTGAGTAATTCAGAGTTCCTCTTTTTCTTAGGCGGATTTCTTTATGGTAGGCTTTCTAAAACTGCTCAGGGTGCTTTTATGTTGTGTGAAAAGCGGACATTTTTTTTTCTTCTGAATTAATCCGTACTTGATATTGACTATTCGAATATTCTGTTTTTTGATGTTTAACGTTTGATTTTTCACGTGGTTGATGATTGTGGGTTAAAAAAAGCTTACAAATTAAATTATTTAAAAAAAAAAAGAAGGAAAGAAAGAAAAACTTGTATAATTTGTTAATACTTATTTGAATATTCTGTCTCTAATCGTGTAGTTTTGAGTGTGATTAACAATTAGGCATTTATAAAAATTATTATATTAACTTTTGAATTCATTTTAAGCAATTTTACTATACAATTAATTATAATTAATGTAGTATGCGTAATTTTATTGTAGCTGGAAAATATTCATGCTTACAATTAATTATAATGAGATTAATATGTGAGGATTATTTTATTTATTTATCGTTTCACTAAACTTAAAACTTTATTTTATGTGAATTTATATTCAATTTACTATTCATTTTTATTTATTATAAAAAATGTTATTTTTTTTTTTCTTAATGAAGTATTTGAATTATTCGTATTCCAAACTATTGGGAATTATTAACTCGCACAATTCTAAGCCTTAACAAAAGTTTAACAGAATATCTACACTTTTCAAATATAATTATTCTCGATAATTGATATTTTCAAATTAGACATTCAATTTGACTTTTACAGAAAGGCATTCAATTTGGGTGGCATTTAATTTTAGTTAATTTTCCTTGTGATTAAAGAGGGTCTTAAGTTAAATGTTAGTTCCATGGATCAGGAATATCCTCAAATTATTAATGCTTGCTATTGTTTCTAATACAAATTTTGTGATTGATGAGTAGCATTGTCTGTAAAAGATAAATGTATATTAAAATAATTTGCGCAACTCTTCCTCATCGAGGAAATGATTTTTGTTATTTTTTATAACAAAATAAGTAAATGAAATGAGGAATCGTATTCATATTATTTTAAGCCTATTTGTTCTTTGAAGTATTTTGCGCGATTTGCATCCGTTCGCATTTGTAATAAGACAAAAGAATAACAGAAATTACTTTACAAAAAAAACTTTTTTCACAATTTATTTTATAAAGAAGTAGGTTAGGGAACTGTTCAAAATCGTGTAATTAATGCTTCAAATTTAAAAAAAAATGGATCATATGTTTAAAAAGTTTAAACTTGCGTCATGTGCTAGCTATTTGTAGCTCTTTATTTAATAGATATAAATCCCAATGGTTAAAATTTTTCTTTATGCTTTTCAAATGGTTTTATTCCATGATTTCCAAAAGATCATCCTATTCAGGTTGTTCTGTAATAATCACCTATTTATTTATTTATTTATTTATTTAGGATTTTTTACAAAAAATTAAAAGCGCAATTATTAATGAAGCAATCGAAATCCAAGGAATTGCTATTGAGGAAGATGGGACTGTAAACATCAAAACCCGTTTAACCAGAATCGCGATGGCTGAGGGGACAAAGCGTTCGACTTCCAATAAGGTGGCCAGGGTTCGGATCACAGCAGTGACTGATTGATAGGAACTCTGCTTCCGGCTTGTTGCACTGTGCTGACGTCAAATACCCTCAGTGGTAAACGGATCATGGACTGAATCGCCTTGCCATCGGGCTAACCGTGAAAGTTTTTCGTGGTTTTTCTCTCTATGTAAAGCATCCATCAGCATTCCACCAAAAAGTCCTCCACGAAGGCTTGTTCGTCCCAATGCTTGATCCAGGAGTTCCCTTGTCTTATGGGTTGGGTTCAAAATTACAAGGCTACGGACATAGATATTTGCAAACTCAGGATTCAGTCAACTGTTCAACACCGGTTATAATATAAAATAAAAACCCGTTTGACTCCCGAAAGAAACAGAGAGAAGCTGAAAGATAATAATTAGAAAGACCACCAAGTTTCACCAGGGAATTGTTCCACTTTCCTTAATTGTCATTCAATAGCTTTTGATTGCGTTTTTGTTTCGTCCTTGTTTGAATATTAATTTTGAACCTCTAATGTGTATATTCTTCTAAAATTCATTTTTGGAAATTATTTTTAATATATAAATTTTGGGGGTGATTGCAGAACACCCAGTATACAGATATACATTCATTTCATATTTATTAGGATAGTACAAGGCTCTTTTAAGGTAATATTAATTTATTTTTTCACCTACTTATTAAAACTGGCATTGAATTAACGAATTTCTTTCGCTTATTCTCTTTTATTTCTTTAGTCATAACAATAAATAAAATTATCGAGGATTAAAAATCAAATTGGTATAAAATCGCCTTTTATATTTCACTGAATTTATTGCGTAGTTAAATTCGCCGATTGATTGTACCATTACATTCTCCTTACTAATCTTTGACGAATTCCCGCTTTCATGTTTATTTTTATTTATAATTTCTTTCGCTTTTTCTCCGGCGCAAATCTCTTAATAACAGTTTTTATGATCACACCCGAGAACTTATCGCCCAATAATGCTTACCTTTAGCGTTTGATCTTTACACCGCTTTGTTTAATACTCCCAGCGGTTGAGAGGATAAAAAAAAAAATTATTATCCTTTCACAATGTCCTTCGGAAAAAAAGCTTTATATTCAGCCTTGTCACCACTTTTTTTATCGTTTCTTTTAATAAAAGATTCGCTAGCCTTTTAATTAAATAAAAAAATTTTAAAAATAAAAGGAAAAAAAATTCTTTTTCTTTGTTCAATATCAAGTTACAGAATGCTTATTGAAAGTAACAGGCAGGTAGATATATTAAATATTTAATGCGTAATTATTCCAAAATTCGTGATTTACATGTGTTTTGTTATGGGTTATTTTTAAAGGGTACAGGTTGTTTGAAAGTTATTGTTGTCTTACATTTAACTACAAAAGGGATTTTCATTTATGGATTTTCATATAAGACAAGGTATAATTATTAATTTTCCTTTAACTGGATTTCAGAGAATACTTTTTTTGTCGTTTATTATTGAATATCAATTTTTTTTCTGCACGGTGTGCAAATAAATAATCAATACATTATTACTAAACAACCCTTCGAAACATGCACTACAATTGAAAGACATATATAAACACCGTTAGTAAAGCTAAAATAATTCGTATCTTTCTATTTATATATTTTTACCTTTATTTTCCATTATCTGATGACTTTACGTTATTAGATTTAGCAAAATACGTTTTCAGTCATCATCCAATCAAAAAGAAGATTAAATGTATTCAGTATTATTTGGCAAGATGCTGTTACTCGAGGGCTACTCATAGCTTTCAAAATTTACCATAATCAATCGATTTCCTCTGGTACATATCCATTTTTTTTTTTTTTTTTTTTTTTTTTGTTTGTTTCTTTCTTTATTTATTTTGTAAAGCTTTTTTTTACAGAATCTATTTCAAAACTGGAAAGCTATGATGCAGTTTTAATAGGTAAAAAATATACTAATATTGTAGCTATATTACATTTGGTAGCTATTGAAACTGCACCAATGTATCATAATACCATTAGTGCTTTTTACAAAAGATCTGAAAATTAGAAGTCAGTTTTAAAATCAAAACTATTTTTTGGCAATGTTAACACTTAAGAGAAACTGTTTTTTTTTTTTTTTTTTTATTTATTTATTTTATTTTTTTTTAATTATTTTTTTAAATTTTGAGAAATTTTTTTACAGTGTCGAAGGAATCAAAGAAAATATTCTATGAGTTTGGTTGGTTATCCCGATTATATTTTTAACAAATAGGAAAAATCATTTGTTAATTTAATAATCAAAGCTATTTCTTCACATGTTACTTAGTTAAAACTTAAAAGAAACTGTCTTCATGATATTCAACACGAAAACCCGCACACAATCTGAATTAAAGAGCGTGCTGAGAATCATTTGTGGTTACAATAGTGTACCTATTCTTATTTTTTATTTTACGCTCCACCCACTTTAGTGCTTTGTTTTCTTCAAAATTGATCCGGACCCGTTATTTGTAAGAAACAATCACAAAATGAAATAAAAGAAAAACCCGTTAGATCCCCTCTGCACCTGTTACATTGGAAATAAACACGATCATAACCCATAGACAAGGGATCAGGGGGGTGACTGTGGTGTTGAAACAGTTCGATAGTAATTACCATGTCTTCCTGTTCAGTCGACTTCCGCTTCTAATTAAGTGACGCTTTGGTGTGAGTCGAACTCTGATCACCCATCAATTTCGATTGACCGCATCGCTAGATTTGGCAATACCTCAGGTAGAAACTGATTATTTAATTTTTTTACCTTTACCTAGGTTATACTATCTTAATTTCGATTGCAGTTTGTAAACAATGGATTTAAAAAAAAATTCCCCTGAATTTCGGGAAAGAAACGTGCTTTATAATGCCGATTAAAAAGCAAAAAATGCTAATTTTACTAGTAGAAGAAAATGTTGGTTTTAAAAAGGAGAGATGTTCTAAAACGCTGATTTTATGGGAAAGGAAACACATCATTACATGTTAATATCACCATAGCTTAAGCATGTTTTTAGCTGCTGTTTTCACATAAAAGGAAATATGTTCTAAAAATGTTGATTTCAAGGGATAGGTAACATGTTTTAAGATGCTGATTTTACAGAAAAAGTGCTGATTTTTCGCGAAAGACAATATGTTCTAAGTTGCTGAATTTATGCCCAAACTTCCCTTTACACGTGAAAAGAAACTTTATTTTTAAATCCCGATTTTAAAGGGTAAAGAAATATGTTCTAAAATTATGATTTTCAGACTCGATAAAATCCTGACATTAATCAAAATTGCATCATAACATTTATTTTCTTCTTTTTGTCAGTTTGTGCGTTTCTATTTCTTGCGTTTAACGACAGCAACAACAAAAGTATTACATGAAGTTAGAAAACTGTATGACATTTTAAGGAAATTGTTTTTGTAAATATATTTATATTTTTTAAAAATATAAATATAGAATTAGTAGTTGCAAAAATTATAAGCGCATAGTTCATCCATTTTTACTTCTTTATTTATAGAACGTATTTCTTAAAAGCATCTTACTTTTTTTTTTGGGGGGGGGGGCACATCTTTTTTACCTGAAATTTAGTGACTCTCTTTATTAAATGCATATTAAATACAAATTTTTACAGGCGCAATTTTATATTCTGCATATAAGCTTATACCAATGAATTATTCATGAAAATATCTCATTATTGTTCTCATTTATAGTACTTATCTTCGAGGTATCTTGGTAATGAAATGGTCGAAATGGGAAGGAAAAAAAAAAAAAAAACTATTTAAACAAATTTAACTAAATAACCTTATATGAGGGATGTTAATGTTCTCATGTGATAGATTGTATTCCCCCCATTTTTAATAACAAGATATTTTTTTAACTAAAATAATAAATTTTTCTAGTATAAAAAATTATTTTATACTGATAGGATACTGAAATTGTTTTCTAATTAAGGGGCTTAGGATAAACAATGATGTGCCACATTCTACATAGTGGAGAGCTTTTTGTGTGAAAAATATCATGATTTTCATGTAGGCAATAAGATGTTTAAGTGTATTGTGTTGTTATCAAATGACAATTTAGTACACTTGTTAAATACTTAGCTGGAAACAGTACTTAGGATTAAATTGATATAAAAATAGTACCATTATAAGAATTCAACTATAAAATAATAATGATTTTATAAATAGAACATTCATTTTTAAAGCGTCTTCTTTTAGGATTATTTTTTTTTACTTTTAAATAAAAGTTATGAAACGGTATAAAAAACAAAATAGTTTCTTCAACTATTTCGAATTATGAATTTTTATTTTCAAGAGGATGAATATTTTGATAACCTCCCTGAAAGTATATATTAACCTTTCGCGATTCAATAAAACTATTTAACACTCATCTCTATTAAATAAAACTCCTTCCCTAAAGCGCAGTTCTCATTAAATCGCTATCCAAATTCGAGTTTTTCCACTTATCTAACAGTTAAGTTGTCCACTTATCTAACAATAATCACAAAATTAATCCCTCTAACTCTAAACAGTAAACAGCAATCGGGATATTAATGTCGGTACATTCTTTTTAAAGACGGAATAAATAAATCCTTTAATTGAATACTCTCAAAATCCAGCAACTTGAAAATCTGGTATGCGGATATATTTCAACTAAAGAAGACGGTCTCTTTCAGTAGAATTTGTACCCAAAGAAAAACGACTTTAGCCCATATCCTCAATTTATTTGTCCACATAAACTCGAGCTTATACGGACTTTAATTAAGTTTAATGATTTTAATGAATCCCATTCCAGTCGTAAACGTAATGAAGGAGATTTAAATAAGAAGAAAATAATAATAATAACGAAAAAAAAAGAAAAAGAACAAAATAGAAGAACCTCATGAACTGTTTGACACCACAAATCGTTCACTCCGGTTTTTAAAGAAACCCATTGTTGGCTGCGGAATACTTACTTTTTTTTCCCTCCCCCCTCTCTTTGAATAGCGTCTTGCGCATATTTTGAAATTCGGGTGATTTTTAATTCTGCTGAACGAAATTAAGAAAAAAAAAAAAGATCTTCCTTTTAACAATTTTCTAGTTAGGAATACGGACGATTTAACTCGAAAGGAAGAAGAAGACCCAAAGTCTTAATGAAATCGCGCGGGCACTGGAGCGCAACGATGCTTCTGGATGGAGTCTTTGTGGTCTCTATTTCTGTCTACTTCTTCTAAAGGTGGGTAGGAAGGGGGTCAGGGGATGTAAAATCGAATGCTTTGTTGGTATCATTAAAAACTACATTTGGAGTGAAGTGCTGGATTTCAGGAGTCGTCGGTTAATTTCACCTCAACTTTTTTTTACTTTCCTCAGGTAAATATGTTTACAGAAATGTTGGCGCTATATGAATATATTTCTATTTTGTTGATGTGGGAAAAAATTATTGTCGTTTGGAGCTGCTCTCTGGTTTTTAATTAAAAGACGTATTTCATTGGATGTGTGAGAACTTGAGAACTTTTTTTTTGGCGTGATTGCTTTGAGATAAAAATCATATCACCCTTTGGTTAATTAATTTATTGATAATAATTGAAGGATTATTCGTGCAATCATTTGGGGCACTCGAAGTATTTATATTAGTTCCTTGCCTGAGTCATATTTTAAAATAAGATCAACAAATATCAGTTTTACCCTTAATAAATATATGCAAAGAAGTATTTAAATGAAGTACTGAGAGTACTATTATTTTTATACTGACATACTCTTAGAGAGAGAGAGTTTATGAGCATACTGACTGGAATAAAATGGATATGATAAAAACTATAGACTATAATGATAAAAATTATAGACTAATATTTAATCGATTAAGTTATATTTAATTGATAAAAGAGTTGGGAAAAACATATTTTTTTTTTATTTAACATATAGTTTTTGAAATATGAGTGGATTTCAAATATCCAATTTTTGCTTTTTAAGTTTATATGTTTTAAAAAAATCATAATTTTATTAAATATAATTAATAAATAAATAGCATTTGATATTCTTTTAAATTTTGAGAGCAAAGAATATTTCTACAATATATATATATATATATATATATATATATATATATATATATATATATATATATATATATATAAATATAAAACGGTAATTTGTCATAAATGTTATAGTACGTATATGTTACGATTATTAAATTCGATTGTGAACTTTCATTCAAGAATTATGCATTATTGAAACTTACATTAATATTTAAAAATATAATCTAAACATATCTCATTTTTAACTAATATTCATGGCACTTTTAAATAAAACTGAATGACCAAACAATTTCAAATCTACAGTCAAACTTTTACTTTATTTTAATTTAAAAATTACAATTTGTTTAAAAATTTTAGTTTAATTTTTTTTTTTGGTAATTAATAATTAAAATTTGAAAGACAACTGTGCTTTATTTTTCCAAATTAATACTTCCTTATCAAATGTTATCAACCATTTACTCGTTTAATATTTATTGTAATAAATTTTCTTGCTTTATTTTCCCCGGTCGGAAAAAGCAAATTACATTCAGAAAAAGGAGAAAAAGTTTATAAACACATTGCTAAATACCATTCTTTATTTATATAGAAAGCTTTTTAAGTCAATTATTTATTCGTTTCGTTTATTATCATTGTTTATTTATTTATTTACAATAAAGTTCAATATCAATTTTAGATGTAATGGGTGAAATAAAAACATAGTTAACGCATTTCTTGTATTCCGATCTTATATCTGTGATGCTGAAAATATCAGATATCTTTCTTACTTCTTCATTATTTCATGTATTATTTCACGTATTATTTAATTTTCTTTTCAATTCTTTTTATGAGAAAATGCTATAATAGGGCTATCATTTTATTAGTGAAAAAAAAAGGTTCTTTGTGTGCTTTGAAAGTGAATAACCCCCTTTCTAATCAGTTAGATTTTTTTTTTTCTTCACGTTTCTTCTATTTTTTAAGCTTATAATAGTGCCAAATCAGAAAAACATTTGTTTAAATACAAACCATTAAGTTTAAACAATGAGGGTCGTTAAAAACTGTAAAATTTGAGCTACAAACTGGAGAGAAAAACCAATCCAGCGTCTTTCCAGTTTTTTTTTTTTTTTTTAAATATTTAGGGTGTGTTACAAAAAAAAAAAAAAAAAAAAAAAAAATAGCTTTTAAAGACAAAAAAAGACTGTTCTTAAGACAATTGTTCTGTGGAACTAAAATCATCTTTCAACTAGATAGAATAATTAATCCTCACAAATTTAGCTCTTCGGTCTATTTCACTTTGAATCTTAAAGCTATTTCACGCTCAGAGGAGTTTTATAATTTTTCGAATTTCCCGCTTGCTTAAAAAAGAAATTCTCTCTCTTCTTTCTGTTCATTTATATTAATGTGTTATTATTTTGTTCGCCATTTCTTTTGTCTCGATGTTCCCTAATTGAGGGACTTTCCTTCACCCCGCTACCCCCACTGTCTTAATCTAGGACCAAAGAATCGAAAGAGAAGTTTTCTAAAGAAAGTTCTTTTCTTTCTTGTGATGTTACTTTCGCCCATTCTCGTCTGCTGAGAGAAGAGGTTCAAAGCGAAGTGACGCGCGAATCGGAGAAAGACCGCCAACTGATTTTCACTTGTGGTGGATTTTTTTCGCCTCCACTGCTACATCTCTTAGCTACATCTATATCTAAGTTTCATTTGGGAGTTCAGGGATGATGACGATGATGAGTTTTTATTTTACTCTTAAATGTTTCATTTTCTTCTTTTTTTATGAACTATTATTTAATAATAATAAAAACTCTTCTGTAAAAATTTATCTTTTACTGAAGAGTAATTAAAATTAACGTCAAAATAAGCTTTCTGTATGGTAAAATCTTTAACTGTTTTTAGTCCAGATTTAGAGTTTCAATTTCTATATTCTTCATATTTGAGTAATATTATTCTAAAACAAAATTAAACCTGAAATAATTTTATTCAATAAATTAAGTAATAACAAATATGTGCATTTCGCAATTATTTAAAAGAGGGCATTCATTTTAGGTTATGTTTATTTCTTTTCTAGCAAAAAAAAAGAAGAAAAGAAAAGATTTTCCAACAATATTTTAAGCAAAAATTTGTTAAATGCACTTAAAAATTCCTTTTTTTTTCTAAAGAAAATGAATAAGAAATTCAGGTTATAATGCTTTTTTTTTTCACTAAACACAAAAAAGAAAATTGTTTTTAAATTTTGCTCAAGATTTTTACGGTATTGTTTATTTATTTAATCGACGTGATTATAGCTGAATTGATGATAATTTAAAGACCTAATATTCCAAATTAAATTTTTTAAATTTCTTTCAAAAAATAACACGATTACTATTTCTGTGTTTATGTTGACTTAATGATCCTTTGTAAATAATGTAAGTAAATTTCTGCCCATTTATTTGAAATCAAACTCTATCCACTATAATGAAATTTTTGATCTTTTTTAACCAAATACCCATAATTTCTCGAAATATCTAGGCTTTTGTTTTTGCCTTCAGCTATATCATAAAGCATCAAAGCATTATTACAAATTCAATATTCTTTATTTAATTTGACCTAGGATTAATTTTTTAGGAGCTATAAATTATTTATATTCTGTGTAATAAATAGTAGTTTTTTTTTTAAAAAAACAACATAATCATCTATTTATGGTGATTAAACTTTTTTCCAATACTTTTTTTGTTGTTGCACGTATGCACATATATAGAAGTCTTATAATTTAAAGTAATTTTTTTTTAATGTTATTTTCAACACTAAATCTTTAGTTCATTATGATTTTCCTTATTTCTGAAATCCAGTTCATACAATTTAGAAAACTAAACCGAATTTTTCCTCCAATGCGAAAAAGAAATTTCAACATACCAACACTTACCTTTCAAAGCTGTATCAAAATGATATTCGAACTCATTGCTTACGGAATGCAGTTGGCGGGGGGTTTTCCCAACCACGTAAGCAATTAAAAGCATACGCTCTACGTCAAACACCCCAACGACATTGTCGCGATGCCTGTATACGTCGAATGTATTAACAGTTATCAAAATTCACTCGGCATCCTATTACCATTTCAAGCATTATGGGCGCCTACCCTATCTGCAGACATAATTTCGAGACAGAATGTTCTGAAGTATGGGATAAACCTGGAAAATCTCGTTAACCGTAATTTTTGGAATTCCGGATTCTTCCCCACCCCTTTTCACCATTAATGGATTCTTGACGCGCGACGTGCACTGTTCCCGCTTTTGTAAAAGACCTTTGATTTCGTTTCTCTGGGAAAACTAATTACTGATGGAGCAAAATATGCATCTCATATCCTTTCTCTCAAATTCCAGGATAAAAGTATTTTAAAATGTTTGATCCAAAGTGTCATCTCGCTCTTCGATGGTACGCCCTCATGGACTGAGGCGATTGTTTTTCTTGTTCATATCATTATCCTTTTTCGCTCAACGTTAGTACTGGGGTGGCTTTAGAATAATCGTTGAAAAATTGATATTTAATTGCATTAATTACATCTTCAAAGAAGTTATTTTTGACTATGTAATAATTATAGATATTAAAAGTTTAAAATTGGGTACCCTTCTTATTTTGGCTTATTATTTTTTTTTTTCTGATCTTGCAAGAAAGACTTAAAAGTGAGATTTTCTAATAATGAGAAATCATGATAAAAATATTATGAAAATGGAAGATTTAATACACAGTAAAAGCTTCATGGTGCCGTGCCTAATTCAAGGTGCACCTGATTCTACACTCTAATCGAGTTTACTACAGTTAGTATAGTGAGCTTTCAAGGGTACGACTATAACCGGGAGTTATAGTCCGTCCCGCAAACAATTTTAACTAATGGTTCCGAACTCCTCTTTTTTATTATATATTTCTCGGAAATTAATTGTAGAAAGAATCAAACAGAACTTGCATATTTATTGGATTACTTTCATTTGTTCAACAGTTAAGTATGCAACATTTCTAGTTAAACTCATAATAGACAGTTTTGACTATATATATATATATATATATATATATATATATATATATATATATATATATATATATATACATATATATATGAGATTTTTTTGCTGACATTTTATAAATTCTTCAACTAATCAATATATTCGATTGCTTCATACACCAAACAAGCGCACTTTCTCTACTTAATTAATTCAACTCAGTAGATAATTATAAGATTAATCTTGAGGCGTCTCACATTCTAGAATCTTTCTTTAAAAAAATTAAAAAAATTGCAAAAATTTTTTTTCTCCGAAAGATTCCTTACCATACCTTAGAAGAAACTGTGGGGGCGTCATTAGAAAGAAAAGCGCACGTGCAAAGCAGGAGAGTGCTGTTTAGGAATGCCGCAGAGGTAATTAAGTGTTTGATATTGGGGGTGGCTGATTTCAGTCCCCCCCCCCTACTTTTAAAAAGACAGAGAACGGTATCCACCTGCCGGTACCTTCCTTTAAGTCATTAGTTAGTTGAAGTTGAAGGACACTTTCAATACAGGTCAAACGCTAATGTCGTTTTGTCCTGAGTATACTACTTCACTTTTTTCTTCCCTTTTGGAAGGTGTTGTTTAACGATTATTTCTTTTTGATTTCGGCTTTTTTCTCCTCTTTCATTCCTTTTTATCATTCGACAGGCCCGATTGGGCCATCAAACTAGGCACGCTGGGAGGTTTACTGCTATTCCGTGATACACCGGCCCGCCCGCTATTGTAGTTGGATGCATCTTTGAAGAAAGGATGAAGTTTCTTTAGGAATTTTATTCCAAACTTTTTTTTTTCTTGCAAATATTTCTTTCTAAAGAATTTCTTTATTGTTATTTATTTGCTAGAGGATTTCATATTTTCATATCAACTTTCTAACCAGCAACAAATGACACATTCTCCATGTATTATTTTTAGAGTGATTTAGCAAATATGCATATGCGTTCTGCTCATGCTCAGTTGCTACAAAAAAGTCTTGCTTCCCTACTGAGCATGCGCAGATCATATGTGCGGGATGCCGCGGAAGGTGTTAAATCTCTCTCTCTTACATGGCTATTTCTATATTTAGGAACTTTTGAAATGTCAACCCAAATAGTTAATGAAGGTAATAGTTAATAATAGTTAATAGTTAAATTTTGGAACAGCTAGTTTTTCAAGATTGGAACTTTTATTGAAATCCATTCATAAAATTTATGTTAATACTATTATTGATATCACATTTAAAATTATAATGCGTTCAATAAATAGCTTTTAGATACAATTTTCCTTTCATCTTTTTACATTTTTGATAAAATTCAGTACATAGATGTGGCAAATAAATTTGGCACAGGTTTGAATGAATAACTAAAAATTGCGGAAGTAATAAACTATTTAAAACTATCTATGCCATTAAAAGTTGAGCTACACTTGAAGCTAACAAACGCTTTTAATAAAACAAACATTTTGCCTTAATTTTCTGAGAATATTTGTAACCGTAATCTTAAATAATAATTTGAAGTATTGCAAGTTAAGTCCAATGAGAAAAAAAAATTATTGTTTGATGAAATTTGTTTTTGTTTTATCTTTCCATCAAGATGCACGTGTCTCAATACCAAATAACACATTTTTGGGAAGCTGTTTTTTTAGATTTGATTTCTGTTAAAATTTTTGCATAAATTCTAAGAGTTAAATTTTAACCAGTCGAAGTTTAACTAAACTATACCTGATAAAGTTTTTCAGTTCTTGATTTGAAGATTCCCAAAGCTTAGTTCAATAAATTTAGGCCCCTGTGTACCAATTTTATTCAAAATAGAATTAGTGAAGTCTGATAATATTAACATAGAAGTCTTCATCAATCAGTATTTTAGAAATAAAGTATATTTTAATTAGCCGAGATGCCTGTGAAGGGGGCAGGGAACCGTCCTTGCGTCAGAAATGCTCTGGGTTCGAATCCCGGGCAAGGCATGGATGTTCTTTCCTTCTCTGTATTATCTGTCCTTACTGTGGGAGTGACGTTGGCCCACCTAATATGGTGCCCCTGTAAGAAAGGTCAACAAAATCGCCCTGAATATGCCTGAACTGACGGATGTTAACACAGGTGGGCATTGAAAAATTTTTTTTAATTAATTGAGCGATTAAATTTCGATTTAAAGTAGCAATGGCTTCTGTCTTTCTCATTTATAAGAATTTCAGTTTACAATATTAAAAAAAATATTTTTAAATGCATGGAATTAAAATGGAATACTGTCAAATAATGTAAAAATTATTCTCATTTTATTTATTTGTTTAAAAAAAAAATTATAGTCTGTTTCCTTGAGTAATTTTTTGTTTGTTTATAGCTTCTTGAGCGGTGGTTAATAACAATATTTTTTATTTCTTAAATCTACGATATTAACTGGATGTCTAAGGCTAGGCTTTTAACAAATGCCTTAAATATTAAAAAATTATGTAAAAATTATTTATATTTTAATTATTTATTGAAACATATTACAATTATCTTTAAGTAATTTTTAAAAGCAGTTAAACTAGTTGTGTTTAATTCGACCTAAGCATTTGCTCATATATAAATTACTTGCTTCCATCTTCCGGAGAGGTGGATGAAAATAATATTTTTTTTTGTTTTCCAATCTGAATCACTGCTATACAAACTGTGTGAATGATATGCATTTTACATCCCATAACCCTCTATTAAAAGGCATTAACTGACAATAAACATACACCGTTATAAAAAAAAGAAACCACTCTTTATTTAATGTAAAATAAGAACAGTAAGTCACAATCTTTAAGAACTTTTAAACGGGGAGGGGATAAAAAGGGAAAGGGGGGAGGGGAGTTTGACAGGCATTTTGCGATCAATAAAGAAGAATAAAAGAAAATAAAAATCACTTCAAAGCACCGGGGATTAAGAGAGAGAAAAAAAAATTATATGTGTAAGTAAAAGAAAATTATAAAAAATTCTATGGCGAAAGGAAAAAAAAAAATGGTACTTCGCTTATTGTTTCTCCCTCAATTATTCAGAACACTATTGATGACTAGGGAATAAAATAGCAGAAGATTTTTTTAGTTTGTAGACGATGCGTTATTGAGAGGAGGCTGTTGAGAGCAGGGGAGGGTCGAGCTTAAAAAAAAAAATCGTCTGCTCTTTTTTTTTTACGCTTCTCTCAATTACCCAAGAAAGACGAAGGTGGCAGAGGGGGTAATACACACCCATTTTGTTATTTTTTTTTAGTACCCCCTTTTTTTAAATGACGTTAGTTTGCATCTTTAGCGGATTTTGAACATTGTACGTTTCGATTTTTTTTTACTTATATTTAATTTTTATTTGCTTCCCTTCCCTCTCTTGAAGTTTGCAAGAAAAAGGTTGGATGAAATCAAAAATCGAGAATTTCCCGAACAAGTTAAAGAAAGACATTTATTTATTTATTTTTGTTTTATCAAAGCATAATATCGTTTTTGTAAATATTTACCACCGTTTTTCGAGCACGCTGAAGTTTTTGGAAAAATTAATGATATCGTTTTGCAACATGTGCGAGATAAAAAAAAGTTACATTTTCTTTTGTTATAACTTTGATCTCCTTTCCGTTTGCTGTTATATGAAGGACAGCATATTTTTCTGTGGTATTCTATCAATTTTATATCAATATTTATCTGTGGTATTGTAATCAATTATATCAGGTATAGACTAAATTAAAAGAGTTCTTCAAAAATTTTAAAACTGTTTCAATTAATTTTGTAACAATTCACGAGTTTTTACAATTTAAAACTTTTTAGGCAGCTTTTTTTTTTTTTTTTCCATTTGAAAAATCAATGAAAAATTTTTAAGTTTCTGTCTGATATGAATGAACAGAATAATATTTTGCAATATAAGTATAAACAGGAATATATAATGCTCAAATGACTTGATCTATGGTTTTAATATACTCCACTTTTATCAAACTTCTTTTCAAACATTATTTTTATCAGTAATACTTGTAAAATGCTAACACAATTATAATAGTTATTAATTAATTTTATTATTGAAATCCAAACGATCTTAATTGTTGACTAATGTTTTCTCGACTTTTCTATGGATAACTTTATAATTAGAACATCTGGTATTTTTAGAATATTAAGTGTTTGTGCGCAGAAATTAAGTGCGATGCATAGCATTTCTTAAAGAGACAACAAACAATTTCCGAAAATTTCAACTATAAATTTGCTTACACAATAAGGGTTATTTCAATTGAATCTGAAAAGGATTTTGGCTGAAATCTTCACAGTCGAATTCAAGGCCGCAGAAGTTAAAACGTTTCTTTTTCAGATCTCCAAAGAAACAGGGTAAAAACTGACGGACAAAGCATAATAGAAATCGGATTCTTTGAAGGAAAAGATGATAAGTTAAAAGAAAAAAATGGCAATGACAGACACAGAACTTCAAAAACGGAGTTCAAAATAGCAGGGGGGCTTTTGAGAGCCACCAACACAACCGGATCTCGGTGAAACGTCGCACTTCAATTGTGTTCAAACATTGGAAAAAGAAACTAATATATCTTAATTTCGCCGCGGGCGTGAGTCCCCAACAATTGCAATGATCTAATTACATTTCGATTCGGACAGCCGATGCATCAGATTCACATAACACATCGGGAATCCCTTGTTTCTGTTATGGTTTCCCTTCAATTTTTTTTTTTTTTTTTTCAATTCCAGTCGAAGAAAAGAATACATATTTCAGTCATCAGAAGTTATTTTCTTCATCGAAGAAGATGCCCGTTGATGGAAATGATGACCGTGAAGCTTACATCTTAAACATGGTCGAAGACAATTACTATATCCGCACCTGGGATTGCCTAGGATCAACAGGCGGTCTCTGATCAAAAAAATAGAATGCCCAGACTTTCAGATCGTAAAATTTATCCCATATTATAAAAGATTCTTCTTTGACTTGCATAGTCGTAAAAGCATTAAAGTCATATTTTAAAATATCACTCCGAAATTTTCAATCAATTGTCTGCTCATAGATAGCCTCTGGTTATTTTTATTTATTTATTTTTTTTTTTTTTGGTACATACATTATCTTGTGTTGCATTTCATGAAGAAAAATACATTTATTTTGAAGGCAATGGAAATAATTGTGAGAGTGGTGGATTTATATTTCTGGACATTGCTCAGAAACTTTCCATCAACTCCCTATTTGAAGAATGATTTTGGTTATTTTCTAGTGCGTATATTATCTTGTGTTCTGGATTATTAACAAAAAATTTAATCATTCAATGGAAACAATGCCTCAAAACGACATTTAAATTGCCTAGTAACAATATCGATCGAAAAATAGCTACATATGAAGCCTTATTATAAGATATCACTCAGAAATTTTCGTTCGATTCCCTGTTCGAAGATAGAATAGGTTTAATTAATTTTTTTTGTGAAAGAAATATTATGCCTTGAAAATGATTGAAACAATCGTCAAAAGTAATTGATTCGTCAGAAAATTCACAATTTTTCATCAACTGCCCGCTTAAAGTATGCTCCTGATTATTTTCTGGTATATACGTTATCTTGCGTTGTAATCTATGAATGAAACGCCGGCTTATTGCACGATACATAAGCATTTTATAGATTGCCTGATGATATTCTTTGCCGATTTCTCATTCAGCATATCAAAGAACGTCTAGAGTGAGTGTGAAAAGTTTAACCGTTTCATACTATGCTATCCAGTTTTCAGCATTCTGTAAAATTTATTGACTGACGGAACGTTGCAGGTAACACATGCATCACAATTGTAAAATATTTGTTAGCCTAACTTCAGCCAAATCCTAACCTACAGATCTTGAAACTTTGTGTGTATTATCTTTCTTTAAGAGTGCTTTAAAGAATTTTTTGATTAATTAATGAAACTTTAAAATGGGTCGTAAGCTGACATTCGAGAAACGAATATAACAGGAAGAGTCTCCCTTTTTTTGGAAAATTAATTAGTGTGTACACCACCAATAAGCAGTGGTGATGAATATACTTTTTGTTTGCTTATCAACATCTACCAGAGCTCGTCAAGAACTTGAAAATTATGTGTTATCATGCCTTCCTTAAACAGGACGCATCTGCAATTAAATTTCACTTTGCATGGCAAACCCTTTATCGGAAGGGAAAGCAATACAATGAATGAATAAAAATAAGATCCCCCTTTTGTATTCACGTCCACCTACGAAGACTCAACCCTTTTTTTTTTTTGTTGTTTTCCCCAGGAACGGAAACAGCTACTAGGTATCCAAACTACTGATCGCCATTTAGAGTGCGCAATGGACCGTGGCCGTCGCAGGGTGCTGATCACGAGACGATCACCTACCAACTCTGATGGATGTCGAAGGTTACTGGGTTCCAGGATATTTAATTTTTTTTATATTTATTCTAACGAATCCCCACTCTAAAATGGCGGAATGAGTCACACTGCTAATTTCCATTCAATCAACCTCACAGATCGATATTTGGTGAATGTGTTCGCCTCGCAGGTTGGCAAGTTTTCGTTCATGTAAAAATGGCTGACGGTGAAGATTTCCATTTTAGCAGTTATGGTAGAGTGAAAGTGTTTTAATTTTTATTTTTAGTTTTCACTTTTGTTAAAACTTTTGGATCTTTGCCCGTAACTTATGGTGGGATATATATTCTTTTAAATGAATGGAGATTTCATTTTTTTTCTTCGATAATGAACAATTTTAGTCAATTTGATTGGCGATTTTAATGCAATTTTCATTGGATGCATATTTGCACAAGTGTTTTTATAATTGTGAATTGATAATTGTATATTGAGCCGTTGGAGGTTATCTTCAGTTGAAAATTACTTTAAATCATTGACATTAGAAATGCTGGAGGTAAATACCCAGGCTCGTTTACTGGAGCTGCAGAAAAGTTTTAGTTTACTTGGACTGCACTTCCAGAAATCGTAGAAAAACAACCAATTCATGTTGGAGGCAAGTGATTATATCAAAAAAGCAGCTAGTTTATAATATAGCGAAGCGTTTAAAATGAAATACAGAGATGTGGCATTGAGCAGAGCTGTTTGTACAATTGCATTGAGGATCTACGATTTACTAGGTTTGATCATTGAGGAGTTACTTTAATCTCGTGAATACTCCTTATATGACTAGTTAAAAAAAGTTTTTATGACTATTCACAAATATGTTATTTTTAAAAACTTTAAAAGAGGGTGAAGTTTTAATTTTTTCTACTGTACCTACCATAAGGAACTACAGAAGGTCATGCTGCTATTTCCTCGCCAATACTAATCTGGATATAGATCTTAGAGCTGCTAAATTTTTAAAGAAATTCCTTCGTAAAATCTATAGGATAATGCGAGTTGCGGGATTTCCGGAAAATTATGTTGCTCTTTCCTTCAGTTCAAAAACTCAACAGCTTACTAACACTTCCATCTAAGTCTTAAACTGAATGACATAATTTTTTAAAATATGCCGTACAAAGATTTATTTGGTATTTACTCTCCATCCAAACTTATTCATCATTATTTTGGAGCCATAAAAGTACGTATTTAAAACAATTTTTATTTTATTTATTTTCTAGAAAATGTTTACATAAAACATATATGTTTATATAAAACGTAGTTTTATCACTCTGGATATTGTTGAATTTATATCGCTACATAGTCTTTTTAGTGCAACTAATTGCAAAGATTTAACTCAAACTTTCCAACACGCAAAGTACTGATTTCATTTTGTTTTTAATTCCAGAAATTTCTGGAACAGATTTTTTTTAATTTTAACATTACATAAAATACTTAATAATACTTTTTTTTTTGGGGGGGGGGTATGGTATTTCAAATAATAGTTATATTTTAAGTTATTGTATAATTTTTGTCAGTCATGAAACATAACCAAAGACTATTTTAAAAATGGTCCTCTTTTACTTACAAGTATTTTTAGAACAATTTTCTTCTTGGGGAAAGCAGGTTTTTTTGTCTTGCAATTTAGAAAAATATCACGTTTCGAAATAAAATTTTTATTAGTTTTGAGAATTGAGGGTCTTTATGCAAGAACAAAGGAAGACCTAATTTCTAAATTGTTTGTGACTGCTAAGTAAAATTCAAGACGACAATAGTTTTAGTAGTTTTTCCCACACTATTTGCATCACAAGAGAAGGCAGACATTATTATGCCAACTTCGTGCACTAATTAACGAACGTAAGTAATTAACGTATGTAATAACGTTACAAGAGAAGGCAGATGATACTGTTATGCTCACTTCTTGCACGAATTAACCGCTATATTTTCAAAAGTTAGAAAGACATTAAGAAATTTGGACTTTTTCAGTATTTGCACCAAATTCCTCTTGGTGCAAGTACAAATTAAGCCCAGATTCACTGAGCCAAATCAAATTCCAAAAAGACCATAGGTTTATATAGTTTTCCCATACTGCTTGCCACACAGAAGGTAGGTGTAACTTTTGAGTTACCTTCTTGCAATAGTTGAAAGAGCTATCTAGTGTACAGTTAGAAATGCATTATTATTATTTATTTTTTGTTTATTTTATTTATTTATTTTTTTTTTTTTTTAGCAAATTTAGACTTTTAGTTTATGCACCAAGTTTGTTAATTCTTATTATTCTCAGATTTAACATCATATTGTTCCTATGAATCATCGTAGCAAATTGTAAAACTAATTTAAATCGAAAACTAATACGTGTTTTACAGTTTTTAAATTATTATTTTTTTTACAACCGTAGTTGAACAACCGACCAAATTCTGAGTTTACGACTACCAATGTTTAACTCCGAAGCCTTGTAATTTTGAACCCAATCCAGAAGACAAAGAAACTTCTGTATCAAGTACTGGTTAAAATTAGCCTTTGTGGAGGACTTTTTGATGAAATTAACTCGCATTTGCGTTGCATGGAGAAGAAAACCACGAATATCTCCCAAGATTAGCTAGACGGCAGGGGGACTCTAACCTAGGGGGACGTCTACGATTGAGGATATATCTTTTACATTATTTGCATTTCTTTTTTTTCTATCCCATGAATTGCTTTTAAAATCCATGGGGGAAGAAAAAACTTCTTTTTTGCCTTTTTATTAATGGGGTGAAGTTTAAAAGAAATAACAAAAGAAGATATGTGGGAAAGTAATTTCCCCATACAAACACTATTTCTCATTCTCGAAAATAAAGCCAATAAACACAAATATTCGAAGTAGAAAAAAAAAAAAAAAAAAAAAAAAGGGATGCACCTGACTAAGGAAAGGCTATATTGAATGTAACCAAAAGAGGAAAAGCTTTCGGCTGGATAACAATTATTAATGGAAATCAACGGACCGTTACACCGTAGAAAAAGAGTGATATTTTGTAATGCTTCACTTGTAAGTGAAGAGCTGCGATTTTATATAAGTAGCGAAGTTGCTGTCCAAATGCGGATTAATTCTTCTACTTAATATCCGATATCTAAGAAAATAAACACAAAAAATTAACTTTTTTTTTTATTCCTTCCCTTCGTCGCTATCCCACCCGAACAAAAAAGTTCACTCTCCGTTGCTTCTTTAGCTAGCTCATTTACAGAATGGAAGATTTTCGTTTTTCCTTGGGTGGCTGAGTTTTGAAACAGAGAAGTTTTTTTTTTTTTTTTATTTCTTTTTTCTTTTTTTTAAAGTCCTTAAATGGGTATTTTTTTCTTCTTATTTAAGAATATAATTTAAGTGGTTTTTCTGTGTGTAATAATTTAATTCACAAATAATCCCTTCTTTTTCTTTTTTTTTTTTTTACTGTGCATATTTTTTTTTTTTTTTTTTAAATTCTTCTTATGATTACTTCGCTGACTTTCACTTTTTTTTTTATTTGTCATTTGCTGCATTAACGATCAGTTTGTGCTAAATGAAATCGAAATCTTTTCGGCGTTTAGAATAAAAATGTTCGATTTTGTAAGTATTTTAAAGATGAAATACAATTTCTGAAGATGAAATACTGATTAAAAAATCCTTGGCTATATTTTTGTTTAAAAGTGAATTCAAATATATTTTTTATTGAAATATTATTGTATTTTTTAATTCTATTTACTTAATCGTTGGTGAGTTCTTTGTGTAAGCATCAGCATTTCTTATTATCACATTTATAAAGTTAGCACTTAAAAAATTTTTTTAAAAAAAGTAATCTTGTTATACGTAGATTTTTAAAAACTCAAGTACGAGATAATCTCGTATCTTAATCATTTCTACTGAAAAAATATTTACTTTTTTTATTATTTATTCCTAACAAAACTTAAAAATTTAAAAAAAAATTATCTGTAAATAAAACCTAATATTTTCATTAAAAATATTAAATTAAACTATTTTCCAAAATAGTTAAATCTATATAGTTAGCTTCAAATGCATTCAAGTTAACTTCAAAATATATACTGCATGTATAGTTAACTTCAAAAGCAAGTAGCCAAGTCTATGTAGTTAGCTTCAATAGTAGCCAACATCAAGCTGATAGCTTCAAAAGTGAACAAATTCATATAGATAGCTTTAAAAGTAGCTGACAACATACAGATAGCTTAAAAAGTGAACAAGTTTATATCGAGAGCTTTAAAAGTAGCTAATAACATGCTGATAGCTTAAAAAGCGAACAAGTTTTATCGATAGCTTAAAAAGTAGCCAATACCATGCTGATAGATTAAAAAGTGAAAAAGTTTATATCGATATCTTAAAAAGTAGCCAATAACATGCTGATAGCTTGAAAATTGAATACGTTTATATCGATAGTTTTAAAAGTAGCCAATAACATGCTGATATCTTAAAAAGTGACCAAGTCCATATAGGTAGCTTCGTAAGTAGCCAGGTCCATGTAGTAAATTTCAAAAGTAGTCAAATTCATGTAATTTAGATTCGAAAGTAGCCAAATTAATTTTTTTAATGATCTCAAATTGGTAAAATCTTTTTGGATAAATCTCAAATTCATAACAATTATTGTTTGGTCTGCACAAATTTGACGTTACATTTAACCATGCATACATTTTTGAAATAATGAAAATGAACTTGATTTACTTTAGAGTTAAACAAAGTCCTTGTCGTTGTTGAATCTTCACCTTCCCTTTCGCAACTAATTAATCAAGAAATGACAAAACGATAACCTTACATCGCTAGTTTATGTTTGGCATTGTTTATTTATAGTATTTACAATCTTTCAAAGAAATCGAATTAAGTGTTGAAGATCCTTATTATTACAACATCCAAACAGAATATCAATGAAGCTGAAGCAACATCTTAGCCTTTTGTAAAGATGGCGCGTGCCTCCAGAAAGAAAAAAAAAAAAAAAAGACTTGTTCTTGACTGTGCTTAACCAACCTCTTATAATCTTTTATTCATTGGTCGTGCAACGGGTGATTTGTTATTAATGTTTACAGCTCGAATGGGGGAAACTAATTGAAGGGTTTCAAAAACACTCTCAAAAGCTTTTGGTATCACTGAGTAATTATTTATTTCTCTCCGATCAGTTAAAGTGATGAAAAAAGATGATATTTGGTGCTTTTAAAAATACGTTTCGAGTTTCGGTGCCTTTTCAACGAAAATACAAATGCCTTTTTTTTTTCCCCTCTGCTCTTTTGTTGTGGCTGTAGCTCATTTCCTAACTCTTACAAAATGAGCCGAATTTTTGGCGTGGCTGTTTGCCGTGAAAGGAGAAACTAAGGCATTCTTTGTTTTATGCAAGCTGCCCGTGACAAAGAAGAGTGACTTCTTTTCTTTGTTTTTAGAGGTCCTTTTCATCATCACTACTATTCCCTCTTTTTTTTTTTTAATTGTTTTTTTTTTCTCCTTACATTTCTCTTTTTGGTTTTGACCTAATTTTTCACTTTTTTTTTTTTTTTAAAGAGGCGTGGTAATATATTTTTCGAGATGCCTTCTTTTTTTTTATTAGCATTTTAGCAATTTCACTTTTCTGTGCTTTCTAAATATTTTTCTTTGATCTCGGTCATTATTTTTATGGCAAATCGCAGCGAAAAGTTACAAAAAAGTTTCGGATATTTTAACTCTTTAAAGTCTTTTCTTGAAAATGATGTATTTTAGTTTTTCAAAATCTAACTGATAACTACTTAATTTTTTTTTCTAAACACAGCAACGTAATAGGGAAATAAAGCTTAAAAATGAGCTACTTCTTTTTTCCATCTTATTTTTCGTGTAGTTTTTTCACGCATAAAACTACTTCAAGAATTAGACATTTTATTCGTTTGGAATAATTTTTTTTTTTAAATTTAAAAAGCTACAAGAAGCAGCTTTATTTAAACATTTTTTGAGGTGGGAAAATTTATTAGCAATTTTGTAGCATTTTTACGTCAATTTTCTAGAGTAAATAAGTGGTAAGATAATTAAAAAAAATTTTTTTTTTTTTAAATTACATTTATCAGAGCACACTCCAAAAAAATAATGTTCCTTTTCTAAAATAACTACTATTCCAATTTAAGAGATCGGGGCAATTTAGTGAAAAGCTAATTTTTTTTTCCAAGGATGTAATTTTATAATAAAACTATTCCTTTGTTTATTTATAACTATTTGACAAGTTATCTGAATTTTCGTTAAAGGACAGCTCAACATCCATAAAGATTTTAGTACAAACTTAAAAATTCGCACACAAGGCCTGCTAGTCGAATATAAAAACGACTTTCTGAACAATTTGTAGTGTGACTTACCTTAATACCTTACACTTAATACCTTAAGTGTTTTTAAATTTACTGAATAAAATAATATCGGTTAAAAGAATTCTAAGAATATTTTCAAGTTAGCGATCCTTAATGCAATTTTGGATTAACAGCATTTATTTATAATCAATTTATTAATTTATACGTTAATTACACATAGGAACAATTTTTTTTTGTTGTATTTATACAAATACTTGATCTTGGCTAATTCGGGAGTGGGAATTTCAAATCTGAAATTAGTTATACTCCTAAAGCTACAGAATTTTTTTAAATGAAATTTTTAGTCTATTTTGTCAAAATGCACAAGTTAAATAAAGGTTATATATAACAGGGTGTTGCATAAATGTTGAGGCAAACTACTAATGGAGTTAAGGTACATCTTCAGGATTAAAATTGTATAGGAACCCATATCACGGAACTGTCGTTTTAAGCAGTTATGAGCTCTACTCTGATATAAACTGTTCAGAAACGTATCAAGAGACAGTACACAATAGGGGAAGCGCCCCTAGCCGCGTACAACAGCATTTTCATGCATAGTTCCAATGCAATTTTAATCCTGATTATGTGCTTTGACTTCCCTAGAAGATTATCTGAATATGTTATATGTTATATGTAATGTTACTATGAGATGTTGTTGACTGTTGCATGTAATTTTTTTAAAATTGTACATTTCGACAAAAAATAGACTAAAAATTTAATTTTTAATAAAAACTGTAGCTTGGGAAGAGGAACCGATTGCAGACTTAATGATGTGAAAATATCCGAGATGAGTAAAAAAAATCTCGTTCCACTAAAGTAAAAAAAATTTTTTTCCAGTTTAATTATTAAATATATTACTTTTTAAAATAAATAAATATGTGATGCACGTGTTACAATTTAATCATTAAATCTGAAAACTACCCACTATAAATAAAATTTTATATAGATTTAAAGTCTAACGCACCACAAAATCTGAAACAAACTGTCACATTTTATTTACTTTCCTGTTATTTTTCCAACACGCATTCAACAGCTAAAAGTCGATATATTTTCAGAACATCTCGATAATTGCGCGCCTTTTTGCGCCGACTAGGACACCGAGACAATTTAATACCATTCGATAAACTTTTACCCGGCAAAAGAAAATAGTTTAATAAACTCGCAGTTAAGAGCAGCACTTTTTTTTTTTCTTCTTCGTTTTCAGCGGAAAAAGTTGATTTTAAGTGGGGGAACGGAAACGATTTACCCCGATCCTTCCGATAATCGGCAACTCGCGCGCACTATATCAAAACAGTTTTAACCCTTTTTCTCCAGCACCGTTTTCCTCCAATCAAATTAAAACTTTCGACACAAAAAGGCACGCTCGTAGAAAGATAAAGTACTTTCTTAAGACCACTAATTATTCTTTTTAGAAAGTGCTATCGATCGTTTTGGTAGAGGGGAAAAAGAAGAAGAAGAAAAAAATAGATAGGAAATCGCTCAACTTTTCAACTAAAAATCGCGCTTTCGGCCTGAGGTACGTAATTATGAATCCCGTTGCGTCACCGCGTATCATTATTCACCGTGGCTACTTGTTAACCTCGCGGCTCCAATTTGTCGAAGCAGAATGGAAGAGAAAAAAATTAATAGCAAAATCGATATTTTCGGTAACGACCAGGCATCGAAAAGTGGGGGAGGAATTTGTCTCTGTTTTGTTCGAAAAAGCAGCTGTTCTCCTCTCTCCAGTATTTTATATTTCTCTTTCCTCCTCCCACTACCCCCCACAAAATACCCCCCAACTAAGTTTAATCAATTCACTATCTTGTCAATGAGTCTCTTGCCCTCTAATTGCCCATTTGCTTCTATTTTTTTCTTTCTTCCTCCTTATCCTTTCTAACAACGAGAACTCAACAAGGCTCTTTCCATATTTATAATATGGCGAGAAGATATAGTGATCTTTATTTAAGGAAAAGAATATAAATTTAAAATTTCATCCAAATTTTTTTTAAGTTATACCAAATACTGATTATTTTTTTAAAAACAAATTTGGCCATTATCCCACTCAGATTTATAAAAAGGATTAAACTTTCACCAATAATAAAATAATTTTTAAATTCTCCTTTCAACTACACGCAGTGTTTCCCAAACTGTGGTACGCGTACCCCCAGGGGTACGGGAGCAGTTTAGCGGGGGTACGCGTTCTTATGCAAAATATCTTGCAACAAACGAAAATTTAAAAAAAAAAATTTAAAACACAAAGCTAGTCATGAAAATTTACAATTACGTATTTTTGTATTGGTTATTTTTTGTAGAGTTAACAGTTAATAATTAGTGGTGTCAACAGCCAGTTGTGATTTTTAACTTATCACAGTAAAAACAATATCTCCTTCTCACTGATGCAAATAAACTTATTAATAAAACTTTGTACCAAAAAAGAAAAATAAACATATTTTTAAAAAAATACATTCATTTTTTAATTAGTGGTACGCAGCGTTACGAAAAATTTAGAAAAGGTACACAAAAGTCATTAGGTTTGGGAAACACTGAACTACAGTGTTAAAGATTTTAGAGTGCATTAAACTATTATATCATCTGAACTTCGTGCAAAAATAGGGTGCTCACTTGAACCATATTATGTTAAAATTCCTTACATGATTCTATGGTTCAGTTTAACAACTTTTTAAGGTTTCAGTAAATTAATATCGTATTATGATTTAATGTTGAACCGATTCTCTTTGTGTGTAATTTTGTTTAATAAAGCTTTTGATTACAATAAAATCTTTATTTCAGAAAAAAAACTAAATAAAATAAATTAAAAAATGAGGGAAAATAAAGCTGCTTAATTTAATTAAGAAATAAATTATTTTACAAGTTTGTCATTAAAGAAATATTAACATGAAACGTTAGAAAAAGAATTACGTTTAAATCAAAATTACACTGTTTAAAATTATGGAGCTCGATGAATTTGAACCATAATATCCCTAAACCTTAATAAGGCGACAAGTTGAAAAATATTATTGTTTAAATTATTCCTTTTTGATGATATGATACATGATAATATGATAGCAAACTTAAAACGTTGACAAATTGAACAATATTATCATGCAAACTAAATCTTTTTGGACTTAACGATGATATAATTTAACTTGAAAGAAAACGTAGTTCCATTTAATAACTAAGATTTCTGTAATTTTGCAATACATTAAGATTCAAGGCACCGATATTAAAGTTCAACTTTGAAATGATTTTTCTGAAAGTGCACTCAACTTTTATTTTAGTTTGTTAGGCTTAATTATGAGTCGTTCCGTGAATGTACTACAATACTATAAAAAATTAAATTACATTTTAATGTATATTATTTATTTCAATACTTCTTTTTGCTTAATTATTTATGCTTTATATTTCTGTTAAAACACGCGATATTTTATATTTCTTATTTTAATATATCCTTGTATTACTAGTTTTTCATTAAAAATTTTAATATTTAACTACAGTAAAAAGTCATAAAAGTTTCCAAGCATGTCCGAATGTTATTTTTATTTCTGAACATTTTAATTCTATCTTTCAAAATAAAATTTCAATCCAATTTTTTTTAAAAAAGAAAATTCATAGTATTAAATCTAACAAATCTCAAACAGCGAAAATACTTACAACTTGTGTCGAGCTTTTAGATATCTGAGAATCGCTATACATTCTCCAATTTCCATACTCCAGGAACGAAAGTAATTTCGATTTCTGTACGAGAATATAAAAAATTCTCTGGTAGGCGAGCATGTTAAAATCTTTTCGAAATAAAATAAAAAAAGGTATCCCAACTCCAGCAAACATTAATCGTACTTTTTTTGAAATACTCAAAAATCTCCGCACGCCCAAAATCTTTTACGTATGTGAAAGGTTAACCCTAAAGGTGGCTTTCTGGTGCGGAACGACTTGGAATAATTGTCAGACTGAAATTGTTTCTGTCCCCACATCTCCAACCCTCTCTGCTTTTACCAAATGAAGGAATATATTACAACAGGCGAGTTCTGAGCTTTATTGAAACTTTGAGATTTAAGCTCAATATCGGATACGGATTAAAAAAAAAAAAGAAATTCGGGCGTAGTACACGTGTTGTCGTTACCCCTGAGGGCGCAGTACCTCTCCAATATGCACATTCTTTCTTGTTCGTCTGCATCTTTTCCAGAATTCAATCTTTATTTATCTGACTGCAAACCCTTTCTTACCCTGACCTTCTCGAATCTTTTTCCATCCTACGAGCATAAACGAGATTAAAGGCAGGGCTGAGTTGTCACCAAGCTGATTGGGGAAGTGTTTGGAAAAAGAAAAAGAGCAGGTTAGTAGGGGATCTGCCAGATGTTTACTGATGTCGCTCTTGCTGCTCTCATCTGTTGCATTAAACATCGGGGGAGGTTAGCTTTTATTTATTTATTTATTTTTTCTCTGGAAGCTTCTCTCTTCGACACCTGAAGCTCTCACTTTTTTTCTTTTTCTCGTACTTTGCGTGACTGCCAATTTTCTCCGCGATAAATTTTTTTTTTCCACGAGATTTTTCCGTTTTTTAGCAGCGACTTTAATTTTTTCGCCGTTGTTGCTTTGATTTAAAGATTTGGTGCTTTCATTTTTAGCTTTTTTAAGTGTAATTTTGAAAGATTGTAATCTTTTTCGAAGGTCGGAGAGATTATTGCTAATATTTGATGTGAAAGGAATCTTCATGTAAATATACATTGGTCTGATGCTTCAGTAGAAACAAATTTGTTTATTTGATTATATAACTAAAATAATGGGGATAACGCAAAGAGGATCACTAATATCTATCCATCATTATTAATTAGATATAGTTGAGTTATTATTTATAATTCTTTTGTTTTACTTCCATATGGCAATTTTTAATAAAGACTCTTTAATTAGATTTTTTTATTGTATTGAATTATAACGACCACTGCTATTATTATTAGTAAAGGTATTTTTCCTTGTTTTGTAAGCTTTGTTATTTGCTTTCTGTTGTTATTTTATTTTTATTTTATAACCGTCGTTGAACAGCCGACCCAATTTCATGGGTTTACGACTACTAATGTTCAACTCCGTAGCCTTGTAATTTTGAACCAATCCAGAAGACAAGGAAACTCCTGGATCAGTACCCCCAGAGGTATTGATTTGTTATGGGAACATGGAGGACTTTGAGACTCGACAGATTTAACGTGCATCAGTCACCATTTACTACACGGGGAGTCTTCGGCCGGCGAGGATCGAACCTACGACCTCTTGGACATGTGCCCAGCGCCCTACCGACCAGGCTATCCCGGCCCCCGCTTTCTGTTGTTAAGAAGGGTTGGGTATAATCGAACAATGCTTACTTAAAACATTAAATTTTCTTTATAATAATAATAATTACAATAAACCCTTCCCACGGTGGTTAATAGCTTATCTTAGAATTTGAGTAAGCGAATACAATGATTAAATAATAAACTATACGAAGAGAACGTTCTATAAGATATTATATTATAAAAATATTTTGTTAAAATTGACTCTCATAACAGTTGTCAAACGAAATATTGTTTCAAAGCCTTTTTGAAAATTATTTAGCCTTTACAAAAAAAAAGTTACCAATTACTTATCATATTCGTTTTAAGTAATCTTTTCCATCATAAATACGCTTTCAAAATTAATTTTAACATTTAATAAATCTAAATATATCTAATAAATCATTCGGAATTTGAACAGAAACCTATTGATTCCCCTTATTTTACCTAATGGAGTTCAAACTGTGTAAAAAGTGTAAAAGATTTATTTCGTTCGCTTTTTTTTTAATATATATATTTTGAAATCATTACTAGTAGGATGATTTATAACGTGATGGAACTCAACATCCATCTCGATTTCCGGATGTGGATTTGGAAACAGGAGTTAATTTCCGACTTATTATTTTTTTTCTTTTCAAAAAAGAGGAAAGTGATTTCGAACGATAATTCAAGCAGTGTTCTGGATCGAAAGCCGAGATGAGCGCTTTTCTATTTAATGTAATCTTTCTCTGCATGTCATCTCGAGTTCAGTTTTTCTAATTAATTGAACACAAAGTTTTCGAATGAGATTTTGGGTTTTCTAGTATCATAATGGATTTGTGAAAATCAATAATGAAATAAAATAGATTTCTTGCTTTGTTGAAGTTGCATGAGTTTATATTTGCATTATTAAAAAATTTTATTTTTTAAAAAAAGTTTTTTTTATACTTTTTTAGGATTGCATAATTTTACATTATAAATTCCAGCATTTTTATTTTTGTATTTTTGGCGTATGTATTTTTGCATTTTCCTGACATAATAATAAGAAAACTAAATTAAATACAGGAAAAAAACTATATAACGTGATTCATTATTGCAGTTAAATATTGTATTGTTGAAAAAAATATGTTCTATGTATTAATATTTGGTGCTAATACGCCAATAACTGTTTTAAAAAACAAAATAAATAAATAAAATAACATAAAATGCATTAGGTACTTTAATAATTGGCAGTACTTTTACTTTCGTTACTTGTACCGCAGGAACAAGTAAAAAGTACGTACTTTTACTTGTACTTCGTTACTTTTTAAATTTAGTACTTTTACTTGTACTTTCGTTACTTTTTTAGGGAAAAAGTGCAAGTATTTGTAACGGAAATGTCGAAAGAAATCGTTACTTTTTTCTAAAACTCGGTAAGCTTTCTAAAAAAAAAAAGATCACAAAGCTATCTGTTTGCTTTGTTTATGCTTGTGCTTTTAAAACGCGTTTCTATAGAGTAAAACAATTTTAAATCAGTGGTAATTTAAATAAATAAAAATTATAAACTAAAAATTAAAATCAACAGATAAAATTTCTTTTTCGTGCAAATCCATAAGAAGTTTGATATTAAAATTATATTTGATTTTTAAATTATATTATACAATTATATTATAAAATTATATCATAATATTCTTCCGAATTTAAAAATAAATTAATGTCCATAACTTTCAAAACTAAAAATAATTAAATAAATAACAACAATTTTGCAAAAACATTAACGAACATAAGAATATTATTCAATAAAGTTTTAGGTTACTTTGAATTTTCGATTTCCTAGAAATGTATTTTTAAATCGTTACTTTTTTTGTTCAGTACTTGTACTTTTACTTGTACTTTTTACTCGTTACTTTTTAAAATGAGAACTTTTTACTGTTTACTCGTTACTTTTTTAAAAAAATACTTGTACTTTTACTCGTTACTTTTTAAAAGTAACTTTGCCATATATGGGTACTTTATTATTATTTCAAATAATATTCATAACTATATTTTTATAGTAATTTATCGAATTAATATTTTGCACCAATAAAGTCAATCTATTTTTATACATATTATTTAATCTGCATATTATATTATTTGCATATTATTTATACATATTATTTTTATACATATAATTATACATATTATTAATCTGCTATTTTTATACATATTTGTAGAATTAATGTTTGGCATCAATGTAAAGTTGCTAGTTAACTTTTAATACCAATAGAAAAAAAAATTGATTTATTTTTGTCGTCAATTTAATCGAGTTTCTAACTAATTTTTTAATGTGTTATCTTTTTCATATTTGGAAATGGGGAACAAAAAATGAAAAAAAAAAAAGACCTTAATGTTGTGTCATTATTTACAATTAATATTTAAACATTTTACTTTAAACTTGTTACTTTACGATTGAATTAAGTAATCTCATATTACTTCGTATAATTAAATCTTACTGTAATTAAGCTAAAAGTTTGCATATTTTACTCATGTGTTCAATATTTTTTTCTTTAAAAGGCATCATTAAACGAAACGATTCAGATTTTTTGAAACAGTATTTTTAGTTGTATATAAGTATTTACTATTGCAAAAGGAAATCGTTTATGCAATTTCATTTAGTTTCTATAAAACTATTAATTTGCTCGTCCTTAAGGCATATTTCGAGGATTGGCTAAGGTCAAAAGCATGATTGAGCTGTAAAAGTTATTTTAACAAATCAAAAAATATATAGTTTACTGCCTTATTTTTTCAAGTCGGAAATTCTTTAGAATGGCATAAAAACACTTATTTTGTGTTTTTCCATGCAAAGAATTTATTCTTCGCCTTCTCTCCCTCCTCCAAATTCATTGTTTTAGTTTCAAGCATAAGTATAAACTTTAAGTCATGTATGAAAGAATAATGATTTTAAAACAATACTCTAATATTTTATACCAATTTATCGATATTTTCAAAACATTCTTTGATTTTTTTTTTCTCCATAAAATAGCTTAATCTTAATTTAATCTGAATACTTAATTTCATCTGAAACTATATTTTTATTTTTTTAAATTTTTATTTTTAAAATTTGATAGCTATTTCTTTACAATTTTATTTTCCATTTATGTAATCTGTTTATTACCCAGATGGTTATCAATAATACAATTCTAGATTGTTATTGATTATTATTATAATTTTTTTAGTGTTAATTAATCTATGTTTCTTTTGCAGTTATTATAAATATTGAAATATATTAAAATAGTTTAAATCGATGCTCTAATAATACAAAACTAGCTTAAGTATTTTTTTTTTTTTTTTTTTTTTTTTAAGGAAAAGTATTGCCTTTTTTGACATTGCAAGTATTAGATGGGCAAGGAAATAATTTTAGTTTACAAGCGTCAAATAAAACACAATTTGTTGCCATACAAAAAATGAGCTTTGACCATTTTTACGCAGGTGGGACACCGGTGTCCCGTTTTTATATATTTTACTAGCTATCTAATTAATAAATAAATCTAATGAATAAATTTTTCTTTTATATCTAAATAAGTGCAATTAAGCGAGAATTTGAGAAATTATTGTTTAGACTTGATCATCGAAATTCTGTGTTTTTTTATTCGATTTGTTTAACATAAATATTTAATTAAATCGAACACGATCTTTTTGATTATACGTATACACTAGTTTCTTAGATAATTGAGTTTCATTTTCTCTATAAATAATAATTATAAGTTTGTTAAAATAATAAATAATTTTTAATGTAACAATAATAAATTATTTTTAACGAAACTGGCGTACTTTATCTCTACCAAAAGATAGAACGTAGGATTATGGGATAACTTCCAAAATACCTGGCCTACTCGTCATTCTAGATTTCAGGTTCTATAGATATGTTTCTATAAGGCTAACACATGAATGATTAAATAAGCTCTTAAATTGGATCTAATTATGAAAAGTCAACACTTTCAGTCATTTCATTTTCAAATTATGGAGCAAAAAAAGAAGGGGAGGGGCAAATTGATCCCCTATCCGTCTTTCTAGTGTTAACTTTGAAAAGAAAAAAAAAAAAAAAAAAAAGAAAACGAATTTTATTTCTCAATAAAAAACTAAATTTCCTTCCATGGACAACCAAATAATTGTAACTTATTTGATAAACTATTTCACGGTTGTGTAGTAACTGTTTAATATAAACTAAAACAATTAATAACATATTTTAATGTTCGATAAATTATTCTATTTAAGTTACAATTTTATGCCTAATGTGCTTGTTTATAATATGAAATAGAACTGTGAATCTTGTTTTTTTTTTTTTTTCTGCTCCCTCCTTCAAACGAAATGCGTTCCGGCGAAACATTTTTTTTCAACCTTTATATTGGTGATTTTCGTTCACGAGCCTGTGATTTCAGTTTAATAGACATAGTGGTGTTTAGAATTGTAAAATTTAGAAACCTACCCACTCTTTAGGTACACTCAATTGATTAATGTCTATAAATTTGGCGTAACCTTTCCAATGTAAACGAAGACATTTGTCTCTATCAGAGCTTTTATTTCTCGAAGGCTTTAAACGGGCGCGATATTATTCTTCTAATCGTAATTTATTTCCTTTCCGTCTTCCAATCGCAGAATGCATAAGCCAAATGAGACGTTACTTTTGGAGTCGAGAAAAAGGAGATACTGAGAGATTACTCCCAGAATTACCTCCGCACGCATTTGGCGTTTTCTTAATACCAAAACTATCTATCCCGGAGTTACTCCATCTATAGATCGGGGGTCCCCACACCTTCATTATTCTCAGGCATAAATCTTGAGGCGCAATATATATAAACTGAGTAAATAGCTGTAACAATTACCAATGAAGGTGCAATACACAGGAGCAAATAGCAAGGCCTGCTGCTCGCAAAAGACGGACGATCTTTCGTTACGAAGAGTTACTTTAGAAAATGAACACTGTAGGGGGTGCTTGCTGCCTTGATTTTACAAATTACAATAGAATTAGGAAGGGTCTCTACCCTTCATGGAAGAAAATAATTCGTCTGCATTTATTTTGATTTGGTGCCTGTTAAAGAGAGGAAGGGGTTAGATTCCCGATTTGTTCTATCTTTGGAGCAAAAGGGGAAAAGGTTGGGAACTGGCTTTCGGTAATTACATTTATCCTTTCCATTTGGAAGATTATCGGAAGGAATCTACCTTCGAATGTTGTTATTAATTGCTGCAAGATTTGGCTCTTCTCCTGATTCTTTTTATGCCAAAATCGCATCTTCTGCAGCTATTTTTATGAAAAAAGAAGATGGAATAGATGCTATCGTCTGCCATGGGAATAATTTTAGAGAATTCGAATGTAATTCGAACCTTTTTTCAAAAACTTTTGGAATTACTTGTTCTCCAAGATTGGAAAATAATGGATTTTATATTCAATAAAAATAAGCGCAAATGTGATCCGCTGTAATAGACTGGTTTATTGAACTTCCCAAATCAACCACATCGCATGCATAGATGATTTAATTTCAAATTTAGAATGGTTTTTAATTGAATTATAATTAAACTCTTAATTCAAAAATCACAATATTATTGTCTACAATATGCTATATAAAATAGCTAAAATTTCTTTTCTCTTAGCTCAGTTCGTGAATTCAGGCTTTCTAAAATAGAAAACTCATCTTTCTTCACGAAAGAATATTTTTATTTGTATTTTATAAGCACAAGAGTCAACCCAATTTTTAGTTTACAACTATCACGTTTAACTCCGTGGCCTTGTCTTTTGAACCCAATCTATAAGACGAAGAAATTCGTCAATTAGACAAAGGAACAGCCTAGGACTTTTGTTGACCTAGGACTTCAAGAGGACTTTTTGCTACAAACTCACGTTTGCGTTTGACGAGGAAGAAAACCTGGACGACAAGAGGATTATACCGCATGATCTTTCTACCATCGAGAATATTTTGTGTAAGCATTGTGGTCAGCGGTAGCTAGGTTGAAATTACGTATCAGCATGCCATCGCTGGTATTCGAACCTGGGTCATACTAGTCACCTCATTGGGAGGCGAACGTTTTATCTGCAGAGTCATTGCGGCTTTTTGCCAAATCGCAATCTTTTTTTTTTTTTTTTTTTTTTTGAAAAAAATTTTGGCGCTTAATGAAATTTTTTTTTAGCATAAAATTTCCTACAAAATTATCAACTGAAATTTTTTGTGAAATTAGGTTTTAAGTTCGAATTTTAAATTTCAGATCCTGTTCCCGCCCTCGAACATTACCAAGTGCTTTTGCAGCGCACGATGCGAATCCAAGATTTAGAAATCGAGAACAGACACTTAAGGGAAACGCTCAACGATTACAGTAGAGAATTCAAAGTGGTGCAAAACCAAGGTGAGTTAAAAATTTCATTAACAAAAATATATTGGAAGGTTATGAAAGCTATTTTTCATATGAAGATAAATGTTATTTTTATATCAAATACAGATATTTTAATGAAAATTTATTCATCAATTATAATTCTAAAATTAATTATAATATTAATTATAATATTAATTATATCATAGTATTAATTAACTATATTTAAATTAGTATAATCTTAATTAATTGCAGTTTTTAAAAAACAAAAATAGTAATAAACATAAGAAAATAACTTTTGCAGCTATAAACGTAGAATTCGTCCAGTACGGATTAACTAATCTTTGTTGAGTTTTTATATTCTTATTTATCGAAACGTAATGCATTAAATTGAAAATATTTTAAAAGGAAAAAAAAAATTTTTTTTTAAAAATATTGTTTTGAAATCTATTTGATTTTATAATTTGAATGCTCATTTTTTTTCTTCAAATTATTTTATAATATTTTGATCTTAACAAGTATTTATTTTAAAGATTTGAGCCATAATATAGTTATGTCTCCTATATAAGTCGCAGCAAATCATGTTTTGTTTTGTTTCTACAAAAATAAAAAAAATAAAAAAAACAATCATCAAGACATGAAATAAATACAGAAGAAAATTTCAGGTACCATGCAATCTCACCCTAAGAACCATAAAGCAACTCATTAAATCCTTGACGTAACACATATAAATCTTGAGATACCAAATACGGACCATAAACTAACACATAAACACATAAAAAATATAATGTTAAATAAAAAAAAAAAAAAATGTTTTAAAAACGCATGAAAATGAGCGAAAATAAATGAAGCATCCCCTCATATTATTTTTCAGTGGGAATATTGTTCAAACATATTATTCTAAATAAAAACAATAATTTAAAGCAAATAAACAAATACTTCCATAAAAATATAGGATTATTATTATTTATCGAAAAAACAAATTCTATGATAAAATGGCTTAAGACCCACACTTTCCAAAACTATTAGAAAAAGAAAACAATTACCAAATTTCGTATTTTTCGATAAATAATAAAGAATGAGAAAGCATTCCATAGAAGAAAGTATTTGCTATTGTTTCTGTCCCGACCCATACACCCACAACACATATCCTCTTCATTGAAATCCTGTTGTCGAATATAAATATAGACGAAGAGATGGAATAAGAAAAGCAAAAGCGCATTCACTATTCGCCAAACCTATTTGCGTCCGGGCCATTATTGGCGAATAAAAACTTAACTAGGCATGTAATTACGGCTACATGTGTATTGAATCTTTTGCTTAATAGTACTTTTATAAGAGATCGGCCTTGTGGGTCAGAAGGCACCTTTAAAAGAAATAATAATGCTAAAATAGTCCTATCCTTTTATTCTTATTGTAGTGTATGGTTTTCGGATTTTGAAATTTCTTTTCGTTATTTTATTTCAACCCTATGGCCTTTTTTTTTTTTTATGCCATTTTGTGTTTTATTCTTTCTCGTTGCACTCTTTTAAAACCAGTGAGGCGTTTAGTTCGCACTTTTGTTTGAGTTGTTGACAAAAGATGATGAACCGTGAAATATAGTTTAGTGGCTACACAATGGTGGGAGAAAATTCTTGCATGAAAGTGGTTCTCTCATCGACAATAACTAAAATTGTTCCTAATTGCATTGAAATTTTTGCACTGTTCGGAAATATTCTGGTAGGTAATCGGGAAAATAAAGAACCGGAAAAAAATAGTCCCCAGGAAGAAAAATACCAGAATAAAAAGCTCCTTGAAGAACGCAATGCAAAATTGATCCTCAGTTTAACGATTTTTATGATTTCTTAAATGATTTTTACATTTTACTAATTAATTGAATATTTATTTGAAGGAAATTAAATATTATTTTAACATTTAATTAAAAAATAAGGATTCATTCTAAGCTTGATTACGGTAGGTTAGCCATGTAGCTTGAAGAACAAATAACAGCTGGACATACTACAGTCTTGGGAGTCGTTGGTGAAAGATTTGCACTCCGATCCGGAGGGACCAAGGTTCAATCTTCGACTCCGCTAAGACCCATTGAATACATGGGATGTACGTACTCGTGAAATTTGTGGAATTAAAAGTCCCGTGGTTGGTTGCTGAGCAGTACTATGGGCACAGGGATGTGTAGAAAGTTTCCTTAATCTTCAGATCCATGTCTAATTTGATTAAGTGGCCTCACGAATGAGTGGTAGTTCTGAGCTAAGACGCATCTTCACCTTTGCGGTGCTCTCTTGACACATAAAGATTCACCTTCCTGACTTAATTTGCAATGGCTGGTGAGCTTGGCTAGTCCAAGTGTCATTAGAAACAACAATAACACACTTTTGGGCTGGTATCATCGAGACATCATAAATAGAATACTGTATTTTTTCTTGTATAAAAACTAATTTATAATCTTATGTGCTGATTTTGAAAAATTTTAACGAACTCGGAATTTGTTTTAAAAGATGCATTAGAAAATATTAAGAAGACATTAAAAATAAAGCTCCATTTTCTCTTTCTCGACAAAGTGATGGTTTATCTCTCTCCCTCCCCCCCTTCATAACGATGCTATATATTTCAGTTAATGATGACGTTGAAAAGGTGGACTCGATAAATGAATTTATTACCGTCTCTTAAAAAGAATCGAGATCGTTTTCGTAATTTCTAGAGAAAAAGCTATTCTCGTTAATGATCTAACAATTCTATTCATTTTAATACTCGGCAGCCACCGTATCCACTTTAATAATACATAAAAAAAAATAAAAAAAATAAAAGTATCGCATTTAAGTAAAACTAGTAAAAAGCGCACCTGTGAATGCAGCGCCCGCAATGAAATAAATAAATATATATATATATATATATATATATATATATATATATATATATATATATATATATATATATATATATATATATATATATAAAATAACACCCCTTCCAATCAGAGTTTTTTTTAAGCAGTCCATTCCTTGATATAAACAGTTTTATCTCACCCCCCTCCTTTTTCAGTTATTTTTATCATGGAATGTGTTAAAATCGACTTTAAGAGGCACTTCAATTGGGCGAGACTTTTCAACTTTCATCTGGGGCTGCGCATTGTTGTGAGACAATAAAATTACAACATCGAGGGCCTGAGTATTTGGAAGCAGCCATTAAAACAGACAAGCTTACAGAACTGAGAAACGAGGCATTAAAACTTAACACCTAACTTAGTATTAGCATTTTTCACGCCGGAATACCCCTCATTTTCCTCCCCTCTTTCGCTTTATTGGTGGGGGGGGGATAGGTAGCCTTTCATTGCATTAAAATAATTGTCATAAATATGCCACGCTCACATACAAGTCTTCTAATCAATATCAAAACGGAAGAGAGGGGTACAGACCATTACTTTCTTACTGCAAGAAGTGATTGGTGCGAAGAATTAGAATAGAGCTGGGGGGAAGGGGAACCACTTGAAGCTTTTGTATAAGAACTCAAATGAGGGGTGGGGGTGAAATTCGGAATTGCACAAATATATATATAAATGTATACGGAAAAGCATATATATCGTTGATATGAGGGAAAGAATCGTATGCAGATGAGGATCCGGTACGGTTAAGAGTGGGAAAACTCTTATTTCTCGTTACGATATTTTAATGTTATTCTTCTAATATTTATAGCGGTAATTTCTGCGTAATGAGACGCAGTTAAAGCCGCCGAAAACCGTCCGTGCGCCCGCATTCACGGCTATCTTAATCATTAGGTCTAATGCCGCATTAAAATCTTCTCCCCCCACTTCACTTCTCTCTTTCCCCCCCTCCAATCTCACTCCCTCGTTTTTCGAGGGAGAGAAGTCAGAAACACAAGGGAGGAATGGGATTCCGAAGAAATAAAATTCAATCATCTGTTTTCTTGTAAATGGCTCCAAGCCAAGCTTGGGGATTTCGGGAAAAGACTGGAATCCAGTTGTGTGTTTAGTGTTTTCTCCTTCTCTATTAACCGTGTTCCCGTTTTTCCTGTCTCCCCCTTTACGCACACCTATTTCGACAGTGCTTTAATCGGCAGGAGGGGGGGGGGGGTTTCTCGAAAGAAAAGCTTTAATGCCGTTTATTGGGATGGTTTTGGTTGTGTAAGGGGAGAAGGGATGCATTTAAATCGGATATCGGCCTCGAACAAAATTGCAGTTAAAAGATTTTCATACGTCGTTTTAAGAGTGAGTGAAAATATTTTGAGAAGTCTTGGTACTTAATGAGCCGCTTTTATTCGCCCAACAAACGCTACGGTGAGTAAAATGTCCCGCGTTTGTAAAGAGACCAATAGAAAAGAACGCACCGTTATTGCAACTTAATTAGTGCGTAACTTTTACCTTACGTTACGTTATGAAGCGTTAATTTGATGTTGAGAATTCCATGGATTTGGGTATTCATTTCTGTTATTTATGTCGAAGTATTTACTGTTTTTAAAACCTTTTGCATTAAAACTATGCATTTCTAGAAAATTAATGATAAATCTTTTTAATAGATTCGATTTATTTTACTTGCTTTGTAATTTAGTTGAAATTGAAATTTTAATTAGTAAATTTTTCGTGCTCGTATCTACTATATCCTATCATGTTTGTAACAGCTATAGAACTTAAAAACAAAACCCATTTTCATTGTTATTACTAATTGTTTTTTTTTAATAAAGAACATTAATTCCTTAAATTATAATAATGATGCATTAAACTACATTGTTAAAAGAATCACCTCATATACCATAATACTGATATTAAGCATAATATGGTTCAAATTCACTGAATCTTAATATTGAACCAATTTTCGTGTACTTAATAATTTTTTTTCATTCATTTATGCTTAATAGCGTTTTACACGCGCATTGAATTAATATTGGGCAGATTTAATGAAAGTAAAATTATTCATAAACTTATCTTTTAATCTAATATTCTACATTAATAATAGAAGCTGCAACATAACTGCAAACTTGCATTTAATTTAATTCATATTTTTATCAGAGTTTGAGATTTTAATACAATTGCGGTTGTATGTGAATTAAAGTTTGATTGAAAAATGTGAAATAAAAATCATAAATGCGTTATTGTTATGAAATATTATTTGAAAATTTTTATTTTCATTGAAATGATTTTCTTTTAAACATAACCTTTGCCTAGATAAATAATTTTTTTCGAAATTGAAATGAAAATTCCAACTTCATATAAATTGGATATCAATATCTAATTGTTTTATTAAACTATTCTCAACATAAAACTCTCAAAATGCTCCTTTTTCATTTAAACTTCATCTGTTGTTTGTAAATAACCATTTCACGTTAATTTAACAAAATTTCTTTTTAGTAATGTTTAAATTTTTTTGTCGATTCAACATTTAAATTCTTTCACTCAATTTTATTTGTAAGATAGTTTGAAGTCATAGAAAATGAATATTGGAAAAATGAAAATTCGTATTAATTTCTTGAGAAAGTTCAGTTAAAAAAATTTTTTCTAAATTATTTTTCTCTGCTTTTAACTTATACAAAAAGTCTCGGAAAGGATCTTCTTAATTTAAATTTCATTTGCTGTTAGTAAATAATTATATTATGTTAACTTAACAACATTTCTTATTAGTAGTATTTAAATTTTTTTTGTCGATTTATCATTTAAATCTTTTCACTCAACGTTATTTTTGTCCTAGAAGATAAATATTGGAAAAATTAAAATATTGCTTGAGGAAATTTTGTTTAAACTTGTTTTCTTTTTAAACATGACTTATAAACATTCCTTGCAAGAAGGTATTATGTTCAAAAAACTCTTTGTCCCTTTTGTATTTTCATTTGCAAATTTCATCAATATTTGTATTCTATTTTTGCCTCCATATTATTATGACATTTTATATTAAATAACAATTCTGTTAATTTCTTACATTTTATTAACTCAAACAATTAATTAAGCATAATTAGTTAATTTACTTTTACTCCTGAACTAAATTAAAATAATGCTGTTAAATCAAATTTTCTATGCTTAAGTTTTGTAATATGTTTTTGCATTGCATGCGATTCTATTTTTTAAATTATTTTGTAATGTTCTACGAGAGAATTTCGTTTGCAGTAAAGAAAACAACAATGTAAATGGTTTAATTTTTTAATTCATTTTCTTAGCAATACAATAAAAATATTAAAAAAAGAAATAGTGAATTAAAAGGAAAAACTTTAAGTGCATCACTTGTGATAAACGTGGTGAATTTTAGGTTGTAATGAAAGTTGAATGCAAAATAATGCATATGCGACCCAAATTTCGTTGGCAAAAATAAATAAATTATAATTTTATATGATTTTATTCTTTTCAGATTTGTGCTTGTTCGTTTGTATGTGCCGGAAAGTGATCAAAGTTTCGATTTGTGATAAAAAAAATTACGATAAATTCTGTTAGCTAAGTTTGGAAGTGAATTTACGTCCTGGTACGCATGCAATTAGAGAGAAATGTAGCTAGTCAAAAAGGAATAAAATTTTGTCTTACACGGTCACAGGACCAACATAAAAAGTTAAACAATGTAAAATAAGATTTTAAATTATAAAAAAAAATTGCAGATAAATTACATATTTAATTTTATAAAAAAAAAATAAAAAAAAAAAATAAATAAATAAAAAAAAAAAAAACTTTTTTGAACAAACCGATTTATTTAACTTGGATATTCATTAAGTCATACTAAACAGTAGTGTGTTCATATGACGTAGGAAAATCAGCTGCTTTATTTCCATATCATATTTTTATTACGATTGGTAAAGATTTCTGAGAAGGAAAAAAAAAATAATAATAATAAATAAAATATGTTGGCGCACAAAAAGCTATTTAAGCGAACAGGTATCGGTATTCAACTGCAAAATATTCAAGCCAATCATAAATCTTCGCCCATTTATTGTCGCACATTTTTATTGACTTAAAAAGGAAAAAAAAAAAAAAAGAAATGGGGGAAAAAAGCAGACTGTTAGGAAGGTAAAGTAAGACAAAGGCAGGAAATCGTCCACATTTGAATACGATCGGTGAATTCATGAATTCGTAATACTATGGTTCGAAATGGTCTTATTGGACGTTTTTTGATTGCCGACTTTGAATTTCGAAGATTGAGTTTCTCTCATTGTTGGAAGGCGCATCTTATATAGGCCACTAGAACTGCAACTGAAAACAATGGAGACACCCTGTTGCTCAATTTATGGCAGAGGTACCGTAGCTGTTCGAATTTTACGCCTGATAAAATTCGAATATCGGCCTCTTCGAGGTTGCTTATTATTCTTTTGTTGAGATTCCTTATCGAAAAGTGAAAGCAGACATAACGCAGAAGTTAATGAAATAATATCTTATTGTTCAAGTTGCACTACATGTTTAATACCAATTGACAAATTTTTAAAATTTGAATACAATGCCCTAAAATTGAATTTATGTTTAAAATTTTTGGTATATTATGACAGTTGCTAAAAATAATTTCATGACACATTCCGGAATTGTTAGATTGAATTATTACTGTAATTTTGATTAGACAACAAGTACCTTGAAATTTACTTAAATTATATTAACAAACATTTTAAAAATTAGTTTGTATTTATTAATACTACAGTTAATTCGCATTTACCTGATTTATTATGTTCAATTTTTAATCATCAATGTTATTTAAAAATCCTTTTTTAGATTATATTATTATATCGATTTAAATTGAAAGCAATTATGATACTATTCTCTTCTATAACTTATCAGTTTTACAAACGAATTGCTCGACTTTAAAAATTGTTCAAATAACTAAAATTGAGGACAGAAAATTTAGAAAAATTCTTTAATTAAAAAAAAAAAAAAAAAAAGAGAACGATTAGTAGATAATAAATTTATTTATAAAAAAAAACTACGAATCATAATTAAAATAATGACTTTAAAACAGAATTATTAAACTCTACACAAATATGATTGCTGTATTTTAAAGTAAGGCTGACGAGTCTTGCAAAAAATGCACACTGTAAAGCAAAGCAATTTTGCTGTCTTTTTTTTTTTCTTATTTCAAAATAAAAACATGCTTTTCATCACACTGAAAAGTTTCTAAACAAAAGAATAGAAGAAATAATTATATCTCAATCGAGGAAACACCTATTTTTAATTTTAATTCCTAAACAAAACCATAGAAGGAATACTTGTTTTCTACGAGAAGGAAACCAGGTCCTACTTAAATTCCTAAATACAGTCGTAGAAAAGTATTTCCGTCCTGAGAAGATATCAAATTCTAACAAGTTTTTAAATAAACTTAAAAATTGATTAATAATTTCCTAGTTCACAAGACATCTAATCCTAGTTAAATTTCAAAACAAAACCATAGAGGTAATTACTCGTTTGCTTATTGAAGGGACGCCAGTCCTATTTAAATTTCTAAATAAATCTGCAGAGCTATTTCCAAACTGCGAAGATATCAAATTCCAATCAAGTTTTTAAATACAACTAAAAAGTGATTAATTATTTCCTAATTCATAAGATTTCGAATCCGAGTTAAATGCCTAAAACTAAATCGTAGACTGAATAACTATTTCCTAATTGATGAGATAATTATTTTCTGTTATCTATGATTATGAGTTTAAAAGTTACATTTTAGGCAAAAATGTTCCAGTTAACGGAGCACTGATAATTTTTATGCCTATTAAAACAATGTATGTATATGAGGGGGAAAAAAATATTGTCAAAACTAGCAGAATAAGATAAAATTTATCATGTTTCTGCTCTATGGGAACACCAAGAAGCTCGGTAATTTTTACCGTAGCGTTTTGGTAACGATTTTGACAAAATTAAAAATAAAATAAGGTTTTATAGTATGATAAAATTTCTTAAATATAATAAAACTTGGTGTCTTTATGATAATACTTTACATCATGGCATAAAACGTATCTATTCGATTAAATTTACTTGTTAGGTTTGTATTTTTTACTAAATGTATGGTAATAAGAACGATAATTTTGAGAACCAGAATTTTCGGTAAACTATTTACACATGAACAAAAAGTTTTCCAAATATATGGTTTAAATACCGTATATTTTGGTTTTTAATGCCAGAATTATGGTACCCTTTCACCAGAAATGTTATTACGATGCTGTATGGTAATTTTACCAGAATTTTTGTGGGGTATTTTGAAAAAAAAAAATTTGTTGATGATTGAAAATAGTATTTTAAATTATGGTCAAAACAAGTATTTTCTATTTTATTGAAAATAGCATTCTTGTAGTAGTATCAATTCAATTTCTTCGTGTGTGGCGTTTAAACTAATGGAATCGGATATACATTATTATTATTATTATTATTCGATCTTCATGTGGCAACAAGGTGGCGTACCACTCCATGATTATCTGAGTATCTCCAGCGTCAATCCCGTTACATCATCACTCAAAGAGGACCGTGACGCAATCATTACCCACAAATACTTTTCAAGAATCGTAATTGTCAACGGAATCCTTTTGGAATAAAAAGAAAAGAAAATCATTATTCAGTCTTTTTCATCTGGGCAGATCGTGAACTGCAAGTTTCGTTGTGGTCCATCCCAGTCAATATTCCTAATGATGTTTAATGATGGCGTGTATGTCATCAAGCGAGGTTGAAAACAGAAAAGATTTTCTGGCATTGTCGTCACCTTTTCTACAGAAAGTCCCCCTTCTCCTTTCTAGATGAATTGTTAATACCTCAAAATGCAATTTAGTAATCAACCGTATCGAGAATTTTTTTTTCTTCTTTTACTGTACTGGAAGAGCGTTTTTAAAAGGCATATGGAATTGTTAAAGCTATCGTGATATAGCTATTTTAAATATTGTTTGTAGGGAGTTAATACTCTTTTTGCTAAATGTAAATTATATTTTTAGGATGATTCCTATTTTTTTTTTAATGTTGTATGAAGAGCCTGTAGAGATTATAAGGTGGATGGAAAAAAAATGAGAAGAAAAAAAAAATCCCTGAAGGTAATAAGTTCGGAAAAAAAAAGCATCACTTTAATAACTGCATGAATTTAATAATCGATATAATTCAGACAGATGAACCAGAATTCAATGTAATTAAATATTTATTCGGTATATGAAATTGTTATAGCTCTCGTGATTTAGGTATTTTAAATATTGTTTGTAAGAACTTAATACTCTTTTTTGCCAAATATAAATTATATTTTTTGGGGGATTCCCGTTTTTGTCTTTAAGTTGTATAGGAGTTGTAAAGCCTATAGGAATTGTAAAGAAGATGAAAAAAAAAAAAAAAAAAAAAAAAACATTCTGGAAAAAAAGTTTCCGAAATAAAATGCCCCGGGGAAAAAAGTATAACTTAAGTAACAGTATGAATTTAATAATCGATTCAGTTCGGACAGTTAAACCAGAATTTAATGCAATGAAATATTTAATCAAATGAAATTGAATATTTTTTAAAGCAAATAATTAATACATAATTTAAAGTTTACAGAAAAGAACTTTCACTATTTCATACTATTTAACAAAATGATTAGAATTCTTAAGTAGTTCCAAAATTGTTCGAAATTTCAATAATTATACTTATTGTATAAATGTAATTAAATTATACAAGCAATGCTTTTTCAACAAGTTATTATTTTTTTTAAATTACATTAAATTTAAATATTTTTTTTTTTTTAAATATTTTTAAGTTTCAAAAGATTAAGCCTCTGAGAGACTATTGTTAATTAATTTAATTGATACATTAATTTCAATAATACTATTATATATCATATAATTACATTAAAATATGTAAAATATAAAAAATTCATTTCATTCAACTTGAAATTATATTTTGTGTATTAGTTAATTTTCAAAAAAAAAAAATATTTAATAACGTTCGAATAAATATTTTTAAATTATATTAAATTCGAGTTTAATGGCCCGAATCGGTATCGTATAAGGTGCTAAATTTATGTAATAGCTAATAAGGTGCTTTTTTTTTAGTCCTTTTTTCCCACGATTCGAGTTGTATTCGTTATGAAACAGAGAAGCAGTTACCCAAGTTAATGGAATTTTTTTTTTTTTTTTTTGTTCATACTTATTTGTTAAACATGACGAATAAAATCTGGTTTCTGTTAATTGAACAAAAAATTAAAAGAAATTAAACATGAAGCAAACTCGCTATAGAAAATCAAAATCAACATAAAAATACCTATTATAATTATACTTACTATGAGAACAATATTGCTATAAATAAAGATTAAAATGATATTATTTTGTATTAAAAATTGTTCTAAGACTTTTCATTACTTAAATTATATTATTTATAACGTCATCGATGAGCTATGCAATATTTGAAGGATATAAAATTTTATAGTGAACTCTTTGATGTGTTTCACAGCTTTAAACTATTTAAACATATAATGTACCAATTTTTAATGATCCTAATTATTCTTCCCTTTTTTGAATCATGTTTTTTTTATTCTGTTTTCCAGTTATTTCTATAACTATGTCATTCTTTTTAAATATAAAGAAATTTTTATTTATAACTCCCTGTTCGGAAAACATTCTGGATGCTGCTTTAAAAATCGTCTTAAATGACTTTAATTTTTTTTTTCACGAGAAATTATAGAGATTGCTTAGTAAAAACAAATTTAAGCGATTCCGTATTGAAAATTTAAATATTGAATTAAAATAGATTTAATTGAAAATAAGAAACTTCTCTTTAATTTTTTTTCCTCATAAATATGCAGCTTTATTAAAATATCATTACTGCCCTAAGAATTACACTGTTATACTATTGACATAAAAAACGAAATATTTTTTCCTGTAAAATATATTTTCCATTTGGTAGATTAATAAAAAAATTTTGCAACAAAAAAGTACAATTGGTTTCTTCCTTAAAAGCAACCTTATAACAATTCTTTCGCCGAAAAGGTTATTAGAAAGCAATAAAGTCAGACTATTTTTTTATTTTTCTTTCCTTCGATTATTACCTATTTTTTCTCTCCAATTTTTTCTAAAAACCATGACCTTTATGAACAGGTCCCCAACAGGATATAACGACTAATGCTCATTAGTTAGTTGGGTCCCCCTACTTTATTATCTATTTACATGTTACTTCATGAGGGATAAAAAAAATAAAAAAAATTCGATATGGAAAAAAAGTTCTGTTAAACACTTATTCCATTTGATTTTCTTTTATTTTGTAAGGTATCTTTTACTTAATATCACGATTTCCTCATAAAATATCACCCCTCCTGTTAGGCACTCACCCTTCCCCTCCTTTTTATCGCGTCGAGTTTTATTCTTTTGTTCGATCTTAAGTTTCATGACTGATTTTTGGTTAAGTTTCATTAAAGGGTTTGCATATTGATCATTAAAAATAAAATGAAACTTTAATCTATGGGTAAAATTAATGGGTGAATTTCTGGCATAAATAATAATAAATATCTCTTGAAGTTATGATTCGATTTAAATGAGATTGCTTAATTAATTATTAAAATGTTTGTATTTTCGTAATGAGCATTGCAATTATTTAGATGGCATAATTCAAACGCTGTTTTCTTGCATTTTTAAAATTATTTCGTGGTTACGTATTTGAAAAATGTTCTTTTAAACCTGGTGTCGCTGTCGCTTAAGACGTTGTTCGCTACACTGGTTGTAGGGTTGGGGGTGGCGAGTTCGATCCTGGCAACCGACAGAGCATCCGGCGTGTATACGCTAGGTCGTGGCTGAAAGCGTTGTTGTTGGCTGTGGTGGAAAAATTAGGAGAGAGTTTTATCAGCTCAGGTGCTGTCCACGTCGTCCGACCGGGTTCAAAATAACGTGGCATTCCTATTTTGGCCATTCAGCTATTGAGCCCTGGAAAATGGGGCTATGCGCTTGATCATGGTTAGGTGATGTTCTTTTAAATATTGGATATATTTTGTTTGGGTAGGATAATTCAAACATTTTTTCATGCGTCTTCGATAATTTTGGGTAACATATTTAAAAACTAATCTTTTAAAAATTGAATATTTACAATAAATAGTTTGGAGTTTTGTAATGAGTATAGGAATATCGTTTGCTGATATAGTATGATATGATTTGCATAATATGATTTAAATGTTTTTTTTTTTTTTTTAAATTTATTTGTCCACAACATGCAGTTTTAAAGTTTATACGAATTTGTCTGAATTGCTCTACAGCAATTTCAAACCTCTTCAAAACCTCTTTCAAGGTACTACAACATTTTTTTTCTTCTTTTTTTTTAATGAATAATTTAAATATAAAAGAAATGCATGTACATAACCTATTAAGTATTTTGGCCAGAAATTTTTATTTTATCCATAACTTTATGATGTTCAAAATGAAATCTGAAATTTTTTTTAAATTTTCAAATGAACTTTAAAAAATTACAAAATGCTTATATACATTGAAAACTAATTATACTTTTTAAAAAAAACTTAGATTTGTTAGAAGAAACTTTGATAATTAAGTCATGTTTAAAATGACGAAAAATAAAGTATTTAAATTGCTACACCATTTAATATAATTCGCCATTTTTCAACTATTAATTTCAATATGCAAATTTTTATAATATATATATTTCCCTTTTCATCAACACACTCGCAAAAAATGTTTTTTTATTCGTCGGTCAGTTTTTTAATTGCTGTCATGCCTTTTTAACTCGATTAAAATTTCTTGATAAAACCGTCTGAAATTATATTCAACACTTTATTAGTTTTCGAATCAAAATTCACCAATTTATTCGAAAATTAGCAGCTAATTAGAACTCACTCTAAACAGAATTATTATAGCATAGAGACATATATGAATTCGATGCAAATAGAGCAGAGTGTAACAGCAAAAGCTTGAAAGCACGGCATATTAGATTCTCAAATGCAAAATCATTTTAGTTCCATATCGATTTAACTAATTTTGCAACTGAATACTCTGAATAGAGTGAAATCGTTGAATGTAACATATCTATTGATTTTGAATAATTTGTGCATTTAGAGGGAAGTTGTTCAAATCATCAGACAGAAACGTGGCTTCCCCAATAGCATTTCATTAAAGTGGCTTACATATTAATAACTTGTATCTAAATGATATTCTAAAATATTGGATCGTTTATATACTCGATATTTCTACTGTACGCGGTTTTGTGGAATATTATTGGCTTGAATATATTTGAATGCTCGATAATTTAATGACACTGAGAATTGCTAATATTTCATCATTAACCATAAAGTTGAAATTCCAGTTATGTAGGCAATATTATCTGTTGGTTTGATTTCGGCCCTAATGAATTGTGTATTTTCTATTTTAGACCTTTTAGAACTTTGTATCTCTTTGGTTATGTAAAAAAAGTAAATCAGTAAAAAGGTTAGGAGGCAACTTTACAATCTACCTTGTTTTGTTTTTAATTGTTTAAGAAATTATATGACTTTAGAAATAATATATTATTTCTCTCTTTTTTTTTAAAGCTCTATTTGTAATTTATAAGTACGAAGAAATACTGTAGTATATTTATCTTAAATTAATTTACAATCCGAAAAATATTATTGCTCAGTTTCGATATTGATGCAATTCATATATGCTTAGCCTGTAAATTTTGTATTTTCTTTCATTTAAAAATTTATTTAAATATTTTTTAAAAGGAAATTTTTTTGTGCAAGTTTTTGTTTTCTATCTTTCTCTATTTTTTTAGTCTTATAAGAAAAAATAATGATTTTATAATAATATTTTATTATCTTTATAAAAACAATTACGGTAGTTGTCATAATACGAATAAATGCTGTACGGGATATAGATTATGTTCCTTATATTAATTTGCAGTAAAATAAATCGGCATACCTTTTAGTTTTTTTTTAAAGGTTTTTTAGGTTCCAAAAATTGCCGTATTTGTAAATATTTTGCCACCTAATTTAAACATTTTCAAGAGCATAAGTTCTAAAAATGAATATTATGAAGTTAAATAGGGAATATTATTGAGTTTTTCTTTTCATTTTATACAACGAGAAAAAAAAAGTATGTATAAACTACCAGAATATGATAAAAGTTATCATGTTTCTGGTTCTATGAGAACGACAAAAGGCTTGGTAATTTTTACCAAAGCGCTTTACTAATCATTTTGGTAAAAAAGTAAAATAACGTTTCATAATATGTGTTAAAACTTGATAAATGTGGTTAAATTTTTTCTTGATACCATGATTATCATGGTGCTAGCTTTATGCGTATGGTTTTTTTTAACTTTATATTTTATAAATATCAATACATATTTTTCCGTATTCTAATCATTAAAACGCAATGAGAGAAAAAAAAGTGTGGTCCAAACTACCAGAGTATGGCTTAATGGAAGCACTGTTTCTGGCTCAATGGAAGCACCAAAATTCTCGGTAATTTTTATCGAAGTGCTCTGGAAATGATTTGGTTAAATAACAGTAAAATATGGTTTTAAAACATGTGATAAAATCTGGTAAATGTGGTAAAGTCTTGTAATTTTATTACGATGTCTTAGAGCATGGCTTAAAAACTATTTATTCGGTTAAATTTAATTTTCAGCTTTGTATTTTTTACAAAATGGTTGGTAATAAGAACCATAATTTTTAAAACTAGAATTTACGGTAAACCGTTTCCACATGAACAGAAAAATTACCCAATGATTGTTTTAAATACCATATATTTCGGTTTTATTGACCAGAATTATAATATTTCTTTTTACTAGAAATGTCATCATCCCCACAGTACTGTAATTGTACAAGAAATTTTTTCTTTGCGTATATTTTATGTAGTTTCAAAACTTTTGGTTATTTATAAACTGTCTTTAAAATTGCTGCGCATTAAATTATAGCCTATTTTTGTTTTGACTTAAGTAGTATTAGCAATTGGATTATTATGTTTTCCTTTTCTAATATAAATGTTTATTAAATTCTACTCCTCCCTTTGATTACTTCATAGTTCACTAAATAGCATTTTTAAAATAATTGCAGCACGTCTAAACTTTTTCCCCTTCGTTAAACACCGAAAAAAGTAAAAAAAAAAAAAAAAAAAATTCCAGAGTAACGTTTGATCACATTTGCAATTCCTAGAAAGCATTGTCTCAAGAGATCTTTCCTGCGTTTCAAAAGCAATTAAGACAAGGATTCGCTTACGAATTAACCCCAAAGAGAAATTAATTTCCTCGCAAGGAAGCATAAATATCGAGTAAATGAAACGATTTAAATGAAAAAAATTAACCGAATTCCCTTATTTCCCATTGTGTTTTTTCCTTTTTGTCCCCTCCAAGAATCATTGATTTTCCCAATCACCCCATTCCGAAACATGTTAACGAGCTATTGTTTCTTCTTCTTCACTTTACTTCCTCCACGAATATTATTCTCAGCTCCACCCCAACGGTTAAGACAAGAGAAGGAAAAAAAAAAAAGAAAAAAAAAAAAAGAAAATCCAAATTAATACCTTCTATGTAACCGTGAAGATCCACGACACACGATCCCCCTTGTCTTGATCTGGATGAGTCGTGATCGTAGATCGCTAATCTGGATTTTATCAAGGTCGGACCCGGGTCCATATCCCATCGTCATTTGGTTACAGATTACTTCATTACAGAGCGCCTTTTTTAATTTACGCCTGTGCGGTAAATAGGGGTTATATCGGTCATTATGACTAAATGGGAATTTTCAGTAGCGCCTTGTATGTTCTTTCTTATTTGTTCTCTTTTTTTTTTCGATTGATTTTTTCTTCTTATGGTTACAGTGAATAAAGGCGCCCTGATACCGATTACTAAGACATGAACACACCGCTGTATTAGGAATCATGGATGGGACAGAATTTATTGGACAGCCGCCGAATAAGAGAATGTGTTTTGTTCATGGGTGGCCGTCGCATGTTAATGTGGTCTTCTTTGTCGGCTTCCCTTTGTGAGAACTTTTTCCGGAATAATATTCCCCGACTAATGATTTTAGTAACGTTGTGGTCGAGAAATTGGAAAGTTTTCTATATGTTTGATGCTTTTTTATTAAGCAAAAGGGTTATGATCTTTTCTTGGATACTATTTGAAATGGAAATTTCTCTTTATTATTGAAATTTCTGATGTACTTTCTTTGATATTTATTGATAATAGAACAGAGCAATTTCCAAATTTAATAATTATTATCTGCTTAATGTTTCAAAATTAATTATTCCGTTTTTTTTTTTAAGTATTAATATTTAAGGCGGTTATATTATTTTATTTTCAAAAGATCAATATGCTTTTTAAGGACTTATTTTCCTTTTTATTTCGTATAAATTTGTTTTATATGATATAGTTACTTGAAACCAAAGAAATAGCTTTGGTTTGTATCCGAAAATTTTAAAATAAATCAATAAATAAAATGAAATGTATTTATGTCCCGTCTTATTATTCGTTGTCTCTTGGAATATTTATCATTGTCTCTTGTCTTACTGATAAATAGTTTTTGAATATCGAATTATGACATTTTGGTCATCATTGCTTAACCTCTTGTTGACGCTGGAGAATGATATTTTTAAAAATACATGATTTTGCCTAATTTGGGCTTGGGGATTTCAAATCGGAAATTACCTACAGATTTTTTTAATAAAACTTTTAGTCTATTTTTTGTCGATTTGCACAAGTTTAAAAATGTTATATAAAACAGGGGGTCACATTGTTGCGACAAATTTCTAGGGGAGTTAAAGCACACCATCAGAATGAATCTTGCATATAACCCCGCGCCTGGAAATGTTATCGTACGCAGCTAGGGGCGCTTCTCTTAATATGACCTATTCCAAAGCACATGAAGAAGCAGTTAATAATTAGGAAGCGCCCTGAACGGCATATGACATTTTCGCTCTTGGGTTCCCATGCAATTTTATTCTTGATGATGTGACCTAACTGTCCGAGAAGTTTGAGTAATTATTAGTTTGCAAGATTTATGCGACCCCCGTTATATATAATGTTTTTGAACTTTTACGTTTAAAAAAAATTAGACTAAAAATTTCCTTTACAAAAAACCGTAGCTTAGAAAGAGAAACCGATTGCAGATTTGAAATTAGAGATACAAAAGTATGTAAGATTTGTTAAAAATCTCCTGCAAAAGGAAATAAAAATTGCTTCCCAGTGTTATCTTTTATTGATAATTTCATTTGAGTGTTTTTTTAAAATTGATTATGTATTCAAGTATTCTCTATTTTTAAGGATTATTCTTCTCGCGTTCAATATTTTACAGCAAGTGCAAAAATCTAATAGATCTCTAAGGAACATATTTAAAAAAAAAAAAAAAAATTGTTGTTGAAGAGTTTTGATTATTATACTATGTGAGCATTGCTATTTATTATATATTCAGAGATTCTCCATGTTCAAGGATATTCTCGTTCACGATTCTCCATGCTCAGTATTTTTGAATCAGGCTCGATAGTCTATTAAATCTCTAAATATAATTTAAAGTACTATATCTCTATCATTATTTATTCATAAAAGGTTTTGAGTGATTATTACTAAAATATGTCATTGCATAATGATACCGTAAAAGCTTTGTTAATTGTCAAAAGTTCCTCTTCAAGTTTTCAAGTTTCGAACTAAAAAATACCGTGTTTATTATTTTTCATACAACCTTGGAAACTTGATAAGGCTTATAACTGTTAACTCAAAGGTATAATGAAAGTTGGTTTGGGAAATAACTGATGGTAAATAATTATTATCATTTTTCAAATTTTACTGTACAACAAGGATTTTTTCGATATAAATTGATTTTGTTTTCTATTCCATTAACTTATTATTACTTTTACATTTCGGCCCTGAATACTGAAGCTATATACACCTGATCAAAATAAAATATTCTTTAGGAAAACAAAACCAGCGGAGACAAGAGAACTATAAAATATCACCATCATAAAATGTCAGTTTTGTGTTGGTAGAACCAGCAACAGAAATCATCTGTGCTTGTTATACGAAAGGAAAAAAAAAAAAAAAAAAAGATGTTAAAAATGCCATTCCGATGACTATGCCCCTCACCTCTCCTCCTACCCCTTTTCATTCTAGACTTTCGCTCCGGACTTATACGTTACAAACAAAAATGATAGAGAAAAATTCAACTACATCTACATAATTTATATCTCCCTTTAGCGCCAGGCAGCCTATAAAATCGAAACGATCGCCAACCAATCAAGAAAAGCCAAGAGTTTTACCAAAGTCGTAATCATTCGTCAAAATTCGAAAACAATCACTCCCAGAAGGCAAAAAAAGCAAAATAGAGGGGGGGGGGGAAGAGAAAACAAAAATCGAGATAATAAGCGAAAAGGAAGAAATGATGATAATAAAAAAAATCGGTCGTCTTAAACAATGATTTCGAGTGTTTGACAACCGAATGTCCTTGTGCAACTATTCGTTTTCCCATTGTTCTGTGAGATACGGTCCTATAGTCATATTTACGACCTAGCGTTCACTTTTTAAGATGGGACACGTACGATTACCTGTTTTGCATGCGACATATTAAAAAGGCATATTGAAAGAAGGTCTTCTTCCCCTCAATGATCAAGAGAATCATAAAAACCAAATCACTACTCCACCCCCCATTTCCCCATTGTCACATGATGCATTTCTAACGAATCATAAAAAAAGAGCTATTTCCTAAAATATATAAAAAAAGAGCATAATAGTCTTTGGTAAAACTTTAAGCCGACACGTACAAATTTATAGTTGATTTCATATTTGTATGAATATTTATTAATGCCAAAGGACGGGGAAATTTTTTCTTCTTTATTGGTTGCAAACACTTAAACGATGAAAATGGAAATATTTTAATTTAATCAAAGTGTATTCGTCCCATTTCTTTTCAAATCAAATTATATTCATTAATTATAGATCGCTACTAAATGACAAAGCATCAGGGCACAATAATTCACAATGGTTTCAATTTAATAAAAAATCGCCATTTTATTTGCTAATTATGGATCACTAAGGGCTGCATTAGATCATGAAACCCCATTACACAAACTTTCACAAATGTTTTATAATTAATAAAAATAAATTTTATTGATAAGTTATGGATCACAAAATGCTGCTTTATATACTGTACCATCTTCGCATAATTTTTCGTAATTATAAAATGTTTTATATTTAATAAAAATCAAATTATTTTCATTAATTATAGATAATCCAAAGCTGTTATAGATCTTAAGAACACACTATTCATACTTTCACATTTTTTACAACGATTTTTAGTTTAATGAAAACAGAATTCATTAGTTATATATCTCAAAAAGCTGCTTTAGATCATTAAGCACCACTATATACATAAACTTTTACAATAATAAAATGTTATTTTTTCAGTTTAAATAACTATATTCATTAATTTTCAACCCTAAAATGCTGCATTAATTTTCAATCCTAAAATGCTGCTTCAGATGAAATTCCATTATACAAACTTCTTTATTTGAAATTGTTTTAAAATTAGTTAAAACTAAATTTATGTTCATTAATTACAGACCGCACAAATCCCCTTTAGATACTGCGGAGCATTACGCAAAATTTCAGGATTATAAATAAAATATTTTAGAACTAATAAAAAACTAATTATTTTCAAGAATTACAGACCAGAGAAGGATGCTTAAATGCATCCTTGTCAAGAATTTTTTTTTTTTTTAAAGCACCAACTATAAACTTAAAGCATCAATTATATATTTGTTTCAAAAACATAGTAATTTTGATTCATATGTAAACTAAAGACAAGTGCTTTAATTTATATTTAGCTAAGTTTTTAAGTAATTTGTACATAATTGTGACGTCATCTGCGTACATTATATATGTAGGAGAGCATTTGATGAGCATAGTTTGATTTCCATGCTGGAAGTAAGATGTTACTAGATTGCGCTAGAAATTCCAGGAACTTGTAAAGTACCTATTTGAAAACAATACTAAAGAAAAGTTTGATCTAAAAATTTATCTTTGGAATAAAAACGTGTCATTAATTTTTAGAATCGTCAAGCAAGGATAATTTCTCTTTACCAAAAAAAAAAAAAAAAAAAAAAAAAAAAAAAAAACAATATTGTAGCTGTTTAGCAAAATAAGCTTGTCATAAATTCCATTATTAATATTGATCATTACCATTTATATAAAAATTTAAACCTTATGTACTGAAACTTTTATTATGACTCTGTCTGAAAGTTTTGTATTTATCAATGATTATTGTTATATTTTATAATTTTAAAAGGCCATTTTGTTAGATTGCGCGTGTTTAGATTTAGCGATTGTTTAAAATTATTGATTAAATTTCAGAGATTATTTGCTGACCACAGTGTGGAAGTAAATATATCGTCTGTAGTAGACGGATCATGGGTTAGAGACTCCTTGCCGCCGGGCTAACCATGGCAGATTTTGGTGGTTTTCCTCTCCTTGTAACGCAAATGAGAGTTAGTTTCATCAAAAATTCCTCCACACAGGCAATTTTCTCCAATACTTGATCTCGGAGCTCCCTTGTCTTCTGAATTGGGTTCAAAATTACGGAGTTGAACATAAGTAGTCTTAAACCCAAACTCGGATGGCTGTTCCACGATGTTTATAAAATAAATATAAAATAAAATCAAACAGATGAAATAATCAAACAGTATAAACACGAGAGCCTATTCTTTGTTCATTAAGCGAAATATTGTTTAACTCATTCAGTAAAAATAACGATTTGCACTTTTAACTACTATTTCATTCCAACAATACAAATTTTCTTCCAATAACATATCTCTCTCTAACTGATTTGTAGCAATAAAATCAATATTTAATGCCAGTAGGAAAACAAAATAGTTTTACCTATCATCGAAATTGAGTTTGTATTGTTTTTCATATGCGCTGCCATTGGTTGTTCAGACTTTACCATTCTTAACAAAAGCTAAAAGAATGTAAAAATAAGCGTGGAAGATTAATTTGTTGACAAAACTGTATGTAGAAGTAGTAGATGTGTAATTTGCAAGAGAACGATGACGATAATAATAATAATAATAAAAAGTCCCAATTCATTGTTTCCTCTTAATAGACCACGGTCCAAAGATGCTGTTCAGAATCCGTTGAGGACCTTGAAAAAACTCATTTCGATTTGCGCATTCTGAATAAATAGAACTCTGAGAACACAGAAATAAACGCGTGCTCAATCAATGTAGGGACTGTGCATGCAAATACTTTACGGCCAGAGGTGATGGATATTTACGTCAAACCAGAATTGAAATGAAAACTTCACTAGCACGCTCAATTGTTCTCTAATGCGCTATTGGATTCGGAGAACGCTTGCACCGGACTCATCTTTGCGTCACTTCTCTCAATGAATGCATTTTTTTTTTTTTTTTTTTTCCTTTCCATCTTCATTCGAATGGTTATTCAACCGAAATATATTCTTTATGCAGTTTCGCAAATATGTTCATTTATTTATTTTTTTCTTTTCATTTTACTCGGGGAGAAAGAGTGGGTGTTATTTTTAGAAAGTGTCCGTGTTTGAATCAACAGGTCGTGGAGTACAAAATGGTGCAGAACTCTATTATCTTCTTTCATTTCTAAAATCGTGATGAAAATTCCGGTTAACTCCGATGAATCAAGATGGGATAATAGAAATTTCTTTAGTGGGATCGGGTAAAATGCCGCGCTTTGAAAGAAAGGAAAAAGAAACTTAAACGCTGTCAGATTGTATTTTAAACGCTTTATTTAAATTGAGATCATGTGGGCATCTGAAGGAAAAATATCAATTTATGTTATTTAATTTGTTTATTTTCTAAATTTCATGCGAGGAGTTTTCTATAAAAGGTTACTTATAGCTTATTTTCCTTGATTTATTTTTGTAGATTATACTACCTCTAAAATTTTAAAAAAGAAAAGAAAATATTTATATTGGTTTTAAAAATACCACACGGCGAAAAATATGCTGGTAAAATTACCTTACTGTATACCAATGACATAAAAAAAAATGGTATTAAAACCATTCAAATGGTAATTTCTTCATTCATAGGTAACCGCTTATCGAAAATTATGGTTTTCAAATTTATAGTTCTTGCTACCACATAAAAAATACAAAATTAAACAGTAAATTTAATCGAATAAATGGTTTGTATGCCAAGGTCTAAGGTACTGTGAAAAAATTACCAAATTTTATCAAAGCGCTTCGGTTAAAATTACTGAGCTTTTTGGTGTTACAATAAAGCCAGAAACATGGTAAATTTTACCATATTCTGATATTTTTGACCATGCTTTTTTTCAGTTCACTAGCAAAGAAATTTATTTTCATATTACAGCATAATTTTTTCTACTGAATGCATATGAATGATGCGTGAATTTGTGCATATTTACAATAAAAAGTAAAAACCCTTGATATCGGATTGGATTATACCACTCTTAAAATACTTCTAAGCTCCTAAACTACACATTTTTAACCTTGTTATTCCATTTTATTTGGGTCAAAAGAGAACCAGATTTCTTTGGGAAAGTTGATAATGATTGTTTAGAAACCTGAATTTCGTATAAATAGCCAGAAACTAATACTTAGTTAAGTATTTAATTGAGGATCCAAGGCAATTTATCTCTTCAAATTCTTGCCACATTAACCTTTTTTTTTTTCCTATTTTATTTTAAGAATGAATTATGCATACAGAAAAAAAAATAATACATTTAAGTTCACTCAGAATATTGACCACCTAATGGGACATATTAATTATTATATTACAGAAGCTTTTTTGCCTACTGTTTATTCACATTGCCCTAAATTCAAACTCCAATATTTTTTTTTCTTGCCAATTTGGGATCGATTCGAATATTGAAAAATAGAAAGAAAAAAAAAAAAAGAAATGGAAATCGTCAGAGGCATGCGAAGTTTATAATACCCCATAAAGGGTGTTAAGAGACCGTCAATAACGATTTACTGTATTTTCCCAGCCTTGATTTCTTCATTCTCCTGTAACAGTGGCTTTCCTAATGAGTTGTGCAGCTGGCCACTAAGTCTACTTGTCCGTGAAGATCAATAATCGGTAAACGACGTTGGTAATAGCCACTATGTATCATTTCGCTATAAAAAGCGAGTTTTTGAGATTATCGCTACTTTAACGCTCGTCCCCCCCCCCCCTCCTTTAATATTTCTTTCTCTCTTCGAGTATCGTTCAAACCTCCCCTTTTATTCCATCCCATGTGCTACTATGTTCTTTGTGCAGTCATGATTGGCTGAATCCCTTTTCCAACCCATTCTAACGATATCATTTTTGCCTCACCCCCCCTCTTGTACACCTTATGTTTCTTTAGCTATTATATTATCCCCCCCTTCTGTACTCATGTACTCTCCGCAACTCAGTACTTGGGGGTGCAGAGCGGGTGATTCCAGCAGCCATTATGGTTGGTAATACCAATAAATCTGTCACCATTTTTGTAGTTGCTTAATTGGCAGGAAGAAGTTAATGGGAAGTTTTGTATGTGTGTTCTTTTCCTTCATCTCTACTCCTCTTTTCTCTCTGGAATCCCTCTCCATCCTCCCCTGTGTTTGGTTTTCGGGGCATCTCTTCTTCCTCCCTCCATTCATTACTCAAATGGATTGAAAATTTTTTTTAATCAATCGAATTGTTGTTGTAATCGAAGGCTGCCACTGATTTCTCATAAATGAAATTATTCGTGAAAATTTATGAAATATTTTATCCTGTTCAGTTTTTTTTATATTTTAATATGTCTGGAAAATTATTCATTATATATATATACATGTTGCAATAAGGAAAAAAAATTGTTTTTTTTTTGGTATCAGTTTCGAGTTTTAAAATAACTATTTAAAGTTTCGAGTTCTAAAATAACTATTTAATATCTGTGTTTATAATAATGTGTTATATCAAAAAAGGATAAGAGAATTTTAAAAAAAAGTATTACCTATGGAAGATGTTTAAAGCAATAAAATTTAAGAAAAAGCGTAATTTTAAATACTCAGCTTTAGGATACCAAATGTTAGTCGCTCTGTATACAAAACATGCCTCTAGAATAACTAACATGTTTATGGTATGGGAAACCTCTCACAATTAGCCCGATGTCAATGAAATCTTGGTCTGTTTACCGTTAAGTGTTTCAAAATGTGCTTTGGTATGGACTGGTAGCAGTTCATAAACTAACTAGTCGTTAGAGTTTCAAACGTTGATCAATTGTGTTAGGTATAAGCATTCCATTTTTACACTTTAAAATTATTAACAATTTATAGCACATTTAACTTTTTATGGTTTTTAACATTAAATTGTTTTAAGAAACGTAATTTATTTCATATTGCGATATACATTCGAAATACTGCGCGACGCGAAAATTATTAAAATTTAGAATTCAACATAGAATTAGAAACAGTACAGTAAAATTATCAATATTTATTAGAAAACATTTTCACCCCGTGTGCCTATTAAAAACAATTCATTATAGATAAGTATGTAATGCATATTTACTTCAAAGAATCGTTCTAAGGGTTGAGTAGTAGACATCCTGATGCGTTTTTTATGCAATATTCATCAAAGAATCCGGGATTTGAGATATTAATGATGATTCGTTTCCTGTATATGCTGAAGAGCCGCAACATTCGTTTGATCTAATTAAGATGAATTGTCAATCATATTTATTCATTGGATTGGTTTCTTACTGAACGAAGTATTTAATAGCAATTCTGTTTTTATTTAATTAATACGTGATGAATTTATTTCACTCCCAATTGATTTACAGCCATGTACATTTCTATGTAAATTGTATTCTATCCATATCGAATGCGGAATAACTTATTTGTCCTTGTTCTTATTTCATTTTGGAACAATTATGATATGAATGAAAAATCTTTATATAGTTTTATGTAAACCTATCTATATACTCATGCTTTATTGTATAATAGTTATGTCGAATTATTTTTCCTAGAAGAAACTCTCTTAAGCACACCTCAGAAAAATTTATTCATTTATTTTTGAAGAAATTTTTATGCTCTTTCATTATGTTAAAATTAAAATGTATTGCTATCAACAACAATAATTTAATTATGCTGCACCCTAAGAATCCAAGGGGCAGAATTTTTAACATTATAATTATAATGAGCAAAACTATACTCAAAGCATCTCTCATTTTATTTATTTAATGTTACGGAAATATAATATTTTGTTGTTTGGAAAAAATCTCGAACACGGAAAAAAATCACCATAAAAACAGGAGAAAACTAGGGAAATAAAACATCAGGGAAAAGCACCAGAAAAAGCATTATTATAATAATTTAATGGCCGATTTTGTTTGGGTCGTTGAATACAAATTTAATGTAATTAAATATTTTTTTGAATGTAACTAAACGCTTTTTTTAAAAAAATAATTAACATACAAAGTTTATTTTTAGGTTTGCATTTTTAAGTTTAAGATTTTTTAAGTATTTTTCAATTTTTTTTTACGATAAAATAATACAATATGTTTAATAGAATTATTTTATGTAATCATTAAACAAATAAATAGTCTTCAAAAGGTTACATTTGTGATAGTTAAATACATTAATAAAAATTATTTTAATATAATAAAGAAAACACTAGTTAAAAAAGTATTATTTGCTAATTATTACATCACAAAATATTGAGTGGAATTTTTGATATTTAGAAAAATTTTAGAGCTGCAGAATAAGACAAAGCAGAATTTTTAAAATTTTAAAAAATGTAATCGTCTTTAACATTTTGCTAAATAGTATGAAGTGCAAAAAGTCCTTTTCTGTAAACTTTTAATTACTCCTTGTGCACTAATTCATTAAAAAAAAATGTCTTATCGTATTAAAATAAAGATTTAATTACTTTAAATTCATTATCAATGGCATAAATCGAATCGGAAGTTAAATTCATAAAAAAAGTGAAAGCGATGTCTTTTTTTGGTGCTTTTTAAGTGCTATTTTTCTAGTGCTATTCTGGACTGCTCTTTTTAGTATTTATTTACCGGTGCTTTTTTATGGAGCTCTTTTTTTTTTCCAGTTTACCAATATGACAAGGATACAAGGAAGGAAGCATTAAAGGCATTATTCCCCTACTCATGTATTAACAACCACGTAAACGCTATGAATTGGTAGTTTATCAATAATGATAAGATAAATTTTTTTAAAGGGTTATCATCTTTAGAAAATTTTCGAGTTTTAATCATTTTGTTGACTACAATTACAAATGTATTTTTACCCCTACTGCAACATTCTTAAACAAATAGTGTAAGGCACAAATCAATGTGACATTTCCGTGAAAAGAGAATTATCATGTGTACTATTTAAATGAATTGCGTTGAAATAAAGAATATTTACAACAGAATTTCTTATCTTTTCCAGAGGTGACAATCAAACTGTTGCGGGAAAAAATTAGAGAGTTATTAGAAAAAGACGAATCATCACAGGTAAGAATTATTTTAATTTTAATTAATATTTCGCTTTTTTTTTTGTATATATACTACTAAAAAATTATTTATTTTTAAGTATAAATAGGATTATAAAGTATAAAAAAAGATTTTTTGTTCTCTTTAATAGTTTCCGTATGAAATATTCTATGAAAATAATTTTGAGTTTGTGAATTCACGCATTTGACTCGCTTCTAATTTATTCTAATAATAAATAAGAAGATATATATAAATACTGAATTTAAAAATATTGTCGTATGTTACTATAAATAAGCTGAGATGATTTAAACAAACTTTTCAAATTCGCTTATTTTTAATTTATTACAAATAAAAAAAAAATTTCCCCCCAAAAAATCTCTGAAATCCGCTATTAAATCTTTTACGCAAGCTAATCCCAGTTTTCTTAAAACATTTCTCGAAATAAAAAATAAATAAATTATCATAAACTTAACATTGAAAACAAAGCTTTACATTGTTTATGAATAAAATACTTATAAAAAATTGGTTAATGGTATATTACTAACAAAATTGTAATCCGACATTTGGTAGAGTACCCTAAACATTATATAAAATGCTGTAAACTGGCCGGTTGAATACGAAAAGATTAAAAATTTCACTCATTGCCGAAGTATTTTATAGAATACCATAACAAATCGGTAAAATATGAAATACACTGTACAAAATTCTGGATCAAACTACGATAAAAAAAAATAAAAAATACCCGCACTCAGACTACCAATATTTTTTACCGTAAAATCAATTTCTATCATAAAATTTTACGGAACAAAAATCTGATATTCAATAATTCTTAAATTAATAATTCTTAATAATTCTTATTGTAAATCTTTAAATAAAATGAATATTACTATAAAAATTCCAGTATAAAGTTTTACGGTAAAATAGATTTTACGGGTTGCCGTCACTTTTTTTACCGGAATTTTGTTCCGGAATATTTTTTTTACAGAGTTCAATAAAATGCCTAAGCATTTTAAAGGATGTTGGTGTTTCATCCATTGCCGGCATAAGCCTCTTTAATGGCAGTCTCATAATTTTTTTAAAAACAACATTTGTATTTTAGAGGAATGAACGCTTTTTTTGTTTGTTTGTAATAAAGATAATAAAAAAACTTTTATTTTACCCTTTGTCTAAAAAGCATTTCTTATTGAAGAGAATGCCTTGGTATAATATGCAATGCCTAGTTAAGTATGTAATAATTCTATTTTTTATATGTCAGACACTCAATTAAATGCCTATATTGAATAGCTGACGTTTTATACATGGCCAATTTATATTTGACGTCGTTAGTGGAAAGAATGGATTTTTATGGTCTTAACAATGATTATTAAATCCCCTTCAATTTTTCAAAAAAGAGAATTTCCTTGTATCGTTATCGATTTAAATTCACCCATGTAAAAAGTAATAAAAAATTTAATCCTTTTGTTGATATTTAACTGATGTAATAAAAAAATTTTGTGCATAGTTTACTTATTAAGAAAATTTTACTTAATTTACTTTAATTACAATAAAAAATTCTAATTAATTTACTTAATTTTCTTCATTAAATTACTTTTTATGTATAATTTTTTTATGCATTATTTAATTTTCGTTGCCGTGTATTTTAAGTTAGTCTGCACCTAAAAAAATTTGACACCTTCGATGCCCCCCTGCGCATTTCGCGATGGAACCTTCAAAATATCAAACTGTGCAAACCACTTCAAAACTTCCGGCATGTTATTTTACAAACATGTTTTCCGGCATGTTTATTTATATAAACAAAACTCTGACTTTTGACACGTTGCTTTCGAAACTCTATAATTTTTTTTACTTTCATTTTGCTCAATAAATCAAAGGTACGAATGCTTATTTAGTGAAACAAACCGTTAATGAAGTAACGAAATACCCATTTCGAAAAAAAAAAAATGTTGCCAACGAGGTGAGGAAACGATAGCTTTCCCAGACTATCACTCTCTCATCCTGCCATAAATATCAGTCCTTGAAAAATCAAAACCGACAAGTCATCGATAATTGACGCCAAAGCTCATCTGCTGCTATAACGAGCAACGCTACACATTTCCTGGGAAACGCTCTTCGGGAAACAGTAAATTTCAGGACTGTCTCCCAACCTAGAGATGTCATCTCCCAAACTCTTCTCTTCTGGCTGGGCCTTCTTCGAAATAGATAGTTCCGTCAATTGGAAAATTTACAGTCTCGCGGACAGAATTCCAGAAAGATCGTGGTCATTTAATATCCAATTAACTGCGACTGTTTTGATGTGTTCTCTTTGATGGATTGAAGAGGGGTGATGGGTATATTTTTTTTTTCTTTTCCCCTCGTCTTTAATGAGTGTTTTTTAAGGGAGTTAAGGTCTTTTAAAGACCGGAAAAGGATTATTTATCTTTTTAAACTTTTTTAACCTCTTATGGTAATTGTCATCAATTGCAAATATAATCCGCCGTTTCAGCTCAATTTTTTTAAATCCTCTCCGAGAACCCTCATGCTTGTTAATTATCCTCATTATTACTTTATTTTTTTTTTTAATTTTATTTACATTGAAATTGTTATAAGAGCTAAACAAAAATAATTCTATTATTTACTTATTTGATGCGTTGTTATTTTACTTCACAATTCTTATTGCCAATTTGCTGTAGTGAAATTCTGCTTGAATGTCTAACTTAATTGCGCTTTCATCGAAGGAATATTTCCTCGAATTGTTAATTCCATCGATGTATATTCGTTTTTATGAACTCAAAAACAAATGTTGAATTCCAAAAATAATGAGATAAATATTTCTTTTCGTGGAAATGTCTTAACTTTTTTTACTGTAATCTAAACATAAGTTAATTTCTAAATTATCAATTAACCTAAAAAAAGTTTTCAGATATTTATCGGTATTTAATTTAATTTTTAGCGGTAATGATGTTTTTGCTATATGTTTCTTATTTTTACTAGTGTAAAGAGTTTTCAGATATGCTCTTCTTTATTGGTACATTGATTTAGTATTTTCTCTTTCTCTCTCTCTCTCTCTCTCTCTCTCTTTTATTTATTTATTTATTTATTTATTTTTTTGTAAAAATACTCTATTATACTACAATTACATTTTAATTCAATTTTTAAAAAATGCTCCAGTTGAAAATGTATTTCTATAATATTATATCGTAATACAATAAGCGTAATCATTTGAGTTTAGAAAATATTCAAAGATGCATGAAAATTCTAATCATTTTGTTAGATATTTTAAAATGCAAAATTTTCCTTCCGATGAAGTTTAAATTAGTCCTTGTATATTATATAATATTAAGAAAAATATTTAATATCATTACAATCAATATTTAGTTACATTGAATTCTGGATTAACGGTCCTAATCGTATATGAAGTGCTTGACATGGTGCTGTTTTTTTTTTTTTTTTTTTTTTTTCATACCTGATTTAAGTCGCAATAATTACAACTGCAGCTTTATTTTGATAACTTTTATTTTTTTATAAAAATATATCATTTGTATAAAACTTATAAAACTATTTATCAAGAAGTTATTAATTCATTTTAAGAAAAATAGTAAGATTTTGCCTTACGTTAAAGAAAAATAAGCAGAACAATTGCTATTGTTTAGTGAGTTTGTCCCGCCTCTAACAAAGTTTATTTTCACTTTAAATAAAGTAAAAGAAGGGGACTAGGAGTAGAAGAAGGCTCTGAGTGCATTTGACAATAAACATTAAATGCGTAATTTTAGAAAGCCTTTCTTTTGGTGGCAAATTATAACGTCAAGAATTCTAACGCTAAGGCGCGAACAGTTTAAATAAGTGTTAGGAATTTACCTATTACACCTATTGAAAGCTCGAAAAAAGGAAATAAGTATAAAGCTTAATTTTTGTTTTTCTTATTATCAATGTATCAATCTCCAAAGCTAACTAAGTCAAATTCACTCAAATGTCATTTAATGTTTATCCACTTAGCTCTTCATTAGAAAAACGTGGAATTGGAAAACGTGCTAGGCAAAGTCAAATTCGCTCAAATGTCATTTAGCTCTTCAATAGAAAAACATATATTGGAAGAACATGTTTGGCAAAATTTTAAAAATTCTCAAAAGTTAATAAACAAAGAATGTAAGACGTTTGTTAAATAAGGTGATTTCTATGGAATTTTTTTTTTTAAACACAGCTTCCTTATGTTCATTTGTAAGTGATATTAATATGTAATAACATTATTGGACAATATTGCATAAAAGTAAAAGCATGTAGTTAAATAAAATCATTTTAGTGCTATTTCGAAACTGTTACTTATCGTTAGGAAGGGAGGAAAATGGTGTTGCTCTCCTGCCATCTTTTTCCAATCTCTCAAATATTTACCGCCTTCTCTCTTATAATGAAACTTTGAGTAAATGGCTGTCATAGAGATTTTATAGAGAAACCATCCACCTACCTATATATTAATAAATATATTTATACGAGCCCATCCGGAAAATATTTCGCGAATCGCTGTTGTTGGGGAGAAGAGAAACATGACAATACCTTTCTGAACACGAAAAGGCATTAAAGGCAGAGCACAAAAAAAGGTATCGTTTTTGCTGGAGGCGTCCGTTTTGTGTGTTGCTTTGATTGGATTAGAGGCCGAGATTGGCGTGAAAATGGCGTGCAAATGGCCGACCGGAGGATAAAAATGCCCTTTTTCCACTACGAAAAACCACCTTCTAGTAGAGAGTTAACTCCAACCATAGCATCTCGAGCGTCCAGGGGACAATCTACTTAAATAACTGATGAAGCTAGGCATACTGGCGAATCGCTATCAATAACTTCAATCCAGACAAGGAACTTCTTTTTTGAAAAATTCAACGCCGAAATAAATTCCAAAACCCTCTTCAACTACAAAGAAGAGGAGAATCCTAGAGAGAGAGAGAAAAAAAAAACACCATATAGGGGCTATGTGATAGCCGGGCATATTTTTCATGGGCTCCAAAATGCCCGGGGCATGACCTGACACGCGATTTTTATTTATTTTTATTTGTTTTACTTCGGCAACGGCACTTACCGCCCTCTTCTTAAAACGAACCCTCTCTTTAGAGGGGTCTACTTACTACAGCTCTATCTGTAGATGTGGAGGATGGATATAAAATAAAAAATAAAATTCCGCAAATGTGCGCTTTTAGTGAATTTTTTATCGTCTGCTTTGTGAGGGAGGTGTGGGGGAAGGACTCCCCTGGAATCGGTCTTCCATCAGGCCACTTGGGAGCAGTCAAAAGCATCTATGAAAAAGTGGACCATAACGGTGACGTCAGATGCTTGAACTATGTGATGCCCAACGTATTGATATAAGACGTGCAGACAGCATTGATTAATGTAGAGAACAAGATCAAATTCATAGCTCTAAAAACAAAATGCACCTAAGTTGTTTTTCTAATTTTTCCACGCAACGGTTGTGTATCTTATTATGGCAAACATACACAAAGTTTATTGTATGTACAGTGCGGGAAAAAAAAGAGCTACGCTGAATAACTTTTTATCTTAATGACAGGATCTTCAAGTTCTGGAACTTAATCCTGATGGTTCGAGAAGGTGACCTCAAATATACTAATTAATTCGTGCAGACGATATTTTAAGTTACGAAATCTCTGAATAAACTCCAACTGTCTCTGAATAAACATACCTTTTTTTCTACAGATATGGATTTCTGACCCCTTAAAATATAGGGGGTATCCGAAATCTGGGAAATATAGTTTCAATAGTTTGGTCGAAAAAGCATTCCAAACTTTGGACCTCTTCATGTTAATTTTATTTTTTGCCTATTCTGTCATATTTGAGAACTTTTTAAGCGAATTGTAATATTTTTGCACACAATTATAAAATTCGTTTATGCAAAGATAATTTCATGCAAAAAGTAACATTTAAAAAATATTTATTATTTTTCTTTAGTTTATTTAACAATAGTCAGAAAATATTTTGATTTCTAAGGTATACAATTTTTTACATCATGTTAAAGAATGTTATTTTACATATTAGAATACAAAATTTCAGCGAAATCGGTTGAATAGCTTCTAAGAAATCAAATTTATAAAAAAATTCGTATGTTTCGTGAATACAATGAATTTAGTGGAATCTTTGTAAACATTTCCTGGAATATTTTAGAGCATTAAAGAGTTGAGACGGACTTATACATAGATATTTTGCGCATGATTAACATAAAATTGCTTAGAAAAATTGTGTTCTTCTAAAACATTTTCAAGTAATTGAAGTTGGCAATCTTAGTTATTTCAGGTGTTATAACGTAACAAAGTTTTTTTTAAAAAAAGATAATTTTGAAACAATTTTAAAAACTATATTCCTCAACTGACATAATCATTGTCTCCTTTTTTTTTATAATTTTTTTATTATCAAATAATAGAAATTATGAACGAAAAAAAAGAAGAAAAAAAAGAAAAGAAACATTGTTGAGTTAGAACTGAGACAAAATTTATATTTATTGCCATTGGTTAAATTCAAGCTGAATCACTTAAATTATTAAAATCAAATTAAAATACACTGTTAATTAATAAATAAGCCATAAAGCTATATAGTTCAATTCTGAAAAAAAATGAAATTAATTCTTGGAAAAATAAAAATTAGACGAATTTCATTTGGATTTATGTAAATTCGACCCGTTGAAAAACTTATTTGCTCCTATTTCTTTTATCTGCAATTTTTCAGTCATGTATCAATTCTTATAATAATTTTTTTTTTAAACAAGTCTGAATTAAAAAATAAAAACTTTTTAATGACAAATTTTAATAATTTCCCCAAACTAATCAAAATTTCAACTCTTTCCTTGCCTGTAAGTCCAGACAGACCGATTTGAGTCAAACGCTAAATGCCATTTATTTCTGGTTTTGTCCCAAAATTACTTTTTTTTCCTTTAACAACTTCTGAAAAACTTTTTATTTTCCCATATTCACTTTACCTTTTCGTTTAATTCTTTTTTGTTATTAACTCTTTTATAGAGATCTTCTATTTCAATAAAAAAAAATTTTAAATGGTGTGCAATTAAAATCTGAATAAAAACAAATTCGTATTCAACCTCGCTCATTCTCATTCAGGACAATAATAATTGCGTTTATGATTATAAGAGCTATTCAAAGATTTAGCTAGAAACTGTTTTATATAATTCATAAGCTTAAGAAAATATCTTTTAAAGTTGTAGATCCTTACAAACATTTCATTCATGTGATTACAATGTATTTTTTCAAGCAATGGGAAGTAATTTAATTTCATGATCTCTCGAAAAATATTTCTAAATAAACAAAGCCATTATCATGGAGCAAGATCTTTTAAGATTTACAAGTAACGTAACACCTAATTTTATAAATATCGAATCGGAATTGTCATTTAATACCGAATATCTTTAAAATATAAAGTATTTATTTTTTTTCTGTTTATTTTGAAACTGTTAATGACTTCCTTGTTTGCAAACACACAAAATTGCCCCAAGAAACGATAAATTTTATGATTTGTTTTTTAATACTTTTAAGCATTTTATTAACAGATTTTTATATCTGGTAACATCCTTATAGCTAAAAAAAAATTTCTTCTGGAAATTATATGTTCAAATTCATCCTATTCTTTGAAATGGTGATAGTCATTCTTGGCAATACTAATTTTTGAGATATAGATTTTCATTAGTTTTTAGATAATGCATTATTAAGTTTAGAAGTCATTGGTTAAAGGCTGATAATCTAACTATCTGTAATTGGCTTTAAAAATTTTTTTTTCTCCAAGTAATAGAGCTGTAGGTTACTATTTTGGCACAGTTAGTTTCCGTGTAGGTATTATTTGTTTAGATTTATTTTGAAATAAATAAGTTTATAGCAAAGCCATATGGAGAAAAAAATTCTGCTAAAATTATTTTACTGTATGGTGATTTCATGTCTGGTTAAAAGAAGAAAAAAAAATTGTTAATTAAGCCAAAATATATTGTATTTATTTGGTAAACCATTTATTCGGTAATTTTTTTGTTGATATGTTATTACCACGCTTTTAATAAAAAAAATTAAAAAACTGAAAAGTGTTTTTTTACGTCATGCTCTAAGGCATCATGATAATTTTACCACTTTTTCCGATTTTATCACATAATATAAAGCCATATTTCATTGATAATTTTACCAAAACCATTACCAAAGCGCTTCTGTAAAAACTACCCAAGTTTTTTTTTATGTTTCCATAGAGACAGTTTCTTAGCAGTTAAGTCCGAATTCTTTATTGTATAGTGGATGTAGTTTCCTTGCAGAATTTAAGTATAATTTTTGGCAATGTGAGATACATTAAAATTTTGTCATGAGGGAGGGATACTTATACCAGAAAAATAAACAAATATGCTTATTACTTAGATAATTGATTTATTACTTAGAGAATATGGCCATACTTAGAAATAATGAAATAAAGAAAGGAAGTCCCTCAAAGGGATCAAGCAAATCATTCTCAAGAATTTCTGTAAATATAAAAATTCTAAGGTTAGGGCCTCCCAGTCCGATCACCAAGAATTCGAAATCAAAAGTAAAAGAATTGTTCCCAACGGACAGTTAGGAGCATGGGAAGAGATCCATGGTTGGCGATTTGTCGAAAATTAACACAGCCTAAAATAAAGTCAAACCCTCTTAATCAATATAAGTTTTGAAAATAATTTGGCGAAAGCTAATCGAAAAAAGACTGAGAATTTAGTATAACCATGCAACGGAAACATTTTTGTAGTAAGGAATGAAAGAATAAAGAGATATAAATAGATTTAGTTTTCGATTTAGTTGCGACAGTGAATTACTGAGTTTACATTTGTAATAAAATAAAAAGTTAGCCGTTACATTGAATAAAATATCTATATTAGCTTTTTTATAAAAAGTAATAAAATTAAATAATTGGTTTAATTCAATTAAAATTCGATTAAGAATGATTAAAAAAATAAATATAAGAAGTTAAAGAAATTCTAAAGGCTATGAAATAGGTAATGCCCATTATGGCATCACAGACAGAAACACGGTAAATTTTACCATATTCTGGTAGGTGTTTTTCTCATTTCGATCATTTTTGCGAACATTGCGTTTTGGTTTCTTAAGTTTCGATTATTTTAAGTTTGCTTGACCATTTTTTTTCCTCATCTCAAAAATATTTCTTTTTCTACTGATGCATTGAAAACAGATTTGCTACCTTTGATTTCACAAATTCACCATGGCTTCTTTAACCTGCCTCAAAATCGGTATTTTCACAAAATTGCTCCAAAATTAATGAAATCTTATTGTAATTCATCCAAGCATGTTCCAAAGAGCCCTGAAACAAATTAGTAATCATAGTTTAAGGTTAACCATGGTCAATTCACTTAGGATAATTTTAAAGTATCTTTAATTTACAATTAAAATTCTAAATGGAGTGAAATTATTGCTTCAAAAGTCTATAAAACAAAAGAACTTAGACTTAAAATTGTTCTAAAAGTATAACATTATTGCACACCAAAACACACAAGTGGGATACATTCAGGCGGTACAGTAGCAATTTAAACTATTTTGACTAATTATCATACCATTCGTCATCTGCTTATGATGAATTCTGACATGTTGCTTTCTATAGTTCAAACATAACTATTCATCAACATTCATCGTCAATAAATATAAAATAATCTTACAAAGTGATAGATTTTTATTCATCAGAATCGTAAGTCATAAACCAAGAGCTTCATAAGTACTTCTCTCAAATTATCTGAAATCAAGACTTCGACTGTTTTTCCCCTTGATTGCTGATATCAGTTTTAATCAATACTTTTTTTAATCAATCAAATATTATAACTATTATTTATTTATTTGGGGCAGTGACTTACGAGCAAACTTGACGGACAATTGTACCTACAAACAATTGTACTTACAAGCAATTGTACTTACAATTACTTACAATTGTAAGTTTCTTTCTTTTCTGAGTGGTGATTATAATGCAAAGTATTAAGAAGATAAAAGTTTTTCATTTTAAAAACTATTTGTTTAATTGACATAGAACACGACCGCAAAAATTCAGAAATTATGCTGGCAATCAAAGAAATATGGAAACTTCTCGGTTCATCTACACTGTATCTATTGCTGTAGATTCTATAGCAATAGATGAAGACTCACTTCACATTGCCTGTGCTTCCATAAAAGTTTAAGGAAACTAAATAGCTGCACGTGGAACATACCGCTGCATAGCCTCTGGCCTGATTTTTTCGTGCTTGTGCAAAAAAAAAAAAAAAAAAAGACGTTAAAGTATTCTTACATGGAATCACAAGATGACTACAATGCTCCATTTGTACACACTTTTCAGACAAAAAAATTGAAATGTGTAGGTGTTGGATAAAATTACATTGCGCGTGATGTATTTGGTAAGAAGGAGCGGCTTCTGATAAGGTTGGATTTTTATTAGCGACCCGTGTACAAAACCGGAAATCAATAAAATGTTTATTGCCTCCGATAGGTTGCCCTTTTAGGAATAACAGCGGGAACATTAAATACAACTAACGAACGATATTCTACAATCGTTCGTCGACTGCTTTGATAAGAACAAGAATGAATTTCTTTTTTCCTTAGGGAATATCGAGTTCCCCTCTTAACACTGATTGTGATTCAAATACATTTTATGAGGCAAAAAAGGCGGAAATAAAGAAAGTTGTTGATGGCATCTAATAAATATTTGGACCAAATACCCATGAAGGAACTGGACTAATATTTGTTAATGCATTATTAATGAACCAGAAAGGAAAATTTTTGTTTTGAATATCTATTTCAATTGGACTGCAGAACAAGCACGAAGATCTAATAAAGGATACTGGAACACTACATTCAAATTTTAATATGACATCATTGAAGTTAGTTTATTAATAACAATTAAGAAAAATTGTTGTTACATAACTATAGGTATACTTAGTAATTTAGAGTAATAGGTATACTCAGTAATTTAGAGTAATAGGTATACTTAGTAATTCAGAGTAAAGTAAAGCTTTCCCATAAGAGCCCGTTATAAACCAAAGGGTCATGGAGGTTAAGACTTCATAGTTTCACGACCGATTCATGATAGTGGCAATAAAGGTAACTTGTGTAAAATCAGCATTGTACACTATTTACCTTTACTTCACTGGCAAATTGGTGCAAATCGACATGAAGCAATCGACATGGTGGCTTCAAGCCACCACCGTAGACTGAACAACTATTCTTCTCATTGGCAGCCCAAACCATTGTGGCGTATATTTTATTAACTGTTGTTTATTATTTTGCATCTTTTCCTGAATTAAAAATTGTTGATAAACTATTCACTAGTAAAGCTGTAATGGCATAAATTATTACGGGATAGTTCATACCTATTCGAGTGTCTTTAACTTAGTGATTATCGCATCGAAACGTTTTCTGGCGGACGCATTTTACATATTACTTATACTCCTACACATTGAAAAGACATGTTTATTGAAATCACTTTCCTCCAGACGCTCTTCTTTAACCATAATTTTTTTGGTGGTTATCTTCTAGCTTATAGGGGTCAATTGTCCATGACTTTACGCTAATCAGCTCCGCGTAAAATCTCACGTAATCTTCCAATAAATACTTGACAAATATATTTTAATTTGGTCAAACTTGCTGTAACTAATTACTTGTACTGTCTGTATAGTAAATAAATTATTTTAGAGTGTTATGCGATTATTTAAAAAAATTTCAGAATTAAACTGGCGAGCATTCAATTACTATTTTTGTTCAAGCGTGGTGTTGTTTCTTATTCATATTATCAGTTTTATGAATATTAGTTTTATGAACGATGTTTTAGAAATATTTTTGTTCTCTTTTTTTCCAGGATAAGGCAGAAGAGAAAGATCCAGAGCTGCTTCAGCTTTTTGATGAGAAAGAGTGCGACCGATTGGGTACCCAATTGGTTGACAGACCAAACCTCGACGACACCGAGACCAAAGTTGCCCAACTCCAAAGTGGTGAGTGTTGTTATGTGTTTTCATATCAAAGCAACTATAAAATATTTACTACAATACTGTGCAAATAAAAATTATCAGCTTCACAAATTTCATTTTTATTTGTGTTTTAAGAGATAAAAGTCTTTACGCATAAAAAATAATAGAAGCTATTTTAGTATGTACAAACTCTATAACTAATACTGCACCTGTTTTTTGACTCGCTGAAAAATGCAAATTTGTATAAATTGTTGCACATAATTTTATTTATTTAAATAAATTGCCATATAAAGCATGCACTTTATGGTTAAAAATGAAAACATAAAACATTTAGTTGTGTATGGGAACTAAACAGCTGTAAAAACTCGTGTTTCAAGACAAATCTATTTTTTGTTATAAAATAAAATATTTTACGATCTTTTATTTTTTTTTATTTTTTTATTTAGCATTAGATGCTCACAATATTACCCTACTTTAAAATGACATGAAAAATCAATTAAAAATATTTTAACCTGTAAGTTGCAAATCATAACGAAAATGAACTTTCTATTAGTAATTAAGACAGCGGAAAAACTATATTTTAAATTATTAATTTAAATACGCAGTGCAATTGAATATTTAAAGATTTATTTGCCAATCAGCATAGAAAAGAAATTCGATTATTAAAAAATCTGTTTTTCTAAATCGAAATAATTGATTTCTTTTAAAGCTTTCTTTAAATTTCTAATTTAAAAAGCAATTACAGTTTCTTATCATAATTAAAGTCTACGGCAATGTGAAGTTCACCGGAAATTATATATTTCAATTTTCAGCCATGAACAGAAAACGCTTGCTATAAATCTTATCTTTCCCTGTTAATTCTTTATTTATGCTGTGAGAACAGCTTTGGCTTTTATTTCAATTTGCTGATGAATTAAAGCTTTCAACAACTTATTGTTCCTTAACATTCTGTAAATTTATGTTACAATCTTTTGATATTTTTTTTCTTTTATTCGCAGCCTTGGATAAATCTCAGTCCGAACTTTTTGACTTAAAATCACGATACGATGAAGACTCGAACGCCAAGTAAGTATACTTGTAAATCTGATGATAACAAAAATACAATTTATTTCAATCAGCAAAATTATTCATTATCCTCAAATCTTTAACAAATAGCTGCTTTGTTCAGTTGTTGAATTTAATCGCTCTACCAGCGTTTTATATTGTATTGTTAGATAATGTTGCTTAACAAATAACAGCGAAAAATTCTAAACCTATAGTTCTTTTATTCACAATTTTTTCCCATTAGTTAATAATTTGTTTCATAGTAAAATTTTTGCAATATAGTTTTGAAATAGATAGTATGTAATAATATTATAAATAATTTGTAATTAATATAATAATTATACAAAAAAAAATGTATTAATTTTAAATTTATATTTTAAAATAAATATAAACGAAGGTTTCTTTTTTATAATTTTGAGAAGTTTAATAATTTTCAATCATCTTGGTCTCAAGCATACAGTATTTTTCGAAACTTTGTTGTGGACTCAATAATTTGTTTTATATTATTTGTGTGTGGATTTTTTTTAAAAAAAAACAATCGTAAATAATGCTACTCATATTTTTTTACAAACTTTTCTATTTTGTATGCTACCAAAAATCATATAGTTATTACAGTAGTTAATTATTGTAGCCAACTACTATGGTTAACCAATTATTGTTAGTCCTTTTTTTTAGCTAAATTAGTTTTTCAAAGAATATATAAACTACATGTATTTTACTTATTTCCACATTTAATTTACATTTTATTACTTTATAATTCCTTGCATTATTTGCGTACGTAAATTATATCAGAATACGACTAAGTATCACTAGTAAAATCAAGAACCTTTTTAGAACTTCTTAAGTGTCTTAAGCAGTTAGTTAAAAAGTATATAATATAAAAAGCGCTTTAGTAATAATTTTCTTAAAACTAACAATAAAATATGATTTTATGTGATTAATATGTGATAATAATAGAATATGATAAATGCGGTAAAATTTGGTAATTTTTATCATGATACTTTAAAGCACTGCCTGAAAAACCATTTTTTTCGGTTTTATTTATTTTTCATTTTTGTATTTAAATAAATGCGTGGTAATAAGAACTATAATTTTAAAAACCACAAATTCTGGTAAACTGTAACCGTATGAACGGAAAAATTCAAATAAATTGTTTAAATACCGTACACTTTGTTTTTATTAACCAGCATTATTTTCTCTGTGTCATTACCATAGAGTAAGGGAATTTTACGAGAGTTTTTTTTTTTTTTTTCCGTCAAAATAAATGTGATTTTAAAGGAGTGTAGTTCCATTTTTCCAACGGAAAAATTGATGTAAAATTCAATTGGAGAAGCTTCAAAATCAAGTTTTTAATGTAGTTTTCCTAATCATTCAACGTTTGCTCTTCTTATTGCAGAGCATTATGGCAGATATAATTCATGTCAAATCTTCTGTAGTTTGTTTGCATATTTTGAAGAATCTTTGAATCAGCTGTTATAATGGTTTTTATTTAAGTTTTTTTTTTTTCCTTTATGATATTTATTGTTTAAAACACTAAACATGTTTATGAAATTTCAATTGAAAATTCGAAAAATAAAATTTTTTATTTCACTCACAGCATTTTCAATTATCTTTGTAGGTCGGATGAAATGGAAATTATCGTAAATGATTTGGAACGAGCGAACCAGGTAAGTTTTACTGTACAGTTATGACAATAATTTAGGATATGGATTTGGAGAATTATATTTCGTTTCGTCAAAAAATAATTAACTTCATACTAGTTTAGTGAGTTGCCGTTTCTTTTATAGTCGTTTTTGTTTTGAAGTTAAGTTAATAATATCTTCGTTTCTTCGTAGTTGAATATTTAATTTGTTTATTTTCTAGTATGGAATAGAATCGAGAAACTTTTATAATGACATTTCAAATTGGAAATAATCGAAGCAAATTTTTCACCATTTTTCGTAAGATGTTTAGAACTAAACTTTAATTTTATTTTCTACTCACTTAAAACTATCAAGCATTTTTCTTTAAATTAAACTACAAACCATTATTAGAATATATAGAAAAGTGGTTCCTATTTAACCTTTTATTTAGATGCTTTAGCTTTTAATGGGTTTCGCAAATCACAATTTGATTGAATGCTTTAATTTTTTTATTTACTTGAATATTAATCTTTCTTTAATTGTGATATTTAAAGACAGTAAAAGAAGTTAATTTTTTTAGGAGCTAATATATTGAAGGGATAAGAATTTTAATGTAAAATTATGAATTGAGATATTTCACATCTAAATATTTATAGACTTATAATGATTTGTGTCCCTTTCGTTTATTTAATTTTTATTTTTTGTAAGCTTTTGTTTTCTATCATCAAATTCTGAGTTTTCTGTTATTATATATTTTATTTTAATCCTTATAACTGCGATTTTGAAAATGATTATTGTTATTTAATCACGCTGTTTTATTTTATCGAATGTGTAATTAAAATGGTGAGAGAAATACTAACATATTTTAAATATTAAAGTAAGTGTTATTCTTTTTTCTTTTTTTTTAGAAATGTTAGCAGTATAAATTTTTATTGTACATTTTACTAGTGACTCAAATTATTATTCGAGTCATTAAAAGTCCTTGAATAAGTTACAATTAAAAGTCAAAATTGATTCTTGTTTTTTTTTATTTTCTAGTAATTATAGCCTAAGTATTTATTTTGTATCCTGTATATCTTTAAATTTCGATTATCATTACATAGATTCTTATTATTGAGGGTGTCTTACATAGGATTTTCAATCAATTGGTCGATGTAGGTCAACGACTTGGCTCTGCTTGCATAATGACGTTAGACGCTTAGAACCATCATTTTAAATTGAAAAAAGTAAAAAAAATGTAATTTATTATATGATAGTCTACCTTATTTATTTTTTTAATTTGGGTGATATCTTAATGGTGTTGCAGACTTAAACAGAAATAAAGAGGAAATTCAAACTTCTTAATTTATTGATTTTTATTGATAAAAAAAGCTCGCTTCTTTACTCATACGGCATTATTCAGATATCACTAATCCATTATAAAGATAAAAAAACGTGTGCTATTGATGTTACAACATCTTTAAAAAATGATTTGCAAACAAAACTTCATTCACTATCTATTTAGTCATCATCCTAGTTTTTGGCTGTACCTTTACTTCGATAATGTAATCTGCATTTTTGAATCAGGGATATTTGCTCCAGAAGTCTGTCGCCAAATTTGTTTACCAGAAATATTACGGAGCAATCTATTTTTTTTTTCAGTGTAATTTCTTGCTCCATCCATATCTTAACGATTTATAGCCTATACCAAAGGCCAGTCTGTCAAATACTTGCCATTTTATCTCTTTTTCGCCGGATATACTGCGGTACCTGCTTTTTGATCGTTTTATGGCTCACATTTTGGCGACACGAACATGTTATTAAGGGAATTATTGTTATCTATTGGGTTCGAGTCCAATTGCCGCAATCTGTCATCGGCCCTGTCACAAAACAATCCAAAGTAGCAAAATCCTGTTGTATATAAAAGCAAAAGTGTTTGCTTTTTTCTCACTTAAACGGATCCATTGATGTTTCTTTTTATTCTTTTATCTTCTTTTATTGCATGAATAAAAATGCAATCGAAGTTTTGTGGTTATTAATATATATTGTTGGGCATTTTGACAGAGTACGATATGGAAAAATGGCCATTCTGGAGACATTTGGATTGTATGGTATCTTTAAAACCTGTTATTAAAAATAAAAAAAATACTTTGATTTTTCTTCCTTGGTATTAGTTCAGAATTTTATTTTTTTAAAGATAATTTCATGAGTGAGTAGCCAATGCTTTTGAAATCAAATATAATGAAATTATTTTTAAAGACGCCGCAGCGTTGAATAACATTTAATTAAATTTCCCCTTTAAGTGAAAATTATGTTATCATGCTCATTTTATATTGAGAAGGACAAAGAACCTAATGGATTCTTTTTTTTATTAAAGACAATTATTTTTTTCAACACTTAATAGTTCAATTCTTTTACCATAAATCAAGAAAAAAAGTTAACTGGAAACTTAAGGTGAACAAAATTAACCGGACTAAATTATTGCATAATACCATTGAATATCTCTCAGAAAAATTGCTTAATGGTTGAATCATAATATCATGTAAATTTGTTGCAACGTTAATAAGCTGACTGAGGCGTGTTTTTTGTCTAAGTTCAACCATATTATCGGGAAATTAAGTTGAAGCATTAGCTTTCACGATAATATGGTTCAACTTGATATAATATTAAGTTTGTACCAAATTTGAACGATATTAGGGTTTAGTGTTCCCCAAAAAGTCCATAAGTCGGTTATGTTTTCGTACAATTTTTGTAGAAAATTAATTCGTGAAAGAAAAATAAACTAATACTGTCAGCTTATTTTCTTAAATTTCAATTTTTGACGAATGATTACCATGAATAATCTCCTCTGCGAAGACTTTTTGTTTCTTCTCAAAACTTTATTTTTTGAAAAGGGCTTGGCAAATAAAGTTTGTAAATGATAAAAGTTTAAAACAAAATCAAAGGGAAATGTAAAAATTTGCAGATAGTGGAATAAATCTTGGAAAAGAAATTTTTATACACAAATAATCACTCATTCTTGTATGAGAATTTAAAATGCATTTTTAATTCTGGTTTTAAAAGTACTCGCATTCTAACGAAAATATTTTTCCTCTTACCCAACTCATAAAGGATTGTCCTAACTACTGCTGTATTAATAAACAAAAACATGTTTTGAACAATAAAGAATCGATTCTGTTTAAAAAATTTAAAATTGAATCAATTCGTGATTGTTTTTTTATGAATGAAGAAAAAAATCAAGGATTCAAATGAGAAAGTAAAATTTTATAGAGAGAGGAAGTATGGAAAATAAACTTTTTTTTCACAAATAATCACTAATTTTTAACCCGTATTATATTTTATCATAAATTTTTAATTCTGGTTTTAGAAGAAGAAGAAGAAAATGTTTTTTTATTTTTTTTTATCTCTTTCCATCTCCTAATGGAATGTCCTAATTATTGCTGTATTAACAAACGAAAACATGTTTTGAATTGAAAATTGATTGTTTTATTTGAAAGCGCAACAACCCATTGCTTCGTTCCAAGCAGCTGAATTCTTGTTATTCCTAATGCGACAAATGTTTTCGCGCGTCCATTGAATAGCGAAGATTCTGTTGGCGAAACATTCCCTCTTGATTCTTTCGTGTAACAATAATTAACTAAGAATGGCAAACTTTCTGGGTCGCACTTTTGCTTCGAAGCAGCAAGTATTCCGATTTTCCATCCACAAAGCCGCCCTGCATTGTTGAAGATTCTGCTGTTGTGCATTGCTGTGCACGCGTGATTGAAAAGGTCGCGTGATCTTCCTCCATTCCCCCTCACCACGCTCACACTCGCTCTCCGATTTTCTACTTTTACTCTCCAAAATCCAAAATCGAGTCCGAATGACCGACCACTATTCTGACCATTGCGTGCCAAAGAATTCCTCGCTACACATCCATTATTAATGGACTCCATACCCCCTCCATGTCAGTAGTTTGCGAAGGGTTATTGGGTTGCGAGGTTAGACTCCCCTTCAAACTTTTATACACAAGAATCACCAACACGTGAATTGCTCATTGATATCCGGCTATGGAGAGTCACTAATTGCAGCGACGCTGAAAGAGTGTACCATTCATGTTCATGACGCTGACAATTGTTCGATTGCCGGACTTTGCGTGAGAATGTCCGTTTATTATCGAGTCTGTATTATCTTATCTCTTCTCAATTCGATTTCTTCGCGCTGCCGTTTCATTCAATCGTTCAGCGACAGCATTTGCCCACTCTTTGCAAATGGTTTTAACGGAATTTTGTTTTAATCACGGATAGGGGCTCTAATGGAATGATACTTACTTTCTGCCCCAAAATTATCTATAATTTTATCTAAACACAATTCTTTACTGAATCTTAAAAGGAAGAAATTCTTCAAATGGCGCTACCTAGATAATCGGAAGTAGGTGCCATTATGGATAAAGCATATAAATTAAATGGACATTGATTTTAATTTTTCCGTTACCTTACTGTCTAGAGACTGTATTTAGTAAATGGAATTTGTTTGTAACAGTGGTTTGCTATAAATTATTTTAATTTCTAACGATTACATGCACACTATTGTTTGAAATGAGTATATATTAGTGTAATTCATTTCAAATAATTTCATTTCATTGCACACTAAATGTAAAGAAATAGAGCAGATTTTGTTATTCGCACTTACGTTCTAATTTTAGATACTTCGTCACCACTTTTAACAAAAATAAAATTTTAGACGTTTCTACGTTTGAAATTAGAATGACAGTAACAATAATAATATAAGGAAAAATCCTTTACCGACTCTATTACAGATTGAATATCTGTGAGTTGACTACTAATAATGACAAAAGTTTGTTTATTGTTTCAGTACAGTAATTTTACCACATTTTTTTCTGTGAAAGGAAATAAGTGGGTCAGATTTTAATTTTTAAAATGAGACAATGACTTTCAAAAATATCTATTTTCTAAAAACTTGATATGCCAATATTTTTTCAATTACTCTAATTAATACAGAATTTTCTCTTAGTTAAAACCCAATTTTATGTCAAATAATTGATTGTTAATCAACCGTTAAATATAACGTTAATAAGAGCTAGTGTTTTCCCTCTGTTGTCAGGATTGTCACATTGTCAGGATTAAAATTGTATAGGAACCCCTGGCTCAAAATGTTGTTCGTACACGGATAGAGTCTGATTACAACCTGTTCAGCTGCATATGAGGATGCAGTTCATAATGGGGAAAAGCCCCGACGAAAATTTCGGGCATGAGTTCCAATGCAATTTTAATCTCAACTCTCTTAAAAGTTTGTCGCAACATTTACGTGATCCCCTATTATATATAGCATTTTTAAACTTATACATTAGACAAAAAAATCGACTAAAAATGTCATTAAAAAAAACTGTAGCTTGGAAAGAGAAACCGGATGCAGATTTGAAATCAGAGATACAAAAGTGTCCAAGATCTGTTAAATAAAAATATGATGAAAGAGAGAAAGGAAAACTGTTTCTCAGTTTAATAGAAGAATTTTTATTTATAACAATATTTTTTAAATGGTAAACTATTATAAGTTTCCAGCTATTTAGTTTAGAAATATATATTGATAAGTTTAAAAAAAAAATTATGCATAATCCAAAGCTATTTTCAATACCAAAATCAATTTCAAGTCGACAAAGATTTAGGGTCGTAAAAATAGGATCCTGCAGCGAAAATAAGCGTAAGCAAAACGAAACATAAAAAAGTGCATTCAAACAGACATAGGGGGTTTCATAAAGAGTAAAATCTGTTAAAATATTTGCATAAAGGGGTACTTTCAGCATGTCTGAAAATGACAATGCGAAAACGACCCACTACCACAAAACCATTCCAGACATTGAAAGTTTGAAGAGAAGAAAAAAGTATGATAAAGCGAAACAACCGTGCATCCTGAAAGTGGTTTTCTCTTTCCTGCATCGAAACCAACAGCCATAAGAAAATGGGGGAGACGAGGTTCCTGGAGTAATATATAAGAAAATATCTCTGCCCGGTCTGTTCGCCTAAAAAGCTTTCGCATGCGCCAAAGCGGACGCATATCTCTTATAACCGCCAATTTTTCAAGTTCATTTTTTTTTCTTTTTCTTTTCCCTCCTTTCAAACACGCATACTCGTATCGTTTCAAATTCGAAAGAAAAATAAAAAAATAAAAAAAGCGAGTGATATTTCTTAGTATCCATCTCTTAAAAAGAATGGGGATACCATTTGTGCATATTTTCGGACACAACAATTTTCCCATCCCTGTACTAATCTAGCGACTTGCAACTTGCATATAGAATCTATCCGTCGGGGCAATATATATACTCCCTCCTTTGTGCTCTATGCGTGTAATATTCGCATCCCTATTCAATCCCTTTTGAACTCTATTATCGCTGTTTGCATCCTTGCACGTTTTATCCTCCCCTCCCTACGCCCTTTAAACTCTTTTTTTTTTTTTTTTTTTGACTCACTGCAAAATAAAAAATAAGAGAAACCGTTATGCAAATGCGAAGTTGCTATAACAATGCTTTTCAGATTATTCACTCGGAGAAACCTAGGGGGTTTCTAGACTCTTATTCGCGTCACGTCCTCAAAAATAATTTTTTTCTTCTTCTTCTTCTTTTCCATCTCTTCCTTGTCTTCCTGAAGTATGTCTATCTTTCTGTTCGTCCAGTTATATAGGCAAGCCAAGTAATGAACTCTTCCTGATTTAAAGAGTCCATCCGTGCGCGAAAAATATAGTTTTTGCTACCGTTTTCGAAATGAGGGCATTTTATCGCAAAAATTCGGGGAGCATCTGTTGGTCGTTTTGTTCCTTTTTTTTTTTTTTTCCTTTCGTGTAGTCAGTTTGAGATGTAACGATGTGGTTTTCAATATTTCAATCTCTAATTTTGCACCAAATTTTAACTTAATTCGTGCATTTAATTTTAACCAGGTTGATTTTTTTCAGTGATAGTATTTTTTTTACAATGACTTAACTGCATTTAAGGATGCTCATTAATTTTTACATTTGCCCTTGAATTTAACGAACTCATGATGTCTATCTTTATTTATACTACAAGTTATGAAAAAAAAACAACCTTATAGATAAATGGATTATTAAAATTTATTTAGGTCCCTAAAATGCAGCGTTTTTTTTTTTTTTTAATATTTTTTTTAAAGGTTTTTGGTAAAATGTTTGTTATTAATTTGAAAAGTAACTAAAAGTTAAGTTACCAGACAATAAACTCAGAACATTTCATAAAATTTAAAAAATAATGCCAAATACTAATGTGATATTAAATTAAGAGTAAATAAAAATTTTGAAAATTGTTTTATGTAAAAAAAATACATTTGAAACTGAGCAAATGACTTTAATTTTATATTCTGTCTTAACGTTATCATAACTATCACAGCCTATCGACTGTTATTGTTGTGATATTTAATTGAAACTTTTTTAATTTTTTCATTCATTTAATATTTATTAAATGTTAAGTTAAAAAAATCTACCTTACGTTAAAATTTCCAACTTTCTATGCCCCTAGGCTTTATAAGTTATTTGATATTTATATTAGTATAGAAAGTTAATTTTTAGTAGTGTTTCATATAAATAATAAATAGTATTAATTTTATGTATTTAATTTTTTTTTGAAAGAAATACTAAAAGAAATGTCACCACAAAATTCTACTGAAATTAGCTGTAAAAATTGCTTGTTTTCTAATTTTATATTATATCCAGTTCATGTGTGTATTAAAAGTAAATACTTTTTGCAAGAGGTCTCACCTTTATAATGTTTTATTTAGAGAATAATATGGCTATTCTTTGGGCCCATGTCCAAGAGTTCGCGGGTTCGATCCCAGCCGACCGAAGACTCCTCGTGTAGTAAATGGTGACTGATACACGTTAAATCTGTCGAGTCACAAAGTCCTCGATGCTCCCATAACAAATCAATACCTCTGGGGGTACTGATCCAGGAGTTTCCTTGTCTTCTGGATTGGTTCAAAATTACAAAGCTACGGAGTTGAACATTGGTAGTCGTAAACTCAAAATTGGGCCGGCTGCTCAACGACGGATATAAAAAATAAATTAAAATCGTTAAATATTTGTTCAGTATTTTTCTTTATTGATTCTTTTAAAAATATTTAATGAATCATAGTTTCTTCTTTCATTGTTTTCCAAATTATGTTCGGGATAAACAAATGTCCGTATGCCTATCTTTTCTTTCAATTTAATGTGTGGAAAAGTTTCTATTTTGAAATTGTTTTAAGTATCATAATTTTTAAATTATGTGTTTTAATGATTTTTATATATTACACAGTATACGTTCAATCATACTCTATAATTAAAATTTTATTCAAAGTTATAATTGTATCTTTTAAACAGGTGAAAAATATCATGCATGCATGACAACGGGCGCATTTATGATCCATAGCGTTTCTTGTATAGAGAAACTAGATTGGAGTGGATCCACTTTTTAAAAGCTCAAAGTTTTAAAAAATAATAATGAAAAAAAAAAGAAACTCCAATAAAAGTCGAAGATAATAATGTGCACAACTCCTCTTCCGATGTTGATGCACCTTATCTTTCTCTCCAAAACAACTTTAACTTCCTATTCCATTTGAATTTTTATATTAAAAAAAAAGCTTATATAATAAAGAAAAGAGAAAGGCTTTACAATAGGGAAGGCATTTGGAAAACCAGAAATTAGGAAATTTTTGCGGCGCTAATGGTTTAGAGTATGACCTCTCGTATGGACGCGGGGGTGCAGGCTACAATGCAGAAAAGAGTGTTAGACCAACGAATGAATCGTAAATAAAGCCGATAGAGGGCGCAAAATGTGTATATCCCCCTTATGAAAATTGTAATTGAAGCGTTGATTATGTAGAGAAGAACCCCGCGGAGCAGATAAGATGCTGCTTTGTTGTAATGAATCCCAGGATAGTGGTTGCCCAATTTTCCACTCCGATGGCTTTGCATTCTCTTGCAATCCGCTATTCAACAGTGGGGGCGGGGGTTGGAAGAATTTTCTTTTGAAAAGAAAAACCCCTTTCTGTTCGAAAATTCTGACTCCCCCTTTTAAAATGTTCAGCATGTGACGTCAGCGTCGAGAGTTGTTGCCGGATCTTGTTTTAAAGGAATTCGTTAATTAAATTGCTGGAGTTTCATTTCGTGAAAGGTGTTATTCGGATATGGATTATTAACTTTTCCATTTGTTTTCGTTGAAATTTTATGGGTGGCACAATTCTGTGATGGAAAAAAAAAGGGAGTTTTGTTTTAATTACTGTTGCCACATACTGACTTCTAAAGAATGGCAGAATAACAATACGGATCTATTGATTGTTTGAAAAGGAAATCATAATCGTAATTGCAGTCAAAAGCTTTAAGATTAATTCAACCCTTTTCTTTCGACTTATTCTTTGCGAAATCTAATGAAACTAAAAGTTCAATATGCAAAAATCATTCCTCGTTAAACTCTGGTGCTTATATCTTGTTTTGAGACGCTGAGAATCAAAACGGCAGATTCCAAACGACCTCAAATTTTGATATAATTAAGACATGATTAAGTTTGTATTCACTTTGTCCGAATTTTAAAGATAGAATATGGGAGTTTTCTCTTACTCTAATTCAATTTATATTTAAACATATAAAGCATAGGTAGCAGAAGTATGCTATCAGTACATTTACCGTACAAATTGAGATCAGTTGGATTGGGTTCTGACTCAACTTATAAACTGCAGAATGGTTCAAAAAAATTTAACTGCAATATCATTACTGCAGGATTACACTATAAATTAATCTTTTCTGAGCTTATTCTTTTGAAAACTTGTAAACAAACTATTTAAAAATTCACTTGTGGGAAATTTGATTTTACAAACTTGTATTCATTTTTATTTCGATGTTAGTATTTTTATTACATGGAGATAGAAAATTCTGGGGAAATTATCGTACTTTAAGTTAGTAACATTGCTGGTAAAAAAATACATGTAATTTTAGTTAATTAAACTAAAATATACGATATTTAAATCATTCGTTTGGTAATTTTTCCATTCATGTGTTAGGCTTTAATGGAAATTCTGGTTTTCAGAATTACCGCACATTTAGTAAAATATGACAAAACTGAAAAGTAAATTTTACCGAATACATGGCTTTCATGCCATGCTCTAAAATATCATGTTAAAATTACAAAATCTTACTATCACGTATTATAAAACCATATGTTATTGTTACTTTTACAAAAATTATTAGCAAAGGGCTTCGGCAAAAATTATCGAGCTTTTTGGTGTTCCCATAGAGCCAGAAACACGGTAAATTTTACCGTATTCTGGTTATTTTGACCACACTTTTCCCCTCAGTGCATTAATGGTTTCTATTTTCTTTACTATTTTAAGCCACTAAAAACTAGGTTATTTTGACCATACTTTTCCCCTCAGTACATTAATGGCTTTTATTTTCTTTACTATTTTAAGCTAGAAACTAGAAAACTTAAATGATATATCATATTTAGTAGTAACTGTTAACTTGTACAATACACACAACTATTGCCAGATCAAACTTTCATAGTTATGCTGTCGAAAAAGAAAGAAGGGAAAAATATTATTCGTATATTTTAAAATCTGCAGAGAATAGCAACTTTCAGTTATTATACATAAGAATATTTTATTTTCTATGCGTAGAGATATCGAGCTCGCAATTTTATCTTTAATAATACTATTTAACAATTTTATCTGGAATTTGCTTTGTGATTACTAAAAGAAATAATGATGTAAAAGTTTTTTAATTGCCATATGGATAGCTGAAAATCTTTTCAGTAAGTGAATGCCTAAGTAATTTCTTTAACATTCAGATATTTTCAAAAATTCTTTGATTGCGGTACTCTCGCTTACATTTTAGGTTATATATATCTTTCACACAGTTTTAAGAGAAGAAAAATACGTCATTCGTAAAGAAGCAATAAGAAAGTCTGCTCCTTGTGAAATGAAATTCTAAAATACATTAACCGATTCTGATTAATGTGATAATAAAAAGCGACGGTAAATTTTTTTCCCTCCATCTTCCCTAAAACAAAAGGAATTCCCTCTTCAAAAAGTAAATTTCCCCCAAATGAGTCGAATTTACTCGTCCAAAGCAATTGAACTTTCTCTTTGATTTTCTTGAACGATTAAAATGAAGAAACACTTCTCGTAAAGACTTTCCGCGAGTTAAATATGTTCAATTAAACGTCGTCACTGAATTCCAAAGCTTTAGAAACTAAAAGAAAAGTGTGGTGAAAATTAAAAAATGGGAAATGGGGGATAGATAGAGCGCGGACTGTCGGTTGTACGGAATTTCCAAGCGAGCGATCCTAGGGCGTCCCGTTAAACAAGGATAACGCATGTAAATGAGGGTTTTGTAATTACCGCCCCGGTATATCAGATACGCCGCCCTTACAAACCCCTTTTATTGCACAAATTAAGGGAAAATATGTCGGCTTTGTGGCCGTAATTAACATTGCTATCTCTTGATTAGGAAGTGCCGGCTTTGCCCGGGTGCAATTAGTGGTCCCCCAATGCTAACAGCCAGGTTTTGGTTTAAATGCCGTAGTTGGGTTGGGAGGGAGAGGGGGTAAGTGACAGGCATTTTTGTTGTTGCCACCATAAAAATAAACATGAGTGTGGATTGTGTCAAGTGATGTTATCACTCGAATTCGCTTGGAGTTTTCTCTTGCTGAACCGATGGTAATGTCATATTAATTTGTCATTATCACCATTTTTTTTTTATGTTGCCAAAGTGGACTACGCGTTTTATAAAGTTGATGTGAGTTTTCGTCACCTTTTCTTATCCTGACGAATTCAGCGCAAAATTTGATGGCCTCCAACTTATTTAGGTCTATCATAAGTTAGACTCGATGAGATGAAAAACCAGAGTTATTATACTCAAAAATCTTAAAAATAAAGAATATATTTTTGAAAATTTAATATTTTTTAAAATCAGAAAAATTGTCCATGACTTTTATAAAAACTGAAGACTGCAATTTTAAAACACTGTAAAAAGTATTTTGCGTCGTTAATTAAAAACTTTCACTAAGAATTGTTTAGGCGCAAATATTCATAGTCCAAGTATTCCCCAAGTTTTGACTGGATCCATCTATTATAGCGTCTATAAAGCGCCAAAGCTCGTGAAATGACGATTCAGCAGGCAAAATTTTATTTAAAAGTACGCAGAAGTTAGCCAATTTTCTTTGAAACGACGATGTTAAGTTTCATATTTTTTAATAAGTGTCTTCTTATTGGTGCGTCTCTTAATCGAAAACTTTCTTTAAGAATTCTAGCTGTGCAGAAATTCAGCACTCAAGTACAATATCACGAAGAGAAAGTCGATAAAAAAACTCGATTGTGTTATGAGAGATATAGCATGTTTCAAATCACCCAATATTTTCTAAGCAAATGCAAATGGATGAACTAGCGCAAATTTGCAGTGACGTGTCCAAGAGTATTGGATGCTTTGTATTGCTTTTTGGGCACATCTCTTTTGCAAGCAAGCACAAATCTAACAATTATATGTCACGTAACCCCTTATATGTGGACTAAATATTTTCCATGGATTTTTTTAAATTCCATTTTGCTAAGCAGTGAAAATCTTTATTTCACTCGAATGTTAAAACATATAAAACAGAGAGAAAGAAATGCAATCAAGTGATCTCCCAGAAGATGCAAACTTTTAATTCGCAAAAGTTGCCTAATTTTGTTGAACTTTAGCCATTAAGCTTCATGCTTCTTCAGAAGTGAATTTCGAGGCAATATTTAATTAACTAGATTTCAGTGGAGTCGTATTCCTTAATTGTAAACTATTCATGAAACTTGTTTCGGTGTAGACATTCAACACCCAACTACAATTGCAAGACGAGGAAGTTGTTAAATTTTAGATTGTAGTACAAGAAAGATAGCACGTTTTGAACCACACAATCTTATTTTCCTATATTTTCTAAACAAACGGAAGAACAAGCAAAAGTTCGCAGTGACTTGTCCAAGAGGATCGGAAGTTTTGCATTGCTTTTTGCGTACATCTCTTTGTAAGCAGGAACGAATCTAAAATAATGGGTCACGAAACCTAAAATGTAGGCTGGATCTGTCCTTTAATCATTATAATTATTAAAATTATTATAATCCTTGTTTTTATTTTACTAAATTTTACTTAAATGTCAAAGCTCGGAAGGAAAAAAAAAAAAAAAAAAACAGCAAGTGATCTCTAAGAAAGAACAAACTTAACTTTAAAATGCGTATAACTTAGCCTATTTTCCATGAATCTTGGCCATTTGCAGGCAAATCTGGAGGCAGTATTTAATTATTAAATTTCAATGGTGTCGTATCCCTAAGTTGATAACTCTAAGAATTGTTTCTGTGCAGATAGTCGACACCCATGTACAATTGCAGGAGGAGAAAGTCGCCCAGTCCTCGATTGCGGTACGACAGAGATCGCATGTTTTAAATCACCTAATCTTGTTTTCCTATATTTTCCAAACAAATGGAAGAACAAGCAAAAGTTCGCAGTGACTTGTCCAAGAGCATTGGATATTTTCTGTCGCCTGTTGTGTATATCTCTTTCGCACGCAAACGAGAATCTCCAATAGTGTGTCACGAAACCTTAAATGTAGATTGGATCTGTCCATTATTTTTTTTTCTATCTTTTTTTTATTTATTTTTCTAGCTTTACTAAACGATAGAAAATCACTAGGTTGCATGGCGTGCGTTCTAATATTTATTTTGCTAGAAATTTGACAAAGCTATAAAAATAGACTTTGCCACCCGAAATATTGATTTTAACGATGAAAAAAAATATCGTTTCATGAGAAGTGACGATCATGTTTTCTATTTAAAATTTTATAGCGTTTAACTTCTATTGAGTTAATGGGTTCAGAGGTATCTCTCTAAATGTTGACGTGTTTCGCTTTTCGTTAATATTCTCGGGAGAATAAAGTGTAATAATAATGCTCCTGCTTACGAAAAAAATGTATGATAAAGGTTTAGTTTTTGTGGTAGTCTTTTGAACGTTGAAGTCAAAAATATAAATACACAAAAGTTTTAATTTAATGTTCATCTGAAAAATTTAAAATAGAAGGTTTTTACAGAATTTAGATTTACATGAATACCATTTACACTAAATATTTCGCACTCAACTGATTTTTTTTAAATGAAAAACAAGAAAATGATTTCGAAAATTGTCGATTTATCGTTTACTCTAATAATTGTGTTTTTTTTCAAATTGAAAGTATTATTTTTGTATAATTATTACAAGAAAAAAGCTTTGATTTATCTTTTTCTAATCAAAATAAAAAATAAAACTTAGTAAGAAAAAGATTTTGTAAGTCAGCCATTTGCACAAATAATTTTGTTTTTGTTCTTATTTTAACATATTATTATTTTTTTTTAATAACTTGTTTATGAACAAAGAAGTACCGATTTTCTTTGTCAACTGAAAACTAGAAATTTAAATTGGAAAATTAGAATCAATTTCAAAATTAGTTCGTAATGCATCACAAACAAATAAGTCATTTGGTAAAAAAAATTATATTCTTTCATGTTGCTCAAATAATATTCTTGTTCTCATTTAAATTATTATTTTTGTTGAATAACTTGTTGCCATATATATTCTATCTTCTAAAATGGATTTTTCTAATGAAAACCAAGTTGAAAATGAGAAAACGATTTCAAAAATCGACCATTTGTAAAATCGTTTGCTCTAAAAAAGTGCTATTTTCAACACATTTTATTTTAAAGTAAAGTTGTACAAAATTTGCAAGCTATTTTTAACATATGACTGCAGAATTTTCCTATGCTTGAATATTAGAAGACCACGGCCTTAAGGTACTTTTATTCAATTTTGCAAGGCACTGCGGACTAAACATATCTCCGAAATTAAAAGTGGCTTTCTTAATGAGGTAAAAAGGATAAAGCATTATTCCGATGAAGTTATAGGTAAGGGAAATTTCAAGTTGAAAGCGTCGAGAGACGAGATAGTTATTTCCGATTGCTTTTCCGATCGAGAAAACTCTCGGTGCAAAGTGCAATAAATTGACTCGTTTTCGTAAAAGGTGCAACGAAACGTGCTGATGGAACTCTTTTTAAAGAAAACAGCGAAAAGGCAAGCGTCGCCTTGTGTCACGCTCGAAAAGATCCGCTGCTTCTGTTGTGTGTGTTCGTAGTGTGGGTTGTAAACACACTGATTGGAGGTATATGGGGGTGGATAACACTAGCGCCTCATTAATTACAACTGTCCCTCCCTGCAAGGATCAAGTGGTCTACATCTTTTCTTCCCTCTTCTGGAAGGAGAAACAGCTTGCGAAGATTACCATTAATCAAGGAAGGGAAGGCCTTGCTTCATTATAAGCAAATGGGTTTTAATTTGCCATTGTTTAGACGCTGGAGTTTTGCTCGCTGCAGTTCAAGCGTTGGTAGATTTATATAGCTGTTCATCGCGGACTGGACCATGAATATTCATTAAGAGAGCTTAATAACTCCCCAGTAATAACTATTAACTCCCCCTCCAAAACTTTGTACTCGCGCCTCTCTACTCACGGTAATTAATTCTTGTAAAACGGGGCACTCTTTCCATGGGCCCTGCGTGCGGGGGTCCCCCATTTCTCGCCTTTTATTACTCTGCCTGGACGGATCTTAACACGTGACCCTGCCACGTCGCTAATTACGAGGGAAGAAAAGTCATATCTTTCGGATTGGAAGAAGAGAAAGTTTTGGGACTCCTCCTTATGGAAGGAATGCGTTATCGTTCGCCAGTGGCGACATCTAGTGACAGCAGGCAGTTTTTTTTTTTTTCATTCTTCTCACCGTTCATTTCGCTCTTCCCCATCTTTGGATGGTTGAGGATGTGATAAGGCGGAAGGGATTGCGTTATGTGTTGTTGGGATAAACTTAAGATGTTTATGTTTCGTACTTTTCTGAAGGAAAGATTTCAATAAATTTATCTTCTCTCGCGGTACGCGTTTTAAAATGACGGTGTTGCATTTTAAAACGTCTTGAAATTTTCGATATAAAATTAATTTTCGTAGGATATTTTTATTTTACATTATTTAAATTTTTATGAGAAATTTTGAATTAATTTCTTAAAAAACATTTCTAACGTTAAGATAAGTAGAAAATTTGTTTTAAATTATTAAATGAAAGAATAAATTATTAAATTTGTATTATAAAATTCTCTTGCAATAATTTTTATTTTACTCTCTTTCATTAAGCGTAATTACAAAGCATGTAACGTCTTTTTTAATGGTGATTGCAATTACTTTTCACTGTTAAAAATTATGTGATTTCTTTCCCCCCAATATATTGTATTATTTAGAATCTACTTTTACGCTTAAATAAGAGTTTTAAAATGAAATAAGTTTATTTATAGATTAAAATGAAATTAAATAAATCCAAAAATAAAAGAGCATATGAAACTTAGTTTTATGTGTAACTGATAGTTTTTGTTCCATATTCTCGTAACATATTTAATTTTGATTTAATTAGTAGTTAAATTATTATTGAAATTGTTATTTGAATGTAATTAATAGTTTGTAGTCTTATTTTTCTGTTAAAATATTTTTTTTTCTCACAAAATTAAATAACTGCCTAGGAAACTAAAATTTTATGGATAAATTTATTAATTTTATGTAAAAAGACTAATGGCAAGCAATTGCTTTTATCAAACCTATCTAACTTTTAAAATTTTTAAAATAAATTTAAATAATTCTCTACGCTCTTTATAAGAATACTTAGTTTACACCAACTTTTAAATATTATATTGTGCCAAATATTTGTGTGTGGATATTATTTAGACCAGTTAAAAAAATATCTTTAATTAAAACATCCACTTTTATATTCACTTCTAGTTAGTGGCAGTTGAATTCTAATTGAAACTACAAAACGACTTAAATTTTTAAAGAATGAGCTCTGCATTTGGAATAATTGATTCGATGTTAGTAGATCACTGAGACCCAACTAACTTATACATTTTAATAGCCAAACAAATTCCTACATTAAATACAAAATGACGATTTTGAATCTGCGCATATTTTGCATTAACTACCTCATCGAATAATGAATAATTATTATTTCAACACGAAAATTGTATACACGTTTCTGGAAAGGGTATCTTTTCATTGTCTCTGATCGGAACACGTAATTCCTGAAATTTCAACTCTTTCCGCTTTCTTCCGAACCGTCGGGAAGTCGGATCACGTCCTCATGCTTTCCCTGTCGGGGAAGAAAAGGGGGGGAGAGTAAGGATTGTTTTGTGAAATTTTAAATAGCGCCCCGATTTGATAATACGAGTGTGCAGCTCGTAATGTCTTCTCTCCGGGAAAAGAGGAAAGTTGTTACGAGTGCTTTTCAAATAACACAATTAGCGAGAAATTTTGTGGCCCGCCTTCCTCATGTGAAAAGGCCCAGATGCGATTAGTTCAAGGAGGAATTTCACTACTATAAAGGTTTGTTGTAAAGTTGCGTTTTAAAGATTAAATTATGAGCGATATTTCTAGAAAGAGAGAAGGACCCTACTCCTTACACCCTCTCTCTATTCATCGTGCTCAAATCCTTAATTGTTGCTCTCTGCAGACGACTTTTCTCTCGCGCCTAACATCCCCTCGACCCCTGTGAACCCTCTTCTCTCCTCTACAGAGGCGATGAACCCGTGTCTGCCGCACTCCCTTAGCATCATCTTTGGTTTTGAGGAAGGAAAAGTCATTCCGCAATGATGAGACTCCCGTGGAAAATGTTCCATTTTCGAATTCGAATGTTTGAGAGTTCGGGGCGTCCCGAGCGAGTCTCGTGTAGACTTAGTTTTGGTTGTTGCTTTGGGAAACAAGGATTGTACCCCTATTCGTAAGGGTTTAGATTTCGGAGAGAGATGTTTCGGTTTGCGTAATCTAAATTTCTAATCTCGAGCATAAGTTTATAGAATGGAACAATGCTCCTTCGTAGAATGCATTGTAATTTCTAACAATTATAATGTAAACTTATTTTGCTTGGTAAGCATTTTAAAGATTGCGAACATTTGTTTGAATTCAAACGTGATGAACGCACTGCTTTGCATAAATTAGTTACAGTTCTTGTTTAAAACAAAATGCATAAATTCAACTGACAATCATTTTTATATATTTTTAAGATTTCAGAGAGCAAAAAATAACTAATAAACTAATACAAATTTGGAAAACTTATAGTTTTTTAAACTAATTAATTAATAACTTACATCGAACATAATTCCGATTAATAAAATTACGTTAATTAGATAAATAATGATATTAAAGTGTTTATGAAATAACACTAATAGAATTGTGCTTTTATACTAGCATTAATCTTACATTAAGGCTTTTCCTTTTAATTCTCTTAATTCATCTGTTTGATCTCAGATTTATATTATTATTTATTATTTTTAATTTATTTACTTAGTTATAATTTTCTTTAAATTATGATGAAAGCCAAAATTTCAGTATAAAATTTATATGGTTGAGAATTTTTAATATATATATATATTTAAAATATATATAATATATAGTTTTTTGAGTAACATGTTGCTTCTTTTATATTGTGTAATTTTGAGAAAATATTCAATTAACTATTGGTTTTATTAATAACTTGTCTTGATTGCTAATTTGTTTTGTTTTTTGAAAAAGATTTTACATGCAACGTTAGTATTTTTCTTGAAAAATCAACTGGGTTACATTTTCAAGTTATTGCATTTAGACTACATAATATTAAAAAAAATATAGTATATAAACTATTAATTTCTATAATGTGTATTTTTGTGGAAAAATAAACGGTTAGTTATATTGAAAACGAGTTTTATTAGAAAAGAATTTACATATGACGTAATTATTTTTCGTGAAAAATCTGTTGGGGAAACGTGTTTAAGTTATTGCATTTCGATTACATAAAAATGTTTTTTTTTTAGTCTGAAAATAATCATCTATAAAGACTACTTGTTTATTGATTGACTAAAAAATATACTATGTACTATGCTGCGGTAAGTCGTTGAAATAATATTTAATATTATTGAAAAATGATTTCGATTGATAACATGTTTCGTTGAAGAAGATTTCACGTATGACGTAGATAATTATTTTTCTTGAAAAATCTGTCGGAGATACATTTTCAAGTCATTGCATTTTTACTACTGAAAAGGATGTTTTGCCACTGAAGACGTCTATCCTGAAAATTGTTCCTCGATCATTGGGATGCAATAATTGGAGACATGCTCGGATCTGGGTTTTGGTATTCTCGTTATAAAGCCCCCACTCATCCCCTTTACCAGTCCCTTTTAACGATGGGCTTTTACAAGCAAATAGGTAATGTGCCCTAGAACTATCTTACGGCCATCTATTCGAAATGAGAGAACGACCTTTCTACGCGGAAATGAAGACGGTTTTGAGGTACTACAAGACCACCGCCTTCATTACTAAAATTGGTGTATCACTTTAGGATCTTCCATTTGATTAATGGAACGTGTTTTGGCGGGATTTCGGTGAAACCTCGAGAGGGTACAGCAGCGACTGCAACCCCCCTCATTACGGACGCTTGTTAGAACGGGGAGACTGTCCTTGTGGTCCTAGGTAAGGCTGCTACTGCAGTCTCTTGAAATTGAAAGGATTGCTATTGTTTGAAATACCTTTCAATCCAAAAGTGGATGGAAAACGAAGGTTTTTTTTTTCTTTCTTGATGGTGGGTTGATTTAGAGCCACTGCGATTAGCGAGTGCGTTTGAACCGTACGTAATGACTGTTGTTTGCCCGAGAATGAGTTTTAAATCATGGATTTTGATTCTTTCTTTCTTTCTTTTCATTCCAAGCCTAGTTGCATTCTCAATTCATAGCTCGTGAGGAATGAAGGTTATTTTAGATTGAAATGAAAGGGAAAGGATGATATTAATACAGTTTTTATTTTCGCTTTTTGAAAAATTTCCAGAGTTATTATATAGATAATAATATTTGAGGTACCCAAGTAATAGAAAGAAATGAACCTTGATACTAAAATCAAATCCTCTTTCATATGAAGAGATCTTTTCCCCTCGCTATTCAGCTGCATTCTGAAATTTTTATGAGATACGTATATTTATCAAGATATATTTTTATGAATAACGAAATCAGATGATTAAACATTCTTGTTCTGGGAAAAGAAATATGCGTTTGCACATTTAAATGTTTTTTCCCATTAAATTATAAATGATAATTTTGCAACTCTAACAGCAATAAAAACTTTGATTCAATATAGTTTCAGTGGTTCTTTCATGGATATATTTTTGTATGAATGCCCTACGAATGCTTACTATAACGCATTTTAGTTTTGATTAGGGAACTATAAAAAAAAGTTTCGAAAAGTTCTAGTTCTTCGTTAAGTTTATAGATAAAATTTTTTCGTTTTATGAATGTTGTCATTAATGAAACGGAATTTTTTTTTTTTTTTATTACTTTCATTAATTTATTTTTTTATTATTCATTGATTTATTTTTTATTATTCATTTATTTATTTTTTATACTTATTTTATTATTATTTTATTGCAATTTGGAAGCGAACGCTTATTTTTTTACTTATGTTACAAGATGTAGAAACTAAATGTTAATAGATTTCCACACCTTTTTAGAAAATGTTTGAAATCGGAACTAAAAATAATTACTTTGAACAAAATATTATTTTTTGTTGAGAGGCTAATGATTTCAGTTGTGTTTGTGTGAGCCGCGGTGGTACAGGGGATTGAGCGTACACCTCCCAATGAGGTATCCCAGGTTCGAATCTCAGCTCTGACAGGTCGATACGAATTCACTCCCAGCTTGCACCGACCACAGTACTGACGTAAAATATCCTTAGTGGTTGACAGATCATGGGTTCGAGTCCAATTTCCGCCTGGTTAACCGTGGGAGGCTTTCGGGGGTTTCCTCTCGATGTAACGCGAATGCGGATTAGTTCGATTAAAAGGTCTTCCATGAAAGCAAATATCTCTCAATCCAGGAGTTTCTTTGTCTTCTGGATTGGGTTCAAAACTACCACGCTTAGTTGAACATTGGTAGTCGTACACTCAAAATTCTGTCCGCTATTCAACGACGGTTATAAAATAAATTTATATTTGTGTCAGTAATACATTATTTTAGTTAAACACAATAAATAAACAAAGAAATAAAAAGGGTGGTTTAAGAATTTTCTAACAACAATTACAGAAGGTAAAAATCCTTGCCTCGTAACGGCACCAATTGTATATAACTGCTTCAAAATTATAAAATTGCTGAAGCAAATTATGCAAAATTAAACACAAACAAACAATCATATTAACCATTTTTCCACTTTAATAAAATTTAACAAATTTAAGCGAACACATCTTACACCAAATTTTCCAATGTGTTGACATGAGTGACAAAAACTTGTATCATGCCTTAATTGTTACATAGTCATCGCGCCTTTGATCTGTACGTCATGGTGCTCGCGAGCCACGCGTTCAGGACTTCAAAGATGAAAGAATAAGAAACGGGATGCCTCTCGCTGTTCTTTTGGCTGAATGCCCACCAGGAAATAGAACTCGTGAAATCGTAAAAATTGTTTTTCTACGACGTGAATTTCATAAGAAAAGTTCTCCCTCCTCAATTCGAATTTTCGCTGACTTCGAGTTATTTTAGTTGCTGCATTTGTCGAAATATGACATTTGGATTGCTGTTAAATGTTGTTTATTGAGGCGGGTAGCTTTCGGAGGAGATGCCGTTGTTTTTCTTAGCTGGGAATGCTTTTTCTTCATCAAAACCTATTCATTTCTTTCTTTCCTTTTTAAATAGATAAAATTATCTTTTTACTTTTCTCTTTTTTTTTTTCTTTTTTTTTTTTCTTTTCTTTAGAGAGCGGCTTTTATATGAACGCATTTGGGACAATAATTTAGCGATGGATTTTACTTTAAGAAAGCGAGGTTACTGTGTGAGGTTCAGTGAAAAGTATATTTTCTCCCTTTAAGCATTTTGAAGTATTTTTTGTTACAAAAAAATGACAATTCTCTTTTTAAAAAGTTTCTTGACTGAAATTTGTTTTAAGAAACAAATTTTCTAGCGCTATTTTTGCAGCTCCCACTTTGGGAAAATCAGCATTATGCAGATTTTTATCTTAAATCTTAACAATACATAAAAAAGCATAGGTTTGAAAATTTTAAAACTTAACGATAAGACCTAAACTTTGATAACTCTAAGGAACAAATTTTTTGTTGCATTTGTACAAATACTTGATCTTGCGTAATTCGGTTGTGGAGAGTTCAAACTTAAAATTAGTTTTGCTCCAAAAGCTACAGATTTTTTTTTTAAAAATGAAACTTTTAGTTTTTTTTATATTTAAATGTATAAGTTTAAAAAAGTTATATATAACAGGAGGCCGTGTAAATTTTTGCCTTATTGTAAAAGTCATCTAATAGTGATAAATACTACATAACTAAGAAAGACAATTCATTGCCCAAATGAATGAACAGAAAATAACAACACATTCATTGAAAAGAACTTGTTTATTTTATTAACTATCTGTTGCGGATTCATGATAAATTATATTTTCTTTATTATGAGAGTAAACCAAACGTGATAAAAAAAGCAAACAAAGATATACTATTTCAGACACATGAAGAAAACATTTATCATTGTCGCTTTAAATTCTGAAAAATTAAAAAACAGTTAAGAAATGAGAATATTTGGTATTTTTGTAAATGTTTAGCAGATGAAGATAAATTAACCTCTCCTCTCCGAAAATTGGACCCTTGAAACGCTAATAATAATTTGATTATTATGTCCCCATTCTGACAAAATTTTTCTAAGTAATTCCTGTTATGTTATGTTCCTACTGTGTTAATATAATTTGAATAATTTTGAGTGAATAACTGTGAAAAATCTAATCATTGTATGTGATTAAATATCAATAATTTTACATTTATGAAGTGCATTATTTACTCCTAAAATTATTATTATGAAACCATGAATTATTTACTCCTAAAATATCCATATGAAACAAAACAAAAAATTAAATCTTTTATTTAGTGTTTTAAATACTAAGGTAGTTGATTATCTCACTCCTAGATACATGGGCATCTCATGCGTCTGACTTTTGAGGAGGGCGAAATTCAAATACACAGCTGCAGATTTTCCCATTCGATTAGAAAGTAAAAGAAATTGAGACGAATTTCTTACAATTGCTAAATGCATGCAAACTATTTTTTTTCTTTCATTTTTTAGCTTATTTCTTATGTAAACTAAATTTAAATCGATAACGATTTTTTTTTTAAATTTCTTATAAAATTTGGGGGCAACTTTTTGCGATTGATGATAATTGAAGGGAGCTTTCACAACAACACCTATGATTGGATACATTTTACAGAAAGATCCCTAAAAGTCGAACCGCTAAGAAAGAAAGTAGCCTACTCCGAGAGCAGATGATGAGTTTTAAAATATTCTAAATGGAGAAAATATATATTCAGTTCTTTGGGTTAGGCAGGGAAAACGCTGAACTAAAAATTCTTTTTGTTCTGGTTCAAAGAATTTATATGCCGCTGTGAAATCCTGAAATTCGGTTACTATTCAGTCACTGTATCATTATTTTCCTACAATACCTATCGGTAAATGCTGACGTTCAGAAGTGTCTAAAGGCTCGGGTCAAACTCTTTGATGAGATACCTCTAAAAACAGGAGTTTAATCACAAAAAGTCAGTTGAATAATAATAAAATAAATAAAATAGAAAGATAAGCATTTATGAAATTAAATTCATATTTTAAATTCGTTTTAATGTAAATGTTTGCGAAAATTTTTCTATTGTAAATAAAATAATAATAATAAAAAAAAAACATAAATAAATAAAAAATCAAAATATTTAGTGTAAAGTGTATTTAAAATTTCATAATCAAATTTGTTTGAAAGTCATAGTTTATTTTTCATAAAATATTTTGCTTATCCATTGATAAATTTAATTTCAAAATACCAGTAAGAATTGAAGTTTTAGTATTCTTAATCGTGAAATTAATTATTTACTTCGCCTTTTGCACGCCACTGTTCAACACAGAATGTAGAATAAATAAATAAATAAAAAAAATTGCATTTTTTTCCCTCTTTCAATTCTTCCATTAGTGTTGAATATCGACTTTTATCGAATTGAGAAATAATGGATTTAATAAATATTTTTGAACATACTTAAAAATGACCATGTGAATACCTATTTATATTAACAAACATTTTTTTCTCGACCTTGTACAATTTTTTCAACTCTTTAAAAAGTAACAAGCAACATGTCATTTTCCTTCCTAAAAGGCAGAACTTTTGCGCTTGTAAAATTTTAAGTTGCTTAACCGCAACAAAGCAAAACTCTAAAATTGTTCCTTTTGAGTGCGATTGCTGATCGCTTTAATTGAAAAATCGATTAGTCATCGATTTTTGCCAATAACAATGATTACGGAAGGGAAAAAATGCGCATTTCGCCGTTTACGGCTAATAGATTATTTTCTTTGTATGCGTTCGAAATCAAAAAGTGACAATTAGTTATTTGAAGAGGCGGGAATGTGCGTGTGCGCATTTGTACCGATGAGGTGTTCAATGATCGGTTCCTTTCTTCCACAGAGGGCAGCACTAGCTGAGAAGGAAGTGAATCATCTGAAAGATCAACTAGCAGCCGCCAAACAGTCTCTCCAATTGGCTGATCAGATCCAGAAGGCTCCTGACATGGAGCAGGCTGTTGACGTTGTAGCCCGGTCTTCCCTAGAGTTGGAGCTCGCATCCAAGGAGAAGGAGGTGAGTGACTAGCGACATCTATTGTTGATCTTTTGAACTATTATTCGCGTGCCTTTCACGATCTGTTTGTTTCACCGTATCACCGGCCTTTTTATTTCATATCTTTTGTAAGCTCTCATGATTGAATGATTATATTATTAACCTGTTTTTTTTCTTCCTCATTGTGTATTTTCTTTGAAAAACCAAACAATTTCGATACTCTCTTCGAAATCCAGATTTCTTCGATTAATGACATTTGTTTACCTCTTTCGTCAACCATACAGCAGCGCGCTCTTTTCGATTTCAAAATTGAATGAACTTATTTTCGTTCATTTTTCGAAAACAATTGCATTCGATTGCTATAAACGTTTTACTTAATTGTTCGAAAAAGATAAACGAATATTGAGGGTGTTTTTTTTTTTTTATTATTATTTCAAAATTAATGAAACATCTCGTATGCAATCAATTCGAGCAATTTTATCCGAACATATTGAATGAGGAATTTTATATCCCTCATTATTGCTGTTATTTCTAGTTTAAAGAATGAATAAATGTTTGAGCATTATAATTCTTTATTACACATACTTTTTTTCATTACCAAACTTAGAGTTAAAAATATATATACATCTGCATATTATCTTTTGTTTTATAATCGATGCCATAATAATTTACAATTGATGCTTAATTTCTGTGTGGCAATTTTAATTAGGAATTTGAGCTATTAGAATTTTTTTAGTTTAACAATTTCGTTTACCTTTATATCTTTTTGGTCTTTTTTAAAAAAAGATTTCTTTAACATTTTGATTAAAATTTGACTACTTCGTTCCATCCAAGTAATGTCCGCATGCATTTAAAAATTAACAAAGATTAGAAGTAGAGATGATAATTATGCATTTGTTAATGTTTTTGAATAACTTTCAGTTTTATATCTTTAAATTGAACTTTAAAATAATAAGAAACATGCCAAGTTGTAAACATAATTATACTATTAATCTTAGTATAATTGACAATTTTTAAAATTTATTAAGTGAAAAGTGAATTGTGATTAGAAAAAAATATTCAAAACGGAAGGAAATTAGTTTTAATTTATTTATTATTTACATATTTCTAAATCGGTTTATTTATAATTTGCTATAACTAATATCAGTCTATTCGATAAGACAGAATTTTTTTCTCTAACTGATTTTTATTTTTCAGAAATTATCCTAAAGTTTATTTAAGCAAGTGCATTTAGTTTTTCATTAGTTTTGGTGTCATCAGATCACACATAGGAATTCTTAATTTATTAAATTAATTTTAAATTGTGACTTTAAAAAATTTAATGATTTTATTTTATTTATTTGATGTTAGTTTTTTAGTGAATGTCTCGAAAAAGTTAAAAAATTTATTTCATTCTCTAAATTATTAATTTATCGAATATATAATTTATTACCCTAATTTTTTAATTAAAAATATAAAGAATACGCTTTTATTTATGAAACAATATGTGTATTTAAATATGTTGGTACTGCTGTTACGGCGTAGTTAAATAAATTACACCGATATAAATATGTCATGTAGCATAAAATTATATCATTATCAAAAGAATACTTTTAAATTTAAAAAATAAATATTACTTCTAGCTTAATTATCACTATTTAAAAACACGGACTCAACTTTCAGTATTGAAATGCCTTTTCTTTTATCTATTTATAAAGTTTTTAATAATTTATTTATAGTTATACAATTATTTATAGTCTTATAGCACATTTGCAATTTGTAGATTAATGTACATTAAATAGGTGAATACATAATTTTTATTACAATAAATACATATATGAATAAAAATTAATTATGTATCAAACGGTTAAATACTTGAAACCAAAGTTCTCCTTAATTAAATTAATTTCTTATCAGTTTTGACTCAAATTAAAGTAAATATATTCATGCAAAAAATTAAGTATAGTATATTATATTGGATTAAATTACGGAGTGTGCAAAATAGAAGATAAATCAAAATTACGAATGAAATTATCATGTTTGGCAAAAATTTGAAACTAAAAACCTGTTTCTTTTAAATTGTTGTTTATTGAAAGCTATAAACTAATTGCATTTAAGTTTTATGAACATTTTGAAATACTTTATTTATATATATATATATATATATATATATATATATATATATATATATATATATATATATATATATATATATATATATATATATATATATATATATATATATATATATATATATATATATATATGTCAATAAAAGATATTTTTAGTTACTGAAATACTAATTTAAAAGCATTTAGATTTTGAAGTGCATCTTAAATTTACCAGTATTTTGATTCGTATAAATTAAATTTGTTCTAGATTTGTAGAATTCCAAACCTTAAACCAAATTTAAATTTTTATATTCTTTATTTTTAGTATCTTTTAAGTATAATGTTCACAGAACATTCCTTCACACCTAGAATTTATGAATATTCTTTTCTCTTTTGTTCATTACGTAAACGACCTACCTTGCCCGATAAGCACGCAGTGATTTGTTTGAATCTTGCATGTTATCACGAGTCCACACCAGGTAAAGAATACAAGCTTCAAGCAGAAATTCCAAGAGAACATTCAGGAAAGTGATAAACTATATAAAACAATTTAAAAATTCCATGTGTTCCCGTCTTCCTCTTTCTCTATGTTGCCAAAAGAATTTGCATTAAAACTTTAAAAGAATCGGTAGGGAGCTGGAGAGTTAGTATTACGACGTGGAAGAATTTTGCATCGCCATCTATTAAAAGAACAGTCCTTTTGTAAACTAAAAACTATTGAGATCATTGTTTTTGTGTAGGTTTACATCAAAAACTTTAATTTCAAACTAACTTGAGGTAACATTAGTTTGGAATGAAAAACACCAGTATTCGCACTTTTATTTTACATTGCTGTTTTTATTAGTTTTATTTGTGTTAGCTATTGTTTAAAAGGAATTTTGGAGTTTTTATGTGAGACTATGGAATTTTAAATAATTTAAGGACATTCGACCATATTTGTTTTAAAGTTCCTTCTAATGTGTTTTAGAAAACTTTCTGTTCATAATTTCTTTAAAAAAAATAATAAAGTAAAAAATAGCATGCAAAATTTTTAACAATTTATAACTTAAAAATTGTATTGCTGTGATTGACACATTTTTTTAACGATTTTTTTTAATGCGTTTTTAACTTTAAAGTTTCTAATTGATATTGTAGAATTAAAGAAATTACGTCAAGATATTTTTGAAGTAGAAAAATGCACTGAAATGCTTTCTAGAAAATTGTACTGAAATAGATTGTAAGTTCTGTAAAATTTGAAAGGTAGCATTAACAGCTGTCTTGAAAAAAATATGAATATCGAGTTTTTATAGAGGCTAAAATTAAAGAATAGAAGCCTGAATATTGGGTTTATTTGTATATCAATATATTTTTGTGAATTAATAATATGAAAAATACATTTTCGTTTGTAAATCTATAGATGTTGTTCTTAAATATAATTTTTATATGTATTAGATATCATCATATTTTTTTCTTAATATTCCAATAAAAAATGTTAAAAAATTATTTTAAATAATTATAAATCTAATAACAATTTCTGAAAATACTTAGAGCTAATATTGTTTCAAGGAAAATTTTGTTAATGTTCTAAAATTTGTGTAAAATATTATTAATTTAATAAAAATGTCTTAAAAATTTATTAGGAAATTCTTATTTTCATAATAAATTTCTGAAATTATGTTATCATGATAATCTACTGAAAAATTAGTAAAAAAGTATTGATAACTCCTAAAACTCCTCGATTCTTTTCTAGATTTCCCAATTAATTGATGACATTCAAAGATTACAGACTATTCTAAACACTCTACAAGAGACAAGTGCCTCGAAAGTAAGTTTCTGTTTTGCATTTATTATTTTTTTCCTTCTTAAAATTTGCTTAAATCTTATTATGCAATGAAATTATAATTATACATTTAAATAATATGCACTATACCTAACCATGACTGTACCATAGTATAAAAAAGTACGAGTCTTTTTTGAAAATAAAAAGTCTAAATTTATTTAAATCTTTAAAACATAGCTCTTAATTTAAGAGTTTTAATCGTGTTCAAGTAGTCGTGGATGAATTGAAAATATCCATTTGAAAAAAAATTACAAATATCCATTCGAAAAAAAAAAATCAACTGAAGACTACTCTTTAATTTTTTAATTTAAGTTTTTTTTAAACTTTTTATTTCTGAATAAAATTTCTTTATTATCTTCTTTTAATTATAATTCGAATTACACAAGTAAATGATGTTCAAATTGTGTTACTTTTTCCTTGTTTAAGATGTTCCGGCATTTAGCTAAATTAATGAAAATTACCAATGTTAACACTTTTTTAAGTGCAACAATAAAAACTATTTTGGGTTGGAAATCTAAATTTTACTCAATAGTCTAAAGAAAAAGAAATGAATGTAGAACAATAAATGCCCAAGTGAAACACTTCAGTTCAAGTTAAATCCCTAATATCGTGTGATCAAGTTTAAAATTAAGTTAATGAGCACTATAATGTAATTCAACTTGAAACCTTGTGGAGGTTGGCTGTAAATTTCCAAAGTAGTGTGATCCCAGTCACCACAATTTTTTTTAAGAAAGATATAAAATTTACTGTTAATCTTAGAAAAATTTATAATGTTTTTCTTTTCTTTTTTTTTTTTTTTTAGTATATTTCTATGCAATTAGCTCTATTCTCACAGCAATAACCGAATTCATTGCTTCAATTGAATTGAATGGCGACGTTAAACATTTATTTGAGAAAACTGTTTTTAATGAATCGGCTTTAAAATGTTTTTTATTATTTTTTTTTCAATGTACAATTTTTTAGTCTTTGCTTGAATTGAAATTTAGAGATGTAGATCAAGTGAGTTATAAATTAGAAAGAAAATTACTGTAATTGATATGACCCAATCTTTAATCTCGTCGCACATTTTAGAAGATATCGTGCTCTTCCTGACATTGAGTAACACCTTCACAAATTTCATTTTTTTTTTATTTAGTTCTTTAAAAAATCTTAATGTGTTTTATTATATTTAAATAATTTTTTTTTTCCGCCCTAGATTGCTCAACTTGAAGAACTGGTCAACGAAAAGGACAAAATGATTGTAGAATTGGGTGAAAAATTGGTGAGACAGCAAGATTACGACGAAATTAAAAAAGAACTTCGGTAAATAAATTTTCTTTCTTTAGAATTAAGTGCTATTAAATTATAATAATTCCCATTCGATTATATTTGAGAATTTATATTTTCTTAAAAGTCAAAGCATTTGTTAATAAGTTTATTTTAAATTTAATGTGAGTAAATGTTTTTTATTTCATTGTTTCGAGGTTTTATCGCCGATAAGTGAAAAACAAAAAGACATTTTTAATTTGACTATACTTTTTATTCTAATGATTTTAATAACATTTCCAAAGATTGGATGATCTTCCTTTTTATTTTTGTCTATTAAAAGCATTTCGTAATGATCATAATCATGGATTTCACGTAAACTTTTGAAATTTTATCGGTAATTTCTATAAATATTGTATTTATTTTAATAAGTAATGACATAAGATCCCTAGTGTCAAAATTACAAAATGAATACTTTCTTTTTCAGTATCCTAAAAACAGTAAATTTCAATAATTCAAAAACATGGGAAAAAACTGATGAAAACAAAAATGAAAATGACAAGCCTCCGGACCTCATTAAAGAAAACCACAAATCCCCATCATCTGACAGTACACCAGTAAAGGTTAAAACTGAAGAGAATGGTAAGATTATGCTTTTAGTTCTATAATCTGTTTGGAACTAAAGATGTCATCTAAATTAACTATATTGAGTTCCAAAAGCAAAATTTTATTTATCAATATCAGAAACACGTAATATCATTTCTATGTTTAATGCTAATATTTTTATCTAATTTTTAAATTAAGCTGAGTTAAAAGTCCTGTTTCTTTGTAACTTATATTTTAGGTTGAATTGATGATACAGTATTACTGCACATAACCTTCTGATAAAAGTAGGAAATTGAGACTTCGTTTTATAAGATTAAAAGAAATATCACACAATAACTTTTACAACTTCTACGGATTTTTCATTAAAATTTTCAACAAAAAATAAATAAATAAAATAATAGAGTTTCTTTAATTTTATATTTTAAAGTAATTCGGTAGTATATAATGGAAACATTGTCTTTAAAGTGACACCTAAAATTCGCATAGTTTAAAAGATCAGATATCTGCAAAAAATAAGCTTTTCCAATTGGCGTTAATGACGTTTTTTAAAAGTAGCATTCTTCTACGCTTGCTGACACAAAACGTCAGTTGATTTAAGTAAAAATTTATAGATGTGTCTATTACTAATACAGATTCGGTTGCATGTAAGATTTTTTTTAAAATTACATTTATAGTTGTTGACTTTTGAAATAATTTATTTCCTAGGATCAGGTGGTTACCCACTTCAAAGCGTGGACAGTTTTGGCACAATGTTGGGCCAGGAGATTGTCAGAGACTATGCTCAAACTGTTGCAAAAGAAGAAGTATGCAGCAGGCCTTCATCTCCGGTGTCTAAAAACAGCGATGGCTACCCACCTTCATCAGCTGCAAGCACCATCTCCCAAGAGGACAGAAAGCCAACTCCACCAGTTCTGGATGGAACAATGGACAACCCACCATCTCCTCCCATCAATCTCACATCCGAAAGGTCTTCCCCGTCTGGCAACAGCCAATCCATCAAAGAAGTCACATCGCCAGTGAGCGATAACTCTTCCCTCAGCAAACTTCAGGACTGTTTGAGGCAAAATATAGACAAGTATGCAAACGAAACTCTGAATACCCTGAACATTGCGAGGTGTGTGAGAGAGTTGTTGAGCGTGCACAATATCGGACAGAGACTTTTTGCCAAGTTTGTGCTCGGTCTGTCACAAGGAACTGTGAGCGAATTGCTCTCCAAACCTAAACCTTGGGATAAGCTAACTGAAAAGGGAAGAGACTCTTACAGAAAAATGCATGCATGGGCTTCCGATGACAAATGCATAGGAATGTTGAAATCATTGGTGCCGAGAAGAGGTAATAATTGCTTTTACGTTTCATTTTACTAAAGAAATAATTTTACCCAAGTCTCTATTTATTTTATGATTTTTTATGCTCAAGTTGCAACAACGTAATTATATACAGGGTATTCAGTTATCATCGTCTTTAATGTATGTTTTTAAAAATTAAGTCAAAGAGACATGGGGACGCAAAATAATATTTAAAAGGGGGAGAAACAATTGAAATCTAACGAATCACTTCTGAGGAAGGTTTGGCAGTAAATATCAATATTTGTTTTATTGCCAGAAAGAGCAGAGGGGAGATGAATGGCGATAATTAGGAATACCTCAGAATTTCATTAAACAGACATATTTTAAAGTTTTCAGTTCCATTTTCATTGTTAGTGACTCGTTAGATGAAGTTTTTTTTTCCTTGTTTAAATACTAATTCGTGACATGTAATATGTATACTTTTTCGACTTCATTTTTGATAAGAATTCTAAGTGTATATAATTTAGGGGGTAATTACGGATTATCCTGTCTTAATATTAGATATCATGAAATTGTTTGCAAAATTACTAAAATAATCTTGTCTAGCTACTTTTTGTTTTATTAAAATTTTTTTTAGCATTTTGGAACGTAATATTTAATAGACATACGGAAATTATGAGAAATTTCAAGAAAAAAGTGTTCCTATAAATATATTTGGTCAAATATTTCATGAACACAAAGTAATGAATAGTTAAAAAGCTAAGCAATTTTAACTGTCTTATCTGGACATAGCAAAAAACTAATTCCGAGTCTTGTGAAGAAGACAATATTATCAATAAAAGAAAAAGACCGTGCCCACCAATTAGTTAAAATTTAAGTTGGTTGTATTAAAAAAATAATGAATAACTCTTAGAAGGAACCAAAGAGTTTGAACTTCGTTTATTAGTGATTTTCTTACCTATTTAAGACATAAACATATCATTAAAAATTTTCAAACTCTCGTGATCTTTAATAATATCATAGACTCTTTAAGTTATTTTTATTTTCATTATCTTTCTATGAATTTCAATTTCGAACGTAACAATTGTTTTTACTATTAAATACAATCATTGTAAATTTAGTTTTAAATATTTTGAAAAAAATGAGATACATTATTTTAGATTTTGTGATATTTGATGACGAAATTTTGTAAAAATTCTTACATTCAATTTTTTTATGATTGTTACACCAGGAAAATTTCAGTTTAAACATAACTAAAAAATTATGGAATGGATGAAAAATTGATAAACGACGAGGATCATTCTTAGATTTCAATATTCATAACTTTAATTATTTTTTAATCAACTTTTTTAAAATAACTTATAGATAAATAATGCTTTGTTGCGACATTAACTTGTAACTATTTATGATTAATTTATGTACTTTTTTTTCTTTTATTCTGATTGATTTTTGTTATTATATATTTTTTCTAAATTAGTAGAATATCTTTAGAAAAAGCATGTTAGATCATGCTTTTGATTGTTACTATTATTGAACTTAATAATTGCAGTTGCTGAGAGAAGATCAACTCTTCTTTCTTCCCCACCAGGAAAAGACTGCATCGGAAGCACTGGAAACAGCGGTGGACTATCTTCATACAAAAACGATGACCAAGGAGCTGAGGAAAGAATAGCCCAAATTCTCAACGAGGCCCAGATGGCTATGATGAAACAGCAGGAACAAAAAAGTCCATCTTCACTGCCAAATGGCGATAATCGGTCTGTTGACAGCTCCGATGATCTCCGTAACGACAGTGACTCAAAATATAACCTCGGAAATTCGAGGGATAATTTATCCAATAGCGATAAGTCTTTTAGAAGATCTCGTAAATATGAAAACGATGATATTCCTCAAGAAATGGTCGCCCGAATTTACCAGGAAGAACTCGCCAAGCTCATTGGGCAGAGAGTCGAGGAAGGGTTCAGGACACCCAGAGACCAATTCGAACGAACACAGGAAGAGATTCGGCAGGCCTTAACCATATACCACCAAGAACTAACTAGACTATCTCATTTAATGCCTCCTAATCATCATCCGAACTTTAATCCTTTTACAGCTAATGGTAGCTCTTACAGTCTTTCACACCACCTTAACAGCAATAGTAATTCCGCGTTAAACAATGCAACAACTAATGGCAATAGTAATCAGGCTCATCAAGATTGTCCAGTCGATGCAACCATGAGTAACAGATCTAGATCTGAGTCAAAGAATTCAAATTCAGGGAGAGAGGAACCAGAGATGAGACATCATGGTAGTGCCTTTTCCCTTGTGAGACCCAAGACTGAGAATAATATTTCTTCTTCCATGAATTCTAAGTCTTCATCAACTCCTACACCTACTTCATATCGTCTGCATAGTCCCTCACCAGCACCTCCCGCTCTTCTGCCTTTATCGGAATCGAAGACGTCGAGCCCCGGTGCCCCTCAGTCAGGAACAGAAGATCTGACTACATCAGCTTCCCCATTGCAAAGAATGCAGTCCATCACCAATTCTCTTCTCTCACAGTCATCGCTGCCATCCTTGCCCAATCCTCCACAGAGGCCTGCCAAAGCTGTTCTTCCCCCAATCACTCAACAGCAGTTTGATCAGTATAACAATGTCAACACCGAAGATATAGTAAAAAAGGTAAGATTTTTTTAAAGACATAACTCTATCTTGAAATAAGTAATAATAATAATAATATATTATAATAGGGTATATATTGATTCCTTATCTTAAAATTAGCTGTTAGTATCCCTTTAACATAAGCTTACTCCTGTTCCTTTTTCCATGGATAAAAATCTTACTTTTTGTCTTATTTATTTTCTAATCACAAATTGAAAATATTTTACCTTCTTCTGAAGCAATTTGCCTCTAAACTTAAATTTTAGTTTCCATTTATTATTAATTTTTTAATTTCGCGTTAACAATCAATCTGGAAGATTTTAAATACGCTCGAATTTAAAGTCATAATTCTGGCCAAATTAAAATATCACACAATCATTTCTGAAAATAAATTTTCTATTAAAAAAATTATCCCTTCGGAAAAAGAAATACTTTTCTATGAGCTTTATGCTTCTCGTTCTATTTTATAATAATTTTATGGCCAAATATTTATTCAAAATTTATTTCTCAAGTAATTACACTTGAGTTAATAAGATTTATGCTATTTACTATTATAAATAGAAAGAAGAGAAGTTCTTTTTTTTTTCTAGAAATGAATAAGTATAAATGAGAGAATGATTTTAATTACTTACGTTTCATACATTTTTTCTTTTTAAATTGTTATTTTTATATTAGAAATAATATTTTTTTTCTTCTAGGTCAAAGAACAGTTGAGTCAGTATTCCATTAGTCAACGCCTATTTGGTGAAAGTGTGCTTGGACTATCTCAGGGATCAGTGTCCGATCTTCTAGCTCGCCCAAAGCCGTGGCACATGCTTACGCAAAAAGGACGAGAACCTTTCATCCGTATGAAAATTTTTCTGGAAGATGAGAATGCTGTACACAAACTGGTTGCCTCTCAGTATAAAATTGCTCCTGAAAAACTGATGAGAACGGGTAGCTTTGGTGGAGCCACAAATCCACAAAGTATCATGACTTTTGGCGGTAAGAGTCTTTTTTATAACTTCTACTTTCAAATTTCAAAAGTACTTTATTTTAATTTGGTCTGAGATTTGGTATGCAATTTTTCCAGGGTCTAATAAGATGAGTCCAAGACCCATAGAATCTAACCTAAGGGCTTCGGAAAACCGACATCTAACTCAGAACAATTCTTTGTACACACCTCATAACCATACACCTCGATCTGTGTGCACAACTCCAGACAATATGCCCATTTCTCTGACTGTGACTTCAAGCAACAACACCTCTTCTCAGAACTCTATTCTCAGTAGAAAAACACCCACAATAACTCGGGGATACAACCAACCATCTGTGTATGAAATGGCAGCTCTCACCACTGATTTAGATACGCAGATCATCACTTCAAAGATCAAAGAGGCTTTAATGGCGCACAACATTGGCCAGAAGGTAAAGCATTGGAATTTGTTCGAATAGAATTATATTCTCCTGTGCTAAATTGAAATATAATCCAAATCGGCTGCATCCTTACTATAAAATTTTAATGCTGGTTTAACTCTATTATTCATACATAAAGCTATAATGCGTCTATCATCATTCCTTACTATTATAACTAATTTAACTTTTGAAATTTCTTTGATTTAATGTAAACTTATCGTTTAATTCAGTTAACAAGAAAATATTATTTTTGCAGAAAATAATAATTTTTAACTATTGATCTTTTAAATTACTATATTTTTTTTTTAACAAAAAACGTAAACTAAAATTTTCTTTTTTTTTTTGCATATAGATATTTGGCGAAGTTGTACTGGGTTTGTCTCAAGGATCTGTTAGCGAATTGCTTTCGAAACCAAAACCGTGGCACATGTTAAGCATAAAAGGGCGAGAACCGTTTATAAGGATGCAGATGTGGCTCAATGATCCTCATAACGTGGAAATGCTGCAAACCATAAAGAATGAGAGAAGAGAAGGTAAGGAAATGAGACAGTTTTGTTCTTGTACAACACATGTTTTCGTGAAAGTCGAAATTTTATCACTGGTTATAACTCATAATTAAAAAGAGGTAACAAAAAAAAGGATTAAGTTTCACTTTTGTACTATTTTTGAGATACATATTTTTTACATCGAAATCTAATCTAACTTTAAAATAAAAAATTTTTGCGTCATGAAATTTCGCTATGAATAAGTTTTTTATTTTCATCGAGGTGAATACTTTATTTTTATGGAAAATAAAAAAACACGTTTATATCAGTAGCCTATGTGGCATATTGCTGTCAAGATGTAGTACGGGAAAAATGGCATGACAATTTTTTTCTTTTTAACAAAACTAACATGTTAAGCTAGGAAGGGTGTGTGGTTTATTCTTTTTGAAACTGATCAAAGATATTTATTTCATGGAAGATAGGATATTCCATAACCACCAACTTTTTAGAATTCTTATTGAAAAAGAAATTTAAAAAACTACGCTTTAGTTGTTTCTAATTAATATTTATGCACGAAATAAATAAAAAAGATATCCAATTTTGATGACTTAGTACTCAAGATAGGTAAGATAAAAACATAAAAGTCTGTTTGATTGAAGTAGGAAGTTGAAAAGGCAGCGAAAGACGATTATCAGTAATACTTTAAAATTTCCTGCGGCAATTAAACTGGTTTTTAGTATTTTTAGATATGCCTTTCACAATGGTCATTTGTCAAATTTTGATATTTTTTTTTTACTTTTTCCTCACTTAAATATTAATTTGCGACCGATGATTTCTGTACATCCTTCATTAATTTTTATATTTACGGACACTTAGAGGGTTTTAAATATGGACATATTTTTCAAATTATTTTAAAATTTTATTTTCGTAGGCCAAAATTTTATTTATCCAAATTGTATGTAAATTATTTTAGCAAAATTGTTTGAAATTTTCTCCTCAATAAGCCTATTATATTTACTTTAATTATCATATTAAAAATCGGCTTGTTATGCAAGAAAGCAATCAAACAATTTTGAATAAAACTAGAATTAATGCTAAAGAGAATCTATTAAAGTTGCTGTTCTTTTTTATGATTTTCTCTTATACATGTTCTATTTATACCAATGCGTTTTTAATCAATTTCAGATTTTAAGTAGTAATTTTAAATATTAAAAATTGAGTTTTTAAAAATTCCTGATTTACAAAATAAATTCTTCAAATTTTTAAAATAATATTTTTTTTATATTTTAAAATCACCTATGCTTCTTGCATTTTCTTTTTTAACAAAAATGTCAATGCTCGAGAATGATTTTATTTTATTTTTTTTTTATTTTATAACCGTTGTTGAACAGCCGACCCAACTTAATGGGTTTACGGCTACTAATGTTCAACTCCGTAGCCTTGTAATTTTGAACCCAATCCAGAAGACAAGGGAACTCCTGGATCGAGTATTGGGAGAAATTTGCCTTCGTGGAGGACTTTTTGATGGAGCTAACCCGCATTTGCGTTACATGGAGAGGAAGACCACGAGAACCTCCCACGGTTAGCCTGACGGCAAGGGGACTCTAACCCATGATCCGTCTACCACTGAGGATATTTCACGTCAGCACTGTGGTCAGTGCAAACCGGATGCGGAATTCGTATCGACTGGGATTCGAACCCGGTTTGCCTCATTGGAAGGCGAACGCTCTATCCCCTGAGCCATCGCGGCTCTCGAGAATGATTTAATGACATTTGAACGGCTTAACATGTTATATAACAGTATTCACTAATTTGTTTTGTTTTCTTTTTATTTCCAGCAAATAAGCGTCGCAGAACTGGAGATGGCCCTATGGACAGTCCAAGAAGTCAATCAGACGGTGGACAGATGTTTAATTATAGCTTTGCTCCACCGTCACCATATCCTCCTGCCAAGAAACCACGTGTCTTATTTACTGAGGAGCAGAAGGAAGCCTTGAGATTGGCTTTCTCACTGGATCCTTATCCTAGTACGGCAACTATCGAATTTCTGGCTACTGAACTTAATCTATCAGTGAGGACTATTACAAATTGGTTCCATAATCACAGAATGAGAATGAAGCAGCATGCCAATTCTGACGATGAACATGGGAGGAAAGGACCTGACTTATCTCTTCCGCCTCCCGTAAGGGAAGGCATGGCTTTTGACCCTGTGCAATACCGTTTACTCTTAAATCAGAGACTCGCTGAAAAAGCTAGAGATAAACAGCCGCAATTTCCTCCTTTTGGTGCAAATATGCCCTATTTATATTCTCCTTACAGAAATTGTTCTCCTCTATCGTCTTCTGGTGACGATATGGGAACATTAGACTTAAGTATGTCTAGTCAATTAAGAAATGCTATTCATAGTGGTAGAAAGGTTGATACCACGGGGGGTAGCAGCACTGACGATCGTTCCAACAGCGAAATGAACGATGACTCTAATCTTTCACAAGATTTGCAAAATGATAATAGTGACCGAGACTCCATAGATGACGATCATCCACCAAATCATCGAGACTCTTCACCCTTGAGAACGTCGGTACCCAATGAACACATGAGGTCCTCAGTAGTAACAAGTGGAAGCAGTAACCGACGGAAACCAGCTATGCCTCAATGGGTTGATCCTGGTCTCGAGTTATCGCCTGAGAATACAGATGATGAAGATGATTTGGATGATGATCGCTTGGGCGATGATAGCGGTAACGAACAGGAAGAAATTATTAACGGTGTCTGTGTTCGACAAACTGAAGACTTCGATCTGCTAATGTCACCCAGAGTTGAAACGGTTCATGTTTTACCCGCACCAGCACCAGACGATCGTTCGTCAAGAAAGTCTCACTCAAATCGCAACGAAAAATTCCGCAGGACTGCTCTAGTCAGCCCTGACCGATCGGACAATGAATCGGAGGGTATGACAAACGGTGTAAGTGACCGAGAACCTTCGGAACAGAGCGCGAAAGACAAACTTTTGTGCATAAACGCAATGGACCGAACGACGCTCAAAAAACCAGTCTTCCTGGATGAGCAAGAAGAAGATGACGATGAAAGCTGGGATGATGCCGAAGCTAAGGATAGGCGAAAAAATATTGAAAAACTCCAACAAAGGCTAGAAAAAGAAGATGTTGGAGATGACTGGGAATTCTGAACGTTTGGTTCTACACATTTTTGTGGTGCATTTGTTAAGTTCACTGCAAATGTTTGCAGCTTTAAAGTGCCAGAAGTCAAAATAGATACTGATGAATGAGTGGATGAAAATCATCATCTCATTGTTATAAATTCGCACCATAGATTTCATGTAAACATTATCCCGGTGTAAAAAAATACAAAGAGTGGCCTTAAATCAATCGATTCAATTTCACGAGTTACAAACATTTTGTAGTGTTGAATAAAAAAATGTTGAAGGACTTGTGTTTATGATGACTCAGGCTGAGATTCTCTGCAATGTAATGTGATACATAATTCTATTTCTTCAATCTTACTGTTCTCACGCCTTGTCAAATTTCAGCACACCGATTTTTGCTCAGCTTGTTGAACAATCTTCCCTTTAAACTGACAAAATGGCATGCTTTGATGATGTTGATACAGATGAGCAACGCAATGAGCACGAGCTTAAAATAAAATGTTTTAATCTGCTGCAGCATACTTGTAAAAATGAGCATCGTTTCGACTCTGAGGTGGCTGCAGAGAGGAAAACGTGGTTTGCGTACTGAAGTAGTACCTCACTTGTGTTCTTTTTAACTGTATACAGATCTCCCTTTTTGACGTTGTCCTCTTATTTCATTGATGCTAATCGCCGGATTACTTTGTGTAGCTGATTTAGTTTATTTTATCTTCTAGAACCGCCATGTTGTATGTGGCATTTGTAAAGCACTATTGTAAATATGATATTTTGAGCTAGTGAAAAAGAGCACACACTGCTATTTCAAGACTGATCGCAGTATAAATCTTTTGAACGGAATCAAAAAAAGAAATTCTCATTTGTTGTTTTTCGCAGTGTAAAAAGAGTTAATAACAGAGTTATTTTATTTCTTCTTTCATTTTATGTTATCATGAAATTTTCGAACGAAGCTTTTCTCCATTTAAAAATGCATTTGTGTGTTCGTCTTGCACAAGTTATTGTAAATCTTGAACACTACTTTAAATGTTATCTCTTTTTCTACCCATTTTGAAATGAAAAAAGTTTCGATCTCTTATTGTACGTTATCGTGTTTTTTGGGTCCTTTACAACCTCGTAACACAAGATATTATTACAACGATGCCTTTCTTCATGGTGCACCTGTTTACCGCCAGGTGGCTCTTATTTCAGAACGCTGCCGACCCATGAACCTGCATACGGCGATATTAGTGCATTCGTCTTTTCAATTCTATTTATGATCTTTGGACTAGGTCATCTCTAGTCGATTGGTTTATGGAAAAAAAATTGCATTTAGTTTAACAAAGTGTAAATATTTCTTTTCATGTTTTATCTTTTAAATGTTCTTGTCAAATATTTACCCCGAACTGAAAGCTCTTGCATTTCACCTTAAGCTGTTTTTTTCTATTGATACATTTAATTTAAAACGGTCTGAATATTGCATTACAGTAAATTAGATTACATTAAAAAAACTTTTGATTTGAGTAACAATAAGTCAGACTAATTGAGTTGTAATTGAATTCTTTAACATCTAATTTATTTCTGCGAAATGTTTTTACAATTATTATGAGTACATGAAAATGTCATGAAGTCATTTTACACTAAAAACATTTAATATATTACTATGTTTAAATGTTTCCTTTTTAAAAAATTTTAGAATTCTAATTTTTATTTCAACATGTTTAGATAACTTGAGTACAGAAATCGATTAAAATTATATAGCTATGGTAGAGACAAAATATAAAATTCTGTTTCAGTTTGCAGCTTAACTATATTTTATTAGATGGAGTGAAATAAAAATGCTTAACAATGAAATGGAAGAGTTTTCATGCATTTAAAAACTGTTGCTCAGTCCATATAACAGTGGTGCCAATCAACAAAAAGAGTAAAGAAAAATTTCAAATTTTATATGTTATATTCCCGAGTGAAATGTTAAACATCCAAATCCTTCCAGAAACAATTTTTACGGAAGGATTCTAAAACCTTACTTGTGTTGTGAGAATACATTTTTTTCATAAGATGCATAAAATGCACGCGATTATTTGTTCTTTACATTGTTAATATTTTGAATGAAACGCTAAGTTTGGGGATACTTTACATTATTTAAGTATTATTGAGTATGACTCACCAGTATTGTGTTTAGCACAAATATTTATCGATTGTTTTAGATGAGAGAAGAATATTTTAATCTTTCACAACATCACAATAAACAATTTCAAACTTTCACTTTTCCTCTTGCAAAGTGTCTTTTATAAGAGCTTTTTTAGTCATAGGGAATCGGTTAGGGTAGCTTTGTTCTCCTTCTTGTCACATTTTATTGTTAAAATTTTTACTATTAAAAAGGGGTGTATTTCAGTTTAATTTATTCACATACATCACAACTTGATTTTAATCATTTTACAATACTTTCGCCATAAGAGAAGATTTTGTAATTAAATTTTCATTCTTATTTTGTAATTAAAGAAATCGAATTTTGTTTTATTTTTGTAATATATTATCAAATTAATGAAAATTTTTTTAACATAAGAATAATCATTCATCCATTAAAGAGGAAAAAAAACCAATGAGAGCAGATAATTAATTTTCATTCACGTTTTGTGATAAAATAAGTTATTTACTCCATTCAAATTTAAATGGACTGTAAACTTGTGAAGTAATGTGTCTTGTTGAGTTAAAGTGTCGTAACTCAAACAATATTAGTTATCGAATTGAACTCACCACAAATTTGAAAAGAAAAATACAGATTAAAAATGTTTATAAAATTAAAATAACAAGATATTATAAAATGACTTTTTAATGGTATACGACAACCTTAACGTTTAAGATTTTGAAATGATTAGAACAATAAAAACTGACGAGCAAATTTTTGCTATCTGTTGAATAGATTTCCCAATTTTCACATTTCAGCAAGTTAAAGTATAAAATAGTTTCTTCATTTTACACAAATATAGTTTTTGAATAATAAAACTGTAAACGATTCAATGTTAATAAATAATTATAAGTTATTAATAAATTAGAATAAAAATTCAAATGATACTAAAATGTGTCGTGTATGCTTCTTCTTGAGGTGTAAAAATTGCAAAATGTACAGAAAGGGTTATTTTTTTTTCTTTAACAAAAAGATAATGATATTCATTCTGTTTTAGATAGGTAAGCATAGGAAAAATTTGAAACAATATTATACTTCCCGTACCGTAAAAAGAATTTTTTTTCCTACATTGCTTTATAAATTTAAAATCAAACAGTTTATTTGCATGTTGTAGTGTTAATAATTCATTATAAGTCTATGAACCGTTATGATTTATAGAAAAAACTAAATTATTAAATTATAGGTATAATTTTACTCTTTTCTGTTTTTTTAAAAAAGGAACTTCAATCAATTAAACGAAATTAAAATTACCTTCTTATGTTAAGCTGTAGTTTCGGTTTTGAAACAATGAGTTTCGAAATTTAAATCACTCTTGACATACATCAGTTTGAAATATTATTTTGACATCAACAAATAAGAAAATTCAGCTGAAATTCTTTAAATTATAGCATCAAAATTGATTTTACTTAAAAATACTTTTTTAAATTTGCTTTATCAAAAAGGTGATATAAAGTTTTTAGTTATTCTTGTAAGCAGAGGCAAACGTGTATAAGTTTCAATATTGCTTATAAGATAAATTATTGAACTATTGATGACTGTTACGCATTGTTTGCTAACATAAAAAAATCATTTCATTTTGTATGAATTTTTCACTGTTTAAATACTTTAACTACACTGTTTAATTAATGAATCAGAAAATTAAGTAGATAGTTTTTCAGATAATGTAGTGAAATTTTCATCAACGCTCATGCATTATTAAACATTGAACAACTTTTATCTTAAACTAACATATTTTGATTTTAATTAAATATTATATTTGAAATAATTATTGAAACTGTTGGTGCCAGTTCCGAATTATTTGCTGATAATTCTCAATTTAATTTTTTTCTTCACTTTTCAATGTCACTGCTTATGTATGAAATATCTTCTTTCGATGTAAATTTAAATATGTATAACAAGGACAACCTGAAAGTAGTAATATTCTTATTTGTATTGTAGTTGCAGTATTATGAATGAGAGTAATACAAGAAATTTTAGTTAAGATTGTGTTGTGTGTTTCTTTTCTTTTTTTTTTTTTAATCTAATTGTAAGTTGTTTATGTTATGTGTTGTAGACGATGGATTGAAAATCCTCATGGTGCTCTTGTATGTCCCCATTTGTTACATTCAAATATATCATTGCATTTTTAATTTCTGTTAGTTGCTATCTTCTTTATTGTTTAAAGCATTTCTTATGAATCGACTTACATATGTCTATATTGCATTTGTTGAAAAAGGAATCATTTGATTGATAGGATTATAATACCATGTTCCCACTGTTCCTCAAAATCACACAAAATTTAATTTATTTACATGTTTCTTTGTAAACTGGTGATGGATTAAATGGAGAATAATAGTTAATATCCTTTTATTGTATTGTTTTTTATACACACACATATATATATATACATGTTCGTAATTTCGTTGTAGTTTCAATAAGGCTTCTTGTCATGCAATATTAATAAGTGTAATATATGATGAAATGCAATTATGTAAAAAAAGGCTTATTGAAACGTTTTATTCTTATTTAAATTAATTATTTGCAATGAATTTTTAAAACTGAGATTTTATTCTTTTTTTTAAAAAATACGAAGTGTATTTTTTTCTTTGTCGTATTTTGAAAAGAAAATTGTATATATTTCTTATAGAATTATTTTAAATCCAATAAAATGCAAAACCTAGCTTGTGTTTTTATTATTTGGTTATGTTTGCTAACTATTTTCCCTTTTTTCAAACCCATTTAGTTCGTATTTTTAGCCTTTTATTTAGCTTTTTATATGATTTTTTTCCTTGGGTGGGAAAAATTAAAAGAAACCTTAAAAAAAAATTTTTTCTCTTGACGTTTCTTTCTGTTTGCAGTTTTATATACTTTTTTTAATTATTATCTATTTATTCTAACTAATTACCAATTTTTCTTAATCGGAAGCTGTCATTTTGTTTTCTTCACCAGTTTATGTTTATTATAATTTTCAAATACATGTGACTCCTTTTTTAAATTTTTTTATAAAGTTTTTGGCATTAATAATTTTTTTTCTTAAGTGAAAAAAATCAATGTAACATTAAAATTATTTTTTTCAACATTTCTTCAAGTCACAGTTCAATTTTCTTTTTTTTTTTCTTGTTATTAATTGACTCTTTACATATTTGTTTTAGCCATTTTTTTCTTCATCAGTTTATGCTTGCTATTGTTAAATAATATTCCGTATTCTCAATTACATACAATTTTTAGCTTTTTATACCAATTTATATGAATGTTTAAATTTTTTTCTGAAATGAAAAAAAAAAAAAATCCAGTTAGCATTATTTTTCTTTCAACATTTTTTCCATTCACCAATTTTATTTTTAATAGCCAATAATTAAATCTAACTAATTACCAATTTGCTTGAATTAAAACTGCCATTTTTGTTTCTTCACCAGTTTACAAAATTATGTCTAAAGTATGATCAAACTAGCTCACTCTTTAGATATCCTGTAAATGTAAAATAACTAATGTTTGGACATGATCAACTTCTTGTGGAGGTAAAGAACAAACTATTTTTTCAAACTAATCAACACAGGTGCTAAGCCACGCCGAATTAACAGTTTCTTTAACTATTTAAAAGCATCTAAATTCAAACTCTATGCGTAATTTTAGAATGACACAAATAAAATCGAAGATATTGCACCTAAAGTAAATATTAAATAAAATTTTTAATTATAAACTTGAATGAGAAGATTGTGAAGGTTAAATAGATTTTTAAATAAGTATGTAAAGAAAAAAAATAGGTGATCAATAAAAATATGTCGTTTGCAATTTATTTACATTTTCCGAAAATAAAACAAGTAAATAAGTGACAATTATATTGCGTATAAATTGCTGAAACACAACATTGCAGTAAATCAAACTAATTTGATTTCAAAGCGCCTTTTTCAAATCACTATTTAAAAAAAATGGATTAAGTTTATAGGTTATATTATTTATTATTAAGGGAATCTTTATCCTTTCTAAAATATTGATAAAATGACAGCAAGTACACTTGTTCGCAGCACAAAAGGCATTTTGAAATAAACACGCACAAAATTTGTAAAGTTATTCTGACTAAAGGAGAAATAATTTTTTTTTCTTTACTTCATGCGAAAAGTTTTTATTGCCTTTAAAAAAAATAGGGTCAATTGAAAGTTAGATAAAATGATGTCAGCTGTGGAAAATATTAATTAAAATCCTTAGGTGCAATATTTAGTCATTCTAAATCAATTATTCGTTTTACTTACACAATAAGTATTTATTAGTACAGGTCAGGAAATTTTGGTAACTACAAAAGTATGATTAGTCAGTAATTTAGGAGTTTTTTTTTTCAATACCCATTAAAGCTTTTTATGAATCTTGCAACTGTTTAAATGTATTGTTTTATCAATTTTTCTCTAAGTATTAAAATTATAAGATTTCTTTTACTTTCTATACTTAGAGAAAAACTTACCTACCTTATTTGCTCACCCCGTATTTACCTGTCATTTTAATATACAATTCTCTGTGATGGCATATGTTACAGATATATATATTATAAACTTACATATATTATATATAAATAAATATATCTATATGAAATGAATTCTCTGTAAATAGGTAAACAGCTTTTTTCAAAACATATGAATTTGAAAGTATAAGCTACGCTGGGTGATTTTAATATCGCGATATATCGTCAAATTGTATCGGTTTATCACGATACATTACGATATTTTCTCAATTTGATTAATTAACATTATTGTTACTTTGGACAATATTTTCATTACAAAAATGCAGTTTATTGACAGTCACAACAAATATTGTATTATTCGATAATTATCGTTAACGATAGTTATTGGATAATTATTGTTTTCGATTAATCTCACGATTTTCTTTATTTATTGTCGATGATAAATATATTCGCATAGTCGATAATTACCACTATCGATATTATCCGTGCAATGGCTGTGTTTGATATTCATCGTTGTCTATAAAGATAAAACGGTATTATTTTTGTCTGTAATTATTATTATTTATAATTACTTTCGACTTTATCGTTGTTGATATTAGTGACATTATTATCATTATCAGTTGTTTTCGTTAATTTGATATTTATTTTTCATGATATATATCGCTGGAAATAGTTTTTCAAAATATCGTTATCGTGATGTTTAAAAAATGTTTCACGGTATATCGCCCAGCTCTACTATCAAATTTCACCTGTAATATATCGCAAACTTTTTCAAAACTTTTATTCTTTCCCTCTACCCTCTTTTTGAAAACCTTTTTCCGTAGTCAGAGAAAAAAACAAAACCCCTGCCGGGTATATTTGCACAAAAATATTAAAAAAAAAAACTTCTATACCAAACTTTTTACGTCAGACAAACACAGAGAGTATAAATATAAAGGATAGAAGAATGTTTCTATCACCTAATCTTGTGATTCTTCATCGTGTGTGTTTCTTCCCGATTTCCGCGAAACTTTTTCTCGCAAACAATTTTAAGAAAGAATTTTCTCTCGTAGAGGACATAAGTAGCTGTACAATGTAATATTTCATCAAATAAACCTTTGCCTTGTATTCTCTAAGCAGGCTATTTTTATCTAAGTCCCTTTTCCTCCAAAACTCCGTTCAATGTCTTCTAAGCTTGCTCTGATATATGATATATATATATATATATATAAGAATTGAAGCCTGTATGTTTGATATTCAGATTGGTATTACTATTTTTATTCCACTTTCAAATGATAATAAACTTAAATCTTCTCAGCCATTTCTTGACTCATTTCTTTCTGTATCTTTTCTTTTCATTTAAATACTAACACCAGGGAATTAACTAATACCACGTGAAAGGAACACAAATAATGCCATATAGACAAACATACTGTGGTTTCGGTACTAATACACCCTCCCTCAGAGTCAAAATACAAAATGAAAGAGCATAGAGAGGCGAATCAACATTGGACATTGTGAAATTACAAAAAAAAGCGACTTTGCCACTTGTTTGTAATTGTTCCTGCATCTCTGTGTTTCTATCTTTTATTTTATCTTTTGACCCTAAAGAAACTGATTCATTACGCTACAGCTGTATGTCTATTTATGGGACATTATTTGTAATCTTTTCGCGTTGTTTAAACTTATTTTATAATATAGCACTCAAGTTAACTTAGCTTTTTTATGCTAACATAAAAAAAAAAAAAAGCGTTTTCGAAAGTGCGAGCTATCTTACAAACGCCTACTGGTCCCGCTTATTCACTCTCTAATCAAATAATTATTTTAAAAAAATGGATTAATTTTTAAATTTTGAAAAAATAAATTCTGTAAGACAGCATTTTCTGTTTTCCTTTATATAAAAAAATTTGCTAGATACCTATTATGTAAATAAATAAATAGGATATCGTTTCTTATCAATAACTAGCTTTTATTAATTTATTATCTTTTTATATTATTTTTTTTATTATTCTTTTTTATATTCTTTTATCATGTATAATATGTATGTTTACAATGATAATTTTATTTGCATAATTCTGAACTGTCTAAATGATCATATTTTCATTTTTAACAACTATCAAATATTTTTAGCTTGAGATAAATTTACTTATAAAGGAACCATCAAGTTATTCTTCAAAAAAATTAAATTCAGATTAAAAGAAAGGACGTAATTATATGTTTTTAAAACGAAATAATTCTAATTCGGTTTGTATAAAAAATAATAAGTTGATTTGAGAAATTGCATCTCACGTTTATACCTTAATAAACTTCCATTTCAGAATATTACAAGATTTTGACAATTTTAATAGCATTTTTAATTTAAATACGCGCAAAATTCATACAAATAAATTCAAACTAGAATGCAAACGCAGACACACTGTAAAAAATGGATACTCAATTTTCACGAAACTTTCTTCGTTTTTGACGAAACTATTTCCTAATATATGCTTCGAGCAAACATTTCGTCAAAGTGATGAAATATCTATTGCCGAAATAAGTTAACAAACAAAAAAACTCGCTTTGCCCAAATGTATTTAACTTCCCTAATAATCACCTTATCGTAAGCACTATTTAGCTCGGCCAATGTCACCTTAATAACACAAGAAACTCAAATAGAACAGAAAGATAAATTACACCCATGCTCAAAGCGTCTACGATCTTTATTTTCGATCATACAGTTTTCATCTTAGTTTCATCATTCTAGATAGCTACCTACCAAAACGCACTACGATGAGGCTTCGAGTTGAGGAAATATTTTTGTCATATATTTGAGTTCCCGTTACGTCACAAATCACGTGATTTCATGACGAAATAATTCTCAAAATGAACGAAATATAGCTCAAGGATTGCTAAATCGTCAAAAGTGAGAGTTTTATTTCTGAGAGTGCATGGAATAAATGGAAAGAGCATTCAAAAATTACAAATTAAAATAAACTTAATTAAAAGACAGGTTCTTGCATTTTGAATGCACTTAGAAGACACTCAAAACTGGAATTACCTGCATTTTTGAGCCTCTTGAAAGATCTTATAAATCCAGAGTTTGTAAGGTTTTCTTGATGAGTCTTCAAGACTCATATTTTTTAAATCCAGAAAGTTCTTTCTAATAATAAGAAATGAAAATCAGAGGTGGGCGTTTTATTCATCAATAGATCTGTTAAAAAAATAATGCAATGAATTCGTAATAATTGTGCATAAAAAGTTAAGATAATTAAATTTGTACATGAGGAAAAAATTACTTACCCAATTAAAACAAAAAAATTCCTTTTGTGGAATAAAATTCTGTTAAAATTTTTGATGTAATATTTAAATTGGTTATTTTTACTGTACAATTTGTAAATAAAGCAGGTATTAATTTTCTTTTACTAAACAAAAAATTTTAATTTATAGTCACTTTCTTTTACTTATCATACGAATTGAACAAAATCAGGCAAATGTCCTCAATAGATTGTGCAATAAATATCGCAAAAAATAAGCAACAATAAAAAGCTACAATTACTAAATTAAGCTTTTTGTAAGATTCAGAGTAAACAAAATAAAAATCATAGTCCATTTTTTCTTACATCACCCTGAATTTTTGTTCTAAATATTTGCACAAGACAATCAAGAAAAATATTTATTATGTTTTAAATAGCATAAAAAGTTATTGAAACTCTCATTAAGTATTAAACAGTTGAAAACACAGTTTGATTTCTTTTACTTGTATTTTTTTAAAAAAAAAAAAAAAAAAAAGGGTTTAAGATATAAAAACAATCCGTTGTTTTAGGTACAAAAAATCGTGAGTATATCAAACTAATTAATTCATCAAAATCTACTTTAAAAGCCACATCTTTTTTTATTGTCATATAAAAAGAGGAAGTCAACTTATGTATTATGTATGTTTTTTATCACGTAATCAAAATGTTGCAAAGCTTACGTTTATTGATTTACACAAAAGAAAAAAATATATATTATAAAAAATTGCTTCTTATGATATATTCAAAGATAAGCAAAATTGCTACTCTATTTATATTTCGAAAATAAAAAAAGCCAAGGTCTAAAACAGCGTTTTACATGGAAACCATGATCTGGTATTTGTGTTTTCGCATAATTAAAATAAAAAAATAAACTTTGTTTGCTCATTTTTTTTAACAAAAATAAATAAAAATTTTAGTTGTGTTTTGTGTTTTAAAAGTTAGATGAAAGCGTCTCTATTGAAAATAAAATTATAATTTCAAGCATGCAGGCAATCGTGCATATCTTTACTTAACTTTATAACAATTCAATGATAATTATTTAAAGTGATTGAGTGAAAAGAACTTGAAAAATTGAAGAGTTTTATTGAACTAAAATATGCTTAAAAAACAGAGACTTTATTTAATATTATACCTGTGATATTTTTATAAATGCGTAAAAAAACCTATAAAATGTTAAGAAAAAAAACAAAAGGAAAATTTAATTTCTCCGAACTATCAATAAAGTGGTAGCATGGCTTAAGCAAATTCAAATTCTCCAATACCTATATAAAAGTTGTTTTGCTAAATTTACAACAAAGAAGCATTGAAAAAAAAACAGGTTTTCCACCTTAAACTGAAGTGTATAAATGTCAAATATTATGCAGGAAGGTAAGGGGTTAAGGGTTTTACTATATGATTATTTTGCTGACAGGAAAGAATGAAATATGAGCAATGCAACGTTTAAAAAGTGTCAAAAAATCAGATTTCTCCTTTTTCTCCTTTAAAAAATGTGAGAAAATTTAAATGTTTTGATTAACTCTTATTAATCTTTTGTTTCGTGTATGATGGCTTTTTATTCATTGTTATTATTTTCTTAAAATACAGCGAATGATTATATAGATAAAAACAATTTTAAAAAAGAGTTAGAAAACTGTCACAATTTTAGAAAATAGACATTAAATATTTTATTAGTCGGTATTTTATAATAGAAAATACAAACTAACATTTCTAAAAAATCAATATAACAGTAAAACCAACTTTAAATAAGTCAATTTTTTCCTCCTTAGATTCAACGAAAGGCTAAACAGGTTTTTCCATCATTATTTTAATAGAAAAAGATTAATTATGAAAAAAAAATTTCAAAAAGAGACAAAGTAACTATTCCTGGATATTCTACATCCATAAAAAAAAATTAAATAAATCATCCTGAGTCAAATTGTAATTTTAATCAGCCCCGAATAAGGTATCACATAGTAAGAATAAATTTTCAATATGATTTTAAATAAATAATAAAAAGTAAATAAGTCATTTTAAGCAATATACAATTAAATTAAGTTTAGAAGCTATTTTTAAAAATCTTACTCCGATTCATATTTTTTTATTTACCTATTAAAATGTGAAATAGTTTATTAAAATTCTAGAATTTAAAACATAAAATCCATTTTTAATGCCTTTCGTGTACTTGGAAATTTTGCTAATTTATTTGTCTTCCAATCTATTTTGTGGAAAAAGTGTGATATTGACTCTAATCCATATTACTTAGAAAAAATAAATAAATAACCTATTATTTTTCACACACTTTTTTATTTTTAAAATTATTTTTTATTAATTTATAAAAACACTAATTTTAAAGACAACCGTTTTAAACTCACATCACATTAAGAAAAAGTAGAGACATTGATAAAACATTCCTATATTATTAACTATTATTCACAAATTCCACCTTGCATGAAAATAATGATATAATAGAATTCAAAATATAAAAAAAGTACAGCTCAAAAACAATTCTTTAAGATTATTCTCATAACATCAAAATAAATTAATAGAAGAACACAAATGCCTAGGTAAACTTTGTTTTAGCTCACTTATTATTAAATGCAGGGAAAGAAAACAATTAGCAACTCGACATATCCCCTGTTGACGCTGTTTATCATTATTTCGATGCAATAGAAAGTAATACAGATTTCCAATTCCCTCTATCAAATAAGATATAAGATTTTTTTTCGGAATATTTATTATTTGAATAAAATTTTTTAGTTACATCAACATATTGTTTATAGATTATTCTCAAAACATCAACAAAATAAAACAATTTGAGAGCACTAATGAACATGTAACGGTAATTTTACATCATTCATTATTATTATGCAGGGAAAATTAAACAACACGGCATATGAGATAGACGCATATTGAGATAGACGCTGCATTATCTCAATCATTATTTCCATGCAATAAAAAGTATTACCGACTTTTCCGTTCCCTTTTTAAAGTAAGTTTTTTTCTACAGAATATTTATTATTTGATTAAACTTGTATCAAAACGTGGTTACATGTATCAGAATATTGTTGGAGATTATTCTCAAAAATCAACAAAATAAATCAATTTGAAAAACTTGAATGCCCATGTAAAAGTTGCTTTACCTCATACGTTATTAATATGAGGGAAAAGTAAAACAACTCGCAACACGGCATATACTCTGTTGAAGCTGTTTTATCTCAATTATTATTTCGATGCAATAAAAAGTAGTACCGACTTTTCCGTTCCCTTTCTCAAGTAAGTTTTTTTCTACAGAATATTTATTATTTGATTAAACTTGTATCAAAACGTGGTTACATGTATCAGAATATTGTTGGAGATTATTCTCAAAAATCAACAAAATAAATCAATTTGAAAAACTTGAATGCCCATGTAAAAGTTGCTTTACCTCATACGTTATTAATATGAGGGAAAAGTAAAACAACTCGCAACACGGCATATACTCTGTTGAAGCTGTTTTATCTCAATTATTATTTCGATGCAATAAAAAGTAGTACCGACTTTTCCGTTCCCTTTTTCAAGTAAGTTTTTTTCTACAGAATATTTATTATTTGATTAAACTTGTATCAAAACGTGGTTACATGTATCAGAATATTGTTGGAGATTATTTTCAAAAACCAACAAAATAAATCAATTTGAAAAACTTTAATGCCCATGTAAAAGTTGCTTTACCTCATACGTTATTCATATGAGGGAAAAGTAAAAAAACTCGCAGCACGGCATTTACTCTGTTGACGCTGTTTTATCTCAATTATTATTTCGATGCAATAAAAAGAAGTACCGACTTTTTCATTTCCTCAATCAAATAAGACTTTTTTTTTACAGAATACTTATAATTTGTTTGAAATGTGTTAATTATATAGAAAATTTGTGAGAGATTAATCTCAAAAGATCAACAAATTGCCCATTTAAAAGATGTTTAAACTCATTCTTAACTAAATTGTCAGTAAAACAACTCGAAACACGCCATATCCCTGTTAGAAGCTGTTTTACCTCATTCATTCAGCAGTTATTTCTCCGATGGCCAGTGCCATCCAGTTTATATATTTATCATACCGGCATTCCAAATATTTGAAATTAATATTAAAGTTATAGATTAATCAATTACTGTATCAATTAATCAAAGTTATAATTTAATCTCAGTTCAACTGTTATCGAAGTATTAAGAAATATCTTTATTTTTTAGTAGAGTTTTATCAATTTGTTACCTCAAACGTCATACAGACGAGCTTTATGATAGTTCTACTATTCAGTCATTGTAAATTCCACTATTTATAAAGGAAAAAATATTCATATTGATATTTAATTGAAAAATCTTTCATTTTGTAACTATAAGCATTAATACTAATTCGCATTCTTCTGTTAGTCCAAAATGGTGTATGTTAAGCGCATAAATATATAATATAAATTTGAAATAAATTTAGACAAAGAGAAAAATATCAAATCATAGCTTACATTAGATATTAAGAAAAAAAAGTACTTCGTACTTACATTCGACATTCTTGAAGAAAAAAGAACATCTAAACATTATATAAAGTTAAAATAAACCAAATGGGCAAACGATTAAAAAAATATCATTATTTCAATTAAAAATATTAAAAGAAAACGATAAAATCAGAGTTAAACTGATAGTTAAGTTTATTCGCGATCGCAACGAAATATAGGGGGCGTTGTTGTATGAGACGAATACCTGCGATTTCTTTATGAACAGTCATTCAGTTATACTGGAGACGTCTTTAATGTAGCGTGTAGAATTGTAACGTTCCATCTTTATTGTAGCTGATTAAATTTAAAAAAGAAAAATGCTTGATATTCTTCCTTATGCAAACGAAAACAAAATGGTATCTCTTTTTTTTTAGAGAAGGAACATCCAGAACACATCGGAAAAATATTTGTAAATAAAAAGAAAAAAATAGGTATATTCTTATAAGAGTTCAAACCTAATGCCTGAGAAATAGTTTTACTAAATTTAATGGTATAACATGAAAGGCCCATTTAAATTTTACATTTCTTAGTTTTAAGAATCATATTTCAAAAATTAAAATGAAAAAAAATTAGGACGTAAAGCCTCATAATTTTATATAATTTAACTTTGTAAACAAAGTTTTTTGACAACTATATCAAAAGTTTCAATAAAAATCATCATTTAGTAACTAAAAAACGTAATATAAAGAATGCTTACGAAACCAAAAAAAAAAAAAAAAAAAAAAAAAAAAAAAAAAAAAAAAATTCTTTTTTTTGTCGCGATTTTTTAGTGTTACGAAAATGCGTCTTTGGGACTTGCCAAAAACAAAACAAGATGCAATTTTATTTTTTCAGGAGCGAAATATTTTATGGAGTGAAATATAACGAAAATGTACCAATGTCCATAACATGAAACTTCATCTTATTAAACGTCCGTTTTGGAAATGTTATTTCATTTTGAATCTTATTTATTAGAGTTCATATGGCTATAGAATCAGGTGAGAGAAAAGTTTGTTTTGAACCTATGCTAAACTCTATATCGGCCCATTTTCTACCGAAATCCGATTGACTACTTTGATTTCAAACAAAGTGTTTCATTTTAAGATTTTTTCCAAAAATTTTAAGTGTAGATTGGCGGCACTTAAGAATCTGCCAAATCTGTAGCTGTGGTTAATACGTAAGTACCGAATTTTTCTTCCATACTTTTCTGAATCATATTACTTCAAATATTAGAATATGTAAGAAGTACACATAATTTAATACCATTTAATTTTTCCAAAAAGGTATTTTGACAACAATTTTATCAAAAAATTATAAACTAAAAAACGTAAAATAAAGAATTCTTAGGATAAAAACGATTTTAAAATTTCCTCATTTTTCAATAAAAACTTTCGTTTTGTTTCTTTTTTTTTTTAAATTCTTATAGTATTTAATCAGACGTAAAAAACCATTTTGTAGAGAACGTTCATCAAGTAAGAAAAAAAATTATTTACAAGCAAATTTTTTTGTATAAAAATCATAACACTTACCTGTTTTATAAATCCACAGAACTCCAAATGAAATGTTCTTCGTTTGAATGTTTTATTTTCAAATAATATATAGGGTAAAGCAACCAGTGAAGGAACATTTCATATATATTGATTAAAAATAAGAATTTGAAAGTTTTTCTTTAGATTGATTGATAACAATAACTTACTGCCAAACGATAGGAAGTCATCTAGCAATGTTTTGGATTACCTGGTCAAATAGACTTCTCAGGAAAAAATTTAAAATTTTTTATTATCTCTGCAACGCCTTGTTTCTTTGAAAAATTATAAGGTGAGTGTTTGTATTTATATGTTTGAAGTGGAATTAATAGCATGTAATAGTTTTATTTTTCTCACTGTGAAAAAATAGAATTCAAAATATAGTTATTGAAGTTACGTTTTATTTCTTTTAAGCATCATAGCATAATAAAGTACTGAGATAAGGGGGTGTTTATTCACTGGATCACCAAACGATGAAAAACCAGTGAAGGAACAAGTGTTCATTTACTGTTTTTTTTTCTATGTTAATGAAAATAAAAGATAAACTTTAACTTTTTTGTACCTTTAGTGATGTTCCGCATCAAAAGTATGTTAAAAATACGAAAAACAACTTCTAAACTGTGAGGGAACAGGCATGTTCCTTTACTGGGCATAGATTTCCCAGTGAATGAACAGTATGTGTTAATATGTTGACACTTTAATTTTCAATTCATGATTACAAAAAAAAGTTAACATTTTCCAAGTATTTATATGTTATAATTTCAAGAATAGACTTGTTTTTAAATATGCGTATTGCTTATTAATTCATAAAGAGCATTAAAAAATAACCAAAATTAAGTGTTCCTTTACTGGGTGTTCATTCACTGGTAAGAGCTGTTCCTTCACTTGGTCTTCTTACTACTTGTTATTTGAACTTCCAATTTGCAATTAGTAAGAAATATGTTGACACTGTCATTTAACTAAAATTACGAATTTTGAAATTAATATGATTTTTTAAAAGGCAAGCGAAGCTTAAGTGTTCCTTCACTGGTTAGTTTACATAGATTACCCTTCATTACTTTTAGATAACATACCACACATCAAAATTTTATAATTGTAAGATCTCGAGCCGCGATGGCTCAGGGGATAGAGCGTTCGCCTTCCAATGAGGCGAACCGGGTTCGAATCCAAGTCGATACGAATTCCGCATCCGGCTTGCACTGACCACAGTGCTGACGTGAAATATCCTCAGTGGTAGACGGATCATGGGTTAGAGTCCCCTTGCCGTCAGGCTAACCGTGGGAGGTTCTCGTGGTCTTCCTCTCCATGTAACGCAAATGCGGGTTAGCTCCATCAAAAAGTCCTCCACGAAGGCAAATTTCTCCCAATACTCGATCCAGGAGTTCCCTTGTCTTCTGGAGTGGGTTCAAAATTACAAGGCTACGGAGTTGAACATTATTAGCCGTAAACCCATTAAGTTGGGTCGGCTGTTCAACAACGGTTATAAAATAAAATAAAATTGTAAGATCTCGAGCCGCGATGGCTCTGGGGATAGAGCGTTCGCCTTCCAATGAGGCGAACCGGGTTCGAATCCCAGTCGATACGAATTCCGCATCCGGCTTGCACTGACCACAGTGCTGACGTGAAATATCCTCAGTGGTAGACGGATCATGGGTTAGAGTCCCCTTGCCGTCAGGCTAACCGTGGGAGGTTCTCGTGGTCTTCCTCTCCATGTAACGCAAATGCGGGTTAGCTCCATCAAAAAGTCCTCCACGAAGGCAAATTTCTCCCAATACTCGATCCAGGAGTTCCCTTGTCTTCCGGATTGGGTTCAAAATTACAAGGCTACGGAGTTGAACATTAGTAGCCGTAAACCCATTAAGTTGGGTCGGCTGTTCAACGACGGTTATAAAAAAAAAATAAAATTGTAAGATCTCGATATGAATTAGAACATGTAGCTTAAAAACAGAACAGCTGAATTCTAGTTGAAATTATTCTTTTAAAACTAAAAAATACTTACCAAAAAAACGAAATTTTTTTTTTAATAATTGGCACAAATGAAACTATTTTAAGTTGTTCGGATCATTCTTTATTGTTGTTTTCCGAATTATATAGATACAGAAATATATACTATTCTATGAAGAAGAAGAATATTCTATAACTATTACAGTTCTGTATGGAATTCATTGGAACACATTTATTCATTGGAATGACAAAAGCAATGTTGACTTCATTTTAACTTGTAATGAATTGAAGACAGAAAAATTATTTTACCGCAATACACACATCTGTAACAGCAAGTGATCATGAAATCATGTTACGTTGTTGGTAATAGAAAGGTAAAAATTATTGAGAAGTTGTTCTTCAAATGCTTGGCGTGTTCTGCTTCAATGTTTGGCATGTTCTGGTTAGTTTTTTCAAGAAGTTTTACCTTTTCTTTAGGGAAATTTTGCTTCTTTTTTGATGCTAAGAAAATAGCGTCCGTCATTGCGAATGGTTATGTGGGAACTAATGCACGATATTTTCAGGACCGATTATACTATATCGATATACGGATACTATTTGACCGATATCTATGAAATTTTACCATTTTATAAATTACTTACATTTTTAATTTTTATTAATTTAGTATAAATGAGTATTATAATTACTTTTAGATATTGTGGATCCCCACCTTCCCCCATATTTTGTAACTTAAATTATCGTCTGTACTACTTAATTATCATAATTACGATTAATCTCTCAGGTTACTAAGAATTATACCAATAAATAAAAAAACTATTCAGGTGTTCCGTTTCCTATTTTATGCAGTAAAGAAAAATTAAATAAATTACTATGTATGTATGTCTATATACATTATGATGTTGTCTTTCAATCAATGTAAAATAAGAATGAAATCGATTTAAGACATGGATTATTTCGGTAAAGTAATACGAGATGATCGCCAATTATGATTAGCAATTTCACCTTGCAAAAAATAATAATAAAATGGGATTAAAAATGAAAATATAGACAAAAAAGATAAAATTCTACAAGCTTATTCTCAAGAGATAATCTTGTAGACAAATAAATTAAGTAATTCGAAAAACTCCAATGCCTCCTTATGAGTTGTTTTACCTCATTCATTATGAAGACGCAGGGGCCGTATAACAACTCATAACACATAGCCCCTATAAAAGCTGTTTTTCCTCATTCATTAATCGAATGCAGTGAAAAGTAATTCTGGCTTTCAAGTTTCCCCCCCCTTAAAATACGTCTTTTTATTTATTTATTTAATTTTTACGCATGGAATATTTAAAACTTGATTGAAATGTTTTAGTTAGATCAAAAATGGAAATCATCGAGAATTATTCTCAAGAGATCGACAATTTAAATCAATTCAAAGCTCATATTACTCGGTGAAAGTTGTTTTACCTCACTTAATATGAAGACGCAAGGAATGTAAAATAACTCGAAATATGCCATAGACCCTTTACCTCGTGTAGAAGCTGTTTTTTTTATCTCAGCCAGGACTTGTTGAAATATGTTTATTAGTTAGACCAAAAAGTAGAAATTAAAGAATACTACAAGCACACACACACAAAAAAAAAAAGTTAAATCAAATAATTTGAAAAAGCTTCAAAAGCTGTTATAACTTGTTCATTAATAAGGTGCAGTACAAATTATAAGCTAAAAAAATGTAACAGTATTCTCTGACACTTTTTGATGTAACAGGCTCTTAGGTCATTGTATTTTATTTATTTATTTAACGCATTCTAAAAGTTCAGATATTTAAAATTAATATTAAAGTAATAATTTAACCTAGATAATGACCTAGGTCATACAGGCACCTGAAGGACAGATTTGTTGGCCACTCTTTCAGGGGCACCAACGTTGCTCCCACAGTAAGGACAGATAGTACAGAGAAGGAAAGAACATCCATGCCTCGCCCGGGATTCGAGCCCAGAACCTTTCAGATCCAAGGGCAGTTCCCTAACCCCTAAACAGGCTGGCCGGCCTTTTTTTAGTCATTTAATAAATTCTACTATTTACAGAGAAAAGAAAAATCATATTAATAATTTATCGAAAGTCATTCATGTAGTAACTATATACATTACCATTTATATATATTCCTTTATTAGTTCAAAAGGACTAAGAATGCATGTTAAGCACAAAAATATGTATTATATTCAACAGTGAAAGAAATTTAAGTAAAAGAAAAATATTAAATCATAACTTACTCTATTAAATAAAAAAAGTAATTCGTTTCATTAACCCTCGACACCATGAAAGAAAAAAACATCTAAATATCGTATAGAATTAAAATAAAACAAAAGAGCAAACTATAAAAAAAATTCATAAACTCAATTAAAAATTTTAAAACCATAAAATCATTGTCAAACTGGTAGTAATATTACGTGGCAAGCTGCTATAAGAAAAGTCAAAAATTTTTGCTATTTATACCCACGATATGAGAAGAAAAAAAAAGCGACATTTTTTCACTCTTATTCTAATTAAAACTTTTTAATACTTTTTCACATATACAACTTATACGATTAGTTTAATATTTAATTTTAATTGAATTTATGAAATTTTCTGCAATTTATTGTTGATTTTTTATTTGATTTCATTTATAACGATTGAAAGTATTTTTTTAACAGTGTAGAATGTTAAAGAGAATATAAAGCAGACCAAAGGACATTTTAAAGAACCTTAAGAAGCCGTTCATGTATAATGTCACGCTTGAAGAAGAGGGAGGGGGGGGGGGCAAAGAAACGTGAACACACATTTCAGTTAGAATAACATTTAAAACCTGCTGATTAAATATTTTTAAGTTATTTATTTGTACATTTTTTTCATCATCTTTATCAAAAAAGTACACTTATAATCATGATTATTGCTGCGCTTACAAATGTCATTAAAAGTGTATGGTTATAGTCACAGTACCTTTGCAACAATTTTTTTAAATAAAGGTATAATCATTCATTTTGTGGATGCTTTACATGCTCATTTAACTTATAATCAATAATTTATCTTGAAAACATAATTAAACTGTTTAACTTTTTTAAAATTTTAAAAAAAGTTGAAAAAATTCACAATTATTAAATCCCTAAGGCTTTTTTATTTTAACATATTTTCAAAATTTTTTTTTTTCTTCTTGCTTAGAATATACATCTTAATAATTTTGTGCATTCATTTGTTGATACATCAATTAGAATATTTTTTATAGATTATTTTGTAAAAAAGTAGAAAAAAAAGGTTAAAAATTCCTGTTAGGTACATATAACATGCTGTAAAAATTGTAATACCTCCTAAAATGCTTATTCCATGCACAGTTTAAATAAGTGTATTATACTTAAGATAAAAAGTTTACTTCAAAGTTCTATCTTAAATAGAAAAAATTCCTTAGGGATTTAACTAAGATTAAAACACAAAATTATCATCTATGAGAAAAGGCACTTTAAAGACTGTCTGCTAAGCAAGCTTCTGTATTAGGACTATCTAAAATCATTCATAACTTTTTTAAAAATGTAGATAGAGAGATGTTTTTTTCAGTGCATTCGAAATAGTTTGAAGTTTTATTATAAGCAATAAAAAAAAATCGATAGTTTGGTCATTTTTTGGGTACTGTGACCCCTTAAAAAGAACATTGAAACAGGTTCCATAACGTAGTGATTTCCTTTCTAACTGTAAGTACCGTTTATGTGACAAGGGAGTATAGTGTAGTGTGACACATTGTGACAAAAATATCGAAAAAAAAGTGTGACATCATCTATAAAAGTCCCCCCCCCAAGTAAATTGCACTTTGATTTAAATATTTTAACTACTAATTTTCTTGTCCTTGAATTAATTTTTATAATAATTATATATTTAGCATACACCCTTAAACCTTATGGAAGAGTAAATACGTATAATTGTTATTTATTATGGTTATTACATGAACAAATAAATCTCGGTATATTAATAGTATTGACTTTCTTGCTCTTTTCATATAAGAATACACATGATGCAATTAATAATGCATATGATAAAAATAAAAATGTTTTAAAATTCTATATTTTCAGAGATGCATAACAACAAAATTAGTAAAATTGATTAAAATTATTACGATTAAGTATGAATAAGGCAAAACACTGGTTTATTAATTAATTTTTATTTTTAAAAATCCACAGCTTCAATCAAACGTCCCTTTTAAAGTTAGTAGACAATGACTGTGCAAGATTTAACAAAAAAAAAAAAAAAAAAAAGAGTTTTTCTAATATCGTATGCGAAGAATTAAAGTAAAAGGATGAAATACATAATAAAACATATAAACAGTTTGCGGGTAAAATAACGCCAACTGTTTATAAACCACCAAATAAAATTTTTAAACTGTAGGAAAAAAAACGTAATCCAAATAGGTGCTTCCATTCTCGAGTTATTAAAGTACATCCATATAGACTTTCGTTTTTATATATAGATAAAGACTCACAAAACAGAACAGCTACTCTTTCTTTTCTTAAAGTTTACAGAATAGCAGATGAATAACTAGGTTGGTTCCTCTTTTCTTTGCTTGGTAAATCAAGTCTTTTTCTGTTTCTAAAATAATCAGGGAGGATGAATTTATATTTTTATAAAATCTCAATGTTCAGAGCGAATTGTCTTAACACATTGGAAATACTAAAACGTATATCTTGGGTCGAAGTGAAACTAAAATTTGCACAGAATACTTGAGTCAGTATAGAAATTTTCAGAAAGAGATGTAGGGTGACCCGGGGTAATTCTCGATCACTCTGTTTCGGGGTAAATAATGATCACCTAAGTTTTATTAAAAAAAAAAATTATTATTTTTTAAATTTGAGACATGGACAAGAATGCTTTTACACTTTACTAAAGTATAACTACATTAACTTAACAATAGTTTTCTGTTTAATCTAACAAAATAACTATCTTTTAAATTGCTTTCCTTATTTTCCACTTCAAAGATGGGCTTCAAAATGTGCACATTTCTGAAAAGATCCCCCTCCTTCTCTTAATAATAAATATTTTGAGTTACTTTCTTTTCCTTTGAAATAAAAATAGTGTAAGCTTTTGTTTAATAGTTTCACATCTACTTTAAACATTATAATTGTTTATAGGAAACTATATCAAATGATGCCCCCTACTGATGGGGTAATTATTGATCACTGGGGTAATTCCTGATCATTGTCATTTCTTCTTATAAATAGTATAAAAAATAGCCAATAAATAGCTAATTGTCTTGTCTTAAATAACAGTTCATATTTATTAAGTGGAACAACTATAAAATATATTTTAGCTGTAATCACAAAATTTGTTTTTAACTGTATACAAATGTGTTCTGATTTGCACAATTTCTGGTTTGTCTTACCTTGCTTCTATCTTAATTTTATGTGTGTACATTGTTAGAATAATTTTTAAGTTTATAAATTAGCCTAATATAAAGCCTATATTAGCCTATGGTGAGAAATTATAAGCCTAAAAAGGATGCTCAGCTTCTAGAAAGCAAAATTAGTGAATTTCTTTTAATGATTGAAAATGAAAATTTCAGTGTGAGAGCTACTGCTAGAGCTGTTGGCATACCTTACTTAACTTTACACTCTCACTTAATGAAGTTAAAAATTCCAGCAAAAGTAACCCAAGTGGGAACTCTTTCTCATACACTCAAAAGCCAAAACATTATGACCACCCCTACATTTTGCAATGAACTCTCCTGGATGATGTGGAAGGCACGTGATCAGGTGGAAGTGGTAATTAACTGTTGGTGGAGAGTTTGAAGAATCATTCTTTCACTTACTTCTGTGTGTGATGGGAAAGGCTGCGGATCTAAGCGACTTTGATAGAGGTCAGATTGTAACGGCTCGAAGGCTTGGAACAAGTATTTCCGAAACTGCACGACTCGTGGGTTGTTCGTGATCTACAGTTGTTAGTACTTATGCAAAGTGGATAAATGACAGTGAAACCAGCAGTAGACGACATAGTGTTGGACGTCAACACGCTATCAAAGAAAAAGGTCGTCGGAGATAGTCTCGCTTGGCGCGGCAAAACCAGAGCCAGACAGTGGCTCAGCTGACAGCCCAACACAATGCAGGGTCAAGTAGAATAGTATCAGAGCACACTGTTTAGCGGACACTGTTGGATATGGGGTTACGCAGAAAACGTCCCACTCGTGTGCCTTGGCTGACCAAGCGTCATCGCCAACTACGCCTGTGCTGGACCTGGGAACATCGCGACTGGTCCATGAATCAGTGGGAGAGAGTTGCCTGGTCAGATGAATCACGGTTTGTCAATCATCACGCCGATGGCCGTGTCTTCCAGGCGAACAATTGCTCCCTCAATGTACAGCTCTTGGGCGTCTCTGGGACCAGTGGTTGTGGTAGTACAGTCCATGAATGCTACAGAGTATCTGAACATCACTCCGGACCAGTTGCACCCTTACATTGCCTTTTTTTTTCCAGCTGGAAATGGAATTTTCCAACAGGACAACGCTTCGTGTCACAAGGCTCAAATTGTGTTGGAGTGGTTCCAGGAACATGATGCTGAATTCCAGTTAATACCCTGGCCGCCTAACTCACCGGATCTCAATCCGATAGAACACATTTGACATATCATGGAACGGCAGCTCATAGTTCAAAGACCACTAAGTCGCAATATCTCGGATTTGCATGATCGTTGCTTAAACATCTGGTACAATCTGTTTCCGGCCATCTACCAAGGACTTGTGGCATCCATGCCAAGGCGGGTCGCAGCTGTGTTGCGGGTTAAAGGTGGGCCAATTCGTTATTAAGAGGTGGTCATAATATTTTGGCTCTTGAGGGTATTCCAGCAGAACATGAGAATAAGTTAGCTGCTTGCCTAAAATGTATGGCACGATGCAAATATTTTTGGAGAATTTAAAGTGTTAATCTTTATTCTTGCTTTTGAATAAATTGTTTTATTAGCTGCTTAAACATATCTTTTTGGTTTATTTGTTTGATCTTGATGTCTTATTTGTTAATTACCATTGTATAATTATTTTTAAACAGCCCCTTTACTAAAAAAATGGTGATCAGTAATTACCACAGAAGTGATCAGGAATTACCCCAGAAATGATCAAGAGAAGGGGTAATTCCTGATCACTAAAAATTTAAAATCTTTTAAATTCTAATTAGATTTTCAAACAAAAGAAAGTAGCATAGGACTCATCTCATATAGCCTCAAACTTCCAGTAAATATTAAAATTCTATCTTGAATAGTTTTTTCACAAAATAGATGTTTGCATTTTTTGATCAGGAATTACCCCAGGTCACCCTACTAAAAACCAGCCTAATGTGCTTCAGTCCAGAATTCAGGTAGAGCGTTTGTAAAGTTTGTAGAATTTGACACAAATAAACTGCTGTTTATAATCACAAATTATTGGGATATCACTGTTTGGGTGATCTCTATTAGCAACTAATTGTTTAAAAATTTCACTCCATATTTGTTCATACATACATCATTTGTGTAAAGCACACACAAATAATAAACCAATGTAATACAACTATTAGTAAAATAAATTATTCTTTTTATTTCATTGATAATAATTACAAAGGTAAAAAAAAAAATTCTCTTTTTAAAAAAAAAAAAAAAAGAAAAAAAAAAGCAAGAACTAATATTAGCATTTCAAATGAACAATCTTTATCAAGACCAGTTATATTAAGAATTTTTATTATGTAAAGAGATGCAACAAATTCTGGAAAATTTGAAATGAGAAAGGAAAAAAAAAAAAAAAAAAAAAACGGAAATTATAAAAAGATTGGAAATTTATTATTAATTGGATATGCAGAGGCTTATTTTAATGTTTCAACCTCTGTTTTGAAAATAAAATAATCAAATACTTATGGAATTAAGCACTTGTAAAGCCTATCATTATCAGAAATTTTAAATATGATAATAATTTGAGAGTTGATTGAAAAAAAAATAATACAATGAAACACTTTAAATTAGAGGTCTTTCAGCTATTTCATTCGAATTTACAGCAATACATTCAAGAAATTCCAGGTGCGATGCATTTGCTAGATAGCAAACCAAAGTCAAAGAAATTCAGTTGAAGGAGGGAAGGAAATAACATCTCATTTTAATGTAAAGTTCTGATATCTAAAATGGTATTATTTTGCAGAAATTAGAGACAAAATTTAAGTGGACTCTATTCTAACCATTTTTTTTATTATCTTTCAACATACAAAATATGATTATATTATATACAAAATATGATCATTACTATAGTATGAAAAAAATTATTTTTGATACAAAAATTACTTTTATTATAAATCATTTCAGTGGCCTGTGTGACATACGTTGAAGATCCTTAATTATAAGCTAAATATTGCAAATTATTTTTTAAAAATTACAATTCCTTTATAAATTAAAATTTTATAAATATGTCAAAAGGTCAGAAGCATAAAATAGCATTTTCATATTAAATAAATAAAAAAATATTATTTATAATTCCAGGGCATTTCCTAACCCTTAACTATCTTGACTAAATTCAATTTGCGGTGCAATATATTTGCTTTGCTGGACATAAATGAAAATTAGCTCTCCCAAGAGTTATTCGACAGAGAAAATTTGCCCAAGTAGTAAATGAATTAAGGGGATAAATAATAAAATATAAATTACTAATTATGATGCTGAAGGAACAATGTTATTCAATACCAAAAACTATCCTATGTTTTGCTAACTATAAAAATCACTCGTGATTTATTTCCCAAAATGTTTTCAGTATTAGAAACATTTAGAATGCATGTTAATAGGAAATAAATAAAAATATATAGAAAACATCATCCAATAGGAATTTAACAAAATTCGAAACATCATATCATGACAACTATATTATATATTGTTATAAGTTCTACATTTAACTTTAGAAAAAATACAGCAATTCAAATGGATAGGAAATTAAGTAAGAAAGGATTCAATGTTTTGAAAATATGATTTCCCTATTTGCACATATATGAAATTAAATTAAAGCTTACATATAAGCATAAATATTAATTAAATTACTCTATATTAATTAAATTATGAAACAATCTTTGAATTGCTTATTTTATGAGTTACTGTGATAAAATTATTACAATACAAGAGAATTCACAGAAATCTTTCTAAAAAAAGCTGCAAACTATTTTGTAATTCATGAAGAATTTCAATTATAGTGTAATTCTAATGTGTAATTTTAAAGGGCAAAATACAATGAAATTTCACCTTATATCTGTCAGAAAAATGTTGCTTCCTTAACTATTTTCCGTATGCTTATTAAAAATAAAATATGCCTGATAACACAAAAAGTCTGTTAGTCAGCAGTATTTTGAAATAAACACTTTATTATATTATTAGAAATAGCCAAATGTAAATGGTTTCTTGTTAATTTTTTTTTTAAATCAAACTATTTTTACAAAAATTACATTTTAGCAGAATTTGAAAGTAATTAAATAACTAAAAAATTTATTTAACACCTGCTCAAAAGGTAAATTTTATTGAACAAATTTAAACACAAGTAATTTAATTTTTTTGAAATAGCTTAATGATAAATTAACAAGTCAATGACTTAAAAATAAACATTTAAATACAGAACCTGATAATAAAAATTTGGTCTGGAGAGGATTTTAACTTGTCTTGCCCCATAAGGCTGGCTGCACACTGAGGAGGCAATTGAGAAGCGACAGGAATACGAAAAGTGGGGTAAATTTGTCTCCCATAGGTTTCCACTAGCAAACGCAAATTGGGGGAGTGGAGAGTTTTTTCCCTCCAAGAGGCTAACAACTGCTACAAACCTCTCAAATAGGTTCGACGCTATTTTCACCTTCCATAAAATCTTGCCTCCTCTTCGCACGAGATTTTGTTTCGCTCAAAATGAGGGCCGATCCTGAATTGAATTAACAATATTAGTTATAAATGTAATAAACAATATTTCCTATGAATAAATTATTTTCATTATTTTTCACTGAGAATTTGAAGCTGAAAAAGGATCTATACTAGTTTTGTATGTACTTTCTATTTTCTAAAAAGAAAAAAAAATCTTTTTTTTTGAGGTTATGTGCAAAAAAATTTCAACTACAGTGTTAATCAAATAATAAATTAATAATAGTTTTATATAAATCTTGAACAAAATTTGTTAATGGAAGAGGGTGGAATTAATTTTCTCTACATGAAATAATTTCATTAGAGATATAAAATTCTCGATAATTTTCTCCGGGATAATATTCTAGAGAATATTGTTCTAGAAGTTACTTATGATAAAGTCATACAAGGAATTTACTTTATATAATTTTAAAAAAATACATATCATTTTGCAAATAAAAATAAATTCGTAGTATACTGAATAAAAACTTTAAGAAATGCTCAGTAATTTTAAGTGCACAAAATTGTTCTTAATAATATTGGAGACAAAAATTATGCTATCAAAAACTATTTTTCAAAGTTGATTAATCACATTATAAAAAAAAGAACTTTTTTAGTTTAATTTGCTTTGTTTTTTCTTTAAATTTTAAAAGTGATTTTTTAAAGAATTTTGATAAATTTTTCAAATTGATAGTATTTGATGATTAATATTTATGAAGACTTTCTCATTAGTATTGCTAATTATGATGTGCATTTTTCATAGTAAATTAAACTACATTGAATACAAACTTTGAAGAACAATTCTGTGAACCCAAAATTATTCTTAAAAAACTGTTAAGAAATATGAGTAATCAGTTTCAAGAATAAATAACTTTTTTTTTTTTTTTTTTAAATAGATGTTTTCACATTTTTAAAATTTATTTTCTTCTTAAAAATGTTCAGAATAATTTTTAAACATTTTAATTTAATTAATGAAAATAGCTTTTCATCATCTGAGAATGAAGAGTAAAAAAACCCTTTTTTCCAGTTAATTTAGACTTTGTTAATATTTTCTATATCGCTAGTTATATATATATATATATATATCGCTAGTAGAAAAACGTATTTTGAAGCCATTTCACACAAATATCATCGAAATCTACGTCTTTGTTGAGGAGGCGAGAGTCAAACTGGTGGATTTTCTCCTCCCTCTCGCTTCCTCATTGTAAAACCGGCCTAAGGTAGATTAAAGTCTCCGTCATATGAGTAGATTTTTTACGCTTCAAGAATATATATATTTTTAAAAATAATACGCAAAACTAGTTTATGATATTTAAAAAAATATATTTCAATATTTTTTGTCAAAAATGTCATTTACTTTTAAAGAAAATGGCTAAAAGAACACAAAAGTTCATAAAAAAATTTACAACAAAGTCTGCAGATATATAAAGTTTGCTTTACTATAATAAACTGCAAGACAGTCTTAAAACTAAGATTGTTGAACCAGTAGTTAAATTGTTTGACTCTAATTTCAGACATTTCTAAAAATTTAAAATTTTGAAAAAAAAAATTACTTTAAATTGTTTAAACTGTATAATATTTTTCAAACTATATAATATTTCTCAAACTAAATCTTTGAAAAGTATTCCATTATTAAGTTTTTTTAATATTTTAACATTTATTTCAATATTTGTATTTCTATATCGTTTTTGCACCATTAGTATTGAATGTTATATTTTATCCAATACAAATTTTTATATTAGAACATTTGAAGAAATAAATTTTAATAAATGTTTTTGCATTGGAAGTGTTCAAAAAAAAAAAAAATCCTGGAAAAGATATCAACGTCACATAAATGTAAAACACATCTAACAATATACCAATTACTTTAATAAACTTAAAAAAGACATGTATAGATAATTTTTAATACATGGTTAGTGTTTGATGATACGAATGATATGAATTAAATGATTAATTTCTTTGTAAATATTATAACTGAATTAAGTAAAACTTATCAATATTTGATAAGCAAAGTAAAAAAAATGTATTTTCTTAATATTACCAAATCATTGCAGTTATAACTATCTTATAATCCATGAATGTGTTTCAGGATGAAATTTTTTGAAAACCAGTTGCAATTGTACTACATATTAGAAGTGCCTCAAAAAAAAAAATTTTTTTTCTAGTACATATGTATTTAAAAAAAAAAAAAAATTAGTTCTATAAATATTGACACTAAAAAGAAAAACTCCATAAGAAATCAAACAATAATTGGAAAGTAAATTTAAAATGAGCACTATAGCTGTTATTTTTCTTAACTAAATAAATTTTTAAAATTTTGTTAAAGTAGCTTTCAAAAAATTATATACTTATTTTTTTAATTTATAGGGCTCAACTTAGTTATCCTGAGTCAGTGTAAAGCAAATATTTGAAACTCTTTGATTCCGTAGCTTTTCTTAAACATCAATAAAACGATCTATTGGTTTTTTGGAGAAAAAACTAGACTTGATTATATGAACCAGGAACTTTATTTTAAAATGAATATATTATAGTAAAGCCAAATTGTAAGAAAGAAGACAGTTATTATGATCTTATTTTTTATTCAAATACTTACAAGGCAATTTTACCATAAACAGTACTAGACGAATGATTGGTTACAATTTTTGTACTTTTTTATTTAATCACAAGACGCCAATCAATAGACACTTTAAAAAAGTGAGAAATATATTGAGATGTTTGGAAAATAGCTTTATTTTTTTGCCAACTAAGGACTTAATTATATTTTCACAGCCATCACATATTTTGTCAGCTGATATAGCAAGGCTTGCTTTTGAAAAATACATCACATATTGGCAGTATGTAGTGCCCAAATTGGTTTGCAAAATTTTGAACTGGTAAAATTTCGTTTAAGATGCACCATGCCAGTTTAAGCAGATGGAGACTCAATAAAAGCATTATTTGGAATATGCAACCAGCAAATCACAATTTGTGAGATCATTGACACATTAAATTTATCAAATTCAACTGTTCATGATCATTTGAAAAGGCTAAGAGTTTTAAGGTTTGTTTCTCAAAGGTAAAAAAAGTTATCTATATTTCAAGTACATCATCACTGGGGACAAAAAAGGGATTGTCTGTAACAACATTCTGATCTCAACAAAATTGTTTAGATAGTAAAAAACTTTTTCTTCAAGTAAGAAGGTCAAAAATCACATGGATCAGTTTTTTGCCAGCAAAATGCACATGGAATTATGCTATTGCTATAAAGATGGCGAAAGGAATAGGACCAGAATGGATATATGATTCAATAAAATATTCATTCTTTATAAATAAACTGTCTTCATTTTCATAAATTTCTTAACAACTCAATAGATAAAATTGTTGTAAAATGATGGTAAATCATTTCAACTTAGTACACTATCTAAGGCTGTATTGATTAACGATATCTTGAATTCTGCTTTAAATTTCCTCACCTTCCATGTTAACGAATAGGGAATTATATGAATACTATTTCTTTAGCTATTATGTCTTTAATTTAGATTTTTTAATATTTTTATTTTATTTATTAACATGTATTACCAAATTTAAGCTTTTAAGCTATAAGGCGTTGTTTAACTTTTCTACTAAACTATTATGGTAGTTTCAACAATCAAAATTTGTCAATTAATTGCAATAAAATACATAATAAATAAAATGAAACAAAACAAATCTAAAAAACTAGTGAGTTAATAAATAGGAAATAAGTATTCGCATAATACTCTACAGAGTAATATGAGAGACGGGAAAATCTGAATTTGACTCCACAGTTTCCTTTAACTTATTTCATTACTTCCCAAAAATAATGAAATAAATCACACACACTTATGTTTCACAGTATTGTACAATCCTGATTGTTAGGAATTTCCAAAGGAATAATGATTTAGCTAAAAATTACTATTCATACTATTTTCATATATTATCTGTTCCAGAAATTTGCTGACAGTATACCTTCCGGAGGAGAAATGCGTCCCTTCTTTGCACACTGTTGTAAAAATATCTCAAGTCTTTCCAGTGGACCACCAGAACCACCAGGTGTCACTTGCTTTATCTTTTGAAAATAGTCCTTACATAAAATATGTAACATTTTGTTAAACTGCTTTCCATATGCTTTTTGCAAAGCATAACCAGCAACATCAAGAAAGTCAAATAGAACTGTGGGTGTTATGTCTGGCCTGGGTTCTAAGTTCAACATCCGAGACAACCATTTCCAACCCCATTCAATGCCATGAGGATGAGGAGAGCTAACACCTGGGGGAAGGGGAGATTGTATAATTGCAGCATACAATCTCACATAACCACTGATTCGATGGAGAAATTTGTATTTGGGTTCAATTTTATCCTCATCGTTTAGTCTGTATCCCAAAGATCTATAATATATGAAATAACACACTTAATATGTAAGGCACATGTACAAATGGCCCATGAGTTGGATATTTAAAATTGAAGCGGTCAATGTGAAATAGGGGTATGTAACGTTTTTACAAAAATAAGTTTTTTGTTGGTTTTGGAATACCAATCACCGATAATCAAATACACAGTAATTTTCTTGACTGCCTCAAGAAAAGAATCCAACAATTTGAAAGCAATTAAAACAATCGTTTCACAATTGGCACAGTTTTTTTGAAAGTGCAGATTTGTAACATATCCCCTTTTAATACTGACTGCTCCAAATAATAAAACCATCTGCTTAATATAAATTAAATAGTTTTTACCAATATTTTTCATTGATTTAAATAAATTGATTTAATAAATAATAAACCAGTATTAAAATAGGGTAGTAAATATGTATTTGCATTAAAATGTCATATGAAAATCTAAATATTTTTCAGAAGATTTCAAAATAAGTGAGTTTTTATTTAGAAAATTTATAAATAAAACATAAATAAAGAAAACAACAACACAATTTCATAAAAACGAAACATCCAAATGCATTAAAGTAAATTTTTCTACATAAAGTGTTTTTGACATCATTAAAAAGATTCATGTTATGAGATTTTATAGTGACTGAACTTTGAAAAAAAAGTCATAAACCTGAGAGAAGAAAAATGAAATAAAAAATTAAGAAAGTTTTAAGAGAAATAAATGAGAATTTTTTGAATTACTTTTGATGTAATGATGCATTATTATACTTTAAATTGCAATCTGAATAGTTTAAGGACACTGTTCAGGATATCAGTAATTTATCATACTGATAATTCACATACAAGAAGAGTGGGAATATAAAAAATTTTTTTAATGCCCTTTGAAGCTTTCGCAGTTAGATGTTTGATCATTAATTAAAACTTAAAAATATCTATGAAACATTTTACTAACAAAAAACATTACATTGGCTAAATACTCCTTCAAGCAATGATAAGAAAACTACAAAATATTATGTAATAACTAAATTTTCATAAATATAATCTAATGATAAAAATACTCATTACAACAAGCAATCAAGGAAATCTTTTTTTAAAATAATTAAATATAATAGAATATTTCTTTAAATAACTCTTTAAGCATCCATGACAAACACAATATAGAATTGAACAATACAATAATTGGAATAAACCATAAAAAGTTTTTTAAGAGAGAGAAAAAATATATATAATTTGCTTAAAAAATTGCCATTCAATGAGAGAAATCGTTACAAATTATCTTTCACCATCATAACTAATTTAAAATTTAAAGTACAGGTTTTCTATTTTCTCAGTTACTAATTTAGAAGAAAGGCAATGTGAGTCCAGACAAACCTAGAGTAAGAAATGAAGTTTTAAATACTGAAAAGAAATTTATAAAATATCAAAATGAAAATGAATTATGAGAAGATAACATAGAATTATACAATGGAGAAGTTCTCTTCCAATAATTTGTCTGCATATTTATATTTAGAAGAAAAAAAATTTTCAGCTATTGAAATTTTATGGCTTTATTAATTTTATGGAAATTTTATGGGTTTGCTCGAACTCACATTGCCTTTCTTCAAAATTAGTAACGGAGGAGATAGGAGAGTTTGCAACAAAAAGCATCTCCCAGGGTATGAGATTTTCTTAACTACCAACTTTAATTAAGAACATAAACAACAAAAAGCTTTCATAAGTTTAAAATAATTAGGAAATTAGTAACACATTTAAATTTTTTTTTTTTTTTTTAAACAGCAAGGTAAGGTCTGATTATAATTTCATATCTTTTATTTTTATATTCACCAGTCTATAAGAAATGTTTTAATTTATGTGTTGAAAAAATGATCAACCCACCTACCACTTATAGAAATTACTCTTTACTTAAACTCTCACAAATAGAAATTATAAGTTCCCCATCACAAGTTGGTGTGCCCCAAGTGAGAGTTAAGTGCACCGATAGATTTTATTCCAGCTTTTCAGGTAAAAAAGGCAAAAAGTCACAGCAAAAGAGAAACCGAGAACTGGGGAAAAGGAAAAACACATTTATTGCTGTCTTTTCATATTCAGACTAAACTTTTTTTCTTCCAAATGATCATTTTTGTTTATAAAGTTTGAAGGAATGGGGAAGAGAAACAGCAAGTTTGAAAGACTGCTGGAAGAGGGAGTAAGACGAAAATGATTTAGAAAGAAAAGTTTAAATTTTGATGTTTTAGAAAAACAAGGGGTTTTTTCTTTCTTTTCTAGCCTATTTATCTATTTATTTCAAAGTTTACTTTGGACATTTAAAAATAAATTACATATCGATTGTGAGAGTAGTTTTCACAATTTTTCTTACCCTCATTATGCAAGTGTTTTTAATTAGAGATTAAATGAAAGCTTGCAATGTATAATTTAAAGACAATAATTATAAGACAGATCAAGATTAGATTTGAAAAAAAAAAGAGAATGAGTATAGAAAGAGTATATCTGTGTTATGTTGTGGTGAGAATCCAGTTTTCCAGAAAATTATGTTCCGTTTAATTTATTTTATATTCTTGTTTAATAAATATTTTTTGTAAATTCAAAGATGAGTCATCAATAGTGTTTGCATAGCATTTTTCACTACACACTGAACAATTCTAGTAATTTTGTACTGATTCTTATTACCACTACTTTTACATATTTATTTCACTGAATCCCGTGCCGGAAGAAATAAAGCTCATATTTCACCCTGCTAACTTGTCTCTGCATGAAAACACAAACAAAAGAAAGTTTTGGGGCACACCAAATGCTTAGCTGTTTAAGGAAAAGTTAAGATCTAACTTACTGAAAATATTCTTCATCAGATTGACTTTCTTCCTTGGGAGGATAATAAGGAGTTAAGTACGGACATTTATCATAAAAATGTCCAAGAAGCAGTTGTCCAAACTCAGGCTGTTTAATCCAAACCCCAAGAGCAGCAAAAGCAATAGGAAATGCAGTGGAGTGCTGGGATGAGATCTGAGTGTCTCCTTGTTCCTACAATAAATATTTGTGTACATAGAATAAGTAATAAAAAATATTCAAAGTTTGTAAAAACTAATTTGAAACTTACATTAGACATATAGTAAAATACTACAATAACTAATTTAGAGATACTAGAGAAATCAATTCAATACAGTTAAAAGTCACTATACACTATTGCAGATTCATACAATCACCATTTTTTTTTTTAATGTGGAATTTTTTTCCCAAAGACAAAATTTTAACTTACAACTGAAGTATGCCTCTGAAAAATTCCAGCATACAAATTTAATCTTAGCATAAAGAGCATGTTTGAATCAATTGGATAGGGTACAAATTAGCCGACTCTGCCCTAAGGGCAAAATATTCCCCATTAAAGTTTTAGTTCATTTACTTTTAAACAAATAAAAAATTTCCAGCTGCTGTGCATTTATGGTGTTATGGTTAGGCTGTCCATCTTCTAGTAGAGAGGTCCAGGCTTCAAATTCTAGCTGGGACAATTAAATTTTATCTTTTAATTTTCTATTCTATAAAGGTTGATAACTATTTACATGTTTTATTCAATTAATACACTTAAAAAATTTAATTTAAATTAATTTTTGTTTTAAATTTAAATTTTCAAAAACAAAAAAATAATAGATATTTAATTTTTTTATTGAATACTATTTTTTAAACAATATAAACAGGAAAAGTTGCATAGGGGCATTATACCCAATTTTTTAAAGATAATTTTATTTTAGTTTTATTTTTTTTATCTTTAGAAAATATTTCTGTCAATGCTGCAGCTTAAACCAAATTATGACAAATTCTGGCCTTTTTTTATTCTTTTTTTAAATAAAAAGTCCTTCTATAACTGCACAAATTTTAATATTTTTTCAAAAATTAAAACATTATTTTGTAAATTTTATCCCAGCACTTTAAATGAACAGCTATAATCAATAAATGAATTAAACCAAAGAACTGATACATATTCTAAAAATTATCACACTGAAAGTAATGCACATTTTCTGGGAAAAATAGATTTATTGTTCCTATGGGTACAAATGGCTAAAATTCTTCAAAATAGTTCCCTTGTGCATCAATACACTTGCGGAAAGCATTCTGTCACGCCTGGAAGGCACCCTGGAACTCCTTGACAGGAATGCCTCTCAGGAACCTTGTAACATGAGCTTGGATGTTCTCCACTGACTCCCAATGCTTTCCCTTCAGCTCTCTTTTCAGTTGGGGGAACAAAAAAAAAAGTCACACGGCGCCAAGTTAGGGCAATAGGAAGACTGGGGCACCAAAGGGGTCTTCACGCACACGCTGGACGGATATCATTGGTTCGGGCTGTTGTTGGGCCTCCAGAACAAGGCTCATGGGTGACCGTCTCCCGGCCCTCCTTGAAGGCCTTGTGCCACCTTCCACACTGAGTTCTTGAAATGCATTCCTCCTTAAAGGCGTCTTGAAACATGTGATGAGTTTCTGTCGAATTCTTCCCAAGCTGCACACAAAACTTTATCGCATACAGTTGTTCCAGCGAACAATCCATCACGCCGTGACTCGATTGATAAAAAAACTTTACGCGAAAACACGTCCTACTGCTTCGGGCGACCTGAGACCAGGCGCGTTTGGAAGCACAAATCACCCACCACATTTTTCGACTGATCTGAGTGGGCTGCGATCGATAGTCGTGTCACAATAAAATCATGCACATTACTTTCAGAACGCATCCTGTAAGTCTCAAATTCAATATTGAGACTGATGTTTGGTTTATGTGCTATTTTTTAAATTTAATTCACATGATTTAATTCATAATAACTATCACAAAATTTTAATAAATCAATATAATTCAATTTGAAATATGAGCATTGCTTTATATATATTTTTCAAACTAAGAATAAGAGGAAATAAAACCGTCTTTATTTATAAGAGAATTATCTTCACTGAAAATAAAATGACCACCACATTTACAAAATAATAAAAAACTGTATATATATATATATATTAAAAAAGACTAATAATATTAAAATTCATTTAAAAAATTACGTACCACAAATTGTTTTGCAGCTAAGTATGCACAAAAGTTGAAGATAGGCGAATCACCATTCATGTTTCGACCACTAGTCTCTGATGCTTTTCCGGTTAAAATAGACAGCAGTTTATTAATTTTAGTTTTTATCTGTGATCCAGAATTGGATGATAATGAATTTATTGGAGTATTAATGGCTTTCTGGAGCTCAAATCTGTATTTCTTGTTCTAGAAATATAAAAATATTTAAAGTTACCACCACAGCATACAAATGTTACTGAATATTTGAAAATAAACAATGAAAGTAAAGTAACGTGGTAAAGATATTTCTATTTTTTATGGTTGCTTTTTGTTAATAAGATTTATTGCAAATTTTTAAATAGAATATGATATATTCTTTTAAAATATGCCCTAACTGAATAAAACAATAACAAAAAAACATGTATAAATAACATAAAAATTGTCAGACACAAGACTTTATCACTTTCATAATCATCCTTATCGTCAAAATATTTTGTGCCCATTTTTTTAATGCAATAATTTTTGTAATATCATGTCTAGATTTAGAAACTTACGTAAGTTTTTAGAAACATACATAAATATTTAGAAACATACACAAATTTTAAACCAATATCTGTATTTAATCAAAAATTTAGACATGTATTAAATTTAAAAGCATAATTATTAAATTTTTCTCCAAATATTAAGTTCTTTATAACATGTTATGATAAAATTTATTTATTAGAATAGATCAGGGATGCCATCTTGTAGCAGTGCTTTTAAACAGTTGTGAGACAATATTTCACTGCACTTTCAAAATCACAATTATTTCATAATCATAATAGTATTTCAAAGTAGTATTTCATAATCACAATTTATGCCATTGAAAAGTTTTGTAAACATTATGGCATGATACAAAGTAGATTCATACATGTTCTTCGACCTAAATATCTGAGGGTCTTTAAACATCATTTCTCATGTTGGAAGTAGTATTTGAGATTTTGAAACGATAAAAATATAACTGACTTTAAAATGTAACAAGTCCTTAACTTCTTAGTTAGTTGTTTAATTAAAGCAATTAGATCATGAAAAAATAGTTAATTTTTTCTAACATTTATTTATCACAACATGAGTTATTTTATAGCCCCTAATAATAAGAAACTGTAGTTAGTTTTCCATGAGAAAAATAGAACAAACAATTCTAAAAATCTAAAAATTTTGGGAAATTCAGAATATGAAGATAATTATGAACTATGGTAATGACGGAGATAATTATGAACTACCAAATTATAAAAATTTTGAACATTTTACTCCTTTTCAGAATTCCTCCATATACAATACAATAAATAACTAAATATAGCTTAAATAATTAAAAGATTTAAAACCAAATCAAAAATAAGTTATTGAATTACGACCCAATTTCCATTCAACATAAAACTGAAGAAAAAGTAAGCATAAATATTCTTTTAAAAAAACTTAAAATTTCTATAAACATAGAAAAAGTACATTTCTATTACAATTAAGGAAAAAAATCAGAGAACCTACTAACTTTTGGATCTTTTCGAACTGACTGCACAATTGCATCGACTCGCTTGTAATCATTCATGACTTTTTGATAAAACTGAACTGCATCAGGTGCAATAAAACGGGATATAATTTTCTTTTCATCTGATAAATAAAATTAGAGGTTAACATAATATAAGATATCACAAATGCATGAATATGAATTGCAATATTGGATGTGAAAAACGAGTGAATTTGAATCTCGACATTGGATTTTAAACTCGCATCCAGACGAACCGTGATATTAGATTTAAAAACATATTAATACAAATTATGATATTAATGGTTAAAAACGAACAAACACAAATAGCAATGTACAATTTTTAAATTGCATGAATACGTAACGCAATATTTAAGTTTTAATTCAGGTTAATATGAAAATCGATGTTGAATATTAAAATTGCCTAAAGAGATCTTTTTTTTTATTTGTTAAAAAAATTTATGAGGTTTGCAAAATGGAGTGAGTTGAACTAGTTGTAATCCTTATGGAATCAAGTGGAAAGTTTTCCTCTTCGGAAATGTAAATTAAATTTTCTCTTTGTAATTAAATTTCTAGATTTTTCACTTTTTATCAGTAAAGTTTGTTTTATCATAAAACTTGGATCCTCAATTACTGTTTCAGTACAACCCACATGCAACAAAATGCAGGAGTAAAACTTATTACATAACTAGTTTTTTTTCTGGTGTTAGACGCCCGGTGGTTGAGCAGTAGCGCTTCGCGCCACAGGTCCCTGGTTCGATCCTCGTGCTGGGCAAGGTTGACTCAGCCTTTCATCCCTTCAGTGGGTCGATAAATGAGTACCAAGCATGCTTGGGGACTAAACACTGGGTGTTCTGCGTTCGGCTGACCACCTGACCGGAACATCTGCTCCTGCACCCCAGAGCCCAAGAAAACTGAGATGGGCACAGTAGGCCTTGGCCTTCTACAGGCTGTTGCGCTGCTGAGTTTAGTTTAGTTTTTTTTTCTCTTTTTTTTTGAAGAAAAAAATATTTAAAGTTTTGATTTATTAATAAAAATTCTGTTATAAATGGAAAAAAAAAACTTTAAAAATCATATTTGAATGTTATAATAAGTCACATACACATTCCATACAATCTCAAAAATGTGAAATAACTGATTAACACCTACATAAAAAAAACAAAGATTGAAATTGCAAAATAATCATATTCACAATAAGTGTTATTGAAAAAAAAAATTTTTTTTGAAATTTGCTTGCATAGGTAGGAATAGAAGTTATAAATCACACAAAAATATCTTATACAGTTACTTTTTTTTTCATTTCGATGATTGAACTACATTGATATGAAACAAAAATAACATAAAGATAATTTATCGCTAACTTTGATTTAGTAACAACATTCGTATTTTTACTATCAATCATAGTGATATAACAATCTTTGAAATAAAAATAATTAATTACAGGTTTTACCTTTATTAGGATCTTTATTCCTAACAGATGAAGCTTCGCTGCTAATTTCAATTTCAATATCCTGAGTCGTATTGGTGTTTGAATCTAAACCTAAACAAATAAATACTTCTATAAATTATTATTTTACCCAGCACAGTTATTTCAAAAAGTATTCCAACTACAGCGATGCCAACAGCTCTGTTTTCCGTAAAATAGTTTTAAAGCAGCACAAAACTAAAAACCAAAATTTGCAGAATTTTAGTTGTTCTTGTTAACATTTAAAATGCTGGAAGAAAGTAAAGTTTCATATGATTTTAGGAATTATATATGTGTTGTGGTAAGAAAAATAACTTCAAATTATATTTCTAACTTAAAGTATGTTACCACTAGAAAAAAATTACCCACAATGCGAAGCAAAATTGGCATATCAGCAAATAAATTAATGAAATTGAATTTTCACGTTAAAAATAAATAAGGCAAAACAGACAGAATCTAACACATACCATATCTAAATACAGATAAAAATCAAATTACAATGTCACAGTTTTCGGTTTTTATCGATACATTTTTATTGGCCGATGCAACTTTATTTTATACTTACAACTAAATAACTAATATGGCTTACTTTAAATTATATTTTACTAATATCAATTTGCTTAGTTATAAATACCAATTATCGGTTAAATATAAATTTCAGATAAATTAAAAATACACTTGATGGAAACTACCAATATAGGTTTATTATATTCAGGGGTATGTTTAGAAGAAATTTGGGTCTGTTAATGGACCCTTCACAAAATATCTTTTCATAAAAACGGACCCTTCACAAAATATTTTAACTTAAAAACGGACCCTTCACAAAATATTTTAACTTAAAAACGGACCCTTTACAAAATATTTTAACTTAAAAACGGACCCTTCACAAAATATTTTAACTTAAAAACGGACCCTTCACAAAATAATTTATCTTCATTATTGTTTTGTTAATCGAATAAACCCTTCCCAGGAAGAGGGGAGGGGGAGAAAGACAGATGTAAACGAACTAAGTTTTGTCTTCGGCAGACGCTTCTTCCTTTATTCGTTCGAAATGAATATTCTGCTGCAGCAGTATAGGCTGAATACCAAATATTTGTGTGTTGCATCTCTAATTTAGTAGCAGCAATTGCTGTTTATTTTTTATAATTTTACAGTGTTGAGCATAATCTTGTATATCTTTACAATTTAAAAACTCATAGAAGAAGTTTTTTGCAACAACAGGACCCTTTTCGCACAAATTCACAAAAATCGGACCCTGGTTGAAAGAATGGATTTAACGTTTATTTTATATTCACAAATTGTGAGTGATTTTTTCATAATTTTATGAGTAATTTTTTCATAATTTTATACAAACGGACCTTTCACAAAATGTCTGGACAGACCCCTGATAATTTTAACGAAGAGAAAGATTCAGATAGATCAGAGAAAAAGATACAGAGTAGATTCAGGACAAGTTAGCGTGGACAGCGGAGAGAAAAACTATTTTTGCTTGCTTCTACGAGCAGCAAAAATCATCATTCCACTGATAAATGCACCTTGTAAAGGTAAATCCATTGTTTGAAGTGAAAGAAGCCAGCCCACAAAACCCTAATCAAAAGAGTTTAAAATTGGTAGGATCCAGTTTTCTCACAATAATATTCATATTGTTTTTAGTTGTAATCAGCAAAAAATTTAAAAAAGTCATAAAGACATTGCTTTCCCATAAAATATTTTTGTATCCTAAATCTAAAGGAATTTGAAATATTTATATTTCTTATTGCACTCTGCTAATATTACATTTGTGATCCTTTTCTAAACTAAAAGAGATGTTTCTTTATTATAACATGATTTCATGATATTACCTTATTACAATACATTTTAAGATAATCTTATTTGAATCAGTGTCTAAACTTACTAGCCGTTTAACAATTATTGTTTAGTGGTATAAATTACATTAATATGCTAATATAAATCACCGTTAAAAGGATTCGTTAAGTGATTTAAAACTTAACAATCAGCTTCATGCACAATGTGATGATGCATGGACAAATTGTATTTAAATTATGTCTGTTTGGTAAGTTAAAATATGAAATTACAGTTGAGAACGCACCAAATTTACAACAACAATATACCTTTAATTTTAAATGTTGATCTTAAAAAAGAATGACTAAGAAAAATTATTCATGTTGACTAGTAGATCCTAATAGTAGAAATTGAGTGAAATAGAACTAGTAGATCTTAAAAGAAATAGTATCATTTAAAATCTTTCAATCAATTTACCAATTAAATTTGACCCAAAATAAACATTTAATTTAAAGAAATGAATATTGAATGTTGGAAATGTAAGCGCAAGTAAACAAAACTATATTCTTTATAGTAGATATATTTTAAAGAATAATGTTTTAGGCTAAGAAACTACACTTGTAAAGCAATAATTGGGGTTGGCGAGTGGCAGCAAACAGAGGGCTTGGCCACACACTGTTTATCTAAATGGTTATGTCAATAAAAACTCCAAGTACTGTTTGTCTAAGATAGGTACTCTGCCATACATTCGTCTGGAGCTGTGGCGGTGACTATGGTAACGAGGTATGATTATTTCAAGTAGGGGTGCGGGGTCCCTCTTTAGGACTGGTTTCGGCAAGAGAAAAGAAGAAGACCTCTAATATTATAAATATATATTAGTGCTATATTTTAGGGAAGCTACCCTCCCTAATATGCCCTCTTCTTGTTTCCATAGCACCAGACTTAGTGGCTGTCAGAGTACCTATCTTAGACAAACAGTAATGTATTCATATAAGACTATAAATATTTTATTTTAATGTAGAGGTGCACAATTTGTGGCTTGCCAACTATTGATGTTGGGCCTGTAAGCCATATGTTACCCACTAACTACTGATGTGGGTTCCGAATTGGAATACAATGAAAGAATGATCTCTATTTTTAAGATTAAAAAAAAAAAAATAGAAAATTTTGACTCCCCTTTTCTAACACGTTCAATTTAATCAGATTCCAACCTTAATCTATGCAATTTTTCAATTGCTTTTTCAGTATTTATTGCTACAGAAATTATAAATGGTTTTTAAAAATTCCAATATTTTTAATAGAACACAGGAACTTTAAATTTGGATAATCACTTTTTGACTCTTTTATTTTTACCAACCTAAATCCAAGTAACATATCTGACAGTTTTTACACTGATTTCCAAGTGGTTTTTAAAATCCAGATATATTTAATATATTATAATGTGCAAGCTTTGAATAGCAAATTTATATAATAAGACTTTTTTCGCTCCTTATCAGAACAGATTTCCCCGTAAATCTAAATGATTCTTTTTCTTTTCTGCAGTTATAGTTTAGCAATGTTTTAATACGGTATTACGACACACAAGTTTTAAATCACACAATTAAATAATTACTTTTTGATGTGCTTTTTTTATGCATATTTTACAGTAAATGTAAGTAATCTTTTTTTTCTTTTTTGCAATTATTGTTACATTTTTCCAAGTGATTGCAGGGGCTGGAATGCCAAAAATGTCAACATTCATCTATCAAAAGGTACCCCAATATAGAATTGAGTTAACAAGTCTTAAATACTAGTGAATTGAAATTGTACTATTGTAGTGGTAGTTACACTACATTACTCATCCACCACAATTTTATCTGGCAGGAAATTCGATGAATGGATATCACTAATTGATTCATTGCCGTTTTGCGAAAGACCGTGACAGTTGTTTTACAGTCACCAGATTTTGAGAGCTATATTGAGTTTACTGGACTTTGAGCGCTGGTCACGAGAACTGTATTAAGATCACTGCTGTGTATGTGGTCACTCCTGTGTTGCTATTAGCAATTTAGTGTCTGCAAGCTCCAACGGTGTGTGATCGACACTGAGCAGCAACAATTTGAGGAGGACAATGTCACAGTTACAAATAACAAGTCAACTGTTCAATGTGTATCATCCATCGAAGTAGGGGTGTTCAAATCGAAGTGGGCACTACTGTCAAGATAGGCATGTTCAGATCACGCCTGAAGGTCACTAATGTGGGGGCTAGTGTACTTATGATGTCAACTTTCATCTACCAAAAGATACCCCAAGATTGAATTGAGTTAACACATCTTATATATATTATCTTATACATTATCATATATTGAGTTAACACATCTTATTTGTATTATTGTAGTATTAATTACACTACATATTAAAAATTAAGATATTTTAAGTACAATAATCAGGGGTCTGTTTAGAAGAAATTTGGGTCCGTTAACGGACCCTTCACAAAATAGTTTTTCATAAAAACGGACCCTTCACAAAATATTTTAACTCAAAAACGAACCCTTCACAAAATATTTTAACTTAAAAACGGACCCTTCACAAAATATTTTAACTTAAAAACATACCCTTCACAAAATATTTTATCCTTTAATCGGACCCTTCACAAATTTGTTTATATTCATTATTGTTTTGTTAATCGAATAAACCCTTCCCAGAGGGTGGGGGGAAAGAAAGACAAATGCAAACGAACTAAGTTTTGTCTTCGGCAGAAGCTTCTTTCTTTATTCGTCCGAAATGAATATTCTGCGTTCAGCAGTGTAGGCTAAATACCAAATATTTGTTGCATCGCTAATTTAGTAGCTGCATTTGCTGTTTATTTTTTAAAATTTAATTTTTTTAATCATAATTTTACAGTGTTGAGTATAATCTTGTATGTCTTTTACAATTGAAAAACTCCTAAAAAAAGATTCTTTTTTCTTTTTTTTTGCAATACCGGACCCTATTTTCAAAAAAGCGGACCCAGGTTCAAAGAATGTAACTTAACGTTTATTTTATATTCACAAATTATGGGTAATTTTTTCACAATTTTACAAAAAACAGACCTTTCACAAAATGTCTGGACAGACCCCTGATAATATTATGTGATTAAAAATCATATTAATAATTGCGATATTTTTACTACAATATTATGACACGCAAGTCTAATTGTGCATTTAAATAATCACTTTTTGACGCAATTTATTTCCGCCAATATTATCGTAAATCCAATTTCATTTTTAATCCTTTTTTCAGAAGTGATTCGTTTCAATATGATTTTTAAAATTCTGATATTTTAATAATTTATAGCCACACACAAAATTTTATCTGCTTCACTATTTGTAGTTTTGTTTCAATTTTTTCTTAGATTAAAAAGTGTTTTTTTTTCTTTCTTTTTTTAGAGAAAAAATTTTTCTATTGAACAAAAAACCTTTAATAATTCAAAAAACATAAATATCTTAAGTTGAAGCATGTTCCCAACTAAATATTGAATTTTATTTTGCAATTTAATATTATGTTTAAATATAATCATTTTAAGCCCTATAAATTTTCTTTTATGAAATATTAATTTGATTTTATATTACTCATAAAAATACTTATTATTTTATTAACTTTTATTCAGTGAGCATTCCAGTTTTTTACTGTTAATCGTTGTTTTTAAAATGAACTTTGAAATTACGTAATGTGATAAAAAAAATTATAATGTTTCCCCAATGTTAATATTTTGATAAATCTGTCTTTCGATTAAAAGAGATACTTTAAAAAAGTATTTTTCTCATTTTTAAATGTATTCCAATGTTTATAAGTATCTGCATGCACATTACTAAATTGACAGATAAAAAGGATTTACTGTTTAGAACATCAATGTTTATAGAAAAATTATCAAATTTGCCGTCAATATGTCTAAACATGCATGTGAATCTTTGTTGGCCAACCTGTTGTGAAACCTGTTGACCTACACACTCTTCACTCAAAAAGATTGTGCACCCCTATTTTAATGCAGCAAGAAAAAATATTTTTTATACATACTTTGTTCCACCTCATTTTTCTTTAAATTATTGTTTTCTAGAGAGGGTATACTATTTGTCAAAACTTCTTTGTTATGGGAAGCCTTTACTTTAGCAGAATCTGTAAAATATTGTTACACATTTATAACTAAAACTTTAATCAGCAAATTAATAACAGAAACAATGCATACCTAAGTCTGAAGATATTTCTTGAAGCAACACATAAGCTCTTTGCACTTGAAAATTTGCATTTAAAATATCATCAATGGTTAGCTCTTTATCTTTGGATTGCCTATCTATATCATTTATGTATTGTAACAAAGCAGTTGGTTGTTTTATACGCTCATCCAGAGGAACAGATAAATGTTCCTGATGTTCACACAAAGTCAATTTTTCTATAGATTTGTTAACAAAAGACTTAGCTTCTGAAAGACAGGTGTTTAACTGAGCTTTGAATTCTTCTTGCTCTTTCAATCTGTGAATATTATATATATAACATCATTTTTTTAGAAATAGTTAACATATTTAAAAGTAATTTTACCTTTATCCACTTGATATGTTCAAAATTTGATACTTGGTAAAATAAATCGACTTAAAATTAAATCAGACTAAATTAGATTTTTCTCTGAAAAATCATGCCACTTAAAATTTTCATCTGTTAAGCTATTGATTTATAATAAACCTTGTATTTAAACAGAGCTAATAAATGCAGCAAGATGAGTCCTAATACAAACAAATGAATATAAAACAGTAAGCTAGGAAGCACATAAAGATACCTAGCAGCACATAAAGAAAATTTTTAGTTTAGATAAGCCAGAGTAAACTATAAAGTTAAAAATGCTGAAATAAATTTCACAAAATAATAAAAAGCAAGCAAATTATAGCAGAATTAGCTGCTGCCATGGAGAGGGGAAAAAATTCTGAAATAAGTTGTTTGTAATTTGACATTTTCAAAATTTAAAGTACAGAAAAAAATGAGTTCAGGACAAACCAAGAGTAAACTATGAAGTTTCAATTGCTAAAATTTCTTTTTCAAAATCTCAAAGTTGTTGTTGTTTTCGTGTCCATGGATCTCCAGATCATATCAAAGGTCTGGACTATTGCAGCCGCCAGCTTCGAGGCCTCCTGACTATAGAGAACAGCTCTAAGATTGTCCTCAATTGATACCCATCCCAATTTCAAAACATGTGTGGTGAGTGCTGGGCACTCGAAAATGTGTTTTGGTGTCAACATGACATTGGGGCAGTTTCTGCAGGGAACGTATGTCCTGGTCTTATCCGGGAGAATTTTCATCACTCTGAAATAATTAGTACTAAGTCTTGCTATTACCGATGTCAAGGTTCTAGGGCAGTTGAAGTCAGTGATAAGTGGTTTCTTAAAGGTGCGAGGTAGGAGTATGTTTTTGGCCACTACATTTGCATCTGCAAGTGTGATGATGTTACCCCGTAGGTCATCCTCACACGGCTTCTTTGGTCAATTGGTCAGCACACTCATTGCCCTCGATGTTGATGTGTGCAATATCAAAGTGCAAACAAATTATGGCAGAATTAACCATGCTCATCATGAAAATTTTGTATTTTAACAAAGCATTTAAACTTAATAATGCAAACCCAATATGCATAAATGTATGTGATTACTGCTGAATAAATTTAGAGCATTTTTTTTCCATATAGGAACTAAATTCACGTTGCGTAACTAAAATATTGTTGTGTAGATTAGATAAATGTGGGATTACTAAATGTGAAAGAGCTAGAGACTGATCTCAACTTGAGACTTTATTCTATTGAATTGAATATTACATGTGCTTACATACAAACTTTCTCGAACAGAACATTCCTGAATCTGAAAATTCTAAAAATTGAATATTCTACTGAACTGAATGTTATATGTGCTTATATATAATTGTGGAACTGTCTTGAGCAGAACATATCTGAATCTGAAAATTCTAGAAATTGAATAATTAACAACATAAATATTAATAAAAGAATGAGAAGGAATTATAATGTATTCTTCAACAAAAATCCGTTTTAAGCAACTTGCTCTGGATGTGGTTCGAACACCCAACGTTAGTCTGAGGCTTTACCACAGAGCCACTGGCTCTACAGAAAGTAACAAGTTTTGATACAATATCAAGGCAGTTACTATTTTACCTAAATTGATAAAAACAATATTATTACAGTTGTCTCAAATTTTCAATATTATGAACATTTTGGTTTTTTATATCGAACTTTGTTTGCAATCATTGTTTGTTTGATCTAAATCTTTGTTTGGAATCCTGATATTAAAAATAGAAACTCAATTTCAGGAGCAAATAGAAATTAATTCAAGTAAATAAAAGTTATAACACAAATTTTCACTCTCTTTTTGTGGCATTTTCTTCCAATATAAAAGAAAAGGAAAACTGTGCATTCATATTGCTTAAATGAAATATGGTAAAACTAGCTTATAAATTTAGCATAACTTATACTTGTTGTATAAAAATGTGCAAAATAATACCAATAGATAAAAGAATAAAAAATTTTGAAAAAGGGAGTCTATGATAGGCACTTTTCATTACCATTTTCTCATTTTCAATGAATTATGACATTTTATTATTGAATAAAATAAAAGATTAAATTAGGTGTTATAATTTAAATTACCTCTCAACATAATAAAATGAGCGATTAGTTGAACAAAGTTTTATAAAATATAAATCTTGAATTTTCTTAAATGAAAACATCTAAATAATAAATACAAAAGCTTAAAAACTATACCCTTTTACACAAAAATGTAACAATATGAGGCAGTACACAAAAAGTTTAATAATATACAAATGACATAAGAGTCAAATAATTTAATTAAAATAGTGCACATGTTTCAGTGCAATAAAGGACAATTTCACAAAACATGACAAAAATGTTAACTGTATTTTATTTTATAATTATCATTATATCTGTCTGTTCATTATTCAGTAAAAAACGTTGCTAATGTGATTGAGTTGTTTTGACTTGGTATTTTTCATGCAAGTGTAATAAGTTGTGTTGTTTGCACATACATTTTTTAAAAAAAACTTAAAAAATAATTTATCGAAATTAGCACTTATTTTTTAACTTCATTCTAAGAGAGGGTAAAATAATTACCTCCGTTTTAAATCTTCTTCAGCTTGCTTCTGTTTCAACTCAGCTTCAAGTATTTTGGCACTTAATTTCTAAAAACAATGAAATTAGCAATAAATGACCTGAAGCAGTGAATGAAATGGATTCATTCTAACTTATTGTTTAAGTGAACTATATATGTTAGAAAAAAAAGCTTTTTTTTATAAATGAGAAGAAATAAAAATGGAACTCATAAGATTCCTCTTCATATTGCAGAAAAAAACACATCAAATAACAGGTGCCCCTTTTGCAATGTGATCATTCAGTCAATATTTTCCTTGATATCATAATTTTGTTCACATAATCCTCTTGTGATATGATTAATTATATTTTCGTAGAAAATTCGAACTTATGAAATAAATTTCCTCTCTGCATTTTAAATCATAGGTGGTCCTTTTCTAACATGATCACATGATTGGCAATAATAATGTAATAATTTTCCTGACATAATCTTTTTCGTGATGTAATTATTTACAATTTCATGACATTCTGTTTCCAAAAAATGGAGATCAGCATTTATTAAAAAGAAACAATTAAATATCAGTCCTCACTTGACTTGTAAAAGGTGAAATTTAATTATAACTTTAAATTCATTCATTTGGGGGTAATTAATACTAATTAGTGAAACATTAGTGATGTAATTGATTCAAAAGAAACAATTAAAGATTAATCTCATTTGACTTTCGAAAGGTAAAATTTAATTCTTACTTTAAATATATTCATTTGGGATAATTTATATTAGCGAAACAGTGGTGATATTACTGATAGACCATATCTACAGTGAGTTTCAAGTATTTAAAATTTTTTTTGGGTAAAATTGAGATAGATTGAAAAAAAAATCATAGAAATGTTTTTGGCAGAATTATTGTATTAATGAAATGAGTTAAAAGAAATATAACCATAAAGTTAAATCAGCTGTAGTAAACACAAGATAAGCTCATTGGAAATTTATAAACAAAGGGAAAAATAAGATAAAAGCCAAACTTGATCATGCACAAAATTTTAATTCATAATCACTCAAGATTAATTACCACACACAAAAAAAATTCTAAAATTTGTAGACTTCATTGAAAAAATATTAATAAATACAATTTAATTTTACAATCTTGGAACAAAAACTTTTAGAAAATAATTAACATAACAATAAACATATTCATAGTACATATTTTTACCTTAACATGGCTTTGATGTTGTTCCTTTTGTAATCTTCCAACCTCATGAGCTTCTCTCATCCTTCAAAATAAATAAATAAATAAATGATTGATAAATAAATTAAAAAGGGGGGAAAACTAGCATGCAAGCTTTAAGCTGCAAGGGAAAGTATAATATTTTTCTATAAATGTTTGAGAAACCAATAATATGTAATTGGTCGCTAAAAACATATTAATGGCTACCAATTGTAAATTCTGTAGCTAATAATATGTTTAGTGAATGATTAAAATAATATACAGTCAAGATTCAAAAATTAAAAGCTCCATTTAACAAATCTTTTAATACCTCAACAAAAAAAAAGGATAAATAAATAAAATTCTAAATTTTTCAATCACTGATGGAAAAAAAAACTTGCTATGATGGTTTTTTTATGAATACTTTTCCCAAACAGAACATAAAAATTTTTTAAAGTAAAAAAAAAAAATCTTTTGAAGAATACAGAAATTTTTAAAAAACATATATATTACCTATTTAAAAATATCAGTGAGAAATACCCATACACACATTAAATGGAAGAGATTGCAGACAACATAAAATATTTATTTGCTATCCTGCCTTCTTTGTCATGAGTGCGGGTCTTACAAGAAATATGCAAAAAGATGACCATATGAAACATTTCCATTGTTCAAAATAAATATTTTAAAAATAATTAATTTTTCTTTGATAAATAGTTTTACAACTACTCATAAAATTTGGATTTTGTCTAAATAAGATCAATGATAAATAAGATTCATTGCTTAAAAAAAAAAAAAAAAAAAAAAAAACAACGAGCCACTGCTCTTTAAATTAAAGTTCTGAAAATTAAATGTCTATTTTTTCCCCATTCATTATTGCTACTCAAAATTATAATAGCATTAATAAAATAATAGGAAAATGAAAAAATTTAAATTTTGTTTACAAAAAAAGAAATTAGATATCAACCAATTTTTTTTCACAATTTAATTCATTCTTTCTCACTGAAATTAGAAAATACTTTTACACACTTGTTTTATAACAGAACTCAAAGAATATATAAATAAAATAGAATGGAACTTACATGGACTCTTCCAATTTCTGTAATTCACCAGTTCTTCGGCGAGCGTCGAGCTCATTCTTTCTTTTTGCTAAATTATATTCTTGTCTGATTTGCTTTTCCACATCTAAGATATGACTTTCAAACTCTGATTTTTTATTTTCAAATATGCTCTGAAATTATAAAAAAAGTATGAAACTCTTCAATTGTTTCAGTATTATTCTTACAATGTTGTAATAAAATGGTGCTTTAAAATAAAAAAGATAATCTTAAATTTAGAAAGCACATACTACATTTCATAATATTAGATTTCATAACTGAATATAGCTTTAATTTTAACTTCTCAATTAATAATTTTTTACCACATGTAATGCAATCATGCAATAATTACTTTATTCTTTTTTAACTTCTACAATATGCTTACAATGTTTTTAATCAAAGCAGCTTTAATGTTCTTTTTTTTTCTGTATAAAGAGATGAAATCTTTGCTAGAACTCCAGTTTTTAATCAGAGCTGACTTACACATTAATGTACTGCTTAATGAGAAATTATCAATTATTCTAAAAAATTCAAATACTTGTCAATTTTTGGAGTTCTTACGAACACAGCCTAATTAATATTGATACCAGTGATGCTAAACTAATTGTGGTAATCTATGTTTTTGACATAATGGGTAAAAACTAAAAATTCTTTATTAATTTGATGCAAGAAACACTGTTACTTAATTAAAAACTAAATATAAATACCTAAAGAAAAAGATTTTGTATAATTTGAATACTGTGAAGTACTCATCATTTTATACAATGTTATAATTGACATAAAATGAAAATAATATTTTCCGCTATTTATGTCAAAGGTTCTACATATTTTACTGGAACATTGATTTTTTTCTCAATTGAATAACAAAATACAATTAATAAATATTTATTTTTAATCTGCAATAATGAAAATCATTATTTATATTTTTTATGTTACAAAATCATATTCTGTATTACTATCTAACTAATAATCCATACACCATTTAAATTGTCTTGCACAATAAATATCTCACCATAATTAGTAAAAAACATACTTGTATATAACGTTGTCTTTCCTCTTCATATTCTTGAATAGGTTGTTCCATTTCAGACTGCAATTCAAAAAAGTGTACATCTGTCATACTATGAATAGGCTTTGGTTTTTCTTTAGTGCTATCCTGTTTAGAGTTAGAAGAAGGCACTTCATTTCTCACTTTTGAAACTTGGGTAGTATTTTCAGAAATAATAGCAGGAAATACACCAGGGCTGATAGACACTGATATTTTTGTTGAGTACTTGGATATGCCATCTAATACTTCCTGAAAACACAAATTGACACAATTATATACACAGGGATTCAAAACTTATATTAAAAACCTGATTATTTTTTAAAGGTTAAGTAACTAGAACTTTTTGAAACATTATGAAAATCAAGTTTAAATTAAGTTTGTTTGTAAAAAAATTTCCATTTACATATTTTCTCAAAATCCATGTTTTTTATCATTCCACAAGGTACTTAGGTACTTACTCCAGTAGGTACTTACCTTTTTCAAAATGATTTTTGTTTACCTATTGGTTAAAGGTTCTTAAATAAGTAGAGCACCATAACTTTGTTTAAATGATTCAGCAAAATGACAACTTTTTACTTCTGAAGATTCATGTTTTCTACAATTCCTTCTATTCTTAAGTTATAAAATTCTATTACTATTTTAATTATTTTCAATAACAAATGAGTCTAGTGAAATTTTTATATACTTAAGCACATGAAAAATACATTCTCATATACTTTATTAAGCATAGTCCCAGACTGGATTGATGATAAGAAATGGTTATGAAGCACCACTGGCTGCGGTTAGATAACCACTTAGCTCAGCTTACAAAGGGACTAAGGGATATACAGTATTAGTCCTCGTTAAACTCTTCTACCATAATGCTTGGCTTTACCTGCAGCTCACCTAGCTATCACAGCTGGGAAACCCTCCCCTCTGCAAAGGATCAAAATCATTATGACATGTCTTTGGAACATCCTCAGGAATGTTTTCTATACAGTTGCTAAAAGCCTATTACTTAGTAAGCACATTTTGTTCTTTATTATTGCAAAAGAAGTGTTCTAGCTAGTTTTTCACTATTGATAAGATGCTTGCTGTTTTTGCATTTTATTTTACATAAATATTGTGATTAAAAGGAAAAAAGGAGATTTCATGATATTTTTACAGACTTACAAAATTTACAGTTAACTACAAAGTGAAATAAGTAGTATTATTTACAATAAACCAAAAAACCCCATAATTTTTTTTCTTTGAATAATCCTACATTTGCATTTTATTTATGTATTATTTGTGAAGATTATTTCGAAACGGTTTAACATTCAAATGAATAAAATATAAGTAAAACTTCCTATTTATAAAGATACGTGTACGATCTATGAATGAAAAAAACTTTAATATACGCATATTGTTTATTTTCTCTATTATCAAAATTATAATCAGCATTGAAAAATTTATATCTATACAAATAAAAATAATATTGCATATCTGAAAATTCTATTTTGTTAACAATGAATCGTGAAACAATTCGCAATACACTACAATATTGAGCACACATCAAGCACTCACTTTTGTACGGCCTTCTTCCACCCAGAATCTGTCATATTTTAATTGCCCTTTAGAAGAATTTCGAAGAGCCAATGCGACATCACCCATTTTTTATAAACAATGTATTAAAAACAAAATTTCAGAATAAGCCAGAATTATTTAAAATATAATTAGCTGACACAATGATTGCTTCAGCAAGTTTATGTTGAATATGACATGAGTACGACAGTTGTTGATATTGAATTTTTTTAAATTAATATTTACTGAATTCACTTTAGACGACCTCTTTCTGCTACGCTGATGTATAATGTTGAAATTGAAGCACATTAAAATTATTGTAAATTTGCTTTTAGCTTACATGTAGTATGCTAATAGTAGCTTAGCTGGAAGCCTTGTCGTTTAGAGGTTCTTATATAAATACGGCTAAAAATGAATATTTTTTAAAAAAATATTTTACTTACTTTTTATTTGATTAGCATTTCATTGACGATCGCAACACTCGACTACGCCTATTGGGAAGAGACCGGTTTCATGCCTTTAGCCCTTCTCCCTTTCCTCTCCTCCTCTTTTTTGTTGTATAGGAATGAACTACGATATTTTCCCTTTTCTAAATATTTTCCCTTTTTACTTAATAAAAATATTTTTTAAAATTTTTGTGATATTTTTCTTTAGAACTATGTTTAATGTAGTTTTCAGTTTCATATAGTTTTCCAACTTAAAAGATTTTAATCTATATGAAAATCAAGAGAGAAACTAACGTACTTTCCTCTATGACTCTCCACACGCTAATGGGGAAAACATGTGAACTGTTGCCATAGGTAGAGAGTTCTGCTCTACGCCACCTGCAGCCCATTTCGATCGCCAATAGCTGCACAATATGCTATTGGTGAAGGTCTGGGAAACATCGCTGAGGATGATCCAGAGACATGCCTTCACAATTTTGATCCTCTGCCCAAGGGATGGCTCCTCCGCTATGGTAGCCCGACGATCTGTGTGATAAGTCTAGCACTTTACGGTAGATCACGAGGACCTATACCAGACAACCATCAAGTTCCTTACACAAGCTTATCAAAGTGGTCACCCAACCGTTTACTGGTAGCAGCCAGTGATGCTTGACTTCAGTGTTCAACTGGGAACCGTGTCTTTACGATCAGACCAAAGTGCAGCTATTCCAAAAAACACATTTTTTTAGTACTTGTGTTCATGTAAAAGAATGGAAATCATACTTTCGAAAATTCATATCATTTTACGATTAAGAAAATTTCTTTAGCTCCTTTAAAGAGAGTTTGCACTAATTGACGTGATTTTAAATTATAAAAACTCTGTTCAGAAAACAGAGATGCCACAAACCTAATTATATCTGGTACTATGGTGGCTTATCGAGTTTTTTACAGCACACAAAAAATCAACAGATAATTAAAAAAAAAAAATCGTAGATGAAGTTGCAATGGTAACCGAGAAAAATTATTAGGTTTAAATTTTATACCAGTAGAATCAGGAACTAAAGCTATGAAACGAAATCCGTGTTAATAAATAAAATAAAACATTTTAGGTTCTTTCAATTGAATAGTTTTTTTTAATCAAAAACAGAATTTATTTTATCATAAAAAAAAGTAATTTTAGCAATTGTTGGGACTGATGTACGATTATAAGTATAAATATTAACTTTATTTGAAAAATGTAACATTGGTGAAAATTTTTTTGGAGAGCAAATGACACGGTTAGGTGAAGCTTAATATGCCCCCCCCCCCCCTACTGCTTAGACAAGAATTTAAAAATATATACGTGTTGCCCAAATGAAAAATGGAAACTTGTGATAATGTCTAAAACAGGGCTTCTTAAACTTTTTTATATAGCGACCCCCTTCAAGCTTAGGAAATTTTAAACGACCCCCTCCTCCATATAATGAAATATATATTAACCGTAGATGTAGATGTAATATCGCACTATTTTACAATGTAAATAAAATAAGGATTAAAGAATACGTACCCATTCATTTCACATATATATAATTGGAAACGTTGACGGGATATCGGTCGTAATAAAACACAATAAATAGAATGACATAAAACTATATATATATTTATTCAATAGAAAAAATAAACTTTTGTAACAATTTTTTTAATAAAAACATATTATTAACATCAAACAATATTAATGTGACGGATGTGATTGTTTATTTTTACACAAATAATTAAATCTAGGCTCAATTTGAGTTAGTGCAGATCGTAATAAATTTTCAACGTTTATTAAAGTTGAACGGTATTTTGATTTTATGTAAGTTAATGTGGAAAAGGCTGATTCACATAAATATGTTGTACAAAATGGCAGTAATTTGTTCATTGCCATTTCCGATAGTAGGGGATATTCTGATTTGATTTCTATCCAAAATTCATGTCGCAAGGTAGTATCACTTGTTAATTCGGCAAATTCTTCTTGTGCTTTTAAGTTTAAAAAATTTATTTCTTCCATTTCAATTGAAAATGGATTGCAAATCCATTGTTGTGTATCGATATCATTGGGAAAATACCTATGCATGTAAACTTCCATATCCTTCAAATGATTAACTATAATTTTTGTTATAGGAGTATCTTTTTTTGAAATATTGTTACTAATTATATACTCGTCAGTAAATGGAAACATTTCGAGCGATCCACTTTCCACTCTGTTCTTCCATATAAGAATTTTTTTAACAAAGGCCTCAAGTTTATTTTTTAACATAAACATATTAACGCAGACTCCCTGCATTGATAAATTCATATCATTGATTTTATCAAAAATATCTGCCAAATAGCATAGCTTGAGAAGCCATAAATTATCTTGAAAATAATCGACCAAATTAGAATTTTGCTCTGTTAGAAATATAAGAACTTCATCTTTTAAAGTTAATAATCGTTTCAAACTTCGACCTCTTGATAGCCACCTAACTTCAGCATGTAGCAATAAACTTGTATAATCCGAATCCATATCAATGCACAAATTTTTAAACAATCGACTATTAAGTGCTCGACTTTTAATAAAGTTAATGATTTTGACTGCATCAAAAAACACAGTGTTTAATTCTGGTGCAATTTTTTTAACAACAAGTGCCTCTCGGTGAATCATACAATGTGTAAATGTAATATGATCATTTCCAGCTTTAACAAATGCTGTAAAACCAAGATCTTGTCCGGTCATTGCTGCAGCACCGTCCGTGCACACACCAACACAATTTTTCCAATTTAATCCTTCTTTTTCAAAAAACTCATTTACTTTTTTATATATATCTTTTCCACGAGTATGACCTTCCAGAGGACGACAAAACAGTATATCTTCATGAATGCTTCCCTCATAAATATATCTTACAAAAAGTAACAACTGTGCCATTTTTGAAATGTCTGTCGACTCGTCCAGTTGTATTGCAAACTTTGAGCTGTCTTTAAGCCTCATAAGAAGCTCTTGAAATTGATCATTGCTAATGTCTGAAATTCTTTTGGACACAGTGTCATTTGATAATGGAATTTTACTAATTTCAGCAGCATACTGTTTTCCATGAACAATTTCAGACATTCTTATAGCTGCAGGTAGTAAAAGTTGCTCTCCAATAGTAAAAGGCTTTTTCGTTTTTGCTATCAAATACGAAACTTCATACGATGCCAATAGATATTTATCATTCAAAGTAACATACTTCTCCAAAGTGTTCTTTTCTTTATTTGATGTTTGCAAAAGACGCTCAAAATATTCTATTGGCTTTTTTGATAACGTTGCATGTTTAGTATTCAAATGTCGTTGCAGTTTTGACGGTTTCATGCTTTCTGCAGCCAAAACTTCTTTGCAAATTAAGCACACTGGTTGTTCTTCATTGTTGTGAGAAGAGCATGTGAAGCCATACTGCAAATATGATTCGTCATATTTTCTTTTTTTTGTTTTGCTAGAAGTCGGATTTGAAGCACTGCAACTTGGTTGTGACGGCGTGGCAGACTTATTAGTTGGAATTTTAATTAGCCATTTATCCATGATGGTTAAATAATAATAAATAATTAAACAAAATGTAGTTGAACTTTAACGTAATAATTAAAAACACCAACTGAAAATTACACAGTAAATACACACATGTCACTACGAAGACAAAGCTGAGTCCAAACTGAAGAACAAACAGAAAAATAACTACACTCGAATCTTTACCAGTGCAATGACAACAAATTACGATCAGATCAACCCCGACGCATGTCGTGTTCAAAGTGTGCAGCGCACAAAGGCACCGTATCACAAAGACGCCGAAAAAGAAGCTTTCATTTAATTTTTTTTATTATTCTTTTATAAAAATAATATGCCGATTCGCCTAGCCTAGCTTTATTCTGCTTCCGTATTGTATGTGTAAGCTGTAAGGCGACGCGGCGTCTGGGTACTTATAATCACTAAGTTATCTTGCAAACACTGACGCCGGCGGCCAGACATCAATGTCGAACGTTCAGTTGAAAATCGAGGAGCGCGTTGTATTTATTATTTTAAATGCTACTTCCATATTTTCATTTATAGGTCCTACATAACAGTTTTGCATTGCCACTTTTTTCAAAAAATAGTTATAATAAAACTACAATAGTATTTTGTATGATTTTTATTTGTATTTATATTTGTACGTAGTGTGTATACTAATTTTAAAATTTTATTTATAATGATTGAAAAGTATCAGACCTTTGCGACCCCCTTTCAGTAGTCTCGCGACCCCCCTGGGGGTCGCGACCCACAGTTTAAGAAGCCCTGGTCTAAAATATAGCAGAGATAGTAAAGTCACCACGAGAGACGTTCATTACTTCAAAAGTTTCCACATGAACTGCTTGATCAATTATATTCAAGTCAAGATGTAATCCTCCCAAACTTCCTTCATAACCTTGAATGATGAGTTTACTGTGTAGCTGTTGTAAATTTAACAACACTTCATTTTCATTTAAGCAACACTTACATATTCAGAATAGTAAACGCACATGCATTGATAACAAGGTTTGATTGCAGAACATCTTGTTTAGTTTTCGACTGCTATTTTTCGTTATGATGACTATGCTCCCTTAAAAAAACTTTAAAAAATCGTTCTCAATGAACGTAATTTTTCTTCTTATTCATTTTATTTATTTATTTATTTGCATGCGAATGAGAATCGGATTGGAAGAAAATATTTAACCGCGAAAAACTTGAAAATCTGAGCTCCGTTCGTATGCAATTTTTTTTTCACACGCTAAAAAATTGCATGGATTGTTGACTGAACGTAAACAATAATCAGCTACTGTTTGTCTAAGATAGGTACTCTGCCAGACATTCGTCTGGAGCTGTGGCGGTGACTATGGTAACGAGGTATGATTATTTCAGGTAGGGTAGCGGGGTCCCTCTTTAGGACTGGTTTCGGCGAGAGAAAATGAGACCTCTTTATCGAAGCTAAAATGCCCTCTTCTTGTTTCCATAGCACCAGACTGCCGCAGACTTTGTGGCGGGCAGAGAACCTATCTTAGACAAACAGTACGTAAAATTTGAAAAATTTAGAAAACTTCTGGTGTGTTAACTCTGCTTTTGTTATGCTTACGAGACGATATGAAAACAGGCTTTATATTCTAGGAAGTTTTATTATTGTGATTTGCGTTAAAATTTACGCTCATCAGAGTTTTCTGTAATTTATAAATTCTAACAGGTCGTGAGCCTAAATCAAATTTAACAAAATTAATATCACAACATAAATAAAGTGTAATGTTAGCCATATTTTGAGCGTTATCCCTAATTTGGCTATGTTTGTGTTATATAGGACCGTTTCTTATTTTTTAGGTAGCATCATAGCAAGCTTGAGGAGTCTTTCGAATTCATTTGTTGTTTGTTCAATTGAAAGTTAGATTGAAAGATGTCGTTATATTGAAAACACTACAGGTATAATAATATTGGATGGTGCGTTTTTTCAAGCTTAGGCGTAAAAATCAGTCGGAATGGGATAACTAGGAAGTTTTACTACGAATTTTAACCCCTAACACCATCTTGGCTTAGCTTTATACAGCCAAATCATCCATACAATTGCCCTCTATATGAATCAATTTGTAAATTGATGTTAAAGACTAAAACTTTTTTACCCACATTTTTTTTTCCGAACAAAGAGTGTGGGGAGAGTGGAAATCGACAATGCCAACCTTCATCTATCATAAGGGTCCTCGTGATTGAATAAAGTTATCCTGTCTTATATACTAGTGAATTGATGTTTAATAATCGTAGTGGTAGTTACGCCTCAAGAGGATTAATTTTTTTTTCAAAGACATCTTTTCAAAATTGCCCAATTATTGGTGATCTATATCAAGTCCTTTATTCTGTAGTTGTAACGAAACTATTTACAAGTAATATTAAAGGACATAATTTTCTTGACATACAGAGGCAATAAGCTCTCACTAGTCATGAAGACACTCGCTTTTTGTCGATTAGAGGTTTCTTTCCTTCATTGTTAAAAAGTTGAAGTAAAAGTAACCTTTTGAGTAATCCCACCATATTATTGTGTCAAATTTTAATTTAATTTTAGACTTTTCTTAGGCGCTTTATTTAGACCGAGTTTCCACTAGATTTTAAATTTATTTTTATTTGCCCAGTTTGTACCGTTCACACTTTTCTAGAAACTGCAATCTAACTATGGAAAGGCCGGGATAGCCTGGTCGGTAGGGCACTGGGCCCATGTCCAAGAGGTCGTGGGTTCGATCCTCGTCGGCCGAAGACTCCCCGTGTAGTAAATGGTGACTGATGCACGTTAAATCTGTCGAGTCTCAAAGTCCTCCATGTTCCCATAACAAATCAATACCTCTGGGGATACTGATCCAGGAGTTTTCTTGTCTTCTGGATTGGTTCAAAATTTCAAGGCTACGGAGTTGAACATTAGTAGTTGTAAGCCCATGAAATTGGGTCGGCTGTTCAACGACGGTTATAAAATAAAATCTAACTATGGAACCCAGTTATGCACATGCGCATTGCTTAAAAGTTTTGTTGAAAATTCCCTGCCTATTCCCTACTCATCTATCACTACGGAACAACAGTAGGATGATCATTTCTGCCCATTTGCATTATTTGAAAGGAATATGTGAGCTGATTTTAAAATTTTCCATGTTATAGAAAAATGAAGAAAAAAATAATGAAAAACAAATAATTACTAGAAAAAAATTTTAAGCAATTGATTAATGAAAATTAACTTCTTTTTTTTTATATATATATATTAAAAAGTTGATTTGCCAGAAAAAGAAAACACAGTACAATTTTTCCTTTTACTGTTTATGTGACCGGCAAAGTATAAAATGCCGGCATTATAAATAATGCCTACGCATTATATACAATGCCTGACGTTTTTAGGCAAAGTATGAAATATGAGAAGTATTACATGCTTTGCCTAGGCATTCTATAGAACGGGGCTGTCCAACTCGCGGCTCGCGGGCTGCATACGGCTATGCATACGGCCAACACATTTTGTGCTGCCCGCCAACTTCTTATTCAGCATATTTCTTTTTTTTAAATTTTATGGTATCAAGAAGCATCCGAGACTGCCATTCTTGGTCAAGCCGAGATCCCCGAAGTTTCCTCTTAATCGCTCTTTCACTCCTTTCATTGTATTGGGAGAAAAAGGTGCAGGGCATCTACAAGTCAAGAGCAAGTCCTACCCTGCACTCTGGTGTTATACAATAGTATTGCCTCGCGTTAGATAGACAGTGAGAATCGAGTGTTCCAGGACCACTGGGAAACCCTGTATTTCATCACGAATAGAAAGGACAAACTCCAGTGCTTGATTTGTATGCAAGTTGTGGCTGTGTACAAAGTCAAAAGGCATTACGCGAGTCTTCACGAAGGGAGCCACAGTAAATATCAAGGAGAAGCAAGAATCTCTGATAGTTTCAGAACTGAAATCAAAACTGCAAAAACAAACTGGGATGTTTACTCAAGTGAAATCTTATCAGTACAATGCTTTGCATGCTTCGTATGCAATTTCACTTGAGCTTGCTAAAGCGAAAAAACCTTACACTGATGGCGTCGTTGTTAAAAAGTGTGCTTAGAAATGGCAAAAGCATTTGATGATAGCCAAATGGCTAAGCATTTTGATTCAGTTTTCCCATTAAAATGTAAACAAATTGTTTTATAATCTTTCTGTTCCATTGTTTTATAAATAATAATTCAACTATTAATTGTTATTGTTCAACTTTTTCAAACTGCGGCCCGCCAGGTGATCAGTGACCAGAATTCTGGCCCGTGGGCTCTTTGCAGTTGGACAGCCTTGCTATAGAATGAAAAATGCTATTTAGGCAAAGTATGAGAAAAAAACGTCCTGAGGAGGTTATTATGTAAATGATGTGCATGCTACTGTGAATGATCAAAATCGGTGATTATTGACTTTCACCGATGAATGTTGACTATCACATAGTCGCTTTGGTGAATGTCCGAAATATTTATTACATCCGATTTGATATTAATTTATTCGTGGATATAATTACATTTATTCAATATTTTAATACTTACTGACGATAGATTAGAAAAAACATCAGCGTAAGGTATACCGGGCAAATGTATACCGGGCAATGGCACTGGACCTTAAAAAAACATCAGTGTAGGGTATACCGGGCAAATGTATACCGGACAGTGGCACTGAACCTTAAAAAAAAAACATCAGCGTAGGGTATACCGGGCAAATGTATACCGGGCAGTGGCCCTTGACCTTAAAAAAAAACATCAGTGTAGGGTATACCGGGCAAATGTATATCGGGCAGTGGCCCTTGACCTTAAAAAACATCAGTGTAGGGTATACCGGGCAAATGTATACCGGGCAGTGGCACTGAACCTTAAAAAAACATCAACACTTTGTTCAATATCCTCAGCAACATTTTGCGAAACAATGGGACTGTCCGTATCCAAAAAATCGTTGTCCGTATTCCGTTCCATGTCGCCAGCATCATTATAAGAAACCATAAGTTTGTCCATATCCAAAAAATCATTATCCGAATTCCGTTCCAGGTCGTCAACAGTATTAATGTAAGTTGGCCCTAAAAAGGGCCGTTTTTTATAAAAATCATCGGACATAATAACACAGCAATTTTAACAAGACAGCAGAGGCAAGCAAAAATGGCGATCAAAACAACATTCAAAAATCCCACGCGCAGTGAAGAAAGTGTCCCGTGAAAGTGAAAAGTTTCCCTTTTCTCTAATCTTCCCTCATATTATCCTATTTTTTCCCTAAGTATACCAAAGTTAGAAAGCTGGCCTTAGACAAATCAGGATTTCATAGTTTAAAGAATTATGAAATTGCTCCCAAAACTGGTTTTCTACACTTTAATTAATCGAGAACAATCCCTTTGAAAGAATTGCAAGTAATTTTTTCGCTTTCTTATATATCTGAAGCTTCTTTGAAATAACTAAGTAAATTTACAAGAAAACTAAAATTGAAAATTTTTAAAGGTATTTTTTTGTATACATTTGCATGCTTTTCGTGGTTCCTAAACTTATCCAGGTTCAAGTTTGACGAATTAGTTGATGGAAATTTAACCTTCAACGAAAATCCAAAATTTCTATTATAGCCTTAATAAAAGGGGGATATAAGCAGTTTTGTTACATTTATTTAATTATCATGCATGCAATTACATAAAGGTATTTTGATTATATTTTTAAAAAAAATACTAAAAATTAATTTTTAGTTATATTAATAATTATTAAATCATCGGGGCCGGGATAGCCCGTATGCGTGTGGCAGAAATTGAATTCTTTGTCATAGATGGCTCCACTGGAAAACAAGAACAATTGCATCCCTTGGCTTAAAGGCTTAGGACAACAACGACAATATTATTAAATCGTTTAATATTATTAATTCAAAGAGTTAGTATTCATATCTATCAAAGTTAGGTTGTGGAACACGACGCATTTTTATCAAAAAGCGAAAAAAGTTTAATAGTTTTTAGTATATTTGAAATATAAATGAAGGTGTAAAAATCAATATCTATGATGATAATTTAAGGTATTTTTAATAATTATAGCAGACATGTATTTTTATTCATTTTAGTTATTTTAAAGAATTTGTTTTATTTTCTATTAAAAAACTGCTATATGAAGGCAGAAACCTCTATGAAAACTCATCTATATTTTTAAATAGGTTATCTACCAGATATGCTCACTAACCAAAATAGTTGATATGCTATTCTTCTACTGTGATAATTTTTTTAATTGTATAATATGTCTTTTATATTAATATTTTCTTCCTATACTTTCCTTCTCTTTAAAAATAAAGTTGAAAAGTAAATTTTGTCTTCAGTGTTAAAATTACTACATAGGGTTATGATCAAATAAGTAAATTATTTTTTAACTATTTCATTATAAAATATAAAGCAGTAGATACTTACTAAAGCTAACATAGAAGTAAAAAAAAATATCCTTATTATACAATACTAAACTAAGCCTAACCATGTACCCACGTTTTACCCCACGTCAGAAAACAATACATAAAAAGTAAAATTTCGATATTTATTCTTAATATTTTATGTAAATCTGTTTTTTAGATGTCCATCTGCCAGTTTAACTAATATTAATAGTTTTTTACAGTTTTTAATGATATTAAAAGAAATTTCATCAGAAGCTTAAACCAATATACAAGTTGATTATAAACTGATAGTTTGTGAATATTAAACTTTTTATCAGCTTCTAAAACCTAAATAAAAATTCTTGCCGCAATTTTAGTAAATGTCTCTAAAACAATAAATGGATTGTATTAATTTAAATAGAGAAAATTTATGTTTCTTAATATATCCCCACTTGACACCATGTATCCACTTTTTCTCACCTGACCTTATTTTATTAAATTCTATTTAAGAAGACTAATTTTTTAACCCTTTCTTAGAATTCAGTTGGCTTGCTTTTGTTCAGAATTTTTCTACAGTATGGTCAAGATTGTCAAGTTGGCGTGCTTTATAGAAATTGATGATTCGATGATTCGATAGAATCGTATTAATTTTTTTTCGGGAATGAATAATTATTTGGAACTTTAAGAAATTTGGTTTGTAAGGACCATTGTAATATTTTTTGGTACTTTTCCATTTCGGCATCGCAGATGATAACATCATCAATGAAAAACGACGGGAAGCGAGTTAATTCAACTGTTTTTTTTTATTTATTATTTATTACGTGTTTAGATTGCAGTTATTATTTTTTTTAAATAAGTAAATAAAATAATTAAATTTACTTGCGACGGCGAAAGGGAAAACGTATTTTTTATAAAAAACACCTTTTGATGGAAAAACACTGAAGTTTGGGAAAATTGCAGTCTTTGAGTACAAAACAATTTCACCTTCATTGTTGTTGTTGTTGTTGTTGCACGCTCCCATTGGTCAGCAGTGCTAGACCAGGTCCATGACGTTATACACCCTCAAAAAAATCCAACACCGTCAATGGATCATCGTATCCATTGGTATCCATCCCTCCATTGGTATCCTTAGCTTGACGTTGCTGGAGAGGCTTGCGTGCTCTGACAACCCTGGGAGCTATGCCGGCGGTAGTATAACTACCGGTAGGGTCTCCCAAGCCGGACAAGTCCTCGTAGGGTAGGAGCCAGACTAAATGGGATACCACCAAGAGCTAAGTCGGTCCTCTATCTATTCTTTTAGGAGCTCTGGTTCTAGGGACTAACAGAGGCTGCAATTTTCCCCATCCATGAAAAGTACCCCCTACTTTCATTGTGATCGAGTAAAGTACATTTATGTGTACTACGATAAGAATAACACATTTATTTATTCTGTCATTTGCTTATTTATTCTAAAAAACAAACTGGCATAGAGATTTAACACCAAAAAATAGTACGAATTCGTTTCAGAGGCCGTAAGCAAATTGCCAAACTGTAATGACGTTAGAGCTGCTTAATTCTTCAGATTTTGACTGCGTTTTTATTATTTCTTCGCTTAAATATTAATATGAGACTACTAATGTGAGTGGTTTTTAAATTTAATTTTTAATAAGGATTCAAAAAGTGCACATTAAGGGTGGTGACACCAGCGTCAAATTAATAAGCGATTTTGTTTTTTTAGACAATGTCGGCACTAATGAAATTAGAGCTTCTGTATTACGTGTATCGAATTGACTTGAAATCAAAAGAAGATTACTTTGTACTTGCAATACATTCTGTTCTTACAAATACAAATTTCTCTTGTGTGGGCACTGGAAATTTGTCCACCAATCGAGACTTTGGCAGAGTAACAGATTTTCTTCCTCCAAACTGGAACATAAATCAGAATGCATATTGCTTGCGTTTCCGTCACAAATGCTATAAATGCCTTGAATCTATAAGTGTATGTAATAATAACCGATATCTTCTCAAACTTATAAAAAATGACAGCACTTATATATCGTTTGAGCTGAATAACACACTCTTTCATCTTGCTAATTTGAAAGTTATTAATTCCACTGATTACGTTAATGATAAATTCAGCATATTCACAAGCTCTTGGCATTACAAGAACTTTGGTAAATTGGTAAAGATCATCAATAAGAATATTCTTAAGGGTATGAAACCTAGATGGAAAGCCGGAACGCAAGATGTTACAATTGGAGTCAAGGAAAGACCTTAAGGTATGCTGTTTAAAATTTAAAAAATCGAGAAGTAATTGTACTTCGGCCAAATGTAAGTAACTTTCTGAAATTAAATTTTATAAAATTTTTGTTCTGACGCTACAAATTAAAAAAAGAACCAAATGGACCTACGCGAAGAGAGATGAGGTAAACTACTACTAAAAAAAGGAAATCCAATTTTAAACAATAAAAAGAAATTCCCTCCCATATTGGAATGCTACGAACAGTGTGCAAAATAAAAAGAGGAAAACTTGAAGTATTTTAATTTAATGATCGTTTACTTTTAGTTTCATTAACTAAAATTAACTTAATTAAATAAAACTATGAAATTAGTTTCATTTACTAAAATGCAATTTTAATCCTACGTTCTAACATTATTTTATTTTAACAAATGATATTTTAAGTTATGAAAAAAGCACAAAATCGTTCCTCTCTATGAATGAATATTCTTTTTCTTCAATAGATTTGGGTTTTTGATCCACAAAATAGGAGAGGACCATATTGGTTTCACCGTTTGCTGTTCTCACCATGTACCTGAAATAATCCTAAGTAGATTAAAACAGATAATGAATATTTTGCTTATTTTTATCAAAATAATTTTTGCACACAATTGAATTGTCTTTAATTACAAGGTTATTTCCGCTAAAATAAAAATTAAAAAAATTCTTTATTATTTTATAGTAATAATGATCCAAATTTTTACATTTGGATCATTTGATTTGAACTGCCACAGAAATTTTTTAGTTAGAATCCTGTCTAAAAGTCGATAAAAAAACTCACATTATTCGTTATAGTATACGTTTAACTAAAAAGCTTATGGCATCTTTGGTTCTCATACATTATACGAAAGAAATGTAGGTCAATATTCCATTTCGAGTGGGAAAAAAAAATCTCAAACTTATTATTGAAGCCAATGATGCTTAAAAAAATCGTAATAATAGGTACTATATCTAGTGTAGCAGTAGATGCATAATATTCTAATAAAAGTATTAAGGAAATAAACTTGCTTCTACGGCCCATGAAAATTAAATAGTACCGAAATTATGTGAATCAAAGGTTTCGCAGAGTGTTTATGTTTCATATTTATGTTTAAATTTTTTCTCTAAGTATTTTAAGATTTGTATGTGTATTTTCTTGTTATCTGATGCCCTAATTTTAATATGAAATAAGTTTCAAATGAATATTACAAGGCAAAAATTATAAAAAATTTGCCATTTGTACACAATTTTGTTAACAATATTCGTACTTAAAAGCTGTTTCTATAATTTTGAAATTTCGCTTGTCATTTAAACAACAGCACTAGTCAATCGAAATCGAAGGCTATTTTATGAAAAAGTTACAATTGAAATCCTAATTATGTGGCACCATTTTAAGAAAAAACATTTGCTGCTCGTATAAACTACTCAGAGAAAAAAAGTATGGTCGAAATTACCAGAATATGGTAAAATTAACCGTGCTTGACACTATAGGAATACCAAAATGCTCGGTAATTTTTAACAAAGCGCTTTGGTTGAGATTTTGGTAAAGTTAACAATAAAATATGATTTTATAATTTGTGATTAAATTTAGTAAATGTTGCAAAACGTATTGATTTTATCATGATACCTTAAAGCATGGCATGAAAAACTATCGATTCGGTTAAATTCGCTTTTCAATTTTGTATTTCTTACTAAATATGCAGCATTAAGAACTATAATTTTAAAAACCAGATTTTCTGGGAAACCAAAAAATTACCAAATCTGTGAAAAATTACCAAATTAAGGGTTTAAATACCGCATATTTTGGTTTTATTAACAAGAGTTATGTTTGTTTTTTAATAGAATTTTCTCACCTTTTATTTATTTCTTCGGCAAATTTTGCGATTCAAATTTATTTAAAGAGTCTTTCATTTCACCTTTTCTCGAAAAAGAACAGCTTGATATTTTTCATTTTTATAGGAAGTTACGACCCTAAATTTCAGTGCATGACACCATTTAAAAAAATTACGCACTTAAAAAAAACTTAACAAAAAGTTTTTTGTATTTATTTTATTATTTTTATTTTCGACTGGCAATAGTCAGATGAAGTTGCTATAATGTTCTATTATAAGTCTAAATCCATATTCCAAAGTTCAAGTCCTGTAAACAGCTCCAAATCGCTGTCAGAAGTAGAATTCCGATGATGGCCTCCATATTCGCCAGACATTTAACCAAAATCCTCTGTTGACCCACTCCTTGTGTAGTTAAGACAATTATTCACACAGTTAGTAACTTTTCTGTGCATTGCCTTAGGTACCACTCACATATAAGTGTCATCTTTCATTTTATACAACACATTGATCCTTACTACAAAATCATTAATTCAGATATTTTCCAAAAGATATTTGATATAATTGCAATATTTGTCATTAAACTGGGGAGCAGCTGTTTCAGAATTCAATTTATGATTTGACACAGGAATAGCATAATAATTATTAGATTGATCAATAGTTCTTGAATTGATCAATACATTTCATTTGTTTACCTTTACTATTATTATTGACAAATGCTATTTGTCTACGTCGATTATTAACATTTGAATAGTTATTATTCACTGGTACCTTTAGTTTACCTAGATAATTCAAATCTGCATAATTATTACTCAATAAAAATCATCTCTTTTAAGACAAGAATCATTAGTATATGGAAAAAAATTTATCTTAGAATTATTATACAAGCATTTATCGTTAAAATGTACACTAGAAGAATAATTACACTTTCGTAGGTCATTTGCGTTTAGAGAAATACAACACTCTTTTTTTTAATTAATCTAGTTTCTCGATTTACTTGTAAATTTGTTGTGTTATTACATAGTCATAAATTAGACTCTTAACTAACGCACCCTTTACTTTCCCTGATTCATTGATATTGGAACGTCTAACATTTTCGTCACTCTCTTAAAACCATAAAAAAAAAAAAAAAAAAAAAAAATAATAATAATAATAATAATCATTTAAATTTACTTTCTCTATATGTTCGCTTTTTAATCTTATTTTCCACTTACTTTCACTTTTGGGTCGTAATTTCATTATCATTATCTCCGCAGCTGAGCAGCCTAAAGCATTGACCTTTTAATTATTCACAAATATATTCGCACATTTTAATTCTTGACTCAGTGGTCTTTTTTCTCGCGCGCTGCAAGCACTCACGAGAAAAGTTTGTAAGTTCGTGTACATAAGTGTCGTATTTCTTTCTTTCATGGCGTTAGTTACGAAAAAGTGGGCACTTAACTTCCATGGGTGTCTTGGGATATTCATCCACTTTTAGATGCACCTAGATATTTTTTTTAAAAATTTTTTTTCGCACATGCGCTGTATGAAGCAACTACTTCAATTACTCTTATTTGGCACAGTTTTTTTTATTATTTTTTTAATTCTAAAGCAATAATTTCGTTATAAGTTTAAAATTGATTTTAATTAATTTTTTTTTTTTAATATTTAAGCTATAGCAAAAGTGGCACTAGACCTATTATATATTTCGGACATTTACCAAAGATCTAGTCATACTAGGTCTGGTTAAGTGCCATTGCCCGGCATACATTTGCCCAGTATATCCTACACTGATGTTTTTTTAAGGTCAAGTGCCATTGCCCGGTATACATTTGCACGGTATACCCTACACTGATATTTTTTTAAAGTCAAGTGCCATTGCCCGGTATATATTTGCCCGATACTCCAAACACTGATGTTTGTTCTAATCTATCGTCAGTAAGTATTAAAATATCGAATAAATGTAATTATATCCACGAATAAATTAATATCAATTCGGATGTAATAAATATTTCGGACATTCACCAAAGCAACTAATTTGATTGTCAACATTCACCGGTGAAAGTCAAAAACCACCGATTTCGGTCATTCACAGTAACATGCACATCATTTATATAATAACCTCATCAGGACGATTATTTCATACTTTGCCTAAATAGCATCCGGCATTTCAAAAAATAAAAATAATTGGTTTTGTTGGCGATGATCTCGTAAGGCGATAAAGAATAATGCATAATACCGGTAAGGAAGATATTGACCTCGAAGGAAAAGTGGATGAATACCCCAAGGAACCCCTTCCATGAACCTCTAACACAGGGGCCGGGATAGCCTGGTCGGTAGGGTGCTGGGCCCATGTCCAAGAGGTCGTGGGTTCGATCCTCGCCGGCCGAAGACTCCCTGTGTAGTAAATGGTGACTAATGCACGTTAAATCTGTCGAGTCTCAAAGTCCTCCATGTTCCCATAACAAATCAATACCTCTGGGGGTAATGATCCAGGAGTTTTCTTGTCTTCTGGATTGGTTCAAAATTACGAGGCTACGGAGTTGAACATTAGTAGTCGTAAACCCATGAAATTGGGTCGGTTGTTCAACGACGGTTATAAAATAAAAATAAAATGAAAAAACCTCTAACACACAACGGGCTGTTACTTTACTTTATATGTTTAAGAGCCGTGACGGTACAGTGGCTAAAACACTAAGCTGTTAGTTCGTAAGACCGGGGCTCTATCCTCCATGTAGCCTACCCAATTTCAAATTGATAAACACCAGTTTGGCTCGGAAGTAAAGACGACTTGTGTGCAATGCTGACATCAATGTCTCATTCATGCATCTGCTCTTCAAATTGTGGAGTCTTACTCTTCACATTCTTCTTGGCTGGCATTTTACTCTTGCGGAAGTGTTTAGCCTTTAGTTTTTTAAGTCATTTAAACCTAAAATATTTATAAATAGTTCGTCAGCAGAGAATATATTTTGTAATTAGAAAAGCTCATTATTTTTTCCATAGCTATTTTATAAACTTATACAAAACAACCATGAATTTAAAAAAAAAAAAAAAAAAAAAAAAACTAATCTTATAAAAGGTATCAAATCAATAGTTTAGAAATTCTGCCTCTAGAAAATGTCTACTAATCAGTTGTGACAAATGTTTTAATTAAACAATATCTGCCTTGGCTTCCTTATTCATGCTTTAATTTAATTTAATTAAGTCAATTTAATTGAATAAAAAGATTTGTTAAATCAACAATGCTCTTTTATATAAAAGCATTATTTTACAAAAGGTTGTGGAACTGAAGCCTCGACACTAAATCAGAAAATCTCTTTTAGCGATTTCCGAAACAAAAGCCTCACTTAATTTCTATTTCCAATTTGAATTTCTTTCTCTTTAGAGAGTTCGTGTTAATGCTAGAATTACTCGTTTCCTAACAACCACGCAATTTATAAACGCTAATCAGTTTCGGCAAGGATTCATTCGTGCAAAATATCTATTCACGGATCGGATTTGATAAATGCCTGACTCATGTTTCTATAGAATGAACATTTTGTTAAATGGCAATTCTTGTCGTAACGTTTGGATAGTTATGTTAGGAAAGCCAAAATCGAAATAACTTACTAGATAATCATTAGAAAGATAAAACTTTTGGAGTCTACTATCTTCAGTTATCTATTTAAGAATGTATTTTCTTTTTAAGACAGCCTTGTTTAATGGTCTGGAAGAATAAATTAATGCTTCATATTTACAACTAGCCATAACAACTTTTATTGGAAGTTAAGATTTTCAAATCCGTTATTTAAGATGAGCTTTCACTAAGTTTGGGTTAATCTTGACAAACCTGAGACAATTTATAAAGTTATTTTCAATGAGTAATTTTATTCTCTTTTTCATATATGTGTGTAAATGAATGACGCCTTTCTTAAAGTGTATAAATAATTTAATTATATGTCTCTCATTTTGGACCAATTTTAGAAACCACTTTATAATTTTACGCTCATAAGATTACTGATCTTTGTCAAAAAAATATCCTCAAAGTGATTTTTAAAGTTTCTATTTAGTTTTAAAATTTTTTGTTAAAATCGGAACAAGTATAATGACTTTAAAGTTCTAGATCAGGGGAAAATGTTTTGATAGTAAAACTGCAAAAGCTTTTGGGTACGAGTAACGAGTAACTATACTCGTATGAGATTTTGCATTTTCTTGGTGAAACATTGTAGCCGCCAGTGTTGTTGGCGAATAATGTTTATCTATTCGGATGCGATTCTTATAAGGTTCAAACTTTTTTAAATATAAAAAAGAATTCATTTGGAAAAGCATTAATTAACTTTTAACACATAACCATTATGATTAATCACTTTTTTGCACATTGATTTCAACATTCTTTAATGAAAATTAATGCGTTGTGTACGTTATAAAATATATACGAAATATTCAATGAACATGAAATAAAACCGTTTCCATAGAGAATAAGTAACTAGAAATAAAACATAACAAACGGAACTTTTTTTAAATATTTTCATCGTTCAGATAATTTGCGAACGCAACGACCTATAGGGGGCATTGTTATTTGAGACGAATGCCTGCTAGCAGAACAACAGGATCATCAGTTGCACTGGAAATGTCTTCAGTGTGGCTCATTAAATTTAAAAAAGAAAAATGCATGATATTCTTTCGTAAGCAAGTGAAATCAAAATGGAATATCTTATTTAAAGAAGGAACATCCAAACACATCGGAAAATATTTGTAAAAAATCTTGTAATTAGAGTTAGAACCTAGTGCCTGAGAAATCGCTCTACTAAATTTAATGATCTAGTGTGAAAGGTCTATTTAAATTTTACATTCCTTACTTTTCTGTATTACATTACTTCAAACATTTAAATCATGCAAAAAGTATAGAGAAGCACATAATGTTATACTATTTAATTTTACAAAAAAAGTTTTTTGACAACAATTTTTATCAAAAAACTAAAAGTTTCAATAAAAAATCATTATTTATAAGCTAAAAAAGGTGAAATAAAGAATTCTTACGATTAAAAAAAATGTTTCTAAAAATTTCTCATATTTAAATATAAAAAAATTTCATATTCTTTTTCTAGTCTTAAAGTTCTTAATCAGACATAGAAAACCATTCTGTAGAGAACTATCACGAAATTAGAAAAAAAAATATTTACAAGTAAATTTTTTATTATAAAAATCATAACACTTACTTGCTTTATGAATCATTTCCTATTTCATTTGGAGAATTCCAAAAGAAATAATCTTCATTTGAAAATTTTATTTCCAAATAATTTATACATAAATTGTCTCTTCATTACTTTTAGATGACTTACCACACAAATTTTTTTTTATAATTGTAAGATCTCGATATGAATTTCAATATGCAACTTGAAAACAGAATAGCTGAATTATAGTTGAAATTATACATTTAAAATTAAAAAACACTTACTAAGAAAACCATAAAAAATTATTAATAATGAACACAAATACTATTTCAAGTAATTCGGATGATTCTTTATTGTTGTTTTCCGAATTATACAGATACAGAAATATATATTATTCTATAAAGAAGAAGAATATTCTATAACTATAACAGTTCTGCACGTTCTGGAATCACATTTATTCAAGTAAGCAATGTTGGCTTCACTTTAATTTGTCATGAATTGAAGCAAAAATATATATATATATATATATATATATATATTTTACCGTAATACACAGATTTTTAACAATATACGATCACGAAATCGGAAGTTATCGGTTGCAAGTTTGTTGATAATAGAAAGGAAAAAATTATTGAGAAATTGATCTTCAAATGTTGGGCGCGTTCTGTTTCAGAAAGATTTACCAATGTTCTGGGTCATTTTTTTTCTTCTGCCTTTCCTTAGAGAAATTTTGCTTCTTGTTTGCTGCTAAAAAATGGCATTTTACTCTGCCAATGTTTCTGATAGAATTAAATGAAAAATTAATAAATGAAAGCCTGAAAATATACTACCCGCTAGAGGGCGTGTTCAAGGGTTGCGATCGAGAATCAAATATAACAGAAAGCGCAGAATAAAAAAAAAAATATTAAACATTAGAGGACGCGCAATAAATAACTTTTTCAATCAGAGCTATAAGCTGGAAAAAATCACTGATTTTACTATTAAAATACTTGACAAAACTTAATCGTCTTTAGTTTAATTTAAAACAATGGCTTCCGTTAAACCAATGAGAAAATTCCATTTTTTAAATGTCCGTGAATAAAAAATTTTATTCAAAAAGATTGAAAATTTTACTTTGTAATTTATTTACAGTTGTACTCATTAAGCTTCATGTTGAGATTTTTTATTTCTATACAGACATGCAGACACAAATTCTTTTTTTTTTATTATATAGATAAGACTGCTCTATACTTGCAACAGTTCAAGAATTTAATATAACATTTCTTATTATGATATTAAACAATTGTCTTAGGTTATACATGGTCTACTTATTCGCTTAATCGTAAATACTCAATATTGGTGGTATAAGTTCGGAAGCAATTGGTACGAATTAGGCAGCCGGTCTCTTAAATCGTACCACCCGCATACCTTCTGAAATTAATTAATTATCAATACTTGCTGCCCAAATTTATAATTAAAAAAATAATATAAGTAGCTAAATGACAGTATTTTATGATTAAAAAACTTCAAATGTAATTGTCAGTAATCTGTTACTGATAAAAATTTGAATGTGAAAAGTGATGCGATATAGGCAACTTTCTTCTAACAAAGAAACTTATTCGACATATTTTCTTTACTCTATAATTTTAACAAATATTAAGTTATTAACGTTTAAATAAGAATAAAACAACAATATACAAGATATTAACAAAATAATTTAAAAAACAAAAAAAAAAATATCCAACTACACGAGAAAAGCTTCAGAGTAAAGAAACGGAGCTTGAGAGAAACGTCGTCAAGTGTGGTAATCGATTCTGCTATCTTTCTCTGCTGCAATCTCTTAATCGGACAATTTTGAATCCGTTATCATAACTTTCTAACCTAAATGATTTACAGAGACTCTAGCTGATGCTAAAAACAAAATGCAATTCTTTTGAAATCCCACCAAACATTTACTATTTGATAAAACGCTAAAGAAAAACAATTGAGCAGAACTAAACAAATATTTTCCCATGCAAGTCTTGCTATATAACAAGGTCGCCAAACAAAATTAAAAAGCCACAATTTAAGTACCTTACACTTGAAGCAAAACAATGATTTTCAACTATATATGTCATCTTGGCGAGAAGAATTATTTGGGCTTTAGAATGGCAATTAACTTAAATTACTTAAAAAAATTATTAAACTTTTTTAAAAATCACCAATTCCGCGACATTTTACCACCCAGAGGAAAATTATTAAAATCACCACCCTATAATCTGTTTTTTAAAATTTTTATAAGCCCAGACAATATAGCGTGGATATAGCACAAAAGTCTTTAAATATTAAAAAAATGATCCCCAAACGCTTTTCATTTTCACAAAACTGTGGCTTTTCAACATATTGACATTTTACGCCATTTTCAGAATAAGCACAGACAGCCTTGGCTTTAGATAGGCCAAGTTTGTCCTAACAGTCATGAGTAACTGCAGAAAACTCACAGCAGTTATGAAAATAGCATAATATTCTTTAAAAAAAGCATCATTTCATATGACGATGGAGCCTTTGAAAAACAGCCATTAGTTGTGACAATAGGTAATGTAGGTTTAAATGTGAATTTGACTAGAAAAAAGTTTAGTTAAATCCTCTTTTACTGCTAAAACTAAATTACTTTTCGAAATATACCCTGAAATTTTCTTGAGTAAGGAAGAATACCATTACTCAAACTCAACACCCAGATTTCGTTCCATTTTTTTCGTAATTCAACAGCTAGTACCTTTGATAACATTTTTCGAAAAGCGAAAACTAAAACTCGTTTAAATGACAACGGAAAATCGGATATTGCATTGACACTCAAATCTGTTGGATAAGCCTTCTCAAAATGTAGATTTATGGCGTGTTCTCCAACAGAAATTTTTATATTTTGTATGCTAGAACATCTTCAAGTTTTATAAAACTTATTACATATTTAAAAACAAGATAGATTGCTCATGTAAAATCAGTCAAAAGTCACATACTTTTCTTTGTCTATTAATTGCAATCGAATATAATTTTTTGTATCATTTGAAAAATAGTATAGATTTTGATTAATTAAATAACAGCTTGTTTTTTGATTATTAAAATAGTAAGGAAGATTTTAATTGATCAAACAGTAATTCAGCTTTTGTTTGATTAAATAGTAATACAGTTTTTGATTAGTTGAAAAGTATTGAGCTATATTTTTTAAAATTCTCTTAAAACTTGATTTCAAATATTTTTTGGTCTATCTGCAGTTACATTATAAAAAAAATAATTTTAACGAATCTTACGTGCAAAGATGCTGCAAATGTATTGTTATTATTGATAATTAGTCCAGTAATTATATTAAAAAAAGGTTTTTTTTGGAAAACCAACACTCGAGATTTTTCTTCCTGGAAGTTTTGGTATGTTGTAAAGTATAGCTGAAAACTTCCCTTCTCTTCAATGTACGCTTCATACTGTTTCGAGGTGAAATGAGGGATGATTTGTGGGAAGAATTGTATATCATTTATACAGGTAAATAAGGTTTTGCGTCTGATGTATTTTTTAAGCTAAATCGCGTGAAACTAATCACGAAACGATCGAACCAATAGTTAAGAAGTTATAAGGGTTTTATGTGCAAAAAAGAACAGTTTTGTAGTTTAAGTATCTGATATTTCTGTATTAGCAAATCTATTGTTTCGTAAGTATTTTTTTACGCTGAATCGAATAAAACTGTACACGAGCCATTAGAATAAATAGAGAAGAAATTGAAAGAGTTTTATGTATGAAATGTACTCCTTTCGACAAGTACTTTACACCTTTTACATAACTATCTAGGGCCTATCTTACCATGTTATGTATTGATCCTTATGCAATTGTTTACTTTAAATTGAATGAAACCAATTTCGAGACAAATAAATAGTTTATAAGTTATAAGCGTTTTATGTACAAAATGAAAAATTTTCAAAATGAAATTATTTATACATCTTACATTGCAATAGAGTTATGTGAGGCATTGTTTCCTATGTAATTTTTCATGATTATTGGAATGAGACCACACACGAATAAAAAGGGCTAATACATCAAAACTTAAAAGGAATTTTTTTTTTTTTATATAAAATATACTATTTTTAATTTACAATTATTATGAAGAAAACTTTTGTAGCTTCAGAGCTCAGATGCTCCTAGATAACAAAGTAAAAAGTTTATAGTGTGCCAAAAAAGAACGGACCATCCTAAATAACTTTTGATCTGATGATTGGATCATTACGTTCTAGGACTCAATCTTAATGGCTCGAGGGGGTGACTTCAAATATGCTAATTAATTAATGTAGACGATATTCTAAGTTACGAAATCAGATACAATAATATACTTTCTCTGAATAAATATACCTTTTATTTCACGGATTCAGATTTTTGACCCCCAAAACATAGGGGATGGCCATAATCTTGGAAATATGGTTCCATAGTTGGCCAAGGAGAGTGATCCAAATTTCGGACTCCCTAATGTTAATTTTATTTTTTGCATATTTTGCCATATCTGGAGAATTTTTGAATTCTGGAATTGAAAACTTTTTACACACAATTATTAAATTCCTTTATCCAAAGATAATTCCATGCAAAAAATAAGTTTTAGCATTTATTATTTTTTATTATTTTATTTAATAGCAGTTGAAAAATTTTGAATGGTAAGATAGATAATTTTTTACGTCATTTTAAAGTATCTAATTTTACATGGCAAAATACAAAATTTGAACGGAATCGGTTGGATACTTGAAAAATTAAATTTTAAATATACAATTTCTTTAAAATTAAACTTCTTAGGAACTATTCAACCGATTTTGCTCAAATTTTGTATTTTGCATGCAATATTATATACTTTAAAATTATATATAAAAAAAATTATACCTTACCATTCAAAATTTTATCGACTTTGATAAAAAATAATAAATATTTATTAAAATTTATTCTTTGCATGGAATTATCTTTGAATAAACGAATTTTTTAAAAGTATGCAGAAAATTTTCAATTCACTTAAAAAGCTCATGAGATATGGCTAAGTACACAAAAACTAAATTTAACATTAGAGAATCAAAACTTTGGATAACTCTTCTGACCTAACTATTGGGATATATTTTCCAGATTGCGGCTACCCTCTATATTTTGGGTGCCAGAAATCCGAATGTCGAAAAAGAGCTTACTCTGAGAAAGTACCTTTTCGTATCTAATTTCGTAACTTAAAATATCGCCTACACTTATTAATTAGCATATTTTAGATCACCCTCTCGAGCCATTAAAATTGAGTTTTAGAACGCGATCATTAGATCAAAAGTTATTCAGGGTGGTCCTTTTTTGGATATCTCAATTGTATCTCAATTGTTTATCTCAATTGTCTATATAGGTATAATAGATTAGTAAATAAGTACAAATACAAATTTGTAATTTTTGTTCATAAAGTATAAATAATTTCCAAACGAATAGTCCAATTCTGTCGTTATTGGTCTCATTTATCGTGTAAGATACAGCAAAAATAATTCCTCACTCGCCACTCTAGGAGAAATTCAATTATTTACCTTAAATCACGTCCATTTCTCTCAAAAATGTATTTAATTTTTTAAATTCACAAAAATTCACTTTAAAATATTTTTAACATTGTTAAAGTATTTATGAGGACATAAAAAATCTTACAATGAAAAAAAAAAATCGAGTACTCATTTTTACAAAAAAAAATATATAAATAAATAAATAAATAATTTTACTGTACTAAAATAAATAATAATAAATTTTACTGTATTAAAATAAATAATAATAAATTTGTCTTTACAAATCAATTAGGCAAATAATTATAAATGAAAATCCATTAGATTAGTTGTTTAAAAAAATTTATATTGCTCCTGTTTATTACAAGTGAATGAATGAAATTGAATAGAGTGTATGTTAAGTATTTTGCAAAATAACGAAATACAATGAAAGAATTGTAAGTATTTTACGAAAATAACCAACCATTCTGGTTATTTCCTATGCATCCCATTTTTATCGCCCCACATTGCTATTCTACCAATTTTTGCATTAAACTTTTCATATCAACTATAGCACACAAATAAATTTTTTCATTTTTTATCCTTAAGATAAATATATGGAAATAAAATTTTCTTTTAAATTAGATTTGTTGCATACAAATACGCGTAACTTTAAAACAGTTAAACTGAAACTTCAGAAGTATTTTATTCCCAAAAAATAACGAAAGTTGTATACGAATTGTTAAGCAAATCAAAACTTCGAAACTTCATTGCAACAAAATTATTTCTCAAATCAGAACTCCAAAATAACCTAACGAATTAGATTATGTCTCACGAATTAGAATTTAAATTTTCTCGATAATTGTTATGAAAGTTTTTCCATTTCAGCTTTAGGATTAAAAATACAGTGTATAAAAGGAAGTCTTTCTATTGCATTTGAATGTGTTTTAAAAACTATATTTTTCCATTTGAAATATGTACTCGGGAATGAATCTTGCTAACAAGGAAAGTTGAATGCAAAGATAGCATCAAATATATCTTTTTTAAAATAAGTTAAGATTTTGTTGTAAATAGTGAAGTTCATATAATTCCGTGACATTTGTAAAAAAATACGCATCACATTTCAATATATTTATTTAGTCTAAATTTAATCATTTTTTCATAATCATTTTTCACGTATTAAAAATTTTTATTTAAAAGAAAGTAGTTTTAGAACTGACACGTGATTCAGATTTAGTATCCAATCATTTAATATTTTAAATTTTAATAATTAATTACAAATTACAATATTGATAATAAATTAATTTTAGTAATTAATTAACTAATTACATAAATTAAATAATTAATTAATTTTATTCATTAAATAACTAAATTAATTTTCAAGACGTTGCTTACATAAAATTTTTCTGTATAATATAAAAGGATAATGTTTTAAACCCATTTGTCATTGTCGTTGGTGTATTTAGATTTAACAGAAAAACCAGAATCTTTACCAGAATCTGTACGCCAGAATCTTTAACTAAAAAAAAAAAAAAATAAATAAAAAAAAAAGATCTGGCAATCCTTGAATATCACCAACATAAAAGTTATAACGCTATTTACACTCTTAGAAATAAAATTCTTATTTGTGACGATTCAGCAATCCTTGAGCCGTATTTCATTAATTTTGAGAATCATTTCGTCACGAAATCGTGAAATTTGTGACAAAGCGCGCGAACTCTTAAATCTACGGCGAGAATGTTTCCTCAACTCGGAACCTCAAAGCAGTGCATTGTGAAAGATTATTAACTAGAATGACGAAATTAGAAAAAAGAGTACACGATCGGAAATGTTGTGACGAAACAAGCCAAGTTTGTTTGGTCGTCAAGGTGCTGGCCTAGTACCCGGAAAATCAAGGGTTCGAATCCCGATTCGAATATGTGTGTAATTTATCTCTCTGTTCTGTCTGTCCTCCTTGTAAACTCCTTTCAGTGATATTGTGTCCACCTACATGGTAACCACGATAAAGGGAAAGTCATCAAGTTGTATACATTAGACGCTACGAGTTTTTTTTTTTTTTTTTTTTTTTTGAAAAAATTAGAATGACGAAATATTTTGTTAATTTTGAAGCAATTTGTTTCCTCTAGGAAGCGACAATAGCTAATTCGTCACTTAGACGAAAATTTTTCTCGGAGCTTAGACCATGAAATGGTTTCTTCAAAAACGAAGAAAGTTACGTGAAATTTGAGCATTCATTTTTAACAGTGTACCAGTAAATTATTTATTCATCTCTTATTCAACAGTCTTTTTATTCTGTTCAATTTTGATAATCGCTTCATTCTGTCCAAATTTTATCTGCTCTATTTTGGCAATCTGCGTATGAGTTACAATAAAAAGCTAAAAGAAGAACAAAAAAATAATTATATTTAACTCAAGCTTTCGATTTATGATGAGAAAAAAATATTATGGTATCTTTTACACCCTAAGCATTTTTGAAATTTTTTAGCAATTATCATAGATATTTATTTAACACTGTTGAATTCTCCTTCAGAAATAATTGTTAAAATAACCGGTAGCAGTCTGTCTATCCAAATAATCGTAAAGTTTAAGGTAAAGAACATTTTTTTCCTTAAAATCTATTTTATCAGAACATGTTATGGAACAATACATCTGATGTACAGTAATTTTTACAGTAATAATTAGAGTAAAATCACTGAATCACTCTTATTAAATAAATAAAAATAGCGTAATTATTTGTAAAACGACGGTATAATATTTTAAGGTAAAAAAAAGATGGTGCACCGTAATTTTATCTGAATTTTTTTACACTGTATTAGGATGTAAAAATTTGTAAGCAAACTGCTAATAAGAAAATTCACAGGAAAAAATTACAGATTATTCAACTATTAATTTGAGAGTAATTTGGTATTATAATATTGAGTAATAATAGAATTTTTCATCAGCAAATCATTTATGAGAGGGATTGTTCATACCTTAGTAGCATGAATTTTTAATTAAAAAACACAACAACTTTAAAATTTTAAAAATCATCGAGAATATTTTTTACCTTTACGGTTATGAAACGTTTACAGCTAGCATGGTAAAAAACCATGAATATAAAACGATAAGGTTTTTTTACCATTTACAACAAGCATATTTTCAAAATCGTAAAAACGAAATTTGACTGGACTTTGGAGCTTGGCATTTTGATAGGCAATATGCATTAAAATAAGGTTCTGGTTGAGTTGTGTTTTATCAAATGAACCATGAAATGTGGTTTAGTTAGTTTATGTGGTTGCTCAACTTGTCGTAAGAGAGGAAAAATACTAGACTTTTATGTATTAAGCAGCTTTAAGTTGCTGTCATCTATGCGTGAACGAGAGTTTCGTAATCCAATTGTCCTGAGTCAGAAATTGGTGAGTGCAGAACAATACAAACTCTTCGTGTGTTGAAGGGAATGGAGATAAATATGGTAGTCTCAAAGCTGGGATTTGAACCCCTGTTCTGTCGGTCACGAGATTAGCAGATTACCCCACTTAGATTTAATATGTGCCCAGACGATGGAACTAAGTGATTTCCTTAGGTGGGTCTTGTTAGAATAATGAAATTCTGGTTGTTTAACTGTATTAGGTGAAAACTGTTAAAAAATGGTTTTCAACACAGTTAACAGTTTGAATACCATCTTATTTATGGTTATTTGACTATTTTATTTGAATTCATTAAAATAACAATTAAATAAATTGTCCTTTAGCCAATTTTTCCTAGAAATTTCTAACAGTAAATTAAGTTTAAATGACAGTCATGAAAACTCCAGAACTGTTAACTATTCTTATTAATTTTAAGAAATTACTACGTATTTATCTATAGAAACCTATTAAATTTATATTCATTCATGTGTGCAGCAGGTTTCAATTATTGTTTCAAATATTACATTAAAAATCTGAAATAGATTTTATTAAATATTTCTTTCTATTTAGAATTTGCATGGATAGAAAAAAAAATGCAATGCTTACGAAGAAAATTTATTCATTCTAGTGTTATGTATAAAAAAAGATGCTTCTAGTAGTCGTGAGCATTACGGTATAAAATCTGCTTACAATATCTATATAAAAAAAAGATTTCTTAAAGCAGGTTTCTTTTACATTTTTCATGTTTTTTGTGAGTGGACAAGATTACAAAACATTCTTTTGACTTTTTATTTATTTATGATTGATGACTAGCCTTAGCATCGATTTTGTTTAGAGTTTAAAAAAAATATACATTCGCGTTTGTTTGAAATACATGTCGTTTCGACTTACCATCAGCGCAATCCTCGCACAAACAAAATTTTACTAATTTTTTTTCCTGTATTACTTTCATTCAGAATATCTACCGATAGTTTCGAGTTGTTTGGAAATTACTGAAGACATCCATGATTTATATTTTTGGAAAAAACGGTGCAATTTTACTTTTTAGATAGTTTCCTTTTCAATTCAAATGGCAAAGCGGAAAAGAAAACTATCCTGATCCATCGATATATTTATCAATTTAGTATAATCAAAGCAATAGCAAAATAAAGTTACGAAAAAATTTAAGATAAAGTCTTAAAACCGAACGTAAGACAATAAAGGTATTTCAAATTTCAGAAGCCTTTTTTTATTTTATTGGATGTAGCAAACAGAGCATTCAGTACTAAAAATTTATTTACATTTGTTATACAGAAAGTTCCGTAGCACCCTTCCTAATATACATTTTTAAAATTATAATATGAAAAATAAAAATAAAAATTAGAAGTAGTAAATAAATTGTTACTCATCATTACTGATGTCAATTAGAACTTCATTACCGATGTCAATTAGAACATCATTACCGATGACAATTAGAACATCATTACCGATGTCAATTAGAACATCAATACCTATGACAATTAGAACATCATGACTGATGTCAATTAGAACATCATTACAGATGTCAATTAGAACATCGTTACCGATGTCAATTAGAACATCATTTCTGATGTCAATTAGAATATCATTACAGATGTCAATTAGAACATCATTATCGATGTCAATTAGAAATAAAGAAGTGATCAAAAACCAATATATTAGAGTATTAAGCAAAGAATAACTACTAACGAAATTATAATTAGACAAATAATTTTTTTTGGTGATTTTAATGAGGATGTTCATAATGAAGAAATAAATGTCGTTTTGTCTTTTATCATTAAAACTATTTTAATTATTTTATCATTTTATCTTTTATCATTTTTTTAAACATCTTGTGAGTTCAAAACCTCACATTTTTTAAATCGATTTAAAAGCATAATTTTAGGGGTGTTTTTTGCAGAGCCGTTTGTATACTGTTTATGTCTGTTTAAACACATTTTCCTAGATATAAGAAATATATAAGTAACTAATTTTACATGTATTTAGATTCTGATTTTTTTAATAACTTGTTTTCAAGTATTTAAAATCTGATTACTTTTAATGACTAACTTTACAAGTATTTCGATTCTGATTATTTTCAGCAACTAACTATAAATAACTTAATTTTAATTATGTTTAGTTTAATTGTTATTCATTCAATTCCTCTATTAGTTCCCAATCTCCTTATATCTTGTTCAAATTTTCAATCCTTAATAAAATACTTTTTATTCATCCACTCAAGTTCAAATACATTTTTTTAGTGTAAAAAACACTTGATGTTAATACAGTTTTTTCAAATACTAATTCTTTAATTAAATAGGGATAAGCGAAAAATGAAATGGAATTTTCTGAGTGGTTAAGCGTTAGTCATTGTTTTAAATTTTACTATAAGCTATTCAATTTATCACATATTTTAAAAGTAACATCAGTGATAATTTCTAACTTATAACTCTATTTGAACAAAAAAATAGTTTACTGCGTACATTTCAATATTTAATTATTTTATATTCGCTGTGTCAGATAAATTAAATTAAGAGCATTACGAGGTAGCACGTTTAGTCCACGTCACCTAATTTATACTTTTATAGTTAATTGATACCACGCACCTTCTTTTTTTTCAATTCCTACTATTAATTCATACTCTCCCTATATATATTTATATATTTTTTTCAAATTTTCAATAGTTAATAAAATACTTTTTATTCCTCCATCAAGTTCAAATGCATTTTTTTAACTTGCAGTGGATGACACTTGATGTTAATGCAGTTTTTTTTAAATATTAATTCATTAATTAAATTTGGTTAATTAATTTTAGTTTTATATGAAACAAAAATTTTTTATTATTTAATAAAAAGTATTTAAAATAAAGTGTTTCTTTGTTGACTTAAGTTGGAATTGACTTTAATTTTTTTTTTTAATATTACTTGTTTTCTAAACATTTTAATGCTCTTTTTTATTAACCTTCAACTTATATGTTAGTATTTTTTAGTATTTTTCCCCACACATTTCAAAATGTTTCCGAAAGATTTTCTACCTGTTTCATTTTTAAAATATATTATGAGCTCCAGAATATCTAAGAGTTTTATGATATTTAAAACTGATTCCAATCAGTTCAAGATTTTCTGATTTTTAAAAGATATGATTTGGTTGAAATTCTAAAGTATTTAATAAAAATTACTGTACGTTTTACAAATTATTTAGCCATAATTATTGTAATGAAACTTCAGTTGTTCTTGAAAGTAATGTTCTTAATTCCATAGGGAGATTATTAAGTATTACACTCAAGAGCCAGAACATTATGACCACCCCTACATTTTGCAATGAACACTCCTGGATGAAGTGGAAGGTACGTGATCAGGTGGAAGTAGTAATTAACTGTTGCTGGAGAGTTTGAAGAATCATTCTTTCACTTACTTCTGTGTGTGATGGGAAAGGCTGCGGATCTAAGCGACTTTGATAGAGGGCAGATTGTAATGGCTCGAAGGCTCGGAACAAGTATTTCCGAAACTGCACGACTCGTGGGTTGTTCGCGATCTACAGTTGTTAGTATTTATGCAAAGTGGATAAATGACGGTGAAACCTGCAGTAGATGACATGGTGTTGGACATCCACACACTATCAAAGAAAAAGGTCGTCGAAGATTGTCTCGCTTGGTGAAGCAAAACCGGAGCCAGACAGTGGCTCAGCTGATAGCTGAATACAATGCAGGGACAAGTAGAATAGTATCAGAGCACACTGCTCAGCGGACACTGATCATGGTTTGTCATTCATCACGCCAATGGCCGTGTTAGGATACGCCGTCTTCCAGGCGAAAGTTGCTCTCTCACTGTACAGTAGGTCATACACAGGCCGGTGGTGGCGGTATAATGCTTTGGGGGACGTTCTCTTGGGCGTCTCTGGGACCCGTGGTTGTGGTAGAGCAGACCATGAATTCTACAGGGTATCTGAACATCATTGCGGACCAGTTGCACCCTTACATGGCCTCTGTTTTTCCAGCTGAAAATGGAATTTTCCAACAGGACAACGCCCCGTATCACAAGGCTCAAATTGTCTTGGAGTGGTTCCAGGAACATGATGCTGAATTCCAGTTAATGTCCTGGCCGCCTAACTCACCGGATCTCAATCCGATAGAACACATTTGGGATGTCATGGAACGGCCGCTCAGAGTTCAAAGAACACCAAGTCGCTATATCTCGGATTTGCGTGAACGTTGCTTAAACATCTGGTACAATCTGTCTCCGGCCATCTACCAAGGACTTGTGGCATCCATACCAAGGCGGGTTGCAGCTGTGTTGCGGGCTAAAGGTGGGCCAACTCGTTATTAAGAGGTGGTCATAATGTTTTGGCTCTTGAGTGTATTATACCCTAGAAGAAATTTCGACGAATGTTGAAACATAGCATTATAAAAATTTTCTGCAATTTTAATATCGTTCAAAGTGTTTAAAGGTTTCAGTAGGATTTCAACACCATATTTCTTAAACTTGCTTATAAGATATTGTATTTCAGCTTAAGCGGAAATAAAATTAATTTTTTTAAGTTTTATTAAATTTGCATTGAATATAATTGAAGGCATCGACATTGTGGCATTGTGATTAAACGCTGAACTGATTTTTTTTAGAACAAACCGATGTTTTTGATACAGACAACCTGCATATTAAAATAAAAGGACGATTTTAAATTAATTGTTTTTGCATTTAAAACGTATAAAACGCTTTAGACTATTCTTAAAACCTTCTCAAGTTAGGAGCTAAAAATAGGATAGCAAAAAACACTAAAAATAAATATAGGGAGCCAATTTATGTTAAAATAAATTCTTTTGTATTTTAAACTAAACTAATTATGAAGATATTGAAAATAATTGATTGACTAAAAATAATATATAAAAAAGATATTCATAGATATTCTCTTAGACTCAAAAAATATTTCTGTGTTCCCTTTGAACATTAAAGCTTTCTCAAGAATGGAAAAGATATTAAGGATTATACAACAAGTATTGATTTTTTCTTTAACAAAAGATTAATGTTTTCAAGGAATCCCTGTTGCGAATGGGAAGCGAAATGGATATTAATAAAACATGTACTATTTTCAACATTTTATATGTTTCTTTTATTGGATTAAATTAGTTTTTTTACAGCCGATACAATTTTGTTTCTAAGATCTTGTTAAGTTAGTCGGATCTTGTATTAATACGTTGGAATTAAAAAGAAATTCTTTTCACTCTGATAGCGGTAAAAGTTAAACAGAATAAATATTGTGACTAAATAACGGATTTAACTTATGCATCCAAATTATTTAAAAAAATATCAACTTAAACTATTAGTATTGATTAATCCAATAATATTAACAAGCTTATTATTAAAATTTAGGCATTTTATGTCTGAGTGAAAAATATGTAAGAGTTGTATAAAATCGATAAGTTAGTTTCGAAATTGTTATTAAAATATTTTAGAGATACATCAGAATAATAAAAATATTAAATCATTCGCATCATATCTCCGTAATATCTATTTGAAATTTTAAACTCGTATAACGTTTTAATTGTGTAAAGAATTTTTAACATAACTTAATTATAAATTTCCACATTGTAATTTCTTTTTAGTTTTATTAGCTCGTAGCCGTAATTTGAATCATTGAAATCAATGTCATTCTATACCTAATTATTCAACTTATAGGCAAAAATTTTTTTTTTTAATTTTTTATTTTATTGTCCCATTTTTTTTATTAGTTCACTACTAGGGGGTTAAGCTACCTGTTCACTGCCGGTCACCAACCCCAATGATTGTTTTTTGCAATAATTGTTGTTTCTGAGCACACAACACAGTTTTTTTTATGAAAGTTGAAGTTATTCGCCTAATATATATGCACTAAGAAGAGTTCTGTTTACTTATGATTCCCCCACCCCTTTCCAAATCCAAATATTTCCCTTCTGATTCTACTAAGACCTATAAGTGAACATAAATAATTTTTCTAAGTAATAAATTTTAAAATATCATTTAACATAAAAAGTATATTATTATTACAAAGTTGATAAGTTTACAACCATAATTTAATAATTTCACTTTCCAAATGGACAGATATATAAAATAAAATTTTCACCTGCATCACATTGTGCATAAATCTAATCGTTAAGTTCTAAATCATTTAATGAATTTTTTTTAACTGTAATTTATAAAAGTATATTATTGCAATTTGCAAAAAAGATAATAATTGTAAAACGGTAAATAAGATTAGACACCGATTTAAATAACTTTATCTTAAAATGAAGCATATAATAACGTTATAATAAAAAAAATGTCTCCCAGTTTTTACACTCTTAATTTATAAAACCATTTAAAATCAAAAACTTAATAATAGCAGTACAGACAACCTTTAAATAAGGAGTACAACTGAAGGAGTACAAATGAACTGCGAAAGCAGTTCCGGGGGTTGGCGAGCGCCAGCGAGCAGGGGGCGAAGCCTCCTAGTTAAGGTATAATATGTTACAGTACCCAAAGTGCCTTTACTTTATACCGGAATTTTGAACTTTTTACAGTGTGCGTATAATTATAGTCCCTTTACTTGGTGTTTTAACACTTGATAACTTAACTTTAATTAGTATTGCTCTATAACTAATTATTCGTAATTATTCGATTCATAGAGCACAGAATTGTATATTCTTATAGTCCCTTGAATTTGTTTTAAATATCCCTATATTTCTGTAGTTTGTAACCGTCACCTTTTCTATTAATCACAATTCATAGACCACGAATTTAAATAAATTAAAAAATTCTTACGCAATAAAAAAATTCTTTTTATTTTTAACTTCAGATTTAATCAAATAGCATCACCTATAAAAAAAAATCGTGTTTTTAATTATTCAAACAAAAAAGTGAATTTCTTAGTTTAAATTTGTTACTCCTAATTAGTTTCAAGTGGAAAATATTTTTTTTATCATATAGTGCTTTGCTTTCAGCAATTTATTCACAATTTTTAAGTGCAAAGAAATATCGTCGCGAAACTGATATATTTTTTGCACGATTAATACCGTCAACAAAAGTAACATTTTAAGCAGTTAAAATATATGTTTTAATCCCCGTAAGTTCGCAAAAAAAACTTGTCTTATGTTCCCAAAAGAAAAATTCATTAAACTATACAGTATTTAGAAAACTGCTTATAGGATACATACTGCTCCCATTTAAAAAATGGTCAATAAAATTATGGATGGTATATTAGCATAGAAGAAAAAAAACATGATATAAGAACAAAATTTTTTTAAAGAAATCTCAGAAAAAAAATTAAGCGAGTTTTTTTTTTTTTTTTTTTGCTTAAAAATGTTTTTTGAAATTTTTGTGGTTGTTATTTTTCAAACGAGTTTAATGTCAATAAGTAAGAAGTCAGAAAATAACTCATTAAAATTTTTAATTCATAAAGCTAAAAATTTTGAAATAAAAGGATTTTTAAATATGTATTGAAAATGTTAACAAAATAAATGCATGAAGATTTCAAAAGCAAATGTGGAACCAGCTAAATTTTTTTTAAATAACAAGCTGAATACTCGTTCATTGAACGTGGAAAAATGCAATAAATTGGTACTAATTGAAAATGCATATACTGACACAGTTTCAAAAAAATTAAATAATTCCTATTCCTATATATTCCTATTCATTTATTATTATTTCTTACACTTCCCGGGGGCTTTACTTTTTTAATTAAGCTAAACACGGATTCAGAAGACCATAATTTCAAAATCAAAATTAACTGTATTCAACATCATTTGTTATAATATGCTACTATTCACGGTCAACTCATGATGGTCAAAATTTAATGCAATCTATTAATATTTTCCGGTACTTATTAAGAGGACCATAAAAAAGCTATCATCACAGAATCTGTATAAATATATTCGGTATCGATTAAAAAGCACTTATAACCACAATACCAGTAATACTAATTTATTAAAATTAATAAAGCATAATTGGAACAGCCTGCATTTTGTTTATGTTTAAAACGCTGAAAATAAGAAGAGATAAAAGCATAGTCAAAACTACCAGTATAGGGTAAAATTAACCATGTTTCTGGCTCTATGGAAACACCAAAAAGCTCGGTAATGTTTGCCGAAACAATTTGGTAATGATTTTGATAAAATTAACAATAAATTTTGGTGTTGTAATATGTGATAAAATTTATTAAATATGGTAAAATTAGGCAGTTTTATCATGATACCTTAAAGCATGGCATAAAAGCCTTTTATTTGGTAAAATTTGCTTTTCATTTTTACTAAATGTGTGGTAATAAGAACTTTAATTTTGAAAACCAGGATTTCCGGTAAACTCTTACCAAATGAATGGTTAAAATACCATATATTATGGTTTTATTAACCAGAATTGTGTTTATAACAGAAATAACATTACCATACAGTACGGTAATTTTATCAGAATTTCTTTCTCTTTGAACGGAAAAGCTCTTGTAGTAAGCTCTCATCCTTACTAGCAAAATAGTAGGGAGTCGCACTAATTTATCAAGTCAGTTGGGAGCATTTTTAGCATAATTGAGAAGCTTGGTTTTATGTATTTTAAAAAACATTCAAGAGAAATCGACCATTATTGTGTTTTTAAGGCTCAAACTTTTAGCAATCAATATTATACGAAATGTTTAGCAATAATTTATTGACTTAAGGAAATAAGATTTTGAATAGTCAATAAGAATGTTTTATAATTTCATTGTTTTAATTTTCAGCAATAATTATCGTTATCATAGCTTTTCGTCTTGTGCACAAAACTTTAAGTACCATTAAGTCGGTTTGTACCATGGTAAAACTGACTTAATTCATGAAAGGAATATTCAGTGTACTTCAGATAATATCCTCTAGAAATGAAATATTCTATTTATTGTTGGGATAAGATTTCAAGTCTCACAGAGCAACTAATTTGCCGACCTTTGTTTTGGTCTGTTCATCTCGTGGAATTAAAGTTTACTCAAGAGAAGAAGGCAAACAATAATCGCTTGGAGGAATGTTTCAGAATATTAAAAATTCTCTTTCTACAGCAATAGAGGAGCTGTGTTGCAACAATCCTTACATTTACTGTGAATATCCCCGTTATTTCCCATGGGAAATGATTTAATAGTTAAACCAAGCAAATCGTTATCGGTATAAGTAGCGTAACAGACCACAACGTAGATTTCCACTTACGTTATAGATGATTAGATTATGAAAAATTACAAAAATGTTCTTTTTATTACAAATTTGGACAGTAATTTTTAATATAGGAGAGTATTTTCTTTAAAGGGCTGAAAGATATATTAAGCGGCTACTTTATAGTACTATTGTTACATACTTTCACCGAGAAAAACAATCTCAATAGATGTTATAGGTATGTATTATCCGCGATTTAGAAATGATTGAGTATACATTTCTAATTTTAAGCCTTTTTATTGTATATTTTTAGTAAAATTATTTTTATATGATAAAGGGAGACTTGTATATAAGTATACCTTTGGAACGTCCACCTCTTAAAATAACAGGGCTTACTGACCAAAAAAGCATATTAAGATGTAGATTTAAAAAAATTATGCAAATGTTCCTTTTTCGCAATTTATAAAGCTAGTAATATCATATTTTAATACTTATTTTTCTGTTTAACGTGACAAAATTATGACAGAAATTTTACAAACATTTATTGTAAAAATTATACTTCAGTTATCTTGTACTTTTATTTTTATTCCAGTTTTAATATGAAATTTTTTCTTAACATTTTGAAAAAAAAAATTGTGAACTATTTATGCCACACGTGAATATCAAAAAGAATTTTTTTATTTATAAAAGTGTCATGAATTATTTTGGAAAGATTTCAACAAAAAAAATAGTTTAGAGAAATAACCAAGTTTGATTTGATATTTAAATAATATTTATACTCTCTAATATAATCAATAATATTTATACTCTTTTTTTGTATTAATATCTGTGTGTTTTGTAATATTGTGCTATCAATTTTATTATATCTTGCTAACAAAGTATATTGAAATAAATAAACTAATAATGTTTCATTAGTTTTACAACTAATTTGTTATTCAATTTTAATTAATGTATGAATTGGTGATAGTTATGTCCCGCCTCAATCTGTGGTTTTATGACATTTTTGTAACTTCATTAAAAATAACGATAATAAGCACAAATTAAGTACAAAATATTTGCAGTTTGTATTTATTTAAACTATTCTAGAATATAAGTTCTAAGCAAATAAAAATTCAAGAACAAAATACAACAAAATTCAAGATAAAAAAAAATTTCATTTGCATTTTTTTATGTCCTCTTTTATTAAGTTCTGAATAATGATATGAATCTGTCACGAATAATAATAAATAAAAGTAATAATTAGTGTCATAATTATTGTGCTATAATTAGTGTTATAATTAATGTTGTGCTATAATTTGTGTCATAAGCTATTGTGTCATAAGCTATGATAAACAATTTTATGTCTTCTATAATATTCATTTAATAATTACAATAAACAATGTAAGAACTGTTACGTTTTAAACTTAGAAGTTCATGTAAGAAAACAAGTCTATTATATTTTTGAAACATTCTTTTATCAAAAACTATTATTACAAAATTTTTGGGTTGTTTTTACTTTTAAAAGTATTGCCTTAAGATGATTCAGTATATATTTGCTAGTGGCATTTGGTTAATGAAAAAATACTTATGAAATTGACTAAATTTTTGCCAAAAACAATTAATTTGGTTTTTCGGTTTAAAACTATTTTAAAATATATAAATTTAAGGCAGTGTTATAAAAATTTAAGTAGAATTAAATGCGTATTTTTTCTTAAAGAAACTGAATGGCATATGATATAACTTAAAAAATAACACAAGATATTTTTAAAACTAATTCTTAATTTTCTTTAATATATTTTTTTTCCAAAATCGTAATAGCTTTTGTTTCGCTGAAAATTTATTTTTCCTTTCAAGTAAACAGTTTAGTTAACATATAAACTAATCATATTTTTCTAATTATTAAATATTCAGGGTGTTACGTTAAGACCGGAAAAACCGGGTGTATTAATAAGTGGTGTTAATCTTTAGTGAAAATGAAAACAAAAATATATGCAAATGAGGGATCACAAATTAATATTTAAGCGTGAAAAAACACAAAAACGTTACCCACATCTGCGATATTATAATAGAGGAAGGCGAATGCAATAAACAACAAACCGGTTTAATTATGAATTGAAACTCGAAGGTGTTTTCTAATAATCGTCTTTCAAATCCTTTACGTTTTCTCCAACAATCAAACCCGCATTGTTTTTACGAATTCCAATGTATATACTTTTTTGTTTTCATATTTGACAAGGACTCTAAAAATATAGATTAAGGATTGTATTCAAGGAACACCTTTTATGTGCTGTATACAAAAAAAAAAAAAAAAAAAAGAAACTTGACCCATGCTATTTTCTTAAGTTTTTAGTATTATTATTTTGAATTGAAATATATCTTTGTTTTTCGAACAAAGATAATATTACTAATAGATCTAACATTGCATGCCTATAACTGAAATATTCTTGTAGTTAAAATACCATTGTGTTTTTCTCTCCTTTTTTTTAAAGAAATTTAGTTACCTATTAAATTCAAAAGAATAATCTAGATCAATTGCTAAAGCAATTAATAGCATTAAAATAAAACATTTAATCTGTAGTTAATTTAACTGCAATAAATTATTTAGCCAAATATTCTCATCAATAAAAATTTTATATTTTGACCTCGCATTAGTGATAGCTTATTTATGTATTGCATTGATTTAATTAAAAGATAAGCTTACTTTCTAATCATATGCTGTTTAATATATGAAAGAAAAGAAATTAATTTGTTTGTTTCAGAAACAAACAAAAAATATACAAAAAAGCTATAGAGATTTTTTTTAATTAACTTTCTCAGCACTTCGATGCGTTTTCTTGAATCGATTGTTTAACAGTAAATATTCTTCGAAGTGCGCATGCACAAATTCGGGAGAATAGTTTGAAACACCAATGGGGGCGTTCTTTCAGATTCTGAATTGTTCTGGATTATTTCGGATCTCAGCAACAAGTTCTCCACTGATTTTGCGATCTTTAAGAATTCAGTTTTCGTTTCGTATCCAGCGAAGCATATCTGCATTTAGAGTGGATCCTAGATCAATAGAAGTGTTTAAGAAAAGTGCGTTGAAATTGAATTAAGTGAATGAATTCGTAAAATTCCCGGAGAAAATTCCGTGAAATCCTGAGATTTATTTAACAAATGTTATTGATGTAATCGCAAAAAGATATGTTTAAGAAAACATTATTTCTTTTAAACTAAAAAGTAAAAGTTTAAAGTTTTTTTTTAAAATTTAGTTAATTAATGTAAAGTTTCATTAAAAATACTTTGTTTCAAAATTGTTTTACGTTAATCATTATTTTATAAGCTGAACGTAGTAATATTTTATTTTGTATTTATTTTTATGACTTATTTTAAAACTGATAAATATTTCATGACAATATTTAAATTTTGAATATTATATGATAATTTGTTTATATTTATTATTTATAATTAAAATTTGCCCAGTAATTTAACATTTTTTTAAAAATTATCCTAAAAATATAAAATTTTTGCATCAAATATCATATTATCGAAATTATATTCTCCAAGTTCTATTTGTTTAATATGTTAAGTAATAACAAAATAATTGATTTTAATTATAATTTTAATAGTTAGTGATAATCTTTACATTTTAAACGTTACACTCTAATTCAGTATATTATTTGTGTGCATTTACACTTTAAAACCTATAAATTTATAAATAATTAAATGTAATCAAAATAATTATTTTTTTCATCTAATATTATTTTATATCAAACGCTTTTATATTCATTTTTCTTTAAACTGTATTTAGTCTTGAATTAATTTATTTAAAATGCAGTAATTTTTTTTCTAATAACATTGAAATATTTTTTTATATTAAACAATATTTATTTTATTTGTGCTTTTAATTTATGAAAAAATGCGATCTTTTATTTGATGAAACTTAAAAGTATTAACCATTTTAAGTTATAAAATCTTTAATTTACTAATATATTTATTCAATTTTTACATAAAATATAATTTATTAGAACATCAAATTTATATTTTATGATTTTTACATTCATTATAAATCGGAATATTTAATTTTTGACACATTTCACTTTTTACATTTTGCAATAAGTTTAAAACATTTTTAATTCATAAAAATCTGCGTAAGAGTAAAGTCAATAATTTATAAACTAAAAAGTTTTTAATATTAAGAATACGCAACTTAGACAAATCTATTTTTATAAAAATTATAGTTTTAGTAACTTTTATAATCAACAGTAACTGATTGTTAATTTAAGTAGGATAAGATTGAAGTTAATTTTCAGTTTCATCATCTAGACTGGCATTATATCATTATAATTCAACGATAATAAGTTTGAAACAAAGTTTGGACTCATCTTCTAGACATCCTCCTAATTCATAATGTGGTGCATACTAAAAACAAGTTCTTTTATAATTTTGTTTTACATTTTCCTGGTATATACCTTAAACAATGCTCTCAGTGATACATTAACATTAGGTTATCTAACTGGATCCAAACGTCAGGCGGGAAATCTCGAATATCCTAGACCAGGATTAAGTATATCTGGAGCTATAAGTTTAGCAGTAAGAGAAATAAATCAATTCCATCCATTATTTGGAGATCACGTTCTTAATTTCACAGTTGCGGAAACATATGGCGAAGAAGAAGAGAGTATTCTACAAATAGCCAAACTTTGGAGCCAAGGTGTTGTTGCTTACATTGGACCTCAAGAAACTTGTGTTCACGAAGCAAGAATGGCATCGGCGTTTAATCTGCCAATTATATCTTACGTAAGTAATGATTATTAGCAAATTAAATTAGTTAAATTATTTTAAACAGTATTTTATTTTAAGGTAATTACAGAACCATGGTAGCTCAGGAAACAGAACGTTTGCCTCCTAATAAGGTTACCCTGGTTTGAATCCCAGCGATAACTGGTTGATACGAATTCTGTTCCCGGTTCGCACTGGCCATAGTGATGACGTAAAATATCCCCAGGGGCAGATAAATCACGTGTTAAAATCCCCTTGCCATCGGGCTAACTGTCTGAAGTTTTCGTGGATAAATTTTTCTATCCATGTAACGCAAATGCGGGTTAGACCCATCAAAAGTTTTCTACGCAGGCTAGTTTGTCCCTATACTGGATCCAGAAGTTCCCTTGTCTTCTGGGTCAGATTTGAAATTACAATGCTTCGAATTTGAACATTGATAGTAATAAACTTAGAATTGGGTTGGCTGTTCAACGCCAGCTACAAAATAAAATAAAAAAGTAATTACAAAAATATAATTTTATTACCTTTTAAAATATTTAAAAAATTTCAAAGAATCTCAGAAACGTGCTTCAAGATTATAAAATAAAAAAAGCAAAATAACATATCTTAAATACTTTCTTTAACTATTCAGAAAGTTAATAGATTTTTAAAGGTTTAGTTAAAAGTTTCAAGCTTAAATTAAAACTTATATAAGCATCCTTAACTAATGATTGAGAGGCTTGAGCCCCTTTTTAAGACATCTCCCAATTCAAATTTGCAAACATCTAAAGGATTCATGTACACGCATAAGAAAAATTATGCTAATATAATTCCATAAATAAAATACAAAAATGTTCTTAACTTTCATTAAACTTTGAAATTGTTTGGAATATTTAACATGCTATTCGTCTAATTATATCTGCAGGGTAAGTATAGAATAGTATATTTTTCGAAGAGTAAAAGTCAATTCCAATCTAAATTATTAACTTATTATTTACTTTAAATGCATATTCTTTTTATTATATTTTGCTTTTTATGATTAGATTAATTTCTTGACACTGCGGAAGAAGTTGAAAATTTCACACGGTTTTAAACAATCATTGCATACATTATGTATTCTCTCAAAATTATTAAAAAATATTGCTAAGAGAATATTAACAAAATTACTTTAATATCCTTTAAATCCATTCATTCTTTAAAGTTTTAAAGCAAATTATTTTTCTTCCATTAATAATTTCATGCAAAATAATATTCGTAAGAGACATGAAAAGAATAAAAAAATTATAGAGAGTGGTTTGTAATTTATTACTCTTAAAATCTAATTTTGGAATCCTTGTATATTTTTAAAATGTAAAAAAAGTATGCTCATTAGGTATTACAAATTAATATTTAAGCGTGGAAAAAATTTTATAGAAATCTATCAAATTGCTAGTGAAAGTGCGATGAAAAGCATCAAAAGAAAATTTGATTCCTTGGAAAAACTATATATGAAAGTATTTGAAAGTATTTCTAGTAAACGTCTTTCCAATCTCTCTGCTATCAACAACAATCAAGCATGTTTGATGATTTCAGCTACGCCTTACTTGGGATTATTCATTAGATTTTAAAAGCAGTTTTTTAAAAAACTTTTTTATAGTTTGCTAATCTGATGATAAAAATTTTTTGACAAGGATTGTAAAAATCCATATTAAGAGCTACCACTACAGAACACCCTATATAAAATAATTAAAAGAATACAAATATTGTCTACCAAGTATATATTTCAGTTCAAGTAAGTGAACTTATAGAGATGAATCGCAAGAGAGGAGGTTTTAGAGTAGGGCATAAAATGAATTATACCTGAAACTATGCTTAATTTTTTTTAGATACTCTACTTCTGAATACATGAAAAAAGAGAGCAGTAAACAATATTTATAGTCTTAAGTTTTTAATTTAAATGATTGAGTTTTTTTTTGGAAAATAAGTATAAATTAAAGTTTTCTTAACTTAATCTTTTACAATGAGTGTTATTTACTTTAGATTTAAAAATAAAGTAAGGTATAAACACATATAAAAATTACTCTTAATAATAAATATTAAAAAAGTCATGCAAATACAATACGCATATCATAAGTAATAATCATTACGATATGTTTTCATTCTCAAACTTACTTCATTCAGTTTTTGATGCATTCAAAATAAATCTGATCGAAATCACATTTTAATGAATTTAGTGAAAAATAATTTGGATAATATGGAAAAAACTTGAAGTCAAAAGATATATTTTAAGAATTGTTTTGTTTTATTATAACTGTAAGATTAAAAATTAAAGAATTAGAAAGAAGACAACAATATACTCACATTTTATTGACATTAATTAAATTTAAATTACATCCTGAAACATGTTAAAAACTTAATTTTAATGAATATGCACGATGTAGTTCAAGTGTTCCAGCTCATTCCTTTTGTCTTACAACGATGTCTTACACGACCCATTTTTGACCTATTGTTCATCATCATGGTGTAATTTTGAATCCGACCCTGAAGACTAGGGGACTCTTAAATTAAGTATTGGGATAAAATAGTCTTCATAGAAGATTTAAGTAAACTATAACAATCACCTGTATTGCACGATGAAATTTTACGTCAGCGCTATGGTCGGGGCGAGTAGGTAGCAGCCATAACTGGGATCAAACCGGGAAACTGGGAAGAATAGTGCCCTATTTTATGCGTGGAGACGTTTTTCTCGAGAGTTATCGAGTTAGTGCTTAATGAGAAACACAGACAAGGTTTACAAACACAAAAAGAACTTAGAGAAAAAAAATAATTAGGCTTAATTTTTGTTTATTTGTAATAGACATTTTCTAAATTTGCAAATTTCTAAGTCATTTGACTTTCCGGAGTTGTATATTAAAGCTGCTTTCTGGAAACTTTTATAACTATTTTAAGTTTCTAACAGTTAAGTCAGGATAAGTTCTTAAACTCCTTAATCATCGCCTTCTTTGCTAATGGCGCAGAATGTCAGCGTGAAGGAAATTTTCAGTTTGGTGAAAATGAAATCCTTTTGTGATCTAATCTTTCAATACTAGAATAGATACTCCTTCACTGAAATATTTGGGATCATAAACTATGCAGAAATAGATAAAGTTTCATTCAGATGAGAAAATGTCATCAAAGTTGTGATTTCTTAAATAGTTGGAATGTTTTGTTAAACATTCAAAGGAGAATTTGCACCACCATCTCCCGCCTAGCTACCGGCCATCTTAAAAGTTTTCTATTTTCCGGAGGAACTAAAATCCACCCCATTTGCCCTAAATGCCATCTACACCAGGCTTCCGCCGATTACATTCTGAACTGTCTCGGGGTCTTCTCTGGGAAGACATTTACTCTACACCTCTTTTGGTCTTTGATTTTCTTCAGGTCAACGGGTTCATAGATCTGGTCTGACTTCGTCAGGCCAGAAAGGGATAAAAAACAACAACATTCAAACGATTGATCCATTTCTGAATCCAAGCAATTCTTTGAAGCAAGATAGTGTATGTAGTACAACATAGCAGAGCATCAAATTTTACAGCAACTTCAAGTAACTGAAACTGTGAACATTTTATTTTTCTCGGCAAAAGAGTTTCAAAAAGCAATCTTAAGAACCGCATATCCCATAAAATTCTTTGACAATAAAATTGAGTCATCAATTTTGTTGGAATGAGATCTAAGTCAAATATTTTGATATTTTATTTTATCAGTGGTGTTATGCACCAATTTTCATCAAAATATAGTTTTCTGGTTAAATTGGTAACTTCATAAAAATAATTTGAAAGGATGTTATTTTCAATAAACAATTAATAAATATATCTTGGCAGTTTAAGAAAACATTTTTAGCCATTAGAATGTTATTATGATAAAGCTTTGTTTTTAATTTCAACATTTACTTTTTGATACATTCATTGATAATATTGATTTCTTATATTGGAAAAAAAAATGATTGAAATACATCTTTCAAACTCAAACAGTTTATTAATTAGAAAAAGATGGGATTTTTTTTTTGTATGAAAAGTTACTCAAATAAATTTGTTTCTCACCTTTTTCTTGTTTTCTCACCTTTTCCAGATTTATAAGAAATAATCAGTATCAGGAATAAAGCATATTGCAAAAGTTTAAAACAACTAATCCCGAATAATTTACTAAAAGTTCAAATAATAGAATCTGAAGGAAAGAAATTAAATATACGAACTTGGAATTTAATTATAAATTTCTTGACTAAAATATTAATTTTAAAAGAAATTTTTTTTAAAAAATAAATAAAAATGTAAGTTTTGCTGTTGTTTTAATACTTTTTTCTATCGTTTTTAAAATTGTGCTATTTTAACAATTTTAATATTAATGTTTAAAGACAGCTCATTTATTTTAAAACTTATCTTAATAAGAATTCTAAAATTTATTTTTGATTTGTATCCATAAAGGAAAATGGAAACGATATTAAAAAATTTATATTATTTTTTATTCATTTGTTTGTAAGCGCAAACGATATTCATTCAATATTCCATGAAAATGTAATTTGGCTGTCAGATGTAATAATAGATTACCTTCCGTTCAATTATATTCAGTTTCCATGCATAAATTAAATCATGCCAACTGACAAAAACATTTCCCCACAAAATAGAACTAGAACTGAAACCTTTTATTCAATGCATCCTTTATTCCGTAAGTTCAGCAAATGTAAGAATAATTAAAAAAGGATATTTTAATAATGCATTTTACAATGACGGAAAAATGTTTAAAAACATGTTCTACGTATGTAATAAGTAAAACATTGTTATAATGTATTTTTGAGAGTACTGAAATAATGAGGAGCGAAAAATGTATTATTTAGTCTTATTATTCATAAAAACTATTCTTATTTCACAAAGGCTTGCTAAACTAGATTTGAAATTTAATTTACCTTACTAAATACTTTAGTTTTATAAACATTTCGCGAAAATAATTTTCTTTCTAATATTTACAATATTTATGTTTATACATTTACAACTTTTTTCAAACAGTCTTTCTATTTTAAATCAATACCAGCCTCTAGTTAAAATGTTACACAAAATCCCAAGAAATAAAGCTCGTAATTGTTTAGTATATAGCTATAGTAAAGAATTGTTGAAAGAAGATAAATTATTAGTGTAATTAAATTGCTTTCAGAAATTTGAATAACAAAGCCGAATATCGCATTCAATGTTTTTCAACACACTTAATTTAAACTGCCACCTTAATTTATTTCATAACAATTCATTTGATTCCTTTACTATAAAATGACGACATTATATTAATTTTTAAACTTGGGGAATATTTTTATAGTTAATACTATTTCTAACAATCTGCCTCAAAAGATATTTTAGCGAGTTTTAAATATTTTCTATATTTAATAATTTCTCCATAACTCTTATCTTTTTAGATATCCAGCTTATCTTTATATAACCAGCTTATCTTTTTAGATATTAAGTTGTTGCATACATGGTATGATGATTTAAACCATGATGTATATTTTTATAGTTGATTTTTCTCACATTAAGTAAATTTACATGCATCAACACCACTTTATGGCATAATAAATGGTAATTTTGAAGTTTTGTGGTAATAATTTCGTAATAACGATTATAATCACAATTCAGAATCCTATTTTCAGTTGTAATAGAAAACACATGATTGCATATTTTGATATGTGCTTGTTTTTACAGCGCAGATTTACAGAGCAAGTCATTGCAGTTCTAAATTAACTGAATAATGCTGTACTGCTCAGTAATTTGCATCAATGTATCAATAAAAATAATTCTCACGACAAAATTGTTATAAGATTAAACCTATCAATAAAAAAGTTTTAAATAAAAATTCAAAGTTTTAAAGTTAAAGAATTTATTAAGTTCTAAATCATAAAGTTTTTCCTATCAATTAATAATTGTATTCAAATTTCACTTAACCTTTTTCTCAACAGAAATATCCATTGAATCTTTTTTCGGAAAATTCTTTGAGCAAAAATCAAATTCTATAGAACCCTAAATATAGATAAGTATAGATAACTTCTTATAATATTTTTTATAAAACTAGAGAACCGTTAAAGGTTTACAGCAATGATTTCGGCTTAATTAAATGGTCCAGATTAGATCTCAGAGTCTCGCTTAGATATTCTTAAGAGCTTTGTAAAATGTATTATCAAAGTTCGAAAAACTAAAGTTTTCGACTAAACCATTTTCAAGAATTGATCTTAGTGAACAATACTGCCAAATAAGGAAAATTTCCATCGTCATTTGTTTAAAGATATAAATTAAGTCAAAGGTAGGCAAAATATCTGTCACACGATTGAATGGTTAGTAAAAACGGTGAAAATAGAAAGAGTGAGAAAGTATAGTCGAAATTTCCAGAATATAGTAAAATTAACAATGTTTCTGACTCCATGGGAACATTAAAAAGTTCTAGCGAAGTGATTTGGTAAAAATTTTGGTAAAACTAAAAATAAAGTATTATTTTATATTATGTCATAAAATTTAGTGAATGTGGTAAAATTTGCTACTTTTATTATGATACCTTAGAGCATGGCATAAAAACCAACTATTCGGTTAAATATATTTTTCAGATTTGTATTTTTTGCTTAATGTGTAGTAATAAAACTATAAATTTTAAAACCAACAATAATTTTAAGAACTATAGTTTTGAAAATCAGAATTCCTGGTAGACCGTTATTTATGATAGAAAAAGTTACCAAATGAATGATCTAAATTTCGTATATATTTCATTTTATTAACCAGCATTTTGTTGCTTTTTTACCAGCAATGTCATTACCATGCAGTACAGTAATTTTACCAGAATTTCTTTTTTTGTATGAAACTGAAAATTTTTTACAAGAAAGTTAATCCTAATAATGAATATTTAGGATGAAGTTAGCATAAATTATTTTTACTTGGCTTTGTTGTTGAATGCTAGTATGAATTTTAAATATACTTCAAAAATGAATTAAAATTTTTAACATGTTTAAAAATCTTCTTTATTTTAAAAATGCTAAATTTTAAACAATATATCACAAACTAAAACCAATACGGAGGAAAAAGATATTGCGCATAAGAACGTATTATTGGCTAGTGTTTAAAACAAAATCTCTTATCTACTATGAGATGCTTGCTGTTCAAAATTAGATAATTCAGGTTAAAGCTATTGGATTCAACATTGTTTGTAAAATATAAGGAAATTCGCACTAACAATATTTCCTAAAATATTTTTCAAATTAATACCAAAATAGTTTTCAAACAAAAAAATATGTTAAGAAAATTCTAATGTAAAAAAAGAATACTGTCCTGGCTCAAAAGTGATGCCGACTCAATTTTTGACTCAAAATATGTCTTGATCACACTTTTTATTTTATTTTATGACCGCCGTTGAACAGCCGACCCAATTTTTTGGATTTACGGCTACTAATGTTCAACGCCGTAGCCCTGTAATTTTGAACCAATCCAGAAGACGAGGAAACTCCTGGATCAGTACCCTCAAAGGTATAGATATGTTATGGGAACATGGAGGACTTCGAGACTCGACAGATTTAACGTGCATCAGTCACCATTTACTACACGGGAAGTCTTCTTGATCACACTTGTGCTGAACAAACCTATAACCTAAGAAGTGTTATTCAAAAAGTGTTTTGATTGAAAAATGTTACCCACCCAGAAAGTTGGGTGGCCAAAAATATTATCCAAACTATGTATTAACTTAAAAGGAATACTCAAAAAGTATCTTGGCTACGCAACATTTTGACACAAAAGTAAAACCTAAAAAATGTCTGGACTTAAAAATGTTACCTAAAAAGTAACTTTTTGCCCGAAAGCGTTATCCAAAAATGTTTATTAAAATATTCAGAAAATCTGCTATTTAAGTAATTTTTTGTTAAAAGAAAAAGCTGTTTTGTATTATTCATATTAATTATCATTTTTGAATTAAATAACGATTACAAGTTATTATACAGCAACAAGGTAAGGTTCTATAAAATTTAGAGCCATTTTTTTAAATTTAAATTAGGACTGAAGCATTTTTAAATAGTTTTAGGGATGCGAAAGCTCACTTTAAATTAAAAATTCACTATAAAATGCATGAAAAGCATTATTTAAAATTGCAATTATAACGAATTTTATAATTGTAAGATGTAGTTTTCAATAAGAAGCAGCTTTTAAAAACGTTTGAAAAAATATTCAATTTATTACGAAAGAGCCAATTAACTTCAAAAAGAAATTTTACTTAAATAAAATGCAAAGGTGTCTGCATTCTTGTATTTGAATGGTTATTTTTCTTTCTAGGCTTGTCGCCAATTTCATTTCGTTATTTTTCTCTCTGATTAAATTATTTCACACCAATGTTGAAGAACCTTACGACTATTATTGATTTTTTTAGGTAAAACTCTTTATCTTAAATAAATTTAATGAAGAAAAATTTAAAAATAAAAAAATAATTTTATGAGAGTTTAAATAGTTACTTGTCAAGAAGAATTAAAATCAAAATAAATTTTTTAAAATTATTTTTTCATTCTTATTTTGAATATTTTTAAAAATATAACTTTTAAATATTTTCATAGGAGCTTAACAATCATTATTTTTTTCATTTAATTTATGCGCAATATATAAATAATATCTTGAAAGTGTTTGCATTAAAAAATTATATAAAATTTATAAATTTAGGTTATAAATTATTTTTTTCATTTCATTTATGTGAAATATATAAATAATATCTTGAAAGTGTTTGCATTAAAACAATTGTATAAAATTTGTGAATTTAGGTTATAAATTATTGTAATTAAGCTAATAAATGTTTTAAAACTCGATACATTTATTTAATTATGTAGGAAGAATATTTTATTGAATATGATTGTATCGGATTTAGGGGATTATATCTCAATATTGCTCTGTAAATTTAAATCATAATTTAGTCTAAATTTTATTCGTAGGGGCGTTGACTAACCGTATTTTGTGGTGATACCCACATAGAGAATTTTTCTTCTGATATATTTTAATTAGATTAAGAAAAATATTTAAATACGGGGGATTAGAAACGTTATTATTATTCATAATTTTCGTTTATAAGGAATAATAATCGGATTTATTGGAATAATCACAAAGCAGAGATGTGTGCTATTGTCTGATATATATTTGACTAGTATTCCCTACACTGATGTTCATTTAAGGTAAAGTTACCACTTTTTGTTGCCTTTCCTCCAGACGTGAACACGTACCTAGGTTTACAAAACCCTTACCCGTATAGTCCACGTCTGGCTACCAGTCCAGCTCGCCACAAACCGGCGAGCTAGCCTGATCAGTGGAAATTTATTATAAAAAATTGCATATTACATAATACATATAAAGAATTTTACAATAAAATTTAGCAAACAACATTGAGAGTCTTGCAGAAAACAATGAATTGCATCACATTTGTTTAAAAGAGAAAACAATGAATGAAACAATAAATGATGTAAAAAGAACAAGAACAATAAAAGAAACGAATTTTGTTATATATGTTACGGCAAAGTATGAAATCCGGCATTGTATAGAATGCCTAAAATTAGACGGCAAAGTATGAAATCGTTTATATTTCACTCATTGCCTAGGTATTCTATAGAATGCCAAATGTTATTTAGGCAAAGTATGAAAAAAAAAAACTACTGGGCAGTGGCATTTGACCATAAAAAACATCAGTGTAGGGTATACCAGGCAAATGTATACCGGGCAGTGGCACTGAACCTTAAAAAACATCAGTGTAGGGTATACCTGGCAAATGTATACCGGGCAATGTCACTTAACTAGACCTAGTATGACTAGACCCTTGGTAAATGTCCGGTCCAGTTAAGTGCCACTGCCCGGTATATCTTACACTGATGTTTTTTTAAGGTTCAGTGCTACTGCCCGGTATACATTTGCCCGGTATACCATACACTGATGTTTCTTTAAGATCAAGTGCCATTGCCCGGTATACCCTACACTGATGTTTTTTTAAGGTCAAGTGCCATTGCCCGGTATATATTTGCTCGATACTCCAAACACTGATGTTTCTTCTAATCTATCGTTAGTAAGTATTAAAACATCGAATAAATGTAATTATATCCACGAATAAATTAATATCAAATCGGATGTAATAAGTATTTCGGACATTCACCAAAGCGACTATGTGATTGTCAACATTCACCGGTGAAAGTCAACAACCACCGATTTCGGTCATTCACAGTAACATGCACATCATTTACATAATAACCTCATCAGGACGTTTATTTCATATTTTGCCTAAATAGTATTTGGCATTATATAGAATGCCTAGGCATTCTATACAATGCCTAGGCAAAGTATGTAATAATTCTCACATTTCATACTTTGCCTAAAAACGTCAGGCATTCTATACAATGCCTAGGCATTCTTTCAATGCCGGCGTTTCATACTTTGCCGGTAACATATACATAAAAATTGAAAAAGAGAAATAAAAAGAAAAAGAATAAATATTTTAAATATATGAATATATATATTTTTTATGTAAGACAAAGTTTTTTTTTTAGTAGGCAGTCCATAATCTTAATGAAGTTAACATTAAAATTTATTTAATGTCTTGTTAGTTAGGAAGTTTTTCTGCCATTTGTATAGGTTAGATTGATTCGGCGGACGGGTATGCCAAGAGGCAGTGTAAATACATTCAGTAAGATAGTGCTCTGGAGTGCCCAGTTGGCCGTATGTACATTGATCAGTGTCAGTTATGTTTAGGAACTTGAAATATGTAGGGAAGGGACCATGTCCAGTAAGGAACCATATTTCTTGCTTTGTAGGTATGGATTTAAAGTAATTTATTTTTTGAATAATGTTATAAAGTCTTCGGCCTTTGTCGATGTTATCCCAATATATTTGCCAGCCTTTACTGATTGAAGTTTTGAGTTGTTTCCTGAGAAAAGAAATATAAATATTAATATAAATATATTTTAGTTTGAGAATGTTTCTTGGTAATTCTTGGTAAAGTTACCACTGCCCAGTATTACCTACACTGATGTTTCTCCTAATATATCCTAATCCGGTATTGTTATGAAAATATTTATCAATTATTAACATTAGCCAAATAAGTTTAATTGAAATTATGTTGTTCATAAAAAATATTTATTGAATAATAGAAATATTGTTTTTCTTAGATCCTTAACTAGGTAAAATTTAAAAGAAAGATAAGAAAAAAGATTAACGTTTATAAGCCAATCATGGTAATCTAATTATTCACCACCGAAAACAGGAAACCTCATCAGAAGGCACTAAACCCTTGTAATTACGCATTTTTGAAGTAGCTTAATTTAAAAAATTTTATTTATTAGGAAACTGAAGCTCTAGTTTTAATCAGAACTATTTTCCTAAACACTGAAAGTTTCAACACTGAATTTAATTTGAGATTATTTTTAGCATGCATTATTCTAATTCAAAAAGCAAAATTTGATCCCAGAGGAAATAATTGAGTTTTCCTTTTAACTCCGTAATTTCATTCTTGAATTTTTTGGGTAAAGTAGAACTAAAGGTTTAAACTATTTTAGAATGAAAAATGTATGTATGTATAACATTTTTGATAAGAAATCATTAATATAAAAATAATTTTTTTTAATAATTAGAGAAAGTACATTTATTGTTAAATACATTTTTTAATTTTCTTTCACCGAAACATCTAAATTCATTGCATAGTCATGTTATAATACAAGTGGGAAAATATCTAGCTCATTAAGCTACTAAATAATAAGTAAAGAATAAGTAAACTTTATGCTCATAACTTTTCGTTTTAATTAATAAACTTATATTTGTCATCAACAGTAATTAAAATTATTAACTAAATAAATGATATACAATTAAAAAGTTACTTAATTAAACAAAAGTAGAAGAGATAAAGTTGAACAGTTTTATAAATGTTATGCTGAGGACAGCCAAACGTATTTGGATCTTTTTGGGTTCATTAATAATCATTTTTTATGATTCATAGGCCTGTGCATATTCATAACTAAATATACTATAAAAACAAATAAAAAATAAAGAAAGTTTTTCTCTTAACAGCTATACAATTATAAATATTCACATTTCTTGCTCATAAATACTTTCTATAAAGTTATTGCAAAAAGTATTTTAATTATTTTTTGAACTTAATGAGCCCCATTCTGTAAAATGGTCTGATCACTTAAATGTAAGCTAAAATTTTTAACCACTAGAGAATAAAACAGTGATATAATTAATTTTCAATTAACTATGCTTAATTACTCAACTATTAATTCTTTAAACCCCAATCGAAATATCAAAGGGAGAAAACACACATCTTGAAAATGTTCAACAACTACCTGATTTATGAATATTTTATGGTTTTTCGTGTGTACAAATCCTAGTTTTCTCTTTAAGGATTTAAAATAAATCCAAACTCAAAAGAAGATAAAAAAAAGTTTTGTAAACAGTTTTTGTGGCTTTTATACTAACCCCCAACAGATTTTAAATGTAAAGTCAGAATTTTTATTTATTTCATAAAAGAAAAAAACCTTCTAAACAATAACGACATTTTAATGTTTTTAAACAAAACAAACAGTGCTTTTTCTTTTAGCATGGAAATAAAAGAAGCATTTAAAAAAAACTGAAAATTTAAAAGCATTTCAAAAAATCTTGTGGTATTTGAATCATTTCATTTCCAGATCAATCACTTTCAGACAAATCATCTTCGATTTTAATTAAGTTTAGTGTCACCGATACGCATGATAAAGTAAGTAATTAAATTAGTTTTTAGATTTTTAATTTGTAAATTGTCTAAGTTATAATAATTTTAAAAACTAAAATTTGCATAAAAAATGATTAACTTGCATACATATAAATGACTGTAACTTTGTTTCTAATTAAAGCTGAAGATAGCACTGCAAATTTAAAAGATAGACCTTTCAATTTATGTAATAAAAAAATTTATAATAAAAAAATATATAATAAAAATATTATGAAAAGTGATAAATTGTTCAATGCATGCAACTGATATTCCTTTTCTTGGAAAAAATATTTGCTTAATATTTACACATATAATGCACACCTTTAATTACTTATCATTAGATTTGATTAAATTTGTTACTTTTTAAGATTGATTTTACTTGCTATCCCCAATTTTTAATCTATATGCAAATAATAAGATTTTCAAATAATCAATTATGAAAAAATCATTCTTTTCAGCATTGAACTTCTTAAATTTTGTGTATTTTTTATTTCTCAAAACATTATTTCAGAATTTTTAAAATTGAAATCACAAAACATAAAAGTAATTAAATTCTGAAATCTTTAATATATTTTAGTTTCAAAAAATGAAATATTTTATTCCTAAGTTATTTTCAGTTCTTAACATTTACTGACTTGACAACAAATACATTTATAGATGTTTTGAAAGTAACAATATATATGTTGTTTTATGAAATAAAATTAAGTAGTATAAGCTACCAATGAATAAAGAAGAAAAGGTAAATGTACTAACTTATATAAACTTATATTTTGTAGAGAAAAAGAAAGAGACTCTGAATTTTAAAATGCTTAATTATCTCCTGATAAATTAAAATAATCATCCTGATGTTTGAATTAAAAATGAAAACATCCTGATTCTTTTATTCCTAGTGTTCCTTTGTCTATGATTTTGCAGGTTTAATATTTATTCATTTATTTTCATAACCAATAAGGAAGATTTTAGATATGCAATTTCAGATTTCTGTCACTTTAATTTTAAATTTGGGAGCATAAATTGTATTTTGCAGTTGAAGATAGTTTAATACATTTCTAACCTGAAAATGGTCCTCGAAAAAATGGACTTCGAAGGTCGGATTCTTGTGACTATCGTCTGCATAAAAATGGCCACTCTTATGTCAAAAAGAATCTTGAGGAAACGACAATCTTGGATGATTAAAAAAAGTTCAAATTTATAACTGCAGCATAAAATATGTACTTTTTATTGAATATCCCTCTCAAAAGTTTTAGGTATTCCAAGCATAATTGAAACAGAGGGAAAATCTAAGTTGTCCAGCGAAAGTGATTCAGAAGATGTTCTGATTGAAATACGCACTGAGAAAAAAGTATGGTCAAAATTACTAAAATATAGCAAAATTTACTATACTCTGGATCTATGAGAGTAAAACTCTCGGTAATTTTTAACAAAGCAACTTTAATGATTTTGGTAAAATTAAAAATAAAATATAGTTTTATAATATGTGATGAAAATTTAAAAATATGATAATTTTATCAAGATACCTTAGAGCAGGGCATAAAACCATTTATTTAGTAAAATTACTTTTTAGATTTATATTTTTTACTAAATATGTTATAATAAGTACTATAATTGTGAAAGACAGAATTATCGATAAACCGTTATCATATGAATGGAAAAATTACCATACGAATGGTATAAATACCGTATATTTTGGTCTTATTACCAGAAACATAGTACGATAATTTTAACGGAATTTTTTTTCTCTTTGATGAGCGATAAAAACATAAATTTAGAAAATTCAAACAATACATTAAGTTTTGTAGGTGAAACTCCTGAAAAATAAAAATATTAGGTTTTGGAGAATACGCTGTAAAAAAATGTAAGAAAATTGCAAAGTCTTATAAGTCAGTTTTAGTGATCCAAGAAGCAAGAGTTCTGCAACAATGTCTGACGAATCTATTATGATTTCACAACTGTAAGAAAAGTTTCAAAAAACAGACTTAAATTTTCAAATTTCAACAGACTTTAGTACAATATTTTACATGGTATGAAAGTCTGAACTGTTTATAGAAGAGAAGGATATTTTAGTTTAAATCATAGATCTGAAACGATTCTTATTGACATCACCATTGAAAATATTATTTCATACTAGAACAGTGGTGAAGTGAGCCATTGTTTACCAGGTGAGTTGAAAATAACCAACACAATGGTAGAATTACATCATTTTATAACTTTTTTCATAGCATTTAACATTGTTTATATGTTTTATTTACGAGAAATTCTGTTTATATATTACTTAGTTAATGGCCAAAATTTTTATTAAGTTTCAAAAATCTAAAAATTGGTAGAATTATTTACCTTAGCATGTGTGTCTGTATATTGCACTAAATTTCATTAAAATCGAAGGTGTTTCGCTTATTGATCTGACGTGGAATTGGTCATTTGTATTTATCCAAATCCAACTGATAAATATTATACGATGCTACATTCAATAAGTTTTGACTGGTAGGTACATCGGATTCAAAAGTTTATTAAGAATAATTGTTTATAAAATAGTTTAATTTTTTTTTAATGTTTTCTTTACTTAATATTTTACATAAAGAAAATAATATATTATAAATTAAGTGCTTAATAAAGTATATTTACTAAATATAGTATATTTACTTAATATATTACTTAATATATTATACTATACTGACCGTTTTGGTAGACCTCACCAGCTTCGCAGTTATTTATTGCATGGTGTGGAAACTTACATGATATTTTAAAAAACATAAGTGAATAAAGAATAATAATTAAAAAATGCATTTCACAAGTGTACTGAAAAGAGGAAAAAATTCTATTTATGTTATGACGAAACGAAAAAAAACAAAGGGCTCATTATTTTCAAAAGTCGTGTTGAGAACTATGTGTGGCAAAAGTATGATTATTTTCTCCGTTTCAGTGTGAATCTCCTTTTTCATTATTTTCTTCTTTAAAGTGTAAATAAAATTTTAAAAGCGCACTTTTTAAAATTTTTTTTTTTTTATTGTTACTTTTTTAATATTTTTGTGCCTGTTAGTTATTTTTTGTCAAAAAGAGGTCAAAATTTTGATGGGAAATAGCAGGGAGCCTGCAATATTTATGAAACCATAACTTGAACTGCATCAGGAAAGAACTTCAGTTGAAGTTGAAATTCTATAACTTGTCGGAAAGTGGTAATAAGTTTATATTGACAATAAATGCTTTTTTGAGATGAATTATATTGGTCGTAATCAAGGAAAGATTGGAACTTGAATTTATGGCTTTTTTGTTTATTTATGAACATATCTCGCCATTTTGCTGTTTACTTAAAATGCACGAAATGGTAAATCAATAATTATCTTTTTATAATTTATCGAGATATTTTTTATGATTACATCAAAGAATTAAATTAATAATAATTCTCCCTTTACATGGCAATTACATTCTTAATTTTCATTTGTAATATCTTTCATAATTATATATTTCATAGTCTCGATATGTAATCTTCATTATGTGTCATACACTACAATTCCCTTTTTAACTTTTTATTTGCTGTTTTCAAAGGTTTCTTAATTGAAAATCAATATTCTCATTAGGGGCAATCAATATTTTCATGCTTTCATTTTAGACTAATACTTTTTAAAAATATCCAACTTTTGTGTTTTATTTCCAAACATCTATTCTAAACTCTAAAAAAATTTTACAATTTCAAATATTATACCTAAACTAGAATAATCCTTATAATTTGAAAGCTATTTTTTACTCAAAAAGTTAAATACCGATGCAGCAAATAGTTTTGATAAAATCAATATATATTAGATTTTTTGCAAAAATTCAGAGAAAGATTATTAAAACAGCTTTATCAAAAGTTGACGTGATAAAAATTGTATTAATGATGATGGAAATTTTTTTTTATTGATGCATGATGTTAACTGTTTATGAAAGAATTCAGTGCCCCCAGAGGTATTGATTTGTTATGGGAACAATGATAATAAAGCAAATTGGCAGTGACTATGCATCAATCTTCTTTAAAATATATCCACTGCTATTCCGCCGACTTTTGACCACTTTACATGAACTAATTTAAGCATCAGTTCAGTTCAGTAGTAATATTGTTTTTGAGCCTATTTTTGGGGTTCATTACGAAAGCGGTAATGTTTTTTGATCAATTCGACCTGAACCTTAAAAAAATCGGTGTATCGGAAGAAACATGCTCGCAGCAATCGGGGCTTTCATACTCAATATTATAAAAACTAAAAGTCAGTTGAACCGAACCTATTATATGATTGGTCGAAATTCACTTCCCAATAGCAAAATGAATTTTATTGAACCGACTGATCGGTGTAATAATCGCTCCAAAGAAAAAATTAGAATTTTTGTTAAAATTATATTGTGCTTCTATTTGCTATTATTAATTATGAGAGCCAAATTGAATTTCAAGGGCTTTTAAGCCAAAACGAAACGAACTTTAACTGTTATACATTTCTTAAAATTAAAAGAATATCTAGAACTAAACTTTTACTAGAATACTCTGAGGTTCGAATCCCGGCGATTGAATTTTATCTTTGATTTTCTTCTCCAGAAAGATTGATAACTCTTTAAAGTATTTTATTCAATTTTTAATATTTTTTATTTAAATTAATTCTTTAATAAAATTACAAAAAAATACAAAAAAATAATAATTCATGATTTTTTTTATTTCATTATTAACATATATGGATTATTTAAAAAAACATAACATTTAAATTTAAAATTTAAATTACAAAATTTTTTAATCAAATTTTGTATTTACAAAAATCTTTGCAAAAATTTAATTTAAACTTTAACGTTAAAATTTTTTTTAAATATTCCATACATTTCAGTTAAAAAATTAAAAAATAAATAAATATCTATTATTGTTTAGTTTTTAAAAATTAGCTTTTAAAGAAATTATTTAAATAAAAAAATAATAAGTAACTCAGGAGATAACCTAACCGCAGCAGTTGAATACGTAACAGTTGAAAGTTTTTGCTAGTTTAAAAGTAAATGAACTGAAAATTTGACGCAGCATATTTTACCCTAGGGTCAGATATTGCGGCTAATTTGTATTCTATCCAAGGTTTTGAACCATGTTCTTTAATTTGAGCCTAACTTTGTTTTAATAGGAATTATTGCAATGCGTGTTTCTATAGTTTGTGAACTTTAATAGAATATTTCATTTTTTCTCGACATTCGCTTGCTTCTATTTTTTTAAAATATTTTATAACAATGGTGTTTTTATGAGAACGTTACATTGTTATAATGAAAAAACATATTTTTCAGTATAGCAACAACTGAACAAAGAGAGATGGAAAATATCGCTAAACGATCTAAAAAATATTAGCAATTTGTAACAAAAAGGAAGTCATCCCAATTGGTGAGTCATTCAAAGGATATTAGGTAAAAATTAATCTGTAACAATGGTTTTCAACAATGAAATTCGGTATTTTCGAATTTGCGCCCGAACTAAATGACGTCAGAAAGTGGTAAATGTTTGCAAACCATAAAATAAAAATTTTTATAGTATAGAAAAGAAAAACACGATTCAAATAGATGTTAACGTTCTCGAGCTATTAGCAAGCATACACCAAGACGGACTTTCGCTTTTAATATAAATTAAGCGAGAGAAGATATATAAAATCTGAGTTTACCTATGCAGTCGAGCACTGATTGTCCGAGCACCGATTTACCGGATTATCAAATTATCTAGATAGTTTAAGGACCATTTCCCAGCTTCTTAAAAAAAAAACATAATAAATAAAAAAGGAAAGAAAAAAAGAAGAGGGAACAAAAAGGAAGAAAAACATAAAATTACCTTCTTTGTTTTCAGAATATCTGTAAGGGATCGAAAAATGGCTCCTTTTATATCTCGGTGACAGTCCCAGTTTTAATGAAGGGGGCGATCAGTTTCTAATAAGGGAACAGGCTTCTAATAAAATTTCAAAAAATTAAACTAAGAACTATTAACTAAAAAATTTAATTTTTTTAGTCGCAACTGCAGGACTATGAAAATAAATTAAAAGTGCCAATTTATCACCCATCTTATTATATTAAAAACAAAATCTCTTTAACTGAACAAGGTAACTACGACTTTAGAAAAGATACTAACTACTTCACAGACGATTCCAAAACTAAAACAGGCACTGCATTCGCCTTTCTTCACATTTATTCACAAACTTTCACATTGGATATTAACAATTCTATTTTTCAGGCAGTACAATTGGCAATATTAGAAAGTGTAAAACACATCAAAAATAACTCAAAATTAAACAGACAAATAAAATACATAATCTGGTCAGACTCTAAAGTCTCAATAACATCAATTAAAGACGCAGGATCAACCAACCTCATAACCAAAGACATTCAACATGCACTAATGGACACAGCCATTCAAATCTCTTGGATTAAAGCGCATAACAATAGAGAAGGAAATGAGAGAGCGGACGAATTGGCCAAAAAAGCAACACAAAACAATAAAAATTATTCCCTTCCTCTCCCTGTTTCACACCTAAAACAATCTCTTAAAAAATCTTTATCGATTAGTTGGCAAAACCAATGGAACAATTCCGATAGAGGAAGACGTCTGTTTAACGCCATCAATAATGTCAACTTCTTTAAATCAATTCCAATTAAACAAGTCATCTGATTCCTAACAGGTCACGGTCCTTTTCCTTCATTCTTTTATTACCTGCATATCTCGGATACAAACCTTTGTACCTGTGGTCATCCAGGTACACCAGAGCATTACTTATCAACTTGTCTTTACACAATATCATGGCATACACGCCTTCCAAACATTAATAATTTAAATATTTGGCAAAAAAACTTTCTTACAAATAAAACATTATCCTCTAAATTAATTAACGTAATGAACTTTCTAGCAGAAAACGACTCTTTATTAAAATTTTAATCAAACCTGACTTTTTAAGTAGTCTTGAAAGTGTTTATTACCTCCTAAACTCTTTTGATATTGTATTCAGCCTCAGTTTCTGTATACTAAAAAATCAAAAAAGAAAAAAAAAAGGAAGAAGGGGGGGAAGCTTTTTCACAATTGTTTATTTAGTTAAGACAATAACAAATAGTTTACGGCCTTTAGGTTTATTTTGTTTTACTTTTTATACTTCTTTCCTTATTTTTCTTATTAGGTGTTATTAACTTGTACTATATTTAATCTTTTGTATTTTTTTAAACATTGTGACTTTGTACATATCTATATTCTCAATAAATTCTTGCTGACTGGGCTCGTTCCTAGGCTGGTGTGGAACCGGACCAGTAGCCAAGTTTTGGGCTATATGGTAAAGGGTTCATAATGACCTAGACGCATGTCCAAAGCTTGGAGAGAAGAAAAAAAGAAAAGTCGCAACTGCAATTGCTAATCCTAAGTCTGGAAGTCTGAAAAAAGCGTGAAGGGAAGCTACTTAAAAACATTTTCATGGCCGTTTTTCAATGTCTAATTTTTCGGATTTTCCGTTATCCGGATTGGCTTTCCGGATAATCGGAGCTCTACTGTATTTTAAAACTTACAAGCAAGAATCTTAAAAACAGATTTGATACATGCTTCATGTTTTAACGAACACTGATGAACTTTGATGAACTTTAATGAAACAAATAACAAATTAAACAGTAACGTAAAAAATAGGAAACTATCTACGTGTGTGGAAGTAAGAAAGATACCGAATCGAAATATGTTATATTATTGAATTGAACAATAAATATTATTAAAAATTAAAATATATTTCCTACCACTTCTATGTTTGAAAACGTCTTTAATTTATAAAATTTATAGAAATCATTTTTGTATGCTTTTAAAATATTCTACTGCGATAAAGTCAATCACAGTATGGAATAAGACAATTTGTTTTATAAAATCACTATTTAATTTTTGTCATAAGTCAAAACTTATTTTCCATAAATATTCAATAGTGCAAGTTTTAAACAGCATTTTCTAGAATTTAGATTTTAATTTAAAAAATAAATAATTTTTGATAAACAATTTTATGTAGAATACATAGTAAACACGCTTAAATAAAATTTTCTGCTTCTGATTTTCGCGCTAAAATTTTTTCAATACTCTGTTTCGAAACTTCTCGAGTTCATATTTTGCAGTTTTATATTATGTTTCGATGATAAATACAATGTAGGTTTTTATCATTCCGATTATATAATTCTGATTATGATAATTAGTAATATAAATTTTTACCAATTTTCCTAACAGAAATAACAGAAATTTTTTTTTCCCATTTATTTAATCGAAAGCAAGCAAAGCTTGGCATAGCTAGGAAATGCATCAAGATGCGCGATGGGACATTCTCCTACATTATTGATTTCTTCCTTATAATATTTTCTACCCTAATAAGGATAATAATGCTTTAAAACATTTTTAATTTAATTCACTTTGGTTAGTGGCGATGAGGGATATTAAAACTTGATTTTTTATCTAAAAACAGTACAACTAAATGATTGTTACTTGAAAGTCTAGTATTTTTCCTAAAATTTAAATGACAATTACTGTACATAGTAGCAAAACTTGCTCAGGAGAAGAGAGTACTATCACAAAATGTGACAACTCAAAGCATTGATCTTAAGTTGGCGATAATTCACTGAACAGAAAAAAAGTGACGAAAACATTTTTTCATGAATTTTCTATAAAAAAGAGCAAAAAGATGAAATGTTTTTCATTTATAATCCTTTTATACTAGATTATATTATTGCAGTAAGTGAATTTCTCTTCGGGTTTATAGTAAATTGAATAAAATTGGTGTGTATGAACCCTTCGCCCTAACACACAAAATAAATCAGATTACGTAGTTCTTAAAAAATCTTAGAGGCTTCTGTTCTCCGCTTTTCAAACCACTGGTTTCTCTTCACCCTCTTTATTTTGAAAATAATTTTTTTAACTAATATGGCAACTTTTTTTCTTTATGTTAGCTACCTTTTTTGTTTTGTTTTTTATGAAGTTTATTTTTTATAAAACAAACCCTTTTGCAACATTAAGGTATAAAAGTTGATTACTAATAAGAGTAAGAAGTTACCATTTTATAAATATGTAAATTTCTAACTTTTTGTACATTGTTGAAATTAAAAAAAACCCAACGAGAATCGTTTAAAGTTGAATGAAAAAGGAAAATGATATGGGATTAAAGAAATTAAGTTAAACTTGTAAATTAATAATAAATATTCACATATTTCAAGCAAAACTTTTACAAGAGAAACAATTTACCACAACTAAGAAAGTGTTAATTATATTATTAAGTTACTCATAACTTCAAGAAAATAAATCGACTTATAACTGCATTAAAAGATACAAAAAGTACTTCGAAATTTCTAGTTTGTATTGAGAAGAAGAGAGAAGAATTTTAGAAAAAAGAATTTTGTTTTAAGGGGAAGTATATTAAGAGGCCTTTCCTCTCCCAACCGAACTCAACTGTCGATGGGGTGGGAAAATTTTAAGTATATAATTCTATTTATTTAATTTTCGAAAATAAACTGATGCTATATATTTACTCCATTTGGCAGTATCTTTCGATAAATGCAAAGTACAAGATCACCACCCAACCACAATTTGAGATATAAAGCATACGGTATTGTCAAAAGTATGCCAATCCAATTCTGCATTCAACAGCTTTTGATAGATATGTAAATAGTACACAACTGCCTGTTTTTAGATTTTTGATAAGTATCTTCGTTTTTACGCAATCCTCGTTAAAAGATCACAAATTGCATCTCATTATTGCTTTTAAGTTTTGGGAAAAATTCCTAGGAGTTTTTATAATTAACAAGCGTTCTTTCTCCTAATCTTTTAAAGCGACTCCTTTATTTTCTATCTATTTTGAAAAGCATTATACTGCCTAATAATATTATATCACCAAAAATTTTTACGAAAAATATCAGAAAACACAGATTAATAATTCAACCTGAAATCCAAAATGGCGATGGTAGAAGCCTCTTAACTATTTATGTTTTCAATTTAAAATAATGAGTCCTTTTTGAACGAAAGCTAATATATTCATGCGCACATATTTTTTTATAAAATATGAAGAAATATCCAGTTATACACTATTCATGATCTTTTATAAATGCAACATTGCATTTTATAAAAAAGTCATTTCAAAGGAAAACCAAACATTTTTGGGGAAACAGGGATTAGATTTTAAGCATGATTATTTTTAAACTCAAATTCATGATTGTTTTAAGAGGACATAAATTTTAATTTTTAAGCAATTTTTACCCTTACAGATTTAATTGGTTTTATGAGGCACATAAAATTTTTAAGACCTTAGAGACGAGTTAATAGCAACTGAAATAATTACCAATGCAATAATTAAACGTACAATGATGGTTCTTAAAAATATATTACGTACTTATAAAAAGACTTTATGCCTTTATATAATGTCCAAGATTTCAGCATTAAGTTTTAAACTACTAACTTCTAGGTATCATTTTGTTAGCTATAAATTATCTAATATTTCTCGATTTAATTTCAAATTCAAGATCTTATATTTATTTTCTTTACTTGCTTTACGTTCTAAGTCTGTATCATTTTCAAAACGAGTTTTACCAGATTAAAAGAATTTGTGACACTTAGTTAATGATATTGGATAGTTGAATTGAGCAAAAATAGATTATTTTTCATTAAAAGTTTTTATCGCTCTATGAATATAAGTAAAATGTTCCGATAGTTCTGAAATTAAGTAAAAAAGTCACAACTCATTTAAGTTCGAAATAAGTCGAAACAAATAAAAATAAACCCAAAGAGATCTAATTATTTTGTTATTTTTCCAGAACCGTTATGAGCGAAAAGCATTGTTATAGTTTGTTGTTTTATAAGCATTGTTATAATCAGTTCGTTATCAGTTATTTTTCAGTAATCAATTCAGACTTTAAAGTTTCCCCATTCCTCCCACAAGTGGAAGAGTTAAAAGATCCAGTTTAGTACCATTGAATATATTTTTAAAAATATTGAATGTGTCTATTTTCATTTTGTTTCTATCCAATGCATATTTTTCGACGTATTTGACTGTTTCCTAACTTTTTTTACCCTCTGCATAATTTTTTTTAAACTTTTTTATAAATGATTGAAACATTTCATAAATTTTTCTACACTTTTTATATACATATTATTGCTTTCCGTTTTAAAAAAAACTACTCATATATTAAATTTTTTTTAAATTAAACAATGATGTAAGACCACTATTGCTTAAGGCATAATGCTAAAGGCCTTCAAAAACTGCCTGCTTAGAGTTTTGAAAAAATTTATTCAATTTAAAATAGAAAAATAGAAAAATTCGTTAATTAAATTCTTATTCTATTAAACCCTTATAATCTTATATTAACTCTTAGGTATTAACTTAATTTTGTCAAGATTAAGATATTCTTGTCAAGCATAAAAACTGATTAGATGAATATTAAAAGATTAACATTGTTTCCTGCCAATAGAAACAGAGGAATAAGTTATTTAATCCTTCTGTTGTAGTAAACACAATGAAGGAATTCACAAAATCTCGTTGTATTTTTTTTCACGTCTGAAATCATTTCCTGAAAGTACAACAAGAAATATTATTTATTTATTTCAGAGTTAAGGAACTTCGTCTTCTCAATTTTTAAGGAATGTATTTATTTATTTAGAATTGTTACATTCACCTCGCATGTTTAATAATTCTTCAAAGACGTATCAGACTGAATGAATGAATGAAATGATACGTATACTATTCCTTCTTTCTTTTTTATTATTTAGTACTGAAGCTGCAATGGAGAGTAAATTATATTTTTTAAAAATTAATTATTGATAAACTACTATTTCTAATAGGTGCGCCTTTGTTACTTCAGTAGCTATGAAAATATTTTCAAGCACAGTAATGAGGTTATTATTGCATATTTTAAACTGTGAGTACATTAATTGATGTATAAGAACTATCAAAAAGTGATAATTTAAAAATAAAGCTTCTTATTATTTACTCATTTTATTTTTTACCTAATACATTGATATTCATATTATTGATTTTTTATAAACTATAAAACTTAAATAACTTAATTTTTGTCAGTTTCAATTTTAAAAAATGAGTATTATATTTTCAATACAATTTTTAGTGTTATCAATATAATTTTTCTTGAAATAATAATCTGCAATATAATTTACTTATAATTTCAATATAATTTCGTTTTGTGAAAAAAAATATTTCTCATTATTATGTATATATGCTTTAAGTAAACAAGAAGCAAGAAAAAGTTCGCAATTAAGTAAAAGTTACTATAAAGAAAAAATACCATATAAAACAAAACAATTAAAATAAGCTTTAATTTAAACTTACTTGGGTTAAAAGAAGGAAATGAGATTTTACATCCATTCACATTTGGATTCATTATCGGGAATGGATTAAAACGATAGTAATGATTATGAGTTTTAATTTAAAGATGTACTTTCACCCCTTTAGGGCTCAATGTAAAGTATCGTCACACTTTTTATGAAATTACTACACGATGTACAATTAAGAAATAGAAATGAAAAATTATAGTCACACTGTAAAGCTAATTTATACAAACATTAGCAAGAAAATATAAAAAAAGAAAACAGCTAGTTAAAGAATTGCTTGCTTTAAAATTATAAATATGTATTTCAAACCCCTGTTCTATGTATGCACACTAAAAAACACAAAATTTAGCAACAATTTTCCACACACACTTAATAATTAACAAGAAATGTTGAAATAATAATAATAAATGGTAAAATATGGTAATAAATGGTAATAATTGTGAAATAATAGTAATGAAATTTGAAAACCCCATGTATTCAAAAGTGGAACAGCATATACCGATATACCTGGTAATTTACCATATTTTTTTTTCACTTTCGAATAGGGTATCAGTATATTACAAGCAATTAAAAAGCTAAATTAATAAATCTTTTTGTCGTTAAATGTGCGAGTAAATAAATTAGATCAATCAATGAACAAATGAGTGAGACAGTTTTTAAATAGTAAAAAAATATTAACCTACTATTTGTTATACAGCATTCAACGCTACCTATAATAAAAAAATGAAGAGTTTATGTGTCTGTATGTCACTTATTTAACACGAAAAATGCTTATGCTATCGTCCTGGTATTTGGGTAGTGGGCAAAAGAAGCAATTTCATCCCTAATCCTAAAAGGCGTACAAAATTGTCAATTATATTGTTCAGGAGAATGGTTTGAAAAATGGATTTTTTTTATTTGTTTAGCACAAGCAATTGGTATAAATTAAACTATAGACAATTCTGTTGTTCCAAATATTTTAGAGATAAAAGCTTAACCCCGTCCCACCCCCGTCAGGGGGCATCCGGAGAATACTGTAGACTCTAAGTGCACGCACGTGACATCTCAGTAAAAAAGAGGATTCAAAAAGGTAGGCTTGGTGGCGATTCATGGCAACACCAGAAGGCCTCAAAGAATTTAGGGAAATCTTAAAATTAACAAACTAAAAACAGATACAATTTCAAAAAGAAGAGTTACGGCGAGGCAGCCGTAAAGAAAAATCCTCAAACAAGAGGAAACTCAAACATGAATAGTTGGAAAATTTTACAAAATTTTGAACCATAAGTTAATCAAAAATTTGAAAATCATTTCAATTTTAAAGATAACACCAATGATGTTTCTAAGCATATAGTTCCTTTTCATCAAAAACAAGTAAGAATGTTCTTTAATACTTAATTATTTTTTATTCGTTATGTCATATAAACTTAGCAAACTACACAATCGTAGATGGACTATGTTACTAAATTAGTATTCCTAAAATTATATATTTAGGTTGTTTATATTTTTACTTTTAAAATGAGTTTCTGTAAAATTACATAATTTAAAATTATTAGCAACTGGGGTAAAAAAATAAGTTTTAGCGTGACCCGGGGTAATTCACGATCACTCTGTTTCAGGGGAAAATAATGATCACCTAAGTTTTAATTTAAAAAAAAATTTTTTTTTCAAGTTTGAGACACGAACAAGAGTGCTTGTACACTTTAATAAAGTATAACTACATTTACTTAATAGTTTTTTTTTTAATCTGACAAAATAAGCAACTTTTAAACTTCCCTCTGTATTTTCCATTTCAAAGATGGGTTTCAAAATGTGCACATTTCTGCAAAGATCCCCCTCCTTCTCTTAATAATAAATATTTTGAGTTACTTTCTTTTTCTTTGGTATAAAAATAGTGTAAGCTTCTGTTTAATTGTTTCACATCTACTGTACAGATTATAATTGATTACAGGAAACTATATCAAATGTTGCCCCCTACAGATGGGGTAATAATTGATCACTGGGGTAATTCCATTTCATTTCTTCTCATAAATATTATAAAAAATAGCTAATAAATAGCTAATTGTCTTTTCTTAAACAAAAGTTCATATTTATTAAGTGGAACAACTATAAAATATATTTTAACTGTAATGACAAAATTTGTGTCGTACTTAATACAAGACAAATGTGTTTTGATTTGCTCCATTTCTACTTTGTTTTACCTTGTTTTTATCTTAATTTTATGTGTCTGCATTGTTAGAATAATTTTTAAGTTTATAAATTAGCCTAATAAATATGGTGAGAAATTATAAGCCTAAAAAGGATACTAAGCTTTCTCGAAAGCAAAATTAGTGAATTTCTTTTAATGATTGAAAATGAAAATTTCAGTGTGAGATCTGCTGTCAGAGCTGTTGACATACCTTACTTAACTTTACACTCTCTCTTTCTTACATGAGAATGAGTTGGCTGCTCGCCTAAAGTGTATGGCTCGATGCAAAGATTTTTGGAAAATTAAAGTGTTAATCTTCATTTCTGCTTTTAAATAAATCGTTTTATTAGCTGCTTAAACATATCTTGTTTGTTTATTTGTTTGATCTTGATTTCTGATTTGTTAATTACCATTGTATAGCTATTTTTAAACAGGCCCTTTACTATGAAAACTGGTGATCAGTAATTACCCCAGAAATGATCAAGAGAAGAGGTAATTCCTGATCACTAAAAATTTAAAATCTTTTAAATTCTAATTAGATTTTCAAACAAAAGAAGGTAGCATAGGACTCATCTCACATAGCCCTAAAATTCCAGTAAATAATGAAATTCTATCTTGAATAGTTTTTCACAAAATAGATGTTTGCTTCTTTTGATCAGGAGTTACCCCAGGTCACCCTATACTAGAAAGCAAAATTAATAGAGAAAAGGTATTTATTCGTTTAGGGGGGATGGGGAAATGTAAAAAATTGCCATACTCTAATTTCATATCAATGATGATTAATTGATTTTAGTAATTGAAACTACTGGTATTGTGGTAATAGGTGCTGTTTTAATAGATAACATGTATACTATTATAAGTATAAAGGCACTTTCTGCAAGCACTGGGGAAATAGGTTTCTTGCGGTCCCTCTAAAGGGGATAAACGTTGAAGAAAATGACAAAATTATGAAAAATTTTAACTATCATGACAGGGCAATGAGCAACAGAATCGTGCCAAATTATAATGAAAACAGTTAATCTTTATTTTGATGGGATGAACTTCTAAGAACGTGCTTCGCCTAATTTAATAAAGTTAAGCCATTGTGAAAAGCAACAAATAATTAAAAAAAAATTTAAAAAATGGAGTTTTTTTTAAAAAAAAAATTTCAAATTTGTGGGCGTCTTTCAGTTTTGTACATGATTTCGTAATTTTTATCAGTACCGATTTACTGATTATTTAATTTATTTCACTTAGTCAAAGAAGGTGTATTCAGTGAGTCATTAAATATAATTAGTTTAATATTTGATGTTATGATGACAATGTTTAATATTGTTATCAGATTGATCACTTTAAATAAGAATAAATAAAATAACAAATAGCAAGACAAAAATAATAAATTAAAGCATATTTTATAACTTCATGCGTACTTAATGTGCATTTTTATAATAGAAAAGTAAAATTACATTTTAAAGGTTGTTAAATTGTTTTACTTGCTCAGAATTATCATAGACACGAAAATTTTAATCGAAGAAAAAATGAAATTTCATTAATTATGCAATGTATTGTAGTATATAATACTACAATACATTGCATAATTAATGAAATTTTATTTTTTCTAATTTTATTGTATTAATTTTATTGTAGTATCTCATATTTTCAAAGTAAAAGGATAATTTCTGAATTTAAAAATTAATCAATAAATAAATTAAGGGCAAAAATAAAATAAAAACTATATTATGGTACTTTTATTTTAGTTAAATGAAAGAAATTGAAAAACTCTATTTAAGTTTTACAGTCTTTGAAGTAAAATAACATCAGGAACTAAAAGTTTTTATGTGCCAAATAAATATATATCTTTATCTACGTATCAGTAAGATTCTTGGAAACGTAAATAAAAGCTTTTTTGGTAGTTACAAAAGCATAAATTGCTACGCTTCAGGGACCAAATAAAAACGTTTCTGTAACTTAAATATTTTTGTACATTACGGAAATAATACAACTCCAATTCAAAATATTAGAATAATGATAAATAAAGCCCATAGTGGTTTGAGATATGCATTTATTTTGGTAAAAATGAATACCTGAGAATTTTGAAGTGTGTTATCACATTCTACATGTTTTGTAGATGAACATAACATAAATAAATTATTATGATATTGCAAAAGTTTTTACAATGAATTTTTTCTAAAAATTCAAAAAATTAGAAAAATTTTCACAGTGGTTCAAAAAATTAGAATAACATGAACAAAAATAGCATAATTCATTTAAATGAAATCTGCATGAATAGTTAATACTTAGTGGCATCTCCCTTAGCTTTAATAACGTCACGCAAACGATTTTGCATACGATGCACTACTTTTTTGCAGTCATCTTTGCTGATAGTTGCCCAAACGGATTTCACGCTTTCTATGAGTTCATTTTTGTCCTTTGGAGCTAAATCCTGAAGGCGTTTCTTCATTAAACCCCATATATTCTCGATGGGGTTCAAATCGGGTGAATTGGCCGGCCAAGGAAGTAATTTGACTTTATTGTTAGTAAGCCAAGTAGTGGTGGCGTTTGACGTGTGGCAAGATGCAGAGTCTTGTTGGAAGATAAAGTCATCCTCAAATAGATCTTCCGATGACGGAATCATAAAATGTTCAAGTACCTCCTTGTATACTTTAGAATTTACCCTTCCTTTTAAAATGCACAGCTTTCCTAAGCCCTCAGCACCCATACACCCCCAAATCATTACAGAAGTGCTAAACTTCACTGAGCGTTTCAAGCAATCTGTGGTAAAAGCTTCTTGCTTGCAACGCCAAACACGGACACCCTGATGACCGTGGGAAACGCAAAACATCGATTCATCGCTAAAAAGCACGTTATTCCAGTCCTGAATACCCCATTGCAATCTGTCTTTGCACCACCTCACTCTAGCTCGTTTTTGCTTGCGTGTAAGTAGCGGCTTTTTCTTGGGCACACGTGATTGAAAATCAAGTTCATATGGAGTCGTCGTAGATGTTGAGGCATCCACTCCTTGTTCTCTCCACTTTCTACTTATGAATCTCTTGAAGCGATTTTTAGTGACGACACGTTTCAGCATTCTGTCTTGTCTCAGTGTGGTTATTCGTTTACGACCACTATTTGAGCGATTATTTTTAAAACTTTGATTTGTAGAATAATCTTTTAAAATTTTACTTACAGTTCCTTGAGAGCAATTCACTTTTTTGGCAATCATTTGTTGACTAATTCCCTCATTGCGTAGAGTCACAATCGCTGTCTTGGTAGTGTCCGGTATGTCTTTCGTTCGACCCATTTTAACTCCCAACTAACTAAATCTGATTTTCAAACGAGCCTTTATACGCGTACTAGCTCTACAGTGGCGCAACTTTTATGATTAACGTTGACCAATCACACAATTTTACAGATATTCTAATATTTTGAATCGCCTCTGGAAATATTTTAATATTTTGAAAATTTTCAATATTTTTTTATAAAATCTCTAATACTTCTTTAGGCGCGTGTGAACAATAATATCATACGTCCACTAATTGTGGACGGTTAATAATTTTTCCGTTCGCCACCGTGGTTTATTTTTAAAGATATCACGCATTTTATAAGGTAATACAATGCCTTTTTTGGTTATTCTAATATTTTGAATTGGAGTTGTATATTAACCAGGATTCTAAAAACCATTAGTGCTATGTGGACACAGGTAGCTATAAAATAGCAACTATTTTTCAAACTACGCATAATAGTCTCGGACTATTTCGCATTACAATATTTTACTAATTCACAGAGTTTTGTATTTAAAAATTCCACGAGTAGATAATAAAATTTCATTAATCCATTTGTAAATATCAAGATATATACGTGAAAAATAAGGAATTAAAATGTTATCATTATTTTTTTATTATCATAGTTTATTTGCACCTTGTTATAGCTTAAAGTTTTAACGATGTTTCAGTTAATCTATTATTAATTAAAGATTAAATTATTCATGATACAATAACTTAAATGAACGCTTTTTAAAAAACAGTTTTAAAAGGTTTTTTTTTTATTTTATAAAAGGGTACTTTAAGCTACATAAAAGCTTAACATCGTCTTAATTCAGAAAGTAAAGTAAATAGAAAAATTCATTTATGCTTTGAAAGCATTCAGATATAGATCGAAAAAATTAAATTTGCTTCGATTTGAAAAAGAATTTATTAAAAAAAGTATATGTAAGAGATAAGATATTATAAAAGAAATAATTGTGTTTAAAAAACATTTATCAAGAAACTAGGGAAAAATACTTGGAAAAAAATTAATTAGTTTTAAATGTTTGCAAAATGTTCTAAGAATATGATAGCTTTTTAATAGCTATATATCATTCTTAGAAGAAATATTTGCACCTTAATCATTCTACAAAAAAATAATTAAGGCTGTTTAATTTGATTTCTTTTTAGTAAATTGTGTTTTATCATTATCATTAAATGTTCTTGAATATTGATTCTTTATTTAATTATCTCTCATTTTATAATTTTAGATGCTATATTTCAACGATATTACATAATATGTTTGCATTGTTAAAAATATTTAATAAGTACAATTTAAGTTTTTTACGTAAATTAAAATAGGTTAACAAATTGTAATTAGATTAATTAATTAAGATTTTGTTAGTAATTAAGATTTGTTACTAATTACATTGAATAGTTATATAAAGAAACTTATTTTTTGTTGAACAAGCATATTTTTATTTTGAAATTTTGAATTAGTTCATTGATTTCACATTTTAGAAAAGAATAAGATTTAGCATAGACTATTTTGATTCAATTAAGGCTGTTTAATTTGATTTCTTTTTAGTAAATTGTGTTTTATCATTATCATTAAATGTTCTTGAATATTGATTCTTTATTTAATTATCTCTCATTTTATAATTTTAGATGCTATATTTCAACGATATTACATAATATACTGCTGTATGCACATAGTTTTAAATTTAAAGCTAAATAAGTTTATTTTTTTTTAAGAAAAGAAATTAGAATAGAATAAATCTACAATTAAACCTGATATTCGTTCGCAAAGTAGGATTTTATATTGCTTTGTGTAATTGGTTGCAAACCTCCCTTTAAACTAAGCAAACATATTTTTTTAAATCTAATTTAGTTCTTCAAACTTAAAACTTAAAAGAAAAAAAAACTTAAAAGAATAAATAATGTTATAAAATTTTGAACATTTGAATTTTATAATGTTATGCGCTGCAAGTTTTTTAAAAAAAACTCAGTTTTCACAAAAAAAGTATTGTTAGAAATAACTAATTTTGTTTATCAACTTCATTTTTTTAAGATTTAAAATATACATAATAAGTGTAACGTATACAAAACAAGTTTTATATATACATAGTAGGTTTAACAAGTACATAACAGGTATAACTTATAAATATGGCAGATGAAAGTATGGCACGTAGACTTTTTAATTCCATTTTTATTTCCTTTGACATGTTTATATAGAAATCTGTTGCTTATTTATTATAACTGTCTGTTAATAATTCATAATCATGAGTTATTGGATCTTTTATTGTAACTTATAACTAATGAAAATGGTCTATTTTGCTTGACAAAGTTTTAAATGTGAAAAATAAACCGAGCCAAAAACCAAATGCTAAATGTATGCTATTTTTGCAACCACAACTTAATTATTTCTAAAAAGTTTCGGACAGTTGGAGATAATACTTAAATAACGCACACATATTCTAAAAATAACATTCCAGAAATATTTCATTATTAATCAAAATAAAATCTTTACAAGAGTGCCAGAAGGAATCTATGAATCAAAAGGTGTTTAAAGTAACAGCAAAACTGGGAAACAAACAATATAGAAATAAATAAAAATAAGTAAAGAAAATTTTTGTTTTTTAGAAAGAAATGAATTTGAGATCAAATACCCCTGAGATCCTATGAAATTCAGTAGTACTAGTAACCTTCAAGTAAAGGGTTATGATCAGTCTAGTGAAGGAAAATCCATTATTTTACCAATTTTTTACCATTTTATTACAAATCCAAAGACATTTATTTTTTTTATTTTTTATAAAAAGATATATATGAAAAAAAAGTTCCATATTTAATTTCCTTTGAGAAAATTCTTTTTCCCCCTCCCCCAAGCATTTTTTTAAAAGTAGTAAGTCTAACTTATTTCTATTCAATTTTATCGAAGAAATGTAATACTTTTTGCTTTATAAAATAGTCTTTTGTTCAATAATTTTTGACTGACGGAATAAAATGTAATCTTTTAAAACTATGAACACAACTTTGAAGTTTTATATCTTCTATTTGGATGTTTTGTATGATATTATGTTACGCCATGAGATGTTTTTCCCAAAAAATATTTCGATGTATTTTATGCGATTTATTTATATTCTTGTTTGGTGTGAATTTATTTCCTCGCCAAAGATGAATTGATAACTTAATTCAAATTCAATATAGCTCACATACACTTTTCGAGATCATGAGTGGAACGTTTCGTTTTGTCTTTACAAATTTCTTTTCTTTCAATGATATTTACGTTTGATGTTTATAATAAACCTGTTTGTTGAAATAACCGATGAATTTGAAATAATGCTTTATAAAAGTTTACTTTTGTGTAAAAATAAACATAAACTCATAACTTAAAGCATGGTTTTTCTGTTTTTTCATTTTGTATTACTCTAAATTTTCTGTATAAATTTTAACCATTCTTGAATTATATCCACACAGAGAAAAGAAATTCTGGTAAAATTACCGTAATGCATGGTAATGTCATTCTGGTGAAAAAAACTTAATTCTGATTGCTAACACTAAAATATACAATATTTAAATCAATCATTTGGTAACTTCTTCGTTCATATATCAACGGCTTACCACAAATTCTGATTTTCAAAATTATAGAACTTACTACTACACATTTACTACACATTCAAACTTGATTTAAAGCAAGCGCTCAATGGTACCTTATTAACGTGCAAATTTAGCCTACTTCCTTATATGAGACTGTGGTTCAACATAAAAGGAAACAAAATTCAACTTCATACTTTATGAAATTAGTAAACGCATTAATTTACGGTTCAATATGATTCAGATTATAGTTTAAGGTACCAGTTATACAATTCAGCTTTATACCGCCATTTTGTTTCGTTACTTGTAACTACGAAATTTACCAAAAATACATAATGCCATCGTATCAGGGCAATTAAAAAACTTTCTTATTAGTTTAATGTCATAGTATTTAAATTTTCAAATCTCATTCTTAAAATAAAACTCAACTTTATGAAAATAGTTAAGAGGGAATTTAAATTTGAGAAGTGAATCAAAATTACTGAAAAACATAAATTATATTAAGAATAATAAAAATAAAAGGGAAAAAAATAAGCATTATAGGATAACTGTTAAATTTTTTTTAATAAATGTCATCCTTCACATTAACACATTGTATATGGGGGGGGGGCAAATTCAGCACCTTAGATATTACACCCGTATCTCTTCATTTTAAATTTCTCAAATATTTGAAACACATAATAAATAAACCATATTTCACTCTAGTAGTTTAATTTTTTCAGCGAGCAACTTTAAAATGACTACCATTCATTAGATTCTATTCTTTTAATTTTTATAATTTTTATAATATATTGAATTTGGGGTGACAGAAAACAAAATCAGAAAAGAAAACGAATCTCGATTAAAATTAGTTTTAATACACTGTAAAAAAACTAAAACTAATAATCTAATTCATGTAAAAAGTTCCAGCATTCAGAGTGCCAATACTTTTTACGGATAATTACTTTCTATCGTTATTTGTTCTGGAATATTTTACTAATGAGAGTATATATATATATATATATATATATATATATATATATATATATTATATTTATTTGTATTTATTCTGAATTAATTCTACTCTTCTTTAGCAAGTTGAAATTCAGATTGTATACTATACCCATAAAATATTATCCCGGGGATTTGTCTACATTTTCAAAAACTTTAAAACATATTCGTTAATAATGATGCACGCGCGTAAGCCTCTTTTAATTAAAATGCAGAATACGTTTTCTAAATTCTATAAAAAAACTATTTTACTTTAAGTGAGTAATAATCCTTTTCTGTCGTATATTTGTTCAAATACTGGTTATTTTGGTAGAGACTTTAAATCAACTTGCATTCTACTGAGTTCTCACGGAACGTATAAATAATTACGTGCAATAAGAAGATTTAAAGATTAAAGCACAGCTGAAAACTCCAGAAAAATCACGTGATGAAACTCTAGTTATAAAAAATTTTAAATATTTTTTTGCAAACACTTCGTTGATAAAAATTTCAGGGCATCCACATACATTACAGCATTTTTAGATGAAAGTATTAGTTCTCTATAATATTAGAGCTTTGTAAGAAGAAATTTAATTTTAAGACAGTTCTTTATGTAAAATAAAACGCATTTTGAAAATTCTTGAGTATTTTTTTTTTTTTTTACTCAAAAAATTTATACTTTTCATTAACAGTAATTTTTTTTACTTACTTGATGTTTTCTAAAGTGTGTCCCAAAATTCATATACAAATTAATTTTGTGCAATTTTTGCAATGAAATGATGTCAGCGAAAAAAATAAAACTGCGGGATAGCTGAGAGTTCAAAGTTATTAAAATTGAGCGTTAAAATTGTTGAGAAATACTTTGATCCTTGTTGAGTTATTCCCAGTTCCTATATTTTTGCGTTTAGGTGATTAGAATGGCTGCCCAGATCTTGCTGTTTAACGTTGTAGAAACTTTTCTTTAGTCTTTTTTCATGCTTACATTATTTTATTACGAACGTTGAACGGTTGACCCATTTTTAGACTTTCAACTATCAATATTAAACTAACCCATTTTAATGTTAAACTAACGATTCCAACCCGTGTTCCGTCTACGACTGAAGATATTTTACATCAGTGCTATAATCGATGTGAGCAGGGAGGAGAATTCGTACCGACCAAGCATGGCTGAGGTTCAAACCTGTGTCAACTCACTGGGTGGCAATCGATCTGTCTCCTGAGCCACCGTGCATCTTCCTTTATGTCAAGCTTTATGCCCATAATCCCATAGCCATTCACACTTTGAAGAAAGAAATCTTAGAGGAATTGAGCCAACATTCCTCTAAGATTTCTAACATTCATGTTAAATGGTAAATAAAAATTTCGACAAAAGTTATTGTATGTAGCAGCAAAACCAGAAAGGCTATTTACTTGATATACTATTCCGTACATGCTGTATACTTAACGAATCAATAACAAAATTCTCAATGATTTCTATCAAACATTTTCATATATGATTTCTATCTTAATTACTTCTTGCAAAATATTTAAGAAATCTTGTGTAATGAATTTTATAACTTTCAAGTATGATAGTGTATTGTAAAATATTGTTATACTGTATGAATAAATTTTTTTTACGGAAACAAGTAAATTTTATACCTGGAAAAATATTTATTCCACAATTGAAAGTTGTTTTCCATTCCATATTGAAATACCAGTTTACAGCTGCTTAACTCAAATCATTTCTCAGAAGAAAGATAATGAAGTACAGATTTATTTTACTTTTTTATGTCTCATATATAGTGTTATAGACTCTTTTACGATAAATTTCCGTGACATATATCAGTAAATCAAAGAGATTGAAACAAGCAAAGTACTGCAAAATATCTATAATACAAAATATTGTTCTTCACCCACCTTAATATAACATTTTTCAATGTATTAACTTGAACAATAAAGAGAAAAATGACATGAAAAAGTCACATAATTCTAGTATTGATTCTAGCATGAGAGTAGACCGAAAAAATCGAAGTATTTTAAATCGTTCAACGGTAGTGCGGATAAATTGTCTTTAACATTCTTAAAACTCATTTTTTTTTTCAATTACGGTAAAATAACAGGCAGCAGTCTGTTCATTCAATCAACCGTAAAGTTTATGGCAAAGCACCTTTTTTACCTTTATGGTTTTGAAACTGTTAACAACTAATTTGGTTAAAAAACCATGAATACAAAACTATACATTATTTTAACCATTTAAAACATGGTTTCAAAATCACAAAAAAGAAATTTAACTGGACATCGGAGCTAGACTTTTTGTTAGGTATAGGGCATTTTAGTTAGGTTGCGGTTGAGTGGAATGAACCGTAGAATGTTGTTGAATTAGTTGTTTCACCTATCGTAAGAGATGGGAAATACTATAATTTTTTGTGCTTGTCAAGCTGCTATCTATGCGTGAATGAGAGTATCGTATTCTAAGAGTCCATGGTCACAAATTGAGGAGTGAACGACACTGGAAACTCATACGTTAAAGGGAATGAAGGAAATATTGTGGAGCTAGGATTCGTACTCCTGTACTGTCGGTCACGAGATTGACAGATTAGAACTTTCGGCTATACTATGCAAGAAACTAAGTGGCTTTATTAGGTGGACCTAAATGTTGCGATAAAATTCTGGTTGTTTATCTGCATGAGATGAAAGCATTCAATAAAATAAATTTCTCACAGTTAAGAGTTTGAATACCATCTTATTTAAGATTATTTGACTGTTTTGTTTGAATATGGAAAAATTAGATTCAAATAAATAAATAAATTGTTATTTAGTCATTTTTCCGGGAAATTTTTAAAAGCGTACTGTCGCTAAGAACAATGTAAAATTTTGAATCTTCTGCCACATTTTGTAAAGCTGGGAAAACTAGACTAAAAATGCTTGAAATTCAGAAATTAAAAAATTACAGTTGATGGGCTTGTGGTATTGTCATTCTGTAATATGAATAGCATATTTCCTAACATTTAAAAACCAAATCATTATCTTTTTTAATACTTTTCCAATACTTTTTCCTGAAATACTGATAATTCTTTTTTTTAAAAACTATGAACAGTTTCGCTAATACATATATATACAATGGGTGATTCTCACGAAATGTGACAATTCACTGTCCCTTGCTCCAAGATCTAATACTATAATACTAAAAGAGCTTTTTTTTAAAAAAAAATTTATAAATAGCATTGCTGTTAGCATTTTAAAATGACTTTACACTAGCATTGACTGTTTTGTATTCTTAAAAAATTTAATTGAATATCAAAATGTCATTTTCCTGGCATGTCCCAAACAATGTTTCCAATAATGACTAGCTTCAAAACTTCCCATAAATTTTTCAATATCTAATTTTTTTTATCTCAACCGGTGTAAGCATTTCTAGAATACACGCAGAGGGTATTATTTACAAAAACTTCGTTTAAATTAATTTTTTCTGTCAATAATTTGTTTGTCCCAAGAAAATCTGTCATTTTTCTGGCTACTTTTATTTAGTGGTTTATAGCCAAAATAGATAGAGCCAGCAATCAAAATCTTATGTTAATAGATTGATTAGATACCCTCCTATATGAACATGTCTTGTTGCAAGAATAAAAAACCAATTTTCTGGTTCAAAATCTATTTCAAAAATTTTTTCAAGGTGAGTAGGTTTTTGTTTGTGTTGTCATTTTCCTGGCTTCTTGAAACCATTAATAACATAAACTACATAGATTTATCTGAGTTATTTTAAGAAATTCTGTTGTTTTCTACAGAATATAAACGTCTTAGGCCAAAATATTTAATTAAAGTAAAGTTATATGCTATAAAATGGCGAATTTGTCATTATCCTGGCTTATAAATGCCAGGACATTGAAGTGTTACCAGAAATTTTTTTTAACTGCAAATACTGTAAGGAGGGAAAGCAAATATTAACCCAATACCAAGTTTATGTATGATTGTAATATGCTTGGATGTAATCAAAGTTATTTATTTATTTAATGATTGATTATTATACACAATTTTGTTCTGTCTGTACATATCAGCAACAAATTTTTTTTAATTCTTTCTACAGTGAATAAAAAGAATTAATTTAAGCCAATTTATAATCCATCTAACATAAAGGCTTTAGTTTACTTACTTACTATTAACTTAAAATGAATGTTTTTTAAACTTCTAAGTTAATAAGTCATTTTCCTGGCATTCAAGATTTGGTGAATTTCTATTTAATTTTTTCCCCGAGCAAATGTCAATAAACTATACTGCTGTTTGTAAGATATTAATAAGTGTAACTAAAGAAGTGTACAAAAGAAATTTTAGATTACTTTGACGACTTTAAATTTGAAGAAATTTTTTGGTCCGAATTGTCATATTTCGTGAGAATCACCCATATATATTCTAATATAATGATCGAAAATTTTGTTAATATTTTAGGCGTAAAGAATAACAATAACCTGGATTTCAAAAATAATCATTTATACTAGAAAAAAATTTAACTTGCACTGAGAAAAAATTATTTTAAAATTACCTTACTGACATTCCTGATGGATAAAAAAATCATGTTTCTGATGTTAAAAACCAAAATATACGGAATTTAAGCTATTTATTTCGTAATTTTTCCGTTCATATGGTAACGGTTTTACGGAAACTCTGGTTTCAAAAATTATACTTCTTATTACCGCAACATTAGTAAAAAATACAAAATTTGGAAGCAAATTAAATGGAATAAATAGTTTTTATGCGATGCATTAAGGTTTTTTGACAAAATTATCAAATTTTACCAACTTTACCTAATTTTAACACACATTAAAAGACCATATTTTGTTGTTAATTTTAACGAAATCATTACTAATGTGCTTCGGTAAAAATTATCGAGCTGTTTGGTGTTCATAGAGCCAGAAACAAGTTAAATTTATCCATGTTCCGGTAGCTTTGACCATACTTTTTTCACAGAGTAGGAATACAAAACGTGCAACTCAATAAGAAATAAATGCGAAATAAAATTTAATTTTTAAAAAGGATAACGATAATCTTATATTATCACAACAGTTCAACAGGAAACGGGTATCTCTTAAATTAAGTTCTTTAAAAATTTCAACAAAACTTTTGATATTTATTTATGGCAACATCTCTCTTTCAATCGCAAGATTAATAAAATTTTTACAACCATGTAAAATTATTTTTTATTTGAACCGAAAAAAGACAAGCAAAAAATCACAAAAAAATTCACATAAATTTACAATTTCTTTCGAAAAAAGTCTAATTTAACTTATAAATCTGTATTTGCCCTTTAAGCAGGTCAAATTTCAGATCTCTTGTAGCCTTTCTGTGAGCTGCAGAGCTGCCCACGTGGTGAATTTTTGTTACAAGTTTAGCAGTTAATAATTTTCGAACTAAATATAAAACACTTACTTTTTTCCATTGTTTACTCCATACGTAAAGTTGAATACCCAAAACAACAATGGCTTACGATTTTCTATTATAAAGATATAGGATTAAAAAAATACTATATAATAAAAAAATTCTAAAAAAAATTTTAAAATTATCAGAAAAGCAATAAATATTAATTATTAGCGAATAATAACTTTAATTAAATTATAAAAGAGTTTTAAAAACAAATGGAAAAGAGTAAAGGGATATATTGTTCGAAGGAAAATAAAACTTAACGGTTTTGCTACCATGTAGTTTTCACCATAAATAATTTTTATTAAGTGTATGAACACAAATTATTTAAGAATATGTATTATTCTGTTTAAAAACATACATAAAAAATTCAAATAAAGAAATTTTAATTAAAACCAGTTTTCAGAATTCATTAAAAAACTGATTTAGGTTAATCAAGTGTCATTTCTTAACTACAATAATTATGAATAATTTATAAACTAATTAGTATCTCTTATGCGCATATTCATAAATATTTTAAAGTTTTTAGACGAAATAAGGTTAGAAATAAAAATAATGTGAAGTAAAATAAAATTGTATTCTTGTGGTATATGGAATTATTTAATTTATCACATCTGCAAGTTAAATTTTTTTTGAAGCATATGAAATGAAATTTTTTATTTAAGACAAACAAATAAATTAAAAATTAAAATTAGATTTTCTAAAATGCTTAAAACACTACTAATTAGATATACTAATAATTAGATATAGCTTTATATACATTAACTAAAATTAGTTTTCTTAAAAAAATTCTAAAATTTAATTGTTATAATATTTCAAAAACGTGATTAAAGCACAAATAAAGGTTAGAAAAATCATTAACTAAACTATTATAATTTTTCAAAAACGTAAATATTGCACTAATAAAAGATAGAAAGATTATTAATTAAATTATCATAATTTTTCAAAAACTTGAACAAAGCACAAATAAAGGTTAGAAAGATCATTAAATAAATTATTAGAATGTTTTAAAAACTTAAATAAATTACAGAAAAAGGTTAGAAGGATCATTAGAATTTTTCAAAAACGTAAATAAAACACAAATAAAAGAAACATCATTAACTGAATTATTATAATTTTTCAAAAATGTGAACAAATGTGATAAATCAAGGTTAAAAGGATAAATTAGTAAAATTTTTCAAAAACGTGAGTAAAGCCCAAATAAAGATTCGAAAGATTATTAACTAAATTATTAGAATTTTTCAAAACGTGAATAGAGCTCAAATAAAGGTCAGAAAGATCATTAACTAAATTCTTCTTCTTCAAAAATGTAAAGAAGGCAGAAATAAGGGTTAGAAAGATCATTAACTAAATTAGTAGAATTTTCAAAAACGTGAATCAAGCACAAATAAAGGTTAATGATATTTTTAGTATCCCATCCTTTCCAAATGTTTAGAAGAATAAATTAAGTTTATTCTTATTTATAGAAATAAAACTAAAAGTATGTTCATTTCTGTAACTTCATATGTAATTTATTCATTTTGTTTGGCTTTATTCTCATTGGGCCCATACGATCCAGAATTCGAATAACTATATTTTTCTCATTAACATTTAAGATCAATTCTTTGAACTATTAAGATGGATCTTTAGCACGGGAATTTTTATTCTTAGAATGAAAATAATTTAGGGTTATCATTTTTTGAGATCACTGTAAATTTTATTGCCTCTAAATTTATGACAGTTTTGAAATTAACAAAAACAAATTCTTGCACATATCCCCAATTTGAATTGAAACTATTAATTTTTATCAACTAACTGCTTTATTTAATAATATTGTAAATATTTAACACATTAAAAAGCTTTTACGATTGTGTATAAATATAAAAAAAGCGTTATAACTTGACGCAATCACAATACTATTTCAAGTAGCAGTAATCCAATTTATTTGTACTGTTAAATGCGTAAAAAATGGAACAACCAGTATATTTTTTAATCTAGTGATCAGATATTCACATTCTAGTACTCAATCTTAATGATTTAAAAGATTCACATCAAGTATGTTAATTAACTAGTGCAGACAATATTTTAAATCACGAAAAAAAAAAAAATCACGAATCCAAATAAACATGCAATTTTTGTAACTTTTGTAAACATGTAATACTTTTAACTAGCATATTAAAGATCATTTCTTTTAACCCGTAAGATTGAATTCTAGCACTTGATGATCCGATCATTTATTCAAAAGTTACACAAGGTGTTACAGGTTTTATTTCTTTTTTTCGTGCGCTGTCAGCTAATTTTCTATAATTTTCATGAAACTTTGGAGGACATTTTTATTAGCTACTTATTTCTATTTATATTTATGAGTCAAAAATTTAGAAAGATTTTAGTATGATCCATATTTTCATGCTTCATAAATCGTCACTTTCGTCTTTAAATTTTTTGAGTTGTTAAAAAATTATTAAGCCAGTTTTTATAGTCTATATAAACTGTGGAATGAATAATAAATCGTTTTTAATACATTTGGTGTCGGTTACAAGATTTAACGCTTTTAAAGATTTGAAAGATTTATAGTGGTCTTTTTATATTTTATTATTTTTTTCAAATTGTCTTATTTGCTTTAATTATTGCTTTTAGATTCAATAAACCATAAAATATTTTGAACTAAAGGGAGTAATAGTAATTATATAATGAATAACATAACTGAAAATTTGCAAAGGCAGTTATTGAATTTTAGGCTATGTGTTTATTATTAGATCACCGATAAAAATAAAATTAAACTAATACATCTTCAATAGTTTTTGTAAGTTTGTATTAATTTTGTATATCTATTGTCCAAATATACATAAAAATATATAATAAAACATAACGGAAGATTTGCACAAGCACATTATAATGTTTAAAGTTGGTATTTATTGTAATTGTATTCAATTAATCTATCTTGCGTGTCATAATGTTGTAATTGTATTCAATTAATGTATCTTAAATGGTGTTTTGTAAGTTTCTCATACTTTTATTTACATAATTTTGTAATATACAGCGTAATTAATGTAATCTCCACGAACAGAAATCATATATAAGAACTGCTTTTCATTAAATTAGTTATTCATTGTTAGAAAGTCAATCAAAATTATCCAATGGTATTCAATTGAAGTATCTTTAGAAGTTTTCTGCAGTTATGTATTAATTTTATTTACCTATTGCCAAAATACATGCATAATTATAGTAAATTTGTAACCTCCACGACCTATCACAAGACGTAAAACATTGAGAAAATATTGAATAATTGTATTCTTTAACAAAATGCAATGACATTTGATTCATTAATGGATTACTTCACCAGTATTTAACATATTTATTCCTAATATGCCGATGAATTTATTTTGTATTGATTTTTTATTCGGTCGAAAATACAACAAATCTATTAACACGGCCTATTACTGTAATCTTTTTAGAGCATTGATATACTTTACGATTATTAAAAATTGAAAAGTGCCTTTTCACTTATAATCGATAATTCATTTTCACTGATAATCGGCAATTATAAATGCATCGTTTTATAAATTATATGGACTTATATCCATACAAAGTATAACTATCCATTATTAAAGTAAAAGTATTTGAAATTGAAAATTCGAAATTGAGATTCTAATGCCAGTGCTAAAAAGATGAAGATTCTTTTCAATATCATTCATTCTTGGTTTGAAAATATAATAGGATCTTGACTATATGAAGTAATTGGGACCATAAAGTCTTCGGGTAATCGAAGTGATCGAATTATAGAGAGGAAATCGTTTTTATATTTATACATCAATGAAATGTGAAAAACGATTTTTTTAAATGATAACCCTATATAATATAACATTTTAGTTTTAAAATTAAATTTAAAAAGTGTTTTTTTATCATATAGGTATACAAGATATTTTATATTAAAATTCACGCCCGCGTAGCTCCGTACTAATATACTTTCATTATATTTTTTTAAATAAACCATTTGTGCAAAGCAGAATTAAATTATTACGTCATAGTTTATTTCCTTAACTTATAATCCTTTTAAGCTTTGTGAGGTTTTCTTCCAATTTCATTTGCAGTGAAATATCATATTTCCCTTGTATTGATAACAATAAGATTCCTCTTAGTAGAAGTAGAAGTCTTTATAGTCAAAATAAACTACACTAGTAATAATAAAAAAAAAATGAAACAATGGAAATTACAAGTTTTGAAGAATTTTCTAAGCAAAAAAAAAAAAAAAAAAAAAAAAAAAAGCAGGAAGTTAATAAAACGTTTATTTGTTATCCTGGTGTACTGAACTTAAGCAGCATATTATTGAAATTGAAAAAATAAAAGAAGCTGCGTGCGTGTGCTAAAAAATAGCTGTAAAACACTTTACGATCGACTTTAGTTAACTGAGAAATTCAGAGGAAATAAGTTGGGATATTCAAAGCTCTACTCTATTTATACACAAAAAGAATATCATGATTGCCAGGGATTTTTCACAGTTATATATTTTATACAAGTTAAACATTTCATAACAGAAACAATGAAAATAATGTGGTATTTAAAAAAAAAACATTGAAATTTTTTTCAGTTAACAAATTCTAACAGTTTTCACAAAATTGTAATGTCATTGTTTAAAGAATAAACAGTTAGAATTTAGAAAACTGAAATACAGTAAAGAAAAGTAACATTTCAACTTACTTTTTGTAATTGAAAAACTTCACGCTTTTCTTCACCGTCATATAATTCTTTTCTGTGCAATCAGAAATGTGCACAAATATCAATAATGCATTTAGGTTCCGGCTTAATTACCAAATACAATAGCAAAACTCATTAATAATCATCATCATTGTAATAAAATCATCAAATTTTTGCCACACATTAAAAACCATATTTTATTATTAATTTTACAAAAATCATTATCTATATCATTATAAAAATCATTAACTCTTCTATAAAAATTACAAAGCTCTTTGGTGTTCCCATTAAGCTAGAAACAGGGTAAATTTTTCACTATTCTAAATTATCCCAATGAGTTTTTTCATGTTTCTATTAACATGATGGTAATTAATATACTCTTAATTAAGTAAAGTAGATCCACAGCTTGTACAAAAAGAAGTGAAACAATAAAATATCTCGAAAAATATGTTTCGAAATAGTTCGAATAGTTCGAAAAGATTCATTCAGTGATTCTAAATCTGACTTTTCTTCCTCTGGAAATCGGGCACGGAGCAACCTTAAAATCTCATAAACGTTTCTTAATTTTAAATGGCGATTTGCATTTTTGAAAAATACCCCATTTTTTATTATACGGCTTTGTATTTTAGCTCACAAATGAAGCTGTTATCTGTGAAAGATGAAGATGGAGTACAATTTACATTAATATTGGGCTTACGACTACTAATGTTCAACTATTCAGCCTTGTAATTTTGAACCCAAGTTAGAAGACAAGGGAACTCCTGGATCAAGTATTGGGAGAAATTTGCCTTCGTGGAGAACTTTTTGATAGAACTAACCCGCATTTGCGTTACAGTGAGAGGAAGAGCACGAGAAATTCCCACGGTTAGCCTGACGGCAAGGGGACAAAAATGAAAAATAGATATGCCTGACATTTTGTAGAAAAAAAACTATCCAATGACGCTAAACTTGATTGTACTTCTTAGAAATCGTTTCAATCTCAAGTTTATTATAAAATAATTTTTTATGAAGAGGAAAGGGAAGAAATTGTTGAAAATTCTGGAGGGAGGTGAATGAAAAAAAAGTTGACAAAATTATGGGAAAATTAGAAAGTAGATTCAATTTAAGTAATTAACGAGGGTTTTAATGATAATGATATAAAAATTCTGCTGAATTATTAATTTTGGGTATCTTCTCGGAAGAAAGGACAGTGTTTACTATCATGCAACTGGCGATGACAAGTTTTCAATTATTTTTATGAATTTAATATGAATAGAAATTAGAATAGAAATTTAATATGAATAGAATTAATGTGAATAGAAAAATAGACAAGAAGTTGTCTGTGCATATCAAATAAATATTGCATCAATTATTGATACATAAAATAAATTTGTAATTAAAAGATGAAAAACAATTTAGCTCCCTACCATACACTTCTGCAGAGATAATTATCCTGTAAAAAAATATGTGAAATTATACAAAAAGTTTATTGATGGCGGTGGGTTAATAGATTTATTAAATATATGTATATTAATCATTAGATAAACATTTTCAACGAATCTAAAGGTTACAGTTTGTAGTCCTGTTTGTTTACTGTTACGATTTAAGTTTTATTTTTATGTAATTTCTAGAAACCCGCTCACTTTTTCCAACACATTGATTTCGAAGAAAAAAGCCGTGAACTTTTTTTCAGAAATATATTTTTTTTTTTGCATTTTCTGAATAAATTTATATTAATTGTTTTTTTTAATTAATGTACTTTTATCTTAAAATATTTGTAAATTTTTTTATTGTTTTCTTTTAGAATTTAACTTACCATTTTTTTTATTATGACCTGATTAGCTAGCAATAAAAGAATAGCTGTTTGTTGTTCTAGCAAATACTTCTTGAAACGTAAGATTTTAATCCTGGAAGATAAATATATCAAGTAAGGATGCGCATGCATCTAAAGCTAGTAATTCCTTTAAAATAATAAATAAAATGTATTAATGAAAAAAGAAGAAAAATGTTAGTCATTTTTGGGAGTCTATTTTGATGTTTAAAAGAATTAAACTTGCAACATCAGAGACTTCAATCATTATCCACAATCGCATAAGCCTCCTCACAAAATTACAGCGTTAATTTTATTTTATAGGAAATTGAATTAAAATCATTACTTACAATAATCTTCATATACTACTAACTCCTTTACTGAAACATACTCTTCCTACCTTTCCCAATCGTTCCCCGTTCACTTAGCGACATTAAAGAAAATGACAGTCAGAACAGCGTGTGCAGTGTGGAAGAAAAAAAAACGGACAACTTTCACCCTGAATAACTCTTGATCTTAGTTATCGGATCTTCATGTTTTAGGTCTCAATCTTAATGATTTATTGGAGTGACCTCGAACATGCTAATTAATTAGCGCGGACGATATTTTAAGTTACAAAATCAGATATAAAAAAGTAAATTCTCTGAAACAACATACCTTTTTTTCCCGACAGATTTGGATTTTTGATCCCAAAAATATAGAGGGTAGCCACAATCGGGAAATATGATCCTAACAATTTGGTCAGAAGAGCGGTTCAAAGTTCGATCTTCTTACTGATATTTTTATTTTCTGCGCATTTTGCCTCATATCGAGAACTTTTAAAGCGAATTGTAACTTTTCTGGAGGCAATTATTATATTCGTATATCCAAAGATAATTCCATACAAAAAATAACCTTTAGCAAATACTCATTATTTTTCATTATTTTATTTAAAAAATAGTCAACAAAATTTTTATTTGTAAGATATTTGATTTTTGCGTCATTTTAAAGAATGCCATTTTAAATAGCTAAATGCAAAATTTGAGCGAAATCGGTCGAATATCAGTCCTGAGATATCGAATTTCAAAAATGCCTCTTTTTAGCCGATTTTTATTACCCAGTGAGAGGAAAACGGGTGTGTGTCAGATACATCTCCAAGTTTTATCAGGCAATTAATTTGAAACTAGTATTTTTCATTTCGCCATCCTCTCTAGTGATTTGTAAGATTTAGTTGAGTGATTCTTACTCGCTTAAATATCAATTTTCGACCCCCTATGTGCATGCTTTTTAAAATTATTTTTGCCCGGGATTTTTAATACGTTAAATATGTTTCGTGTTAGTTTTAAAACAGAATAAATTGTAATATTTTTAATATCTGATCCTGTACAAATCACTAAAGAAGAGACATTATTAAAATAACTTTGAATATAAAAAATAGCTAAATAGTGTTTAACAAATATAGAGAAGCAGATTTAATATTTTAAACTCAAGTGTTTATAAAATATATTCATAAAACATTTAAACTATTATCTCATAAGACTGCTTATTAATAATTCAATAAGTGCTCAAAACAGAACTTATATGCTTCTGCATGTAATACCATAAATATATTTATATTTAACTACACTAACTATTTATATATTTAAAATCCTCCAAGTACAAATGGTTAATTCAATTGCTAAATGCGTTACGATGTGTAATATTTGAATTTTTTATTTCTGCTAGGCTAATATCATATCACAAATCAAAAATATTTTCTGTGAAAATATTTTAGCCAACAATTTTAAAATATTGAAACATTTAGTTAATGAATTCTAAAATGATATCTGACAAATTATTTACAGCAATAAACTTAATATTATGATCAAAGCGAAATATTTATTGCTGAAATCATCTTGCTCAAAAGAATTTGAAGTGACATTTTTGAAAAGCTTTTACAATAATCATAATTTTAAATTTTCATAAATTTCATACGATATGTTTAAATGTGAAACTATTTATATTAAAGGAGAGATTTTAAACTGTCTCTTAAATAATAGAGTCTTATTAACTTTAGAGCTATGTATAACCACAAAAAAGTTGCTTTGGAGCTTAAAAAATGTTATCAGATTTACTCTATTTGTTTATACGATTCCCAATGGACAGTGAAGACGGTTTTGTTTTTTAATACATGAAAACAAAGAAATATAAATTATATAATTTTTTTATACTTGAATAGAAAAGTAAGGAATTTGTTATTTCTTCAAATGTGAAGAAAAATAGTAAAGACAACGTTGTTTTACTGGTTATGAATAGAAAAAGGTAAAAAATATTTTGTTTTCTTGTTAGGGAAGAGAGATTGTGAAAACTAGTACAGAGAGATAAAGAATGATCGCAGCCGACATAAAAAAAAAGTATTTTCTTAAAATAAATGCACTTTTAGGTTCATTTAGTATTTATTTAAAACAACTTTCAATAGAAATTTCAAGAAAGCACGAAATGCCCCATTATTATTTAAAATTATTATAATTCGTGCTTTTAAAACTAGAGTATTAATTATAAATGAAACCATTAATTTTAATATAATTACTTCATAATTGTAATTTTAGTTCTAAACTGAATAATAAAATCTAGTTTTAAAAAGTACAATATAACGTTACTAACTATCTATAAAATTTTAAATTGCTGCTGATCAATTATCATAAATCTTTGGCAGTGCTATTATTTAATTCTTTTGATAAATAAACTGATATGGTACTGCAAATAAGTTAAAAAATGAAAAGTAAAAGTTTTTGAATCACTGCCAAATGCTTTTGTGCCAGATTGTTAATATTAGACAATACTAAAGAATAATAATTGAATTTAACTTAAGACAGGTTGACACTTAAAGTGTCATTGAAATCGTTTGTTACATAGCTTTTTTTTACATTTAAAGTTTCAAACTCTGCTATTTTTTATCACAGTTAAATTTTCAAATAAACTTAATAAATTTCATAACACTTCTAGAAATTTCTTTTCTCCTTTGAGCTCATCTTCTACCCTTATAACCAAAAAATATAAAGAACAGGAATAACAGATATTCTAATTCATGAACAATTGGATACCTGCAAGTGACGTCACCGTAGCTAAATCATGATATTTGTCGATTTAAAAACCAATCAGGTTCGACACACACGCATGACGTCACTTACAGGTATCTAATTAAATCTGATTTAAATCACATGGTTAGGTATAATCACTTCACATCTACTCGAAATGCAAGCACCCAATTCTATGGATAGTTACTGAAAGTTACTGACTGGTTTTGTTTCGCGAGTGGCACATGAACACATGAAATAAATTATATTTATGTGTAAAAATTATATATATATATATATATATATATATATATATATATATATATATATATATATATATATATATATATATATATATATATATATATGGTTTTTGCTGTTTGGCAATAGTTTGGAACAATAATTGATTCAAGCTAGAGGAACGAGAATAGCTGAGGAATGAGACTGGCATTAAAAAAATGAGTTGAATTTTTAAAACAGCGGGTAAAGGGTGTTGGAAAAAAAGGAGTCTCTGGTTGTAATAGATATTGTCCTAGACATTGTACTAGATATCTAATTGCAATGAATGATTGAATTTTAAACAATGAACTATATATTAATTGGAATACAAATTATTGGTTTGTTTTGAATTTCAAATTAAATATATTTTACAAAACTCATCTTGATTATAAAACTCATCATCTTGAACATCATCTTGAGTATTAAAATATTTTTTTTCTTCATATTTTTAAAAAGAACCTGCGTAAAACTGTAACTTCTAACTATCTCTTCCTCTTGGGATCCCCTTAACTTTTTGAATATATGAATATATATTGTTTTTCTCTACACTTCCTACTTACATTCTTTATAATAGAAAGTAGGATCATTATACATCATATTTAATTTTTGTGAGTGATGGATTTAGGAAATTCGGAAAAAATTTTTTCAATACAAAACACATGGTGGCAGATTACAAATTTCCCATTAATTGACACTAAAATTGTTACGAGATTAAGTAAAATGTAAATGTATCTGCTAAATAAGAATACAAAACAACAATTTTACTAAAATATTATTAATCAACATTATAATTCTATCTTAAAACATTTTCAGTACAACAAATACAATCGGCACCTTGTATTTGTTGTACTGTAGCTCCTTAAATTTTAGAAATTTTGACCAGAACATACAATTTTTTGGAATACAGAGATTTGAAACTAATTGATTGAATTGAGGGATTTAATAAATAAGAGTTTGTAAAGGTAACTTAATTACAATGTAAAACTAATTTTAACTTTAATAAAAATAATTAAAAGACTTTAACGTATTTAACTTCCTTTAAATTCCTTTTAATTTAATGCCCAATCGACACTGAAAGTTACGGTCTAAATACAATACTATTTTATGTGATCGCTAAGCAAACCAAGTGAAATAATTTTCACAGTGAACTATTATTGGTTCCCTAATAAAAGAAATAGAATTTTTAAAATTCTTTGTTTAAAGATGAATTTTCCATGGAGAGATTCGGTTTAAAATGAACAAAGGTTTGCTGTAATGATACTGCAATTGTTAAAATGAACTAGATCATAAATGAAGATATTAAAAAAGTTACTTATTTAAAGAATATAATAAAACCATTTTTTCACTTTCATTCCCTTTCTGAGAAATGAAAGCTTTTCTCTGAAGAAATAATTTTTCTTTGTAGTCCTTAAATCACGTTAATTAATTTTCTCAGAATCTCTGCTAGAATATATTTAAAAACATGTTCTTAGCAACGAATTTTGCTTGGTTAGTCTGAATACTAAGAGCATTGATTCAGATTAATAACATGAATTTTAAATTATTCCAAACTCTCAAGTCTGTTTAAACAGCTCTTAAAATTACTTTAATATTCTAAATACTGTGATCTTTATCAATATTTTTATGATCGAGAATCAAACTTCTTTGTATTTAAAGAATATGGTGATATATAAACGTTACATATAAAAGTAAAACGTTTCGTATCACAGTAAAACGTTTTGTACAACAGTAAAACATTTCGCACAACTGTATGAGTACAATGTTTTGAATGAAAATAAAACAAATTTTAAAAAAATTATGGTATCATTTTATATTTGTTTTCTGCGCTTTCAAAACGTGAGCTAAAATAATTGTAGGCTTATTTACCATTAAATTATATTTTACAAACAACTATTTAACGTAATATGAAAGGAATTCAAAAAGTTTCACTCTGTAAAAATGAGTTTCTCGAAATTAAAAATGTGTCAAAGTAACTCCGAAACAAATATAGTTGAATTTGAAAATCGCATGCACTCATTATTGAGTATAATGGCATGCTCAAAACAACATATACTCCCTTTAAAGCAATTGCATGCTCTCAAAAATGACAAATCGTGTACTAATTTTAAATTATTTTATGAATCAATGAAAGTGGGTATAGTCTCAAAAATGAGTTTATGCTGTTTAAAGCTTCACGCTATAATCTATAATAAATACATGGGGTTTTCATATTCGACTATATTTGTTTCGGTGCTATTTTTACATATTTTTCAACAACTTTGAAAAACCCTTTTTTACAGTGTTTAACTTTGTTAGATAATTAATTATTTGATAAGTCTAAGGTTAGAAATTTTTACAGAATATCAATTTATATAGGAAATAATGAAACTCTGTAATTTGCGTCAATATATTTATCAACCACATTATAAGTAAAAGAAAACAAAGTTATAACTCTTTTTTTTTTCGTATTCATTTTGATCTGTCACATTTATATTCAATTTTTATTTTCAATTGCCAGCGTTTAGATGACGATTCAAATCGAATTTTAAATTTATTGTATTGGACTTCTTGGTGAAACTCACCCGCACCTGCGGTCTATGGAAATTAAAACCTATCACAGTTAGCCCTTTGTTATGGAGATTCTAACTCATGATTCGTCAATTGAAAGAGATAATTTATATCATAAACGTTGTAGGTACTAACTGAAGGCAGAATACGAATTGACAAACTATTGTCGGAATTAGAACTTTGGTCACCCAATAGGAGGTCATCCAGAATTATCCTAAAATAATCTTTACTTCGAATTATTCTGAAAGTATTATCGTAGTTTTTGCTACACTAATTTTTTTTGAAGGCCTTAAAGTATTCCTAAATTTATATACTTTTATATTCAAAATATGGTAGAAAAAATTGCGAATAGTTCAAAAATGAAGTCTCAATTTTTAAAGAAGTGGCAGAAACTAATCGGATTTATATATATATATATATATATATATATATATATATATATATATATATATATATATATATATATATATATATATATGGACATTTATTGAAAGTTTCATGTTTTTCAACTTTGTGTGCTGTAGAATATATTAGTTTTCCCTTAGATACAAACGTTTATATACCAAATTGAAGGAGATTTAATGTAGAATTTAATAATAAATACAGTATTACAATATCTGTATTATAAAAAAAGTTATGCGAATAATAGTAAGATCTATGTTAGATTTGCATTTTTTTAAAGTGATACTTACACAATCAATACTTAGTAGGATAACCCTTATTTTTTAAGACGGCTTCCAGCGTCTTTTCATCGAGTGAACGAGTGTTTGGAGTTCATCCTTTGTAATCACATGGTGCCAAGAATCTATTATAGCTTCAATAAGTTGTCTTTTATTGAATAGACGTTTTTTTCGTACAAGAATTTTCAAACGTCACCACAAATTTTCAATTGGATTGAGATCAGGGCTGTTTCCTGGCCATGGTAATATATCTATGTCTTTATTTTTAAACCATGCTTTGCATACTTTTGCTGTGTGGAATGGGCGTTTCAATAGTGTTCTTTTTTAAGTGTTTAAGTGTTAAGTGTTTTTTTGTGACGTTTAAATGTTCTTTTGTCCACTTAACTCGTTTTTCACGTTGCTTTTGATTTAAATATGGTTTTTTTCTTGGAATCCTGCTGAAAAATAAATGGTGCGTTGTTGAGGAAGAGATTCCAGATGGAAGGTATCAATTTTTGTTTCAGGACAGTTTTGATGTATTTTTTTGGCATTCAGGATGCCACTTGAATTCCGCCCACATCATCTGCAGACATACATGACCAAATCATGACATTTGTTGGGTTTTTTGTAGTTGCTTCAATGCTAGGAAATGCTTTGCCAACTCTACGTCTCACGTATTTTCTACCATCACTACCAAAGAGCGATATTTTACTCTCATCGCTCCAGATTACTTGCTTCCATTGATTTTCTGATCATTTAATGTGTTCTTTTGTCCACTTAACTCGTTTTTCACGTTGCTTTTGATTTTAATATGGTTTTTTTTCTTGGAATTCTAGCCTGTAGTCCAAATCCTGATAACCTTCTTCTTATTGTTCTTGAACTTACTGCAATACCCGCTGCATTCATTTCACATCTAATGGCATCTGATGAAATTTTTCTATCTTGAAGGCATAGCCGTTTAATTTTTCTATCGGCAGTAGCACTTTTGCATTTTTTCGGCCTGATTTGGATTTATTTTCCACTGATTTCATTTTTTCATAACGTGAACAGAACTTTCGTACACCAGAATAAGTCACTGAACCACCAACTTGTCTTGCAATTTCAGCATAAGAGAGACCCTTTTCTCTCAATATGACAATTCGGCTTCTTTTTGTAGATGTCCAATTAGTTCTTCTTGTTGATGATATTGTTTAAAATTAGTTTAATTAAGAAAAAGGACTTTAAATATTCTAAAACAGCAATACTCTATTTAATTGTACTAGTATGCATCATTCCGCAAAATATTTCCCCAACAATAACTCTTTTACCATCCAAATAACCTAAACTATACTTACAGACATTTGATTGGTCCTAAGAACAGTGATTGTGATTGGCTAGTACGCTTTTATTACAAAACACGTCTTTATTCAAAACGATTTGTGTTTGTTTGTTCTACTAAAATGAGCATAACTTTTTTTGTAATACAGATATATTAACTCTGTTTTTGTTATTAAATTGTACATTATATTACCTTCAATTTGATAAGTAAACGTTTGTATTTAAAGTGAAAATTAATATATTCTACAAGCACACAAAGTTGAAATACATGAAACTTTCAAAAAATGTCCAAACTTTTGGCCACCTGTATATTATATATATATATATATATATATATAAATTAAACAATAAAGTCTTGGTAATATGTCACAATTATATATTACTTTTTTTGACGATATAACTATAATTAAGAATAGAAATGTTCTAAAAGTTTCTATCCAAAGGAATTCTTTGATTTCTTTTTAAGATATTGATACAAAAATTATTCATAAAAATTAATTAATATGCTTTTTCTTTGACTTTTTGATACAAGCGTAATATTCAGGTGAAGTAAAATTAAATTCCTATTAAATAAGAAAAATAGTGCCATTATCCTTACGTACTTCTGTGTGGCATAATGACTTTAGTAATCTTAAAAACCATTTATAATAAAAACGTTCAACTTGTTCTTGGAACTTTTAAAGCGAGCGCCATTAATGCGTTATAAAATCAATACTGAAGAAATATTATTTCCAAAAAAGAATCAAATGATGGAATAATTTATGAATATTTCTAAAAGCAAAATTTTAAACTGTGTTATCTCAGTATCATTATAAATATGTGACTTTGGAAATAAACATTGAATAAATTTGTTTAAAGTATAAAAAAAGGTTTTGAATGTAATAAAAAAATTGCTCTGTTGCTACACTTGCTACAGTTACAATGAGTACGGCATTTCAGCAAAAAAATCATTCTTTCCAAAGGACCTGTCCAAAATAGAATCATGCATCAAATTAGTGATATTCGAGATTTAAATTACGAATGAAAGCATGAGTATTGCACTAAAACGAATCTATGAATGATGTAATGTAAGCTACAATTAAGTTCATCTCTGTGCATAAAATACTTAATAAGTATTATGAAATTTATTATAACGTTTTAATATTTACAATGAATGAAACCAAGCTCCAATTTTCCTTATATTACAATATTAATCCTTCCGTTAATTTGTAATTCCATTATAATTTCGTGTTTACTGTAATTTTTTAATATAAGCTTGTAATGTGAATCATACTTAGAAATACAAACGACGATTGATTTAAGGTATTGCAATATTTTTACTGCGTTTTTACTAACTCTCTTTTGTTTGTATGACTTTACTTTTTAAAATACAACAAAAAAGAAAAATTATTGTCAAAGAAACAAATTCGTTTTCGACGGAGAACTTTTTGAACGAAATTAATAAGCCTAATATATGGATAATACGGACGGAAATCTAAAGAACAAGGAAGCCTAAAATGTAAAATATGGGGAATAAAACTTCCATATTTTTCGTAAATATTCAAAGTTATTTCGTATCATTTTTATATAATTTTGAATCCAACTCTAGAGACATTACCAAGACAATTCTTCTTCAGTAATTTGTCGGGGACAACTTTTGAAAAGTTAAACAGCTTTTTCCTGTTACTAAGATTCATAGAATCACTAGGCATCACATGGTATTACTAATCATCATACTAGACATTCTTGTTACTAAATTTCCATGGCAAACCATAAAAATTTCCAATATCAAAAATATTTTAATTTTCAATTCAACTACTACTAAAGACTGTATTTGTCAGCAGTGTGGTTTTATGGAATCTAAATTGTTTCATTTATAGAAGCCCAAATTTATGTTATAATATTTAAATAAAATAGTATAAATACGTTATTAAATGCTGTCTTCTCAAATTGTGTAAGAATTCTAATATTTACTTTCTGACGTAAAATTCCTTCCTTTCACAAAAAAAACTGCAATGTTTTTGTAATATTCACCGCACATCTGAGTGAGTCGATATATAATTTATGACGGAAATTTAAAATAATATATTTTTATCTACAATCACAAAAAAAATTTCGAAATGTTTAGTATATTCCTTCGCTGATCTGTATAACGATAACTGTTTAACAATCAAAAGTAAAGAAAAAGTTATATAAATTTTTTCACTTTCTCCACTTTTTAAAAATATTTAATTACTCCCTGAACTTTTTTTGTCATTATTATTGTTTTCAAATCAAAGACCACTATGATTTTTCTTCTATGAAATTTGTATAATAACTACTATCCGAAGCAATGTTTTTGTTTAATGAGTTGAAGAAAAAACAAATTTTGTTAATCTTTGTTGGTTAAGGTCGTAAAAAATCATAAACTATTATTGATGTCAGTAATGTATATATATATATATATATATATATATATATATATATATATATATATATATATATATATATATATATATATATATATATATATATATATATATATATATATATATATATAAATCTATATATATATATATATATATATATATATATATATATATATATATATATATATATATATATATATATATAAATCTATATATATATATATATATATAAATATATATATATATATAAATACATATATATACATATATAAATACATATATATATATATATATATATATATATATATATATATATATATATATATATATATATATATATATATATATATATATATATATATATATATATATATATATATATATATATATATATATATATATTGCTTCATTGAACCTATGATATTCAGAACACACTTTCCATATGACTTAATTGATAACTTTAATTTTATTATACTAGTTCTTGTTAAGTTTTCATGATTTAGGTTTATAGAGACACGCTTTAAAAATATAAGAAACACGTGATTTCATATAAGTTTTAAAATACGAATTCAATGGCGCCATCATCATACCTCTCGAAATTGTTAGTGTACATTTTACTTGTGATAACCTAACATAGGAAGCCAGAGATGAATAATTCATAAAAAAGATAAGACTACTAAAGAATAAGCGATAAGACTACTTTTTGTTTTACCTTTTAGTTTTTAATGTCTAGCTTTTAATGTACTTTAAATGTTTTTAATACCTTTTCTCCAATTCTTTTGCACTTTTTAAGACTTTACTTCTTAAGATATAAGGCAACTTTATTAATTTGCAGAAATAATTAATTTATATATTGAAAGGAGCGCAAGACCTTTAAGATAAAATTAAGATGAAAAAAGATTACGATTAAAATAAAATAGAAACCAATTTTTTAGTAATTTGTACTCTTTATTATATAATTTATAGAATATTTATAAATAATCAAAATCTGTTAATATAGTGTTTTATTAAATTATAAGTACTCAGAGATATTTAGAATAAGTTTTATTCTGTTTTTTCCTCGATTTACGTCTTATTAATGAAACGGAATAGGAAAACTCTGAAAAATACAAAAAGTACTTTTTGAGTCCTATATGTTACCATAATTTAAGACATTAATAAATTTAAGCTAAAAACATTTTTTTTATTAACTTCAATATTTTTTTAATGTTTGCATTCTGATGATACATTTATTTTTGAATGAATGATTCAAAAAAACAATGCTGAGAAATTTTTATAATGTTTCTAGGAGCGTACAAAAACTTTTAAGCAAAATTGCTAAAACATGGATAATAAATGCTCAGTACAAGAAAGGAAAGTACGCAAACAATTGCAGTGGAAAGGTTTGTAACTGCTTAAAGAATGCTAAAGAAAACGCTAATTTATTAAAAAAAGTCATTGAAATTTGCTGCGCAAAAAATGTCAACTCCAAACTATAAAAAATAATTTTCTTCGCATTTCAAACAAAAACATCTTTTCTAAAAATTTGTTGTTATTATAGCTCTGTGTCACCTAAAATGCAAAACGTAATAAATACACCCTTTTTTCCAATGAAATAAACTCAAATTACTACTTATCTTCATTTAACGCAATCAAGTGTCTCAACTAGATGAGCAAAACCGGAATTTGAGCAACATCAGATATTCTTCATAACATTCAATCTAATGATCAGATTAATGTACTAGATTACAATCCTCATGTTAAACACTTAAGGTAGTTAATTAAATAGTACTGAAAGATTTTTAAAGTAAACTGGACATAAAAGTCCCCTTTCCAATTATTAAACTTGTTTAGAGAAAAGTGACATTTAATAATTCAGTATTATTTCATTAGTTAATTAAATGATTTAAAAAATGTTTAGTTGTAACGTGTAAAATTAGTAACGTTAATTTATATTCAGGACATTAGAATTGGTAGAATATTTACTGTAAAACAAGAATTTAGAAAGGTTCGTCATTTTTAAAGAAAAATTTTATGGTTATACAATATAATGAGTAGTACTAGATAAGTAATGTAGCATAAGAAATATACAATATTATAATAAGTATGCAACTTAGTATAATAAATATACTATACAGTTGTTGTTGTTGTTCCTTATCCTTCAATTGTCTGACGGAGTCGGACAAGATCCATTAAGTTGTTGACCCTCAAAAAGTCGATGACAAGTGGTCGAAGTGGACATCGAAGTGGAGTAGCGTATAAGTCCCCCTTGAAAAGGCCCAAGCAGTCAAGGATATGTTCAGCAGAGGCCTGCTGGGCTTCACATTTGGAGCAGACTGCATAAGTTTTTCTTCCTTCAAAGTACGAGAAACTATTCGTGTGTCCAATTGCCATTCTGGAAATTCTATACGGTATAATAAATAAGTCTTAAGAAGCAATAATGGTTTATATCCATTTTTAACAAAAATCCCAATTACAACCCCATTTGTTGCAGTTTCATTCTGAAAATTACTAAATTTTGAAAAATCAGTAACGTAAAAAATCCGTTTACTTTGAGAGTTATTATATAGTGAAGATGGTCTGTGCTGTGGAAAAATGGTTCCTGTAATACTTATAAATTTATTTTTTCTCAGAATCAGCTTTCATGGGCATAAACCTTTTTTCCCCTTATATACAACCTAGGTAACTTCCTCAAATATTTACAACTAAGCTTAAATTTGATAGATTCAATAGAGCACGATACAACGAATTAAATAAAATAAGTAATATTTGAAGTTTTAATTAGTTACTTTCTGCCTAAGAATTAAAACCTAATAACTGCACTGTAACAAATTTCCGATCAAATTACGGTAGAAAGTATAGGCAAAATGGTGCCAGTATTTTTTACAGTAAAATCCTTTTTTATCAGAACATTTTACTGAACAAGAAAAATCTGAGACACAGTAATTTTTACTGTAATAATTGCCATAAAATATCTGAATCACTCTAATTAAATAAGCATCACTGTGAAAATTATGGTATAATATTTTACAGTAAAAAGAAGTTTTACAGTAAATAGATTTTATGGATGACGCATCCAAAGTACTGATACTTAATACCGTAATTTTATCTGGAATTTTTTACAGTCTAGGTTAAATATAGCACATTTCAATCAATAAAATAAAACAAGTAATATTAAAGCCGAACTTATATTAGTTGAAGAAATTTATAGGGTGATATTTTCTATCACGTTAACAATAAAAATGTGGTAATTATTTGAAATTTAATTAACATTAAAACTGTATTTTAAGAAATGTCTACTCAGTAAATTAAGGTGGAAGAAATATAATAATTTAATGTCATAAGAGAACTTTTAATGACAATAAGATAAAGTATACGAAGAAATTATTGATGAAAAACAATTAAGTTACATCATTGTAGTTATCAATCCTATCTCTTTCTACCCTATCTTATTACCTATCTTTCTTAGTATCATTTTAACGCTAACATTTGTAATTTTTTTCTTTTAAAGATCTAGCAAACATGCCATACTTTTAATTGTACATACCAAAAAAAAAAAAAATAATCCGGTTTTAATAATGTTTGACGCATAAAAAAAGTAGAATTATTATGCTTTATCTATTTATTTCCAAATTAATCAAATTAAAAGTTGAAAGAAAAAAACGCTCTCCAATTACGTGTTACTTCTGAAAAGATTTTACTAGAACTCTTTAATTAATTCTTAAGATTATTTTTTTTTGCTAATTCTTTTTTAGCGGGCAAATAAAGGGCATTTTTCACTTGTATTTTTTTTTCTACATTTAAAATCTATTATAATAATACAAAACAAAAAATCTAAATTATTAAACTTATATGAATATTTATATGGGTCATTACAAATATTTGAAAATATTCAATTTTAATCCGTTCTTTAGAAAATAACGTTTTAATGTTAATAAAATTTTTAATAATTACGACATTTTTATTCTTCATACCCGATAGATTACCTAAATCAACATAAGTTCAGCTTTAACATCATATAATTTTACTTTAAAACAAAGGTTTAACTTAGATAAAATTTAAAACAAACATTTAGCTCTATAACTTAAAGCATCAACAAACATTAAAGCATATTTACGTATTTATAGTATTAAATTTTCACAGAGACTAAATCTTCGGAGTTTTTATGCATTTATGTTCTATTGAGAAGCACCTTGCATGCAAGTAGAACTGGCAAACAAGTACGTAAAAAACCATTTTACATTTTTATTTCAGAAGTCTGTGAATAGATTTAAAAAAAACAAGGTTTTATTAATTTAAGTAAACTTATATTGCAAGTTAATAGTGTACATATTTACCTTAAGAGCAAAATGGGCTCAATTAACGAAAAAAACTACTTTTAAAATTTTGAAAAAGAAATTTTATTTTAACAGCTAATAAATTATGCATTCTATTACATACTTAAGGAGAATCCCACTGTGATATTTTCATTTTCAAAAACTCATTTTGTCTCTTAAATGGTTCAAAAATATTTCTACTAGAAAATACTATGTTTAGTTAAAATTCATGTTTATGAATAATATACAGCGCTTTTTTAAGTGACGTGAATGAATACATGAATGAACTTTTGGAGAAAACTTTTGGAGTTTAAATAACGCACAATCAACCCATTTTCCATACTTTTTGATTCAATAATTTCTTAATTAATTTTTGACCGATTCAACAATAATTTTATTTGATTAAAACTTTAATAACATATATATGAGTCTTAATTGTTATAACAGGACGAAGCTATCGCTTTCTCAGAATATAAGTTTTCATAAATTTTTATTTACACTTTGTTTGATTTAAACATAATTAGATGAAAACTTTAATAGCATATATGGAAATCTATGCGTCTTAAAAACCTTAACTAGTAAATGTAAGTAATAGTTTATATAACACTCCCACAAAACATCATTTTTTTATACATTTTAACATAATGATTTCTTTAATTAATAACAACTCGACAATAATTTGAGTGAAACTATAATAGCATGTATATAAGTCTATAAGTTTTAACAATAGTAACTAGTCAAAGTTGTTACTAATAGTTTAAATGACGTTCTTTCAAAACATTCTTTTTCATATTTTTTGACACAATTACTTTTTCTAATTAATATCTACCAATTCGAAGATAATTCGACTAAAACTGTAATAACATGTAACCTAGGAGTTTTAATTATCTTAATTAATCAACATTTTAACTAATAGTAAAATGAAACTACCTCAAAACAGCGTTTTTCTCATTTTCTGACACAATAACTTTTTAAATTATTCTTTGAATGATTCTTCAATAATTTGAGTAAAGTTTTAATAGCATGTATGTGAGTTTATGAGGCTTAATCGATTCTAGTCAAAGTTGCAACTAACTAATAATCGTAAGTAATAAATAATCGTAATTTCTAGTAATTTTTGATGAACAAAATAAACTTGGAATTTAGGGCATTTTCTCGAAAGTCTGATTTTAGCTTGATAAATTATTAACATAAATATCATACTTGGAATAGAAAATAAGTGAAATTTGGAGCGGCTAAGAGCCTCCGAGTAAGAAGAGCGTTTTTTTAGAAAACATCTGTCAATATTTGCGAGTGCGTATTTCACCCATATTAGGGTTCCTGCTTCAATCACAGTGAAAGAAATGCGACAAGCAGCTTCAAAATTTCCCAGATTGGCGTTAGGAAAGAGAAATATATTAGAGTCAGCAGTTATCATTCTACACGTGACCAAGTTTCACTCAAACTTCGCCTCCCATTCCGCATCTAAATCGTGTTACTGTATGAACCACTTTTCGTTTATTTGCCAGCCAAAAAACGCTCCAAATTACACTGAAGTTATTGAAATTATTGTTAAACATGTTCAAAATATAAAAAAATATAAAAAATATAATTTTATTTTTAGTTTATTTATAAAATTTTCTGCTAAAAATAACTTCTCAGTAAGAAAACGAATGTTTTATCAAAATATAACTGTTTATTTGGAATAAACGTAAATTATTTGAGAAAAATACCAGGTACAGCTATCACAGTTAATCGAAGCTAATTACCTAATAAAATAAAGAATTGTTTAAGATTATTTTTATTTCTAACAGAGTTAAGAATTATTTTTGAGCAAAAAGAAAGAACACATACATTTTATTTTGTAATTATGCTGTATATCTCAATCGCTTCATATTAAGTCTAGGAGGATTTTTTCGCTTTCTTTATTTTCCATAATTTTAAATCTTAGCCAATTTCTGTTACAACGTAGCTTTCTAATAACTTTAGATAAATGGACTTATACGCGTGTTAAAACAAATGCATTCTACTTTGTTTAATTTATAAGAGGTTTCATGCATTCGTAGGTCATAATAGTTTTCAACTGCGGTAAACTCAAAATGTGTACAAAAAAATTCCTTTTTTTAAAAAAAATTTTTTTAATGTGTTTTGTACTTTTTCATATCGCAGTGACTGGTTGCAAGTAAATTCTAAAGTTTTTTGTAATTTTATTTTATATTTTTGGTTAATTTTTTCGGGCGATGGTTATATTTTTAAAAAAAATTACTAGAGCCGCCGAAATGGAAAATTACCAAACTTTTTTTTAAAAATTGTTTTTAGAATAATTTATTTAATATTTTGAGAAAAATTTAAGAAAATATAAAATTAAAGCTCACTCCAGGATCCAAGAGAGTGGCTAACAAAATAATAATAGTGACGTTTTGAAAGACGCAAACATTTAAAATATGTTAGTCGTAGCTATGCTTTTTTTTAAAAATTAATATATGATTCTAAGGAACTACGCCCGTCAACCCTGGAATAGCCTTTACATTTTTTTTTAGATTGCTCTCTTGCTCTTACTAGATGCCAAAGCATAGCAGTCTAGTGTTCTTGTTAAGCAATATACTTGAACATAGATAGAAATTACCTGGCATTTTGACTGAACTCAGATAACAAATTTACACATTTTGCGTAATAATCTATTTATATTTCAATTTTTACATTTATAGTTAAGATACTGAACTACAGCCTTGAATGAAATAAATTAATCAATTGTCGTAATTTTGGGGTTGTGAATAGCAACTGTGCTCTATTTCTATTGGATGAAACGTATGCCCACCATTGGTCTAACTAATTGATTGTTGATGAATTCCTAGTGAACAGATAAGTAGAGTGACGTCAGCTTAGACATCTCTATTCCAATTAGTTGCAACTAGAGAACCTGAATTATAGTCTCTATAGAGGAGCCTTAGTTGCTACTAGTAACGGATTAATCACTGATAAATATTCAGTAGGCAGGTACTTTTATTTTATGTTATAACCGTCGTTGAACAGTCGACCCAACTTTGGGTTTACATTTACCATTTTTTATCTCCGTTGCCTTGTAATTTGGAACCCAATCCAGAAGACAAGAGAACTCCTGGATCAAGTATTGTATAGTGTGAAGTGTGAGAGAAGTGTGCCTTCGTGAAGGACTTTTTGATGGAACTAACTCGTATTTGCGTTACATGGAGAGGAAAACCATGAAAACCTCTCACTGTTAGCCTGACGGCAAGGGACTCTAGCCCATGATACGTCTGCCATTGAGAATATTTTACGTCAGCACTGTGGTTGGTGTGAGCCTGGTGCGAAATTCTTATCAACCAGCTATCGCTGGGATTCGAACCCGATTCACCTCATCATAAAGCGAACGCTCTATCCCCTGAGCTAAGGCCCATCTACAGTGGGAACTGAGCTGTCAGCCATTATGGAGCAAACAAGTTCGCTCGTTACGTAGTGTTAACATTAACGAGAGAGTTTGATACATAATAGACCTATTCAGACACTTAAAATTATTGATATGGGTAATAGCGATGAATTGGACAAATAATTTTTTTTTAAAAAGGCTTTCTAATGTTAAGATTTCAACCAGACCTCGAAAGAAAGAAGAAATGGGCAATAAATTGCAGAAGATGAAACTGGCAGCTTGAAGGTGGAGCTTGCTTATGTGAGGAAAATATTCATTTATTTATAATTTAATGAATTTATTTACTTATATATGCAGTATATAAACGACCTTAAGTTGTTAGAATTTGTTTCTGAATGCTTCTTTTTGTCTGTTTCTTTAAAAATAAATAAGCGGATAATTTTTCGGGGTTACTTGAATTGTTCAGTTCAAACCATATTTCAAATATTAGAGTTTTCATTGTAAATTGCATTAAGTAAATATTTATTTTAAATATGACATTTAAACAACATTTAATAATTTATTTAACCATTTTAAGTGTTTGTGTTTTATTAAACCAAGTAAATAAAGGCAAGAGATTGGCTGAATAAGTATTCGCCAAACATATCTCAGAATTGCCAAGTTTTGTAATCACTTTTAAGCATTTCCTTTTGTTTTGTTAAAAATAAATATTTACATATTTCTAATTGTATTTCATTTCGATTCACTAATATATGAGATAGTTAGCTTTTTTATCCTGACTTGTGTTATTATATCGCTTAAACTTCAAACGGTTTGCTTACAGTTATAATTAGAAATTTAATTAATATGCGATTTTTCATTCGTCTATAATTTTTTTTTCTTTAAAATTCTAGGGATAAATTACGGAAATAATTAGTTTCTGTTGCAGAAAAGTTAATGGGAGTATATTTACAAAATTTAAACTCTGAATATTTTAATGTGATTTTATTTAAATATGAAAATGTAAAACAGTATTTCAAATTATTTTCTTGCAGGTTCATTTTTTAAAATCTAAACTTGAAGTTAATAAGAAAGATGGTAATAAAAAATTAAGGCCTCATACTATTCCAAATCTTTTAAAAATTCAGCCAAAAAGACAGAAATGGATAAGTTGTCCAAACCCGGGATCAATTTCAGATGAGCTTAAATCTAATGCAAATAAAAATTTACTGATTCTTCTCCATTTGCTTAGGGTTTTTTTTTTTAGTTTTTTTTTATAATTACTAAAGAACCAAAAATGCGTATAAACTGTTTCTATACAGTAATGAATAATATTTTTTTATTTTAAATAACAATAATTATAAAATTTTTATTCAATTTGTTCAAGTATTAAAAAAATTTTCCTGGAAACAAAGTAAATCGATGTACGGAAAAACGCTTTTCTTTACGAATCGTCCTAGTTGAGGTTAACGTCGTTTGTAGCTATGAGTTGCCAAACCTTGTAGCCTTTCCGCATTGGTGAAAGGTTTTGCTCCAAAACAGAGGATGAGTCGGCCTCCCTAAATCAGGGGCTCTACCCTGAGCCATCATGGCTTTGTTAGTTAATTAAAATGATGTCAGCTTCGACAACATTAAAGTACAATTCTTTTTCTTACTTTAAATCGTTTACATTCTTTTAAATATTGATATTATTGTGCCAACAGATCTTTTAATGGTCCATAACATTCGTGTTTTTTTTTTATTTATTTATTTTTTTTTTTTTATCTGAATTTATCTGAAATTCTTATTCTTAAAAAGTTTTTAATCCTGCACATTCCTAATTAATAATTTATTCCATTTTCCTGTACTTAAAGTAAAACTATTTACAAGGTTTATATGTTTGCAATTCAAATTACTTCTTCGTTCAATTCTTACTGATCACAAAGTCTGTCTTCAAATAACCTTTAAATATGTAATTCGAGTAGCCGAATATCTACAGAAAAATGATGGATGATTTTAGCTTTTAAGTGAAGAGAATTTCCTAAATAAAAAATATGTAAAACATTTATCGATTTTTATTTTTTTTTTTATTTTAACACAAATCGAGCTGGCGTTACTTAATCGTCTGCAAAAATAAAGTTTTTGTAGGTTCCAGGAAAAATAATCTGAAATTTATGCAAACTATAATAAACTTTTTATGTTTATTTAAAAGGTGTTTTTGAAGTCGATAAATTAAAAGAATATAGACATTAAACTTCAATGAATTACAATAATGTTTTAATTGCTAAATTTGTTTGTTCTTTTCTGTTTGTGAAAACTAAATAATTTCTTTGACTGAATAAAAGTGAGTTAACATTTTAATTTTTATTTAGTTCTATTATGTTTAGCATTTTTTGTAAGCTTCGCTATAAACTTATATTACATGCTGATTCAAATTATTCTTCAGAATAAAAAATTCATGGAATGGTAAATTTTTAAAAAAAAATTTCTTTTGATTTAACATCAAAAATATTTTAATTTTTTAAATTTCAAAAATATGTTTGGTTTATATAAATGTCTGGTTTTTGTGAAAACTTCCAAGAATTTCCTTTTGAGTAATATTTCCTTTCTGACGAAAAAAATATAAAACGAAAACATTAATAAAAATAACAGCGTATGTCAAAAAAGATGAAGTTGAAATAAAATATGGAAAACAGTTTTTAGTTGTAAAAAGTAATATAATAAGTTTCATATTGTAATTATATTTACAATATGAAATAGTCAATTTTTAAAAATTCCATTGCTAAAATTTCCAAGAAAAGATTTTCAATCTTGCGTAAATGACTAATACTTCAAATTTAAAAATAATCAAAAACAACCTTCAAAATAAACTTTTTAGAACGATTCCCAAGTTAATAACAGTGGAACGATGATGGAAATCTCTAAAGTCATTACTAGTATAATGTTAAAAAAAATAAAAGTAAAAAAAATTTAAACATTTTTTTAAAGAAAACTCAGAATTCACGAAACGTTATTGTCAAAACTGCTTCCTGGGAAATGTTCCAAGCTCAGAAATTAAGAAACTTACTATCTTCACGATTTTGAGGATACGATTTGGCTTAGTGTAACATAAAACTTAAAACATAAATTATAGTTTATTTTCCAAGATTGAACTAAGCTGAAATAACAAAAGTATTTCTTCTAATAAAAATGCAAGCAAAAGTTCAATTAGATTAGCACATTCATTACTAGCATTATATTTAAGGAGCTGTTCTAAAAATAATTCAAGCGTTTAAGGCAATTGATTTCGATATTGATTTCGCTAATGTTAATATATTTTTTCGTTCATTTCACGAAATTTTTAGTTTTAATATTTATTTTCTTAAATCAAAAGTTTTAAAAAATCATATTTTTAAAGAAATATTGATAGTATTACATATTTATTATGAACCATGAATCTGTTTTAGATTGTCATAAACTCGGACAAGGAAACCTGTATTGACTACATACAAAACAAATTAATAGCCAGATACCATGAAATTAAAAGTAAATGTGAAAATATTATAATAAATATTATTCACTAAAATTTTAATTCAAAATTTTTCTTTAAAAAATATATGCACAAAATTAGTAATAATAAAAAAGAGATAAATGCTATGATAGTTAAAAATAAAATCTCCATTTCAAATAAAAATCCACTTTTTTAATAGGAATAATTTTTTTTTAATAAATATAAAATAAGTAAACTTATCACAAAACTAATTAATTAGAGCAGTTAATATGTAAACGACAATATTTATGAAAATGTTTATTAGCAACTATGTACGAAAACCAAAATAGAAAAAGTAGTCAATATAAAAAGGAATTAATTAAATATAAGAAAAAGAATCATTTGAAATCAAAAAAGAAAAAAAAAGCAATTTTCAAAATACAATTAGAAAAATCATTCACTTGGAGAAAATTTACTAAAAGAAAACTTTGTCTAAATTATGTTTCTGAAATACATCTTTTAATAACCAAATGTGAACCAGTTATTTCATATTTTTAACCATATTTTATATTTGTCTCCGACCTCTCTTATGTTATTCGCTTCTTTCCTTTTATGTATCTATTTTACACAAAAGGTTGAAAACTATCATACACACTAAAAAAAATTCGGGATCAAATTACTGAACAAAATAGTGGCAGTCAGGGTGCCGGTAATTTACCGTAAAATGTCCTTTTTATCGGGACGTGTTACGGAACAAAAAATCTGATATACCGTAATTTTTACTGTAATAATGACCGTAAAATCATTGAATCACTCTAATTAAAACAAGTACTGTAAAATTACGGTAAATTATTGTATGGTAAAAAGAGATTTTATAATAAAATGGATTTTACGAACGACGCATCTAAAGTAGTGGTACTTTGTACCGTAATTTGTTCTGGAATCTTTTACAGTGCTGATTCAAGAGAGTACATTTCAATAAATTAAATAAAACAAGTTATATTCTAAATTTTCGCTTGTTAGTTTAATATTTGCATTAAACTAACAAATATTTGTTTAAGTTGCCAGAATTAAATATTTCTTTTTTGAAATAAATTATCTGATGTTAAAGCCGAACTTATATCGATGGAGGTAATCTATGGAGTGATATTTTCTGTCACGTGAACAATGAAAATTTTGTAATTATTCTAAATTTAATTAGCATTGAAACGGGGCTTTCAAATGCCTACTTTGTAAATTAAGATGGAAGAAATATAATAATTTAATGTCTGAATAGAACTTCTAATGGCAATTAGATAAAGTATAAGAAGGATAAGATAAAGATGGACAATAAGATAACGATGTATTTTTTAATTGATACTTTATAACGCAATTTGATCCGGAATTTCTTACAGAATCAAAACGTTATCATTTAATATATACCGCTAAAATCCACTAAGTGAGACATGGTTTAAAGAAAAAGGTATCTCATAATTTTCTCTGAGCTGCAAACCATGATAAGCAAAAATTTAACGCGCCATTTTATATTTTTTTCCATATTCTAAAATTTTGTTTATTTTCTTTCCCCCAACATTCCTAAGCTTCTTCATGCAAAAAACCAGAAATCGTCATCCAGAATCAATATCGTTAACCTAATTCCCGCAGAAAATTAAAAAAAGAATTTAGGAGAATAAATCGCTAGGAGAAACATTGTTTAAAAAAAGCGTTTTCTCATAATTTTCTCTGAGCTGCAGACCATAATAATGAAGATTAAAGTTGCCATTATGTAGTATTTTGTAACTTTATTTAAATATTTCTATACTTTCCTCATTATTTTTTGACGCTATTTACTGTAGTAGCCAAATTATCATCTAGAGAAATTACTATTCAACTAAATTCTCTTAGAATTATAATAAAAGGGAGAAAAAATTTATTAGAATAGCTAAAAATAAGTATTTCTCGTCGTTTTCTTCGAGCGTCAACTCTGAATAACAATAAATAATACAACTATTTCCTGCTTTATCCCTATTCCATATTTTCCTCCTTTTTCTTATATGTTGAAATTAAATGTTGCCTAAAAGCCAAAAAAATTCATCTTCCGAAATCATTTTAATTCAGTTAAAATACAAGCATTGTAAAACAAGAGATGGATTTAGAACTTTTAGTTTAATCACGCCATCATTAAATAGTTTGCACCAAATTTAATGCGATCAATCTTTGTAAAAGTATGAGCCGTTGTGCAATGTAAGAATTAATTTTCTGAACGTGAAAAACAGTGCGTGATCAAATTATTTTCGCTCTAATGGAAGCTATAAATAAAAAAGTTACAGCTGACATCGTTTAACGAGAAAAAGTTTTCAAATGCCAATCAAATATGTATTAATTTAATGTCTTTTTTTAATATCTTTGCAAAAAATGATATTGAGACTAAAAAAAAGTAATTAAATGATTTTTTTTATCCTTGGCGTGAAAACAAATTAATTATGATAGAAAATAAGATTAAGGAGTCAGATGGTTTGTTTTCCTGTAACATTGACGTGTTCAACATAATTAGTTATTATTATACTTGGTTCTAACAATCTATGCTTAGAGAATATTCCGATCAATTTTAAAAGGAAAATTGCAACAAAAATTTAAATGTTTGTTAATTGTTGACTTTAAAAAAAATTCTATTAGTCACTGCTTTTAAAAATCTAAAGAGAATACTGATGATTAAGTTATTAAAGACGTGAAGTACTTTTCAATAGGAACTGTTGTTTTAGTCAATTATCTCTTAACTAAAGGTTCTAAGAGCTATAATTTCAATTAAAAAATTATGCAAATTAAATTAACTTTCATTGAATAACAATTTTGATAACCTTCCTTGTTTCTCTAAAACATTTTATTTTCATACGGCCGATGAATTTTTTAATTCTGGATATAGTTCAAAATACGTGTTTTAAAAAAAATGGAACAAGTTTAAAATCTGTTTATGTTTTTTTCTTTCAGGGCTCTATAAAACAATAGATTCTATAACTTTTAAGAAAAATATGCCATTTGATCAAAATACTACAAAAAAATCTAGAGCAAAGTTTCTATTTATTAGAAACTAACCGTTCAATACTCTGTTAATTCCACCTTCCGGTATTTTTAGAGTAATTTCTTTCTATTATGATGAAAGCCTTAAAAAGTGGATTGTTTCATTGCGTTAGCGACTAAGGTTATAAATATGATGTTAAGAATGCAATTTTTTAATATAAATTTATTTCAGTAAATTGAAAATTACAACGATTTAGCTCGTAAATAATTACTTAGTCATTTTCCTACTATGTTCAAATTTCTTGATTATTTTTATATCATTTTATTCAAAATTTTTATCATATGTATTTATTGCTGTGAATTCTTTTTATATAATAATTAATTCAATACAACGATATCACAAACTTAATAAATTATATGGCATAAAATGTTTTCTTTCTAATAAAAAATGCAACTCATAGCGAGCAAAAATATTTTTTGAAATGAAATTTTAAAAAAAGACAAAACTCGTAATATTAATTATTTCATTTGAGAGAATGTACTGTCTTTGTGGGAAATAATTATTTATAAGTAAATTTAAAGTTTATAAGTCTCAAATAATTAGCATGAGTGCGTTCGGATAAATTTTTATAATTTATATGTGAATTAAAACACCTTAATATAAATGATGAGGTTGATGAGCAAAATGGATGAATTCTTATCTTCTAAATTGAGTTAATGAAAGTTAATTTTTTGATGCCAGTCACATTATACATTATTAATTATTCATTAAAATAAACTTAATCTAAAAACTAGAACTTCTTAGTTGAAGAAAGGGCATATTAAATATTAGTTTAGAAAAAAATGTTCTACAGAACGCAATAAGTTATGAATATAAATTTTATGTTTAATATCTTTTTATGTATGCACTACCTTACAATAATGGAAGAGGCTCTTTCAGTTTTTGCCATTTCTTCAAATTTTGCCAGAAATACTAATTTTATTATTTTGTAGGTGTTTAAGTTAAAAAATCTGTTTAAGAAAAGTTATGGGTATAAGTTAGAATTTTATGGCTATATTTTGCAGCGTATGGTATGAAAACAAAAATCACTTTTTTCGGTCTTATTTTATTGCACGTCTCTCAAACCTCGGAAGGCTTTAAACTTTATTAATAAATATGATAAACTGATTGACCTAAACATTTTTAAAATTTTCAAATAATTCTCTTAGTATTTCTATAGAATTTTGAAATAAATATAAAAAACTTCAAGTGTCTCTTCCATCAAACGTGCAGCTGTAGACCAATAGTACAATAAAAGATTCAGGAATTGTTTTAAAATCTCGTAACTCAGGACTTCTCCGGAAAATAATTAGGTATTCAGCTTAGTAAAACCGTAGTTGCTAAATGATATTCAATTTGTGAAATAAGAGTCTAAACTTTGAGTTTCAAATGGACAATTAAGGTACTTATTTTGGTACTTAATGAAATTGGCACAATAATTCTGAATTTTCCTACAAATATATTCATTATTATAATTGCATGCTAATTTATTGCTAATACGCAAAGGAAAACACTCATAACATATTTCAGTAATAAAATTAGTAAAGGAAATATCAGAATGTTTGAAAGTTTTAGAAAATTCTCAAAGCATAAAGTATTTTAATTGAAGAATGTAATAAAGAGTTTTATACTGTCAAATTGAGGAATATTTGCTCACAATTTGTGAAAATTTAACTAATTTAATAATTAATATACATTTTTTAATTTTTCTTTTAATTGTGTCTTCCGGACATATATACACTATAATTATTGAATTTTACATATTTCTTAATGTACCAATTTTGTAAATGTATATTTTCGGGATGAAGGATAGAAAAATAAGTTTTCAGATTTATCGTACATTTTAAACTTAAGCTATAATTTGAAAAAAGGTGGGGTTGTTCTGCTTGTTTTTTGGTTTGTTTGTTTAATAAACCTTTAAAAGTGAAAATAACATTACTTTTTATTAAAAAATTTTAAGTACAACTCAATTTTAAAAGAGTTTTTCTTTTTCGTTTCTTTCTTCGTAGTTATCATTTGAAATTTTATTTTCATTGAAGCAATGATGTACTAAAATACAATTTTGCAATAAAAACTGTTGCACAAAAAAATTTATAAATCTAAAATTAGCATATTTCATTCAGAAAGCAGGGGATAATATTGAATAACGAAAATTTAAAAAAATATCAATTACTAATGAATAATAGAATAATAATAAAAAGGAATATTAATATAATTATTATTACTTAATGAGTTGACGGATAACCGATTCTAATGATATTAAGGATCATGCTTATTTAAACTAAAATATCAATACAGCTCTTATTTAAAAACAGCTTTACATGTTACTAATTTTTTTAAATTTTAAATTTACTGGTTTAGGATGTTTGAGAAAATTTAATTATAAAAAAAACAGACGTTATTTTATGTTGATATCTCACCCTGAGAAATAAAACTCAATTTTAACAATTTAGTAATATTTAAACAGTATTTGACAGTAATTTCATACTAAATCGCTTAATATATAAGAAAGCCCCCTCTTCTCAAATATTTTAGGAATCTTTTTCCTCACAGTGTGTTTCATTTCATAGCACTGTCGGAATTCTGAAACAATGTTTTGTCCAATTTCAAAACCATCTTAGTTACCATATAAACCATATAAAACAAACATCAAGAAAATCAATCCTATAAAAAATTACTAAGTATCCTCGCTTTAGTAAGTGGTGAAAAAAATGCACTTCCTCATGATTCTATGTTGTTTTTTGAACTAACTTAAATAATATGAATTTCGAGAAGATATGACCAATACTTCAGAATTATAATGGTTTTATGTTCAAGAAAAGAACAATGTTTGACTTGTAACGGTTCAAACATCTGACATTTCTATTTAGTATTGAATTTATGAATTCTTATAAAATTGAATTATTAAATCTGTTCTTATTATAGAAGTATTAATTTTTATTATTCTTATTCTTAAGTTTTTGGAGAATTAATTATCAAGTAAATTATTGATTCTTGTGCATTTTTACGCCGTAAATATAAATTGCTGTGCGAGATCTAAAAAATGAGAAGGGGATTAACTTTATTAAAGAAGCTTTATTTCCAGAACGGAAAAAAAAATGTCCGTTACTCATCTTTTAAACTACAATTTTGCGGACATTAAACTTAAAATTTTTCTTAAACAATAATTATTATAATTAAAAAATTTTTTTATTATATTATCAAATTTTATGATAAATGATTCGATCTCTGTACATTACAGAAATATTCCACTGAAGCAAATTATGAGCTGAATCAAAAAGTTAAAAATAAACTCAATTGTATACAAAACCTAGGCGTCAATATTGTGAAAACTCTCAAATTTGTCTTTTCTTTGAGTATCTATTTAAACGCGTTTCTGAAAAACTTTCCTTTCAACAGTTTCAAAGTTTCTAACAAGATTTTTTTCTTAAGCTCTTTGAAAAGTATTTCCGCCTTTTGAACCTTCTTCAAATATTTTTTTTTAATCTTCAAAGAAATAGAACCATTGCGTAGAATATCTAACTAAATTCTTGAAACTTCGTTTGTATAATGGAGTCTGGAGATAAGTATTTTTATTTACTTTAAGGTCTTCCATCTTTTGGATTTTAAGTTTGACGATAATAATATTACTTTAATGTGACGATGGATCTTATATAAAATGATTGAGCTTCTTTTACTCTAATGAGTCCTCCTGCGAAACTTTTTGTAGTATTAAATTAGTAGTAGCATTTAATGACGCATAACGGTAATTAAATCCCGCAAAAGTATATCCAATGTTTCTCAGGTTTTACACATTTCTTCTAATAACTAAATTGTATATAAAATATAGATGTGCATTCCTCAAAATAAAAAAGTGAACACCCAGAATGTTTTTCAATCCAATGACTATATTTTCACGTACTATGGCTTTCTATCCAAGAGATTTATCCTCTTAAATATGCTTATTAGTTAAAGCAGATAACATTTCAAGTTATGGAATCAGACACGAAAACGTACTTTCTCTGAATAAACATAACTTTTTCGACAGATTCTTGACCCTATATGTATCGGATGTGACCACAATCTGGGAAATATGTTTCATATAATTTTATCAAGAGAGCGGTCGAAACTTTGAACCCTGTAATATTAATTTAACTTTTTGCGTATAGGCTACATTTGAACTTGCTACTTTTGCGTATAGACATTGCGAATAGGCTATATTTCGAGAACTTTTTAAGCGAATCTAAATTTTTTTACATATAATTATCAAATGCATTTCTCCTAGCTAAAAATTAGCTTTCAAGCTAATTTTTTGTGAAAGATAATTTTTAATAATTATTTATCATATTTTATTATTTTAATGAGAGTCAAAAAATTATTGAATTGTATAGCGTGCAAACTTCTATATAATTTCAAAACATGTAATTGAATTAATTTTAAATGACATTTAAAATTTGCTTTGAAATTATGTAAAAATGTATATGCTTTACAATTCAAAAATTGTAAGGCTACTATTAAATAAAGTATTAAAATAAAATTTATAACATATAATTGGTAATTTTTTACAAAGAATTAGCCTATGAGAAACGAATTTCATAACTGCGTGGAAAAATTTTGATTCACTTAGCAAATTCTCCAAACATAGAGAAATTTGCAGAATTAGAAGTTGAAACTTTAGACTGCTTTCAAGCCTAAATTATACGGCCCATATTTGGAAGAATGCGGTTACCCTCCATATTTTATGGATCAAGATTGAATCTGACGAAAGAAAGAACATTCGATTCTTTTTCCAAATATAGAGAAAGAGATTAATTTAGAGAAAGTACGTTTTCTTGTGTCTGATTTCGTCATTTAAAATATCGTCTGCATGAATTAATTAGTATATTTAAGATTAAGCTTTAGAAACATTAATTTTAAGTTCTAGGACATGAAAATCCAATCATTAGATCCAAAGTTATTCAGGATGTTTTTATTTGCACAAGTTTTAATGAAAGTTTCCTTGTTTAGACCATCATACTCTGAGAAAAAAACGTAAGGTCAAAGCTACCAGAATATGGTAACATTTACCGTGTTTCTGGCTCTAAGGGAACACCAAAAAAATTCAGCAATTGTTTCCGAAGAGCAGAGAATTTGATAAAATTAACAATAAAATATAGTTCTAAAAGATGCAAGGCTATGATTAGGGGTGACCACCCAAAATCGCTAAAAATTAGGGCCACCAAAATTTCAAAACTTATTCTATAGTTACGTTATAAGTTTTTTTTCTTCCTTCACTTTCCCTCCACATTGAGAAAATTTCTTTAACTTGGTCTTTCTGAGACGTGGTAGCTCAGGGGATAGAGCACTCCCCTTCCAACTAGGTGACCCGGATTCGAGTTCCGCACCCGGCTCGCACCGACAACAGTACTGACTTAAAATATTCCCAGTGGTAGACGGATTATGGTTTAAAGTCTCTTTGCTGACAGACTATCCATGGGAGGTCTTAGTGATTTTCATCGCCATATAACACAAATACGGGTTAGTTCCATCAAAACGTCCTCTACGTAGAAGCAAATTTCTCCCAATACTTGATCCAGGAGATCCCTCGTCATTTGGATTGGATTCAAAATTACAAGGTCACGGAGTTCAACATTGCTTGTCGCAAACACAAGAATTGAGTCGACTGTTCAAAAACAGTTATAAAATAAAATAATAATTAAAAAAAACTCGATCTTTATAAATTACACTCTTAGTTCTATCTCTTTCCCAGTATAAAACTTTATGTATCTTATAGCCAGTTATTGTGGCACGTGTAAGTAGTTAATAGATCTTTGTTAATAGATCTTTAATAGGGCTATCAATAGACTTTTCTACAAGGGGCTGTGAAGAAGACATTGCCATTGTCAACTTCTAAAAAATAAAGCAGGATTCTGATCAACTCAAAATAATATTTGATAAAATGACTCAATGATTCGCCCAGAACCACTAAAAAATTAGCAAGCTCCTAATAATATGAGATATTATAAGTTTTGATTATTTTATATATCATGATACCTTAGATAGTGGCATAAAACTATATATTTGGTTCTAAGTTTTCTATTTTTTTCTAAATGTGAGGTAATAAGAACTATTATTTTGAATCCCAGAGTTCCTGGTAAACCGTTAACATATGAACGGAAAAATTACCAAATGAATGGTTTAAATACTGCATATTTTGGTTTTTATTAAAAGAATATTTCTTACTACATTTGTCCTTACAACACACACTACAATAATTTTGCTAGAATTCTTTCCTCGGTGTAGATTCCGTCCTGTTTGACAAATATCGATGAAACCATGGTAGCTACTTTGTTTATGTAACACGGAAAAAGTAATCTGCAATAAAAAAAATCGTTCACATTTTAACCACCTGATGAGAATTGTGAGTGGACAATTATAAGCATGCCAAACGTCTACAATCTCCCAGTGCAATTGACAAATTGTTGTAGCTTTGATTTAATAATTTTTCCAACAATGCTCGTTCTTTCTTCTGCGGAATGACTTTCCAACATACAGATGACTAGCAAAATGTGTGTCAGGTGACAGTTGCAATGACAGACGTTTTAAACCACTTATCATCCGTATCATCCTTTGTTGTATACGAGAAGAACAATCTAATTATTAAAATTCATGAGCCAAAACGGTTTCTATAATGATTCAAACAGAATAATTTTAATTCTAAGCATTCTGTATTTAAGAAGCTAACAATCATGCTGGATTAAATCAAATCTATACTCTTAAAAATGGAATAATTCGTGGAGACGCATCAACACATGTTTTTTTTTCAACTATCATAGTGAGCCAAGTGATAATAATTATATTGTTTCATCTAACAGTTAAAAAAAAACATAATAACTAGTACTGACTTGCGTATGAAATAATCTTTATTTGTTGTTGCTAATATTTGAGTTAAATCAACGATTTTGGGTGCGGTATTTTAGTTAACATAGTAGAATTATGCAGTTTAGGAATTTTTTTAAGCTACATAATTCTGAAAAAACACACTGTGCTTTAGCTTAAAAATTACTTCAAGATTTATAAGTTTAAAAAAATCTCAAAGCAGTTCACTGTTTTTATTATACTACTATAGTGAACCAAAAAACTATAATTATTTTGTAAACATTTCATACTATTACAGCTAGTCGGGATAAATTAAATTAATAATTATGAGTATGAATCTTTTTTATTTTGTAGCTTAGGAATTACTTTAAGTATAATTAAAGAAATCGTAGAAAAAAAATTTACGTAATTCTTAATGAATTACTTTGAATTTCAAAATTGTAGAAGCCTAAATTTTATAACTTATACTAAGTTTTCAAAATTTTTGAATGAATTATAGTTTGCCAAATGAATTATGTAATTTATCTCATTACAACTAAAGAGAAATTAAAAATAAGAAAGGTCATTATTATTTTAAAGAATGTTACAAAATAAATCAAAATGGAAGCAAAATGAAATGAGAAAAACAGAGCACTTTCAAATCTAAAAGTATAAAAAAAATTTACTTACAAATAAAAAGCTTTTTGACATAAAGCCACATAAAAGAGAGAGTTAGCTATAAATACAAAAGATTGATTTTTGTGAATTTCTCCTCTTTGTTTTCTCGCTTCGTAGTTGACAATATGACATTAAATAAATGGACTGTGTGGGAAAAGTATCTGCGTCTGACAGTATTCAAGTGGACGTTTGTATAGAAGAAACAACTAGCTGTATTTCAGATTATGGTACACATACAAGGACTTATCAGTGATTCTATATAGTTCCGATTTATTTCATTATCAAATTATATAAAGACACAATTAATGTAATACAAACGAGAAATTTATCAAAAGCGAAAAAATAAATTTAGTTGTCTTACTTTTCTGTTAAGAAAATATAATTTTTTTTAAATGTTAAGTATTCAAAAAATAAAAATAATAAATGTGAAAAAACACTAAATTTTCTTCAAACTAATAATAAAAATACACTTGTAACAATTTTTAGATTTTTTTAAAAATACGCAATTAAAGCAAAGATCTTTTACAATGAAATGGTTGAATCAATAAATTCATATAACAATTCATAAAGTGGACAATTTAATGATGGGTGATTATTTGATGATTAATTTATAATTAATGATTGCTTAAAACACAGGTGATTAATTAATAAAATAAAAATAGTTTATTTGTCCTTCTTTTAAAAAATTCTTTTTAAAAAAATGGATGAATTCTTTAACTTTTTTTCAAAGAGTTTGCCTTCGTTAGATATGCATTAGTCCCATAACCTTGCGGGGTCACAGTACCCTTGCAACATTTTTTTAATAAAGGTATAACCATTCATTTTGTGGATGCTCTACATGCTCATTTAATTAAGAATCAACAATTTATCCTCAAAAAATAATTAAACTGTATAATTTTTTTTTAAATTAAAAAAAAATTACAAATTTTTAAATCTTTAAGGCTTTTTTATTTTAACATATTTTCAAAAGTTTTTTTTTCTTAGTGCTTGCAATGTTCTTCTTAACAATTTTGTGCATTCATTTGTTGATATATCAATTAGAACATTTTAAATAGATTATTTTGTAAAAAAGTAGAAAACAAAGGTTAAAAATTCCTGTTAGGTATATATAATATGCTGTAAAAATTGTAATACCTCATAAAATGCTTATTCCATGCACAGTTTAAATAAGTGTATTATACTTAAGATAAAAAGTTTACTTCAAAGCTTCATCTTAAATAGAAAAAGTTCCCTAGGTATTTAAATTAGATTAAAACACAAAATTATTATCTATGAGAATCAGAACTTTAAAGTCTGTCTGCTGATCAAGTTTCTGTTTTAGGGCAATCTAAAATCATTCATAACTCTTTTAAAAATGTAAACAGAGAGTTGATTTTTTTTCAGTGCATTTGAAATAGTTTGAAGTTTCATTATAAGCAATAAAAAATATATCGATATTTTGGTCATTTTCTGAGTACTGTCAAAGTATTTCATCTTTTTCTTATCTCTCTTTTTGAAGCTTAGTTTATTGCAGCTAGTGGTACCGTTAATTTGAGTACGTAATGTCACTAGTATTTGGTGCAGTTTAGCCGATTATAGAATAATTTCTGCATTCCACCTAATGAGTAAAATTTTCCTTTGTACACTTTTTTTATGACCTTTTCTATTTTCATTTTTATAGTCTTTTGTTAAATGATATTCTTTTAGGAACTTTTCAAGTGATATTTTATTGGCAATTTTCCAAAATTATGCTCAAAATTTCTCATTTAAACTTACCAAAAGAACATTTTTTTCCTTAATTATTAATTTTCAGCAATTGATATATTTTAAATCTTCAACACAAATCATTATCAGTCTATAAAAATCCGATCATCAGATCAGTTTTTAAAGTCATTCGGATTGTTCACCAACTCCTACTTCTGGTTGATAGTAGGTTTTAATAACGTAATAAAGTAACTCATTAACTATAATTGATTAGAAGTTATCAAGGCTATTTAGAGATTAGTAATCTGATTGATATTATTATTTATTCAAACTTATAATTTATTAAAATATCCATAAGAGCAGAGCTCCCATTGGACAAAATGTTCGAGAGCGAAACAAACCGGAGTAAATTGTTTAGAGCCTAGATTTACATAGGTGCTAATGATTTACTTTTACATTTCAGTATTGTGCCCATCAAGAAGTATCTGATAAGAGAAGATACCCCACGTTTGCTAGGACACGACCACCCAACACTCAGATCTCAAGATCAGTATCATCTCTTTTGGTAACACTCCGATGGATGAAGGTAGCTTTGCTTTATTCCACAGTTCATGCGGGAAACTTCATTGAAATATCTCGTTCAATTATAAATTCACTGGAGGATGTAGGAGTCCAGATTAACTTCAAAGGAACTTGGAATCACATTTATCACCATGGTTACAGTGAAAATCCTTTCGATAAATTGATTGTGGAATCATATCAAGATACTCGAAGTAAGCCATTTCATTATATTAGTCACTGTTGAAGTGATAGATTTGCTACTATACTAATTTTGCTTCAAGAGATTTATTTTAATTGTTTGTTTCAGTTCGCGTATGATTTCGTTTAAATTCCCCGCATAGTTCACAAGTCATACAATTCCAAAATATTTTGCTAGCTAGAATAATAATTTTCAATAATTATTGCCATTTTCATTAAGAAAACCAAATGATATTAAAATATGAACAGAATGTTTATGTTTTAAAAGTCACTTTTACCATTTAAAAATACTTAAGTAGTTATTTTTTCTAATTATTTAAATCTTAAAATAGGCACATATAAGACGTTTTGTTTCAACATCAGCTCTATCTGATTGCAGAATTTTTTACAAAAACAAGCAACATCTTTCATGCAAATATTCGTTTTTAAACAAGTGGTCTTAGTGTTATTTAGAAGTAGTAAAAAAATCCACACTCTCAAAAATAAAACTCTCACTTTTGACAATTCAGCTATCCTAAAATTATATTTTGTTAATTTTCAGAATAATTTCATCATGACTTCACGTGATTTGTGACGTAACGGGATATCTCAAATATATGAGAAAGATGTTTCCTCAATTCAAAACCTCATCGTATTCCATTTTGGGAGATTGTTTACTAGAATGACGAAATTAGAATGAAAACCTGATAATAAAAAAAAAAATTCACGAATTAAGCCGAATGTATGTATCGTTGTCAAGGAGTTCGTACTTTGAAAATCCCGGAATTGTATCCCGTTTTGGGCTTGGGTGTAATTTATCTCTCTGTTCTATTCGTCCATCTTGGAACTGCATTATATTTTCGCGGTGCCTGCACTGCAGTGCTTATCCACGGTAGAACAGTTGTAGTAGCCTGAGGAGGTATATTACAGAAGGTGTAATTTTACAGGAAAAAATGGTTAGAATTCAAAAAGAACTTTCAAGAAAAGTTCTCTGGAAGATGTTGATTGTTCCAAGATCCCTTAAAAAAACGCAGCCGTGGTGGCTTCACTTGGCCTGACATTATGAGTGGCGTGATGTTCAGGCGTTACATTGATCCAACTATATAGAGCTCGTGATAAAGTGGTAATTAGTAAAGTTATATAGTTTAGGCACTACGAGTTGTTTTAGTTTTTTTTCTTTTGTTAAAAATTAGAATGCCGAAATATCTCTTTAAGTTTGACGAAATTTGTTTCTTCGAAAAAGTGACAATAGTTATTTCGTCACTTTGACAAAAAATTAGATCGGAGCATATACCAGGAAACGGCTTCTTTAAAAACGAAGAAAGTTTCGTGATATTTGTGTATCAATTTTTTACAGTGCATACATTCAATTCATAAGTTGTATACATATATATCAAAAAACCACTTAAGCTCGTAAATGCTAAAAGTAAATACATAATATACTAAAGAAATCTAAAAGGTCTTTTCTTCGACGAGCAAACATTCGTTTATTTTCTATAATATTATGTCATTTTTAAAGTTTGATTTATTTCCATTTCTCTAAATAATCTCTACTTTGATCAATGCATTTTAGATTTGAATACCCAGGTAATACCAGCTCCCCATCATATTCTTGAAAAAGCAATAAACTTTCACTTCGTCACCCACTACTAAATTTTTTAAAAATTTTTTAAGGCCTCATCTTAATCTCATATTAATCTCGACGAATATCTAATATGAAATACCAAGATTTAAAACACTATTTAAGAAATATATCTCAAATAATCTGTTTAAGATTTTAGCATCAAATTTTTATAGTGTGTACCTTTCATTCAATATTAATATTTGAAAATATTTCATGAATACGCCAGAATACTCATAAAATGTTATATTGGCCCCGATTGACCCCATATTTTCTTACAAAGTTAACAGGTTTCACAACTTACACTTTATAAATACAAAACTTAGAAATATTTTACTCTAACTTGAATTTTTGCATTGAAAATACTTTAATACATCCCACTTAATTAGCTCACAACCACTCTAGTAATCATAGACACCATATTTTAGGCTCTGAAGGGAAACGCTCATCATGTAAAAGGTTATCTAAAACTTCAATTCATAAAATGTTTTTTGTGCAATCCAAAGAAAAAAAATATTTTCTCTCAATAAAATATCCTATTGCAATCTGCTTTTTTAAATAGTATTGTATTATAGTATTTATTGTCAAATAAAATAGTATCAATCAAGTATTTTCCTATTTTAATAATCTTTAATAATATGCTATATATAAAATATTATAATAAAAAGAACTATTTAAAAATTATATACTAGCATTTCTAAAAGTACAATGAGCTAAAAAAAATGGACCACCTTGAATAACTATTGATCTAATTATCGAATTTTCACGTTCGAGGTTCGAGGGGGTGACCTCAAATATAATAAAAAATAAATGCAGGTGATATTTTAAGTTATGAAATAAGACACGAAAACCTACTTTATCTGAATAAACATGCCTTTTTTTTTACAGATTAGGATTTTTGATTCCCAACACATATAGGGTAGCCGCAATTTGTGAAATATGGTCCCCATAGTTTGGTCAGGAATGCTCTCCAAAGTTTGGACCCCTAATGTTAACTTTGCTTTCTGCTTATTTCACTATATCTCGATAACTTTTTATACGAAATGAAAATTTTTTACACACAATTATAAAATTCGTTTAACCAAAGATAATTCCATGCAAAAAAATAACTTTTAGTAAATATTTATTATTTTCAATTATTTTATTTAGGAATGATCAAAAAATGTTTGAATTGTAAAGTATACAATTTTTTGCATCATTTTTAGGGATGAAATTTTATGTAGCAAAATATAAAATTTCAGCAGAATTGGTAGAGCAGTTCCTGATAAATCGCATTTCAAAAAAGTCAGATACTTAAAATTCGATTTCTCAAGAACTATTCGACCAATTTTGCTCAAGTTTTCTATTCTGCTATATAAAATTGCCTTCTTTAAAATGATGCGAAAAAAAATATACCTTACAATTCAAAACTTTTTTACCATTCTTAAATAAAATAATAAATATTTTCTGAAAGTTATTTTTTGCATAGAATGTCTTTGGAATTTTATAATAGTGTGAAAAAAAATTTCTATTCGCTTACAAAGTTTTCGAGATATAGTGAAATACAAAAAAATTTAAATTAACATTAAGGTGTCAAAACTTTGTAGGGCTCTCCTGACCAAACTATTGGGATTATATTTTTCAGATTGCGGCTACCCCCTATATTATGGAGGTCAGAAATCCAAATCCATTGTAAAAAAGGTATGTTTATACAAAGAAAGTGCGTTTTTGTGTCTGATTTTGTAACTTAAAATATCGTCTGCTTTCATTTTTAAACATATTTGCGATCACCTCCTTGAACCATTAAGATAAGTACTAGAACGTGAAGATCCGATAATTACATCAAAAGTTATTCAGGAAGGCCTTTTTTTTGGGGGGGGGGGACGCACTGTATATACGCGTAAAAAGAAAAGAAACAAAATTATGTTTCAAAAAATATATTTACAAATATTAACCTATTCCTAATCGAAATCCGTTTTTCAAATTATTATAAAAGTATTTTAAGTTATTAAGTTATTAAGTAATTTAAGTTTATTAAGTATGTTATTAAGTATTTGTTATTATGTTATTATTAAGTTCCATAACTTTTTAACCATTTATTTTATTTTCTCTTGGGGTAGCTTTAAGAGACATAATATTTTAGAAGTTCGTATATTTTTAGTAAATAATTTAACTTAATTTGAACATTTCCTTAAAAGTGAATTTAGCAATAAAATTTATTTCCTTTATATGACTAGTTTAATGTCTGAATTCTGTAATATATTTATGATTATTATTTTAGAAATGTATTTTAATTTCTCTTTTTCTGAGTTCTCTCCCTTAAGTAGATAAATAAATTTGCTCTAAAAGAAGAAGAGAATAATTTACGATTCTCTAAGGAATTCTTTATCAATTTTCTTAAAATCTACAAATGAAACATGTAGCTCGTTAGTTTAAACTAATTTTCAAAATAATGATACTTTTTTGAGGAAAAAAATTCTATTAAATTCTATTAAACTAAAAAGATTAAATAATTATATATTTTATGTATACATAATTAAATTTTCTGAGATATCACATTTTGTTTTTCTTTCAAACGTCTCACTAACAAAATCCCTTTAACAGAATCGCTTTAGTATGAGTTTTCATCTTCTCATTATAAAAACCGACTGAATCAATATCACATTAAATTTAAATTATTGTGTATTTTTAAAAACCACGAAAGAAAATCCCACTATGTTTGTACTAAATAAGCCATTTGCTGTGCTTTTTAGACTATTTTTTGATTTATGATTTTGAATGTGAAATAATTTAATTTCAAAATATTGAAAAATAGTAGTGATTCTTTAAATAAAATGTTTTTGCTAAATCTAACATAGAAAATAGATAAAACGTACAGCTACTTAGGAAATACTTTATGAGTATTTTTCCTTTATAGCTTATAGAATTAACTTTTAGAATTGTAAATCGTAAATTACAAGAGAGGGCAGGTGTGAGCAGATTAAACATTGAAATATTTTTGTTATTTATCATTTAGAAATTCCCTTTAAATTTCGATAGATTCTTACACTTTCTCCAGCTTAAATTCCTCCAAATGTTTTTATCGAAATAATTGTCCCTTTCGAACTAAAATTTTACACACTCACGCTTCAAGTTCGAGCTTTATTTGAAGTGTTTCGCCAACAGAATCTCCTAAACTACGCATCATTCTAGCAACCGATGGATTCAAACTATTGGTCAAAATTGGCGTGAGAATACACAATCTCAGTTAGGCTCTGAGTTACACAATCTCAGGGCAGTTTCCTTCCACATTCCTTACCACCGAAGGACTGCTCCTTTTCTTAGCCCTCAAACAATCTTTTACCACCAACGACCACTATATTTTTCTAACGAACAGCCGATTGATCCTTCTGTCTCTCATCAAAGGTTCAAAAAAAATCTTCGAAAATCTATATTTTTCTTCTTGATGAGATTGCTAAATCAAGTTGAATAGTGAGATCACTCTCCTTAATTTGGGTTCCATCCCACACAGGAATTGAATAAAATAAACAAGCAAACGATCTTGCAAAAAGAAGGGCTAAATCGAAATTTTATTTCACATCCATCATCACCTCAAGACCTTAGCCAAACCTTCTTTAAGGAAGCACTCAATAAAAAAATTTAGGTCATGGAAGAATTATAAATACGTCCTTTCCTTTCCTCACCTTAATGATGGATTTTAGGTTTAACATAATCTAATAAGCTCCCGATATCCTAATGTTCTATTCTTCAGGCTTAGAACAGAATCCCTTCCGATTAATGCGATCTTACCCAAGTACAAACTGATACAAAGCACAAGTTACCAATACCAAGGAAGTTGTCTACACGAACGATCACCTCCTCCTGGAATGTCCCTCATTCCAGAATGCTCGTAAAGATCTCTAACAATTCATATTTCTTCAGAACCCAGGATTTAGCGAGGTCGTCTCTTAATTAATGGAATTGAGTTGCATGAATACTGAGTTAGATTTTTTTATGCTTTGTCATTATGATTCAGTTGATTGTTAATAAGGCAATTTAAACACATTGTTTATTTGGTCAAAAACTCAACTTGAAAAAAAAAAAATCTTTTTTTATTTTTTTTATTCTCCCTTTTTTTTTTTTTTTTTGAAAAAAAAGAAAGATTATTAAAAATATACATCTAAAATAGCTTGTGTACCATTCAAAATAAAGATTCAAATAAAAAAAATATCAAATGTTTATTAATAAAAAAAATATCATTATAATGTTATTAATAAAAAAAATATCAAATGTCTTCAAGATGAGAATTAGTAAACATTTGCAACAAATTTATTAAATTTTTCCACACTACTCTCGCCTTGTTTATAATATCCTACTTAAAAAAAGAAACATTATTTTCAAATTTATTTATTTTTACTAACTATGCATTCATAGTTAAATTAGGTGTAGCTCATATTAATTAAAATATCTTTTCATCTCCTCTTACTTTTAAAATTTTATCACGATATAATTATAATCAGGGTAAAACAGCTAAGTTATTTTTAACTTATAAGTAACTTAGCAAGTCCTCAAACAAACATGATAATATGATGTTAATCAAACTAGAGTATTAGTTACAATGTCTCCGAGAACACAAAATATTTCAAGTATTATTCAATTAAGGGCATGAGACTAAGGAATTTATAAGGACTAGATTAGATATCCCGATAAAGTACTTATTACGTATGAATCTCATGCGATAATATTCATTTAATTACGCTTTCTGTATTTATCTCTTTAAGCAATTAATTTTACTTAACACATAATGTTTGCTCTATCGCTGGTAAAATGATTTAATCTAATTTGTCTCTCAATTTTGCTTCTTGCAGATTCTGAAAACTTCCGTGGAAACTCAGCTTGATAATTTTATTCTACTAATCTTTAATTATTAGATGGAGAACTGCTGTAGCTTTTAATATTTAAAACTTTACTTTGGAAAACTGCTCACACTCTTGGGAAGATGATGTATAAAATTAACACTCTTTAAATATTAATTATAAATTGACGAGTTGAAAGAAAATTTTAGCTGTCAATGTAATGAGAGGTTTCATCAAACTTTAATGTAGTGTAACACTGAATAGTTTAATTGATGCTTTATTTAAAAGCATGATAATATTCTCCTTTCCACAGCACATATGATCTCAAAAACGTATTTCGTGACATAAATAAAGATTAAATCCTTATTAAAATTGGATATTGATGTATCCTATTTCTTTTTGCGCCAAAACAAAAAGCCTTTATTGAAGTTTCTGTTGAAATTACCATATTGTATGGTAATGACATTTAGGGTTTAACAAACCAACATTCTGGTATAATAAAGTAAACCAAAATAACAAAACCAAAATACGCGGTATTTAAACCATTCTTTCGGTAATTTTCCATTCATATAGTAACAATTTACCGGAAATGATGGTTTTAAAAACATGTAGTAAATTACATGTACTACATGTAACACACATGTAGTAAAAAATACAAAACTGAAAAGTAAATTTAACCGAGTAAATGAATTTTATGCCCTGCTCTAAGGTATCATAAAATTATCAAACTTTACCAGCTTCATCAAAATTTAACACACATTATAAAACAATATTTTATTGTTTATTTTACCTAAATCAATATCAAAACACTTTAGTGAACATTACCGTGCTTTTGGTGTTCTCATAGAGCTAGAAACGTGGTAAATTTTACTATATTCTGGTAGTTTCGATTATACTTTTTTCTCAGTGCATCGCAAATGAAATTTCATTTATTTTCAGTAGTAGAAAAGATCGTCTATCTTTCCAGCTATTAGATACGAGATTACTTTGTTGGTGAGCAAAACCTTAAATGAAATAAACAATAAAAGATCTTGCTTAGGTCGGAAATTCAAATGAACGGATTTCTTTTCATCTCACTTCCAATGCGGCACGCAACTATGACGGGAATTAAACCCCCTCTGAGAACTGGCACTTGCGACAGCAGAGTGGATGTCTGAAAAACCATAACGTTTGAAGCGAAACAGTGCTACAGAAATATTTACACTATTGTAGAAAATAAAAAGAATTTTCAGATTTAGTTGATTATGTCCAAAACCAATGGATTGATTACATTAAATTTCAGTATGAATAAAGGTAAATATAATATAAAATACTGCTGAACAAGTGGGGCTAGATACCACAGGAAAATCAAAAACCAAGTATTTTTAGTAATTTTTTAAATTGTTTTGAAGCAATTAATGTTTATATACAAAATATTATTGAAAATGTTAGTTTGGGCATTAATGAGTTCAACAAGCTTTTTAAGTAATGCTATCAGAGGTATACACTGTAAACAAATTCGGATTAAATTATGCTAAAAAAAAAATCCGACAGTCAGGGTGCCGCTACTTTTTTTTGAAAAACTATTTTTACCGGAACATGTTACAGAATAAAAATCTTAAATATCGTGATATTTGCAGCAATAATTACCGTAAAATTACTAAAACAGTCTAATTAAATAAATACTACTGTAAAATTACGGTATAACATTTTATGGTAAAAATAGATTTTACGGATGATGCACTCAAAATGCCGCTACGTAATATTACAATTTGAATATCGTAATATTTGCAGCAATAATTACAGTAAAATCACTAAAACAGTCTAATTAAATAAATATTACTGTAAAGTTACGGTATAATATTTTATGGTAAAAATGGATTTTATGGATGATGCACCCAAAATGCCCCTACGTAATATTACAATTTGATCTGGAATTTTTTACAGTGTAGAGTAGAGCAAAGTTTTTTTTTTTTTTTATTTTTTTTTTTTATGTATAAATGACTATAGCATTTTACAAAAGGGCTATACTGTTACTTACCGCTTTTACCCGTTTATCCTTTCCATTAGTATAATAAAAACATTGTGCTTTTTTTTCCAGTTTATGTCATCGTGGGGTATAATTTTGAATATTTGGGCATGATGATGAGTCTTCGAAAGAGAGGACTATTAGACAAAGGAGAGTATTTCGTCGTCGGCGTTGACATTGAACAATATGACATTCAAAATCCAATGAAATATTTAAAAGGTAAATTTCTATAGTTTAAAATTTATTTCTTTAATTTGAAATCTTCTTCTTCTATTTCTTTAATTTGAAGTAGAGACGAAGCAAGAGATTATTTTATGCATTTGTGTACACTTTCTATTTTTAGGGACGTTCTAATATTTTATCGTAAATTCATCCTAACTTTTTCTCTTTTTATTTTAATCTTTTTACTTTTTGCTTTTTCAATTTTATAAATGACAACACATATCAAGTTACATAGTTTCGTTGCATCTGTTGCTTTATTTTATTTTAGTGTATTTTTACTAACTGGCTAAGTTGTCTAGCCTCTAAGTTGTAACAAAAAAACCGTTTTAACTTTACAATTATTTTTTAAAAAATACTACTGTTGGTTAATATCTACCAGGCATTTCTGTTATCAGATTATTAAAGATTAAGCAATGAATTTTAGTACAACTTTTAAAAAATTTTACTACCATTTTTTCCCCCCAGTGTGCTTGTGAGCTTAGCTATCGCGTCTCTAAAGATGGAATCTTACAATCAAAATTTTGTTCCTTTTTCCAATTAGGTACTGCACTCAAATCTTCATTGAAATTGCATGCTCGATGGTAATTCCAGTTTCAGTCGTTTTGCAACTGCTTAAGACAATCTAACACGATTATACCTACAAACAGAATTCACAATATTTTGAATAAAAATTCCTAGCACTTTTCGACTAACTAAAAAGCTGAAATCTCTACTGTTGGTCAGATTCAAATGATAATACAAGTTTCAATCGTTTTGTTATCACCACGAGCAGAATTTACCATCAATTGAAATGTTTCACCAATCAAAATTCAGACCAATTTTTAACTAGCTAGAATACTCAAATTTTAACTAGAGCTCTGGACTGCATAACAATACGTGCTCCAATTGCCTTCCACGCAGCTACAAGCAAAGTTTTCGAGCAGAGCACGAAATTTTGCTGACTTGCAAGCCAACTAGGTTGTTGGAAATTCAACCAAAGCTCCTTGACATAATCCTATACCATTTACAATTGTTTTTAAATTGTACAAGCGAATTTAATAAATTTTCGTACAATCAAAATTTTGAACACTTTTCAACAATAAACAAATTAGCGTTCACAAAAAGAAAACAATAAGATGAAATAAAAACTTTAAAAATTGCATTTAAGTAAATTAAAACTACCAAAAATTGAAGATAGGAAAATGATAAAATTAGCATAAGGGTGAGATACAGTAAGACGTGAATTACGTATGCAAAGTTTGGGTTATCGAACTGGTTTGTCGCATGACAGCGTTGATAAGAGATATAAAGGATTTGACTCATATTGAGCGTTGGTGTTCAAAGTCAAAGTTTACCGAGAAACAATCAGTTGACGAACTTGCAGTTTTCTATGTGTCTTTCCAACGTCATTCAGATGGTTTCACGCTTAGCCATATTATCGGCAAGATTGAAGAAGACAGATGATGCCAAAAAGTTAGACGTCAGTTGTTTCAAGGTCTTGAAAATCATTTCAAACAACTGGAATCTGTCATGTTCTATGTACGACGCCTGAAGAAGACATTGCTATCGAGAAAAAGGAACCAGCGCAGTACAGCAAGTCAGGTTGCAAATCAGTTTCCTGCTGCTAATGGCAAGCGAATCTCCCGAAAAACTGTAACCATAGAAGCTTGCTAGCAGGAGAACTATACGCCCAACGAAATGTTGTGTGCATACCATTATCCAAACATCACCGTAACACCAGTTTCCAATAGTGTCTTCAGTATCGCAGTTGGAACAAAAAAGACTGGGCTTGTATACTATTCTCAAATGGTAGTAGATTCACTCTGCTCTAATTGTCAAAGCCAAATGATCTTTGATGATATTGGTAATGCTATTGTCAAACAAACATGCAGGAAAAGAACCAATATTCTACATGTAGTGTCATTGTATGGGTTGGTAATATGATTAATGACCGTACTCCCCTCGATGTACTTCTAACTGAGACTATGACTGACCAACGCTACATTAATGACATTCTGCTGCTAAATGTTTGCTTGTTCCATGGAGCTGACGGAGATAAATTTGTTGTTATGGACGACAGCGCAACATGTCATTGAACAGTCACTGTCGAGGAATGAGTACAAATCAGACATATTCAACGTCTCGAATGGCCAGCATGTTTTCCAGATCCGAATCCCATTAAAAATGTATGGAATGCTTTGAGAAGCGTTGCTGGTCTAGAATGCCATGCAATAAACAAGGACACCCTCATCTATAAACTGGCAGATGTATTGGACAAATTGTCCCAACAGCTGCTGAATGCTGTTGTGCAATGCATGCCACGACGTCTTAAAACTTGCATCGCCTTCCATGGTTTTCATACCTCCTATAGACATCTTACTCCATTATGCCTACAAATGGTATTTGCATTATTTTCCACGTATTCAGCACAAAATGACTATTTTATTCGTTGAACACATTTCAAATCTTCAGCGTTTTAGAGAACGATACATTATCTTTCTAACATTCATCATCTTTCTAGCATTTATCATATTTCTCACATTCATCATCTTTCTAACATAACAGAGCACAATGCATTATGTTCAAACATTCTGGCATTCTTGTATTTCACTAGGCATTTAACCATGCTTAATTTCTTATACTGTATGTAGCCATTCGTGGTCAGTCCTTAGCAATTGTCCAGCAGTGTATTTTAGCAGTTAAGATTTTAAAAATAATTTTCAACTTGAAATCTAATATAATTAGAGTTTTGTTATATTTTTGGCACATGTTTCTACATTTAACGTTTCTTTCCTTTAATTTAAAAAAAATGGAAAAAAAAAGGATCAATGAGGTTATTTATTGAAATTTAAGTTAGGCATTATGACTTAGCAATAAAAAATTATAGAAGAAATACTTTTATTAAATCTAAATATATTCTTACTATTGGTTACATAGCCTTTTTTACATTTTGCATTTTATACTTTTTCAGCATAAACGTTGGAGATTAAAAGAATCTAGGCGAAAATTTCTTTTCATATCCTAACTATAACTTAAACTAAAAAAAATATTTTTCCATAAAAACTAACCTTTTATTCATCCAAGCAACAGAAATACAAGTTTAAGCCTTCGTTAAGAAAGATAAGTCACTAGAACGAAGTCGGGAAAAAAAGCTATAGTGAGCTGGTTTTTAAAATAGAATTTGAATCTCTTCTCTTTACAGAAACTTCTACAGGACCTTAATTTACAACTGACTTTTTAAGAATGTTTGTATTTTCAATAAAATCTGTATTCTATTTTTTTTCCTTAAAAAAAAGTATGTAAATCTAATATATCTAATATATAAAGATAGAAGAACATTGTTTTTGCTGGATCACATGAAAACTGAAAACAACGGTAAGATAAAAGATATAGTGACATGCAAAAATCTCTGGGGTTTAAAACATTTTACAGATTTTGACTGATTAAACGAAGGAAAAACGAATACATTTTATTTTTATATGCATTATAACCAAAGTGAAATAACAACAGATGAGTCGTGATGGCTCAGAGGATAGAGCGTTCGCCTTCCAATGAAGCAAACCAGATTCGAATCCCAGCGATGGCTGGTTGATACGAATTCCGCACCCGGCTTGCACCGTCTACAGTGTGGACGTAAAATATCTTCAGTGGCAGACGGATCACGGTTTAAAGTTCCCTTGCCGTCAGTCTAACCGTGGGAGGCTATCATGGTTTTCTTCTCCATGTAACGCAAATGAGGCTTAGTTCCATCAAAAAGTCTTCCGCGAAGGCAAATTTCTCCCAATACTTGATCCATGAATTACCTTGTTTTCTGAATCGGGTTGAAAATTACAAGGTTACGGACAGACCCCCCAAAAAAATTTTCTAAATAAACCAATCTTTTTCTTGGCGGATTTCAATTCTTGATCTTCAAAATATGAAAGACGGCCGTAATATGTAAGCTATTTTCCATATTTAGTTTAGTAAAGAGAGTGGTCAAATGTAAGATTGGTTTGAGCCCCTTAATATAAAATTAAGCTATTTGCCTAGATATATTTATTTCTATTATTTATATATTTATTACTATTTGACCTATTTCTGGCACAATTTAAACGAATTATGAGATTTTACACAGAATTATATAATTCATTTATCTATAAATAATTAAAGAAATATAATTAGTTTTATAAAAAAATTTTAATTTTTATTATTTAACCTAATAGATGTCAAAAAATTTTGAATTGTTAAACATTTAAAATTTTTCACTATTTTAAACTATTTTAGTTTAAACAGCGAAATCAACATTTTGAACGGTATAGGTCCAATAGTTTAGAAAAAGTAAAAAATCAAAATGCGACTTTTAAGAAATGTTATCAGTCATACTCGAATTGACTGATTTCGTTCGAACTTTGTTATTAGACATTTTTTAATTACGCTGATTAATATGAAGTAAACAACTTCATACTTCTAAGTTCAAAAAATAGTCTGTTATTAAATTTAATTGTTATTAAATAGTAAAATTATTTTTTAGAAAAAGTGTTTAGATAAACTAAGTTCATAAACATGCGCAAAAGTTATTTGATTTTGTTACAATAGTTTCAGAAATATGACAAAATACGCAAAAAAATCAATTATTAAGAGATTATTAAACTACCTCCTTGGCTTAAACTTTCAACTTTTCTCCTGACTAAACTGGTGGGACTTCCAGATCGAAGCTACCTCCGCATTTTAAGAGTCAGAAATCCAAAAAGAATAAATGTATGTTTATTCAGAGAAAGTACGATTTTATTTCTAATGGCGTAACTTTAAATATCATCCCAGTAAATTAATTAGCATATTCAAAGTCAGACCCTCGAACCATAAAGATCGAATCCTAGTCTGTGAAAATCTGATAAATAGCGCATAAATTATTAAGAGTATCCGTTTTTTATTATTTAAGCTATAAAACTAATTTCCTTTCAGTTGATCGCTTATGTATCTCAATTCTAATATGATTTTCTTTATTATTTAAACAAAATAAATTTATTAAAATATTTTTTAAAGGCTTCTCTACAATTTTTCTTCAAAGCAAACTTTAATTCTAATATAAAATAAACTCTGATAACCTAAAAGGACTTCGATAAATTCTTGCTAATAAAAATTAAGTAATTGCTAATACAGGCTACATAAATATTATCACTATTACACATTATATAATATTTGAAACATTTTCACTTGAATTCAATAATTCAAAAAACCAACATTCAGTTCATTCTGAATTGGATTAAGTCAAAAAAATATTATTTGCTCAACAGTCAGTTTTAAAGAAGCTATAAATCCTCGACTTCATCTTTCTGTATTTAAATTGAAAAATTAAATTCATTTTTTCCGATATGATTATTTTCAATTCACTGGTAAGAACAAAATATTTGTAATTATACTAAAAAAAAGTCTTCTACAAAAACATCAGGATTTAAGCTAAATGTTCTGTACAAAAGCTTCATTTGCACGAAATATGTGATTGCATTTTGAATTTATTGTACCGGAAATTAAAATCTTCATTATTTTCCAGGATTGCTGAAAGAGGACATCGAGGAAGAAGCAAAGGAGGCTTTCCAGTTTTATTTGGGAGTCGTCGCCTCGCCTTCCCAAGAATCAGAAGACTTTACCAGGAAAGTGAATTATTATATGCAGCTTCCACCCTTCAATTTCCCAAACCCTGTTCAAAGCTTGGGCGGATGGAAAAAGGTTTGTACTGTTTATTTCTTGCATGCAGTAAATTAGCTTAATGTACGAGCAGGTGGGCGTACTTTCTTTTGTCAGAATGCAAGGAATGAATTAACATTTATATTAAATGGTTGTAGAACCTGAAAAATGACTAAATATGAAACTATTTATTGATGATCAAAAGAAGTGAAAAATAAATGGGATAAGATATTTTAGTTTTGGAGCATAATTAAATATAAGTATGTCTTCATATTTTTCCTAATTACATTAATTAAATTGAATTCTTCTTCTCAGCTAGAAAGGTTGGCTTTTCTAATAAACGTAGTATACCATAACTTTTGAAAGACATGGCTCGTATTTATTTAACTTTTCAGACAAGTATACGGCACTGCGAATCATAACGTGGACAAATTCATTCGCGGGTGAATGTAGCGAGTATAAAATATTGTTAAAAAGTTTTTAAAAAAAAGAATGGTAACTAAATAAAACAAAATGAACTTCCCATATACAAATACTCGTGTGGTCGCTATTTGAAACTGTTCACAATTTTGAAACTTGTTGTAACCTAATTTGCTACAACCCAAATATGGTACTAAAGTTAAACCTAATTTCATTACTTCTTAAGAAAGATCTTTCACCCCAACAAAGTATCCCCCCCCCCCAAAAAAGTGGGTATGCGGGTGTACCGGGTTGACTCGTCACCGCGACAGTCTTACCCCTTACGTGTAGAGGGGCGATTCAGAGCTCGGCACATGCACCGGCCGAGAGGCCCGGCGAAGCCCCTCCGTGCCATTTATTTATTAACTAAAGAACAAAATTACAATAAAGTAGAAGGATGGCAACAGGTCAAGGAACAGAACAAAATAATTGTAAGAGCCGCGATGGCTCAGGGGATAGAGCGTTCGCCTTCCAATGAGGCGAACCGGGTTCGAATCCCAGTCGATACGAATTCCGCATCCGGCTTGCACTGACCACAGTGCTGACGTGAAATATCCTCAGTGGTAGACGGATCATGGGTTAGAGTCCCCTTGCCGTCAGGCTAACCGTGGGAGGTTCTCGTGGTCTTCCTCTCCATGTAACGCAAATGCGGGTTAGCTCCATCAAAAAGTCCTCCACGAAGGCAAATTTCTTCCAATACTCGATCCAGGAGTTCCCTTGTCTTCTGGATTGGGTTCAAAATTACAAGGCTACGGAGTTGAACATTAGTAGCCGTAAACCCATTAAGTTGGGTCGGCTGTTCAACGACGGTTATAAAATAAAATATAAAATAATTGTAAATACATTTTAAAAACTGGTCAAAGGACCCTAATAGGTATAAAAGAATAGTTGCAAAGACATATTAAAAACAGGTCAAAGGACCCTTATAGATATAGCAAAATTCAACAAAGTAAAAGCTGAAAAAAGAACCTCACCATGCAAATTTAGCAGTTTTGACAAAATTAAATTGAGCTAAGGTCAGCGGACTGATTGTTAAAATGAATTAGGTAAAATACATAAAAATATTGAAATTGGTAAAAACCATCAAAAAGTTAAAGAGAAACGTAAAATGGTAAGAAGTTTAAAATTTTGAATTTAAAAACACTTTAAATCGTCACGAAAGGAGAAGAGTAAAATCGACCTCTGGAACAAAAGATTCCGGAGTCTCACAGAAGTTTAAAAAGTAAAAGTTGAGGTGTTTAAGTGTAAAATATCAAATTGTAAAAGTAGATTAAATCATGTAGAAAGGAAAAAACCTGTAAAATCGCCAATATCACTGACTAAAATTAAGTAAGTTAAAAATACAAAAAGTTCATTAAAAATGCATTAAAATGTACAAAGTTAAAATGTAAATGGTAAAAATAGGGAAAGTTAAAATATCAAAGGTTCAGTAAAAATACATTAAAATGTACAAAATTGCGATGTAAATGGTAAAAATAGCGAAAGAATTAAAAATGTAAAAGTTAAATAGTATAAAAGTATAAAAAGGTTTGTGGTCCAGTGGGAAAATTAGCAAATTGATCTATGACCGGGAAAATCAAAACTAATAATTATAATTTTGGGCCAGTAATTCCTCGAGAGTAGTTTTAATGATTTGTTTAATAATGTTTTTCAGTTACTGCTAGCGAAGATATGTTGTTCTGTTTTCTCGAGGAAATTGTTTTGCAGGAGAGTCCGGAATTGACTGCAGTGATAAAGGAGATGTTCTATAGTTTTTAATTCACTGCAGTTATTGAATTGGCCTGATTTGTTGAAAAAAAATTTGTGGTAGACCCCGAACACTCCATGCCCCGTCAAATATTAATTTCGATAAAAGTCAGTTTGTAATTTGGTCTTGATGAATTTATATCTTTGGGGGCCCTCATCACTGTTTTCCCAGTTAGTTTTCCACGTTGCCATTAAGAGGTGCCTGATCTCTGTCTTTGCCTGTTTTGGGGTCCTCAGAACCTGGAGATCTATTTCACTAGAGTTAATGGCCTCTTTTACTGCCCTATCGGCCTCCTCATTACCCTTGATTCCCACATGTGCTTTGACCCAGTTCAGTTTGATGCTTTCATTGCAGTGGGTTTTTGTGTCTTCTATTATTTTTGAACTGGATCTGCCAGGGCCTAGAGGGAGGACAGCGAGTCGGTGTAAATTATTGCATGGTCTATATTGTTATGTTTAATCCATTGTAAGGCTGTTCTTATAGCCATTAGCTCTGCAATAAAGATGTTTGTATTATCGATGACTCTGGTGGAGGCTTGATGAATGGTCTCACCGTTCATTTTGACTATCATAGCATGAGCAGTTTTGTAAGTATTTGGTTCTTTAGTCTCCATACGAGAGCCATCAGTATAGATCTCCGTGCCCTGATCTTTTGGGCTACTGTATCCCCAAGGCAAGGCCCGATACATTGAGGAGTGCACTAGGTCTGGTGTATCAAAGTTTATATTGTAGTCAAAGTCGGGCGTTAAAATGTGATTAAAGTCTTCCATTCTCCAGCCCCATTTAATTCTTTTGGTAAAAATGTCCTCGAGTATTTTAAGTTGCATCGGGATAACACCCGCCAGTATCTGGATCGCCTCGGTGCTGGTAGTAGAGTACGTTTTAGTAATTATAAGTAAGGAAATACGCCGGAGGCTATTAAGCTTGTAGTTTATTTTCGTATTATTTCTATATCAGACACTGGTGGCGTAGAGGATTATTTTTTCACTTGCCTGGAGATAGATTCTTTTGAGCAGTTGTGGTCTGAGGCCCCAAGTTACTCTGGCTACTCTCCTGTAACCTTGGTTAAAATTTGTGAGCCTGTCCCTGATGTCGTCAAGATTATTCGAGATCTTGACCGCAAATAAGCTATTTAACTAGTGTAAGCGATTTTTAAGTTAAAAAATCAGACAGAAAAACGTACTTTCATTGAATAAACACACTGTTTGAGACGAGTCTAGATTCTTGACCTTCAAATTTTGAGGGGAAGCCTCAATATGGAAAATATGATCCTCGGTGTTTGGTCAGGAAAGTGTCTAAAGTTACTTTTTGCGTATTTCACCTTAGGTATAAAATGGTGTAAAAATTTGTAGGTCTAAAACTTTTATTTATTTATTTTTTCTTTTTTTTTTTTGCTCAATACTAAAATAAATAATTCAGAAATTAAGAAAAATTAATAAAATTTTTTGTGTGGAACTCTTTTTAAATATGCAAGTTTTATAATCGACTGTAAAAATAATTTAGTTTCCTAAATTAATTCAGAGGATAGGGCGAAATACGTAAGAAGAGTAATTATTACTTAGGGGACAAAGCTTTGGACCAGCGAGTAATAATTTTTAAAAAGTTCTCTTGTAGGATTTAGTAATAAATAAATAAAAATTCCTCCCACTTGAGAGAACTCCCTCACTTCCTTCTATAACCATGAATTTTCCTATACTTTACCCAAAATAATAATTTGTTGGGTCTTTTCTAATTTTGATTTTTTGTTCATCTTCTTAAATTCTTACACAATTTAGACTTAACAACAGCCCCTGACCACAAGGTTTACACCTTAACACCATTTCAAGTTCAGATTTGCCATTTCAGATTTTCTTAAAAAACTTTCCAAAAACCACGATATGTGATGCTTTATTTTTAAATTTTCATGCAAATAAAGTTTGAAATTTGATTTTTCTCCAAAATTTTATATTTGTTTTTGAACTTAATGTCCCTTAAAAATGCATAAAAGGCTGAATATTGATAGTTTATTGTAACCAACCTAGGATACCTCAGATATCATGTGTTTTAAAAAAAGATAAATTTTATACTAAACTTGCTAAATATATTTTTTTTTATTTAAACTTCTCTTTTTTTGCTTTGTCAGATTGTTAGTTTTGTTATATATTAACTTGAAAAAAATGGATTTTTCCTGGAAAAAAGTTTTATTTTCTGGAAAAAAGTTTTGCTTTCAAGTAATATAAAGGTACAAAAAATAAAAAATTTCGACACTTTTTTAGATAAAAACCCTTTGTTGCTTCAACTATTAGGTTTTCGAATATTTGATATTTAGTCCTAATACGTAAAAATCAAAATCAATCATTAGATCAAAAGTTTTTCTAGGATATTCGCTTTTATCACACTGTATTTAGTATATATTTATTGTACTTGTAATTATTTTGATTTTAAAATTTTTTTATTTTATAAAAAACAATTTGAAAATTATATTCATAATGTGTAAAAATTTTACTGAATTTTCACATATTATGAAACAGTTTTAAAATATAATTTTTTCAGTAGTTGCCCCCATATTGTGTTATATTTAACATTTAAAGCATTGAAATAAGGGAAATCCTTCAGCCTTTTGAATTTATTTTGTTCTTTCTGTAGAATAAATGACCGATTTATTTACTTTACTGTAAAACAGGTTTTCTAAGCTTTAATGAAAACAGCCAGTATTGTATTTCAATCTTGTTTACAGAAAATTATATTATTTTTAAATCGTAAATTTTGCATTTTCCTGATATTTCTTTTATTTACTATTTATCTTACATTTTGACAAAACTGTTAACATCAAACAGAAACGTATTTTAAGCTACAAACAATTTCTTTCAACAAAAGAAAGGTAACAGAATTTTAAAATCAATGTTTTCATTGCAGTCGTCTCACTTACGGTAAAAATGTTTTTTATCAAAGTTTAAATCACGATTGAAATTAAGTATATTAAATAGGAAGGAACTATAATTATTTTGTATCAGAAGTTGTTAGAACACAAATCTACAAAGTGCACAGGCTCAGTATTGAAGGAAGTAAAACTTTAAGAAATATACTTGCTTTTAAGTATACGTGTTTATTTAAAAATTGGATTAGGAATTTTTTCACGAAAGATTTCATGCGTAGTAATGAATTATACTTGTATGAGATTTGTATTTATTTCTCTAAATATATTTAAATATATTTAAATAAGTCTAATCAATTAATACATTTGAATGAGAGGATTGATTAATTATTCTCATTAAGCTCATTTAAGTACATTTAACAAAATAAATATGTTTTATAACAACAAGAAAATGTATATTTTTATATATTATTATTATGTCGTTTTAATTTAAAACTATTACAGTATTTATAAAAATACTGTAAAAGTCTTAAAAACGCCTTGCTCGGAATAGTGCCTCTGATTTTTTTTTTTTTTTTTTTTTTTCATACTTTCAGTTAGTTTTATTCTGTCATGTTTCATTTTTTCATTTTTATTAATTCCATGTGTGTGGCCATTGAATTTCAAAGATATTAATACCAGTTGCAAGTCTTAGAAATTTTTCTGAGCAATTAAGAATTTTAACTAAAAAGCATAATTAAATGTGAAAACATGTTGCTTAAACAACTAGAAGAAATTATAGATAAATTATTTTTTTATCAAATATAAGTTCATTTTTCATGATCAAAAACAATTTGTTATTTCAGATACCATCTGAAGGAGCTTACTTGTACGATGCTGTATATGTTTATGCTAAAGCATTGAATAGAACTTTAATTAATAGTGAAAATCCTTTGAATGGAACTAATATGATGAAATACATCTTCAGACAAACATACTTCAGTAAGTACAATGTAAAAACTTATTAAGTCAAAACTTATTACATTATGGTTTCAGAGGTAGAGCTAGTGGTCGCCAACGGGCAACCATTAAACTGGCTATCAAAAAATTAAACTCTTGTGGTCAAAAAAATGACGACTACGTTACGGATCTAATTTATATATATATATATATATATATATATATATATATAATGTATTATAGAATAATAATATTCTATGGTACTTCGAATGGTTTTTGGTATCTCATTAATACGATATTATGACTCGAAGATTTAGAACCTCATCTTGAAATAATCACTTTGGTGAGCTCGATTGGTGTAGACTCTATTATGAATTCATATGTGGTCGTGGATCACTTTCCTTTATTTTTTTAAATAGTTCTTTAAATACCAAAATGTGTTATATGATAGTTCTACAACATGCGGATTTTGAATCGTGCATTTGAGTCATTAATTTTTTACACGGTTGATTTCATCTTAGATCCTCGTGGTTCTGTCCATCGCTTTTTAATTAGTCATTGCCACGAACGTCCACTTGGTTTTAGTGATCCCGAATTCTGTTCTAGTATGATATTTACGGGTATCTTATTGTGATATCTTTTGTAATACAGCCAAACTGAGAAAAATTCAGATAAATTAAATTTTTTTATTAAATTCACATTACATAATTATATTAACAAGCAAGATGCTCTTTATTACTTTATGACGAAATATAAATGATTTTTAAATAAACAAAGATCATTTGTCGTTATTTAATTTTTTTTAATAAATTAATATAAATCTCTATAAGTACATATTTTATTCCAAATTTTGTTGCCAAATTTTCATAGAATTTTTTTTTTATTTTTTAAAATATATAGCTCTGCATTTATTCATTTATTTTTCACTTAAAAATTTGAAACATGCGCCTTTTTTTATTTAAAAATATCAATTTTGAGAATTTTTCCAATATTCATTCGTTTTGGAGCCTGGTTGGTAGGACACGGAACCCATGTCCAAGAGGTCGTGGGTTTGATCCCCGCCGGAAGAAGACTCCCCGCGTAGTAAATGATGACTGGTGCACGTTAAATTTGTTTGGTCACAAAGTCCTCCATGATCCCATAACTAATCATACGTCTAAGGGATCCAGGATTTTCCTTGTCTTCTGAATCGGGTTCAAAATTACAAGTCTACGGAGTTGATCATTAGTAGTCGTAAACCCAAAATAGGGTCGGCTGTTCAACGACGGTTATAAAATGTAAAAATAAAATATTCAACCTTTGACCACTAACAGAAAAGGAGATATTTATTTTTTATCTTACTTACTGTGCTTTTCCGTTGTTGTGGCTTATTTATCAAGGTCTAGCTGCAAGTTAGAATATGTACAGGAAGTCGTGAATCCTCAAAAAGTCATATACACTTAGAGGTGTAGCTATGAGGTCCTCAGGCAAATGCCCCACGCAGTGGAGGATATGTTCTGGTGAGGCCTGTGTTGACGTTCACACACGATAAAACTTCTGTCCATCTGTATGTGTAAGGCTCCCTATATGTCCACTCATGAGACTGCTGATGGCGCTCTGGACAGCTTTATTACTCCCAAGCTTGAGGGCATTTTCAGGAATTTTCTCAGAATATCAGAAGTGGGATGGAAGAGTCCTTCATATTTTCAGATTTGCAATCTTAATTTTAGAGCTTATTATGGAACAGAATAGCTCGACACCTGAAGTATGCTTCTCTAAAATCAGCTACCAAAATCGTAAACATAGCTACTATTTCTTAAGACTTTGGTACTCAGTGGCTACTATTCATAATAGATAGTCTAGAGTTCTATTCAGAGATCAACTTTCAAAACATCTACTCGTATATTCACCAAGTTAAAGTTATAAAGAACAAATTAGACTCACTAAATCTCCTACTACAGGAATGGTATTCTTTATAAAAGTACTAATGAAGCTTCTAACAGTTTTGAGAGCTGCGGAAAATATCTACCCGAGCCACCGTGATAAACGTGCAATGTAAGGGCATTGAACTCTAAGTATAGTTTTAATTTATAACTATCATGATAAAAGAAATATTCCTAGACTTTAAAACAACATAATGTTTAATCATTCAAAAAGTTATTAGATTGTTTTTTAAAAAAAAGCTACCAAATGATAATAGAAATCTAATAAAACTTTCAAAATGGAAACCTTAGAGCTCGAGAACAAGAGAAAGACCGAAAAAGAGATAGTTGAACGATACTACCACTGATCTAACCACCTTGAAGGTGAAAAACAAGAAGTTGAAAGTCAAAAATAGGAAGGACTGCAATGTTCTCCAGAAAAAGGCTCGCACAGGGCTTTAGTGCTGTATAACTAAGTAATATGAAAATTGTTAAAATGAATGGAAATAATTGTTGCATAAATAATTGTTGCACATTCACAAAAAAAATAATTTATCTGTTTTTTTTTGTTGTTTTTTTTTTTTAATTAATTCTTATTACGAAGAGCAAACTTAACGTACAACCCTGTTTGTAATTTTGTCCTGCAGCATCCCTACATACTCAAATAGGTTTACCATTTGAGGTGTAACTTGAGCTTAAAATTAGTGTCACTGTGTCATTATACATATTAGCCTTTACAAATTTTCTTCAGTAACAAGATCAATAACAACATTTTGGTATTCCAGAAATTTTCAAAATAGCATTTATTTCTTAAATAAATAAAATCCTTCTTTAAAAAATATTAATTTCTTTAGAATAAAATAACGTTTTTTAGGTATTATGGGATTTATGGTATATATGGATGAAAACGGTGATGCAGAAGGAAACTATACTCTGATAGCAAGAAAAGAAATCGTCAACAAACACGGAGAATTCGGACTTTATCCAGTTGGAGTTTTTCAACTTCCGGAAAATAAATCTGCCACATCAGTTCGTATCAAGCACTTTTCGTGATCATTTTTAATTGCTTTCTAATAATTGTATTTACTTTTTTTTTACTTATATTTATATTTAATAATAACAACTATCCTCCTCCCACAAAACTCAATTTTTATTTCTTCTTCCTTTTTTTTTCTTCCTTTGATAGGTTTGTTACGAATCCTATCTTCTGTCTTTTTATTTAATCAGTTTAATTTTAAAATCATAGACTTCCATTTTTTTCCCATTCTATTTGTACAATTTTTTTTCTAAATTTTCGTAAAAAATACGATCTCGTTGTTCATCTAAAAAATACGTTGTTCATCTGGAAATTAATTAATTTTCTTTATTTTTTTTATTCTTATTTTTCTTTTTCTCCCTTTTTTTCATTGTTCTGTAATTTTTTCTATGTTTTCTCTACATTTTGAACTTATTTTATTATATATATATATATATATATATATATATATATATATACACCGAAGAGCCATTACATTATGACCACCCTACATCTATAACAATGGGCTCGCCCAGGTTTTCATGGTTTCTCGCCCAGGAACAATGTTTTCATAGGGCACATTAGGACCCATAATCCTCATAAAACAATCCCTGACGTCTGTAAGCTACTTGAACACAGTTCACCCATTCATGGCAACAGTTTTTCCTGCGGGGAATGGTGTTTACCAACAGGATAATGCACCATGTCATAAGGGTCGAATCGCCATGGATTGGTTCGAGGAACATTCCAGTGAGTTTCAAGCCAAGTCTTGGCCCCCAAATTCACCTGACCTTAATCCAATAGAGCCTTTGTGGTCTTACTTGGAAAACAAAATTCATGCTGCCACGCTACCCCCTTGCAATGAGAGGGAATTTCGCAACTTACAACTTACGCAACTCGCGCAACTTACCTAAGAGAGAGGGGAAAATGGGGTTTTGTTCGCATATTAACAACACTTAAGACAATATAAAAAATGAATAAGAAGTATAGTGTTGCCAATAGACAGAGAAATTCCCGAGTTTATGGTGCGGCATAAGAGAAATATATTTTTTTTCCAATGTCCACCTGAAAAATAACCTTTTGTCATACGGGCATCTGAGGGGCATCTTTGTTGGTCTCTCTTTCAGGGGCACCATATTAGGTGAGCCAACGTTGCTCCCACAGTAAGGACAGACGGCACAGAGAATGAAAGAACATCCATACCTTGCTCGGGATTCGAACCCTGAACCTTTCTGATGCAAGGACAGTTCAGTGATCCACACAGGCCGGTCGGCGAAATATATATATAATGATTATAATTTTTTTTTCAAGCACATATTATATCAATATGTTAATTCTAAATAAATGAATGATTACCTGGATTTCACCACTAATGCATTGTAGGTAAAGTTGAAGACCCAAAAGAGGCGCTTACGATTTTTTAACAAAGAGATATTTCAAAATTACTTTCTACGTATGACAAGATAACATAATGATTTTTTATCTTACTTCTGAATCAATTGTAATAATTGATATGTAGCAAGAAACCCAATGCTCTTAATAAAATCCGTTTCATCAATCGAATAAATATAATAATCTGCTCAGTATGACGAAATACGTCAAGAATAAAAATATTTTCATAAAGTTTCAGTTTTCATTTTTTACTTTAAAAATCCTTATTTACACTAGTTAGAAATATTACCAATATTCTTGAGAAGTGTGCAAAGGCGTACTTCTTTAATTATGCCTAAGTAAAATATTTTCCAATTCGCAATGTTGTAGCTTAGTAAAATATACTCCAACTTGTTGACTCTTCATATTGCGTAAAAACATATTTTGTAGGTCTATGTAGAAACTCTGAAACAGTGCTTATCATTGCATTTTGATTTATTTAAAATTATGTTTTTGCCTTTAGATCCTAAAATTCATTCATGCGATAGAGTGGATGAATGGCAATCCTCCTTTAGATGAGCCTATTTGTGGATTTCACAGAGAAAAATGCGTGAGTATGTACCGAAATTAAAAACCAAACCTATTTAACTATTACTTTTTTTGACATTTCTCACATAGAAATAGCATTCTAACATTGAGCTTTTCCTCCATCTTAGGTAGATTCAATTTTTTACACATATTATGGGGGGGGGGGGGGAACAGTTTGCATTGTAAGTTATTAGAAGGCTTAAAAATAAATTTTTAAGTGGTAATTATCAGTCTGGCTGATCTATACATTCCTAATTTCTGAAGATAAACAGAAATCAGAACTCATATTTTTTCTCGAAACATTTGATTTTAGCTTCTAGAATATGCAAATAATTCTAATTAATTTTATTTTTATACAGTACAAAACATCATTGCTTTAACTTACAAAGACCGGGTTTTTTTATTAATACTTCCCTGTATTTTACTTATTTTAAATAAAACTTTTTGGGTTTACTACTTCTTCTACCGTTATGAAACATTTTATTTTTGCTTGTTAGAGCTTTATTAAACATCGCCAAAAAATGTCTGTTGACGTAAAATAAATCTGTCCTTAATCTTTTTGCGTGATATGTAGATAATAAGTATGTTTAGATCCTTCGTATCTTTGTATCTTTGAAATGTAGTACCTTTTGTGTAATATGCATAGCCTAATGACTTCAATTTTAAATCTATAAATATAATATGTTTAAGACCATTTTATTATAGAATATCCAATTAATAAAAATGACAACAAAAAAAAAAAGCAAAGTTGCATGAAGAAAGAAATTCTGGTAAAATTACCGTTATGTAATAGTAATGACATTTTTAATGAAAAAAATAATTAAAAAAAGCAATTATTACTAAAATCAAATTATAACAGAAAAAAAAAACATAATTTGTGCTAATAAAACCAATATACACATTATTTAAACCATTGATTCGGTAATTTTTCAGTTCATATAGTAACGGTCTACCATAAATTCTGTTTTTCAAAATTATGGTTCTTATAACCACACATTTAGCAAAAAATACAAAACTGAAAAGTAAATTTGTCGAAATAAAGGGTTTATAGGCCATACTTTAAGGTATACTGGTAAAATTACTAAGATTTGCCCCATTTACCAAATTTTATCACGTATTACCACAATATATTTAGCTTAATTTAACCAATTCACTACCAAAGGGCTTTGGTAATTATTATGACATTTACCAAATTTTATTATTTATTATAAAACCATATTTCATAGTTAATTTTAGCAAATCATTACCAAAGAGCTTCGATAAAATCACAGAGAATTTCGGTGTTCCAAGGAGCCAGAAATACGGTAAAAATTACAATATTCTGATAGTTTTGACCATTATTTTATTTCTCAGAGTTAAAATAAGTTTGAAAACTGTTGCTATATTTTTTTCTATCTTACCAGTGATAGGATGTTACAGTGTTATATTTAATATTTATTCTATATTTTATTCTATCTTATCAGTGCTGGGATATTATTGTGTTATATATATCTGTTTAAAAATCTCATATTTTAACAAACGACTGCCTTTAAATAAATAATTTTTACTGTTAATACTAAATTGTATTTAATTCTTAGTGTGGAAACTTGCTGCTCTTGTGTCTGGGGTCATGGCTGCATTAATTCTTCTGATATTATTATTTGCATACAAGTAAGGATTTTTTATTAGTTTTCTTTGTTACAAATCGTATATTAAAGTAATACGATGTTAGTTTTAAATAAAAAAATATAACATAAGCTTTAATGGAATAATAATTTTAACTAATTCTCTAAGCTCACAGAAAAAAATACATATAAATTTATTTTCTTACTTTTTCTTAAATTTAAAAGCGTTTTTTTTTTCTTTTGGAGGAGTGGTTAGTAAAACAGACAAAAGTTTTTAATTTTAGAGTAACTTTTTAACTCTTTTACATGCACATAGCATATTATATAATTCGTATTTGAATCGCAACATTTAATTCTGTCTATAATGCAGATTGAATATAATGTAGTTCTTAAATTTCATTATATTTGCAGAAACTGGCTTTATGAACAAGATTTAGATAATATTTTATGGAAAATTGACTATAAAGACATTCAAATTTATGAATATACTCCAACGAGTAGATTATCAAAAGTAAGTATGAAATCCGCTACCAAAGCACTTTTAGTTCCTTTTTTTTTCTTTTTTAGTTTTTTTTCTTCTTAAAAATGATGTTAAAGGGAGGCACATACATAATATCTAAAATGAATAATTTGAGTTGAACTGAATTGACTAATACTTTTCGATATTTGTACACGGAAAAAAAATCTGATAAATTTACCGTATTGTATTGTAATTGCATTTCTGGTTGGAAAGAAAAACATAATTCTGGTTAATAAAACCTAAATATACGATATTTAAACCATTCATTTGGTAATTTTTCCATTCATATGGTAACAGAGTTTAACGGAAATTCTGGTTTTAATAATTAATGTTATAACCACACATTTAGTAATAAAATACAAAACTAAAGTAAATTTAACCGAATAAATGGTTCTTATGCTATACTCTAAGGTATCATGATAAAATTACCAAATTTTACCCAATTTACCAAATTTTATCTTGCATTATTAAATCATATTTTATTCTTAATTGTGTAAATTGTTATAAAATTAAAAAATGAAGTATCATAACATCTATCTAATTTATTGCTTAAATAGTTTATTGCAGCTTGAAAAAAAAATAACTGAAATTGAATTAACACTTCTTTGAAATTTTATTTTATATTTTCTTACACATAAACACAATATTTTTGCCTTCTACTGACCAGTTCTTAAAATATGTGTAAAGGAAGTTTCCGCTGCTCTGAATGTAATAAAATTGAACATAATATAACAACTTGTGTATGCTTTCTTCAGTCCTTAAGTGGTTTTATTTAATTTATTTCATAAAATATTAAATAACTAAAAATTTTGAAACATATTTCTTAATTACCAATGTTTTGGTTTCCCAAAATCAAATAAAGAATATTAATTTTTAGAAAACTTTACATCCGATTATAAGAACAAGTCAGGTATCTCTAAGTTCCAATACTGATGGAGATTTTAGATATACCAACATTTACACAACAGTTGGAATTTATAAGGGACGCATGCTAGCCGTGAAAAAACTGAAGAAAAGAAGTATTGATATTACTCGAAAAATGAAAAAGGAACTGAAAATGGTAACTTATTTTCTTTTAACTTTGACATTCTGCTTTCTATTTATGTACAGGGGAATGAAAACACGTACATCGAAGTCTGTCAAAATCCTTTATCAGATTTCAGAAAATATATCTGTTTATTCCACTAGAAGAAATAAAATTACTTGAAGTGCGTAAAGTGTCGTCTGAGAAGTTTAATGCCTCTAAAAAACATGAAATTTTATTTTATTTGAGTCAAAAAATTCAATACTTTGTATTTGGGTTTCATAAAATAAAATATGAATAAAATAAGTAAATAAATAAAAATAATAAAAAATAAAACTAAGAATCCACTTTAACTTTTGCGTTTCGATAACGTTCAAATTTCCAATATGCTTCGTTTTCTCGCCATCTGAAAATGTTTGTTTATTTTCATAAACATTACGTAACAATTTACATAGCAATAACTTTGTTTGCCTTTATTTGTTCCTGGCTTCGCCAAACAAAATTTTTTTTTGTGTCAAAATCCCTTGAAAATCTAATAGTTAGACAAGTTAAAAAGGAATTAAAAGATAATTTTAACTACGGAATCGAGTAATGGAAATTTTCAGATTACCTTTACCCTGACTTCATTAGTGATTCGAGAGGTTTCAATAACTTGCTTTTATTTTTCTCGCTTAAATGTTAACTTGCGATTCCTGCTGTTGTATATTTTTGACTTCCGCATAACTTGATTTACTTTTGTTTTCTGACTGCTTGATGCGTCGATGATTTTCACGATAAAATTGTTAATAATGGTTTTTTAATTAATGCAATTCTAACTTATACATTTATCAAACCGAATATTGATGTGGTATTTTGAGAAAAATATTATCTGTTCATGAAACATTTGAATTAAAAAGTTACTAAAATTATTAACTAAGAATGTCTCTTCCTATAGATGCGAGATCTTCATCATGAGAATCTGAATTCATTTATTGGAGCCTGTATCGAACCTCCTAACATATGTATTGTAACAGAATATTGCTCAAGAGGAAGCTTGAAGGTCAGATTTCTTTTTTGTTTGGAGTTGAACAGATTGTTCTAATTTTTTAATAGTTCCGTTATAAACACTTTGTTTTTATGCTTTATTTTTTTTAATTTGATTGACATTAGACTACTTTAGTAATTTATTTTTTTAATTTAATTATCAGGATATCCTTGAAAACGAAGACGTAAAGCTAGACAACATGTTTAACTCATCCCTTATATCTGATATTGTTAGAGTAAGTAGCTGTCATTAATTGGTTGTTGTAAGTAGTCAATTAGTAAGTAGTAGTAATTAAATTGAATTAAACAATATAGTGTAATATTAAATATTTATCGGTAACAGCTTTTTGATTTAAGGCTGTTTCTGTGAGTTTGAAAACTGTTAATCATGACTGTTAGGTCAAGTTTAGCCTGTCAAAAGCCAGCACTGTCTACGCTTATTTTAAAAATGGCATAAAATGTCGATATGAAGAAAAGCCACAGTTTTATGAAAATGAAAAGCATTTGTGGTCAAATTTTTTAATATTAAAAAACTTACTCCAATGCTGCATTACCTGGGCTGATGAAAATTTGCAAAAACTAAAAATAAGGTAGTGATTTTGATAATTTTCATATAGGTGGAAAAATGCCGTTGAATTGGCGATTTTTAAAAAAGTTTAATAACTTTTAAATATTTTAGTCATTTGTCTGTTCTAAATTCCAAATAATGTTTTAAAGGCAAGATTATGTAGATTATGAAAATTATGAAAACCTAATTAAAATATCATTGTTTAACTTTAAAAATCATGATCCGACTGAGTTGAACCCAATTTTTTTTTTAAAAAATGGTCTTATTAAAATTTTATTTTTTTTAGTATGCAGGGATCCTAACATTAGAAATCTAAAGTCAACTTTAAAATTTTTTAAATTTTTTTTTTCAATATAAGGAAAATTTTGAGCATAAATACTACAGAAATTTTTTGTCACGCCAACAGTTCTATAACATATAGTAATGTATAAATATCAATATAATTTTTTCTTAGATCAATATTCTTGTGTTTTAAACTAAACTCTTTAAAAGCACTCTTCGCACTTAGACCTTACCTTAACACCCTTATTGACCACTAAGCATTCTTACTGAAAGTATAATATAAATAATAAATTTATACTTAGATCTCAGCTTTCAAAACATAGTTAATTCACACTTAGACCTCAAAGCATAGCTAACGTTATATAAAACAAGCAAAGTTTCAAAGAATTCTATATAAAACGTTTTTTGTAATGTGTGTTATCGTAGAGAGATTTTCTAAAAGTCAACATTTTTTTCTGAAAATGCATTTAAAGTATGTAATTGCTATTCTGCTTTATTTATCAACAAGCGAAAAACCGAAATAAAAAGAACTACAACTTCAATTTCAAAAATTGGAGAACAAAGGTGAAAAAGATTTAGAAAGCTTATTAAATAAAAGTTTAAATATAGGCAATAGAAAAATAAAACTTTTCATCGAAATTGCCAATTTTCCCCCAGCCGGATAGTTTAAATTTCATTAGGGTCTTTATTTTTTATTTATTTATTTATTTATTTTTTGCAGTGTTTTTACGAACATTTTTACAATAATGATACTCTAGGCAACCAAATATCATATTTATAGTTTATATAAGAATTTGACAGTATTTATGAATTTACATAAATTCAAAATGCGCTCAATATGGATTTTACAACCTTAAGGTCATGGATTTCCTTGAAGTTATTCTATCGAAAATTCCTTTGCTTCTTTATTTTTAACGATTTGAAATTACAGAAATTGCCTTAAAAAAACATATTAATTTACATTCCTTCAAAACTTCATTATTTACCTCATACACATTAATATAATAAAGAAAGAAAGAAATAAGTTTTCAAAAATGTCATGCATTTCTTGTTTAGATCATGAAAACTAAATTGAAAGAATTTTCTTAGGGGATGATTTATCTGCACGATTCTCCAATTCATTCTCATGGGAACTTGAAATCTTCCAATTGTCTGGTAGATGGAAGATGGGTAGTTAAACTCTCTGATTTTGGACTTCATGAATTAAAGTTTGGATTAGATTTGGAAGATTGTGAAAAGGATTTTGAAGAACAGTGTGAAAGTAAGAATAAGAACGCTTAAAAAGTAAATCAACTGGTCTACTTTTTATATTCATAATATATATTAAATTTACTTTTTGAAGAGAAAAATACGTCATTGTATCAAATTTTCAATCAAATTCTTTATACTTTTTTGCCATTCAAGTAGCTTAAAGGTTAAAGTTTCATACTTGAGTTAAAATCTTTTATGCTTTCTTGATTTTCCATGCTTTGTCTCAAACACAGTGTCTTGACCAAGTTTTTTATTTAAGCTATTCGTAGCTTCGAAATAAATACTCCACTTTAAAATATTATCTCATTAAGCCGCAGTAGTAAATAGCGACTTTGGAACAAATTTATTGCCACTTTGTGTAATTGAAGTACAAATTTACCTTCATCAAATAGTTGGTCTTAATTAACTGACCAATAAATAATGCCTATTTTAATATAAATTCATAGATGGATGTTTAAAAAAAACTTGTTGGATGTTTCAAACAAAATTAAACTTTTGTATAAAATAAATTATATGAAAATAATAACACTAATTCTTGCCATTTCAAAACAGAATTGTTATGGAAAGCTCCTGAGATATTAAGGGATCCTTATGCTCAAAACGAAGGTACACAAAAAGGTGATATCTTTTCATTTGGAATAATACTATATGAAATCATTGGTGGAAAAGGACCGTACGGATTTATTAAAATGACACCCTCAGGTATAATTTTCTTTCGATTTCATTTTTATCCTTATTAAAACGAATTTCTATTAATCCATTCTTCTTTTATTCTAATGAATCCATTTTTAAGTTTATCAATTTCTCTTTTACTCTTAATAAATACATTTTTATATTTATCAATTGCTCTTTTATACTTGTCAATTTTTTTTGTCACTAGAAATAATAAAAATTCTGATTCAACGAGACAAGTGTCCTCCACTTCGACCAAATATATCTAAATTGGACGCTGATAATGTGCCAGATTGTGTTCTAAATTGCATGCAAGAATGTTGATGCGAAGAACCAGAATATCGGCCTGACTTTAAGATTATCCGTGCCAAATTGAGACCTATGCAAAGAGAAATGTAAGAAATGATTCGACTTGAGTTTAAATGTGTAAACATTCTATGAATTAAAAATAATAAATAATGCTTTTAAAAGTATATAATAATGTTATATGAATGAATGTATTAAAAGTATTAAATGTGTAAACATTTTATACTTTTTAATACATTCTTAAAATATAATTGGTTTTAACTTAATTTGATGAAATATTTATTAACAAAAATTTTGTATGAATGATAAAATTTTGATCTGAGCATAAAAAATTACACACGATAAAGGCTTATTATCTAGTGAAAAAGTAACTCATATTTTAAACCTAAAGTTAATGGGCAAGATCATTTAAGAGGCAGAAGAAGTAAGCATATAATCGGAAATTTTTTCAGTAAAATACAAAAAATAAATAAAATTCAGTGCAAAGGCTCTTAACCAGAATTATGTTTTTTTTTCTACTGAAAATGTCACTACCATACAGTGCGGTAAGAAATTCGTAAAAAAATTGAAATACCGACTAAAAACCACCAGAAAATTGTTTCTAGTTAAATGTGCTTGAATTCGAGTTAGGAATCGAGTAGTAATGTAATGCAACTTCGAGACAACTCCTTAATGTTATCTAGGAGCTAGAAATGGATTTTGAAGAGCTGCACCAGAAATTCAAAACTCGAGTATTTACATACTTTTCTGCTTATAAATCTTACCCCTTAAAGATTTAATGTGGCTTAGTTAAAATGTTAAAGTGGATTTCTTTAACTAATTTTTGAATCAAACTTTTTTGAACTACAATAGATAATTCATACCTTTAATATTTAAGTTGACAAATTCATGCTGTGATAATTTTCTACCAATTCCTAGCGTACCGGTACTTAAACTAAAAATATTGAGAAAGATTAAACAAAACTAAACAAGCTGAAATGTTTATCTTAAAAATATCCAAATATTATATGTAATTTTAAAATTTTTATTGTCTAAATAAATATTTTTCATATTTCAATATTAATTTCTTTTTTTATCTCTTAAAATTATTCTGAATAAGTTTTAATCGAACCGGTTCTTAAATAATTTTTGAATCTCGTCTTTAAGATCTTGGGAATTTTGAAACCATTTAAGCACAAATGTTTAAAAAACCTCACTTACTGTAATTCTTAAAAATTCTTGAACTTGATAGCAGATTAAAATCAATTTTTATGCATTCATACCACGAAAACTATCAGCAGAAATGTTTTTTTTAATAAAAAAAATTTTATTGCTTTAAACTTACAAAATTTTCTAAGCAAAAACATTTTACCCAGCTTAATCTTGTATTCGAATGTCCTATTTTCCAGAAAGCCTAACATTTTCGACAATATTTTGCTAATGATGGAAAAATATGCGGATAATTTGGAAGCTTTGGTGGATGAGAGAACTAATCAATTGAACGAAGAAAAGAAGAAAACTGATGCATTGCTTTATGAAATGCTTCCAAAGTAAGTGCTAAAACGATAATAGAATTTATCATCAAAAGTTTCCCAAACATTTTCCAATAACTATTTATAACTAAAACTAATCACATACAAAGCCGAACAATGCTAATATAATAATAAGTTTTCGAAACAATTTCTAGTTATTATTTATCACATTTGTTTGATAGTCACTAAATCAAATTTGAAAAAAATAGTAAAGCAGCAGTATTTTCAAAAATATTTTACAAATTATTTCTTTAAAATGTAACTCTTAAATTCCATAGTTCTGAAAGAAAGAATTATTACAAACTCCAAACTATTTGTTTTAGTATAATTTATATTTTCTGACGGTAGTTATTGTTACAAATAATATTAACAAGAATTATAAAGCAGTTTTTTACTCAATTTTATTTTTGACAAAAATTAAAACCATTGTGTTCACTCTAAAATGCTTATAAATAACAAAAAAATTGCTTATTTTTCCTTAGTTAAAAAAATTAAAACATTTTAATTTTCTTTATCTTTTTTTACTTATTAATTTTTAAAGCAAATTTCTAAATTCTAATAAAATTTAATTTTTGCAAATAAAAAAGACTTTGAATAATGAAAATGGTGTTTAATCAAATGTGCCATGCTTTTCTCAAAATTAATTTTTATTTTCTTAGTATATAGTTCTTAGAATATAATTTTTTTTCCTCAAACAAAATATATAGAATTACGAAATGTTGTGACAATTTTCAATTCACAGAAATACTTTAAAGCGATAAGTATTAAACCTCAGCTCTTAATTTCAAACATCTCACCATATTTTAATGAGAATAAAATAAAACTTTAAATTGACATTTGTTTTTAGAACAAAATGTTTTTTTTATGAATTCTAATATATATATATATATATATATATATATATATATATATATATATATATATATATATATATAATTTAAAATGCATCCCATTTAGAAGAGATGAAATGGTGATTTTCAGTGGTGATCGAAGCTCAATACGAAAGTCGTTTGTCCTAAGGTTTTTGTTATGGTCCAACAAAAGTATAAATTTTTCCTCCTTAATATATATATATATATATATATATATTAAGGAGGAAATAATTTTTATAATATTTTTTTATTTCGTTATTTCCTTTTTTTATTCATTAGTTTGTTTATAAAAAGAATCATAATTTCGATTGGCTTTAAAATGTCGAAAAATATTGCTTGTAAAAATAATTGTAACTCGTATTATCAATCAATCTAGCTTGTCAGAAAATGGTCAAAATTTATAATTAAATATTCGTCCATAATGTGGTGATATATTTTGTCAGTAACGGGCAGAAAACCATTGAATGTATGGTTATCAGACACAGAACTCCAGTCAAAATTAGATCACTTAAACTTATCAAAATTTTTATTAACGATAGACATATTTAAATTTTTCTATTTGTCCATGTTACATTAAATTCTGCTTGAAGCAGTCAGGAAACGATAGAAATAGAAAAGCCCAGAGGTGCCGTTACAGTATAGCACCATCTGTTTCCACCAGCAATCAAAAAATTTCAATTTATTATTTCATTGGTTTAGTGCTTTAATCCCGCCTTTCTCGATAGTGATACTTTGAATTTCAATTGCGTTTTTCTTTTCATCTAGATGTAACGTCAATTTGCAACTCCACATAATATTCGTATTGTTAGTTTACTTTTGGAAAAGAATTCATTAATATAAATCGGATATAAAAATATTTATCAGTACAAAACATTAAGTATTTAATAATGTACGTGCTTCTTTTAGACACGTTTTACAACTCCGTTACTCAACCCACATACTACTCGATTAGAATTTATATGCAGTTTCATATCTGTCAGTAAAGTCTTCTTCTTCGGCACTACAGCCTCATCAAGGCCATCTCACTCAGCTTCCTCCATCGCTGTCTATAAAGGTTACTCTTCTCCGATTTCTGACAACCTAGCACGCTAGAGCCATGGTGGCTCAGCCGATGGAGTTCTCGTCTCCCAATGAGGTGACCGAGGTTTGAATCCTCCTAGCGATGGATGGATCATGTATTAGAGCCCCCTTGTCATCAATCTAACAGTGGAAGTTTTTCTTACTTTTCCTCTCCATGTAGCACAAATTCGGTTTAGCTCCATCAAAAAGTCCTCCACGAAGGCAAATTTCACGTAATACTTGATTCAGGAAAAACCTTGTCCTCTGGATAGGGCTCAAAATTAGAAGACTATAGAGTTGAACATTGGTAGTCATAAACTCAAAATTGGGTTGGCTGTTCAACGACGACTATAAAACCTAACGCGTCAAGATCTTTTCCTAAATTGTCCACCCACCTGATGGCTGGGAGACCTCTTTTTCTTGGTGTCGGAGGGTTCGCCAAAAGTCGATTTCCTAGTAGAATTGGTGTCTTCTAATTTTAGCAGGTGTCCAAGCATCTTATACGATGCGTTTTAATAATTTGGGAGATGTTGGGTTCTTTTGTTGCAGAACTCGCTGTTGTAAAGTATTCACCATATGTTATTTTCATTCTCATGGCCATAAGTTTTCTGGAAAATTTTTCTTTCTAAGATCAGCAGTTTATCTTCTGCTACCTCAGTAACTGGCAGCTATACAGGACTCGTTGTCGAATTTGGGTTTTATAAATATTGATCTTTGATGCTTGTTTGAGGAATTTCGATGTTATTCTTTTGGACCCATAAAAACTTATGTTTGCCATCATCATCACTGAAGTAATTTTTATTTATTTTGAAGAAAAAAAAACTTAAAATTTCACATAGCTTTTTTTTCATAAAAAAAATCATTGTTTACAGGTATGTTGCAGATCAGCTAAAAAAGGGACATAAAGTACAAGCTGAATCTTTTGACTGTGTAACAATATTTTTCAGTGACATTGTTGGTTTTACGTCAATGTCTGCAAGAAGCAGTCCATTGGAAGTAAGTGTTTCAATTTAAGATCAATTTCACCGTTCAGGGAATAATTCTCAAATGGTCATAAATTTATATTTTTCAGTTGTAACTAATCAAGTATCTAATTTACAATTAAAGTGAAAAATATTTCCTTTCTTATACAAAAAATAATGTTGATTTAAATTGTTACATTTTGATATTTGTCTTTGCATATCTAAAAATATTTAAAATAAATGTTATTTTCATGCGGATATTTCCTGAATGTGCTTCTTTCTGCGTGAAGCTTTTATTTCTACGTTAAGAACATATTATTTCAATAGTGTTTTTAAATGAAAATATATTTAAGTTCAAATAAATTAAGTTAGAATATATTATATTAAAATATAGGTTGTCTTAAATGGCATCTCTGAAATAATTAATTAAAGTAAAACAATAGGAAAAAGAAATGAAAATTTTGCGGTGTTGTGTAAATGATTAGGAGGCCAGAATACTTCCCCCTTAAATTTCGACATCACTTGGGAAGTTCGTCTAACGATGTCTCGGTGGAAAAACTATGAAAAAGGATTTCATGCTACATATCACACCATTTGAAGTGATGTATTTACAGGAGTTCATGTTATTTTTTCCTCTAACTGCACCAAACTGTTACATAAGAAAAATTTTCTGATATCATTTTTTACATCTTTTCTAACTATAAAGCGCCATCTGTTCACGAACTTAGCAATTATTTTAAAACTTAACGGAAGCCTTAGTTTCTTAAGCAGAGTGCAGCAAGCAGTGTATTTTTTTTTTTTTTCCTCCTTCCACTTTCATTTCCTTATCTTTTCAAATTTTTGTTTATTTTTGAGTTACCTGGTATATTCAAGTTACAAAAGTTTTAAAAAAAATTAAAAAGGAAAAAGTTAAAATATATTCAACTGTAAGCAGTATATTCAGTTACAATTACTTCTGGTAAGGATATAACCCTAACATCATGAAATAAAAATAAATTCATAAGAGTTCTGTTTTTTGTTGTAGTTATTGCGTTATAGTCCACTAAAATTAAACTTTTTCTTCGGAAAAATGAATTCTCAAGTTTTTTTTCTCATAAAAAGCTTTGTTATGTGTTTTTTATAAATGATGCCTGAAAATTCAACTACCCTCCTTTGTACGCTTCCCCCCTTTTTGAGAAATAGAGGGAGAGTTTAGAAGAAATGTTAAGAAATTTGCTTTCTTCCTTGTCTAGATAAAAATTATTAAGTAATTTCTTCTAAACAAGCAAGTGAGACATAGTTTCTAATGAATCTTCTAATGCTGAATCGAATGGGATCAATCCAGAGACGATCGGGAGAATAGTTTAGAAGTTATAAGGGCTTTATATACAAAAATTATTTTTTATGACACTTACTTATGTCTAGCCTTTACATTGCTATCCAAAGACTATCTAAACATATAAGATATATTTTCTAAGGTAATATTGCATACTGAATTGATTGGTACAAAACAGGAATTGATAAAATAAATAGTTTATTAGAAAGACTAATATTTCCAAATTTGAATTATTATTTTTTTTTTATGAAATGGTACTATATTTGAATTGAACACATTATGAAGAAAACCTTCGTAATTTCAAAATGATTTCCTATCAACTCCTTGATCTCATTCGATATAGTATAAAAACTTTCATCTAAAATGCGTTTTATATTATACATGCGTCGTTTCGAAAACTCCACGCTAAAAAAGTAAAAAGTGTACAGAGAAGAGTGAAGAAGCTTTCAGGTATCATTTATAATTACATAACGAAGCTTTTTTTTTTTCAAAAATATTTTGGATATTAATTTTTTAAAAGAAACACCGCTTTTTGCTATTGATATATTATGTAATATTCTAATTCATCTAATATTTCTTCATTACATATTTACTTTTTCGACGAAGCGGAACTTGATCATTTATTTCAATTACTTAAATATCCCTTATTCTTTAAGATCTAAAGCTTAAGAATATTTTTTTCCTATGTTAAGCTAAAGAGATACATTAATATATTCAGTATAGATATTAATTTTTTTCTAATGTTTTTAGTTTTATATTATTATAACTTATGTCTAGTAAAATTATACAACAGGTAATACGGAGGGAATTCTTACAATAAATTATTTTCTTGTAAAAGTCTGAAATAAACTAGTACAATAAACAGCCAATAACTTTTGTTGTAGATTCACTAGAATGAATACCTTTACAAGAAACCACCATTTTTTTCACATATTGATCGTTTCTATTAGAGAATAAAATCTATCTTTCTATGGAAATAATTTGTTCTCAAAACTAAAAATTTCATGAACGTTTTTAACTAATCACTGAGTTATTAATAACTTTTAGATAACTTATGAGTACAGTCAAACTTGACTGTTCAGAATCAAGTTCATTACAGTATTGATCGAGTAGGTTTGAAGTGAACAATTGTTCTTTCGTACCATAATTTCCCTCCCCTAGAAACTGTAAATAAACAAAAAAGTAATAGTTGATTTACGAATAGCACTTTGGAAAACTTGTTAGTGGTTTATTTCTTACCAATACTTCAATGAAAAATGCATACGCAGTTGAATCTAACTTCGAATTTTAACAAACTGAAATAAAATAGCAAGTTTTTTGTAGATAAAAAGTGTCCAACTTAGACCTATCGCAAAACACATTTATTATGACTATTTCGACCATAAACTTACTTAAAAATTCCATGAACGTTGGAATCGCATTTTTCTTCGAATGATAGTACAATCTCAACTTCAATTAATTTAAGCGTCACTACGTGAATCGAATTGCAGAACTCAATTGATAAAAGTTTTGAATAACATTTTAGTGAATTTCATTACTTAGCTTTTAAGTTTATACGATGGCAAAAGGAAATAAAGATTATATCTTCCCTTTATTATTTGTTAGTAAGCTTTTGTTTGGAGAGATCTATAAATATTTTACATCTATTTAAACAGTTCGCGCCATAACGTTTGAGCTCTTGGAGTTTTAATTTTCTGCCAAAAAGAAGCGTTGGCCCTTTCCTGCAAAATGCACTTGGTACCTACTTCCACTCCGAAAATACTCACTTAGTACCTTCAACTACAGAGATCTGTGAAATTTAAAGATTTGACTAAATAATGGTATATTGTATAATTAAATAAGATTTTTACTCGAGAAATCTCAAGTATTTTCAAAAATGTCATTTTTAAAACAAACAATTTCAACAAATATAATAATTTTAACAGTGCATAAATAATTTTAACGAGTGACAAATGCAATAGTTCTCCATGCACTAGATTCGAACTATAAATTATATTTATCAGGTTGTGGACTTTCTTAATAATCTGTACACTTGTTTCGATGCCATCCTTGAAAATTACGACGTGTACAAAGTTGAGACTGTTGGAGATGCATACATGGTTGTCAGTGGATTGCCAGTCAGGAACGGAGACAGACATGCCTCAGAAATCGCATCAATGGCTTTACACTTATTGGAAGCAGTAAACAACTTTCCCCTCAACGGCAAACCAACTGATTCTCTCTTATTGCGGATTGGTATACATTCAGGTGACTCTTAATGTTCCAACCTAAGATAATTACGTATAGATTTCTTACGTTGCTGATGCTCAACTAAATTTAAGTAACAGCAAATGAATGTAGTATAAGCTTGAAATAATTTTAAAAAATATGAATAATTTAGTTTTATAATAACATTTATAAGTAAAGCGTTGAATCTTATTTATTTATGATTAAAATATACGAAAAAACGTCTTGACTAAAGGATTTCACTTGCCACTCGCTGTTCCCATGTTTCATTTACAATCATTTTTGTTTCCGAACTCAAAGCAGACTTATGAAACAAAATAAAAAATTATTCGATTAAATTATTTTCTTCTTCAATACTACATCCTATCGCAGGCCAAGGCTGTCTCCATGAGCCTATCTGACACAGTCTGGATCAATAGATCTCCATCGGTTGACTCCCAAATATGATCCTGAAATGTTTGATTCTTTTAACACAGGTTCGTTTTCATAGATTCAGTTCTCGATTTCATTGGTATCAAATTTATACTTAATCAATTTCCTCGCTTACCATTGCAAACAAGTTTGCTTTATTAAAAAAAAAATGTTTTTTTCACCATAAAACTCGTTTAATGTTTTTCGCCAAATTTTGAATTCCGCTAAACTCTCGTCTTTAGCAATAGTGCGAAAAATTAATTCCTCGTATCTTTATGAAATTTTAAAAGAGTATTTTTACTAAATATTTTAATTGTGCAATAGATGTTGACTGTGCATAGTTTTGCTTGAAATATATTATAAAAACAAATATATCTTGTCTAAAATTGGCCGTAACTTTCGCAATATCATTAGGAAACACCATTTACAGTTTCAAATCTTTAATTTCGAATAAAATTCTCGTGATTACTGCTTTCCATTTAATAGAAATAGAACAAAAACAGCAAATTATAATTTTTGCACTCATCAAACTCTGATAAAAAAAAAATTGGCGTACATTCACACCTTACCTTGAACACACAACTCACAGAGGAAAATCAGTTCGTGCAAGCAAATAGTTTAGTTTGTAATATATATATATATAAAGCGTTTGCGTTTCATTAAACATACGCAAACATCAGAATTTATTTATTTTATTTGTATATCTTGTTCATAGTTTTGACTCATCTGAGTAATGGATTAATGTATTTTACAGGAGCTGTATGCGCTGGAGTTGTTGGAAAGAAAATGCCAAGATATTGTCTATTTGGCGATACGGTGAATACAGCATCGAGAATGGAATCAACTGGTCTTCGTAAATATTTAAATATGTATAAAATTCTGCAATAAAAAATCTAATTTAATCAATGAGTCTGAAAACAAGCCATATTCATATGAAATTCACTGCAGATTACCTGCTTCCGAACTGATCGATTCAATTCAATTAGCTATTGCGGGAAATTTTGCTTTCACTTTTTTTTTTTCATTGGAGACTTTCTTTCCTAAATCGTATTGTTTAATTATTTAACATATTCTAAGAATTTTTTTCCTTCAAATAATTAAATTAAGTCAAAGTAAAAAGAAACGAATTCAACCCCGAAAATAGAAAAGTGGCAAAAATGTATTTTTGTGTTAATGTATGTATGCATTTGTTATTCTAGGCTTTATTTTTGTGGAAACAAGTTTGCCATTTTTTTTTCTACCTTTTCTGTAAGCATTTGAAACATTTTTGGAAATCTTTGGTCCCATTGTTTTGTTTTCTTTTGTTACATTTCAATTTAAATTCGAAAATTCTTAACTAATTACTTTAACCTTAATTTACCTAATGTATGTTGGTTTACTGTTGTGTAAATTACGGTATAAAAAATTTTCGATTAAACCAATCTTTTTATTTTTCTCTCCTTGCAGCACTTCGTATTCATTGCAGTGAATCTTTCAGACAAATGTTGCTAAAATTAGGTGGTTATACTTTTGAAGAAAGAGGAACTGTAAATATAAAGGTACATTTTTACAACATATATTTTAATTACCGTACCTTTACCTTATGAATAAATTAAGAGTATTAGCCTTTTAAAACCTATCACAAAATCTATAACAATAGTTTTTTGGATACAATTTTTATTCATATATGTTCAATTTTTTATTAGCCCATTCTGCAAATCACACATTTTATGAGTACAATATCAAAAATAAAACACGAGAATGTCTTTTGATCTAATGATTGGATTTTCACTTATCTTCTGACAGACATTTTTAATGGTTTGAGGTGTTAACTTTAAAATTTATGATTAAGTATAGGAGATATAGTAAAATCAGACACAAAAACATATATTATCTGAATGAACATGTATTTTTTCGGCGCTCCATGACTGAAAATATTCGGAAAGATGGTTCTTAACAAAATATAGTTTAGTGAGGAAGGCGATTTAATTGGACCTTTTAGCATCAATATTTTGTTTTTTTACTTACGTATTTTAAACACTTTGGCGCGCAGTTATATCGTTTCTTCGAAAATAATTCTGCGCAAAAAAATAAATAAAGAAATATTTATTACTTTTTATCATTTATTTTAATTTTGATTGGAAAATGTTTGAATCGTAAGACATATATAATATTTGCATCATTTCAAACTATTCTGTCAAATTTTTACATTATTGTATATTATACTGTTATTTTTGTCTTTTTAAATAAATGGCGAATTCTAAATTTGAATGAAATCTATCGTGAAGTTTAAAAAATTCGTATTTTGAAATTTCCATTTCTTAAAAGTCATTTGATTAATTGCATTCAAATATTGGAATTTCGTTACTTATAATAACAAATTAATGCAAAATTGCGTATGGTTTACAATTCAAAACTTTTTCAAACATTATTAAATTAAATAATACAAAATAATAAATATTTTGTAAAACATTTTATTTTGATGGAGTTATCATTGAAAAAATGAATTTTATAATTGAGAGCAAACATTTTTGATTTGCTTAAGAGGATTAAGAATATGGTTATGTGTTCAAAAAGTGAAATAATATTAAAGGGGTCAAACTTTCGATTGATCTTCTGACTAAATTATCGGATCTATATTTTCCAGATTGCGATTACCCCCTTCCATATTATGAAGGTCAGAAATCCAAACACATCAAAAGAAAAGTTATGTTTATTCAAAAAATTGAAAGTATGTTTTTATATCTGATTTTATAATTTAAATTATATTTTGATTCAACAAATTCGTATATTTAAAGTCAATCCCCTCGTAATATTATGATGATCATGCGTTATTCAAGTATTACGTTTTTTAATTTGCGCACTGTTCGTACTATTTTTTTACTATCTCTTAATTTTTACTATCACTTAATCACTACTTTTACTTTGACATTACTATTACTTTCTTTTTACTATCACCCCACGGTCAATCTTCTCCATCGATTGTAAGAAGAAGATTGACCGTAGGAGGAGTAAATTTCCACTTATAATCGATGAATTGTAAGAAGAATATTGACCATAGGGGGAGTTAATTTCTACTAGGGCATGTCATTGTACTGCACTCTAATAAATCCCGGTTCAAATTATGGCAAAAAGTACTTTTCACAATAAAATTTTGCAAAAAAAAAAAATCTGATACACCGTAATTTTTCCAGTAAAATCCATGAATCACTGTTATTAAATAAATATTACTGTAAACATAACACATTAAATTTTACAGTAAAAAGATAATTTTACGATAAAATGCATTTTACGGATGCTGCTTTCTCAGTTTGCCAGTACTTTTTACAGTAATTTGATCCGGAATTTTTTCGTGTGGAAAATCGTAATTGACGCCTAGCTTTTCCTCTGTCTATTATAATCTTTCTTAAACGCATTTCTACTTGACCGCTATTTTAACAAACAAACTCTTACTTTGATTTCGCTCTACAATCGTCCTCTTACAGTGGACGGACTACAGGGACAAATCTAGAAAATGCATTTCTTGTATCAAAAATATAAGCAAAACTAGGTAACTTATGTTAAATAAAATGCTTTGCGTAGGGGAGAGTGGGGTCAATTGTAACATTTTTTACTTAACTATCTTTAACTAACAAAAAATGTAATATATTATTAGTATTAATTGACAGATGAGTAAAGTAGACTATCCTCTACTAGGAAAAAAAATAAATACCTTATTTTAAATGTTATTATATTAGTTATTAACAATTTTTGACAGTCGTGCACTTGTTACAATTGTCTCCACTTACGGGGTCAATTGTAACAGTTCAAAAATTCAACTAAAACATAGTTAATTATACATATTATCATAGTTATGATATATTTTTTTATTGATCAAAATAGTAGTGATATTTTAGGAGTAAAAATAATAATGAGCAGAGACCTTAAGGGTTAAACATTTAACTTTAAGGGGTTAAAAATTTTAATTTATGCTGTGAAAGGTGACAAATAAAATAATGCACATGCAACATAATATAAATGATATAGGAAACTATTGGTGGTTCTTAAAGAGTTAAGTAATGGTTTGTAAACATAAGATTACTTATTTTCAGCTGTTACATTCGTCCCTTTACCTATTGTTACAATCATCCCCAAGACGCCATTTCAGCTTCATTTGTTAAAAACAATGCTAGTTAATTAACAAAACTAATCTTTTTTTTTAAATGTTAATTAAGGTGTCCGCTTACATATTCGGTTAATAATTTTTATTCGCTTAAATAAAATTACTTTGTTACAATATAATATTCTAATACCAAAAAAAGTACTTACGTAGCGTGAAAATATCTTTTGTGTTGTAACTCTTTCAAAAGTACATAAAAATGGTTGCCAGCAGGGGTGTACATGTAAATTTATTAATTACACCTTGTGCGCCACTTAGGAACCAAATCTAGAACCCCGACACTCGAAATTTTTGCTCTGTTACAATTGTACCCTGTTACAATTGACCCCACTCTCCTCTACTGTTCTTTATAAATTGCCTGAATATTTTAGATCTATTTCATATTTATACAAACTTTAGATAAATGTAAGATTTATAAAAAAAAATTAAATAATGTCTATTAAAAATAAGGTCTGTATCTTTATTATCTTTATTTTCTTAAAAAAAGAAAAAACATAAGCTCATTTAGAGTTAAAAATACTTTTAGATTTATAGGTTTATATCATTGTCACACAGTTAAACGTATTTTAAAAACAAAATTATTACCACTTTTCCAAAAGCTATTCAATATTATAAAAGTAATTTTACAAACTTGAAGCATCGAAATGTTTTTGAATCTTTAAGCTTTTGAGTATTTTGACTATTTATAGTTGGCAATAAAAAATTTATCGTATCTTCTTTAAAGGGCAAAGGTGAAATGGTTACATATTGGTTAATTGGACAAGAAAAATACAGAATAAAGAAATCTCCTCGTCCAGCAACAAATAAGATTTTTCCCAACTATCAACAAGTTACGAGATCTTCATTAAAGCAACGAAATCGAAACACATCACCTACCTTCAATAGGAAACTTTCCCTAGATTCACGCAAAATTTTAAGATTTGACACGCAAATCCATACAAGTTCATCTAAAAAACATTGCAAATCTAATCACAGACTGAAACCATTGTTGTACCAAAGCAAAAGTTACAACTCTTTTTTCCAGGATTACGAACTACCTAATTTATATCGAAATTTCTCCTCTTCTGACAGAAGAAATTCATCATGTCCATGCTTAGAAGGAGATAGAAACTGAAAGATATTGCCCTGTCTCACACTTCTTTTTAAAAATATTTTTTAAATAAATCATTTGAACTAAATGGGGGGAAATGAAGCATTTTTCCAGTGGGATGAAGCATTTTTTCAATGTGATGAAACATTTTTTCAATGTAATGAAGCATCACTTTATTTTATAATCCTGCAAAGTGAACTAAAGTGATACTTCCAACTTTCACACGCATTAACAACTAATATTAAAAAGAAATAAAAAATTTCAGTTGCTTACACACGTATATAAATAAGTTTTTTTTTCATGCTGTTTGTTTAGAAGTTAGCATTTTTGGGATGTAGACACTGTTCGATGCTAAAAATAAAAATTGTAATCGAATTTGCAAGTATTCCCATAGGGCAGTGTTTCCCAAACTTATGACTTTTGTGTACCCTTTCTAAATTTTTCGTAACGTTGTGTACCCCTAATTAAAAAATGAATGTGTTTTTTACTATTAAAAAATTGCATAAAAGTTAAAAATCACAACTGGCTGTTGACACCACTAATTATTAACTGTTAACTGTGCAAAAAATAGCCAATAGAAAAATACGTAATCGTAAATTTTCATGGCTAACTTTGTTTTTAAATAAATTTTTTTTAAATTTTCGCTTGTTGTAAGATATTTCGCATGAGAGCGCGTACCCCCGCTTAATTGCTTCCGTACCCCTGGGGGTACGCGTACCACACTTTGGGAAACACTGCCATAGGGAATTCAATTGGATACTTTACACGTTACAAATTACATTTTTACGATATTTATTACGATATTTTACATTTACTTAATGCTATTCACGCGATAATAGCATTATCTTGCTTTTTTCTTGTGTTACGCAAGTCAAAATTAATAATTTTAATTTTAATCTTTTCTTTTAACTGCACTGAATTTGCATATCGTACATTGTATATTGCAGGGGTGGCCAACCTGTGGCTCTTTGAAGGATTATTTGAGGCTCTCGATAAATGTACCCGAGTTTCCTTTTCATTTTTGGGCTATTATATTTTAAAAAATTATTATCATTCCGTATGTTTTTCAAAATGTCTTTTAAATTACTGAGAACAAATGTGAAAGACTAAGTGTAACGTTGTTCAATTCAAGGTGAGTTTTCCATTACCAATATAATTATGACCCAAAAAGCATTTGGAGAATTAAAATTAATAGAGATGCAAGAAGATCAAGCTTTACAATTAAAATATAAGTCGACGTCGATTACTTAATTTTGGAAATTTGTACCAGAATCGAAGTATCCTAAATTAAAAAAGGCTGCTTGTCGAATTATTTCAATATTCGGAACAACGCACTTATGTGAATCATTTTATTCCACTTTAAAATTCGTGAAAACCAAACACCGATCAGTATTAACTAACCATCATCTCAAAGAATTACTGAGAAGTGTTATCACCAATTATTCACTAAATTTTAAATAATTATCAAGAGAAGTAAAATAAATGTGTTCATTTCAAATTCAATACTCATATTTTGTGCTTTTACTTATATGTTTTCAATAAATATAATTTATGTAAAAAAAGAAATCTTTAATACCTTTTTTGCATACCATTTAAATACTTATTTAATTGCGGTTCGCAAAAAATTTCAAATTTTGAAAAATGGCTCAACTATGCAGCACCTTGGTCACCCCTGGTATATTGTATCATTTACTAATAAAAGAAATGTTTCAATGTCCCATTTTTGAACCAATGCATGCTGTTGTTTATAAATTCTAAAATGAGTTACTTGCAAAGCGTTTGCAACTGCTTAATACGTATCTGGAGTTTAATATATGCATAACCATTTAGTATGCACCTATGTCTAATTTTCAATTAAAAAAAATCAATTTAATATTTTAAATGTAGATATGCAAATGTAAATATGCAAATATAAATTTACTTTTATGTTTGTAAATGTATCTATAAATATGAATATGATAATGTATCTATAAATGTAAACTTGTGCGAGCTTGATTCATTGAAACTTCTATTTGATTCAGTATTTCTATGAGTGATTTGTCGTTTTTTATGATTATCGACATTTATCGATTATAATCCATTATCGATTATGACAGAAATTCTAAAACCTTTAGAATCAACTTTATTTTATTATAAAAATTTAAATTTTTAACATTACTTTAACATTTAACATGCTCCTACATCTAATTTTACATAACAGGAACCAATTTAATATTTTAAATATGGAATATGTAAATGTAAAAATTTGCCTTTATTTTTGTGTATGTAAATGTGTTTATTTAAGTATGTATATGTAAATATGAACTTGTAAAAATGAATATGTAAATTGTAATATAAATATGAGTATGTATAAGTTAAAATCTGCAAATTTGTGCGTGTTTTATTCATTGAAACTTTCATTTGACCGTTTAAACCAAATCTGAGAGTGATTTGTCATTTTTTATATATACCATGATCAATTATGAACCCCCGGCAGAAATTCTAAAATTTTAAATCAACTTTTAAAAACCTTATCAACTTAATTACTTTTTAGATTCAGCATCATTTCTTTTGGTATTACTTAAATCCCTTCATAAAACTATTACTTCGGAATATCATGAAAAAAGATTCTTTGTTAAAAGTTAAGAGTATACATGCATTTTTCTTTATTTATGAAAAAATAATGAAGAAATTAAATAAAAAAAAGAAAGATCCTTTATATTGCAAAATTAATTCCGATTTTTTATGTCCCATAACAAGGATTTACGAAGAAAAAAAAGTTTTATATCTGTTAATTTTAATTTGCCCAGGAAAATAAATATTTATACATATTCTACTCGTATCTACTATATGCATCTCTCTATATAACATAAAATCATAATGGTCTGACACCGATTTCCATTGTTATCGGCGCATTTTTATTGTTCGGAAAATCACGTGGTAGGATCCAGTTTTCCCTCATTCATTTGCATAATGTTTTGGTTGTCATCAGCATAAAATTAGCAATAGTAGTAAAGGTATTGTTTTCCTTTAAATATTTTTGTATCCCTAATTTAAACTTATTTTCCAGTACTGCTATTATTAGCGAGAATATCAAATTATGATTGTGAACTCATCAAATTTGTTTGAACAATATAATGTTATTAGAATATAAATGTTATTTAAAAAAATGATTACTTCGAAAAATCACTTCCGTTCACCAAGAAATCTAAATGTTTATAATACTAATAGATAGTAATATTTGGACGTGGGAAGTAGAGGCACAAAAGTAAGCAAACAGAATTCCTTTTAGTACATACTATATGCTAAGTGAATAATTTTAACTTTAGTAGAAAAACTGTTTTCTGCCTAGAAAAGACAATTATTGCGAAGCAATAATCGAGGTTGGTGAGCGGCAGCGAACAGGGAGCTTAGCCTTCTAGTTACCCAAATAATTTCATGTGTCTCAAATTATGGCATAGGCGTCGCAACAGGAAAGGGAGTCCGAACCCCTCAATATTTGGGGATTCAGAACCCAACATTTCGGGAGAAAAAATTATTTCTGTTTTATTTTTCGTAAAAATAAAATAGGTTTTTTACGTAATATTAATAATTATATAAAAAATTTATTTCGTTAAAAAAATTAAATAAAGGCAATATACCAAATAAAACTGCATCAAAAATCAACAAAATACGCGTTTTCATAATAATATAATTGTTACTTCTATCGTTTTTCTTTCAAATGAAGAACAAAACGATCTCTTCACCGAAGAAAATTGAATACAAAAAATCCTTTTATATATCCCATTTAATACCACCCACTGAGCTCTCTGATCCCACTAAGAAATAGCCGCTTCATTTTTGTGGAAAAATGTCTTTCGCTTTTTTAAACTGCTTTTATCTTATTTATAGCCTGAGGCTCCTTTGTTCTACTATATGATTTTTGAAAACATTGGATATCTACGGTATAATTTCTTTATCCATTTTCATCATAAATTGTCACTACCAGACTTATCTAGATTCGCACAGAACTAAAGCTTCATTGTTATTAAACTTTCATTAGGAAAGTAAAAAGGGGAGGGGGTGTTAGAAGTTTGGGGTAGAAGTTTTGCAGTGAAGAGTAGACACTTTTTTCCTCATCACGGGCCACACCAATTAGACATTGAACTTTTTTCGATATTTTTTTAGTGTTTTCCCTCCCTCAGAGCGAGTCTTTCTATCAAACTTACCAGTAGTGAGAATTGTTTAGTCATAGCGCTTTTGCTCTAGATCAGGGATGGCGAACCAATGGCGCGCGTGCCATTTATGACACGAGACAAAATATTTTGGGCACGCCACCGAACGCAAAGTTTACTATGAAGCATGTTAACAATTAAATTAAAATTCACAAAAACAAACAAAATAAATAAACAATTATTAACAAAAAATTAACAATTAATGCAAAAAAAAAAAAAAAACAATTAATAACCATAAAAAACAAGCTAACAATAAATAACCAGCCAAAAAAACTAGCAGTCCTGCTTAAACTAACATCTTACAATCTAATATAAGTTATTTGTCATCTAATCTGCAGTAAATGTAGTTATAAAAGAAGTAGTTTTGAGTTGATAGTATTTCGTATTATTATTTTCCCAATAATCACGAAGTCAAAATTATTTGACGGCACGTCTATGACCTCATTAAACAATTTTTTAGAAAAAATGGCACGTTTGTGCATAAAGGTTCGCCACCCCTGCTCTAGATTATGTGACCGGACTTAATCCATTCATCCGAGAAAATCCTGGGAAGAAGATTTTAAAAATACCACTCTATCAATTTAGTTAAGTATTATTATGGTTTCCTTTGCCTAATAATCACAAAAATATAAGAGCAGTCCATATAGCCATGTTATATTCCAAGAAAAAGTTAAAGAATACGATTTTTTCTTAACCTTTTGGGAATATATAAATGAATTTTTTTTTTTTAAAAAAACAAAATGCCGAGATTAAAAGTCTCAAAACCTACTTGATTTCATAAGGAAACGGAAAAGTTAGAAATGTGTTGAAACACGATCGTTAAAAGCACCAGCAGAATTTCACTGGCAATCAAACAAGTTTTGGTGTTTTCACACGCTTTATCAGTGATTTATCAGATTTTGATAACTTTGTTGCATTTTCAAGCTTATAATTATGAACACCTGATGCGTAATGCTATTTTAACGTCTTTCTTTTTAAGGTTTGTAAAGATGTATATTTAAAACTGTGATAATGGAATTTCCTCTATGTTTTCTATGTTAAAATGAATTGATGGCCATGATTGATAAAAAAATAAATATGTCTTTCTTGTTTTTTGTGTGGATGTCTTTATAATTCGTTAAATTTCTGAAGCTAATAACAATGAATTTAACTTGAAACAGGACGACTTAACCAGACCATTGAGCGTAGGGTTAAAACAAAAATTCATTAAAATCATTTTTAAGTGAGTACGAAATACAAACGATAAGAAAATAGTTATAATTAATAGAAAAAATTGGTGTTGCACTCTTACAATACTGCATTCCAGTTTTAGTATTTAGCGTTGCTCTGGACCATGTATTTAGCGTATGTGACTGGTGGCTGCACACGTATTCAATTTTGGGCATGAATTAGCAGTTCTTCTCACGTATAGTTTCTGAACAATCACCCTGATCAAATCTAATAATTTATTTCATATTCCCTAAAACAAAACAAATAAAATATTTCTACTGAATCGAAAGCCTTTTTGCGGCATCTGCTATGCTGAAAAACGCATGCTGTCGTAGGGGCAATTATCATTACAGTACCTTAGATTCACGATTCACTGCAGTACTTTATGTTTAATTCTTAGATTCGAATATTTAAAAACAACAAATAAACTTCTCGCATATGAGAAAATCTCACTCATAAAACACTCAGGCTGTGATATCTTTACTAAACATTCTCGCCACATGCTCACATGTGTGTCGAACATAAATTTAAATCATGCACTGGAGATTTTTTCATTATAGCACGGTAACATTCCTTCTTTATTGAGGCCTATTAAATTTAAAAAAGAAAAATATTTGATATTCTTTCTTAAGCAAGCGAATACAAAATAGTATCGCTTTTTTTAGAAAAGGAGCATCCAAAACATATCGAAAAAGTATTTGTAAATAAACAGAAAAAATATATATCTTATCTTCCTATTACAGTTGAAACAAAATGCTTGCGAAATCACTCTATTAAATTTAATGATCTAATATGAAAGGTCTATTTAAATACTATACTATACTATACTATACTATTACTATACTATTACTATAATTTCCATACTTTTCTGAATCATATTACTTCAAACATTAAAATATGCGAAAAGTATACAGAAACAATAATTTTATATCATTTAATTTTGCAAAAAAAAGTTTTTTGACCACAATTTTTATGCAAAAGTTTAAACTTTCAATTAAGAAATCATTATTTATAAACTAAGAAACGTAAAAGAAAGAATGCTTGCGATAAAAAAAATGATTCTAAAAATTCCTCATATTGAAATTAAAAAACCTTCCGATTGTTTTTGTTTTTTTTTTATTATTATTATTATGATTATTATTTTTAACCAGACGTAGAAATCATTCTGTATAGAACTATCATCAAATTAGAAAAAAAAATATTTACAAGTAAATTTTTTTTATATATATATCATAACACTTACCTGCATTATAAATCTGGAGAATTCCAAAATGGCATGCTCTTCGTTTGAAAATTTTACTCTCAAATACTATATACATGGATTATCCCTTCATTAGTTTTAGATGACATACAGCAGAAAAAAATTTAATAATTGTAAGATCTCGATATGAATTTCAATACGTAACTTAAAAACAGAATAGCTGAATTCTAGTTGTAATTAATCATTCAAATTTAAAAAATAATCACTTAGAAAACGATAAAAAATTTATGAACAATCAACACAAATGATATATACTGTTCTATAAAGAAAAAGAATATTCTATAACTATTACATTTCTGCACATTCTGAAATCACATTTATACATTGGAATGAAGTAATCAATGTTGACTTTACTTTAATTTAAAATGAATTTAACACAACAACAAAAAATGTGTTTTATCTTAATTCACTCATCTTTAACAGCAGGCGATCACGAAATCGGAAGTTATCGGTTGCAAGTTAGATAGAAGGAAAAAATTATTAAAGAAATTGTTCTTCAAATGTTGGGTGCGTTCTGTTTCCGAATGATTTACCAATATTCTGGGTCGTTTTTTCAAGTTCCTCTGCCTTTTCCTTAAGGAAATGGTGCTTCTTGTTTTCTGCTGAAAAAAAAATAATGTCCTTCTCCACTTATGATTCTGATAGAACCGATAGAACTAAATGAAAACTTAATAAATAAAAGCGTGAAAATATCCTCCCCGCTAGAGGGCGTATGCAAACGTTGCGATCACGCACGTTACTCGCACGGGCGTCTGACCAAGGCCGGATTTACGTATAAGCTAAATAAGCTTGGGGCCCCGAGATGGCAAGGGCCCCCAGATTCCACTTTTTTTCTTCTTTTTTTAAAGTTTTATTCGGAGCTGGGGCCCTATGAAGCCCATTATAATTTTTTTTCTTTTTTACATTTTCGGTTGTTTTTCAAAATCTAATCGAAGTTCTTAAAAATATGAAATAATTGTTGGCTATACACACTTTTTATGTAAATGAAAAGTAAGGTATTAATTTCTAATTCCTTATACTATTTCTAAATTCATAGCATCGAAATATTTATTTAGATATACAGAAGAAAATTAAATGAATTTGGTATATTTAGTTTAATTGCATTGTTTTATAAAAATAATTTATCTCTAATATTAATATTTAAAATAAGTGTAGAAGTCAAAGTGTGAAAAAATAGCCTTATTTCCATGATTGGATTTGACATTCAATGCTAAGGTCCAGTTTTAGTATTTACGCCTAAATAAATAGTGTGAAAGTAGAACACAAAATTACGCACGGAGAAAAAATTACGACACTTCTCGCAAAAAAGAAGGGAAAAAAACTATTTTGGTAACCAAAACCAAAATATTTGGTATTTAAATCATTCATTTGGTAATTTTTCTGTTCACAATGCAACAGTTTATCGAAATTCTGGTTTTTAAAATTATAGCTCTTATTACAACACATTTAATAAAAATGCAAAAGTCAAAAATAAAATTAACCGAATTAGTGATTATTACGCCTTGCTCTAAGGCAGCGGTTCCCAATTATTTTTTATGCTTCCCTCTACGGAACCCTAAATAATGGCGGAACCCCGACATTACGATTAATGTTTATTAAGGTAATTGTGAACGTTATAACCTAAAAAAAGACTATTTTTAAAATATTTAATTAGATGAATGAAGATTTTTCATTGTTTCCTCATTAACAATCTTAAATAAGGTTTTATATCCGACAGTTAAAATTGCAGTCCTTTTGCTATATCTAGTCTAGTTTTGAATTTATTTTTGCTGTATATACAAAAGCTGAAAATGAATAATATAAGCCGAATTATAGTTTATTTCTAAATGAACTGAAGAGACTAGTTATAAACGCTAAAAATGATAATTTGGAAAGCATTTTTCTTTATAAAAGAATTTAGATATTTTATATTGATTTGAAAAGTGCGGTATGAAATAATGTAATATTTTATAAATGCTTATTCTTTTTCTAATTTGTTCAACATATTGTTTTTAAAAATATATTTTCATTTAAAAAATGTCATTTCTATTTAATTGGTATTTTACTTCAAATAATTTAATAAAAGAACAGAAAGATTATATACGATATGATTTATATGTTGGATCTAAATATAATCAGAGATTACAAAAGAACTAACTAGAAGTTATAAAAGTACTCATCCCCGGTTATAAAAAGTACTGATTTGCTCTAAAACCATAAAGTTCCATAGAACACAGTTTGGAACTACTTTCCTAAGGTATCATGATAAAATTAAAAAATTTAACACATTTAGTACCAAACAGCATGGCAAAAAACTATATTTTTATTATGTTAATTTCATGAGAAGTCATAACCAGATCACTATTGAAAAAAACTATCCTGTATTTTGGTGTTCCCATAAATATCGTAAGTTTTACTATATTCTAATAGTTTTGACCATACTTTTTTTTCTCAGTTTGGTATGTGCCATGATTCACATTTCCTAAAAGGTACTGTATTGTCGCATGCAAACATATATTTTCCCCCCAAAATTTCGGAGAGCCTTCTATTTTGACACCTCAAATTTTTAAAAAAAAATTATTTTTTCGCAAAATTGAAGGGAAAAAAACACGTATCTAAAAGTTTTACATAAAGAACATATCCGGAAATTTTCGACAAAATCAAGAATGTCAAGTATCCAAATGACTTAATTTATTACATTTTTTAAAAGAAATAATAAAAAAATTCGCAAGGCAGATGTGTATATTTGGGGCTGAAGATTATGAAATCTAACTCGGAACTGTGAGATTGTGGGTTCTACTCCACCTGATGACAGTTTTTTATTTTTATTTCTTTATACTGAAAAATGTTTTTCGTATTTTTTTTAAAGTATGCATGTTATAAACTAATCATTTGACAATTATTTAAAAAATTAGAAGGCTCCGCCACTTGATCACTTTGCTCAATAACCCTCGTGGTTGCTTCTCATTAATCATTGCAGATAAGAGGAAAAACGGTTTATTTCCATTTTTCTACACAAAAATTACGATTGCTATTTACATTTTGAAGATGACTAAATTTAAGCAAATCAATAAAATTGGAACCTCCCGCAGAGTTATTACTCAGTGAAGATGAGCTCAAGGGATAGAGCATTCGCCTCCGAATGAGGTAAACCGAGTTCGAATGCCATTGGTGGCTGCTGGTCAATATCAATTCTACACCCGGCTTGCACCGAACACAGTGCTGACGTAAAATATCCTCAGTGGTAGACGGATCATGGGTTAGAGTCCCCTTTGTTGTCAGACTAACCGTTCGAGGCTTTCGTTGTTTACCTCTCCATGAAACTCAAATGCGGATTGGTTCCATGCAAACGTCCTCCACGAAGGCAAAAATTTCATCAATTACTTGATCCTGGAATTCTCTTGTTTGCTGGAGTGGGTTCAAAATTACAAGACTACGGAGTTGAACATTACATTAGTATTCGAAACTCGAAATTTGGTGGGCTGTTCAATACTGAGTTATAAAATAAAACTAATAATTTGGCCGCAATAGCCTGGTTGCTAGGGCTATGCACTCGTGTTCGTGAGAATGGGAATTCGAATCCAGCCGGCCGAAGAATACCCATGTATAAAATGGTGACTGGTGCATTTTAAATCTGTCTCGGTCACAAAGTCCACTAAGTTCTCATAACAAATCAATACCTCTGGGTACTGATCCAGGAGTTCCCTTGCCTTCTGCATTGAGTTCAAAATTACAAGGCTATGTAGTTAAACATGGGTAGTTGTAAACTCAAAATTGAGTCAGTTTTTCAACGGCGGTCATAAAAAGAATAAAACTAATAATAAAATTGTATTTCTTTCTAACTCCTTGCATATTTTCTACACACCCTCATAATTTCATGTTTCTAAGTCTCCTGATTTTGAGCAGCAAAGCAAAATGTAACGCAAAGAAATTTTTTTATAATTTAATGTTAATACTCAACAATAAAAAATAATGACAGTTTTCCTCAGATGTCTATAAATAGAATTGAACTTATATGGGCCCCATCTTTTTCAGTAGCTTGGGGCCCCTCCAAGCTTAAATCTGGCCCTGCGTCTGACCAACATTTGTCACCTACTAAAGCAATTTTACTCCATTTTATGCTGTGTGAGTGGCCCTGTGTACCCGCATGCAAATTTTTAAATGGATATGATACGCTGGATATGATACGTAATTGTTATCTTGTATCAATACAATGCGGTGCATGCGTGATTTATACGACTTGCATTCAGTTTCTGAACATTTGCACGGGTATTTTGTGTGATTGCATGCTGTTTGAATGTTTTTTTAAAAATAACATATCGACTAACCACTTGCGTTTAGACAAGTACGAATTGCATTGAAATGCATTTTGCATATTTCAATCGTATGAGAATGCCCCAAGGCATGGAATAACATGTGCGAATCATGAGCAGTAAGAATGGTCCTTTTATATCAGAGACATATTTACTTCAAAACTTGCTAGGATCAATGACTTTTACTTTCATTTCATACATTGTAAACAACACAAAGTGCTGATAAACTATGGTTTTACATGTACTACATGTGACAAACAAAAATAGCAAATTCCTTGCAAACTTTGAAGTATTTGTCAAATATTTAAGATTAGTTTCAAACGATGTCCTTATTATTAGTTGCTGAACTGATTGGCCATGAAGATAGAGTTTGGTGTGTTGCTTGGGACCCTACCGGTCAAGTTTTAGCAAGTTGTAGCGGGGATAAAACCATCAGAATATGGAGTAAAGAACAAGAATCTTGGAAGTCTATTGCAATTTTAAAAGATGGACATGAAAGAACTATCCGTAGCGTTGCATGGTCACCTTGTGGGAAATATCTGGCATCTGCTAGTTTCGATGCTACAACATGCATTTGGGAACGTCGTAATGGAGAATTCGAATGCATTGCAACTCTTGAAGGGCATGAAAACGAAGTTAAAAGCGTTGCTTGGTCTAATTCTGGTCAATACTTAGCTACTTGCAGTCGCGATAAATCAGTGTGGATTTGGGAAGTCGAAGATGATAATGAATATGAATGTGCTAGCGTTATCAATAGTCACACTCAAGATGTAAAAAAGGTCCTATGGCATCCTCTTAAAGATCTACTTGTTTCAACTAGTTATGATGACACTATTAAATTTTATAAAGAAGATAGTGATGATTGGTCTGTAATCAATACCTTAACTTCTCATTCATCGACTGTTTGGTCTGCGTGTTTTAACAGTGTTGGTGATGCATTAGCGACTTGTAGTGATGATAAAACTATTAAAATTTGGAAAGAGTATCCTCCAGGTAATTCTGCAGGAATTGAAACTATTGGCTCTGATTCTGCATGGAAATGTGTGTGTACAATATCTGGATATTATGAGAGACCTATATATGATATATCATGGTGTCCATTAATTAATTACATTGCCGCTGCATCAGGGGATAATGGTATTAAGGTTTTTTATGAGGATCAAAATTTGGAAACTGATTCACCTAGTTTTAATTTGCTTGCTTCAGTATCAGACGCGCATGAATCGGATGTTAATTCTGTTGTTTTTAATCCCAAAATTTCTGGACTTTTGGCTTCAGGAAGTGATGATTATACTATTAAGCTTTGGGAAGTTAAGCCTTAATGTAATTAAAATTTTGGTTGTTATAGAACCTCAACAGTTATTTGATTGCTAAATCCTATATAGTTTGACAAGTTATATATAGAATAAAAAATTATATTTTTATACGATTATTTTATTTATTATCAAAATTTTTGTATTTAAGGCAATAATATGCAACTAATGGCTTGTGTTTGAAAAATGTCTCCTTAATCTTCATTTAAATATTAATAAAAAATATTAAAAGAAAAATATCAATTTTTTCTGTCTTTTAAGAAACAGCTATATTACAATGTCAATTTGTTTGGTACTGGTTATTCTGCTCTTTGTTTACTTGTTGAATCAATGCAAGCCTGCCATTGTAAACAATTTTTGTTCTGCAAGTTTTGTTTTATGGCCATTCATCGTTTGCTGTCGAATCTTATTTCCAACTTTTGCTGTAATTTATTTGCACTTTTTTTTTCACAAGAAGTCAGATTACTCAAACCCTCTAAGTTTTAGAAGAAACTTTTTTGAAATATTCAGTTGGTGACTTTCCTACCACATAAAGTCAGTTTTCCCTATGAATAATATTCAATTGAAAAGTAGTGCACAAAAAATTTCAGTTACAATTCGGGACACAATGCTTGGAAGGTTTTTATAGTTCTTAAATTAAGTTTACCCTTTAAATTAAAAAATGCACTTTATTTAGACAAGAAGTACATTGTTTATATAATCGATGACCTAACAATTAAAATTCAGCTGAATATTTATTCAGCATTTTACCCAAATCACTGAACTGTGCACTGCTATTTACCCTAAAAGGATACTCCCTGAACATTTCTGCATAATTTGTTGAGCCTATGTGCATTTATATAGTTATAGTAAATATTTTCTCTGCACAATAAGTTAATAAAATTCTTTTGAAGACAAATAAGAAAGGCATGTACAAAGCACAAAATAAAAAATCGACCACCTCTTTTAGGTTTCTATCTAATTGTTGAATCTTCTTGTTCTAGGACTCATTCAAAAATGTAACTTCAAATATGCTAATTAATTAGGGCAAACGACATATTAAAAATCACGACACAGAAGTGCACTTTTTCTGAATAAATATGATTTTTTCATACTTGGCAAGTCTCCTGTTTTTTTTAACGAAGACTATATTTTACGACTATCTCCTGTTTACCCATATATTCTCAAATTTATTCGTATTTGTTAAACAAATTTTAGTTTATGAAATATCCACTGATGGCAAAAATACTTTTTTGCTTCCTAAACAGATGGTGCTATCGCCAGTACTGTTGTATGTTGAGTGTTACTAGTTTAAGTTGAAACGTGATGGCTCAGGGGATAGAGCGTTTGCCTTCCAATGAGGTTAACCAGGTTCTAATCCCAGTGATGACTGGGGGGGGTTTTCACGATTTTCCTCTCCATGTAACTGTAACCAGGGGTCTGTCCAAGCCGAATTTACTACCGTTTGGAAATACCTTCACAATTTCAATTTTAGGTAAAACGGTAGTTTCACAAATTCAACTTAAGAAAAAAAGGTAGTTTCACAAAATACTTTTTCTTAAAATTTTATTTTTGTATCCCTTAAGATACAATAAATCTATATTTTTACCATGTTTTTGTGTTGATTTTTTAATATAATTTTTCACAAATTATGTCTAAATTTTCACAAAATAGATACCTTTCCGAAAAACCTAGACAGACCCCTGGTAACAACAAATGCGGAAAGTTCCATCAAAAAGTCCCCCATGAAGGCAAATTTCTCAAAATACTAGTTGCAGGATTTTCCTTGTCTTCTGGATTGGGTTCAAAATTACAAGGCTATGGAGTTGAACATTAGCAGTCTTAAACCTAGTATTGGGTCAGCTGTTCAATGGCGGTTATAAAATAAAATAGTTTAAGTATCAATAAATGGTGGTTATAAAAAATCTTGTTATATTAAGATTTATATACATATTTTTTACTTCACTAAATGTAAGTGCTTATAATATTTCCAATCTTAAATTTCTCTTTTTGCCTTACATAATTATGCACAACGTGTCAAAGCCTAACTCGTAACCTAAAGAATGCCGTTAGTAAAATCCCTGTTATTTTATTTCGCCATTGTTGGCAGGTGTGCTATTTTTTTTTTTTTTTTTACAAATTTGGATTTCTGACCCCCAGAATTTAGAGGTAGCCATAATCTGGGAAATATGGTTCCCATAGTTGTATCAGGAAAGTGTTCCAAAGCTTGGACCCCTTAATGTTAATTTTACTTTCGTATTTCACCTTATTTCGAAATTTTTAAGCGGATTCAAACAATTTTGCACACAATTATAAAATTCCTTGCAAAAATTACATAATAAATATTTATTATTTTATTTAATATTAGTCGAAAAATTTTGATTTGTAAGGTATAAAATTTTTTGCATCATTTTAAGCAATATAGTATATTACATTGAAAATTAAAAAATTTGAATTAAGTCAGTCGAATAGTTCCTGAAAAATCAAACTTTTAAAATATGACTTTTCTGAAATTAATTTTCCTTAAACTTTGTTTTTTGCCATGTAAAATTATATTCTTTATGTTGTAAAAAATATGATACTGTACGATTCAAACATTTTTTACAAATATTAAATTAAATAATTAAAAGTTATTTTATGCAAGGGATTATCTTTGGAAAAATGAATTTTATAAAATGTGAGCGAAGAAAATTTAACGTAGCAGATCACTATACAGAAAAATAGTTCACACAGCAGATCACGATACTGGAATATATTTCCAAATAGAAGTTTTTGATGAAACTGGTATCTGGATATTGGACATTGTGCTGTATTTAATTTAATATCTCATACTGATACCAAAAAATTCGATAACTATTTATTGAAGTGACATTTTGTCTACCTCAGAAATTAATTTTGTTCATTTATTAATTAGTTATGTGCTAAACTGTAGTTAACGTAAGCTAATTCACATGTTGGTCATAAAATCCTATATAATGAATACCTGAAACAATTAACCACTTAATGATCGGTTAATTTTCAAGAAAACGGTCATAAAAGTGCCCATTTTTTTTTTTATCCCTGAAAATTATATAAAAATATGTGTATGAACAATATATATATTCATTTTTTATTTATTTTTAGCTTGAAATTTTAAAAAAATAAAATTTTTAGGAAAAGCCAACATTCAGGGTTACTATGACTTAATGTTGGTCTTACAGCAAGCAAAGAAAATTTAAAAAATATGTGTTTTAAACATTAAAAAAGAATTTTATTAAACTTATGTATAATATAAATAAAAATTTAGTAATTTTTTCTTGTTTCATAAATTTCAAAGCAAGAGATACAGAGGCCAACGTCACAATCTGGACAGTAGTACCGAGTTTCTTTCCTACATCTAGTATTTAAGTAAATAAACTATCTAACAACTATTAAGTAAATAAACTATCTAACATCTAGTAAAATAAACTATCTAAAAAATATCCTGGTTCTGCCATCTGGTGTGTAAAATGAGAAATAAAATGTTTTACGAGCAAAAGAAATGAATTAGTTTTATTCTTATTGGCGCATTACTACCGAACACTCCAGGCGGGAAATATAACGAGGGCGAAACCTCACTCCGTCATTTTCATGGGAGCGAGAAGGAAGGGGTTAAAGGGATCTTCAGGAATCATTAAAAAGTTTCAGAAAAAGATATCTTTTTGTTAATTTTATAGTTTAATTTTTTTTATTTGTCAGTAAGTGCATTTCAGAATATTTACCTAAAAAAGAACTGATGTGAAACCTTAAAAGACTAATGTCCAATCAAGGTATTTACATTCAGGTAACTTTTACAAATAAAGCGTTCATATAATTAATGGAGTTACTGTAGCGTGTAGAATTTTTTAAATAATTAAGGAATAAAAAAAATAACTTTCTGTTTGGTATGCTTTCATTTAAAAGTCCTGTTTGCAACTGATACACCAATACTATGCATTATGTATCATTTAAAGTTAATTGAATACAAATTATAATAAATTTTTTGGAGAAATATTCCTTTATGAAGATTTCTTCTCTACAACTAAAAACTTTTAGTTTTCCAAAATTTCACTAAATCATTAGTAATATGTTGCATGTTTAATATTGGATCAGTAATTCATTTAGGAAAATAGATCCCCTTTGTTCTTCTAAATATATTCGTTCAATTGTATATAATAAAATATAGGGTGTTTTATAGACTTCCAAGACAGGGCAACTCCTCATTTTACTTGAGAAATTATCCATAACAAACATTACCCGATCCCTAGATTGGTTGAGGGTAATCATGGATTTGAGCACCCAGATCTACAGACAAAATGCTTTTAGACTTTTTTTTTTTGACAGACTACATTTAATCTTTTCCATATAAAATTTAGAACACCTTTGTATTACTCAAAAGGAGGGTTCAACAAATAAGAGCATTGCTGTCCGTAATAAAATCACACCTCTAAAGTATGTGGTTCACAATAGTGTTGGAACAAAAGTGTGTGCTGACATGCTGAGTTTGTCTAAAAAATTTGTTTCAATTTCAGAATGCTTTAGTGCATAAGTTGTATTAAGGATAAAATTGCACAAAATTTTAAAATCTGATTATTATAATATTCAAGTAAATAAAAACTTTGAGCAATTCTTGCCTTTTTTAAATATTTTTAAGTTGGCTAAAACTTCTGAAATTTTAATTATACTTGTTTGAATAACCTAAATTAAATTCTGATCAATAATTTAAAATTTTTTTGCCCTCACTTTGTATTGCAAAAAACAATTGCCAATTTGTTGTAATTTTCACTGTATTTCATCACTTAATGTTAGATCAGAACTCACCACATGAATATGACTGCACTTTAAGTTCCACTTGCATCCTCAACCAACCATTCAATTTTTTGTGTGGTATTTGCGTTATATTTTACAAAGATTTTCAATGAAGTAAAATTTTTAGACTCATTGTATGGTTCCCTTTTTTTTTTTTTTTTTTTATATTCACTACTCATTTAAAATCTTTTTTTTTTTTTTTTCGAAGAAATGAAGCACAGCCAATCTAGATTTAAGTGTTACCCCAATATATTCATCTCCAGATTCATGTTCTGATACTTGATTCAAATCCTCAGCTCACAAATTTTACGTCCCTTTCTACAGCCTGTTAGTTACTGTAAGACTGATATTTCTTTAATGTGTATAATGTCAAAATTTATGAATGATTTAATATCTTAGTTCACTTAAGTCGTGCAGAATTAGGAGAGGACATGACTCAAAACATTTCCAATTAATGATTTCAAAGTAATCCAAAGGTTAAAAGTTTATGTTTGGTAAAACAATTTCTAGTATAAGTCTATACTATTTCTAAATTTTAAAGACTCTGTTGATAACAGTTATCCTTCTGGAATTGGACAAAATAACAGGATCTTGATTTGCCAGTCTTCTGAATAATGTCACAAAGTAATCAAATTTAAAATACTCAGAAATTTTTGGATGACAGGAGTTAGTTTCGCTAAGACTTAATGTTGTACTAATTTTTAACCTTTGAATTACTTTGAAGTCATTAACTGGAATTTTTTTGTGATATATGAACCATAATTAGTCTGCAGTATTTACAACCTGTGGTTGTGTAGAAAAAGTTCTTATTTTACAGAAATAATTTAATTTTGAAACAGTAATTAATAAATTGTCATAGATGTATGAAATATTTTGAAAAAAAAACATAAATATTTATTAATCAATTTTTATTATAACAATAGTAAAACATTAGGTCCCTTGAGGTTTCTTAAATGAATGCATTTGTGATGTCTAGTACAGAGGAAGAAATCTTGTAGGTACTACATTTCCAGTAATATCTCATGAAGTTTCCATACAGTCAAACAAATAAGATTATTTTTGATTCAATTATTTTTTTACAGTAATTATCACAGTATATATATGAAAATATTTATATGGCTTAGTTAAAAAGTATTGTGTATTTTTACAGAAAAGAAACATTGAAATTTAAAAAAATAATTTATAGACTTCTAAATCAATTTCAACAGTTCATGCATGCTTAATTTTAAGTATATAAATAATGCATAATATTTTTAAAAGAACCTTCAGTAAGCCTGTAAGAAATTAAACAATGAGCTTTTCACTGAAATAAAAAGATATTTTTTTTATTTGCTGAATACAATAAAATAATTTTATGATGTTAATTTACCATAAATACAATTAAGTTTTTTAGAAGTTTTTGGTCCAAAAGAAAGTTAATTTATTAGAAAATCGAACTGCAAGATTTAACCTAAACTAAGTAATATAAATCACTATTTTAAAGAACTTAAATTAACACTTATATTTGTCATAACTTCAATATATTTCTACCAAATTGTAACTGAAATATAGGTATGAGGTTAACAAATGCTGATACATTTTCAAAAGGAGGTTGTTTAAAAAGTAAAATATGAACTGCATAAATCTCTAAATTCTGCTTAAATATAATCTATGTGCCAATCTAATAACTACAACTATTTCTTAAATTAAGTTACTCTAATTGTACCTAATACAAATTGTATGTCTCTTGTTCAGACTACAAAATATTTTAACTTTTATAAAAAGTTTTTCTGATTAAAAACATCTAGGTTATGAATGTACAGAGAATTTTAGATCTTAGTTTTAAATGCATAGATAAGTGTTCTAAACAGCATTAACTTGAGCAAAGTAATGCATATTATAAAAAAAATTGATTAATATTAAGAAAAATCCTCCATGTTAGTTTACATTTTCAAGAAGAAAAAATACAAAAATATAATTTTTAAAAAAAGCTTTTAAAAATATAAATTTCCACAAGTTTTACCAAAGAGAGCTTAGAATAAACCAGATTGCAAATATCTTAAGAGATCTTTAATTTTTATAAAATAATTAAAAATTAAATAATTCAAATTTTTGCTTTCAAATGTTTTAAATTTATAAAATGTAATGTTTCTTAAAAACAATTTAATATAAGTAAAACACACCTCATAAATAACAAAAATAATCACATTTTATATTGCACACAATTAACAGAAATTTACCTATTAAAACAAAAAAAAATGCTAATTTAAAAAAAAATATGATATGTAAAGACTAATATACACTCAAAAGAATTCATGATGTTATTGAGCAAGGGGCAGCAAATGAAAGTATCAGACATTTCAATTGATAAATGGCTTAGCATCAAGCTCTTTCCAAAGATACTTTAATGATTTCAAATAACTTTTATATTCAGTAACTAAATAAAGAAATCTTTAAAAGACCTATTCAATTCCTACATTTCAAGCCACAATCTATCACACAAATTATACATCTCTAATGAATGAAAACTAAATAAAAACAAGAGGTCAATGAAAAAGAAAATCCATACTATGAAATGAATACTACATAAACACTTTCAAAAACACAATCTACAAAAATAAACCAATGGACTAATTTCACAAATGATCTATTACTATAAAAAGAATACACAATATTAATAAAATTAAGAATTACATAAAATGATTTATCCAGCCTTTCATAGTTTGGCACAGCTTAAGCACGGATTTTACTGAAAAGGAAAATGTGTTATGCATTTCGTTTCATTTAGAAAAAGTGCAAAAATATAAAATTCTTAAGAAATTTATAATTAACAGGTATGAGAAATTTCCAACAGAAATATTAAAATTATTTAGGCAAAGCTGGTAAATATATAAAACACAAACTTAGAACACATGGACTAGATTTTGTTAATTTGAATTTGATTGAATGTCACATTTAACAATCAGTTTTATATTTAATTCATTAATTTGTATTTTATCGACAAAAAAAATAATCATTTGTCTTTGTACAAGAACGATTACATTTTCACAGCACAAGTCAAACTAAAAGTTACTTTACTTTATAAAAAATTGCTTAAATATATTTTAAAAACAAGAAACAATGTGTGAAAATAAATTTTTATGCAATCAAAATGCCACAGTAATTCTTATGGTACTAACAAATACAACAAACCAGAAAAGTTACACCTTTCTAAGAATTACAAATGCGAGATTAAAATAACGAAACTTTAAAAATAACTGAAATATATAAACATCTACAGTAGCTTTTCATTATATCTAGCAGTTGCTTCTCATTAAGCTTACTCAAGAGGGCCAAATTATTTATACACCCTGATGTATTACACGCTTTTTTTGTCGTATAAAAAAAAATCAGTTCCATAAAACTATTTCCTATAAACTTGCACACCATGAGAAAAGCAATCTAATCGTTGTGCTTTACATAATAAAATGGACGTTTTTAGATTATCTTGCTGCACATTCTTCTTCCATTTGGTTGTTCAAGTTACTTTCATCGGTAATATCGGTAATTCCAACCGACTGTTTGGAAGAGTCCGAATCCTTGAGTTGCCTTTTCTCAAATTCAGCTCTAAAGTTGTCAATATCTTGCTGACTAATAAAAATAAGAGAAGAATCAGTTTTTAGAATTCTAAAAATTACTTAGTTAATTTAAATTAGACAGCAAAATAACTACCTCAATAAATGCAAATGTTTGATACTAATGTTTATAGGGCTGTTTTTGAAAATCAAATATAGTTTTTATTTAACAATCTGGTATTGCTACTATATTTTCTATCCTACATACTAGAGTTTGAAAATATCTTAAGACAAGAAAACTGCAAACAATATATGTATTTAGCTGGATGGAAAAAACTAAAACTTATCAAAAATGTTACAAGTACTTTGGACCATTTAACATCATTATGCACTGATCCACAAACAATATAGCTGGTCCTCTCGAAATTTAACATTAAGTATATTTGTACATCACTTGAAAAGATTTTCATGCTTCACAATTAAATCTCATTTATTAGTCTATTTTGAATAAAACTTGTTTATAATACTTGTTAATACTTCTTGCAACAAAAGCCTACAGCCAAGTAACCAGAATTTTAGGAATTTAATAAAAAAGGAAACCTTTTTTAAAAAAAGTAAAATGAAAAATTGCAGATGCTACGATAATCAACAACTCTCATTGCTGTGTTGCAGGTGTTATCAGGAGAACTTAATCAGAACAGATAATTTCAAAGTTATATCATTAAATAATGAATAGAATTTACCTTATCTGGACAAACAAAATTCCATTTATGATATTTAGCATATCTAATACACTGCTTAGAGAAGGTGGTTGAATCTGGAAAAGAGTACAAGGAATAAAATATAATAAGCACTTGGAAAAAATACATTGATAAAGTCTTAATAAAGTAGAAACATTTTGTAATCATATACTGAAAAGTCTCTGTATAGATAAATGTTCAACAAATATTTGAAATTGGGCACATTATTTTTTTTTTTAATACAAATAGCAAAACCCTCTTGCTATTAACTATTGTCACTCTTAAAGTTTAAGCACAATGTTGAAAACACATGTTTAAAGTCATTGTTCATAAATAATATTTTCCTAATAATGGTGAATGTACAAATTAGTGTTAACTTTTCCAACATATTGCTGCAACTTCTCTCATTTTGCTATACACATAATGACAGGACAGGATTCCTGCTTTTTCCAAACTTTTTGCACAGGCCTTCTAGTTTAATCCATATTATTCCAAGGGAAAGTAATGCAAGAAGAAAGGAATTTCAGTTCAATTTTACTTAAGAGCTCAACCTTCAGAAGGTTTCATTTTTTCTATTTATTTTTAATATATATATAAATATTTTTCCAAGCTAGCTGAACAAAAGAAGTATTTGATTAACTTTTATTTTATTCTTTTTACAGATCAAGTTTTTATTTGCAAAATAAAAGCAAAATTTTTAATACTGATTCTTAAAAATATATTGCAGATAAATTGTAGAAACTCTCAATTTAAAAAAAAAAATGCAAATGTAAATAAAGTTTAAAGATAACACCCATCAGAACTTTATTAAAATGCAAGAGAATTATCTTACTTGAATAGGTGGAAGAATAGCAGTAGAGTTTCCTTTATAAATTTCATTCATCTTTTTTTGTAATACCACAGCCTGCTGTGTTAAATGACGTAAACATTCAGAACTTTCTTTGGTTTTCTCATGATTTTCTCCAAGCTATTTTATAAAAGAAATTCAATAAAAGATTAACTAAGCAAATACAAATAAAAAAAATTTAAAATAAGCTTAAATCAATAAAAATGAACATTACCTGCTGTTTATAAATAGCATATGTTTCCTTTTCATTTTGCAAAGCACCTCTAAATTCTCCCATGCAAGATTGAGTTCTGGCTACTAAGTGATAGCTTACAGCTACTTTCAAACTCTTGCCACCATAATAGCTGTAAAATTTGAAAGTTTGTAGCAATAAAGTATTAACACGTGAAACATTGCAATTCAAACTTTTTATATTCATTAGTCTATTTTTCCATTAGAACAAAATACATAAAACACATGCCAATTCTTTTTTGATAAATTCCAAACAAACCTAAATTTATTTTATAAGTGATTATATATATATATATTCAAAGAATATTTTATATTCATAGAAATAAATACATAAATAAGTATAAATGCTTCAGATATTGTGATCTCTACTATAAAACGCAATTCAATGACCAAAAAATCCTTAACAATGCCCTTTAAGATCGAAAATACCTATGAAACAAAGAGCTTGAAAAAAGATCTTTCAATTTTAAATATTTCTTTAAAAAAGCATAGTTTTATTAAAATATGCAGATTATAAGAAATTGAGATGCAATTTTGATTTAAGTTCTAAAATAATGTTAAAATTACAAAAGACTAAGGCCAAGAGTTGTGAAAGGCAAAAATGTTGAAAAAATGTCATTTTAAAAAAACTGCCTGTAACCAAAAAATTTTTTTAAACCTTATGAAACCTTGAAACAGCACTATGATAATGATAATAATATATAATTTCTACTCTCACTACTTTAATAATTATACTATTAATAATTATATTTAATAATTATACTAATTTTACTACTTTAGTACAATTATTTTACGAAAGTGTACTATTATTTTCCAATACTATTTGATTAAAATCTTGAGGGAAAAAAACATATGCTATGCATTAACCAGATGATTTAGTGTTTGTTTTTTGTAGTCATTTCGTCAGCAAATTACTTTCATAATTTTCATATTAAACTGCCCCAATTCTACATAATTTTAAAATAAAAAATTTCCATATTTTAGGATACTAATAACAAATTATTTAAATTAGCATTAGAGCATTTCACTGTTATGCATGTTATGAACAATATTTAAGTATCAATATTTTTTGCATGTTGATAGAAAATTATCAGTGGATAAAATTTAAGATTTAAAAAACACCAAGGCTTATAAATTCAAAATTGAGAGGAACATTTAGTTCAAGTGAAGTAACCATTATATATTTTTAAGAAAGTTTATGGGCATAATTAAATAGTATCCAAAATAAAATATCAATAAAGCAAGCAATTATCTACGTCTAGTAACTTCAATTAGAAAAAATTAACATATTGAATTGTATTTGTACATACAATTTCAAAAAAAGCAAAAAATCAAGACTGATTTTAGACGGAATCAATTTTTCAAACACCAAAATTTTAACATATAAAATCCATATAAAATTGAAAGAGAGACATAAATTAAAATTTTCAGGCAAGATTATTTAATAGGTTATAAGAAAATACTCACTTAATATTTAATTTTAAGGCATTTTCTAGGAATCTTAATGATAAATCATATTCACCAACTGCATGTAAAATTAGTCCAATATTACTCTGAAATGTAACAAAACGTAGATAAAATAAAATAGTTTAGTCCAAAAAATAATAAACCTCCAATAGCAAACTATCACTTACGTCTAAAACTGCCATTTCTGGATGATTTTCCCCACAAACTAATAAACTCAAATATCTAGCACGATATAGGAGTTTCAAAGCTGTAGTTATTTGAGAGTTGGCAAAACAATATAATGCAAGGTGTGTCTAAAAAGATAAGTATATTGTATGCAATTTCAATTTTTCCCAGTACTTGAAATTTAAATGATATTTATTGCTTTTTAAGAGAAATTTAAAACCAAAGAACATACGTATTCAGAGATTGTATATGCATGGTCGATTCCATTAACCCTTTCACTCATGAGTACAGCTTTTTGTTGGAATGCCATAGCCTATATCAATAAAAATTATTCTGAATGAGAAATAATAGAACTGGGTCGCAACAAGTATAAACAAAACTGAAAATCTAACATTTTTTTCAAAAGAATTCATAACATATTACCAAACCTTTTAGTAATAATGGATTTATGGAGAGATGTAATGGAGATAAATTATTTTAAATAACTCTTATTTGTGCTTATGTACTAAGTACAAGTGTGGCGATTTTATTTTCTCTCTTTGGATATAAGAACCACATTTTTAAAAAAATTTTCTTAAAGTAATAATTGATATTTTATTTTAATTAAAAATAATTGGTTTTAGTTCATTAAATTATAATATATTATAAAAAGAATTAACATTTTATTTAAGAATTAGCAACATTAGTAAATTTTCTTATGAAATATTTTTATTACAGTCAAAAAATTTAGCATTCAATCTCATAATTAGCAAAGAATTCATAATTCCAATAAATAATTTCTCATTAAGGCAGCTTGGTTTAAATTAAATCTGTGGTAATAGCAAATTTCTGGTTCACTATTGTTAATAGTAATTAATGTTAAAAACAATGCTTATTTTACAACATCTAAATAGTGCTGATATTGTGTGCATATTTCCTTTTTTTTTTTACTGTAACAAATAAATATGCAGATAAAAAGTTTTCAAAATATAACCTAATTTCAAACAGAGTAACCAAGATTTTTTTGAGTTAGTTCTGAGAATGCACAATTAAAAAATATTAAGTAACATACTGTTATCAAGCCTTTGAACCAAGCAGATTGGATTTAAAAATTTGAGGGGAAAAAATTATTAAGTTGGATTTTTGAAAAACTTTTAGGGAGAGGAGAGTTTCATTAATACACAGTGCATATTCAGAAACTTGGCTCTGATAATACCTTTCACATTTTAAATAATTTATTAATTAATATGATTGGAAAAAGCTTATAGCAAAATGTAAAGAACATTAATTTTTAAACAAGAAAAGCACTTACCTCAGCATGGTCACCCATTATGTAATTCAATCTAGCTAACATTCGAAGGCATTGTGCTATTTCAGGATGTAAAGCTCCATACACGTTATTCAGTAGATTTAAGGCCTCCGTTATAAGTTCATAACCTTCCTTCAAATAGCCCTGTTGAATTTTTGTTTGACCCGTTGTATAAAAGTTATATGCATCAGTTGCCTAAAAATTACAAATAAAATAAGCATAAAATACAAGACTTAAACTATGAATAATATTGCTTGCATATTATTCCATAAAAAAATGTTAAATTTAACTGCTGTACAATAACTAAGAAACTTAGGTATTTGGTTTCAAATACAATATCTTCCCTCTGTATTTCTCAATTAACAAAATTTAAAAATGGCTCTTTCCAATTTATTTTTTTTTTAACTCCAGGCAGTTTTATAAATAAATTCAAAATTATAAAGCATAAAAGTTTTGATATGAAATTTGAAATTCATAATTTTTTAAAAATTTAATCATTTCATGAAGAATAACAACAGTAAGAAAATAAGTAATGTTAGTTTTTTCTACTTAAAATCACATAAATTATGTAGTAACAAATAAAAAAGTGCTGGCAGTAGCAAAAGGCAACACAATTTCCATATGAAAAAAATTACAAGCTTAACTAAATTTTGAAAGTAACTTTAAATGTATAGAAACTGCTATAATTTATAATTTAATGCCACATTTTTTAAAAGGACATCAAACACTTACTCTGGGGTTAATGTGCTTAACAACTGGAAATATATTCAAAATATCATCTTCTGTAAATGTAGGTTTATTTCTGTGGTCAAAATTATATTCTCTAAGTAGCAGTTGGATACCAGTCTTAACACAAAATGAATGTAAAATTGTTAATTTTCTGAATTGAAACTTCTCAACTATGGCATCAATAGAATCGTAAGGAAGCTCCCAAGCATAGTATGATAATAGTTCATTGCTTAAATTAGTCCAAAACATTTTAGTTGTTAGTGAAGCCCATTCGTTGTTATCTAAAACAATATAATATCAGTTAAACAAGAAATTATGTCATTTATAAAAAGCATAAAACATAGCTGTCAACTTGTTAAAAACGAAAATATGAAAACAAAGCATGATAAAATCAGGGGTGATTGTGACCAAGTGAAGAAAAGCCTGAAAATTTTGTGTGCAAAAAATATATATCAATGGAAATGGATATAAATAATTTAGATCTACGCTTAAACATTTAGTAGTTCCTCATATTTTTAAAACAGAATAGATAAATTCTACAAAGATATTTATTTTAGCTTTATTACTGTCACTAAAAATATTATTACCAATTCAAAGTAAATTGCATTGATAATAAAATGTGTTGATAATTATGGTTATTAATGGCTTAATTTCATTATTCAAATAAATGGTATTTATTAATGCAGCAAGACTCTCCAAGACTACAATTAATTTTTTTAAAAATAATGAAAATCTGAATTAAGTTTGAAATAACCAACTTAAACCTTTAAAAAACATAAAACCCTGAAAAAATTCAGTGGGTAGGTTGTTTTTTTCCCCCCCAACTATGGGGTCAGTCAGAAAAAAAAGTATGTTTATTCAGACAAAGTACGTTTTTGAGTCTAATTTCGAAATTTTAAAATATCATCTGCACTAACTAATTAGCAATTTTTAAGGTTACCTCCTCGAACCATTAAAATTGAGTTTAACACAGTTATAGGACAAATTTCTTGCTGACTTTTTATTTCAAAAACTGAAGAATTTTGCTTAAGGATTAAGAATAGGAATTTAAAAGCTTTTCGAAACGAGGAATTCAAAGGTTGGTTCTGATACTTTGACAGTCAAGTAAAAAAATGCATTAGAGCAGGTAAATATATTTTCAAACACATTCCTTGCCATTATTTCTTGTCAACAAATTTCTAATCTATAAAATATATAAATCTCAAAATCTATAAATGCATCACATCATTTAACATGCTTGGCATTTTAATTTTCTGCCAAAACAGAGGTTTTCTAAAATAAATACATTTAAAAGACATTTGGTAATAAAATAGGTTTAAAAACATACATTTACATACCCCACCAAAAATACTCAAAGATAGTCACTTAGTACCCTCACCTCCTGAGATCTGTAATTCTTCAAGTTTTGGAAAAATTAAAATTGTATAGTTAAAAATGATCATTGCTCAAGATCTCAATTTCTTTCAAAAATGACAGTTAAGAGCCTTCATTACTAGGTTTTTCGATTACTTTCAGCAACGTAAAGGCAGGGTAAAACTTCTATTCTGATAAAAATATATTATCGTTAACTCCATCTTTAGATTGAAATAACTTTTAACCGCGAGTGTGTGTATAGAATGGAATAAGATGAAGCAGATAATTAAATTTTGCAGGTTAGAAAACTAATTTCAATGTTATTAACAAAAAATTAATATTAATAAAAATAAGAATTTCTGAAAATATTTTATCAACAAAAATGAATATGTTTACCTTCAAAACGCAAAGGATTCTGTTTTCCCTTTCGTTTTCCTTTCTTCTTGTACTTTACTTGCAACTGTAAAACAAATAAGTTATTAACAAAACAATAAAATTGTGAGGAAAAAAAATTAAGTATTTATATCAATGGGGAAAAATAGCTTCTTTTGCACTATTCTCAAGTTGGAATTTTAATAACATACATGAAAAAAGAAAAACAAAATCACAATTCATAAATGTTTTATTTTTAATTTCAAAATTTAAATTTTAGACTCATAAGAAATATTATCTATAAATAAAAAATATAATTTTAAATTAATATTTTTTAGCTATCACAAAGATCAAATAATGCATAATTAGGTATTCTAGAAGGTTGCAATTGGTTAAGAAATTAATTGTATAACTTCCTAATGTGTTGCAAGTGACATAAAAATGAAAAAAGATTTTATAATTTTACAAGAATAGGCATATAAAAAAGAATTTGCATTTCATAGGTAAGAGAATTCCAGATTGGCTCTATCTAAAAGTTGGAAAATCTAAAGGGAAAAAAAACCAGATAAATCCTGAAAATATTCTTTTATTTTGAACATGCACGGTATGAACTCATAGCACTGATAAGATAAAGGTGTTTCCTACACATTATACGCAGACATTACATATTTAGACACCATCAAGATTTATATAACTTTCAAAAATTTAAAAGTCACTGATATCAGAAGGACAGCAAAAATAAAAATCAATTGCAAAAGCTAGAAAATATATCACACACTAAAAGTCTTGTCAGTGTCACAAAGCTAAACATGAGGAGAGCTTCATTTAAGGCTATAAAGGCATTAATTAAAAACAGATGTCACGATAAGGCTTAAATTAGTTCTTTAAAGCTCCTTCTCAAAGATAAAAAATTTAAAAAGCTTCAATTTAAGTGCATAAAACTTGGAACAAATGTATGTTATCTTGATAGTCTAGTCATATCTTGATTGTATAATATCTTGTATACTGCCGTATATTTATGTTATGTATTCTACCTTATGCATAATGCTTATCTATCTTAATGATTAATCTACAGAGAAATAGATTAAGCCTTTAAAAAAGTTATTTAACTCTGTAAAGAGTGCAAATTCAGTAAGATTCTTCAACCTAAACAAAATGATTAAATTCAATGATAAATAACTGTACTAAACTCTTAACAGTAATAAAAAAATATTTTTTATTTGCTATAAACGTTATTTAATAAGACAGAGCTTTTTAAGAACAAGTTAAAGCTTTTTAAGAACAACTTATACCAAATAAGATACTATGAATTCATAGATCTTTAAAAACAAATTTAAAATAAACAATGATGCAATACAACACACATAAAATAAAAATATATCTCACGTCATCAGATGAAACAGGGTTAGGTAGAGATGTACACGATGATAAAAAGCAATTTAAGAAGTGACTAATGGCATTAGAAAGAAACATAGTTTCTACTCCTTGAATGTAAAGTGAAAACAAACGCTTGGCACTACGGGTGATGAGTTCTAACACAATGATTTGCTATGTAAAGAAAATGGGAAGAAATTAAGATCAGGAAATGTTTAAATCTAGATTAAATAGACTGTTTAAATGAATAAAGAAAATTTGAAAACACATACATGAACGTATTGAAGTTGAGGTGCTTTGGCAACCATTTCCGCAAGCTTACCTAAATATCTAATACTGATCCCTCTAAAAAATTAAAATTAATATAAACTTTTGGTAAAAACATACAACAGAAAAATTAAAGACCAGACATGAAAAATAGAAATTTTTAAATACAAGAAATAAAAGTTCAATTTTAGATCATATAAAGGTTAGTGCACAGTTTGGCAACATGTTTCTTTTCTTAAGGAGAGATAAATTTTTACATTTTTGATGTTCTTTCTTTTGTAAGCATTTGTTTTCTAAATTAAGAGTAAGTTACAAATTACTCATAGTAAATGGTATTTTATTTTCATTCTATAACTGTCGTTGAACAGCAGACTCAATTTTTTGGATTTACGACTACTAATGTTTTACTCCATAGCCTTGTAATTTTGAACCCAATCCAGAAGACAAGAGAACTTCTAGATCAAGTATTGGGAAAAATTTGTCTTTGTGGAGTACTTTTTGAAGGAACTAACCCGCATTTGAGTTAAATGGAGGAAAACCACAACACCCTCCGATAGTTAGCCTGAAGGCTAGGGGACTAACCCCTGATCCATCTATCACTAAGGATATTTAAGGTCACCACTGTGGTTAACGCCAGCTGGATGCAGATATTGTATCCACCAGCAATCGCTGGGATTCGAGCCCGGTGCACTTCACTGGAAGGAAAATGCTCTATCCCCTGAGCCATCGTGGCTCTAGAAATATGAGCCCCCATAACCTCCGTGGGACTTGAACCCACAATTCTGGGTATAGGAGACCCATGCTTTATCCGTTAGACCAAGCGGGCTCATAGAAAAAGATATAGTAACATTTAAACCTATGAAAATTCATTGTATACCTATATTTAAAAAAAAAATTCCAAAGGAATCCTAAACCTATTTAATGCCCACAATAATACCAAATTTAACTAACATTTCATTTCAATGTACATTTTTTGAATGTTTTAATTGCCTTCTTTTTAACCCTTAATAGGACGTTATCCCATAAGAGACATTTTTAGTGACAAATTCTGTTTCACCTCAAGTTGTAATTCAAAATTTAGAGACAGAGAAAAGTGAACTCAGGGAAACCAAGAGTAAACCATAAACTTTGAAATACTTCCAAAATATCATAATGCAAACAAATTATAGAATAAGATACAGCCATAGTTTTTTTGAATTTGAATATTTTGAAACTTTTTTTCAGCATTTGAAATTTCATGATTCTTTTACTAATTCTTTCAATACTTAAAATTTTAAACTTATTACGTTGGCAAAAAAACAAAATTGCCATGAAGTTACAAATTCAATTCTCTTGTCAGTACAAAAGACTGTTTCTTATTAAGTATAGTTGCTATTATTATAATATTAGTCATAATTATACACATTATAGTAATGTGTCAACAATCAGAGAAATAAATAATAAGATTTTTGCAGCCATTTACACAGCATTGGATTAAGTAAGTATAAGTGTCATGTCACTTTTATTGTAGCATTGATCCATTAACGGTTAATGTTCAATGCAATGCTTAATTTAACATTGAAAAATCAGTGTGGAAACCTCTTTAAAGCTTAAAAAGAGCTACCTAAATTTTTCTACTGTACATTAAACTTCCTCTAAGTGCTTACATTTTACTTTCAACTAATTTTTTATTTTCTAGTATAAATATCTTTTTTTTTTTTATATTTATTCTACTGCCTGTTTCCCCAGGCAAATTAACAAAAATTTTATTTACAATGTTAAACTATAAGTCAGTTTTGAAATATCTATAGATCAAGTTCTGGCAAGCATTGATTTTTAATTGAAAGTTATTGAACTTAAAGAGAATTACTTCAGACTGTTATACTTTCTCTGTGCTACTAGCTGATATTTCTGAATAGATTTTGTTTTATTTTATTCATTAAAATACATTCTATTGAACTTAGTTAAAAAAAATTTAATTTTAGTACAGTAAGTACTTAAAAACCTTTTTTATAAAGCTCAAGTTTTACACATACTTACAAAATTTGGTAACTTAATTCGACACATTTTTAAGAACAAAATGAAACAGAAAGTTATCAATGTTAATTTGTTACTTAATTAAGGAAAAAACACAGAAATTGTGTTTACAGAATTCTCTATGGATCTACATATTTGTATTGAATATAGTTTGTTCGAAAGGAACTCTTAAATGAACAATGAACAGTTAAAGAGTAAAAGTCCTCTCCCCTTATTTTTTAAGATTAGTTTAATGCCTATATTATAAACATACTATACATATACAGACCAGGAATTAAAATGAATCTTCTATAACATTTTAAAATAAAAAAAATTTCAGTCATTGAAACTGTACCAAGAGTGACCTTTATTTAAAACATCTTACCGTCCATGTAAAGCTTCAGTAAGTGTAACACCATCAATGGGAGATGTTGAATGATCCAAACAGTCTCTTATCTAGAAAATAAATTTGAATTAAAAAACCTTTATTATAAAAGCAGAATATAAAACAAAGAGATAGAGAAAATCTAGCAGAACAAATCAAAACTAATTAAAAAACTATAAGAATATTTAAACAGATTAACTTCCTTAAAAAATTTAATTCCTTTATTAACAATATCATATTTTTTTTCTAAAGTTTGCATTTTCTTCATTTTTAAAAACTATAATAAAAATGACTTATTGACTAAGAATAAATAAAAAGCATTTAATTATGCCACTATTATTGTTCAAAAATGTTACATTTCAAAAATACATTATAAATACATTGGGATAACTTTAACAGTAATAAGGCATATAATGCAGCTCTAATAGAAATTTTAACAGCAGCCATTCTTTAAGTAATTTGCATAGAAAAAAAATTAAAAATGAAACAAAATTAAAAAAAAAAACAATTATTAAAAAAAAAACAGTTAATTGTACAAAAATATCTTACAAAAAAGTAAATATTTGTCAACAAAATTTGTGTACTAAGTATGAAAACTCATCTTTCACAGCTCTAGTTATCATTTATCAAACAAAATAATTGTCTCCAAGTTATTTTTTCATGTTAAATTATTTTCAACCTATTTCAGTGTAAAGATAATAGCTAGAAAAGTTCAAAGTTCAAATAGAAATTTTTGGTATTGAAACTATTAAACAATCATTTCTATAGACATGCTATCTTCATGAAACTTTGGACATATGGTCATGACATCTGAACAGTTAAGACAATACACATTTAAAAATTAAGAATTTTTAATCTATATTTAAAAAATTACACCGAATTAAGCAATTATTTATTTAAATTTTAGTTGACTTTTCATTTTAGTTAAATTCATTCTCGATTCATTTTTAATAAATGATCTTTTTGAACAGAAAAAAAATATTTACTAATATTTTGGTAAGAATTATATGTTAATAACATATCATTTAAATGCTTTAAAAAATAAAAATAAAAACTGAGAATTTGCAAATCTTAACTAAGTCATAAAGATATAAAATTTCTCAAGTTTGCAAGAGAACTAAAATATAAAATTTGAAAAGATAGGTATATACTTTGCAAAAATACTAGAAGTAGATTTTTAAAAAAAAGGTCAACTTACAAAACCAGGTATTTGATTTGTTAGTAAAAATTCTGCCGCATCCTTAACAAGCTGCTTTTCCTTCAAAAACTTTTCACTCTGAAATATTAAAGCAAGAAAATGTGATAAAACAAACTAGAAAAATATATATATAATAATTGATAAGAAAATAAACATTTTTAAGCTATGTAACAAAAGTCAACATTCTTCATTCTTATTTTAATATAAATCAATTGATTAAGATTTATTTCCTCATAATTTATTCAATTAACATAACTGGTACAAAACAAATTTTATTACTTTTTAACTCTTAACCAAAACTTGGTTATTTGCTCCTGACAAAAGTAATTTTTAGGCTCAGAGATTCATTTAATTGAACAAGAACATTTAAAGTTCTGAAAAAAATAAAATAAAAATTTTATTTTAAATTTGAATTCATATAAAGTAACCTAACTTTTCTCTTAAAATGTTTTTTTTTTAATTATACTAAACCAATTTAACAAATTATCGAAAAAGTATAGAATTATCAATTGTATTAATGATATTGTTTTTTTATAATTAGCATTTATTATTTTAACACTTTAAAACTCAATTCCAAAATATCTACAATCTAAAATGGAAATTCTAGTATACCTTCAGCTTTAAAAATCATTTGTAAAGTAAAAATATACTAAGATAAATATTAATAGAATCTTTTGTTTGTGTAAAAGTCTCTCTCTGAAGTACTATAAAAGAATTATCTGAAAATAGAAGCATAAGTCAAGAATTGCATTTATCCTTGAATGAACTATTGATGGAAATTAATATGCAGAGTTTAATATTTTAATTAGTAAATAATATTTCGGGTTCACCATTTCCACAATCAGCCGTTTTAATAACAGTTTTACTCAAACCTAGCCATTCAATACAATGCTCTATTCTGTATATTTTTTAAGTTTAATCCATCTTAACTAGACAGAAACAAAAACTAATAAATGAGTACAATCACTTCTGATAAAAACTGAATAACAGCTTATTTCTGAAAAAAGTTTAGACAAAAACATCTACGTAACAATATAGAAGTTGATTAAAAAATCACAGCAGCTCATGTTTGCTTGTAGAATAGATATAACCTAATTTAAAACTTTTTAAAAATAAAAACTAAGATTATAAGACAGAATTGCTCATAAAAAATGTTAAGTAACTTTTTTCAAATGAAGCATGTATAAGACTTATCCTTTTAGAATCTTAAGAAATTTCAAAGTTTTTAGCAATGAAACGTTTCATGTGTGAAACATGTACAAAATTAAACATGTTTTACACAGGATGGCAGAGGTTTTTGGCATATCCTTTCTTATAAGAAGCGACATTTTGGCTTCTAAAATGAAATATTTCTATTTATTTGAACAATAACTCTTATTAAACATATAAGTTAACAATGATATTTAAGGTGAACAAGATTTTTAAACTAAAACTTGACAAAATTATAGAAATAAGTCTAAAAACTAAATTTTTAAAAATAATTATTTTAGAAGTAGTGCTATTTAAAATTTACTTTAAAAAAATAAGACATTTTAAAATTGTTTGCATAAAAAATATATTAAGAGATAAAAGAAAAAAATCATACTTGAGAATTCGGGTGCCTCACACCAGGTGAGTAAACATCTGGATTAAATCTGATGTCAAACTCTAAAACAGGAAATATTTATCAATACACATAATGTAAAAAAAATTGTGAGTAAGTAGTTTTGTATCCTAAGACAACATATTACCTGTTTCTTTTAATGAACCTACAGCTATTGCAGATTTCTTTATAACTTCTCTGGTACTGTCAACTATAAATCAAATTTACTTAGATATATTGTGCATTAAAAAATAATAATAATTAAGCAGGATGTTAACTACATTTTAAAAACTTCAGTTAAGAGTATAATAATAAGATAAAATAAAAAGAATAAAAACAAGATATTTTAAAAGTCATAATTTAGAAAGTTTTAATTTTGTTGACTTGACTTTTGCAAATAAGCTTATATTGCAATAAACAAACAAAAAAATAATACATATAGAAATTTATGAATTGTAAGCCTTTGATAACATAATCTGAAATAGTAACTATAGGATAATATTATTCATATATAAAACTGTTAAGACTTACTTTCAGATTTATCTTTATTTGTTATAGACTCTACAATTTTCTTATATTCATCAGCTTCTAAATTTATTTTACTGTCTTCAGAATCGTTAATAGTAGGCACTTCATTCAACATATTCTTTTCCCCTGTCTCTTCATCAGAATTAGTTTTTACTTCCTCTATGTTTGGTGCAGAGGCATCTTCTTTTTCTGGCTTCTATAAGAAATTATTTTTAACATTTAAAAACAAAAAGAATTTTTTAAAAAACTCATAAAAGTTAAGGGAACATTTATGTTATTTCTGGAGTGAATAAAAGAAAATCTTAACTTTCCAAAAGAAGATATAAAGGTAAAAAGAGAAATAGCTATTCAAACTTTATTTTTTTTTTTTTTTTTCTTTGAAGAGAGTTTCTAACAACTATTTTTAAATAACTAATTGCATTTTTTTTTAAAAAGAATATAAATTAATAAAATATTTGCTACTTTAATATTCAATAAGAGCTTATCTGCCAACATTTAAAAATGAAAATTAAGAATTTAATATTAACAAATATAACAAAACATATTTTTTTTTAAACGAAATAAGAATTTTTTTTTTTACAAATGATGTTTCATATTAAGCATTTGTAGCATTTAACTATGATAGAAACAGCTAAAATATTTAATTTAAAAAATTACCTTTTTTAAAAAAATTAAAATTATCTATATTATAATTTATAAATCAAAATATATAAATAAATTTTATAAAAATATAATCAAAGAGTAGATTTTAAATATTTCCAATGAACAGTAATGGATGATACAACAAACTATAAATCAATGGATAGAGGAAAGTTTGGCTTTTTATTGTTCAAAGTTATTTTATGTGCATTCAACATGAGTACCCTTTTATATACAACTAATGTCATGTTAGTAGTTTTATTTCTTATCGCTCAAAGTAGTTGATCCCAGCTTATTGAATTAGCTCTGTGCTGTAACAATATGACTTGGCAAATTCTGAATTCAGAAAGATCCATGATATTTTTTAAATCAACAACAGTATAAAAATTAAAATTGAATAAATAAATCAGTTTAGTACACAGTCTGAAAGAAATTGTTTTCTCCTCATAAAAGTTTAATGTGAAAATTTGTTTTATTTTCTAATATTTGTTAACAAATCTGGAAATATGTACATCCTAAATAATAGGATTAAGACACACCAAGTTTCAAATTCTAATGTCGTTGTTATCAATGAATTTAATATATAGGGTGTGCCAAAATTAAGTGTCCCTAAAGTTTAATAAAATATACTCTTAGAGATTTTTCTTTGTTTTATAGAATTGAGATTAAATTTGTGGTATTTTTTTCTCAGCTAGAAAATAACCCATAATGAAGCTAGATTGTGTAATTAATATGTTACCTTTTCAAACAAATTCTTTAACCCAATTTGTTGCAAATGGAAAGCAGCTAACTTGATGAACATCATGTATCTGTGTCTGAAAACAAAATAAAATATTGAAAAATAAAAAATTTCAGTTGATACCTTCATCATTTCAAAAAGTAACAATTTCAGTGCTTTGCTTTTTATTACACAAACAGCAAATAAACTATTATTTTATTAAATTATAAAAAAAAAGTAGCTTTCAAACAGCCGGGCATGACAAAATATTCCAGAGTTTAACTAATATGATTTAAATTATTATTAAGTATTTTATTCTTTTTAACACTAAACATATCATAGACAGTCGAAAGACTGGTTATTGTATTGTTAAGTGTTGGTATGTTTAGTGTTAAATTTCCTATTATTAAATCAAGTATTTTTAAAGCAGTCACAATAATTTTTTACTTCAAGAATTACAGTTTTTCCCGATCAGCAAGAGGCATTCACCTTCAAAAAATTAAAATTAGACAAATTGCAAAAAACATTTTTATAACAAAAAACTAAATAGAGGAAGAGGTTGGGGAAAAAAAATTGCTGTGAAAATAAAAGGCTTTGGCATTTCAATTACGTTTTGAATTGTTGATTGTAAGAAATCAGTAGCTATTTTTAAACATTTCACACTGGGAAATCTAAGAAAGTTTAACCATTAATTGATGCGAAATTATATAATATATGTCAGAACTCGAAGATTTGGCAAATTCGATAATGCAAGATAAATAATGAAACAAGATAACATGCATTGCCAATATAAAAAATTTGAGGAAAAAAAATTATTTTTATAGAACAAAATGAGACAGGGGCTTTTGGTTTTGAATGAAAAAAGTTTTTATAATTTATTTAATATGTGGCTAAATAAATGAATATTTTTTTAAATTGTCTTTTCTATTGTCCAACAGCACTAAATCAAAATCTGTGAAATACACTCATTCTTAGCATTCTGTTAAGAAATGCTAAGTATCTATCCCATTAAATCATTCTTTGCTTGCTTAACTTTTTAACTTAAAAATTTGTTAAATATTATGAAAAAAATTTTGACTTTATGACTATTAAATTATTATAACTATGATTTTAGTTTTCAGCATAAATAAACACAAATATTAAAAACAAACTTACTCCACAAATGCATCAATTAATTCTTGCCTTAAACAACATAATTTATGTTTATGAGAACGTGGAAAACCTAATGTTTGAGCTTCTTTTGATAACTCTTCGTCTTCAACTAAACAAATAAAAGAAAATTTTAAACACTTCAAAACTGAAAATTAAATTCTTCTTATTTTTAATTAATATTGCTGAACATGTTTTACTTTGAAATATTTATTATAATAGCAAAGATAATAGAGACAAAAAAAATTTCTAGTGCTATTTCACAACTAAGAACTAAACTGAATACAGTAATTAATTTCTGAACTTCTTTAATATAGATAAATACATAAACAAATAAAATATAAAAAATACACTGAAATGTAAAAAGAATGCAATAAAAAATGAAAGATAAGATGTTTCTGATACAGAACTTAAAAGATTTGGTGCTGTAATAAAAATTAGCATGCATCAGGCTATCAATATAAATGCTAAACTTTGAACAGTTAAACATTTATTAAATTTTGCAAAGGAATGTCTCAAATAATACTAAAAAAATATCAAATAAGATTTTATAATGCCATCCTTTTTCTAACTATTTAAAACTATAAAAAAAATACATTGTACAAAACAAGAAGAAATGAATGTCACGCTTTAATAAAACCACATTTAGACTATTAACTGATAAGCAGATTTGTAAAGTCGAGATATTTAAGGAAACTATATTTTTATTTAAATATAAAAAATGTGAAGACTGCAATAAAAATGGCAAACAGGTTGAGGTAAGTAGCCTATTAATGCAATGTTTAGTTTTTCAAAGTATTTAACATGGATTAATTAAAATGGATTAATAAAAGTAATTAAATGTAATTAAGTGTTATTTTATGCTAAAGTTATTAATTTAATTATTTAAATATAAAATTTAAATAAAAACTTAAATATTAAAATAAAAAACTTACGAGTTAAGAAATTAACATCAGGTGGAAAAGTTCTCAAAAGATCCAAAATATAATGCCTCCCATCATTTCCAATAATACCCTTTGAAAGAATGATATACAATTAAAATTTTAAGTTCACAACAAAAGTTTTGAACACAATAGGTTTAAAATGAAAAATAACACAATTAAAAATAATCAATTAGAAAGGGCTACAAATAACTCGAAAAATAAATTCAATGGTGTCGTTTTATTGTGATCACAACTATTTATAAGAATAAAATGACTCTTTAGATAGAAGAATTACAGTAAAACCACAATTTTTTTAATTTATTCCAATTCATAGAAAGCACTTTGTTTATAATAAATAAAAATTGTGAAGCAATTTTAAAGACAAGAGAACAAGGTGTTTCGATTTCACACAATCGCTCTCGTAAAAGAAAATTACAAAAAGCATTGATGAGTTTTTAAAAATTATATAAAATATTCCAAGATGTCACTTGAAATAAATTAAATTTATTTTTAACCTTTAATTCATAATATTAATACTTGCTCTTTATTGATTTAAAAAAACTGTATTAACGTCGATCATCCCATCAGTTTTATATCTTGTCAATGTATAGTATACTTTTCTCAAAATAAGTCCAATATTTATGATTTGCCTTAGTTGTCTTCATGATGTAGCAACCTAATGTTATAACGTCCTTTCCTTTTTTTTTGTTGTTGTTTAGGTATCAGAAATTGTTACATCGAGCGTCGTCTGCAAATACATAACTGAATAACGTTGGCTACATTGTGGATAAGTAGTATATATTGATACTATCACTTACCACAAGCTTGGGAAACCTCCCAAAAATGTGAATTTTAATTATCTAAGGTTGTTTTTAACTTAAAAACAGATTGCCATTATATAGAACTTTAGTTGTGTAAAAAAGAAATTACTGAAACTGACTTTACAAGCTTTAAATAAACTAACAACATACAAGTAAGATAAATTGCTTACTTTACACTCCACAGAAGAACAAAGCTCAACCTCTTCATCTTTTTCATTCAAAACACTGAAAAACAACTAAATTAGTAAAAGGAAGAAAGAAAAAAAAATTATATATTCCTACATTTTTAAAAGCTTATTTAATATTTTTAAAAGCTTATTTACATTCTACATATTTAACAATAACATCTTAAATATTAGTAATTTAACTCGCTCCTGTGAAAATCACCAAGGATTTATACTTAGCATTATACATTATTACCCTTCAAAGAAATATTAGAGTAGTTTCAAAATATATTGTTCCAAGATATAACTTTCATAAAGATAAAAATTTAAAAAAATAAGAAATTTACTTTCAATTTAAAGAAACTTCTCTGAAAACACAACACTCTGCTGTTTGTAATTAGTTGCAAAATTGAATTTATCAATAGCAAAATTTAAAAATTTAAAACATTAAGTATTTCACTTACGAATGTGGAAGAATTTTCAGTGGTTGTCCAGCTTTATTGAGCTAAACAAAAAATATTCAAACATTAAAAAATATATATATTTTTAAAAAAAAAAATTCAAATAAAGAAATAAGCAAATATTTTTTTTATTTTTTATAATAATCTTTTATGTCTTAATTACCATTTCCAGATATTTAGGATGGCTGAGAACAGTCTTTCCAAAATCTACAGAACCATAGACAACAGAATGCTCTTGTTCTCGTTCAAGAATACCTGAAAATTAATATTTTTAAAATTTATGCGAGTTTAAATCTTAAAAGAAGTTACAGTAAAAACGCATCAAGCCAAACTTATATTTTAAGGATAGTCATTAATAAAAAAAACAAGGTAAGAAATGTTTTAAAAATTAATTAGGTAATTAAAGTACAAACTATTGGAAAACAAATATATAATCATGACTATATATTCCATGAATATATAAACATATAATCACAAATATATATTCTACTAAAAGTTGAAACAGTTTGAAATGAATCAATAATATTACCTTGGTATTAACATTTTAAAAATATCTTAGATATGTTGTACTTTTAATTAGCTTGATATAAAACTTCAGTTTTTAATCAGAGACTCCACTTTCTTTTTTAGTCACAACACAGTAATATGATAGTTTTTTTTTTTTTTCTTTTTTTTTTCTAATGCAAACTTGAAGTGCTTTGGTACTTTTCAAATACCTTAAAGCAATTTAGTTATAATATTTTTTAGACTTTAATTTGAAATATAGTTAACATTTAAAACAAAAATTTTAGATATAATACTAAGTAAGAAACAATATTCTTCAATTTCAATGAAGGAACAATTTTGATTTCATGACTCATAGTATAGAGTATTAAAACTTGATAGCAATGATACAGGGGCAGAAATTAAAAAAAATTCATTCCCTGAACCAAAGGACCATTAATAAAAGATATTGTGAGTAAATACATTGGTCCATTTATATTTCTCTATTCTATTTTTTCTTTAAAAAAAAAGTTAAAGCAGTGAATTTAAATGAAAATTTACAACAAAGAGAGTATGTAACGTGCGTCACACTCAGGTAAAAATTTGCTATTTTGTAACAAAAATACTGTTTATATATGAAGTCAAAAATAAATTTAAAAAAAAAAAAATTTCAATCACGATACATTGGTTGCTAGTCTGAAGGAAAACTAATAATTGTTTTATAGTGGTGGGAGTAGAATTTTTTATGGTATTGGACCAACGAGCCACCATTGTTTCAGAGCCACTTATATTTTATTCATCGATTACCTTGCTATAGCCTTTAGTTCATGACAAGAAAAATGAGACTTTACTTGCTTTTCATTCCTTATACATTTCATGCACACATTTCATGAAAAGTTTTAAACTAAAAGAAGTATTTTAAGACTTACAAAATTATTTTTAAAAATAGAATTTTCAGATACTTTTTTTTTTTTTTTGGACAAATTTATTAGCTTCTGCAAAATTTCAAAATAAATCTAAGGAATACTCATAAGAATCAATTTTCATTTGGCTTTTTAAAAATTAATTCAATAATTTGTTAAATGGCTCTTGATTTTGTATATCAGGGCTCACAAACAAGTGACTGAATTTAAAAAAGAAAATAGATGATTAACATCAATAAAATGAATGTCATTTAAAACTCATCACAAAACATTCACTGCAGATATAAATTTTTATTAAATTGGTTTAGTTGTTGAAATAAGAGCAAGTGGTTTGTCATCTTACCTGGAATAATTGATTGGGCCGTAACTCGATAGCCACGATAGTCTATCACAACAGTACCCAGGGTATAAAGGCCTTCTATATCTACAGCATTATATGCCCGGACACCTTGCAAATCATTATTCTGAAAATATCAAGAAATAAAATATAACTAAAATATAACTTAACTACAATAAGTATTTTTATGTTATAATTCGAGTACTGGCAAACATTTGTTTTTAAAACTTACTGGAGCTGAAAATGCAGCAGCATCTCCCCCAACTTCCTTATAATGATCACGAACATCGAATCCGAGACTAAAGAATATGTTGTTCCAAATAAACATCTGCATTCTATAATAAAAAACACATTGTAAAACCACATGATAAATATGGAAAAATAGAAGATGTCAATAAGAAAACAAGGCATACTTTGTTTCTTCTCCAGGATTTAGAGCCATAACATTACCATCCACAACAGCCATGGCACCTCGAGTAGCAGCAGTAACAAAGTCACTGTGCACTTTAAAGATGGCTCTTTCTCGAATAAGACGTTCTGGTAAAGATTTCCTAGATAATTCTCTAGTTGTCTGAAGTTCTTCATTCCAGTCTCTTGTCTGACCAGGTATATGTTCCTCATAGCCCAATTTAGCCGAGAAAGCTAAAAGATAAGTAATAAAAATTACCTCTTAGCACTATGCAGGGGTGATTGTGAGCCCAAGTCAAAATCCCGGAAAATTTCTTATGTTAAGAAAAAAAAAATTTTAAATCCAAAAATTAGAAAAAAATTTGAACAAGGTTTTTTTCCTTTTTCTCAATATTCCTTAGTTTGCTTAAAATATATTTAAAATTTTACACATACCTATGATGACCTGCAGAAGTAATTAAAATTTACAAACATGTCTTTTTTTCTTGAGTCTATGATTATAAAAACTATTTACTGATAAAAAATCAGCTCATAAATAATCCTGAATATAAGCTTATAAAGTATCTGACTCTCCCTTAAAAACACATAAAATAAACTGTGGTTTTAAGTTCAGCCTTTGAAAATTTTATTTCCGGAAACTTCTGTGATCAATGATATTTTGAAATGTCTGGACCTTCGATCTCCGGAATCCTCCGGATCACTGTTAGCGAAAAATCTGGAGATCCGGATTTTTTCAGGAGTACAATCAGCCCTGACTATGTCAATTGGTAAAAGAAAACGAGGAACAAAATTTTTTTTTTTTGCATATATACAAATATTTGATCTCACCAAATTCAATGAAGAGATTTCAAAACTGAAATTAGTTTTGCTCCTAAAGCTACAGATTATTTTAAAAACGTAATATATAGCTAGGGATCACTCAAAAATTAAGACAAACTTCTAAAAGGGTTTAAAGCACATCATCAGGATTAAAATCACTTAAGAACCATTGAGCACCCAGAAATGTCGTAAGTGGTTAGACAGTACAGTATTACTTCCCTATAATTACCTGCTCAGAAAGACACGAAGAAATAGCTCAAAATAGGGAAGCGCCCCATGACTACACTTTCGGACATATTTTCATATGAAATTTTAATTCTAATGAAGTGCCATAATTTTCCTAGAAGTCTGTCACAATATTTAAGCGATTCCCTGTTATAAATAAAGTTTTTAAACATGTACATTTTAACAAAAAATAAACTAAAAATCTCATTTAAAAAATAACTATAGCATTGAAAGAGAAACCAATTGCAAACTTGAAATCAGAGATACAAAAATATCATGCAACGGAAAACAAACAATTTCTAATGTAATTCATTTTGAATTTTCTACAATTAAGTTTTTTTAATAAATTATTTTACAAGGAAATAAACGAAAATCTAAAAATTTGAGAAAAAGTTGATTTTAAATTATTAAAAAAGGTAGTCAAAATTTATGTAAACCTTTATTTTTAAAGTTTACTTTACAGGACAATTTCTTAACAAATTTGCTTACAGTATAAGAAATTCATAGTTAAAATGAAAGATAGGACATTAACCAAGAAAAAGCATATTAATTTCAATGACTATATTTTTGAAATTATCTGCAATAGTTTAAGTTTGAAATACATATGCATATATATACATGCTTTGTATAGGTTAAATATAACATTTTTGATATTCATATTACCTTAAGAAAAAAATTAAGTTTCTAAAGCTACTTTCAAATAAGTTTTAACATTTCGTGTTATCAACGGTTACCATTTTTAGGAGATTTGTATAACTATCAAAAACCCTTTTAAAATTAATTTTATTACAGAACACAAATAATGTACTTACCATCTTCTGCTCGAATGGAATCAATAGTATGTTCTAGATTTGGAGCAGCCCATGTATAAACTTGATAGGGCGTAGCTACCCGCTCAAAGGGATGTCTTTGTGTTCTCTTTTTTTGTATTAAGTTAAAGTTTCTCTTAAACGTCGGACTGACCTACAAGTAATTTCAAACAATCTGTAAATCTTATTTCTTTCTATTAATGAAATCTATTAATGTCAAATCTATTAATGTAAGGAGAGAGAATAAAAAAAAGATAGAAAATATATTTGAAATAAAAAACACACACATAAATGAATATGAATAAAATTTTATAAACATTTTTTAAACTTTATATTTTTCCTCTAGTAATAATTAAAAGTATATTAGAATTTCCTACCTGTCCCAATAAATCAGCAAGTGAATGGAATATTAGCTTGGGAGTGGCAGGTTTTGGATTGAACTCTTCATCTGTGGTTCTTTAAAAATAAAAAGAGATTCCATAAAATAAAAAACCTTTTCTGATAAAATATATATTTTCAATTTTTTTTTTTTTTTTTATTTCTTTAAACTTAAGAAAAGATATGCATGTTTAATTTTATTTTTGCTAAAAAAGAATAAAAACTACCCTCACATTAATTACGTAATGAAAATAAAATAGAGAAATTATTGTACACAAAATCATATCAACTTCATTTTAAAGCTAACAGCCTAAATAGTTCATTAAACTTAAAATTGTTTTTATCTGGACAACATCATATGTTGATCTTTGTACCTAAAATGTATTTTAAAATATTTAAAGCCTATTTTTCAGGTAAGTCAAAAAGAAACTTGTGCTACTTGGTAGTAAAAATACTGATAAGTCAGCCAATAGCTCTGATCATGATCTGCTATATCATATCAAAGTGGTACATAATTTCAGAAAGAAAAAATACGTAAAATTTTAATATGCACTCACTTTAATTCAGTTGCGTAGCTATGATAAAAACCGGACATTTCCTTTTTACCTTATTCAATACAAACTATTTAGTTTTAGCGGAGAGTTAAATTAAAAAAGTGAGACAAACCATGGAAAAGGCATTGAATCTTCATAAATAAAAATTACTAAAACAATTTTACTTTTCAGATTTGTAACACATTATTACTGACTCGAAAATAAATTTTTAAGATTTAGTAAATATTAACTGTCAATCCAAATTTAAATTCAGATTAAGGTTGGATTGTTTTGTTACACAGATAACTTTTTTTAATGTTATTTAAAGAAACAAGAAAATTTGAATACAAAATTCCACAAATAACTAGATAGTTAAATTTTCAAAATAACTTTTAAAATAAAATTCTCTACAAATATTGAGAAATTTAGATTTTCTAATATGAATCTGATATAATTATAAATCAAGATTCTATTAATGTATTCTATGAATCACATACAACACGAAATATCTTGTACATGAACACATGAAAACAAAGTTATGCTTTGATATATTGTTTAATTAACAAATTATTTGAGGACTCTTAGAAAATAAGTTTATTTTCCTCAAATTATTAGAAAACAGAAAACTTAATGTACAAATTACTCTCTTAATACAATAAATCAAGAGCTGTATTTACACCTACTGATTTATGTAGAAGCCACGAGTAGAAGCTGTAAGATGAAGCCTTTTGTCTTCAGCAGTAACAACGTATAAGTAAAGTAAGTCACCTGGGAAAAAAATTTAAGTCTAATTTTTTTTAAATAAATGCAAAGTAGTTCTATAAAACAATTTTGATGCTCTTATGTGAGAAAAAATAAAACTGGTAAACTACAAGCCTGAACCTTAATTAACTTTTTTCAGCTGTACCTTAAATAGTTTAATCTGCAAGCCCGGTAGCAGAAATTACAGAGTCAATCTGCAGTCAAATCTTTAAAAATACAAACTTGTCTGCGACCACAACACAGTTGGAGAGTCAGACTATTAGTATTATACTATACTATAAGACTTATTCTAACATGTGCACAGCAAAATCAGTACATACAATGTAAATTAAAATTATGCACAAAAAATATTTGTTAAAAAAATTTTTTTTTAATTAAAATTTTCCATAAAAACATTTCAAATTTTTTTAAAGTCATCGTGTTTCTTTTGCTTTTATGTGTATAGACTGGCAAATAAATTTTATCAAGGCCCTGAAACAAATAGAAATTTTGTTTAGGAACTAAAAATGATTTTCATGTTTCTCCTTCAATAATATTTTAGACTTGATTTTAAATCTGGGATGAAAAACAATCTGCCAATGCTCTGATAATTTGCTGCACCATCTGTCGTGCTGGAACAATTTCTACTTCTAGGTCTATAAGCAAATTACAGAAACTTGACAATATAGAAAACCTTTCATTACCCAAATGTCTTAACAAAATCGATTTCAAGCTTATGTTTATTTCAAACATGGTATGCTTTTTGCCCGGTATTTTACCAAGAATTCCAAGGATGCTGCTAATAAGCATCAGTCTAAAATATTAAAAATTAAAAGCAGCATTGTATAGGCAATAAAAAAAAACAAGGATTGGGATATTTTAATTAAACTACTTGTCCATTCCTTGCAGCGTTTCACTCATGTTCAATGACTATTCAGATGTCTTATTCAAAGATATCTTAGACCTTTTAGGACAGTCAGACAGAAAAAGAAGCACTTAGACAAGCCTACATGGCCTGAGGTAATACATACTAGAGAGTACATATACATACTGATATGAAAGTACTGAATCTAGATCAGGCCTATGAGATCTTAGGTCGCTAGACTCGGAAAGGCTCATTTCATATGATAGTGACCCATGAAGGGAGAATTGCAAGTTCACAGTTCTGAAGAGGTTTAGTGTCATGCAAAAATATGCCTATATCATTTAAAAACTTGATTATTTCATTTAATTCTTTTCTCAATAACTATAATATAACAGGTAAACTTTTCATTTCATAATCTTGACTTAAGTGCAGAATCAAATTTTAGAGATTCCCACAACATCTGCCTAACACACTTGCGTGGAATTCAAAACCATTACATGGTCGCTAAAATGTCATGTTTTTAAAGAGACTTTCTATTCTATTGACATATTTGAATGTGTTAGGCTAAGAAAATTAGCCTTGGCAATAATTTAAAACAATTAATAACCAGTGAATGGATTTCTTAACTGCCCTTGGCAAAAGCTATTCTAACATCTACATAGTACTTGCACTTTTGACTTCTTGATAGTTGGAGGTGTCCTGTTAGGCTTAGCCCCAGGCAGCCACATTTATCCATTAATAAAAGTTATTATTTTACTTAAAATGTCACTTTGATATGATATTCTTTTCGTAGGCAACTATAGTCCAGCATAATTATTTTGCAGTTTTATTCTGAATATCTTATTTTTCATCATTTACAATTTACTTCAATGTTCAACATATATTGTCAATATTTATTATGAAGTATTATCCTATCCTGATTAGTTGGTTGGAGTTTATTCGCTCAAGATGCAATAAACTCCAATACTGCATCAGGCACTAGGTTAAAACCCTGTCTCTAGGTCAAACTACTGTATTTTTTCTTAAAGCAGAGAATAAAGTCCTATGGTCCTGATAAATTTTAAAAGGTGGTGATGCATAGGGTCAACAAGTAACGATCAAAAATCAGGATAAAAGCTTGTCTCTCAAGTATTTAAATCGTCTACAGTTGGTAAAAATATACTTAATAGTGATAACAACTTGACATAATGAACAAATAGGTGCTGATTTGTTTTTCAATAAATGCATATGGGTATATCAGCAGTGGCCAATATGTAGCCAGTTTATTAAAACCAGAGTTTTACAATCCACTGATATTTTATGATTATCAATAGAAGGGAAAATTCCATATAATTTGTTTTTATTTTGTGTATTCCAGGGCTCTTTCCATGCTCTAAGTACTAATAATTTACATATTCGTGTGATGTCCAATGGTGCTAAAACATTCCTGCTTATATTATGAATACTTTTCGGAACCACATCAGCACGTTCATTCCGGTGCGAAATATTGAAACCTGTCATAGTCCTGCGATGTACTTTTGGATTTTGAGAATAACTGGGTTCAGATCGATGTGATAAATACTTGAGATAAAACTATGAGAGTCAGTATAAATTATCCACTTTAGATAAGTTTCTGGTCAAAAATAAAGTTATGGGCTAGTAAAATAGCATAACATTCTGCTGTAAAAATTGAAGAATCAGGAAAAAGTTGCTCAGATACAGATCCCATCTTAAATTACAATTATGAATACCTTGTTAACCTTAAGCAACATAATTTTTTATCTAAATAATTACAATAATTTCAAAAAAATAACAATACTAAATGAACATAAATTTAATGCAGAAATTGAATTTAATACAGAAATCAAAAATAGATTAACTATTTACAAAAAAAAAAAAAAAAAAAAAAGACAAAAGTGAAAAATTTAACTTAAATTTTAGGTTTTTTTCAAACAAACAGTGAATAAACTTAAAACTCTGCCAAAAAAATTAAATAATCAAATTTTATATAATTTTAAAATTTTGATACTCCTTTCAGCTAATATAAATAAAGACAAAATATATTAAGACAAAGAGTTTAAGAGATGAGGAAATTTATTCTTATTTACATGAAAAATACTTGGAAACATGTGCAGAAAATTAAATGGTTTTAGATCTTTGTTAATTTTTAATTCACCTATTTGTTAATTAATATTTTCTACAATTTACAAAATGGCATTAGATGCGAGCATATTCTTTGTATTAATTTTTAATTTCTGGCATCAATAAAAAAAAAATTTTTTTTAATTATTAAATAAAAAAAGGTCTCTGAAATTAAGATTTAAAATTCAATATCTGGCATACTGATAGATTAGAAATGAGCAGCAAAATATAGAACAGGGCTTTTGAATTGTATAATGAAATACTCACCACGCAGCTTTCGAATGCCAGGGGGAGGATTCCAACCACTTATTGTCAACACTTTTATGGCAGGAGTAATCTGTAATATTTAAATAAAAAAATTTCATATTTGCCAATATTAAATACATAATGTCAAGTGGGTATAAAAATCACGCTTTTGTCAAAGAAGGCTCTAAAACTGAACCATTAAACTTTACCGAAAATTTTTATGCATTTTATATACTGTGGAGTCATATAGATTAAATAGGAAGCTTAACTTATCTATTTTGTTTGATTGTTTTCTTACAGCAATGCATTCAAAAGAACATGTTTTGATATGCCCACTTTATGCCAGGTAAGGGTAATGAGAGTAACAAGTGGGTAACGCTAAATTATAGATTTTTCAGGGTACGAGGTTCCAATTGAAGTAAAACACTCAACATTAAAAGTATTCAAATATGGTTTGATTTCTATCCTTAATTTTAATAAAACTAGAATTTAAAAAAAATATTAACACAGACAAAAAACATAGCCTTTGAAGGCATTTTGAACATTTGAATTTCAAAACTAGTTCCTCAAACTAAGAAAAATATAAAATTCACTTTAATAACATTTTATAAATTGTAATTGTTTAGTTCATTTTAGCCTACCTCTTACCTATTTAATTAAAAATTTGAAACTAAGGCTAATATTAATGAAAAAAAGGCAAATTAGAATATTAAAAAAAGTATTAGGTTAAAAGAGTATGAGAAAATATTTTTCAAAATTAAGCAACCACAATAAAAGATCTAGCAGTGAAATAAAATTTTAAATCTTTAAAATTTATAACTTTATTTTATTTTAAACAAATAAACTCTTAAAATAATTACTTTGAGATCTTTGGAGTAAGGCTGTAATGGTAATAAAGGAAGTTCAGAAGAGCCAGGCAAGATGTAATCTAATGGTGTACAATCAACTGAATCTGGACGACTTTTTTTCTTTTCTGAAACAAAAATTTTATTAAAATGGAGAAATGTATTAAGACAAATACATTTCTTTTAAAAACTTAGAGATCTGGCTTTGTTTTGTATCTCATGTTTAACTGCTATTCTAGAAATCTGAATAATGAAAATACACAAGACAGATTTTCCCACAAAATTAAAAAAATTCATTAAGTATACAAAGAATTAAGTATACAAAGTATACATTAAGTATACAAATATATAAGTATACATTAAGTATACAAATTCATTTTCAAAAACATTGAATTTCACTTATGCTTCATTTCACCTCAAGTTGGCACCAGAGAAAGGTAGGAAACGTAATAAACACTTTTGAAAAGTAGTTCGCTACTTTGAAATTACAGTTTAAATGTGCGTACAAATAACTGTTGCATAATAAGAAAAGTTTATCTTGAAGCATGTATCAGAAGTTTTATCATGTTTAAATGGATTTAACTTATAAATACCTTCTCTGGAAAGCGAATGCACAAAGAAGCTGTTTGTTTGGTGATGAATTAGTGTCAGAATTTGGTGTGTGGCTGCGTTTTTGCACTGCTCAGCCACGCATCTTTTAATTGTTGTTTTGTTTTTCTATTAGTTATTAACTGTTAATTCTTTTTTTTTTTGCAAGTTTTTTATTGTTATCTGTAATTTTTTATAGTTACTAATTGTTATTCTTTTGCACTAATAGTTAATTTTTTTTTGTAGTTCTCTGTTAGTTTTTTTTTTTTTGGCTAATTACTAAATGGTAGCTAGTTTTTTTGTTAGTTTAGTTATCCGAGCTTTATATAGGATTCGTAAAAACTTGGGATTTTTTTTCCAGAAAAGAAAATGCTCTCTTTATAAAGTGCTTTTAATAGAGAGGTTTTTCAGATACGTTCTTTTATTTCATAGCAGCAAATATATTTCAGGGGGAAAAAAAAAATTTACAATTAAAAAAAAAACTTTTCAGAAAAATAATTATTTCTTTATTTAAAAAAAAAAAAAAAAAAGAACAGTAAATAGTATAAAACATACATATGATCTTATTTATGATCAATGATTTCATGCCTATGTTGACTTTTCCTTCCCCAACGAAACACCAATGTGGGGTAAATTAATGAATATAAATCTATAAAAAAAAAAAGGTTGCATACAAAAATAAATATCTAAAAGTAAAGTATTTATGAGCATCTGAGTATTTTTTTTAACTCAGATTTAATAAAAAAAATTTTCTTAAATATAATTTTTTTTCATTTAAAATTAGTTTAGCTTAGTTAAAAAATATCAATAAGAAAATCCCTTTAAGAATCATAAGAAAAATCTTTTTTAAAAATCATAAGAAATCAGCTTACAATTAGTATCTCAAATCAATTATTATTAGAAATGATATAAAAAAATATTGTTCCTTTCTGTATTTTGTTCAAAATTTTATTAAGATTCTTGGCACAAAAAAAAAATAACATTTTGGCACTTTCTTTCCCTTAACGCTGATATTGGCTACTTCAATGTAACCTAGTTTTCATGACAACGGCTGCAATCCGGTCTACGTGCCTTTCTCACCAGTGCCAACTTGAGGTGAAACGGAGTAGATACAACGAAATAAAAATTCTGGCAAAAGAAAAATAAGTTGGTACTTCTTACAAATATTACATCTTGTTTTATTAATATTTTATAACATGCAATAATAGAAATCATCTTTCTAAATAAAATGTTTCTGTCTGAGCGAATTAATACTTTTCCAAGAAAGTATATGAATTCACAAGAAAAAATTTTTAAATCTAAAGATTGCAATAAACAAATTTTTAACAATTTTAACTTTGAACTAATTATAAATTCTGAAAACTACAGAATCAATTTTCAAAAATGTTTTATTTATTATTATAGAACATACTAATATGAGCTAAGAGCTTTGAAATTCAACATAAATAAATATAGGAATGAATAGACGTAATGAAGAAACAAATTTAGAAAATACATTTTTTTTAAAAAATAGTTTATTGTTTAGAGGCAATCACATTTTAGGGTACAGATAAAAAATTTCTAGCTGAAAAATAAAAACTGTTAACAATTTTATATATATATATATGTATATATATAAATTTTAAAAAAGAAAATGTAAATAGAACAAGTAAACATCAATAAATAGGAAAAACTTTCATTCAAACTACTTAACAAATGTGCATAACACCAAAAATTAAAACCATTAAAAGTTAATTAGTTGATAAAAAAACCTGAAATACTATGGATATGCACTAGATTTGAAATATAAAAAAAAAGAAACTAATGTTTTTTTAAAAAATTATGATAGTCAGCTTAATTCTATAGAAATAATAATCTACTCAATTTACTATAGTTATCACTTACCTAAAATGTCACCTTGTGTAACAGTGTTTAGGAACGAAAATGAGCTGCATTCTACACCATTGTATGCATCAGCTGGATCTAAAGATTTTAGGAGATCTCTAATATGTCTTACATGAATTCTAGCTTCTCTGACAGTATATGGTTCTAAAAAGAATATATATACATCAAGTTCAATAGGAAATTATATATTTTATACAAATTAAAAATTCTAACATATTTTTAAACAAATAATGAAAATTAAAATATTCCAAATTAAAATTTTAAATTACTTAATTTTGACAAATTAAAATTTTGTAATTTAAAATTTTGTAATTTAAAATTAACTTTAATGAATTAAAGAACCTAGATATTTCAATGAGATGGATTTTTCTCACTCAATTGGATTTTTCTCACTAATCCATATTAAAATCCATTTACATTTATACTAAAACATTTCCACCCAAGAAATTTCTACATATCCCAGTATACAAGTCCATACTCCTAATTTTTTATTTATTTATTATTTATTTTTAACATTTACCTCAGCATTAAAAAACAATATGTATCTACAGAGAAAGATTTGTAATAACTTTTTCAGCTATTATTTGCACATTATAATCATTTTTTACTCTAACCAGAGCAGGATAATTTCAAAATATAATTTAAATTACAAACCTTCAACAACTTTAATAATAGATCCTTCTCCTAACCCTTCAATTGTTTTAAGTTCTGCAAAATTGTCCATGGTTACACCATCCAACTGTAAAGAGAAGCATGTTCTATGGCAAGTCTCCTCTCTATCCATTAGCATTTGATGAATTTCCTGAACCAATTCTGTAGAGCTCACCTACAAAATTTTAATACTTTACTTTAACAATAAAAACTTGCTGTGCCACTATATTCAATTTTTAATATTTGTCACATATCTTTCTGTTTTACAGTACATTATAAAAAAGAATTACCAAAAGAAAACAAAAAGAGTAAAAAATAAGAAAAATCAACAATTAAAAGATCTCTTTTTTAAGACAATATTTCATAATTCCTTGGAATTTTAATCATTTCTTTATATGTATATTAGATAAATATATAAATTCCTAATAAATTATCTCTCTTAATATATAATAAGATGCGTATTTTCTCTTTAGATGCAGTAAATATATATTTAAAGAAGCTTGCCTCTAGGAATTCATATTAAATAGCTGTAATTTATATAAATAACAATCATACATTCTGATAATCAGATATAGATGCAACAGTACACCCTACAAGCTTTTTAATGGTGTTTTATTATCATTGAAAAACTTAAGAGAAATTGTTGTTATATATGGTATAAAACTTATAATATAAAACTTATCTTTGATATAAAACTTATTTATCCTTATTATAGAATGTGATAAATAATTGTCTTTCTTTCCATATCATAATATTTGATATAAAACTGTGTGCTTATAATTATCTACTATAAATGTAGTATGTAGTATAAATAAAATATCTAACTCAAAATCTGACAGCATCAAATATAATGCAGACAGTCTACAATACAAATCTTTGAAAGTTCTATTAATAGACTAATAACCTTTGGGGCTCTTGTCTCAAAAGTCACTCTCAGCCTTTTTTTATCTCAAAGCATGAATCCAAAAATTGTGTTTAAACTAAAAGTAAAACTTTTCAGAAAATTACTTAATTTAACAATAAATAACCATATTATAATTAAAAATTTTCCTTATTCACTTAATTTAATATTCTTGTTTCTTCTTATAATAAAACAAAGCAACTTTTTAATCTAACACAAAAAATATATATATAATGTGTTTTTCCAAGTACAAGACAACAAGTAATATTCAGAAATTCAGAAGGAAGAAAAAAAAAAGAAAAAAATCATTTTTAATAAACAGAGGCCAAGTACAACCACAGATGATAAATAACATTAAAAGACATTTTCAAAATATTCAGGTTAAATTTATTTATAATGCAAAAAATATAATGAGTGCTAAACAGAGTATAAATATTAAATGTAAATAATAATTACATATTCTAGTCACATCTTAAGTCTTTTATTAAGATCATATAATGTCTTATATTATCTCAATGTCTTAAAAAGATCTTTAAACAATAAATTGTTAACAAGTCATAGTTTCTTAATACTTCATTAGTTAACCTTTTGCTTACAGATGGGACAACTGATGAACTAGAATAACATATTTAATGATATTAAGTATACCATAAACTGCTTAAAACCTGTTTTATTTGGGGAGGGAAAAAAAATTTTTTTTTTAATCTTTTAAGTAATACCGAAAATGAAGTTAAATTACAAGACAAACATTCTTATAATTATATTTATTAAAATAATTGATTATTGAAAAATTAAAAGACAAAACAAAATTTTTCCTTACCACAACAAAAAAAACTACAATAAATAATAACACCTAAATATTTACAGGGGTAGAAAATTCCAAAACCAATGTTTTGTTCATAGACTATATTGTAAAAAAAAAAAAAAATTCAATCACTGGTCTCTGGATTAATGACTACTGGTCTGGTTACCTATTAGATATTTTTTGTTAAGTTAATGTTTTTAAGTTTGGGAAAGCGACGAAAAATTACGAAAGAAAACAAGTATTTTTGAACACCTTATCCCAGAAAAATCAAGCAATAAGCTTGTAACCTGTATAGATTAATTTAGTTGTTATTAATAACTGTCAAAAAATTTTTTAAAAAACTGTGCAAGATATGAGGTTCTGTGCATGCGCAGAAAAAATTTAAAAAAGTTTTTTTCCTAATTTTGCAGTGAATCGTAATAAGGCAACTAATGAAAAAAGTTTGATTTGAATATCTTACAAATTGTAAAAGTTTCAAATACTTTTCCAAGTAATTTTTGCACTTCAAAAAATTTCCATACTGAAAGAACATTCAAACCAGCCAGGGGTTTTCCACAAAATTTTATTTTGTAATATAAGACAAAGTTTAATAACAAATGATAATACCTTACAATAATCGTTCAGAAACCGAAATGTGATGATATAAGGGGAAAAACATTGGAAAGAAAAAAACTTTTATGGGAATGATCCCTCACAATGCTGTTTGGAGAATATTGTTGCTAATAGGCTAGCATCATTGTAAAAATCTCATAAAATAAATAAACTCAAATTACTTTTATTAAAAAGAACATCAAACTGAATTCTCTAGTAATTTAAAATTACCTGAATATCAAATGGCTCTACTCCAGGAGCAACAATCTTTACAGCATATCCAGCATCATGGATAAACACAAATTCTTGATCTTTTCCTGAATCCTGAGCAGAGTCATTCTTTTTATCACTAAGGAGATCATTTTCTGACTCAGGAGAGTCAGTGAAGTTTTGAGCAGTATTTGATTTCTCTACAGAGTCAAGTTCAGTTTTAATAGAGCAGTTTTTGTCCTTTGGTAAAGAATATGGAGAGAGAGGTGTCTCGGCTAAAGCTTTTAATTTTTTGCTGATGTCATTAAACTTTTCCTCGGAATTTCCATTTGCTGAATGTCCATTTAATGTTTCACATGGCATGGCTGAAGGTGAATCACTGTCTTTAACTACCATGTCTCACATTAAACTACAATAGTCAAAAAAAATTATAAAAGTAATTTAATAAAATAACAAGATTAGTAGCTTAGGAAAATAAAATATTTGTAAAAATAAATTACTATTTTTAACCATAATGAACAATGAGTAGAACATTTTAAAACTGACATATTTTGGTAAAAATAAAAAAATTAAAAAAATAAAAAATCCAACAAAAAATAAGTAGGTAAAATTGACATATTTAAAATACAGCAAACTATTATCAATTTATAAAGAAACAATTTATTATTTAAAAATAAAACCTCTATAATTGGAATAAGAAAGTAAATCTGAAATATATTTTTAATATCTAGAAAAGTTTAAGACTTATAATAGAACAGGAAAAAAAATGAACAAATTTAGAAAAGACAATGCATAAACTATTTTCTGATATTTAATATAATATTAATCAAAATATCTTTATGTTTCATAAAAAGATTAAAATTGATATATAATTAATTCAAAATAAAATTAAAAATTTTTTAAACTAAATATATATAAATTATTCTAAAAAAACTCATCTTTTTTAAATATAAAATGTGAAATAAGCAGAATAAGTATTTTTTAAGTGTACTAAACTGAAATATCACTTGATGTGTACTTAATATTTTTAAGCAAACAATTAAATTTTCTTTTGTAAATAAACCTTCAACATCTTTATAAATAAAATTATAAAGTAACTATATAAAGTGAAACAAATTTTAAGAATCCTGGAAAGTGAAAAACATTTAAAAAGAAATAAGGAAATGAAAATACAAAAAGGAGAAATCACAGCACAGATTTATGTCCTCAAAGAATGCATAAATTATCTTTCGGATCATTCAGTTATTTTTCTTTCACTGACCTCATTTGTAATTTACTTATCTATGATAGATAAAACTGAATGTATCTTTGATTCAGAGCAGAAAATCATGGTCAATATTTCAACAACAAAAAAACTTTAATACAAAGCAGTATTTAATTTTAAAAAATAAAATAAAAAAATTTGGATGCAAGAAAAATACAATTATATAGTATAACAAATTTATATTTATTGGATAACAAAATAACTTAAAAATTTTATTTTCTTCACATACCAGGCTATTTAAATTAACAAAACAAAAAAAAATCAAATTCTGAGAAAATAATGCACCATAAATTGAAAATTCACAGTTTATAACTGACACACTGATTTGTTTTATGTAAAAGAAAAACAAGGCAAACGTAATTAAGTACGATTTAAATAAATTAAGAATTTACAATGAGTTTTATTAATTTAAAAGAATTATTGATTTGAAATATAATAATTTATGGTCACACTATAAAATATTTCAAAGATTAAACATTTAAATTTAATTTTATTTCAAAATAGTTATAGAGAGAGATATACGCATTACTTGTTATATAACATTTTTAATGCGGGTAAAATTCTAAAAGATTGCATCATATTTCTTAAATGCCAGTTATTCAATTTTATTCAACTCAAAAAAGAGTCAATATTAAATAATGAAATATAATTTAATTTCATACAGCTAAAATTACATAATTATGCATTAAATATTGAATAAAAAGTATTAAACATACTTTTTCCAAGGGCGTATAAGAATTTAAAATTTGTAGCAATTTACGTGAAACAATTCTCTTTGAAATGATAGAATTGCAAACTTATTGGTTTTAAATATCTTAAATTTGGCAAGCGCTTAACAAATTTTTAAGGAAAATTCATTTCTCACTATTTTCTCTCAGCTGAGATAGTAACCACATGAACTTTTTCGTACGACCTTCCTTTCATGAAGTCACAGAAAGATGCGTGCGCCGGCAATCCACGTGCGTCTCTGGCCGGTAATGACGTCACAGTCGTGAGAGGAGGAGGAGAAAGGGAGAACCCCACCTTCCTCTCAACGAATTTTATTGGTCAAAAACTCTAATTTAGAGAAGTTCTCTTTTTCAGTAAAAATTTGATATAGAAAATTTTTTTTTTGTCTTTATTCTTTATTAAATTGCTAATATTTCAATTGTTTACAATTTTAATTTCTCATTTATTTTTTTTGTGTTGTTAAGCGCTCTCTAGCGGCATTTGCGTTATTGAATAATTTCTAGTGGTAAAAAAACTCTCTATTCCGCCATTAAATGTTTTAAAGGTTCTTTGAACAAAAACTGTTTGTTTGTAAACAAAAGTATTTTTCGATCCTGAAGTCAGATTGAAAAGTAATGATTACACCACTTTATTTTATAACTAGATGACTTTTTTTTAATATCTTATCTTAATATTATTATTTATGAAAATTCTGTTTATATATTTGCATTTTACTGTATAATGTGATCTATAAGTCGTTTTTTTTTAAAACTTAATGACTGTAAATGTAATGACTTTTATGATATATTTATTTATATTTTCGACTAGCAATCTATTTTTCTTTGCATATACCTATACTTTTCATACTCATTTTATCAATGAATATGATCAATGAAAGTCTAAAAACTTAAACATATTTTTCATTTCAATATTTACATATTTAAAAGAAGTGCAATAAACAATCTGGAAAGACAGGCAACCTACCCTTTCATCTCTAACCAAGCATCAAATATTTACTGTTTTAGTGAAAGCGAAGCAGCAAAATGTCTGTTTGCCTTTCTAACGAATTTATTTGTGCTTACTTCGATTCTTCTACGTTGCATTTATATTTAAGTAGATATCTAAAAAAAAGTGATTCATAAGAATCAAGTAAAGAATCATTTCATTCTGGATGAACTTACAATGGAGTTATAATTATTTTTCTCTCCAAAATTTCTGTTAACTTTTACTGTTTAAAAAGTTTCAATTTTATTTATAATTTAAAATTTTTATTATTGTGTAAAATAAAAAATATTTTTATGAACTGATTCTTAAATGTGTTTAAAGTTCACTATTTATTAATGATAAATTTTTTGTATGTTTACATTTACAGCTACATGATAAATATAGTGCATTTTAAGGAAAAACATTTCATTTTCTATCTAAGAGTTTATTTTTATGTATTAATAATTTTTCTATGATAACATAACATTAATTTTATATAATTTTGAATTAACTTTTAATTAAAAAATAAACTGCCATACATTTTCTGTTACAGTGAAATTTTATGTAACAAAACAGACACCTCTCATTACAGACATTTTTTTGATTCCATATGAATCTTTTCTGAATAAACCATTATGTACCTTGTCCCCAAGACGGGCACTCATGTAACTGGACAGTCGATTTTGTCTCGAAATGTTTCCAATGTTTCAACCAGACAATTTTTCTAAACGTGAAAAAAAAATTATTTCTACTTTATTAAAAAATATGAATATTTCAATCATTTTATACAGGAGGTAAATTTTTTGCATTGCCTATAAGTATAAAAATCATAGTAAGGAATCAATCATTCTACTAAATTATTAAGTATTTTCTATAAAAGAATCATTAATTCTCTTGTCACCTGTATATATCTTTGCAAAGAAAGGGGAGAAAATGATACTGCTCATGTGAAATATTTTTAACACCAGTATCTTTTCATCTGAACAACATAGGTTAGGAGATACCATAAGATGAAATGATGCGTTTAATACTCATAATTCCTTTTCCCTCACTGAAAATTTCTTTCTTGTTTTAATCAACTTCACCCCAGTACTTAACACAGCTGAGATTTCAAAAAGAGAGAGAGAGATCAGAAATCTGTCATTCAAGTGTTTTTACAAATCAAACATTTATTCAGATTTTACAGATGATTGATTGTGGATACAACTCCATATGGCCTGGTGCCTTAGAGGCTGTTATTGCCACATTTTTTTTTCTATGTGTCACGAAAGGTGTACTTTAAAGGAGGTATATTGCCCAATTCCTATCCAGCAATGTGGAGGTGTTAAGGGATGTAAACGTATTGATTGGAACAGAAGGCGATTAAAAAAAATTGATGCTAAATTGATACTTCTTAAAAAAGTGGAAAATACTAAATTATTTAAAATTGTACCATAAGAATATATCATAGCGGCTCAAAACAAATTTCCATCACATCTATCTTTTCAACTGAAATTTAAAACAAACACATGTATAAATGTCAAATTTTGTCATCGATTCTTTGAATATTGTAAAATTTAAAGTTCTGTATAAGTTTTGTTATGTTTATTTATGTATCAATGTAAATAGTTTTTATAGATTATTTAATTATTTCTATATTTGTAATTATTCAAACAGTTTCTTGCACTTACTTTCCTTATTAGTACACCCAGTGGAGTAGTTTTGATGTATGTTTGGAGGGGGTTTATCCTACGCCTCCTTTAACTGAAGGCCTTCACACGGTTTCTTATAGGTAGTCAGATCAGACCACTATAAAGTTTACGAAGGAGCCATTTAATAGAAAATCTAGCAAAAATAAAAAAGTGGTTTCAAATGTTTAAAAATTTTTTTAATTTATGAATATGATTGGTTTGTCTTATTTACTTGTCAACCAACACAGATTTAATTCTCAAATATATATGGCTTTTTGATGTAGTGGGGAGGTTTTCTGATGTAGGAGGAGATTTCTGTCTGATACATATATGAAAATAATTTTAAAACTACATCCCAGGGCTCGAAAAAAACTCAGAAATTTTAACCGTCCCCGAGGACGGCCTGTCCAACAATGTACCCGCCCTCCCTTTAAACTAACCTAAATAAATAAAAATATAATATTTTCTTATTTATTACAAACATTTATCATATAAATTGCACAATGAATTAGTAGTTATTAGGATTACAAATACTAGGATAACATTATACAGTTATAAAAGAAATGCTAGGTTACTAATAGTAACCTAGTATTTATTTTCTGAAATAATTTATTTCTTATATGAAATAATTTAAATGACAAAGATCAAGTTATCTGGAATGTCAATTTATCCGAGGGTACTGTGTTTTTTAAATGAATCGAATATGACGTTTGCCAGTTCCACAACCAATCTAATGATTTACAGAGGTTTGTGTCAGAAATCTGAAAGGGGTTTTCCATTTAGGTAGATGTTCATAATTGCGTTTAACGCTTCTTGTTAAGACCAGTACGTAATGTGTTTTTTTTGTAAGTTCATTACTGAAAAGCTCCTTTCAACCGCTGCAGTATTCCCAGACAGAGAAAACATCAATTCCACCAAGCGCAGTATGTTGCTGTATTTCTATATTAGAGGGTCATTATAGAAGTGAGGCGATAGACTCTTGTAAGATAACAAAAATTGAAAATGTATCACGAACTTTAACGGGAAAATGGACGTCCGCACGGACGTCAGATTCGAGAAATTTGTTGTCCTCGAGGAATTTTTGACCGCCGAGGACAGGCGGTTTTTCGAGCCCTGCTACATCCTACTTACCGTACAATAGCTCATTAATCAAATAATGTTTAATTTTGGAGGGGTTTTGTCCCCAAAACTCTGCCTTTGAGTATAATCAATCAATCAATCCATCCACCCTTCAAATCAATGATAACTCTTGTAAGCAGACAATTTTTTTATCCCGAGTGTCTATTTAACTGAGGTTACACTTTATTTTGTTTATACATTTATACGCCGATTAATTTTGGTACGTTAAAGTATAGAGATTAGAAATACATAAATTTTTTCTGTTCAATGATGAAATCTAACTATAGAGAGCTTAAATTAATAACACATAATTTTAGTTCATTGGGTTAAAAAATTTACTTTTTTGATAAAATCGTTAATAGCAGTTGGGAAAGCTAAGACTGTTTTCTTCATAGTTTCATTCCTTTATAAATGAACATTACCATTAATTTTTTTTACAAAAATAAAAGATTTCAATTAGTCTTTTATGAAAAATTGATAAGTATTGTGTAACAGGTACTTTGATATATAGGTTTCGAACCTCATTTGTGTATCAACCATGTCCTAATTTGTATACTGATAATTTTCAGTTATATTCAGACTATATCTTTCAAATTCAAACCATTTATTTTTGGACAGTAAAAAGGTCTATTTTTCAATTACAATAAAAACTCCAATCATACCTAGATAATTTAGGACCAGGTCACCTAAAGACAACGTTTTGTGAATAGAACTTTATGTTTAAAGAAATAATACATTGTTTAGAATAGTAAGAGAATGCTTATTAAAGTTTTTTTCCTTTGCATTAACAAGCTCTTGGTGATTTTGCCAACATACAACCCAAATATATTTTTCTTATGTGATTATAAAATAATCAACGAGTGTCTAAAGCATCCAATTTTTGTTGGAACAGAATTAAAATTTTACAATTGTAAAACTGCTTTCCTTTGCTAAATAATTTATAAAATTTTTTAGCTTTTTTTAAAATTAGTTGATGATGAAAAGCTAATTAACTATGACTAGCTATTTATAATATTTATTTACTTATTTTTCAGTTACCTGAAATATTATTGAGGGAGATTTATACCTACTGTCCCCACCGACAATGCCTACGAAAATAATTTATTCATGTGATATGGGCCTTTGAATTACCTGAGCAATTTATAATTGCATATTTGTCCTGGTAATTTGTATGATGAATTTCTTTCTATTTGTATTTGCAGATCCCAACAGAGTTTTTTCCTAAAAATGGATGATTCTGGAACAAATACATTAAATTTATCAGTTAATCCTGGAGTGCCAGAAACCTCAGAAACAAAGAAAAAATCTAAAGGACATCGCTGTTATTTTTGTGGTCAAAGATTCATGGTGAAAAATGTGCTTCGAAAGCATATAAGCATACACAAAGATAGAGATTTTTTCTGTGAAACCTGTGGCAAAGCTTTTTCTACTAACTGGGGACTAAGAAAACATATAAGAATTCATACCGGAGATCGCCCCTTTGCTTGCAATCTTTGTGATAAAGCTTTTGCTCAAAAATGCACCCTACAGTTTCATTTGAAATCAATGCACAGTGATAAGCCTCATCCCAGATGTAAAACTTGTGGCAAACGATTGAAATCTTTCTCATATATTCAGTGTTGGTTATGTAGATATGAAGGAAAAGAGATTATAGATATGAAAGACATTGATGGCTTCAGTAAGTCTTTATCAGAAGGAGTTAGGGACTTAGATCCTAATTTAGTAAGAGAGGAAACACAAAACCACGACCCTGTGGTATATCAGTCAAATCTTGAAAATCCCCCCCTTATGTCCAACCAAATCATGATATATCTCTGTGAAATATGTAACTTCCAGTTTGATACTTTCGCAAAACTTAAGCAACATCAAATAGATTATGGACATGAAACTATCTTTGTGTGTGAACAATGTGGGGAAAGGTTTGATGACTCGACTAGTATGAAAAAGCATTTAACAACTCATACAACAAAGTTGAGACCATATGTTTGTCAAAAGTGTGGGAAAGATTTTAAGAAAGACTACAATTTGAAACAGCATCTGGTCACCCACAGGGAAGACCGTCCATATACCTGCAAAATTTGTCAAAGTTCTTTTAAGACAATTCCAAGTCTAAAACAGCACTTAGTAAGCCACAGTAATGATAGACCTTATGCTTGTAAAGAATGTGGCAGCAATTTTAAATCTCCACAAGGATTGAAATCACATATTTTAATTCATAACAAAGAAAAACCATTAACTTGTAAAACTTGTGGGAAGACTTTTACATTTCTTGGTAATTTGCAACGTCATTATAGAGTCCATACTGGAGAAAAACCATATCATTGTAAGCTATGTGATAAACGATTTTCACAATCCAACGGATTAAAAGCACATGAATTAATTCATGCAAAACCTTTAAAGGATGAAGAATACTTATGTACTGTGTGTGGAAGGAAGTTTAAATCTGTATCAAACTACAAAAAACATTTATTGTTGCACAGCTAAATGTTAGTTTTTTCTTAAATATTTTGTTTAATAATTGCATGTTTTAATAAAGTATTTTTTATCAAGTAGCACAATGAAGATATCTGCAATACTTTAAATCTAGTAAATGTAGTATTGCTTAATTGTAATTAGTATTGCTCCTCAAGATCTAAATTTGTTCATTTTTAATGCACTTAAACCAGTTTTATGAACATCAATATTTTCAAATGTGAATCTTTTCTGCCCCTTTTTCACTAGATTCCCATTAAAAACAATAATAATAGTTCTTAAGTGATACATTGAACTTAGGTACCATTCTCACATTTTACAAAAGTAGTCTCAGTATCCTGTATGCTACCCTACTTATTTCTCCAGAATTTTTAGGATTCTTAAATATTAACCTCTTCGGCCAAGATTTAATTATGTAAATTGTGCATGAAATAATCATTTAATTTTTATTAAAAAAAAAACTAGTTTTATTTTATGGTTCTTACTTATTCTTAGTTTAAATTACATTACATTAGTACAGTAGAGAACCAATTATCCGGGATGCTCGGGACCATCGCTATCCCGGATGTCTGAATTTCCCGGTTTTCTGGATCGACTAAAAAGAGTCGTTAATCGATGTTTTATCGAACCTGAATTACAAGGAAAAGTGTAACACATTTTAAAGTAAGAGAAGAAAGAAAAGCACTCCTAAATTTTAAAAAAAAAAATGGTAGAAAAATAACATTTAAAAGTATAAAAACACTTACAAGTTTAGACTAGAAAAACAAGTTTAAAAAATGCAAAATTCTCATATTAATTTTTTAAAAATAATTACAATTCCTAAATTAACTAATATAAACAAAACAAATGATTAAATAACGCAATATATTTCATACCTAATTATACGGGCGGGGGGGGACGATAAAATAAAAGGAAAACTTATTAATCTAAATAAAAACAACACTTGAAAACTATCAAACGATAGTTAAAAAAGGCACTAACGTAAATATTAAAACCCAGAACAAGGCAAGATCAATAAGATCAACGGAATTTAAAAAAATAATGATAAAATTTATGAATAAAAAGAAATAATTTAGTGAGTGCAAAATTTATAGTGAAAAGGGAAAAAAATCAAACGTAGTGGAATCAGAAAAACAAAACTGCAATCTGCTTCATAAAATAATCGTACGTTTAAATTAATAAACAATTCTCCTTTAATTTTTTTTATAAAAACAAGACTCTTTAACGAAAGCAGGTGTGATTTCACATCAAGAAAAACTTGCAAATGACACCGCACTCCCAAACAATCAGAATTTATTCAATAGAAATATATTTTATTTTTATTAATCGATGTCAAATAGATAAATATATTTTTCTCTTCCATCTTCTGTTCAATGATAAACGAAATCAGCAAGCCACTCCTTTGAGTTTGATAAACGGGTAGAAAATAAAACATTTGTCCCTTCCCTGCCCCCTCTAGATCAAAAGATCTTTAAGGTCACGGAGGGAATGACGTTTCTCTGGGTAAACGGGGGGAAAAATTCTCCCCTTTCTCACATTTTCCTCTACTCAACTTCAAGGATGAGTCTAATTTCCGCTTTTTATCATAATCGTTCTAGTTTAAAATGACGGGAAAACTGAGCAAAATTTTTCCCGGTTATCTGGGTACCGGATAAATGGTTGTCTACTGTAGTTACTGGTTGTAGAAAAGAAAAAATTAAACTATTCAGTAAATGAGCCTTACCTTATTTACCAAGAGGGGTTTAAAAATATATATTTTGGTTAATTCTGTAATATTTTCCATCAAAAATCATTTTTTAGTTTCAAATCCAATTGAATTGAGAGAGACAGTGTTGTAACAAAATATTTATCTAAATTTTAAAATAAATTTAAAAAAATGGACAAAATTTTAGGAAAACCTGAGGTTGAAGCTTAGAACTTACTCAACTGATTGTTTAAATCGCAATTTTGTTAATTATTAGTTAATTTTATTAAATAATAAGATCTAATAAGTAAGTGACCTTCTAAATTTCTAAGTCAAACAAGATAAGAAGGAAAACTTTTTAAACACTGTGATGATAGTTTGTTTTCAAAGATTTATTTTAAGAAATACTAAAAACATTAAGCTTAATATTTAAACTATTGTAATTACTGTTTCTTTATCTTGAAGCTGAAAATAGACTTACAAATTTTCTTACAATATTTTTTTTTTAAATAAAAGTTGTTTAGCACGCAAAGAGTCATTTTAATAACAGACAAAATATTATTTGTGGTTCTGCACAATTCAGTTTCATGACAAGTTTAATTAAGCTAACTATTTCTGCTTAATGAGCAATCAAACCGTTTTGATAACAAACATTTTTGTCTAATCTACTTGAAAAAGTGCAAGCGTGGAAATATATAGTGCAATATGAGTTTTCTTGCAAATTGGCTAGATAAAATAAGCTACTAGCTACCGAACATGGATAGTGAAAGAAATTCACAAGATATTATATAAGCCATTTAAATTTCACAGTTTCAAAATATTTTCATAAAAAGATCACTATATAAATAGAAATTATAGGAAGATAAATTGGAAAGATGATGAAAGAAAAGAATGTTTATGTATGATACTTATGGTAAAAATATAAGAATTTGATACAGAAATTTATTGACCTCCTTATGATGAATAAAATAATATTTTAATGGAATTCTTATTTGATTCGTTAATGATTGCTGTAGGTTCCTATAAATAGTAATTCATATTTAACTTTTACCTTTCATCAAAATAACTGGTCAAAAGAAAATGTTTGAATTGTGATGTTGGGATATTATGAGTGTATAAAAATCATGTTTAAATTTGCTGTAATATGCACTAATCTTTGTAAAAAATGCTGATCCATTATTTAATTTGTAATTGAATTGAAAAGAAGAAAAAAAAATTTATAACTAAATTAAATGACTTTAATGTATATTTAAAGTTTAATAAAAAAAATCTGATAGTTCTTTTATGAACCACGATTAATCGCAAAAAAAAAAAAAAAAGGCATGAATGCTACAGGTAACTTAAACCTCCCTATTTCACACAAAAAGAGTGATTAATAAATTATTTCCCTTTAAAAGAAATTTGCAAATATAATTAAGGTATGACCTTATTAAACTAATGAATGCAATATCAACTTTGTGTAGTAAAAAAAAAAATTAAAAAATATATATTTCTCCACCTGCTTGGCAGTAGACTACCTAAAGAAAGAATTTAGGGAGGTTTTGCCATAATTATTTCATTTAAAGTGAATTTATATATTTCAAATTCATTGCTTGATGTTAGGTTGGGGTTATAAAATAACATTGCATCTGTAAAATGTTAAATGGGACTTCATGCTTATTGTAAATATTTGAACATACCTTTAAATTATATACATACTACCATGTAAATAATCTTCATAAGATATTGACATGGTATATTTCATCTGAGTTAAATTCAAATCCAAGAAATATGTTAAAATCGTCAAAATGTTAAAGATAAAAAAAATTAACTATTACTGAAATCAAATGAAACAATAAAATAGATTTAAATGCTAAAATCTGAATGCACAAAGCTAAAATATTTAATTTAAAATCAACAAACAAGCTTTAGTTACATTTAAATACATAATCATAATTTACATAGACTAGTCATTAGTAATATACATACAGGAGTTCTGAAGTAAATAATCAAAGTTTACTTAAAATTGTAACATAAACTCATGTTTATGTAACAAAAATTATCTATATTCATCTTATCAATTATGATTTCAGAAATTTTGCAATAAAATCATTTTAACTCACATGCAGCTGTATGTGAGCCATGGCACTAAAATAATAATTTAAAAAAAAAAAAAAAACAGAAATAAGTGTGTCAAACAAATGACTCCCTTTGGTTTTCATAACTTTTTGTGCATAAAAAATCTTGTTTTACAATTTTCAAAATATCAGAACAAATATTATGAACAGATTCATGCAGAGCAGGGTTGAGAACTAAGGCTTTAAGAATGTCTTCACCACCTTCTTCATGCAGCATTTTGCAATAGCGTTTAGCTGTTTAAAAAATTTTAAAAAAATGTTATTCATTAAGTACAAATTTTTACTAAATATCCTAGCAAACAGCAAAAACATAATTATCTTAATTAATTTCACAACGCATTTTTATGTGAAAGAATCATCAAAATTTTAAATTTTCAATAAATACTAAATTTTTATTGATTGACTAAACTAACAGATTACAAATATAATTTTTAAAACTATGTATGATTTACATGTATGATTTACAAAACATGAACAGCATGTATGATTTACAAAAACCAGTTCATAAACTGAACAATGATGATTGCAAACACATAACTAATACAAGTCAATAGTAGTAAAATACAACGGAACTATTTCTATCATTTACTAAATTACATAGTCTAGATATCAACACAATTTAGTTAAATACTAGGAGGCTTCGCCCCCTGCTCGCTGCCGCTCACCAACCCCCCTAACTGCTTACGCAGTTCATTTTGGATTGATTCGCAATCCAATGTTAGCTCATTGGATCTATTCTTAACGTCTAGCTTTTGTATACTTTTTTGAATACTGAAGTTCCGAAAACTTTTCACTGTAGAAAATTCTAAACCTGTACATTTCAATATTAATTTGAAATTGCAATTGTTAGTTTGGGGATACAACACTTATAGAATTGAAGGATTTATTACATCAAGCGCTCAGGTATCATAATTTTGATTTATGTTGCTAAGTTAACTTTCAAAAAATTCTATGGCTAGCAACAGCATTTTTACTTTTTAAGTTGTTTATTTTTATTTTTGCCGCAGCTGAATTGAACAACCTGATAATGCTCACTCTGGTTATTGTTTCCGTTTTTAAAAGCGCTATATGTTGAGCCACCTCAGCTAGATTTGGCATGTGACATTTTTAGATGCAATCATTGGTCGATTTTCTAACGTTGCCATTCGGGAAGTTGTAATGAGGCTTTTTTTTTTGGTGCTGTGTAAGAGAAATATATATAGAGATTGCTTACAACTTAAAAGAAATGCAGATTCTATTTAATAACATTCTAAGACATAGAATTTGACAAGTCTGACACCTGGTAACAAACCGCTTAATAACTGACAGAAGTGCAATTTGTCAGTAAATTGATGCATTTAATACTGTTGATACTTACAGCATACTCTTTTGTTGGAATTGTTTTTGTAAAAGAGTTTAGTTTAAAAAAAAATAATAAATATGTATTAGTTCAGTAAATTGATTTGATATGTTTAAAATTCAAAATGTTTGAATCACGTAAATCGAATGGCGTTTTCATACGCTACAGACGGTGCGTCTAAATAGATTGGGGTTGAATGAATTGTGAAAACGTTGAAATGAAAAAGATGAACAGTATCTTTCTGCATAATTCATAGCGAAAATAAACATGGAAAAATCTCATTTTAGAAAAGGGAAAATTAAGCACTTTTTAAAAACACCCAATGAAAAAAGCACCTTTAAGGGCTTTTAAAAAACGAAAATCGTAAATAAGCACTTTTTAAAAACGTTACGCACTCTGCAAGAGCTAAAAAATAACAAACACGAGTGAACTATAAAAAATATTCAAAGCAATAACAATCATATTCAATTTATTTTCAGCAATATTTCTTCATCCCTATTTAAAATAGGGAAATGAAAAAGAGAAATTTTCTAGCAAGGATGGTTTGCTGAGAATTCTGCCTAACCATTTGCTTATGGTATATAACAGCATGATAAAATGACACCTGTTTCATTTATTTATTTTTTGGTCCTTCAATTGAAGGAAGAAAGGAATAAAAAAAATTTAATGAATAAAATTTCAAAACATCTTAACAGAAAATCACGGCTTATAAAAAAATATTGATCGGATAAAATTTGCAATAATTAAGATTAATTGATAAAAAAATATTTGGGATACATCAGTTTAACAATTAACAAAATATACAATGATAAAAAAATATTTGGGATACATCAGTTTAACAATTAACAAAATATACAATGTTAAAGCATCAGTACAAATTAAAATTATCACAAACTATTGAACAATAACCCTGTTTAGAATTTTACTTTTGAAAAAGGTGTTCAAACTCAAACAGTTAACTGGTAACATTTGCCTCTTAATAAACATCAAATTTGATATAGCTCCAAGTGTTTTAAATATATTTTTCTAATTAATTACAGCAAAATAAAATTAGACAAAGTACTTCACGAAAATGAAATAAATTTGATGAAATCATTACCTCATTTCAATCACTAAAAATAGAAAAATGTTGTTTGAAGCAGTTTAGGTCAAATAAAATAAATATAAATAATTTTAGATCTCTTTTTAAAGACTTGTGATAAATATCTTCATTCATAAAAACAATTTCATACTAAAATGCATAAAGCAAGTGTATAAAATGCTTACGATTTTTCAGACAAACATGATGAACTGCCCATGCAGCCCACAGTTGAACTTGATGAGCAGAAAAGCAGAAGAAAAGGGGATAAAAAGGATTAAATGATCTAAAAAAGAAAATATATTCACAGTTGTTTTTTTAATTGTTTTATACAGTACGCTGAAATTTAGTTTTTGAGCTTGATTACAAGCAAGTTTAATGTGTAAAAAACTTGTCTTCAAAATTAAAAATCAATTTTCAAAAATTTTATAAGAAACACAAAACATATTGAAAGTAATATAACTATAAATATTTAGTTCTATATTAGCTATTCTTTTAATATAATATTATAAATCAGGGATGAAAGACTTCCGCAAAAAAGCGGAAATCCGCTTTTTTCTCTCAATTTTTAAAATTTCCGACCATGTTCCAGACACTAAAATTTTTGGGGAGTCCAGTTAGAGAAACCCAAGCCGCTCGAACGATAGTCAGACTTGGAATGAACTTTTTTCCCCTGCAGTAGCCTCCTGAGAAAATGATCTTCAGAAGAAAATGGGTGGAGCTTCGGCAGGTACGCTGTTGCTTTGATAAATGAGACTTCCACAATAGAGTGGAAAGGAGTCTAAGCAGTTTCGTTTCGACAGCCGATATTCGACTTTTTTTTTTTTTTTTTTTTTGGCTGGTTTTTCGGAATTTTAAATATTAGGAACTGTGCCTGAATATGCAAAAATCGCGATTCTTAATCAGACGATTTTCATATCGATTTTCGTATTTAACTGATTAAATGCTAAGTGTTGTGACTTTTTTACGCGATTTAAAAATCGCACTAGCAGTTCCCATTTACTCAATTTAAAAATCCGATATCGCAATTTGTATTTAAGCGTTTGTAAAACCTAATATCGCGATTTGTATTCCCGCGAGTTTTAAATCCAACGTCGCGATTCGTATTCACGCATTTTTAAATCCAATATTGCGATTCGTTATCAAGCAGTTGTAATATCCGATATCATTTTTCGTATTTGTACGCTGTTTAAAAATTACTCATTGCAATTCGTATTCACGTGATCTAAAAATTATGCATCGTGATTCTTATTTACGCGATTTAAAAATTCAATATCGCAATTTGTATTTTCGTGTTTTTTAAATTCAACAGCGCGATTCATATTCACGCGATTTTAAAATCCAAAATCGCGATTCATATTCACATGATTTTAAAATCCAACCGCGTGATTCATATTCACGCGATTTTAAAATCCAAAATTACGATTCATATTCTTGCGATTTTAAAATCCAACCACGCGATTCATATTCACGCGGTTTTAAAATCTAACCCCGCAATTCATATTCACGTGGTTTTAATATCCAAAATCACGCTTCATATTCACACGATTTTAAAATCCAAAATCATGATTCATATTCAGGCGATTTTACAATCTAAAATCACGATTCATATTCACGTGATTTTAAAATACAACCGCACGATTCATATTCACGCGATTTTAAAATCCAACCACGCGATTAATATTCACGCGGTTTTTAAAATTTAAAATCTCGATTTATATTCACGCAATTTTAAAATCCAACCGCGCAAATCATATTCACGTGATTTTTAAATCCAACCACGAAATTCATATTCACGCGGTTTTAAAATCCAAAATCGCGATTCACATTCACGTGATTTTAAAATCCCATATCGTTATTCATATTCACGCGATTTGGAAATCCAATGTCGCGTTTCATATTCAGGCGGTTTAAAAATCCAATATCGCGATTCATATTCACGCGATTTTAAAACCCAATATCGCTATTTACATTCACGCGATTTTAAAATCCAGTATTGAGATTCATATTCACGCGATTTTAAAACCCAATATCGCTTTTCATATTCACGCAATTTTAAATTCTAGTATCACGATTCATATTCACGCGATTTTAAAATCCAATATCACGATTTTTGAAAGAAGTAGAAATAAGTTTTCTATTGAATTAGTTACTGTAAAGATGTGATATTTTTCATTAGTAAATAATTTAATAGTCGCACCTTCCTATAATTACTTAATTTTCTTTGATATAGTAGTGGTCAAAATTTTAAAATTATGTTTAAGAAAAATTTAAAGTTAACTGTCTAAATTCCTCTTTAAATATTAAAAGAAAATCTCCCAGCATAGTTAAAAGTTGCTTTTATATCTCATAGATATTACAGTATCATATAGAACTTCCCCCTCCTTCCAGTGACTTGCCTTGTAAAAGTTCAGCTTTTTTTATTTTTGTCCACTTTCATGCCTGATAAATATTGAAAACTTAAAATCATCAGATTATTTCTGAACAGCAAGTACAAGTTTATATTTAAGTCATAGCAAAGATTTAATACAAAATATGTTACAGGTCAAAGTAATAATTTCGCTTACAATATTTGATTTCATGACAAATATTATTTATATTGAAAGCCATCAATGATAATAAATTGACTTTCAATACTACTAAGTCATTAAAACAATTTCTTTGAATAAAATTATTTCTTATTTCATTAAAATATTAAAGTATTTTAATACTAAAAGAAACTTATACACAGCAAAACACTTATGAAAAACAAAACTTATACCTATATGCAACCATTTCTGTAGCTGGGACATTCCAACTCAACACAGCATTACCCTAGATAAGAATTAAATCAAATAAATAATAAAAGAGGAATTTTCAATTTTTAAAAAAAAAAAATTTATAAATACATTTAAAAATAATTCAATCTAAATCAAAAGTATTCTTAACAGTCAGAGTACTTAATAAAAAAAATTACCTGTTCATAAATTTAGCTATTTCATTACCAGCAAAAATATTGGCATAATTTTAAATACCAATGAAATTAATTGAGATATCGACATCATAGCACATTGCAATTGATGATGCTAAATATCTGCTTAGCTTTTTGATACTTTCTCCTATTGCTCTCTAAACATTAACTATCACATCAACTGATTCTAGGAAAATTTCTCAAACATAAAATTGCCAAATTGTTAAAGCATCTCTTATTGGAAAGCTATGTCATTTATTTAGATACAATGATGCTTAACCAAAAATAAATAGATAAGCTTTTGACTTGAGGTAAACAGAAAAGTAAAGATTACCTAAATGTTGATGAAAAAGATTTGAAGTACATAAAAAAAACAATGTAGAGCCATAGGGTAGGATATTTTTTTATAATTTTATAACCGTCATTGAACTGCTGACCCAATTTTTTGGGTTTACGATGTTCAACTCCGTAGCCTTGTAATTTTGAATCCAATCCGGAAGACAAGGGAACTCCTGGATCAAGTATTGGAAGAAATTTTTCCTTTGTTGAGGACTTTTTTTGATGGAACTAACCCGCATTTGCATTACATGGAGACGAAGACCATGAGAACCTCCCAAGGTTAGCCTAACGGCAAAGGGACTCTAACCCGTGATCCGTCGGCAGGATAGGGTCAGGGATTGTAATGTACTGTCTTTCAGTTCAAAAGCAGAAATGATATTGCAATCATAGCCATACAATCTTTTACATAAGGACAAATTAATTTTTAAACACAAGAGCATGTGAAAGGTCAATTAAACTAACATTAAATAAAACAAAGTATGGCTTGACAATTGAGGGTCCTAATGCAAAAAACGAGATTCCAATTTTTAGAAAAAAATTTTTAAGTGAGCCCAATGAAACTAAATACGAATTTTTCATACACCCAGGAAAGTACCAATGTTACATTTAGATCCAGTTAACAAAGCAGCTATATTTTAAACAGGGGGAAATAAATTTAAAAATTTTTGGAAAAACTTGCGACTATTATCTGGTTCTTGCACTAGGTCTTAAAATTGCAAGAATCTCCAAATAGAGCTAGACATTAAAAAATGTTAGAATAAATAAAGCTTCGAAAAATTTAGAAAATAATTCAGAAAAATTATGCAATAATAGGATTAATTCAGGTTACCAACTGAAGATATAAAGTAACAATAAATTTATCAGTGTCACAGATATAATTAATATATATATAATTATTATTTACCAATCCATTAACCATTTCCTCATACTTGACAGAAGTGCAAGTCCAAAAGCTTTCACCTTCACTAGCAATATGAGCAACTATTCCAGCAGCAAAGTAACTCACGTCAATATGTTCTGATTGTAAAAGACTCCTGAAATGAATTGCAAAGAAGAAATAAATTATAAATTATCCTATTAAAAAAAATTATAAACCTTAGTGTTTTATAATAAAAATACAAGATTTACAAATAGTTGGCAACTAAATAAATCATAAAAGGACATTAACAAATAAAATACATTGTAACTGGTTTCGTATAAGTACAACACTAATATGAAATATGCAAGTTTGTAGCCAAGCAGTTTTGGGGATTTAAAGTTCCCTCCGAAAATATAAACTTTTTTCAAAAGTTTGTTTTTACCTATTTATTTATGCGGATAGTTTTAATATTTAAATGACTTTTTTTTTTTCAAATAAAAAACTTTTAAATACTTAAAAACAATAATAAATAAGAAAAATAATAGAAAAAAATGGTTTTGTTATTTTTTCCCTTAGGAATAGACATCTATTGTGCTTGGAGCAGGAGGGAATGGTTCTTTTTTTTTTCCAGGTCGGGATTGTAAGATGGAAATCCCCAGTCAGACTTTACAAGCGTAGCGAATTGACAACTTGCTGTTAGCTTATTCGTTACTTCTTGTTAACGATATGGTAAATTTAAAACAGTGATAGAAGATAAAATTCCACTCTTCTTTGAGATGTTTCCAAGGGCTGGAACAGGGAGGATTGAAATAAATGGGACCTTTTATTACTTTAGCAAAATAATGGGTGTTACACCTGAGATAAAGTGGAGGTTATCTCAAATAATCAGTACTCAAACTGGGCATCAAACACCACAAAGGATTAAGGAGATCAGACACTTCCTTTAAACCATTTGTACACTATTGTGTTTTCTTTTTTTTCAATTTAAAATAGCTTTCGAAATGCAACTAAACTTGTAAACCTAAAGAGCATTTTACACTTAGACGAGGTTAAATATGTAAGTACAAAACTAGACTGGCCAAAACTAGAAGAATTCATTATGATGTTCATTACATTAGCAAAAGAATGGGTGTAACCCTTGAGATAAAGTGGAGGCTAGCTCAAATAATTAGTCCTCAAACTGGTCATCAAACACCACAAAGGATTAAGGAGATCCGACACTTCTTTTTAACCCTTTGTATACTATTGTGTTTTTTATCAACTTTTTTTCAAGTTTAAAATGGTTTTAAAAACGCATATAAAATTTAACAAACTGGTAAGAAGCATCTACTTAGACTAAGTTAAATATGTAAGTACAGAACTACGCTGACCAAAACTAGAAGAAATCATTGTGATGCTTATAAAAACTCCGTAGGAAATGTAAACAGATTGCATTGGACTTTGTGATATGAGTAAGAATTTTTATATTTTTTTCAACTATTAAGTTAGTTTCAGATTCAAACTTTTCAAAAAAGAATATATTTAATTTCAGTTTTGTGATTTTTGGAAGCTATTTATTATTATTATTATTAATACCCATGTATCATAAGTTATTACACAGTTTCAAATTGTATCAGCTTTTTGTGTGTGTGTGTGTAAATTCCAACACGAATATGAAGTTTTAAGAAAAATTTTATATATATATATATATATATATACATTGTAACCATGTTTCAATATCAGCAAAGAGTGATTTTAAAGCAAAATATTTACCCGAAGAATTTTGTTTAAAAAATTGCAGTTTTTTATTGTTTTTAAACAGAGTTCATAAAAATTTACATTGCAGGTATATTGGTCAAACATAATTCTTTAAATTTATTTTCAGTGTCCTTCAAATTTATTTTCATTACAAATAATTTAGTTTTCAACTACAAATATTAGTTTTTCTTATTAATTATATAAAATTAGCAATTGTGTTATATTGATTTATTTAATTTTGCAAATTTTAAGCTCATTATTTTTTTATATTAATATAATCAGGTCTAACCAGAACCTCTGCCCCTAAATTAATTCTGGCTGTGGCCCTGGGCATTAGTACATTTATTTACAGCGAATATTATTACAAAGATATCTTACCATAAAGCAAGCATAAAATCATCTTGCATCAAGTTTTTTCGCAAGTCCCGAACTTCAGCAATGTTATTCTATAAAAAACAAAAATAGTAGCTTAAAAAACAATTTACTTAAAATAACAATATATTTTATATTTAAAATCAATAACAAAATTAGAATTTATGCTCAATTTAATTTTTTTTAAAAATGTTTTTTAATTTTCCTTAAAAGACAATTTTATTACTTTAATATCATTTTAATTTTATTTTTTACTTGGTTACATTTTTAACATAACTTAATTCTCTTTCTTAAACTTATTTAAAACATAAAAAACCTTAGCATTTCAGGGGGAAAAAATAAAATGTACATATTGTTAATAAAAAAATAAAATTTAAGCGCTGAGCATTGAATTTCTTGCCAATTTTGACTGATAGCTTTCCTGCATAGAAATTGGCCTTTTTGGCAATCAATAGGGAAAAAATGTAGAGAAGAAAAATATGTACACAAAACTTAACCAAACAGTTAATACAAAAAGTTTCATCACAGTCTTAAAAAATTAAAAGTATCGAATTAGAACTAAAGTTGAGCATTATTTAGAACAAATTTAATTCACTCAGTACAAAATAATATAGTTATAGACAATTAAAACATTTTAAAATTGGTTATTTATTATTCAAATGGAAAAAACATTTATAATGAGCTAGAACATTTCCACAAAATCAATCTTAAAATTAAATTTTCCAACATGATTTTTATAAAATTAAAAATATCAATTAGGAACTAAATTTGAGCATTACTTCGAATCAATTTAATTCATTCAATACAAAACGTTATACAACAAAAACATTTTTAAATAGTTTTTTTTTATTATTCAAATGAAAAAATCATTTATAATGAGCAAGAACATTTACACAAAATCAATTTTAAAAAATAAATTTTAAAACATTTGAAAACATTTTGCCTCTTTCTGAAATTAGAGTTTCTGTTTAACAGAGAAAATTATTACCTAAAAAAGTTATAAGTATTTTACTAAATTTTGTACTTACATTAAGAATGAAAATATGACTAAGATAAAATAAATGCAAAATGTATGTTTACCATTAATCCAAGAACTTTAGTTTCCACAGAACTTTCGCCAATAAATCTCTATAAAATACCAAAACTGTTAAAGAATTGCCATGAAATATTAAATAATAATTTATATAAAATTCTACACATAAACTAAAATTAAAGATTCTATAAATCGGATATACATTTACAATAAAAAAATAGTAAAGCAAAGCTTAATTTATTTATTATATTTTTTCTTTTAAATCAGGATTGTATAAAATGTCTGCTTCAATGACACAAAAGCCCGATGAGGCTGTATTACTCAAAATTTTTAGAGTTAAAATAAACTATTAATAATACCTAACACAAATTAATAATTCTCATATAATAATAAAAATCTTAAAAAAAACGTAAGATGTTCTAATTTTTTTTATTTTTGTATCAGAATGATTTTCAGTATCACTAAAATTCTAATATTTCCTGATTCCAGAAAAATCATTCCATATTATAAAAAATTGCTAATGGAAAACTATTAATTGTTTCAACCTATCTCTCTAACATCCTATTTTTTTTTCTCTCAGAAAACTATTTTCTTGGGTTTTCACTCTATCCCTCCCACATATCATTCAATTAAAGTTGACTATTTTGTTTAATTTTGATATCTTCAACCTTTAGGCTAATCTTTTCCATTTTTAGCTTGACGCAAAATGTTTTAATTTCTCTGCTTCACTCCTTCATTCTGTGATTTGACTCAAAAAAAAAAAAAAAAAAGTGATTCATTACATGCTAAAAATAATACTCTTTGCTTTAAAATGCTTCTTTACTTTAAAATACTTTTGTGGCTTTTTTGAAAAGTGCAAGATTTTTTTTTAAGAAGATTAAAAAAATTTTAATTGGCAACTTGGCAACATGGCTAGTTAGATAGATTTTACACTAATTTATTGCTCTCAATAAAATTGCAATTTATTGTTCATAGATGATTTTGTGATTACCTTGTTAAAAGTTGCTTCATTTTGAAGGCAACAATCAGCATGACTCAAAAAAGAAAAGAAAATATAGAGGTAATTTAATTCTAATCATACATCAACGATTTCACTAGAGTTTGAAAATTACAGATCCCTAAGACCTAGTTACTTTGATATTTCTGGGACCTTTTTAAATAAATTATTATCTCTCTTTATATTTCATATATTTTAGTTATTTATAAACAAAAGAAAACATTTCAAATAAAGTCTGAATTATTAAGGCTTTTAATTAGGACTAATAAAAGACCTTTATCGAGTCAAAGGTACAATGTAATTTTACACTCAGATTTTCCTTCTTTCAGAAACAAGAAAAAGAAATTTTTCTGTATAAAAGTTTGGTAATTATTTTGTCTATATAAATCTGATGGTGGGCTATTTTTTTCTGCACTAGAGAATTATCTGCCCCAGGGCATGCGTCATAACTATCTTGTATAGCTTATTGAGAACAGAAAATACAGTTCTTCCCTTTTTCTCATGATATTCACATGTCTCTAATAAGAGATGATTTAAAGGCCATAAAAATGCTGGAATATCAATTAGAATTGTGCGTATTTTGTCATATCAACACTCTTACATAAAATTAATGCTATAAATATACCTAAGTATAAAGATGGGTGCAATAAAATAAAAAAAATAAAAAATAAATTTAAAAAAAAATTTAAAAAAAACATTCCCATAACAGCCCATTGTGTACCAAGGGGATTAACAGATAAAGATTACAGAATTTTGTGAACAAGGTGATTGTGATAAGGGTATCAGCACTGCACACAGGCATGCTTTAATTCCCAGACAAGCCAGTACCCATCTGTATGAAGCTGGGTGGGTTTCAAAATGACATTGGTGATGCTGGACTTTGGTATCGTAAGACTAAAACGTAAATTATTACATTATTAAAAAAATAGGGGAAACACGAAATAAGATTAAAAAAAATTAAAGAAAAAAAAATTATGAAAATTTTTTTTAAAGTTTTAAAGAAAAAGTTGTGCATTTTTTTTTAAATTTTTAAATATTTTTAAAAAAAAAATTTAATAATTTTTTTAATATTTTTTTTTTATTAAACCAATATATTTTTTTCTATGTTTTCTCTTTATTTTTAACTTATTTTATAATTGTGATATGTACTTGTGGCTTATGCACAATAAATAAGATATATTATTATTTTTCTTAATTTTCTTCAATAATCTCTCTTTTTTTTTTTTTTTTTTTGACTTTATTATGTTGTCATTATTTATATATATATATATATCCAATTGAATTTTAAAATATGTAAGTGGAACAAATAAACAAATGCGATGTAACATTCCTGAAATTATCAAACTACAGAAATCTTTTTTTTTTTTTAAATTTATTTACCATTAAGACATCCAAAAAAAGTTGGAGACCTCCTAGCTCAAGAAAAACATTGCAAGTTCGAGGTGATTCATCTGGAAAAAGAAAGATTATAACAGTATATAAAAAAATAAAAAAAACTTAAAGAAATAACATTAACTTCTGATAAAATTTTGAGCAGATTTTTAAACAAAACCAACTTTTAAGAAAATTCAAAAAGCATTGGTTCATTGATTTTTAACTAAATATTAAATTTTAAAACAACTTATTTTACTAGAGAGAATATTTATGTATATGATAAATTTTTATATTTTAGCAACATTTTATTTTCAAAATATTAGAACATTTATTTAAACTTCGATAATTTTATTTAAACTATATTTTATTTTCAAAACATTAATGCATTTATTTAAACGCTATTTTCTCTCTTAATTCAACTTTAATCCGCTATTCAACTCCCAGGAAATCCAAAATGGGGGGGGGGAAGAGTGAAACAAGTGTCTTTATTCATAAAAGAGTTAAAATTATTGTCTCCTTCATTCTATTAATTTTTTATATATACTGTGAAAATTTCTAAAGTTAAAAATTATTAAGTCTACAAAATAGTCTTAAATTATATATTTTATAAGTAATATATTTCAAATCTAAAATTCGTACAAAAAAAAAAAAAAAAAAGAAATTTCCAAAATAAGCTTATAGACCTAGTGTGACAAATAATACTAGACGTTTGGCAAAATGTTGATTCAAGCATAATAACAAAATTTTATAAAAAGCGTGGAATTTTGAATTCTTTGGATGAGAGTGAAGAGGATTTTTTGTGGGGATTCAACAGATGAGGAGGATGCAAAATTCGTAGAAAAGTGAGATCCGTATGACAACACTGCTAATGTTACTGAATCCGACACATGTGATGTTCTGAAATCTTTAAAATTGAAACTATATGGTATGTTTCAAAAGTTTTGATTGTGTTACATTTTTTTTTAAATACTCTTGAGTAAAGTAAATCTTCTTCAAACTTTTTTTCTGCATGTAATTTAAAGTACTCTTTCTAAAGAACAATCTTTACATGGAAAGAGAATATGAGACAAAATGTAAAATTAATTGCATATAACATATTACTTAAAATAGTTTTTGAAAAGGGTAATCATACTACACATTAACTAGTTAATTAAAGGTCATTCAATCTATAAGAAAATGTTGTCGTATGACATTGACATTAATGATGGTCTATTTGTTTTTTTTTTTTGAATAATGCATGTTTTTAGGTTTATTTACCTTAAAAACCATTAAACTAGGAAAAATCTATTTTCAGAACTCCCGACCATTCCGGATTTTCAACTTTCTACTGTACATAAATAAATTAAGAACCTCACATTTAAAATAGAAATCATTAAAATATAAATTGTAAATGTTCTCACACTAGCACTACGTTTTTATTCTTTTTGAATTATTAGTTTGAAAATTTCTAGTTTACAAAAAGATATATTTGAATTACATAGTTAGATTTTGCAAAGTCTTCCCCAATAAAAATCTATACCATCATATATTTGTATTATTTCTATTACAATGTATGAATGGGTCCGCCCTATAATCGGGTGTGACGTATGGAGTGACAGAAGTCAAATTCTTGGCTTTAGATGGCGCCATTGGAAAACAAGAACAATCGCACCCCCTCTGCTTAAACAGGCATATGTCAACAACAACATTTCTATTACAATGTTGACTGAGCAGGTTTCCTTTTCTCTCTCTCTCTTATAGTTTTTAATAAATATTTTTAATTAATAAATTATATACACATCCTTTCCACTTATAAATTTGTGAGAATATAAGTTTTTGATCGCTGGGGTTCAAGTGTACACCAAAACAAAGAAGAACTTTTAAAACAATCAAATTTAAAAAATAATCCTTCAATTGGAAAATATTTCAAAATAAAATAACAATTTTTCAAACTTAATTAGTAATTAAGTACACCCTCTCCTCTAAAAAAAATACCAAACACTAATAATCTAAATTTCATTATTTAGCTTTAAAAAAAATAATAAATCAAACCTGTCAAATTCCATAAAGCACTTAAAGTGAATTTCATCATAATATCAATGTCTCCTGAATATGCTTTGGAACGAACAATATCTAACAATCTTCGCATATAACCAGATTTAGCACCCAAGTTGGAAGTTTCAACAGTAGAGATCTAAAAAATAATAATTATAAATGTATGAATATTCAGAATACCAACTATATCCTAAATCCTGAACTACTTTTCGATTTTAAAATTACTTGAGAGGCACTTTCAATAATTAAGAGGCCAAGCAATTTATAGTTCAAATTCATTGGGAGGGAAAATGCATCTGGTGTTTAATTACATAAATTTTAATGAGTTCTAATAAAAAAAGCAGTGCTGCAAGTCTGAAAAAGGTGACCTGCAGCACTGCTTTGAACAGTGGAAAACTCGTATGCAGTGATGTATAGATAGAGAGGGGGGGGGTAGGAAGGTATGAAAAAGGTATTTGTATAACGTTTTCAATAAAGCTAATTCTTAAGACTAGTCTGGTTATTTAACTGTCACACCACATGCACGCACACACACAAATTCAGCGAGATATGACTCCAAATGATGGCGAGAAGTTCTTCTTATGGTTGTAAGAAATTTGGCTCAATTCTACATTTGGCAATTTTTCACATGCGCCTGGCTAACAGCAACGTACCATACATATATATAACCCTCAAACACTGTATTTAGATTATTTCAAATTCATTAGAGAATTCACCATTCTTATAATAATAAATATTTGAAATAAAATTACTTACTCTAGCTGCTAAAATAGAACAAATAGCAACTGACATTCTATTCATAGCTGGATCATCAAATGTTAATAAAGAATTCATAACTAATTCAGCACAATGATATCTGTCAAAAGTCTAAAATAAAATAAAAGTTACATATAAAGATTTATAAAAGAAAATTTAAAACAAAACAGTAGCAGCTGATTATCAGTGTTTTAGAGTTAGGTACATATTAAATGTTGTAGAGCCCTAAAAATCCAAAATTTTAGATATCCAAACCCCAACAATCTGAAATTTCGGATAATCCAAACCAAAAACTATGACTTACATGGATGTTTGATGTTATTGTGAAACATCAAATCTTAAGACTTCAGTTGAAGCTTGTAATATCTTTAATTCAATTTGTTACCTATCAGTTATTACGTTCATCGAGAGTAATATGTCTGTTTACAAGCTTATATCTTTTTAAAGAAATTGCTTTTCTAAGGAATACAGTTTCTGTCTTTCTGAAAGTTAATATTCATTCATTCAGCATTCATTTTTCATTCATTCATTTTTGCAGTTTATTTATTTATTTATTATTATTATTTTCTTTTTCTTTTTTGCTGTCAAATAAGGATAACAAAAAACAATGAAAAGAGACTGACTAATAACACTTTGCTAACTTGCTTTAAAATGATACAGCTTTAATTAAAACTTGAAATACAAATTTGCATAAAAAATTATCACTCAAATTCCACGCAGCGATATTACAAAATTAAAAGACACATTGACTTTGTCCGATTGAAATGGCAAAAATCAATTACAATCAGCATTATGGATACTCAAAATTGTTGATAATCTAAACAAGTAAAATGCCAATAAGTTTGGATAGGCATAGCTAGTATAAACATTCAGTGCCTTGAAATGCTTCACCCTAAAATTGATGAATTGATTAACTTCAACAGTGAAGGATCTAATTAATTTAGCATTATGTAAAATAAAATGCAATGTTTGAGTTTTTGAAATTAAAGAAACAATAGGATAAGTAAATGCATTCATAGAAACTAATGTATAAAATAAAACTACATTTATAATAAATTAAAAGAACTGCAGAAAAAAAAATTTAAAAGAAAAGAAAAATATTACATAGAACAACTTTTAAAAATCATTATTACCAACAATTAGCAGTTCAGAATTAATCTACACTCTTTAATTTGTCCTGTTTGATGAGCAGAAAAACTAGATTAATATTTTAAAAGAATTATTAGCTAACTAAAACAGAAATTTTACAATAAAGCTAAAAAAATTCAAAATTAATTAAAAATAATTAAAATTTTCATTTCTATTCCCCAATGACAAAAAAAAAAAAAATTGAAAAACATCTAGCAGTGAAATATCCTATGTTATACAGTGGAAAGTCCCATATCTGGAACTGCCAGAACTTTGACAAGTCTGGAAAATAGAGTTTTTTTGATAATGGGTTTTTGAGGTAAACAGACATCCAAACCTGTGTTATTCATTAAAAAAAATAATTCATAGACAATAATGACAATTAACGTCAATTTCCTACAATGTTTTCTTATAGGTTGAATGACATTTAAAGAACTAAAGAATGTTTAGTATGATAAAATGTACTTATAAAAAATTTATATAAAATTATGCAGACAAAAATTTGAGCTTCCTCTTTCATGAATAGAGATATGTTTTTCTCCTTATGATGTGAAGAATTAGCAGTTCAGGTAACACGGGGGGGATTTTTCTGCATTTATATACTAATACTTGAATTTGCTTAATTCAGGAGTGGTGATTTCAAATCAGAAATTAATTTTGCTTCTAAGGCAACAGATTGTTTTCAAAACGATATTTTTAGTCTATTTTTTATAAAAATATACAAGTTTAAAAACGTTATGCAGATAACAGAAGGTCACGTAAATATTGCAAGAAACTTCTTAAATATTAGCAGGGCATATCGTCAAGATTAAAACTGTATAAGAAACTGTGCCCTGAAATGTTGTTGCATGCAACTAGAGGCACTTTTATATTATGACCTGTTCAAAAGTACACAAACAGCTCATAATAAGAAAGTGCCCCTAGCAACAAATTATAACATTTCCAGGCATAGGTTCCTATACAATTTTAATCATAATGATAACTCTCCCAAAAGTTTGTTGAAACATTTACGCGACCACCTGTTATAGATAACTTTAAAACTTGTATGTTTTAATAAAAAAATAAGACTAAAAATTTCATTAAAAAACAGATTGCAGACTTGAAATTAGCAATACAAAAGTAACTAAGATTTGTTAAAACATCTCATGCAACAGAAAAAAAATATGTTTTTCAAAGTAATTAGTGTAAAACGAATAATTCAAAAAGCAATCTATAATCTAAAGTGAAACGAATCTCATCCGCCAATGTTCTTTTCAATCACTATTAAATTCAACTAAATTAATATTCATAGTTTCTTTTCCCTAAAGTTTGTTTTTCTTTAACTGCTCTTGTCTTTTTAACAACTCTTTTAGTATGCTTATTGAGACCGAATAAATACTTAGCTATCAGAGAAAAAGCATGAGAAAATTAAAAAATAAAATCTTTTACTAATATTTTTTTTAACAGATTGCAAGCAAAAAAAAATTTTTTTTAAGTTTCATTTTTTATGAAGGAAAAAAAAGTAGGGTTATTTTGATTATTAAAATATGCCCAGAAAATAGACCCCTCGGGTAAATGGATGTCCAAAAATGGGACTTCTGTGAATCTATGTAATTACACTTTTATGAAATCTATCTTATGAGCTATGAGTCTATCACATGAACTTTCAAATCCTTATAAAACTGAATTTATTTATAATTTTAAATTTCAAATTAAAAATTGTGAACATCTATATTGTTAGAGCACAATGTTTATATTTACAGAGAGCTTCAGTCATTCACCTTAAAAGCAAAATTCCATGGAACACAAGTGCAGCTCAAGACTGATGATTAAAATTCTAGCATAATAAGTATTAAAAAAAAGTAATGAACTCACAAAATTCTTAACCATTAAGAAGTCTTAACCAAAAAGAATAATATCTGCAATAAATAGTTCAATATCATTCCCCATTATTTAGAATAATAAATACAAAAGACTAATCAATGTACTTTTGAAGTATCTCTTGTTTCACTTGTACTATCAGAACACACCTAATGAATTAATAGAAATTTAAAAATAAAAAAAAGGGATTCAATTGTTCTATTTAGAGATCTTACTTCTATTTACATAAATATATAAACTAAACATAATATATTATTCTTACTTTTGTTGAAACTAAAATATTTATTTTGCTCAATGTTTTCATAAAAAGCTGTTTGATTTTGAATTAATTATACATTCTATATAAATAAAAGATTTATATTCTGACACATATCATTATAAACAGACAAAAAAAAGATTTACAAGACATACAAAAAAAAAAATATATAACTTACAACATCCTGCAACATTCTATCACTGCAAAGTGTTAACAATGCATTTTTCTGCAACTGAAGAAAAATATAGAAAAGAAATGTATAATTCATACAGAAAAGAATGTAAAATTTGTAGAGAAAAAAAAGAATATATATATTATATATATATTATATATATAAAAGAATATATATATTAAAGAATATATATCACAATTATGATAATGGTTCGGTATCAAAGACCTTAAGAATTTGTATTTCACTGATCATTAGGATATTTTAATAAAATTTAGAATTCTAATAAATATTAAAATTACTAGAAAAAACTTTTTTTATTTAATCTCATACAATATGTGAGAAACTTCTTCGAATCAAGTATTGTGCTATAACAGTTCAAAACATACATGTCTCTCGAAAATCTGTGGATCAACAAAATCAAATATCACACTACCCATAATATTGCAGCATTATTCATAGTGGGAATCTATTATTTACACTTCTTCATGTGTCTGCTGGGTGGCGATATCATTTGTAGGTTATAAATAAGAACTTCCATTTATATTCAATTCAATTAAGTGCTAAGGTTATTTTAGGTTGTTAGTATCAATTTAATGTAAATGAAGGATACGATAACTACTGTCAGGTGTTTAGCTCATCCTCTAGCTAGCAATGTTCAGAATGATGTCAAGTCGCAATCATTACCTAAACACTTTCCGAGTTATCAAGAAGTATTTTACCCTTTTTTTCTAATCTTGTATTTTGCCATATAAAATTACATATTTTTAAATGATATAAAGATTTGTATAACATACAATTCAAAATCTCTGACTGTTATCAAATAATAAAATCTGATTAATAATTATTAAAATTAATTTTTTACATGAAACTATCTTTGGTTAAATGAATTTTATAATTGAATTTAAAAACTTTTTGATTTGCTTAACAAATTCTTGAGACACAGCATAATATACAAAAAAAAAAAGTGCAGGGTCCAAATTTTCAGCAGCTTTCTTACCTCAACTAGTGGGACCCAGATTACAACTACTCCTCTTACTTAGATGGTCAAGAATCCAAATACGACCAATAAAGGTTAATGCAGAAAAAGTATATTTTGAGCCTGCTTTTGTCAGAGAAAATTAATTAGACCATATAAAGTTAGGCTTTCAAACTAATAAAATTGAGTCCTAGTAAGTAAAAATCTGATCACTAGATTAAAAGATATTCAGGGTGATTGCTTTTCTATTGGGGGCACTGTATTGGTACATAAACCTATGATATAACATGAAAAAAGTAAAAGAAATTATCGAAAAAGATAACCATTCATGCTTTATTAAATCAATTTTTAAACTATACTAATAAATAAAATAGAGTTACTGTAAAATTAGACTACAAGAAAACTATTGTGTAAAGAATAACAGTTTTACTGTGAAATACTGTAACAGTTTGATTGCAATGATAATTTTTAAAAAAAATATTTTTTCCATGTAATTATTTATAATTATTTATGTTTTTTTTTTTTTTTTTTTTTTTAATTTTAGACTGATTGACTAACTTGGAATGAATGGTAAAAGGAAAAGGTTACACCAAAGATAATAAAACACATGAAGGGTCCGATCCTCAGAACCTTGTAGAAAAAATTATCATGGTCTTGGATAAATTACTGAGATATTTTATGTAATATGACTCAGCTTTGTAAGAGAAAGAAAACACCTTATTATAACCCCCCTACATATTAATTATAAAATGGTAGAAAGCTTAAAGCTTAATGCATCGATGCTTAAATAATTTTAATTAAAGCATGGATGTAGAACTTTCGACCTAAGGGCCTCTTACAATCCTTGATTAGTTTAAATAAGACTCCATGCGCTCGATTTAAAAAAAATAATTTAAAGTTGCCTACAAAAATTTTTAAAACTTTTAATGACCTCAGACATAACATCTTAATTATAACAAAGAAACCCTAATTTTATAATTTTATTTTCTAATTAGAAACATTTTACAAAATTTTATGTATTTATAAAATTTTTAAAACAAATGCAGATCAAGGTTTTATGTTAAAAAATAAGGATTTAATCTATGCATTATAATAAAGATGTAATTTATACATTATTTATATATAACACTGTTTCATAAATTTTTATCAGAATTTTTTTCTTTTAATTTAAATAGGATAGCCCCACATTTTTCAGAAAATTGAATTAGTTTAGTTTATTAGGAGTAATTAATTTACTTTTAATTAGCATAATAATTTTTTACATTGCTGGACTACTCAAAATTCACATTATTTGGTGCATACACATTATTACCCGGTGGCCATCCTTTCAAAAAGGTTGTTCTACATTAACTATTCAACCCTTACTTGTTTCTGATTAGGGAAATTTTCCATTGCAGAAAGAGTGCATTCGACAACTTTCCTCAGCCAATGTGTATGTAATCTAGTGCTAACTTTAGTAAGATTGTACAAGCATGCTGTAGCAGCCATTTGGATTCCTAACACATCTGGGAAACTTTTCATACCTTGAAGTACAAGCTGTTGAATACACAAAAATAAATTACATATAATATTTATATTTCTTTTCTTTTTCTCTTTAATAATAAATTTTCAGTATAGTTTAAGTATTGATTATAGTAGTATCAAGTATTGATCAAGTATCAAGTATTGAAACATTACCAGACTCAAAATGAATTTATGCATATTTATTCAGAGAATATTGGCTGAAAAGACTTGAGTACATATGTATAGGATATATATATTGATATTTAATAATTTAATAAGTATAAGTGTCAATTTTAAAAAAGTTAGCTAATATTTATAAGGATGCACTAGAACACAAGTAAAAGAAATTTAAGCACAATCAAAATCTACAAAATCAGTCTTACGTGAAGCACATGAAAAAATACTACAGTAAAATTAATTTTTAAAATAACACAATTAAGTAACACTTATCACCAATGATTAAAATGTGCCTAACCAAATTTTTCAACAAAAAATAAGGATTTATATATACACAAGGATATATATATACATAAAATTATGTTTTTACATAAAAACATAGGTAATTTTGAATAATCTATAGCATTATATTCTAGTCTTTATTCTATACTTCAAATTAAAAACATTTAAGGTTATAGCTACTTACACTTTAATTTTAAAAAAAGATAACAGGTGTCTTTTTTAAAATTAAGAATTAGAAATAATTTTTTTTTAGAATTTGAAATAAAAATTGTATATGTATACTAAACAAAACATTTATAAGAATATTTTTTGATAATACTGAATTGATAAAGGTGTGCAGACAATTTTAAGCGAGCAAAGAAAACTTAAAGAAATTTGTATTAAAAATAAAAATCAGTGAAATAAAATTAATGACCCCCCTTTTAAATTATTATAAAAATCTGTAATTTGATTCAATATTTTTTACTCAAATGCTTAAAATTAGTTTCAATAATATTAAAGCAAAATGTGAGTATTATAGTAAACATTTTTGGCAGAAGTAAATTATTATATAGGCCCAGACTAGTAATTAGTTGCCTCTAAAAATTATTGCGTTTTCCCCCCATAAATATCTCAAGAGTGCTGAAAAATTTAAGAACGTATTCAGTAAAATAAGACTACAATAAAAAGCCTAAAGCAACTAGAGAATGATCTCTCTGATATAAACTCTCGTTATTATAAAATTGTAATTTATTTTTATCTTTATTTTTATCCAAATAGAAAAAAAGGCAAATAAAAATTTTAAAGTGACGAAACTCATTAATTCTTTGACTGCTCTGGAACCTCATGAAAATATTTAATTAGTGAATGATCCCAAAGTCAAGTTCAGAGAGAATGCTACTGATTTAAAAAGAAGGACAGTGCAAAAATGTCATAGGCTTTCCTGTGACATAAACAATGGCCCTACACCAACAAAGAAACAACCAAGAAAAGAAAATTTTGCTATAGGGGAAAATATTTGATGATGTCTAGTTGGTCCCCGTTATCAAAATTTCAAGAAATTTCAGAGAATGGGATATCAAGCCTGAAATCTGGAGTCTCTCTCGAAGTGCAGCAAATATAAATAACTATAAACAATAAGCCAATATAATCAAGCTATATAAATAACAGTTTTGTTTTTTATTAAAAAAAAACTTTTATTCACAAACAACACAAGCAGTAACAAATATGAAATTCCTGTAATGGGATAGTTATAATCTTGTAAGACAACTAGAAAAACCCATAACGGGTTATACGAAAACTGAAATTCCAAAACAAATCTCTAAAAAACCAACAACTCTGTTGTTCTAAAAATTGTCTCCTGCTTCTAATTTTATCGTCTGCTTTTATTTTTAATTTGTTTCTTAAAGTGTTTATTTCATTCATGCTTTTATTAGCCAATTATTTTTTAATATTTTCACTTTTATTCATGCTTTTGTAGCCAATTATTTTTTTATATTTTTAGACTTTATAAGCACAAGCAAAGAAAATAAGGCACTTTTTTTCAAACACATAAAAAATATGCACCTTTAAAGGCTTTTAAAAAATAAAAACCAAAAATTAGCAATTTCAATTGTGCTTTTAACAACATAAAATAAACAGATTCATAATTTTTAAAATACTGTAACTACAATAAATATTTAGGATGACACAAATCTAGCTTTAAAACATTAAGTGAATTATCAAAAATATTTTATTAGATTAAATTAAATATAAAAGATTGAATCAAATATATTTTATTTGGTGTCATCAGTTATAACAAATCCAAAATCTAAGAAGAATGATTAATTTGTCAGCAAAATTTATAATAAGATATCTGTAAAATGTCTATAATTAAACAAGAAAAAAATATTTTTAAATTCTTCAAGTTTTTTTTTTTTTTCAAAAATTAACAAATTACAAATTAATCAAATTAACAAATCATTTTTTGTTCAAAAATTAAGACAACTTTTTTTGTTAGCTATATAAAGAATAATCAAATTATACATGACTTAAATTATAATTTTAATGACATACAGAAGTATAAAAGAGCTATACAAACCTTTATAATGTCTAAACGTGGTTCAGATAAGTTTTGAAGATCCGAGTATAAATAACAAAGAGATTTCTGTAAATATGATTGTCTTTGCATGTACCTTTTCAAGGATTCTAAAACTTGAACTTGTGTAGCATAGCCAGTAACCTGATGCAAAAATTAAACGCATTAAATAATGTAAGAATATCATCATATCATTTTTTAGTACAACATTTTTTACATCAAGTTAAGAATTATAAGATTAGCTGCGCAAGAGTAACAAACACAAATTCCTTATTGGCATTTTGTGTCAAACTTTACAAATAGATCTTACTCCAATATAACTGTCATTATTAATCAAATAAGATAAAGCACATAAATCCTAAAAAAAACATGTCTTAAAACACACTATTATGCTCCATGTATAAACTCCTACCTTCAAGTAACATTTAAAATTCAAAATCACATTTTATAACAAACGATGGCTGCTACTTTAAATCTTTTTATAAACAAACATTTAAATTCTAGTTTGTTAAAACAGTATTGATGTGCAACTGATATTATTTTGATTTTCCATTGCTAAGGCAATTGTTGTTTATAATAAAATTACAGAGACAAAATAAAAAGTATGTTTTTCCCTCATGGATCTAATGTTAAATAATACGAAAAAGTGAAAAGACCAGACAAGACATCAAGACCATGGCATCAAGATCAATATAGAAATAAAAATGGCACATTATAATTGACAACTAAACAATATTATACAATAAAGAAACTACATATAGAAACTAAATATAAGATATATTTATACAATAAAGAAAAAGAACTTCAAGATGCTACAAATTTTATTTCTTACATATTTTTAAGAAAATTTAAATTATGTTTAAACTTCATTAAGATCGGAATATTTTTTAATAATACATTAATATTAACTTAAATTGATGTCTATTATTAAATAAGGAAAATAAAAAGCAAAAGTGTAGCATAATAAATGAACACAATAATTTTAAAACATCTAAGAATTTGCTAACATCTAAGAAAAAAATTACTTTATATGCTTCATTCTTTTAAGTATATACATTGATAGATTTCTTATCTTTTTAGAAACTAGTTACCTGACACAGTTACAAATATTTTAGTAAATGTACTAGTGTGTTTTAAAAAATGTTTGGTTTGTTTTTATTTTCATTTTAGAATGAGTGATTCGTTATTTTAGTACCAACGTTGAACATCTGACCCGATTTTGAGTTTACAACTATCAACATTCAACTTTGTAGTCTTGTAACTTTGAACCCAGCACCAAAGACAAGGAAAATCCTAAATAAAACAATGTAAGAAAAGTTGTGAAAGACTTTTCGATGGAACTAACCAGCATCTGTGTTACATGGAAAGGAAAACAACAAAAACCTCCCAAAGTCAGGCAGGTGACAAGGGGACTCTAGCCCATGCTTCATTTCTCATCTGAAGATATCCTACGTGATCATTTTGGTTGGGGCAAACCCAGAATTCACAGTGATCAACCATGACTGAGATTTGAACCTGAGAAACATTATAAAAGGAGAACGCTCACTTTCCTGAGCCACAATGTCTTCTAAAATGCATTTCATACAACATGTTTTCCTAAGTATTCTGCATTTACCAAAAGTACTCAAGTTAGCTGATTATTGAGGATAATTTGTAAAAAAAAGCAATAGATTAATAATTAAGTTGTGTAATTCTTTTTTATATTATCTATAGATATGAGAAATTAATACAAGTACAAAAACAATCTCCAAGTTTTAAAGGCACACAAGTAATTAAAAACAAGGTACAATTGGTTATAGAGATCATGTAGCCAAATTTACCAACATGCCAGAAAGTCAAATTTTGGTATGCGCATCAGGATGTCACCAGCTACTGATAATGCACACAAGTTTATCAAAGACAACAATATTACAATCATTAGCATAACAACAAACACGGAATATGAAAATATTACGAGTCATTATAGATAGCAATAAATATCTAACACAATAATATTGTGATTTTATCAACAACATAACTTATCAAAAAGATAATAACATAAATATTATACATTATCATAATTATCGGACAATATTGCAAGCGAGCATTGATAAAATTTATTTGAGAAATCAAAAATAAAAGTAAAATAAATTAAGTTAGATTGGAAAGTACCCTGATATTATAAAAAATTTTTGATGATGAATCATATTAACCCCTTGCACTATGCCGAAATTCGGAACAAGCCGTGCCTAATTTATGCACCTGAATGTTCATGAGAAGAGTCTAAGAAAAAAGAGACAGATAGAGGATTAGAGATTAGGACACAGGATATAAAATACCTATTCATACGAAGAATTCAGAAATTCCTGTTTAGCCTGAGGTTAAGACCGCGAGTACAGCTCATGATATTCACGTTTGACATGAAATTAAACAATAAGTCTGACTTGTGATATTCAAGTTTGGTCTAAAATTTTTATCACGAATCAGACTCGTGAAAATAGTGCAAGGGATTAAAATTCAGCACTTATCAGTCAAATTCCCTAATGTTAATGTTGATAAAAGATTCAAAAAGCTGTCACTAACATATGTCTACACATGGGCCTTTGAACACATAAGTATTAAAAAAAAATTTATCACAGAATGGAACATCCTAAAGACAAAACTCATAATCATCACCAGGAAAGTCATATTAGATACCTATTTGAGATGATTTCAATTGGCACACACAACTACCCATATAAAAATATTTTCATTAAGTTATTTTATATATATTTTAATAAAAATTACAATAACATGAAAGTATAAAACTGATCATAACTCAATTTAAAACTCAATAACATTTCTTTGAATACAAAATTATTTTTTGACATTCACAAATTTAAGTTACACCTGTGCTGACATAAGCTTTGATTTTAGATATTTTATGTTTTTAATAAAAATGGTAGTAACAGGAAAAAAATGTAAAAATGTTCATATAAAACTCTATTATGTAAATTTTTAAACGTACTTAGCTACTTTTCCACAATCTAAAGAAATTAGAATTAAATTATTATTCAAGTAATACTAGTACTACTAGTCTCAACAATTATGAAGTTTTACAATGAAATATGAACAGAATGAGGTGATAAAGCATAAAAAGATAATAGTAATGTTATCTTACCACAAGCTTTGGATTGCAAGATCTGGAAAACATATCATCTTGACAGATGTCATTTTCCATTAAACCAAGGAATTTTATTTTCAAGTGATTGGATAAGAATATTCTGAAACACAAACCCAAATTTATTACATTTTTCACACATTGTTTCAAAATAGTTATAGTTTGCTTAACCCTCTCAATGTTAATCTTGGCTTTTTCACAACTTTAAACTAGTTATATACCTACATGAAAAAAAATGGTCTTCATATCAATGAATGAATAAGTAATGCACAAAAAAGAAATTTTACTATAATTTTGCTTAGGGATCTAATACTTGGAAGGTTAACAGATATAATTAAAAGAACTGTTTTAACAGCTAGGATAGAAATTGAAAAAAACTATCACCAGTACAGATTCTCAGGAGGACAAGCGATAAAAAAATTTCTTTTTTTTTTCACACATGTTTCTTGATCCATCTGCCTGTCTTTACTTGATTAAAAAAAATTATGAAACAAAATAAATATTGCAAATAAAAAAGTAAAAGTCTTACATTCTAATTTAAAAACGACAATTAAAACTTCATGTAAATCCGAACTTAATCAATGTTTTAATAAACAGGTTTATTTAACATATTTTCCCAAGATTAGTTTCAATAGTAAAAGTTAAAAAAAGTTATTAAAGTAAAATTAGATATAAAAAAAACTATAAAGAATGTATAATTTCAACAATTATGTTGAAGTATGCCATTTAGTGACAAAAACAAACCAAACTAATTAACGAAAAACCAAATCAACGTATAATTTTTTGATATTCAACTGAGAAAAGATCAACTCTTAACTCAGAGAACTGCTGGAGGAAATAAAATTTATAGCCGTCCAAGCAAGAGTTAAGCCCCAGACCAATAGATCAACTATTAATTGTAAACCCTGAAAATCAAAAGCCTATTATCAGATCTCCAAAAAATAAAAAAACCACTTGCAATCAGGTATATAGACCTGAAAATAACCACTCACCGCGAGTCGACAAAAAAATTACAGATTTAATTTAAATAAACAACCAATCAATTTTCACCAAAGCTTTTTTTAAAAATCATGTAATGATAAAAGTACATCAATAATAAGAGATACGGTAAAACAGAATTTTCATTAAAATGTCCAATGTCCCCATTCAAAACTTTGCTCCTTAAATTTGTGGTGAAAAAAGAATTCCATTCATCTATCAACAGTGGCAAAAAGATTCTATCAATTTGTGATAGAAAGATTCATGGGGAAGGAGGATTCTCAAACAATTCAGATATTTAAAAATTGTAATCTTTACATTAAATATATTTTGCCTCCCCAAATATTATTAAATAAAGTTCTTTAAAGTCATTATGTTTAACTACATTTTGTCACATGTATCAGTGTTTTCACTACAGCACGAGAACGCGAGAATCTCGCATATTTTATTCTTCTCTCGCATTAAAAAATTACTACTGTGAGAATTTCGCGCATTCCATAAATCAATTTCGAAATTCGCACATTTCGGAAAAAGCTTCGTATTACGCCATTTAAAATAAAATACATTTTACTTTTCTTCCTGGATCTTTCATTATTTTCAACATCTGCCCCATTATCTTGTTTCCCTATTTACCAGTATTGTTCAGAACCTTTTCGAACAACAGAACACTACCCCTTCCGAACCACGGAACCCTTTCCAGAACACATTTCTCTGCAACCACATGTTTACCATAGGTAAGGTTTCTTCATTTAAGATGTTCAAATGCACTAATATAAGACGGACAAATACCTAATAAAGGCAAAATTTCCTATGATGATGCAGCAAAAATATTCAATGCTTTCAAAAATAGAAGATGTTAAAAATGTGTTATAATTAAAGAAATGATTTTTTTGCAAGTCTATTAGTGTTTTTTAATTTTAAGAAATCTCACTTAACTTTTTGAAATCTCATCCTGTTTTTAAGAAAGGGTTAGAAATTCTCACCCATTTTTTTTTCTATGATGAAAACACTGCATGTATATATTATTTTTACTGTTGAAATATTTTTTATAGTAGTAGATTTTTTTTCTAATACGAATTTTTTTTTTAAAAATATAATTTAATCAAAGCAAAAAATGGCTATTAAATTAAAAGGACCAAACGATGTCAACCACCGACTCCTCAGGTTTGAGGAAAAAGTAGCCACTAAGTCATTAGAGTTTAGTCACTAGAACATTAGCTACTAACTGAAAATTCAAATTTTCACGTCAAGGTGTGTACGGTGAGAAAAACAAAACTGGTTTATAAGTAAAACCCAATAAAACCCACAGAAATGGATATTTATTGGGAATAACTCCCTGGAAAATAAGGTGAAATGTAGGTCATCATATACTACGCTGAAAATTTTTACGTCGAAAAATTTAACAATTAAGTTAAAATTTAAATATAATGAAAGATTAAAAGTAAACATATGTAACAAAATTAAAGCCTCCATATGACATAGATAACACTTACTTTAAAGAATTAATGTCAATATTACTATTTCCAGATATATCTAGTGATTGTAATTTTGGCAAACTGTTGGGATTTTCTATAAATTCACACAATTGTGCTTTTGTAATTGTAGCTGAGCCCATAGGTATTTCTAAAATCTGTAAATGATCATCTTTATCTTCTGATATATCCAGATGCTGTAATTCGTGAAGCTTAAATATAACTGGCAATGATTTGGAGTTATATATACCTAAACCATAAAGATTTAAATATTTTAAACGTTCTTTGCACTTTTTTAAAGGAGTTATGTCTGAAACCTTGGTTTTCGATATATTCAAGCTTTCTAAACATTTTAAATAGTCCGCTACAATTTCTAAACCTTGACTGTTGAAATCAGTATTACTCACATCCAAAACGCGTAGACTTTCAAGCTTAGACAAAGCGATGACGACACGAACTTTTTCACTGTTCACAAAGCTACTGTTAGATACATTTAATATACGAAGATTTTTTAAAGTCCACTCATCTAAACAACCAATCAATTCATTAACAGTTACGTTAGTAAGTTTAATCACAGCAAGTTCCGAAATTTTATGAAATCTCAAAACACGCAAACCTTTGGTAGTCAGTTTAGAAGCATTTTGAATGTAAACTTGACTCAATCTAGTTACAGACGAATCAAAAATAGTCAATAATTGGTCAGTGAACGTTTGCTCGTCAAATTTTTGAAACAACTGCTGGGATAGAGCAGGCGGAAAGCACATGAAAGGATTGTTGAAAACATATTTTAATGTATTAGCATTAAGATCTTCAATTGTAGAACACACAGAGCTAATATTTTGACAAATAAAGTTAAGACACAATTGTTGCAATGTTTCTGGCGATTCATACATTTCATCAGAATTTGGAACCCATAATTTTAAAACCTGATCAACTTTAACTGACACACGAAAAAAAAATTTTTTAAAACATTTAAGAAACTGTTTTGATATGTAAACAAAAGAGCCAATTCCAGTTTCAAGTTGAAATTCTAAACTGCAATTTTCTTCTTAAGGAAATACCTGCTTCAATTTCACACTGTCTGCTTTTTTGTACTTCATTAAGCAATTGCACATCTAAAAATAATTATGAACACCTAAAATAAATTATTTAATGAAACATTACTATCACATTCAAACGACTGAACAGTCATAAGCACGAAAAGAAAACAAGATTTTTTTTAACTAAATCACTGTGAATTTGTACTTGTTCCAACTTGTACTAGTTTCACTACCCGTTATTTTTATTTGGAGCAATTTCTTTCTTCTTTTTTAAATTTATTGTTAAAGTATAGATCGAAGAACTATATAAATTACCTATAAAAACTACATAAACTCTCGCCTTTTTAGATTCTTTGGTCAAAATTTATAAATACATATCCTTTTTGAAATTTTGTCTCAGGTTCAGTTTGTGGTCAGGTTGTCAAATGAGAACATTGCTTAAAAGTTTTTTTAGTCTGAGACATCTCTACTCGATTTATGTTTTGTAATTGCTGTGGATTTTGTTGTTTATTTTACTTATGTGCTGATGCTGTGCTAGCATTGATTGCTTTGGAAAGTGTTAATAGGCATGAAATTTAATAACCTACAAATTAGTTCCACGAAAGCATAAAATGTTAAAATGCCCCCTAAGGTGTCCAAAAAAGTTGCAGGAATAATCTTGAGAAGTAGAAAAACCATTATGAAGGATGGTTTTATAGTAAGTTGAGAAGAACCTTTTCAATTGTATTGTTTCTTCTTTATATAAACAAATTCTGTTTTATTACAGTATTCGAAGGCATGTCTTATAAGTTACAAATAAAATGAAACAGTCTTAATAAAATTTAATTCATTTTTCTCTATAGTTTTTTTTATTAAAAACGCGATATCTTTGGTAGTTTTTCCCCACCTCCCGATGTTTTTACAATAATTTTATAAGTTTCTAATCGGATTACTGCAACAAAAACTATTTATTCTGCTTATTAAGTATACGAAGATTATTTATTTAGGCGTCGTTTTCTTTTAATATTGTTTAAATTGAAATATTACTGCGAAATTTAAGGAATAGTTATATATAGCGCTAAATATTTTTTTTAATAGGTTGCCTAGTTTTTAAATTGTCATGAAAATAATTGTGCTTTAAACTTTTCCTTAACGTATCCAACTAATAGCTTACTTCATATGAATATTCTATATAATGTTAAAAAATGTTAGATTATCAGCAATAGTTTACTTTTTTCCTGTCTAAAACATTTTTCATTCACATTACATGAGGAAGTAGTCCCCACTATTCAATCCTGTTTAGAATTTTTTTAGCAATTAAATGAGTAGAATTTATTATCATACAAAGCAATGATACTCAAAATTATTATTTATTTTACATCTTAAACTCAATGTATTTTTAAGGTAAACAAAAAGTTAGACCAAGGAAATTAGGCTCCTAACGACCATTGTAATTTGAAATAATAAAAATTAATAAAACATCTCAATCTTTCATACTTACATTATACCTTATTGATTACTTTATGAAAGTATACATTTTATTTTATTTATTTTTTCATAACTTAATGCTTCTGCTATAAAAATAAAGTATACAATTTATTAATTAAAGTTTTTTTATAAAATAAAATATTTTACAGATGATTTACTGAATAATCAAATTTAACACTAATTCAAGTAATAAAAGGAACTGGTATTTTGCACCAAAAAAAAAAAAAAAAATTATTCATCCTTTCTACAGTGTATTAAGGTTCTAACCAGAATATAAATGAACATTAATGTCAATAGCATTAATAAAAATCATTTTAATTTAGTTCAATTTTTAGAAACTTGTATTTAAATATTTTAAGTAAAATAATGATTACGTCAAATGTCTTATCAGTTCTGTTACTAAGGATTTTAAACAGTGAAAGGAAAAAGAAGAAAAATAGAATCTTTCTAATGGTTTTAAAATAATTATGCTAACATTTTCCCATATATATAATTCTAACAAGCATCCATTAAGGAAAATTAATTTTTTTAAAGCATTACAAAAATAAATGATAAAACTTTTGCTTATAAAAGATATTAGTACATAAATTTTTTTTAAGCATATATGAAAATTTATAAGTGATCTCAAGTTACTAATGTTTTAAATTTAACAAGCTATATTTTGTTTAATTTATAAAAATTTAACATTATTTTGACAGTTTGTCCATATAAACATTTAACAAAAGCCGAAAGGGTATTAAAATAAGTTTAACAGTTTTGTTCTTACTACTAAAGAGTAGAAGAATTTGAACTGTCGTTTACATAGTTCTAGATATTTCATTTGAAATTTGTAACACAACTTTAAATTATTTTAAAAATCTTAATTTGATTTTAAATTAATTGAATTTTAGTTTTTTTTGATACATTTTAAAGAATTTCTTATTACTATGAAAACCTTCTATATTTGGTACCCTCCTAATATAGGTAATTTTTTTCTATTTTAGAATAATATAAAGTTTTATTTAAAAATAATTAATTATAGCTTGTTTTAGATCTTTTATGTAGTTTTGAGTTGCAGTAGTAAGATAGTATGAAAAAATGAAAAAAAAAATTTCTATAGTTTTTACTATTTCATAACTGTGTTATTTTATTTAGTCTTCAGGTATTGGAGAACCAAGTATATATCACGCATTGGTGGTAATATTTTTGGAGTTCTTTGCATGGGGTCTCTTAACATCACCAATGATAACTGTGAGTATATTATCAAAATGTGTTATTTTTTAGAAATTTCAAAGGTTTCGTATGTGAAATGATTGCATGAATAATTTAAAACATTGTGATGATTTAATTAACTTCCCTTAAAACTAGAGATGTTACAAATATTCAACTAAGTTTTTTTCCACATTTTTTTAAAAATTTGTATTGATTTAACTAAGAGTAATTTGGAAAAATGAAATTTGAGGAATTGAAAATAGATTATTTTATACTGAGCCAAGAGTTCTGTACAGCTGATTTGGAAAAAAAATATTCCAGCAAGTCAACATCATCATTTTTTCAACGCTTTTTATTTTAAATATTATAGCTCAGCATTGTAACTGAGAATTTCTAATAGATTTATAATTCTTTTTTTTCTTATTTTTTCCTGTAGAGTAAGACAGGCAGCAACATAAATGCGTCAATAATTAAAGTTATATATTAAGAACTAAGAAGAAGAAAAATTCTTTATCTTTATCCTCCAAATCTTAAGTTCTAAAAACAAAAAAATCTTTTGATTTTTTTGTTTTTGTGAACTTTTGTTTTATATTAGTGTTTTTTATTATGGCAGCATTTTCTAAAAAGTGCTTCTTATGAAAGTTTTTCTGTTATTCTCCATTTCTTCTTAAATTAATACAAATGAAGTTAAATTTTATTTTTAGTACTGATTTTTTTCATTAATAAATTAGTAATGATTTTTGTTTTGGTTTCTTTCTAGCTTTTTCTTTTTTAATAAAACATGGCAATTAAGAGGGGTTTTATTAGAATTTATTCTTTTTTCTTCAAAATAATTGGAGCCATTTATTGAAAAACTGCATTGCTAATCTTTTGGATCGAAAATTAAGATCGATTTTCATTTTTCTGTTTCGCTTTTGTATATAATCTTTTTTATGGACGTTTTTAGGATAACTCTGCATTTTTAAAAGAATTTCTGACAGACTATATCTCTTTGAAAATTTTATGAATATTTTTTTTTTTTTTTTTTTACGAATTAAGAGGATTTTATTTTTATTTCTCTATTTTTCAACTTCATTTTTTTGGGTTTTAACAGCTTTTTATTTATCTTAAATATTTTTAATGAAACTATTATAGTTCTTTTCTCTTTACCAATGATATATATTGGTAAGTTTTTATTATTTTTCTCGCTGTGTTCGCTGATAGAAATTTAAATTACTTTTGCACTTCGAGTTAATGTGAATTGAAGACTAAAAGCTACATTAGTGCTGACAAGACACCAATGTAACTTTTAGTCTTCAATTCACATTATACTTGTCTAATTCCGAAGTGGGAAAGTAATTTAAATTTCTATCAGCAAATACAGCGAGATAAATTTGAATTGTTTATTGCTATAACATGTCCAAATTCAGTTACTTTATAATTTTATTCTACTATGTTAAACACATTGACAACAATGTTAATACAATGAGTTTTTTTTTATGAAAAATGTGCCAACTTTTTTAAGGTTGATGAATTCTTTGCATTGTACAAAAAATTTCTCTTTTAAATAAAATGAAATAACTCATAAAATGACTCTGAGTAGTAAGCAGTAATAAACAAATCTGAGTAATAACTCTGAGTAATAAACAAATTTTGCGTAATTTATTCTGAATCAAGCATCAAATAAAATTAGAAACAAAGAAATGTAAAATAGCTCACAATTCCAAAAAAAAAAAAAAAAAAAAAAAAACTTTTTTTAGCAATTAAAGATACTAAAAAAATTTTTAACTTTTTTTTTCCCTTAAAAGATGGAGAAACATTAAAACATTTTGTTTCAACATCATATGTGATGGATGAATTTGAGTGAACAATTTCACAAATAAATGGAATTATCAAAATAAAAGCTAAACTCAATGAATAATACTAATTTGCACAATAAATCAACAATTTAAATGAAAGGTAAATCTGCCAGCAGAACTGGAACTGAATTGAACTAACTGTTCAAAGAACTACATCCCATTGGAGGGAAGAAACATTTGTTTTCAGAATACCCTTTCCTAACCACAAAAGGCAAGGCAGAAAGGATCCCTGCAGTTAAGCTGCATTATTGGATTGGACTTTTCTTTCTCCTAAGGTGGCAACAGAACATTACCTAAGCCGTAGCGTTGATCTGGCGCGCAGTTCATTTTGTAAAAGCTCTCGAGCAAGGGGGGTTTAGGCCCCCATACTTCCCCTGCCTTTTCGTGTGGTGTAGATTGTTTGAGTAATGGTGTATACAACTTTTGTGTAATGGTGATTCGTTTTTACATCTTATTTAATCAGTTATGATGATCACTCTTCTGCTTTAACAAGCAGTTTAAATATACATATCCTTTAAGATATGTTTAATTTATTTTTTCAACAAATAAAAATTTAATTCTTAGACATTTTGTGCCTTAACATGATGCCATGTGAACTATTTTTAATCAGGAATAAAATATTCTTAGTATACTTCATGTTTATGTTTCCTTTATCGTAGTTAAATTTTTATATTCAACCTAAATTTATTATTCAAAATTATGATTTTTAGCTAGAGAATTGTACAATAATATGTACTATTACTATACGATAGGGACTGTAAATATTTTTCTTTAGCATGTGCCGTACCATAAATTTTAATTGAATATCTATTTTAAGTACCATGTGCTATTGATCACAGCTATTTTGAGTTTGACGACCATTGATAAATCATGTGAAATATATTCTATATACTTAAAGAATATATCTTGATTTAATATTAATATTTAAGAGTAAATTTGTAAACATCTTAAATAGAATTTTTCCCAATTTTGTTACTCAAAGACCACCCCCTGTAATACCTACAAAGTATATGAAAGATTACCATCACCAAAATTACAATGGGTCTTTAAAAAATTAACTAGTGGAGAGTTACTCATAATTCAAAGAATAATTAGTCCCAGAACCCAAGAGGAATAACTATAAGATTTTCAGTTTAGCTTTGATGGAGTAGTATAAAACTAACATTTCTGAAATATAAAACTGGGGCAGGAGATAAAATACAAGCAATGCAAACACCAGTTCTGACCTGAAGAATTTGCATTTTGTTAGAGTGATTTTCTAAACAAATTCGCTATACTTTGTATGTCTTTGTCATATTTTAATTCTGTGATCATTTTTTGAATTATTTGTATTGCGTTCATCTTAAATATTTGTCTTCAAATTTTTCTAAGATTTAAGTTAACATCATCAAAAATCAGAAGAAAAATAACAAAGTTTGATAAGTTTTTCAAATGAACAATTAATGACATAAAAAGTGTTGATAGGTAGACTATAAAAAATTTCTACTTGTGCTTTATACTTTATTTTATAACTGTTGTTAAACATTCAACCCAATTTTTGAGTTAACGACTGCTGATGTGTAATATATAAATATATATAATAATATCTAAATATATGTATATATGTTGTTGTTGTTTTTTTTTTTTTTTTTTTTAATATTAGTTTTATAGCAAATTGCACTTCCTTAGAGAGTGCCATCAAAATAATTTAAACTTTCGTTTCTTAAAACCCTGATATTTATACTATTTTGAAATTTCAAAAGAAAAAAAATAATAATAATAATAAAAAAATTGCAGTGTTACATTAATAAAAATAAATTAAAGTCATTTTTAATTTTTCCTAGTGAAAATAAAAATCCATTATTTTTTTACAGTATATAAATTACTTACATCTTAAATTTTTAAATAAATCCTATAGCTAATTATGTTTTAGTCAAACACATTTTCTTTCATTGAATTCAATAAGGTGAAAAATTAAATCTTTTAACACTTAATTTGATATTTCTACATTTTACACTTATAATGATATTTCTATGTTGTTGTTTTTTTTTTTTCATTGTAATTAGTTTGAACACCAATTATAGATTTTTGTGTAATACATTTTTAGTTGAAATGGAAGGCCACATGTTTTATACCCCTAAAAGAATAAAATTTATCATTGTAGATTATTTAGTTACAAAGGTTATATATTGTTTTTGATGCATCTTTTCTCTATTGAATACAATATAATAAGAGACTACTGAATTATATTATTATGCTGTAGAATATTTTTAAATATAAAATTGGATGATAGTTATAAATAGTTATTTAACTTAAATGTCTATTTTTTATTATAATTATCTTTCCTTTTTTTAGGTGTTAAATGAAACATTCCCCAGTCACACGTTTTTAATGAATGGTCTTATTGTCGGTATAAAGGTTTGTATATAAAACCACTTAGTCTTTTTTTAAATAATTAAAAACTTTCTAAAATGTCTCTACTTTTGAATTTACATTTCATTATCAAAATACAGATCAAATAATTATATTTGAGGTTCAATCTAGGAAGAAATAAGTGTGAAGACCCATCACAAAAATGTAATTGTGTAACGAAAGTTCATTTAAATAATCTAAAACAAAAAGTAAATAACTTACAAAAGAAGAATGTGTGTTGTAGATTTTCAGTATTTAAATGTTCATGTAGTATTACATAAATGTGTTTTTAGTAAAAAACCTATATTGTGTAGAAATGAAACCTCAGTAATTGACAAAAGTAATTTTTGCCAAATTCCATTTTTTTCTAAATTTCAAAAATAGGTCCCTTTAAAGAAATCCTGGATCAATGCTTGTTATTTATATTGAGGTGAATGATTAAAAACAAATTGTGGTAAATTTTGGTTTAAATTTTTGTAAGCTGTTTCAAATAATTTTACAAGAAAAGTTTATATATAGCGATACAAAATGAACATTTCTAATCTTAGTTTATTTTCTTATTTCTAGGGTCTTTTATCTTTTTTAAGTGCCCCTTTAATTGGAGCTTTGTCAGATGTTTGGGGACGAAAGTTGTTTCTTTTACTTACTGTATTCTTTACATGTGCCCCTATTCCACTGATGAAAATTAATACATGGTTTGTATCACTTTATCTAATTGATCTTTTTCACATTAAAAAAAATTTTTTTTACTGTCATTATTTTGATGTTTTAAACTGTGGGTAATATTGGAATTAAGTATGTTGTTACTTTCTGTAATAAAACTTGATTTGTGATAAACATTTTTTTCTTTTTCTTTTCTTATAAAGAATTTTCTTATATTATAAAGAATTAGAAGAAGACTATTTCAAACCTCTTCTTGATATCACTTTCATTTCTTTCTTATAATTTTCCTTTATTTTTGTGATATTTTTTCATCCTTTTTTTAATGCTTTAAAAAATAACTACTTTGCTTTTAAATTTGGTATTGTAAACTTTTTGAAATGCTATGAAAACTAATCAAAGAAAGCTTTGAATCCATGGAAAATCATTAAGGTCAGGTGTTAATAAATTAGAATTTTTGGTATAATTTATTAAGGAAATTGCTGATTAATGTTTTGATTTAATGAAATCTTTTAAACTTATTTGTTCTGTTTTTTTGTTTCACGTGTTTTCCTCTTTTGATTTTTCAATTGATTGCCTGATATTTTTTATCACAGTTACGTTACAATCTAACAAACAATATATATGAGGATTTGGTATAAATCTTGAGACAAAAACTTTTTCCTTTTTTTTTTTTTTTTTTTTTTTTTTTTTTTTTGAGGGCAATAAGCAAAGTTTGATATATTACAAAATAGCAATTTAACAAGGTTTTACTATATCATGTGGCTGTATAAATTTAGTATGACTTAGTATGAATCAACTTAAATTTTTTGTATACATTCTTGTATAAAACTATTTCTCTCTATATTGTTTTAACTCAGAGATCACCAGTGGGAATTTGTCTTGTGTTGGATTAAAAATCTTAGCTCTTTGTTTAGTACTTCCAGGGAAGACACTAGGCTTTCAAAATCCCGGGTCCCTGGGACCCATGACTTTTAAAAAACTGGGTCCTTTTGAAAAAAAATGGGTCCTTTACATAAATTTTTAAACAAATATAATATTTCTGAAAAATACTTAATAGATTATTAGTACATGAATTATAACAATTATAATGCTGTAATATGCTAATATTGAAATATAATAGAAAAATAAAATAAAACAAAATCTAAATTTATGTAAAATATTTTTATTAGTGTGCTTCCCTCTCTACTTATTTACACTGCTTCCCCCTCTACGTATTTTACAAGACTGAAATATCTTATGTGCTCTTATAATTACATCTTGGGAATTTGACATATCTGGCCCTTCAAGTGTAATCATCATTAATGTTTTCAGTTTTCCTTCAGATATCCTATTTCGAGCACATGTCTTTATTCTTTTCATGGCTGAAAAGCCTCTCTCAGCATCAGCTGATGAAATTGGCAATACTGAGGCTATCTTTGCTAATTTAGAAAATTCTGGAAATTCATCACTATACTGTTTGATGAAGATTCTAAGAAAGTCTTTCATACTCATAGATTTAAAGTTTAATACGATCTGTTTAAAATACTGAAAGTTATTTTTAAGTTTATCACCAGAAATCAATTCTCCAAATGTTCTAATCAATAAATCAATATCTTCTGACCCATAATTCAGTAATTCCTCTGAATTCGTTGGATAATTAAACGGGTTTAACATCGAATCTAGTGATTTTAATACATCTAATGACTCCGCTGGGAAACGAAACTTTAAATTACCTACAACTTCAGATATAAAATTAGACTTAAAATGTTCATTTAAAGTTTGCTTTCCAAGTTTTATATTCTGATAAACAACATCATCTTCATCATTAGTACAATTTTCAATATAATTATTTTCATGCTCCCCCTTATTACCTTTAAGATTCTCTAAAACACTTATACAACTGGATACCATTACATTCACCTTAGAGAAAATCACATTTTGATGCTGAAATAATACATTTAATTTTTTTACTGGCTCTAAAACGTCCAGTATGATCGCAAGTAAAAATGGGAAATTGGCATTCTTTATTTTTGACAACAAACCTTTTGCTTTTACAGAGTTTAAATCGTTCTTTTTTTCGGCGATATGCTCAAGTGCCTCTACAATGGACCCAAAGCACTGTATTACAGCGCTTACCGCTTCATACAAGCTCAGCCATCGAACATTTTTGGGTTCTTTCAATTTTATTTCCGATATTTCATTTATTTGAAAAATTTGACGTAGCACAGATTCTCTGACAGGACTATCATCGAAAAAATGGTAAAGTTGCTGCAAAGTATTCTCCAGGTCTTTAGTCTGTTTAATATTTTTCGCTGCTTGTGACAAGGCCAAAGAAACCCTGTGAGCAGAACAGTGAATTTGCAGCAAATGCGTTGCACCAGCAGTCTTTAATCGCACACCAACACCTCCTTTACAGCCAGTCATTACTGCTGCACCATCAGTGCCAAGACCAACAATTTTATTTAAATCAATGTTTAATTTTTCCATTGTAGATTTTAAAGAATTGACAATTGTATCAGCCTTTCCATCATTTATGTTTAATATGTCCACAAACGCGGTTTTACCATACCCATCTTCATCTATGTAAGTTAAATACACAATAAGTTTTTTAAAATTTGAAACGTCACACGACTCATCACAAATAATTCTGAAAAAAGATGATGGTTTAAATTTCTGTATCAAAAGTTCCTCAATAGCTTGGGCGGATGCTGATGTCATATCAGAGATAGACTGTTTAGATTGGTAAGTACTAGTCTGAAAATTCACCCCATTCATTTTCTGAAATAAAAAAAATATATATGAATATTTAAAAAAAAGGGGGGTTTTAAAATTATTTTATCCAAACATGTGTCGTAATAAATATAAAACAAACAAAATAATAAAAAAAATTTTTAAGTGTAAGTGAAAAAAAAAAATTCTATTAATAAAAAAATTACAATTCTAAAATTGAATTATATATTTTGCAGTGTACAAAAAAATAATTAACTTTAAATTTCTTATTCATTGTAGTCAATTTATTAAAATTTAATCTAATTCATAAGTAGTTGCAAACCAATTATTGACTTTTTTTAAAAAAAACAACTTTTTTTTAATCACAAAAATAAAATGACATAATTCATTTCTTAGAGGAATAAAACTATTATAAGTTTTTTTAATCAATTATTTTATTTAAACAATCATTAAATGATGTAATCTACACAGAATCTATAAGCACTACAACGAAGATAAAAACGGTAAAACCATCAACCTATCAATAAATCCCACGAAACTAAAATTCAAACTTTTTATAGAGAAATCTTAGCTAGAATAATCATACGCATTACAGAGAAGAAAAGATGGCGAGATTCCATTCTTATTTAAGTATTATAAATGATCGGCCCCTTTAATGAATCCCACAAAAATAAAATTCAAAGTTTTTATAGAGAAATTTTAGCGAGAATGAAAATAGAAATCACGTGTAAGACAAAATGGCGCAATTCCTTTATTTAATTATTGTAAAAACGAATCCCACAAAATTAAAACTCAAAGTTTTATATAGAAATCGTAGCTATAAAATAAATACGCATTACAGCGGGGACAAAATGGCGCAATTCCATTATTTAATTATTCTAAACGATTTTCCCTTTTTAAAAAATCCCACAAAAAAAAAATCCAAAGTTTTATAGCGAAATCGTAGGGAGAAAACAAATACGCATTACAGCAAAGACAAAATGGCACAATTCGATTCTTATTTATTGTAAACGACCGGCCCAATCAATAAACCGAACAAAAAAAAAAACTCAAAAATTAATAAAAAATACGCATTACAGAGAAGACAAAATAGTGAAACTATGTTCTTTTATAATTAATTATTTTTGAAAACTATCTTTCTGTTTTTTTTTATAAGGAAACCCTAAAAGAGAAAAAGTGGCGCTTATTTGAATAATTGAAAGCTGAATTCCGTATCACGGCCTGTGGTGCGGAAATACAAAAATAATTAATATTTATAGCATTAAATAAAATATATCCTATTACACTTTTCTAATTTATACTTAAAATGACCATTTAAGTTAATATTTAAAAAAGAAATTTGACACGTGGTCACGACTCAAACCGTATAATACGGCCCTTGCGTAACTGTTATTTAATTACTTGTATAAACATAAAAATTTGTGTAAATTATAATTCTTTAATAATTAAAATAAAAACTTACCTGCAATTCAATTAATGCGGGGAACTTAGCTTCTGCTATTTCTTCTTTAGCCATCCAATAGACCGTTCGCATTTGTGAATAATCTTAACACAATTAGCAATTTGTTTTTCAGATGACACTTTAAAAGACCGTTGCTGTTCTAATATATTAAGAGCACGTAAATGATGAGCAGAAGAGTCTTTTCCCGATGTGTCAATATGCCGGACTAGTGCGCTACGTTGAAAATTCTCACAGCCAGTGGTGAATGCATTTTTTATTCGTGCCTTGCGGCATATATCACAAAACATTTTACCATTTTCGTAGACTAACCAATTAAATTCAGTTTTCCACCTAATATTAAAGTTACGTACTTTAGGCATCGTTTAATTATTGCACATGTATTAATTATAAAACAAAATTAAAAGTTTGGATGCGTAGGTCAGGTCATTAAAAATGTTTGACTCTAACTGAACTAAAAGTAACATATAGCTTAATATAACGGTGCGTAAGTACCTCCTTCGAAAATAAAGGGTAAGGGGCCACTAAAAATGTGATTGCATGACGTAGGTATTAAATAACCAATCAACCCTAATCTTCTACGTGTGTACTATGATATTTTGAAAATAAACCCCTTCAATTTTTCCCACCCCTTCAACCTCTTTCTTTCTACTTGCTCATTCGAGGTCACTTAAATCCGGTACGGTCATTTCCCCCCCATTCAATAACACCTGCGTCCCTCAGTTCCGATGACGTCACTGTTTTCAGCAGAGAAAAGAAGTTTGGGGGGAAAGTCTTGTAGGATGTTTCCTGCTATAATGGTCAACATTTTGTGTCATAGAAGTGGTTTCCCACCTGTGTGTCTAACATGTGTTGGTCTAACTCTGGAGACAGGGTTTTTCTTTTTTTTTATACCGAGGATGCATACCGATTTATTTTTTGCGTCCCAATTTTTCGATTTTATTAAAATGTTTCGATATCAAAGATTAAAAAGTCGGGAAATTTATAAACTTTTTTCAAAAATTTACGCGTCCCGCGGGACGCGTAGCGATCATTTTTTTGCGTCCGATTTCAATTTTTTGCGTATTTTACGCGCTATAGCGCGTAAATGTCTTCACTGTACTTCAAATTTTCCACTTATTATGTTTTTAAGTATTTTTATGTTATGAGAAAGGAATCAAATAATTGTGTTATTATTTAGCTATATATACTAGATTATAGTCAGAGTTATTGATAATTTTAATTCATTTGTTTTTTTAAAAAAATAATTATCAGTTTTTTTTATATGCTTTATATTTATGCTTCCTCATTCGTAATGTGTTGTTTTTTGTGTGTAGGTGGTATTTTGCAATGATTTCAATATCTGGAGTATTTGCTGTGACATTTTCCGTTGTTTTTGCTTATGTTGCGGATGTGACTGAGGAGCAAGAAAGAAGTGCTGCTTATGGATTAGTGAGTTGTTGTTGTTGTTTTTTTTACGTTCTTTTTAATTGCATTTAAACCTAAGTGCTAAAATATAGCCTCTGTGTGTTTATTATTTGTTTTCTAAAATGTTTCTAATTTTATATGCAATAACTTGCAGGTATCTGCAACATTTGCAGCTAGTTTAGTCACCAGTCCAGCCTTAGGCGCATACCTGGGAAAATTATATAATGACAATTTAGTAGTTGCATTGGCTTCTGCCGTAGCCATCCTGGATGTTTTCTTCATACTAGTGGCTGTACCAGAATCACTGCCAGAAAAATTCAGGCCTGCCTCATGGGGTTCTCCAATATCTTGGGAGCATGCTGATCCCTTTTCAGTATGTATAATGCTACTTTTCTTATTTGCTATTTTTAGTCTATAAGGTCTAATGATTTTCAAAAATAAAATTATGGCAAAGGTAAGAAAAAAAGCTAATAGGTTAGACAATTATGCAGTTAAACTAAACTAGCTCTAATTAGATGCTACATGTGTATTGCAAAAGTAGATTTTTTTTATTATTATTATTATTAATTTTAGGTTATTAGAAAAATATTAAATATATCCTATAATATGCAATTTTTTCTTTTTCATATTTATATAAAAATCAATTTAAAATTGGCATTTCATTCTAAATTTTAGCCTTACTCCATCCTCTTTCTCTTTTTTAGTCGGAAAAATTGTTATTTGGGATTTTAGAAAATGTGTAATTAAGATACAATATATACTAATAAAAATTGCAATATTTGACTACCCACTAATTGTATACATGGTTCAAGCATATAGTCTTACATGCAAGATTCATTGTTTCACTCTTTTTGGGAATTTAGTTATTTCTCTGTTCTATAAAAAAAAAAAAACTCAATGAAACATTTTAAAAATAATTGATTCCAATTAACAGTTCAGTAATTATATCATAAAACTTTTAAATTGTGACTTAGATCATCCACCAAATTACTTTTGTGTAAAACAACATATTTATCGTTTTTTATTTTTAATTTTGAATCGTCACTTTAAAATTATTTGATTAAGGAAGGCTTTAACAATATTGGATTAAATGTTGCTATGTGGGAATGTTAACAAATTGATACAGGTAATGGTTTTAATGCAACAGTGCTATGAAAATGTTCTATTTATTGATCTCAAACTATTATGACTTATTCAGTGCTCCATTATTAAAATTATATTGGAAACTCAACTTTTTATACTTTCTGTTCTGTACTAAGAATTATGACATTCTTTTGAGATAAGATTTGCTTTTTTTAGAGCAAATTTTATATATACATTTAATTTGTCATTTGCTTGTTTAGCCTTAAAAATGTATACTAAAAATGTCCTAATTTTTTGGCCCACTACGAGGTTTGAAATATTTATATAATTATGAATAATTAGGATTTTCAGAGCTTGTTCTTGATAAAATAATTTAACTAGATTAGGGGTGCACAACCAGCGGTCCTCCGACTGTTGATGTGCAGCCCAAGAGAGCTTCTGAACATAATATTTATTATTATTATTATTTCTTTTTTTTTTAATTTTGAATTGCAAATTTGAGTTATGACTTTTTGATGCGTTCAATTTACACAGAATCAGTGTTGCCACAGGTGACTATTTACGACTGTATTCAGCCTGAGATGACTGTAGACTCTATTTTCAGGAAAAGGAGACTATTGGGAGACTTTTCTGTACTCCTAGTGATGTTTTTTTAAACATAAATTACGTTGACAACCTGCGGCTCACGGGAGCTTCTAAACACAATGGATATTTTTTTTTCTTTAAAAAACAAAATTTAAAATTTTGAACGGCAAATTTGAGTCGTCGCTTTTTAATGAGCTCAATTTCCACAAATTCCATTGTAAGTCTATTTTGTTTTACGATCGTCTTTTCAATGGTTATTGCTACAAAATTCTGCACGATTTTAAAAAACGCAATTTTTAATTCCATATTACGGTGCAGGAATTTCGAATTCGAGCAGTCACTTTTCACAATATATGTATGTATATATTTGTTAAATCAATTATTGATAAAAGGGAAAACTTATATGTCTAAGTATGTTTTTTTTTAATGAAAAAGTTTTTTTTTGAATGAATTCTAGTAATTAAAAATATTTAATTTTCTGCAAATATACAAATTTTTTTTTATATAAAAATTCAGTGCTAGAACACTAGCGTTTATATAAAAATTATTATATTTGCCTCCAACTTAACTAAATTTATCTTGGTATATGACAATTAAGTCGTTTAATAAAATTTTAGTCAGATTATTGAAAACTTTTTGTTCTTAGTTAGGCAACTATTTTCAAAGTTTTCGGCAAATATTTTCCTGCTTTAGGCTACTCTAAGCAACTACTTTGTTCATTTTTTTTTTCTGTGGCAACTCTGTATTTTAAATCTATGTTGTTTCTCGATTGATTTTTCTCACAGTTATTGCTACAAAATTCTGTATGGTTTCAAAAAACCCAATATTTTTAATATGATATTACTCTGTGTGAGTTTCGATTTTGTGTAATAACTTTTTGACTCACATTATTTTTGCTGATTTCATTATAGGTTCAAGTGATGTTTCTGATGTTTTTTGGTATTTATAGCTGCCAATTTCTGTGCAGTTTTTAAAATTCTGATACATTTATTACGCCTCGTGAGTTATAAATCCCGCATTTAGTTGATATCTTTTGGGCATGCTTTATTTTTGCCAATTTCATCATAAAGCAAATGATTTTTTGATTTCTTTAAAGGTAATTATTGCTACACTTTTGCATGTGATTTAAAAAATCCTGTATTTTCATTACAATACTATTACAACACACAAGCTTCAAATCGTGCATTTAAATAATTCCCTTTTGAAGCGCTTTGCTTTTCGATGTATTCCCAATTGGTTTTCAAATTTTATTAGGACTTGCGCATTTTAAATCACACATTTAAATAATTACTTAATAATTTGCTTTATTCGTGCTGAATATATTCTGTGCTGCTTGAACAGCTACATAGTTAACTTGCAGAAATAGGTTTCCAATTTATTATTTCTGATAAAAGCTATGTAATTTATGAAAGTTTGGATTGCTTAAATGATATATTATAAGAAATAAAAGGAAGAAATTACTGCATAGTTTTTTATGTAGTTCAAATATTAATATATTAGTTATGTGAATTCTATTTTATGATTTTTTTTTAGCAATTAAGAAAAATGGGAAAAGATAAAATGATATTGATGCTTTCTATTGCTGTTTTCCTGTCATACCTACCTGAAGCAGGCCAATACTCTTGTTTTTTTGTTTATTTAAGACTTGTAAGTTTTAATGTTATCAGTCATTACTTTTAATACAAAATGCTGTTAAGCAATTATGTTGCTGTTTATTTTAAATACAAAATAATAGAGACTTAACATTAAAAAATATTTCAAATTAATAGAAAAACATTTTAAAAGCAATTTATGATATAAAAATATTAACTTATATTCTTGTAATGAGAAATATGAAATTAAAACAACATTTTATAATCTTAAGTATCAGTGTTATAATTGTAAGAATTATTAAATACATTAAATATGTTACATCTGATAAAGTAAAAACAGAGATTTGTGAGTAGGGCAATGAACAATCATCTCTTTTCATTTCTAGTCTTCATAACCAATTACCATATGTCATGTGTTCTTGACCACTTAAAGTATCACTCTAATTTCCTACATTCTAAAGAATTGTTTGAGTGAATTGATTATTTTTGAATTCCATAAATTATCTCAATTGCTAATAATTTTTGCTTGAGTGGATTGTGGATCCCAGTGATTTATGGATTTTGCATAAATTTGAAAATCTGGATATGTAAAGGGTGATTGTAGATGTGGTCAAGAACTTGTGGTCTCAAAACCAGGAATTGAGAAAAAAATGTGCATTTGTGGTTTAACATTGTGCATATGTCAGAAACTGTAATGTAGAAAATATAAAATTACTACTAATAATCTTTTTAAAGTAGTACCTGAAATTCCCCTGGTATTTAGTTCTCAATACACTTAAATTCTGCATCTACTTATTAATATGTAATGGAACCATTTTTCACATGATGAAAATTGCTTTGGTTTTAAAATGTGATGTTTAGATAAAATAAAAAAAAGTAAAGAAAAGTATTTTGAAAGATTCACTTGGTTATACAATATTTCTGTTTTGATTATGAATTAGATCATTTAGATTGAAAAACTCAGTCAAAATTAATTTTGAAATGTGATCGTTGAATGCCCTAAAATTTTTGCTGTTCAAATATTTTATTTGCATTACTTGAAAACTAAAGTTCTTTTGAAGAAAACTTTGTATTTTAAGCTTTGTGATATTAAAAATGTTATTAAATTTCTTTTTTAATTTAACTATTTATAGATAATGGGTTTTTCTGCTGATGAAGTAGCCTTGTTTATTGCTGTTGTTGGACTCTTATCCGTTATAGCTCAGGTATTTAATATTTAATAAAATAATTATCTACTGCCAATCTTTTGAAATTATTTTGCAAATTGGAAGAAATTGCGTACTTAATAAAAAATCCCTTTTAGAAATTGTAAATACAAATTTTAAATGATGGCCATATATGTCTTCTTTTTTACTTGAAAAAGTTTTCAAATATGAATTTCTTTGAAAGTGTATACAAAATAATTGAATTGTGTAGTATTAAAGTGTGTTTTTTTTTACGAAATGAAACAATGACAAAAATATCTTGTTAATAAATTTGTTATTTTAATGCTTTTTGATATAAGAAGAGAAAAATCAAATAACTTTGTATGTGACTATTATTGAAAATGGTTTGTAAACCTTTCAAATTAGAGCTAAGTTTTTTTCTCCTTAGATTATTAATAATTAGTTAACTTTTTGGTTAGTTGAAATTATAAATTATGAAGAAAATTCCTTTTAGTACCATGCATACATTTTTCTGTAAATTTGTATATGTATATATTTTTTGGTATAAATTTGATGAACCACTTCTATCTTTCCGATTTGTACTTAAAATGCTAATGCTATAGATTCGGAGCAATGACTTAAAAATGTCGTCACAAAGGGATGAGTTACAGTAGAGAGAGAACAATCCGGCACTGCAATGTGGTCTATAATTTGTCTACAGAAAGAACTCTCCTCTCAAAACCTAAGGCCGTCTGCTGCTATGGATAGCTTCTTTCTCCTCCAATTCCCTTTCTCTGTCTTAAATATTGACCCAACACCACTACATGAAATAGTTAAACGGCGTAAACATTATCTCTGTGACTGCTCCAAACGAAGAGGTCAATTCTTTCCATAGACAGACTATAGTTCATTTCTGGCAACTAATTTTAAAATAAAATCCTAAAAACCAAGTGAACCTAATCACTATTTGCATTGTTGATTACAAACAATTCTAAATTTCTTTTTTAAGAAAAATTAACCTGTTTTTATTTTTTAGACTGCATTTTTAGCAATGTTAATGAAAACGATTGGAGCTAAACACACTATAATGGTTGGATTGTTATTTGAAATGTTACAACTTATGTGGTATGGATTTGGTTCAAGGACATGGTGATTATTTATTTATTTTTTATATTCCTACTTAATTTTGAAAACAATTTTCATTTCTGAACATAGTTATTAGAATATAGTACCTTTCTGATCAAGTTTTTTTTTTTTTTTTTTTTTTTTGAATGGGTAGTGAAGTAGAACACAGTGTAAAAATGTACAAACAATCTAGTTTACAAAAAAAAGTGATTGTTTAGATATTATAACACTAAAAGTCTTTATTCTATGTCTTGTCACAGCTGATAGTACTTAATAAAGTTAAAAATTAGCATTTCTCTTTGCAAATTACATTGTTTCTTCCTCTTTTTTATATATTATATTCTATTTTACTATAGTGCAGTGTGCAAATATACTCTTTTTCTAATGTATGCAAATATTTATTGAAATTTGTTTACTAACATATCTTTACTGGGGATGCACAACCTTTTTTTTAGAAACGGACTGCAGAAAAAAATAATTTTCCTTAACATTACAGTATTATATACATTTACTTGCTTTCTTTAATTTTAATTGAACAATGTATGTTTTAAACATATTTTAGTTTATTTTCTTTTTAAAAAAACATCAAAAATGTAAAAGATTTAAATCTTTTAATAGTTAAATTCATGTATCTGCACTTTAGAATTTTAATGATCAATTTAATAAGAAATAATAATAATTCATTTAAAGAACAGTCATACATTTTTCGTATGCACGTTATGTATTTTTTGGATGTAGTTTGGCTGTTTTTTTGGCTAAATAATGGTAGTGATTGTACTGCTGTTTGAAAACCTATCTTGCTTTTCGGAGCAGGCTGTGCACCTCTATTTTTTTACAATCTAACCTTATGTTTCAAAAATTTTATAAAAAGACCACAAAACTTGTAAGTTTTTAGCTATCTAAATTTTGTTATTGTTTATAGGATGATGTGGGCTGCTGGGGTTTTAGCATCGGTATGTAGTATTACTTATCCTGCCATCAGTTCTTTTGTTTCCACACATGCCGATGCAGATAAACAAGGTATCTACCTCTTAATGTTGTAAAATTCATTTAAAAAAAAATTTACCTATTGTCTTTAAAAAAAAGAAACATTAAAAGAAAATGAGTATATTATTATCTTGCTTATAGGCTTAGTTCAAGGCATCATTACTGGAATGAGAGGCTTGTGTAATGGGCTGGGCCCAGCACTTTATGGGTTTATATTTTACCTTTTCCATGTGGATTTAAGTGGAGATATGAATGACAGTATTCCAGCAAATATCCATGGATTCATTCATAGCGTAAATGGAACATTGATTATTCCTGATGAACCTAGGGTAATGTTCTTGTTTTAAATTAAATAGTTAATAATAATCCTTTAACTGTCCCGGAACTCAATTCAGAGTACAACTACTTTGCATTCTCGCACAAGGCACAAGAACCTATTTTCTGAGATGATAATGTACCTGTTGCAGAAATTTTTATACTAATTTGCTAACTAGCATATCAATTAAAGACAGGGTTAGAGGATTTTTGGTTTATGAGTTTTTTTTTTTTTTTTTCGTTTTATTGGTTTAAACAGTTTTTGGCATACTTAAAACAAATGGTTAAAAAATATTTTAAACCCCGAATTAAAAGCTACTAAACCATCAAAAAGCCTTTCGTGGATATCTTTTTTAACTATTATTCAATATTTTTAATAAAGAATTCTAAAATATTATTTTTTAATACATAAGCATGGAAATATGACAAAAAAAGCATAATAACTAAAGGTTTTAAATATGTTTATTTATTATTTTACAACTCCACTTAACATATAAATAAGCATTTAATATCTAAATGTTATTATAATGGTGCATGTAAAAAAGAAGTTTTCCACTTGATAGCCAGTATATACAATAACAATTTTATCTTCAACATTATTTACATTAATGTCATTATTTAACAGTGTGCAATTTGTAGCATTAATCTCAATTAATTGTTAAGATGGTGAAAAAATTAATTTACTGAATCAATAAAAATTTTAATATAATGAGCATGAATTATTCAAGACAATATATTTTTATTTAAAATTAATAAAGTGATGGAAAGGAATAAAATTGACTGCAGAAGTAAAGACGAATAAAATAGTAAAGTTATTTTTTAGTTTTAACAGTTCTTCATAATATAAAGGTATTCTTATTAACATAGTGCAGCAATAAATAAATAAGAAAAAAATATTTTAAATTTTGAATAATTTTTCTTGAATCGTTCTCCTTTTATTTTAATTGTAATTTAAAAGCATCCCACTAATAAATATGAAGATACTACATATATACAATACGAATTTGTTTAACCTAGTAGCAGAAAATAGTTCTAAAATGAAACTTAAGTATCGAATTCCTACTTATATTTATGGTTGTAACAAGCATTATATAGCTTTAAAAAGTATACAAAAATAAAATTTGAAAAACTTTTAACTGTTTCAATAATTTCCCGATTTAACTCATTTTAAACATTCACAGAAAATAGAAATATTTGTGGCCTTTTTTTTTTATACTTGAAGCATTATTAAAAGTCGGGACGATTTTATTTTAAATATGCTTCCATTAATTTATTTTGCGCGGGTACTTTTGTAGAAACGTTTATGTAGAAACTAAATTCTACATAAATGTATATTATTACATAAACATATAAATATTACAGATTTATGTTTATTTAAAGTAATATAAACTCTCATTAGCAATTAAATTCAAAATTGTAAAAAACGTGAAAAAACATTTGTTTTCTTCCATTTGGCTGTTTGGATAAATAATTTGAAAAGTTATTACAAATTTTAAAAAAAAGCAGGCTTGATTTTTTTTTAAACTGTTTGGTTTTTAAACAATGTTGAAACCAGCTAATCCTGGTTAATGAGTTATTCAAGTCCTTTCACTGTCACGTTTATTTTTAAAGGCATTAGTCTGCAAAATCATCTGTAGTTATCGTTTATCATAAAATGATCATACATTTTTATATATTGAGACAATTAAGTATACATTATTTAATAATACCTTGTGCCATATTGGTTATTTTTGGGCTTAACATATTACAGATTTGTCATAAAATAATTAATCTAGGTCATTATCTTTTTTATTATAAAATCAAATAATTTTAAACAAATATGAACTACAAAGAAAACATCATGGTTAATAAAATCAAAATCAGTGCAATAAACTATATTTTTAAAACAATTTATAAGCATATGGCATATTATAAAGCATATGTACTGCTCTAAAAATTGGGATGCTGGGATAAAAACTGGCTACCTTAATTAGTGCTTACTAATTTACTATGAGGCATTAGCTTTGCCATTCCACATTTGGAGAAGTACATTAATCTTCTATTTTTTTCAGCTATGTATTTATTGAAATTTAATCCTTTCAAGACTGATTTCTAATTTTTTAAAGAGAAAGTTTTTCTTTTGGCAGCACATTGTTTTTGTTTTTTTTTACCATTGATAATATTAAAAATAAGATTTTTTTTTTATCTGAACTTACTTCTTGCAGTTAGACGCTAGGACTTAGATGTCCCACTTATCTTTTTGAGTGAGACATACGTTGTCCAGTATCCAACATATCCTTGAAATACAAAATCAGTAAATATGGAATCAAATTGCTGGTATTAAATATTTTTCTTGTTTTTTCAGCTTATACCTGGACCTCCATTTGTTTTTGGTGCGTTTTTAGTGATGTTGGCCCTATTAGTTGCAGCTTTTATTCCGGACAATCCAAGTTCCACTGTTGGGGTCTGGCCACCACCTCACCATTCTGATTCCTCACCCAGTTCCACCCCTCAACCTAACAAATCTAGTGATGCTTTTCATTTTGAAGTGATTCACAAGAGAAATGACGGATCTCAGCCTTTAATGCAAGACACCGAACCTTTATAGCAATCACTGCAATGCCCATCATGGCATAATGGAGTCAATAAGGGAGAACCAGTCGAAGAAACTGTTGTTTGAAGTTGTGAGCAAATTCCACTGCACCTAGCTTTAAAAAATATATGTAAAATGCTCCCAATATAGGATCGGAAAGCTTCGAACTCAACAAAAATGGTTGTGCCTCAGCTGTTTGTGTTATATTCTTCCAAAAAGAATAATAAAAAAAGACATTTTTCAGTTTAGTCAGCTGAAAAGTGTTACATTTTAAATCATGACACGATAGGGGAAACACATTCCTGTGATTTTTTCTTTCAATTGTTGTATTTTTCTTTGGAATATAAATCGTGTTTGTGTCCTTTCTTTCCACATTTTTTAGTGTTCATTTTTGTGATATTGAAAGTGTTTGTAGAAAAAGAATTCCTATTGAAATGAAGATGTATACATACAAAATATATTCACTAGCTGTTGTCCTTTTCAAAGTCTAAGTTTTAAATGCTGACTAGTGTGCTCTGTGCTTCCAATTTGCATTTTTAAATATAACTTTGAATGAAAATTGCATCAGGGCATCATATATACAGATACTTAAAAATGAATATTTTTCCTTATGATTTCATACTTTTAGAAGAATGATAAACACACCTTTAAGCATATAGAAATGTCCTTTATAATTTAATAAAAAATAATTTTAATAGATTTTCTAAATTGTACTGTTTCTAACTTGTATTTGAGCTTCATGAAATTTTTTTTTCTACCAGTATTACGTTTATTATATGCTATTGAATCCATTTTTTGGAGTTTTAGAAAATTATATAAACTGTACTTTTTTTTAATGTATTTACTCTTTTGAAAAGTAGGTTTAAATTAGATTTTTTTGTTAAATCAATAATTCAACGACTTTAGACTTGGACCATCTGTTAGAAAATAATTATGTACATGGAATAAATGTTGAGCTAATTTTATTCATAAATGATGTATTTTTAAAAAATAAAAATGTTAATAAGATTTATTTTGGGGGCTGCTTCTGTAGACTGAAGTGCAATTAGAAACCAGATTTGTAATTCAGCTTTGGCTCTCAGTCGCCATTAAAATAGTTTTAAAACATTCGTGTAGTACAGTGATAAGGCTAAGTTTCAAATAGTTAAACTCTGAAGTAGACAGCCGTGCAGAGTTTCAGATCAGATTCTTCCTCATAGCATTGAAACACATTAACCAAAAATATAATATTAATATCAAAAAACAAGATAATGCAAAGTGTGGTGAAATATTAAAGAACAAAATAAAAAGTAAGTAATTAGTGTCAATTTCAGTGGCAAAATTATTGTTGCATGTTTATTGGTTCACATTGATAAAATTACAGGCATACTAACTGTTATATATTTATATTATATACAGCATTTTTTACAATCTAATATCTTATTTTGAAAAAAGTTGATTTGAAAACTGATAAATAATTTAAATGTTCAGTATTATAGAATAAATAAAAGGACTTAGTTTAAAATTCCATGTAATTTGTTTTATTCCATTATAAGGTTTTTTTCCAAACAGAACTAATATCAAAATTTCTTTAAGATTTTTGAGGAATTAAAAAAAGTCTTAATTTAACTAAAGCATATTTTTGTGGAATTCCAATAAACTCTAAAATATATTAAAGATAGTTGGCATTTCTTTAAAAACAAGATGAAACTTTGGGTTTTTGTATTAAAACTAACTGTTTAATATTTTATTGCTTGAATTATGGTATGAGAAACTGTCTTGGTATAGCAAGTAATTGATAATTTTATTTCTAGTTCAACATATAAGTGTTTACATTATTAATTAAGGTTTTTCTTAATTTAAATTTATTTTTTTTAAATTGAAAACTAATATCTTTATAAACTTTTGTGGCATTAAGCTATTACTCTTTTTTTTAGATCATTGTAATACAATATTTTCTTCATATATATGATTCATATTTTTTAAAAAATCTCAAAACAATCGTCAACTTTGGTCTTTCTCAAAACTTAACTCAGATACAAAAAAAAAGAATTCTACCTCCCATAGCATTACTGAAAATGAATTAAACTGGTTTTTAACTTACTTGTACTTAATATAACGTGTAAACTAGTTTAGTGATGAACTTTACAAAAATAATTTCTGTATGATTAATGTATATTTCACACAAATTTAATCCATTACCAATTTTATACTTTAAAAATCGAAAGATGAATGTATCACAAAACTAAAAAATTTCAAACTATTCAGCAATTTCTGTAATCTTCTGGAGATCCTCCACATTGAAAGCCACGTTCCTAACTGTGTTATTCTCTGCATAGATAACCAGTTCTTCCTGTGTGATTTAATATGAAAACAGTTTGAAGAAATATTGTTCCGATTCGAGTAACCGTCAGAAGCTTAATATATTCAGGCAGAATCGATTTTAGCCTAATTTTTCATACAAATAATCTGAAGACATGTATCTTAAAAGGCCTTTTTGTTAATGCTTAGACAATGACAAATAAGGGATGAACAAAAATGTCATGAATTTATTTGAACTGTAAAGCATTCATATTCTAATATTTGATAGGTTATTGTGTTGTCATACATTGAAAAGTAAAGAAGTATCTTCAAGGCTAATTATGTCATTTGTGTTAAAATACAAAGTGTGTTCAAAAGATTTTGTGAATGGTCTCGTAAAATATAGGTAACAACTGTTGCAAAATACCTTTTTCTGGCATTTAAATAACGTGTCATTAACTAATACACTTTTGGAATGTTACGTAACTGCTGGATACTGTCAGCAAATGCTTATTGACACTTTTGTCTTCTTACTTTCCACCTCCTAAGGGTTTAAACCACACATTGCTTTGTTTTCCAGAGGCACATCTTTTGGTGTGTTAAATTCATCTTAAGCAAGCTTTTTCGCTGAACTGTCATGATTTGGACACTAGGGGACGTTAGTTCCCTCGGCTTTATCATAATCACCACAATTATTCGAATGTGGGACCATTCTTTGAATTTTTCTGAAAGCACTTTGTATGTGAAATAAAGGTGAAAATCATTTCGAAATTTATAAATTTTCAGTACTACTGCCACTTTTAGTTTTTTTTTTTTTTTTAATATTTGCTGTACCTTCTCCAATATACAGCATACTAAAATATTCTTCAGGTAAATTCTGATCTGTGAACTTAGTTAAGGCTTAATTTAAAAACTTGCAACTTCTAGATGTACTTTTGAACTCCAATCTAGTCAACAAAATGAGAGTTTGTGGTTTAAAATGCTCTACAGACATTTTTCTCCTACTCCGATTTTTTTTTTTAATTGTATAAAAGTTCCATTTTTTTTGTTTTATATTGTGATTATTTGATATTAGAACAATTTCACTGGTATAGCTTTTAAAGTTTGGTACTGAATGATTAAGTTCTATAAAGCTTTTTCTTGTACAAAACAGAATAATAAAGAATGATTTTTCTTATGTTTTTGTTATTAAAATTTCACACTTTTTATACACTACTCAAAAAAAATAATTATTTTTTTTTTACCACCCATAAGCTGCAAAAGAAAGTATATTTTGTGTCAAAATTCCTAATTAAAAGAATATAATGAAGATAGGGTGTACTTGATGCTATGTTAAATAAAGCACAAGTAAGGGTAGAAATGGATGTACTATACTAAACAAACTTCTGAGATATGAAATATTTTCAATAAATGCCTATGATATTATCGAAGTTGTTTATGTCATGAATTTTTGTAATAATTTAAAATCTATCTGGCATCCATTAAATCACACAAACCACTGTAAGTATGAGTTCGGGACATTTCAACATAGTAAGCATCAGAAGTATTAAAAAATTTCCATCTCTGTTGTGAAATAAGATGAATTAGTACAGCAGCAATGTTCCATTATGTGCTGTACTAATTCCCCACACACCTCTCGAGCCATAACTTGAGTATCACATAATATATACATACCATTGTTCGAAAAAGGAAAGTTTGATTGCAAAGGCACCATTTATGTTTAAAATTTCTACAGCCATTTTGGAATGGATCAAAATGAAATCTAAATAATTACTTTGTAACTAAGTTTTTATCTATATTATACAAAATGAATCTAAATAAATGCTTAGCATATAACTAATTTTTAAGACTGCTTAAATTATTACTTAAGACAAAATGAGTAATAACTATAGTGTTGCTAATAGAGATATACTAGAGTTTATGGTACCACGTAAAATGTATATATATAGATTAAAGCAGTCATGTCAAAGATGCCGTATCAATACGTCCGTGATGTCCATGCCGTATCAATACGTCCCGCGATCGCAATGTGTCACAGAAAGAAGAATCATGTTTTTTAGACTTCAATCGATTCCTCTACGGAAGTTTTAAAATGCGCACACCACATTTATAAGTAATTTCAAGGGCAGCGCGTGCCTAGACAAGCGAGAAAGATAGACAGTAACGCCATCTCTTAGCAACAAGCAGAATCTTAGTCGCGCTTCTTGTCAGGTATCTGGATCCTCGAGCTCAAAATAATTACCCTCTTTTATGATTTTTAACAACTGTATATTATATACTATATAATTAAATAAATAAATTGTTATAATAATTCAGTACATTTTTTTTATTTGAATCTGGCCCGCCTACACATTCTAAATTTAATATATGGCCCTCTGCAAAATTGAGTTTGACACCTCCGGATTAAAGGTATAACTTCCAGATATCTTCCCACTCCTGTTCTTGTGATCATTAATTTCTTGTTTCAATGGATATTCTAAGGTGTTTTGCAACAATTTTTCACAGATGCAGAGTAGTGACTGAGTGGTAATGAATTTCAGTTAGGTACAAAAAAAAAAAATTTTTAGTTATTGAGAATAGAGTTATAAAAATTAAACCACAACATTTTTTTTCTTCCTAACATTGGCTGCATAGGAAATAAGGAGAGAAATGAACAAAATTTTTCTGTTTAACATTTACCATAACTGAAAAAAAAAAGTTAAAAATTACCATGGTTTAGGGTCAGAAAAACCTTTTTCCCAGCACAAACAAATTAACTTAATATCAGAAAGGTGTCATAAAAATGTTAGAAGAATCCCACCTATGCACTGATTTTGACTTGATAGAATTAAAATTTAAAAGAAACAGATTCTTGAAAACAAATTAATGCTTATAAAATATTCAGAAAAGTTACAATACAAACACTTTTACAACACATAAAAGATGTTTTTTTTTTTTCCCTTACTAATAATAAAAAAAATTACACAATTTTTCAAAATGAATAACTTTTAATAATAAATCACTGGTGAATTTTTAAATTTGGACTTAGCTAGAAATGTGTGCATACGAAAATGGAAACAGCTCGAAAAGCAAGTTTATAAAAATGAGAGATACATCTCTTCAGTTTTTAATGCAAATTTACCAACTAAACTGAACATTATGCAATCACATTTACTTAAAACACTAAGCTTAATCATTTAGGTTGGGGTGGCTAGATATCTTACAGATATAACTTTTCAAGCAATATTAAGAATTCTAAATGATATAGGGAATTTTAAAGTTACAGCGTGAATTTTAAGTCACTTCATAAAAATTAGCATAGTTAAAGCTACACCTTCACAAAATTAAAATTTTTAAATTGACCCCCTCACAAAATTAAAATTGTCAAAACAGCCATTTCACTTATTTTGTTAATGAACCCTTTATAAAATCCTTCAATCACCAACTCTCCCAAATTCAGATGTAAATAGGAGCTGAATAACAAAACTTATTAGGAAAGTTTTCCTTTGACCCTCTTTTTTTTTTTTTTTTTTTTTTTTTTATTGGCTAAAAAGAAAAGATACCTAGCATCTTGCGATTGCTTTACTATTTTCTGTTTAAAATTTTAAAAAATTATTTTTATACACATAAATTATTAAATGCTTCCACAAAATGGAACTTTTCTTTTACAAAAATGGGCTTCAAAAATAAATAATGGATTCAGTTCTGACAGTATTAGACATATACTAAAGACAAACTATTTATTTATAAAAACAAAAATGTAAATACATTTAAAAATTCTAACAAAAAACGCTACTTTTTCTTTCATCATTTTATGCATTGCACAAATATTATAATGTATTTGTACAATGTCAATGCATAAAAAGAAAAGCACACTTTATCAATGCTCACATACATTCATAAATTAAAACTAAATCTATTTATTCTAGCAAAATGAAATACAAATCAGAATTAAAGTTACAATTTTAATTTACTTCTTCTGATAGTCACAAAAATACTATACATTTTTCTCAAACTTTCAAAAAATATACATGAAATAGATTTTTATACAAATAATTTGCATACTGACAGTCTTTTTAATGACATTGTTATATTTATAATAATGTTACTTATTTTACACTGTTACTTTTGAAATAATAAAAAAAAATAGCAAGTTAGTAACATAGATTAACTTTCAATTTTTAAGAAATCTGAGTTTTAAATACAATTAATTTGTGATTTATGGAAAAGACATATTGGAAAATTTGATGATTAAACATTAGAAAAGTTTTTAAAAAAAACTACACATAAAATTATACTCTATAACATATAAAAAAAAAAGTAATAAATTGATAAAATTATTTAAAAAATATTTGTACAAATATAATACACTATATGCACTTTATTATCGATCAATTTATTATAATCGATCAAATAATTGATGATATAATCGATGATATTGATCAAATTATTATAAACATGAAGTTACAAGCCTGAAAAATAAAAATCACTGCATTAGAAAATACAGAGATTGAAACATATTATTAACATTTTATTTTAATTAAATTTAATATTAAATACTTTCAAATGTAGAAAAAATTCTATAAATGGTTTTTAAAATTAACAAATTTCAAACATATTTTTTGGAACACACATATGATTCTTTTTCTTTCGAGCCAAATATTTGGCTTAACTTAATACTAAAATCCTTCTATTTTACAAAATAAAGTCAAATATTTTCAGTTTATTTTATTTATTTTCATACTGGAATAATTACTAAGAAAGAATTAATGCTTAAATGAAAATCTAATGAAGCAACAAGGGTTTCACTGATTTCAACTAATTTTCTCTCCAAAATATATACTTTCCACTTGAATAAAATTATTTATGTTTAAAGAGTGATAATCCACTAGTTGCAATTTAGTACATTTTTCTTAGCATTGTGACAAAAAGAATTTATGCTACTTTTACAAAATTTTATGGCACTGTCTTTAAAAATAGACAGCAATTTTCATTACTTCATTTCACACACTAAGCTAATTCATTCACAGTTGTTCAAAGCTTTATTATACAATTTTGCAAACATTTTTTATCCACATCAATAAGCTGCTAACTATAAGCCTATTGATTGTGTTTGTTCTGCTCCTTTTGAATTCATCCACAGTTGTAGTGGGAAAAGAAGAGCCATCCAGTGTAGAAACTGGCTCTTTTTTTAAAAACACTAAATATCAACACTAAATATATTTTGACTATATAAAGACAATGTTCTATCAAAACATCTAAGAGCAATGTAACTTCTGATAAGGTCAAGTAAAAAGTAAAATCTTAAAATAAAATCATGAGAATTGATTTACTAGCCCCATTTTTAAGTAAAATCTGAATTTGTAAAATTATTATCTTTCAGAGCTTTATTGTTAAGAACATGCTAAAAATAGATAAGATTTTAAATAAATCCCGCACAAACAGCACGGAACTTCTTTCTCGGGTCATCTATTACCGTTGTCTTTAGTTTAAATTTCAAACTTAAGAGGTACAAAGAGATAAATAATAATTATTACTGTTATAAAGAATTTTGTGGTCAAATTTCACGGTTATGACATTAAAAATTTTCGGGAAGCTTGATTCATTTACTGAAAACATTTTGTTAATTCCACAGTTAACATAGGGTCTTATTTTATATAAGAAATAGTTTTTGAAATGTGTACAAATCCAAAATGCAATCATATTTAAAATGTAGTTTATGAAAATGCCAAATACAATTGAAAAAACAATGTTGCAAAAAGATTTTTTCAACATTTGTTTATTTAGAATAGTTCATTGGCAAGGGATAAATAGATTTGAAGTGAAAAAAAGCAACAAAACTACTATTTTTAATGAAGCAGTTAAATAACAGTTAATCATAAATTAACCAATCAAAAAATTTATAATTATTTACTTTATTTTTTTATTCGCAAATATTTTTAATTAATGATTGTTATTACATTAATTTATATTATTTTATATTCTTTAAAGGCAATATTAATGTTTAGTATTTAAATTATACTTGTTTAAAAAGAAAAGTTTAACTTACTCCACATGTCAATACAATATTATTAGCATCCCCGAAATGAATTTGAGAAAAACTAGGAGTTTCATGGCATATTTCCTCATGTTCAGTAAGTCCCATATGCAAATTCTCTTTTAAGTGAGACAAAGTAAGACCATCTTGCTGGAAGAGAAATAAATTTTCATTTAATTTAGACAACAATATAATCTAAGGCGAAAAGTTACTATTTTTATATTAATAAAATTATTTTTTAATTAACCAAACGTAAGTAATAAATCGAATAATAAAAGCCAAATTTATTTTTAAACGTTAAAAAATCAACACATTAATACTTATCATATAAGATTAGAATTTAAAAATAACCCACACACAAAGCATTCACATTAACTGACTAATTTAGTTATTTTTATCAAATCCTGCTTATCGTTATTAATTATCGAATTATCATGCTTACACCTAACCCAGATCTAAGCAATATTTCAAGAAATTATTTTACTTTGTGCGGATGCAGGGAAATTTTTAGCCTGAAAAACATGAACATAGGGAATACCAACAGTGTCCTTTAACCTGAGAAAAGTACCAGAGTAGAGAATATCAGGAAAGAATACACAGGGAAATGTCCCTTAACCTCAAAGAAAACAAATTTAATTTTTAAAAAGTAACTAAACTATGAACGGCTAAATTATTGTATTTAATCTAAATAAAAATTTAACATATATTCCTGCCTTCTAGTAAATTTATATCTAACTTATAAAGTTGGATTAAATTAGTTAAACATAATAAGAAACAGCTAAATTTTATTGTTTATTATGTTCACTAAATTTCATTTGTAATTATTACTGGTCAATTAAATGGGCAATGTGAGGAATTTTTACAAATCAATCACTTTAACAATATTAATTCATTATAATTAATAATAATTGTTGCTTACAATTAAACATAATGCATAACATATATCTTAAAAGAAAAAGACTCAAACCATAGTAATCTAATAAAAAGAAAAACAGTTTCAAGTTCTTAATTTTTCATTAATGGCTCATAACTTACACTAAAACATCCTGATCATCACAATGCATTCACTAAAATATTAGAAAATTATAGAAATGTTTTTAAAAAATTATTGTGTGTTTGAAAAATAGGATTTTTTTTATTCTCTTAAACAGTTTTTTAAACATATATATATTTTGCTTATAATATAATAAGTAAATATTTTAATAATTAGATCATTTAAGAATGTCATTTTTGAATGAAGACATTTAAATTCAATGCTATAAAATCTTTAAATTATAATGTTTTTAATGAAAGTACTCACTTTAGTGTCAATTCTCATTCCACATGCACAAAAAATAACTGATACATTCTGGTGCAATGGATTTCTAATAAATATAAACAACACCTTGTAGTTAAACATTAAGAATGCGATTTAAATTAAGCAGACAAAATATTTAAAATACAAACATATAAAAAGAAACTATATAGTTTAAAGTCTATATACCTTAAATAAATAAAAAAATGGTTAGCAATATCATGTTGTAAAAAAAATCATATTTACTAAATTGGTTTGATATCTACTGCTACAAGAAAATGAAAATTATAATTACGTGAAAGAAAAGTTTAAAAAGGGAAAAAGAACATAAGTGTTAATAAAATATTACTTAAATTATAAATATTGAATTTTTTCAATCATAACAATTATTTCAGATCAATTATAAATAAATAATAAATATTATTAACATTGTTCATCATTTAATCTTTTGTAACAAAATATTATACTAAACATTTTCAGGTGTTAAAAACATCTTCCACAATTTTTATGGAAAGCAATATATTATTTAAAGAAATAAGAGCACCCAAAATACTTTAATTTTTACTATTTTAAGGTTTCAAGAACATTAAAATTACAATTAAGAGCAATTACATTAAAGCAAAAAAAAGTATACCTTTGGCAAAGAGGACAAATAACTTCCTCTTTCTGTAACCAATCAAGCGCTGATTCTAAGCTATTAGTTTCTGACAATGAGCAGTATTCTTCAATCCACTTTTTTTCTGAAGAAAAAGTCCAAATTAGCTAAATTCATAATAGATAGGCACTAACGATGATAAAATGTTCAGACCATACTTGGCAGGTTCTCAGCAGTTTAGTTTTCAAGATCCGGTTTTGATCTTTTTTTTTTTCTTTTTTATCTTTTCCTGGTGACAAAAATTATGTCCCTAAATATTTCATTCATTTAAATGACCCAGCATAAAAATAAAACTTTTAAGACATTGAAATAACTTTAAAAAATAACATTACATCTTTAGTTATAATTATAAATGATTAGTTGCCTATTAAATTAAAACATTATAATGGGGAAACTGGTATTCAAAACTATGTTTGCACTTTATTAATGTATTATATACTTCTTAAGCTTATATAATACAAAGAAGAAGAAAAAATAAATTCATTCCATCAACTGTAATTTACTTATTCTTTAGTATTTCATTTTCTAAAATAAAGTTAAATTGAAACATTAAATAAAAACAAATAATGAACAAATATAGAGAGTATCTCTAAAAAGAGTAGCTTAGAATTTATCACATGAAAAGGTAACTTAGCAATTTATGGTAAATTCTTTCTAGTTCTAAGAATCGATGCTTGATAGTCTTCACAGTGAATCAGACATTCAATCTCTCTGATATTTCAAATAGTCTGTTTTCGTTAAATGACTAGGTGAGTTTCCAAACATAAAAACGTTTTGCTAACTTCAATAAATTTAATGTTGCAAGAATACAGCATGAACAAAGATGTCTCAAACTTCTATTTTAAGAAAGGGGGATATTCACAACTAAAGAAATAAAATTTCAAATTTTTCCAGTTTTTAAATACATTTAGGAACAAACATGGATGTAGAAATTTTTTGTCAAGTTAAAAAAAAAAAAAAATTCTATAATTTTTTTTTTAAATTCCATATACAATATCAACTTACTGTTTAAAACAAAAAAGAATATTTTCTGCTATCTTAAATCTAACACAACTTTATATGTTACTAATTTGAATTTCTCAAAATTTATGGGTAGGGTCTCAAATTTAGTTTTATATATTAGAATTTCAATTTATTTTGATTTTTGTAATTTTAACATGCTTGTATATGCTAGATTATTCAATAATTTTGTTAATTAAAAATGTATTTGAATTCTCTTTTTCTCTGTTTAAAAAAAAAAAATTTTATCAAAAATTTGAACGACATAGAAACACTACTTTCTTAAAATATTAAGTTATAGTTACCAAAAAAAAGGAAAGAAGAAAAAAAGCGATAATTTTGGAGGAATATTAAAACTAAAAAGAGAACTGTGCACCGAAGAAATATTTTTTACAACCCTTGTCACAAATATCATAGTTTCCTGAACTAACTCATTAGGGTAATGTAATTTTATATTGAAAGCAGTGGTTAGAAAATACCCCCCATTTAGAAAACAGGTTTAAAAAAAATTTTTAAAAAGGTGTTTACTAGGTATTACGTACACCTCATTTGGCAGTGAAAGTTATCTAAAAATTTGTAGAGAACTTTAAAATATTGAATCTTGATTATAATAAGTTAAAAATTTACATTAGATTATTTTAATTAGTTTTAGCTAAATTTTGACTTTAATAATAACGTATTTCAATATAATTTTATAAAATATGGAAACTAGAGTATATATTTTAAATTTTTTGTTGAAAAAAGACATGTATTTTTACTTTTGTTTTCGTTTTACTTGGACAAAATGTATTTTATATACTTTTATAATATAACATAATTTATAAAACTAAAATCATATTTATTAATAAATATATTATTAAAAATATATTAAATAAAACTTATTATTCACTACATTTCTTTTAGTTATTTTACATTTTGGCATATATATATATATATATATATATATATATATATATATATATATATATATATATATATATATATATATATATATATATATATATACATATATATATATATATATATATATACTGTAAAATATTTAATTAAAAACACAATAAGTATCTAAAGTTACCTTCTTCCATTAGCTCTTTTTGTATTTCTTGTAATATCGATAGAAACTCATCAACTTCCTCACATTCTAATTGCTAAAATTTATAATATAATATTATAAGTAAAAAGAGAAAAATTAATAACATTTATTAAGGTAATCAAACATTCTCATACATCTAATTTTAAATGTTCAGACTGAATGGATAAACTTCTTATATCTTCTGTCATCAGTGCATCAACCAGTTCATCAGATTCTACTCCAATACCACGAAATTTGTCCACTAATCTTCCACGACTGGATCTTAATCTTTGGAAACATTTCTGTATTTAATAGTAAAATTTAAAATTTATATAAATAGCAAATTTAAATAGTAAGAGTCAAATTTAAATAGTAAAATTCTGTAATTCCTTACAGAACGAAAAATAAAATGGGCACCAAAATAAGGTGCTAATAAGGTAGAACAAAAATAAAGTTTAAAAATAAAATATCTAACCATGCGAAAAGTTTCTTTCCAAGGAGGAGTTTTCATTTTATAAAGTGAATGGTGCTTTAACAAACGCTGATTTCCTATTACTTTAGGGGAATCCATGTATAGAGAGAGAAAATATAGAAGTTTTAAACTTTATCCGCTGTCTGCGTTTCTAATAAAAGAAAATAACATACGCAATTTAATTTATTGTAATGCCAAATTAAATTGTAAAGCAATTCAAAATGTTCAAAATATATATTTAAAAAATTTTTATTTATTGTAAAGGCACTTAGGCTGCCTATATCTGCTAATCTGAAGACTCATAAAAAAAAATGAATATCACTTCTGTGACGTAATGTTTTTAAAGGTCATTCTTACTAAGGCTCCTATACTAATGCGATTCAAATACCACTGATTGCAGTCGAGGCAAGCGAGGAAAAATGACAAATACAAAATTTACTCCACGCAGTCAAACTTTTTGTTATTTTAAATTGTACGTTAGATTCAAGGAAAAAGCAATAAAATTAAATCATATAAACTCGAATACAAAATTGCCATTTCTTCCTCCCCCACATTGTATCGAAAATCCATCCCAGTTCTCAACCACACGTGTGGTTGAGTTTCACATATATGTTTCATCTTAGGGAATGAGGGAAATGAGAGTAATTACAATTGGTCTTTTAAATAGGTAGAGAGAAAAAGTCTTTATAAATTTCATATTAATAAATTTCATATAATTCTTTCGTTATAAATTTCATATCTTTTTAAATATCTTAAGTCGAAAAAGTCAAATAATTTGAAGCCAAAAATAAAATAAAAGGCAGGATATGAATATTAAAGTGTGAGAAAGAGCTTTTAGTTTAGAAAAATGCAATAATACATTAAGAAAAATATTAAGATAAAGGAATAACCACTAATTTTAGCAGATATAATCATGTGAGCAGATAAAGAGATCACATCTTTTTTTCCCGGATTCTTATTTATATATATATTTATTTCTAAATTTTTTATGTTATTTTATTTTAATAATTTTTCTTCTATTCATTATTCTGTAATTTTTTTCCATGTTTTCTCTATATTTTAAACTTATATATATGTAGCAGATGTGGGAATTACATCATCTATCATACTCTAAACCACCTACTTCCTCATTGGAAGACGCCAGACCGTTCAGAAGGATAAAGTAACTGAGTACATGGAGACGCAGGGTCCAAACGGGAAAAGTCCCGAATTTGTTACTAACTCTTACTTTTTTATATAGAACAATCTAATTTAGCAATCATTCTTCGTCCTGCAACGCTGCGTCATCGTTCGCTGTTAAACTTTTTTCCTTTTTTTTTTATGAAATTGTTAAGTTTCATTATCAAATTATTGTCTTTTTTCCTCCCCTGCTCCACAAATCAGTACAGATATATATGTGTGTGTGGGTGTTCAAAAATTTCAAAAAAATAACAAATTACATCATTTTAGCGAGGAGAAGAAAAAGAAGCATTCATAAAAACTGAAGAAAAATCGATGAAGTTAGTTTATCTAAAAATTAGTTATCCTTTCATTAATATATCCAAATTTTTTTTTTCATATAAAAGAAGCGTTTTTTTCTTTGGTCTCACTAAAAAGACTGAAACGAATATGTATTTTTGTTAACCTTTTGTATTATACCTTATCCTTACTAAATAAAAAATATAAAAAATTTTTAATTTAATAACTATGAAACTGAATCGAAATTTAAAAAAAAAAAGAAAAAAAAAAGTTTTTATGTTAGGTTGAAATAGTACGTCGCTCCAAAAAATTACAATTGCTCTGTGATAAGTGTTTCCTTTATATTGAAAAGTTCGATAAATCATCGATATTGACTATTTAATTGCTCCAAACCTTATGTTAAAATATACAGATTACTCATTTTCAAACACATAAGTACATGATTTATGTATAAAAAAAATCATAATTATCATGCTAATATTTTTCACCGAACTGAATTACACAACGAAAAAAGAAAACTTTATCTATCACAAAAAGTAATTGAATAACATTTTCATATCAGAATGGTTTTCAAACTTTTCTCTTAAAATTTTATTTTGCTAATAATAATATTACTGCTAATAAAAATACAAATATTTTGTGTTAATATCCGTCAATTCAGGCATATATAGGGCGATTTTGTTGGCCTCTCTTACAGGGGCACCATAATAGGTTGGCCAACGTCGCTCCCACAGTGAGGACAGACAGTACAGAGAAGGAAAGAACATCCATACCTTGCCCGGGATTCGAACCCAGAACCTTTCTGGTGCAAAGGACAGTTCCCTGTCCCCTACACAGACCGGTCAGAAAAATACAAATATTGGTAATATTAATAATAATAGTAATTGAAATAGTAATAATAATAATAATCATAAAGCAAAACTAATAGTTTTTGAATTATGTCAATGAGAAACACGACGATTGTCTCTTGAAACAACAGTAATAGCGGTAGGATTTATTTTTTTTTAAATATAGGAAGATTCTCCTGCTAAAAGTCTAAAAACATTTTAAAATGTAAATCCACAAATATTTTCATTATTTTAAAATAGACATTTTCAAATGTCAAGATACAAAATTTGAAAAGATTGGTCAAAGGGTTCTCGAAAAATCAAATTTTAAATATAGGATGTAAAAATGATGTTAAAAGGATGTAAAAATTTGTGCACCTCACATTTTTAATGAAATAATAAATAATTTTTTAAAATTATTTTTTATGTCGATTTTTCTTCGAATAAAAGAATTTTATAAACATGCGTAAGAATGTTTAGATTCCTTTTAAAAGTTCTAGAAATGTTTGATATGAGCAAAATGTGAAATTAACTTTAAAGAAGCCAAACTTTCCTCCGCTATCCTGCCTTAAATAGCAGGAACACATTTTTAGCGGACCCCATATTTTGAGGGACAGAAATCCAAATCCGTCAACTACAAAAAAAGTTATGTTTATTGAGAGAACGTATGTTTTTCTGTCTGAATTCATAAATTAAAATATCATCTACCCTAGTTAATATATATATTATACCAATTTATATCTCTAACATACAAAGGTTAGACCCTCGAACCATTAAGATTGAGTCGTAATACGAAAAATCCGATCACCAGATTAAAAGTTACTCAGATTGTGATTTTTTTTTAAAATATAATTTTCACTTTGTACATAGAGTTGTACTTTTCATACGACTTTATACTTAGTATCCTTATTACTTCTGTAAATTTATGTTTAGTTAGTCTTATTCGATTGAGTGTAAAAAATACATAAGAAAGACACCTAACTTGTCTACATACGCGTACATACATAGGCATAAGTAAAAAAGTGTACTTTTTTATACATACAAAAATTATACTAAACTATTAAGTTTATTAAACAGGGGTGTATCGAGCGGGAAGGGGTAGACTGGTCGGCCTATCGATAAATAAGCCTATTGATTTTTTTTTTTTTTTCAGTTGGCTTTTGTTTCTGATATTATCTTTTTTTAAATTATCAAGAAGACCAACTGAAAAAATATTTTGCTTACGGATGAACTTCTTTTCACTTTTCTTTTCCGTCAAAGCTGCATTATAAAACAAAAGTCGGTCTGTTCAAAAGGAAATCGATATTTTTTTTAATCGGACTTTGATCTATGCGTTTTTTTTTTTTTTTAAATAGCTAGCATGCCGACTGAAGTATGCGACTAGCATGACGACTGCTACCTAGGCCTATATTGTAAGCAACTTTTTGGGGGAGAGTGGGTGGGGTTATTTTGCGTCCTAACTATTTTCGCATCCTAACTATTTTCGCATAGGTAGGACTGCTGTATAAATTTCATTTTCTGTTTTTACGAATTTGATTTTTTTTAAAAGGATCAGTTTTTCTATGCCATAACTAAATTACTCCATAACTATTTATTTTCCCCCATTTAACTTTAATTCATCGAATCACATTGATTTTTAATTTATTGAGAATACAAAATATTTTTTTTAAGGAATAAATAAATTACAAGGGGAAAACACGGGATTTTCAAACCAGATATTTTTTTTATTTATTATCAATAGCTATATATCGTTGAAAATGAATTATAAAAAAAAACTAATTTAATATAAAATATGAAATAATTAAAAATCTCTGAGGTTTTTTAAACTGACCATAAGATTAACTTGTAACGGGTAATTTAGCACTTTACCCCGCGACCCACAAAACCTATAGTTCAATACAGCCCTGTGAATAGATGTATGGAATTATATATAGAATAAGAAGGGAAAAAATGCATTTGGGAATGAAATCTCTCATGTTTAGATTTTCTCTCGCTGTTTTATTTTTATTGACATGGAAGCTGTCATGTTAATGGCCATAGGAAATAAAATTGAAAAATAGCAAAAGGAAAAAAAAACACCATCACCGTCAGTTGATACAACTGTTTTATTATTCAATGATTGTGGTTGCCGCTATTTATAATATTTATTCTAAATGCTCAATGGATGGTGTTTCCGACACTGGGGAGCGCTGCAAGCTGTATGCCGCCTATACTTCCGGGTTACTGTTTCCGGTGTATTTTAAAGCCATTTGGCTCACAACGCGATCTGTTGCGGGTTCGCGTAAGCAACATTTCAATAAATATTTTATTTGTAATAAATTAGTTGAAATCTGGCAACATAATAAAAAATAATATAAAAAGGAAATAGAACAAACAATCGATAAGTGAAAAGTAAAACGATGTCTAAAAATAGTTATTCTTTCTATGTTTCTTCCTATGTAAAATGTCCTCGTCATGTAAATAAATGTGCTCTTGTCTAAAAAACCTGTATCTTCTTCTTGTGAGTCGTAGTTCAATATTGCTATAAAATTCAAAGTTCGACTTCGCAACATTAAGTCCTCCCCACCAACAAAATAAATGTTTAACTTTTAATTTTTAAAAATTTTTTTTTAGATCCTAAAATCCTGTCGCGGACGCCACTTAAAGTTGCGAAGTCGAACTTTGAATTTCATACCAATATTGAACTATGACTCACAAGAAGAAGATACAGGTTGTTTTAGACAAGAGCACATTTATTTACATGACAAGGACATTTTACATAGGAAGAAACATAGAAAGAATAACTATTTTTAGACATCGTTTTACTTTTCACTTATCGATTGTTTGTTCTATTTCCTTTTTATATTATTTTTTATTATGTTGCCAGATTTCAACTAATTTATTACAAATAAAATATTTATTGAAATATCGCTTATGCGAACCCGCAACACGTTCATTGTGTTTTAAGATTCTTGCAAACGTGGTATTTGAATATTTATTACTAAACTTAATCTTGCTCCTCGAACAATATGCTAACACTAATGTAAGATGCAACACGAACAAATAGTAATAAACAAATGGAAAGGGGCCAAATCAAGACTGCCATAAAAGCGAGTTATTCAGAATCTAGCAACCATGTCACCTTTTTTAACAATATATCTCTAAATAACTAAAACAAATTTTCACTTCAAACTCACCAGAATTACATAATAACATTAATCTCTTATGAAATATGGCAGATTTGAGCTCAGAAATTATCTAATTTATTTCTTTTATTGAAAACAAAATTATCCGTTTGAAAATATCGCCTCGCAGAATAACATGTAGTAAGCAGCTGTAAACTTTCTAACCGGAACTAGAGCAGGCATACAACTCGAAATTGTTATTGTTTACATTTCTACTGAAAACACCATCCATAACTGGAGATAAAAAAAAAAAAAACATAGTTTTTTTTTTACCTAGATAAGTTAAAAATACTTCTCAAAGTTTGTGATCATTAATTTCTCGCTTTTACTTTAGGCCAAATTTTACGTTAAATGCATTTTTGAAATAATTGGTGATTAAATCGATTAAAAAAAATCAATTATGTAAAATAAATAAAGTAGTTTAATTTCAGGAGTGGTAGCTCAGAGGATAGAGCGTTCGCCTCCCCGTGAAGTGATTCGAATCTCAGCCATGGCTGGTTTATATGAATTCTGCTCCCGGCTCGCACCGACCATACTGCTGACGTAAAATATCCTCAAAGGTAGACGGAGCATGGGTTAGAATCTCCTTGCGGTCGTGCTAACCGTGGGAAGTTTTCATGTTTTTCTTATCTATGTTACGTTAGTTTCATCAAAAAGTACTCCATGAAGGCTAGTTTTCCCTCAGGAATTACCTTTTCTCTTGGGTTGGGTTCAAAATTACAAGGCAATGGAATTGAACAGTGATATTCGTAAACTCCGAAATGGGTTGGCTGTTCCACACCGGTTATAAAATACTGTAAAATAGCTTAATTTTGACGTCGAATTGTATTTAATCAGAATTAAAAATATTCTATTTCCTTTTACAACTACCTGTGAGCTTTCCGCAAGACGTACCGACGGTTGGGAACGTCGGAAGCACAGAGTACTCATATTTTTTTTTACGCTTATTTACAACAATAGAAAAATTTAATAATCGAGAGAAAAGTTAAAAAGAATTTTTTTTCTAGTGATAGAAGACTAAAAGCGCAAAAAAAGGAAGGCGAGGATAGTGACCTATCCTTGATTGCAATCAAGTTTATCTCTACTGTTGAGAGAGGAGAAAAATCTGTGCTTCATCCGCCAGAATGATCCCTTAATCTTTGAGGTCAAGTAGGGATGATAGCTGCAGTCCATTCTATTAAAGGATAGTATTTCAAAGCAGGATAGAATTTCCATAGGCTGATGCGGAAGAAGAAATTGCAATATCATTCTCTTTTCTATTTGTCGTTAATCGTTAATTTTGTCTATCACGATGAAAAACAAACGAGTTGTCCAATAATTTACTTAAATAAAATAAAATAAAATAAAATAAAATAAAATAAAATAAAATAAAATAAAATAAAATAAAATAAAATAAAATAAAATAAAATAAAATAAAAATAAAAAAAATAAATAAAATAAAATAAAGAAATAATAAAATAAAATAAAATAAAATAAAATAAAATAAAATAAAATAAAATAAAATAAAATAAAATAAAATAAAATAAAATAAAATAAAATAAAATAAAATAAAATAAAATAAAATAAAATAAAATAAAACTTTTAAGAATTAAGTTGATCGAATGACTAAAAAGAATACAATAATTTAGTTTTTGTCCGATATAAAACGAAAAACATAAGGTGAATCATTTGCTGCTATTGTTTGCTTGTGAGGGACAATTTTCGGTTTTTTAATAATTGTGCTTTGAGTGGAGGGGGGCGGGGGGTTGATCGATTGAAATTTAATATAGGTACGAATGTTCTATGTTCTGCGTCTTATGTTTCTAAAAAATAAGTTATTGTCTCATTTTTATTGCGGACTTGGAAAACTTTGTTTTTTTAAAAAAAACTTTCTAAATTTTGTTTTACTATTTTATTATTTTTAGTATTGCATCAGTTTGTTAGATTAAGGCGGAAAGGTGTTTCAATTTCGATTAGCGATAAAATCGTGATAAATTTTACTTGCCCCATGAAGCAATTGTGTACTTGCGTAACTGTCAGGCACAGAGCTACAGTTGAAATTTTAACACTATAGCTAATTAAAAAGTAGCTAACATTCTTGTTGATGATAATTTCCTATTGGCACTAATATAACAAAAATTCTGCTTGCAGAGGTCAGGAAACGTTTGAAACTCACATTTTCATCAGTTTGAGCTCTAGTAGAGATTTGAGCCCTCAAGTAGGCGGAAAGTAGTCAAAGTTTTGAATTAAAAAAAATTACACCCTCATACACATACAAGCGAGTTAATGAATACGTAGCAATAAAAATTATTCATAATGTTTAAAAAAAATGCGTATTTTTACGCATTACGTTTATGTAGAGAGCAATAAAGCTGATTGGTTATGCTTTAGTGTTGAAAATTAATTAATCTATTTATATAATTAATTTTTCCCTTTCATTTTGTTCTATTTTTCAAAATTATTTTTGCTTAATTTATACGGTTATCTTAAATCACTCTTTTGATATTTTAAATACTAGCAAATACGGAATTAAAAAAATTTTCAGGATGTTTATTTATTTATTTTTATCTAGCATATAGCTGAAACTTTTTTATTTTTTGTTGAATATTTTAATACAATTTTATATAAGTAATAAGGGAGGCAATGTTACTCGCGTCCGTGATATCCTTAAATCACACGTGCCTCCTGGGTGGTGCTAAATGAGTAACGGCGATGGCTAAGGCGATAAGTACAAATAGAGCAAGGAGTTTTAGTTTGTCTGTCCTGCAGACCACTTGCTTGTATGCCCTTTACTAGACAAAGAATCTCAAGAGCGGGGTGATCTTTATAAACTTTACTGGCATGCCAGAGATCACATGAACTCTCTCTAAAGACTACTCCTCATTCTTTCCTGTATATATATTTATATTTTTTTTATACTTTAATTTTTTCTTTGTGTTCTTTTTGTGTTAATTTGCGTTTGTCGTGTGTTTTCCTTGTTGTTTATGTAATTTTGTTCCTTTTTACTCCTTGTTTATGTCCACTTAAAGCTGAATATTGTATATGGATTAATATTTCCAATAAAGCCATATGTAACAACATATAAGTAATAAAAATTCCACTGACCTAAAATAAAAGATCCAAGAGTGTTTTCGCTCCCGTGGTCTTTTAATTGATATAAAAATTTCAAAATAATGTCGAGCCGTGATATTTCATAACGTTAAAATTTTTTTAAACATACTTTGTTAACCCGATGAATTGACAGGATTGTATTGTGAGTCAAATAAAAAACATTAATGTTAACACTAGAGGCAATTTATTTATGGGTGATGTTTTCAGTATAAATGTAAACAACAACAATCTCAAGCTCTTGACTTGCTCTACTTCCGGTTAGGAAGTTTACAACTGCTTACTACAGCTTATTCTGAGAGGCGATATTTTAAACAGGTAATTTTGTTTTTAATAAAAGAAATAAATTATATGATTTCTGAGCTTAAATCTGATGTATCTCATAACATATCAATGATGTTAAGTATTTCTGGTGAGCTTGCAGTGAAATTTTGTTTTAATTATTTATAAATGTATTGTTAGAAAAGGTGACATGGTTGCTAGATTTAGAACGAAGTCTTTTTTTGGTAGTGCCGATTTGGCCTCTTTTTAATTGTTTATTTTCTGTTTATTATTGTTGCAAGCCGTGCACCATCATACGTTAGTGTTAGCATATTGTTCGAGCAGCGAGATTAAGTTCATTTTACAAATTATCATTTAGGTTTAAATTTCTAAGTTGATATATTGTTGACAAGGTAAGAAGTGTTTTATAACGATCTTTTTTCTTCAAATGATGATTCTTACGTCTTGAAATGACAGGTCTTCGAATGACGATTCTTATAACGATTCTTTTTTTAAACAATAATAAAAAAATCAGGTAACAAATACACGTATACATGAAACGCTACTGAAGAGAGTCTCAAAACACAATGATGACGTTGTGAGCCAAATTGCTTCAAAATACACCGGAAATAGTAACCTGGAAGAATTGGCAGTAAAGAGCTTGCAGTGCACTCTAGAAAACACCATTCATAGAATTATTTATTATTATTTTTTTACGGAATTGGTTTTTATTTATTTATTTAATTTAATGTTAAGATCAATGATTTAAATACAGTTTTTGGAATTTAAAATAATTTTTTAATGACCCGAATTACTTTTAAAGTTTCTAGATTATGAATTTGTCATAATTGCATCGATTGCTATTAAACCCAATGATTTTTCTCAAAGAAAATGCTTTTTTAATTCAAATATTCTATAAGATTGCAAACTAAAATTTTTTGTAAACAAATTTATAGTTTTGAACGTAGTCTTACTGTTTTGTGCAATCTTATTGGACAGAAAACTCAGCTGATAACAAAGAAACAGCTGATTAATAAACAAAGAAGATCCAGATAGTTTTGTTTGCTGGTTTACAATTATTTATAAGGAAATAAGTCACTGTTATTTTTACAACACACTTTATGTGAAACGTGTTCATTCAATGTGTGTTATTAAATAATGATTACAAAATAAGTATCTGAAATACTAAATGAATATTCAGAATCAGAACGAACTTTTTGCATTATTACTAAATAATCTTTTCCAGGAAAATTTTTTAATGAGTTATTGTATTAAATAAATAATCCCAAGAAGCTGAAGTGATAAGATATTTCCTGATTGGAAACTTCATTCGAGTTATTATAATGACCAAATATTGAATAATAACTAAACAAGTTTGTTGATGAAGTTACAATGGTAAATGAGATTATTAGTTTTAAATTTCTTCCTCTTAGAATTGGAAACTAAATCTGTGTTAATACAATTAAAGCAAGATTTTTTTAAACTGAATAACTTTTCATTTTTATGCGGCAATCTATTCATGGAGTAGAAACAAAAATAATTGTGAAGCGATAGTGAAGGTTGGTATTCCATTTTTATAATGATAACAAAGCATTTAGGTCAAGTAAAATAAAATTGATGTATCTGTATTTTCCAAGAAAAAATTTCCAGCTTAATTGAAATTCACAATGAATATTTCGGAAGTATTAACTGTATACTAAATATACTACAACATCTAACTACTCGTACACTACAACTCATCAGTTAAAGAAATTCTAACTGATTTGTAAAAGTACCAACGAAACCTGTTTGGAAGAAATTCTCTCAACCAAATTAGAAGATTTGAAAGCTGCTTTAGTTTGTAACCAAGAGTGATCCTACAGTGGACTGATCGTATAGACGCGGTTCCCAGCAATGATATTGGTGACCCGGATTATCTTTACCCATCAGAGATGCTGGGATCCCAGATCGTTGCCAATAGCCCATTCTGCAGCTCTAGTGCGACGTAAATAAAGTATCTAGGAAATTTTAAATATAAAATACATTCTCACTGTTTCAGATTGTATATGAGTAAATGTAATTCACGCGGTAAACTGCTCGCAGTGCTTGCGCATGTGAACTGTTTGCGCATGCGTGAATCACATTTACGCATGCTCGAGCAGTTTATAGCTCACTGAGAGCGATGCTTTTCGCATGCGTACGAGTGCCAGATTGGTGAAAGTGTTAACCCCTGAAAAACTGGCCTATCAGGCTCTTGGTCTCACACGATTTTCCCCCATGCAGAGTCCCACAGTGGACTCATCGTAAGAACACGGTTTCCAGTAGAACACCGATGTCGAGCCCCACTGGCTGCGGTCAGTAAGTGGCTTTGTGACCATTTTGAACAGCCTGTGTGAGGACCGAGGGCTCACGGTATCGGTTAAACTGTTCTACTTTACATTGCTCGACTTCGCGCGCAGGTCGTCGGGCTATCAAAGCAGGCGAGCCATCCCCTCTGCAGAGGATGAAAATTGCAATTTCATGTCTTCGGATCATCCTCAGGGACGTTTCCCAGACCATCTACTGTGACGTAAATAAAGTATTTACCCCATGCATCTAGGGAAATGGTCCGCATATGCATATTCACAAATTTGTCTCACTCACAAGTCTCAACACGGTTGTCTCTGCCTCAGCACTGAAATTGACTCTATTGCAACTATGATTATAGCGACATCTTTATGTGAGAATGTGTACTAATTAAATGTTATCAATTTTAAGTAGCTAAAATTATGATAGGAGAATATAATCTAGTTTTAACCTGTCAGTAAAAAATCTCATGCTGCTGGGCAGGATGTAAACAAGTAAATTCATTTAAAGCGTCTTTGGAGTGCATTTTCTAAAAGAGCCGCTTCAATTTTAGATAATTTTAATTTATAAATGAGATAATCCTGATAAATACCATTAAATTTCTTTTGATATGATTGATTTCCTTTTAAATCTTCCCAGCATACTGTTTCAACGATGACAGTTAATTGTGAATATTTTCTTAGGTATCTGTATGTGTTATGTGCATTGTTGATTCAAATTACTCAAGGTAAGTAACTAAAATTATGTTTTAGATTTGATGAACCTATCCTTAATTCCAGTGTTTCATATTTCACTATATTTTGACACCTTTTGCAGAAGTTTGCTTAATGTTTATCGATAGAAGAGATCCGTGAAATTATTCTTTTATTAAAATTATTTTTAATAACGATTGAAGATCATGTATGATAGTTTTCCCTTTTTATTTGGCAAAAGATAAATAGATTACACTTCTTAGATAATAAAAAAAATATATGTTTTGTTCCACTTGTTTTTTATTAACGAAAAAATATCGTACAGATTTGGTTTTACCGATTTAATTTTCTGCTAATTTAATTTTAAGATTTGTTAGATTTCGTTTCAAATTTTTTTATCATTATTATCGTTCTGCCTTTCTTAAAGAAATTCAAGTGGTCAGTCTGGATATTATTTTCTACAGTTATTAAGGGTACAATAATTGAATTATAATTTGAATACTTAAGATTTTATAAATTTGGGTAAACAGTTTTATGTAGGACTATTTGATTTGAGCCATTGCTTGTTAATTTATATCTTATTTGTAAATATAATTTAAAAAATGAAATTATATGCTTGTAATATACGTATATTTAAAAAGTTAATGTTTAAAAAGTTTTAAATATTGCTTGTAATTTTACATTAAAAACTAAGTTGTATTATGAAAGCTTCTCAAATTTTTTTCTTTCCTCGAGTGTCTTAAAGAGTTATTTATTGAAATTTTTTTTTTGATAATAAAAGAAATAGTTAAATAACAGGTAATTAATTAAAAAAACTCAAATTTATAATCGCATACATAAATCGCAGTGCTTCAAAAAATGTACATATTTTATAAATAAAGCTACGTGTTATCTATGACATATTCCATGTATAACATATTCTACATATTACTTATTTCATATATAATTCACAGAAATCATTAAGAAAATTCGCATTGGGGAACATTTACAAACACTACTAAACTACTTATTGTAACACCAACTATTTATTGAAACTACTTATTGTAACATCATGGGAAAAAATTATATTTTAATTCTATAATTTTACTTTTTTTAGCTACCCTTGTCTACGATTTTATATTTAATATGTTTAAGCGTTCCACTTGCACACACGCACATATATATTATTTATATACAGGCCAGCAAATTCTGGTCACTACGATACCTAAAACATTGTAGTTGGTACCTAATGTTTTAGTAAAATTTGTCATTAAATGGAATTCTGTTTTGGTACTTCATTTTCTTAATTGTTGGCTCTTAAAATTTGGCCCTAGATCTTAGAAATTCAGGATTTCTGTTTCTTAGAAATTCAGGATTTCTGTCAGGTTTCGTTCATTTAAAACAGCTTGATTAAAATTGTGACTTAGATCAATTTTTTAAGATAATCACTTATTTAAATAAAAATAGGAAGTTTTTTTTGTAACATGTGACTTGTATTGTAGCAATTTTTTTATGTAATAATTTCACAAAATATTTATGGAGATATTGTAAATTTGTTTATAAACTAATTTTTTTTTGTCCTACGTTTCTTGCTATAACTTTAAAAATATTCAATAAAACAAAACAAAACTTTTGGAGCAATTTAAAATTCACTAGAAAATTATTAATTTAATATTTGAGAAAAAATTGTTTAAAACTACGCAAAACATGATTAATTAAAGTATTTATTTTATACTGCGTATATGCGAGGGGAAAATTAAATTTTTTTTCCTCAAATGTTGAACTGAATCATATTTGGCAACTAATAAAAAAAAGTCTGATTTGAGTATCTTAAAAATTTAAAAAGTTTCAAGCCATTTTCTAAGTAGTTTTCGTACTTTTGAAAGAAAGCTCAAAATGATAAGGGGTTTTTCGCAAATAATATATTAATAATATTGTTAAAAAAGGTTTTTTAAAAATGATACCGACATTATTGAGGATCGTCTCCCATGAAAGTATCTTTTCTTCCGCATGTTTTTGTTCCTTATACAATCATGTTTTAGGGAGGAATGCTTATTGTGAGGTATAATTATTTGTTACAGTCGAACTCGTTTATAACGAGCTCGTATTTAACGAGAACTCGGATTTACCGAGGGAAACGAGAATATTTGTTTGGATCAATGTTAAGTCTATGGAACAGAAGTCGCTTTTAACGAGCAAGACCCGGCTTTAGAGAGCAATATTTTTCTGTCTTGCAATCTTTTTTCTCATCTTTCTAGTCTTTCTGTCTCATCTTTTTTTCAAAATGATAAGAAATGCGCTCGAAATAAAAAAAAACGCGGACTGAAACTTAATTGCCCTTATCGCTCTAATCTAAAGCATAAGAAAAGTCACGTGAGAGTTGGCAGTGATGTATCGATTTCGCACGTTATCGGCTGGTTGGGGAGAGTTAGTTGTCATTGAATTAAGAAAAGTATTTAATAAAATTAATTAATGTAATTAAAGTAAGTAAGTATTAATTAAATTTTAAGTAAACTCAATCATTTGAACTCCCAAGCCCCCCTCTCTTCTGGTTGCACGCCTGCCTTAAGGACCCTTTTATTTCCAGCACTCGGATTTAACGAGTACATGTTACGGCCCCTTTGTGCTCGTTATAAACGAGTTCGACTGTATTAAATTTTGTCTTCTGGTACAAAACATTTGTAAAAAACCCCTTATCATTTTTAGCTTCTTTTAAAAAGTACAAAAACTACTTTGAAAATTGCATTAAACTTTTTAAATTGTTTAACAAGTGAGATCGCAACACTCGAATATGCCACCTGGAGAGAGACCGGTTTCATGCCTTTAGACCTTCTCCCTTCCCTCTCCTCCTCTTTTCAGTTGTATAGGAATGTACTACGATATTTTCCCTTTTCTTAATATTTTTCCTTTTTATTTAATAAAAATATTTTTTTAAATTTCCATGATACTTTTCTTTAGAACTATGTTTAATGTAGTTTTTAGATCCATATAGTTTTCCAACTTAAAAGATTTTAATTTATATGAAAATCAAGAGAGAAACTAACGTTCTTCCTTCCTCTGTGACGCTAATGGGGAAAGCATGTGAAGTGTTGCCATAGTCTAAATCTCTATGAGTTCTGCTCTACGCCAACTGCAGCCCATTTCGATCGCCAATATTCAAATCAGACATTTTACATTAGTTTCCAAATGCGATTCAATACAAAATTAGGAAAAAACTGCTAATTTTTTCCCGCTCATGCCCAGTATAAAAAAATAACTTTAATTACTTGTATATTGTACAGTTTTCAACAAAGTTTTTCAAATCTGAAAACATAAGTTTCATTATTAATTTTAAAATTGATTACATTTTAATTTATTGTATATTTTTAAAGTGATAGCAGAAAAAAAAAGTTAGACAAAACAATTCGTTTTTATAAAAATGTCCATATTTCCATAGATATTTAAGCTAAGATCACAAAATTTCCTATAATTATTGCATAGAATAACTGTAATAATTATTACGAGTTAAAAATTTATTGCATATTATTATTATTTTTGACTCAAGGTGTTCAAAAACACTGTTTTCTGTTTGTAATTTATTTTCCTCAAACCTCTAAAAAGCTTTAAACTTCATTGATAAGCGTGAGAAATCCCATGATCTAATCACTTCTGAAATTATGAAATGATTCTATACGTATTTCTTGAGCAATAAGAAAAAAAGTTGTTAGTATAGAAGTGTTTCCATTATTTTTTCCACCCCCTCTGTACATTTACATTTAAATACATTTACTTTACATTTAAATTACTGTTTTATGTCTGTAAAAAACTAAAAAGTTACTAGGCACCTAATAAAAAAAAAAAAGATTTAAATAAAAAAAAATATCAAGATTTTTCTAAATTTCTCCAAGGTCATTCCAAGAGAAACCACATTGAATTTTTCAAAAATGGCCCCCACTATTTTATTGTTATATTTGAAAACGGCATCAAAAGTTCTATAAGTGGGCAAATTTTCATCAAAATCAGAGATGGTGGGTGCCATGAACTGACTGGATGAACGGTGTAATATCGTTTGGTGTTTAATGTGCTTTGGCAAACAGTGCAATCTGCTATTTCAAAGAGCTTGACAGTGATAGTTGTTGTCCAGGAAGTGTGCAAAAATGTATGGCGAACGCTTTTAATACTTGTAAGGCCATAAGAAGTGACAGCATGGAAATCCGAGGGTTTCTTTGAAAAATATTGCTTGTGAAATGGGTGTAAGTGATAGATGTATGTGGTGAAAACAAAGTTAAACCTTGCATGTTTCAAAAAGTTCATCTTCTCACTGAAGTAAACAAACTTATGCCGCACCAAAAATGTTGAACAATTTTCAGATTGGGCAGTTCTGGGAAGGATTCTGTTTCACTGATGAGAATCTCTTTACCATCCAACAAGCTCATAACTTCTAGAACGATGAGATGTGGTTTTCAGATACTTCAAGCACCCCGGTAATTCTCTGGCATGGTCTTATGGCGTAATTTTGCACAAACTGCAAAACACATGTTTTTTGTGGATGAGGTCGTCAAAATAAACCTAAGAGTGTAGCAATGGTTTATTCTAGAAGCTACTGTACTTTCATACGCCAAAAAATACTTCGGCATTGCAAATTGGAATTTCGACAAGACTACACAGCAGCCCACAAGGCAAAAAAGTCACGAGTGTATGGTCCATTTTAGAGTCTTTCATAAACCACGTAACAGTTAGAACTTTCTGACGCCATCGCTTCGGCGGGAATAGAATTGGTTAACGGTAGAACTCTTTTGTAGAATCCATTGTTGAAATTTTCAATAAGCATATTGGCCATGGCATCACTGTACTTTTTAGTAATAGTCGACTCTTATTTTTTTTATATTTCGTTAATTAATTTTTTAAAAAATTAAGTTATATTTAAATTTGTCGAACTATTGTAGTAACATTTCTAAAATTTATTAAGAAAAATTGCAACTTTTGCTAAAATATGATAAATACGTGGTATCTTTTTTTCTGTATACAATAAATTAAATCACTTTCGAAGACTTAAAATGTTTTTAGATTTTTTAGAATAAAGTTGCAAATAAAAAGTAAAGGGAAAAATTAAAATGCTGTTATATTCACCTATCTTTTTGATTTTGGGCATTTGTTTTTTCTTATTTCCAACGTTTTATTTATTGCATTTCATCGCAGATGTTGAACTTAATGCCTTAAACTAAAATTGGAAAACAAAATAGTAGTTATAAATGTAAAAATCAGGGGCGCTATGATATTATGTCGCTGTAAGCTCCAAAAAAATTATTTCATTTTTCGGCAAATTTTTGCTTGGCCATTCAGAATATTTACCGAATTGTGATTACCGAAAAAATGATCGACGACGAAATAATGCGAATCACTCTTTCAAAAAGGGTTACTCAAATGCGTGTTTCGTTTCGAGATTCGGTTGTTGTAGTAAACATCGTATAAAAAATATCAGATTTTAAAAACCATGTGAAAATCAATATCAATAACTGTCGAAAATTTCAATCAAAACACTATGGATTTACGATATTGTTTTCGTAAATTATGATTTACATCTGAAAGTGATTATTTAAATGCGCGATTCAAATTTTACATGCAGGAATAATATCAACTGAGAAATCAACGACAAATTTTAATATCAACAACAAATTTTAAAAACCTCGTGGAAATCGGTAGCACTAACAATAACTACCGAAAGAATGTTGGAATCAACGCATTAAAAAAGTAAATTATCAAATAAGCGATGACGAGTTTCGCGTGTTGTTTAAAAAAACATGGATTTTTTTTTTTTTTTTTTTTTTTTTTAAATGTGGAAATTCGTAGCAATAACTATCCAAAGAACGATTGAAACACCTTATGGATCAACGATTATATCGGTGCAAATTGGGCGTGTTAAAGAATGATTTCTTGAATCCGTGATTTGAACTTTGCACTCGGTACTAATATCGGTATTTTTAGAAAGAAAAAAAATTATCACGAGATTATTAATAATAGTATCTGAGCAATAAAAAAGATGGATATTTTTTTTTTTTAAAAAAGTAAAAATTTGCAGCAAAATTGCCGGGGAAAAAAAATTTATCAAAACACTACATATATTAACGATGAAATCGTTGCGAGTTGTGAGCGATAAAAAGACAAAAATGCGTGATTTAAAATTTTCATGTGCGTAATATATTAAAAATATTCTATAGATTTTATTCAACCAAATTTATAGAAAAAGGGGGAAATGTGCCTCATTGATTAATTAATTCCTTTGCTTTAAATCTGAATTAGTAACAAAATTTCCCACTCACAGTCATATTTTATTAAAATATAAAATAGGGTGTCCTTTAGAAATCATGGTCTTTCCTTTAATTTTTTAAAGTGAACTATCTTTTAAAATTTCGTGATTTTTTAATATATATATATTTTAATAATATTTGAAATTTTGCTGAAGTAAGTCATAACCGAATTTAAATGTCTCAAATGAGAATAGAAAAATCGGGAGCATTTCTTTCCCCTCTGATGCGCGGGAAAGGCATCTTTTGAATATAATTCTGCAGAAATTTTTTTTTCTAAAATTATTGTAGAAAAATAAACCTAAAATTTTTTACTTCCCAGAAGAAAAATCTTTCTGCAAGAAACAGTAACAATCTGCGGCATTGTTATTTTATGTTAATTTTAATGTTAATTTTTTTTTTAGCTTAACTTCTTTATTTTGATGTAGGATTAAAAATGAATACTATTTTAATATAAAAATATATAGATTAAATATTTATTTTTTGATGAATGACTACATTTGTAAACACAATCTGTTACATTTATTTTGTCATTTTAAAACTCAAGAGAAGAAAAAAAAATCACAATTTTAAATTAAAATTATGGTTTGGTAATTGAAACTTTGTTTTAATTTAATAGTTAAGGCATTCTTTAATTTCTCTATTTCATCTAGTCTTTAAATTTCAATCATGCATTTGTTTCAAAATGGTTGCTATACATTCAAAGCTATGTATTATAATGAAAAATTGTTTTAGGTAGTTAGAGCTTCTAAAATATTCTTGTAATATAGTTTTAATATTAATTTAATTTTTATTAAACATTTATAAAGTTTTTTTTAAGTCATAAATAAGTTCTTACAGTGTATCAAAAATCAAAAAAATCCGATTTAAGTAAAAAAAAAAATCTGAATTTTTTAATTTTTTTTTAAAAAAGTTAAAAAAATCACGAATCTGCTTTTAATGTTCAACAGTACTTTTAATAATCTTTCTAGTTATAGTTATTGCCGCCGTCACCATTATTTCAGAAAATTATTAGCGATCGTGCTTGTCACTGCCGTACCTCGAGTCAATTTATTACTTTTAAAGTTTTTTAATTTCTATTTTGGCTTTTTGATTTGAAATTTCATTCTGAACTTTAGGTTATAGCTGTTTAAACAGGAGGACTATTTTCAGGATATTTTATTTCTATTTAGTAATCGATTACCTAATTATTTATTTTCTGATTCATGGGCTAGTGAAAAAAAAAGTTCATTTTAGTTGCGAATTTCTATCCTTTTTTTTTGTGTATTTATTTATCAAATGGTTCATTATTTATTTTATTAATTTCGAATTAATGCATTTCCCTAACAGTCCATTGAATGCTAGGGGGCTTGTGGAGGCAGCTTAAGAATTTCATGACCAACGGCCATGACCTGTTACGCGCAGATTGTAGGCTTCAAGCCGTCGCTGAGGCAGGGGATCGAACCCCACTTCACAATAACAATTCACTGATCTCTTTTATATGTGTAAAAAAATATGTGTTTAAAAGCATTCTGAGGAAAAAAAAAAAAAAAAAACTTTTGAAATTTCGATTTTTTAAAAAAATTATCTTGGAATAAAAGTGCGTTATTTAAGTTATTGTGCAACATGTGAATTACTGAAAATTGATATTCTGTTTGTAACGTGTGTTATCATAAAGGCATCTGAAATTATAAAAATTAATACCAATTAAATTAGCTCACCTACTTCCTCTTTTATAGAAGTAAATTAATTTAAACAAAATAGTTCATAAATTCATTTTAAAAAACTCTGGCTCCCTGCCCTCTCTTTTTGTTGCTTTCCTTTTTTTCGTGTTTTGTTTTCAATTTAACTGAAAATTATTTAATTATTATTGTTTACAGTTTAATGAAACGTAAGAATTTGCTACCTTCAATTTAATTTTGCGTTGTATTATTGATTATTCTTCGCAGTCTTTTGATCTGGGTTCACATATCAAATAATCTTCACCGACTGCTTGATATTTTTCATGCGAAATAAATGCAAGGAGAGATGACTCAGGAATGACTTTTTGGCACCCAGGTGGAGTGTGTCACTATTGGGGAGGTTGAGGTTAGTCAGCTAAATTGATGCGTTTTTCCTGCTCCCTGCTAATGGTAGGGGGTGTAATCACCTTCCCTCCCTTTATCACCATTTCACCGCCAAATCTTATGATGACGATGGGATCTCCAATTTTATACTGCCTTATTATTTTTTATAAACGCTAAAAACAAACGATGCAGTTAAAATTGTTAAATTATAATTATTTGAGAATGAGATGCTGGTATTGATTTTAATTTTTTGGAAGCAGAGTTTATTATTAGTTGAGTTATTGATTTTAATTTTTTTGAGAGATTTTTTTGGTATCTTTTTGCAACTTACGAAGTTCTGCAACTTGCTAACTTTGCTGTGAAAAATTTCATTACCTCAAAATTAGCTTGATATTTTGTTTAAAAGCGAAGTTTAAAATAAGAAAAAATATATAATATATATATCCAAATAATTTCTTGTTATTAACTTTTTTTTAAAAATATTTATTTTTTCTTTCCCAGTTCTGCATTTAACGTTTTTAAAATGATTTAATATTTTAAAATTGTTTCATTCGTATTGATTGATAGTTCGTTCATAGGATTGATTTTAAATCAATTTTTGGACTAAATATTGCATTTTGTATATTACTGAACGTATTAATTTTCACCATAATGCATGCATACCTGCAGGGTGTTTAGCGTTTTTAACAAGTGCTTACTATTTTTGATTTACGTTTTTTAAAAGCCTTTAAAAGTGCTTTTTTTATTCGGGGTTTGTAAAAAGTGCTTAATTTTCTATCTTTTAAGAAGAGATTTTTTCTTTGCCGTGTCGATTGTTGTTCTAAATTACAACAAAAATGCATAATTTTCTCTGCAATATTTATCAAAAACTAGTTATTTTTATCATGATTATGTAAACTTTTTGAAAATGTTTGTGAATTTTATTGATTTTATTTTATAAATTAAGAACTTTAAACGACAGAAATTTTTTTTTTTTAAAACTGCACAAATCCTAATTATGAAATTTTGTTTTGTGAAGGGATTAAAAAGTACTTAAGAGTGCTTAAAAAGTATTTAAAAGCTGCTTATTTTTTGTTGAAGAATCTGGCTACGCACCCTGACCTGTAGTTTTCTTAGTAAATTGTATACTACGTTGCTCCATTACAAGTCCCACTGCAAGGGAGATTTTCAAAAGGTTATATTTATTTCAAGATTTCTTCCCGAGCTAGTAAAATATGTTACAAATTGCATACATACTTCGTACAATTAGGTTTTTCTACATTAATTTAAAACAATTAACTGTATGCGTTAGTCTCTGACTGATAAAACAGGAAAATTGCGATTGACATTATAAAAATCAAGTTGCGAATGTTGCTGCTGCCGCCTTATTTTTTTTTAAAAAATTAAACATCAAATAATAGTTATACCTAATTGACTTATTTTGTTTAATTTTATTCTATTCATCGGAGGAGGAATCATAATAAACTCAAAATTGATTAGATGGCAACATTTGAAATTTAAGGTCGATCTTTTGTGTTTTTATTTTAATTTTTTTTATCGTGTCGTAAAATTAATTATTTACAACTTTTCCTCTTCCAATTTCGCATCCAAACCCGATTAATCACAAACCGAAGCTACCATCTTGACATTACTCAATTTAATAAAATCATAGTGAATTTCTATAGTTAATAAAACCAAAAAATCAAAAAGATTCCATATTTCTGATTTTAATTCTTTTATTTTCACGTGGAAGTAAAGCTGTTTTACCATTATACTAAGAAATTGTAATCTGCTGACGCATGCGATCTGTAAATTCAGTTATTAAATCGTGTATGCCGTCGTTTATCATTCCGATGGAAAAGAAATAATTTTAATTTGCAAATTTGTACCAGAGAATAATTTGTAAAATTAACGTTTAAAAATTGTTCATTGAAATTCTTAAAAAATACGAACTTTTTCCCTTCTTCTGCTGTTACTAACTCATTTATTTATTGACATTAAAAATGTTTATAGATGGTTCGAGATGAAAACAAAAATGCTTTTTTTTTTCTTGAATGGTGATTTCCTCTGCAATTCATCTTTCAACCAATTAATTTATTGAGTCATATTTGCTCGCATCAATCACTGAGTGATATAAATCGTTTTTCTTTAAGCTTCAATAAAGGACTTCTTTAATTTACAACATTCTTTCATAAATTATTTACCGCGAGTTTTAAAAATTTTAAATAGGGATTTTTTAAGGTCGTTAAGGTTATTTCACTATTTATTTCACTATTAGATTTATGTTCTTTGATGATTCCGCCTTTGTATTTAGCTGAAAGAAACACTTGTTTTGATTAGTGATAACAGTATGAGGGCTCGTATTCCTGATTTAAAAAAATTATTTTGATCTTATTTGTCCTGATTTCTATCTTTTTGTTCTGATATTGTTGATTTTTCTGTGCTTTCAGAGCATCTCATTTTTTACGAATAAAAATGCGGATTTTAAAGTAATCAATTTGAAGAATTAGAAAGTTCTTACATCTTTTTATTTTCTTCAACTCTACCTATTCCTTGGCTCAACTTCCTGTTAATTTTTATTCCTAAATTAGTACATAATCATTAATCATTCTAAGTGATATAAGAATTTAATATGGCGATACATCGTTAGAAATTATTGATATTTCACATTAAATGGCTTGCATTGCATTATTTTTTAAATCTAGTAAATATGGTTTAAGCTAGATAATATTTTACTTAAATAAACATTTATGTTAATCATCTTTTTTTTCCTAAAAAAAAAGCTTAAATTATTAAAAAAAAAATTGCCAAGTGAATTGCTATCGACATATACAATAATATCGTTCTTATTGATTATCGCGTTATTATTTTGCTCCATAATTATAGTTGTCGATAGATCTCACATTTTGATAAAAATCATTTGCGATAATGATTACGATTTAACCGTATGTGTTAATCATCGCGTTATTATCGTTATTAATTTTTTCTGGACATTTATGTGAATATATTCTAAACCAGTGATTCTCAACCTTTTTTTGGGGGGCGGCACACTTTTAACGATTTCGAAATTTGACGGCACACAATGAAAAAAATTAGTTTAAAAGTTGTTTACTTACCTATGATACACTGTGTTAAATAGTTTGTGATAATAATTTTGAATGTGAAATAAAATATGTGCTACAAAAGCGCGTTTATCAAGGGATTAGTTATTTCTTTTGACTAAATTTTTATTAGTTAGTAACAGTTATATATATATATATATATTAAATTTTTTTTTCTTTCTAGCTATTAATTGTTAGCTTGTTTTTTATAGCTATTAACTGTTATTTTTTGTGATTTCTTGTTAACTGTTTTTTTTTTTTTTTTTTTTTTTTTTTTTTTTTTTTTTTTTTTTGCTGATTATTAATTGTTAGCTTATTTTTGTGTACAGTCTAAATTAATATTCTTTAATTTAGACTGTTATTTAGTATTGTTTTCAGATTTACGAGTGTCCAGAATTTCCTCTGGATAATATCACACGCAAATTTTTTTAGCCTACATGGAAATAGCTGTGTTTTACACTAAATACAACACTCATCGTGGCTAATCATTATACTGTTATTTTAATTGTTATTTTCAGATTTGAAATACTTACGATAAAAACATATAATTTTACAAAATATATTTTTGTGATTTTAGGTAGTTATGGTGGATTTCAAGATTTTAAGTTTTTAGTTGAACCTCGTGACATAATCGTTATTAAGGATAATGCTGCTATTTTAAATTGCTCAACTGCTGGTCAAAATACTGTCATAAAATGGAAAAAAGATGGAAGCTCATTAGATCTTGATGAGCGTCGGTAAGAATTTTTACTTTTAGCTTGTTTGTTGCGTTGGAAAAATGTATGCTAGTTAGTGTAATTTAATAGGATAATAAATATGCTATAGAATTTGTTAATTCCGAATCGGACCAAATACCATTGACACTTAAAAAGCAATTAAAATGACTTTGTAGAGATTTTGTAGAAAAGGAGACTATGGCGTCTATTTTTGTGAAAATGTAGAGAAAAGCGATTATTTTGTTTTCAGTTGTGATTCAAAAATTGGCTACTTTTTTTTACTAAATACCTAATAAAAAATAATAAATATGTTTTTTTTTCTCTCACAGCACTGACTATGGATAGGAATCAGGGACAGAGAGTATTATTGTATGTATTGTGCTACTAGTGTAAGCTACAGCAAATATGCCAACTTGTTCTGCTTTGGGGGCTCTTTTTCCTTGTGACAACATTAGCACTGGACTCCCGTTTGTGAGAACGGAAGTTCGAATACAGCCGGATCCCATGTTGTAAATGGTGACTGGTGCACGCTAAATCTGTCGGGTCACAAAGTCCTCCATGTTCCCTTAAATCAATACCTCTGTGGGTACTGAATAGGAGATTGTTCTCTGTTTTAGGTCAAAATTACGATCTGTGGATGAATGGATGTATGAATGTGTCCGCCATATAAACTAGTGTGGCAGGAGTTCAATTCTTGGCCATAGATGGCGCCACTGGAAAACACGAGCATTCACACCCCCTCTGCGTTAATGGTCGACGATAACAACAACAACAATTGCGATTTTATTTATGATTCTCAGATAAGTGATTATGAAATAAGAAAAATTTCATAAGAGAGAAATAATTTGCAGAATGCTAAGGAAAAATGTTTGACTTAATGGAAAACCAAGAACAAGTTGCAGATTTAAAAAAAAAAAAAAAATGGGGAGGAGCAGCAAATAACAAATATTAATAAAACTCTTAAAGGAAATACATGAGAATAAATGTGTAAAACGATCAAAAGTATTGTAAACTATTGACCAAAACAATTGTAGAACTATTTGGGAAAATTAAAATAAATATTTAGAAAAAGAAATTAAAATATGTTATTCTCATTAGTCTCTGTATACTCCTATCATTTTTCATTTGACACATTGTAGACAAAAGTATTAAATTCAGTACTCTAAAAATAAACAAACATTATACCCATTTTATTATAAATTCTGTTTATTTACAATTTGTAATTCATAATTCTTGTTAAAATTCTAATTCATTGTTTAATTATTACTTTTGCACTTGTAAATAAACAGAATTTATAATAAAATGGGTGTAATGTTTGTTTATTTTTAGAGTATTGAATTTAATTCTTTTGTCTTTTATTTATTTACAATTATTATTTAGAAATTTTTTGGCTATATTTTATTATTATAATATACCTGTAAGTTTGTAAGTATTGTAAAAGCATGTTAGAGGAAATTAATTTTAGCAATTATTTTATATATCTAGAAACTATTTTAGGGACTATTTTTTTATATTTCTGAAGCAACTTACTCCAGTGGCAGCTGTGCAAATAGGTTTTTTAGCAATGATATGCCGGAACTGATGATTTTCCTGTGTTTTATCATTTTCTATCGTTTCCGAGTTTATTTCTTTTTATAGATACCTGATTTTTATGTTAGATTTCTGATAATAATGAAAATAATTAAACTCCCAAAAATATTCTGTCACAAACTTTTTTTAAAAATGTATAAAAACTAATCAAAATTAATTTAGAGTATTTATAAAGATTAAGGTCATGTGTTTTGTAGTATGGTATGGTCATGGTAGTATGGATTTTTACATTTAGATTTAGGGGATGATTTTCACTATTTAATTTTTGATTAGTTATGTTTTTTCAGTTGAAACTTGGGCTCTTCTAGGCAATTTTGCCACCCAAGTCTTTCATATTGATATTAATAGTTTTAATTTTATTTAGTTATGTAATATTATTTGTTTAAAATGTAAGATTTTTTTTTCATTTTATTATTTCAAAATAAATTGCTATATTTTTTGACCTACTAATTAATACTACTACCTTCTGTTAAAAGTTAGAAAATTTATAATACAGTATTAGTATATTATTTTTTACCCCATGAAAGATTTAAGCAAAAAATGATTTTTATATAATACATTTGCTACATAAAAAATATTTTTCTTATATTGTTTATTTTTTTTATAAATGCCTTTTTTTTATTTATTTATTTATTTTTTTTATTTTTTACAATCGTATGCATGTGTTTTAAATATAATGCAACACCAATTATCTACTAATAGTAATAGTCAATTAAGGATATGTAAATATATTGCATAGATAAGTTTTGTATTTAATTATTTTTTAATTACAAATATAAAAATTTCAATTAGAAATTTAATTTGCAACAAATTACCAAACTTTCTTCAAATTAGCTATCAAACTATTAAGTACAAATTTTTAAATTAGTAATATACTTTTAAATGCAAGTTTTCTCTTTTAAACACAAACTTGGTTTTATCAGTAATATATATATTTTTTAATCAACTCTGCATTTTCTAATAAAATTATTTTTGAAACAATTGAAAGCATATCAAGGTGTCGCATTTTATCCAAAAAAGGTAGGTCAGAAAAGAGAGAGAATTAAATATTTGTGTGTTTTTTAATTGCTATTTTATGTTCTATCATAAAACAATAACTAGTTCATTTAAATTTTATTTTCTGCATAATTTTTTGTTGGTTTTTAAAACGCATAGATAAAACTAAGTTTTTTTCTTTTAATTTTTGAAGTTGAATCTAATGCACTAATTTGAATTTTTGAACTGAACTATTTTTTTTTTTATATATATTTAGGTTTGTTATGTCAAATGGATCTTTAATTTTCAAAAAAGTTGTACATAGTAGAACTGAGAGGCCAGATGAAGGACTTTATCAATGCTCAGCATATAAAGAAGGAGTTGGAACCATTATTAGTAAAGAAGCTAAACTTCAAATAGCTTGTAAGTAAAAAATTATTCATTAAATTTACCAAAATTTTCTTTTAAAAACTGTATAGTTTTGGAAAATGGTTAATGTAATTATTATGTTTTGAAAGTACAAAATAAAATTCAATATTTATTTAGTATTATTTTTCTGATATTATTTCTATTTTATGAATTATTTGAGGTTTTAAGAATTTTAAATAGAAAATGGTTTCCTTTTTAGTTTTTCCCTAAAAAAATCACCTAATCTAAAAAAAAAAATTAAAACAAAATAAATTACATACAGTCAGCTGTTTAAAAACTCACATTTTCTTTAAGATTTTGAATTTTTCCTGGTGCAATAACATTATAATAAAATATCAGGATTTTAAATACCATGTAGTAATTTATGTACATACCTTGTGCATGCCAAAACAATTAAAAACTAACTTATATTTACAATGAAATATGCACAAATAAATTGCATCAAATAGCGATTAATTAAATTCGCAAATAGAAATTCGCGTGTCATATTAATTTCGTAGTTAAAGTAACAGGATCGTAAAAATCACAAAGAAAAGCATCGTAACAGTTGCAAATTAATAAATAAATTATTAAATTTTAGATGAAATTAGCACGAGTAAAGTGCGCCAATAAGTAATTGTTAAAATGAATAATTTAAAATTGCCTGCCATAGTGAAAATCAGAATTTTTAAAACTATGCGAGAATTCATTCGCAGAAACGTCCAAAAAGTTGCTTGGCAGTTGGATTTACAATGCAATCAGGACAAATTAAGCACAGCAAAAAGTATAAATAAAGCTTGTGGTTTATAACTCACGAGGCATAATATCGTAATAATTGTGTAATGTTTTGGGAATTTATAAACCACGTGGAAATTAACATGTAAAAAAAACCAAAAAAACGACATAAACATCACTTGGATTTGTGATGAAATTAAAAAAAACAAAAAAAAAAAAATCAGCGTGTCAAAAAAAAATTATTTTAATGGGCAATTCGAAATTTGCGTCTTGTAATGACATAGTAATAAAAATATAAGATTTTCAAAATCACTTGAAAAAACTTTCTAATTACTTCTGAAAAAAGATGAAATTGGCACAGATAAAGCACTACAAAAAGTACTAAATTTGATGAGCAATTTATAACTCACGAGTTATAATAAATGTATCAGGAATTTATAAATCTCATGAAAATTAGTAGGATTTATTTTCTCTTGGATTTATGATGAAATTGGCAAAAGTGAAACGTGTCATAAAATGGGTATTTAAGTGTGCGATTTGAAACACATGCGTCGCAATAATATCGCATTAAAAGTACTGGATTTTCAAAATCACGTGATAAAGTTCGGCAACAACTGCCCTTAAAAAATAATTTAGATTTATGCTCAAATCAGTACAAATAAAGAACGTCAAAAAGTGATAAATCAGATGCGAAATTTATAACTCACAAATCGTAATATTAAAAACCACACGTATATTGTTAATTATAAATGCCAAAAAACGATTGAAACGTGTCTTAGATTTATAATGAAATCCGCAAAGATTCGAATTTCGCTTATTGTAATTTCGTATAAAAGATATTGGGTTTTTTGAGACCATGCAGAATATTGTAGTAATAACCAATGAAAAAGCGATCGAGAAACAACATAGGTTTACTATAGAATCAGTGCAAATTGAGCACATTGAAAAGTGATGACTCAAATGTCCGATTCTAAATTTTCGGCATGTTTTTTATTTTTCCAAATTTTTTTTTATTGCATTCAGAAGCTCTCACGGACCACAGGTTGTGCACCCCTAGTTAGAAGTATCTTTTGCACTAATTAATTAGGTTTTTTTTTTAACGTTTATCTTTGGATCCATTACAATTGCATTTTTGCATGTAGATTTAAATTATAGTACTTGAATCTGATCAATAGTTATTTAGGTGTCCCACTCTTTATTTTGTATACTGTACAAAGTTTCATTTTAATTACATACTTATTTTATCTATGTTTTTTTTTTGTTAGCTTTACCACCATTTGCAAAAGTGATTACTGATCTTTCTGTTTCCCAAGAACAAACTGTTTATTTTCCTTGCTCAGTACAAGCTGTACCACCTGCTTCAATAACCTGGTTCAAAAATCAGCAGCCTCTACATTTAGATGCAACTCGGATGACAATTTTACCAAGTGGAGCTCTGGAGATTGATGATGTGCAACCAGTAGATAGGGGCACTTACCACTGTGTTGCAGAAAATGTAGAAAAAGCAAGAGAAAGTGACCATGGAACTCTTTCAGTTAATCCAAAAACAGGTTATTTGCATAAAACTTTTAAAAATTCTAAGATTAACCTGGTTTTTGTTTAAAATGATTTAATAATTTTTATTTACTTGCAAAAAAGTTTTTTTTTTTCCTTCTTTTTCTTATACCAATAGATTCATAAATTAATTTTTGATTTATTGTTTTCAACATTTATTTATTTAGGATTATATAAATAACTTAAATGTGTTTAATGCTTATTTTACTACATATAAGAATGTTCTTTACATTAGAAAAAAAAAATTGAAAGCCTAATTACTCCATATTTGTTTCATTTTCTGTGAACCTAAATACTTATTTGGAAAACAAAGGCTGATGTCTATAACAATAATACTGAATATAGAGTTAAATCTGAATATAACTAAATAAATTAGATCTAAGTTCAAAATGTTTGCAATAAAAAAAATAAAAAAAACAATGAAAAAAAAAACAGCTTTTTAATGTTAATTCTTTCAGTGTAATAATATTAAGCTTGTTCAACTTTTTGATGATATTAGTTTTATAGATATAATTTTCTTATAGAACATGACTGTCTATTTTATTAATTTAAGAAATCATTGAGTTTAGAAATTTTAAGAAACCATTGTTTTTTACCAAAGAGCAATTTTTACAAGATTATATTTTTCAGATTTCTTATGTGTTTTATATAAAAAAAAAAAAAAAAAAAATTATCAGTATGAAACAGTTCCAGTTTTTGCTTGTCTTATAATCAGAAATAAACAGCATTCTAGGAGCTTCAATATTTATATGGCTATAAAAATTTATATTTTTATAGCCAACGATATAGATGTTTTTGCGATAGAAAATAGCAAAAATCTTATCAAAAATAAAATAAATTGAAAAAATCTCAAATTTTAAAAATAATTATGTTTTTTTTTCCAGATGAATTGTTGTCATCTCCTAATTTTATTGCTACTCCTCCGTCTACTGTTGTGATAGCTAAAGGGTCCAACTTAACTCTAGATTGTGCAGCTAATGGCAATCCAAAGCCTATAATTACCTGGTTAAAAGGAAATTCTGCTATTGATTTTTCGTAAGTACATTTCATATGGGTATGAAATTTTTACTTAAAGAATTTCAATTCATTAAAATATTATTAGGTATAAATTTATATTTACTCAATGTTTTCTGAATTATTCTGTTGTTTTTAAAATTGAGTGATGGAATTCTTTTTTGCACAATTAACTTGAATGAATTTTCTTGGAATAAATGTTACTTCATTTTATTAAAATATTTATGTGTTTGTAAGAGAAGATGAAAGAAAGGAGATTAGTAAAATTAATGTTAATTGCTTTTATGGTGAAAAACATTTAGTTTAAGTTAGTATTTATTCCACCATTTCTTAGACATTCATTGATGCAAAGATAATTTAAATATTACTATTTGCATATATTGAGTTTATGCATATCCTATATAAATCATTAGATAAGTATTTTTTTATTTTTTTTTAAATGGAGTAATTACTTTTTTTAAATTCCTATTAAATTATTATATTTTACTATATTTGTTCAGGTTTTCTCAGTAGTATTAATGCATTTTTTCTAAATGTATACTTCTTAAATTTATTCTTATATACTCTTTATTCTACATTCATGAGGCAACAATTACTTAAGAGATGGCATGAGTGTAAATACAGGGTGCTCTATATGCACTGTCGTTAATGTATATTTTTAGAATCCTTGTATGAAATTAAGTTTAAAGGTTTACACTTTATGAGTTATAAATTAAATACAAATAATTAGAAAGAAGAAAAGTAAAACAGTTTGCCCAAATCTGTTTAATAACTAGTGAAAAGGGAAGATTAAAAACCTCAATACCAATTGTTTACCTGATGGAGCTTGAAAGTCTTCTAATAATCACCTTTCAACTCTCTTTTGTTTCTTTCGTTTGTTTCCTGTCAAACATATTTTTAAATTTTCAGTTACGTCATGCTTAGTTGAGATTTGTTAGATTTCAATAGCGTATTTTTTCCTCTCCTAAAAATTTATTTGCATTTTCTAATGTACTTTTTTCTATCATTTTTGTCAGGGATTCTAAAGCATAGTATAACTCATTGATTCTTTTTTCAGTAAGGGGAATCGATCATCAATTTTGCTTTTAGAGACAAATAACTCTCTACTGTGGCAAATACACCTTATGTTATTATTGATTGTTTCCTTAAAATTTTAATTTTTAAAAAAATTAATTTTTAAACTTTATATTTTTGTAGTGAAAAAAAGCAAACTTTTAAGTTTACATTTAATTGTTATAAAAATATATAGTTACTATGATTTTTCTTATTCAGAAAACAGAAGAATATTTATTATTTCTGTGATAATTTTTTTATATTTTATGCTAGTGTGGGATACAACTAAATTTTTATCCTAAATCATTTATTTAAATAATAGAATTTCAATAATTTTCTTGGTTTTTTCCAATTTTTTTCTGTTTGATATATTATTAAAACTCTGAATTCATAATTGCAGATTTTTAGGAAGTCGCTTTAGAATTGTTGGCTCTGGTAGTTTGAATCTTGAAAGCATTGCTGAAGAAGATGCTGGAACTTACATGTGTCGTGCTGAAAATGCTGAAGATTCCATTGACGCCAGTTCTACAATAACTGTTATTGGTTTGTAAATTTTTTTAAAATTTTGGGGTTTTATAAATTTTATTATTTTTTCTTGTGAAATTTATTCTTTAATTGAGTTTTAAATTATATTAGTGTTTATGCAAATTACTATTAAATGCATTTTCATCTTAAAAAAACTTCTTTACAGTTGTAGACAGTATCAATTTTATACTTTTATATTGTAATAATAATGTACTTGCAAAAGGCTTTTGGCAAACAATTTATCGAAGAAAGACATTAAAATAAAACTTTTTCTACATAATATTTAAGCCAATAATTTCAATATTAATAAGTTAATATTGAAATTATTATCTAAGTTAACTGAATTTGTGTAATTCCACTATTTTTCTTCTTCTTCATATCGGTTCTAGCTCCATTAAAGTTTTATGTTCTAGGTTTCCAATTTGTAAAACTGTAAAAAATATGTTTCCATTTTTTTTATAAAAAAAAGACTTATTGTTTTGAGATTTCCTTTTTTGAGAAATGAGGCACTGTTGTACGAAATTTAATTTAAAACTATACCTACATTAAAAAAATTATATATTATAAATATTATATACTAAAAATATTAAATATTAAAAAAAAAAATAAAATCATTTAATTTCTTTGCTTGTGAGTGTTCAATAGTATTTAGTTGATGTTAAATTTAATAATACAGTGTAATTAAAATATAAATTTCATTACATTATCTAGTTCCCCCATATTTTTTGACCAAGCCTCAAAATCAAGCTGTTTATGAAAAAGAAGATGTGACATTCAAATGCAGTGTTTATGGACGACCCTTACCAATTGTGCGTTGGTTCAAAGACGGAGATCTCATTGTTCCAAGTGAATATTTTCAGATTGTTAATGGCTATAACCTGAGAATTCTGGGAGCTGTCAAATCTGATAGTGGAATCTATCAGTGTTTTGCTACAAACTCTGCTGGAAATATCCAGTCATCTGCCCAGTTAAAAGTCCTTAGCAATGGTAAATTATATTAAATATTATTTGCTTAAATTTTTCAAGGTGCGTAGCATTTTTAAAAAGTGCCTTTTTTTGATTTTTGTTTTTTAAAAGCCCTTAAAGGTGCTTTTCTCATTAGGTGTTTTTAAAAAGTTCTTAATTTTCCCTTTTTGAATTGATTTTTTTCTTTACTATGTTGATTTTCGCCACGTATTATGCAAAAGCGTGCTTTTCACATTGTTAGATTCAATGTTTTCAGAATTCATTCTACCGCAATCCATTTCGGCCTACCGTCGGTCCATAGCGTATGAAAGTGGATATCATTTTACAGGTTTGATGAAATACTTGTGAGTCTGCATGTGCGTCTACTGAGTTCGGTGAGATTCAAGCACTCTCACGTGCAACTCTGCTGCATTTTGCAAGATATTCTCAATTTCAGGATTTTCTACCGTCTGAAATCGAACCGAAAAATCTCTCGATCTTCTAATGGCGGCTAATAAAATCAAGAAAGGAGTTCTTCGTCAAAAACTAGTTGTTTTATGATGATCATGTAAAGTCTTTGAAAATCAGTTTCATTAATGTATATAGTAATTAAAAAGTACTTAAAAGGTGCTTATTTTTTGTTGAAAGATTTGGCTACACACCCTGTTTTTGTTCTCTTTATGAATTACCTACAAAGCTGAATATATTTATGCATGTTGATTGTTTAAAATGAAATGCTTTTGTTAAACTTCAAAATTTTTCCATTCTCCAGGCATGAAATTCTTGCATGCATCAAAAATAAAATGTGTTAATTCATTGTTTTCTACAAATTAAGTGGTTATTTACAGGCTAATGATTCTTGTTACAGCTTTAGACTTGATATACATGTATCTGTATTATATACTCACTATTTAAAGGTTACTCACTATTATTATTGACTGCACACTGTTTGCACTAGTTTTGATTTGCTTGCATTCAGCAGTTAGCATGTAGTTTTAGTGATGCTGATATGGGAATAATATTTAAAAGAATTTCAGCTGTGCCAGGGGAAATTATGAAAGAGATTCCCCTTTAAAATATTAGCCATGAACACATTTTACCATGATCACAATTTGCATACTAAGTTTAATAAATTTGTTTACTAAAATTGCTACTAATTAACTACTAATTACTGATTAAGAAAATGTTAAGCTAGTCGTTGAAGAATAAATAAACAAAATTTTCATAATTTCACAAACATTTTAACATGATTATCTTAAATTTGTTCTCAGTTAAAAAAGCTTATATTTAGAGTTTTGTTTATGGATTTTTTTATTTATTAATTTTTTTTATTGTCTGATGTATTGTTTGATTTTACTGTCAGTTTTAAAGGTATCATTTTCTTTATATTTTTCCATGCATTGCTTCTTGTACATCTAATACTTACAAATGCAAATTTAGCTTATTTAAACAAATGAAACTTTAAATAGTTATTATTTTTTTTTTTTAAACTGCCTATCGAGTGAGATTTTTATTACTATAAGTAGAATAACTAGTTGTATATTTATTTAGCACTTTAACTTATTATGCCCTGTAGTCAATGAAACTTTAGGGCTGCTTTATGAAAGAACTGAATTATATACATTAACGACATATGTATCTTACAAAACATGTCCTTATGAACATTGTGAAACATTATGATGATAAATGTCCTTTTGCATGACTTATTGTAAATTTTGCTGGTTTAAAAATCAATAGTTTTAATTCTTTAAATTTTTTTCTGGATATATAATATTTCATTTTTGTTATTATGTTAATGGCTGGTTCAAAAAGTGTAACCAGAGTAGCATGCTAAATTAATCCTTATATAAACGATTTAAGTTATTCTTTAATTTTGTGTTTAATTTTGCATTATGATTTCTATAATTTATTTGTTTTTGTTGACGAATTCTAATTATTATGATTTTTCTTTTTTCCTCTTTCTTTTTACATTTTCTGTTTCTTAAACCATTATGAACTTTACTGTTTCACTTCATGATCGGCTGCTCTCTTCCTTTGCTGCTATTACAAATTTCATTTCTTGTTTCCTCTGAAACTTTCTCAAATGATATATTAACAAATTAAAAGATTCTTCCGAATCAGCTGCTTTTTCTATTCCTGTAACTTTACCTAACTTTCCAAACAAACCAGGATTTCTTCAGTTTCACAAGGAGGGACCATCTGCTCCGTTGAACCTCACTGCTGTTATAGTCAAAACTCGATTTATAACTCTATCCTGGGAGCAGCCTGTACAGAGAAATGGCCCAATCATCGCTTATTCTGTGTATTACAGGGAAATTAACTCCTCTAGGTGAGTTTTTATTTTTTTACTACTTTCTATGATTCAAAACAAAAACTCCTCAATATGTGATATGTGAATTTTTCCCGAGTTGGTGAATATGGAAATAAAGAGGAAAGTTGAGAATTGTTTAAAAAGTTACAATTTCGGTACAATATTAATAAAATATTAAAAGTTTTTTCTCCCTCACAGTTTAGGCTGTAGTAGCCATCTTGAGTTTTTTGGGGGGAGAGGGAACTTTTATCTAAATAGTTAATTTGTTAGATTCGTAAAGTATGGGTGCATCGGAGTCAGAACTTCAAAATTTGTGGGGCCCTTTTTACTTAAAGCTAGTCCTTATTTAAAATATGAATTCTTTACCTCTTTATTCATCTATTAATATGCACATTCATAATTATTATATAGATTGATAGACAAAACAGAGAGTTTTAAGGAAATAATATTTGAGCTATTAAGTTTTTTAAATGGGACTGATCAAACACTTCCTTCAAGTAAATAATCAGAATTATTTTAATTACTTTTTTCAGCTCTTAAAAAAGAAAATTTTTATTTACTTATATTAATACCTATAAAGTGTAGTCATAATTTTGCTTGAGTAAAATTGCCAGAAATTTTACGCAATTGCTTATTTTGTGCAGGAGAAATACCCATCCCAGTCAATGTGTCATAATTTATTTTTTGTGCCCCCTTTTCAAGTTTTGATGTATTTGGTATGCTATAACACATTAGCAGAATCACTAATCTAAACAAGTGTTGTATTGATTTCTTTATAATATGCATGTTACACTTGTCTTGATTAGTGAAATTATGTGTTTTTTTAAACATATTTTTATGCTGAATTAAATGTGACAAAATTTAAGTTGAAAAATTTAAAGTTATGTGTGTTTTGGGCTTAAGTACATTTTAGTAAAAAAAATTCTTTTTATTTTAAGTCCATAATATTTTTAAATTATCAATCTTTTCTTCTTGGTTTTGGTCACAGTTGATTGAACCTAAAAGTAAGACATAAACAGTATTTCACTTGTCTAAATAGTTAAGTTTAAGTTTTTCCTCCTTGGTTAATTAGAATAGAAGATCAGTTAATAAAGACTCCCACCTCTTACTAACTGAGAAGCGAAGGCAAACTTCAGTTATTTGTATTGGCAAACTTTGGATATACTCGCCTAATTATCTGAATTAATATATAATCTGTAACTAGATTAATAAGGATAAAAAAGATTGTAAATATGGTTTTATTTAATAGTAAATTTAAGATATATTAAATTTCATTCTTTTTAATTTTTATTTATTCTGATGTAGATTTATTATCCATAATTAATAATGTTTGTCAGAAATTTAACAATAATTATTATACTATTAATTTTATTTTTTGATTAAATATTTCAATATGGAAGAATTTTCTTTAAAGTTTTATTCTTTATGTATATATGGTAACAATTATTCCAGTTTTTGTGATAATATTGGGTCTAGTTTTATGGAAGAATTATCGTAGTAGTGGTAATGTTCTGTTGTACATCTGCGTTTTTGTAAAGAGGCATTATTGCATATATATATATATATATATATATATATATATATATATATATATATATAACGTCGTTGCCGAATGGAATGATTAAAACAGATCTAAGACAGGGAAGGAGGGTACAAAATTTATTGATTAATTATAAGACAGAGCAGTCATGAAAGTGTGTGCGAAAAGCTATATGTGTGTGCGAAAGCGGCTATATGTTAGGGAAAATCTTGCAAAGTAAATCCGTAAAATGTATCAATTTAGGGAAAGAGGGAAATCTTAGAAATAGTAATTGGTTTATCAGATAGGTCGAGCAATTCCCACGGGGAGCAAAGGAAAAAATATCCTGCTTTTAATTAATGCATAGTTAATGCATTAATTAGCCCAAAATAGATTTAAGAATAGAAATAGATTTAGAGAGCCCTAAATAGATTTAAGAACAGGATGTGGCTTTTAAAAGTGTGAAAAAGTATTTCGATTAGAAAAATAAAATGATTTACAGAAAAGAACTAACATAAAAAGATTAGTTGAAGCTTTTTATGTTACATCGGATGTAACATAAAAAGATTAATTGAAGCTTTTTATGTTATACGAGCTTTTTATATTATATAAAATTTATAACTCGTATATATATATCTTTTTATTTAGATTTAGGATTTTTGAAATTAATATCATAAAATACAAAATTACAAAATAATAGACTACTTACTTTATAGGAATGAAGAGATCCATTTTAACCCACTGGCGGTTAAGGAAATGGGCTAAATTGGGAGAAAGTTTCTCCCCTACACACAGTTCCCCTATCTATTAACATTGGAAAACCGGTTTTGCTATGCAGTGAAGACTGCTGGTTAAAATACGACTTTTTACGTGCAGAACCGTCAGTGGGTTAAATATGATAATAAAATTTATAACTTTAAGCATGAGAAAGTTTTTCTAAATAATTTATTTGTTGTATTTAATTAATTTGCCTATTATTCTGTAATTTTTTAAAACTATTAACATGAAGAAATTTTTGTAATTAAATAACGATTGGATTGGGGGATAATTAGGCACCCAAAACCCCCTGGTTCTAATGTCAAGAATTTTAAATTAGCAGCCGATGAATAGTTCCTTACTAAAGAACTTAAGAGCACGGGAAGAGATCCATAGTTGGGGATTTATTGATGGATAAAATAGCCATAAACAAACCAAACCCGCATTATTAAAATTAAATTTCAAATAATTTGGTTACAGCTTAATCACCAAAAAGGCTATGAGGATAAATATAACCCTGTAACTGAAACATTTTTGTGGTATAGAGAATTAAAGTAGTTAAAGGAATAAAGAGTTAAAAATAGATTTTGATATTCTATTTTACAGTGCACGACAGTGAATTAATGAAATAGCCGTTACATTGATTGTTAAGAAAAGAATAAAATATTTATAATTGATTTTCTTAAAATGTGATAAAAATTAAATGGTTTCTTTCATTTGATTAAAAATGATTGAAATTTTTTTAAATTTTGTAAAATAAATTTTTTTAAAGCTAGGAAATATGTGATGCCTTTTATGACATCAGTTAATAATCAATGTTTCTTTTCATAAATTACAAAAAAAAATTTTTTTTTACTTATAGCATTTTTATTGTATAATAATATATTAATTATATTTTTTATAAAATATATCAAATAAAGTATCAAATTTAATCATTAATAATATAAAATTTTGTCCTCTGTGTTACAGGGAACGTGTTCAAAATATAACTCGTCCTGTTGTAGAAGATATAAACATCCAAGGTTTGCAACCTGCTACAAATTATGTTTTCAGAGTTATTGCTTATAATCAACATGGACCTGGCAGATCATCAAATGAACTTTTGGTTCAAACTCTAAATGATGGTATATTAATTAATTTTATTATATTTATTAAGAATTGATTTTTTAAAACCTAAAGATCTAAATTTTTTGTTACAAACTTAATTATGATTATTTTCTTAATGTGTGTTGACTTGATAGTTGATTATGAAACACTTAAAATTGTTTTCTTTAAGTACGTTGTGTCTATTTTATTTTTTATTTATTACATTTATCTAGCCTAATTAAAATTGACATTCATGTTTTTCAATATATATTCAATATTTTAATATTATCAAATCTTAAAACTGGATGTTCTGTATTTCATTTGTATTTTTTTCAAAAATGGAATTAAAAAAGAACATTGTAAGTTACACGTTAATAATAATAAAATGCTATCTAAATATGAAGAATTTTTTTAGAAATCTAGTGCAGCTAAGAGGAAATTATAATAAAGAAAACCATTTTATTTGTTAGATTAAAACTAAAAGTGTTGATATTAACCATCATTCCATTTAAGACGTAAACTGATTTTAATGTTCAACATAAGTAGTTATCTGATTATCATGACATTTTTATTTTTTCATCTCGCTTTCATTTACTTTGCTAATTACTACTCCACATACTTATTTAATACTTAAGAGCATAGTTGGTAGATTGCATGAATGACCAACTAGATAAAGAACTTATTACTGCAAAATGACACAGTTATCAATGTCTTACAATTTAACTTTTTTCAGAATATTAAATCAGTATTTAAATTTAAAGGTTGTAAACATTTCTAACATCTTTATTGTGTTTAGGTGAAAAGTTTAAATTTCTCCACTTGTTAATTTTGTTCATAGTTATCATTTTAAAACTTTTCCTATGAGATTAAATTTAAATTCAGCGCTAACAGAAATAAAAAAATATGAACTGAAAAGCAAAATTAATGGAGAAATAGTCCTAATTAATTTAGGAGAAATGTGTAGAATCACCATATAATTATTGATGTTTAATTAATTTTGTTAATAGTTACAGATTGAAATGTAAAAAAAAGCTGTAAATAAGCTATTGTACTAAAATCCAAGAGGAATAGAGAAATGGTACTAATTTATTTAAGAGAAGCCGAAAAATTCATCAAATTATTATTGATGCCATTGATCCTCAGTTAATTTGGATATTGAGTACTAATTTAAACAAAAAAAAAAGCTACATATTAAAAAATGAACGAAATGGAGAAATGGTACTAGATAGTTTAAAAGAAAACTAAGAAGTTATCATATCTCTTTTGATGTCAATGACGAATTAATTTTGGTAATAAGAACTAATATTTCAATTAGTTATAAAAGTAAAAAAAATGTTGTGAACTGTAAAGAAAAATTAAAAAAGCAATGGTACTAAGTTGTTTAGGAGAAGACTAAAAATCCGTCATACCATTTTCGATGTCAATGATACTCAAATAATTTTGGTTATAAGTGCTAATTGAAATAAAAAAAAGTAAGCTATATTTTAAAAGGCCAAATTGATCAAGAAATTTTAAAAAAAACTGCTACACTGTTAACGCCAATGATGCTTAGTTCATTTTTTATTGTATGTTTTATTGGTATTATGGTAAGAGCAGTTTCATTATATACCAAATCCATTAATATAAGTACCAAGTATTTATGAGTAAATTTGCTGCCGATGAAAATTGCACCAATAATATGCATTTCTATTAAGGTCCTTCAAAGGTATAAGTACAGAAAATTGCTGGTTTGAGATAAATTAAAAATATCATGAGTTGGCTTTAAGCAGCAGTATTTTGCTAGTTGGATACTGAATAAAGTTAATCTTTATTTTGATGGTATGCACTACTAAAGACGTGTTTTGCTAAATCTAATAATGTGAAGTCACTGAGAAGAGCAATGAATAACAGGGGAATTATTTTAGCTTTAATGATTGTGTCGTCATTTGTTTTTTAGTTTTGTGCATGATTTTCGAGTGTTGTTCAGTACTAATTTTGGTTTATTGATTCTTGTTTTTTATTTTTTTTATTTATTTCATTTATTATATCCTGTGCAAGGTACCAGGTATTCAGATAGCATTCTATAAATAAAAATTTCCTTTAAAAATTTTCTTTTGATTATAGATATTCATACTAACTAATAATTGATATTTTTTACTTGTATATTTGAAGGATTAAGGGCAATGTATCGATAAGCAGAATTTTTAATATTGTTTAGAAGAACGTTGTTTAAAAGCATTTTTTGTAACTTCCATGTTAGAAGTAAGAAGTTTCCATCTATTATGCTATGCATCTATTGTTAGAAATGCCAAAAACTTGTTACACACCTATCTGGAAGAAAATACAACAACATAGGAATTGTTTAATGTAGAAAAGCCTCTTTATCATTATATTGCCACAAGTCCTCCATTTGTTGTAGGATTTGTCTTAATGATTATATTTCTTGTGTATAAGTTTACTCTCTTTTTAAAACTTCAAGATGGTGTTTAAAGTAGGAAGTATTTATTGTATAAGTCAACTCTAGAATTTAAGCTCTTTAAAAAAACAAATTTTTAACCCATTATAATTAAACTACAAGTTCATTGACTGTTATCAATTTTTAGACATTTTATTATTAACTCAAAAGATGAACAATTAGATTGAAATTTTGAATGTGCTACAAAAGCATTACTTTTTATGCCTTTGTAATTATTTAACAGCGTACAAATGTTTTACCATAGTATTAGTTGAAACCACAATTATTATTGAAATTTAAGGGCTCAAAAAGTTGGCTTGTAAGTCAAGAAATATGCTAATCATTTTTTAAATTCTGTTCTTATTTCTATTCAAACTTTCTAGTTTATGTTCCCAATTCTCCAAACTCATTGACGGTCATTCCAAGAAACTCTACATCCATACTAATTAAGTGGAATCCTCCAGACACAAAGAAAGAGTCTGTAGAATACTATAAGCTTTTTTATGTTGCATCCGGTTCATCAGATGAACAAGAAATAGAGACCAACAGTACAAGCTATGAGTTGAATGATCTCAAAAAGTTTACTGAGTATACATTTTGGGTGACAGCTTTTAATAAAAATGGACCTGGTATGAGCACTGATGAAATTACAGTCAGAACTCATGATGATAGTAAGTGTATCATATTATATTTTGTTAAAAATGGTGAAAATTCCTTATATCCTCCATAAAAGTTTAGTCAGAAGTTACGGTCAGAACTCATGATGATAGTAAGTGTATCATATTGCACTGTTTTATATTTTGTTACAAATTGTGAAAATTCCTTGTATACTCAGAAAAATTTTACTGAGTATACATTTTGGGTAACAGCTTTTAATAAAAATGGACCTGGTATGAGCACTGATGAAGTAACGGTCAAAACTCACGATGATAGTAAGTGTATCATATTGTAGTATTTTATATTTTGTTAAAAATTGTGAAAATTCCTTGTATACTCAGTAAAAGTTTAGTCAGAAGTTACGGTCAGAACTCATGATGATAGTAAGTGTATCATATTGCACTGTTTTATATTTTGTTACAAATTGTGAAAATTCCTTGTATACTCAGTAAAATTTTACTGAGTATACATTTTGGGTAACAGCTTTTAATAAAAATGGACCTGGTATGAGCACTGATGAAGTTACGGTCAAAACTCACGATGATAGTAAGCGTATCATATTGTACAATTTTATATTTTGTTAAAAATTGTGAAAATTCCTTGCTCAGTAAAAGTATTCTTAGTATACATTTTGGGTAACAGCTTTTAATAAAAATGAACCTGGTATGAGCTCTGATGAAGTTACTATCAGAACTCATGATGGTAGTAAGTGTATCATACTGTTCTACTTTATATTTTGTTAAAAATTCAAATTTATATTTTATTAAAATTAAATCAAACTACTAAAATACAGCTTAAGCTACCTTAAATTAAAAGAAATGTTATTAAGTGTTAAATTTTAATCAGGCCACTCACAGTGTTTATTGTCTAGTATCTCTTCACATTTACTGTTCTAGAAAATGTTACTTTCTTCAAATTAAGTTAGTTTTATGTCTTTTATTTATATCTGTTATAAAAAAAAATATCAGTTAGAAAAAAAAGAAAATTATTATTTTTTAGTTATCTTAAAGAGACTTACTAATAAGGAGACAAAAGTACTTTGCCTAGGGAGTTCAGGGAATGTATGTACAAAATGTTATTTATGGAGTTGGAATTTTTAAAAATATTTGAATATTTCAAAGCAAAATATTTGAAAAATATTTTTTTCTTCTGCATAACTACACTTAATGATATTACTTAATTTGATTTGAGAAATAACTGTTAACTAATATTTTATATTAACTTACATCCATCAAATTCTAGATTAGTGTGTTTTTGTAATTTTTGTATCAGTTTTATTATGTTGATCTATTAATTATAGAAGTATTTTTTAAAATGAAAGACTTCATTTATAAATCGCTTTATTTCTACTAAGATCTTTATGTTATCATTTTTAATTTTTCAGAACCTGGTGATACTCCTCAAAATGTGAGCTTAGAACCAGCAAGTTCAACGGTATGATATATTTGTTTAATAGTACAGTAGAGAACCGATTATCCGGAACGATCGGGAACATCGCGATTCCGGATAACTGATTTTTCCGGTTTTCTGAATCGCTACAAAATGCCGTTTTTTTAATGTTTATAAAGCGAAATTAAAAAATTATTTTGAAATAGTTTTAGAAATAATAAAAAATGATAAATAATAATACACTTAAGTTTAAATAAGGAAAGAAGTTATGAAATAAAAATTATATACAGGCTTATATATGTTATAAATGTTATTATTAACATTAATAACATATAGAAGCTATTTGTGCTTATGTGAGATTCGTCTACAAACGGCTTTTGATCCGTCCTCTAAATCAGTTTTTTCGTCAACTCGATACGCCGTACGCTCTCAATAATAAAATGGGCTCAAAATCTTGCAGGGAAAAAAAAAATTTTAATGGAAGAAAATTAATTGCCGGTTCCTAATTTCATTCCGGTTATCTGGTTTTCTGATTTCCGGATAAGAGGTTCTGCACTGTATATATATATTTTTTTACAAAATGTTCCTATTTTATTGTGCTTGAATGATACAACTTGTAATAAATTTAATTGTTAATACTCAAAATGTGAAGAAAATACTTAACTGTAAAAGAAAATAATTATGAAAAGGGTTTTTCCTAAAAAGAAAATATGCTTTTTATTAGGGGACTCCAACCTGTGGCCAGCTGAATGTATTTGAGTGGCCGACGAAGCATTTTCCATGAAATGTAAATAAAACTGTCAATGCTACATATTCACACCTGCGGTAGGGGGGTGAGAAAAACTGGTTTATCAGACTGGAGAGGTCCTTGGGGTTGGCTAGAAAGGAAGAAATGAATGGAGTAGAATTTCTTCTAACATTGTTATCAGTTAATCAGGCAGTTGACAAAGATATAAGTGGATATAAATAGAATGATTGGTTGACCATTAGCAGGGCTTGTGCAATTGATTTAACTTGATTTAGTCATATTGACTTAGGTTTCTGAGTTCATAAGTGTTTGATATTTGAATAAATGCACAATGGCTAACCTTGATAGTAAAAAAAGGAAAAAAAAAGGAAAAGGAAAAAAGTTGGAAAAAAAAGTGTGATTCTTTCAAGAAAAGGGGATGTCTCTTTAATTTTCCTGTGAGCATAAGGATAAAGCAGTTTGCTTTATCTGTAATAAGAGTGTAGCTGTAATGAAAGAGTATAATACTCTCATGTTCATAAATTAAAGATAATGTCAGCTCTGGTAAGTAAAAATTCACAAACACAAAACAATGTTTTATTCATTATGTCCATTTATTAAGCAAACGATTATGAAGAAAAAATATAGTGTATGTATGATGTCATTCATAAAAACAACGATTTTAGCTTCCTGGAGCAAATACAAAAATTTCTCTTTTATGAAAAGTTAATATTACTTAGTTGGTATGATGGTTAACACATTTTATGTCTTCCTTGCAATGAAATACCGGTGTTTCAAAGCCTGGGTATGCTCCATATCAAATTGTCAAGCTAATCTTGGGGAAGATTACTCCACTCAGCAAGCAATGCTCTCCGAAGTTCTGGTACACAAGTAGGTGGTAGTTTACGGGCAGCAACTACTTGGGCCAAGCATGTCCCTTACATGCTTTATCAGATTCTAGTAAGGTGAGTTGCCGTGAATGGTTCACATCTGACAGACTTGCAAACATATCTTATAGTCTGTTCATGGCTTCCCTTTAAACTGTAGTAACAGTGGCTGCTAATGCGACACGTCAGATGCTGTGATTCCTCTGCTCCTTTTAGAAATTACTGCCAAATACCAGTTTTCATTCAGAGTTGTAACTAGGGACATTACTCAAATCTGATGTGATGGCATGTGGAAATAATGCTATGATGCCTTTTCAGTTTCATCTAATGAGAAAATTTGTGAAAGAAATCTTTGAACATGTGATAATTGTTGTCGTAAAAGTAGTTAGTTTTATATGGTTCAAAGGACTTAAACACAGGTTATTTCAATAGGTCTTGAGTGATTTGGAAGGTTGAACATAAGTGATGTTGTGTATCACGCTAAAATACGTTGTTTGAGTCAAGGAGAGATGCTTCAGTGCCTATTTTCATTGCAGAACAAAGTTTAGCTATTCAGAGAATCTAAACAAAATTTCATTAGTGACTTCAATGATGAAAAGTGTTTAAGGGATTTTGTTTTCCAAGTTGATATTACTGGTCACCGGAACTACTGTTTATTGAGGAAAGGTAAACTTATCCATAATATATATGAGCCTGTGAAAGTTTTTGAGATAAAATTAATGCTATGAAAAAGTCAATTACTAGAAAAAGTTTCAATTCAGTTTCCTAAATTGATGGAGTTTTTGAAAAAAAAAATATAACATGGAACTTGGATAATTGCGTACAGGGCGTTTTATATCTACTTACAGGGCGTTTATGGAAGAAGAATTAAAGATAAGCATATCTGAATTCGGTGAAAAGGAAATTTTGATGAATATGTTCTCCTCACCGTTCTCTTTAGTCGTATTCATTCTCAGTAATCTAATGTGTGATTTTGTAGAGTTTAGTACTTAAGTATAAAAATCATTAATTGTTTTTGATCACGTGGAACTGCAGATTAATTATCACAAATATCACAAAAAATACATAACATTAGAGTTTGTATTTCTCTCTTTTTTTTATGCAGAAAAGTTTTTTCTAGTATGAACTTCCTGACAGAATATTTTTAAATAATTAATAACTTCACTTAATTAAATATGTAATTTTTTTTTTGCTGCAAAGTATACCTTTTTTAATATTGTGTTGGAATTGTAATTAAGCTAATTGAAATTTTATGTACTTTAGAGTATAACCATAAGATGGGAACCTCCTCCTTTGGAATACCAAAATGGTGTCATTACTGGATATAAAATACGTTTTAGAAAAAGAAATGGAAATGCTGAAACTAAAACTGCTGATGGAAGCAGACGATTGTATGCACTTGTTGGTATGTAATAATAGTAACAAAAATTTTTATGTCTTAATTTATTATAAAACTGACTGATAAAATTTGATTTTTTCATCATGTCAAGTCGTGCTTATTGATGCATATTCGGAGATACAGAAATATAAGCTGTTTTTTAATCTCTGCTTTTAAAATATATAAAGTAATATTCAGATTAGAGTTGTAACTCTACATTTCAGTTGCATCAGGGGAATATCACAAATCACTATCATCAGCCACAATTGTAGGATAAAAACAGTCATAAACCAATTTATTTTTCAAATGAAACAAATAATGGGGGATAGGTGAAAAGAAGTTTTTTAGAAAGACTTATGGTTTTCAATTAATCAGATTTTGACTATTTTTTTATAATTCAATTCAATATTAACCCTAAAGGCGTGAGTTCTTGTGTAAAATTGTGCTGAAATTTCTTTATTATGCTTTATTCTCTCATCATAGGGAGGATGCATTTATGCAGGAAAGCTTGCATCTCAAATTTCAGAAAAAGTCACGACTAATTGTATGAGTTACCTGATAGTTAGTCTTGAATTATACAAACCCCTAATGTGTGTAATTTTTAATTAATTTTCGACAAGAAAACGAAAAAATTTATTAGGGCTGTGCCCCATGTCAAAATCGCTGCAACACGGCGACATTGTCTCAGAATGTCACAGAGTTCTTGCAGAAATATTTCTTTTGAAAAGTAAAAAAAAAAAAATTTCCTTTATTTATTTTTTGACAGAAATTTACCTGTTATATTTGAATCGTGCATTTAGATAATGACTTTTTGACACACTCAATATATGCCGATAGTATCGTAAATTGATGTATTGTTTCGATTGTATTTTCGTCAGTTACTTATATTGATTTTCACGTGGATTTTAAATATCCCGATAAGCAACATGGAAAATTCGAATTGTGTATTTGAGTATTTACTTTTTAAGGCAATACAATACAGAACCATTTATCCGGTACCCAGAAAACCGGGAAACCAGAAAACCGGGAAAAATTTCGCCTGGTTTTCCCGCCATTTTGAAAAGGAAAGATGGAGAAAAAATGCGGAAGTGTTACTCATTTTTGAAGTTTAGTAGAGAAAAAGGTGGGTGGGTGGATTTTCTCCACTGTCAAGAGAATAACTTCACTATTTCTTCTGTAACCTTGAAGTTCTTTAGGACGAGAAGGGGCAGGAAAAGGGGAACTTTTTATTTTCTCCCGTGCATTTCGAAGAATCGGTAGTTTTCAGATAAGCTACGGTGAATCAAAAAGGGAGTGGCATGCTGTTTTCGTTTTCTTTTTGATTTATGAGAGGGGTGGAGAACAAGCATTGCACACACTGAACAGAAGGTGAAAGAGAAATAAGAAGAAAAATATATCCCTATACATTACTAAGTAAAAAAAAAAATTGAATTGGAAGTACAAATTGGAATACGAAAATGATTAAAAAACGGCAAATTTTAGTTCAATAATAAAGTAAGAATATAGTTAAGTTGAACATTTAAAAAATCAGATTAAATTTTATTATTTAAAAAGTTATCAGAATAATTTAGTAAAATAAAACTTAAAACATAATTGGAAACAATTGTCGGAGAATTTGCTTCCGTTTTCAGTACTGTAATTTGCGCTAGTGCAACACGGAATTTAAAGAAAATCTTGACATGTTAGAATTTTTTTTTTGATCTTTAATTTTTTTCTCCAGTTTTTTCATTTTTGTTATCCGTGATTTATTATGACAAATTATTGTTCTATAATTTTTGTCAATACATTATTACTACAATTTAAAACGGTATTTATTTATTTTTTATTGTCTGATATATTTATTTATTTGACACTAATTATCGAAACAATATTTTTCGATTAAATAAATTCAGATTCTTTCGTTTAATCATGATTTCTGTTGTATTTTCAAATTTTGCTTGATGTGGAATCGCATTTGCTTTCGTTCAAAATCCTCTGATTTTATAAAAAAAATAAACGGAAAAGATTGTTTAATAATGAAGCATAAAATTAAAATCAGACGATTATTTTATGAGGCAGATCGCAGCTTTTTCTTTTTAAAAGCGATTTATTTCTGATTTCAATACCTTTTTTTTTCCCTCCCGTCGTTCACAATAAATTTTGTACTTCATAAATCATATCTTTTTATTCATGAATTTTAAGATTTTTTTTTAATTCAGTAGACTTTATAATCTCCCGGTTTTAATATTTATGATCGAGTCCTTTCTAGTTATTGTTTCCCTTTGGTAATTTTCTAGCGTTTTTTTAAATTTAATTTAATTTTATTTAGTTTATTATAATTTTCCTCTACTTCAATTAAATAAATAACTTCAATTAACTTATATATTTATTAGTTTCCTTTTGTGTTTGTTTGTTATTATGATCAAAATAAGTTATCTTTATTAATTTCGCTGTTTTACCATCTTAATTTATATTTTTCTATCTATCCATATTATTTATGATTTAATTTTTTTAATAGAAAATCTAAACGTATTGCATTTTTATAATTTTTTGCCCTTCTATTTTTACAAACGTTCGCCAGTTGATTAAATACATTTTAGTTTCATTTAAATATAAATAAATTTTTGAATATTTCATTAATTAAGTTGTTTTGGGAGGTGACTGTTGAAAAGCTGTTCTTATAATTTATTGATTAGTTAGTTTTCCCTTAAGTTTTCGTTCTTTTTTTTTTTTTTTTTTTTATACTTCAGGGAATAATTTATTTATTTTATGCCTAAAGATTAAAAATATACGTTTTTATATTTTATTTATTTTTATTATTTATTTTTTTGTTGCTTATCTGTTGGTCAAATGCATTATTTTATAGTTATTTATTCTTTTTGTGATTTAACTTAATAAATTAGGATTGACTTTAAATATGGGTTGTTTATATATTTGTTAGTTTCTTTATAGGACGGCCTGAAATTAGATGCTAAAAATATGCTTTGTTTTACAATCTTAGTGGTGCTTTTCTTTCCAATAATATATTGGTTTTAATTATCGTTTAAATTTTAGGTTTTTATTTTAATCAGTTTTAAAATGACAGGCAACATAAATAAGATAATCTTGCTATTTTTAGCAATGTATTTTAACAACTACTTGACATGTCTTAATCCCTACCAACCTCCTTCTGTGAAATGGGTGACTCATGGGACACCTGGTCTTTACTGTTAGAAAGGATAGTTTAAAATAATTTCACATCTTGACCTTCACCTCCAGATGGGCACATATTTTACATACGACTTCATTTATTTGACATTGGTTCCACCCCCTTGTCTTCTTTCTGACATTAGTAGATCATCCATCATTTATCTACTTGTGCTAGGATTAGTTAAAATTGTTTAGATGAAAGCTTGGAATCTTTTTTAGTGTGTGAAGAATTTATTTTAATTTTGGAATTTTTTAACACGTATATTTTGTGATCTTTAAAGAAAATGTCTTCGTTAAATTCCATTTCGACGTCTAAAAAAAGAAAGCGTGTGAGTTTATCGATAAAAACGAAAGTAGAAATTTTAAAGAAATTAGATGAAGGTTCTTCAGTAAAATCTCTTAGTGAGATTTATAACGTCGGGACTCAAACCATTTATGATCTTCGAAAAGACGGTCAAAAGAAAAAAATACTGGCTCTATTTTCAAATTCCGAGCGCGAAGATGCTATGAAAAATCGAAAGACTTTGCATCAGGCAAAAAATGAGGATGTCGACAAAGTATTAATGGAGTGGATAAGACAAAGAAGATCAGAAAACTTTCCTTTAACTAGACAAATAATTATGGCTCAGGCGAAAAATTTTCATAATGAACTTGGCATAGAAAAAAATTGCGAGTACAGCATAGGATGGTTTGCCAGATTCAAAGAAAGAAACGGCATTCGATTAACGAAATTTTGCGGGGAAAAAGCCTCAGCCGATATAGAAGCAGCTGAGAATTATGTAGATTTCGTGATGAATCTGGTTCAGACTCAGAACTTGAGCCTAGAGCAAATTTTTAACGTTGATGAAACTGGTCTGTATTACAAATATCTACCAGATGCTACTTACACTACAACAGATGAAATCAATCCTAGTGGTTTCAAAATTGCAAAGGATAGGCTGACATTATTAGCCTGCGCGAATGCAGCGGGTACGTGTAAGTTGAAACTGACTGTTGTCGGCAAAAGTAAGAATCCCAGGGCATTAAAAGGTGTTAAAGTTTTGCCTGTACTATATAAAGCTAATAAAAAAGCATGGATCACTCAGGAACTTTTCACAGAATGGTTCCAGAAGGAATTTGTGCCTAAGTCACGGGCACATTGCAAATCGGTGGGATTGCCCGATGACTGCAAAATTATTTTGTTTTTAGACAACTGTACGGCACATCCACCTGCAGCCGTTTTAACTGCCAATAATATAGAAATTCAGTACCTTCCCCCGAACTGTACGTCCTTGATACAGCCTCTCGATCAAGGCATTTTACGAAGCCTAAAATGCCGTTATAAGGTTGAGTTTTTAAAAAAGCTGATCGACGCAGCTAATGAAGGAAAATCCATCCAAGATTTTCTGAGATCATTCACAGTGAAAGATGCTCTATGGTTGTCTGCAAAAGCATGGGAATTTGTTTCGCAAGATACATTAACTCACGCATGGCGGAAGTTAATCCCAACATGTATTTTTTTAGAAGAAGATGTTGACGACTCTCCTTTTGAAGGATTTAAAATTTCAAAAGAAAAAGATCTCCAAAATGAGCTCCGGGAATACTCTCGAAAATGGATAGAGCGGGATCTTATGTCAGAAGCAGAGATTAATGAGTGTTTTGATATCGATAATGACATCCCAATTGTAAACGAAATGACAGATTCTGAAATTATTCAGATGGTGTTGAACCCAGGCGTTGAACAAAAAGAAAGTGACGACGAAGATGAGGCCGAAGAAGTTTCTTTCATATCTAATGAACGATGTATTGAATTAACAAAAGAACTGATAGCTGGAATGGAACAGAAATCATTTATTGAGGAAACTCATATAATGGCTGTTCGTAAAATCCAACAGTTGTTTCTCAATCAGAAGCCAAAATTTCGTCAGCTAAAAGTTGATGAAATGTTTAAAAAATGAATATATGCAAATTTTGTATTTTTTAAACTTATTTTTCTTGTCAAAAATTGTTATTAAATGTTATTTTTTTATTCTTTTAAATGTTATTTTTCTTTTTTTTAAATTTAGGAAAACTTTTCTTTTCTTAAAATGTTTTACTTAGCTTTCATTGTAATTTGGGTTCGATAAAACATCGATAAATTACGTTTTTTTGCCGATCCAGAAAACCGGGAAATTCAGATATCCGGGATAGCGATGGTCCCGAGCATCCCGGATAATTGGTTCTCTACTGTAATTCTGTAGAATTTTATGAGTTATTGCTATTGATTTCTCCTTAGTTTTTAAATCCGATATTTTTTATACGATATTATTTTTATACAACAGCAAGAAACGAAACACGCATTTGAGGTGTCCGATTCGCATGATTTTATCGTTGTTTTTTTTCCGCCAAGTTCTACTATGGATTTAATGATTTTTAATTTTTTTAATTGTGATGATTAGTTACAAAAGGCGAAGGAAATAATTTCTGCATCCCCCCTCCCAACAAAATGCAAAAATGTTGCCTATAATATTAGAATAAAAATTACATGTTCAATAAAAAAATAATAATATGTATTTTTTTTTTTCCTTTGTTATTTTAAATTAGTAACATACATGTTTATTATTATTAAAAGTATCTTGCAGAAAGATATTAGTGTTAGAGAGTTTTGTCGCAGATAGCTTGAAAACATTCTGCCACATGGAGGTTGTGATTACAGATCAACCTGTATGAATGTTCTCTTTATCATGTTAACTTATAGCGATTAGTATAAAACATTTAGAACAAGTTACTCAAATTATAATTTGGGAAAGGATTTTAAAGCTTTTTTAATAATTACTTATATACGCTAGTTGCTTATTGCCTTTGCCATAAAAATAACTATTTTTTTTAAAATTGTTAAGACTAATATTTAATTTTCTGAACTATCTTATAACACTATGTATTATTTTTTGTTTTAATAAGAATGCTGTAAAAAATAAATAAAAATATAATTGGAAATAAAATTTTTTATGTTGGAAATATAATTTATTTTAACATTATTAGTTATAGTAAAAATTTTTAAATTGTGCTTAATGGAATGTTATTTATGTTTTTTTTTTTTTGTGTAAAATTAATCTTTAGATTTGGAAAAAGGAGCTGAGTACATGGTCAAAATTGCAGCGATTACAGCAAAGGGTCCAGGTCCATTTACTGATTGGCAAACTGTTGAAACTTATTCAAATGATTTGATTGGTAAATATATTTAAGATGTATAATAATGTTATATGGACCTCATCAAAATACATTCATATTTTTTAAATACATTTTCATGCTTCACAGTTAAGTGCAAATTTATTTCACAAATCTGCTTGTAAAGAGAACTGACGTTACAGTGTTAGATTAAAGGGCAGTCCATTCACAATGTAGGGTTGCCACTGGTGACTAAGAAGTGACAATTTGCATTTCTTTTTGTTTTTCGGCAACTTTTTGAACTAAAAAACATACAAGCAGAGCTTAACTAAGGCAGGGGTATACGGGGCAATCGCCCCAGGCCCTCACTACCTAAGGGGGTTCCCCAAAACTGAATAGAGAGTTTATTTTACATTTCCTTCTTTAATGAACTTTTTTTTAAAACGAAATATCAGTACAGTGTAAAATCCGTCTGTTTTATATTAGTTCTTCATTAATCTATCATGAACACAATCTATATTTCGTTAATCCGTGACTTTCTAGGACGGAATTCAGCTCAAATTTCGCAACTATGATGGACAAATTTGGCCAATCGAAAGCCCGTATTTTTGCATTTCGCAAAATGCGATATGCTTACAAAAATATAAGCTTCTGATTGGCTTAATTGAGCCATTGTAATTGCAAAATTTTTGCTGAATTCCGCCCTTATGTCAGCAAAGATATGAGTTTTCCGCTTCTAAATGAGAAAGTTAACAATCAGAAAAATGCACTTGGCAAGATAGACATAGAATTTTCAGAAAATCAATAAAAAGGATGATATGATAATGATATTTCGTCTGACCATTGGTGGCTGACAATAAGAGAGATAAAGGGTAAAATCCTTAGAGTTGCTTCATATGTAATCAGTTTTCGCTTGGAAGATTTTTGTTTATTAGATCGATCATCTTCGATGGCAGAATTAAATCTCGGTGTAGTTTTGTGCAACTATAATATATATTTTCACAATGATTTTACTCAGTTCAAAGACTCCTCAATCTATAAATTTGTTGCATTATTTTAATTTTATTTAATGAGAAAATTTTTTTATCATTTCATTTAACTTACATTTGTGTAAATTCTGTAGTAAATATGGAGAATTTAATTCTTTAATTTCAAACATCGACACTTTGGAATATACAAACTACGTGATCTTCAACCGAATCTTATATACAAATAACACATTGCAACCAATTTTAAAAGTCCAATGCGGCTATTTAGAAATTGAGCATCACAATTTCTATTGTCACCATTTGAAAATCAAACATTGTGATTCATATTCACGTGATTTAAAAAATATTGAGATTTAAACCAAACAGTGCGGTTTGTATTCACAAATTTTTTAAATTAAACATCGCAATTCAAATTTATGTGACTTTAAAATCAAACATCATAATTAAATTAAATTAGTAACTATTTTAGAATTGATTCTATGTTTTATAATTATATTGTTTGTTATTTGTTTGATTGTAGAAAGTAAAGTTCCTGAAATGCCAAGCTCGCTGAGGGCAAGACCATCAGCTAATTCAATCTTTGTCAGTTGGGTACCTCCACGTGATCAAACCATTATTGTCAGAGGATACAAACTTGGTTGGGGTATTGGTTTAGCTGACGTATACACAAAAATTTTAGATGGCAAACAACGACATTTTACAATTGAAAAGCTACGTAAGTAAAGTTAGTCTGAAAAACATAACTCTTGTTTGTAGGAAAAGCAAAGTGTTTTTATTTTCCTCTACTTTTTATGAATATTATTGATAAATTAAATGAAAAGAGAAACTGAAGAGAAAATGGCACTGTAATTGAAATTTGGATCACACTTAATGTCCTTGTTCTGAGAAAATATTTCACTAAATATTTTTGTTTTTCACTTAATAGAGTTATTATTTACAAGCAAAAAAATAGATATACCAATAATATAAATTTGCTTTCTTATAATAACTGCTAAAATTGTCCATTTGACCTTTACTCATTTCCTTTAATTATTCATGTGAATTTTATTTATTTACTCTATGAAAATTAGTATGCTTTAACAAATTTAAGCATATAAAGTTTTAGTGTTAAGCTTATTGAAAAAATAAATAAATTTTTGCCATTAGATAATACATCATAGCATGTCATTATGTGTTGTAAGAACCAAGTGGAATGTCTTAAGTCTTCTATTGTTAAGTTTTTGAAAAAGTTAATGTCTTGTTTATGAATGAGCCATTTTTCTGTTGTATCATATTTTTCTTGTTGATTACCCATTTTTTACTTTTTAAAACTGTCAACTTGTACTAAGTGTAGTTTGCAGAATAAAGATAAATTTCCCAATTTCTAAAACCCAGCATTTTATTATTATTTTTTTTTTGTTCGTTTTGATCTGAAAACTCCTTTTAAATTAAATTTAAAAGGAGATTTCTGTATTGATTTCTAAAATATACCTTTTTTTTTCATTTTAGGAGAAGTATTTGTTTTTTTATCTCAATGTGTAATTTAGCTTAATTTTTTTTATCAAACCCTTTTCTCAACATTTTTTAATGAGTCAGCCCTAGCTATTTTTCCAGATCAATAAATGAGCATTTTTAAAAAAATTTTTTTTTTTATATATTTGGATATTCATTTCAAAATAATAGTTAATACATTACAAAATAGCAGTTAAATGAAAATATTTATAATATTTATAATTTTGAGTGAGAAAAATATTTATTGTTAAAATTTGAAATTCTGGCATTGCTACTTATATCTTAGTCATAGACTCTCAAAATTGTGTTACAGTTTATTGGTATTTTCATAATATGTATTGTATGCAGGGTGCATAGCGTTTCTAAAAAGTGCTTAAAGGTGCTTATTTTCGTTTTTTAAAAGCCCTCATAGGTGCTTTTTTCATTGGGTGTTTTTAAAAAGTGCTTAATTTTCCCTTTTCTAAAATGAGATTTTTCCTCTACCATGTTTATTTTTGCCACGAATTTTGCAAAAAAAGACACTGTTCACATTGTTCTATTCAACATTTTCAGAATTAATACAACCCCAATCTATTTCGGCGTACCATCGGCCCGTAACGTATGAAAACGCCATTCGTTTTACAGGATTCAAAATTTCATGATTTTTGACAATTTAAAAAAAATATGCCAAAAGATTTTTTTTTACATGACGGTTAGAACCGTCAATTGTCAAAAACTTGCCAACACTGCCTAATTGTATTTTTTTTGAAGTGCTTAAAAATATTTTTCAGTGCTTGGAAAGTGCTTGAAAGGTACTTATTGTTTGTTGAAAAATTTGGTTACGCACCCTGGTATAATATGCATTTATATATTATTTTTATTTAAACATTGTTTTTTTTTTAGAGTCTTCGAGTGAATATGTTATAAGCTTGTTGGCTTTCAATGAAGCAGGTGATGGGAGGCCTGTATACGAAACCGTTAAAACACAAGTGGAAACCAGTAAGTGTTTTTGTCATAAAATGTATGTCACTAAGTGTGTAAGATGATTAAATTTATGTAGCCTTATTCCTCTTATTGGTTGGGAAGGATGTTTTGTAAGGGGGAAATATATCTACAAGATCATATTTTACATTCAAAGCGGAATTTGTGTTATTTGTAGCAATTTCAGCTTTCAAAATTTCTTAAGTTTTTGTTTTAATTTCCTAAATGAAATTTTTAAAGTAAAAATAAACTAAATTTTAAAAACCTCATTAGCAGATAAAATTGATCATATAAATATTTTATAATCTGAGTGTGTTTATATATATATCTGGTTAAAAATATAGAGAAAACATGATGGAAAATATTAAAGATTAATGAAAAAGAGTATAATAAAAATTCTTAAATTTTTCTCTGTATTTTTAACTTATTGATTTTCTTAATTTTTTTCGTTTTTCTTTTTGTATTTATTTATTTGACAAACAAAACAACCTCAGTGTGAGAAAACCAACAAAGGACATTAAATATCGTTTCCTCCCTCGGGAATTAAACTCTTATAACTATTTCGATGTAAAAGAAGAGAGTGAGATGAAAATGTATCAGCAAACCTGTATGGTTCAAAAATGAGTCTGTGTGACTCGTTCCTAAATGAGCTTTTGTTAAACATTAAATGATAAGTATCATCCTTATTGATTTTTCCATTGTCTTAATTAATGGTCATCCTATATATATATATATATATATATATATATAAAGCTTCAATTAGTCTTTTTATGTTATTCCTTTTCTTAATTTATCATTTAAAGCAAAACTCTTTCTCACACTTTATATTCACATCCTGCGGCTTGTGAAGATGGAAGTCGTGGGAACGGGACAAACAGGCACAGGATTTAAGAAAAAGCAAGTCAATTTTATCATTATAAAATGAATGACGAGAGTGTGTGGATATCGACAGAGAGAGAGAGTCACAAACTCTTTGTGTTCTGCCTAAATGTTAGGGAAAATCTTGCAATGAAAATCTCTAAAATGTCTCTATTTAGGGAAAAAGAAAAATCTTAGTAATTGTAATTGGTTTATCAAATAGGTTGCACGATTCCCACAAAGAGCAAAGGGAAAAGTGTTTTACGTTTAATTAATGCATACTTGAACCAAAATAGATTGATTAAAGGGCAGGATGTGAATTTAAAAGTGTGAGAAAGCGTTTAATTTTGAATAATAAATTAAGAAAAGGATTTACAGAAAAGGAATAACATAAAAAGATTAATGTATATATATATATACACATACATACGATGCTTTAAACAATAAAATATTATAGTTCTTTACAAAAAGTAAGTTTATTGACTATCTACAAGAAGATTTGCAAGTTTTCTTTGAACATTTAGTGATTACAAATGTAGATATTACCTTCCTTAAAGCTGCTTAGTTTCATTTGTACATATGTTTCATATGTGTTGTTATAAGAGTCAAAGCAATAACATTAGAAACATTCAAAATAATTATTTTTTATTCTTAATAGCTATTTCTAAATAAAATTTGGAAAAAATTCAGTTTTGAAAATAATTACCATCACAATTACAAGAATAATTACAAAATTATAACCAAACTTTACATATATTAAATTCTTTTTCTTAGTACGTGAAGGAGAAATTAGATTAATTCTGAGTATTATTTTACAACATTGCTTTTATGTAGATAAGAGAATTCATATTTTAAATTGTAGCCAGCTTTTAGTAAAAAGGGACCTAGAAATTCGGATATCCTATATCCTCAGGACGCACAGTTTCCAAAGTCTAGTGAAATCGCTGATTTTAGTTTCACTTTATAATCATTAACTGTTGTATTTTTGTTTTTTAAAAATGCATATAGTTTAGTTTTTCAAATTTTAGTGATAATAAGTAACTTTTAAAATTTTAATTTATTTCTGCATTATTTTCAACTGGCTTTTAAATTAAAAACCTCGTAGTTTCATTGGTAATTGTTTAGATTTGTTAATGACATTGGATTAATGATGTTATACAAAATTTTGGTATTTATTTCCATTTACAATAAATGAAGGCGCAAAGCACGTTTTCTTATTACTTTATCAAGAGTAAAAACACTAATAATATTTTCTACTTTCAGCTCCAGAGCCATTGACACCAATGTTACCCCCTGTTGGATTGAAGGCTATTGTTCTGTCATCCTCAACAGTTGTTTTATACTGGACAGATACAACTCTTTCTCGTAATCAAGTTGTGACTGATAACAGATTTTATACTGTTCGGTATACTGCTTACATATACTCTTCAGCTCCAAAGTATCGTTTCTTTAACTCTAGTGATTTGAATTGTATGATAGATGATCTCAAGCCTAATACTCAATATGAGTTTTCAGTCAAAGTTGTGAAAGGAAAGAGGGAGAGTACTTGGAGCATGAGTATTTTAAATACAACCGAGGAAGCAGGTTGGTAATTTGTTTATATTTTTTAAAAATTTTGTTAATATAATTTATTTTAACTACTCAGCCTCAACTGTACTCAATCCATTTTGTTTTTACTCATAACTAGTATAACATATCATGTAACATATTAATGTTTTTACTCATTATTAGAATAATTTTTCTCTTAATAATTTGATATACTTGTGGCTTAATACAAAAATAACCTCAGTTAATATTTTTTAAGAAGGTAACTAATCAATTAAAAATGACAACTTTTAAGAGCAATATTAAAGTAAAACTTGAAATGAGTAAATAGGAAAACACGCTTCCATAAATATTACGTTAAAAACATAAAGCACTTCAGTACAATAATTTCTTTAAAGGATTCTAATATAAATTTAAATGGGAGAGAAAAAGTACCGAATTACGAGACCCTTAACTATTAAAAATGTGATGACTGTTCTTACATTTAGCTACAGATATACTTTCTGGAATTCCAGAATATTGATGGTTTTATTTTCCATTCTCAAGTGTTTTGTAAAATCCATACAAGGTTTCATTTGTATTAATCATTAAAACTGTACACCTATAAGCATAAGTACCTTCCTCTTTTATTTTATTACATATTTGTTCTTGCAATTTCTGAGCTTTTTTTTCTCATTCAAAAAGCTAAAATTTAATTTTATACTAAAGTACTTTCGTGTAAAAAAAACATTTTTTTCTTTCATTTTCAACCATACTATAAAAAAAATAGTTGTGCTATTTTTTTGTTCAGATATCTTATATCATATGAAATAGCTATAAAAAGAATTTCTAACACCGTATTATGTTCTAATAAACTTATTTATTTAAAGTTTGAACTTCAGAAGGAATCTTTTTTTATGTTTTTAAAATCTTATTTTTGTTCTTTTAGCTCCTTCATCTCCACCAAGGGACCTCACTGTAGTTCCATCTGAAGATGACAACTCTGTAATTAATTTGCATTGGCAGCCACCTAAGCAACCCAATGGCCACATAACAGGTCATTATCAAAATAAACTTCTATGAACACACATTTTATAGTTGTATCGAAAAAAAACTCAGTGAGAATATGCAAATACATAATGGATTATAAAGCCTTGGAACTTATGTTTAAAAGGATTTTAAGTAGTAATATTGGGTGCATAGTGTTTTTAAAAGGTGCTTAATTTTGATCTAAATTTTCTAAAAGCCCTTAAAGATGCTTTTTTATTCGGGGTTTGTAACAAGTGCTTTATTTTCTATCTTTAAAAAAAGATATTTTTTCTTCGCTGTGCCAATTGTCGTTCTAAATTACGAAAAATGCATGATTTTTGCAATTTTCTCTGCAATATTTATCAGAAACTAGTTATTTTATCATGATTATGTGAAGTTTGTGAAAATGTTTTTGAATTTTATTGATTTTATGTTCATAAATTAAGAACTTTAAAGGATAGGAAATATTTTTTATTACTGCACAGATTGTAATTTATTTATTTATTTTTTTTTTTTGGAAAGTGATTAAAAATATTTTTTGAATGCTTAAAAATTACTTAAAATTTGCTTATTTTCTGTTGAAAAATTTGGCTACGCACCCTGTAATATGAAAATAATAATCATCATATTAATCTTCAGGCAAGTCTTTAGTTTTTTTTCCACAATTATTATATTTCCTTGAAATGATACCTTGAAATAACAAAATTTCTCTATTCAATTGCTTAAATAGGTTATGTGATATTTTACACTACTGATAAAACGCAACGAGACAGAGATTGGGTTGTAGAAGGTGTTGTTGGTGACAAAATGACCACTATATTGAAAGGTCTTACTCTGGATACAATGTATTATTTTAAGATACAAGCAAGAAACAATAAAGGATATGGCCCACTTTCTTCTGAAATAGCTTTCCATACAGCTGCAGGTGCTTATTATCTTTAAATTATTTTCTTTCAACCAATTATTCATAAATTGTTATCATTTTAAATTTTATTTATTTGAAGTTCATGAAATAAATAATAGAAATAGTTATTTTTATACAATAATATTGAAACTCTCATTCTGCAGTGGAAGAGAAATAAAATTTATCTTTATTTACCATCTTTTTTTCCTTAATATTTGATTTCCGTGTGCAATTCTTTATTTCTTTTGTAAAATTTTTTTATAATTGTCTAAAATTTCTCTCTCTTTTTTATTTTCTTTTTTTAAAAAAAGTTACTTTCCCATAACAAAACTAAATGTGTTTATTTTTAAAAAAAATTTCAAGAGTGTGTTATTTTGAATACTATTCAATTAAAATAAATTTTCTTTTAGTTCGCATTCATTAGTGTTCACAGGTTTAGTACAACTATTCATTAGTTTTGTAGAAGGTTCTCCATAAGCTCTCATAACTTATTTCGCGATATAAATCGTTTTTAAGTGTCTTTTCTTTCAGAATTTACCAATGAAAGCACATAGCAAGCATTTAGTTGATAATGTAGCCATATTTATTTTGAAATATAACTTTTAATTAATTATTATTATTATTTTATTTTTTTTGTATATGCATAAGAAAATTGTTAAGTTTAATTATATATTTATTTTATGTGTATAATTATATATTACTCAATCCTGATATTTGTTGCATTTAGGAAATATTTATTTTAATAGCAATTGTATGTATCTATAGTTTTTCTGAGGATTTCTTATAATTAGAGATTTTGTATTGTGCCTTGATATTAAAAGAATTTCTGGGCTTTTAAAATTAATACAATAAGTTTTCTTGTAGGATTCTTTTATATAATGTTTCAGTTTGTTTTGCTACATTTAGTATCTATATTCAATGAATTATTAAAAAATTATGACTTGAGCTTTAATGGCTTAAAGTTGAATAAAAGAAACAGGATCTAATACATTTAATAAGATTTCAAGTAAATTTATAAACTGAAATCTGGCCTAAAAACTGGAAGGATGAAAAAAAGCTTTTTGTTTCATCTGAAATGTTATAATTTTATTTATTTTATTAATTTTATATCTTTTTTATTTTCCTTAACGAGAATGAAAGAATATCTCTCAATTCATTTTTTAATAAGAATTCTGCATCTTTTTGCTTAAGTAGACTCGTTTCGTTCCTAAAGCATTAAATTGTTATTCAACTATGACAACTTGGTTTAAAAAAAATAAAGCTTATTTCTATTTATTTTTTATTTATTGGTTGCTATTATTTATTTTTCTGTTGTTGATCTATTTACTGTTATTCTTGTTTGACTTGGTTTGATAAACCTACTTTTCAAAATAAAGTTTCTTTTTTAATTTTTTAGAAAAATTTATTAATTAAAAGAAAATTTTATTAAAATTTACTTTTTTAATTTATTAAAAGAAAAATTTTATTAAAAGCTATAATTTAATGAAAAGTTATAGCTTTTGCTTGTTTAGCATATTTTTTTATTTTATTTATTTATTATTATTTTTTTTTTTGAGATTTGTAATGTATTGTTTTCAATTGGAATAAATAGCTTTTTTTATGTAATGATTACTTTTCTTTTTATTGTTTTGTCATGAACTTTTTTCCGTTTATTATTATTTATTTTGTTTCATTTATTTATTTTTATTTATTTTTTATTGCATGATGTTTATTTATATTTTGAAATTTAGGATTAGCACTGGCATCTGGATCATCATATTTTGGTGAGTTTTATTTTTTTGTATTATTGTTTCTTATTCTAATTTTAGAAAATTTGACTCAATAAAGTTGAGATAAACCTAATATAAAATTATACTGAATCTCCATTCTTGAATCATTGCTCTTTTTATTCTTTGTAAAAATGAGAAATTAAAGCTTTAAATTATAATTGATTTTAAATAAACATAATTACATTTTTATGAATTAATAAAATTGTTTTCAATTTTTATTTTTGTTTTGCTTTAAATTTTATTTCTTAGTAAAATTAATTGTTTTTTTTTATTTTAAAATTTTATACCAACTTTTTTATTAGTAGCTTGAATTTATTTAATTATTTGGTTAATTATACTGAAACATGAATTATTAGATTCCAAAATTCTTTTTCAAACCTTTTTTTTTTCAATTCTTGTAAAACTACTATTCCCAGGAAGAAAATTAAATTTCTCTATTAAGTTCACATACTTCTGGGGAAACATGGGGGCTTTGAAAGCTCAGAGGACTTTAAATTAGCTCAGGGAATACTCAGGATAAACTTGGGGACAACTCAGGGAAAATGAAAAAATTTGTTTAAACCTGTAGATATTGTAGTTTTTTTTTTAAACTTAATTTTTAATTGAAATTTTTTTGAGAAATTTTTTTTTTTTACTTAAGCCCTCCTCACAAAATTATTAATTTTCCTACCCAATTGTAATGTGACGTCAATTCTGTTGATACAACGATTTTAGGTTAATTAAAAGCATTGTAAAAATGTATGCTCTTTAATGTTTGAATAATTTCTTTAAGATTCAATTATTACTTAAAGGAGAAATTCGAAATATTTTTTGAACTATAACAAAAAGTTTTTTTCAAGATTTGTAAGTAGTTAATGTTCCTTGAACTGCTATAAATAATTTAAGACTAAAAAATTAAGCGATTAATGTGTGAGTCATAATATTGTATAGTATAGTACAACCAGATAATATTAAAGAATGATAATAATTTTGTATTGATAATAATACTTAAAACTTTAGTTCTTCACACATTTAAGAATTTTACTGCAGTTTTTTGTCCACCAATATTATTATTGATTTATTAACTTATATATTGAGCTGTTATGTGAGCTCTTTCTTACTAAAACCTTTATATCTTAACATTTTGTGTAAGAAAAATTCAAATGCATGTTTAAATACCTAAAAAAAATGAAGGCTTTAGTGAAAAAGGAATTTAAAAAAGGCTAATAATTATCTTTACACTAAAATTTTGGGTTTTTGTCAAAACTATGATAACTTTTGTCCAAACTTCATTTGATAAAAACTATGTCAAAAAGGATTTTTTGATGTGATGAATAAAACCATGGTTAAAACCAAAAAAAAATTGTCAATTGTCAAAAACTTGTCAACCCAGATGTGATTAGATTTATTTATGCAATGTAAATCAATAAATGTCACTTTTGCTTTTTAGAGAGTAAAGGATTTGCTAATAGTTTGCTTTACATTATAATTTCTTGCATTTCTGGCATTACAATGATCATCATAATTGGTGTTAGTATAGCAGTTTGTAGACGTCGCAACAGATATTTAGCTCCTGATGGTTGCAAAAGGTATCAAATTGATATGTTAAGAAAAGCAACTAAGTCTTTACTTATCTACTGGTTATGTATTTTAATTCTTATTTTTAATTTTTAGTTATAAATCTTCAAAAGGGGCATCATCTAAAAATAAAGGTGCTGCTAAAGATTTAGTCCCACCAGATCTTTGGATTCACCATGATCAAATGGAATTGAAATCAATGGACAAAAGTAGCAACTCTAACATGTATTCATCTTCATCTCAAAGGTCTTCTCAGGAATTGGGTCATGAGCCTCTTTTAAATACATTAGAAAAAAAGAAAAGTGCCTATTTAGGTAACAATTAAATCATCAGTAAATTAATTATTGTTTTTATAGATATATACATATGTTTAATTTTTTTTTTTTTTTTTTTTTTTTTTTTAAATTAATTATTGTTTTTATAGATATATACATATGTTTCATTTTTTTTTTTTTTTTTTTTTTTTTTTTTTTAAAATGCCAAACTGCGTTTATAACTCTGTCTCATTAGCTTATCTAGAATACATAATGTTGTTTTCAGCTGAATTTTGTCGTTGTTTCATCTATTTTTTCAACCTTATATTCCTGATTTGGTTATGTTTTTAATACAGCTTACAAATTTCCTTCAATGACATATGAAAAGAATTTGATATATTTTTTTCGTTTTGCTCGGAAATAATACTTAAATTATTATTCTCTTATTATTACTAACATAACAGGGGAAATCTGGGCAGCTGTTGAATTCTTCCTTTTACTTTATTTTAATTTTAAAAATTTAAATTTTTTAGTTTTCTTGTTAATATTTCTTTTTCCTTTGTAAGTTTTTTTTTAATTATAATTTTTGTTTAATTTGCATTCATTATTTATTTATGATTTATTAATTTGTGTTATTTTGTTCACTTTCATTTTTTTTAAATTTTATGTTTATGGTTTTATTAATTTATCTTTTGCTTGAATAAAACTATAGATTCCCTCAATGATGATCTTTTACCTAATTCTGACAAATGTTATGTAAAGTGCCGTCCAATAAGAGCTGCTCCTTTAAAAATTTCACTTGATCACCAAAAACCTGTTATAAGTATTGACGGTAAGTTTTTGATCTAGATTAATTATTTTTTGCTTGAAAAATATAGATGTTAGGATTTTGTTTCATTTTTACTTTGTTTAAGAGGGAGCTCAGAACATGTGATTCAACATAATATAACTTTTGAACAAAAATTAAAAAAATACTTTTTCTCTTTCAGCTTCAGTTATCACCTCTAGTGGTGGCATGAACCCAAGTGCTTATGATGTAGGAACAACAAATAGCTTAGGACGTCCCATGTATCCTAGAACTCAGTACAATATTCAACGAAATCTTGGCCCCCACGATATTCAACCTGCCGGTATGTAACATTTTTGTATTTGAATTCAATTTATTTGTTAAAATAGCTGGGTAAAATCGTTTGAATATTAATTTGGTTAAATTTTATTAGTTATATTGGCTATTTTAGTAAATACTGTCTAATCTGTGCATAAATAATTTGAAAACACTTTGTAACAAATTTACAACAAAGCTTTACGTAAAATGGGATAATTTTCATAGTGTACAATGTTTTCACAGAAATATATGAAAGATTTATTATAATAATGAATAGAAATTATTGTGCTAAGAGTAATTCTCAAAAACAACTTCATGTCCAAACTAAATTTCACGAGATTGACTTGAGACAGATAGTTGTAATTTTTTATATATTTAAGGCAATTTTTTTCATGCTTTCAAAAAAGTTTCTTCATTTACAATTTCCTAAGAAAAAATGTAAAAGTTCACTCTCCTGGCCGGTGTCTTGGGATATTCATCCACTTTTAGATGCACCTGGATAAATTTTTTTTTTTTAAATTTTCCGCACATGCGCTGTATAAAGCAACTACTTCAATTACTCTTATCTGGCGCAGTTTTTATTATTATTTTTTTAATTTTAAAGCAATAATTTTGTTATCAGTTTAAAATTTATTCAAACGCTTTGTTTAATTTTTTTTTAAATATTTAAGCTATAGTAAAAGTGGCACTAGACCTAGTATATATTTCGGAGATTTACCAAAGGTCTAGTTATACTAGGTCTGGTTAAGTGCCATTGCCCGTTATACATTTGCCCGGTATACCCTACACTGATATTTTTTTAAAGTCAAGTGCCATTGTCCGGTATATATTTGCCCGATACTCCAAACACTGATGTTTGTTCTAATCTATCATCAGTAAGTATTTCGGACATTCACCAAAGCGACTAATTTGATTGTCAACATTCACCGGTGAAAGCCAACAACCATCGATTTCGGTCATTCACAGTAACATGCACATCATTTACATAATAACCTCATCAGGACGATTATTTCATACTTTGCCTAAATAGCATCCGGCATTTCAAAAAATAAAAATAATTGGTTTTGTTGGCAATGATCTCGTAAGGCGATGAAGAATCATGCATAGTACAGGTAAGGAAGATATTAACCTCGAAGGAAAAGTGGATGAATACCCCAAGGAACCCTCCTGGCCTGTCCGAAACTTTATCTTAAACTTATTTAATTAAAAAAATTTACACCAGCATTTCAGTAATTTAAAGCAATATTAGTAAAATATGTTTGTTTATATATTTGTCCCAAGGTTTTCATGTCACTCTCCTTGTGTGGGACATTTTTATTTGATTTTAATAAAAAATGAAGAATTTTTAGTCTCGTCCCTGCAACATTGTTTATTCCCACCATTCTGTTGGATTAAATGAGTTTTTTGAAGATTCAATTCACCTTGTGTTTATCATATATTATCGCAGCCTTTGAACAGTTCTAAACTGATCTGTGGTTTCTGTTTCCGGTTTTAACAGTTTTATTCTACATAAGAACATTTTTTTTAAAAATAATGTGTATTATAATGTGTAATAATGTGTTAATTCCAATAGAAGAACTCTCTTAGGCTTAAATCTGCCTTTAGAACTTTGTAACAAGCCTTATATAGAAAAAAATGTAGCACTCTTCATATACAAAAAGGTCACTCTACTCGTCTCCATAAGTATGACTTTACATCGTTAATCTGAGTTTCCTTTATTATTGTCTTGTTAAGTGCCCTAATAAAGAGTAAGTTTGAATTTTTTTTTAGATATTTTAAAGCACTTCTTGATTTTAAGAATTTATGATCTGAAACTGTCACATTTTTTGAGAATCACCTATGCACACCTTTTACTAAATTAAAAAACATTCAGTTAAATATAAATTAATTTTAGTCACTCTCTGAAGACAAGTTTATTTGTTATGGAAAATGCTCAATAGCTTCCAAAATTTGATGTTTATTTGGTTATTATAAATAGGTAATCAATTTATTTATTTCACAATATTGTGATCTCTTGTGATTGTTAGATTTTAGCTTTCTAAATTTTAGAAGTTGTAGTTATCAAAGATTGTGTAATGATTCTATTTTAATTGCATCTATGTGTTATAAATTTTCACTTGCTGTTGTCTTTTGCTTTTAGATATTAATTTTTTTAAAAGATTTTTATTGGTTCTAATTTTGTATCTTTTGAAATTTTTTAAATCTTGCTTCAAACTTTTTCCTAACAAAAGGAACAAATAGTAGTAAAAAAGAATTTTCGTAAGACATAATAATATGAATATACAACTACTTTGTTTTTGTTCAGGAACATGCTATAGTTAATTTGGAGTAAATAAAGAACATTATTTTATTCTGTCAAATCTTAAAGCAGTTTTCTGTTGAAAATCTTTGTTCATGAATAATAGCTTTGATTCGAATACTATAGGACTTTGATTATTTGAAGTTATTTGGAGCAAATCTTATTCAGATATTTGAAATATTTTGACTTATACAAACACTACGTGGGTAACCTATATACTGCTCTAGTTATAATAAAAAGATTGATGAAACAACAAAAATCATATCATTCAGATTCTTTCAGCTAAAACAAAGCGACAAACATCAGCAAGTTTAATTGTTACTCACATCAAATAATCAATTCTATGTAAGCCTATTAGTAAAAAATGTGTCGTTTTTTAAAACTTATGTATAGATATATAAATCAAATAGCCTTCCCTCTCATTCATTATAACAGTCACGTATTTCATCTTAAGAAGGGTCATTAATTTACAACAGTGATGCAGCTGTGCAACTTTTTACGTACTAGTAGTACTATGAAGATTGTCCAAAAATTAACTACCCAGATATCCAAAAAAAAAGAAAAAACTGCACAATCGTACATATTGAGTTTTGCAGGGAAAAACTTACTGCTATATATATAGACATTGCTTCTGATGTAGTTTTTTTGTGTTGAATTAAATGAAACTAATTTTGAGATTATGAAACTAATATTTTAAAGGTTATGATAGTTTTATATACCAAAAGTTGAATTTGTACTTGTGTGTACAAATAAATATGAATTTGATATCGATTTCAGCATCTGAAATTGCTTTTAAAATAAGTTAGGAATAGTTTCCTGTGTATTTTTTTTAATGTTGAATTGATTGAAACTAAACACAATTCAGTAGGATGAATAATTCAAAGTTACAAATGTTTTTAAGTATAAAATTTCCATTATTGAAATAAACAATGCAAAAAGTGAACACTTTTTACATTGCTATTAACTGATTATCTAGACAAAACAGGCATTTTTTCCTTGCAACTTTTTATGCTGAATAGATGTTTTTAGATATTCTAGATTTTTGTCAGTTTTTTAGATACATTTACTGCACTGTAAGACTTTATTATCATGAGTTTGTTGAGACATCAATACTTTAAATAATACAATACTTGAAAATAATAAAAAGAGCATAATTATTAAAGATAGAGATAAAACATATACAAACACTGTAAAAAAATTTGGGAATCAACCTTGGTTAATAAGGAAGTATTTGGATCAAAGAGGTTCATATTATTAAGGTTCTACTGTACTGTATATTTCAACTTAGTTAAACATTGACACTAACATGTCATATTTAAATTTTTTCTTTCCTTTCTTCAAAGTTGTTCTTGGGGAACCTCCTCCTCCTCCTGTATCTTTACCTCTGTGCCCCCCACCTTCTTGCGCAGCTACCATACGTTCTGTATCAGAAACACACAGCAGACTAAATTCAGAAAATCAGACTGTGGCCTTCATTCCAACTGTTCATGAAGCACCAGAAGTTGGCAATTGTAGCACTCTTACTAAAAAGCTATCCTCTCAGCAGCATCCTATGCGAAGTTTTACTATTCCTGCTTCTTCATCTCAGAGTGTTCCAGCTACCCCACTTTCAAAACATACAGGTAATGATGTCATTCAAGGTGAAATATTCCCTTCTGTATCAATAATAGTTTGCTGTTCCTTAGGGATGCAAAGAGATTGTAATAAAATTGGATTTTCAATAGGAAAAAGAACACTTTTTCTTTACAGCAACAATTAGTTATTGTTTGTTTTTCTGAACAAAATTCCTCAAATGTACTCAAATGAACTCTATGTAGGCTGGCCGCTAATTTAGAAAAACAACTTCAAATTCAATTTATTTTTGTTGCGGAGAGAGAAATCTGCTTTTGTAATTTTTTTTTCTTTTATTTGCCCTGAATTTTTTTTCCTTTTATTTGCCCTGAATTTTTTTTCCATCTCAATTCTCAAATCTTCAAGACTTTACTTGAAAATTATATCTTGTTTTCAGGTAGATGCCACAGTTACTTTCAACACAATTTAGAAATCTAAATATGTGATTTCTTTTATTGTAATTCGCTTAAACTCATATCGCAATGTGTAATAAAGAACATACGGTATAAATCAATCAATCGTGATTCATATCAATGACATTTATCAAAGATCTATCACAACTCCCATTAATGCCATTAAATTTCTAATCGTGGATTATGATTATTGTTAATCTGATTTATTATCGATATGCACACAATTTTGCTGCAAATCTCATAGGGCTATTCTTCTTTTATTACATCTGATGTGCTTGCTGAGATTTGTGCTCACGTGATACCAAAATCAGACCAAGTACTTAGAATAAAAATAATTAAAATATTTCAACTTTTTCCATGATTAACCAATGGCTTGTATTAGATATTATTGTTTAATTTTTAATGAAATAATGACCTTCATTTAATCTTGTATTCAGATAAATCTCCTCCCTGTTAAACTCAATATAATAGCAGGCTGTTGTGTTTAATAATTATATTTGAATGAGATTCATAGTTTTTTTAGGCTTTTGAGAAAATTAACTAAATTATCCCCTTATTGTTTTAATCTACTTTTTATTAGTTTTTATTTAATCTTTCTGTTATCAATCTTATGTTATTTGAATTTAACACTATTTCTCTTTTATTAGCAATTAAATCACCCCCAGTAGTTTTGAGTCCTCATAAGAAAGTAGTTCTTCATATACCTGGGGAGACAAGTTCTTCATTAGTACAGTCATCTTCCAAACCTCCTTCAACAGCAGTTGTTTCTCCTACAACTAGTGATTCAAATTCACCTCCTATTCAAGTAAATTTTTTATTCATTTAAATTTTAAATATATATATATATATAATAGATTAAAAAATTTTTAATGAAAAAAAATTCTAAATTAATTTGAAATATAGCAGGCAATGTAATTTGTAATCCAGAAATGATTTTATAACTTTTTATTAATTTTTGTTGCATTTTTTATGTTGAAGATAATTTTTATTATTCTGAAAACATTTTATTATTATTTTTTTGTTATAGCCCTCGGAAAGCACAGAGCATCTAAACAAAGAAGTTGCGAATTTAGAAGGATTGATGAAAGATTTGAATGCAATAACTGCCTCTGAATTTGAATGTTGAAGCTATTTTTATTGCAAGAAACGGCAGCTTAGTTTTGGCAACTGTAGTGATTTAGTGTAATAAACTTAGACGGAAAGAAGGTTATTACTACCAATTGTTGTGTGCTATCGAACAAAAACATTGTGAATAATTTCATAGAACAAAAATGTGCCTGACAATTTTTTTATTTACAAAATTGATTTATAGTCATCATAGAAGTAAAAGCATTGTGTAGTTGTTTTGAGCTTTGAAAGTGTCTTCAAATTAGAATAGAAATTGATCTTTTTTCTTTCATAATCATTGGAATTTAAAATTAAAAACCTGTTATATTTACAAAATTTAAAAATCTGTTAGTCAGAGGACCAATTTTGTGACAGGTTTCAGAAGCAGCTTCTAAATTTCTACCATATTACATTAAATAATAATAATTGCTTTAAATATACCGTACATTGTGCCAATTGTGTGATCTAAAAACACTGTTGAAGTTTCATTGTAAAAGTAAATTTATTTATAAGGGTTGCTAAAATAAAAGCTAGGCATGGATGATAGTGACAGAAATACATTAACAGGAGCAGCAGCACTTTTCAGGGTTATAAATTAAAATAGCAAGAGTACATCACAGATTGTGTGCAAATACTTTACAAGAAAGAATTTAAAGTGACTGTAATGCTGTGCTAAAAGTGGCTGTACTCGAAACAGACTTTTACACAGTACTAAAATTTTTATAAGCAGAAAATGAGCGTAATGTAGGTATTTATCATCAAATGCTCACTGTTGATGAAAATTACTATGTGCAAAGGGTGTAAAAGTTTTTAGGAATGACGTATATCATTATCAGATCTGCTTTCAAATTTATTCCTACTGTTGAGGAAGTTATTAGAGGTAATTAAAAATGTTATAACTCGTAATATATGTGCAGCATTTTGTTTGGCATAAGCGAGGGAACAATGCACCTACTGCTATCAGGAGTCTGTCCATACATTTTGTAAAAGGTCCGTTTTTTGTAAAATTTTGAAAAAATTACTCGTAATTTGTGAATATAAAATGAGCGTTAAGTCAGATTCTTTCAACCAGGGTCCGGTTTTGCAAAAAACCTTTACAAGGAGTTTTTAAATTGTAAATAGATACAAGATTATGCTCAACACTGTAAAATTATAATAAAAAAATAAACAGCAATTGCTGTTACTAAATTAGAGATGCAACATACAAATATTTGGTATTTAGCCTATACTGCTGAACGCAGAATATTCATTTCGGGCCAACAATAGAAGAATCGTCTGCCGAAGACAAAACTTAATTCGTTTACATCCATCTTTCTTGTTTTCGCCCTGGGAAGAGTTTATTCAATTAACAAAACAATAATGAAGATAAACAAATTTGTGAAAGGTCTGATTGAAAGAAAAAAGATTTTGTGAAGAGTCCGATTAAAAGAAAAATAATTTTGTGAAGGGTCCATTTTTAAGTTAAAATATTTTGTGAGGGGTCCATTTTTATGAAAAGATATTTTCTAACGGACCCAAATTTTTTTCTAAACAGACCCCTGGCTATAAAAAACCATACTACTCTACATTGTTCTGTTCTGGAAGCATTGTTATGCTCTGGATGCATTTTTCTGGCTCAACTTAAATCTCATTTTAAGTGCTTTTATATAAATTAGTTAATAATTTATATAAAAGCCTGTAGTTCACTTCACTTACTTTAAAACCCTAAAACTTTTCTCTGCTATCACTAATGTATTACTGATGCTATCAAACATGCCACTTAAGAAAAGCATTGCCAAATCTTTTTATGAAAAGAAGCAAGAGACGAAAAAAAAACACTTGGGCATTGACTTGGAAAATATATTTATAAAAAATTGTGTAAAAACATATGCTGTATTATTGTAAAATTTGTGTACTATGCGGTTTGTGGTGCTACAAATATGAATATTTTCGTAACCTTTGATGTGCTTTTATATGCCAATTGTATTTAGCTATTTTGTTTGTTACATTTTGGGTACTAAAGTTGTAATGTTTGTTAAATCTTTTCAATCAGCTGACTTTGTAATACATTTTTATAACTAAACCAAGCAATTTTTATTGTTGGCATTTTAAATAGAAATGTGCGTTATACAAAAAGTATCTTATAATTCTTATTCATTCTCATCTGTCGTATTTTTTATTCATAATTCTCCATTTTTTAGCAGCTATAGAAGACTGTTTTTTAGTTTATATGACTCAATCCTAAGAACAAGTGTATATGTATTTAAATCTTTTTAATGATGCATGCTGCATATATTTTAATCAGAATTGCGGTTTATAAACTGACCATCATCTTTATTTATTATAATTTTAGTTTGAAAACAAATACTAAATTTCATATAGTTAGGCTATTTGAATTTTTTTTTATTGATTTTAATAACTTTTATAAAATTTAAACATTAAAAAAATGACCATCATTATTTTTGTTTAAAAGCCAATAACTACTAAATTTTATAAAGCTAGGTTACATGATTTATTTAAAATGTTGCGGATGAATTGAAATAGAAAGAATTATTTTACCTTATTTTACAAACTTTATAAGATCCTTTTTTTATTTTAGACTTTAAGAATTTTCGTATTTTATTTAATAAAGCACAAAAAAAAAATCACTTTAACAGTGATTTATGTCAAATTTTATAATTTCTTATGTTGGGTTCTTAAATGTTGTTTACAAAGAGATAAAATTAACAGCAATGTGCCCATTTAATCAATAACATATATTATTCATGTTTTGAACCAACTTTATGTTCATATCTTCCTTCATTTTATTTTAATCTCTACTTGGTCACTATTTAACCAAAAGCATCCTGATACCCATGGTACAGACTGGAAGAATCACGAGGCATATATTATTTAGTATGTTGTTGGTCCCCATTTGGCATCAATTGCAGCCCACAGAGAACTGGAGAGACTTGCCATCAGCTTTTGATAAGTGGCCATAGAAATTGACTACCATTACTGCTGACAGTGAGGAAGATAAATTTTTCTGACTTTGTTCCTTCTATTCTAATTGTTCTAAAAAGGTGTTTTAAGGCAGAAAGACAGTCTAGTTTTTGAACATCCATTTTGTTAAACCGTGGCTCCTCAAGTCTTGATGTATGAATGCAGTTTTCCTGTTGTAAGCTCCTTTTATACGGACCCTTTATTTTATTTTAGTTAACCTTCTCCCTTTAACCTATTCATTTTTGTATAAACACCCAATTTTTACATGCCAAACCACTAGTAACACTTTTAAAACTTTCGGTTATGCAAACTGTGTTACTGGAAAAATTGACCTTTAGATGGGTATCCTGATACTTTTAGCTAGATAGTGTACTATTACTTTTGTGTGATCCATTTTAAATCGTCACTCATTAATATTGCAAAGTAAAGTCTTTTGTATGCTTTTTTTAGGTATAATTTTTAATTTGTTGACAATTACTATTTAGAATTTGTACAGAGGCAATAATTGTGCAATGCTTAAAAAATGTTTTTCATGTTTTTTTTATGTCATTTAAACTGAGCTGTCATAAGCCAGTTTTTCATTCCAATTTTGTTCCTTTTTTATCGTTTTCATTATTGCATGAGTGAACATTAAATATTTCATTCAGAGTCCAGTACTTGAGCTTATTTTGATTTATTTAAAACTTCTTAACAAAAAAAAAAATTTCTTTTTTTTTACTCCTTCAAATGTGAATTTAGTTTAGTTTTGCTTTTATTGTTATTATAATAATGAGAAATGATTTGCTACAAATAACGAATTATAATTAACAAATAATGGTGTTATTACAAATATTTCCAGATTGAGTTTTTATTTATAAGTAGACAAAGTTGTTTTGGTTTGAAAACTTTTTTTTCTTGTAAACAAAAAAAATCTTGCAGTTTGTTCTTTAAAATGCAGTTATAAAATAATATGATTTAATAATTGCTTCTGGCATTTTGTGTAAATTTGAAAGAAAAAAAAATCTCTTATTTTTATTATTTTGCAGTTTTTAATATAAAGTGAAACCTCAATTATTTGAAGTAATTTAGACTGAACCTACTTCAGGTAATCAGAATGTTAAAAATATAGAGGTAATATCATGTTTTAATAATAAAATCTAAAAAATTTATTTATTTTATTATAGTGCTGTTTGTCTTCAAATTTAGTTTTGTTGTCATTGTTTCTATTGCTTACTTGCCAATATCAGAGGGCCTGCTTGAGAAACCAAGCGAATTTAAGTGATAGAGTGCGTTTTTTTTTTTTTTTTTTTCAATGGCCCCATCTATCGCTAAGAATATGATTTCAGTCGCACACGTCACAGTCCGTTTTACATTGTGTACCCATTCTTTCATCCACAGATTTATTTTAGATTATTTTGACTGGAATCAGAGAACAATCAATATCCAATTCAGTACCCCCAGAGGTATTGATAAACTTAGTTTTAATGTGACGATTAATTTAATGTCTTTTTGTATAATTGGTATAAGAATATTATATTTTCAAATACATTTGGTATTTTACTCTAGACAGCTGTCTTTTTCTAATTCTGAAGACTTTCTTCTGATTCAATTAACACTAATAACAGATAACATAATACACTTTCTTCTAGTAGATGGAAAAGGACAACTCATTATGGTCAAACTAAACTATACTATTAATAATGCAAGGATGAAAATTACAATAGTCTTTTGGAAACAAAAGCAATTTACTTAACTACTGTTAAAACATTAATTTATAAATCACATAAAAAGCATATTATTATATGATTATTTAAGTTCCCAAAAATTGACTTTAATTTTTGTTCTTTAAAATTGACTTTGGTTTATAAAAGTATTGGAATGACAGGTGTTCAGATAATTGAGGTTTTATTGCATTTTCTAAGAATGTTTAATTATAAATTTTTTGTGTTTGATACATTTAATTTTATCATAAATATCGAGTTTTATACATAATACCAGGTTTCAAAAAATTAATTTTCATTGACTCATCTATTATAGTTTTGTTTTACTTATTTATTCCTTTTAATTAATTAATTTTATTAGTTTTTTTTCTCCATTATTGAAACAGCTTTATCTTCATCTTTTTTGCTCAAGTGTAATTAATTATGCTCAAATCATTAATGCTCAATATCTATTTTATGAATCTCTAACTATGCATTTGTTGTTTATATTTCCATCAGTTCTCAGGAATTATTTTGCACATCAACTGTTGTTTAATTTTTGTGTAAATAAGTGTATATTTATATATTTTGATACTTTTGTTTTATTCTGTATATTTAGTGCCATTTTTTTCTTTTTCTCTTTTTATTGCAATATTGTGGTGAATGTGTGCCAATTTTTTTCCTTTACCTTTTTTATTCATGCATATATGCAATTCTACTTAAGCTGAATATTTTGGCAGCTTTTTGTTTTTGTAATCGATAGTTTTTTCTTTGATTGTTAAAGCTTATAAGCAAAACAATTGTTATATTTAAAATAAATTGAGATTTATTTTATTTATGCATATAGTAAAGAAATTAATTTGTATTATGAAATTTTACTCTCTAATATAAACAATTTATGGTGAAATACATGATTTTATACAAAATCCCTATTGTTTGCTTTTGATTGATATCCTGTTTAATTTTTAAAAAAGTGCTTCATGCTGTTTTAAATAAAATAAAAATTATATTTTTAAATAACAATACTTTCTTTTATTAATAATGCTTATCAAAGTTTTTTTTTTTTAATTTAATTTTAAATAACTATTTTATATTAAAAGTATGTTTAGACATTTATGTTTGTTTTTAATTTTTACTTTAGGTGTATTTAATTTTCCTCTATTTTATACATTTTTTATTTCAAAATCTGTATGATACTATATAAAGTGAACAATTGGCAATAAGTTTAATTTATAAAACCATGTGCTTTGGATTGATTGATTGTACACTTTCTGTGCATTCTATATGTTTTGTCTTTTGTAATGACTTTTACTAAAATGTATGATACTAGCCATTTTTATACCTCTGGTATATGAATAAAATTTTTGTTACTCATGAGTTTTGTTTATTCCATGCAACTTATAAGTAATCCATGCAACAAGTTATATTTACCCTATTCGTTAAAATAAACTTTCAAAATATTGTGATTACAAATAAGTTCCCACTGTTCGTCACAATATTAGTGATTCCGTATTAGCATTTTGAATTGTTTTCTTGCAAAAATGTCAAATAGGCGTTATTTGTGGGAACTTTTGATTTACTTCTTTGATTTGAAGAAATCTGCAGCTGAGGCGCATCGATTGCTTGGAGAAGCATATGGTGAGTCTGCTTTAAGTGAGAGAAGTTTTCGTGAGTGGTTTCAGAAGTTTAAAAACCGTGTGTGTTGACATGGAAGACAAAGAACGCAGTGGAAGGCTTGAAATTGTACGAAGACAAGGAATTGGAAGAAGATTCATCCCTAACTCAAAAAAAGAACTTGCTCTTACATTACAAGTGACTCAGCAAGCAATTTCATATAGTTTAAAATCGTTGGGAATGATCCAAAAACAAGGAAGTTGGGCTCCATATGAACTGAAGCCAAGAGACATTGAACTTGCAGGATACTTGATTTTGCTACTTGGAAGCACATCAATGGGAAGTCCTACTCCACCCACTGTGTTTGCTTTTTCAGATTATCACCTATTCCTGCCGATGGCACATAGTCTATCTGAGCAGAAATATACATCATAAGAAACCAAGGAATGGGTCGATTCGTAGATGTTCTCGAAAGATGAAGAGGTATCTGAATGCTCTCAGAAAGATGGGGAAAAGTAGTGTCAAGTCATGGAGAATACTTTGAATAAAAGATAATGTACTGTTTTTTCACAATAAACTGCTAATTTTTGATAGAAAATGGCAGAAACTTATTTCTCCCAATACAGAAGTAATTTCTACTGCTGTTGATTGTATCTAGCAATTATCTCACTATTGTACAGAACCTAGAGGCTTAAATACAAGTTCGACAACAGGTTTGTATATTTTTTTATTTGCATACCTTTTGTGTTTTGTTTAAATGGGATTTTTATACTATTGTGCAGAACCTAGAGGCTTAGGTTCAAGTCCAACAACAGGTTTGCATGTTGTTATTTTTTTTTATCGCATACCTATTTTTGTGTACTTTTTAAATGTGAACTAATGTACAGACTTGAAGCTCAAGTTCAAAAACTAGTTACTGTTTTTCTTTTGCATAGTAAGTTAATATTATGCAACTAGTTTATAATATTATAAAGGAAGGAGCAACATTATTTAGTTATAAGTCTTTAGCTATAACTTATTAGTTTCATGGTGATGACAGCTATAGATTTCAGACCTTTATTAACTAATTGATAATGAAAATATTTAGGTATCGTTTTACAATTATTAAGCGTTGTATAAGTCACAATTACCATTAAATAAGTTATTGTTGCTGACGTGGTAAATTTATATGAAATTCTGTTCATTCAACTTATAACGAATACAGAAGTAAATAAAATAATGAATACAAAATATCTTATAATTAAAATTCGGAAGCAATATTAATAAATTTTTCACATTATTGCTGAATAGTCTCTTTGGAAAATATAAAACAAGTTTCTATAATAATCGAAAATTAATTAGAAATTAAAGAAGGAAAAAAGGGAGGGAATGAAGTTATGTTTGAATTTCATTCCAATAGAATCCAAACTATCCGTTTAATATCAAGAACTAAAAATGATAGTAAAAGTATTCATGTGAGTGGTTGAGCGAAACGAGTGGAACATCCAATTCTATAAGTTTAAAAAATGTTGATTATCTGAAGCTATATTTTATTTAATACTTTAAAATCTAAAGTGTTTTTGTGCATGTACATTCAACACCTCCTAGAAAAGAGAAGACCTACGCTCGGATCAATTTAGTAGTCCGACGTAATGAACATAAGTTGCGCTGTGAGGAAAAATAACGAAAGATGTCATACCGTTCGGACTAGTTAAGGATCGGATTTTTCGTTTTTGGTAACCCGTGCTTTTCGTAGGTGTAGGTACATTTCAAGTGGCTGGAGTCACTACCTCCTAGAAGAAAGAAAGCCTCAGCACGGGTTACCATAAATAGGAAATTTGATCTTTTAGTAGTCCAAACTTAATGACATCTTTCGAATTTCCCTATTGCGCAGCTTAGTAGCCCGAACGTAATGACATCTCTTATTTTTCCTCCACTGCGCAGTTTATGTTCGTTACGTCGAACTACTAAATTGATCCGTGCTGAGGCCTTCTCTTTTCTAGGAGGTGTTGTTTAAGTACTGCAAACTGTTTTGCCAAAATTTAATTGATTCGGTGTTTCTCATTTTCTTAGAGAACTATCTAAAGCTAATGTTTTGAGAACCAGCTATGCTCTATGGATTCTGACCGAACATTCGCGTTTTAAGTCAAGTTTGCGGTAGAAAAAACTTACAAAATTCTATAATTACTTCGTTTAGAGTTATACAATTTTCCCACTCCTAGCGATTTTTGGATGAAGTTATAAATAAAAATTTCCAGGTCTTGAAGGCGGTAACACATGGAGGCTAAGTGAATGGGACTGTTATCAAGAAGCAGGTATAAAATTTATAGGGTGGATATCCATCTTTACTAACATAAATGTAAAACAAAATAAAAGAATGTCTTTTAATGTTCATAAATGTGCGTTAGTTATTATTTTATTGTTCCGATTTATATTCAGGTTATGAATGTTTTTAAAAAAGTTTTTGAGAATGTTTCTGATTGAATGTTCTGAATTAAGAATGTTTCTGGTTGGGAGAGCTTTGGAGGAGAATCATAAATTATTTTATGCTAAGGAGAATTTTAGAGTGCGTTGAACCACAATTTCCCGCAAACTTTTACGCTGTTAATAACCTAATCTTAGCAAATTAAATCTTCTAAACTTTGATTACACCATACTATGGTTCAACTGGAATGGAAACATGATTTAGTTTTACATCTTGCATGATTGTAAGAATTGGGCGATCTCTCTGGGTTCAATTCCAGCCGTGGCTGTTTGATACGAATTTTGACCCCGGCTCGCATCAAGTGCTGACGTAAAATATCCTCAGTGGTTAACTGATCAATGGGTTAGAATCCCCTTGCCGTTGGGCTAACCGTGGGAGGTTTTTGTGGTTTTCCACTCCATGTAACGCAAATGTGGTTTGATTCCTTAAAGAAGTGCTAAGTGGAGGCTAGTTTGTCTCAATGCTTGATCCAGAATTTCTCTTGTCTTTTGATCTAAAATCGAAATTACAAGGCTTCGTTGAATTTAGATAGTCCTAAATTCAGAATTGGGTCAAAGCAAGTTATGAAATAAAATTTTGCTATCTTTCTGATGTCATACATTAAGACAATTGGAAATTAGGGAAGGGAGCGTAATCTAACTTATTCAACTCAATGGTATAATTAATACAATTTATTATTTGTTATATTTCAATATTTAAACATTTCATGAATTTGCATAATCTACTATGACTACTATCATAAATTTAAATAAATAATCAATTAAAAGCCTAGTAAGAAAATAATCTGCCTGGTTCTTAAGGTAACCATGGTATTTTTTTCTTTCAATTAATACAGCAAATATGATAGAATAGCTGAAGTTTTTCCGATGCTACAGTTAATTTTCTTCCTCATAATTTTTTTTTTTTTACCTTGTTATTCTAGTTATTGTCCTGAATTGCATTGACTTACGCATAAAGAGTGGGAGCGGCACCAAACTGTTTCTATGGAAACTCAAACAAAACTCAGGTGCTTCAGATGAGAACATGGTGGTTCCGCTATGGTGGTCCTGGATTACCACCCTCGCTTTTATGGAATATTTATAAATTTATTTCTTATTATTTGTTTTTATGAAGTCGAAAGTACAATACTTCAAGGAGAATTACGAACCAATAAGGTATGTTTATTATAGAGGGTTTTCATGATTCCTTTTAGTAATAATTGTTTTTAAATACTGCTTCATTAATTAATCATACATACTACAACGCCTTACAGTTGAGCTGTTTGTTTGGAAAATAAAGTCATTTTCCTCTCTTAAAAATGAAACTGACTGCATTATTAATTTACTTTTTGTGTTATTCTCATTTAAAATTATTTTTATTGTAGCCTGTTTTAAAATTGTTCTTTTTCATACGATTTTGTTCTTTTATGAATTATATTATTACAATTACGATTTATTACAAAACCAAGAATCTCATTTTAAAAAGAAATGGACTGAGCCCACTTTGTTAAAAAGCGACTCATTTTAATGTTGACTGTTGCAATGATATTATAATTATTATAAAATGATGAAAAATTTTTAAGTTTGAATTTTATGGTATTGTTACTTCGAATGCACCAATCTTCTTACAGGACTTCTTATGGTTCTTAAATTAAATGTCGAAAAATATGTAATACAATATGATGATGATATATTATCAAATAAATGTTTTCGAACAAAGTATTTTATGATATTTTAAATTACGTTTAATTTGATAACATGCATAACGATTAACATAACCATTTATTGCTAACATTAAATTACTAAGTAATAAATAAAGGATAATAATAAATGATAAGAAAAAAGTTGTGCGTTTTGTATCACTGATATAAGTGTTCTTAATAATATTGATTTTAGGTTATACAGAATGTCTCGTAATTATCACCCTTAAATTTATATATTTAGAATCCCAGACGAAATTTAACTGAAATTAGTTAGAATATGGGTGCAGTTTTAATTAATATTTACATACAAATACAAATATTTTACAAATTCTAATTCTAAAAAATGAAATTGTCTTCTTCTAAAATATAACTTTTAACAATTATGATTTTGTTTGTAGAGAATGAATCGCATGGTTTTCAACAAATCATTTAAGCCCTTATTTTAAAGATACAGTGTTTAAAAAAAAATAAATGGACCACCGAATAACTTTTAATCTAATGATCGGATCTTCACGTTCTAAGACTAAATCTAGGTTCGAGGGGTTGACCTAAAATATGCTAATTAGTTAATGTAGACGATATTTTAAGTTACAAATAACAGATACAAAAACTTTATTTAAAAAATTTTCGAGCAAGCAAAAAGTAAAATTAACATTATAGTCAAAATGTTGCTTTCCTGACCAAACTATTTAAACCATAATTGCCAGATTGCGGCAACTCCCTATATATTGAGTGTCGAAAATTCAAATCGGTTTAAAGGTGTGCTTATTCAGGTACATTGTGTCTGATTTCGTAGCTTAAAATGTTGTCTGCACTAACTAATTAGCATATTTGAGGTCACCCCCTGGAACCTTTAAGATGGAGTCCTAGAACATGAAGATCTAATCAAAAGTTAGTCATGATTAGTTTTTTTTTATTTTGCGCACTGTAAATATAATATTTATTTTGTACTTTTTTTCTTAATAGCACGGATCTATGCAAAAAGAATTACAAAGTGTTTTAAGCCAACTATATGTTTTTTATTTTATTTATTTATTTTTAAATTTAAAAAAAAAAAAAAACTTTATTTCTATATTTTTTTCATCCGATGAAAAAAGATTATAGTAGCCGAAATTTCTTACCAAGTCTTACCAAGTTTCTTAGTGTTTTGAACAGGCTTTACGGCTTTTAAAAACGGATTTAAAAATAAAAAAGGAAGGAAATTTTTTAGCGATATGGTTGCAGACGAGGAGTCTTCTTAAATTAAAATAAGCTAAAATTACTTTTCAAACCGGAAAAACTAACGGAATTTGTGAAATACTCCTCGAGGAATAAAAATACTAGTTTTTTGAAATTTTATTGTTTAGAAACTGTTTACCTGATTTCTTTCAAGTTTTGAATCTTGCAATTTGAGAATTGATGTAAAAATCTATGTACCTAACAATCTAAACAATCTTCGATCCTTACTGAATTTTATAACTTTAAACTTTTTAAAAAAAAATTTCCAATTTTCTTGGAATAAACGAGTTTCATAATAAAGTATAAAAAAATTTTTTAATCGCGTAAATTGTTGAAGAGATAGAACAAAGTACGGGAAAAGTAAAATTAGCAGTAAGAGACCCGAACTGCTTCTCTGACTAAATTAACTTGACTATATTTTTTTTTAGATCAAGACTTAAATTTTGAGGATTAAAAAGAAATCCTTTGATAAAAGGATGAGTTTATTTAGAGAAAGTAGTACATTTCTGCGGGTAGTTTTGAGAATTTTAATCCTATCTTCTTTCATCTGACTGACCTCGATAATAATTTATCAAATTTAGATAACTTTCATTTCATTTAATTAATTCTCTCAACAAGCTTTTCGAGACAATCACGAGGATTTTCTTTCTCCTTTGAAGTTCGACCTTAAGAAAAATGTTAGTAAAAAAAAACACTAATTGTTTACGTTAAAAAATTTTTTTTATCTTTTTCTTAAAAAAACATTTTAGGAGAAATAGAAAAATGAGATGGATGCGACAATCATAAATCATTTACAGCTGTACAAGAAGTTACACTTGGAACAGAATCAATGGAACAGGGAGGGAAAAAAAAGCACTTAATGGATCCTTTTGCTGCTTGAAATAGATTCACTAATCGATTCTCCAGTTGTACGAATCATGGCGAAATAAATTGGAACAAGTGATATATCGTGCTGAAGTTAAAAATCAGTTTAATGTTCGGAAACTCGTGTTGTCATAGATTTATGTTTAAACAAAGTGTTAAACTGGTAAATGAACAGCAATTCATTTCGGTTCAAGATAATTAAACATTTCGTTTGTATTATATTACCTGTTTATAGCTTAAGAAAAATAGAACCGTGAATAATCCAACCAAGACGAAGTAGGAAGTGTGTTGAACTGATGCAAATTAACGGTATATTTAAAGTATATTTTTCGTAAAAATACTTTCAAAATTGTTGTTAATGTAATTTTTCATATAAAAGGATTTAATAATTCAATACATACAGTCACTGACCAAATTATTAGACGCACTGTAAGATTCTATCTAAAATCTTAATTATCAGGTGATACTATACAGCTTTATTGTTTTAACGCGGCTGAAACCGGTTTGCACTTGTTTACGCTCGTTTATCAATTTATTAACATTGTAATGCAATATGTTAAAAATAAATGCAAGCAGGAAGTATATAAAAAATCTCCTGAATAAAAACCAATAACATTTATGTTTAAATATAAAAGTATTGCATATAAACTCGTGCAAAACATGTAATTATTAAAACACTACAATGCTTCTAAGTATTTAGTCTAATTATTATTATATACTAATATAATACCTTATATAATAGATATTCTATATTTATATAATATATCGTGTAATTTATCTAATCGTTGAATTTATATTACTTATCGTCTAATTTAACCAATTGATACACGAACGTAAAAAAAGTGCAAACCGGTTTCAGTCACGTGAAAACAATAAATTTGTATAGTATCACCTGATAATTAAGATTTTACATGGAATCATATAGTGCGTTTAATAATTTGGCCAGTGACTGTAAATAAAAATTATCGAAATTGAGTCAATAGTATTATTATTATTTTTTGATAATTGAAAACTGCAAAAGATTTACAAAATTAAACAATATTTTTCATTAGAAAAAAAAAATCGATCTCTGCATTTTTTGTAAGGCATTATTTTTAAGATCAGTAATAAAATAATAAACAAATAAATATTTCTGAGCACTACCCTTTAAAATTTTTGAGGTATGATAAGGCTTACAACTACTTATGTTCAACTCCGTAGCCTGGTAATTTTGAACCCATTCCAGAATACAAGGGAACTCTTGGATCAAGTATCGTGAGAAATTTGTACTCGTGGAGGACTTTTTGATGGAACTAACCCACATTTGCGTCACACGGTGCGGAAAACCACGGTAACCTTCCATGGTTAGTCTGACGACAAAGGGGCTGTAACCCATGATCCGTCTACCACTGAGGATATTTTACGTCAGCACTATGGTCGGTGTGAGCCGGGTGCAGAATTCGTATCAATCAGCCATCACTGGGATTTGAATCCGGTTAATCTCATTAGAAGGCGAACGCTCTATCCATTGAGTTACTACGGCTCAATGTATTTATTTCTTAGGAACGAGAAAAGCAACAACTTGTTTTTATGGTTTTATTAATTCCCTTTTTTGACTGAAATCAATGACCGCGTTAAATTTTTTATAGCTTAAAATATAGACAAAAGTCACGCATTGTAATATCAGGATTTAGGTGGGATACTCTATCACTTAGATGTTTTTTTACGCAGTAAATTACGATTGTCTTATATTAGCGCTTCCCTACTTTTTTCGGCTACGGACACCCCTCCCGCTTCCCTTCTTTTGGCGGAATCCCGTATATAAAGACAATTGTGAACGTATTAATCAATAAAACACTTTATTTTGAAAATATCTAATAAGAGGAATGAAATTTTTTACATTTTTATTCATAATAATTTTGGATTAGGTTTTATGTCTTACAGTTAAATTCGCAGTTCTGTAGCTGAGTCTAGTCTAGTTATTAATTTGTATTAGGTGCATATACATATAAGCTTAAAAAAAAAAAAAAAAAGGAATAAAATATACTGAATTGCGGTTTTCTTGAAAATTGAAATTAAAAAGAACAGCAATAAACATTGTTATTAGGGAAACATATTTCTTTATTAACGAATTTAGTAATTTTATTTTTATATGAAAAGCGCAATAAGAAATACTAGTGTATTGTTTTTTTTTTTTTTTTTTTTTTTTTTTTTTTTGCAATTGCACATTCATTCCATAGTTGATTCTATTCAATACAATTTTTTTACAAAAATTAATATTTCCAAAAAAAAAAAAAAAAATATCCCGCTTTTCTTTTGCTGGCATTTTAGTTTCGTATAGGCAACCGAAACATTCGATAAATATCGAAATATAATTAAAGGTTTCAAAAACATTAATTAAAGGTTACTGGTTAAAGAAAATAATTCTAATCTCGGAACCCTGAGCCGCGATGGCTCAGGGGTAGAGCGTTCGCCTTCCAATGAGGCGAACCGGGTTCGAATCCCAGTCGATACGAATTCCGCATCCGGCTTGCACTGACCACAGTGCTGACGTGAAATATCCTCAGTGGTAGACGGATCATGGGTTAGAGTCCCCTTGCCGTCAGGCTAACCGTGGGAGGTTCTCGTGGTCTTCCTCTCCATGTAACGCAAATGCGGGTTAGCTCCATCAAAAAGTCCTCCACGAAGGCAAAATTTCTCCCAATTTTCGATCCAGGAGTTCCCTTGTCTTCTGGATTGGGTTCAAAATTACAAGGCTACGGAGTTGAACATTAGTAGCCGTAAACCCATTAAGTTGGGTCGGCTGTTCAACGACGGTTATAAAAATAAAATAAAATCTCGGAACCCTAGGGTTCCGCTGGACTCTATTTGGGAATCGCTGGTCTATATTACAAAATGAGAGGTCTTATTAGCATGGTGAATCTTATGAACAAGAATTTTTCACCTGTTTTAATATATTCCACTATGAACAATTTGTGGATGCCACTAAGTAATGTAATGAATCAGTTACTGATAAAATTCGGAAAAAGTTAATGTGTTCATTATCTAGTTTAATCTACAGAATAACTAGGGTGAGCCGTTAAAGTGCGGAATCGAAGGTTTTCCGCAATTTACCTAGAAATGAACAGATTAACTGTTTCCATTTAGTTTAAGTTTCTTCGATTGTCAACTAATTTATTGTTGACTAATGTTAATATTGAGTATATTAACTTGATTCTTCAGATACGGAAAAAAATAACTAACATGCTAATTTCCTTAATTGTAATAACAATTTAAACTGTTTGACTCTTTGTATTATAACTTTTTTTAATTAATTGACGATTGGTTCAATCAACTAATGTTTGATTAATTGATTGCACTGAATGGATTCTTTAAATATCAAGAAATAATTGACTTGTTAATTTAAGCATACAAGTTGCTATTGTTTCATCAACGGCATTATTTTCACTTTAAGGGTTACCTAAAGATAATTTACAGATTAACTAGGCAATTTGAGAAATAGAAAACGATTAAAAAAAAAAAAAACTGCAATTATTAAACTTATTTGTCAGATGATAATGAATTAGCGACTTCTGTGTAGGATTCTAGTTAACCTTTGACGAGGTTTTTAAACTATATATTACGAAACACTGTATGTATATTCAGTTTTATTCCTTGTGCATATTTTTAAATTTATGTTTTAATTATTAAAAAAAATGTTATTTGTAAGTAATTGGTACAATCCGTAAACTTATATATGAGGATATATAGTGTCTCCGCTTATAATATATCTATTCAAATTTCCTTTCGAAAAATGAGATCGTAAAAATCTGAAGAATAGGGGTCTCAAATTAATATTTTATTGAGATAAAAAAGAACAAAATAAAAACGTTAGCAAATTCTAACGATTATTATCGAGTTTAATCACAGTGAATGTGGAAAAATTATTTTCGATGTCGGATCTAACGTAACCTAACTCAGCGGTCTCCCAATTTCCTCCGACATACACAAGTGTTTTAAATTTTCCCTCACTGTGACTGACTGCGATAATGAATCGCCAGATTTTGGCAATGCTTTTTTCTCACTTAAATATTAATTTCAGACACCTAATGTCGAAATTTACCACATTTCTTTTTGACAGGGAATTTAAAAAAGTTAATGCTCTGAATATCTCTGATTACGTAAAAAAGCGTTGTGCTTAGCTCAGATATAGCAATATCATTAATTAAATGAAACAAAGTTATTTTTTGATTATCTCAAAATTTTCGATATCTATATTTGAGATACAGTCTGTAGAAGAAGTTTTTTGGATTATTTATTAAGACATTGTTTTAGTGTTTTATTGTGATTTTTTATATACAGAACTGGGCTTTCTTGGCGAGATTTTGTTTCTTATCTGAATTTGGAACCTTTGAATATACCATAGATTATCCAAAAGTAAGTAAAAAATTTTAACGATATTTAGTGATATTGTTATTTTCTTAAAAATTTAAGGTTATTCACCCGAGAAAATTTGTAAATTTGAAACAGTAGCAAAATTAAACTAATTTTATATTTATCCACATTGAATTTTTCCATAACACATTTTCTAGATGTTCTTAAAAAGGAAGTCATCTCTTAAAAAAGGAGTTGACAATTTGGAAAATTAGATTTGTTGTAAAATTTTAGCCTTTTTTGATGATACTTTTTTAAGGAAAGAGAAATGAAGCCTTTTGTAAAAATTTGATCCTTTTTGGAGTTCTGATTCGATTTTCTTTTTGTCATATACCTTTGATATAACAAATTAAAATCTTATTAATAGTTTCAAGCAAGGAGCCTTACTAATACTATAGAAATTATATTCATTACACTAAGCATATTTGACAAACTTCTTAAAACACGGGGAAATGTAAAGTTGTTTTAAAGTTACAGTTGTAGTGAAAGAGTAAAATGCTTCGCATTCTTAAGGTGATCCCAAAAGTATCACAAAAAGAATTTAAGGATAAAATAAAAGTACTTAAGTGTTTTTTTCTTCTTATTTTTAAGTACTGAATTTTTTGTGACAAACTATGTTTAAAAAGCTTTTCCACCTCGGCAAGATGGTGCAGGTGCAACCCCGGATAGGATCTGTTTTTAATTGTCCTACAAAATAAATAAATAAATAAATAACCGCATAAAGTGCAAACAGTTTTTCGATTTTTAATAGTTATTTTGGTATAATCAATTCCATATTACTCTTTACAACACCAGCAGTTAATGGAGTACATTTTTGCAATTGAAATCTGCATTAAATCATCTCAATAAATCAATTTCGTTTTTTTGATGATGAATTTATTTGCAGGCTTTTAAAACGCAAAACATTTTATTGTACTACGATGAAAAAAATCAGTGGCCTGCAGTGTATCAAAAGAATAAGGTAAATATACATTATAAATCTCTCCTTCATATATTGTACACTATTTAATTTGTTAGTAAAAGTTTTATAGATAAAATAGATCTCTCAAATGGATTGAATATTGCAAGTCTTTTTATTTAAGCAGTTAAAAAGAACTAGCTAGAGAATTTAGTCGCTCATTTTGTCAGCGTATCAATACACAGTTCTACACAGCGCAATACAGTTTTTTCTACTTGCAACTAATGGGTATCCCTAAATTCACGCAAGGCTAGAACTTTTTTTTACCATTTTGAAAAAAATGCCATTAAAAACAAACAGAGGTAGCGGGAGCAGGAAGTTTAGAGTTATGAAAAACGGATCGAAACGGAAAAAAAGTATACCAGTCTAATTGCTGATTCATTTCCTGTTCGTGAAATGCCCTGGTTTGGTGATCAGAAGCAGTGGTCACGCAAATCATGCGAGTTTACGCTGTCTAAATATTATGACTGCAAGCTCACAACCATCAACAACCAGCCACAATTATACAAAGCGGTCATTGGAAATTTTAACAAAAGAGTGCATATGTGACAGCAAAATCGTGGAGGCCATTTACCATACATACTTTACAATATACTTTTCAAATCCGTTTAAAAAAAAAGTCACAATTTTTTATTAAAATACCACGAAATAAAAATTATTTTTTAAGAAAATTTTGGTACATCCTACACTATTTATTAAAAGTGCTTTTTTGTTTTATTTCTAATGATAAAATATTTGTTTTTATAAAAAATATCTCTATTAATTCCATGCATTTGTTTTTACTCTCCAGACATGTAGAGAGAAAGAATCCGTATTATTTATTGAAAATGGTCAGGTGATCTACTTGAATGAATCCACCTTTCGTTCTGGATGCATTGACCACCCCGAAGAGGGCAAAAAAGACTGGCTTCGATGCCACAACGAAAGGACATTCGAGTCCAGAAGGGAAAGATGGTGGTTCATAGCCATTAGCAATTGTGATGCGAAAAATGTGAGATTTATTTATACATAATATTTGTTTCAGATCCTGATGAATAAAGAAATGTTCATTGCATGTTTTGCCTTTAATATATATATATATATATATATATATATATATATATATATATATATATATATATATATATATATACATATATATATAGTCTTCCTCTTCTTAGCAAATTTGTGTTAACTGTTAGATTAATATATCTATTTTTAGGGCATTTTTATTTTTTATCCCATATGGGTAAATTTGTTTTTTGTTCTTTTTTTCTTTCATTTCAAACTCATTTTCATTTTTTAGTGATATTGACACATTATAAAGAGAAATTTTTTTTATCTTAGGATAATTATTCTTTATTTCGAAACATCACTACTTGAAGAAATGTGTCCTGAAGGGAATCTTTACGTTTTTCCATAAATTTTCTTTGTTTTATTTTATAATTCTATTATATATATATATATATATAACACAAAATATTTTCAAAATAGAAATAAAAACTTTAAAAATGTGACTAAAAACACCTAATTGTGACTAATAAACATCTATTTAAAGTCAACTGAAATAGTACTTTAAATATTATCCCAACATATATTTTCGAAAAATTATGTGTCCAGAAAAAAAAAAAAAAAAAAAAGGTATGTAAATGAAAATAACAAAAGGTAATTTGCAAATTAACCAAACTTGCACTTCAGATTAAAAATAAGGAAAATAGCTAGATCAGTCAAAAATTCAAAACTGATTTACCTTAATACCATGTTAAATTTGAAAGCTTGTTTTGGATTTCAATTAGTGATTAATAGTGTTAAACGGGTTGTAATGTAAAATCTGAGAAGACTGATCACCTTTTCTGATTATAAAAGCAATTTGTCCTTACACATTTTTCCTGAAATTCTGGTTAATGATTGCAATAAAAATACCAATAATGAAAAAAAAGTATAAATAAATATAGAGAAAATAGTATATATATATATATAATATATATATATATATATATATATATATATATATATATATATATATACACAAAAACAAAAGAGAAAACGAGATCGAAATATCTGGAATTATTAGTGAAGCAGGTGGAATGAAAAAATATTAAAACCAGTTGGTGAACATGGAGATGATCATGAACCTGGTGAAATATGGAGGTGATCGCCTGGTGACTTTCAATTTAATTTTTCCACCTGAAAGGAGACAGTTTTTAATCTTTTCAAATTGGCTTTTCGCGTTTTTGTTTCTTCCTCGTTTAAGTATTAATTTGTGACGCCAAATGTACATATTTTTTTACTTCATTTTTGATAAGGATTCTAAAAATATTCCTTAAGGATGGTGATTACGGAACACTCTGCGTATTTTGAATAGTGGTATGCACAGATATTTGATCTCGCATAAGTGAAGGGGTGTGGAGAATTCTTTTGTAGGTGTTGTTGTATAATTTTAACCAAGATAATAGAGTTTTATCATCTCCCAATTTTTTAATTATAATTATACATACTTAGATTGAAACTACATAGTTCCGAAGGTAATATCATTGGTTTCTTTTTAAATAAGAATAATAGTAATTTAAATGCAGAAAAATTTAATTTAATTAAATGCTTTTAAATGCAGAAAAAATGCGGAGAAAATTCTTTTAAAAGAAATATTTTAAAATTTCTATTTTGGCAGTCGTCTTTCCTGTTTATGTAATAATTTCATGACGTTTGGTAAGTAAGAAAGCGAAAACAATTTTTAGATAAAATAAGAGTAATAGTGCCATACGTGCCATAAGTCGGAAAAAATATTAAAAGTAGTTTTAAGTAGTTATTCATGTTTATATGGCATCAATTAAAAATGTGAAACTAGGTAGCAAATAATAGAAGATACAAAATAAAACAAGTTCTTATCATAGACTGATTGTTCCGGTGAGAGGCATATTACAAAATCTGCGGGACAATTGTTCCCCGCTTTTAACGTCTCTGATATTAAATAAAAATGTTTGAAGTTTTTTTATTTATTTTTATTTTCTGAAAACAAAATCGAACCCCTTTTTTAATTACGCATTCTTTATTAAACATAATTATGTATTTCATTTAAACAAAAAATAACTAATTGCTGCTTCTGTACAATTATAGGGATTGCATCTGGAGTACAAAATTACTATGACAAATGATCATCACAGCTTATGGTTTAAGCATTTTTCAGCAGATGAGTTTTGTAAGTATATATATATATATTTGTATGTACATTATTATCTTCTATCTATGCCTATTTTTATCTATTGTCTTCTCTCTGTAATATACTATTGTCTTCGTCTATTGTAAATATATTATTGTCTTCTTAGTATGGTTTCAATTCTGAGATGGCTTCAGTTGATTATTGTTAGTTGTTAAGACTACAGAAAAAAAAAAAAAAATGATTTCATGTTTATAAAGTCATTCATAACATTCGATGTTTATAAAGTTATTTCATAAATTTTAAACTCTAAGATATAGAATATAATTTTACAACTAAATATCAATTATTTTGTATATTTTTAGACATATTGCAGATTGACATTTGTTTTTTGGTACTCTACATTGCTTTACTTGTCTTGTCGTTTATTGAAGCTGGTAAGATATTCTTATGACATTAAGTTTTAACATTTAGTTTAAAAATATGTTTACTTTAGAGTGCTGGTTCTCTTTGACTGCAGAGAAGAGGAGTAATAATCATCTTAGATGGGAGACTATGCAAAAATGTTTTCATGTTTTTCCCAAACGCTGTTGATATCAATAGAGAGAAATTAAATTAATCTAAAACCGGTTTATTTGAGAATGTGCAATAGCTTAAAAAGTGTTTTCTCACCCTCATCGGATAAACTGGTGTTTTGATGATTTTAATCCCTTATTTCCTTTTTCCGACCTCAATAATGAACGATAAATGTTGAAAGCATTTTTTTTTTCTTCATTTAAATCCGAGAGTTCGTATGTCCGAGAGTTCGTAGGTTCGAACTCCGCCGGCCGAAGACTCCCCGTGTAGTAAATAGTGACTGATGCACGTTAAATCTGTCGAATCGCGAAGTCCTCCATGTTCCCATAACAAATCAAAACCTCTGGGGGTACTGGATTCGATCGTTCTCTGATCCAGGTCAAAAATTTGCGATCTGTGGATGAATGAATGGATGTATAAATGGGTTCGCCCTATAAACGGGTGTGACGTGTGTGTGCATGAAGACGAATTCTTGGCCGTATATTGTGCCACTGAAAAACAAGAAACGCACTCTCTGCCTTAAATTTGCTCGGTTTCACCAAGCAGGCTTGATTGGCATTAGAAACAACAACAATATAACTTTAAAACATAATGCTTCGCAAATTTAAGTTGGACGGAACGATTCCGTTCAAGTTGAGCCATATTAACATGTAATCAAGTTTAATAGGTACGATAATTAATAATTAGTTAATTATCTAGCCATATTAAGGTTGCAGTAAATTAGAACGATATAGTTGTACAAAACGCTCAATAATTTCTATCAGAGTTACGTATGCCTTCAATTGTTTTTCTCCATACCTAGCATATACAAAGTTTGAGTATGATTTTGTGTTGAATTTTTTAAGTCTCGAAAATTTTGTGGGAGTTTCCCCAAATTCGTAGAGCCAAGCTCCTTACTTTTTGATCACCTAATCACGATACTATTATAACATATTTAAGAACTTTTCATTGATTTGCAGATGCTCTTCGATCCAGACATTTGTTTCATCGCACTTATGCTCTCTACCTTACTTCAGTGATTCTGGAATGTTGTGGTTTATCATTTATGTGTGCCTATTATGCGAATCATGCCAAAGAAGGATATGCTGAAATGGAACTCAAACTCTTGGGTAAATTTTATAGATTGTCGCTTTAACCATTTTTTTAAAAATAATGTCAACGCTCGATATGACTACTTCTGTCTCCAAATAAAAACAACGAATAGCCGCCGGCGGAGACCAATTGGTTTGCTTTTTTAAGTATGTAGAATTCCGAGTATCTCGAGATTTAAAATCGTATAGTCAAGTATCAACACAAAGTCTAAGTATATAAGTGAGGCTGATGACTTTAATTTTTGCCTCTTATGTATGCACTTACAGATTTTAGGTGTTTTTCAGATTTGACGAAAATGGGTATCATAGGGAATTTGTTTTTTTAAAAAAAGGATTATGTCTCCTGAATACAATATATGCCAGCATTTTAAACAAAAACTTGTCATTAGCTTAATGACGCTGTTGAAGAAGTGTAAAAATCATAATCTAGTAACTGAGTAGTTACATTAAAAGTCTCTACGTTTAATCTTTACATTTATCCAACACGGCACATTTAATTGGTAACTAAAATGAAATTTTATTTGCAACGAGTTTTCTTAAAATTTTTTTGTGTCAAGGCGAAATACTGTGCTGTTAATTTTCTTAATATTGAGACTCAGCAGTTGAGCCCTAACTGATATAAAACTTAAATTTGAATATTCAAATATATAATTTATGTATACGTTTAAAGCATCTCTTAAGCCAAAGGCGCTGTTTGATCGCCTTTGGCTTTTACTTTAGGGACCATGTGTTGGCGAATGTTTTTTCAACTTGTCAGCCACACAAAAATTGGCCTCTCTTTTACTGATAAGTATAAATTTTAATATCACTATGTCAAAAATATAGGCAATTGAAAATAGATCACAATCTTTTTTTAAAAATTGGCCAATTTATATTATTTTTGCATCGGTCAATATCTTCGTTATCCAAACAAAATTTAGCAACACTCACGAACTCTTGTATTCAATAACATTCGCTATGTATAAAAATTCATGATATTATATTTTTGATCAATAATGATCACGAAATTATCGTATTCGATAATCATAAACACTGATCACGATATTGATGAATTTGCTACACCTACACGTATTATAGGGAGCCGGTGGCATTGTCAAAAATATAGACGTCTAACAATATATAACTATTTTTTACAATTTAGCCATTATTTTTTACATTAATCAATAAATTAGTCAATTAGTATTATTTTTACATTACTCATATTTCCGTTACCCAAGCAAAATTTAGCAACACTCACGAACTCTTGTATTCAATAACATTCGCTATGTATAAAAATTCATGATATTATATTTTTGATCAATAATGATCACGAAATTATCGTATTCGATAATCATAAACACTGATCACGATATTGATGAATTTGCTACACCTACATGTATTATAGGGAGCCGGTGGCATTGTCAAAAATATAGACGTCTAACAATATATAACTATTTTTTACAATTTAGCCATTATTTTTTACATTAATCAATAAATTAGTCAATTAGTATTATTTTTACATTACTCATATTTCCGTTACCCAAGCAAAATTTAGCAACACTCACGAACTCTTGTATTCAATAACATTCGCTATGTATAAAAATTCATGATATTATATTTTTGATCAATAATGATCACGAAATTATCGTATTCGATAATCATAAACACTGATCACGATATTGATGAATTTGCTGCACCTACACGTATTATAGGGAGCCGGTGGCATTGTCAAAAATATAGACGTCTAACAATATATCACTATTTTTTACAATTTAGCCATTATTTTTTACATTAATCAATAAATTAGTCAATTAGTATTATTTTTACATTATTCATATTTCCGTTACCCAAACAAAATTTAGCAATACTCACAATAATGATTGTACACAATAATAAAAGCTATGTATAATTTTCATACCATAATTTTTTGAAACTATTCCGTTAAAGGGGGTCGTAAAAAATTGCCAAATCATGGTGTGCGAATTCGGTAACCCTTCATTTCAACGGTTATTATAGGGAATATCAGGAGCAATGACATTATACCGAGCAGTGGCACTTAACCTTAAAAGAAGAAAAAAATATTAGTCTAAGGTATACCGGGTAATGGCACTCATATCCCTTGATTAATCAGACCGTTAAAAATGATAAAAAAAATTATAATTGCTTGATATGTTTGGTGTCCGATTATTATGTTTGGTATTACATTTTTATGCAATAATACTCATATTAACTAACAGAATAATTATAAATAGCCCTACTCTTTTTTTACTTTGTAACCACCGAGGGGAAATTAAACATTTTCTGCGTCTCAAAAATTTTTTTTTTTTTTAAATGATTAGTCCATAGTTTTCTGTAAAATATTTTCAGAGAACTTTGAAATTTTGCATTTATAAATAATTCGATTTAAATATAGTAAGATATTTTATGTCTATTTATTTCGACTTTTATAAGCCTTAAATGGGGATGATATTGATGTGGAATTTTCTGGATTAGGAAGCTGCACTAACTACATTTTGTATCGTCAATAAATTTCATGCCAATTCTGAAAGAAAATTGAAACACGACACAGTGAAATCATGTAAATGCCGTTTTGTTCCATAACTTTTTTTTTACCTCCTGTTACTCAAAAATCCTTCCTTCTCTGGACTTTTTTCAGGTTTATTGGCAGGTCTTTTATACACGGGTTTTTAATCATATCGTAGAACTAATCCCCCCCCCCCCCCCAATAAACGTAGAGGAATAGTTCAATTTAAAAGATGATCGAAATAGTTGAAAATGTGAGGAAAAAAGTCTGGTGAATAAAGAGGATGGAATAAATGGATAGATCATTCTAGACCAGAAAATCTAAATTTTCAGTTAGTAGCCAGTGGCCGGTTGACTCCAAATAGCTTAGTAGCCACTTTTTTCTCGAACCTAATGAGTCACTGACCGATATCGATATGTCTTTTTCATTTAATAGCACGTTTTTTTTAGCTTGCATTAAATTATATATAGTTAAAAAAAATTTGAAATAATCTACGCTATAAAAAGTTAATTCAACAATAAAACTAATATAAATATGTCACAAAATTTAGTTAAATATACTGACTTTAAAAAACATAATTTAAAATATTTGGGGAGGCCTATAATACATTAAATGTATACATTACAGTTTTAACACATGTGAATAACTAAAGAATTCTCCTTTCCCATGAATCTTTCCTTCACAAATTGAAGAATTCTGAAAGATCAAAATTTTGAATGGGGACATTGAACATTTTAATGAAAATTCTGTTTTCAAGAGTTCTTTTTGCATTAATGTATTCTTACCATTAAAAGATTTAAAAAAAAAAAAAAAAAAAAAAAAAAAAACTATGGGAAAAAGTGACCGGTTGCTTATTTAATTTAAATCGCCACTTTTTTTGTTGACTCGCCTTATGGAGTGTTTATTTTAAGGTCTAGAACATTTCAAACAAGCTCTAACAATTTTTGTCGAGTAGTCAATGATATATGAAATCGTGTTTTTCCAAACTTTTCAAATTCCGTCTTTTGTGTGTATTCATATTTTTTTTTTATTTCAATTATTCTGATATATTCGAATCTAGCCATCTATGCCACTTACTTAAAATCGACATGAATTTTGCCCAATATGTAAAATAATTGTTAATGAACTTATGTTTCAGTAGCACGATAAAAAAAAAAGGTAACCATTTAGTATCACTATAAAAATTTTCTTCTCTTTATTTTTTAGGAAAAGTGATTGAAGCTCTCAGTACATTGTTTTTGCTTGCTTTGCTGATTTTCATTGCTAAGGGTTATACAGTCACAAGAGGAAGATTACGCAGCAAAACTTTGTTTAAAATATTTGCCTTTTTGTTCTTGTATATTCTTGTGTATGCAGTGTTATTCTTATATGAAAAACAAGTAAGTCTTTATTAAATGTTAAAACTAATATTTTAGTAAAACCTGGAAGCATGCACCACTTGAAATACAAAATAACTAATAATCAATCTGTCATATAATGGCGGGAAAAAAAATCTTTTCATAATTTTTCTGTTCTTAATAAATTAAAGAATAATGCAATGATGTTATTCATACAATAAAGATGACATCTATAAAATTATAAGGAGGTAAAAATTTTAAGCCATTCTGCTTAGGAAATTAGTTATTTCTGAACAAACTTTAAAATGAGTAACAAAGTTTGTCAAGAGATGGCGCTTCTGAATGAAAAACTATATTTCCGTCCTTGTTTGGACATCTGTTAACTATGTCCTTGCACTACACCACGTTGAAATTGCAAATGGCGCTAGTTGTTGACAAATTTTCAAATAATTTTGAATCTTAGTGATATTACCAGTTTTCCAACACAGATTTTAAAAAAAATTATGTCTCTTTCTTCTTTTTCGACCTGATTTTTAAAATTATCGGTCATTTGTGAGATATGCCGTTACAGTGTTAAGACTTAATACAGTATGATTAGTTTTTTTTTTTTTTTTTTTCAAACTTTTTTTTGGTTGCAATAATTCAAGATAAATAAATTACTCTCAAATATTTTTCTTTCCAGTTCTTTGATCCAGGAAAGGTTTTATACATTTATGAAAGTCCAGCTGGTTATGGCATTATTGGATTACGCTTAGTTGGTTGGGCTTGGTTTGTGTATGCTGTCATTTTTACAATGATACATTATCCCGAGAAATCAAACTTCTACACTAAGCTATTCTTACTCTATTCCATATGGTAAGGAAAACAAAAGTTTTAAATTTCTAACATAGAAAGGAATGTCTGCATGACACTAATTCTCTAACAGTCTGAGAGGCGCAGTGTTTAATATTTTGTAAACATAATCAAAGGCTAAAATAAAAGAGATTGAAGCGCGATGTTCAGACTAATTTAACTAAAATTTCGATTTCAATTGTATTTACACTTACAGCACAGATTTATAAAACACATTGTTGAAAAAGTATCCAAATTAAACTTTTATGGTAGTATAAATAATTTGTGTTTTGTTAAACGCACCACGCTGTTAAAAGAGGGGTGGTTTTGTTTAAGATAACAGATTAAATACAAGGTGAACAGAAAAAAAAAGAAAAAAAAAGTCTCTTTTAGACAGGGATAGAGCGTTTTAGTGTTTGCCTACCAATGAAGTTTGAATCCCAACGATAGCTGATCGTTACGAATTCTGTTCCCTGCTCGTGCCGATCACACTGATGCTGATGAATGACATAAAATATTCTCAAAGGTTGACGGATCACGAGTTAGAATTTTCTTGACGTCGGGCTAATCCTTAAAAATTTTTGTGATTATCCTTACTGTGTAACGCAAATGCGAGATAATTCTATTAAAAATAAAAATCCTCTACGATGGCTAGTTAATCCCATTACTTGATCTTGGAGTTTCCTTGCCTTCCAGGTTGGGTTCAAAATTGCAAATCTACGGAGCCAAAAATAGCTCGGCTGTTAAACGCTGGTTATAAAATAAAATAAAGGATAATAAGGTAAACTAGTTTAAACTAATTTAGCATGTCCTAAACACCATAAATTTGATGATTCTTAAATTATTTTTTAAAAAAGTTTAAACATATAAACAAAGAAATGAAAATATTTTCAATGGAATGCGAAGTTTAATTGATTTAAAATATTTATTAGATATAAATGACTAAAAATAGTTATTAAAAATTATGCTATTAATTTTTCATTTATTATTGTCTCAAAATGAACTATATTTTTTAATTACTATTGGATGTATATGGGTTCCCCCCCCCCCCAAGGAGTAAGGAACCGCTCAAATAATACGCAAACATATTTTTGGAGATTTTGGACACCCTTCTCTTCTCTTAAAATGAAGCCCAATATTGGATGTATATGGGTTTTTTTTCCCCCCAAGGAGTAAGGAACCGCTCAAATAATACGCAAACATATTTTTAGAGATTTTGGACACCCATCTCTTTCCTTAAAATGAAGCAAATCACAACATTCCTTTCCCATGTGCTCCGCAAAATTTTTTTCTTCACTAACTTGAATTAATTTCGCAACTCAAAAAGATTTTTTTTTTGTTCAATTATTAGGGATTTTAGATTTTTATGTAAATATTTTTTAAATTCTTTATTTCCCTTGTCAACAAATAATTGCAAAACGCAATCCCAATTCTGTTGTTTGAGGCTTCAATAGAATTACATTAAATTTTTTAATCATATAAATATATTAATTTAAAGACTATTTTCTAATATATAAAACTTTGTTTTCTTTATAGGTTCCTCTCAGCTCCAGTAGTTATTCTGATTTCAACTTTTGTTGTGCCAAAGTGGGTTCGAGAGAAACTTCTCAACACTGTGGAACTCTTCATTTCAATATCAGCTCATTTCGTTTTCTTTGTAAGGATGAGCGTTATTTGAAAATACTCATATAACTTCCATATATATATATATATATATATATATATATATATATATATATATATATATATATATATATATATATATATATATATATATATATATATATATATATATATATATATATATATATATATATATATAATAAACCATTATTAATCAAATTTAATAAATAATATTATATTATAAGGGGTTATGTTTTACGCTTGTCCATGCATAAGATTAAAATTTATAATTACTAATAATTTTTTAGTTAAAAATTAACAATGAATATTTTTAAATTATTTTAAGCAGCTTTTCTACATTCTTAATCATATTAAAGGTTTTAGCATGATAACTTATTCAAGATAAAAAGGGTTTACAATTTTATCACCATATGAAATATTCAAGATAATTAAGGTTAAAAACCTTAATACTTTATAAAACAAACTTTTTTTTTAACTATCAATAAAAAAGATTGAAGATAATATTGTGATATTAGTTAAGGCTTTTTTTAAAATAATTTTTTATAAAAACTATATGTATATAAATAATTATAAAAACTATAAAAACTATATTAAAATATTATGTATAGTTATATATATCTAAATTTATATATATATATATACATAAATTATATATAATATGCCCAACCAAAGCTTACCACGGCTAGAGATGGGCTTTGATTCAAAGACGGGATTTGCTCTTGGACCACCATTCGTTCTTAGATTTAAATCATAGTAATTCACGTCCATGCTCCAGCACTGTCTCAGAATCATCTATAAGGATGAATCTCAGAGCGTTACCAATTGCATATTAATACAGTGCTAGAAAAACGTTGACAATCAAATCATAAAAATATAAGTTTAATATGTATTGTTTTTTCTAAAACTTTAATTTTTTTAAAATTTATTTTTAGGTTTTGACAAGACCCGCAAAAGCAAACAAAAACTTTCCTTATCACGTGAGAACATCTCAAGTACGTATTTTGCACTGTTATAACACTTGTACAGCGTTTTGAGTTTTCTATCCATTGTAATAGTCGTTAAAAGCGTGGCCAACAAGAGGGTTTAGACATTTAGTTGAAAGAAGATTTAATCGACGACTAAGGACACCGAAGTTTTACTGTTATTTTTATGGAAAGAGCATTTTTTAGTGGGTAAATAGTTATTCAAACAAAATATTTTAAGAAGAAAAAATATGATTCTAGAATAAATCCATCAATAAAAAACTGTTTTATTATACAAACTTTATCACACTTTTAATTTTAGATCATTAAAATTGAACTATTCTTTGCCTTTAAAAATATACATTGATGGAAATAATAAGGTTTTCAACCTAAAATAATTTGCACTTACAAAGGAATTTAAAATATGGATTTATATATTTACTTCCAATTTGGGTCCCCTCCCTTTCTTTAAATAAATTCGGCAGTAATTACTTTCCTCTTTTGGAGACCCCGAATCGTGGTATTTGCCCCGGGCATCCAAGAATCGTTGCACGCCATATAATAGTAGAGTATATTAAGAAATAAGTAATTATAATATGCAGTCAAATAATGGCTCTTTATGAGTTACGTGCAACTTTATTTCTTCAGCGATACAATTAAAGTTGGAAATACATATCAATGTAAAAAGTGTTAACCTATACTTTTTTCAGCTATTATTTAATGTGCTTATTTTTTGTAAATTTATTATTCCAACTTAAAATAAATAATGTGTCAGATTGAGGCAGTGGTGTAGGAAGACATCAGGCTGATCAGCTGACACTTTTTCACAATGCATGTCGTGACATTTTAATGCACTTAATGAAGCTAAATAATTTTTTTAAGTTTTGTTCTGTTGCAGACGTGACAAACAAAGTTGGGAAAAAAAAAAAAAAAGCGTTACAAAAATTAAGTAATATATCAATACAGAAATTTTTTTTAGTAGATATTCTTATGAAAAAAAAAGAAGATAGGATTTATTATTATATATCTTTTCATTTTAAGAATGTTTCATTCATTAAGAATGTTTATGTTTCATTCGTTGATCTGCATATAGAATTTTTTTTTTCCCTCCCAGGTTGTAAATTTTATTTATTTACTTTTTTAAAATATACCAAGTACAATAAGCTTGTAACTCAGGACCATAAAAATATTATTGCAATATGTATAAAAACATGAAAGTGTGTTAAATACAATATAATCAATGAGGAAAATATGAATTAAAAGTTAAAAAACTAGTTAATGTTATAGAATGTCAATTCATAATCCGAGTCAAATTTATTTATTTTTATCTTATTCTTAAATTTATTTATTTTAAATGCTGTACATTTTGAGTCATCAGAACAACAGTTCCTAAATGGACGGAATTATGGTAAATTTATAACCAGTGATGAGTTTTTAAATCTTTGATTTAAAATAAAACTTATAATTCCTCATTTATTTAATCTCTCGGCTGTCTTTATGAAATTTTTTCAATATTTGCCAAAGATTATAAAATGTCATTTTTTAAAAGAGAATATAATATTTCTAATAACAATATATTGAATAAATTATGAAAAGAACAAGCATATATAAAATATTGCATTATACTTTATTTCTTATAGCGTTTTTCAAATTAAAATAAAATAACTTTAGTAAAGAAATAAGTTTCCTTAATAACCATTTTTAACGTTTATAGCAGTTCTTTTAAGTTTTAATCTCGAAATAAACCATGATTTGGCTTATTTTACACATTTTCACTCATGCTCCAAAAATACTAGACTAGATGTAGCATAAGAACTGCAAAATTAACGGTTGGAATAATAATAAATAACCATGATTTGGCTTACTTTACACATTTTCACTCATGCTCCAAAAATAAATTTATAACTAGACTAGATGTAGCATAAGAACTGCAAAATTAACGGTTGGAATAATAATAAATAACCATGATTTGGCTTATTTTACACATTTTCACTCATGCTCCAAAAATAAATTTATAACTAGACTAGATGTAGCATAAGAACTGCAAAATTAACGGTTGGAATAATAATAAATAACCATGATTTGGCTTATTTTACACATTTTCACTCATGCTCCAAAAATAAATTTATAACTAGACTAGATGTAGCATAAGAACTGCAAAATTAACGGTTGGACAATGATCTAAAATCCTAATTTAAGATTCTTAAAAACATAACAATGACATATCCCAGATATTTTAAAAATAGTCTTCTGCAGGGTATAACGTTCAAAATTATCTAAATAAACTTTATTTGTAGAGTCGTGATTCCGCCGAAAGAAGGTTGATTATTTAAGGTTCCATAGGCCATGGATGACGAACCAATTGCACGCGACACAATATTTTGGGCACGCCACCGATTACAAAGTTTTAATTGTAAGTGCAATGAAAGGCATAAATTTTTTTTTTTTTTTCAGCATTTGAAACTTTATAGATTACTTGAATATTAGTTTTATTATAGAATATTAGAACTTAGTTTTTCTATATTTTAAATTACTTAGGCAGGTGAAAAAGAACTTGTCTTAAAGGGTTTCTCCTGCAGTATAGCGCCCTTTTGAAAGTGGTCACAAATTACATGAATTACTATTTGTTCTTCAAAAATCCATAGTTGATAAATGAATTTTTAGATCTTTTTTTTTTGTACAAAAATATTTTAATTACATTATTTTGTATAATAATTTGCTGTAATAAATCACAATACAACTATTTCTAGCATATTTAGATAGTTTTTTTTCTTCACAGATTGGTGTAATGCTACAATCTAATGGCAGGACTCCAATTGGAGATAATTCATTAGACAAATTTGCCCATCATCCATATGCCCTTACATCGCCAAACCCCACACCTAATTATGCAGCTATATTTGGAATTGCTACTGCTGCTACAGAAATAGTAAGATATTCTTGTGCTTCATTTATGTTCATCAGAATTAAAAAATAAATAATGCAAGTAGGTGGAAATATATAGTTCACTGCGTTCGGCTCTTAAAAAAATATTATACTCATAAAATTTCGAAACTAGTTGTGAAGTTCGCCAAGAGATGGAAGTGTTGAATGAAAAAACTATAAAATATTGTCTTCTGCCTTTGCGGATGTTCTGATCAAAATATTTGCATGAGAAATAGTTCTGTCTTTAGGAAGGTTAGTTCTGTCCTTATAGAAGGATGTAAACATAACAAACTTTTTAACTTGGTAAGAAAATATTGAGTTTTCTAAGAACATGGTTAAACGTGCATTTTTGTCTTCTTTTTTAATTTTATTTACATCACTGTTCAAATCATCGGTAATTTTTTGGGCATTTAAGATTATAGACTGCATGTTGAGAGGTAGGGTTAGTTGATTTGGGTTGTTGTCTGATAAATCGTGAGTGGTTTATCGGTTAAGCCACTTGTTTGGTTTTGATGACGGCTGCTGCAGAATCAGGTATTAGTTCTACTATTTACCGAGAAGTCAGGCTTTTTATAAGTCACTTTAAGTTTCCAGGTGATATCATGCATGCAAAGTTTTTCTGGAATGTCATAATAATGCTGATCAACTTTCAAGTTTATAACACCCAAGAAGACATGCAGTGTGATAACGAAGCATTTCTGAGAGTAAAATTCATATGACACAACTACAAAAGTCACTTTTTCTCGGCAGTACCATACATTTTAAACTGGTGACTCAACTATTCTGGCAACCAACAAAGGAATCACTCTAAAAATCTCCCAACTTATTCATCAACTAGATCTGTATTGTTTTTTAATACATATTAATTTCGAATGTTTCATTATTGAAAGTAATCCAAACAGTTTTTTTTTTTTTAAATAGTTGCCACTTACTCAAAAATTTGATGAAATAATTAAGGAAGAATTGGAAAGATTTCAAATACATTTGTCAAAATAAAAATTTTTATGAATAGGCATGAAGGCAGTTTTTTTAAGACAGATAATATGTTCAGTGATATGATAGATAATACAGGGTTCCCACTCAATTTTTTTAAAGAAATTCAAGGACTTTTCAAGGATCTAAAATAAAATTTTTCAAGGACCTATTCGGTATTATTGTTATATGCTAAAGTACATGTCAACCAGATTTTACAATTACGTAGAAGCAGAAATTGTATTGTATTTTAAAAACACAATGCTTATTTGACAACAAATTTTTTTAAAATTAAATTTATCAGCCAATAATACAAATGGTTGATAGTTACACTGCTGTTTCAAATCACTTAGAAAAATTCCAATTGACAAAAAAAAAAAAAAAAAACTTTTACAATACAAACTAGTATCAATGAATCTTTTCATGAAAAATTAAATGAAGTGCATTAGAATTAATGAAACTGAATGAATGTATAATGCTTATTATACATTCATTCAGTTTCTTTCAAACAAGCATAGTAAATAGTTGATAAAGTTTGTGTAATTGCACAGTTATGAAAACATGAATACTTTTTTTTTAATATGTTAGATCAAATTTTAGGTTACAGGAAATGTATATAATTAGATCAATTATGAATTTAACATATCTGTTTCAATTTTAATATCAAAATTTTCTATTTCGTTACTTCAGAATATCAGCAACGTATTTTGAACATAATAAAATCCATTGTAGAACAATATTTTACAGATAACTAACGAAGACTTACGGAGCTTTATTTTCTTTAAAATATATCCATAAAATGTGAAGCGTGATTTTCAAAATTTTGTGAATATGCATAATTTTCACTATGTGTAATTTTTAGATCGCATTTATACGAATCTAGATACACTATATGTAAATCAAAATTATAAGAAAGGTGAAGTAAGTCTCTACATAAATCACGTATCATAATGTGTGATTTGTAAATTGAATTGTGGTGTATGTTTCTTAAATCGGAATAATATGAATAGCAAATTATACAAAACGCACGAACTAACAAGACATAAACTACAATGTGAGACACAAAAATCACTTTTGTGAATTCTGTTGCTTGATTAGCTTATAATTTTCATGTGAATAGTGATCATTATGATGCAAATAGCAATTTGGGATTCAAAACGTGCTTAATATAGAACAGCTATGTGTGATTCTTAAATCATTTTGATGAGAATTGTGGGTGGTAATTCTTAAATCTCTCTTTTGTGAATAGCAATGCGTGATTTGTAAACTACTAGAATGAAAATTGTGAGGCATGATTCTGAAATTACTTAAATACGTTATATAATTCAGAAATAACTTTAATTGAAATCACGATGCGCGATTGATAAATCACTTAATGTGAATCATGATGTGTGATTTATAAAATACCTTAATATGAATTCTGATGAGCAATTTGCAAATCACTTTAAAGTAATATTCGATATGTGATTCATTAATCACTTTCAGTTAAATTCGTCAATTCGTAGAACATTTTATATGAATTCCGATCCGTAAATCAAGAATCAGTTTAATGTGAATCACGATGTTTATTGGTAATCAATGAAACCTGTAGAACTAAATTTTATTTATTAGCAGTAAAAACTAAATGTAAAAATTTGATTATAAATGATAAAAAAACTTAATTATTCTTTGTACATAGATTAAAAGAACAAATAGGGTAACAATATTAACCTGTCGTAATAATGGAGTTAACACATTGAACATATTTCTAAATCAATTAAACACTATATATCATTCGAAAACTATGTCTAAAAAACCTAAAATTTGCTAGAAATTTTAGCTTTCAAAACATCAGAGTCTGAAAAATCTAGGAGAGAAAAGTTTTGCATCTTTTTGAACCCCTTTTCACTTCAAGCATTAAAAAGGGCATCAATCAGAATTTCTATAATTTTCCTTTGAATTTATTTATTACTTTTTTGTAAGAAAAATTAGGAGTATTTTAATTCCTAAAAAATCAAGTACCCTATGGCAGAATTCAAGGACTTTCAGGGCCCTGATATTTTTCAACCGAATTCAAGTACCGTGGAAACCCTGATAAAAATAGTAATCTTGATGGTCAGTTACAATAATGGGTTCCCCTGAACCTTACCAGCTAGTATCTCAAATTCTACTTTAAAATAATTCTTTTAATTAAAAAAATGTGTGCAAAACATTAACTAGTAGATCTTAAATAAAAAATTGCGGTAGTAAAGTCAGGAAGTGTCACTCATCACATGTTACTACATACAGCAAAAGCCTCCCACCTCTTTATCCAGGTTTCTATCCTTCGACAACTACAGAAGGACCTTTCCATGGTTCAAAAAGCGTAGTTGACATCTAAGTGCAACAAACTTCTACACAACATTAATGAGGCGCACACCATCTTGCTGCATGCAGATCTTAGGACCTACACCACTAGATTTTACATAGAGAAATCAGTACAATAATGGAATCATTAATTTTCAACTACGGAAGTGAGTTGCGCTACCACAAATCGGTTTATAAATAAAATTTAATACATTTTTAAAAATAAATTATTCAATATATATCTTAAGTTTAATTAAAAAATATTTATAGTTAATATTTTATGATATCCTTCTAATTCTAATTTTTTTTTTATAGCCACCTTATGTGAATGGTACAAGACCAACGGCACCTTCTACAGCACAAAATAATAATCAAAATACTGTTGAGCAAAATGAAGCAACAACTACAACATAACCTAAAGCATTTTCCATGAGGATTAAAAATTTCTTTAGTTCAACTTTTTGAAGGACTTGATGAACGAAAAGGGAGTACAGATCTAAAAAATCATTGGCAAGAGCTTAATAAAATTTAAAAAAGAAAAATCAGTACGTTTTTGCTACACTATTCAACTCGCACTCCAGGATCGGTGTTACATTTGTGCCTGGTTCTTACACTTTAAAAAGATATACAACGAAGAATGCGTTATTGTAATTATTCTAAATTTTTTTTTTGGAGAATTTAGACTTACCTGATTTTTGCACTTGGTCCCTCAATTTAAAAAAAAAAAAAAAAAAAACTGTACATATGAATGTTATGATTTTTAGTTATCATTCAAGCTTTCAGGACTTGATTGTATTTCACTCTGTTTTGTAAATAGTATTCCCAATTGAATATTAAACTTTATTGTTGTTATTATGTTTAATCACTTTTTTCCTTTAGTTGAGATTCAAACCATTCTAAGTTTGAAAAAATTGCAGCACTTGGTTAAAAATGGCAGTTCTTTTTTTTTTTTTTCCTAGCAGCAGTCCATTGAATTAGAACCTTATAAAAGTTATCATAGGAACACACACATTCAAACTTCTATTATAAAAATGATTATATTTATTCTAATAATAGGATCCTAAACACATTTTTTTGTTTAAAAAATTAGGGAAAAATACAGAAAAATGAGCTTAAAATTAACAAAATTAAAAATCTCATTTTGCGGAAAATTTCTCTATAACTTACAAGAAGTAAAAAAAATATATAAATTCAAAGATTTAAAAAAAATTTTTTTTTTGAAAAAAAGTTTTTTTTTTTTTTAAAGTTTTATTTAATAATAATAATTATCCTTGTCTGGATGTAATTTTTATAGCAAATTATCACACATTTAAACAAATTTACTATGTGAATAATTATTTAATCAAACTACTATACAGAAATTTAAATCCATGGAATATTTTTGTTTTTCAGCCAGACAACAAGCTAAAGGAAAACATTCTAACTTATCTTTGGATTGTTACAATAACCCAGAGCTAAGAGTGTTCACCTCCCAATGAGGTGAGCCAGGTTCAAATCTCAGTACTGCCTGGTTGATAAAAATTCTGCTTCGGGCTCAAACAGATCACAGTGCTGACGTAAAATATCTTAAGTGGTAAACCGATCATGGGTTAGAACAACCTTGCCATTGGCTAAGTGTGGAAGGTTTTCCTCTCCATGTAACATAAATGTGGTTTAGATCCATTAAAGAAATCCTCCATAAAGGCTAGTCTGTCCTAGTACTTGATCCAGAAGTTCCTTTGTCTTCTCGGTTGGGTTCAAAATTAAAGGCTACAGAGTTGAGCATTGATAGCCACAAACTCAGAATCGTGTCGGGTGTTTAATGCCGGTCATTATAGAAAATAAAGCAAAGCACAATGTATAAAAGAACAGAACAATATTACATCTCATATATAGCTTTGAAGTTAAAGAGTCCTACCATTGTCAATGTTAAGATACAAAATATAAAGCTAAAAATTCATTTTTCATTCTTCAGTACAGTAATGATCAACTGTCTTTGTTAATTAGATACTTTGACATGTGTTCTTTATTGTACTTTGAATATAATCTTTGATAAAAATACAACTGTATATTCATTCAATTTTATAAATAAGGTTATAATTGAAGCCACAAAATTTTGTTTTAAAAAACAGCAAGAACAACATTGAACTAGAGTTTTAAGTAATATAATTGATAAATACATATTTTTAAACTTATAAGCTAAGTTTACAGTGTAGTGATTTAAGTCAAAATGACAAGTCCAATCAAATTATGTTAACTAAACTAAAGTAAAATGTTTTAAAGACTTTTTAATTTCTTAACACAGTTGATACTTATCAATTATAGTGACCACGGAGCACAGCTTGCCTTGCACATATATTTATATAATGTGGTGACAATTCAGATAAACAGTTGCCAACACATGGACTCTATAACAGAATATGTACCTTATAACAGAATATGTTGACGGTTTAGCAAAAGGACAAAATTGGGAGAATGTTTCTTTCCAATTACTCTATTTCCCTATCTAATAACATGGAAAACCTGGTTTCGGTATGTGGAGAAGACAAAATTAAGGCAGGTTAAAATACTACTTTTTAAGTGAAGAACCCTCAGGGGGTTAATGAAATTAGTATCCAAATTAAGCAAATTAAATTACAATACTATGTATTATTCAAAAACATTAAATAATTTCAAATTTTTATGGTTTTAAATCTCACCCAATTTCAATGAAAATTTGAAAAGAGGATTTATGTTTTTTAAAAATTTCCAATTTAATTTTTTCAGAGTTTCTGTTTGTTATCATTTTGGGGAATAATTAAAACTACTTCTATAATTTAATTATTTTTTCCTCATACCAAATAGAATATCATAATTTATAAAGTGAATAAGTGTGATTTTGAAATTTGTGGTTATGGATATTTAGTGGATATGGATAATCAGAGCCCAGAATCTCCTGCCATTTGAAATTATGGATGAAGGAATTATTCAAGCTAATAATAACTCAATCACACACAAAATAATTTATTAAACAGGACAAGCAAACCTTACAGACAGAAGAAAGTACAACATTGTGTAGAAATAAACAATATGCAAATATAAAGCTTTGGAAGCACATTTAATAAATCCTGAGACAACAGAGACAAAAAGTGTAAATACATAGAAACCAGTAAATTATTTACAATAGATTTAATTCAGAACAATTAAAATTTAGTAAACATCATGTTTTTAATATAGAATCACAGGATTGAAGTATAAGGCATCAGAAGCTCTACTCTTATTTTTATCACATAGGTTTTCACCCTCGGAATCTGCAGATTTTGACAAAAATTTAATTTAAACTACTATATAAAAGTATTTAATAAATATAAAAGCAATGTTTCCTTTTCACCATAATAAATAAAATAAGAACAAGTTCAACAAAGGGTGATGAGGAAAATAGATTTTTTGGACGGAATTGAAGATGTAACGATTCATCTGACTGGAGTCATTGGAAGGTAAGGAGATTGAGGAAGAGAAGTAACAGGAGCCGGAGAAGAAGATAAAACGTCTCCATTGAAATATGGCTGATTATTTTGAAATTCTTCCAAAGTTTCTGTGAACTTTGACCATTCATCAGGCTTTGGATTTGATAGTTGCTAAAAAAAGATGTTTTGAATAAGCTTAGGGAAATATTTGTGTTTTGTAATTATATCTATCACAGAAATGTCTTGCGTACGATAAATAGGATACTTTCGTTTAAAGATTTAAAAATATTGAAAAATAGTTGCTCAATTCGAAATAATAAGTAAATTCATAAAAAAAATTTCAAGGAAGAATTAAAAGCAATTATTGGTGAACATTCAAAACAAACTTAGATAAAACTATGACTCAATCTTGTTTTCTCTCAATACTTACAATACAAACAATGATTTGTGGTTTTTATAATACTTTTTAATACAATATTTAAAAGTGTTGTAATTCATAATAGAGTAAATGAGAATGTGTTGTTGCAAAATTAATACCAAATATCCTACAATTATAATATAGAGAAAAACCAAAAATAATTTTTTTGTAAGCACTTTTTAATTGAACTAAAAAATAAGGAATAGTTAAATAGGTAACTTTTATAATATTATAATAAAGTAAATTAACTTTGAGACATTTTTCCCAATATAAAGCTTTTAAACACTCTTTATTTGCCCAATGCAAAACTCTTTTTTGCAAAGGAAAATTAAAAACTGAGTTAAGGATAATTTTTAATAAATTATATATTTTGAATCATTTAAATAAAAGCTTCCATCTAATAAACAACAAAGCATGACAGTTTTATTTTAAATTTTTTTTAAACATAAGTAGAAAAAGAGTTTGTAAGCAATAACGAGATACACCAAATTGGAATAATTACCTCTCCCACATCATACAGCCAAATTTTTCCTAAAGCATCACCAACTGCAACATGTTGTCCAGAATGAGTCCAAGATACCCTGTTTAATGCTGGGCATCCATCGATTTGAACGCCAACTGTTGGCAGCTTATGAATAAATAAATGCAAGTTGAATAATATATGAATAATTTTTAAAAAAATTCTAAACAGTAAGCTTCCATGAAAATTTTCCAGCAAAACATCTAAATATATACAGTAGAGTCTCGAAAGTTCGAGGTTCCGCTTAATTCGAGGTGCCAAATTTTCCCCCTAGCAACCAAAAGCGCTCTTCCCATTTCCTCTCGCAACCGAAAGAATGCAGGTGTTATTTTTCGTTTCTTCCTGGAAAGAATTTCAGTAACCCACCACCTTTTGTTCTCTTTGTTTTGGAAGGTGGCTAGGTAGGGGTTGGTTTGAAAGGAATTTTCAAACCAGATCTACAAGAGTTTTATTCTTCCAAGTTCAATTGTACTAGTAGCTTAGATGCTAGTTAGGGACTCAATACACGTGCTTGATCCTTATCATTTTGGAAACTTATTGCTGTTGAAAGTGTTGTGTTAAGGTGCCTGCTGCGAAAATGAGTGGAAAAAATAAGAGAAAATTTGTATCTATGATAACTAAATTGAACACTATAAAAAGATTAGATGCAGGTGAAACAATAAAAAGTGTTGCTACTGATTTGGGTGTTGGAGAGGTAACAGTTGGTGACTGGCGCCGCAATCGAATAAAAATTGAGCAGTTTTGTTCACAGAAGTGCAATGAGACTCCAGGAGAAAAAAGAAAATCTATGAGAACATCAGACAATGAAAAAACTAGCAAGGCTTTATTTCTTTGGTTTACTCAACAGCTTAGCAAAGGTACTCCTATAAGTGGCCTATTCTTCAGGAAAAAGCTGTGTTTTTCAGAAATCAGTTCAAAGAAGGAGAAGAAGATTTCGCAGCAAGCATTGGTTGGTTAGACCGTTGGAAAAAACGATATGGTGTACGTCAACTAAATATTTGCGGTGAAATACTCTCGGCAGATACGTCAGCTGTGCAGGCATTTCAAAAACGGATTGAAGACATTATATTGACGGAAAAGCTCACACCTGACCAGTTATATAACTGTGACGAAACAGGTTTGAACTTTAAGATGTTGCCCTCAAAATCCCTTGCTTCAAAAGAGGAAAATTCAGCTCCAGGTCACAAAAAACGGAAGGAACGATTAACCATTTTAGCATGCGCCAATGCATCTGGAAATCATTAAATGAAACTGACTGTGATTGGAAAATCTGCCAAACCTAGAGCCTTAAAAAACATCACTAAAGAAGCCTTACCAGTACATTACACAAATCAGAAATTGCATGGATGAATCGAGAAATTTTCAAACAATGGTTTCTAGAACATTTTGTTCCAGAAAGACGAAAAGCATTGAGAAAAAAAAAGCATTAGCATGCGCCAATTGAGGCGAAAGCATTTTAGCATGCGCCAATAGCATAGACGAAAGCATTTTAGCATGCGCCAATGCATCTGGAAATCATTAAATGAAACTGACTGTGATTGGAAAATCTGCCAAACCTAGAGCCTTAAAAAACATCACTAAAGAAGCCTTACCAGTACATTACACAAATCAGAAATTGCATGGATGAATCGAGAAATTTACAAACAATGGTTTCTAGAACATTTTGTTCCAGAAAGACGAAAAGCATTGAGAAAAAAAAATTTGCCTTGCAAAGCAATTTTGTTTTTAGATAACGCTCCATCTCATCCGGACGATGATGAGCTACGTTGTGGTGAAATCCGTGCTATATTTTTTCCTGCCAATGTTATAAGTTTGATTCAGCCAATGGATCAGGGCGTATTGGAAAATTTAAAGAAAAAATATCTACACCGTTTGTTACAACATTTAGTTCAGTCTGATGATGAAAGTGTTGCGGATGTTTTGAGGAATGTAAGTCTGAGAGATGTCTACTGGATAGCAGATTCTTGGAAAGAAGTTCAACCTACGACAGTAATTAAATCGTGGACTAAGTTTCTACCCGAATCGGTTACGCCTATTGAGAAAATTAATGATGATGATAGTGAAACATTTGTTTTGAAAGATTTGGGGAAGGAATTACCAGGCTGCGAAAACTCTAATGCAGTTGATCTAAATGAATGGCTAAATAGTGACGACAAGCTGGAAATAACAGACTCAAGTATTATAGAAATGATGGAAGATCAGGAAGAATATGAAACAAAAGAAAACGACTCTCCGTTATCAGGAAAAAAAGTAGCTCATAGTGAAGGTTCTGCAGCCTTAGAACTAGCCTTAAAATATGTAGAACAGCAAACTGAAGCCGCCCCTGCAGATGTTTTGCTTTTGAAGCGTTGGCTGACTATCGCATCAACAAAGAGAAGTAATATACTGAAGCAACAAAAAATTGACAATTTTTTTAAATTGTAAAGAATCTTTTACGTCATTATACTAAAGAATAAAGGATTTTAAGGTAATATGTTCATTTTATTTAATTTCATTTGTAGTTGTTAAAAATTTTCTACTTTTCTACTTTATTATTCCTAGTTGCACGTAAAAAATAATTAATTTTTAACACACACTATTTTTAATTGAAAGATGTTGGTATATCATTAAATACAGTCAAACTAATGTATAAGAATCTGATATACAAACAAATTTATTTCGGGGCTGTTCAAATATTTTTATAATGAAGGTGGTTAGGGGAGGTAGCATAATTTTAATATTACAAATATTTTGGCCATATGAGATAGATTCTAATTTTGTTATAAAAAAGGGATATTTATCCCAGAAAAATGAGCAAATTCATTTGAGAAAAATTGATTTATTATTTAGAGAATATGACCATACTTAGAAATAATGAAATGAAGAAAGGAAGTCCCTCAGGGCGATCAAGAGAATCATTCTCTTAACATCAAGAATTTCTGTAAAGTAATGGTTGAGGCTGAGAGGCCGAAGCCCCCCAAGTCTCCACGCCAAGAATTCAAAACTAGAAGTGAGTTGTTCACAACAGATAGTTAGGAGCACGGGAAGAGATCAATGGTTGACAATTTATCGAGAAAAAAAAATAGCCAAAAACAAAGCCAAGCCCTTGTAATCAATATTAAATTTGAAAAGAATGTGGTGAAAACTAATCGCCAGAAAGACTGTGAGAATTAATATAACCATGTTTCTGAAACATTTTCGTGGTAAGAAAGAATAAAGAGTTATAAATAGATTTTGTTTTCGATTTTGTCGCCACAGTGAATTAATGAGTTTTACATTTGTATTGAAATAAAAAGTTAGCTGTTACATTGATTGTTAAGAATAAAATATTTAGATTAGCTTTCAATAAAATGTAATACCTCAGAGTCACAATTTAAATTCCAAAGATCCAGATTACCCAAACCATCAACACATGCAAATAATGCTGGATGCACCGGGGACCAGCTGACATCAAACACATAATCAGAATTGTGTTCAAATGAGTACAGAGGTTGACTTTTCTAAAAAAAAAAAAAAGCACAGCAGTTTGCTATAATTTTTAATATTAAGTTAATTTATTTATTATTGAGTTAATTTATAATTTCACTATAAAACCAAAGTGTATACTTTAAAAAAAAATTAATTTAAATATATATTTATTTTACATAAATAGAAACAGGTAAGAAGACTTACACACTCAGAAAGAGAACAAACAGAGGAACCAACACTAAAAATATCAGTGGTATAATAAATAACAAGTACTACAATATGCATACTAAACTTTTTAATAGAATATGATGGAATATAACAAAGATTTTTATTTTTTACAAAAGTAGGGGGCTCTCCTTGCAATTGCTTGCTATGTAACAATACATTTATTTTAAAAATAAGGGATTAAAAGGTCACTTTTCTTACGATTGCTTTTTAATTATAATTAGATTCAAGATATATCTTCATTATATATATACTGTTGCCAGCAATAATACATTTAATTTATAGTAATTAGAACAAAGAAAATTAGAAAGTTTTTCTTTTACATGGAAAAACTGTCAATGTAAACTATTTAATAACTTAACAAAAAAATATTTGAAACTTGTTTAAAATATATCTCATTTTCAGACAAAAATTACACAGTTATAAAAAAAAAATTATAATTCATCTGCTAATAGTTTTTGTTAACTGAATAACATAGGAGAAAAAATTCAACTTTAAACAACTATTGATCACATCAAAAACCATTTGATATCAGAATATTCTTAAAACATTTCTTTAGAAACGCACTAAATTCACACAACTTTTGTCAAATAGTTTTTGAGTTAGGAGAGTGAGAAGTGAAATTGCCTAAAATTTTCTGATAAAGCAGTAATGTTTTTTTCTTCTTAATATAGAGATATATAACTATATGAAAGTACCAGACCTTGATTTACAAAGTTTAGCTTTTTTATAACAAACACATACATAAATTAATGTGGAAAAATGCACCCACTATGCAAAGTGTTAAAAATGTACAGGGTATTATTTCTGATGTGAGAAAAACAGTTCATGAAACATCAAGCAAGTAGAAAAAATTAAAAGAATGCGTTTGAAAAATAATTATGTAAACTTTTTTTTTTTCCAATGGCAGGCACTGAATTTGAATCTTTACCCATGAAGATGCCAGAATTGTTGCTCATTTAGCGTTACCCAGATACCTGTGAACCAAAGTCACAGAGGCGAGCAACATTGCCCACACCACACTGCCACAAACCCGTTTATAGGGTGGGTCACATTCACACAACAAAGGACAACACAAAGAGAGAGAGAAACATCCATGCCCAGAGCGGGATTCGAACCCGCAGCCAATGGCTTAGCAGTCAGGCGCGCTAACCGCTCGGCCACCTGGCCGGCAATTATGTAAACTATTATTAACAGAAAATTGATTAATTAATGAAATATCTGTTTAAATGCTGCTTCCTAGGTTCAAAACATATTCCTAAATTTTTTTTAATATTGTGTCATAAAAAATATTGCTTTTTTCCTTATGGTGATTTTATAATTTTTGTGAAGATAAAATTTATAGAATAAGTAATACATCATAATCATTAAAGTTTTTTAAGAAAAAAAAAAAGAAGACAGATGTTTGTTTGTCAACTCAAAATTACTATAAAGTAAAACGTCAATTAAATTATGACATAAAAAAACAATTATATAAATGTATAAATAAATAAAATAAAACTATTTAAATAAATGTTGTTATTGTAGTTCATTTACATCACACTAGAGCTGCCCAATGAGCAATTGGCAACGGTCTGGGAAATATCCCTGAGGATGCTCCGAAGACATGCCATCACAATTTTGATCCTCTGCAGAGGGGGTGGCATCCCTGCTTTGGTAGCCTGATGACCTCCACGCGAAGTCGAGCACTTTACAGTAGAACAGTTTAACAAGGACCAATACTGCATACCCTTGGTCCCTACACAGACTGATCCAAGTGGTTACCCACCCGTATACTGACGGCAGCCAGTGATACTTGACTTCAGTGATCTGCTGGAATTATGTCTTAACGATCAGTTCACTGCGGGACTTATATAAACAAATAAATAGTTGTATACAAAAGAGTTATATAGCAACTGGCCATAGAAATCTCAGATTGATTGATAAAACTTATAGCTTTACTAAATTTAATAAGAAAATAATCCCCTGATAAGCCAAATTAAAAAAAATAGAGTTGCCAGCATCTTACTGCAATATTTACCAATCTGTGGATTCATATTTTACTTTATTAGTTAAATGCATTTTCAAAAGTGTGATTAGAGACTATGTAAAATAAAAATTAATAATATAGGATGTTGAAAACTTGGCTATATTTTTTATTTTTCAACATCCCCAGATATATAATAAAAATAATTGAAAAAGAAAAAAAGCTGAAAAATCAAGAATCTGAGGAAGAATTTTATGCCTGGAAAAAATTAAAACATGCTACATATATAAGATTTTGAATTCTGTATTTTTAATATGTTCATTCCTTGTTCATCTTTCATTTTTTTAAAAAGTGTTTATTTACAAATACATAAAAAAAAGCTTTTAGTATAATAGTCATAAGTACAAGTTTCTCAATCAGAGAAAATAAAAATTATTTAAAAAGGAAGAATTTCTATTTATTAAAGATAAGTGAATGTGTATATAGCAAGGCTCAAAGTTAAATGGTGTTCCATTGGTCTAGAATCACTAATATCTGATTTGGACTATAATGAAAGTGATTTCCTTGCTCAGTAACCAATCATTATCATTGTCAATTGGGTGGTATGCCTTTTACGTTGATGTTTCTGTTAAAACAAAAAGCTTTTAAAAAAGGATCAACTTATGATGAATACGCAACCTTAACCTGTATATTAAAATTTTAATATAAAATTTTAATTTATAAAAAACTTCCTATGCATTTTTAATTACTAGTTAATAAAAATTCGAATATTACATTTGAACTAAAAACATTTATTTAGTTTCGCAACCTTAAATAAGTTTTTAAAATCATTCAAATACACTTAGCAGAACAGCGAAAATGCACACTGATAAGTGATTTCATTATAGTTGCTGGTTCTTTGGAACGATAACTAAATTTTCTTATTTTCTACATATGTTTAGTATTAAACATTACCCTAAGATTCCATAGCTTAACAGTCCAATCAAATGAAGATGTCAAAAATAAATCAGGAAACTCCATAGATCCTCTGCTTTTATGAGTGCTAATGGCAGTGACAGGCCCTTGATGACTTTCAAATGAATCAACAATTCCACTTTTGCTTCCATGGCGACAAGCTGTAGACATAAATAATTAAAATAACTTAGATAATGAAGATAAGCACACAAGATGAACAGAAATCTATTTCGTTTTAATTAATGGCAACTATTTATCAAAATTTTGTGCTGAATTTTTTTTAAAAAAGTAAATAATAAAAATGCAATCCCTCTCTCTATGCATATATATATAATACTAAGCACATATACGTGACAAGCTAAAAAAGAAAATATGCATGAATTTAAAGTTAAAAAATAAAATACAATTATACACTTAATACAATCAAATGAAACTGTTTATAAGAGAGTATACCTGTCAAATTTAAATATATTATAAATCGAAATAATCAACTGCATTGCAAAATAAAAATAATGGTAATGCCAAAAACAGAAACCTCTGTACTGATCTCTAACACTCTCGAAAAATCATAAAATTTAACTGTACAGCAGATATTAAAATATTTGTAATTACATGTTATGATTGGTTGGTTTGTAAGTTTTAAAATTAAGAATGTCTAAGTACTGCAATACATGATAAATAAACTGCATTTCAAGAGAAACTAATTAAAACTTAGTCCCTGAAGATGAAACTTGACTAATAAAAATGAATTCAGGGTATACTTTATGCAACATATGAATAAAACTAAGCAACATGAATAAAGCATAAATAATGTACAAAAACTTACTATAGAAAAAAATTCATAATAGTTTTGGGTTTATAAACAAGAACCTTTGTTGGTGTCAAAACACAGGATTAATTGACACTGTCAATACAGGGAAAATAAATTTTTTATGTTTAGATTAAGTTAGATTACCATTGTTTTTAATGTTTGGTTTATTTTGTCTGTGAGACCAAGAAAATTAACATGTGGCAACCCATCGCTATGTTGTGCTAGCTCTTTTACCAGAATTTAAATGCAACTTTCTGAATAGAGTATCCATTCATAGTTACCTGAATATACTAATCCATCTTCACTTCCAACAACAAAGTTGTTAAATTCATCATTTGGAAAGGCCATGCATGTAACAGCTACTGTTCTTGATTGTTTCTGCTGATTCAGTTCTATTGTATCCTATTACCCAGGAGAAATGAGTATCATATAAAAATAAAGCAATTATATATTTTTTAAAAAAAAAAATCAAATATTTCAAAACTTACTTGAGGGTATGATAACATGTCGACGCTCCAGGTGCAACATTTGCCATCAGTAGAAATTGTAACTAGATTGTGAGCATTTTCCGATCCAACCATACATATAGAATATACAGGATGCTAATTTTAAAAAAGAAATATATTTTAGTTGAAAAGTATACAAGCAAGTATAGTATACAAGCTTAAATGTATAAAAGCAAGATTAAGGTAGTTTCTTAAAGCATTTGTTAACAAATTGTTGACAAATGCTAATTTGCTGACAAATTAGTTTTAATTTGTTGACAAATTACAGTATAGCTAAATCATGGATTGAATCAATGGACTGTATGAACCAAAGAATATATAATGTGAGAAGAAGTCTAGCTTCTCCGATACGTAGCAGGGGGTCAGCAAGGTCCCTCTGTATGACAAGAAAAGTGCCAAAGGTTTTTGAGCCGACGCATGCGCACATCTTTCATCCATCATAGCGTCTCTAAACTTGTTTAACAACAAATTTTTCGCCATCTTTAAAGTGACTGTTTAAAGTGAGATCTTTAAGTGACCGAAATCTATTTAAATTATATACCTATGTTAAATTAATAAATTATATTTATTTTTTAATGATTTCGTCTTAAGTAAATATATTCCTTGTTTAATAAGTAAACCTTTTTCAAAGCCATATAAGTCTGTAAAGAACAAAAGCAGACAAGTTTTGAGTCACTTTTCATTAGCTGTTTACATGAGTGGGGAGAGAGAAGGAGAAAGTTGTTTGTTGGGAGCGGAGGGGAATGGGGTTGCGGGGGACGGAGGGACCCTCTGTTAGGAGGCAGGTTGATTTCCTAACAATACTTCCACACCTCGATGGAGGTAACCGTTGCCTCCGGAACAGGTTTACATGGGGGCCTATGAGAGCTGGTCTTCTTCTCACTTATATATTCTTTGGTATGAACTACTATAGAACCAAAGATATTAACTATTCAAACTAATGATAATGCTGTAAAGCAAAAATAACTTTTTTAGTATACAATAAAAGTACATCAGAAAAAAACTAAAAGATTTTTACATTTTTATCACACTTCTATTAAATTGAACAAAAATGAACTACACTTTCTAAATATAAGTTATTTAATATCAGAATAACAGTACTAAAATTCTTAGTGCAGGACAAACAATGAAAATATTACTTATCAATTCATTAAAAGTTTTATTTCACTGCAGTTTTTTTCTTCTTCATAAAAATAATTTAAATGCTTAATATGCCTACATTCAAAACATTTTAATACTACAATATAATTTTAAAGCAATAATTCAACTGCACCCTGATACGTAGGTCACAAACATTTGTAGCAGGCATCTAAATTTTTAGCATTCTGTAACCAATTTAATTAGTTTCATACTTTACTGGTTTAAAAAATAAAGATCTTGGTCCCAGAAATTTTTCTGGATATATAATTTATATATATATATATGTGTGCTTATTATAACTTATATATTTGTAAAGATTTAATTCTTTTTTTTTTTAATCAGAAAAATATAAACAAATTTATTTATACAATATATTAAATAAATCAAAAATTACACAAGTCTCCTTTTTAGTTTGAAGTTTTGGTGGCGATTTAAATTTTACTGAATTTTGAATTAACTGAATTTTGAATACTGTGTGGAAAATTATCAAAATCAATAAAGGACATTTGACTATTAAATGCAATCTAAATTTTGCTTGTAGCTGTCAAGAAATGATTGAAATTTGCATTGCCATCAAGCAGAGAGCATAACTCAGTTTAAAACACCCAATAGATGGAAAACTGATGGTTATGACTGATAATAAATTTCTATTTTGCGATAACTTTTGTTTGTAGCTGTAAGCGAATGATTGCACATTGGATTCTCATCAGACATGGTACTCTTGAGAAGTCAAAAATTCCCACACAAACAGGAAGGCAATTTAATAAAACAAAGTGATTATAAAAGTTTGTCATGTAAGTTAATATGAGTTACTAATAAAGCAGAATTATAGGATTGACAAAAAAAAAAATCTTTAATACTCAATAAAGGAAGTCGTACTCCTACCGTGTGAGCAATAGCTGATAGGGGGCTTCTTTGAACAGGAGTTCTTTTATAACTTCTATTATCCCACAACACTATCTGACCAGAATACGTTCCACCAATGACTAGATTAGGATGATATTTAGCAAAACAAGCTGAGGTAATAGGTGACTAGAAAAATAAATAAATAATATATATATGAGACACATTGATATCATTTTAGATAGGAAACATAAAAAAATATTTAAAGAGTGGGGCGAAGAACTTGGTGGAAGAACATGTTAACTAACATAGTGAAAACATACATTCATATAGAATTTAGTATTTACATAAAATATAAGTAGGGTTGGTAAGTTTTTGTTATGTCACTTTTTGATGGTTTTAACAAGTCAATTCTAGAGTTTAGGTTTTATTAAAAAATAAGTTGCAGAGGAAATCACAATCTTTGTATTAGTTCATCTAGAAATATTAGAACTCAAAAAGTTAATTTCTTTAATTATTTTATTTTCTTAAAGCATGGCTTTAAATTTATCGTGCACTCTGAAAATGGTAACATATGGTAATTTTGACCTTGTAATGGCCGAATTAATTAATTCAACATACAAATTATTTAGCTAAACATGTTAGCTTTCACAGTAAAAAAGTACCAAAAATACAAGAGAAGCAAAAGACGTCATTACGAAAAAGTAAATTAACATTTAACACAAGAGAGACAGAAAGGAAGGATGTTGGGTGAGTGAATAGTGGAAAGATGAGAGTGAGCTTCCCGTATACTTAGCATAATTTTGCTCTCGTTTTTAGGGAAGCCAACATTGTTTGTTTCATTCCCTGTTATTGATGTAAACATCAAAACCAGGGAAACTGACTGACAGTATTAATCAAGTATGTTTAGATATCATTTTTGAAAATAATTCCAATATTTCCAAATTTTTTTTGAAGGTTTTAAAAATCCAGATTAAATTTTCTTGTGAATAAATACATTTAATTTAGTATTTCTAAATTTTATTAGTTTATTGTTCATTGATTGTACGAGTTGGATCGTGGCAACATATTTCATAAAAAAAGATAATAAATGCAGCTGTCAAAAGAAATCTATAGTAAAATATACCTTAGAAATCTATTTTTTATAATTATGTTTTTAAAATCTATTTGGTTAAAATCTTTGTTTTTATACTTTGTTTTAATTCATATAAGTATGATCATTAATATTTTCAACTTACACCACACCAGGCATGCTGATTTTGTAATTTTACCGATTGTAAAAAGTATTTCACAGTCGGTACTGTTTAAATGCACCATCAGTGTTTTAGGATGCTATGCTTTGTAAAAACATCTCAAATGTTTATGAATTGCTGATTTTCTCAAATTCTGTAAAATGCTAATTAACAAGTTCTTCCATCAAGATCATCAAATGTTAGATAAGAATGCACAAACCTGACAATGAAAAATATATTCAGGAGTATTTTTCTTAAATTTTGTGTTCCAAATTAAACAGATACCATCAGGTTGATGAGGAGCATCTTCATTCTGATTATAAGATGCACATAGCAACTCTGGGAACTAGATTTTTAAAAAAAAAAGTTAATCAAAAGAGATAATTAAAATTAATAAGAAAAAGTAATCTAATGTCAATAAAATATGAAGTGAATAATAAGAAAGAAAAAAAGAGAACTAAAAGAAATAATTAAAATTTCAAATCATAAGAAAAAAAACTAGTGTCATTAAAATATAACGTAAATAATTTAGATAAATAAACAATACTACTACAATATACTTTTATATCATATATGTATTATTACTGTATTATATATATTTTACATCAATACTTTTTAACACAAAAAAAATACATAGAATGTTAAGTGTTGAGATTGTTATAAAAACCTTAAAACAAATAGAAGTTTAAAAAAAAAAAAAAAAAAAGTAGATATTAATAAAAATGAAAGAACTGATACAGACCTGAGTGGACCAGTCAAAACTAGTGATAGTACGATTCTTTGACCAAACATCATCAGAAAAGCAACGGTTTAATAGCAAAGACATTCCTGACCTGTCTTCACTGAAATAAGAAAATTATTAAAATTTGTTAATTACTGTAATTTAAAGGATCTATAAAAGAACCATGAAAAAAATATTTTTGCACACAAACAAAAACTTTTTTAATCCAAAGATCTATGTAAAAGATGTAGATCTATGTAAAATATTTTTTATGATGTTTTTTTTATTAACATTTAATTTGCTAATAGGTGAAAAAAATTTAAACTGCAAGGCAAAAAACTTTTTCATTATTTTAATCAATGTAATTTTAAATTATAAAATACAGAACTTGACAGGAATTGGTTGAATAGTTTTCTAAAAATAAAAATTCTTTGAGATGTTAAAATAGTAAAAAACGAAATTAACATCAGAGGTCTAAGCTTTTGTTTTAATGACTGAAATACTGGGACCATATTTTTTTCAGTATCTATTTTGTTAAGAAGCCCATTTTTTTTCTTTTGTTAAAATATAATTTAGTTTTAAAAGTAAAAAATTATTAAAAAATATTTTAAGATTCGTCTTAATTGTGGAACAGATTTTCAGTAATAAGTTAAAAAAATGTGTTTGATCTTTCCAATTACTTCCACTATATTGTTTGAATAATTATAGTAGAAGAAAAAAAATCACAATTAACAAAATTTTATCTAATTAGGAAAAATTATTGAAAATTCTATCAATAGCATGATTGTTATAATGAACAAAAGCCAAATTTTCTTAATTATGATAATTGAAAATAATCATATAACAATGCATAAAATATGCAAGAATAGGCTCATTAATCATTGATACAATAATGAGCAATTAATAAACAAAATATAGGTTAAAATATACCTCTCTGATTCTTCTTGTACACCAGTATAATCAATAAAAATGTCAGCATCTTCACTTAAGGCCCTTTCAATAATTCGAGAAGATCGGTCAATGAATTGCTGAAAATTTTCACTTCTCATAAGTAAGATTTTTTCTTCCTCACTTAAATCTAAAACTGAAGGTAATAGATATTCTTAATAATGCAATTTAGCATTATATGTTGAATTCAGAACATAACATTCAATTTATAGAGAAGAGCTGTATTCATGATTCGTCGAAATTAATGCTTATGAAAAAGACTTTTTTTTACCTATAAGATAGACTTAGCAAAACAAATCAAGCTGCATATGCTAACCCATACCAATAGATTTTTCAAAATAACTTCAGTACTGTAGATATTTACAGTTGAAATAATTCATTGCACCCCAAATTTAATAAAATCCTGGATGTAACACAAAGTGAATATTTTTCATAATATTCTAAAAAATTATTTTAGTGAAGCTATCACTAATAAAGTAATTAACTGAATAGTTCATTTTCTTCAAAAATTGTAATTAGCAACGAAAAGTTTATTACGATTAACAGGACATGTTGCAAGCTAGTGAATAGATTCAACCTCCTTTTACTAATGTATATTTATTTTCTGTTTTGCTCATTATATGGATGTTTTAGTTCAGGATTTTGCAAATCATATATCTGTTAAATTATTACATTCATTTTATCTGCACACACATTTTTGATAATGGGAAAGTTTTTCATAGTTTGATAATAGTGTAAAAAATTTCGACGCTTGTAGAAAGTGTAATTTATCTTCTTCTACAGTTTCAATGCTTTTTAAAATAAGAAAACACTTTAGAACAGTTTTACTTGCAAGTTATTACGCAGCTTTTACATTTACTTGCTCATTTTTTTTTGTTAACCAATCTTGCTGTAAATGAATTTTGTATACACTATTAATATGCATAAAATTAAATAAATACTCAGTTGAAATTTGAGTGATTCTTTAAACAGGGTGCGTAGCCAAATTATTCAAAAAAAAATAAGCACTTTTCAAGCACTCAAAAAATATTTTTAAGAACTTAAAAAAAAATTTCATAATTAGGCAGGGTTGGAAAGTTTTTGACAATTGACGGTTTTATATTGTTTTAACTGACATGTCAAAAAAAAAATCTTTTGGCCTTGCTTATGACAATTGTCAAAAATCATGAAATTTTGAATCATGTAAACAAATTTCATACGCTACGAACTGACAATATGGCGAAACAGATTGGCATTGAATTAATTGTGAAAATGTTGAATAGAACAATGTGAACTGTGTCTTTTTGCATAATTCGTAGCAAAAATCAACATGGTAAATGAAAAATTTCATTCTGAAAAAGGGAAAATTAAGCACTTTTTAAAAACGCTAAGCACCCTGTTAAAGCTAGGGTGTGGATTTTGGCCAAAAGTGTCTTTATTACTTTTTGTATAAAAATTATAAACAAAATAGTAACCACTTTATACTTAACTAAAAAACTTTATTTAAATTAAAATATGAAGATGGACCATTCTCTAGACTTGCCAGCCGAGAATGATGTCTGACAAGTCTCCATAATTAGGCAGGTCTTTGAAAGAACGTCTATTTTGAGCATTTGAAACATATGGACTTTAATTTCTATTTTAAAGCCAAATGAAGTTTTTTTTTAATGAAGTATATTTTTCCGCATCAGATTCTTGGGATTATTTTTCTTAGTAACGAATTTATTTTATTAATATTTCAAAAACAACACTCAAGACAAGGTGAAAATAAAATTGGTAAAATAAAAAAGAATTTTTATTAGATAAAAGAAGTTTTCATACTCTTTTTCTCTACTTCTTTTTCTTTATCATTAATAATAAGTTTCTCATCTGTAGCTAATTTTGAAGCTTTGATTGCATTGACGTTTGTTGCTTTATTATGTTTAGAAAAATGATGAACAATACCATCCGTTGATGTTATAGACAAACTTTCCCCATCTTCAGATATAGATGAATCATCATAAGTCAAAACTAGAAAAAAAGTAAAATAAATAAATCAAATAAACAGCTACTAAGCTTATAGTACATACATTTTAAAGTATTTTAAATTGAAAATGCTTGAAATGGCAACCAAAAATTGAAAGAAATGACTAGAACTCCAATTAATTGTGTGTCTGGTAATTAAATTCAAAATAAATGAAGCAAATTTTATTGAAATTTCCAAAGTTAATTTTGTCACACCATATATTTTATAAAAAGGAATATATTTTTTACAGAATTCAACCAAATTTAAATGAATTTAATTTTCTGGCACTATAAATTTATTTTAAATGTCCAATAGGAACTTGTTTACTTCATTTTACTTTCTATATAGAGTTACTAACTTTTTTCCTGAACAACTTATACAAATTTATATGCTTTTATATTGCTTCTGGCTATTAACTACAATTCGAAATTTTATCATGGTTTGGAAATAATATAGTTTCTTTGTCTAAATATAGTATCTGTATAGAGTCTAAACATAAAGAGTTTCAGAAAAACTTGAAGAAATTATTACTTATCATATCACCACTGAAGAAGTCAAATAATCTCGTGCGATTGCAACTTTTAGACTCATCACAGGGCATGATTTTCTGCATCTTTTTTGTTTAAAAATTGTTGACTCGCTTACATGTTCTCTTTGTTTGACACAGGCCAGGATATGGCTGCTTTGAATTTAGATGAATGTCCTGCATTATTTTATTGCTCAACTCAAGTAGAGAAATATTGAAAAGCCTATGGTCTAATGGCTTAGCTGCCAAACAAATGGCATTTGAAAATGATAATGAGGAAGTTAAAACATGAAGAGCAAACTAATACAAAGCAAACATGTGAGAAAAATTATTTTAAATTTAACAATTAAGTTTATAAGTTATTATTTAAGTAGGCAAAGCAAAAAGTCTTTTTCAGTAAACAGATTTAAAATCAAGGGTTGCTGTACAGATATTTAATCCCTACGTTTTAATACCATGCTATGAATATTTGCTACATAAACAATAGAGTTACAAAATCTAAAGAGATTGAAATAGTTTGTTTAATAGTTTGTTTGATTACTTTACTGAGTTGCTATACTCTCGATTCCTAACAACTATTTTTAACAATGTCTGATTTGTAGCAGTATCACTGTTTTAGAGAAATTTTATTGAGCAAATAAAATTATTTTTTCCTGATGACAAATTTGGTACTCCTGATGACAAATTTGAAAGAAGTAAAAAAAAAAATTTAAATTACTTTAAACATAATTGTTAAGTCATACATTATGAGAAATATACAGCATTTTATAAATTAAAGGACAGAATAGAATTTTAGTTTTGATTAAGAAATGGTTAAAAAGTAGAATTTGGCTTTGAATAGAAATATTCCTATAAAAAATAAACGGTATTTGTAAATTATATACCTTTTTGCTGCAATAAAGAAAAATATTAAATGAAGCAACTTATAAAAAATTACAATCAGAAAATAAATACTGTTGAAGATAAATTTTAAAAAAAAAGAAAATTTATCAAAACAGATAAAAAGATAGTTTAAAAAAAATTCTAGTCAATTGAGGAATCAGAATATTTTAAAGGAATATATTTTAGAAAAGCAATAAGAATATTCTTTAACATTTTTTACACTAATTTCACCTAAGAAACATAATTCGACAGGTTCAATGTGGTTACAGAAATGGGGAAAAAGATATGATTTTTTACTAGAAATATTCCTTTTTTTATTTAATGATATAATTTTTTCTTTTTTGTTTTGTTTTTGATTTTTAGCTTTATTTTACTTATCATTTAACTTGCCAAAACACTTCCATTTGTTGAAGTTGAAAAAATAATGATGCTTAAAAGATATATAGATATTTTTAAAATTATAAACTGACTAAAATTAATTCCACAAATATTGAAAATATTAATATTGTCCACACACACCTTCAAGGCACATGCAATTAGATACTCAATATCAAAATCACTCTATATTAAAAACAAAATAAAATAAATAATTAGCAAATTTATTTTACTAAGAAAAAAAACTTAAAAAAAAAAAAAAAAAAAACTCGAACAATTATAACTTTTAAACAAATAGCATTTTTATTACATTTTAAAATAATTGCTAAAATTGCCAGTTTTTTTATATGTTAGCAGATGGTTAAGTAAAAAATCACAAGGTTGAATTGGTAAAATCTTTCCATGAATCACACAAGGGTTATTACCATGACTGTTTGCCAGCTCAGCAGTCAATTTCTTACTTTTCCAACATAAACTATGCTAAATTTGGCAACCAAAACTCCTCTACACAACCTATTTATATTTTCATTAGGTCTCAAAATCTGTTAGCAATTTTTTAAAGTTTTAATTTTATTTTTATAAATGGCACTGAAGAATTGTGTATTTAAATTCAAAAGAAGTGTCGATTAGTTTGCTTAGAATAGAATAAGAGTCTGCACAATATAATAAAGTATTTAGATACCAATGTGCTTGTGTTTCATTAATGATAAATATTTAAAAAAAAAACTTTAGCTTATTAAGCTTATATTTATATACAATAAACAAATATTTTAATAAAGACTTATATTTAAGTCAACTTTTATCTTGAAAATTGGTTGGGCAGCTTTAAACAGTAAGAAGGCCACATGATTTTAATAATTAGTGACATTCTGAACAGAATAATTATTATTATATAATATATAGTTTAGTTTACAAGACAGTTTTACAATTGAAAACTTAAATTTTACAATTCATAATGTATTTAAATTGTATTAAATTAAGTGAAGAACAAGTAATTGTACAATAACCTTTGTGTGCAAGTGGTACTGTACAGTGACCTCAATTAACATCTATGTAAGTTATCTTGATAGTTTTTTAATTTTTTAGGAAAGGAAAAATTTTAAAATATTTCCTATTTCCTTTTTACTTTGTGGAACATGTCAAATTTTGTGGTAACTAAGCAGCATTTGCGGGAGGTTTTGTGTTTCTGCTTTAATTGGAAGAAAAGTGCAGCTGAAGCGCATCAAATGCTTCTAGAAGTTTAGGATGACAATGCTCCAACTGATACTGGCGATTCCATTACGGGGGATCGGTATAGGCTACAATTGATTTGTTTGAGCCGTGCATAATGAGGATAACTGCTGGAATACGAGCAAAGACACGAGACATTGTTATTCTTCTGCATGATAATGCTCGGCCTCATGTCGCAAAAGTCTTAAAAAAGTATTTGGAAACGCTCAATTTTACCGCACCCGCTCTATTTGCTGGACATTGCTCCTTCTGATTACTGGTTGTTCTGACGGATGCAGCACGATTTGGCAAGTCACCAGTTCAGTTCTTTCGCAGAAAAATCGAAAATTGGCTCTTAACTTGGATCACCTCAAAAGACGAGACATTTTTTCAAGATGGAATTCGAAAATTGCCAGAGAGGTGGGAAAAAGTAGAAGCCAGCGATGGACATTACTTTGATTAATTTGTTCATTCATTTTGTTCTGAAATAAATGCATTTTTGACCACAAAAACAAAAAAAAAAACAAAAAAACTAATTTGTACTCCCATTATTTAAGTTACACAAATTTTGGCAGTTTAAGGGAAATACTCTTAAATTTTTATTAAAACACAGATTGGTCATAAAATTCCTGGTTTGCAATTTCTAAAGTTCTATTGTTAAATTATTATAGTAACATCCAGATTTTTCATAAAGAGCAAAAGTCAAGAGCCTCTTTGAAGAATGTTTAGTTATCTAAAGCTAAAATAGAAAACAATTAGTACCTAAAGAATATAAATATCTTATAAAATATTGAAAATATATTTCATTGACATAATAATTTGAAGAAGATAAACACTAAATAAAAAAATGAGGAGAATGCATAAGTAAAAGCATACATTCTGATTGCATGGACACTGACATTAAACTCAAAACTCTATACTTGCAGCAGAGAGCAAGACAAGAAGAAATAAGAAGAAGGAGTCATGCAAAAGCAACGCATTACATACCTTGAAATTCATCTTCCCACTCTAAAGTGATAAAAAAGGAAAGCTTCACCTCACAGCAGGTAAGAATCGTGAAACAATGCAAAATAGAAAAAAAAAAGTACTTTAAGATAGTGAATGAGAGTACACACAATGAAATTGAGAAAACACTTAAAATTATTAAAGAGATAGGAAATATGTAAACCAAATCTGTTTCTATATAGACTGAGTTTTAATAAACATATTTGAATAAAATTTTTATTGAACAATAATTTTGTAAAAAAGGACATTAAAACTCAAAGTTTCAGAAAAATTGATTCATGATATTAGGTAATTGATTACAATCCAAGATAATTATCTCAGTTTTTCAACACTATTATAATTTGAGTATGTTCAGTTATAATAATAATTGCATTGCAATTCTAAATTACAATAAACTAATATTAAGGGATAAGAAAAAGGTTAACAAAGAAAATAATTCATTTAGAAAAACAGTTTGAATAAAAAATTATGAATGTTATAAAAGTAGTTTCCAACTGAAAGTTTTTTTTTAATGAAAATGCCAACTAAGTCTAAAAAGCAAAATTTATTCTAAAAGCTTTCCTGGAAAATTAGTTTAATAACTATAGTAATTAAAAAAAATGAATATTAAGAGTTTTAAGAACAACTCTAAGCTTTATATTTCATTATTTATAGTTTATAGCATTATGAAACTAAGAAAAACGTTTATTTAAATATTAACCAAAGACTACAGAGAAACTACTAGTTACTCATTTGAGTTTTGAAGTCAGTGACACTAAATACTAATTGAAGGATTAAATTTCTTAATTACTGAAAAATTAGGAAAAATCTTAACGTAAACTTAATAAATTTCCTTTTTATAACTAAAAGAAGTAAGGAACATGTTACAATATAAAACTAAGAAGTAAAAGTAAATGTTTGGTAATTCATTAAGAACTGGGTTAGAAAAATACTGAACTGAAATCCTAAGTGTTATCTTGTTCTAATTTTGGAAACAATTTTGTATAGTAATTATATTTGTATGCTTTTGTACACTTTCTTACGCACATAGATTCATAGAGCTCTTCAAAATAACATTGTAATCTATGACCAATAACATAATCTAATAGATATGTTAAAAATATTTTTTAATAACTATAAACAAACCACGGGATGAAACAAATAAGTAAACAAAAGTATTTAAAAGATGTTCAAGCAATGGTAAACTAAATAATGTTGAATCAAAATTAGAATTTTAAAAAAAAAAATTATCACAGCTGTCCTAATGCATAGCTATAATTTTGTTATTTTGAACTCCTCTTGCCTTAACGTCATTATTAACAAAACCTCCCAACACTAGATAATTAAACATTTGTCTAATAGATTCAAGACTAACATTAGAAAAATTGTAAGTCTTAAGTTTTTATACTTATCCAGATATATTTTTTTAACAAAGCTTATTCATCTTAAGCTGCTCTAATGTCTTAGATATAAATAAAGGAAATATAAAAATAAGCATTGTTTAATTCAGAATCTATCAATCAAATGAATCTCTAAAAATAGTAACACTAATTTAAATTTAGTTAAAAAGTTTAACTAAGATTTTTAATAATGAAAAAATAACATCTTTCAACTAAAAAATTGTTTACAATTTTTTCCACACATAAATTAAATATTTTTATGACATAATATTCTTGATCAAGATTCTTTATTAATTAAGATACTTATTCAAAATACAATTAAAAGATAAGGTAAAATAACAATTTTAGTAACGCAGAAGATTTCACAGCAAAGTAGAAGAAAATAGTAAGGTGCTCATGTAAAAGATATACCAAAGAAAAAAAAAAAAACCATGCAATTTTTAAACACAAAAGTAAACATTATTTAATGCAAGTATAGAGTTTTTAAAACTTTTCTGACACAATTTAAATAGTATTAAATACTAAAATGATAAGTCATGTGTAATAAGCTACAGAAACCACTCTTTAAGAAAAACATTTTTTCATGACACCAGAGTAAAATGTCATTAAATGTAAGGGAATATAACTTATAAGGAAGCTTCCTTTTTAATGAAGAGAAGTAGATACAAAAGTTTTGTTTCACAGGGGTAAAGAAACAAAATTTAAATCAGCATTTACATATTCAATCTTAATATTGATGTTTAAAATGAATCAGTATTCGAGACTCTTTGAGAGACATAAACCAACTTTCCCACATTGCTGTTAGCCAGCCATGTTGAACTAGACGAAGGGAAATTTTCACTAGCGTTAACAAATTTGTGACATTGGAAAACTGAGGAGTAACTAATCGATATATCCATTAAAGATGCTAAATCAGTTAAAGTTATAGAATATATTCAGGTTAATTTCATATATATGAATTTTTTTTCAAAGACAGGATGACAGAAAATAAATCGAAAAGAGAAGAAACTAGTATATTGTTCTAATTTTAAACTTATAGCTCTGAGTCACTAGAAAGATGTTCAGATGAAACTTTGAGATCGTTAAAATTGTAATGTTTTCTGAATAATTTTCTTTTTAAATTTATTTTAATTTTTCATATGTCTTCTTTAATCTGAAAATAATCATATTTTAGAATTTTTTATCGGTAGAAGAAAAATAAGATTTATTCACTTTTACAGCCTACAAAAGCTTTAAATATGATAATAAATTTCCTTTTTTTTTTTTTTTTTTTTTAAAAAAATAAATAAATAAATAAAATAAAAAAAATTAAGAAGTTGCAAATGATATGCTTAAAATAAAGTTTTATTCAAAAGAGCAGAATTATATCTAATTGCTGTACAACAAGGCTTCTTATAATTGCTAATGATCTGCAGGCATTGTCAAAATTAAATAAAGAATTAGATATAATTTCTTACAAGAAATAACATCTTGACTTTGTAAACTTCATTTGCCATGGGTTTCAATTTCATATAAATACCAGTGTACATAGTATATAAATTACTTAACCATTCACCATCGACCAGTTTTTTTTTTTTCTTTGAAAGAAAGAAAATTACAAAATTGTTTTATTACAGTTAAGTTTCTATAATTTTAAGTTAATGTTATCTTCTATGAAATTTCTTTTATGACTAAAACTCCTAATTTAATTTTTTTATATCTGTAGAGCATTAAAGAGAAGCTTATATTAAGTTATACTCAATAAACATTAAATGGGATGTTAAACAAAATTGTAAGCTTATATTAGATAAAAGTAACAAGGATAACATAATAAAAATCTTACCATAATAATCAAGTGATGCAGCTGAAAAGATAAAAATAAAAATAAATATATTTTTGTTATGGAAAAATGAAAACTTAAATTAGTAAAAATAAAATTATAATTAATGAATTAACTATTTGCATCACCTTAAAAAACAATAAAAATAAATTTATTGACCATACATATTATTACATAGGATTCTCTTACTAATGAACGAGTTATATAAAAAGAATATTTATTTCTTTTAAATTTTTGGTGTTAACAGGAATAGTAATAATAAAAAAATCAAAATCAAATCCATACGAAAATAAATAGCTAGTTAAGTAATTCAAATGTGCTTAAAACAAAGTAATAGCAATAATGAAAATTTTTTAGAATAAAACTAAAACTCTGGATTTAAAAAAAAAAAAAAAAAATCATAAATTTTCTAAATCTAAAGTAGTTTAGCAACAACTTTAAATGTACGAAATTTTTCTCCACAGATCAATATAAAGCTACATAAAAGTTAGCCATAAAATAAAAATTTTAAATATGCAAACTTGATAAAAAAAAATATAGAAAAATTAAAGGCTAAAAATGATTATTTATTTATTTTTGTAGAGAGTAAATTAGTAATTTTATTTGTAAATTACCAGAAAGATATAAGAAAAATATAATTTACTTAAAATAAAACTTACCTTCTTTGTCACTTCCAGATTGTAATGTCTGGGTGTTTTTGTCGTACACAACTTTTTCATACGGGGGAACTGTTGTTGTGTGAACGGTAACAAACGACAAATTGACTTTCCTATGGAATTAAATTAAATTGAATCAACTAACAATTTAATAAGTAAATTACAAAATAAGATATAAAACATCTTTTATTTTATAAAATCTGTAATAAATACTAAATGTATAGCCTCTAGAGACATACAGTATATATATATATATATATATATATATATATATATATATATATATATATATATATATTTGCTGGAAAATTATTCAATTGAAAAAAAAAAACATTTTATACACATAATAATTACAAATTTAAAAAAAAATTTTTAATTCAACAATTGACACACACATTGTGAACAAATAGCTTTGTTAAGCATTTCTATACAACTTCTGCAAGCATTGAAAACATGACAGTGAAACCTCTTGGGCGTGATAGATACAGCTTCTAAAATACAGTGAAACCTCTTCAAAATTGTTATCGAAGGTACATGATTTTTTGCAAACTATTTTAATTTTAGTCAGTTTCATTTTTTGGGTAGGAAATGAAACTTCTGTCGGCGTTATGAAAAGAGGGATCAATGAATAAAATTTGATCCCAACAGATATAACTATGTGTAAAAACAAATTGACCAATTATGAATGATAAAGCTATTTTAAATAAGTAAACAATTATGTTGTTTGTTTAAGTTTGTATTTAATTTTATATTATAAAAATTAGTTAGCTTTAAACGATAAGAAGAGGTTTGTTTGTCTGAGATGCTCATTTTTTCTAAAAAAAACTTTTTTTTCCTAATTTAACAGGGGTCTTAGGAAACAATTTTAGGAAAATCGGTAGTACTTTTTCTGAATACTTTTATATTACTTTTCTTAATACTTTTACTTAAATACTTTTCTTAAAATTTTATTTTTGTATCCCTTAAGAAACGATTTCAGCATATTTTTGTGTTGATTTTTAAATATAGTTTCTAATTTTTCACAAATTATGTCTAAATTTTCACAAAATAGGTACCTCTCAGAAAAACCTAGACAGAGCCTTGTTGAAATTTCAACTCTAAAAGTAAATCATTGATAGCATCGTCTTTAGACCACTCTGACTACAACATGAGGTTGTGTGATCAAAAACACCTCTCTAAACAAGAGCCTCACACAAATATTTTGAATACATTTCAATCTACCTATTTCTCTTGTTAATATTTTTTGTTTTGATATTTTTTTGTTTCCTTATTTGACCTTTTTCCACATTTGGTACAGATGTTTGCCTTGTCACTGGGAGAGGTTTTAATGGTCTCGCCTATAGGTTTGCTTCAACCCAAAGCCTATGGGAAAAATTCTATGTCTCCCAAAAGTCGTTGTAAATTGAGGTGGTCTGTTCTGGAGGTTTCACTGTACAACAAAACTGCCCTTAATTTAACTATGCCCTTTATTTCCTCTTTTTTTTTTAATATTTATTCTTTAACTTCAAAGCTCTGGTTTTTAAAGGTAAACTTAATTGCAGTTTTACACAATCTTTTTCCTTACAATCTTATTAGTTTTTTTTCTCCCTTCTTTCCTTTAAAAAAAAATTGTTTCAAACAAGATAATAATGCTCATGAAAGGGGTGTCAGGAATAATCCAGTTTATGCTCATTCCAATGACGTTTTTATGTCAACAGTACAACAGTATAATATATAAAGTGCTATGTTATTTTAAATGCTTATTATTATATTAAATTTTTTTCCGTCCATTTTAATATAACATCTAAATAAAATTTCTCATTGTATTCATTAACAGGAAATTTTTAAAAAAAAAGTGCTACACATATTTGAGAATTCATTTTACGTTAAGGTTCAAAGAAATTTTTAGAAGTACTATTTTGCTTCTTCAGTATGTGTGACACCGAATATAGACTGCCTTAGATAAGAATTCTGAAAGATTCTTATCTAAGGCAGTCTATATTCAACAGAGCTCATTCTAGACAGGGTAACCAGGGTGCAGCACCCTGTTGCCTTTTTAGTCAAAAGAATCCACTCTGATGCCCCTGAAGTAAATTAGTGCCCTGATATAATAGACTCCATACCCTTTTTGCCCTTTCTTTCCTCAACCCTTCTTTGTTTTTTCCCCAAACTCTACTATGGATTTCTTAAACTTTTGTTATTTTCAACTCTTTTTAGTTAGTTTGTCATTGCTGTCAATACATAGATTTATATGGGAAAGGGAGCCATCACACCCCCTTGTTGCACTTGTCTTTGAAAGTTTGCAGTTACTTCCACTATCATAAAATCATAATTGTTAATCATTTTAATTATTAAATCATAACTACAGACACTTAAAAACATAACATTTATTATTTTATTAATATATGCATGCATTTTAAATAAATTACTAAGCTAATTAGCCCATTAACTCAATATATATGTTAATTTATTAATAAAAATTAGTAATTAATATGATTGCTTTGTTACTTTTAGTTATTCTTTTACTAATTGAGAATGTTTTTTAATAGAACGTGTATAGCCCATAGAAATTATTGCCTTTTTAGAATAATAATGCCCTTTTTTCTGCCTAGAATGAGCTCTGTATTCAAGAAGGTGGGGGAAAATTCACTAATCCTTAAATACTGGTTGGGGAAATATTTAGAAAGAAATTTTGTCCATTTAAGGACCATTTACAAAATTCTAAACTCTATTTAATTTTTCAAAATGAGAAATTAATACATTTTAATATTATAATTCTTCATGAAATTATCTATTCATAATAATAAGTTTACAGGTTGACAAAATAATTTTCTTGAAATATATTTTTAACTTTCACTAAATTCGAAAAATAGGATCATTGCAAGAAATTCTGATTTGACCCCTGTAGATAATATAAAATAAGATTTTCAAAATATTCTGAGAGTAATCTTTAGTTTTAAATGAGGACAGGTTTAATATAGTTGTAAATTTCTTTTAATATTGAACAACAATTTTAGAAACTATATTTCTTTTTAAAAGAAATTTTAATTATTCTATCATTTTAATCATCCTTGAGAATGTCGAAATATCTCAAAAGTAAAAAGAATATTTGACAGAAAAATATGAATTACAGTAAGTTCTTATCATTAAATTTTTATCTTACATTTACCTTAAAAATATATGCATTTTGCATAGTTAAAAGTTTAGTTAGTTATATAAAGATTAGTTTTCAAAAGTTTGATAGCACAAAAAAATTTCAGAAAAAATGCATTTCAAATCAAAATTTGATTTTAGTTGATTAAAATTTTTATTACAAAATCTAAGATCATGGAGAAAATATTTGCACTAAGACAATATTCCTATAGTAATATTCCACTGAAACAATACTTACAGATAGTGAGGTTTAAAATAAATTTTGAAACTCTTATTTAAAAAACTCATATCTTTAGAGTTATTAAAACATAATTAATCAAGAAATCTTTAAGTAATGATTCTCTATCAAACTTTGTCGTTGCACTCAGATTTAGATTTAACAGAAATGTTTTATAAATTATATATGTAACTTCATAACAATGGCTAACCCTTTCTAACTGTTTACAGTGTACAAAAAAATAGTTGGTGGTCCACGGGACCTTCAAACATGTTCGGGAGGTTGCAATAATATTACAAATAGAATAAAAAAAAAAGTATATATAATAATAATAAAAAAAAAAAAAAAAAAAAAAAAAAAAAAAACAGATGACACAATGAATTAAGAAAAGGAGACTATTTAAATTTGTGTATTGCTGTCTTGGTGGCTGCAAATTATGAATGCCAAAAATTTGATGCACAAAATAACAAATTGAAATGCATAGTATGCAAAAGCATGAAAATGATCTTAAGTGATATAGAAATGTATTTAATGTTAAATTTCGAGTGAATCAGTAATATTATCTGTGGATCATTACATATTGATGTTTGCTGGTCAAAAGGACCAGCAACTTTTTTTTATATATAATATCTAATGTTGGTTAATTTAGACAAAATTTGCTTAAAAACTATTACATGTTTTTTTTAAAAATAAATCTTTATATAAATTAAAAATCAATGATCATGATATTCATATATTTTTCTTTAAATTTAGCTGTTTTTGAAAGACATAAAATTGTCTATTAATTTAAATTGTCTTAGCATATATTTTTTTTAAAAATAATTCTAACTAATATTGCTATTTTTTGTAATAAAAAATACTAAATGTTGTTAAAAAAATTTCTACAAAAAAAAAGAAAGTTTTTTGCCAACCATTTACAAAAATTACGCATTTCTATTTTACATCAATATTACATAAATGATTATTAAGAAATTATATGTGGTTCACAGTATAGAAAATATTTTTTTAAAAAAAGGAAAAATTATAAAACAGTACTAACTTTAGTTTAGGCGGAGAAGGTTGGGGAATAACTGGCTTATTCAATGATGAATCATTTAGGCTTGATTCTGTTGTACTCGGGTACGAAGCTAAAGGGATAAACATTCAAAGAAAGTATTACATAAATTTTTTTTAAATTAGAAATTAACTATATTAAATTTGAAAAAAGTTCATATTATATTAGTAACACTATTATGTTAAAGTTAAAAGTATTATAATAATTTGAAAAGTAAAATAAAAAAAATCATTAATATATAAACTTTTAACACTACATATGCAATGAAGAACTATTGGTATATTTAACCTTAAGAGCACAAAAAATATATTTTATATTAAAAGTTACACAAATCTTATTTGAGTTAAAAAATGAATAAATAATTTATTTATTTGATTAACATAAACTTATGAATAAAAATATTTAACATTACCAATCGATGTAGTAACATTCAAAGATGCTAATAATTTATCAGTTTCAATCAAGGCATCTTTTTCACGTTTGGAGTTATGGACAGAGAGTTCTTCAACCTAAAAAAAAATAAAAATGAGCAAAATTTACTTGTAAGGTATAAAATTATTTGGTTAGATAAAATACTATTATATGAGGTTGAGTTGGTATAAAATCTTTGAAATTCCATAAAATCCTTTTTAAAACATTAGTCATTTCGAAAAAAAATTTTGAAATTAAAAAACTTCAATAAAATATACTTTAATTTGAGTTAACTGAGTTCCTTTAAAACAATTACTAAAAATTTTTTCCCTTAATAAATTACAACTGAAGGAAATTAGAATGAAGCGGGATTCAGGGGATATCTCTGTATTGTGATCTGTTGCAGAATCTTGGCAACTTCCCATCATCGGCCCATGAGAAGCTAAAAAAAACATCACAGAAAGGGACCAACTCGAAATGTATAACTCGTAGCCTCCCCCGGGCAAACATCTACACGTTTTTTCCCTCCCGTTTAAAATGGGGATATTTCCGTATCGTGATCTGTCACGCCAACTACAATTGCCAAGGTGCCAAATAAATTTTAAACTTGCAAATTAAAAAAACAAACAAAAAACATTTAGATGTTTGCCCGGGGGTTGCAACAAGTTATACCTTTAGAGTTGGTCCCTTTCTGTGATGTATTTTTTTAGTTTCTCGCAGGCCACTGTCCGGGAGTTTCCAAGACTTGGCGATAATTCTGCCACAGATCTCGATACGGAAATCTCCCCTTTAAAAACAATTTGGCGCCTTGGCAAAAGTAGTTCGCGTGGCAGATCAGGATATGGAAATATCCCCAGGATTAATATAATAATTTTAATTTGCTTTTCTCTATAACATGAGTGGTAATGCTTATAGGTTGATATGAAAGACACATAATAACCGACATGTTTTAAGTAAATAAAAACAAAATAATTCATGCAACTTAAATAAATTAAAAATTTGATAAATTTAGAATAATAATTTACTGCTGCTTAAACAAAGGAAAGTTATCTTTGTATTACATAAGGGACAAAAAAAAAGCGCAAATAAAAATTTAAAAAAAAATAGAGCTGTCTTGATGCTTATAATAAATATTCATCAATTACCAGCATCAAGACACGCTGGTTATCATATTTGTATTGTTTCTTCATTTATAACATAGCTAATAATCGATGAGGCAAATTACTTTTTGAGCTTCTTTTTCACGTTTTCGTCTCGCCTTTTCTTCTCGAAGAAGGGCCAATTTTTCACGTTTTCTTTCTAATTCAGCTCTTCGATCAGCCATTCCATCTTTTTTAGTCAATAATTGCTCCATATATGCGGCCCAGTCATCTACAAAAAATGTGGCAACATTTAATATAAATTTAAATTTATTATTATAGCAACCACACCTGTTGACACATTCTGATCATTGACATAAATAACATTAAAAGGGAAGTGACGGGACAGGATGAGTCATTCAAAATAAATAAAAACAAAAAAGAAACAATATCTTCGTTTTGAAACTGACAACAGTTAGATTGTTCTAAATTCCTAAGCAACTTTTTCAGGTGAAAAAATTACTCGAAACTCGAGATGTTTAATTCTTTAAAAACAATAAACTTAGTAAACAAATTGAACTCATCTTGAAGTAATACTTATCCGAACGCAGATCGTGGTTATTGAGAGTCCGAACTAGAGCACATAGTTTGAATTTAATGAATATTAAATATTTTACAAGTTTGCTCATAGATTAAACTATTTTTGAATAATATCGGAAATTGATAAAATAATAATAAAACTCTAAAGTATATTTTAAACCTCATTGCGAGCAACAAGTTGGTTTAATGAAAAGCATATAGCCTGAATTGATTTTCATAGATAAAAAGGAACCTGCAAGAGGAAGTGAAAATCCTATTTTTCTGGTGGTAACGAAAAATAGGTCACCTCTTCAATCATTGTGGCGACTTTTTCTATCTGTTAAATCTCCACATCGCCAGTCTTCGTACGCATATTTGTTATGGCTTATTGGCGTGCTAAACTTTTACAGCGTAGAATAGATATCTAATCTGTTGAGACAAGTAAAAATTAATAATAACTTAATCTTGCATATTCATTGCATTTACTCCCCATTTATTTTTAACAAATTAATTTCGAAAAGATTGCATAAATATTTATATATTCTGTTCCATAAAGGTTAAGTTTCCTTCACGTGTTATTTTTCATTGAGAATGAATTTTTTAATGCATTTATAACTCCCACTCTACTATAAAATTATTCATTATATGCGTAACAATAATTGATTGAGCGGTTATTGTTTGAAAAAATTGTTAAATAATTTTTGCGGAGGAAAATTTTTGATAACTTGAAAATGTTTTCATATCGGAATATTTATTCAAACGTAAATGATTGATCATTAAGAATGTATTAGAAGATCAGTGGTAATATAGCGAAAATAAGCTCGCATAATTTTTAGGAAATTATGTAGTCGACTACATAATGTAGAAAAATAAATGTAGAAATGTAAGAATGAAAAATAAAATTTCTACTTTATGTAAAAAAATAAATGAACTAATATGGAAATAAATGCTTGCCTTTTGTGCTGTTTGTTATTTTAACTTAGAGTTTGCTAAAGTTTATAATAAGGATTATAAGAAGATAAGGTTGCATTTTTAGGACAGCTGTATTAAGGAAAAATTGTAATTAAAATTATGAGAATTTTTATTTTTTCTCTACAATTTATCTTTATAAATTTCTAAATTTATTGTAACTACCGTATGCAATGTATGCCTTGCCTTCTAAATTGGTAAATGAGATTAATGTATTCAAAATAAATTAGTAAACTCAGTAAATGAGTATCAACATTTTGGGACGTTTTGTCATTGTTAGAAATTTATCTAACATTATTTCTTTTGACATTATAATTTTTTTAAGTATTTTTAATGGTTACTTTTTTTTCTCTAATGATTCATATATGACTGACTGGAAGTATGTCTGTGCACCACATATAGTTGGCTGATTGTGGAGAAGATAAACTCGGTGGAACAATAATTAGAGAACTATGGTTTATTAAACTTTCTATAAAGATGTTTTTAAATGGTATTCCTTTTATTGTTCTTGCCAAGTTCAGTACGACGACTAAAGATTATTTAAAAAATAACTAGCGGTTAAATACTTTCTAGGATATAAGTCATTCATTACCTTTTTTAAGTACTTATAAGTTTAAGAATGCTCTAAAAAAACTTATTACTACATTAGCTATATTAGGTATCTCTTACCACAATTAATTTTGCATTACTGACATCAATAAAAGTTGAGTGACATTTTAAAAGACTCCTGAAACTGATAAGTTCCCATTTTTGGGTAAGACATTGCAATTTACTGTAGCTTTATGAAAATATTTTTAGTTTAATTTTGATCTTTAAAAATAGGAAAGTTTTCTGTAATGCATATATAATCGGCTTTACTTATAGAAATTTTAGAATAATTATAATATTACCGGTTATTTATAATTTGACCTTTATATGGACATTTTTATAAACATCTGGAGTTTTTCATTATTATCTTTTTGTTAGTTGTGTGTATATCGTGCAATGTAATCCGAAGTACACATTTTCGTAATTATACTAAATTTAATCTGCATTTTGGGAGTAAGGTTTTTATTTATTGCTTCTTATTTATAAAAATTTAAATTTTATTTTTAAAATACATGATTAAATCATTGTTAATAATTTAAGTTAATCTTTTAGCTCTTGTAATCCACATTCATATATTTTGTTTCTTTGGTTTATTTTAATTTATGCTGGAGTAAAGTTCTATTAAAATTTACAAAATAAAAGCTTGCAAATCTATTATAAATCATAGTGAAATGTATTTCATTATTCAAATAAAGTTATTGCAGATTAAAAGTACAGTTGGTTAAAAGTAAAATTAATTTTGTGTATGAAATGAAACAAGCACATATAATGTATCGAACAGATGCGTGATCTTATGTCTGATGTTTAAGTTTTGTACTATTTTCACAGGGTGCCTAATAAAAACTCTTATATAGCATTTTAATATGGTACCGTTTTTGTTGTGTATAATAAGCTTTAGTTACAGGATATAAGTTTTAAAAATGAATGTGTAAAAGCCAGTGATTGTAACATCGAAAATGTTTATCTTTTCATTCCGTGTGGTATATAGCCAATTTGGAACATTAAAATATATTTAATAATTTAAGAACAGATGTCAGTAAACACATTTGCTCATTTGCACTATACATTTCACAATTTTTCAGAGGCGAATTTTGTCAATTTGAAATATAATTATTAAATATGAAATCCAGAAAGCTTAGAAATGAACTAAATATAAACAAACATTACAAGGAAAATAAACAGTATCAATGAGAAGAGATATTGATGTCGCATCTTCAGTAGGGGTGAAAAGTCAATAAAAAGGAAAAGACATATATATATATATATATATATATTTAAGTAAAACTTCTTCAGCTGGATGATAAATATAATGTGTAGGTATTGGTTTATAGATTATGTGTTCTTCTTCATGTTGGAAAATATTATTAAGTTGAGCTTCTACGTTTACGGCCATATCTAGAGGGATTGTCCCAGCAAGTACTTGGAGAGCGTCAGTAGATGTAGTCTTCTATGCTTTAGTGATAGATAGTAAAGAAATTCTTTCCATTTTTTTCAATCTATTAATGATTCTTACCTGTTGGGAAAACCAAATTTCCTCTCCATAGAAGATAAGATTCTGAGTGCTGTTTAGGTAGATGAATTTCTGAAAATCAGAGCCAATCCCCCAGTCGACCCCAGAGATTCTATTTAGTTTAGCTTGAAATTTAGTAACTTTGCTATAGATAAAATCAAGGTGGGGCAACCAGGAAAGCTGATAATGCAATCTAAATTCCAGATAATCTGTGGTTTCCCTCGTTGTAATGTTAACTCCACAGTGTTTTATAGTTGGTCGTCTTGAGACACGTTTGGCCTTGGGAAATACAATCGCGACAGTTTTTTTGGAACTGAATTGAAGATTGTGAGACACAGCCCAATTTTCAAATTTCGTCAAAATCACAGGTGCTTGGGGTCCAAGTCTATCAAGAAATGTTCCGTTGAGAAGTAGTAGGAAGTCATCAGGTTTAGGGAGAAGAACTAATTTAGCTTTTTTCCATAATGTGGGGGAATAATTTAGAGAATGACATTTGTTAAGGATTTCAATGAACCATTTCGGTTCCAAGTAGAATATGGATTTAATGACTTCGGGGGGGGGGGGTGTTGTCGGAACCTGCCGCTTTATTGTTCTTTGTACTATTAACAACAGCTGTAATTTCATTCCTAGTAAATCTTTGTTTTACAACTTTCAGGTTCCGGAAAAGGGGAGGGATCAACATCCCGTCCAATGGGAAATGATATTCCAGGATAGCTTCAATTGTGGTTTTTTTAGTGGCGGTGATAGTTCCATCTGATTTATGTATCTGTTTAAAGTCATGATGGCTATTAAACTTGTACCTGGCTATCAAATAACCAGGACCAAAGCATTCTTGGGTTGTAATATTTTTAAGATAATTCTTTAGTCTTTCCTTTTTCGTTTCTTAATGTTTCTTTTATAGATAGTTTTTTCTTTTTTGTATTCAATTTGTTTTTTAATTCTGAGTTGAAGATCCTTTTCAGCTTCAAAAAGTCTTCTTCTTGCTCTCAGCTTCTTTCTTTGTATAGAGAGGTAAACCGACCACCATTTAGGGCCATGTTTATGGCTCTTAGAGATTTTCTTTTTTGAGCTATGACAAATATTGGTAATCTTCTGAGTGACATCTTCAAGAAAATCGTCCAATTGAGATGTAGAGGTTATCGGTGCTCGTGCTAGAGCGTTTTCATCTCCATCACAAGTCTTTCAAGGGATCATAAGAAAGTAAAGAGATCCAAGTCATGAGAGTTTATGTCTTTCGAAGCAAAGGCGGGTGTTTTTTCCAAAACTATTGACATAATTAAGAGCCTATGGTCACTCATTGTTTCCTCGTCAGATTCCCTGCCAATCAGTTACATCGACGTCACCACTTTACGACTACTATAGTAGGCTACGGAGATGAACTTTATAAAGTTCATCTCCGTAGCTTTGCAATTTTGAAACACATCCAGTACTCAAAGGAACCCCTGTATCGAGTATCGGGAGAAATTGGCTTTCGTGGAGGACTTTTTGATGGAGCCAACCCGATTCGCGTCACATGGAGAGGAAGACCACGTGAACCCCCACGGTTAACCTGACGGCAAGGGGACTCTAACCAATGATCCGTCTACCACTGAGGATATTTCACGTCAGCACAGTGGTATATATAGTGGTATATACAGTTTTAATGACTGGTCCGTGGAATGCATATGACTGATGAACAAGTTTGCATAAGTTCGCACCATCTAATATGTTTAGTCGCTTTAAAATGGATCAGCTCAGGAGAGCATAACTCTCATCATTACGATTTTTACTGATAGAACATAATTCTCGAATGTTTTCTACTCATGGCGTACATTGTCTCAGACAGACAGCTGAGCGCAAGATATGTAAAAGTTTTTGTCAATGTCATCAGTCGAAAATGTCGACGGCGAAAAGAATATCACATCTCCCAAGATTATGAATATAGAATAGCATCGTGTCAATTTTTTTTTGTTGATGAAGGGATTTGAGTCCATCGAAATACAACTCTCAATTTTTGCCTGCAATTTGTCTGACATGACCCTAAAAACCGTACTATTTACTTTATATTTACTTCAAATGCTTCTATATGAACTCTATAACTTAATTCATTTTCACGCAATTTGCACTCTGTTAGAAATTTCTCTGAAAAGAAATAATTAAATAACAAGTTATTTAATTCTCATTTCACCACATTCAAACGAAATAATCAGATAACCATAAATAAGACGATATTCAAACTATTAACTGTGAGAAAAATCGTTTATTAACTGCGCGCACTTAATACGGTTAAACAATCAGAATTTTATCGCACCAAGTATACCCACTCAATGAAGCCCCTTTAGTTCTCTTCTGATAAGTACATATTATAGCCGAATGGCCTAATCTGTCAATCTTGTGACTAATAAAACGGAGGTTCGAGTCCCAGCGTTAACATTATAATATTTCATTTATTCCCTTCAAATAAAGAGTTTCGACATCCTATCTTTCTTCCGACTTTCAAACTTCGTTTTTTTATGGTTTTAAAGCCATTCTAGTTGTAAATAGTTAAAAAACCGCATAACTTTGCATTCATGCTTTATTAACCATACTAGCTGCAAACAGTTTAAAAACCATGAAAGTAAAAAATGTGCTTTACCATAACCTTTACGGTTGATTGGATGTACAGATTGCAGACGGTTTTTGCTCTACCGAATATATTAGCAATTGTTTTTTCTTCTTTTTTTAATAACGGCAGGCACTGAACTTTCGTTCTTCGCCATAGAAGATGCCAGAAGTGTTGCTCATTTATCGTTACCCAGTGGGCACCTGTGAGCCAAAGTCACGGAGGCGAGCAACGTTACCCACGCCACACTGCAACAAACCCGTTCATAGGGTGGGCCTGATTCACACATCAGAAGACAACACAAAGAGAGAAACAACCATGTCCAGAGCGGGATTCGAACCCGCGGCCATTTTGGCTTCGCAGTCAGACACGCTAACCACTCGGCCAACTGCGGCCCTACCATGAGCTACCGGGAATAGCCCATTGTGCAGCTCCAGTGCGACGTAAATGAACTACAACAACAACAACAACAACGAGCTACCGGGAATGGAATGAAAATTCCCGGCTGGAAGGTGAAACTGGGAAAGTTTGGAAACTGGGAAAGTTTGGAACCGCACCATGAAAACTTCCTCGGAATCAGACATTCCACGATAACTCTCTCTCAGGGCTTGGCTAAAATTTAACCAATCACACAAATTACTTAAGATTTTCTTTTTAAGTTTGGCAGCATTAGTATAAGTAAAACGAAACGGGCTTCTGCTATTGAGATAATATTTTTTACGATTTGTTGTTTTCTTTTTATGATGTTTTTTGTTTTCATTAGACTAAAAAAACATAAACTGCGAATACTTTGAAATATTCTTTAATTTATTATACATATAATTTTATTAATTAAAAACTGTCATATTTAACATGTATATCCCCTCTGCAGAGGATCAAAATTGTAAAGGCATGTCTTCGGATCATCCTCAGGGATGTTTTCCAGACCGTCGCCAATAGCCCAGCGTGCTGCTCTAGGACGACGTAAAGGAAATACAACAACAACAATTAACATGTATAATTCATAGAATAAAACCATTTTTTTCATAATAAATATTTCTGATATATCCTTTAATACGTTTCACTATTTGTTTTAAATATTTTTTTAAAAAGTACAACTCTTAAAATAATGATCATATTTTAATGAATTAAGATTCAAAATTTCGTGCCTGAGTACTGCATGTAGATAGATTACTAATTATACTAGTTTTTAAATAAAAACTAATTGCCAGAAGGTGGCGCAGAGCAGAACTCTCTTCTTATGGCAACACTACGCATGCTTTCCCCATTAGCGTGTGGAAAGTCATAGAGGAAAGAAGTACGTAAGTTTCTCTCTTGATTTTCATATAGATTGAAATCTTTTAACTTAGAAAACTATATGGAACTGAAAACTACATTAAACATAGTTCTAAAGAAAAGTATCACGGAAATTTTAAAAAATATCTTTATTAAATAAAAAGGAAAAATATTAAGAAAAGGGAAAATATCGTAGTGCATTCCTATACAACTGAAAAGAGGAGGAGAGGGAAGGGAGAAGGGCTAAAGGCATGAATTCGGTCTCTCCCCAGATGGCGTATTCGAGTGAGTGTTGCGATCGCCAATATTAGGTTGGATAGATATGCTTAAAATGATCAAACTCCTAAATGACTAATTTTTAAATGACAGAAGAATGCATTCCCTCTGAACTATTATTGTTATTTTTTATAATGGTTCTTTTTCCATTGTTTTAAGAGTAAAAATACAATTTATTATCTGTCCTTATACTTTATTATATTGTTATATTCTATTTCAGAACTATTACAACTAAACACTTATAAAAAGCAATAAAAATGTAACTTTTTTACGCCAATAGTAAGATACACTAAAAAAATAAGGTAAACCTGAAAACTTATTTCTTGTTGCCACTGAGAAGATAGGACCTTCACTTCCTCTTACGGGTTTGCTTTATCTATGACACTATGCTTGAGTTTGGGTCTCGTATAGGAAAATTTTTTAAGTTGGTTAGTTTTTGCAGATAGTTTTAAGTTTCTTTTTTCCCCGACAAATTGTTTTACAATGCAGAAGAGTTCCTTTAATGATGTAGTGTCCTTCGAACGTGATCCGTCATTGATAAGACCGCCATCACCTTTGGCTGTTCCTGAGGATTTTGAGCCATCAGATGTCAGTGATGTAAGTACTGTTAAAATGTTTATTTTTCCACTGCTTTCTGCAACAGCTTGATTTATTCTTAATTATATACCACCTTTAACATTTTGAATTGTTTTTATTGTCATTTATCGTTATAAAATTGTTTATTGTTATAAAGTTATTTATTATTATAAAGTTAATTGATGACTTTGTCATACAGATTGAATTAAAGCATCCTTTTAGACATTTTAATAGTTTTTATTTATTTTTTGTATCACTGAACTTTTCCCATAATCCACATTATTTTCTATATAAGAGACAGTTTCAACCGTCTGAGTTGAATGTAAGTTATTATTTTAAGCATAAAGGAATGAAAAAAATGTCAAACAAGTTTAGTAGTTGAAGATATGTACTATTGCAAACAATGTTTCAGATTATTTTAATGAATCGGAACCTCAGATTTCGACTAAAAATTATCTAGTTGATTTTTTTTAATATCCTATAATTTAAATGATGTGTATTAATATGAATCTTTAATTATTACTTGCAGTAATTATTTGAATTTTTCAGGAAGCTTTTGCTGCTGTGGCTGATGATTTGATCAATGATGTCATCTTAGATTTTTGTTTTCAAGTACATAGAGCATCTAAAATAGGTCTTTATAGAAAAGATAAAGAGGAGTAAGGGATTTGCTTTAAAAAAAAAAAAATGTTTATTCATCAGAAAGTGTGAATTGAAATGTTCATTCTAAAATTGAATTTATGCATTGTAATCTAAGTGTAAATATTTGTGGGAGGTTGATTTTAGTTCTAATCGTTTTTTTAATTTAATTCTTTAAATATTTTTATGTTACTGAGATTAGGCAAACAATTACTTTATTACTTTAGAAATGAAAAAAAAAAATAAATAAATAAAAAGATTTAAGTTATAGTTAAAGAAAGGCTATAGAATCTGGTAGATTCAATTGGATTCAGCAAGTTCATTATTGTTCAGTAAGGACATAAACTTTGCTAATTACAGATAATAGTGTATTTAGTAATGAGTTTCATAATACCCTGCAATAAGCAATATAGTATTATGAATAATCATGAAGAGGTTGAAAAAACATTTTCAACTAGGCTTTCATCACGATTCAGCTTGATACAGTTGAACCTTTTTGATATTCTTATGTGTTTGCAATGTTACTAATAAGAGGGAAAAAAAAAAAAGGAACACTTTTATTTGAATGCATAAATTTTTCAGTGACTTAATATTTTTGATTGATGAATTTAGAATTTAAAATGTTCTTGTTTTTTTTAAAGTTTTTTTTTTATTTATTTATTTATTTTTTTATATATTTCCAATTCTTAAAAAACTTTCCTTGAGCAATTTTTTAAATCTTCTTGAAACCTTAATAAGAAAGAGATGATCATGTTTGAAAGAAAATTGTCTGACCATTCCTGAAGAAGCAATATATGTTACAATTAAGAATATCTGCTCATAAAAAAAGAAAGAACTTAGTAACTCCAAAAAAAAAAAAAAAAAAAAAAAAAAAAAAAAAAAAAAACTAAAAAAAAAAAAAAAAAACCTGGTATTTATGAGGAAGTAGTTACTGAGAACAATTATGTTACAGTATGTGGTGATGATATTAAAAAAAGCTAAGGCATATAAAAATGTATCAAAAAAAAGGAAAGTGATAAAACAGAGAACTTCAGTAATGTAAAATCAATTGAGGTTGTTTGAAATGAAAGGTTTTTGAAATAAATATATGTTATTTAATATTTAAAATGTTAGCACAGTTAATAATTTGACAGAATTACTAAAAAATATTGAATTTTTGATATCCTGAATTTTTGATATCACAAGATTTCCTTGCCTTCCATTGAGTTCATAATTTTGAGGTTGGACTACATTACTCTTGGATAGCATCTGCATCTAAAAATTTCATTATAATTGTGATCTCAAATTAAAATAAGATAGAAAATATCCTAATATTTTTTCATTATTTAAACTCTTTATGTTGCATCAATTCAGTTATCAGAATTTTTTTTCAAATGTGTTAGATTGATGGAAAATTTTAAATTAATAAAGTATAACTTTTTATTGATGCTTATGACATTAGTTTTGCTGATTTTATTTAATTAAAAAAAATATTGTTAGATTTTATTCATTTGTTTTATTTTGTATTTATAAATATTTTGAGCAATTCAATGAAATTAATTGTAAGTTTGAAATTTTTTTCATTCATTTTATGGTTTGTTTTTATTAAATAATAATTGTAATATTTCTCTTTATTTTTCATGTGATTCTTGCATTTCATCTAATTAAGAGAGACAAGTAAGTACTCTTAATAAATTTTTTTTAATAAAATTATTTTTTGCATATATTTTGTACTCATTATTGTATTAATATATATTCTTTCGTTCTTAGAGGTTAAAGAAGATATATTTGGTCAAATAAGTGCTAAACACAATATAATTTGTCCTCATTGTACCAGAAAAATTGAAGCTTCTCGATTTGCTAACCACTTAGAAAAATGCATGGTTGGAAATGGACGACTAAGCAGTAGAAATGCTAAGAGAATGTGAGAGTCTTTTTTTTGTGGTTTCAGTTCTGTCTTAATATTTTATCAAAAAAATTTTCTGATTATTATAATAGTCAATAATGACATTGTTATTAATTCATTATGTTCAATATTTCAAATTTTATGTCTTAGTAGGTAATATATTTTTGTTTTTCTGAAATGTTTTCTTTTTGCTCAAAACTCTTTTTGATTTTCAATGGTTAAGTCTCATACTGCATAGATAAATATAGCAACTGTTCTTATGATAAATATAGCAAATGTTTTTGATAAATATAGCAACAGCTTTTACTCTTCAAAATATGTTCGATGGAACCTAGTTACCGAATTTTAATGTTTATGGTTCTAAGCATTTTAAATCTCACAAAACTCATGTTTACAATTATTGATATTATAATTACTTTGAAAAAGTTAATTACAGGAATTTAAATGATGACTGAAAAACTTTTAAAAATACTTACAACTTTCGAATTTAAAATTTGGTAATTAGGCTCATTAGATTTTCGACCATTAAAAAATTTTTTTAAAAATTTTTTAATTAATTATTGAATGCATAAGGAAATTACCATCATGTAATTTTTCATGGTTTAACATCAAAGTAAAATTCAGATAATAAAGTTAAATCTCTTTATTATCTGAAAAAAGTATTTAAACAGAGTTGTGATAAAGTTAGGCAAATATAATTATTAGTAATAAGTAATACTTCTAAAAAAAGAATTCTCTATTATAAATTTATAATTTTGTTTGAATAATCTGTACACAATTGCAAATTTGTTTTTTTTTGGAAAATTAGTTTGATTCGTTATTTTTTTATTAATTTATTTTTTCTAATAGAATCCATGCAATGGGAAGTGATTATGATGATGATGAAAATGAAAGTGACTCCAGTTATTCATCAAGAAAAAGTTAGTATTATTTAATAATAATTATTATTTTTTAAATATAAAGTTAGGCTGCCTTCTGAAATAATAACTGTATGTTACTCTTTACTTTTGAAGAGTAATTTAATAATAATTATTATTTTTTAAATATAAAGTTAGGCTGCCTTCTGAAATAATAACTGTATGTTACTCTTTAATAATACTCTGAAGATACAATAGACAACATTTTTGCATAAATATCATAGAATATCAACTTGTCCTTGAAGAGTTTTTGTAAGGTTAATATAAATTATAAACTCTGCATAACAAAAAAAAAAAAAGAAAAAATAATAATAATTACAACTAAAATTACTTTGCTAATCTGCTAATAAAAATTCTACACTATGGTAAATTACTTGTTCTACACATTAATAGATAATTTCTTTTATTAATTAACAAAATAATTTATGATGATTAATGTGTTTTTTGTTTGACCAAGAAGAAAAAAATAATTTCAGTTTTTTATGTTGAAGAAATTTGGAAAATATTAAGTTCTGTTAATATGACTGTTTAAATAATAATATATTTTTTGAAATTAATCACGCTAACTTATATGTATTCTTCCATCAATGTAATGTTTAAGAGAAGAATTGTGAACAAGTCCTTTTGAAAGTTTTAGTGATACGCAACTCTTAAGATATTCCTTAGTTTTATAAATTTCATCGAGTCCTGAAACATAAATTAAACTAAGGAAGTCAGAGTCTTCAAATAAGTGATGATTGTGATGTGAACTTAGTGTTATTGCCATTTAGTTGCCTACAAAAGAAAGTCCTAATTAATTAAAATCTCTTATTTTTGAACAGTTTTTCGCAGCTAATTTATTACACCATTGACTTGCATTTAAATTTAAATTTTGTATTTTTTATTTTATTTCTTATTTGTATTTATTTTGAATTTCAATTTGAATTTTTTTTGTGTGTAATCACTGAATCAACATTAAGGACTAGCCGGCCAGGACTCCGAGCGGTTCAACACGTCTGACTGTGAAGCCATTGGCTGTAGGTTCAAATCCCACTGAGTGCATGGGCGTTTCTCTCTGTGTGTTGTTCTCTGTTGTGTGATGTGTGAATGTGGCTCACCCTATAAACGGGTAACTGGTAGTGTGGCGTGGGTAATGTTGCTCATCTCTGTGACATAGGTTAATGAGCAACATTTTCGGCCTCTTCCGAGTTTCTGCCGTAGGAAAAAAAAAACATTTAGGACTATACTTGTTGATTCAGTACCTAAAACCCTAAATATGAATTCCTAGCAGCTCATGTTGGCAGAAAAAAAAAAGTTGGGGTCTATGAAATGTAAATGTGTGTCCAGGATAGTGAACTTCATTTAAGCAAATCATGACTTTAATTTTGAACTAAAATTCATTATGTATCATTATGTGTTTGGAAGCATTTTCCTGGGGTAAGTTTTATCAACAGGTAATTGTATTGTGCCAACTCACAAGATATAGATATGAAATTACGAAAGAAATTTATTGAAATAAGACTTTATTGAAAAACTTTTGCTTACTTATTTCTTAGTATGGAATATTATTGATCTTTTTAATTGCATTTCCATCCCCATGCCTGATGGAAAAGAATAATTTCCTAAAAATTAATTAAATAAACTAATAATCACAATAAAAAAAATCAAGACACAGAGTAGACATTGCTGATAAAAAAGATATGTGACTCACCCAACTAAAATAATGCCAATTCTGGAAACTTTTTATTAAAATGTTAAACTTATTCCTCCCTCTAAAAGCATTTATTTTTTTGCTTTGTTTGAATTTTGTTTTAGTTTGAATTCAATTAATAAATGTATGAAAAATAAAATGTATATTTTTGTTTTGTTTTATACTATAGTTAGGAGTTTAAATTGTTGAAGGGAGTATCACTTTACCTGCTGTCAGAAACACATCTGAAGTTGATGCATTATTAAAAATTCAATGTTAGGTAAGGAAGGGGTCTGACAAAAACAGGGCAAATGGTACACTGAACAAAAAAATTTGGAGACGTTAGATTTAGAAGAAATTCATATACTATCTTATAATTTGATTGAGGTTTGTAACACCTTACTAATTTTATCTAGTTTCTAATGGTTTATATTAGAACAAGATTTAACTTTGAAAATGAAAATTTACATACTTTCAATTGTATTGTACTTGAAAGTATGTATATTTAGTCTGAAATTATTACAATTACTATACATTTATTCATTTTATCATCACTTTGGTTCATAGTTATTTTTTAATGTTTAATATTACAGATTTTATTTTTTCTCACTCTGTGTCGTCGTGACCACAAAATACATTAAGAAAAATTTGCTGATTTTTTAATAATTTATTTTGTTTGTTGCATAATTTCACATACAACACAATAAAAAAACATTTCAAATTGAGTGCTTTTTTTAATGTCCAATTTAATTAAAAATTGGGGAAAAATGTGAATGATATTGTATGTAATATTTTAAAAATAATAGTCAGTAAAAATGATACAGTTTGAGAATAATTTACTTGATTTTTTAAAATTAAGAAAAATTAAATGAAGAAATGTTGCTGTTATAAATAATATATAATATAATTAATTTTAATAAATAATTATAATTTTACTTTAATTAAAATTTTATAAAATTTCCTTTTTCCTTAAATTATTTAACACTTTGGTTTTGCTGTTGGTCACACACATATTACATATTAGGTGGTTGTAGTCCCGGGTCAAATAATTTTAAAATAAGACTAAATCTTTATTAAGTTTTTATCTTAATAAGATTTAATTATTATTAAATGTTTATTCAGTATTCAGGAAGTTAAAATATCTTGCAACTATTAAAATTTCATTTTTAAAATAAAATTTATAAATTTTAACTTTGAATTTTATTCTTTATGTTAATTTTAGAACCAAAGAAGAAAACAACAAAAGGAGCATTCCGAAAGAAAGTTAACAGTAAGTGCATAACACCTTCTTTTTTTAGAAATAGTTATATGCTAATTATCATTATTATTTTTTTTTTTAAAGAATTAGCTTTTGAATGTTGCCAGTCTTACGAATTTTCTTTTCATTGTTTTGTTTATTTTAGTTGTTATTGAATTAGAGTGTATTTATTATAATTTATAATATTATATTCTTGATAATTATTTTAAAAATAAATCTTTTTTTTTTTTTTTTTTTTTATAAATTAGGCTTTATTTAACATTGAAAATGAAAATTTTCTCCTTTGTTTACTAGAGTTATTTTTTCATTATTTAAAGGCATGTTTTAAAACTTTTTTAATAATTAAAAAATTATTTTACAGTCATTTTTAGTTTCATTTTAAATTACTTACCATATCATCAATTAAAAACATGGAACTATTAAGCTAGTTTCGTTTTTCACAGTTAGTTTAAATTTTGTCAGACATTTTTGCAGTTTTGGTGCAATATGTTGCAGGAAAGTAAAAAAAAAGGTGCTATTTTCACTAAATGTTGCAGGAACTACATTTTTGCTCAATTTGTCGCATCTGTATCATCCCTAAAATTGCAATGTTCTGTTTTTAATTTTAAAAAGTGGCTGATTTTATAAATAAAAGACTCAATTAGAGACAGGCATCCTATGTAATTATTAATTCAGAATTATTTTAGTTTTTCGGAGACTAATGGTGTTTTGATTTCTTTGATGTGTTTTGTACATTTTCAAAATTTTCAGAAGATCCAACTATGCTCTCCATGATAGAAGCTTCTTTGTCCCAAGGTCCATCTTCTGTTAGTGGAAGTGATCAAACGTCACCAGGTAAAAATCCTTTGATTATTATAACAGCATTTTCTTTTAACCTGTAGTAATATAGCTAATACTTTTTATTGTAATGATTTTTGCACTGGAGTTACACAATGGAGTGTAACGTAACTAATTTTTAATAACAATTAATAATTTTTATTATAATATTTAATTTTTGTAGCAATTTGCAAAATGAAAGGAAAATTTCTCCGCATTACAAATCTGGTTTTTCCATGTACTTCGATGAAAAAAAAAGTGTATAGAGGTGAAAAATTTTCCCAATTTTGCCCTTTCGCTAAACCGCCAGTGGGTTAAAAAACGTTCTGGTCCCTTTTGAAAAATAAATCAAACAAAATCAAAATTACTTATGGATCTCCTCTTCCATGTCTCATTTTGTTTTCTCTAATACACACAATTATTTCTCTTTCAATTAGTATCTCTTTAATGTTTGAGATTATCTCTTTTATGTCTCACTTTTTTCTTTTTATCTATCATTTTTTTTTCCAATCACAATCAAAGAAACTCTTATAGTGCCTCTTTAATGTTCAAGAATTTCTTTTTCATGGCTCAATTACTTTTCTCCAGCAGAAATTTTTTTTCTGACTATCTAAAATGTCAAGTTATGTTGGCAAATAAAAATCTATATAAACATATTTGATTTAAATATTTTAGAAAGTATATATGTTTAAAATATGTCTTTAACTTTTTTTATAGATTACTTCTTAAATGAATTCACTAATTATTGTTTTTCTTTAACATTTTAGAAAATTACAAGTTGTTCTTCAACCAGGTAAAACTTAATTTTAGTTTTATTTTAAACTTTGTAAATCTAAATTGTATACTCATTATAAATTATTAACTGTTAACAATCATTGTGCACCAAAAATATTGTGTTCATTATGTAAAGTTGTTGATCTTCTATTTTTAAATTTAAATATGTTGCTGACAAAAAACAAACAGTAGAAACTGAGAACTGATTCTAAAAAGTTTATCGAAGTTTATAAAAGTTAAATTAAAGTTATCTGTAATTTAATGATAATTGAACTGAATACCTCCTGTTAAATATTTAGTGTAACTATATTTTGATTTTTATCTAACTTTGTGCAAGATGATTTACTAAATTCTAGTACTTGTTTTTCTTTTTTGAAAAATTCAAAACTAAAAACTTTCACTTTGAAGGAAGCATTTGATTTTTTATACAAGTCTTGTGCCAATCCAAATGAATTTCTTATGTTACTTTTGTTATTTATTTTTTTATATAGTTTCATGTACTTTTTTCTTTCTTCTATTATTACAGTGTTCAACACTATATGATGTCTTCTGATGAGCAAAATAGTTTATGATTGTAATATTCCCCCCTTTTTTTTCTTAATTTCTATTTTAAATTTATTATATTACCTTGCTTTGTCGTCTGAACAGGATTGAATATATATTGTTTGTATTTATGTGTTTGTTTTTGTTCCCAATAAAGTGTTTGTTTAATTTGCAAGAAAAAAACAAAAAATATTTTAGCTATTTTTTTGGTCAGACTAACAAAATGATAGTCTGCATAAAATAATATTTATAAATAACTAATTAAAATTTTTGTTAACCTAAAACTGCAAAACGAGAGATGTTATAGAAAAAAAAATTTGAAAAGTGGAAGAATTAAATAAAAGAAGAGTTTGATGTACAGGGTGGCCACAAAACAAGAAAATTAGGGAAAATATGGAAAAGGGAATTTTATCAAGCTGAAAAATCAGGAAAATGTCAGAGAATTTAATTAAAATAACCAAAAAGTCAAGGAAACTGAGCTAATTTAAATTTGACATACCCAGTTCAAGATTAGCAAGATAAGGTAAATTAAGTTCCAAGAATTTTTCCTAAAAAATGTATCCTGTAGTAACTTTTTTAAATTAATTCAATTCTAATAGCAAATAAAAGTGTTTTGTAATGTTTTGTATAAGAATAAGGTATAATTGAAAAGTCAATAAAATTTTGTCACAAATTTAAAAAAAAAAAAAAATTAATCAATTAGGGAAATTTAATAAAATTAGTTTGGAAAAATCAGAATTTTTTTTTCCCTAAATGTTTGTGATCACTATGGATGTACTTCTTTAGCTCATGGATAATATTTTATACACTTATTGTTTTATTTGAAAAGATATGTAGAGAAACTGAGTAATACTATTTTACAGCAAATTTTACTTTAAAAAATGTATATTTAATCAAATCATTTAACTAAAATTTTTTAACCAATCTCATTTTCACTTTAGGTTTACTCTTAACTGTCGAAATTTTAGAAATTAGGAACAAATATTTTGTTGTTCATTAGTGGTTTTGGTTCTGAACAAATATTTTGTTTTTTGTTCACCAGAAAGATGTCAGGTTTCAAGAAATTAAAAATTGTTGGAGCAAGAGACACATTATAATACCATGTAATTTTTTAATGTTGCCATCACTTTAAAATAGAAGAGTAATTTTCAGAAAAGAATTACATTTGAACTTACTGTCATTTTATAACATAGATAACATATTATTTGAGCAAAGTAATCATTCTAGAGTTATTGATATAATATGTATTAGGTGAAAGCATTATTTCCAATACTTTTATACTATTTACTGGTTTTCTAAAACTAAAATTAATTAAACTATATTCTATATAAAAAAAATACATATTATTAAAATATATTTTATTTAATTTTTTATGAATTTTTGTTTCGACAAATTTTAATTCTTGTCACTATTGACTTAAACTTGAAATCACTTATGTCCTCGCCAAACTCGCTTTTTAGATTTTATTATATTTTGAGTTGCAACACCCCTTTCAGAAGCAGCTGTAGTTATTGACAGTGCTAAAAGATATAGTTGTTAATTTCCTGAATTCAAAATACCTGAAAGGCTTCAATTGTCACTCTTTCTACACTCACTGCTGTATTTATAAGATTTCATCACCTTCATGCATTTATGTAATTAATTAAAGCTATCGGCGCTTTCAAAGAGATTATTTAATTTCAACAACATGAACGATAATTTTTTACAGAAAATTTGCAATGAATATTTTTTTTCGAGTAAGTGCACAGTGGCGGCATACTTTGCCGTTGTGTTAAACAGGGGAGGTTTTCCTCTCCATGTGATGCAAATGCATGTTAATTCCATGGAGAAAAAAAAAAAAAAAAATTGCGAAAGCTAGTTTGTTCCAATGCTGGATCCAAGAGTTTTTTGTTTTCTGGGTTTGGTACAAAATTAAAAGAGAGTTGAATGTTGATGGTCGTAAACTCAGAATTCACCCAGCTGTTCAATGCCAGTTATGAAATAAAATAAGAAAATATGTGAGATTAGGCCTTTTTTTTGTAAAGCACCTATGCGTCAAACTTTTCCATGGTATTGTTTCCAGATAGGTACTTTTTTATTTTAATTTTTTTTTTTTCTCTTTTTAAGTATTGAATAATTTTAAAAATTATTGTTTTAATTTTTTTAGTATTGTGGAGTAAAATCTAAGCATACAAGGAAAATGTGCATGAATACTCTTAAATGTTCTCAACACACTGATAAAATGCGAAATGAAATCCGGAAGGAAATTTTAGCTAGGTAAGTTCTTTAAGAAACAGGATTGTTTCGAATGAATGAAGTAAAAAAAAAAAAAACCCTATTAAATTTTGAGAAATTTGTTTACAAAAGATTTAAAGATTTCTTAATTTATCTAGGGTGAAAAAAAAAGTGTGAAAAAATTGTCATAAAATTATATTACCAATTTGTTTTGTTTTGTTAATATTTAGTCCTTTTACTTGTAAATTGAAAAATGGAGCATTGCTTATACACCAAAGGAGAGGAACACAAATAATTCTTTTTTTTAATTCAGACATATAACCAAAAAAAAAAAAAAAAAAAGATGTATTTGTAAGATAAACTTTTATTTGAAAATAATGAAATTTTTTGTTTGAACTCTTGACTCTTGTTGTTTATTTAAAGTGATTGAAATTTAATTCCAATTTAGGCAAGGATTGACATGCATTCTGAGCAGTTTAAATTCTTTTATCTGCAAATGATTTTTTTTGTAGTAAAAACTATTAAGGAAAGCTTTGATTATCGTTTAGAATTGTCAAAAAATTTTTTTTGTAAATTTTTTTTTAAGCAAATGTAGGTCAACTTAAGCACAGAATGCAACAAAAATCCACCATTTTAAAATTACAAATGACGGTCAATTTGTACACCAAAAAATATGTATAAAATAGTTGTTTAAATTTGGTAATTTAAAATCCATTAAAATAAATTACTAAATTTAACTAACTTGATGCTCATTGAATGAATAAAAATTTGTGTGTTCCACGTTTCTTTGTTTGTCAAAACATTTGGAAATAATTTTTTGATTTGGTTCAATGTGTTAAGTTAACCTTGTGAATCATGTAATGATAGTTTACTATTCCCCCCCCCCCCCCCCCCCCCCGTAATTAAAAAAAAATAAATAATAATGTATGTATATATATATATATATATTATTGACATATTTCAAAATATATCCTTACATGCTAACAATTCTCAAATATTGATTCAAAATGTCCCAAATGATGTTGATTCAAAGTATCTCAAGTTAAGAAGTCACTGATAATTTTAAATTAATGACTGAAATAAGTGTCGAGTTTACAAGTATACTAGCAGTTTTAACTTAAGTTACAAAAGTTTAAAAAATACTGTTAAGCATTTGAATATTTTTGTGTACTTTACTTTAAATTTTTCAAATTCATTGTTAAATAATATTGCTTTTTACTACCCATAATAATTTATGTATTTAATTTATGTCCTTTATGTATTTTATCTATTTTCCTTTTAATTAATAAAATTATTGTTCAAAAATTTATAACACTTTCTGTTTAATTTTTTTAATCACAGAAATAGCTATGAAAATCTTAAAAATATCCCTAAAAAGTTCACATTTTGAAATGTTAAAAATAAGAAAAATAAATGCATAAAAAAAGAAAAATTTTTTTAAGAAAATCCCAAAAAAAAAAAAAAAAAAAAAATACTATAAGTTAAAAAGGTTTTAGTTTTTACTGATATTAAGTACTATTTCTAGCGATTAAGTATGTTTTTATTTTTAATTAATATAATAGTGTTTTTTTAGTTATGGAAATGAACAAATAGTCGATGATGTACATATTGATGTAGATACTGTTGATGAAGAAGGAGGTGCATTCTATACAGCGCCTGGTATGTCTAGAAGCTCATCGCCAGAGTTCAATTCTGATTGAAGACTTATAAAATCTCATTTTTCTTCACTTTTTTGGGACTTTTTACCCTCATTAACTACTACTAAAATGACACTGGAAAATTGATCTAGTTTTTTAAGCATTTTCAAAAATTATTTTTAAAATTTAGAGAAATACATCTCTTAGGATTTGTAGAAAATTTTGAGTTCTCATATTGTATTTAACTGGCTATATGCTATTGCATATAGTAATAATAAAATGTTTATTTTTTCTTTATTTATTTTTGAGAAGGCTGATTTTTATGAAATGTCTTTGCCTGTTATTCGATAATATACTAAAAAGAAAAAATTCAAAGTTGTAAATTTTGTATAATGTTTACTTATGTCATAGCAGAAGTCTTAGATATTTAAAATTTCTAGGTACATAAAATTAAAGTGATACCTCTTAGGAGCGTCCACTCTTCCACATTAAAGTGGTCATTAATGGAGGTTAGCCGTTCCTAGTGGTTACCTTCATTGACTTGATATCAATGGTACACGATTTTTAGCATATTTTAATTTTTGTCAGTGTCATTTCCTTGCTGGGAAATGCCTTTTGTGTTGCCGTCATGTAAACCAGATCAATGAAAAAAATTTAGTATCGATAAAAATGATTCCTACTGATATAAGTATGAGTAAAAACAAATTTATCAATTATGAGTGATAGAATTATTTTAAAAATGAATAATTATGTCTTTTGTTTAAGTTTGCATTTAACTTTATTTATCTTTAAAAATGAGGAGAGACTTGTTTGTTTCAGATGCTTAGTTTTTTCCAAAAAAAAAAAAAAAAAAAATTTTTTTTTTTTTCTAATTTAATTTTCAACTCTAAAAATAAATCATTGATATCATTGATTCTTTAGTGCACTCTGACTTCAATATGAAGTTGTGGATCTCTTCCAGAGCTCGTCAAAAGGAGCTCTCTAATTAAGAACCTCACACAAATATTATATTTTAATCTACTTATTTGTTTTGTTAGCATATTTTGTTTTGACCTTTTCCACATTTGGTGCTGAGGTTTTCCCAAACACTGGGCGATGATCTCTCCCAAAGATTTTCTGAAGCACTACTTGCAAATTTCAAATAATCTTCGAATAGGTAATTTAATTTTAGAGAAAATTGTAGCAAATGATTTCTTGTCTAAATACTAATGCAATATTTAATGAACTAATTTTCATTAATATAATAAATGATTATAATAATAAATTCAAATTCCCTTAATTATATAAAAATTATACAAGCTGTTTAAATTCCTAATAACTAAGTGAATTTTAATGAACCAAACATCTTTTTTTAACCAAACAAATAATCAAATGAATTGGAAATATTTAAGCCACTCAAATTACTCAAGTATTTTATGCTACTCAAATTATGATATAAATTTCAAAGAAAACTATTTATTTAAAGTACAACATATTATATTTAAAATATTTTAAGTATTTGTTGTGAAAATTCCAGTAAATTGATTGATTTTATATATTTTATTTATTGAGACATTTGCAAACAAGGTTTTTTATCGGAAAAAGTTTTATTTTTTACTAAATTCATCATTAATTTGTTTTAAAGGAAAATCTTCCAGCTATCATTATATGTGTTCGAGGCCCTGATAAAAGTCTGTGAAAATTCAAGTGTGTGAACTCAAGTTGGGTTGGTATAAAAATCAAATCAAACAAGTAGATTTTTCTTTACCTGGTTTTTTAAACAGTAAACTTTTTTAATTTATTTAGGATATTTTTTTGAGGTTTTAATTATAATGTCCATAAATACTTAGGGGGCTGGAAAGTAATGACGTTTTGGCATATTAAATATTGGTTAGTCTTAAAAACCAATTTTTTTTCTTCTCATTGAAAGGTTGTTGATAAAGAGACTGATTACATTATTGATTGAAAATAAATCTTGGTAACAAAAATCAAATGCATTAAAACGACATTACTTTTCTGTCCTAATATTTTATGAAATTAAGAGTTAAGTATTACAGTACTGACATTCATGCTTGCATATCCATAGATTTATTGTTTGAAATCTAAGTAGATGAAACTTCTGATTATGTGATGTTCTTGTCAAGTTATGTAAATAGTTTTCAGAGGTTTCATTTGAAATATGGGTTCACAAAGTGATTAACAAGCCCTTATCCTCATTTTGTGATGTAAATAGTATCTACACTCCGCTTATCATACAAGTGTTCTGAAGAAGAAGGTTTCACTTAGCACACGTACCCCAAGGGGCATGTTTTCTTTTCTCTTCATGATCAAAATACTCTAAAAGAAATGGGCATATAATAGTAAACAAATTGCGAAATATAGAGAAGAATTGTCTATATTTTCTACGATTCTTTTAGAGTATTCCTCGATTGCGAAAAAAAAAAAACTTAAAATAAGAGGTTAAATAAACTTAAAATAACAAATATTAATGATAAAAGTAAGTTAGGATTAAAAAAGAAATATAAATGAACTTAAATAAAGTACACGATAACTCTGCAAAATTAACAAGTAAAATAATGGATAAAATTTTTAATTAAAGGTCACGAAAAATATGATTCAATAACATTGCGCAACATCTCATGCCTTTTGTCTCATTATTAACCTTTTGTATGCAGAATTTATTTATGTAATAAAAATTAACCCGCTAATCAAATAAAAAGTTATGAAAATATTTGTGAACAAATATGCAAAACAGGATTTTTCTTTTTTATTCTTTAGAATCGTATATTTTTGAATTTATAATTGATGCCATAAGTAATTTTATAAAACATAATCCAACCCCTTATATTTTTTTAAAAAAAAGTGATAACAAGTTTTTGTGCCCAACCATAATCTGAAGTTTATCCATTGCCCTCATGATCCTTAAATATATTGCTAATTATTATATATTCTTAAAATTTTACTCTTATAAATAATAAATATGCTTCTGTAGGGGGGGCAAGTTTTATTATTCTAAATATTTATTAGCACTTATAAATTACAATCATGACATAACATGTTTTTTATTTAAATTTTTTTTATTTTTTCGAAAAAGTTTTTACAACTTTTTATCAAGTTGATATTTGACAGAAGTAGTGCAAAAATTTTTATTTTCGTTATTTCAGTGTATTTTCCATTATTTTTTCAGCTTATTTACATATGCTCATTTTTTTATAGCTAAGTTAATTAACAACAAAGAGAAAAAATATCCAATTTATAAAAATAGTGTATAAGCTAAAATAATATCCTATTTTTATTCTATATTCTATTTCAATTAAAATTTTTTTTTGTGTGTAGTTATTTTCTATGTCATTTTATTGCAATATAAAAGGTGTACACATCAAATAAAACATAATTGTAGTACTTTTTTTGTGCCAAAGCATTTTGATCCATGTATATTAGTTCAACTATTCTTAGTTTGCTTTGCAGAAAAGAAAAAAAAAAGAAAAGCAGAAGAATTATTTTTATCTAACAGTTAGGTAGAGAAAGTGATGAAGTTCTTTTACCATATTTTTCCGATTTTGCATGTATTATATTCTATAGCGGAAAAAATTATTATTTGTTAGATGAATAGTTATTTACCTAATGTGCTTCTGAGACGTAATTTCTAACAAATTTGACATAACTGATTCTATAGACCATCGTGGTGCAAATAGTTGAATTAAAAAAAAAAAAAAAAAAAAAATGCTTAGTGTTTATTTTTTTAAATACTGTCAAAAACTTCTTAAAATATGTTTATTTTTGTTTGTTTAAATTCTGCTACTAACTTTGATGTATTTTATTTTTATAATATTTATCATTGCATGATCTATATTGTAAAAATCAATTCAACTGAATTTAAATGCAATAGGCAAAATTGCAAGGAATAAATAAATTGATTCTTGAAACTATATTCTTGCAATGATTCTTGTACTGTTATTTATTCTTTGTATGCAAAATTTGATAAGATTTCGAATTATTTTAAAATTTAGTATTATTTTTACCCTAACAAAAAGAATAGTAATAAATGTAGTTCTGCTTAATAACTACTAGTGTAAATAGAAATTTATATTTTTAGTCATTTTTATAAACTGTCATTGGAACAGCTAATGATTTTTTCTTAAACGTTTAAACAACGAATTAAGAATGGATTATCCAAATAACTTGAAATTCAATAAGAGTTTCTAAAGACACTAAAATTTTTTTAAGTATATTTTAAACAATATTCCATTTTGGAACAGTAGCGTCTAACAAAAGCTTTTTTTTTACTTTATTTTCAAAGAAGAAAAAAAAATAATATTTGAAATTAATAAATAATATCTACTGATTCACAGTTATTTTTCGTAAACATTATTGAAAGCACTATTATTGATTTTTTAAATTTAAAAATATCATTGATTCAAAAGATAAATATGATTTGCTACTAACATGTATATTAACGATCTTGTTCTCTCCCTACTTGAATTTGGAAATAAGGCAATTTAAAAAATAAACACATTTTTCTTTTTAAACTTAGGAGATAGCAGCTAATGTATCTTGGAAATAATAGAAATCACAGGAATCAGAAGAAAAAAAATTATGAGTAGCAAGAATCTGTTGTTAGCAAGAATCTATTCAGTATTGTTCAGTATCACTGGGAAAGTTTGAAAAATCCCTTTTATGTTATATTTCAACTCTATCATTGTCAAAAAGCAAAGGACAAGAAAAAAATACAACCTGAAAGCAGTCATCTTATCAGAAAAAAAGTCTTTGTTATTGCTTGATATATCAGAGAAAAATGTAAGGTTGTATATAGTTCAACAAGGACTTTCAGAAAAATGAATCATAAAACATGATTTATCCATCAAACTGTCTTGACCACCTAGGCCGATAATCACCCCTTTTAGCTGCAAATTCAAGCAAAAGGGAGGAAGCATACCTTTTAACTGACACTGGATATTTTAGGTAGCATCTTTCTAAATGTACCTGCTACTTGAGGAAAGAGAGAGAGAGAGGGAGGGGGTTAAAATTGATTTGAAGTTAAAGATGCTTTTAAATTTTAATTTATGGTAAATTACTTTTTTTATTAATGATTTTGCAATTTTTACGTTTCTATGGCATTGTGGCATTATTTAGTTTTTCCCAAAACTTATGCTTTCCTATTATTTTTTCAAAGTTTTTATATATTTACAAACATACACGTATTTCTTTCTTTAAAAAATGCAAATCTTTAGTGCTTGCAATTCAAACAAACATATTTTTAAAAAATTTTTTTTGATCGAAATCTAGTATTACTTTGTAGTTAAACAATTCATAATTTGAAAATTTCAAATATGGTCTTAATGAAATACAATAGTCTTAACGAAAAAGCAATCCATGTTTTATTTCTATGAGCACTTTTTCTTTCTTTTATTTCTGGTTTTTGTTTTATTCCAGCTATTTAGTTATACATTTTTGTATGCATAGCTAATTATATCGTATATAATTTTTATAAAGTGATATATTTATATATTTGCAGCATGAATTTATTTAGTTTAGAATAAAGACCCAATTTGAGTTATTTAGTTTATACAAAAATTATTTATCTAGTCTAATTAAAAGACTAAATGTTTTTTTTATTTATTCCCAAAACAAACTGTCTTGATTTCTGTATTATTTTTTAAACACTGTAAACTGAAATTTATTGTTAATTTGCAAGTTGCTGTTTTTCCTGTCAGTTTTATAAGTTATTCTATTTTTTCTATATTTTTTTATTAAAAAAAGCATCCTTGTGTTAAAATCTTTTTCAAAAATATTTTTGTACATACATTTACATGATATTTTAATTTAGGATGCTTTTTTAATTGTCAGTGGCAGCATTAAAATGTGATTTAGAAAGTTTATTTTGTGAATGTATATATTTCCTAGACCTTTTTTTTTTATAAAGAAAAATAAAATTATTGTTTAGTTATTTAGTTATTATTGTTTAGTCTTTGTTGGTATGTCTTATTTTAATAAACAAAATACATTTTGTTTCTTTTTTATGAATGTTTATTTAAAAAAGTTAGCTGTTATTTTTATCTTGGGGTCAATTTTTTGTTGTACTATAGTTTGTCAAAGACATCATTTAAAAAATTCTATTGTTTTTAATCGCGATAGGTACGTAATCAACGCATTTTTTTTTAAATGGTTGCTTCTATTTCTCTTGTGCAAATCAGTTTTTTAAAACTTGGAAGTATACCAACTTGTTATTATCTATAAGCAAGTAGCAGGATTTTTTTTTTTTTAAATCCTTCATAAATCTCTTACTATATTATTTTAAACATTTTGAAACTGATTTGAAATCATATTTTTGTTCTTAAAATAGTTTTACCTTAATCTTAACAAAATAAAGATATTGAAATCTAATCATGTAATTCAATTCTGAGCAATAAAAGTAGTTTAAACGCAGAAACAACCACCTGGAAGAAAAAGCTGTCAAAAAGTCTTTCTAAGCACTTTCTTTTGAAATTAGCTAGATTAAATAATAAAGTAGCACTTGGAAACCTGTTGGTGAGCCAAATTGGCTTTTAACCCTTTGAAGCAAAATTTTTATTAAATATATTTTTCATACTTTTTTTTTCATTATTTTGTATTAATTTTTAGGTCAAAATTAGTGGAAACTATTACATTCAGCATTTAATAATTTATGGGTGTGAAATACTCCATGAAACACTGGTGTCTTTTTCAGCGTTTATGGAAAAATCTTCCGAACGCGGCTCACTTCCAATCAATAATTTTTCAAATTTGCAGTTATTTAGATCTAAAAGAAACGGTTGTTTATCATTGAAGTTTTTAAAAATTACAAAATCAATTATTAATAATTTCGAATATGAATGAAAAAACTTTTTTTTTCAAACTATTTTTTTTTTTTATATTTTAGTACAAATATTCCGGTAATTTAACTGTTTTTTAGTAACTTTTAGATTTTATTTTTTTATTTAATAAAAAATAAGAGCGTCAGAAAAAAACATATAAAAGAGACACTGGTGCCCCATCTTTGTGAAATGGTTAACGTGTAAAATTCAATTAGCTCATTTTAAATATAAACATGTTTTAAAGTTTTTATTTTCATCCTTCTTTGATAAGATAATTTCTTTCCTTCAAATAAAGATTTCTCTATAATTGAACAATATACAATTGTAAATATCTATTTTCACGTCTTGGTAATACTTTTTACCTTTATAAATGTTGATTTCTTTTAAAAGCATACTTTAATAATTATTTCCAAGTTCCTGCTCTTTGAATGTTTTTTTTTTTTTTTGCACATTTCATTTTCTCCAATAATATGTTTAAAAGACAAGCAATCTTAAACGAAAACAATTCAAACAATGCATTTGTTTTCCACACTCATTTAAAGACCTTCATTTAATAGATTCATAAATAAGGTTTCATTTGTTAATAAACTATATTATTGCCTCATTGTTACTGCCTTCTAACTTAAGTACTGTTAAGTGAGTTCTAGAATAAAGCAGAAAAGAGACTTATTAAAATCAGTGAAACCTGGGAACGTTTAAATTTTTTTATAAAAATTGTTCTTTCTAATATTAAAGCACAAAATGCTCTTACCGATCCATTAATAGTTATGCTTTCGTGTAGATTCAAGAATATTTATGAATGGAATATATTTTCATTAAGCTTATGATACTTTTAATTTTCGAACATCTGCTGCGTAGGTTATTAAAATAACTTCTATATACAATAAAGTGGCTATGAATGAACAGATTAAATCGTTCACCGCGCTACCTGGAGGGAAACTGCGGAGTTAGCGTTCTTATCTCAAAAATGGTACGATGTAAAGAAAAAAGTTGTGCTGCATTGTTAGCATTGGATGTCTGCAGTTATTGCTATATAAGTGATATCCAGGTTTAGTTAAGTTACGATATACTAACAGATTTAACCATTTACAGCGTTACCTGGTGAAAACTGCAGAGTTGGCGTTTTTATTAGGTTTAGTCAAGTTACGATATACTAACAGATTAAACCATCTATAGCGTTACCCGGTGAAAACTGCAGAGTTGGCGTTTTTATCTTCAAAAGTGATTCGTGACATGGAAGGACACTATCGATATAGTAAGAATAGACTTACTTACGGACATTAAGGCTAAAAAAGAAATAAATTCTATATAAAAAAAAAATGAGTTTGTTAGTTAAAGATTCCATATTGTGTGTAAAAAATTGATATTAGAAAATACTGTTAAAATATAGCTTATTACCGAGGTATAAAGTTTTAGAGGACACTATGCCGCGAGAGAAACTGCGTATGGCTAATTCTGTTTCATCTCCATTGGGATTTTAAAATTAGAGAAAAGTGAATTCTGTTAAACCTTGTTTTATGAAGTTTCAAGTGTAGAGAAAATGTGTTCAAAATATCAAAGTGCATACAAATTATGGCACGATGTCTTTCGCAGTACTAAAAACAAGTATTCCTGCCATAATTTTTTTTTTGCATTTTGATATTAAAAAAAATTCTTTTATTATTTGAAACTTCATTGTTTACTCTAGTCGTCAATTGTTAAACAACCTACTCAATTTTGGGTTTACGGCTATTAATATTTAACTCCTTAGCCTTGAAATTTTGAACCCAATCCAGTAGATAAGGGAACTGGGTTGGGAGTATTGGGATATATTTGCCTTCGCGGAGGACTTTTTGATGGATTTTTTGGAGAAGAAAAACCTATCACGGCTAGCCTGACTGCAAGGGGACTCTAACCCATGATCCGTGTACCACTGAGGATATTTTACATCAGCACTGTGATCAGTGCAAGCTGGGTGCGGAATTCGAATCTACCAGTCATCGTTCTGATCCGAAACCGGTTACCCTCGTTGGATGGCGAACGCTCTGTGCCTTAAGTCACCACGGCTTTTATTCTAGGTTTATCCGAACTCACTTTTTCGATACATTCAATTTTAAATTACCCATTGAAAAAGAATTTTCTATAAATGATTCTTCTCTGGTATTGCACCCTTTTAAGAACATGTTGAACATTGAAAATTAATGTTTAGTTCTTCCACCATAAGATATTGGTACTAGTCCTGCAGTTATAATAGGGGTGCCGTAGTTACGTTAATGAGTGTTTTTGCCGTGTTTTTACGATTCTTTTAACGGAGCTTTGACGATGCAAAGCGTAACACTTCAAAAAACTTACCTCTATGCTATTTAAGTTTCATAGCTCATGCACAAAAATTTCCCTACAAATTGATTGCAGTATCACTAAGGGGTCTAACATAAGGTCAATGAACTTTCCGAAGGTCAGCAGTCTTCTTGCTGATATATATATGTATATATATATATATATATATATATATATATAAAGAGAGAGAGACTGGACTACGTATTGTGATTAGTTAAATAAACTAGATAAATAAAATAGTATCGTATTAGCCTGAGAACAAACAAATGTACATTTGAAGCGTTATTACCTTAATATTAATGTCCACAATGTGTTAGTTTGATGATGCAGTACAATTTCGTAATTTATATTTTCTTCCATCTCCTACCGTTTTCGAAAAAACGTTAACTCTTCAGTTTTTAAAAAAACTCATTGTAGCGCGAGATATATTGAAAGACCACTTGTATAGATATAGCTGAAGTAATTTGGAAGACTATGGATGTGGATATGGACATAAGTGGGAGCATTTAAACATACTTTTCATAAAATGTAGCGTTTGATGATATTTAATGACCTTAAATTTTACTTTTAACATTTGAATTTTTTTGGGTTGCCAAATGTAAAATTCTTTGAATTTTTTATTTTAAACAAACTATTATTTATTTATTTTTTGAAAAACTTTTTTTAGTGTTCTTGACAAGTTGTATGGTATTTGGGTAAACGTGCCAAGCGATAATAAAATTTTATGGCTGTCATATTCAAGAATTCAAGGGGCGTCGTGAACTTATATTTTAAAGACGGGAAAATTCCCATTTTGCCGAATGAAATTTCGAATTTGACCGAATAATAAACAAGTATGTAATTTAATAGTTTCAATGAAAAAAAAAAAAAAAAAAAAGAGGAGAATATTATTTTGTCTTTTATATTTTAACAATATGTTAATTTTTCTCCCTCCGCAGAGGATAAAAATTGCGATGGCATGTCTTCCAATCATTCTCAGGGATGTTTCCCAGACTCACCAATAGCGTATAGTACAGCTCTAGTGTGACGTAAACAAACTACTACTACTCCACCAATAAATTACTAAATTAGCGATTTTATACTTGATTATTCTAGTCAAGGAGCCTCAATGGGTAAGGTACTGAACAGTTGTAAGGAACTGGGGTTTAATCCCCAGAGTTGGGCTTGAAGCCTACCCAGCTTCAGATCGATGGATACCAGTTTGTTTGAGAAATAAAGGCTGTCTGTGCGCAATGCTGCCGATATTATAGTGCCGCAACCAGCTATCGCCACATTGTAGAGCCTTAGCATACACGAATTTTTTGGCGAGCAATGGGCTCTTGCGGGAATGCTTTACTCTTATTCTAATCAATAAATAAAATTAAAAAGAAAAAATTTGATAAACAAATATAAGAAAAAGGAAAAAAAAATTTTTTTGCCGCTGAATTTTCACTATCCAACAAATTGAATAACAAATAATTTAGTAATCAGCAAATTTCGTCGTATTCCGGATAGAAATGAAGTAGATATTTTGATAATCGTGCTCTTAAATGAAATGAAAAAAAGAGGGAATGAAAAATTAATTATAAATTAAAAATATTCTGAAATATGAAAATATTTAAAATTCATTTACTTGTTAAATTTAAAAAATGAACAGTAATAAAGTATATACAGATGTAGAAAACGTGACTCAATGAGAAAAAGACGATGGCCAAAATTACCTGTGGAAAAATTGATCCCGTTTCTGGTTGTATGGAAACACCAAAAAGCTCATTAATCTTTACTTTGTCGCTTTGGTAATGATTTTTGTAAAGTTAACAATGAAATTTGGCTTTATATTATATGATAAAATTTGGTAAATGTGGTAATTTTAACCATGATACTTCAGAGCATGGCATAAAAACCATTTATTCGGCTAAATTTACTTTTTCATTTTGTATTATATACTAAATGTGTGGTTAGAAGAACTATAATTTTGAAAACCAGAATTTTTGGTAAACCGTTACCGTTTCAACGAAAAAATTACCAAATGTATGGTTTAAATACCGTGTATTTTTGCTTTATTTACCAGATTTTTTACCATTCAGTACGGTAATTTCACCATAATTTATTTCTCTGTGCTTTATGCTTAATTTTACTAGTCAATAATTAAAATAAATACAGCATATAGACAAATTAACGAGAAATTATTTTCTTAAAATTACTATTGATAATTCGCAGTTTGAATTAACCTTTACCTTTTTTTCTTCGTAGTATCAAAAGGATTTTGTAAGTCTCCCACCAATTTAACGAACACGCAATATCTAACAGCGCAACGTTCTTAATGTTTTCTTGTATAATTACAAGAGAGCTCCGTTTCTGCTCGCCAACCCCCCAAAATTCTGATTCAGTTCCTTTTGAGCGAGACTCTCACTCCGTTCTCCAAAGTTTTATTTAATACCCCAATTTTTATGATTCGTGTTTTTTAAAGTTCATTTTAAATAAATTAAAAGTTACGCCTTCTGCTATTTAATGCTCACTAATTCTGGGAGCTTTACTATTTTATTTCTCCAAATAAATTAGAAAATTTAACAAAGTAAGGCGCGTTGTTTATAATTTCCTTTGCGTTTTCTAAGTAAAATAAGAGAAAATGCATTTTTGTAAATATGCCAAATGACCACGCTAATTTGCCGAATACGGAAAATCTTTGGCTCCCCTCCCGGTGCCCCTGGTCAAATTCTTTTGTTGGAATCGCAGTCAAATGTAGCATGGAAGTTTTAAAATTCCCTTTTTCTGTTTCTCTTATTTTCCCCCCGCAATATAATAAGAATCACTATACTGAAAAAAAAGAAGCCAATTTATTTTATAATATTCATACTTATTCTTTTACAATGCATACAATTTCTTAACAAATAAATAATAATAGTAAGAAATTTTTTACGCTTAATTATAATCTATGTAGGCTGTTGGTTTTGGTGTTGCTTACGTGGCCTTTAGAATTAAAATATCGGAGTAACGATTTTTAATTTCAGTAAGCTCTCAAGATATTTGGTAAATCAAGATAATATATATAGATGCACCACTTCTGAATAGAAATCAAAGAGTTTCCAATTCTATGCAGGAGCCCTAACCTATCCTTTATGAAAAAGCAGCAATTTTTTTTCAGAGCTTGAAGTACTTCGCGATCGCAACGAACTATAGGGGGGGTTGTTGTATGAGACGAATACCTGCGATTTCTATATGAACAGTCATTCAGTTACTCTAGAGACGTCTTTCATGTAGCATTGCAACGTTCCTTCTTTATTGTGGCTTATTAAATTTAAAAAAGAAAAATGTTTGATATTCTTTCTTATGCAAACGAAAGCAAAATGGTATCTCTTTTTTTTAGAGAAGGAACATCCAAAACACATCGGAAAAATATTTGTAAATAAACAGAAAAAAATATGTATCTTCTTATTAGAGTTAAAACCTAATGCCTGAGAAATAGTTTTAGTAAATTTAATGATATAACATAAAAGGCCTATTTAAATTTTACATTCCATAGTTTCAAGAATCATATTACTTCAAACATTAAAATAAGCAAAAAGTATGCATAAGCCTCATAATTTTATGCAATTTAATTTTGTAAAAAAAGTTTTTTGGCAACAATTCTTATCAAAATATTTTAAGTTTCAATAAAAATCATTATTTAGAAACTAAAAAACGTAAAATAAAGAATGCTTACGAAAAGAATTATAATAATAATAATAATAATAATAAAAAAAAAAAACAATTCTAAAAATTCCTCACATTAAAATAAAAAACTTTCATGTTTCTTGTTTTTATTCATAATCGGAAGTAGAAAACCATTCTATAGAAAATTATCATCAAATAATCCTGGATATCATCTTTTGGATTCTTTGTTGCCTTGTTGTTTGTTAATTTATGACGCCATTTTTTAGTGCTACGAAAATGCGTCTTTGGGATTTGTCAAAAATAGAACAAGATGCAATTTGTTAGAATAGATGCTAGATGTTCTTCGTTTCAAAATTTTATTTTCAAGTAATATATACATAGATTATCTCTTCATTACTTTTAAAGAACAAACCACACAGCAAAATTTTATAATTGTAAAATCTCGAAATGAATTTCAATATGTAGCTTTAAAACAGAATATCTGAATTCTAGTTGAAATTATTCTTTCAAAACTAAAAAATACTTACCAAGAAAACGATAAAAATGTATTAATAATCAGCACAAATGATACTATTTCAAGTAATACGGATGATACGTTATTGTTGTTTTCTGAATTATGTAGATACAGAAATATATACTATTCTATAAAGAAGATGAATATTCTATAACTATTACAGTACGTTCACATTTATTCATTGAAATGAAGAAAGCAATGTTGACTTCACTTTAATTTGTAATGAATTGAAGACAGAAGAAATGTATTTTACCGTAATACACACATCTGAGCAGTATGCAATACAGTATGTTGAACAGTATGCAAGTCGGAAGTTATCAGTTGCAATTTTGTTGATCATAGAAGTTAAAAATTGAGGAATTTTTTTCAAATGTTTGGCGTGTTCTGTTTCTGAAAGATTTACCAATATTCTGGAGAATTTTTTCAAGTTCTTCGGCCTTTTTCTTAGGGAAATTTTGCTTCGTATTTGCTGCGAAGAAAATGGCGTCTGATTCTGTCAATGATTTTGATGGAACTAAATAAATTAATGTCTAATATTTTCAGGCTCCCTCTAGATGGCGTACTCGAGTGTTGCGATCGCGAATTGCTACGCTTTTTGTTCAACTAGTTAAACGACGATTTTATCGTTTTCTTTTATTATTTTTAATTGAATTTATGAAAGGCCGGGATAGCCTGGTCGGTAGGGAGCTGGGCCCATGTCCAAGAGGTCGTGGGTTCGATCCTCGCTGACCGAAGACTCCCCGTGTAGTAAATGGTGACTGATGCACGTTAAATCTGTCGAGTCTCAAAGTCCTCCATGTTCCCATTACAAATCAATACCTCTGGGGGTACTGATCCAGAAGTTTCCTTGTCTTCTGGATTAGTTCAAAATTACAAGGCTACGGAGTTGAACATTAGTAGTCGTAAACCCATGAAATTGGGTCGGCTGTTCAACGACGGTTATAAAATAAAATAAAATTGAATTTATGAAATTCTTGTTTGGATTAGTTTTCGTTAAGGACGTCGAATTTTAATAAAGACAAAGAAGAACACCTTTTCTTTTTACTTAAAGTAATGGTTACGATTTGGTTTAAATATTTAAACTATTTTTCCTGTTCTTAAATTAATATCCTGTTCTTAATAATAATACCTTTATTAATTATTGCTACTCTTCTAAATTAAAATGTATTTATTAAATATTTCAAGATTGTCTCTTTGTTTCTGGTTATTACTGTTAATAATTATCTATCGTTTTTTTTTTTTCCTTTAAGAGTTCTTCGAACTTGAACTTTGTTCCTTAGGTTAAAATTGGTAAGTCCCGAACACATTTTAGCGTTATATTTGCGTGTATTATGTAATAAAGGTTTTTCCTTTAATTTCGAAAACCAAAAAATTTTTTTTCAGTGGGAATGATTTATGGGAAAATTTACCTTTCATGAAAGCAAAGAACATAAACAATGTTTAAAATGGTCGTCTACTATATATATATATATATATATATATATATATATATATATATATATATATATATATATATATATATATATATATATATATATATATATATATATATACACTGAGTGGCCAAATTATTATGACCACCTCAGAGTTTTATGCAAATGAGTTATTGCGTCACAGCGCTGCTGCTAGAGGGCAAGATAACTATAACACGGGAATGCTGGACAAGTGAGTCATCAGTTATACTGTGTTGCTTGCTCAGATATGGGAAAGAAAAGTGATTTAACTGAATTTCAACGTGGAATGATTGTGGGTGCGAGATGTGTCGGAACGAGTATCAGCAAAACGGCTGCACTTGTAAAGTGTTCTAGAGCAGCAGTTGTTAATTTGTACAAAGAATGGACAATCAAGCAAAAAACCGGGTCCCAATGTCAGACTTGTGGTCGTCACAGGGTACTGAATGCTCGATCAGAGAGAAGGCTGGCCAGGGTTGTGCAGCGCAACAGGAGAGCAACAGTGCGACAAATTGCAAGTGATCTTAATCAAGGAGCAACCGTGAACGTCTCTGAACGGACTGTTCGACGCACATTGCGCCGTATAGGGTATAGGCCAACAGCGTACTGAAGGGGTGGTCATAATAATTTGGCCACTCAGTGTATATATATATATAATTTTTAAACATTCAAATATAATTGATGACACAGAGAGATTGCCTCATTTAAGGAAATGTTAATAATGCAACAATTTTCCAACCAAATCATTCAGAAGTAATAAAGCTATTATTTTGAACAAACCAACTTTTCAATTAACTTTCAGATTAAAGTTTGTCAGTTGTACTGAAAAGCTCTGTATTTCATCTGTTATTATTTTTTTTATAAGCAATAGATCAAAGTTAGGTTTTAATTTGGTGTAAGTGGTAATTCTAGCTTTAAAATTATTAGTAATTCTAGCATTAAAATGATTTGTAGTTCGAAAAAATCACATTTAGAAAAATACTTTCTACTCTTTCTACTTAGTTTTCTACTTTTTAGCATGCTGAAGCTTTTATAAATGGCCGATTACAGACATCGTTTTTTCTTTCTTTCTTCTTTTTTCTTCTTCTTAAACTTTATATATATATATATATATATATATATATATATATATATATATATATATATATATATATATATATATATATATATATACAGTAAAACTTGTGTAAGTTGAGATTTTATGAGATTTGGATGATTCCACTTGTGGTGCATTGTCTTAGTGGTCAACTTAGACAAGTGGTCAACTTATTGAGGGGGCGGTTGACAGGTTTCACTGTATATAGGAAAAATTCCGTTCTTGATAATTGAGGTCAACTTATGCAGGTGCCCAACTTACAAGGGTGGTCAACTTGACAGGTTTCACTGTATATATATATATATATATATATATATATATATATATATATATATATATATATATATATATATATATATATATATATATATATATATATATATATAATCCTACGTTGCTTAGTGAAAAATGTATAAAATAATATTTCTTTTTTCAGATTTCTTATTAATTTTTATTTTTTTTTAGAATAAATGGAATCATGATCTAGTTACATTTAAAATAAATAAATAAAGCTTCTTTCAAAATTTTTGATACTAATGTTTTATAAGTTAAGGATTTTTGATATATATTCTTGATTTATAAAGCATTAGTTTTCAATGTTAATATGCTTGCATTTGGAATGCTTTTTTTAAATTTGGTTTCATCATAATATTTTATTTAATCCTTGGTCAATGTTTACTACGATTTCTCTTTTTAAACATTGGTATCTTGATTGGTAACAGATATCTTGAATTATCTGAAAAGCTGTTTCAGATTAATTTCATTGAACATGTATTATTATATTTTTTAAATAAATTATGTTTAGCACACTTCTAGAGTACGTATTCATTATTTCCAGAAAATTCAATGTTTAAACAAAAACAAGGTTATAGAAACGGACTTCTTCACCACTGACAAATAGGCATTGCAATTTCAAGGGTACACTCATTAAAAACAAGAAACAAAAGGTTTTCACGCACCTTGATGGTTCAAAAGGAACAAAACAAAGATTAAAAAATATACCTTACTTCTTCAAATGCCGTTTAACGCGTAAAATGACTCTATTTACATTTTGAGCAAACATAAGTGTTTACCTAAGCTTTTAGAACTTTCACAATAGGCTGTTCCGTTGTGAAAATGGAATTATGGGTTATTATGGGTGGCAGTAAGACGGACTTGGCGTTGTAAAATATTTGAAAATAAAAAGTCTTCACTTTCCCTGTTAGTTGTTTTATGAGTTAAATTTTACTGTGGGCTTTACCCAAGTAAATCGCTTTTGATATGGATATTTTGGGAGATTTGGCTAAGAAAATAGGTCTGATGTTGTATGTCGTTGATTCCAAAGAACTTATGTCCGAAGCATCGAATTTTTTGAAAGATTTTATCAAGAAATTGGGCTATTTATGGTATTTTATGAATCCGAATGATCACGCCTTTGAAACTGTTGACAAAGTACCCGATTACTATAAAGAGGTAAAAGATTCATAGTTTCTCAAATTTTATTTTATGATTGTAGTTATAAAGAATAGAGCTTTCAAATAATTTTTATTCTAAATACCCGATTTTTTAAAAATAATTTTGCTTTTAAGCCCTCAAGAAATTGAGAATATGCATGACTTTGTTTAGGGCTATAATAGGCTAAGACTTGTATAGAAAGTTTCTTTTTGGGTTGAAACTTTACAGTGTATTAATTGATTATTTGAAGTATTCATATATTCTTAAGAGCATTAAAAAATACTGAAACGTTAAAAAACAATTTGAAATAAATTTAAAAAAAAAGGGTTAAAAATTCAGTACATAGTAACATCAATTGAGTGGAATAACATTTTTGTAAAATAACGGAGTATTTTTTCACATTAAATGATTATTATAAATGGTGAGAAACAAAATACAAATTCCATTGAGTAAAATTATTACTGATTTTTGAGATGGACTTGCTTTCTCAACCTTTCAAAACAATTCTTCAATGACCATTGTGTTTAGGAAGGTATGTTTAAATAAATTCTGTTCGATATATTTAGATGAGCAGCACATTCAATAATTTTATACGTGATATGTTGCAAATTCTATATAATGGCTTTATATGTTTAACAGTTTAATCTTAGTGAAACTAAAACACGAGATAAGGTTCCAATCACGTATTTTGGCGCTTCTGTACGTGAAAGTTAACGTCAATTTATTATCAATGATGAAACATATGAATACAATGGCTTTATTCCTTATTTTCAAAATTGTCTTATAAATCTCCTTTTTTGGTGCCACAGTTTTTAGGGGTTCGTGTTGGTTTTTAGCGTTGGATTAACCCTGAGACTACGTTAGAGATGTTGAATTTATATGAAAATGACAAATGCCACTCAAAATTGATAATTTTATTTTCTTATTATTTGATTTTTGGTTATTGGTTTTAGACTTCCTATTGAATTCATATATTGTAAGAAGTACGAATTGTCCACAGTTATTTTTTCGGGAAGACACGAAAAAAAGCAACGTACGCTAACAAATTTTTTTTTTTTTTGTCATATTGTTTGAGAACGGTGGATTTGAAAATTTAGCTTTATTAACTTTTAATCTATTGCAATGGTATTTTTGTTGTAAACAGACAAAATAAAAATTTGAAAAAGCATACTTTTCTTCAAAAAGTTCACAATTTTAGATTTTAAAATCTCACGAATTTCGAATATTGAATTCACATGAAAAAAGTTTTTTTTAGAAATATTTCTTTCATGCATTAATCGAGTATTTATAAATAAATAAGTGAATTAAGTTCATTTACTACAAACAAATTACAAATTACAAACATTTCGTTAACAAACAAACTCATTTATTTAATACTAATTATGTGTCACAGTTTATTTTTTAGCTAAAAAGTAGAGGTAGAAATGAATATTTTTACATGTTTTTTTTTTTCATTTTGAAATTATCTTACGTCAAAACTCAGGTACACAATAATGTATCAAAAAAATAAAAATAACGAAAGCTTGTGAAAAATTATTAGAATTAGAAAATATTGGATAAGACAGCATTTTATTCTTTTAAAAAATGGAAAACGTGATTTTAAAAATAAACTAATTTAAAAAAAAAAAAAGGCTCAACAAAAAAGTAAGAAACAAAATATTGGATGCACTTATAATAATCGAGTTGATACAGTGTCAGTTAATTTTCTAGATATTATGTTCATTTTGAACAAAGTTTATCTTTAAAATGTATTGCAAGAATTCATTATACAATTTTTAAAAAAAAATCAGATGAAAAGTTGATAATTTGCTTAAAGTTATTGTTGTTCGAAAAGCGACGACTTTTGTGGTTCCTCAACTCCTTTTTTAAATAGAAGACAAGTAATTAGTTCTAGCTCTTAGCCCGTGTAGGTAGTTAGTGTTTGCATGTGTACGTTAATTTCTTAGTGAACTTTGAATGATGAAAATTTGATTAAGAAGTCTTTCTTTAGAACTAAAATGACAAAAGTGAAATCCTACTTAATGCTACACGATTCCGTGAATCGTGTGCTAGTTTCATCTAAGTTACTTGCGATTTATGGAAGCAATTATGAGGGCTCTCAATTTCTCCCAAGTGAGGACAAGACTGTCATATTGTAGATCTTCAAAGTATCTTTATAGCTTTTTTTATTCAGTACATGAGTTAAAATTTTTAGTAACCCATTTGAAATAAATGCACACAATATCCTTTAAGATGGTACATAATAGTTTTTATTTTTACTACATTAAGAAAAAATTGCTAATTATATAATCTTTTCCAGAACCATCCTAGAGCAGTTTAAAGCGTTAAGTTAAAAAAAAAAGAAAAAAAAAAAAAAACACTTTATTAGAGCAATTTTTAACAACATGCAATATCCCTTATTCACCTAATGTGACATATGCGTCACACCAATCACGAGAATTCTTATCTGAAAAAGAACTGTTTTCATATCAAGCAAATGTTTTTTCATTCTTTCCAAAAATTAAGTAGTAGCTGGCAGAAGAAAATGTTTAGTTATTAAAAAATAGCTACTTTTTTAATAGATATTTTTTTGGCATATGAAAAATTCAGTTGTTAAGTGGTTACTATTTTTAAAGATTAAATGACAGCTTGTTAAAGCCAGTTACCATACAAATTCACATATGATCAGACTTGCCCACCATTCATTGCATGAAAATAGTTTTTTTATATAAATTAAATTATTTTAAATATTCTACAAAATACTCTAATTTAAATTCTCTAAACAGGTCTGCAATCCTCGCTTTAGGAAAAATCATACATAGCGACTTTAAGAAGAATTGCTGAAATTTATTAGTAGCTTAAAAAGTTGATTAAAATGATTTATTAAAACAAATTAGATTAATATTCAACGGTAAACTTATTTTGTATTGTCTAAATATTTGAGTTTTTAAGGCAAGCAAAGCTTTCTGTCCATTAAAGACAGTTTTAAGTTCAGATTTTCTATCTTCCAATTTTGAATATTAGTAATACTCTGTTTTCTTAACAATACAGAGTATTAATAATAGAAAATAGCAATTTGATTCCATACGACTATTAAGATATTCTTTTAAATTGCAGGTAACGCCAGCATTTATCTTTGTCATATTTTTAGAACAAGTATTGCATTTTGTGCGAGGTAAGAAATTAATGAGGTTGAATGATTCAGTCACAAATATAACTCAAGGTATTCTTATCGAAATTTTCAAGTAAGAATTTCTTTTCTTTTTTTTTTCATTCTCTACAAGCTGTTGAAATAGAGATACTTTTAAAATTTTAATCAAAATAAATATTTAAATAAAATTAGTTAGAAAAAATATCACTTGTTTAGGTTGAAAAATGAAGAGTTATACATCAAATGCTCTAATCCTCATTAAAACTGAACTTATTATGTTGGAATATATGAATCAGACAATTTTGCTACGCATAACGGGCAAAGTTAGGTCGAGATGTACCATGTTGTCATTAAAACTGAGTTTGCATTTAGGTTCAGAAAAAAAAAAAAAAAAAAAAAAAAAAATAGCGTTTCTTCATCATTCAATGCAAGAAAGCTAAACTGTTTTTCAAAATGAGATTTATTTTAACTGATGAAGATTATTTTGAGATAATTTATTTTCTTTCCGATTATTAATAATAACTAAAATGAGCTGTTAAATAGAATATGACTAGTAATATCACAAATAAAATAATATGACAAATGTAGTAACTCGTTAATAATGGATCGCTTTCCAGGCTCCTGAGCATCGTTTTGAAAGTACTCATATACGTGGATTTTGAAAATGTTAGCGTCGGACAGGTGGTCTATCTAAAACTACCATGTCCTAATGTCAACATTAGTTATTGAAAAATAGTAGTGCCAAATATAAAGCCAATCCCACGTTCCTAATATTAAAATTTAAATTATCTGGTTTACAAATTAATCAGCAAAAAGACCGTTAAAACTTTATATAATCATGGAAACATTTTTGCGGTTAAAAAAATAAAGCAGCTTAAAGAAAGTAAGATTAAAAATACAGGGTGGCTACAAAATAGTACTTTTAAAAATATCGAATCACTTTATTGTGTAGATATTAAATAGAAAAAGATAAATACACAAATATAATGAACACTATAAATGGAGTCGACCACAATTTTTATCGATTATTAAAGATAATCTCTTACGCCATTGTCGGATGGTGGCACGAATCATTTTAAGAGGTAATTTGTCCCATTCACGCTATAAAATAGTTAGGAGAGAGTCCAAACTTCTGTGTTGCTTAATATTAACTTTAGACTCTAGAATCTCCAAAAACAATAGTCTAAAGAATTTAAATCTGGTGAAGAAGAGGGCCAATCTTGCTTGATAAACTTCGGGCGATTGACAGGGAGTCAAGCTTGTGTTGATTTAGCTCGATGCGATGGTGCAGAATCTTGCTGAAATTACCAATCCCTTATGACGTACAACCTGCCAACAGGTGGCAATAAATGTGTAGCCAATACTTTCTTTTTGTAATAATCAGCACTGATTTTTTAACCCTTTATCGATGAATTTCAGAGGAAAGTTTCCGTTATTTGACGCTGCAACCCAATCCATTATAGACTTCTTGTTCTGAAAGCGTTGTATAATTTGAACACTTTCAGGTATATCATCAAAGGTTACTGAATATGCAACATTATTTTTAGCATTATAGCATTGTTCTGACCAGAAAAGATTTTTTCTGTAAAAATTTTTGCTATCGTACCGATTCAACAATTTCTTACATCTTTGTAACCTTTTTAATTTTTGTGCAGTTGTCAAACCCTGAACTTTTCTTTTGCGATAAGGGTGAAAACCCAAGTCTTCATTTAATATAACTTGCATAGTTTTCCCACTGGCGTTCTCTTTTGCAGCCACAATTTATTAGCAGAACGTTCTGGATTTCTTCGTATCTTTTCATGAATTCTTTTAAAGCTCTCTTTTGTACGAACTGACAGTGGACTACCAGACCTGGGCCCGTCTTTACAGCTAATTAGCATCCAATAATCGATTTGTAGTTCAATATATAAATGTTCTATTAAATCCAAGAGACTTTAATTGCTTAAAGATTCTACCTGCAGAAAATCCTCAATCGAGAAGCTGTTTAACCATCAAGCTTATCGATATTTTCTTTAAACTGATTCTAAATATTTTGCTTTAAACAAAAATCGTTTGCACTTATAGAAAGTGCAACTCTCAGGAATAGTGAGAGAGCAATTGTTATATAAAACAATTAAAACTAATTCCTATTTTTTGGAGTATTACTGTACCCTGAAGATTTTGATGAAGATTGGAGATGAAGCCACCCTGTAGATTTTTATATTTGTTTTGAAGTGACTTGGAATTACGATAAGTTATGCATTCGTTCAATAAAAAATTTAACGCTACATTTACTGTTAATAAAAACAAGAATAGAAGTATTTATATTAGCTTTTAATGAAATGGGATAAAAAAATAAATTGTTGATTTCAGGGTTCGACAAACCGCCCTTCCTCGGCGGTCAAAAATTCCCCGCGGACAACAAATTTCTCGAATCCGACGTCCACGCGGACGGCCATTTTCCCGTTAAAGTTCGTGATACATTTTCAATCTTTGTTATCTTACAAGAGTCTATCGCCTCACTTCTATGATGACCCTCTAATCTAGAAATACAGCAACATACTGCGCTTGGTGGAATTGATGTTTTCTCTGTCTGGGAGTACTGCAGCGGTTGAAAGGAGCTTTTCAGTAATGAACTTACAAAAAAACACATTACGTACAGGTCTTAACGAGAAGCGTTAAACGCAATTATGAACATCTACCTAAATGGAAAACCCCTTTCAGATTTCTGAGCACAAACCTCTGTAAAGCATTAGATTGATTGTGGAACTGGCAAACGTCATATTTGATTCATTTCAAAAACGCAGTACCCTCAGATAAATTGACATTCCAGATAACTTGACCTTTGTCATTTAAATTATTTCATATAAGAAATAAATTATTCCATAAAATAAATACTAGGTTACTATTAGTAACCCAGTATTTCTTTTATAACTGTTTAATGTTATTCTAGTATTTGTAATCCTAATAACTACTAATTCATTGTGCAATTTATATGATAAATGTTTGTAATAAATAAGAGAAAATTATATTTTTATTTATTTAGAAGTGACGGGTTAGTTTAAAAGGAGGACGGGTACATTGTTGGACAGGCCGTTCTCGGAGACGGTTAAAATTTCCGAGTTTTTTCGTGCCCTGGCTGATTTAATTAAATTTGAACGAGATTAGGAATGATTTAACAAAATAATTATAAATTGAGAAAGTAAAGAAAATCTAAAAGCTAGGAAATCTGTAACAATATGCCTATAACAGGATGCATATAATATTTTCACAAATAGACTGTTTGGAAATTTGTAAAGGCCTATATGCAAATCAAAAGTAACAGTTTCATTTGAAAATGTTATTTTTAGAAAAAAATAAGGATTATTATTCTATTGCTTCGCTTTTTTTTTGTCTATCAACAGATAACAGTTTATTCCTTAAGCATATGTAAAAAAAAAAAAAAACTTTTTGGGCTGAAATTTATGCGATGTTATTATCCTAGGATACCTGTTCGTGGTGCAGAACTGTTACTGTATTCTTGGATCTACAATAACTGGCGACTTCATGCTCTTCCTTGGGATTCTCCGTGGACTTGGTTAACTTGCATGGTTACGACTGACTTTCTCTTTTACTGGATGCATCGGGCTACTCATCGTAAGTGACGCAATTTTTCTTAATTTTTATGCTTTTTTTTTTATCGAGGATAGCTTTCTTCTCTTTTTTTCTTTTCTGAATGAACTTTAAATGCTTGATTTACCGATTAAGATTTTTTCTTTTTAGTACCTTTTTATAAGTTAATTTAATTTGTAGTCTTTTTTTTTTAACTGGAAGAATCAGGCCATTTATAATAAATAATAAATATTTTTTTTATGTTTGTTCTACTTGATGTTTTTTTATTATATGTAATTTATGTACTTGTTTTCATGGCGCGAGATGATTCATTCAGAGCACTTTTTTATTAATAAATTAAAAATCTAGAATGTTTTAAAAATCTAGAATGTTTTAAAATCAATAGAATATTTATAACAGTTGGTTGTTGAATGTAGGTTTATTAAATAAAGTAAATTATAGGATATAATGATCAACTTTTTATGTGAATGTTCTGAAATTTTTAATGATATGACAATGCTGACTAAATTTTAAAATAGTCCATAAAAAAAACATTTGCTTTTAAAATCATTTCTGATTGTTATTTATTAAGGGTTTCATGGAGTAAGATTTTACTTTCTCGATTCCATTGCTTACCTAGGGAGGATTGTATGAATACAAATTAACTATTTATTAAGTAGTTAATTAATATTTTGAAATATTTCTTGTTTCATTTCGTTTAATATAGTGTATTTTGTACTACTTAGTTGTCACATTTTAATTTTTAATGGCTTTAAGCATTTGTTAATTTTTTTAAAAAACTATTATGATAGTTAAGGTGTAAAATTTGACAAAGGTTAAAAAACATTTTAAACATTAATTAAGTTTACAGAGTACGTTTGAAGAAATAAAAACAAACATAAATATTGCAGAATGTTAATTAATAATTTAATAAATAACAAACTTGCGTCCATCAAGTTTCTATAATTGCATATTGGACCCATTAAAAATAGCATCTAATATCAGAATGTTTATCAAAAATGATCCGTTAAAAGTGGCTCATTCTTCTTAAATGCACTTTTCCTTAAAAAAAAAAAAAAAAAAAAAAAAAAAAAAATTTCTTCCTTTGCTTTGTTCTTTTTTTATAGTGCAAACTTTAAAGAGAGTTTTTTTTTCTTTTCTGGAATTGTTAATTATTGATTTATTTTTAAATATTGATTCTGTAAACATTTGGAACTAATCTAAAATTTAAAATTTCTAAAAAAAAAAAAAAAATAATCTTTAGCCAGAATGTGCTCTAATACAAGAGGGGTAAAATAAGAAAAAATATTTTGAAAACTGATTCAGTAATTTCTGAAAAAAAGATGTACCAAATTTGGTCTTTTAACACACATTGTAAAAAATTCTGAATCAAATTACTGTAAGAAGTACCGACATACAGGGTGCCGATACTTTTTACCATCAAATCCACTTTTACCAGAATATGTTACGGAAGAAAAAATATGATATACTGTAATTTTTATAGTAATAATAGCAGTCAAATCACTGAATCACTGTAATTGAATAAATATTACTGTAAATATTATTGTAAACATTACTATAAAATATTTCGCAGCAAAAGATTGGATTTTAGATTTAGATTTTACGGTTAAAATTTTTTTATAGATGATGCACTCGAAGTGCTGGTACTTTATACCGTGATTTGATTCGGATTTTATTACAGTGTAAGCTGGGATAGAACATGAGCCTAAAGAAATGTTCTATCTCAGCTTATTAAGTCCGTTGAGACAAAGGATAATTTACTTAAAATTTCTAACAAAGCGAACTGGAGATATCAAATAAAGATTTTACCGAAATTTTAGAGTATATACATAAATTTGAGGTTATATTTAATAAGTGGTATTTTTTTAAATACTTTTTTAGAGAATTTTAAATTAGATTTTCTTTCATAGCTACCTTTTTTTCGTAAAGAGCATATATGTTTTGAGAAACAGAAACTTGAAAACTATTTTTAGCCTCTTAAATGACTAGCTTTGAAATGTCATTTAATTTATTCTTTAAAAACTTTGAATGAACTCGCCAGAAAGTTACGTTAATTAACATCATCTTTATTATTAAAATTTTATTGTAGCGACAACTTTTTTTTTTTCAATGTTGTTCTAAGATAAGTAGAATCTTTTAATTATGGCAAGAGATGATTTTGTGTCAAGATAATATCCGTAACTTTATTACTCTGTAGTTTAATCAATATTTTGGCAGAGTTTGGCTTGTAAGTTAATGAGATTTTTATAAAAAAAAAGGATGATTTTAAGTTTTTATTTTTTAAAAATAATTACATAATGAAAGAACTTTCACATGCGTTTTTTTTTGAAATATCAAGTTTTTATTCGAATTAAGCTAAAAAGTCCGAGCATTGTTTTGCGGATACAAACTGAATGCATTAGCTTAGTTATATCCTGATTATAAATAAAAACATAAGCGTACTATAAGCGCAAATGTAGCTTAAGTAAGCATTTAAATTTGTTTACTTAAAACGTTTTAAAATAATGCATGTTAATTAAATATTCTTATAAGAATTTTTTTGTGAAGTAAATAAGTAAAAATCTTAAAATGCATGTGACAATTTTTAAATTTTAATATTATTGTTTTTATTTAGCTTTAGGCTTTAATACATTTATTTTCATACCATTTTTTTTCTAATTTTACAATCTCAATTTGTTTATTTATTTTGTTAAACCGCTAAATATTTTAAATACTATTTCGTTTTCTCTCTTAGAATGCAGTATTTTGTGGCAATTCCATGAGCCTCATCATAGCTCGGAAGATTTTAATTTGACAACGCCTCTCCGCCTGAGTATTTTCACAAGCTGTACTATGTGGGTAAGTTAAGTAACTAGTGATATCAGTAGTAATAGCATAGATTATTTTTTTTTATACGGTTTTTGGTATCAATTATTGTAGTCCTGAAATAAACCTTTCCAGTAGTCACTTAAAGTTATACTAATATCAAGTTGTTTAATATAATATAATATAATATAATATAATATAATATAATATAATATAATATAATATAATATAATATAATATAATATAATATAATATAATATAATATAATATAATATAATATAATATAATATAATATAATATAATATAATATAATATAATATAATATAATATAATATAATATAATATAATATAATATAATATAATATAATATAATATAATATATTATAATATAATATAATATAATATAATATAATATAATATAATATAATGTAATGTAATGTAATATAATATATGTAAAATGCTGGCAGGATGGCCGAGCGGTCAGCGTGCCTGACTGTGAAGCCAATAATTGCGGTTTCGAATCCCGCTTAGTTTTAAAGTACCTAGAATATATTATAAACTATTCTAAGGAAACCCAATGCCAGAATTTAAAAATATTGAAATTAAATATTTGAATTTCTTTGAAAAATACTAAATTACGAACCGTATTTGATATGACGATAGCTTGATAATAGTAGTTTTCTGTTCAATTCATTAAGAAATTTTTACGGGCTGTTTTGTAAATAAAAGTTATGATTCTCTTCAGGATATTATACAGAGTGTTTATAAAGTCCCGGAGCCATTTTGATGTTTAATAACTCATAAAATAATGAAGATATAAACAAGCTTATGGCATTTATTGATGGAATAACTCATATATTTTCCTTTTTAGGTTTGAATATCCTTACTTTTGTAAATATCGCCTGCGCGTGTGGTTAATTTCAGAAAATTTTATTCGCGATCGCAACACTCGATACGCCATCTAGCGGGAGACTGTAAATATCGGGCATTAGTTCCCACATAACCATTGGCAATGACGGACGCCATTTTCTTAGCAGCAAATAGGAAGCAAAATTTCCATAAAGAAAAGGTAAAACTTCTTGAAAAAACTAATCAGAACATGCCAAACATTGAAGCAGAACACGCCAAGCATTTGAAGAACAACTTCTCAATAATTTTTACCTTTCTATTACCAACAACATAACATGATTTCATGATCACTTGCTGTTACAGATGTGTGTATTGCGGTAAAATAATTTTTCTGTCTTCAATTCATTACAAGTTAAAATGAAATCAACATTGCTTTCGTCATTCCAATGAATAAATGTGTTCCAATGAATTCCATACAGAACTGTAATAGTTCTTCTGTACTGTATTCTTCTTCTTCATAGAATAGTATATATTTCTGTATCTACATAATTCAGAAGACAACAATAAAGAATAATCCGAATTACTTGAAAAAGTATCTTTTGTGCTGATTATAAATAAATTTTTTATCGTTTTCTTGGTAAGTGTTTTTTAGTTTTGAAAGAATTTCAACTAGAATTCAGCTATTCTGTTTTTAAGCTACATATTAAAATTCGAGAAATATCGAGAACTTACAATTATAAAATTTTGATGTGTGGTATGTTACCTAAAAGTAATGAAGGGATAAACTATGTGTATATTATTTGAGAATAAAGTTTTCAAACAAAGAACATATAATTTTGGAATTCTCCGGACTTATAAATCAGGTAAGTGTTATGATTTTTATAATAAAAAATTTGCTTGTAAATAATTTTTTTTCTTACTTGATGATCGTTCTCTACAGAATCGTTTTTTTACGTCTGATTAAATGCTATAAGAATTTAAAAAAAGAAACAATACGAAATTTTTTATTGAAAAATGAGGAAGTTTTAAAATCGTTTTTATCCTAAGAATTCTTTATTTTACGTTTTTTATTTTATAATTTTTTGATAATATTGTTGTCAAAATACCTTTTTTGAAAAATTAAATGGTATTAAATTATGTGTTTATGTATACTCCTTGCATATTCTAATATTTGAAGTAATATGATTCAGAAAAGTATGGAAGAAAAATTCGGTACTTACGTATTAACCACAGCTACAGATTTGGCAGATTTTTAAGTGCCGCCAATCTACACTTAAACTTTTTTGGAAAAATCTTAAAATGAAACACTTTGTTTAAAATCAAAGTAGTCAATCAGATTTCGGTGGAAAATGGGCCGATATAGAGTTTAGCATAGATTCAAAACAAACTTTTCTCTCACCTGATTCTATTATAGAATTATGAACTCTAATAAATAAGATTCAAAATGAAATAACATTTCCAAAACGGACGTTTACTAAGATAAAGTTTCATGTTATGGACATTGGTACATTTTCGTTATATTTCACTCCATAAAATATTTCGCTTCTAAAAAAATAAAATTGCATCTTGTTTTGTTTTTGGCAAGTCCCAAAGACGCATTTTCGTAACACTAAAAAATGGCGACAAAAAAAGAATGGTTCTTTTTTTTGTTTCGTAAGCATTCTTTATTTTACGTTAAAATTTAAATGGGCCTTTCATGTTATACCATTAAATTTAGTAAAACTATTTCTCAGGCATTAGGTTTGAACTCTTATAAGAATATACCTATTTTTTTCTCTTTATTTACAAATATTTTTCCGATGTGTTCTGTATGTTCCTTCTCTAAAAAAAAAGAGATACCATTTTGTTTTCGTTTGCATAAGAAAGAAAACAAACATTTTTCTTTTTTAAATTTAATCAGCCACAATAAAGATGGAACGTTACAATGCTACATTAAAGACGTCTCCAGTGTAACTGAATGACTGTTCATATGGAAATCGCAGGGATTCGGCACATACAACAACGCCCCCTATAGTTCGTTGCGATCGCGAATATTCCAGTCTAAATATCTGTACTTTTCTAAATATCGTCTGCTTATAAATTGCATTTTTCTCTCTTTTGTTTTGGCAACTATTGCAATGTTATGTTTACTTTTGATGTGTTTGTTCTATGTAGTACTTTTCTACGTGATGTTTTATTCGAGCGGATATTAAAGAGAATGCATACACCACAAGAGAAAGCACAGATTTTATGATGGTTCATAGAAACGAAATCGATAGTGCAAGCACAGAGAAATTGTAGAAGAATTTACCAAAAAGATCCTCCCTCCAAAAGTAGAATCTTGCGGAGGAAAAATAATTTTCTAGAAACTGGAAGTATCGCAGATAAGAAACGTTCCGGACGTCCCTGCACAAGTGATTTTGACGTTGAGCGTGTCAGACAGACATTTTTACACAATCCTAGAAGATCTGTGAGATCAGCGGCAAGAGAATTGGATATGCCAATTTCGACAGTGTACAAGGTTATTAAGAAACAATTAAGACTGCATGCATACAAAGTTCAAATTGTTCAAGGTTTGGAACCAGACGATAGGCCTAGGAGGATGGCATTTGCAACAGATATGGTAGAAAGGATAGAAGATGATGCTGATTTTCTGAAGCGCATAATGTTCTCCAACGAAGCATCCTTTCATGTTTCTGGCATTGTTAATCGCCATAATGTGCGCATATGGGGATCTGAAAACCCCCATGAATACCGTGAGGCACAAAGGGATTCCCCAATGGTTAATGTGTGGTGTGGACTAATGCACGACCGAGTCATTGGGCCTTTCTTTTTTACAGAAAAGACGGTCTCATCAGTCGTATACTTAGACATGTTGGAAAACTTCGTATTTCCACAACTAGAAGAGCTTCAGCCACATGTCTTTTTGCAACAAGATGGTGCACCACCTCATTGGGGTATCATCGTTCGAAGTTCTTTGAATGGCCATTTTCCAGGAAGATGGATTGGGCGAGGAGGTCCAATTCCTTGGCCACCCAGATCACCTGATATAACGCCGCTGGACTTTTTTCTTTGGGGATTTATAAAGGACAATGTTTACAGGAGGATCGTGTCGAACATTGATGACCTAAAAGCCAGAATTACAACCGCAATAGTCTCTGTGGATGCCGACATGCTTGCCGCTACCTGGCGTGAAATTGACTATCGATTTGATATTCTCCGTGCGATGAAGGGGGCCGTTAAGGCGTAAAGGACCGTTAAGACGAAAAAAAGGACCCTTGTTATATTATTAATAATAATAATTTGGAAAAACACTTAGTTGTGTATTGCAACATAAATTATTCAGTTTAATAAAATCTTTCCGGAAAATGTGATGATTTTTCTTCTCTCATTTATCATACTTCAGTTTTAGGCTTTTTCTTCAGAAATGTGTAGATTCAAGTAAGAAATATTTTGATTTTCTTCCTTTTAACAAAAAAATGTTTCAGCTGTGTTTGTTGGAAAAAGTAAGTAGTAGTATTTAAATAAGTCGAACTTTTAATTTCTATTTTAAATGTATATTTCTAGTTTTAAGAGCATATATTCAATTTTTTAGTGCATATTTGCATGCATATTTTGTCCGTTTTTTAGTGCATATAATCCGCTGTCTAATTATTATCATCTTTATCTGATCGAAAATCTCAATAAACAGAAATTAAAAGTTTTATAAATATAAGACAATAAGAAAAATTAATGGTTACTATTATGCATTAATTAATTGAAATATGCTGTCTCAAAATTGTAGAGCCCTAACCTCTTTGACCCCTTCGGCCAACAAACTGGTCGTGGTGTTTACGTTTGTATACTAATGATATTTAATATTTTTATAATTGTTTTTATATCACAATTATGTTAAAGAATTCGAATGGAAAATGTAAATACGATTAACTTTTGAAACCTCAAAAGAGTAAACTTTCAGAAAATAGATGGTATAGTTAAAGCATTTGGTCATAAAAATATCAAATCAAAAATTTATTTTTACTTAAATTAGTTTTAAAAACCTAAATAGTAAATTGAGAAAGATATATGTTTGGTTAAATATAAAATAAAAATATTAATTACATTTCTGTTTTCTTGATAACATATTTTAAAAGAAAATTTTCATTATTTCATTAATTATTCATAATTGAACGTTATTTAAATGGTCGAAAAAAAAATCAAATTTTCAACTCTTAATATTTAAACAAGCTCTAGTAATTTGTTAAAAATGCCGTTGCTTTGAAACACGCAATAAATGAACTTCACGCTATTGTTCGTGCGAAGAGTTTACACTTGCTTATTAAATACGATATATATTTACATAATCCTTTGTGATTGAACCTCATCACTATCTACTTCCTTTTGGATAAACATGCGATTTTCTTTTATATTTAACTCTTTGTTATGAAAGAAATATATTTTAAAATCAGTTTTGTTTAAATGAGTATCGAGATTATTTACTTGGTTAATATTAAATGAAGCAAGTGTTATGTAGTACCATCAAGTATACAGTTTATTATTTGTTTATTTTTTTTTATTCTTTGGGAATCACTGTGCTGTCAAAACGCCTTTTGAATGTTATTTGAGAATTATTTACCTGGAGAATACAAAATATATCGATCCCAAAAGTAAAGTTACCTATTTTTTAGAAGAAAAAAAAAATTTTATTTTTTTTAATATTGTCATCATTTTAAAAGCTAAATTTCTGTTTATTTTCCGATGTATTTGCAGAAACTGTTGATGTATCTTTGTAGTTGTGACAGCTTTTGTAATCGACAGATAGGAGAGATCGCTGAAAATTCACACATTGTCCATCAGACCATTGCTTTCTGCAACAGTTTCAATAGAACATCATTACACACATTTTCTATTGTCGTAACTCGGCACCTAGAGAAGTTCTTGAATTTAAAAAAAGCGTTAAACAACCATAAATATGTTACTTCTTTTTGATGAGATGAAATATGAGATTGGGAAAGAGCGAAGGGTTGATATGGCATTGGCATAAAAAATTGTTACACGCCATCAAAAATGCATCGATAAATCTGAAGGTTATGTAAGAAATTAGACAAACTTTTAACTTTTAAGTGAAGTAAATATCATAAAAAATAAACGGATCGTGGCATTTTTAAAAAACAGGAGACTTTACTTTTGGAATTGCCCTGGTATTATATTGTACCATTAGGCTCAGAGAACTGTTTTTTTTATATTCCATTGGTATTACAAAACGCTTCTAACTTGCTTTGATAACTTTAAATTAACAAAAAAATATCTAAAGTCAATGCAAAGCAGTACTTAACTTTGATCACTTGTAATTTAAAAATTCACTTGATACTAACTCACTTATATCACTTGTAACTTAAAAAAAATTATTACGCGTAACGCAATAGTTTTGATGACCACGCGTTTTTCGCCATTCGCAGCATTCTAAAGTTGACATATTTTCCAACGTCATACGCACAGTCAGGGAATTTTTGAACGTCTCTCTATTCTTTTCGCAACGTCCATTTTTTCTTTACCGGCAACGTGTTAATCTACTTGAGTACAAGGACGTATAGTGAACATCGGGAACGAAAAATTTTCTTAAAAGCGAGCTTCTTTTGTGGATCTTTGGAAAATGTTTAAGATAGAAAAGGCAGAATTTCTTTAATAAAGAGATTTTGCACTTCTTTTTACCCGATCTATGTCTTTCGTTTAAATTGATCAAAAGTGACCAGGGACCAATAAGTTAGCTGAGATAATCGAAATAGAACATAAACTTTTCATCACTTGACTGCTGTGGCCTTCTTAGATTAACAGAGCATTTTTTTTAAACAATCAAGTTTGTTTATAGAACTCACAAAAGAAATAATAGAGAGGATAAGAATAAGAAAGAAATAATAAGTAATAAAAAAAATAATAGTATTGCACGAGGTAAGATTCAAATTCATACTATCCGTCTTGGCGTTCAACTTCTTGAGTTATCTAATTAAGATTTTTTAATTAAATTACTATTTTTTTACATTCTACGGAGCTTGCAATTTGTTATAAATATTATTACAATCATATTTTTTTTGGTATATTATAGAATTTATTAAAAGATAAAAACTCAAATCTAAAAAATGATTTCGTAAATACACCATTTATAATATCATGGTTTTAACTAATGGTGAATTATCAAATTAATATAGCAAAAAATAAAATTACCTTTTCTCAGTAACAATTTCTTTTTTAAAAAACAATAGTTATGTGAAAAGTATAAAAGGTAATTTAAACGTATTTCTAACTGAAAACGTAAATATAAAATGTTAAAATTTTTTTTATCAGTGTGAAAAATATTAAAGTGATACGCTTTCTTCCAATATAATGTTCTTAACTATATTTTCTATATTATTAATCTACTTTAAATATATTTATCCTGTCAAAATGCAATATGTATTGTATACATATTGAAGCTTTTATTTGATCATATTGTACTTATTAAGAATGAAATATTAATTAGTATCTTATTTCCTTTTATAAAGCTAACGTACCTACCCATGGCATTTTTCATCCCTCCCTCTGTGTTTTTAGTGCACTATCAACTCAATGTTATTTTTCAATACTGGCTCCATAGTGAAGTAAGTTATGCATGAAATAATTTTATTTTGAATATTTTGAATTCTTAAATTTAATTTTTTGTTAGAATTCGTTGAACAAATAAAATTATTTGATATTTTATTGTTTTAAAATGCTTCTTGAAGTAATTTTATTGTTTATCAAGAATTTTCTTAAGTCACATAACATTAATTTCTATTTTAATCATAAAAGTCCTAGTTAAAAAAAAAAAAAAATGGAAGTTTTCATTAATTGAAAAATTTTAGTTTAAAATTGTTCTTCACATTCAGAGAAAAGTCTCACTCATTCCTTTCTTGTTTTAAAAATTTTGTACATGGAGAGTTTTATCAGTTAGAAAAACCAGGTTCCTATTTTTTTGCGAGAATCTCAATGCTGTTTTTAAAATTATTTGAGTTATCCCATTTTGTAAGACATTTAAATAATGAGATTAGAAGACTCACTGATAATCATAAACATTTTTTTTTAATTTTTAAAAATCAAATTTCTAATGACTCCAAATGCGGTATTTCCAATTTTAAATCTGAAACGAAGTAGTTTTAGTTTATATTTAATTAGAAAATCTATAAAAAGGTGTGAATTGAAAATAAGAATGAAATTAGTTCAAAATTGAAATATTAAAAATTGATTTCTTTTCATTTTTAAAAGCATATCAGTAAATACAAAGTAGATATTGTTTTTGACTTGGTTTATCAAAATTCATGGCTAACTAGGATGATTAAAGTACAAGAAATATAAGAAATTTACATCATGAATATGTAGTCAAATAGCATGTAAAAATTTTTATAACTATTTCTATAATATTCACTAACAAATTTAACTTTTACTGCCAACATCAATATTGTTTATTTATAACGAAAAATATAACCATATAAAAATATCTTTGCTTCTAATATCATTTAAAAGGGATATTTTAATCGAAATGTTTTGCTAAATATGAAATATTTGCTTTCTATATCTATTTAAAATTAAACTTTTAAATTCATCTTCTTATTTTTTCGTGCAAAATAAAACAGTTTATAAAGAATTGTTGAAAATATGTGTGAAATACTAACTTTTAAAATTGTGGTAAACGTACTTTTGTACAATAGACTTTTAAGAGTTTTCAAAACTTTTTAAGATTTTTAAACAGTTATTTTACTTATTACATAGATTCTGCCTTTTTTCATTTGTTTAATGGTATTCATTTTTTAAAGCACAATAAGACATGTAATTTTTTTCTCCAAACTGTAAATATTTTTATTATTTCCGTTACGTAATTATCTATTGTGTTTGCCAGGATACTTGCATATTATGAAAAATGACCTAAAATGCTTCCTTAAACAATCGGCTAACGCGTTTAAAATGGTTTTCTAAGCGCTGTTAATTTTAACAGATTTTCTTTTTATTTAAATTTTATTATTGACTGCTATTTCCGTGTCTGAAGATGAATGATCTTTTATTTTAGTCTCTAATTAACATATTTATTTTTAGTTTTACGAGGAAACTTCGTGGTGCGAATCTTATGTTTAAGGTACTTTTATTCATGCGTCAACTGAAATTATTTAAGTAAAACTACAAGGAATAAAATTATGGTAAATTTACCGTAGGTACTTTAATGACATTTATTGTTAATAAGACAAAAATATACAGTATTCAAACCGTTCATTTGGTAATTTTTTTGTTCATATGGTAATGATTTACTGGAAATTATGTTTTTCAAAATCATTGTTCTTATTATCACACATTTAGCAAATTTCCCTGTAGGTATGGTATCAATGCCATGTTTTAAGGTATCATGATGAAATTATTAAATTTTATCACGCATTATATAACTATATTTTATTGTTGATTTTATTAAAATCATAACCAAAGCGCTTCGGGGAAAAGTACTGAGCTTTTTGATGTTAGAGAAGGAAATACGGTACTTGAAGAACTTTGCGAAGAACAAAGCGAGCTCGAAACGCTTCGTGTAGCAAAACTCACCCATTGTTGGAAAAAAAAAAGAATTCTGAAATGCGCACAACATCAAAAAGGGAAAAATGTTTTTCAAATTCGAATCAATGTTTATTTTTATTTATTTATTTTTTATTTTTAAGTAATTTGTCAATGTTCCCATGCTTTGAAGCAAGACCCCACTCGGCTTCTTTAAAGTTTAAAAAAAAATAACTATCATGCAAAATATGTTCTTTTCAAAGCTGCATTTTAATATATTTCAAATAGTTTAGAATTTAAATAGACCTTAAAATGAAGAAAACAATGTTAAAATAATAATTTCTCTTAATTACAACGAATTTAAAAAGTTAAAAATAACAGATACAAATTTTTTCCGCGTTACTTGAAGTCTTTATTGATATATTTTACGAACAACGTTTTAATTGAGAAATGTTTTGTACTACAAAAAAAGATAACAAAAATACTTTAATTTTGTATTCTTTTAAACCTTTAAAAGCTATGCTAGAAAGAGAAAAATTTTTTTGATTTCAAAAAGTTTGATATCATCATTTCTTTCTTTATTTGTATAACTTTTCCGTACACTAGCTGAAGGTGAATAACATCAGTGTTTTTGTCCTAGCTTATCTCTTACATCTGGGACTGGAAGTATATAATACAGAAACCAAGATTTTGTTTTTTAAAAAATAAATAAACAAATAAAAAGGGTTGATTTTTCAAGCTGAAGTGAGACGTTGCCTAACGTTTTAAATTAATTAATGGCAACTACCACTTTATAATTCTAATTTATTTTAAAGAGAGAAAATAAAGTATCGCCGTTGGTTCCATTTATTAAAAAAGCGGTAATGAAATGTACATACGTAATCTCTCTGAATATTCTTTTTTAAATTTCAATTCTGATAATTTCAGTTTTGAACTTACAATCTCACAAATTTAATAATGCAAATTTAAATTTCAATATATAGAAAGGAGTTTGCTATGATTTGAAATATGCTGTCTCAAAAGTTTTTCCCAAGTAAGAGAACATATACACACTTTCCAAATATGTCAATTTTTTACTCATAATATAAGGACACAATAGATTTTGAGTCCACTTTTTCCTCATTAAATAGTTTTGCTGAAAAAGTTTGGAGAAAATACTTCAAAAATATATTTTAGACACTTTCAAATGCATTTTATTAAAGCAAAACATTTATTACAACAAATTAGTTTGAAACCCGTAGTCTTGATAAGTATATTTAGTAATTGTTGCTAAAATGTCATTCTCATTCAAATATTAAAATTCATTTATTATTTGCATATTACAATGTATCTGAATAATTAATATATGCACATCTTTATTCACGTCCAAATAATAAAATTCATTTATGATTTGGATATTACAATGTACCCAAATAATTAATATATGCGCATTGCTATTCACGTCCATATAATAAATTTCATTTATGGTTTGGATATTATAAGGTCTCCAAATAATTAATATATGCGCCTCGCTATTCACATTCAGATAATAAAATAGATTTATGATTTGGATATTACAATGTACCCAAATAATTAATATATGCGCATTGCTATTCACGTCCATATAATAAATTTCATTCATGGTTTGGATATTATAAGGTCTCCAAATAATTAATATATGCGCATCGCTATTCACATTCAGAAAATAAAATTGATTTATGATTTGGATATTACAATGTACCCAAATAATTAATATATGAGCATTGCTTTTCACGTCCATATAATAAATTTCCTTTATGGTTTGGATAAAATAATGTCTCTAAATAATTAATATATGGGCATTGCTATTCACGTCCATATAATAAATTTCATTTATGGTTTGGATATTATAATGTCTCCAAATAATTAATATATGCGAATCGCTAAATATAAAAACTTGTATGAAATTATTTTTCGTTAGAATGAAAATTTGATATTTAAGAATATATGGTTAAGTTTTTTTTTACCTTAATTGGATTTTTTAAAATTATTTTACAGTATATTCCTCGTCTGGGTATTTTAGAGTACGTCTTTGTAACTCCAAGCCATCACAGAGTTCATCATGGTATGCTTTATATTTACAAATATATATCTTTAAAAATAAGATATGATTTTTCTTGTTTTTTTTGGCATTTGTTTAATTTATTATTTTTCTTCAAATACGACTGATGGAAATAACTAATTGATAAGAATAAAAAAGTGGAATAAAAAATGAATAGAAATAAAATTTATAGTTAACTATAAAAACTAATTGTACTACAAATTTAAAAAAATTACAGATAAAATTACGGTATAAAGAATCGGCGCTTTGGGTGCATCATTCGTAAAATCTTTTTTACGGTAAAATATTAGTGGTAGCATGTTTTCCTGTTATATGAAAGAATTGGTCTAGTTTCAATGGAGGGAGCATTATGATATTACTGTAATTTTCTGTTGTACAGTGTTCAAAAAAAAAAAAAAAAAAAAAAAAAAAAAAAAAAAAAATACGGTTCAGCCTGAATAAATTTTGATCTAATAATCAGATCTTCACACGTTCTAGGACGTATTGGTTCGAGGCTTCGGCTTTTTAAACCCCCAAATTATAGAGGAAAGCCGCAATCTGGGAAATATGGTCTTAATCGTTAGGTCAGGAGAGCGGGCAAAAGTTTGGATAGTGTTAATTTATATATATATCTCGCCATATCTCGAAAACTTTTTAATCGAATTGAAATTTTTTTCGCACACAATTATAAAATTCATTTATCCAAAGATGATTCCAGGCAAAAAATGAATTGCAGTAAATATTTAGCATTTTTTATTATTTAATTTAATAATAATCGGAAATTTTCTTTAACTCTAAGGTGTACAATGTTTTACATTATTTCAAATCATCTAATTTTCCATGGTAAAATACAAAATTTGAATGAAATCGGTCGAATAGATTCTGCAAAATCGAATTTTAAACATACGACTTTTTTAAAATTTGATTTCCGACACCATATGTGCCAGTACTTTTTACCGTAATTCAACCCGGAATTGTTTATATTGTATAGGCATAAAAACAGCTGGTGGGGCTGTAAAATGAGGCTCTAGTTTCAAAGTATAGAAAAAAATCAGCATGTAAAATTACAAAAATGTAACGGAAAATCTTGTAATTATAATATTTTAATTAAGATTGAGGAGTAAAAGGTCATAGCGAATTATTACTTTATCTTTGTTCAGTTTGGAGGTACTTACACCGAGGTTAAGAACCTTTTGACATTTAGAATCACAACACTTGAATTCGATTGAAAACCTTCTCATCTTTTACTATTCGTTGATAGTTTGTAAATATTTATCCTGTGCGATATTGTAATTTTATTTTTGTAAGCCAAATGAAATTTCTCAACACTCAATAATTCAAGAAAAATATTGATTCCATAATTTTTGTTGTCGATAATATTTACGATATTATCGCATTCAATATTGATTGTGAAAAATCGCAAATAATACTTCATAAAATATCGTTGTAATGATACTAAAAATATATTGATTCATAATATAACAAAATTTAAGATTTGATTACGGCTTCAAGGATTATCAATTGTTAAACTAGCAGTAAATAAATACACTCTATAACAAAAAAATCAACGCACTCTGCCGAGCCAGATTACAGTGGTGCATGGCTCGATCAGGCTGGAATGATGCCGACTGGGGACGTATAGTCTTTAGCGACGAATCCCGCTTCCAACTATGTCCTGACGATCATCGAAGACGTGTTTGGAGACGCACAGGGCAGAGGGGGGATCCTGCTTTCACTATTGTACGCCACACCGGCCCTCAACAAGGCATGGTCTGGGGTGCCATTTCCTTTGAGAGCCGGACCCCTTTGGTCGTCATTAGAGGTACACTTACTGCACAGCGGTACGTCGACGACATCCTAAGATCTGTTTTGCCACCGTTCCTCTTGCAGCGCCCTGGGCTGGTTTTTCAGCAGGACAATGCCAGACCACATACGGCACGTGTTGCTATCAACTGTCTGCAAGCTTGTCAAACTCTTCCTTAGCCTGCCAGATCTTGTCAGATCTCTCTCCCATCGAGCATGTCTGGGATATGATGGGAAGGCGATTGCATCTGGCAAGGAATGTTGATGACCTCGTTCGACAATTGGATCGAATTTGGCAGGAAATACAGCAAGAGACCATCCGGGAGCTTTATCGGTCTCTGCCACGCCGTGTGGCAGCTTGTATCCAGGCTAGAGGCGGGTCAACACCTTATTGAACTTGTTACTGTAACTCTGCAATAAATTATTCAATTGTTCTGAAATTTTAATCATTTACTATTCTGTACATTGTCTTCCTATACACCAATTTTCGTTTCAATCGGACAACTCCTTCTTGGTGCGTTGATTTTTTTGTTATAGAGTGTATTAAGAGGAAAAATTTATATCCCACTGAAATGTAAAAACTGAGTTGAAATTCGGCACGCTAAAAACGCTATTTTCATTTATTAATGAGCGAGTTTTCATAGCGCGAGTATTTTTTCGACCGAAATTCCAGTTTTTTGATAGATATTGCAATTTTAAGTTCACTTTTTTTGCTTCAATTAATGACTATTTAACCATTACTCTTTAAAATTTTATCTCTCGAGATATTCAATTTACAGGTTTGTGCTCGACCATATGTTAAATCTAAAAAAATTTTTTTTTAGCAAAACAAAAAGAATAAATAAAATAAAAATAGGAGCTTAGATATTGTCAGATACAAATCTTAACATTTATATTGATATTTTAGTCTGCGGGTTCGATCCCCGGCCCAGACACCGGATTTTCGGGATGCAGAAAATCCTCAGCGGCCATGTCGTATGATTATGCGGCATGTAAAAGATCCCCGGAGTGCCTTATTGGCTCCTGGCATTTCCGGCAAAATTAAATTCCTAGTGCACTTTAGCATCCAAATAGAGTCTCGGTGCTGTCATCTAGTGTGGCAGAAACTAGACGTCCAAATTAACATGGCCAATGGTATCTCACCCATTGTGGTGGTCCTGAAAGAGTGGATACCACTTCTGGAGAATGCAGTAGGTCTGCTCATCGGGAAGACTGATTGTGAAGCTCATTGGGAAAAAAAAAATGTTGATATTTTTAAAAAATGTAAAAAACTCAAGAGTGGCCTGATAGCTGTTTCCAATTGGAACTCTTACGGGCATGTAATATTTCTCCTGCGATGATTTTTTTTAAAATTTGTTAATTGTAGCAGTAATAAAAATCAAAACAAAGAATTTGCAGGCTCATATAAATTTGTAGTAAATTGTTTGAAAATATCATTATTACTTATGCAGAACTTCTGCATGGGCTAGATTTGTTTATTTACGTAGAGTATGTATATTTTTGCATCACGCTGTAAACAAAACGTCATATACAAAATATATGTATTTTTCCTAAAATGAAGTTCTAGAATCTTGAATATGGTGACAGCAACTATCTAATTTTTTACGTAAGCAGCTGATTTTAATTATAATTTAAACACATTTAATGAATCATTTAAAATGTTTACACATGAGACATAAATTTTTTTTTTCTTTTTTTTGTTGTTGCACTATTAAAGAGCGATTCAAGCAAGATGGATTCATTAAACTGTATATTTGAGAACACAAAATAGTAGCTTAGATTTTGTTTTGTGGAAAAATAATTTTTTTTTCAGATTAATTTTGAACCTTGATATCTTTGTTTTTTGGATGTCCTAATTACAAACTCTGGATTTAATTAAGCAAGGGAAAACTTGATAAAAAAAGTAATTTTTTCTTTTCTTAAAATGATTCTAAAGTTTGATGTTTGGTTTTTAATAAGGAAAAAGATTCATTCTTTGAACCATAATCAGTATTTTCATAATTAAATATTCTTTGTGTATATTTTAGAAATATTCTAGTTCGAAAAAGAATAAAATTATATTTTTATCCTTTTTAACTAAAGAAACTTTAGAAATTGAGTCTCCCTGATTAATTTTACTGGTTTTAGGTTTATTTGCAATGTTACAAAATTATATTAGAAATATTTAATGAGACTTTTTAGTTACTACCTTTCCTCCATCTTTATGAAAAGATAATGTAAAGAACGTCTTTTAAAATATTTAATTGTGTAAGGAAATGGATTCGTATTAAATATTCATTACTTAGTTTTTATTAATAAATGAAAAATATGAGCAAGATTTTTCCAAAAAAATAAATAAAAGCTAAAGAATACAACAATTACTGGGAAATGTTATTAAAAAGAGTTTGAAATATTACTTTCCCGATAAATATTGAAAATTTTATTTTAGGTTTAAAAATTCACGAAAATTTAGAAATATAAACTGGTAACAAAATTAAAAATTTAACCCACGGATTTGATAAGTAATATAAATTTCTACTGTGTTTTTTTAAAATTCTTATATGCTTATTTCATTTTTACTGAAAATAAGCAATGAAATAATAATTCATTCAGGGAAAAGCTAGAATTAACAGGGTATGCATAAATAAAAGTGCTATTCTTTTAAATGAAATAACTAGTTTTTGATTTCAAAAATAATTAATTTAAGATAGTAATCGTAAGATCAGGCCGTAAAATATTCGTATTAAATGAATAAATGATTCTTTTCTTTAATGAACCAACTAAATAATAATAGATGAAAGATTTTAAATGTCAAAAGGTAAAAATTACACAAGAGGATAACATTCATAAGCTGAAATTCTGCTGTTGTTTTAGTTTTCTAATTTTTATTTTTTATCGCGTCGAAAATCACAAATTTATCATATGTTTATACATTCTTTTTCTCAATTCAAGTAATTGTGTAGTTAAGAACTTTTTATTTTGAGTCCATTTGATTTTAATTCTGCAATGATATCTATTGTTTTTTATTTTATTGTTGTTTTAAGGTCGTAACAGATGGTGCATCGATAAAAACTTTGGAAGTATCTTTATTTTATGGGATCGACTTTTTGGAACTTTTGAACCCGAACGAAATACAAGAATAGTGTACGGTGTGACAACACCCTTAAGAACATTCAGTCCTATACAGATACAAGTAAGTATATAGAATGATTAAGAAGAGATAGTGATTGCTAGATTGTTTCAATTTTATTGAATATAATTGACCTTTCAAATAAATGACGTAAATAAATTGACGTTCTGTTAATATATACATAATATAATATTATATTATGTATATAATATAATATAATATAATATAATATAATATAATATAATATAATATAATATAATATAATATATAATATTATACATATGTGCAGATATAGGACAAAATAATAGGAACACCTGTCATATTATCACTATCACAGGTGTTCCTATTATTTTGACCTATACCTGTATATATATATATATATATATATAAATTTAATAAAATCTATTAATATATATATATAGCTGTAAATATAATAATAAAAGACGAATAATGGAAAAAGATTGAAGTGTTAACAATTTTAAACCATAAAACAAAGCCTTAAAATATAGGGCTCATTTAGCTTCACGTTTTAAATAGTCTTATAATTCAAGTATATAAATCAAGGGATCAAGAAAAGATTTGAGTTGGATATCTAATATACATACATAATTAAAAAAAGAAAAACTTTCAACCAAGATACTACATAGCTTTGAATAAATTAATATGTGATATCGTATTGGAATATTCTTTCGTATTCAAGTAAATAAGTAGTATAATTAAGAAAATACTTTAGGGTCACAAAATATAAAACGAAGCTTCAAATAAATGATATAAATAACAATATATTTAATTTGTTTTAAGTATTGCAGACAAGGGTGCAAAGTTGGAGGATCAAGTACTGTTTTTAGGGCTCTATTTTTAATGACCATGGTAGGAACGGGCGATTTATTAAAGCGCTTTCTACTGCGTATAGACGTCAACTGTTTTGTCAGCTGCCAGGATCGAACTTATGACCCCAAACTCTCCGCCAGCGGTGGGAGCCTTAATTAACTGGCTTACCGGGGCGCTGGAAACAGAGACTTTAGTATTCAAGGTTTAAAATATAAAACAAAGCTGCAAAGTTACAAAAATATTTTTTGTTGTATTCTACCTGTTCTTTATATTTATGCTATCAAGAAAATATTTTATGAGTTAGAGTTTAAACAAAGAGTAAAGACATAAAGTAAATAAAACAAATAATATCATCTTTTAATATTCTTATACATTTGAGCAATAAAATAAAGCAATGGAAAATAAGAATATTTTTTTTTTAAAATAAAATTCATTTTATAGAACTGTGTTGTCGGAGCTTGTATAAAGAATTTACTTTGGCTCAAAAAAATCTTGGGTTAAGGTAAGAAATAAAGTTTGGAAAAATGGAAAACTCGGTTCTAGAAAGCTTAACAATTACTTTCTATTCCTTAAAACTACACAACATACAAAACAATCTTAAAAAAATAAATAGGGCTGTAGAATATGTATTTATAGTATGCGAACAAAAACGTAGAGCGTACATGTAGTGAGGGGCTACATTCCACCACTATCAGAGCACAATTATTTAAAGAATTTTGCACAATTCTGACGGGCAAAGAATATCACGTGACGCACTGCACCGTTTGCATTTAAACCGAAAATTAAAGATCAAAATTTCAAAAGACGTATCTAACTGTATTTTATTGACAAAATTTTGGTGATATAGTAAGTCATAAATGAGAACTGTTATTCTTTTTAACAGACAGGTGTTCTTCAGAATATATGGCATAGATTTAAAACGGTTGAAGGTTTATCCAATAAGTTGTCGGTCATTTTTAAGGGACCAGGTTGGAAACCAGGAACTTCATGGATTGGAAGATTGGAAGATGTTCCTGAGGTAATGCAGTTTTTTCTTCATTTATTACTTTATGACAAAATATAGTTCTACCATAATGTATGATTAATTTCATAAAAAAAAATATTTTGATGGAAATAGGCTCATAGAAACTTTCGTCAATAAATTTTGACGATTTGTAAAGACTATATTTCAATATTAAAAGATCGTTACTGCCGATGCTGTTTCAGAAGGTACATTTTACTGCGAAATTGTTATGCATGTGGACAATAGTTTTTCTATCATTTTGTGTCATATATGTGTTTTTGTTGAGCCACGTAATTTATTTTTCCGCCTAGTTTCGACAATTTTTTTTAAAATAATAATATAAAATTTAAAGAAAAATAACTAGTTTGTTTACTATGTGCGAAAACTTATTAATATAGCAACAACAAAAAATTATTATTATTTTCTTTTTTAAATAGCCATTTTTTTGGTAAAAATAAGGCATTTTTTTGCACATACGCTAAACACTGTAAACTATTTTCCAATCCTTAAAATCCTTTCTAATTTTCCTTTCTCTTTAAAATCCTTTGAAAATTTCATTTATAAGGCGATCAACTATGTTTTGAATCATTATATTAAAAGCTAGTGCATATACTACTGAGCTAGGAATCAATGTAGTTAAAAAAGCAATTTTTTAAAAAAAAATTTCCCTCTGGTTTTTGCGAAAAATGAAATTCAACTTTTTTCCCTTAGTCTATAGTTTAAAACATGTGTGCCATAACCATAAACATTCTATCCACTGTTATCACCTTGCACAAAACTGGTATAACTTTGTAAATAAATGGAGAACAAACAAAAGTAAAGTATTTTTAGAAAGTTATGATTATAGGAATTCTAAATTCATGATAAACTCAATTTCGAAAATTTTGTTCAAAATCATGTTTTTGCACTAGTCAGATATCTTAATGAACGTTTTTAGTAGGATAATTCTGTTGTTTTTACAGCCTTGTTTTTATGTCTGAAGATAAACTAGATGTCATACTTTGTTTAAATTTTGAATTTGTTTTGGAGTAATTATATAGTTCATAGTGACAGTTTTTTGGATTTTCAAACGTAAGAAAAAGCTAACCGTAGTAAAATCAAAATTTTGAAATTTATAAATTTTGAAATAGGTTAAGTTATCAAATTCCAAAGTTTTTATTTTTTTAAAATATAATTTTCGACTGATTAATAAAAAAATTAGTTTTTTTTGGGTTTTGGAAACGAAACATAGCCAAATATTCACCTTTTGTGTAAATGCTTTTTTTTATGAATATTGTAGCAAAAGAGCTCGATTTATATAAAATAATACAGATGATTTTTGATTCATTGAATTCATTGAATTATTTTACAAAAATTGCTTGACACTTGTGTAAAAGTTTAGAACCTAGTTTTAATATATTTTGAGAAGAAAATTCGAATCCACACTAATTCAGAAAAAATTAGATACAGTATTATCTAATTTTTAATCTTAAAGTTAGCTTTAAAACTTGGTTGCAAGTTTATTTGCTTACTACTTTCTAGTGCTAAATTTATAAAATTTACAGGTTTAAAATAAATAGTTTTTTAAATGTTGAAAAATATTGTTACTATAATTCGATCAATTAATGTTTTGCAAAAGTAGTTATGAGATGTTAAATATATACTGTAGTAAAAAGGATAGTACAAATAAGGGATATTACAAATAAAGGATATACACAGCAATAAATAATACACAATAAAACACAAGCAATAAAGGATATTACAAATTAAAATGTTCTTAATAACTTTACTTTTTCCATTTATCTTTTTTCAAAATCATACAATTAACACAATTTTTTGTTATAAATTATTTGGTCACTAAAAAAATGCAGAAATTTATTTTGCATAATAGAAACAGCTGAACAAAAATTAATTTTTTTTAGAAAAATATATATTCATTAAGTCAATACATTTTAATGAACTAATTTATTTTTCGTTGAATTTCTTTAATTACTTAATAATACAGTCTAACATATTATTTGCAGTGTTAACTGCTTAAAATTGCGTTTTTTCTAATATTAACAAAATTAAATTTTTATTAGTATAATTACACAAGTCTAGTGATTTTATATTTACCAAAAGTTTTAATTCTAAAGCGAGAGAGAGTAAACGGAGCATATATTCAGTTTCTTGAATGTGCTCTTAATTTTTTCAATGCTTTAAATAGTTCTCAAAATAAATTTTTTCGTAAATTTTCATAAAAACATAAATTAGTATTTTCACGCATTTTATTCTTTATGTTTTAGTGCTTGCATTTTTTTCAAACGTTTTTTACAGTTCCGGTGTTCAGTATGATTTATATATCAGTAAATTTAATTTTAGCCAAGAGAAGATGAGCCGAAATATGATCCGCAACTGCCAATGTGGTTGGAAATATATGTTTCTTTTCATACTGCAGCTTTAGTGATTGGTTATTTGCAGCTTATTCTTAACTTATCTGTAAGTCTTTTTGTATTTATATGCGCTTTTTGCTTCGATAACGATAGAAATTTTAAGCGTGAACCTAATAATATAAAAGTTTGTTGCAATCTTAATATAATACTAAGTTAAATCATATTACAATGAAAATTCAATTTTCTTGAACTCTATTAACTGATAATAGGGTTCAAATTAAACAAAAACAAAGCTAATAAGAATGACTTATTAGTAGTTTCAGATTTTAAAAATGATATTGTTAGAATATAGTAGCGATATTTAAAGCACAATAATTTAAAGTGTTAGAAAGGTCAAAATGTTAATGTATGACTTCAAGACCGAAAGAATATCTGTACTTCGAATGAAAAACTGCTATTTAACTTTTCTTTTCTGACCGCCGAAAAATAGATTCTTTGTGTGGACACACAAAGAATCTATTAAGGTTTGTGTCTTATTTTCTAGAGTGACAGGTTTTAGATAACTAATCACTAGTAACTGAAGGGACATAGCTTTCTCATGTTGTCTTAGGAATATCGTGACAGAACTTCTTACCGTAATATCTTGAGAATAATCATACTAAGCTTTCGAATGATCTAAAATAAAGTTTGAATTATCCACGATTTTTTTAACATTATTTTTATACATAATTCTAGCTATTAAGCACAAAACTCGAATTAAAAAGAATTCGAACTAGGTTTTTTTCTAATAATCTACGTTTGATTGTGCAGTGTGCAACATATAAAACGGACCACCATGAATAACTTTTGATTTAATGACGAGATTGTCACATTCTGGACTCTATCTTAATGGTTCGAGGGAGTGACCTCAAATATGGTAACTAATTAGAGCAGATAATATTTTAAGTTGCGGAATCTGACACAAAAACTTACGTTTTTCGTAACGAAAGTAAAATTAAAAAGTGCATACTTTCATCTGCACACTACTTTTAAAATTTAGAACTTTTACTTGTTTTTTCGTTGCTTTTTGTGGGAAAAAGTGCAAGAATTTGTAACGAGAATGTTGAAAGAAATCGTTACTTTTTTTTCTGTAATTTTTAATTTTTTTCCCTTTTTTTTAAAAGATTTATAAATTTAATGCATTATGTATTCATCCTTTTCCAAACATATTTTTCAAAAATTTGCTAACTTGTATTCTTTAAAGGTACACCTTTAAAGGATTGATTTTCCTAAAAAAGTGAGGGTGACTTTTTTGCTCAATGATTTTTTTTGCAAGAGTTATTGAATGATAGATTATTCCTGTAGTATTTAAACAAGCATTATTTATTTTCTAAGAATCAGAACAGGAGTAATGCACTTGCTGATTTAATAATTTTTTTTTTAAAAGTATGTAATTTTAGAAAGTCTAATTGTTTTCAATTTGAAAAATGCCATAACCCATTCATTTAGTTTTGACAAGCAATATTTTTGTAAACCATATGAGTGTTTTTCTAAATAATTTAAATAACTTATTTTATGTTACCAAACCAAAAATGTTTGACACAAAATTAAAATTTTTTGGCTTTTAAGTTTTAAAATATAAGAATTATGATTCATTAAATTAAAATATACCATGCATTAAAAATTATTAATTCTTTAGAAAATTAAATTATTAAATTCATTATATTAAATTATTATTAATTTAAACGAAATTTATCATAATTAAAAATTAAATTATAATTTCTTTGAAACTGAATGAAATTTTTTTCGAATTCTATAATATAAACATTTAGTTCATCATATGAATACATTAAAAAAGGAAACTTTTTGTCAATTTTTGATTATGAATGGATTTAATATGGAATATCTATATCACAAATTAAAAAAACTGTCAATATTTAAAATTCTGAAATTATTTATTTAAACTTCTATAAAAATGAAATATATTTTTCAATTTAAAAGACTTCAAGGGATTACCTGTACATGAATGTAATTTTTTTTATTTTCTTTTTGCTTATTTCTTTTAACAAAAATTATAATGTTTATCAAATTTGTTGAACTCATTAATTTATTACTACAAATTCGAAAAGAAAAAACAAAATTTCTAAAAATTTGGTAGTTTTAAAACAAATATAAATTTCAATTCAAATTTATATTCAAACATTGAATTTTAATTTCTAGTGTGGTTTCTGAATATTTTCACTGAATTTTGTAATTATTTCAATGAACTATTTAATGAGTCCAATTAAGAAATTTTGTAACTATTCAATGCATTTTAACATTTTATGCATGTAAACTAAAATTTAATGAATTTTGAATTAAAAACAATTTTTTTTTCTTGCATATTTTAAATGAAATTTAAGGTTGCTTTAAATTTTTGATTTCCCCGAAATGTGCCATAAAATCATTACTTTTTTTGTTTTGTACTTTTATTTGTACTTTTTACTTGTTACTTTTTAAAATCAAAACTTTTTATTTTTCACTCGTTGCTTTTTTTAAGTACTTGTTATTTTACTCGTTACTTTTTAAAAGTAATGTTCCCATGTATGGACGCATCACAATTTTAAAAAAAATACTGCCCCTATTAATTTTCAAGACTATTTTAATAATTCCTTAAAATATCACGTTAATTACAATATTAATATGTTTCGCTGTAACCTTCACTTGCCGCAATATACTTTGTATATGGATTTAAAAATTTTAGATATGACTTTTAAAGTATAAGTTCTGAATACTCTTTATTGACATTGGGTTTTTTTAATGACTTCATCGTCCATAAACCTTGATTCTTAACAGGTCTCTTTCTTCCCAACCAAACACAACTGTGAAGGGGGTGGAGACGGTCATCTTTATTTACTTTTCATAAACAAACTGATGTCGGATATTTACTCTTCTTGGCAGTAGCTTTCATTACATTTAAAATACAAAGCCGTCATCCAATCAGAGTGTCAGAAATATAGTGCGCTGTAGTTTAGACGCGTTATTTATTTTTCCTTAAAAATTATACAAAAACAATTCTGCATTTAGAATTTTTCAAAAACTTTGTTTAGAATTATGCATTTGTCAACTTTTATAGAGTATTGACTTTTAGAGTATTGATTAATATCTTTTTTTTTTGTACGTAACATTTTCAGTTTTATCTAAATCAGCTTTTGTCAGTTTAAACAATAATAAAATGAATTAAAAAAAAACAGATTAATAAAAAATTTTAAAGTTCTTTTTTTTTTTTAACCCAAAATGATTTAGAGCATAATTTTAATGCTTTATAATCCTTAGAAAAAAATAATATTTTCTTAAGTTAACAAGCTCTCATAACCATAGAAGTAATTGCTTCCTCTCATTCCAAATATACTTTCGTTTTTCTCTTTTTTCAGAAGTATAGTTCAATTGAATGATATTTCATCACCAAAAATTTATTGAAAAAAAAAGAAAATGAAAATCAAAAATTTAACCAAAATACAAGATGATAAAAAATGAAGTTTTTTAAGCAAAATTTTTGGCTTCGGAGATTGGGAATGAATTATTTTCCTTACTCATCAAGCAAATTTATTGCAGAATTCCTCCCCCCCCCGAAAAAAACAAAACAAATTGCCAACGAAATAAGGTTTGAAGTTTTTTGTTACAGATAAAATATGTCAATATTGATGCGTAATAGGATTTAAAAAATTGTTTTGGAAACAGCTTTGTATAGAGGTGTATTATATCAAGAGGTGGGTGGGCGCCTGAGGTATCTAATTTTCAAGGGAGCGAAATTTAAATACACGCCAAAAATATGTTTTAAAAATTTCACATTAAGTGAAATTTTTGCTATTTCTTATTGAGGTTGAATTTAACTCTAATTATTAATATTTCTATTCTAATTATTATTACAATTGAGATTTCTAATTATAAATGTACCAAACGTCTCCTTTGCCAGCAAAACTCATGGATGATGGTTACTAACTGTTAGTTGCACATTAAATTCATAAGTTCAGATAATATTTTGAAGAAGTTCAGATCATACTTTCAAGCTGATAACCGCATGTCATATCATCAACTAAAATTTTCCTTTTTTAAAATACGTCTCACGTTTTTTAATTTAAGCGTGAAAAAAATTAAAATTTTTTCTTCATTCACTTGAATAAAGTGTTTTCGTTTTTTAAAACTTTCATTTGATAATTTTTAGTTTTATGCTTTAGTTTCTACAATTGAGTTTTATATGATTTTGAATGCTTTCTAATGGTTTAAATAGTTTTTTTTATCAACCATGATAAATTTTGTCAAATATTTTGCAGATGGTTTCAGCATGGATATTAATACTCAGCAGTTTGTTCATAATACTGACGACTATTTCTATTGGATGTTTGCTAGATTTAAGGTATGTCTACTTTTCATATTTGTAAATTTTTTTTATAAAGCCATTTAACCAACTTATTAAACGCTAAACGGAAAGTTATTTTAAATTGAGGCTTCTGTAGTGCAAAATTTGATCTTATAATCAAATTTAGGCTTTTTATAAATTTTACCATTAATTTATAAAGCCAAACTTATGATTTGATTTTATAAGTTTGAAGATTAAAATTTGACCAAATGGTCAAACTTATAAAAATACGTAAACTAGATTTAATGATATTTCTACCATGAAAAATTTTATTTAAAAATTTTTTTTTTATAAAACAAGAATTTGACCATTGCAGCAATGCTAGGAATCATCAAAAGAAGTCAAATTTATAAATTATAGGAGGAAAAAAATGACACATTCGATCATGTTTTACTTAGCAACCACCAAATACGACTGCTTTTATGATTGATATCGCCAATTAAGTTTGTTTATTTGACTTTTTTATGAATCACAACTTTGATCATTGGGTCATTCAATCACGTTTTTGAGTTAACAGCCCAAATACCTCTGTATTGATCTACTGCACAATGATAAGATTCTAAATTTATCTGCAGAGCGTGTGTTAAAATATTTATTTTTTAATCATACTTTACAGTTAAGTAATTTTAAGAATGTCGATTACAGTACATGAAGAAATTACTGCCCAACAAAAAGAAAGTACATTATATTTTATTATTTCTTGCATTTTTTTAAAATTAATTATTTTAAAATAATTAATTAAAAATTAATTAATAAATTAATTCTGAAGCAGTAAAAGAAAAGTTGAAAGTATTCTCGATTTTTGGTGTTTTCAGTTATCAGTTTATCGAAATAAGTCATTATTAAAAATGAAATTTAAGAAATGAACTAATCACTAGGAGAATTAACTAAGGCTTGTCAGCAAAATAAATTTTAGAACACTACAAATTTTGAGAAATTGTAAGTTCTGAATGAAACAAGATAAATTTAAATTTTTAAATTTCAAACAGCATTTTAAAGACTAAACTAGAACGCAAAAAAGCGAATTTTATTTATTTGATACACAGAAATAAATCTCACGTTGTCTGCCTGAGGAGTGCCGTGCTTCTTCTGTTACCATTGTTAGTAATAGATACTTTCGTTATTTACAAATACTAATATAATTTAACAGCTTATGAAAATTTTATGTTGTGATTCAAAAACTTCTGAAACTAAAATTCCTGACCAATTTATGTTTAGGGGAGTGTCGGGTACCCCCGCCCACTGTCAATTTCATATGTATAGAATATGTTTTCAAGTCAATGGGCCATTGGACATTAGTTGTTATATTAAAAAAAGATTATTTTCAAAGTTTCAAGTATTTATGCAGCTGGTAACATGGTAAACAATTGTTTTGAAAATATGTTGAATACAGTAGTCAAATTTTTTAAATTTCTATTTTTTTAAGTTAAACTATTCTTTTTTTGGTTTATTCTTATTGCATTATTTAATTAGATGATAAAACAATAGAAACATACAAAAATATTGATTATTAATCAATATTATACAGAAATATAACAATACTCCTTAAGTGGGTGGGGCTACCCGACTCTCCCCAACGTTTGCTTTAGTGGTAACCATTTCTTGTTAAAACATAGTATTTAATCTGAATTTATAGCTGTAAAAAAAAGGTAATTTAATAAAATTTAAAGAGATTATTAATAAGCAGGCTGCTGTTCAACATATGATCATTAATTCAGTATTTTGATTGACATTTTGTTTATAGATTTCTTCGGAATTCTTTCGAAACACTCAAAGTTATTTAAGAAAAGTAAATCAAGAAATGAAAGTCATGTGGTTAAACACGTTTACTGTCTAAGAATGGTGAATAATCTAGTAACTTTGCATGTTTATTTAATGCCGAACGAGAACTTGACTTTTCCTCATAAGGCTTTTGTGTACATATATTTGGGAAATTTCAAACTGGTGACCTTCCACTAAAAGTTACTCGCGAGGCGATGCTGTGAGAACAAATAAAATATTAAAATCGAAATCGACATACCGTCACAGATTTGTTTGTATTCTAATAGTTTTGGGACACGGTTTTGTCTCATTAATTTTTTTTTGTTTCTTTGCTTTATCTGATCACTTTTATGTCCTTGTATTTCAAGTTGGGTGTATATATATATATATATATATATATATATATATATATATATATATATTGTGTTATTGTTTTTATTATTTTTTGATAGCTTTAAATTTAGGAATTGCTTACAAATAATAACTTATCTAATAATTAATAACTTAATAACTGACTTATAAGTTAATAATAGTTTTCGGGAAAAATTTATAGCTGTAAAAAAAAGGTAATTTAATAAAATTTAAAGAGATTATTAATAAGCAGGCTGCTGTTCAACATATGATCATTAATTCAGTATTTTGATTGACATTTTGTTTATAGATTTCTTCGGAATTCTTTCGAAACACTCAAAGTTATTTAAGAAAAGTAAATCAAGAAATGAAAGTCATGTGGTTAAACATGTTTACTGTCTAAGAATGGTGAATAATCTAGTAACTTTGCATGTTTATTTAATGCCGAACGAGAACTTGACTTTTCCTCATAAGGCTTTTGTGTACATAATATTTGGGAAATTTCAAACTGGTGACCTTCCACTAAAAGTTACTCGCGAGGCGATGCTGTGAGAACAAATAAAATATTAAAATCGAAATCGACATACCGTCACAGATTTGTTTGTATTCTAATAGTTTTGGGACACGGTTTTGTCTCATTAATTTTTTTTTGTTTCTTTGCTTTATCTGATCACTTTTATGTCCTTGTATTTCAAGTTGGGTGTATATATATATATATATATATATATATATATTGTGTTATTGTTTTTATTATTTTTTGATAGCTTTAAATTTAGGAATTGCTTACAAATAATAACTTATCTAATAATTAATAACTTAATAACTGACTTATAAGTTAATAATAGTTTTCGGGAAAAAGTATACTTAAAGTAAAATGTGATTGTTTATTTTATCAGCTTCGTATCTAGTTTTTCTTATCCAATTTAGCAAATAATATTTGTTTAAAGTTGAAGGTTAATTAGAGAAAACGAAACTGCAAATATTTGTCCAACATTCAGATTATCAGAGAATGGGGTGAAGTTGGATATTTTTTTTTTCTCTATTATGCTTGTTTTTATTTCTTACGATATATTGTTGTCGTATAAAATTGCTTTTATTAGTTTTTAAAACGAATACATACGAATAGAATTAAATTATTAACAGTTAATTGAATTATAATATTATTTTTAAATTTTTTATAATATGGCATTTTATTTTCATTAAGAGAAATATTACATTTTGTAAAAAAATATAGTTAAAACTGTAATTAAATTACATTAAAGCAATTTAAGAGAGATGATTTCCTTAGTTTCTATTTAAATACGAAAAATTAAGAATAAAAACAATTTGTTATTATAATATTATAAGCTTTTGATTAAAATTTTAAAATTTTTTTGATGAGTATATGATGAGTATTGAAATTTATATATATATATATAAATTCAAAATGAAGATAAGACAAAGGTAAATTACAGACAAAAGAATGAAGGGGGAAAAAGAAAAATTATAATAATAGAAATAACAAACAATTGGGGAAAGAAAAAAAATTAATTAAAGAAGAAAAAAAAAAGGTAAAGTTTTTTAAAAATTTTTTTTTTTTAAATCCGGAAAATAAAAGATATAATCTTTTCATCAGCCCACGCGATTAGATCCGTAAAAAAGAGTACTTTCTAATATTGTATTAATATAGCCGAAGCAAAATATATCAATACAATAGTGTGAGGAGCACTCAAACTATCACATGTGGATCTAATACTTATTTAACTTAACCTGGCACCATTTTCTCTAACTACTTAAATAAAATTATTAACAATATTTCTAAAGAAGGTTTCTTTTGGATTATAACCAATAATCAACCGATTTTTGATTTCATTAAACATAATAAAATTAATTCTATTGCGACTTTTGATTTCCAGGATCTTTTCAATAGCATTCCCCTTTCTAAACTAAAAGATGTTCTTTTGAATTATTACTATGATTTCAAAAATATCCTTTGTTGCGATTTTGAATATTGGGAAATTCTGATTGATTTTTGTCTTTTTAATAATTATCTTTACAATGGAAGGGATATTTTTCTTCAAATTGATGGAATACTACAGGGATCTAATTATCATCTCTCTTAGCTGACTTATTTTTGCATTATTATGAAAAAAATTATACTCTTAGTATTAAATTTATTTTTAGATATATGGATGACTTAATTATCTTTAATTTTCAAGATTATACTATTTTTTTAAATGATATTTACCCCGAGGAATTAATCTTGCTTCGTAATCATGATGATAATATTAATTTCAATTTTTTGGACTTGGGTATTATAAAAGAAGAAAATATCTGCTTTGTTGATTTATACGATAAAAGAAATGATTTTGATTTTAAAATTAATAAACTAATTACTTGGAATTCTAATGTTTCTGGGAGCGTCTATTTAAATACTACTTTTAATGAAATTAATAGAATTAAAAGAATATGTAGTAATATTTATTTATCCAAAAAACAAATCGATAAACTTTTTCAAAATTTGATAAAAAACAATAGATACCCAACTAAAGTTATAAAATTCTATATAAAATCATTGAGTTAATCGCATATTATTGTTAATATATTTACTAAAAATTTTCTTTGTTAGTTTATATAATCAGTGGCCAATGTTAGTTTATATAATCAGTAAATCAGTGGCCAAAATTATTTACTAAAAATTTCTTCGTTAATTTGTATAATTTTCCCATGTGCAAATCCAATTCGGGTAAATCAGTGGCCAAAATTATTTACTAAAAATTTCTTCGTTAATTTGTATAATTTTTCCATGTGCAAATCTATTTCGGGCAAATCCTTGTCAAAATTATTTACTAAAAAATTCCTTTACTGAAAAATTCCTTTGTTAATTTATATAATTTTTCCATGTGCAAATCCATTTCGGGCAAATCCGTGGCTAAAATTATTTATTATTAAAAAATTTCTTTACTAATTTATAAAATTTTTCCATGTGCAAATCCATGGCTAAAATTATTTACTAAAATAAGTTGTTTTTCTATTTTTTATTTGTTAATTTATATAATTTTTCCATGGGCAAATCCATTTCGGGCAAATCCGTGGGTAAAATTATCTGCTAATAAATTTCTTTGTTAAATTATACAATTTTTCCATGTGCAAATCCATATCGGGCAAATCCGTGGCTAAAATTATTTACTAAAAACATTTCTTTGTTAATTTATATAATTTTTTCATGTGTAAATCCATTTCGGGCAAATCCGTGGCTAAAATTATGTGAAAAACAGGCAATTCATGTTTCTTTCTCTTTTCTAATTCAATTTTTTTTCTTAAATAATTATTTATTTTCTAAAATTATTTATAGTCAACTTCTTTAAATTATCCAGTATAATATTACCTTGCGCACATCCATTTTCTGGCCCATCCTTGGTAACGAACAAATCAAACGCACTTCAGTAATGCAGCAAGAACGCACTTTAAACTCCTCTAATTACGCTCAATTTGCGCTTTTGCAATCTGTCAATCTTGTTACAAAAATATTTTAAATCATTCTTGAAAAATTTCCCGTTCATGTAAGTTCATTTTATTTCGCTACTCGCTTTACCGATTTTGTTTTATTCTGCTCTTTCTTTATATTTTTTTTCTGTTTTTACGTGTTATTATTACTTATTGTGTTTAATTCTAATTGTCGTAATTTTTGTAAAAAATTTTTTGAGTGCTCCTCACACTATTGTATTTATATATTTTGCTTTGGCTATATTGATACAGTATTAGAAAGCACTCTGTTTTACGGATATATTCGTGTGGGCTGATGAAAAGATTATATCTTTTATTTTTCCTAAAGATTTGGTTTTAAAGAAAACAAGAACTGCTTAAATGTTGAATTTTTAGATTTTAAAATTGATATTGTCGATAAAATAATTAAAATTGGGGTTTTTGATAAAAGAAAAGCTTTTAAATTTAAAGTTATTTTTTTCTGCAACTTTAATAGTAATCTGTCTAATAAAATTTTTAGAAATTTAGATTTTTCACAATTGGTTAGGATTAAAAATATTTGCAATAATGTTGAAAGTTTTCGGGAGGTTGTAAATAATTTTTTGAATAATTTGAGTATTAATGATTTTCCTTTGAATTTTTGTAACGTTTATTTCTTTTTCTTTTATAACGTTTATTTTTTATTTCTTTTAACAGGGCGCAATTCAAGTCTTAACTGAGCAGCCCCAGTTAAGCATTATATTAATTTGTTACGTAATCTTTTCTTTTACTTCTCTCTTTTTCTTAATCTGCGCATTTTTATAGAGGGCGTTGTTTTCTTTTGTTTTAAGTGTTTCCTTTGCACTTGGTTTGTTTGTGAAATCGCTGTATGACCGGTTTAATGTGAGTTTTTATTTTATTTTCTCAAGATTTTGTTTAAATTTCTTTTCTGAATTGGTTTTTTGTATTTCATGCATTTTTTCCTGGACTTCTACAAAACCTTCGGGGTACTGAGAGAGTTAATTTTGGCAATTGTCCTCTCTCTTAATAGAAAAGGTTTTGTTTTTTGACTTCCGAGGCCAGGACCCCCTGAAGACGTTGACTTCGGTGGTATCATATTTTTATTTTTATTTCCTTCGTTTTTTTTATTGCTATATTTATTCTTTCTTATGAAAATTTTGCTGCTTTTAAGTGCGTTTCTTTCAAAGATAGTTTTGCCAATTTAGAATAAAATTTTTTGTATTCTTTTACTATTGCGGCTCTATAACCATTTTTATAATAAATCTCAAAATTGATCAATAATTTGGTTTATGATCTATGAAATATTCTTAAATTGACTAAAATATAAGAGTTTAATATCGCCGATTTCGAAAAGCTCCGCAGCTTAATTTTCGTTTTAATTATATACATCAAAGATATGTAATTTTCCTCGACCTACATGCCTGCACGTAAGTGTTTTTTTTAGCTCTACCAAAAGACATGATCAAAGGGTTGTAAGATGCAAAAAGTTATATATTTTCATTATCTTTATGCAAGTAAATTTATTATATTAATATAGTAAATTTAACTAGGGTTCAACTTTTTTGAAAATTCAATTACATTCCAATTTCATTGCTATTTTCATACAATAAATGTCAAAATAAAGTTCCCTATTTCCTAGATGGTTTATTAAGAAAACATTATTTAACATTAAGTTTGAATTTACTTCAATATTTTCATTTTTCTTACTACAAAAATTTAATTTTTGTCCCACTTGGTGTTGTTTAAAATAAAATTGAAAAAAAAAATGAAAAGATATTCTTTGTGATAAGATTTAAAGTTTGGTTTTTCATCTAAAAATTTAATCCCGATGCTGCATGTAGTTTATAATAATTTTAATTAAATTTAAAAAAAGAACTGTTTTTTTTAAATATTTAATTAAAATTACATAAAACCGTTAAGGCGTTTTGAGAGAGCTTTACTAACACACAGCATGTTGAAAATGACAAGACTTCTCATGCAGGCAAAACTAGAAAACTGTATAAACAAGAGGAATATAATTTGGCCTGTAAGTTTTTGTTAGAAATACCAATACTTATGAAAACATATATTTTATTTTGGTTTAAATAAAAAAAATATTTATTATCTATCTGCACTTTAATCAATGCAACATTGCTATCAATAACCTTTATCAATAGAAGAGTTTAAGCAAACATATTTGATTTCATGTTGATATGACGAAAGTGATGTTTTAGGTAGTATTATTTTAGTATGTGTTTAAATTCTATAAATGCTCTTACTAAAACATGAAAAAAGTATTTTAGTCTTGTTTTAGAATTATAATTTATGGAATATAGAATCATAATTATATTTTATAGAATTAGAATTGTAAGGTTAGAAACACACCACACAGGATATTTTTCTCTCTCGTGTAAATCCGAGTAGCATGACCCTTCAAATACCTCAGATATCTTCCCTTCTCCTTTCCTTTGTTTTTTCTTCAGATATAGTACAAAATATTATTTAATTTAGCTACTTATAGACACTATAACTAAGAAGAATTATGAAAACCAGCTTCATAATTGTCCAGACTAGGAGAAAGATAAAGAATAAGTTACCACATTTGTCTAAGTTTCTAACAAATCTCGCTTTCTTTTTCTTCATCATAATCATATCCTGATACATCGCTAGAAATTAAAAAAAAAACGTTATTTTTAGTTTGTTAGCAAAACTTTCCGGTTGAAATAATTTTGAAAAGAAACTCTCAATATTTTATCAGAAAATTAGTTGTTTTTCGTAATATTGCAAATAACTTCATAAAAGTGCAAAGTATAGCTATTATAATTCTTAAAAGCTGATCATTACATGAAATATGTAACGGTAATGTGGCATATAATACGAGTGAATAACTACGATAAATTTTGAAAGCAAGAAAAAAATAAATATCTATATTTCTGAGATTCCGCCAGTTAAAGATATTTGTTGAAGCAATCTTTTATTTAATTTTTTCAGTAAAATTTGGTTCTAAGCCAATCACAGACCGTAACTTGTATGTCGTAACTTTCCAAACTACGTTTAGATTTCTGAACTTTTTCTTGAGTATGTAAGATTGTTTTCATTTTGCATGACGTACCTGCTTTTGCACTTGTGATATTATAATCTATTTTTAACTATAATTAAACATGAAAATAGTTATGTCAATAGTAAGTTTAGCAGAGATAGTCTTATTTCTGCTAAACTTACATCAAGAAAAATAAAAAGGTTTACCGATAGATTGAACGGATTGGCATTTCTGAAAATTTCAGTAAAAATTTTTCTACTGAATAAAATGTTAAAATATAGACCGGGAAAAAATGTACGGCCAAAACTTTTAGAATACGGTAAATTTGCCGTGATTTTAGATATATGGCAGCACCAAAAAGTTTGGTAAGTTTTACCAAAGTGCTTTGGTAATAATTTTGATACATTAGCAATAAAACATAATTATATATTATATGATAAAATTTGGTAATTTTATCATGATACATTAGAGCATGCTATAAAAATCATTTATTTGGTTAAATTTACTTTTGAGTTACGTATTTTTTACTAAATGATTGATCATAATATAATTTTATACCTATAATTTTAAAAAAAGAGCCTTTCCGGTTAATCATTACTTTATGAACGGAAAAATTATTAAATAAAAGGTTAAAAATGCCGTATATTTAGGTTTTTATTTCCAGAGTTATAGCTTTTTTTACCAGAAAAATGTCATTACCATACATTACGGTAATTTTATCAGAATTTTTTCTCTGTGTAGGAATTTCAACTGAAACTGGTTAAAAATGTAAAGAAACATTACATATTAATGATTTTTATATGAAATTTATATTTTTTGAATTATGAGCAAGGAAATTGATAACTTACTTCTTATCTAATTTAAATCCAGATGTATATAATACTTCATACGTTAATTGAAACATATTAGTTATCCTAACAATTCATTTAATTTAAAACCTCTATGAAAAATAACTGTCGATGAATTTTGAACAAAAAAAATAAATTGTATGCAGTTATCTTTAAAATCTTTTATTATCTGAATTTTCTATTGTTATCGTAATAAATACGAAGCGCATATAATACAAATACAATCAAAATATGTCAGATTTTCTTATGGTTAAAGAAAATGAAAAGCTAAAATTTATTTATTTATTCATATTTTGTAATGAATTATAACTTAAATATAAAATTTAATTTTAAGATCGTATTTTATTTCTATATTTCTAATGCTTTAAGATCATATTTTAATGCATATTTTATTTTCAAAAGTAAAATTATTGCTGAAATATAGAATTGAGACACTGATGCAGAAAATGAATATTTAATATTTATTGCTTCCACGTTGATTGTCAATTTTTAAAATTTTAATAATTTCTGAAATTGAATCAAAAAACAAATTAATACTGATGTATGATATATATATTTTATAGAAAGGTTCTTGCATAAAATTGATTATAATTATTTTTATTATTTTATATTTAAATTTATAATAGTATTATTAATAATTGTCTTCGTATTGTTCTATCATTGCTTGTTTGCCTCGAGTGTAACACATAAATGTTACGAGTATTCTCAATTTTCAATGACTATAAATTTTGAACTCATTTCCTAATATCTAGAAGTTAAAATATCTTTCTATCTATTTTAAAAATTTAAAGTAATTTAAAATTAAAGTCAAATTTAATTGTAAAGTAGCGTCGCTCTTTTGGCTGTTCAACTTTACATTGCATTTCGTTTTGCTACGCAAAGAGCGTAAGACTTAACTTGAAATTGCAAAGCAATGTATGGAGAAATGTATAGAGAATAAGTGGGAATAGAATAAAATATTTATTTAACAATTAGTTCGAGAATAATTAACTGGTAAACTTGCAGTAAAATATACTATGTGGGGCACTGCGCAGTTCCTAGAAATACAGCTACAGAGTCAAAATTTGATGAGCTGAAAGCGTCAATTTTATTTATGATCTTATTATGAGTTTTTTTTTTTTTCGAAATTTCAATTCGTTTGAAAATTAGAGCAATTTTAAATGCTTATTTTTGAAAATTTTTTCACTTCTTGGGCTTTAAATAATCATTATATATTGCTGTAGGAAATTATTTTAATCCCTCTCGAGATCTTTATTTATAAGTAAGTTTGTGCTAGAATTAAGAAAGTTACGAAGAAAAAGAGAAGGATATTAGATATTGACAGATAGAAATTTTAACAAATATATAGAAATTTCAAAAATCATTGTAAACTAAATTCAAGAGAAATAAAAACTGCTTTTTAATTTTATAATTATGCAACGATCTATATATATATATATATATATATATATATATATATATATATATATATATATATATATATATATATATATATATATATATATATATATATATATATATAAGTTTAAAATGAAGATAAAACAAAGGTAAATTACAGACAAATGAAAAAAGGAGGGGGGAAATAATAAAAATGACAAACAACTGGGGAAAGAAAGAGAATTAATTAATTAAAAAAAAAAAAGGATAAAGTTTTTTTAAAAAACCGGAAAATAAAAGATATAATCTTTTCATCAGCCCACACGATTATATCCGAAAAAGAGTGCTTTCTAATATTGTATCAATGTAGCCAAAGCAAAATATATCAATACAATAGTGTGAGGAGCACTCAAAAAATTTTTACAAAAATTACGACAAAAAAAAAAAAAAAATTAAACACAATAAGTAAAAATGACACGTAAAAACACAAAATAAAATATAAAGGAAGAGCAGAATAAAACAAAATCTATAAAGCGAGCAGTGAAATAAAGCGAAATTACATGAACGGGAAATTTTTCAAGAATGATTTAAAATGTTTACGTAACAAGATTGCCAGATTGCAAAATATGAAAACTATGAAAACAAAAGCGCAAATTGAGTGTAACTAGAGGAGTTTAAAGTACGTTCTTGCTGCATTACTGAAGTCCGTTTGATTTGTTAGTTACCAAGGCAGGGTCAGAAAACGGATGAGCGCGAGGTAATATTATACTGGATAATTTAAAGAAGTTGACTATAAATAATTTTATAAAATAAATATTTGTTTAAGAAAAAAATATATAAAATAGAAAAGAGAAAGAAACATGAATTGCCAGTTTTGCACATAATTGTAGCCACGGATTTGCCCGAAATGGATTTGCACATGAAAAAATTATATAAATTGACAAAGAAATCTTTTTAGTAAATTATTTTAGCCACGGATTTGCCCGAAATGGATTTGCACTTGGAAAAATTGTATAATTTAACAAAGAAATTTATTAGTAAATAATTTTACCCACGGATTTGCCCGAAATGGATTTGCACATGGAGAAATTGTATAAATTAATAAAGAAATTTTTTAGTAAATAATTTTAGCCACGGATTTGCCCGAAATGGATTTGCACTTGGAAAATATTATAAATTAACAAAGGAATTTTTTAGTAAAGGAATTTTTTTAGTAAATAATTTTGACCAAGGATTTGCCCGAAATGGATTTGCACAAGGAAAAATTATACAAATTAAGGAAGAAATATTAGTAAATTTTTTTTTTTGGCCACGGATTTAACCGAAATGGATTTGCACATGGGAAAATTTTATAAATAAAGAAAATTTGTAGTAAATATATTTACAAAATATGCAATAAACTCAATGATTTTATATAGAATTTTATTACTTTTGTTGGGTATCTATTGTTTTTTTTATCAAATTTTGAAAGAGTTTATCGATTTGTTTTTTGGAAAAATAAATATTACTACATATTCTTTTAATTCTATTAATTTCATTGAAAGTAGTATTTAGATATATGCTCCTAGAAACATTAGAATTCCAAGTAATTAGTTTATTTATTTTAAAATTAAAATCATTTCTTTTATTGTATAAATCAACAAAGCAGATATTTTCTTCTTTTATAATACCCAAATCCAAAAAATTTTAATTAATATTATCATCATGATTACGAAGCAAGATTATTTCCTCGGGGTAAATATCATTTAATTAAATAGTATAGTCTTGAAAATCAAAGATAATTAAGTATCAATATATCTAAAAACAAATTTAATACTAAGAGTGTAATTTTTTTCATAATAATACAAAAATAAGTTAGCTAAGAGAGATGAATAATTAAAACCTTGTGGTATTCCATCAATTTGAAGAAAAATATTCCTTCCATTGTAAAGATAATTATTAAAAAGACAAAAATTAATCAGAATTTCCCAATAATCAAAATCGCAACAAAGGATATTTTTGAAATCATAGTAACAATTCAAAAGGACATCTTTTAGTTTAGAAAGGGGAATGCTATTGAAAAGATCCTGGAAATCAAAAGTTGCAATAGAATTAATTTTAATTATGTTTAATGAAATCTAAAATCGGTTGATTATTAGTGATAATCCAAGAGAAGCCTTCTTTAGAAATACTGTTAATAATTTTATTTAAGTAGTTAGAGAAAATGGTGCCAGGTTTAGTTAGATAAGTATTAGATCCACATGTGATAGTTCTAAATTTAACAGGAATTTTATGAAATTTCGGACTGATAATTAAGTAAGGAAATTGTATATTGCTAATTTTAATTTTTACTCTCTTATATAAAGGTAAAATTTTTTTAATGACAATATTATTATTCAAATTACTAAGTTTAAAATTTTTACTATTTTTTAATTCCGTATTTAAAAGTTCAACATAGAATTTTTTACAGAAGATTGCATAATTATTGTTAGCTTTGTCTATGGGAGTAATTAAAAATTTTTTTTGAAGTTGCTTAATTGATTGAACAATATTAGAAAAAATTGTTGGATTGTCACTGTTATTTAAATTATCCTTATTATTGAGAATAAAGCTTTTAAAGTAATAATAAGCATCCCATTTCCATTCTGTTAGCATACCTAAAGGTAAAGAGAATCTATTTGATATCTTTAAACAAAAACTATTGAGATCATTAAGAAAGTATTTTAGAATTTTATTGATTGATATATGGTAAATGGGTCTCAATTTTGTGCCTTTTATCATTAAATTCCTAAGTTTTCTATAATATTTAAATTACCAGTAATAATATGTTTATGATGTTTATCAACAAAATCAAAATATTTCTCTTCCTCGCAGTGACATTCAAAATCGGATATGTTAATGCACCCTAAATTTTTGGTTAAATCATTATAATTAAATATAGTTCTACCAAGAGATTTATTATATTTAAAGCTTTTAATAATGTTAAAATCTTTTAATGGAAATAAAGTTTTAAAATTTTCAAAAATATTATGAAATTTGATCTTATCGAAAATAGGCTTTTGAAAGTTAATAACGAAATATAAATTATCTAAATTTTTCTTTTTATTTGACAAAATTTCACTCATTTTGGCTTTTATAAGATCGAAACAAAGAATTTTGAAATGTAAATTAATAAAAGAAAAGTTATTAATAAGAGCGTATAGCTTATATACATCATAATTCTTAAGGAAGAAAACAAAATAAAATAAAATTCCTAATTTTTTTCTGTTTTTTTTTTCGTATTTATTTATTTTGATATATATATAATATCATTAAATTGATATATATATAATTGATACATATATATATAATTTCCGGATCAACAAAATTTTAACAATAATTTATTATTTTTTAAATCAAGGTAATCCTTTATTTTGTTAGGATTAAAGTATTAACAAATATTCTTACATAAAATTATAATAGTTATTTATTTAATTAAAAATGATTTTTTTGTTGTTGAAAATATCGATTTTTCATTTAAAAACAATTAGGAATGAGAAGCAATCATGGGAGTTGGTGAGTGGAGCGAGTAGCAAACTGCGCCTTCTAATATTGCAAAAAATTATATGCCTTAATATATTGTTGAGCTATTATGCCCCTAAATGTATACTTAGAATTGAAGGAATTTTTTTCTTGCGTTGTTGAATTTATTCCTGAATGCATGAGTTGATAGCGGTGGAAGAAAATATGCTTACAGTAAGTTTCTGAAAGTATGTATGAATTTGCAACTGAATGTTCTATGTAAAGTTTAAATACATTACAATGTATAACTTATATGTTTAATTTTATTACTAAATTCCCGCTTTTTATACTAATATTGTACTGCACTGTAAAAATTTTGGGAACAAATTACGGTAAAAAGTACCGCACATCAGATGCTGGTACTTTTTACCGTGAAATCTATACCGGAACATGTTACGTAACAAAATATTTGATATACCGTAATTTTCACAGTAATAATTTCTGTAAAATCACTCTAATGAAAGAAATATTATGGTAAAAATTAATGTGACATTAAAATGGATTTTATGGATGATGCAACAAAAGTGCCTGTATTTTGTACCGTAATTTGATCCGGAATTTTTAACAGTCCATGTGTGTTTTAATTGTGGGATCCGGAGAAAAATTTCCATTATATATTATTTTGAAAATATTTTAAATTAAATATTAAAGAAAATATATCACGATCATATTTTAAGATCTCCAAGCTATTTTCAGACGTGTCTTCATAATTAATGACAGTAATATAATTGTTACTTATTTTCAGTTCTTCCGCACCAATATTGGAGATTATCCGATGTCCACTGTACTTCATACTAGATACGATCATTCAGAGAGAATTTCAAAGAAGTTTCACAATTCTTTACCTTTCAATGTATGGATTCAGAAGTTTGTTTTTGGCTTCTTTTGTGTTTTGGATCTTGGCTTGTCCTTTTACAAAGAAACTGCAGATATCTAATGTTATGCAAAAGAAGTTGGCAATAAATTGACAGCTTATCTTATTCGGTATAAAAACATGTTCTATCTGAATTCACTACACTTTTTTAAAATCAAATAAATTTTATAGATAAGAAACTTTACTAATGTGTTTTTTTATATTAATTTTAAAGGTGTTCATTAAAAAAATGTGAACGGTTTAATAAAGATTAAAATTTTAACAGAGTAATAAGTTTAAAAAAATCATATTATGCATATTTTGTCGTGTAAGTATGTTCATTTAAGGAGTAAGCAATGATTTTTTTATTTTAGTTTTTTACTTTAAATAATAACTATTTTTGCTGTTGCACTGTTATTTCTAATGAACCAAGCTCGCCAGCCAACAGCCTTGCGAGTTAACTCGGGAAAGAGCGCCGGAAGTCGGGAAAGCCTCAAAGTTGAAAGCTTCACTCGTTCGTGAGGCGACGTCCACAATTTAAACATTTATCTGAAGAGAAAGGAAATTTTCTTCAGATCCCTGTACGGATGATAATGCCCACCGCTGCTTTGTCCATCCAATGTCCTTCACATTGTTCGAGATTAATATTTTTTGATTACGACATTTAATTCTGTAAAATGTTTTGTACTTACTAATTTTGCACATTTTATGCTTAATAACTCTACCAAACAAATTTGTATGTACTAAATTTGTAATATTCCTTCTACTCAGGGGCGGATTAAGCGTACGCGGGGCCCTAGGCCATTCAAATTTTTGGGGCCCTTAGATTAAATTTTTTTCTCGTATATTTTTTATTTATTCAAATACAAAAGTATTTATATATCATTTCATTTGAGAAAGCATATTTAAAATTAAAATAAATAATAATAAATTAAATTTTACTTTATTTTGTTAAATTAGAACTAAAAAAATGTTCGTATTTTATTAATATATATTTGAAATAGATTTTTTAAAAAAAAAATCATTGTTTTTCTTAATTTTTTTAAATTAATTTTCAAAATTTTTTTTAAGAGGGCCCCTAATCATTGGGGCCCCCAGGCCATGGCCTAATGGGTAATCCGCCCCTGTTTTTACTAACGAACTTGGACTGGACTTGTCCCCTTTTTGTGAAGAATTTTTACTGAAATTAAAACAATGCGCTCTTTCAACATCCAGTTCTCGGTTAAAGGCGTCATGAAGGTTATGGCAGTGGGCCACTTTTTCCCTCCAGACTAATAAGTATCCATTGATCTGAAGAGGGTGGATGACCACTAGAGGTAAAATCTTAGTCCGTCACTATAACAGTCCAGTAAGTGCTTTAAGCACCGTGCAACGGGAATTGTGCAAAATCCTAATGTTTTTGCTTTTTAGGTTTTAAGTACTCAAAAAAGTGCTTAAAGTATTGTCTTCTCCTTACATTTCCATTTCATTGCTTTGTATTTAACATTTTGTTCATTGTTCTGAATTTGATTTTTTAAACTTTTTATTTATTATGTTTTTCCTATTCGTTATTTGAATTCCATTTTGCAAACAATTTAAGGATTCAACAAGGTGATTTTGGTCTAAAAAATGAGACAAACAAATGCAGTAAATAATAGTTTTTATTAATTCAGCTTGCTCGTTCCAGGCTGCAAAAATAACATTCCATCTTTTGCTACATTCAGCTCTTTGGTGTAAATAGTAATAAAATTTTCCAATAATTTTGGCAATCTTGAAAATAGCCAGGCTATTCGCTCACCCTGAACAGCTTTGCGATGATTCTGTGAAACTAAGCAAAAGCGCAAAGGAAATTTTCAAGCTAAAGTTTTTGCAACTGATTTGCTTTAAAAAATTATAATTGCATTGGAGAACTCAGCGATAGAAGCTGTCTTTCTTTCAGTTATTGATACGAATCTTTGAGTACAAATGAGTTCGCTTCCACATCATTTCCAAATTCAAAATAATAATTAATACTTCGTTTTCAAATTAGAAAACAATATTTGACGAATCACAACATGCACCCCTTTCATTCACTTTTATCGTAAAACTCGTATTTGCCGCAACATTACAAAAATAGCAATCATTAGAGACGGAAGCAAGTCTCAAAACAATCGTTAGCCACAGAGTGCAGTTGTGCAGACGATAATATTTAGTGAATGAGAATTGCGAAGTGAACTGAAATAAACGTATTAACGGTTAGCAAAATTTCAAGATTGCCAAAACGTTTGTCGTACTAATGCTGCAAATTGACAGTAGCACCACTCAAAAAATTATATGCAGCTTTTACAAATTTTAAAATATAATTAGTTTTCCACACTCGCGTTGTACTCTGACTCAGCAGCTTGGTTCTTTCCTCGTACAGCAAAAACTTCTAAATTAAGAAACAGCTTTTACAGCAAATATGATGTACTTTAGTAATAATATTAGTGATGAAAAAATTAAAAACTTTCTTTATTTTTTAAGAAAAATCCGCGTTCCCTGCAAATTATGTATAAATTATTTTGAAATCAGAAAACAAAATTATACAGTATTTAATAATCTTAAAAAAAGCTTCGAATTTACAAACGAATGAATAACTTTAAAAGGATAAAAATGATGTTTTTCTTAGATTTTTACATTGCACTAGTTTAACCATTGGTATCAGAAAAAGTTGTGGTCCAGACTCCTTTTAAGCAGTAGAAAGAAAAAATAACATAGGGTGCTGAGTAAATAAACACGCTAAATGTGCTTAATTATTTATGCATTGTTTGTACAAAGGAACTTTTAATACAGATTATCGATTGTTAAATAGTTTACATCCTACCCAAGTTAATTGCTCCTTTTTTCCAAATATAAAATAATATAAAATGTATAATTATATATAAATTTATATTATTATAAAATATATACAATTTTCTTAATGTAAACAATATTTTTATGAGTTTATTTTATTATATTTTGAATTTGTGCATTATATTATAATATTTAATTTATTAAAGTTATACATCCGTATTATGCGTTAAAAATATGTTTTAATTTTAATATTATATGCTTGATGTAGTTTCTAGACTGGAATTCTTCTCTATAGCAATAGGTTTTTGTTTAGAAAAATTATTTACGTTGACTTGAAATAAAAATATCAGTTAAGAGATTTTTATTGTTTTTTTGGAAGTATACGAAAAGATTTTCAAGTTTGTCTAAGTCAAGTTTGTGAAGTTAATCTTTCAACAAATTGCAAACAGAAAAAAATATTATTTTAAAGAACAAATATTCTTCAGAAATTTTATTCGAATGTTTGTTGTCAAGATATGCATGATCAAATACTAACAGAAATAATTTGCACAAATTATATAATAAATTATGTTATTAAACTAAACATATAATAAAATAAATAAATTATGAACCAAAAGATAAATAAATTATAAACTAAAAAGTATATAACATACGAAATATTGTACAAAATAATGCTCTTAAATTATATACAAAATATTTTAAAAATTAAAAAGAAAAAAACGTGGGTAAAAATCATTTTGAACATATAAAAGCTTAAAACGAAACTCAAATGCACATGAATGTACTAATGAAGTATCAATGCATAGTAAAGTTATGTTTTATCTTTGTGATTCAAACAATCACTCACGAAATCGGAAACTTATACATAATTTGCAAGTTTCTTTACCCTTTAAGCTGTTGAGATTTGAAGTAAGTTTTCGATGAAAACAGTTAATTAGATTTGGAGCACTTTAATAAAAAGTTTTCTAATAGTTGCGAGGAAAGCAACCCAGCGAAAAAACAAGCTTTCGTACAAGTGCATAGTACTACTTATATTGCAAAAAGAGTACAACGTTAAACATACAGTGAGCTTGTACAATAAAGTGAGTGCTGTGCATATGAAAAAGTGCTCCCAAAAGGAGGGTATAGAATATATTTGATTGCGCATGGCACATCAATTTTTTTTATGCAAAAGGAACGGCCAAGGAACACACTAACAAATTACAGCGCTATAGTATCAAATACTCTGATTATCAAGACTAATTGCTTTTTTTATATGTTTTAAATACAGTTTGCTATGTAAAATCATCACAGCTTGCAAGCATCTTTCATCACAATACAATCGAATAAAAAGTACACATTCGTAGCATTTGTCATAAAAAATCAAATGGTTCATTTTCTACATTATTGCGTTTATTAGACTGTTTTTAAATAAATTAAGGAGTTGACCCTTTCTATATTACAGTAAAATGAAAAAAAAAAAAAACATTTTGTATAATCGAATTGGAAAGAAAAACAAGGGAAAAATCATTTAAAATTAAATATTAATATTTTAGTACTATCAGGTCAGCTGTTAGTTTCTGCTTGGTTTTTGTTTCGTTCAAATTATTTACATTTAATATTCTGCTTCCCAAATATTGACAGATATTTTGCATTTTGAGAAAACCAAATCTTGTCTTTGGCTTTTCCAGCCGCTTTTCGATTTTTGGTTGAATTTTTAGTTTCGCTACTTTCTTTATGGCAATTTTCGTCGAAAACTGTTTTAAGTTTATGTATTAACTACACATAAGGGAAAATAAAAGCATAATAAACGCAATGATGAAGGTATAAAATTTTTTTTTAACAATTAATCAATTTTCTAAAATAACATGTTACAAAAATTTATAAATCATTCTTTCCAGGAAATATCATATCTTTATGAAAAACCACAAATGAAACCTGATTAAAAAGAAAACATCATATGAGCATTTTTGTTTATTTATATATGAAACCTAAACTTTAAAAATATTCTAAGGATAATAGCTTAAAAAATTTTGCAAAATTAAGCAATTTAAATTTATTTATTGCTTCAATTGTTGGCGTTAACGAGCGAATAAAGAAAGTTACTTAAAATAGCTTGAAAATTTAAGTGCTTAAAGTACTCATGATTATTTTTAAAATAAAGCAAAATAGATATCAATAAGTAATAGAATTAAAATTTAATTCTTATATAATTGATTACTTTTTTTCACTAATATTTTTATGGATTGTGGATAAACAAAAATATTTAACCAAAGTTTTGTTCAAAGATTTAAAAAAAAAAAAAAAATAGCAGCAAAAAAACAATTAAAATTAGATTTGGTTTAAAAAAAACTTTGGATTTTAAAAAAATAAATTTTCCTAAACGATAGCGTTTACTGATAAATATTGCAACAATAGCTAATTATGAGTTCAAAATTATAACAATTTAAATTATAGAATAATTTTAAAACATACTCGATTTTATTCATATATATTTACGTTTTTTCAAACAATAAGGATGTAAGCTCATGGAGGCGTATTATGCAATTTTGTATCTGGTGCATAAAATATTTGAAGTTAAAGATAAGTATAAACCATTTAATATAAGAATACACAAAATGACAGAATTTTATAAATGTTAAATAGTAACATATAGATTTGTTATACATGCAAGTAAGTAAAACATGCTGCAACTATTGTCGTAAATTGACGAAATTACACAAAGATAAAATAAATATGAAGATAGTATTAATTCATGAGTAAAAACTTAAACATGCTTAATCGAAGAAAGATGCTTTTTAATCGATTTTATTTACAAATGCTTTAAGTGTTGTCATGAATGAAGTCATTATTTCAATATTGAAAAATATTGCATGAATTACAAGCAGCTTCTTTCAAACAGTTTCGACAAATGCAATAATAATTAACTTAGATATGCAATAATAATTAAACTAAGTAAAAACATATGATTTTATATGATTTGTATCGAAATCAATTGAATGTTGTATTTTTCTCATTATTTTAAATTAAAATATAATTTAATTGTTTTATGAATAGAACTGAATTAAATTTTGGCATAAATATTCGTTTAATTGGTTATATCAGTAAGGGCAAACACTTTTCAGATGGAAAGATACATTTTCCTAAAGTAAGAAATAATTTTAAAATAATCCCGAAAATAAGCGATTTTATCCGAAATGTAATTTAGTAAAGAAGCAATATGTTAAGTAATACATTTCATTCAAAAAAATTTGATCGATAATAATAATGTTTCATTTTTGAAATTTTCAATTTTGTTGAAAGAAATTCACTAAGTAGAAGTCACGACCGTACATAATATTGTTTGTTAATAATAAAATCATTTTATTTCTATAATTTCCATTTTTATACTGAAAAGAAATCAAATTTTAGTCTTTTTGAAGAACTAATTTAATTTGATTTCGTACAAATAAGTTTTTAGAATTTAGAAAATCACTTAAAATAATTTTTATAAGTTTAACAAAAATATATTATTTTCGTCAACGATAAAAAATAATTACTATGTTTGGAAATAATTTTTTTGTCAATTTAAAACCTAGTTATAATTTTAAGATAACTTTATTTTTGAGGCATTACGAATAAAATTTAAAATTTCAGATAAAAACACAGAAAGATTTTTAGCAACACAATTTAATGAAAAAAATCTATATTATATGCATTTCAAATAATGCTAAATAACGTCAGCGGTCAAAATATTTTTTGTTTTAAAATTAAGCATAAATAGATGTTGCTCCAAGCATATGCTGTTTATTATCTAAACATTTCAAACGCTAAATTATTGGTGAAACAATCAAATTCAAAGCTTGTCCAAAAATTGCAGTTTTGCCATTCCGGTATAACCTAATATCAACTTTAGATAGACACGAATGAACTATAATTTCCTTTAACTAAATAAATAAAATAATTAAACATCAAAGTTACCCATTAAGGTTAAGGTTAATATTTTTTTTTACTACCAACTTTTTCACGTAGGAAAGGAATGAATTTAGGATCTTTCATACATTTTCAAATACCTTCAACAATTTTATACACGGAAGCCTATATCATCACAATCTACTACAACAACGCATAGTAGCTACATTTGGTGGCCCACTAAGGGATATACTACAAGTGCTCAGTACTCTCTCCAGTATAACTATACATTTTTTGAAATTTCTTACCTACAACAGTAATACTTATTTTATTACAAACAATTGAGGGCACAGGTGAATTGCATAGTAAGGCTAATAAGCAATATTTGTTTCTCTCCAATCATATAATACAGTTCTTTGTTAAAATATATCGAAGACAACGTTTGCTGCTAAGGGCTTGCTGTACAGGCGTACTCTTCGCTCCTGTATCACGTGAGTGCTTTGTTTTTCAATAATGTTTATAACATTCATCTAAACTCCTGGTACTGTTCAGTGCATATATTAAAACATCTTATACAGGAATCTTCAACCATATTGTTAGCAATTAAGTGTAATTTTACAACTATAAATTGCTTTCATCTGTAAACGTAATTAGTTTAAAGATGTAACTGAATGTTCTATTTTAATAAATTTTTTTTTAAAGTGTTGAAAATGTAATCATTGTGTTAAAAACAGTGGTCACGTTAAACATTGCATAATATTCAGATTATGGAATGTTAGTATAATTTAGTAGTTTACAGGAAATACATTATAATAATGACAAAAAAATCTTGAAAATAAAATAATTCTTGTTTAAATACGTGTATAGTACTAGCCATTGAAAAATGTAGCAATACCAACAAATTTGTAATATATTGATCAATTTGATAAAACAGATAATAAATAAATCGGTATTTGGTTTACTGATAATATTCTTATTTAACTTTTAAAAATTTCCTTTAAAGTATGCTATTAAGACTTTAACTAGTAAATTTCAAAAATTTACTATCTTTACACAACGTTTGTCTTAGAAAAATACTATTTACGGTTATTATTTTAACTTTTTTAAATAGCAATATTTGTTTATGCTCAATAAGATTTAATAAGACAATTTTACTAATTTTGTAACTATGCTCCATTTCAATGTTTTATATCAAGGCCATTTCAATACATTTTCTATTAACAATTATTATTTGTCAATATGTTTTATATCAACAATTTTATTTCAATATGTTTTATTTTAATATGCTTTATATCAACATTATTTCGATGAGTTGAAGGTATTAATTAAGCTGGAGTTAAAATAAAGGGAATAAAAATGAAAAAAAAAGTTTGTTAAAACTAAATGTCTGTTTTTTAATAGAATATACGAAATTCAAACAAAAAGTTCCTGTGTCTCCAATTTAAAAAAAAAATATTACTTTAGTAGTAAATGCTATAGTAACATAAGAAATCAGCCTAGGAAATTTTAAACCTTGAACTACACATTTTGTTTTTAATACGTTGTATATTATCAATTAATACATGAGTGTTGCAAATTGTGTAAAAAATTGCATGTATGGTTGAGAATTCTTGTAACAGATTATGAAGAAGCTCGTTATAAGGGAAACCAGGATTTAGTTGAAGTTGAAAACACATAATAATGTATTGAATAACAAAAACAATTCAAGATAAACACATAAGAGAAACCAGCAGCGGGAATTCAGGTAGATAATTTTGGTTTAAATGTATTTTTATGGTTCTCAATTAAATTGATTTCTTAAAAATAGAAAAGTATTTAATATATCTTATATTTTAATTGGTCATTAGATTAAAGTAATAAAAATAGAATAAAAGAACTATAATAGTCAAAATAAGAATTTGTTAATTATGCTCTTTAACTTTTTATTGATATTTATTAAAATATTAAAATCATAATATTAAATCATTACATAAAAATAAAAATCTAATCACATTTAAAAAAAGTATTAAGGGGGTTCAGGGCACAAAATTTCTTAAATAAAATAAATAATAATATTTAAGTTTTTTTCTCAGTTTGTAGTACTTTACTATGACAGGCTGTGCAAAATGAATGATAATTAATACGATGTTATAATTTTAAAGGCATTTTCTTTCATGATTTTGCATTGACGTTTAAATTGTTATAATTTCAACAGTACGAAATTTGAGAAAGTAAAAGTTTTGGATTTGATAGATAATTTTAAAAAAGTAAACAAATAAAAGTGGAAATTTAATTTTAGACACACAATTTTCTCAAACGAGTGAAAGACTAAATTTTTAAAACAAATAAATCCTTAATTAAAATAACAAACATATTTTAAACAATAATATTACTTTCAGTTACTCGAAAAATTCGAAACATAAATTTAAGCTTTTTGAAATTAAAAGATTTATTAAACGTTATAAATTCCATTCATTAAATGTTCAAGACTTTCATTGAATGTTATAAATGCGAACAATATCAGAGTATATATCAATTGATTGAATTGTATAAGAATTCAAAATAATGCATTCATTTTAAAATAAAAACTTGCATTTTGAACCCCCTTAAAACATTATTTAATTCTTATAGAATTATCAATAAAAATAAAATATTTTTTTTTACTAACTTATTATTCAACTTCTCACAAAGACTCAACAAATAAATCATATTATATAAAACGTAATTAATAAACACAGGAAAAAAAAAACTTAAACTTCTATCATCTGACAAACTAGAGCGACATCTGGTGATTGTGTTCAAAAATGATTTTAAAACCTATGCATTCTAGAACTGATGTTACTGAATTTACAACAAAAATGATTATCAGGAATGTTTGTCGTTACACAAAATTCACAGAACAAATAATGCAATGATTATCTTCGATGAAAGTGACAACATACAAACACTTATAATGTGTTTAACAACACATCGTATTAATTAATATTGCATTCAAGAACACAGTTAAGACATAAAGTTTTGTAATAATTTACAAAAACTTATTTCTTGAATATGGAAAAATATGTATAGAATAGGCAAGGTGGTAAGAAATATCTTAGAAATATACCTTAACAGAACTTTTAACAAAAAATAATTAAATATGTAAAATAAAGAATGAATTATGGCCAGTAATGATTTAAAGTTTCATTAAAAAATATTTTTTTAAACTTTGTTTAAGCACTTTTGGCCTAAACTTTTAGCTTTTACAAAATAAACATTAAGTATTGACATTTGAGACAATCGCCAACTGAAAGAATATTGACAGATAATCATAAAAAAACTGGTAGATGACCTTAAAAGTATTAAACGACAATCAGAGGAGTATTGGTTAATAACAAGAAGATTATCGGCTGATCAGCAAAGGAATATTGGAAGGTAATATATTTGGCCGTTAACTATAAAAGCATTAGCCTGCATCAGAAGAATATTAACCTATAACCAGAAAAGTTATGGTCAATAGCTGTAAAGTTCTTGGCAGTTAACCATAAAATCATTAACAATATCATTAACATTAAATTAAATTCCATACATTAAAATCATTTTTTTTAGAATTTAAAAAAGTAACTTTTCAAATTTACTTTGATTTTGAAACAGCTTCTCAGCTTGTATTTAAATTTAATATAATTAACAAAATGAGTTTTAAATAAAAAACTGGTGATTTCTATTCCGCTACAATTAAAAATAGATGCAAAATTAAAAAAACAAACATATATTTTCATGGTTGTGTAAATAACTCCTTTTTGATTCTAAGTTATTTTTTGTCACCTTGTAAACTTCTTGTCTACTTCAAAACAAACTTTGTTATGAGCTATTTGACAAAGGGTTTAAATTATATGAAATATAATAACTCCTTTTTGATTCTAAGTTATTTTTTGTCACCTTGTAAACTTCTTGTCTGCTTCAAAACAAACTTTGTTATGAGCTATTTGACAAAGGGTTTAAATTATACAAAATATTAAATCAAATACTTTTATTGATTTTTTGAAATTTTTGTAAAAGTTTGCACTTTGCGATTTCCTACAATTTATTTAAAAGTTTTTTTATAGTTTATTTTATATTATCACAAAATTGATATAATTTTTTTTAAATTCCTATAAGCATAGCAAATCTGAACATTATAACTGTTCCGGCTACTTGCTTACGTTGATTAATATCTATACTTAATTAACCTGTTTTAGAACGATATGTTTTTTTTAATGAAAATGACATTATACTGTAAAATATTTTACACCATTATTTTATATAAACGGTTAAATATTCCAATTTATAATAATTAAATCAAACATAAAAATGTATTAAATTAATTTTCAATGCATTTTAAGATTAGTAAAATTATAATTTTTAGATAAATAAGAAAATGCTTACAAAATGATATATTTTGATTAGAAGAATTAAAAAATAATAATTTGCATTATATTTGTCGTATTTGGAATTTTTTTTGCGTAATTACTTTTAAATTCTAATATAAATATAAGCAAATGTTAATACTGTTTGGATTCCGGATTGGATACTTGATTTAAAAAAAATTTAATTTTAACTCTTTTGAATATAAAATTAATTTCCTTTTTAAAATTAATTATGAATTAATAAAGCACATCATTATTTTTTATTACTTCTTGAAGTTCAAAAAAATATTTTATTTGACATGATTTAACAACGGCTCGAGTGTTATAAAAATAATTTTCTGTCATAAATAATTTTCTAAAGAGCCTTTGAAAGGAGTTTGCCAAATTGTTTCAGTTAAAAATGATTATTTTAAATATGTTTTGAAAAAATAAATTTTCGTTTATGTTTATTAAATCACAATAATTTTTTTTTGTTGTAAAAAATAGATAAAAGTATTTATCAGAAAAAGATATTTTTTGCTGAAAATTTTAGAATTATGAACAAATCGTTCTAAAACAGATTCGGAGCGACTATTAATATATATATTTTGCTCTCACAGTCTATAAGTGCTTTTAAATTATTTCACAATCCCCAACATTAAGAGGAAGAGCTCTCCGTAAAACCACGAAAAGTGATTTCTCTCTCTTGTAATTTTGTTGTCTGTTATCAGGGGGGCTTATAACACCCGACACCAGGTGTTAGTCTCTGTTGTCATTAATACTAATCAAGCAGAAGCACTCCATGGACTATACCGCGTCATCAGCGGTCACTTTTTTTAGGTCAAAATTTCATGGTCAAACTTTGCAACGTTTCTTATCGGCGAGTGATCACATGCGGTGAAACTCTTATGCTTGGAACATGGACTGGAAGACCTGCTCCGTGTTGGGCAAGCTCGTGGCCTGAAAGAAAGTCTCGGATCTGTGCATGGATCCGGGCTCGGAACTGTCCGGAAATCCCAGGTCCATTCGCGGAAAACAGCTCTCGGACTTGGGTCTGGGCATACCCCTCGCCACAGACAAGTGCCCTCCCATGAGGGGGGCTTTGTTTGAATCGTCCGAGTCACTTTGGGCACTCTGCAACAGTAAGCTGACCGTCTTCAGGTCGGTTTGCAGGTCTTCTCGATTCGAGACTAGGCTTGGATTTTTGCCGATTTTGTTGAGCCTTTCGGCGGCGATTGATTCCATGGTTCGCCGCATGAGTGGATATAGATCGAGGACGGCGTTAAAATGTTCCACTGATAAAGAGAATAAGTTGCAATAGGTTTCGGCCCGAACGCTCGCCACACGTCGGGCGTTCGTCAGCAAGCAGATTTCTAAAACAAATCAATAATTACATTTAATGAAATATTTTTTAAATTTTTATTAAATTTCTAAAATTTCAGAAAACTTCATACTTGCATTTTTTTTTTACATAAAATATGTTCCATAACTTATAATCATAGAAATTATTTTAAGACATGAAGAGCATAATGAAAAACTATTGGGTTAAATGACATTTCAATAGAATCTTGTATTTATTTAGCAAAGAAAAGCTAGAAAATAGTGAATCGAATATAAAACTAAATTAATGATAATGAGCGCACAAAAGTACTTATAAAACTTAGTTGGAATAACTCCTCATTTTACATCTATTAAAATTGAAAATGTAAAAATAAAGTTTAGATTTAATTAAATGCTAATAGTTTCAATCTAATTCAATAAAAAATAATAACAACACATTCAACAAAAAACAGCAGCGACAACAGTTAGACATATAACGAAACAGAAGCCAATGTATTTTTGAAAGGCAGTTTTAAAATTTCAATCATAAAGAAGTAGAAAATTGTCAACTTGCCTCCAAAGTATGAGCCATCCGATAAGCTGGTGGCGACTTCACCGTTACTCATAACAATATCTACTATACCTTCTTGTATGAAATACATCTTCGTACCTATAGTACCTTCTTTAATAATGACGTCACCCGGCTGAAATACCTCATATTTTAGCTTAGTGACGACGTCATTCACAAAGTTGGGATCTGCGTTCGCAAAGAAAGGAACCGAAGCCACCAGGGAACGGCAGTTATAGTTGATGACGTCCTTAAATTATTAAAAATACAAACATTTAATTTATTAGAATATAAATCTTAAAAACAAGATTTCTTAAAGTTTATGGATTAGTTTATTTAATTTTAGCTTCAGGAATAAGTGCGTAGTAAGAAATAAAGTATGTATACACTTAGCAAGAAAAGGAAATGATGCTGATTTGATTTTACGTTAGCGTTTAAAAATGAATTGCATACTAACAGACTAATTTGCATATTTTTAAATCTTAAAAATATTTATAAATAGAAATATTATTTAAAATTTATTAAAAAAAATGCGTAATAGTTGTAAATAGAAACTTATCGAAATGCTTATGTTTAGTTTTTTCCTTTAACTTTATAACTAGGTTCAGAAAATTCATAAAAATAGCTGAAACAGTTTCTCACTCTCACTGTTCAATCATTTAGTCAATTTCTTTCTTGTTATAGATTTTTTTATAAAATATTTTTTGTTGCTGAATCAATAGCAATGGTATGTAAAGAAATTAAAATTATTTATGGATCAAGAATGGATAAAGAAATATGGATAGAGAAATTGTGGATAAAGAAATTATAATGATTGAATGAAACAAACGCTTCAAATGAATTAGCATTTGATAGTGATATGCTCGTATTTTCTGCAAAAGTTTTTCAGAATAATCCATCTAAATTTCAGTTTTAACTAAAAGGCCATAAAGCTATACCAAAAGTTTGGAGTGAGTGGAATGCAAGTTACAGGAGGAGTTAAAGAGTTCTCACTCGGAACTGTACTTGAAGTCGCCGATTTGTAATAGTTCGTTGTATTACTGTAGTGCCAACTGCAGCTCGAATTTCTGATGCAAACTCAGTACTGTGAGCCACAGCCCTACGCCGTACACGGCGGTCTTCCCTCTGAGTAGTGCCACGTGGCTGCCCAGAGCCCGGTCTTCTTGAAGCAGTACCTTCCTTTGACCACCGCTGTCAACAATCATGCACAGTGGATACATTTCTTCCCAGTCTTTCTGCAATATCGTGGGAAAAAAATCCACCTTTTCACAGCGCTACAACACGACCACTTTCAAAGTCAGAGAGCTGTTGATAATGGTTCGTCTTCTTCAAGGCATTATTTACTACCAGCAACTATGTCAAAATTTAACGAAAAGTAGCGCTTACGAACTGTAGAACGCGTATTTAAAGCAACCCTGATTTACCTGTTCATAGGGACGCTACTAGCGCTAAACTTATGCGCCAAGTGCGGAATTTGAATAAACATAATCTTTTAGTTGTATAAACAAGCCTACTAAATTTAGTTTATCTAGCAGAACTCGTTCTTGGTGGTGGGATTTTTTTCCCGTCCGTGTATATCGATCCGTATCGTTAGAAATATCGATATTTTTCCGATATAATTAATTTGCATTATTTCTTACATTTGTCAATGGTTTCATTATTTCTATGAAGTTTATCAACACGCACGGTGCGATTGTATTCAATAAATATTGTTAACGACAATATACTCCTTATTGCTTTTGATATTTATCGATGTCCATAACGACCATACATTTATCGTATCTTAAATTATTATTACTGATGATTCTTGCGACATTATCATAAGCGATATTATAGCTGACGATAAAAATTGCAAATTTAATATTTATGATCAGGTGGTATGGCATTTGAATACCTAAAAAAAGTACCTTAAAAATATTGTTATTTCGAATTTTATCGAATATGAAAAAATATCAATTTTTCACGATGCATTAAATATTGACCAGCTCTAATTCATAAAGCTCTATCCTTAAGGAAATGAGATAAGCATATGATGCGCGGTTATCCTTTCATAATATGAATAAAAGAAATTCAGAAATAAAAACTAGCAGCAATGTACCTGCATTTAAATTAATTTATATTTTCAGTTAAAAAAATTAAATACGTATTTAATAACTTACTTCTCTAAGTCTCTCGGATAACTCGCCAAGGATCATCTCCTCGTCGAAGAACTTCCCTTGATATCGATGTTCAAAGTAATCTGTTATTCGAGTTCTAAGTTCTCTGTGTAGTTTTCTATAAGCCATATACTCTTCTACTTGTTTTAGCTAGAAAAAAAAATTCTTAATATTTATCTTTATTACTCTTTAATTGAATAGTTTTATGATAAAGGTATTTTGTTTTTTCTTCTTCTAAAAATACCATTCTTAATCTTTAGATATAAAAAAAGACGAATTTACACATTAAATATTAATTTATCAGAAAGTCCGCTGTTTAAAAGTTTCAAGATTTCGTTTTCTATGTTTATAGATATGTTTTTCGTTTTCTGATGTTTTTTCTTTTTATAACCATCGTTGAACAGCCAACTCGATTTTGAGTTACCACTACTAATGTTCAAGACCATAGCCTCGTAATTTTGAACTCAATCCTGAAGACAAGGGAACTCCTGCATCAAGTATTGGGAGGAATTTGCCTTTGAGAAGGGTTTTTTGATGGAACTAACCCGCATTTGTGTTGCATGGAGAGGAAAAAACCACGGAAACCTCCTAAGGTTAGCCTGACGGCAAGGGGACTCTAACCCATGATCGGTCTACCACTGAGGATATTTTTCGTGAACATTGTGGTCTGTGCGAGCTGCGGGTGGAATTCCTATCGATCAGTCATCCTATCCACCAGCTTAGCAAAATTGTGATGATAGAGTATAATTTGATGGTACTATATATTTATTTTAGTGGTCAGGATACCTGGCTCTCACCCAGGAGGCCCGGGTTCAATTCCCGGCGTGGGAAGAATTTTGAGCCGCGATGGCTCAGGGGATAGAGCGTTCGCCTTCTAATGAGGCGAACCGGGTTCGAATCCCAGTCGATACGAATTCCGCATCCGGCTTGCACTGACCACAGTGCTGACGTGAAATATCCTCAGTGGTAGACGGATCATGGGTTAGAGTCCCCTTGCCGTCAGGCTAACCGTGGGAGGTTCTCGTGGTCTTCCTCTCCATGTAACGCAAATGCGAGTTAGCTCCATCAAAAAGTCCTCCACGAAGGCAAATTTCTCCCAATACTCGATCCAGGAGTTCCCTTGTCTTCTGGATTGGGTTCCAAATTACAAGGCTACGGAGTTGAACATTAGTAGCCGTAAACCCATTAAGTTGGGTCGGCTGTTCGACGACGGTTATAAAATAAAATATATATTTATTTTAAAAATAAAAAATAAAGGTGTAAAAATAGACACGCCAGTCAAAAACTAGTAGTATACAGTAAGACATTCCGGATCAATTTACGGAAACACTTTACGAACATTTTATCGTAAATCCGTCGTAAAACTTTACGGAACAAGGAATCTGATATACCGTAATTTTCACAGTAGTATTTACAATCAAATCACTGTAATTAAATAAATATTATCGTAAAAGCATTTTATAAATTTTTACAGTAAAAATGGATTTTTCGTTAAAATGGATTTTACGCACATCGTTTTTACGTTTTTACGGATAATTGGGAAACATCCCTGAAGATTATTCGACACTCACAAAAAAAAAAAGAAAAAAAAAAAAAAAAGAGAAACAGTGTTTCTTATAATAGAACAATCGATATCTTAATAGAATAATGCTAACGTATAAAAAAGTCCACGTATTATTCTCAGAAATATGTAAAATAATAAAATTATGTGGTTAGTCATAATGGTTAGACAATTTTAATACTGTCTAATTTCAGATTTTTTAAAATTTACTTTTATTATTGTTTAAACAAATGGAAACCAATTTGAATGATGCTGAAAATTTCGTTATCCGTAAATTACGTGAAGAAAAAGATTTAATCAAACGTCTAAAAACAGACAAATGTATAATATCTAACTACTTTTCAAAAAATAGTAATGGCGGAATTGAATTGTTATAGTTTTGTCAGAAAAAAAAAATCAGAAATGAATCGAAACTACACCACGCTATGTTCCTAATATTTTGATTGTCAGACGATCTTGAATTTTCCATGTTTTGAAAGATAATGCAGAAAAGAAAAAAAAATATCCGACATCAGTTTGTGTGAAAATAACAGAAAAAAGAATAAACGAAATTTTTTCATGTGTCTTCATTCCTTTGAAAGTTGAGTTCTGTCGCTAGTCTCTTCAGAACAAATTTGCTTTTGAATTTGTCAATTTAATTTATCACTATTTAATTCAGATTTTTCTAAAACGATAAAAATTACAACAAATGTTTTTCACAAATGCACCAATCATTGATGCATTTCTAATTTAAAATATTAGTCGTATTTTAAGTATTTAAAATATTAAGCAGCATGTTCGTAGAATTTAAAATTATAATTATTTCGCTTCTTCCAAGCAGAGCATTTCACTTCAGGCATAATTGCTATTTATTTAACTGTATAATTATTTAACTGTATAATATATTTAACTGTAAGCTGAAGCAATTGAAGTAATTATCAATTATACATTTGACTGAATTTAAATTTATATCAAGTTGGAACAATACTATTCACAAGAATAAATATGGTAAGTATTCTCTAAGAGTGAAGTATGCATATTATATTTTTGAGAGTAAACACGACATATTAAAAGTTTTGCATAAACTAAATATGTATGGAAATTATTATGAATGCCCTAAAAGTTCACTTTCATTTAAATGCACATAACTTGAGTTTCTATAAAATTATTTGCATCAAATCTTTAGAACTATTTTGGGTAATTCTGTAAAAATAATTCATGAAAACAGCTTTTATTTAACAATTATATAGCTTATTGTGGGAATAAAAGTTACATTTATATATGTCTGAATGTCCTTAAATTTGCATTCAAAATCTGATTTTCAAAATTATTATTGAAGATCAAATGATATAAAATCCTATAAAAACGTTGAAATAATATTTATGAAAAATTCTGTAGCAGTTTTAAAAGAATATCGTTTCAAATTAAATATAATTTCAATATAATTTGTATATATAAAATTATATTGTATTTCAATAAAATTTGTATTTTAATTTATTTTAGATAATTTCACTTTGAAATTTAGTCAGTATCAGAAATTCAGTCAGTCAATATCGAAACGTTCAGTTATAAGAATACGCATAGTGAATAATAGTAATTTTGGTCACTTCTATTAATTAATGTGCATAAAAGTGTGCGTAATTTTCTTTGTAATACCATAAAAGTATTTAATCAAAGAGGGAAAAAACAATATAAAATTTTTTGTTAACCCTATTATTCTAATTTCAATATAATTTGTATACATAAAATTGTATTGTATTGCAATAAAATTTGTATTTTAATTTATTTTAGATAATTTCACTTTGAAATTTAGTCAGTATTATCAGAAATTCAGTCAGTCAATATCGAAACGTTTGGTTATAAGAATACGCATAGTGAATAATAGTAATTTTGGTCATTTCTATTAATTAATGTGCATAAAAGTGTGCGTAATTTTCTTTGTAATATCATAAAAGTTTTTAATCAAAGAGGGAAAACACAATATAAAATTTTTTGTTAACCCTATCGCACCGACTGTCACAAATAAATGCCAGCATGAAACGTAATCAATCAGTGTAAAAAGATAAAACTGAAAGGAAACTAATTTTTTAGCAGTTTATTTGAGGGCGGGATTATAATAGTTTCATTTATTCCTTTATTTAATTCACCACTTAGTTCAAACTAAAAAAAAAAATACATAGTTGCACTTTTAACTAACATACATGGATTATAGCAAAAAACAGCTTGATCACAACAGAATATAACTCTAGACGATGAGCCAGCAATTGAATCACACATCCAGCAAGTACAGTCTGAAATAATTGAATCATACAAGAGATCAACAACTGAAACAGAATCAAAAGCTCATCACTATAGACTTCCGACTGAAATCAAAAACCTCATCAGACTCAGAAATCACTACAGAAAACACCATCAAAGAACAGCTGACCCTATATACCTCAATTAAATCAGACTTCTTAACAAACAGATGAAAAAACAAAGCAAGAAATATAAAAATCAGTTATGGCAAAACAAAGTCGCCTCCCTCTGCACAAATGATAATTCAGTATGGAAAATAGCTAAATTGTTCAAAACTCCATCTCAAGTAAATAGACCCATCAATGGACCATCCGGCACAATATACTCTATAGATGAAAAAACTGAAATATTTGCTGACTCACTTCAAAATTAATTCTCACCAAATCTCAATTCCGATCAAAATCATCATGACCTAATAACAGAAAAAGTAAGCAGTTTCCACCTTGATCATCCCTCTCCAGAGATCACAAAACCTACAACCAATGAAGAAATATATAATATCATCCGTAATCTGAGAAACAACAAAGCTCCAGGTGAAGATGGAATTAAAAATATTATGATCAAACTACTACCATCCAATTACATCCAGAAAATTACACACATCATCAATAGCTGCCTTCTTTTAAATTTTTACCCTCAAATCTGGAAAAATGCATCGGTTATCTTATTTCTAATGAAAAATAAAAATCCAAGCTGCCCTGAGAGTTACCGCCCTATCAGCCTCTTAAATATTATTGGCAAAATATACGAAAAAGTTATTTACAATAGAATTAAACCACTTCTTTCAGCCTTTCCCAGATGAACTATATGGTTTCCGCCAAAACTTGAGCACAACAAAACAGCTGATACGAATAATAGATTATGCTGGAAGGGTCTTAACAAACAAAGAAACAATAGCAATATTAATGATTGATATAACCAAAGCGTTTGACAAAGTCTGGCAGACAGGAGCAATTTTCAAGCTAATACAACTCAACTTTCCACCCGGACTTAAACTTCTTTCATGCTACCTTACAAACAGAACCTTCCATGTCACCATTCAAAACAACAACAATAGAACGAAACGTAACTGCTGGTGTACCTCAGGGCAGCATACTTGGACCGATACTATATATTCTCTATACATATGACTTCCCAATAAATCAAACAAACTTCAACAGTATTACAGCCTATTATGCAGACGATACTAGTATTATTATAAAATCCAAAAACCCAAACCTTGCTCTGACGAAACTACAAGATCACAATTATGAAATAGAAGAATGGTGCAGAAATTGGAAAACAGCCGTCAATGCCGAAAAATCTGAGATCATAATCATACAAAAGAGAAGAATCAAAATTCTTCCTCAATGCAAACCAAAGCTTTTCGATATCCAAATTCCAATAGTAAACAAAACAAAGTACCACGGACTCACCATTAACAGCAAACTCACCTGGAGCGACCACATAAAAAATACAATAGACAAAGTCAATGCAGTAATAAATGCAATTCAACCTCTCATCTACAACCAGAATGTTTCACTTAAAAACAAAAAACTGCTATACACTTCCATGATCCGACCCATTCTAACATATGCTTCTCTTGCTTGGGCCACAATTCCAGAACATCTTATGAAGAAACTGAACCAGTGCCAAAACAAAATACTCCGTAAAATCACCTGTGCCAGATGGTTTATTAGAAACTCAAAAATCCACAAAGATCTCAAAATCCCGACTATCTCTCAATATATTTACAAACTTAGTGCAAATTATTATGACAAAGCAATCAACTGCAATACAGCTAACTTCAATGAAATATTTAAATTTGAAAACTTTAAAAAAGACAAAAACCTTAGACCAATAGCTGCATACTTCACCTCTGACGCCTCATACCGAAACTATCAACATAAGTAAAAATCTCCATCTCTAACATCAATAGTTCATAGCAATAGTTCAAAACCTCAATAGATTACAAACACAACTGCCTCAACTACAATACCAGACTTGAAATCTGAACCTACTACCTCATGTTGACAATAAATTCACAGCCATCTTTTCTATCGCCTTAAAATCCGAACCTGCTACCTCATGTGGACAATAAATACAAAGCCATCTTTACTATAGCAAGTTGCTTAGAATTATTTTCACTTTCTTTTCAGTTTAACAAGCAAGGTGCTTGCTCTACAATATCAGTCACCCCAGAGACTCTGTATACAAACTGTTTCTATTTTTTAATTTTTCTGTAATTTCACGATGAATGGGATACGTGTCTTCTGCGTGGCCCAGGTGCCCAGCTTTTGTTAAATAAATAAATAAAGAAAGAACATTAGATAAACGATTAGACTAACATTGATTACAGTTAAAGCAAGATAAGCCTGTCAAATTATCCACAGATGCAATTTAGCTACCACTTTTTATATTTTTTACATCCTGATTCTGATTTTATACGAATTCTGCTACGAATCATCCGTCTCGAAGGGGTAAAGGCACCTTTACAGCTTGATTTGATGAAATTACTCATATTTTATTTTATTATTAGATATCATAATTATTATTATTATTTTATATCATTTACAAGATTTTGTAACGCTAGTATCCAAAACAAATGTACTTGTTTTACCCCAATGGCGGTTTAGCAAAGGGGCAAAATTTAGAGAATATTTCTCCCCAATACACTATACTCCTCTGTAATAGCATGAAAAAAATTCAATAACATGGAAAACCAATAATAACACATGCACTGTTAGAAATTTCTCAGACAAAATGGTTAAATAACAATTTTTTAATTGTAATTTTACCATATTTAAACAAAACAGTCAAATAACTATAAATAAGAAGGGATTCAAACTGTTAACTGTGAGAAAAATCGTTTATTAACTGCTTTCACTTAATACGGTTAAACAACCTGAATTTTATCGCACTAACTAGACCCTCCTAATGAAGCCACTTAAGCCTTGAAGATGCATACGTATTATTGCCGAGAGGGCCTGCCTATGTCATGACCGACAGAACGGGAGTTCTATTTTCGCCTTTGACACCACAATATTTTCTCCATTCCCTTCAACACATGAAGAGTTTCCAGTGTCCTGCATTTTCCAATTTGTGACTCTGGCCCATTAGAATACGATACTCTCATTTTCGCATAGATGACAGTACTGTAAACAATTTTTTTTTTGTACTTCCCCTCTCTTATGATAGCTGAAGCAACAAAGCGAACTAATTAAACCACATCCCTCCCTTCGTACAGTTTAGAAACCATGCTAAATGTAAATCGTTAAAAAAAACCATAAAGTTTTGTAATCATGGTTTTTTACCCATACTAGTAGTAAACGGTTTCAAAACCGTAAAGTTAAAATTTTTTTGTTTTCTGCAAACTTTACAGTTGATTGGATGGACAGTCTGTTACCGGTTATCTTAAAGTAATTTTGAAATGAAAATTCAAACAATGTAACACAAGTACTCGAAACACATGTACTATTTTTAACCCACTGGCGGTTTAGCAAATGAGCAAAATGGAGATAATATTTCTCCCCATTACACTACTCCCTTATATAATAGCATGGAAAAACCAATAACTAGGGATACCAATAATAATACGTAAAACACATTAATTTCTATATCAGAAGTTTTTATTCATTAGCATTGATCCTCTTTTAATTTAGATTATCCTGAATCATCTTAGTATTAGAGCTAAACACTTTGCATCAAGAAACGACATTTCAATATAAACCTAATAACTCTTACCGAACAGCGGGAGGTTCTCGTGTCTTCCTCTCCATGTAACGCAAATGCGGGTTAGCTACATCAAAAAGTCCTCCACCAAGGCAAATTTTTCCCAATACTTGAATCAGGAGTTTCCTTGTCTTCTGGATTGGGTTCAAAATTACAAGGCTATGGAGTTGAACTTTAGCAGTCGTAAACCCATAAAATTGGGACTGTTCAACGACGGTTATAAAATTATAAAAAACATCGTGACACCACCATGTTACAACATATTTCAACATAGCCTGGTTGATAAGGCGTCGAAGCAAGAAGTCACGAGTACGATCCCCACTGGCCGAAGACTAATAGTAAATAGTGACTGGGTCACGTTAAATCCATCGTGCGACAAAGTCCTCAAATTTCTCATAACAAATCTATACCTCTGGGGATACTGAATGGGAGATGAATAGTTCTCTGATTCAGGTCAAAATTACGATCTGTGAATGGATGTATGAATGGGTTCACCATTTAAAACGGGCTGTGACGTGTGTGTGGCTGAAGTCATATTCTTGACCTATAGATTGCGCCACTGAAAAATAACAAACGCACCCTTTGGCGTAAATTTGCTTGGTTTCACAAAGCAGGCTTGCTGGTACGGCAAGTGTCAGTAGAAACAAGAATAGATCAAAACTTCCAAGAATAGATTAAAAATAAAATATGAAGCATCATTACGAAACATCTCATTTTCGTTTTCTTTAAGAACCGAATTAAGATGATTAGGAGCTTCTAATGAGATAATTATTAGTTAGAAATATCTATTTGGATGTTAGAAAAACACTCATTATTGAAAATCAATTTCATTTTCTTGCATTTTTTTTATGACTCTTATTTTCTGAGAATGATTTTTCCATCTTCTCGTAAAAGTGATCAAATAAATATAATAATATGAATAAATTAACGAAAATTATTATAGTTTGATAAAAAGAGTTAATTTTTCCTATCTTTTAAATTAAAAAATATTATTACTAAACTACTTTAATAATTATAACTTTCAGTGATTATAAAATCGTTGTTGATTACATTTTTTCACATATCGCGAGATCAATAACAGTCATTTGATTAAACCAGTAAGATAAAGAATAAAAGCAAAGACGGAGTGAACTTATATTTTTGGGAGGGGAAAATTTTGCCGAAAGAAATTCCTATTTTGACCGAATAATAAAGTAACGCCCACAATTATTCTTACATAAAAGGACATCAAAAGGGACTCTAAAAATTTCTTGGTGTTATAAGTTATAATTTATCTAGTTATAATTAACCTAGTTATCAACTATTCCTATTTTCCTCAGAAAGTTTAACTTTCATATTTTAAAAGTTAGCAAAATGTATACTTTGATTTTTTATTGTGTTTAATAAATTTGATTTAAAATGTTCCTGCTTACCATCATACCTAGTCAATTTAACACTATACATTCTGACAATCAATAATGTGCTGCTAAAGAAATTTATGATTGCAGTTTAGAAATTAAGTATGATTGCTGTAGTAAGAACTCTAAAGAGAATAAAAAAAAAAAAAAAAAAAAAAAAAACCTGCAAAGATAAAAATCTACTATCTTCAACCTTTTGCAGTTCGAGGGCCAAAACAATAATTTAATAAATTTCGAAGGCCGCGCATGTATTAGATAAGGGTAAGGAAATTCAATAACAGGAGAAGAATAGTAGTAGTATAAGGTATTGATTATTTTCTGTTTTGGAATTTTGCTCTTGGAACGAATTATACTAATAACTGTTTCAACTATACATTCATAACATGTTAACAGTTTGAAAAAATACTGCGTTCGCAAATTTCCTTGATGGATGATACAAAAAGCTATAATAAGCTAATTTGAATGAAACTATCTATTTCAAATGAAACTGGTTTGCATGCATTCGGAAATAAGAGAACCAAGACGAGTGATTGACAATGGCATAAATTTCTTTAAGACGAAATTGTGAAATAGCTACCTTAAACTAAACTTAAGCATGGCTTTTTTCATAGCTAAATAAAAAGGTCAAATAACGTGTAATAATTTCATGTGTGTTTCTTAAAATACTAAATAAGTGAAAGTGAGAAAAGGAAATTTTGTAAGTATGCCTAATGACCATACAATATTAGCCGAATACTGAAAATCTTTGGGAGGTCCCAGCGACCTCCCGAGACCTCCTATTCCGAGGCCCCTCACTAAAAGATTCATTAAGGTAAAATTAATCGCTATAGCAAGCACTAAAGTGGCTTATAAAAAATGTTCGAAGTATCTTTTGTAATTTTTTTCCAGCATGACGTTAAAACCTACATGGGTTTTTCGTGATTTTCACCGTCACAACCTTATATTTAATAGTATAGTAGGTTGTTTTCTTCTTTATACCCTTTATCACCTCTCAAACTTTGTTGGTCAAATTATGATGCCTCCTGCATATTGGTAAACATGGGTAAATTTATAATCACCAAAAAAAGAAATAAGAATAATGTATCTATCTATCTATCTATCTATCTATCTATCTATCTATCTATCTATATATATATATATATATATATATATATATACACACATTACGAAATCTTTACAGAAAATATAATTGAATCGAAATGCACTTTAAAACATTTGAAAATCTCAAAACTATAGCTTACATATTAAAGAATTTAAATGTTTCGTTAACTGTTTAATATTTTTTTAAAAAATAGAGGAATTTTTGAAAACCATATTGCATTTGACGCGTGTCTGACCTGAACAATTTTTCACGAAATCCTTGATAACAGTCATAGCTTTACTCAATCAAGCCAATTGTATTGATTACTATATTGCCATTTACAATACTAAGGTTTCTTTCAGAAAACATTTATTTCCAATCGAAACTTGTCCTATTGAAAGAAAAAAAAATAATACCAATAAAATTTCATTAAATTCACAACTTAGGTATTGTAAAGACAAGTAATCAGTATAATTGCATCCGTAATTTATGATTACTTGTTTGCCTGCAATCATTATTACTTTATAATCAAATAGCATAAAAAATATTTCTAATCACAATTCTCTGTAGTTGGGGGAAAAAGATCGCTACTAGAATTATAATTAAAATTATGATCACTTGTATTCACGATTACAAACACTCTTTTACTTTTAATCATTTACAGGTTTGCTCAACTATAAAACGAAGATCATTTTAAAATATCTAAGTCCCTCTTTTAAAGCAGTATATCATTCATACTAAAAAAAATCACCACTAATTTACGGTCAGTGATCGGCTACGAAGTGTTTCAGTCACTGACTGTAAAAATAAATTTAGGATGATATAACTATGAAGTTATCAAGATCATAAAATATAGGTTCGTTTTTCGTGGTCACCAAAGTAGAGGGAATGAGAGAGATGTTTCTTTTCGACGGTTGGGTTCGAACCTTTGTGTAGTCGTAACCATCATGGAAAAGGGTAGACACCCCGAATCTAGTTCAAAAGTTATATATAATAACCATATAAATTGTCGGTCTTCTCTAGTAATTTAGTTGAAGTTCTTTTCAATAACGAGCACGGGGCATTTTTGTCAAGGAAAGGAGCTGGCTTTATAAACTGACGGTCAACTCTACTAGTTTTGCAGAAATTTCTTTGAATGTTGATATGTGAAAAGTGAAAATACCATGGGTGTTAATGCACAAATGATGGCCAATTCATCTTAATCTCCTTTTTCACCTTTAAAAATATTGAGCTTTTAATCATTTTGATATGAAAAGTGTTTTTGTATCGTTTGAGATGAATTAATGGAAAATGTTAAACTCAGTGTTCTATCTTCAAAATAGGGATAATTTCGCGGAATTTAAAAAATTGAACATTTTTAAAAATTTGTAATTGCATTTTTTTCCCTTTTAAACATAGAAAACAATACATTGGGATGCACTAAGTCACAATAGTCAGTTTATTTAAAAATGTCCAAAAAACTATTTAAGCATTAGGAGGTAAACAATCTGAATTTAATCTTAAAAGTTACGGAAAAATAAATACGTGGTTAAAGTAATATAACTAGATAATTCTGAAACACCTTTTTTAAAAAAAATTTTTTTAAATCAACGTTTTGTCTGAATCTAAGAATTGCTTAGTTCTAATACCTACCGCTAGGTGCCACTAGTAACTAGAAATATAGATTTACAGAATTTAAATACACACAAATAAATTACCTATATATTGATTTCTTATAAACCTTTGAAGTAAAGATGATTATATAATAATACCTTTTCTCTGTACTGTCTCCTCGAGGAATCCAGAGACTGTATGAGATTTGTGGTGTGACCGAGGAAGAGAGCGTAGCAAGTGGCGCCGCTTATCATACTGAGCAGAGTTAACCACATGTCGGTCAGGCTCTGTGGGGGAAAACGTCCGTAGCCGATGCATAGCATGTGTGACATCGCCTTGAAAAGCGCCCACGAGTACTGATTGAACCAGTGGGCAGTCTGAAAGAGTGTCAATCATTTTAGCAACAAACTAATTTAACGTAAATTTCAACAAATTGAAAATTATTCTATTAAACTCTTCTCTTTCGCTCCCGTCAAAAATCAAAGGGTGAGCTTTTGTCTTCTATTTCTTGTGCCCATGATATCTCCGGGCTAGAGCATTTAAATGCAACGCACCAAAAAGGTTTAAGTATATCCATTTTTTGTGTCCATAATTTTTTTAATTTCTTATTTTGCACACTAGATGGCTGCACCAGATGCAGTTTTTAATGTAACTAGACAAAGTTTATTTTAAACTAGATGTCATCACTATCCAAATATGTATATGTATTTCGTACTCTTAGCTCAGCTATTTATACTCTTTGTGAATACACGAGATTTGTGTTCTGTGATAAAATAATTTTTATATTATGTACACATGGAGTCACATGGATATACTGAGTACATATGAAGTTTTAAATTTCAAGCTGAAAAAATTCCAAAATAAAAAATAAATACATGTATTGTTCATACACTTTTTTTAATATATTTTTCTTTAATAAAAAAAAAGGCACTTTTATGACCGTTTTTTGAAAATAAAAAGATGGTTTGAAGGATTTAAGGGTTCAATTAAACGGTATTGGTAACAGCAGATAAAACATAATTGTTATTTTATGTCACCATTAACTACATCTAAGTTATTGATTGAATAAAATAATTACAATATTTAAGTCTTGCGTCTGAAGATTCAATAAAATGTAATCAATGTTTTCAGACAACGCGTAGGAGTTCGTTTTACAGAAGTTTTAACAAAACCAGAAATTATTGATTGCGTAAGGAGGCAGACTGGAACGAGTAGACTAGAATATATAATTTAATTAAATGTTACAGATATTTAATTAAATCATCATATAGTCAACAGATATTAGGGTATTTGATATTAATTATGAAAATGTTTCAACTGTTAAATATTAAAATGCCAATCTGTCTAAAAAATTGAAATACATATTAAAAATCAGAAATCAGTCAAAGAATTTTAAAACCAGATGAACTAAAATGCGAATGTTTTATAATTTAAATTAGGAGAACAGTTCTAAGCCAGAAAGATATCCTTGCAAGAATTAAAAAAAAAACATTTTTTAAGTCATTGTAATATAAAGTTTAGCTAAATATGCAGCTTTTATTGCGTAAAAATATGAATTATCTATACAAATATATAATATAATTAGAATCTGTTTTACAGCTCTTTGTTTGAAGCTATCTATGTACGATCTGAAAATATCCCTATTACATAATTTGAATAAATTGATCAGCTTTGAATCTGAAAAATATTCATATAAGAATATAAAATATTCCTGCTAAATCATTTACATAAAAAGTTTGACAATTAGTCTACCCATATACGAATAGAAAAATCAATATTATATAACCTAAATCAATAGAACAGTCATTGGTCTGAAAATATCAGTAAAAACAACTCATATGAACTTTTATTGATCCAAGTATATTCATATCAAAACGGAGAATATGCTTGTAATATCAATTGAATACATAATGCTGTTCTTGTTTTAAAAATATATTCAATAAACTGAAAACCTTCATGTTTCAACATTTGATAGAATTGAACATCTATTGGTCAGAAATACCTGTAGACTACCTCTCTTATTTCAAGAAGAATAGTTCTAAATTGATCAAGGGGAAACTATTTTATTTTTAAACTCTAAATAGGTTTCTTTTTGTTATCGTTTATTTCGAACGTAAGGTAGGTCAAATCCAACCTTTGCTTCGAGAAAAAGAGCAGTAGAAATTGTAGAAACAAATCCCTTTCTGAATTTTTCAGTTCTTTCATACCACAAGGGAATTTTCTTAAGAAATTCTTTCTTATATTCCAAAAATACTTGAGTCGCATGGGATGAGCGGAAATCCTTTATAAGATCCAAAACATATTTCTATTCCAAAGAACTTCTTGCATTGTTCTGAAGTTGAATAGTCACAGTGGAAGAAAGAAAAAGGAAAACTTCTGGACACGCTTTGACAACTTCGAAAGTTATATTAAGAGGGACTTTCGCCTGATAAGAAAGATTTGAATATCAAATAAGGAGGCATTCTGAATGAGAATCCTTGACATTAAAGGATAGAGTTTAGAATTTGGTTGAATAACCACTTGATTTTGATTTAAATGAAAAAGTTTTATTAAATTTTATTTGCGGTTATAGGATTTTAATATTATTTTATGATTAGCAATCTTTAAGTATTATAAAATGAGACAGAATTAACTTGTATGCATACGGAATTAAACTTTTAACTATCTAGCTTTATTTTTTCACTATAGCATAGATGGTAGTATGAAATGGATATTCAAAAAATACTCGAGTTCGGTGTTGCATGGTATGAGCAGAAATACTTTATAAGATCCAAAACATATTTATTTCTATTCCAAAGAATTTTTTGTATCGTTCTGAAGTTGAATAGTGACTGTAGAAGGAAGAAAAGAAAACTTCTAGACACGCTTTGACAAGTTCGAAAGCAATAGTAAGAGAGACTTTCGCCTGATAAGAAAGATTTGAATATCATATAGGGAGGCATTCCGAATGAGAATCCTTGACATTAAAGGATAGAGTTTAGAATTTGGCTGAGCAACCACTTGTTTTTGAATTAAATTGAAAAGTTTTACAACATTTTATTTGCGGTTATAAGATTTTAAAATTATTTTATATTTAGTTATCTTTAAGGAAGATAAAATGAAGCAGAGTGAGCTTATATACATACAGTACTAAACTTTTCGTTATTTAGCTTAATTTTTTTAATTATAACAAAGATGGTAGCATGAAATAGATTTGTTTTTCAAGTTATAAATGAAGCACAGACAGTCAAATGGGACTGTTCTGTGGAAGTTGTATTTTCAAAGATGATCACAATTGTTTTTAAAAAATAAAACACTGCTCTATAACTGTACTGTTTTTTATTTGAAAAAATACAAAAAAAAAAACAAACAAACAAGATTAATAGAAAAATGCTAATTAAATTCAAGAGTGCACAATATAAAATGAATATTCAGATTTCATGAAAATTTGAGGGAGCAACTGCTCACCAATTTGCATTTTGTCTATGTACATCATTTGAGGGAGCCAAGAAGGAGCGAGCCGGTGCAGATTTTTATTCCACCAAATAGATTTTGTTATACATTATTTTAGGGAGACGTGAAGCGGCGAGGCTTTCAATGATTTCGATACCTGCAATTTGTATTTAACATACTAATATCATGAATTAAAAGTAAAGCTATAAACGATGTTGAGTTTATGGAGCCGATACGAAACCAAGAAGCAGCGTGTTCGAGTAGGCAGCCAACCTATCGAGTCAGACAGTTAGTTTTTAAATAAATTGGACGGCAATAGATTTCGCCAATGGCAATTGATAAATAAGTTTATTTAGTCGTGTCTTTTTTGAGAGAATTACAAGAAATATATCCTCTATAAAAATTAGTAATTAAATCCTAAATCAGTCAGTAAGAAAAAAAACGAAGCTCTAATTAGCTATTTGTGATATTTTTAATGAAAATATCTTTACCAGCTATTTAACACGTATTTGTTTCAACATATAAAAATTGTACTTCTTTTTGACGAGCTGAAAAACATAAGCTTTTATATCTCACGCCTGCTGCTCTCACAATTTCCAACACCATAAAATAAAATGACGTTTTCCTAAATATGTTACAATTAAAGAACATGCTATAATGAAAACTTCAATTTAACAATTACGCATGACGCATCCATTGATGTGATTACATGTGAAAAAAATGAAACATTTTCTTCATTTTTTCTTTGCTGTTATTTTCTTGCTATAGTGCACATACGATTATTTTCGACGAAGATTTTTTTTTTAAATATTTAACGTAGGTACAAATAAGCTAATGTAAACATTTTGTACAGCAAAAAATTCATTGACGACAATTTTACCTCAGCAACTTTGAAGTAAAATATATAAATCTGAGAGAAGAATATGTACCGGCACCCTGAGTTCCGGTCTTTTATTACTGCGAAGTCGTTTTTTACCGTAAAATTATACAGTACAAATAATCTGATATGCATTATATTTTACAGTAATATTTATTGTAAAATTACTAAAAGATGGATATACGAGGGTTGCTATTTATATTTCTGGCCTTGGCAACAGTAAGTGTTGCTAGGCGACCGCAGACGATTTTAATCGAAAGTTTTATATTTTTAAACATAAATTCAGCAGACGATTTACCATTATAGCTTCATTAGTGTTGTTGACAGTAAGTTGAAAAGTTCTTCTCTTTCAAAAAATGGAATTGAATCGTGAACATTTTCGTGCCATTATTTTTCATAACTTTCGACGTGGATTGTCAAGACAAGAGTGCTTCGATGAACTTAATTGTTTATTCAGCGATAAAGCGCCTTCCTACAGCACTGTAAAAAATTGGTATAACGAATTTAATCGGGGTCGGTGTTCGATCCAGGACGAATCCCGTGCAGGTCGTCCAAAATCCGTTGTTGTGCCAGAAAAGATCGATGCTGTGCGTGAACTGATAAAGCAAGATCGTCATGTGACATACCGTGAGATAGAGGCGTCTTTGGACATTAGTATGACGAGCATCAATAAAATATTGCATGAACATTTGAGCGTAAAAAAAATTTGTTCGCGTTGGATCCCGCATAATCTGACAAACGCTCAAAAAAAGGCTCGTGTCGATTGGTGCAATTAAATGTTGGAAAAATACGTTCAAGGTACATCAAAGGCTGTGTATAACATCTACACAGGTGACGAATCATAGATCTATGCATATGAGCCGGAAACAAAACAGCAATCAACTGTATGGGTCTTCCAAGACGAGGCAAAACCAACAAAAGTTGTTCGAGGAAGAAGTACATCGAAACAAATGATTGCCTGTTTCTTCGTCATTAACGGTCATGTGGCAACAGTGGCGTTAGAGCAACGCAGGATGGTCAATTCTGAATGGTACACGACCATTTGTTTGCCAGAAGTCATCGGAGAAATTCGAAAAAAGCAGAAGAAAAGGCGAATCATTCTTCATCATGACAATGCGAGCTCTCACACATCGACTCAAACAAAGGCATTTCTGACGGAGCGAAAGATCGAACTGATGGGTCATCCGCCGTACAGCCCTGATTTGGCACCCAATGACTTCTTATTCCCACACATCAAAAATAAATTACGTGGACAACGATTTTCGACCCCCGAAGAAGCGGTTGATGCATTCAAAACGCATGTTTTGGAGTTACCTCAATCGGACTGGAAAAAGTGCTTTGAAAATTGGCTCAAACTCATGCAAAAGTGTATTGATCATCATGGAGAATATTTTGAAAAACAATAAAACCAATTTCGATCCTACATATTTATTTTTTCATTATTAGGCCAGAAATATAAATAGCAACCCTCGTACAGCATAAAATTTATGATAAAAACGGATTTTAAGGTAAAATTAATTTCACGGATGATGCATCCAGGATGCCGGAAATTTTTACCGTAATTTTTCACAGTGCAATTTTGATGATTATCTAAGAAACCTGTAGGCTAAACCAATAATTAAATTAAAGAATTTTAGATTCAACTTTTATAGAAGATTAAAATCTCCCTTAATAGGTGAATATAGTTAATTGGAATATATTTAAAATAAAAGGAAAATATATAATCATGAAAAAATTTTGCGTAAAGCAATATTAATCTAAAGAATGGGAGAACATTGATTTAAAATAGCGATAACAATGATTTGGTTTCTTAAAGACGCTTTATGTTACAAGTTCATATTCACGCTAGAATAATAGAAGTTAATACATAGAGAGTTATGATTAGATATAATTTATGATTAGAATTTTTTATTCTCGTATTTTATGTAATATCATGATAACGGTGTTATGCCACTGAAAAAAATTCCGGATCAAATTAAAATATGATTTGAAGTCTCTTTGGGTGCATGATCCGTGAAATCTATTTTTCCCTAAAAACCTTTTTTTTACTGTAAAATATTATACCACAATTTTTGCAGTAATATTTATTTAATCAGAGTAATTCAAAAATTTTACGATAATTAATACTGTAAAAATTACGGTATATGAGAATTTTTGTTCCGTAACATATTCCAGTAAAATGATTTTCGGTAAAACGTATCTGCAACCTGAATGACAGTATTTTTTTACCGTAATTTGATCCAGAATTTTTTACAGTATAGAAGAACTTTCAATGCGTGTTAATATGTCACATTCACGTATCAAAATCTTGGACAAGATTTGCTCTCTCTTGCGAAGTTTTTCTTTAAGAAATAAAAAATCTTTTTCCTTTAATCTTGAGTTACAGTTTTTTTTAAAATTTTATATAGCTTATACATGCTGTTTATTTAAACCTTTTATAGCGTTTTGTTTTGCATATAAAATAGTTTTTCCCAAAGAAGTATTTCCACAGTTAAAAAAAGTTTTTTTATTGTGAACAAAATGATGTACATAGCTCAGCATTTTCAGCCTTCATTTATTAGATTTATGTCGGACGAGGCAAAGAACAATTACTTTCTTGTAACCATGGAGCCATTAAGATTTTTTTTAAAGTACCTTTATTTTGACATTAAGTTCGATAAAAACTACTAATATTCTTCTAACGTTTCACTAATTACAGTTTAAACGATTTTCTTAGTAATTTTATAGCTTTGAAATTGAAAATAAATCTTACTTACTGTGGAATTTTTCGTTTTTCCGGCGAGGTAGTGGAAATATTCTCCCCATTATTGTCCTGAGTACGCGGATCAATACATCTTCTTAGCCAACTAAATCACGTTTTTCTTAACTATTTCTCGTCTTCCATGTACACACATAAAAATATTGAAATTCTTTTGCATTTTTTCGTTTTTCAGGTACAAAACTGAGACTTGTGAAGTGTGAGCTAAAAACTAACGATTTGGAAGTTTTGAGGTCAACTTTAATGGAAGTTGGGCATCAGGTTTCGATCTTGATAGAAGCTTTTAGAAAACCCTTTGAGGGACACATTATATCCTTTTTTTTGAGGAACATCCTCTTTTACGATGAAAATCTTGAATCGTGTTTGTTCTGTATAGTTTACAATTGAAGAGTTTTGTTCGAAATATTGTTTTCTTTTCTTTTTTTTTTTTATTTCGAAAACTATCGTATTTAAATGTATAGGTATAAAGATTACATACGTATGTAGAATATCTTTATTATCTTCCGAAAGTGTGTTTGAGTTCTTTTAAGATTTTTTTAACGTAAAATATTTTTCTTGTCGTAAAATTTGTAAACATTATTTTTTATAAACATAATATTTTTTTCGTAAACTTTTGATATTTTTTTTTAAATAGAATGGGAACAGAGAAGCAGCTAAGCCAAACTTGTTTTAGACTGCAAAACTATATGAAAATAAATTGACATGTACGAGGATTATATATTTATATTATATAACGTATATTTAGTATAATATAGTATAGTAATATTCAGTACTTCCGTTTTCTTTTTTATCATAAGGATCATTCTCTTGCAGATTTCTAATTGGAACTAAATTTAACTTAATTTTGAACTTCTTTGTTTTTTGGAGCGCTATGTGAAAGGATTTTTCCTATTATTAGGTACATGAATCGATACATTTTCTTAACCCAGAAATTCACATTTTTTTCCCTTTTAATGTATTTCTCTATACAATGTTAGAATTTTAATTCTAAAATTATGGTAAAATAACTGGCAGCAGTTTGTCCATCCCATTAACCGTAAAGTTTATGGTTAGGAACATTTGTTTGAATTTACGGGTTCGTGACCGTTTACAACAGTTATTGTATTTTTTTTTTTAATTATGTTATTTCATCATGATATCTTAGAGCAACAGTTCCGAAATGGTGTTTCACGGAACCCTAGAGTTCCGCGGAGAAAGGAATTCCGAGGGTTAAGACTTTTTTAAACAGTATTTTTTAAAAGTATTTTTGAAATCTGTAATTATGTTTAGATCCAATCAATAACCTATTATTTACTTATCATTTTCATTGCCTTCATGAAATTATAATTGAAGTGAAATGCCAAAATATACATATATATGTAAAAATATACATTTTTGAAACAAGAATTATGAAAAGGATATGCATTTATAAAAAATTGCAATATTATTTCACATTGTTCTTTTCAAACTAAACTAAAATAACTGAATTCTTCAATTGAGAAATATTTTTGCCTTATAACCATTTTCAACATTTATAACAGTTATGTAGCAATTTTGTTTAGTTGTTTGTAGCAGGGTTGTTAAACTTTTTTCGTAACAACATAAAAACAAATTTTTAGCTTGACTAAATTCTGCTCTAATGACTGTGAATTCAATTATCGAACATGAAACATAATTTAAGGATAAAACGATGGATCAATGATAAAAAGATAATAAAAATTTCATTCATATTATTAATTATAAAAAAAGTCCAAAAGTAAAATTAAAGTAGTTCTTTATTGGTTAATACATACATAATTGCTTTTATTTCCTTTATATATGAAATGGGGTTCCACCAGAAGAAGTTTGATTATTTTGGGTTCCGTTGGCGAAACAAATCGGAAAACTGCTGGCTTGGAGCATGGCATAAAAACCAATTATTCGGTTAAATTTAAATTTTGAAAACCAGAATTTCCCGTAAACCATTACCATATGAGTGGAAAAATTATCCATTGAATGGTTTATAAATATTATATATTTCGTATTTTTACATAATTTTTATATATCATTACCATACAGGGCAGTAATTTTTAAACAGTGTAATTGTGTATGGAAGAATGCAGTGAAATAAATGGACCAATGATTTTTTGTTGTACAGTGCTCGGAAAAAAAGTTTCACCCTGAATAACTTTCGATCTAATGATCGGATCTTCACGTTCTATGACTTAATCTTAATATTTCAAGAGGGTGACCACACATATGTTAATTAATAAGTGCAGATGATATCTTAAGATACGAAATCTCAGACAAAAACGTACATACTCTAAATAAAAATACTTTTTGTTTCGTCGGATTAAGATTTCTGACCCCCAAAATATAGGGAGTAGTCGCAATCTGGGAAAAATTGGTCAAGAGATTGGTCGAACGCTTAGACCCTTTTATGTTAATTTTGATTTTTGCTTATTTCGCTATATCTTGAGAACTTTTTAAACGAATTGAAAAGTTTTTACCCAAAATCATAAAATCTGTTTACCCAAAGATAGCCCCATGCAAAAATGTGCTTTTAGTTAATATATATTATTTTTATAATTTTAATCAATCATAGACAAAAAAAAAAATTGGAAGTGTAAGCTAGATAATATTCTTATCATTTTAAAGAATGCAATTTCACGTAAGAAAATAAGAAATTTGGAGGAAAAACGGTAAAATAGTTCCTGAGAGACCGAATTTCAAAAATACGATTCGTTTAAAATTAAATTTCTCAGGAACTAATTCAGTTGCTTTCGTTCAAAATTTGAATTTTGCGCCATAGAATTACATCAGTTAAAATAATTATTAATTAAAATAATAAAAGGAAAATAATAAATATTTGCTGAAAGTTATTTTTTGCATCTAATTATGTTTGGATGAAAAATTTTTATGATTGTATGCAAAAATTTTTCGATTCGCTTATAATGTTCTCGCTAAATACGAAGAAAGTAAAATTAATATTAAGGGGTTCCAATTTTCGACCACTCATTTGACCGAACTATCAGAATCATATTTTTTAGATTGCAGCGACCCTCAATATTTTGAGGGTAAGAAATCCGAATTTGTCAAAAAAAAAAAAAAAAAAAAAAATTATTCAGAGAAAGTACGTCTTTTTGTCTGTTTGTGTCGTATAGCATATTTGAGATCATCCTCTCGAATCACTAAGATTGAGTCGTAGAATTTGAAGATCCGATTATTATATCAAAAGTTGTTTGTCCGTATTTTTTTTTCTTGTTTTTTTTTGCACACTGTACATCAGTGTTGCTAGTTTGTGTGCTCTCGCTAAGGAAATTTGCCCAATAAATAAAAAAGTTATTCAAGTTGTCTACTCTAGCAGAATATCCACAATAGCTACCCCTCCTCTATATTATTTTAAAACGAGTAATTTTTTACTCTACGTATGCTTATTTATATTTCATTAATTGAATACCATCTTAATAATAACATGATTGGTTTAAAGTAAAACTTTTATTAAAATGAGTTTTTTATGCCAAGTTCTTTTGAAGCGCATGATAAAAGCAATAAACATAACTAAGAGCAATAATAAACAAATAAATAAATAAATAAATAAAAAATAAAAATAAACTAAGTTTAAAAATTTTTTTAAAAAATAGTTTACATTATACTTAAAATTTCAGTATATTGCCTTTTTAATTGATAAAAATATGTAGCAATGCACATAATATCTAGAGATAAAAATTTTACATACTTGTCTCTTAGCAAATAAAAGATACAGTTTGCAAGAAAAATATTACTTAGACTTAATGCGCCTATAAAAATAATAAATATGCCTTTTTTATTATTACCTATAAATATGCCTATTTATTGGTAATATTAAAAAAGGCATATTTATTGGTAATAATCATACCAATAAATATGCCTAAAATATAATAATTTATATTTTAAATAAACAGAGATGTTACTTTTTCTATTATTTCATCAAAATAGAAAAGACACAACAGAAGTTAAGTGCTAAGAATATAAACAAGTATAATAAAAATTAAAAAAAAAACAAAAAACTATTTAAAATATGTTTAAAAGTGACATATCTGACTGCTTATTCTTAGTCTTTCTAAACGCTGTTAAATTCTTCTTAAAAGGTAAAGTTTAAAGTTTTTTTTTATTAAAATACATGTATACTTGAGAAAAAAAAACATTAAACTATGTTTAACTAAAAATACATAGTTTACATTACTTCTGACTAAAGAATTAAAAAAAAAAAAAAAAAAAAAAAAACTTCAGATATTTAAACAAAAACTTCCCCTTCTTTGAAACTTCAAAAATATTTTAATGCAGATTCAGGTTTGATGTGGGGATCTTAGTCTTTTTTTGTAATAACTTTAAAAGAGTTTTCAAATTTCAACACTAAATATTTTACTTTTTTTTTTTACTTTTTTAGAAGTTTCTCAGAAAAAAAGTTTAAAAAACAATTTATTTAACTGTTGTTTTATCATATTCAACCCAAACAGTCAAATAATCATAAAAAAAGATAGTATTCAAACTGTTAATTTTGGGAAAAACCTCTTATTGACTGTTTTCTCCTATTTTGGTCAAACAAACAGAATTGTATCAGCGCCAACTACGGCCATCTTACGAAGTCACTTAGTTCCTTGGTACATATAGACGTGAAGGCTAATCAGCCTATCTCATGACCGGCTGAATAGAGATTCGAATCCCTGCTTTGACACCACAATATTTTTGCAGCTCATGAAGACTTTCCAGCATTCTGCATTCCCCAATTGGTGACCCTGGTTCACTGGAATATGGAGCTCTCATTCGCGCATAGATGGCAGCACGTCAGAGCTATTTAGCACAAAAAATCTAGTATATTACCTCCAATATCAATTTAAATTTTATTTAAATAATTTTGATCATTCTAGTTGTAATTGATTATAAAATTTTATGATCTTTATTCCCTGTTGTTTAACCAATACCAGTTGTAAATGGTTTCAAACCTGTAAAGGTAAAGAATTGTTCCTAACCATAAATTTTACGGGTCAATCGGATAGATAGACTACTGCCAGTTATTTTGCTGTAATTTTAAAGTAAAAATTCTAACACTGTAAGGTCTTACGTTACATAAAATTCGAGAATTATAAATAATAAGAAGATTCTTTCTTATTTGATAAAAAAAAAATGAATAGATTATTACTTCTAAGGCGTATCATATTTCTTCTATCAAGTGAACTTTTGTATTTTTCAAGACAATTCTGGAATCGCTGCTGTATCGAACATTATTTTTTGTGAAGCGAACTAAAGTAGTTCCGATCTTCACAGTATAAATGTTGTGACGCAGATTTGATATTTGCTTTTTACGTATTCTTCTTCAAACGGCTGTATTTAACGAGAACTGGGTGTGTGGAATCTGTTGTGTTTGGGTGTAAATAAATGTTTTCTTTAGATATGTCTTATTTCCTAAACCCAGGATAATTTCAGAATTTGCGTCTAGATGAAACTACACCAATAATAGTCTCGGAAAAATATACCGAATAAAATAAAAAACTGATTTCAAAGATGACAATTTTTAATAAAAATTTTATTTTTAAAAGTATATTTTTCGTAAACTATGCCATTGATAGTTAGGTCAAAAGTAATTCAGAGTGGTCCGTTTTTTTGAGCACTGTACATATCTTTCATACGCTATTTAAATAATCGAATTTATTATTGTTCATCTTATTTTAATTATTTGAAAACTTTTAGTTGGGCTTCTTGTTTTTTTCAAAATGTGTAATAAATTTTTCTTTAGTTTTTCTGTTCCCCAAAAATCTCATGAATTTGTTATTCACGGTTTTTTAAATATTCAAAGATTATTAAACTTAATATGTTTTAACCTATTGCCAGAAATTGATGTTTTTTTTATTGAGTTGTGTTGCATATTGTTTAAAAATTTGGAATTTATAATGCTCATTTAATATGACTTCAAACTCTCATTTTTTCTTTAATATTAACAGGCTAAGATTTGAAGGAAAACACAATAAAAACATGAATATTTCCAAAATTAATATTATAAGAAATGAGATAATGAGTTTTGTGTTCGTTTTGTATTACCTTTTTTTTAATCTCTTTTCGATCAAACTTTTTGTTAATTAATAATTTTTGTTGCGTACACGAAGAGAAATTTCTGGAAAAGTTTCAATACTGCGTATTAAGGACTTTTCTGATAAAAAGAAACATAATTCTATTAATAAAACTTCAAAATATACGGTGTTTACGACCATTAATTTGATAATTTTTTTGTTCATATGGTAACGGTTTACTAGAAATTCTGGCTTTCAAAATTTTAGATCTTATAACCGAACATTTTATAAAAAATACAAAATTGAAAAGTAAATTTAATCGAGAAAGTGATTTTTATGCCAAGCATATTATGGAATTGAAAATTCTATCACATATTATAAAATTATAATTTATTGTTAATTTTACCAAAGCGATTCGGTAAAAATTACTGAGCTCTCTGGTGTTCCCCTTAAACTAAAGACATGGTAGTTTTTACCATATTCTGGTAACCGTGACCAAACTTTTTCTCGGTGTATTTTGAATTGTCAATGAATGGCTCATTTTGTCTTTAATTGTTGCCCTTAGTTTTTGGATAAAGTTGTCAACTGTTTGTGACAGAATTTTATAATATATTTTGAACTAATAAAAGTGATCCCGTATATCTTGTAAGGGTGGAGAATTAATCTATGGTAATACTTATTAAATGTTTTATAGATTAAAGTTTCGAGTTTACTTTACTTCACTTAGAAATATTTTCATTTATTTTCGGTGTCGAAAAATGTGTAAGTTTTCTTTTTTGTTTAATTTTTACAGAGTTCAGGAGGAGATAGTGGTTTCTGACTTTAATTTTCCAAGATTCAGTGAGATAAATACCGGAGCAAAAGAATGTTTTTACGACTTTTTTAAGTACCTCATAAAACTAAAAGTTTTTAGCAGCAGAAAAAATACCAAAGTTGTTCCAGTCTGCAATACATTTACTCACGTTATCAAACAAAAGAAATCGAATTTTTAATTTATTCCGAGAAAAATAATTCTCAGAAACGAAACCTTTAAGAGGAGGGTAAAATGTAAAGAAATAAAAAGTAATTGAATTTTTTAAAAGAAACAAAACTACAAGGCAATGATACAAAAATCTCTCGTTAATCTCAGTGTTTCGATTCACAAGATTCAGTTTTTATAATAAAATATTGATTTAATTAAAGTTTCAATTTTAAATTATTGCTTTAACTTTTTTCACGTTTTAATGTATAAATAGATTTTATGCTGCATTAATAAATTATTTTATGTTTTGCAAATGGTAATATATAATTATAATTCATCATGATTTTGATGAATAGAAGCATATAAAATTAAACTAATTATTAACTAACTTGTCTAGTAATAGTGTTTGTTTTATGTGCAAAGTACTATTTTGAATATTTAAAAAATGCATTTTAATAAAGTATGCAAATTAAAATTATTGAATGCAAGATTACTTCAGAAATAAAATATATTATTGTTGTTTCTTTTGTCCTCTTTTTCAATCCCTACTAATACTTTTCTTTCATATTAAATCTAGCTTAATCATTACTATTTACATGTTATTGTATAAAATTTTTTTCTTCAAATTTTACGACTAACGTTTTCTATGTTTTTAATTGATATTTTTATTTTAAATAAATATTATTACCTGTTACCTTTTTTCGAATAGATAATCTCCGATAGAGTACGATAGATTTAATTATATTTTCTTATTTTTAAATTAATAACACTTCGTTGCATTCATACAAATACTTGCTTGTCTAATTCGGGTGTGGGGATTTCAAATCTGAAATTAGTTTTGCTCTTAAAGCTACAGATTTTATGAAAATAATTTTTAGTCAATTTTGCCTTGAAATGCACAATTTTAAAAACGTTATATATGATAAATGTTGCAACAAACTTTTAGAGGAATAAGGGCACATAATTTTATTTTATTTTTTTATTTAAATTTTATGACCGCCGTTGAACAGCCGACCCAATTTTTGGGTTTACGACTACTAATGTTCAACGCCGTAGCCTTGTGATTTTGAACCAATCCAGAAGACAAGGAAACTGCTGGATCGGTACCCCCAGAGGTATTGATTTGTTATGGGAACATGGAGGACTTTGAGTCTCGACAGATTTAACGTGCATCAGTCACCATTTACTACACGGGGAGTCTTCAGCCGGCGGGGACCGAGCTCACGAACACTTGGGCATGGGCCCAGCGCCCCACCGACCAGGCTATCCCGGCCTAGTAGCGACAATTTTTTTTTAAATTTTTTTTTATTATATATATACACACATACACATATGCATATACACACACACACACACACACACATATATATATATATATATATATATATATATATATATATATATATATATATATATATATATGTATATATACATTTAACATATATGGCCATCACGGGTAGCTGAAAAGCTCCGGATTCACTGCCTGCCCCCGGGGACTTGGAGCAGGGTCAGTGGTGAGGCGTGTGTGGTGATCAACCACGTTGGCTGCTATTGTGAGCCAGTCCGTGGTTGATTGTGGGGTATGTATGTTTTGTTCATGTTGTGTTTTACCTATTTTTAGTAGTAGTGGTAGTTGAGGCAAATCTGCATAGGAAACCAGGCTCGTCCTTATCGGCTAGGGACATTTCCTATTATGACCTGTTCAGTGGCACATTTGAGGGAAGCGCCCGTTTCGGCGTATGATGATATTCCCGGGTCTGGGTTCCTATGTAGTTTTAATCTTAATGATCTGGCCTAACTGCACTTGAAGTTTGTGGCTACATTTATGTGAACCCCTGTCATATAAAACGTTTTGAAAACTGTACATTTCGACTCAAAATAAGACTAAAAATGTCCTTTTAAAAATAGACTATAATTTGAAGATAGAAACCAACAGCAAATTTGAAATCAGCGATGCTAAAGTATCTGAGATCTGTTAAAAATTCTCATACTAAAAACGCCCGGTGAAACTATTAACTTCTATAAACCTCGTTATATTTTTATATATTTTTTTGTTAATGAAATCTTACTAACACATATTTTTGAGTTCAATTGGAAAAACTAATGAAGTTTATAGCATGAGAGAATACTTTTTAAAACATAATAGTTATATTTAGAAAACACAGCCTCTAAAAATAGATGTAAAAGAGTACTTTGAAGCTTACGAAGATGTAGGAGAAATAATAGTTAAATTAATTTTTAAATTAACGAAATTCTGGCCAGTTGGCTGTTATAAATATGAATTTAATGTTGAAGTTATAATTAAACTTGAATGGGATATCGTGAAAATAATTATCTTTTTAATTATATAAGAATTCTTAATTAATTTAACTCAATCTCCTTACTAAGACGTTTTGTTCAATTACTATGATGAAAAGAACGATCTGATTGACGTTTCAGGGAGCCATAAACAGTAACAATAAGAAAATATACAATCATAGTGATGTGCAGCTAGGCTTTGCGATGTCATGTGATTGTTAAAACTTCAAGTCACTGTCTTTGAATAAAGCATTTAGTTTTAAATTTTAATCAACGGGTATCTTCCTACATAGATATGTTCTATTAATTAGTAGGTGAATGAGAAATTTAATTAAAATGTCAAACCAACGTTGCGGCAGAACAACCACATTTAAAGCTTAACTTTTGATTTCAAGTGTACTGATAGAGTTTTATAAATGGCTATTTTGACACAATAGTGGCGTGATAAGAGAATGATTTTGTTTATATATTACTTACGTCTATAGGATAGAGGGCCTTGGGCCAAATGTTTAGAATGTTCATTTAATAAAGAATGGTTCGTTCTGATTACGCGAATACAATCTTAAAGTATTTGAAAATAATCATTTGGTGCATGCAATGAAATAAAGTTTTTTTTTTAAACCACCTATGTTGCACATTAAAGTACATTAAGTAGAGAGAATGTATGTCAGACCTGCCGAGCACGATACCTTTCACAAATAACTCGCCATTTTTCTAAAGTATTCCATATTTGCAATAGCTGCATTTTACACCAATTATGTAGAATTCTGGAATTCATTTCTTCTACTTTGCTCGAAAATTAGGTGTACAAGTTTCGTAGATCAGGCGTAAGTGCTTGAATTTATATTTTTGTCAATGTATTTTGTTATACATATCAATGCAATTTAAGTTTTGTAGACAACTATTTATTAATGTGATATCAATTAAATCTTACATTGGATCACGTACTTTGGTTTGTATATTTTACTTGTAATGGATTTAATTTTATTTTATAACCGTCGTACAAAAACCAACCCAATTTTGAGTTTACGACTACTATTATTTAATTCCGTTCAACTTTGAACCCTATCTAAAATACAATTGAATTTTTGGATCAAGTATTGGCGAAATTAGCCTCTGTGGAGGACTTTTTAATGGGACTAACCCACATTTGTGTTACAAGGAAAGGAAAACCAAGAAAACCTCCCGGGGTTAGTCTGTTGACAAGAGGACTTTAACCCATGATCCGTCTACTGGTAAGGATATTTTACGTCAACACTGTGGTCGGTGCTAGCCAGGTGTAAAATTCCCTCGCTGGAATTCGAACCCGGTATTAAATCATTGGGAATCGAGCGCTCCATCCCCTCAGCCACCACGGCTTATGAATTGAATTGTACTTTAATTGTTTATTGTAGAAGGTAAATGATTGTTTTTTAGTATAAGACCTACTTTTTGTTTAGTAGATTTTAAGAATATAAGCACCACCATGTCTACTCTGTTCTTTCACAGTCATAGCTGAGTGTTTTAAACATTGCCCGACTCATTATTATCGTTTTGACGAATTGATTTTTTCATGCTCAATAATTTTGTAACAACGCTATCTATATTATCCAATCTTTTCTATATTATACATATAGCAGCATTATTTAGGCTAAATTTTTAAAGTACAGAGTAATTAAAAAATGGACCAAATTTAATCAAAATATTAACTGGAAATGTAGAGTCTGCAAATTAATGGAAAGGGAAAAATCGGAAGACTATTTTTACCACCACTTCGGCGGTAATGGTGTGATTGAGTACAGAAATAGGCAGGTATTTAGCTACACTATCACACGAGAGTAAGATGGCTATTATGTAGGATAATGTTTTTTGTTAATGTTTTCGCATGTCCGATAGTTCCCATACATCCTGATCCCATCCGTTGCAACTTTTTCTTGTGGGGATACGTTAAGGTGGCTGGTAACGCCCTATCTCCACCACCAGCAATTTTAGATAACCTGCGGAACCGTGACGCTGTTGTGGTACACTTTGAGACCATTTTGCGCGTGGAAACAGTTTGGCTGTCACTTAGATGATTGCCGTGCTGCACATTGGGGGACGAAATGAACATTTAAAACTTGTGCTAAAAACTTTGAATCATCTTTTTTCATTAGCATGTAGATAGTTCATGGTCAATTTATACTTCCTTAAATACAAATTAACTAAATTGAGTACATACACTGTACAAAAAAAGTATCTCAAAATTGAGAGTAAATATGTGTCAAAATAGCTTTGAAACAAATAGTAGTAGAATTTCTAACCCAACAAACCCCATGGTAAGCACACGTGTGTAAAAATTGAAACAGAATATGCTCATTTTTGAGCAAAATGCATAGTAACAACAGAGAAGTGGAGAGAGAAAGATGTTCTTTCGCTGGGAGCAAGAATTTAAACCAAGGACCTCCGAGACCATAGTAAAATTCTCTAACCACCATATAGTATTAACCGCAGTACAGGGACAGTTAGGAAGCTTTATATAGTGACTGCCGCAATGACACACCATGACATACATCCCCTTCATTAAAAGTTTAAGATATAGTGAACTAAGCAAAAAGTGAAGTTAAAATAATCTAAGCTATTAGGTCCATATTTTGCAAAGTGCAACACTTTGTATCATTGAAATTGGAAATCAGTATGTCATGATGCGTCGTTGCTGCAGTCACTATATAAAGCTTTTTAATTCTTTCTGTGCAAAAGTGTACAACTGTGGTGGGTAGGGTATTTTACTATGAATCCGGGGATCCTTCGTTCGAATCCCGTCAGCAGACAACGAAAATCTCTCTCACACAATTCTCCCTCCACATCACTGTTGAGACTATGCATTTTGCTCAAAAATGAGTATATTCTGTTTCAATTTTGAATACGTGGCGTTTTCAAATTCGACTATTATTTGTTGCGGAGCTATTTTGGCACATTTTTGTTCAATTTAGAGAAACCTATTTTTTCCTGTACATTTTAGAATAGCCCTGTCAAAAATAGTGATAATGTTTAAAAAACACCTAATAAAGGACCTTGAATGTAGGACGTATTAATAAATTGAATTAAGTGCGCTATCATTATAAATAAGTTTTAATAAAAAGTTTTCTAAAAAGTCAAAATTCGAAAGGTATTATTTTATTCTTGACAATAGAAATGTCTTAATACCTTTCTTAAAAATGTAATTTGAGGTTTTAATTTATATAAAGTTTTTGAAAAACAAATATCCCTTACAAAAAAATAAGGTGTTTTTAAGGTTAACAGATGTAAAAAACTATACTTTAGATAGAAAATGAGGTTATGTTTTACATCAAAAATAACCTCATTAATAAACCTAAATTTCAACCTCATTTACATCTTCTAAAATCAACCTCAATCAAATAATTTTAGTTCATATCGGAGGAAATTATTCATACCTCAAATATACGTATTTGCTTGAAGTGCAGAAAAAATAATCCGTACACCTCAAAAACAACCTCAATAAGCTGGTTGCTCTGAAGTAGATTGCCACCAACCTTCAAAACTATCTCAAGTGTGAATAAAACACACCTTGGTTATACACCAATAAAACCTTAATTAATAAAACCTTGAGAGGTTGACCTTCTAAGGTTGTTTTTGAAATCAACTTCGAATAAACCTCAAATCAACTTTGACACCTCAAAACAGCAACCTCAAATATACTTTGAATTTTTGAAAGGGATTGCTGTTATAAATTAATTTATTGGTTCGATAAAACAACCCTATAATTTTCATTTTTTAAAAACCAAATATTCATTAAAACAGACCTAAAAGTACTCCGGGAACTTCTTTTAAATTTATCTTTCTCGAAGAAGTAATTGAATAAAAAATAATCATACCTCAAGCTCATTGATTGCGACCCAAGAGTTGGGGGGGAAGCCCTGTAGCATGGGCACGAGGAACTGCAAACAGCCACTCCAATGTCCTATCAGCAGCATCATGCATATCAAGTTGAAGATTTTCATAAATACGCCAGCCATGTTGAAGAACTGCAAAAAGAACCAGATTCAATTATTTAGATCCAATAATCGTTTATTCAACGATGAAATGAATTCCTTATTTTGAAGAGTTAGAATTAATGGAATTTACTGTGTTTAGAAATATTGATGAAAATAATCGGATAAGATTTTTTTCTTGAATTTGTAAAGGAGCTTATTAATGAGAAGTTTAGTTTATTGATGATTTATGTAAATAAGTAATGAATCATTTTTATGATAAAGTATTATCTGTTAAAGTTACCAAATGTTAATATTTTTTTTTAAAATCAAACATTACACTGTTAAAAACTTTGAAGCGTGTTGAATCGTCAAATTTGCTGAAATCTTGATAAATTGAATCATATTATCGTATTTTTTAAACTTAATTATATAATATCATGGGTCTACTTAAGTGAACATATATTTTAATTTAAAACCCTATTTATACATTAGCAAACCTTCAGCGCAGCATGATCCAGAATATCAGCATTATGGTTCATCGTTGAAGCAAATTTTTTAACTGCTCAAGTAAAATGCGGATTTATTTTTGATTTCATATTTTTTGAGGAATGGAAATTAAGTACAGATCTTAAGTACAGTGGTGAGTTTTCCTTGAAAATAAAAACTTATTAGTTCTACAGCCACTACAGTGTGGCAGTTTCACGCATGCGCACACGTGTATCTGGTTGATTGTCAGTCCTCTGATGCTATAACAGTGAGATTAGACGTCTAAGTCCAAAATATCTAAGCTGATCATGCCGACTGTGGGGTCCGTTTTGTAATAAGGTTCATCAATGTGTTACGATATTATGATATTATTGCAAAAACTGTGTTTTGAGATAACAAAAGAAGTGGAATGCTTATTCAAGACATAGTGTAACTTAATGACAACGCACGTCCTGATAGTGTCTCTCGAAAACATATTTAACGATTGGTTAGGAGCAGTTTGATCACCTGCCGTACAGACACTACCTCGCACCTTCACACAACTACTTTTTCTTGAAGTGTAGTTTTGGAGGAAGGTGATTTGGCAGTGATGAAAAGGCATAAAAACGGTTTCTAAAGTGATTGTTTTCACAGGGGGCATCTTTCTTATAAGAAGATATAGACTATTCGATTTTCCACTTTGATAAATGTCTGAACAATGGTGGCAATTATGTAGAAAATTATTTTCCGAAGCGAAACTTCATGTAAAAATAAAATTTGTTTTAAAAAAAAAAACATTTGTATGCGAGTTTTTCCAATATGGTATTTACTTTCCAGACACGTCTTGTATTGCAGTAATGTATTCTTTTAATCCTAATTTAATTACGATAGCAATCTCTTGTTACTTTTTACTAGTTAAAATATTGTTAACCGGTAGTTAAAAATGCAAAATGCTTGTAAGTTTTCATTTTTTACTTAAGAAACTCAAATCTAGCTATATACAATTAACTTTCTAAAAGTGTAAGTTAATGAAAGAAAACATTGGAATGCACTTTCATTTTAACCCTGTTTTTTATTTTCACTAATGATTAATTCAATTTCTAAATATAAAAATTTATACATTTGTATATTTTTAAGCAACTAAACCAATTTAATTACACAATTCTTGAACTTAGGAACACAAAATAAGAAATGATTTGTACTATTTCTAACAGTAACTAAAAAATTACAATATTCAGAAACATCCAGTTGTCGTCTGTTACAACAAGAATACTATCAATCATTCATAATTACGTTTTAAAATTATGACAATCTTTCAGACTGGCATGAAATACACGATATAACAAGGCGATGAGTTTCTCGTCTTGCTCATTAGCACATACTTTTCAGAAATTAATTTTTCATGACATTTAGTCTGCTATATCATTCTTTAAAAATGCGTTACGCTTTTGGGAAAGAGCTGGAGGGTAAAATTAAAATTTTTAGGCAAAAGTTTCTTTTCTTGTTTGAAGAAAAGGTTTTAATTCTTTTGAGAATAATTAATTCTGATTTATATTTTAAAAGTGAAAACTCAAAGATAATTTTTATGCTGACAAATTTAAAGCTAAAGGACATTAATTTAGTATGAAAATTTTTTGCTTTTAAATCTTAAAGATTCTTTTGATTCCGACGTGAATAATTCAAACTAACATTTATTTCATAGTAAACAAAATGTCAAAACCTTTAATTTATTTTTTCTAATTTTTTTTATTGAATCATTGTCAAAGAAATTCACAATATTGTACCCACTTTTGAAGTGCAATTCCTCAAAAAAGCCATTTTTATAAAGTAATAATGTAAAAAAGGTAAAAGTGGTCAGATTTGAAATCAGGGATACGAAAGTATCTAAGTTCTACTAAAAAATCCCATGCAATAGAAAAAAAACATTTCATTGTGCAATCCTTTAATAGAATTATGCTGTCGTTTGTATACTTTTTATGTGATTGAGATAAATTCGGTGCCAAAAAAAATCTTCATGGTTCTTAAACACGCACAAGCAACAAGTCCTAGCAATCTATTTTTATTTATAGCTTAATTATGTTCTAAATTCGGAAGTGTTACGCACATTCAATCCTTTTATAATTTAAACAAAACGAATTTCACATTCAATCCTTTTATAATTTAAACAAAACAAATTTCACCTTCCCCCAAATGGGACTGATATTAAACTTTATAGGATTCAAATTCATTGCTAAAGTTTCCCTACATATCCTGTCATAAATTTCGTAATGTATTGAATCATAATATTATATAAGTATGCTGCAAATGTAATAAGGATTTAAACCCATCCATTTTGTCGTACTTATTAAACTTGATTATACGACACTATGATGACTTTTTATTGACACGATACTATGGTTTAAAATTATATATAATTAAACTTTATCTAGAATTTACACTTGAAATGTTTTATAGTACTGATATCATGGTTCAATGTAGAACTGATTCTTTTGAGACATAAGTATAAAAAGAAAATTTTTTTTTTAATGAGATAAAAAAATAATTTGAATTGATGTGAAAAGATTATTGACATTTGCTTAAATAATTTTCTTATCAACCAATCGCTCAAACAAACAGTTTAGATCGCTGCAGTTTCTTTAACTTAATCTTATTTGCTTTGATACGATGGAATCCATTCCATGTCCAGATTTGGACAATCTGATTACAACCAAGAGAGGTGCTTCAGACAAATGTGCATGGGCTTGGCGATTGGTGTAATTACTTCTGATAATTTGCTTCACTGATTCCTTTTTACTAACGAAAATAAGAGAATCAGACATAAACGAGTTTTATTTAATCCGCTCTTTATTATTAATCTGAAGTCTTTACTCTCATAAAATTTCATCAGTACATCAGTGATATTATTTCTTACCTAGATACATACTATTTGAACTTTTTACATTCAGTTACTGAAAAGTGTGATTTTTCAATTTGCTATGAAGAAAAGGGTAATCAATTATTAAACCATTTAAGTATAAAGATAGAGCGTGTGTAGTTTTGGGAATTATTTTATTACATTTTAAATATGAATTTATTTTAATGCATACATAACAGGGCTCGAAAAACTTCAGAAATTCTACCCGTCCCCGAGGACGGCTTGTCCAACAATATACCCGTCCTCCTTTGAAACTAACCCGTAGCTTCTGAATAAATAAAAATATAATTTTCTCTTATTTATTACAAACATTTATATAAATTGCACAATGAATTAGTAGTTACTAGGATTACAAATAGTAGGTTTACATTATACAGTAATATAAGAAATACTAGGTTACTAATCGTAAAACCTAGTATTTATTTTATTAAATAATTTATTTATTTCATGAAATAATTTAAATAACAAAGGTCAAGTTATCTGGAATGTCAATTTATCCGAGGGTACTGCGTTTTTTTAAATGAATCAAATATGACGTTTGCCAGTTCCACAATCAAGCCAATGATTTACAGAGGTTTCTGCACAGAAATCTGAAAGGGGTTTTCCATTTAGGTAGATGTTCATAATTGCGTTTAATGCTTCTTTTTTAAGACCAGTACGTAATGTGTTTTTGTAAGTTCTTTGCTGAAAAGCCTCTTTCAACCGCTGCAGTACTCCCAGACAAGAAAACATCAATTCTACCATGCGCAGTATGTTGCTGTATTTCTAGATTAGAGGGTCATTTTAGAAGTGAGGCGCTAGACTCTTGCAAGATAACAAAAATTGAAAATGTATCACGAACATTAACGGGAAAATGGCCGTCTGCGCGGACGTCGGATTTGAGAAATTTGTTGTCCGCGGGGAATTTTTAACCGCCGAGGACGGGCGGTTTTTCGAGCCCTGATACATAATATAAAAAAGTAAAGTATTCCATAAGGGCCAGTTGTTATTGGAATAGGGGCTCGTCCTGGTCTTATGGTTCTACAATTTTGAAACCCATGACATGATGCTGGCAAAGTGCACTAGCCGTCTTTACTTCTCAAAAAATCTGTTTATTTTGATCTGAAACTGAGTGACTTCAAGAGAATAACGGGATTCCTAAATTGTTCTCCTCAAACGTATCATGGGTTTTATAAAGTTCGTTAATTATTTCGTGTTTAAAGTTTCTTAGATTGTTTAGTAAGTATAATTGTGCTAAACCATTTGTTTTCCACACATAAGCTAAGTACTTAGATTACTATTTAAAAGCTTTTAACAAAACCTTTGAAATCGACAAAACAGTTTTAAATTACATTATGAAGAAAGAAAGAAACAGTATATGAAATAAAATTGCACTTATATGTCACTTCACGTTAAAGTTGGTTTGAAATTCATAAACCTGAATTCAGTTTTGTGATGTTTAATGTTTTACGCTCACGAGAGTTTGCTTAAATTAGAACTCAATATATTTGCTTTTGTACAAAAATAGTAAGTAAAAATGAGTTTTAATTTATATTTTTTGTGTAAAAAGGCATATTCATCACTAGAAACATAAACAACATTACTTATTTTATTCGAAGCATGCTTTACTTGCACCTTCAATTTTCACAAAATTTTCAAAGAGTTAATAAATACCAAGGAGGAATGTCTGGATATTTTTTTGATGATCTAGTCACAGCGTCAAATGTTGATGCCTTAAAATAAACTGTAGATTTTAATCAAGAATGTTACTTTACGTGAATAGAAGTGAGCCATCCTATGAATAAGCAGCTATTGAAGTATGTAATTAGAGCCAAAGGGAGAAACGCAATCTTGGGAGTAATTTCAGATGATGACGTATTTTCAATTTTCAAGAGCGATTCTCTATGCAACATTAGTTTTAGCTTTGTTGTAGTGAAAGTTTCATAATATGTAAATAATGTGAAACACATAAATGGCTGATAGTTTATTGGAGGTCAGATACAGATACTTACTGAGCGACATTTCTAAACTTATATAGCTAAGGTTCGAAGCCAAGGTAAGGTGATTATGCGAAGGTTCTATTTCAACCTTTAAAGATGGTTGACTGATCCAAAAACAATTTGAAATGCACGGAAAGGTTATGTGAAAACGACAGTGAGAAAAAAGATTCTTTCTATTGGCTTTAATGCGAGCATGTGCGGTGATTAAAAAAGTTTCGTTTTGAGTTCTAAATTTCTTCAGTGAAATATATAAAACTCTTATAACTCTTATGTGAATTTATAACTATTTATAACATTTTATTTGTTGTGTTTTGTATAACTTCGACATAAAATTGTCTATATATAAACATGGTTTAGTAAATTTTAACTCAACTTTCAATTTCTTATCCTAGTATTTTTTGTACTAATAAGCGATACCTGACGTTCTCTAACATGCGATACTATTAAATATTAAGAAACAATACGCATATTATTGTGAATTCCTTTCTTTTTGATGCGATTGGAAATGATCCAGCTATAAATGAAGGATTTAAATTTCCTTTTGGAACCTCATCTGGAAGCCTGGAAAAAGCAATAGTTACTGAAATTAAATAAAGTTGTCATCTAAACTCTAACCTGATGAATTGTGGGATTGAAGAAAACAATTTTGTGCACCCGAATATTTAAACAGGCAAGCATAGCAAAAGGGACTAAAAAAATAGACACGAATGTTTAAAATTATAGCAATTTTAACTTACGTATTTAATATGTTTTGGTACTATATTTTGACACTAATAGACCTTTTCTAGATTTTTCAGATTTGTTAACATTTTTGATTCTTCAAACAAATTTGAGGTGTTTTTCAAATTTGACATATATCTAATGATTTGCACTGGTCATATTATTAATAAATGGACATAATAAAAATTAGTATGTTTTAAACGTAATTTTTTAAAAAATATCTCATATTAGGAACCTTTCCCCTTCTAGTTTGTATTCTCTTTAAACATTTTTATTAACGTTACCTTAAAACTTTTAGATTCATATATTTAAACCAAGATTTAAATATTGCCTTTATTTAAACTTTAAATCAACATTTTTAAGCTTGGATAAAATAAAATTAAATACGAAACATTTTTGAGAATAAGCAAAAGCTTGCAATGATATTCTTCTTTTTATACGATAAAGTATTGCTGCGAAATTTCTAACAATTATTATTTTGTAATAATTAAGAGTTAATTTCTGATCTCAAATAAAAATAATCCTTTTAAATAATTAGAAAACAAATCGAGCGTAATCACTTTAAAAGGTTTAGTTAAACCTTAACACTAGCAATTGATAAAGCTTACATCCATCTGAGATGTTTTTACTCAATTCACGTAATATTTTTCCAAATTTCGGCATAATTTGGAAACCGTCACATTATCGATATTTCTAGTTTACAATCGAGCAAAGAAGGTGAGAGTTTAACTTTGATTCGCAGGATGCTGAACCTTTCACAGAAACAAGTACGAAAATTGTTATGAAAAGGCATTTATGTTTTTAGTTGTATAATAAAGATAATTATGTCCTCATAAGATGATTAACAAAAAAAATCAGTTAATTGAATTAAATAGCTTTACAATATTTGATTTCTTGTTTTGTTAAGTCTTGCTCAAATTTATATTAATATTTGCTTTGTGCTGTATGCATGCTTGATTAGCAAACTCATTTTATCTTAAATATTTTATTCATGCATCATAATTTATTTATCTTTGCTTCATATTGTACCGTAAAAATAATTTTACTGACTCTTAAATATATCTTATCTTACTGCAATTATAAATTTTAGTACTACTATATACCCAAAATGGCGGCTACTTTACACCAAGTAGTGTAAAAGAACATTCTTGGTTTGAAACACATAGATCCAAAAGTTATATATGGTGTTCCACTACACTAAAATTTGGTGTAAAGTTGTCGCCACCATTTTTAACGTTGAAATACACTTAGATTTTTCCAGTGTAGAAAGCTAAATAAGTATTACAGAATAAAGTGTAATAAAGATTGGAAAATTGAAGTCGCTGACTATCATTAGGCGTTAATAATACATAGAAATTGGATATACTAATGACAGTAAATTAAAATGCATGCGAGATTTTAAGAGTTGCTGCTACTGAATACTAAATATTCTTCAGTTTTGTAGTAACACGTAACATTTGCATGTAATTTATATTTACATTTCCATGTAATCTACGAATTAGTACAAATCGTGAAACATGTAAAATTTTATTACATTATTTAAGTAATATGTTAAAAACTGAAAAATTGATAACATTAATGTTGGTGATCAGAAATTTAAAAAATTTATATTTTAAAAGTAATGTATGATACTGAGTAAATAAATGAGGGCAGTAAAAAAAATCCTTCATAATTTTATCTCTTAAATGAAAAATTGTAAAACGAAGTAGTTTTTCAATTGACATTTTAAACTAAAAGTGGTTTATCTATAAATATAAATCAATGTATTAAAGATAAAACCTATTTGTTTCTTTTTTTAAGGATGCTAAAGTGTATTTCGTTTATTTATAGAAGTAACTCTAAAAAATAAATAATGTTCTTTAAATCCAGACATTGAATTAGACATCCGCATTAAAAAAGAATTTACAGAAAAGAACAACATCATTTTAGATATGAAAAATAAATAAAACGTTAACTTTTATAGGAGGAACTATAAAAAAATTCCATTAACTATCTTTTATTAATCCAAGCTATAGTAAAGTTTTAAAGACACGTCCTCCGAATAAGTTACTTCATATAAGGATAAGCTTTAAAATAAATTTCCTTTTACAGTAAGCAATTTTTTAAATTTTTTTAAGAGTGATATAAAAAGATTTGAATTTTATTGCGTATAAAATTTATTTGTTCGAAATAGTTTTCTTAAATGGTCGATATGTGAATAATAGATGGAGTTTCTTATTTAGAGTTTCGTATTTTGTCTACTAAATTTTTCAAGGCATTGATTTTGAAATGCATTATTTTTTATTGTAGTTTTGCTTTAGATAACTTAAGAGAATTCCATATTGTGAACTATCAATTCTGTTTTTTGCAGCTTGGGGTAACTTTAACGGATGGGGTTACCACACTCAGGCAAATTTCCTAGAAAAATTTGTAAAATAATTATCCAATAAAAATAGTGGAAAAACGTGTTACTGATACTCATACTAAAACTAATTTTAATATATTATTTATCATTTTTAATTTAACAGTAAAAAAAAGAAACGTTTGAAAAAAATTTAAATACTACAACGCCTACAACTACTTTGTTACAAATGTAGTTAACTACAGCTATTTATTTTTAAATGTAGGTTCTATAAACTACTTTTGAAATGTAGTAACTACTTCTTTACTTTTAAGAGGTGAACTTTGTAGGCGAAATTAATTAACTTCTATCTTTCAAACGGTTTTTAATTAGAATTTGGCTTATTTAAACATGAGATATTAAGAAATATTTATTCATGTTCAGATGAGACAATTTGTTATTCTAAATTTTTTTTCTTCAAATTTTTCCATTTAACTTTGAACTTTCTACGCCTTTTTCGACAGCTAATGTTTGATTTAAAAAATGTTAGGAAATTATCAGATACTTACAATTTTGTTAAGTGTTTAATGCTTTTTAATCTCCTCTAAGAAATAAAGAACATGGAAAATATGTTTCCTTCCTCTGAAATGACATTGATGTTTCACAAGTACACATTCGCATGTGAAAGTTTGACCAAAGTGATTAATTATTTATTATTCGTAATGGTTAGTTCAAAGATTATTTATACGTGATTCTAAATACGTAATTCTTGTTAACGCTCAGTCGTAATCACAGGGGCATTTTAACCGCATTCATTGATGGACCCTCGAAGATTTGTACTAATCAAATTCAAAAAATTAGTTGTATTAAAGCCTTGTTTTTTTACTAAACTAACATTAAAAGTAGTTACTAGAAATCACTACAAACTACTGTTGTTTTGTATCACACTACTCACTACACTATTTTTATTAAAAAAAAGTAGCACACTGCACTTTAAACTACGAAGAAAAGTAGCGATTACAGTAGTTTCACTATTTGTAGTGCGCTGACCCAAGCTAACATAGCTCAAGAATGATTACAAATTCAAACGATAATTTTTCTTTTAAAAATTAGTTTTTAAAATGGTAATTACTTTTTGAGATTTATCTATAAGATTGATTTCAACGTATGATTTTGTTATGCATCAATATATAGTTCAACATGATTGATATTTTTTTTTATCTGATTATAGTTCAAAAATCTTTAATAATTATCGGATTCTAATCAAACTGGTTTCTAATAATCGGAAAAATTCTAAAAAATTGCGTGAATCATTACTTTATTTCAAGTTAATACTAAATTGAGCATTTTCTCAAACTTTAAAAGACGTAGTTGAATCTCAACATCAATAATTGAAAATAAAAATAATTAATTTTGTACAAAAAAGATAAATTAATTGAGAAAAGATACTGAGAACTACAAAAAAAATAGCCATGTCATTATTGATGGGAATGATGATTAATTAATTTTAGCCATAAATATTTCTAATATTGTGTTAATTTGTGTTTTTAACAGGTAATAAATATTATAACATTGGTACTAAGATACATACTACAGGTTCTGTGAAAAGAGGTTTTGTAAGGCCCACTGAAAGATATAAGTTTGGAAGAAAATTGTTGATTAGGGTAATTTTTGTTGAGCTGCAGCATTATACCAAGTGATACTGAATATACACTGGTGTGCAAAACTTAAGCAACAAGTGGTTTTTCGGTACTTAAACGATATACATATATATACATATTTTGTACTTAAACGATGGTAAACAACCATCGTTTAAGTACAAAATAATGTACATCATATTCAAATTTCATGTCAATCGGATGATTTCTTGTAGAGTTATGACAAGAAACGCACTTGTTGCTTAAGTTTTGCACACCAGTGTAGTTAATCTTTATTTTGAAAGGCAAAACTTTTAAAAACAAGCTTTTGTAATTTAATAACGTAAAATCCCCGGGTAGATCAACAAATAATAATAAATAAAAACAATTGTAATTGATTTAGCTTAATTGTGCTCGATATATGCGTTTCAGTTCTATGTACAACTTAGAAGTGTTGATAAATACTGATTTTATGATTATTTATTTCTTTTTCACCCAGTACAAAGAACGAATATTCAGCAAGTTTGCTTTTTGTTAATATTTTGGTAACTATCTGTTCAAAAATTCAAATAAGATTTAATATTTCATTTTATTCTGTATAAAATAGAATTTTCCTATCCTATGGTGATCAGAATAGTTAAAAAGTTTTACCTTTGAATTATATTTATGTAAGTAGATTTTATAATTGTGAGAATAATTTTTTAGAAAGGAACTGTTATGTACACATAGTTGAAGACACATAGAGACACATAGTTGAATACTCACACGCAAATAACGGCGATATAAGTTTGACTTTTGAGAACTGATTTTTCTCGGTGGAGTTACGAGATTCGTCTCTTAGTTCTTAAAAAGACGTTAACTAGGTCAAAGGCTATTCAAACCATTTTCTGATAAGCCATATGATCTTATGCAGGCAAAAATTATTATTTTATTACTACAGAATCAAATAATAAAAATAATAAATTAATAGCAATTTTTTACTTAAAATTTATTTTGAGTAAGCAAGTTTTTATTTTACTTTGATTCGCGCAATTAGCTTCAGTTTTTTGACAAAAAACGAAATATTGTAAAATTAACATTTAGATTCGCAGAAATTTTCACACTCTTGATTAAATGGCTTGCGTAAGTAAAGTTGCATATCATTGCAACCGCTATTTTTAAACAATCAGTTTAAAATTCATCTACTTCAACAATATATTTTAGAAAATTAAACGAAAATACAATCGTAATAAGAATAATGGGACCATACTTCAAAGATAGCGGTTACTTTCATAACTCACTAGAATGCGTGAAATTCCGAACATCAGACCAAAAGTTATTCTAGATGTAACTAGCATTGTGTACCGTAACATAAATTTAAAATTATTTTCGATAATTAAAATATTTTTTTAGATTGAAACTGGTTTTAGCTTAACAGAATTTCACAAAATTGTATTAAAACTCTTTTTCATAATACAAAAATATTTCAAAAGAAAAAAATAAATTTTTATGCTACAGTAATAATAATTTTTTTTCCATTATTTCTAAAATTTTGAAGAAAATTATCCTAACTATCTTAAAACAATTTTAAAATGAAATGGTAAATATAATTTTGCACAAAAATGCTGCAGTTTCATAAGCAAGATTATAAAAATTGAGCAAGTGTAGAAAAATACAACTATATATGGTGACTATACAGTTGTATTTTGATATTTTATTAACGTAACATTGTTTCAGGCAAATTTAGATTTTTTATGTTTAAATCCTTTACTTAATACCATTAACTCTCAGAAAGTTAGAATGTAATACTTTCCTCATTTTAGATTTATTTCACGTATTAAGTTTAACGAAGTATATCCCAGTGTAGAAAGATATAATTTCTGAAAGAAATAATATTATTTTGGCTCAGTCAAGCTCGAAATAGTTTGCTTAAGTTTTGTAGAATGATTCTATATTTAGAAACAAGTATTCAGTATTTAAAAAAGAGCCATAATTTCAAGCTGCATTCCATAAGAAAATTTTTACCAACTTAGACTGTTCTAAAGAAACGGAAAAGAACAAAAAATATTAAGCGCACTTTTTCGAAAAAAATATGACTCGTTAGAGTGCTGTTAGGTTTAACGATATTCAAATGTGTTCTTGCGAGAAAATTGCCATGGTAGAGGGCATTTTTATTGTTGGATGTGGGTTCTAAAGCTGCAGTTAAAGTTACTGGTTTGATATGCGTGCAAATTAAACATAAACTAAAGATTGATTTTTAATTTACATGCTAGTAATTTTATACAAAAAATAAAGTTAGATAATTTGTTGTAATCAAGTGTTTTTTCTTACAAAGGAATTAAAGAGATAACGGTGCCATTTTGAGGATAAAATAATAATAATTGAAATTAATATATAATATATTAATATATAATAAATATAATAATTGAAATTACTATATAATAATGGAATAAATAATTGAAAGCTTCTTATTAATGTATTTTAAGAAAAGAATTCGTATAGATATATCGGATTGTATGGTAATGATATTTCTGGTTAAGAAAAAAACCACAATTTAGGTTAATAAATCAAAATATACTGTGTTTAAGCTCATTATTAAGTAATTTTTCAGTTGATATGATAACCGGAAATTCTAGTTTATAAAATAGCTCTTATTACTACATTTTTAGTAAAAAATACGAAACGGTGGAGTAAATTTATCCGAATAAATGATTTTTATACCATTCTTTAAGGTATCCTGACACACTTACCAAACTAAAATACAATTATTTTGCCACACTTACCAAATCTTATCACGCATTATAAAATCGTATTTTATAATGCGTGATTTCATTGTTCATTGTTATTATCTTATCATTATCATTGTTCAAATCTTATCACGCATTATAAAATCATATTTTAAAATGAGCGATTTCATTGTTCATAGTTAATTTTATTACAATTCTTACCAAAACACTTCCGAAAAGATTACCGAGCCTTTTAGTGATTTCATGGAGCCAGAAAATTTTTAAATTTAACTATATTCTGGTACTTGACAAATTTATTCGGTTTCAGGATCTCTACATTTTAATAAACTCCGTTTCCGAAGCATGCGTTACAGATGTTTATTAATATAAAAATTAGACACAACGAATTTTACTATATGCCAGTTCCTTCCAATATCTGAATTAAATTAATAACAAAAATCTAATTATTTAAATATTTATTTTTTAATCACGAGAAAATGTGTTTAAATCATAACATCCTTAAAGTATGTATAAATCATAACACCTTATTTTAAACTATAGAGAAGTGTTAAATTGTTGCAAAGTTTTGATTTTATTTTAACAACAAAAAACTACTGATGTTTACACACTGTGGGAAATCACACAACTTGTTAAACCAAAATTTCGTTTCAATTGTTATTTCGCTCAAATTTGAGATTTTAATCTGGAACTTTAGCTGAATCTGATTTTCGTACTCAATAAACTTTATCGTACACTGAAGACAGAAAATATGGTTAAAACTACCAGAATATGGTAAAGTTGAGCGTGTTTTCGGCTCTACACTGTAAAAAATGAATGCTCAAATTTCACGCAACTTACTGTGTTTTTTTCCTGGTATATGCTCGTAACCCGTTTCTTGGTATATTATCCGAGCAAAAATTTCGTCAAAATTACGAAATAACTATCGTCACGTCTTCGATAAAACGAATTTGATTAAAATTAAGGAAACAGTTTTTCATAATATTTTTTCCCCAAAATAAAAAACTCGCAGCGCCTAATGTATCTAACTTTTCTAATAATCACTGAATAGTGAGTACCATATAGGTGGATCATTGTTGCTCACGCAACACAAAGACAGATTGAACACAGAGATATATTACACAAATGCTCGAAGCGGGATTCGAACCCGGGATCTAAGATGCATGAAATCAACTCTTTGACCACTATACACAACGGTAGACTTTTTTCAATCGTCTCGCTTTCATTACTTCGTCATTCTAAATAACATAAGTATCTTTCACAATGCAGTGCGAGGAGGTTGAGGAAACATTTTTGTGATACAATTGGCAGTTCGCGTTTTATTATATGATGACATGTGATTTCAAGACAAAACTTAACGAAATGCAGCCTACGGATTGATGTCTCGTCAATAGTGTGAGTTTTATTTACGAACATGTATGGGAACACCAGAAGGCTTGGTAATTTTTACCGAAGCGCTTTGATAATGATTTTGATAAAATTAACAATAAATTATGGTTTTATAATATGCGATAAAATTTGGTAATTTTATCGTAATATCCTAAAGCATGGCATAAAAACCATTTATTCGATTAAATCTTTTCAGTTTTTTTTTTCTCATGGTTTTTTTTATAATAAGAACTATTATTTCGAGGACAAGATTTTCCGGTAAAATTATGATCGGAATAAATTACCAAATGCATGCTTTTAATACCTTATATATTGGTTTTCTTTATAACAATTGTGTTTCTTTTTGTCATTACTGTACAGTGACGAAATTCTATCAGAATATTGATCTCTGTTTAAGATATTATGATTTAATAAGAACAGAAAGATGTCTCAATTCAGCAATTTATTAAGGTTGTAAGTAATATTTTCCGCATTATAAACAAAAGTTTCGATATAATGGGTCAACTTTGAACCAATTTTTTTTTCTGAAATCACATAAATCTAATTTATGCTTCGCCACTGAAATACGTTTAATTATTCTCAAATCTTATTAAATTCCTTCTCGCAAATCTAACATCATCAAATAATAATGATAAAAAATAATACAACGCATTTATACATTGATTGACTCAGATATTAAAAAATAAAATAATTTTTTAAAGTAATTTTTTTAATATTTAAATTAAAAAAAAGAAAAGACATTTTACAATATTTTTATCGAATTACTACACTATCTGTTTGAAAAAATATGCCTTGCATTGGTTGTACAACTTTATCTATTATTTCAAAAAAATAAATATATAAAATGTTAAGGGATACCCAACATCAAAATAAACTTATTATATTAACTTATATTTAACTTATTCTTATACTTAACTCGAATTATATAACCTTATTATTTTTATAAACGAGATGGGACAACATTCATTTTACTCATTGGAGATAAGTAATTATGTTAAAGATAGTTATTGAGGAAATGAATTATGAATGATCTGTTATGGATGCTCAATTATTTAAGTTAAAATTTAATACATATTAGATGAATTCCATATGACTTGATGCCTTGAGTGTGTAAATTTTATTACAATAGTAGATTTTTTTTAAATTCAGTGGTTACTAATATTTTACATTTTAAGACAATTTTCTAATCACCTCCCCACATAACTGCTATATTATAAGAATAAAATTATAAAAAATATCTTTATATTTAAAAGTTAACTTAAGTAGAATATTGTCTAATAAAAAAAAATAAGTAGTTACAGAATTTTATATAATTATAATATATATTTAAAATACGAGTACATAGCATTTCAAGTATGAAAAACTTCATTTTAGAATTTTTATTGAAGTTGCTACTTTTTTTTAAATCTAAAACAAATTTTCATAGTTTGATGAAATATTTCCAATACCTGTATGAAAACTGGTTTATTATAATAATTAGTTATTTTTCATAATAGCTTTCAAGTTTATCAAATATAATGCATTCTTGTTTTAAGAGATTCAGTTGTCAGGGAAATGATGTTTTAAAAAGAGCTAATAGAGTTATTCCATAGTAACTAACATTTAACATAAGGATTACTAAAATAAGGATTTATGACGTAAACAATGATTATGTATCAAATTGTAACATAAATATGCTATTGTTAAAATTAATTAGTATTATGACCAAAATTAGTATTATGACTAATGTAATATTTCTTCACTATAAATGTTAAGTTAGTCTCAATACTAATTTTTTAGAATTAAATTTCTTAAAGTAATTCTCAAAATCAATTAGATATCGAGTTTAAAAGTACACCTATATGAAACTGAGATAAAAGTTTTCTTTTCTAAATTAAATATTAAACTTAAAAAGCAAGAATAATTACATTCTTTTAAATCAACATAGGATCTAATTTATTTAAGAAAACTAATACTTCTTAGGCCAGCCATCGAGTGGGCAGGTGTTTTAAAGGAATTACAAAAAAGTAAGAAAAGATTAGAAATTCTTTGTCTTTTTTTCGTCGAGTTGTTCAAAATATAACAAGAAGGTGTTAAATGAGAATCGATATCCAGGGATCTAAAGTATTGATCAGCTTTTATTCGTTGCTCAATGTTCTTTCTACGTTAGAATGCTTTTAGTGAGATCACACCTTAAGACCCTTCTCATGTCAGTAATTTACATGCTACTTAAAATGATTCCTTGCATTTTTTTTTATCTTGTTCTATTCAGTACTGATTGTAGTAATTTAGATTCCGATCTAAGCTGCCAATAGATTGAAGTGAGATATATTAGGTGTTGGTTGCGACAGAATATTTTATACATTGTAAACCTTTTTTTCGATAATGATTGCGTTGATATTTACACGATGTATGCATACATGGAGTAATTAGGAAGACTAACATCCTTAGACAGAATGATTGAAATGTGTGAGTGTTATGCTTCCATTCATCGACTAATATGGTTGTTTATGCTCGATAGGTTTAAAATAAATGTTCATTAAATGGATGAAATATGGATGTTTTATAAACAACGTGAGTTCAAAATATGGTTACATGCGTGCACTTATGAAGAAACGGTAAGTAAAAATAGAGGTAGGTTAATATGCTAGAGTGTTGAGGAAAGTTAAAGAAAGTGTTTAGAAATTGATTGAAATAAAACAAGTTTCATTTTTCAAATTGAGAAAAACATCCCCATAAGCACTTGCATTGTGCAATGTTGGTTCTAGTGTAGAAGACAGATGCTGTCAAAAGAGAATGGCCGTATTTTCTTAATCATCGACATAGGAAACGAAAAATGGAAAACAAGGAATTTACGCCATTCCATCCTTTTTTTTGTGATATTATGCGAATACGAAGATCCTTCTCATTCGTCTGACTCGGCGCTGCAGATTACATTTACAAATTTACTTTAAAGAGCATTTACATAGACTGCAAAACATGTATTCAAAACTGTTTGACAAGTGTGTTTCAATTAGTCAAAAAAATATTGTAATTCAATTTTTAATTAACCATAAACGAATGAAATGCTCTCAAAATGAACATTAAGAAATAATAAACAAGAAAAATTAAATAAAATGGTATCTCACATTACTCTTGTCAAGAACTGATCATCGATAGAAGGCACTTCTTGCCTGGACAGATTTTTCGGGTATTTTTCCACCCGCTAAACACTTTTAACCGAAACGGAATTATTACAGTTTTTGATTTATTCCAATAATACATGCAGTATTTTCGTTTTGTTTCGTAAAATGTATATAATTAATAAAAATTGAAATGAAATTCAAATATTATTTTTTTACTCCAAAAGATAGCCCCAATAGATAGCCTCTATCCCAAATTTGATAAATTTCCTATGAACGAGACCGATAAGTAATATTTTTTTGATGATTTTAAAATAGTACAAAATTACGAAGCATGCTTTACACAAGCTTTTGGTTTACTGGTTTAGCCGCAAAAAATGTATGTTTTTTCTTTCATTTTACTTTAAGTCTTGGAAATGTCTCATAAGTTTAACAAAATATTTACCTACATTTCTTATAGTAAAAACGTGCCCTTTTCTGTGTCATTCCATTATATTCAGTCTTTTATTTTTCAAAATTTGCCTACCACATTTTATCAATATTCATTTATGTTTCGAAAAGTAATGTTTTAAAATTATAGCTCTTGTTATATGGAACTGATAACCAAAAATTGAAGAAAATAAAATGAAAAGGTGTAATATCATTTTTACTAATAGTTGAATTTTAAAAATATTGCTTCACTCTAAATACGATTTTTTTAAAAAAGAAATGTAACATTTTATCTTTTTATTTTTATTCAGTTTTTCACTGTTTTTTTAAATTTTTTTAAATGGCCTTAAGTCGATTCAATTGGAACTACATGAAAAAAATATCAAGATTATTAGTGTTTAATTTTTCATTTGTTTTAATTGTTCAATTCATTTGTTTTAATTTATTAATTGCGATAAAAATAACAAGTAAAATATTTACCTTTTTCTTAAATCTATTTGATCGTAAGTAAATTTTGTAAAAAATATAAACGTAAATTTAATAATAAAAAAAAAACAGACAGAAAATCAAAATACCATATGGATGCTATTTTATTTTTTACTATCCAATGAATAAATTAACTAATATTAATATTTTAATCTAACGAGATACTGATTTTTTATAAAATGTTAATAACGTGTTCTTTTAAATATCGAATTAAAACTAAGAGAACGTAGTCTTCAATACTTAACTTAATATTTGAATGTGTAATGATTTTTATTTTTATACTTATCGTCTATAAATTAAATAAAGTGTAATGTTGCAAAAATAACTACATTAAAAAAAAATCCAATAGAAAGGTGTTCATGATAAAAAGCAAATTTTGTTTTGGATATTTTAGTATTTATTGAAAAATTAATAAGTATTAAACAAATATTCTTAGTGGTTTAATATTGATCTTTATTGATAAGTATATAAGATTATTATTGAATTTTTATCAATGTAAAATTATAATCATCAAAATGCAATCGTCAATACTTTTCATTCAAGATTTGAATTAATAATGAGCTTGTTTCTATACTTAGCACATCTATAATTAAAGTTAGATTCTCCGTAACAACTTTGACTCTTAAATAACCTCATTAAACATCACTTGCTGGAACGGGGTGAAAAGTCTCGAGGGAAAATTTGTAGTTTAAAGTGAATCTTCTAGAGATTTAGTAGATATTTTAAGGTAAGTGAATAGAGTTCCCTCTAAATTTAATAACATTAGCATTTATTACTCTGTAAATTATGACGCTAAAAATGTATTTACCGCGTCATAATTTGCCCACCAAAAGTGACACTTATCAACCACGATGAGCATTTGCTTACAAAAATTATCTTTATTAAGATATGTGAAGATATCTAAAAACTTTAACATTTGATAATAAAAAAATGATAAAAAATAATAGGCACACTATTTTTAAACCTCCAGATTTGTTTGAAAATGTATAAAATATCAGAAAATAATCGTGAACTCCGAAAATTTTGATGCCCTTATTATGTTAAATTCAATTACTTAATCCTGGGGTTACGGTTTGACAGGGTTACGGTCTGGACAACCTAGAGAATAGATCGAATTCGATTAATGATTCCCGAGATTCGCCCATATATCGAAAAAGAATAGCTTTATGTTATAGTTTATTCTTAAGTTTCGTTTATTTTAATTTGTTATAAGAGAGCCTTGGTGGCTTAGGGGATAGAGCACTCGCCTCCCAGTGAGGTGACCCGGGTTCGATCCCACCAATACGAATTCGACATGCGGCTCGCACTGACCACAGTGCTGACTTAAAATATCCTTAGAGGTAGATGGATCATTAGTTAGAGTACCCTTGCCGTCAAGCTAACCATGGAATGTTTTCCATTACATGTAACGCAAATGCAGGTTAGTTTAATGAAAAAAGTCGAATATGATGGCATTGTTTTCCAATACTTGATATAGGAGTTCTTTCGTCTTCTGGATTGGTTTCAAAATTGTAAGGCTACGAAGTTGAACATTGGTAGACATAATTTTTAATTGTTTTGTTAATTTTTGTTTAAAATTAAGAAAAATTTATAAATAATATTAAAAAGTAATGCTTTTAGTTTTCAACATCGGTTTTTTAAGTATTAAAATCTTTTAAAAAATGACTCATTTGAGATTTATAAAAATGTTTTGCATGCTTTTCTTATTACTGCAGTATAAAAAACAACATTCGCATTTTTTAAAAAAAAAATTAGATGATTCTGTATTCTAGATCTTCTTAATCTGAGTTTATTTCTAGGTATTTGTACATTAAAATTTTTTAAAAAATTTATTTTAGATTTATGACATGTGTAATCATGCTTTGAAACTTTTAATTAGTTTCATTGCATGATAGGACAAGATTTCCTAATGCTCATGCGATACAGACAGAGCTGTATTTTTTAAAAAATATTTTTAAGAAGATTTTGATCAATCTTTGGAGAAACTCATAAGTGCCAAAACTTTTGTATGTTAAACATCTAGCAACATTTTTGTAACGTACTATTTATACCTTTTCAGTTTTTTGAAGTCAAACAATAAAATTTCATCATAAACTGTCAACATTCAAACATTATTATTCAGTGCCTGTAAAGCTATAGATAGAGAAAAAAAAACTGTATTGATATTGGAACATTCATCGAAGTTTTTGAAGTTTACTTAAATAATGATTCAGAAGTTTTCTTTATGTTTAAAATGTAGTTTGTAAAATTTTAACATAATTTTTGCATACATTCAGATGAAAAAAAATAATAGATTAAAAAATATTTTGGTATTGGAGCATTCGGCTGGTTCATGCCAAGGAGCAGTCAATATGACGGTTCGATCCACAGGATTGACTTGAACCCTACCCACCTTCTGTTTGATCATCAGGACCTGCTTGAAGTCTACAATCGATACCTGCTTGTTTAAAGAATAAAGGCATGTACGGTTCACTAATCACAGTGCTACAAGCACGCTCTTGAATGCAAAAATGTGTAGCCATAAGGTCATTTTCCAGGTATGTTGTCTTCCTGAAAAACATCGGGCTGTGGCGGAGATGCTTTACTTTATTAAATCACTTACCAACACTTTTTAATGTACCTGGAATTTTTTTGTTGTCGAAAAAGATAATTGTTAAATTTCCTCATAAGCTGTTGGACATATTCGGAAACTATAATTTAATGAACGTAAAACAGTAAACCTAAAACAGTACATATAATTCTATTCAATCATTACGAAATTCTTGGAAGTTTGAAATTGATTATTGAGAAAAGTTTATTATCGCAATTCGATGCATACACCTGTTCTGTATTTGTCTGCATGCTTGAAAATTCCAACTCCAGTCGTTGCGATTGATAAATGAACCTTTCTGTGAGAAAACCTCATTATTTTCTCTTGACAGTTCATTTCCTTAAAAAATTTCTTTCACATAATATATTAATATTTCAGACCACGGTTTGATGATATTGAATAAAAAATTGGAAACCTTTTCATTGATTAAAAATGTTCCCATATTTTATCGAGATAATTTGAAATTATAAAATAAACTAATTTTTGTTATTGAAAAACTCATTATTTTGCAACTTACAAATAAATTATTCGAAATAAATTAAACTATCAATAAAATGTGAAAAGCAAACGTGAAATGCATAGTATTTAAATCTGCTAATTCAATTATTAGTTATATGATTTGTTTAATTAATTTTCGTCCAAGTATTTCGATTTTAAAATTAGATTATGATTACCATTTTTAATTCTTTGCGTTTTAGCATTTAAATAATATTAATAATGATGATTATAATTAGCAATAAAAATAAATCAGTGACCTAAGATGCATGTTTTGAATAAATTTTTTAAAAAAAGTATTAATTTACTTTTTTAAATTTAGAAAAAGTATAATTTTATTCAATAAATTATTATCCTCAATGGATTTTATTTTATAAATTATTATTCATAAACCATAAATACAGATATTATATGCGAAAATTTTTTATCTATTGCTTGTAATTATGATCATTACAATCGATATTATTATTTGTAATTACGACAAAAAACTGTCACAAGCAATCATAATTATCATTCATTTATTGATTACAAGTAATTATAATTACAAAACATTTTTGTTTTTATATTCAAACATCTCTAAAGCTTTGGGCATTGAAAACAATGATATCTTGCGATAAATAATTTATTTCTTTCCAAGATAATTTCATCACGCTAAAACGAAAGAAATTGCTAGATGACAATTATCACAACAGCAATTATTATCGCTATAATTTTTTCACAACAATTTCATTTGTAGTAAGTTAACGATATTCTACAAACTTGTTGTTCACTATCTTCCCTATACCACACTGTTTTTGCGATAAGAACACTAACTCAGGTGGTGATAAAAGATGTTACATTTTGTAGCGCATATCAATTTTATTATGCTTTGACATAAGGTAACCAGATGTCCTCAAATTTTGAGGATAGTCCTTGAATTTCAATAGTTGTTTTCAGAAACTTTTTAACTCTTTGGGTGCAAGAAATGTATTTAAACTTTAACAAAAGTTCTCAAATGCCCGCTGACTTTTTTGCCATTTTAAATTAATAAAATTAATAGTAAAAAAGCGAAAAAAAAATGAAAACCAGAAATGCACACGTTTTTTAAACTAAACTCTGTTGCAAGTTAAGAAAAAACCATTATCCTTATGGAGAAAGCCTGTTAACATCTAAGTGCACGCCAAATGGATGCCAAGCTCCCACCGCGAACGTATATCAACTGTTGAAACTATGTTGCACAACCTTCTTTTCGCTTGCTTTCTTAAATCGTGTGAAATGGGAAAAGCAAAATTTATTGAATTAAAACTATTGTTTTGTTTCCTATAAAATTAAAGTGTTGCATCATATTTAAATAATACTTTCTGTTAGCATTTAAAGAAACTGATGGAAGAATAATAAATATTGTTTCTTACAGACGATTTTCTTCTACAGCGAACCAAAGTCAAAGTTCTTTATTTTGCATTTAATTTGTTAAGGGCATGTCAGCAGACGCGCCGTTTTTAGTCTGCCAATCAAATTCAAAGCTCTTGCAACGTTATAAATTTGTTTCTTTTTCAAGAACGAATGTTCTCCTTACTTATCGAAATGTGTCGCCAAGTCTTAGATTCCAGTAACTACTAAGCTTTAACTTATTTTCAGTAAGTCTATGATATATATCATAAAAGATAGCACGAATCAAATTTCTGTCTGACGTGTTTAAATTCTATAAGCCTTTATATAGTTATGAAAGCATATTTGTATAATTTGATAATGAAATAAAACGGAACTATATGCGGTCGTAGATGATTATTTAAATCCTATACCGAAATGGACTTTTCTTAACTTGTAACGGTTTTTATAGATAATTTTGTCTTACAGAGAAAATAGGCAAAAAGCAAAAACGCACCGAAAATTAACTGATAAAAGCTCTATACTCGTATAAAAATAATTTCAGCAATAAATAAATAAATACTTAGAAATAAATAAGCAAATTTTAATAAACAAATCATATACTTATTCATTTTATGAGTGGGAAAACAAATATCAAATATCAAAACTGCTAAGTAATGAAATCAAGTTTGATGAAGATGGCTCTACACTTAAAATTTAATTATCAAATTTTTAAAAAAAAAAGATATCTTAGTTGCAAAGGTAAAATAATATTTTTCATGAATATATGGGGGTCCTCAATTCATAAAATTTTTTGTGACTGCTCTGATTTGTCCTCAAATCATGGTTTAGAAATTTGATCACCTTACTTAGATAAAATGTCAATTATTGTATAAGTATCATTCCAGCAATTAAAAGAATGGATGTGAACTTACGAGGGTATTCTGTTATTAACTTTAACACATTAATTAGTTTTTAAAATAAAGGAGTATTTGTGTAAGAAAAGTATTTACATGTTTTCATTTGGATCAAAACGTTCGATTTAATTAGTTCGATCTAGTGATTTTGATAAAGATTCTTGTGTATATAGATTAAAAATACTTTGGTGATAGTGGGCATATTGTATTTATTCATTCGAATAATGCATTTTGGTTTTATTATTTTTATTTAAAACAAAAAAATTCATCATATAAAATCATATATTTTTGCATAAAATTTTAGTTTATTTTTTTGGTTTTTTGTGAATGCTTTATCTTCCTATTAGTGACATATAAGGGCTAGGTTAATCGGAAAGAGTTATCTTGGATTAAGAAGGCTCACAGTTCAAAGCCCTTGTCACTCATTAATCAAGATCACTTCTAAGGGATAAAAAAAAAAGTTATTTCTCTACTCGCCTCATATACTATGTATTCACTTTTTCTCTGTCGATATTCCATTAGGAAAAGTTGTTCGGACGCAATTAATCATTTTTATTTTGTAAGCGTCTATGCGTTGGGCAAGAAAATTTTCTGACTTAATCAAAGAATTTGTTTTTTAAAATAATAAATATTATTTATTTTATAGACATTTTTGATTTTTTTGTATTTGACAAAAAATCCAGAAAGTTTAAAATTACAATATTACTTTAGATCGAAAACAATTATGGTAATACATAAATTTACTATTCATTAACATACATTTAATTTATTACTAACAAGAATTTTTTATACTACTCAATAGTAATAAATTATAACTTTATTATACCTATGATTCGTAAAGTAACTTATCATTTTGTATTAAAAGTTTTACTATTTAGGGTTATAATTTAATTTATTCAAGGTTTGAAAAAGTGTTTTTTGTTTACCTGTTTTAATATTAGCTTGAAATTGCCAATTATATATATTTTTTTCACTTAAATTTTGATTATGATTAATGATTAAAAAAATATAGGTTAACCCTTTGATGTAGAATTTTCATTAAATACATTTTTCGTACTATTTTTAATTATTTTGTATCAATTTGGGTCAAAATAAGTGAAAAATATTATATATAGGATTTTAATAATTTATAGTTATGGAATAGGGATAGATAGGCGCAGTGTCCTTTAACAAGTATTTACCGACGGCTCACTTCCTAACGATAACTTTTCAAATTTGCACTTATTTGCAGTTTAGATCTAAGAGAAACAGTAATTCATCATTTAAATGTCTCTAATTTACAAAATATATTATTCATAAAATTTGAATAAGAATAAGAGAATATTTGAACTCCTTTTTTTGGATGAAAAAACCCACGAAACTGAAACGAAACGATATTATTTGATTAAAAGTTCCTTCGCTTCAAAAAAAACATACAAATTGGAAATAAAAATTTGTATGTTTTATTTTTAGCGCTAAAAAATAGGCGGGCTTTTTCAAGGCTTACAAGACGCAAATGAAAAGAAACAAATGTGATTAAAATATAAAATTTTAAATTGATAACAAAAAAACAAAACAACAAAAAAAGGATAGATAAAAGTGCGAAACAAAACTAGAAAAAAAGATCCACAGTAGTCGAGAAAGGAAAAAAACAGATGAAAAACAGAACAGAAAAAACCACAGTTGCCAAGACGGGAAAAATCAGGTTAAAATGTATTTGAGGTTAAAATGTATCAGGTTAAAATGTATTGTAATGTATTTGATGGGGAGGAACTAACGTCGTTAACAATGAAATCGGCATGCACATGAATAAAACAAGATTTCAGGGCATCAAGATGAGCTGGTGTGGAAATAATTTTGGCATTGTCGAAATTAAATTGATGTCCAAGATTCCAGGAATGTGTGGCAGTTGATGAATTTTGTTTCCTAGAAGATGGACATAGTTTGTCCGATGTGTCCAAGAACGCACTGACAAGGAATGTGGTAAATGCCCCAGCAATTATAAAAATTCATAGTATCTTTCAGAAACTTAAATTTAATTTTATTAACAGGTCTAAAAATGACTTTAAAACCAAAACAGTCGAAGATATTATCATTTTTATTACAAACGGGATAAAAAACGGTAAAGTAACAAGTTCTCTTTAAGGAGGATTGGAGGAAGAAATATTCCTCTTCTGAATAAAGTTATACATACATGTATATAACAATATATATATATATATATATATATATATATATATATATATATATATATATATATATATATATATATATATATATATATATAAATATATATATATATATATATATATATATATATATATATAAATATATATATATATATATATATATATATATATACATACATATATATATATGTATATATATATAAATATATATATATATATATATATATATATGCATATATATATATGTATATATATATAAATATATATATATATATATATATATATATATATATATATATATATATATATATATATATGTATACATACATATATATATATATATATATATATATATATAAGTTCAAAATGAAGATAAAACAAAGGTAAATTACAGACAAATGAATAAAAAGAGGGGGGAAATAATAATAATAAGAAACAACTGGGGAAAGAAAAAGAATTAAACTATAAAAAAAAAGAAGGATAAAGTTTGTTAAAAAAACCGGAAAATAAAAGATATAATCTTTTCATCAGCCCACACGATTATATCCAAAAAAGAGTGCTTTCTAATATTGTATCAATATAGCCAAAGCAAAATATATTAATACAATAGTGTGAGGAGCACACAAAAATTTTTTTACAAAAATTACGACAAATAAAATTAAACACAATAAGTAAAAATAACACGTAAAAACAGAAAATAAAATATAAAGGAAGAGGAGAATAAAACAAAATCTATAAAGCGAGCAGTGAAATATAATGAACTTACATGAACGGGAAATTGAGAATGATTTAAAATGTTTACGTAAGAAGATTGCCAGATTGCAAAATATGAAAAGAAAAGCGCAAATTGAGTGTAACTAGAGGAGTTTAAAGTGCGTACTTGCTGCATTACTGAAGTGCGTTTGATTTGTTAGTTACCAAGGATGGGCCAGAAAACGGATGTGCGCGAGGAAATATTATACTGTATACATATATATATATATATATATATATATATATATATATATATATATATATATATATATATATATATATATATATATATATATATATATATATATATTGTTTTAAAGGCGGTGATGACGGAACGCTTTTTGCAAAATCAAGTATTTTAGATTTCTGGAAAATACACGTAAAATTTTGTAACACTCCTTTAAATCCCCCAAATCGCAAGAATATTATCTAGATAATGGCAATACTTTAAGAAAGAACCTTGAAATTAAACGCATTATAAATATACGTGATATGAGAACAAAACGTTAAGAGTTTAAACACTGACCCTAAAACTAGAGCAACCTATCACAAGACGGCACTTTCAGGAACAACCGCCTATGAATAAAGCAAGATTTCAGGATTTATGCCGAGCCTCTTAACATAAATGTCATCAAGACACAACGAGAGGTTATCATCGTTAAAACACGGTGGAATGCGGTTTGAAAAGTTTAAGCGATGTTGTGAGTTGACGAGGAGACGAATTTATCATTTTAGATGGACACACTCTTCACTAAATGATGATTAAGGTATCTCCGTAGAGGTTACTTTAATTTCTTTGGAAGATTCCTTATTACTTTGGATGTAATCAGATAATAGCTCAGAGAAAATGGAATAGTTTCATGAGTATATATATCAAAGGATTTTGTAGCATGTTTTGAAAACGATGTTCCAAGCATATTTTGATTTTCTGAAGGATTCGAATGAGATTATCCTGTTGAGAAATTTTCTGTTCATTGTTTGAACTATCGTTCATTATTTTCTAAAAGCACATGGCACCAAGTTGAACCATAATATCATGCAGATTAATTAGCATTGAAATCTATTACACAATAATACTCTTCTATTTAAACGGAATCATGGTTCAATTTAGTTGTTAGTTTAAGCGACCGATATAACTCAAACAGAAACAGATTCTTCTAAGAATATAGGAACAATAAATAGAATATATATTTTTCCCAGATCATTGAAAAGACTACTGAAATGATATAAATTTGTGTATTTATGTTGTTTTACTATCGGCATATGACGTCATCAAGACTGTGATCACATATATGTCATCACGTGATTCTTCCTTCTCGGCCGTTAATATCATATATTAAACGAGCCTTACAGACTTCATTGTAGCAAGATCATACAGACGTGATCTTAGTTCACCTCTCATATAGAACTCTTCAGAATGTATACTCTTGGAACGTGAGGGCCAAAAGAAGCGCTTTTTTTTCCTTTCGCTTGAATGGGTCAAATAAATGATTAGAGGCTTGTAATTGACTCTCAATGAATGAGTGGTGTCCTGCCACAGGTCCTTGGTTTGATCCTCAGGCCAAGAAAGGTTGACTCACCCTTTCACGGTCGATAAAATGAGTACAAAGCATGTTTGGGAACTAAACACCGGGTGATCCGCGTTGGGTTGACCACCCAATCGGAACATCTGCTATTGCCCCCCAGAGCCCAAAGGTCAAGAAAACTGAGATGGGCACAGTAGGCCTTGGCCCTCTAAGGGCTATCGCGCCACTGAGTTTAGTTTAGTTTCATTTGTAATTTGCAGGCTTGTAACTTGGAACTAATTCAGAAGACAAAAGAACACATTTCATTCCGCATTTCCGTTTAACAGAGAGAATACGAAAACTTCCCGACTATTTTTTCGGGGCCAATGGGAATGACTGTTTATCAGGATACAGAACATCTTTAGTATCTTCATTTTGTAAACCAGAAGCAGTTCAGAAATATCAAGATATTTTCTTCGTTTTATAACAGCTTTTTAATTTTAAAAATTGATATAGAGCTAAGAAAGTAGATGGATAAAGACTTTCCATGAATTGTTTAGAAATTCTACCTTAAGGATTACCCGCTCAATTTCTTTTAAAATTCTATAGATCAACTTTATTCACTACATAAGAAAAAATCAATTGAATGAGATAGAATTTCACCTGGATTGACATATTTTATTAAAAAAGTGTATATTATAAAAAGAGGCTGTCAGTTTTCAAAAAAAGTTTTCGAACGATTTTATATCCCTTGAAATTTGAATATCAATAATATCAGCAAAAATATTAGAAATAAATACCATTTTTGCATTTAAATATATTTAAAATGAAATATTTAAAGTAACAGAATAGTTTATAAAATAATTATTCATTTTTTGCATTTATTAATGCATGCTTTTTTTTATTCAGATTTAAAATATAAATATTAATAAATTATTTTATGCAATAAAAATATTGACTAAGATAAGATTAAATTTGCCTTTTTAACTATTTTTAAAATATTTCTTATATTAACTTTTTGTTATAGGTAATTAAAAGTATATCTTGAATTAGAGAATGAAAAAAAAAATTTTTTTTTACATGCATCGTTACTTTCATTACAATTTTGTTTCAAATATTTTTATAAATTTAAATAAACTGCATTTAGGTATTTAATATTATCCTTACCTTATTTAATTACAGTTTAATATATAACATTTGTAAGAAACAAAAGAAAACTTGATGTCAAGTGAGAAGTCTGTCTGATAAAAGGGGCGTAACTATGCTACATATGTGGAGTTTTAGGGAAAATAGCGAGGGATAGCAAACATAAGGAAAAATGCATGCATTGCAATGTCTGTTGCAAATCAAAACAGTCAAAGTGAGTACTTCGACATAAATTACGGAAATAGTTATAAAAAATACAAATTTAGAAACGAGACAAATCATAGTACAATGGATATTACTGCAAAACAAACTAAAATCAAACTGCATTCTTCTCCCAAAGAACAGATTACGAAAAACATCGAAAAAGATTTTAAACTAGCTCACATAAATCTGAACAGTTCGAAAACTGCAAATGCCCAATCGGCAGTCGAAATTCAGAATCATAATTATTATCTCATTTCGATAAATAAGCCATCCTACTATAGAAACACAATTTACAGAATTTCCATTGACGATGAGACTCAGTTACAGTGATAATAATCCCAGAGCAGCAATTATTTGATATAATGGAAACGTAACAGATTTTACTTTATATACATCAAGAAATTCGGTTATTTTGAGATATTACGATACTGGCAAACAATTCATATTCGCTTCCGCCTATACTTCTTCTTCAACTGAGATGCACCCTAGACACACTTGATATGTTCCTTCAAAAATATTCGAAGAAAGAGGGGTATATGGATCAATTTTATGGGGCCCACTACTTGACTGTTGAGGAAAAACATTGACTTTTTTGAGGATATTTTCGAATTAGTAATTTTTATCACTCCAGAAGATGGCTCCACCTTCTAATTCACCAGAGAGGGAGGTTGGATTGATGTTATTTTTGCCACCCAAAATTACCATTAAAGACGAAAATGTGACATCAGATCATCACCTACCTGAATATAGCATCTTTGGACAGCAAGAAATGAAGAAAAGCCAAATTCTTAATAATGTCAGCATCAATTATAAAGTATTAGAATGGCTTAAGTTCAAGATGGAAGTAACAAACATAATGGAAAATTCCATGACAAATTGAGAAAGTGAAATCGAACTAAAACAGCACACCCTTGGCATTACTTAAGTACTAGAAATAACAGTGAAAGTAGGATTATTAAACATAAAAGTCAAAATCAACTGGCAGAGTAGTCGTTAGACTTCCAGATTACAAAAAATAAGATGAGCGCTCTTATAAAACGTTGCCAGAAAGAAACAATTATAGGACTAAAAGAAATCCAAAAGAGTAAATTCAATAAACGGAGAGCCATGTTCAAAAAAATAATCATCAAAAAAAAAATAATAATTAAATAAAAATAAATAATTCCAGCCAATTATCTCGAGATTATGTAATAACTAAATGATTTTTCGGACTCTCCTTCGAAATAGTAAGAGAGAAGGGTAAGAAGGTAAAATATTTGGAAAGTTAAGAGACCCACTAGTGATTATACTGAAGCATACACAAAATTGAAAGACATATTAATCAGTTACCATTTCTCAACAATCATCAATCGAATCAAGGTTATCTTCAATATAATCAAGAATTGATTACATAACGAACTCAAATCATCCATCAAGATAAAACAGTGATAACTTCATTCCCGAGAGATAAAAATAAACTTAAAAGACTTCCGCGTTTAAAAATTGACGACACAATGGTTAAAAGAACTAATGATCTTTTTTATTAGGGGTTTAAGCCGGACTCCAATCTAAGTTTGACCAATCACTTCAAACATATTCAAAGAACCACCACAGTCCCCCGTTTTAATTTGAAGATAATCGCAAGATTGTATTGGGGCTTGAACCCCAGAATAGTTAACCAAGCTCACAAATTGGCGAATGAATTATACTATATGGAGCGGGTATATGCACGAAGAACTAAACTACTTTCAATCTGTGTGTGTGTGACTAATCCCCTCACTGTCTAGCTGCAGTTAGACATTATCCATGAGTCCATACACTCTCAATAAATCCAGGGCAAGCAAAGGGTCCGTCGCTAAAGTCTCCTTAGAAATGCGAAGACAAGCCAGAATGTGCTCCGGGGACGCACTTTCCACTCCACACTTTGCACAAACCGGGAAAACCCTACAGCCATTGCAAAAGAAGCCACTCCTCAGGTAACCGCTGGCAAATCTCGACAGCGCCGTCTGGTCGGCTCTATCGCACGTAAGGCCAATGGAGCCCCCAGGACATCTCCGCCAATACCAATCATGGGATGGAGGGACCCTCCAAGACTTTAAGTCATTGTTTTTCCTGGTGGAGTAAAGCTCGTCAAAAGTCAATGTGGCACCTGAATACAACGGCTCAACCGAGCCCTGTTTTGCCAAGTCGTCAGCGACCTCATTACTTTCAATCTAAAAAGCATATCTAATGTCGATCAGAAAGTGCTCTGCACCTGTCTCAATAGATGTTCTGTAAATACCTCCCAAGTCAAAATATTTGATGGTTTTCCATTGATGGTCCAACATAATCTTGATGGTAATCATCAATAATTCCATCATGAACCTGTTTATTTTTCGATGGTAGCCAACATAAGTCACTATCACCTTAATGTAGGAATTCAGACTGATTTATAATGTTCCAGCAAAAGAGGAAACCCATTGTGTGAAAATAGAATCTCTTTACGATCAAAAAATCCAGTTATCAAAGTACCCTTAGAGTTCATGAAAGAATCATATTGCTATTCTAAAGGAGAAGCATTAGAAAATATGGATAAAACTCAACATAGCAAAATGCTTCTAGATTTTAATCGATTGATTTTCAGTCTCTTATTTTTGTAGCAAAGTAAATTCTGAAACACCATTGAATACTTTTTATTGTTTTTATACTTTAAATCTGTAGAGTTTGGTAATACTAATATTATTTAACTCTATAATATATATATATACAACAATCGTTAAACAAACTAAATTTATTTTCTGTTTTTAATGAAATTATAGTTTTAGAATAAGATTTCCCTATTGATTAGAGCTAGAAGAAAGTAAATATTGTATATACGAAACTCCACGAATCGAAATTGTTACTATTCTACAACAAATCTCAACACAATCGAAACCCAGAAAGCACTCAAGAAAATGAAGTATTTTGCTTTTGAATACTCTGCAGAACCCTCCAGAATGTTCACTTCTGCTTTTTCATACTTGTTTCTCTTCCACTCAGAGATCAAAAATTGCTTTGTTCCTTTTTCGGGAAGATAACCGATATTCAATGGTATAACATCAATTTGTTGCGAAACTTGGTTCTTTTTTATAGCAAATGAAAGACGTGTTCTTATTCAACATGGAGTTATCTCCTAAAGTAAGTCATGCGACTGGTGGACGTTAATTTATTTACAGAAGGGATAAAGAATACTTATGAAATAGTTGCTTTAATTTTTTAGGCTAGCGTAGGTTCTGACAAAGGTTAGTTTTATGCTCACAATTCAACTACTATTACACATCGAATTTCTCATCAAAAATATGTGTTACGGAGAAAAGGAATTAAAAAATGATAAAGGTTCAGTAGAAAAATGAGAGGGGATTGAACCACGATATAGTACAAATTTGTTGCGACTCTTGTTTCTTAGATTGAATCATATTAGTGTGTAAATAAATCCATTAATCCGTATTAAACGTGATTACGTTACACTAGCTTCAACTTAAACGGAAACTTGGTACAATTCAATAGCAAACGTTGAGAAGAATTCACTTGATATTATGGTTCAAGGTAATTGTAGTATTTATTTATTCAACAAAAGTTTTTCTTTTTAAAAACGCGAAACGGGGCTCTATCTATTGTTTATGTCTCGTGTATCTATGAGTTTTCAATTGTTAAAAAGTGCTATCTTGATTATCCTGGAATAAACATTTTATTTTATAACCGTCATTAAACAGCCAACCCAATATTTTGGGTTTACGACTTCGTAGCCTTGTAATTATAAACTCAATCCAGAAGATAAGGAAACTCCTGGATCAGTACCACCAGAGGTATGATTTGTTATAGAAACATAGAGGACTTTGCGACCCGACAGATTTAACGTGCATCAGCCATTATTTTCTTCGCGGGGAGTCTTCGGCCGACGGGAATCGACCTCTTGGACATGGACCCAGTGTCCTATCGGTTGCACAGAGTTTACAAAAAGTTAATGATTTCAACTCCACAAAAATCTATAGAAAAAACTTAACATCCATTTACAGGAAAATTACAGAGAGCTGAAAAATCGACGCAGTGATGAGATAAAAAATATCAAAAGAAATGACTAAGATAACGTAAGCGACCATATCGCATAGAATCATGAACTTACTACGAAATGTGTCAGTCTAGGATTATAAATTTTTGAAACAAAAAAGGTTTACTATACAGTACGGGGATTAGGAGAAAATATGGAATAAATTAAGGAAATTCTAAGAACACAATGAGGAAAGCAGCTTGACGAAGTTCTGGAAATACCCAGAGAGAAAGAAATCATTATGTTAAAAAAAACACAGATAATATTAGCCGAAGACGCGAAGCATCCAAAATAAAAATAGAAAATAAAAGTAACACGCCTAATTTGCGTTCTGCAAGAAGTCAAATCATATTACGAAAGAGTGTTATCTCAAAAATAAACCGGTTTCAACTAATTCTGATGATAGAACATTTTGGTGTAAGATTTAAGAAAACAGAAGAAAGTACTCAAACGCTAATGTGATTTTCAATCTGAAAATAGTGACTCTTGAAACTTTGTTTTCTCACCAAAATAAGAATTTTTTGAAAAATAATAAATGGCAGGTACTGAACTTTCACGTTCTTCACCTGAGAAGATGCAGGAAGTGTTGCTCATTTAACGTTACCCAGTGGACACCTATGAACCTAAAGTCACGGAGGCGAGCAACATTACCCACGCCACACTGCCACAGATACCCGTTCATAGGGTGGGCCACATTCACACACAACAGAGGACAACACATAGAGAGGAACATCCATGCCCAGAGCCGGATTCGAACTCGCAGTCATTGGCTCCGCAGTCAGGCATACTATCCGCTCGGCCACCTGGCCAGCTCTTCCGAAAGTTTAAAATACAAAAATGGATTAGTATACTGGTCAGTGAAGGAGTTAGGAAAGTAGAAGAATTGTAAAAAGTAAAATCATTTTATATGACTGAAAATATTCTTACTATTAGCGATGTATCATTTGCTCCAGGTGTAAGGAAAAATTTAGTTTCTGTTTAAGTTAATTGATAAAGGTTATAGATTAGAATCAGGTGAGGACAATAATATTTTGATTTTTAATAACAATTAGGATCTTGTTTTTAAAGCAACAAATGATCGTTTTAAAATTAATACGGAACTTTTTAATGGTATAATTTCTACTGATTCGATTAAATGCAATGTTGTAAAAAGGTTCTGATACTTATGATATTTGACACAAAAGATAATGCCATTTAAATCGGTAATATATATCTTAAATGTAATTTATTATTGGTATAAAATGTTTCGAAATTTCTGATTGTGAATTGCGTGATTCAAGTGAACTAACTCGTATAAATCATGCTAAAATAAATGCTGATCAAAGTAATTCTGCTCTAGAATTGGTCAAAAATGATTTAGCAGGACTAATTAATACTGATTCTTTGGGTTATTCTATAAGGCATTTTTCTTATTTTTTGAAGCATAAATAGGAAGTGTATAATATGTGAACTTATTTTTAAAAAAAATATGATAAGTTAATGAATAAGAGAAATCAAAAATTTCAGAACAGATATTAGATTAGAATTTGGAAATGATTTAGTTAAATTCTTAGAAAATCTGTATAATTTATTAAAAAAACTGTACCTTATAATTTGGAAAGCAAATTTAATGCGAAAAGGGTTATAAAAGTTATTGTGGATTAAGTTGGAACATTATTATACGAGAGCGAATTACGAATAAATTTTTGGATGGAAGCGTAAACTGTAGCATTCACATCTCTAATCTCACGTCGTTCAAAAACAAAAAAAAATTTTCGCTTCAATTAAGTTCAGAAAAAAGAACCAAAAATAAGTTAGTTAAAAACTTTTGGATATGTAGCTTATTTCCATACTCCTAACAATACCGATATAGTTCAGTTCCTGTTAAACGAGGAATTTTAGTCGATTATTCTAGAGATAGACTCGCATGGAGTATTTATGAAATTGCCAAGTATTTACGATGTATCTAAAAATATAATGATTTAGGTGAAATATGTTAAATTTGATGTATCGATTAAGGAAAGTAAATTTATAGCATACAAAAACAAATCTTATGATGTAAATATTGATTTAACAAATAACAATCACCAATAGAAATGGAAAATCAAAGATAAAAGTTGCATAGACAACGACAATAACTTAAGAACGTTTTGAGACGTTCAGAAAAGATTAAAAGCACAATATTATCAACGAATTCATCCGTGAAAAGCTCACACATACTCCATAAATTATGATCAAGCAATAAATAGCGATATATGCCCATAAACGAAGAACGCTATAAGAAACGAGTTTTTTTTTCAATGAATAAGATTATTAATAATAACGTTTTCAAGTAAATCGATCAATCAAATGAAGAAATTAATAATAAAGAGAAAATAATTAAGAAAAAATATCTAAATGCAATTGAAAATGTAAATGAAAAGGAGTTTTTATAGCTTAGTTGCAGCAGTATATAATCAAATTAAAAATGTAAGGAAATTTAAATATAAATTCATCTTTAAGAAATCATTAAGGTGAATAATTATATTATCTGCAAAACTTGAATATATGTGTTAAATTTTTTGATATTAAAACCGCTTATGTTTGTGGAGATATTAAATAAACTGGTTTTGTGGAAATTCCACTGAGTTATGAAAAAGAGCATGGTGAAAACGATATTTGTAAATTCTGATAGTTGTCCAATTTTTAGCTATTTGGGTTTACGTTGAGGACTTATAAATATTTCCTAACAATATTGAATTTTGTGAAGTTAAACCTTTAATCTTGAGCAATCATTTGTATTAAATGAAACTGCTGAAATTTAAAAAAAAATTTTGGTATAGAAGATTAAAATTATTAAATAATATAATTTGAAACAGGAAAGGGAATTACTTTGTCTCCAACTCTGAATATCGACTCATTTAATGGTAAATATGACCTAGAAAAATGTTAAAAAGGCAATCATCCGAACTAAAGTAGAGAATAGGTGCTTTAGTTCAACATATGAGTTCGTTGAAAACAGACATATAATCAAGAAATTATCGCTGAAATTTTATATTTGGCAAACGGAACGTGTCTCGATGTTTTTCCTATATGTTGTTGTTATTCATGACTATGTTATTTATCACAAATTAATGAACGTTTCGAGTAAAAAATTAAAGTTTGGATAAATAAATTTTGAAATACTTAAACGGTAAACAGAAGACGAAATTTTGTTTTATGGATTTGGATAAGGATTTGGAATTTTAAACTGTAGTATTGTAAGTAGGGGAAATGCCGAAGAGGGTAAATCCTTTTCAAGGGTGTGTTAGGTATTTCTCTGATCTTCTGGAAAAGTAGAAAAAAAAAAGATTGGTTGGATTCTGAACATGTGAAGCAGAACTATTTGTTATCGCTGTGACAGCAGGAGAACTAAGATGGATTATAAAAATGTTAAGTGAAATTAATTGCAAAAATTCCATTAATGCTCCAACTGAATGAATATTTTTCTGAGAGTTAAACAGCAGTTTTCTGGTTAAATAATAGTAAATCATCTGATAAAGCTAGACTTGTAATTTTCAAATTTTAATTTGTCAGAGATATGATTGATGATAAAATTTTAATGATATTGCATAATAATACTGAAGACAATATTTCTGATTTTTTTTCAAAAGATGTAAAAATTAATAAGTGTAAGTTTCCTTTTAAAAAAATCTGTTTTTTTTTTCGTAAACTTATTTTGATGGATATATTATTTTTTCACAATAGGGGAGTGAAGTATTAATTGATACTACAAAGGTTTTTTTAATGACGCCAGATGACAATTATTTATGTTTATCAATTGTTTTTGTCTTATATCATGTTAATAAATGTAACTTTATCTTTGGTTATCCTGGAGTAACATTTATTAACATGATACAAGTCACAAACAATTCGAAATCTCATGTATTATGTTTTGACGCAAATGGAAACATGGTTCTATTTAGCAGCAATCGTTGAATCAAATTCATATAGTATTACGGTTCAAGGTAACGATATTTTGGTTCAAAATTGTATTGATTTTTTTTATTAAAAATTATTTAAACAGAAGTATTTTTAAGGATTTTTGAAAAAAAAGATTTCTACGCTTTTTTTAAAAATTATGTTCGTTCCTGTAGAGATTAGAATTTATTTTCGTTTTCTATTTTATTAGCAATATTAATAGATAACTCTCACATTAACTTTACCCATTTTTATATTATTAGTCTCTTTTTTATAAGCTAACTTCTTAATGCAATATAATTTTTTCGTAACACTGAATAACTTTCACAATAACTTTCACGTAAAGGTATTTTAAATATTTCAGAGATTTATAAATGTGTTGAGAAATCAATAACGAATCCTCATTTCTAATTTGCAAAAATAATTAATGTTTTTAGCTGGTTTAAAATATTTCTTCAAATCTGATTTCCAGTGTGAGCAATTATTTAAATATACACATTTAGAAATGTCTTTGACAGCCTTTACTTTTATTTTACATGCAGAGAGATCATGAACAAATGATATTATAATAATTAAAATTTCATTTTCAAAATTTATATAGTTCAATAAGTGACAAGAAAACAAAGAAAAGTATTCCAGAGATGTTTGTCTCTTTTTTAACACAACAGATATACACATAATTATGTTTGTGGTCTACCATCATTCCTGTTTTACTGAATCATACTTTTTCATGTAGATTATTTGAAGTGTTCTTTAAAATATCGAGTGTTTTTGACAAAGATGGATTTGAAACAAGATTTGACGATTATAGTGGCTCTAATATTAATTTCTATCTGATACATTTAAATCTAGCATTGCATAATTGAACAATGGTAGAAATAAAAGTATCAGTAATGTTTAAAAAAAAAAAAACTTTAAGTGATGTTAAAAATTAAAACTTAGAATGTTAATTTTTTATTTCTGAGGTGATTATTTCTAGAAATATTTCTAAAATATTATTCCTTTTTAAAATCTGGTTATTTTTTTATACTAAAAGTTTGTGATGCACTGAGAAAAAAGTATGGTCAAAACTACCAGAACATGGTGAAATTTACCGTATTTATGGCTCTAGGGGAACGCCAATAAGCTCGTTAATTTTTACCGAAGAGCTTTGGTAAATAGTTTGGTAAAATAAATAATAAAATATAGTTTTATAATATGATATAAAATTTGGTAAATCAGATGAAATTTGGTAAATGTGATAACATTGGAAATTTAGCATGGCATAAAAACCACTTATTCCGATAAATTTACTTTTAAGCTTAGTGTTTTTTTACCAAATACGTGGTACATACGTTGAAAACCAGAGTTTTTGGTAAACATTATGATACGAATGGTAAAATTTCCAAGCAAATGGTACCGTATATATTTTATCTTTTACCAGAATTATGTTGTTGTTTTTTGTTGCCAAAAATGTCATTACCGTTCCGGCAATTTTGCCAGAATTTATTTCTCTATCTATAGGCAAAATTTAGTAACTAATATGTATAAAAAATTTTCTTTTATTACTCAACTTTCCTTTTAAATGTTATTAGTAATTTTTAGAAAAAAAAACAAGCGAAAAAGAAAATAAGGGAAGGGAACATTCAATTACTTAATATCAAATAATTTAGGTATTTTTAAACAGAGTACACACAACTTGAATAATATGTCAAGAAACTAAATTGAATTTTATAATATCAAATGGTTAAAACTTCTTGAAGCGGAAGCGCCTACTGTTACATTGTATTTAAAAATACTTTACAACTTCAATTATCTTACCATTTAACATAGCTTTAAATGTTCTTTGTAATGGAAATTCTTTTTAGAAATTCTGGTTGTATGATCCGTAACTAAGATAGAAATCTGAAGTTCTTAGTAGTCTAAAATATTTTATGCAAGGGGAACAAAGCAGAAACACCAGTCTTTGCAGAAAGTGCATCAAATAGCAGAAGTAAGAAGATAAAACAGGCAGATATTTAAAGAAGAAAAACAACTACAGTCATACAGGCATCATGCAAGCAGGAGACTAAATAGCATAGCAATGCGGATAAACCAAAGAGATAACCTTCTTTTTTTCCAAGTTAATGAATTAAATGCTAATTTAAAACCAAGGGAAATTGTCTTACTTTAGGTAACCTGATTCTGTGAAGTATTTCAAAATATATATATTTCCTGATTTCAAATTGGCATTTAAAATCAAAAATCTAGTGAGCTAATAAAATGACTAGGAGGATTTTTGAAATCAATTCAAGAAAAATGGAAGAAGATAGAAATGTTTGGTTTGCTGCGTTCCACTTAGGAAGCTAGTTTTATTTTTCTGAGGATTTTTAAATATATTTTCTAAACTTGCCAAAAGATGGTGCTGCCTGGTGAGACCATTAAATAACAATGTTTTCAAAATAGAAACCATTTTTATCTATCTACAATACGGCTCAGCCTGAGGACACATACGTCCATGCAAATATTTCAGTTAGAATGGATTGACCCACAGAAAAAAAATGTTTTTATAAACTTTAGCATCAATGCCAGCAGTTGAGGGATTTTGTAACTAATTTTAAAATTCAGTAAAATCATGGCTTCTTAAGCCGATTGCAGCAAACCGCAAATCTTATTTTAGATCTTCCCGTCTTTCTTTTGACTTTTCAAATCATGAACCAATTTTGGGACATTCGATAATTTCGAAGGTTATCTCTTTGATTTAGCGTTTGGTGTATTTTTTTGTGATAAATTTTTAAAATAGTAAGAGTTATGGGGTAATGTTGAGCACCCCCTTAGTATTTACGCACCTTTAATGCAAACGATTCCCCGCATAATTCGAACAAATAGCTGAGTGGTCCCGTGCTTTGAGTGAGGGAGGCCAGGTTGTGCATCTGCAAAAGGGATGAGTCAAATATATAAGTACCTAACTTTTTTTGCTTTTTTCTAAGCTACTCTCTAATGCCTACTGCTGTTAGACCTAAAATTTGTAAATTGAATATGGGATTTAAATAAATGTTACGTTATTTTTATTTTTGCTAGTTTTTTGCAAAAGCATAAAAAAACGTTATTCCATTATATAATTAATACAATTCCATTGTATTAAAAGATATTCCATTATATTATTATAATACATCTTAAAAGTTGTTCCCAGACTTGCCAGTAGCTGCATCTCTTTATAATTTATAAAATTCGAAAAAAAAAATATTTTTAAGAAGTGTTCATAGTATATGTTTGTTAATGCTTTTAAACTTTTGAAATTTGTTAAGTTAAATAAATTTTTATGAGGCAAAAGCCGAAATACAAGTTTTCTGTAATATCATATTTTGACGGAAAATCCTTTGTTGAAACTATTTAAAAAGGCTCGTATCGTGATTAAATCTGATACAAAAAAACTGAATACATCAAAATTTTGTTAAAAAAATTTACCTAAAAACGTCTAACTTATGCAAATTGTAATGTTTTGGTAATTCAGTTTTGATTTATATATATATATATATATATATATATATATATATATATATATATATATATATATATATATATATATATATATATATATATATATATATATATATATATATTCAATTATTTTAATATGATGATATATTTTCTATAGTTTTCCTATGCGAATAATTTTTTTATAATGAAATTCTTGAATAATTAAAATTAAATTTAAAGCATTTTATTTGACCTGATTTTATTATTTTAATTAATTAAAATCGAAAGTAATAGTTGTAAAACATTTTTGCAGATATAAACCAATTGTGTCCTTTCCAAATAAAATTAAAATAATCTTTGGCAACACGAAAGATTTGATAAGATTTGGCAACACGAAATAAAATCAAAATCAAAGAATTATTTTGATTTAGAGTGGTCTAAAACGTTTAGTTTTTAATTTATTGACCTCTAAATTGGAAAATAATTCTCATTTTGTTCCTATAGGAGATTTTGTGTAGATATAGATTGTGTAGATTGTATAGACTGTAATAGATATAGCGTCATACAGACTGGGAAAATACCATTTAGCTATTAATCTGAAATATTCCTCGCCTGCATTAAGAAATTAATTTAATTTCATTTTATTATAATTTGTTTATTTCAAATTTGCAAACAAAAAGTCGAAACTGATCAAAAATAAATTATTTTTCAATGGTTTGGAAGAAGAACATTTTTGTAATATTTTCAAAATTTCAATTAATATCTAGATAATATATTTTCATAAAATAAAATATACTTTCAGTTAACAAAAAACTAATATTAGATAAATGTTAATATATATCTCTAGTCTTTTCGTTAAGTTCCTTCATAAATGTGACCTTTGTCTCATTTCCTACCTTAATAATTTAAGCTTCAGAGGAAAATTCAGGAACAACTATTTTTTCGAAGGAAAAGGAAAAAATAGTTTCTTTAAAACTTTTTATATATTTAAAATTATATTTCTTTTTATTTCACGAAATTAAATAATAAAAAAAAGCGATACAATTATTTTTTTTAGAAAGCTTCTAATACATGAAAAACTATTAATCATTCTATTATCAAAAATAGAACCACTTTCTTTTCAGTAAGTGAGAAAAAGACGGTTCATATTTCGAGTTTATCCGAGAGTTGTTTAATTTTTCTCGAAACATGTTCAGCTGTGCAGAAAGCATAAGCATAAAAGGGTGCACTATATGAATAGATTAGTAGAAAACTGCTCACTAGCATGCAAAATATATATATTTTTTTCTTTACAAAATTTTAGATTATTAAGTTTGTTGAGCATGGAACATTATTTTAAGGGCCTATTTAAAAAGTAAATAGTTGCAAAAATGCAGTAAATTTTTATTAATAATTATAGATTTAAATTTACTTTATTACATTATTTTGATAATATGTCAAAAACTATTCACGTGCATCTTTTATTTATAAAGCTAAAAAACATATTCTAAGTTATTTTATTAAAATATGATAATGTGAAAAAGTTATTTATATATCCCACTCTCGTAGTTCATTTAGGTATGTATATTGATTATTTAAATATGCATATATTACATTATTATTCTATTATAATAATTTGTCAAGAAACAATTACGTGTATCTTGTATTTGCAATGCTAAAAATCATATTCTAAACCATTTTTTGAAATATGATTGAGTGAAAAGTTACTTATATGTCCCACTCTTGTAGATCGTTTAGGTATGTATATTGGTTATTTAAACATGCATATGCATCTTTATAGTTCATACAACAATAAATTAACTCCAAACTAAATAAAAAAATATTACTAATTGTATTAAAAAATTTACCCCGGTCAAAAATTTTTTTCCTTCGGAATATGTTACATTTTTCGAACTTTTATTATTTTATTTCGTATCATGTTATATATATTTAAATCGGACGAATTAGAGATGTATATAATTTTAGCATCTAAGCACATTAAAATGACCTATTACGCTGATTATTGCATCGAAAAGAAAGAGAATTTTAAACCTCTTTTTTCACGTTTTTGACAAAAATTTTAATACATTTACTTTTCCATCTTAGGGACTATGCACAATATATTTTTATGACACTCATGCAAGAAAATAAATAAAGAACATACATGATAGCATGAAATATTCCCTACAGTAAGTTAGAAAACAAATTGAAATAGACAAAAAATATATAACAATAATTTAATTCTCTTAAATTTAATTTACATTCATTAATTTCTTTTTACTTTGCATAGTATTTAAATTCCTGTGTAATCTTTCCAGTTAACTGAATACCATCTGAGACTATTTGCAGTTAATTACGAATCTAAGTACTTTGAAATATTTCATTTTCAATTTACATAATTGGAAATATGTTTAGCCCTTTTTAAAAAAAATTAATTATTAAGACAAATTACCTTTTTAAGACATTTTCACAAAGTGACACATAAAAATCACAAAACATTCTCAATAAGGCAAACGAACAGGGTTCACATCAAACATACATACATTAATAATAAACATGCTACATGAAAAATGCAAGGTAGGACTATATAAGAAGAAATATATGTTGCACACAAAGATAGAAGCATCACACACCTATAACTTACCTGTTTTTAATCGTGATAGCTTCATAGTGGCGTATAGACAGTGATCTAAATTCTACAAGTTATTCTCTAGAAAATATTTTAACGGAGAATATAGGAAATCTTTATAAGAATATATGGTCGTTGTAAAAATGTGTAAAAATTATGAATAATTTCTTACCAGCGTAATTGTCGTAACCCAAAACGAATTTTATAGCTATTTTTACAATTATTTAGTAAAACAATGAAATATGGAAACATGGAAAGATATAGTTTTGAATCATATTTAGATATTTGTTCAATCTTCAAATATCGTTTAATTCTTATTATTTATTATCCGTTTTTTTTTTTGAAATCATATGTACATCCGTTTGAATTTCAAAAGTAATTTTTTTTATATTGAAGTATTTAAAGCAATAGAGTTTTTTTTATTTGCTGAATGATTTTCACATTCTTAGAAGACATTTCAATCCAACACTAAGAAAAAATAATCTTCAAAATTAGAAAAATATGGTAAAATTTATTTTGTTTCTTGCTCTATGGGAACACCAAAATTCTTAATAGTTTTTTACCGAGGCGCTTTGGTTACGAATTTAGTATAATTATCAATAAAATAAGCTTTCACAGTATGTGATAAAATTTAGTGAATATGTTAAAATTTTGTAATTTTATCGTGAAATGGCATAAAAACTATTTATGCGGCCAAATTTACTTTTCAGTTATGTGATTCTATTAAATATATGGTTATAAATATACATATTTCGTAAAATTGTTATAGAATAATTGGTATAATTTGTTATAAATATTCAAACGGTTTAGGCAAAAACATGATGATTAAACTTATTATAAAGTATTAACTTCAGTATAAACTAATATTTCGCATTAATTTTAAAAATTCCCTTTTTAAAATAAGGCATTGACTAGTTTAAATAAAATAACAAAATTAAATAAATAGATTGTGAGTTTTAAATCAAAATATTTAAGGAATCATATTTAAACAAAATTATTATTAATGTTTTACTAGTTAAAATTATTTTGCTGTTTGACTCTAAACGTAATTGAAAAAGGTTGCAAATATTAGTCTTTAATTAAATACGAAACCGATTTAAAATGCTTTCTCTTTAGAGACATTTAAATGACTTGAAGCATTAAAAATTGTCTTGCAGTAAACAATAAGAAAAATTTGTATCGTCACTTTTGAGACTCGTCATTACTACTTGAAATCAAATACTAATTAACTATAAAATACGTAATTTTTATTTTTATGATTTATTTTTATTTTTCAATCCGTATTTTTCAAATCCTAGTTTTAAAATCATATCGTTGAAACTTATGTTATGCGTAAATTAAAAAATCATGGTTATTTGTAGAACCACAAAATGGAATAAACATGGAAATATGAGCTTCTAAAATGCTTTAAAATGGCAAATTAATTTGATGCTTTATTATAAATTAATTATTAATTTAAAAATGAAAAAATAAGGAAATAAAAAATGAATAAGTAAGAACATTTTTAAAAATTTTGTTTTTTAGAAAAATCGGTTTTAAATGCGTATTTCAATATGGCGTTTGCAAAAGAAGGTATTTTTAAAATGCAAATTGGGAAAAAATAATGTGTAAAGACAAATAGTGTTTTTGTTGAGTGTAATGTTACAGTAGCTATATAAAATAACCTAAATAAAATTGGTAGAATAACTAATCAAAGAATTATGAAAAACTCATCATATGATGAAGATAAATAGTGTTTTAATCAAAATCATCTGTAATAATACTGTATTAAAAACCGAAAAAATAGGAGAAATGATCAAGTATTTATCAAAAACTAATTTAAATAAATAATTTTTAATCATCTAAAATGATATTTTTATTCCTAAATGATATTCTATATCAGATAACCCAAATAAAAATAAAAGAAATGGTACATCATTTATCAAAAATTTAACAAAAGAAAAAGTTTCTTAATCAACTGTGAAGTATCTTTACTGTTTATTAAGAGACTGTTTTCTTATCTTTTGTTAAATGTTTGATAAATCCTGTCTTAATATATGAAATAATCCGCACGAAAAATAGAAGAAATTATTGTATTTTTTTAAAAAACTTAACAGAGGATAAGGAAAAATCATTTTTTAATAACCTGTAATGATAATAATTCTATTAAATAAACAACATCGCAAATTTAACAACTACGCAACTAAAAATAGAAAAAAATGACCAAGGATTTATCAAAAACTTAAAAAAATCAAAATCATTAAATCGTCATGAACAACAACGCAATTAAAAATAGAAGAAATGATCAAGGGTGTATCAAAAACTTAACAAAATATAAAGATAAATAATGTTTTAATCATATTTAATATCTTTACAACATAAAAATAATCCGAAGGAAAATGAAAGAAACGATAAAGGATTTATCAAAAATTACACTCGCTGAAAAATCAACTGGCCAGAAAATTGAATCAACAAAATTGATTCAACTTTAAACATAGTAAGGGTAACTTGAACTTTGCTGCTGACTAAAAAAGTTGTTAAAATTGAGTATTTCATGTTATAAAGGTTTGGAAGTACTATGATATAGAAAAACTATATTAAGATTACAATAAATTTGTAAGATATTAAGGTTAAATTCGATCCAAAATTTAAAGATGAAGAGAATAAATTTAAAAAACAAAAACTTTTAACGCTTATTAAAGAAAAGGAAAATTAATATCAAACACATAAAAACACTTCATGTAAATCGTATTATAAAAAACCTTTACACGCTTAAGTATATTTATCTATAAATATTATCACGATGTTAAATCCAAATGCAATTGACGTTTACGGTTGTTTGAGTATCTAATAATTTGCTGTTGGTTGTAAAATTGCTTGAAGTCACATCCAATGCTCAAAATCCAATATTATTAGTTAAACATGGGACGGAAGGGTTAAAATTAGAAACTTAATGGAAGGTGTAGATGAAGTCGGAGTTTTCGATTTCCGATTTCTCGAAAATTTGATGTTTGTAGAACTATATTACTTGATATGAAGTTCAAGAAGACGGTAATAAAATATGTATGCCATTTTGCAGATTCTATCCGAGAATATATTCATGACACATTTTCTCTGAAGTTAAATATAGTTTTCTTTATCTTTTACCGAAACGGTTTGGTAATGGTTTTGGTAAAATTAACTATAAAATATGGTACTTTTATCATAATACATTAGAGCATGGCATAAAAATCATTTATTAGACTAAATTTACTTTCCAGTTTTACATTTTATACTTCATATATATGGCAATAAGAACTATAATTCCGAAAACCAGAATTTCTGTCAGTCCTTTACTATATGAACGAAATAATTGAAATTCCACATAGTTAGGTTTTATAATCCAGAAATGTGTTTGTCTCTTCTTTTTTTTTTATCAGAAATGTCACAATCATACAGTACGGTAATTTAAAAAAATTTTTTTCTCCGTGTGATTTCAGCAAAAATAAATTGCATAATATATCCCTTTATTCACATTTTTACGAACCTTTCTTTTCAATACAATATAAAAGCATTAAACATATTTCATACGAAAAGCATTTTAATTTTTTTTAGCGAATGTCCTAAATTATTTTTTGAAAATTCTTTACAGTCAAAAGTTTGTTGGCTAGCTCTAATTTGTTAAATTTCGTTTAAAATAAAATTTTTGATAAAATTTCTTTAATTTTTTTCATATGATTTATTTAAAAATTAGAATATTATAATCTATGATTTATTTTAAATAGAATAACTTAGATTCTCAATATCTGAAATTTTTTTTACCCAGTTTTATATCAGAATGATTTAAAATTTTAATAAAAAATTACTCCGTTTTTAAAATTATTAGAAAAAAAATTGAAAAAAAAAAACAACCCTCAGCCAGTAAGATCTAAAATTATGCTACGGGTTTTATTCAGTCAAAATAAGTGAGAAATAGTATTAAAGTTATCATCTAGATACTTGTTATGGAAACTAAAAATGTAATTGAATAAAATGATTTAAGTTTTAGTTTATTACTTCGAAACTAGTTACTACTATAGGTATCTACTTAGAAAATTAGTTTATTTCATATTGACTTTTTTATAGTTTATATAAGTATGCAGGCAAATGATTGATTTTAGGATGTCTGAAGAGTCTTTATTTTCCAATTTTCTTCTAAAAATATTCTTTTAGAATTTTTTTAAAAAAAAAGAGATTTCCCTACATTAGATATTAAGTACATACTTTTATATTCATAATAAAAATTTAACAGTGTAACAATATGAAATACTAGGATAAAAATAAGATGTATTAATAGATATTTATTTCCATTATCAGTATAACATGTTTACACACGTTACGTAATTTATCAAAGTAACTACAAAAATAAATTATTTCTTCTTATATAAATACTATGAAACTTATTCTTCTACCAGTTAATTAAATATAAAAAAATTTATTATTCTTTCAGAAATTGTGATTTAAACTGTCGAGTTATGAAAAAAATGATTTCATTTAAGTAAAAATCAATTATGACATCATATTCTAAAACTGGTAAATACTATGAGATTAAATGAAGTTTCTGAGCAAACTGATTTAACGGATGAAACTGGGATCATCCATATTTAGAGCATTATAAATGACTTTCCGAACTTTGCCCTGAGGCGTTAAATAGACTTAGGTAGACGTAGATTAATTTATCATAACTTCTGAAAGAGAAGCAATTTCCTCAATGTGATAGTGATTGATTGGTTTCTCTTAAAAGTATGTCTGTGGAAAGGTAGGTGTTGTCTAAAGACTTTTACTTTAAGAAAAGGAGTCTTTTCAAAAATATTTCATGCTCTGATTTTATATGAATTGCATGATTTTAAAGCAAATTTTGTTTGCTTATAATTTTACTAAAGCGATCTAATTATTTTAGAACATTTAAAAATATGTATTACTGCCCTAAAATCTGAAATGTGACAGCATTTAGTAAAGAGTATTTTAATTTTTCAAAAAAAAAAAAAAAAAAAAATCTTTTATCTATTCTTTTGCATATTTTAAAAATATCTTTCCTATGAAAATATCTTTCCTTTACTTATTTCAAATGTTTTTAGTTTTTTATATATAGCTTTTCATTCGCAACTTTTGTAGAATTAAGACAAAAACATCTATTATTCTGACTTTTTACTTTTTAATCACTCATTTTTTGTCAATCTAGTTAGATAACATTTTTAATTTTTATTGATTGAGGAGAATAGTACGGTCAAAGCTACTAGCTAGAACATGTTAAAATTTACTGGTTTAACTACTACTATTAACTAATTTATGGTTCTATGGAACACCTAAAAAAACCACGGTATGTTTTACCGAAGCATTTTGATAATGATTTTGGTAAAATTAATTATAAGATATGGTTTTATAATATACGAAACAATTTGGTAAGTTTATTTAGGGAATGTCATAAAAAATTTCCATTAGGTTAACTTTGCTTTTCAGTTGTGTATTTTTTTGACTAAATATGTGGTAATAAGAATTATAATTTTGAAAACCTGAATTTCTGGCAAACCATTTCGATATGAATAAAAAATTACCAAATAAATGGTTTAAATACTGCATATTTTTAGTTTTTTTTAAACCAGAATTGACATTACTATACAGTGCGGTAATTTTACCAAAATTGTTTTCTCTGTGTAATGTGCATAGTTAATAATGCATAGTAAATAAGATATAAATGCATAACTAATCTAAATTTAATGATATTTTATCTAAAATATATGAATATTGCAACACTTATAATTGCACTAGTTCTGAACTATCTTGATTTGCTTTGGTAATTATGTATTTTTTTTTATAAATAATGATTCTTATAATACTGATAAAAACTAAGATATTTAACCTTTTTTTCAAATGAAAGGGTCTTGTTACCCCTAGAGTGACTTTTTGTGAGATATCTTAATATTAATTATAATAGAAATTTAATGCTTCGTAGAAAAAGGTTAATGAAAGGTTTAAGGTTAAGGTTAAAAAAAAAGGTTAAAGGTTTCCACTTGATAAAATTTCCACTTAAATCTTGAACTTTTCATTTCAAAACATGACTAATCTCTAAAATCTAAGCTTTTTTTTAAAAAAATCTTTTCAAAAACTGAGCGTCTTTATTTCATAATCATTATTTCTAGTTTGTTTACGGAAACAATAAAAGTTTAAAAATATGAATTTATTTAAAGATTATTTGAAAAAATATTTCAGTTTTATACATTTTAATAATAAAAACTAAAAAAAAATGTATAATAGTGGTACGATTAGTAATGTTTAAATGTAAAAACCCGCTTTAAATATGCAGTTAATTAAATACACAGTATTTGGTAAGAAAATTTATTTATAAATAAAACCTTATTAAAGTACATTTTTGATTTAATCAACATGCTCTATACCTCAAGGAATTAAATTGTTGAGTCAGGTATATTTCACGAAACGTAATTACATTCTGTTATCTCTTTGCTGAAAGAAATGTTTTAGAATTTACTTAAAATAAGAAAGAATAAAGGTGAACTTGGCTTGAGTTTGAGAGAAATATTCTACAAAAGATTTATAAAAGAATCCTTTCATTTTATTTAGAAACCTTACGTTTGAAGGATTATTTCCATTTTAGGTCTTTAAATACTGCAGAGTTATAGAGGTAAACATTTGAACGTTATACTTTCATATTATAAAACAATCAAAAGTAAGAAAAATTGAAATTTTAAAATGTTTTAAAAAACCATAAAGGAAATATCAAGTTTAATCGGGAGTATTTTTATACCATAAAAAATTAAAATAATGTTAATCAGAACTTTTTTTAAAAAGTAAAGCTATTATAAAACTATAAATATATTTTAAAACAATCTAAATAGATATTTTTTCATCGAATAATAATGTAGTGATGATAATTGTTATAGATTAATAATGCTTTAGAATAAGGATTGAACAGTTTAACAATAAAAAAAAACTTACGCAAAAACCTTTATTAAATACACGGCATTGAAATATATATTTTATTCAAAAAGCATATTTATATTTCTGAACACTATGGATCTCGCAATAAAATTCATAAATAAAATATGCAAATTCCTAAATAAAATCATATTAAATTGCATTTTTTTTATTCAGTCAGCATGTTTTATATCTCAAGAAATTAAACTGTTGAATCATGTATGATTCGCAAAACTTAATTACATTCTGTTATTTCTTTGCTGAAATAAAAACTTTCTTGAGGTTATTTAAAGTAAGAAAGAGTAAAACGAATTTAACACGAGCTGATGAAGAGGAATATTATAAGAAAGAATAAAAAAAAAAGAAAGAGAAAGAACCCCTTCTTTCTATTTAAAAACCCTACAATTTAAAGAATTATTTCCTTTTTAATTCTACCAATGATTTTCATCAACTTCCACTGCATGTGTTGGATTGCATGAATCTGTACTTAAAGTAAATTTAAGGTAATAATGGAAAAGTTAAAGAAAAGTTTGGTAATGGAGGAAAAATATATGAGAGTGAAAAAAAATAATTGTAATGAGTTCTTGCTCTGCTACAAACATTAAGGCACCCTGAAATGACTTTCGCTGCAATAAAACGTAATAAAGTAAAACAGATAGCAATGCAAGGACTCTTTAGAAGGGATTCTGAATTCTGAACTTCGATTTTTTTCCCCGAATTACACTATAATGTTATGCTGTTATAAAAGTTTTTTATGCTTGTTTTTGGAGCTATAAAATTAGGATGAAAGAGATTTTGATGTGCTAGGCGAAAAAAAAGCATATAGAAATATGAAGAAAAAACATTCAATTATTTATAGAGTCAAATAACTGGATTACTTCAACTTGTGTTACTTTTGAGTGTGTTTGGAAATAAAACTTGAGTGTTATTGAAGCTTTACTATTAAGCCTACGATAATTTTAAAGCGTATTGATATATTTCAACGATAGTCGATATATAATCGCTAAAAGCAATTAGCCAAATCTATCCGACATGGAGATTGAAATCCCTTGACAAATAATCGATTAATATTTCGTATCAATTAGTAAAGTTGATTGAAACTTACATCGTATTAAATATTCTTGTCAATTAAATCTGACACGAAGAACTCATGCGTCACAAGTACACTTTATGTAAACAAAACGCCATTTTGTTAATATCTTGAAATTGCACTATTATTCGTCTCTAAACTTCTAATATATGGTTTAAAAGCACTTGCTTACATGTTTAAAAAATGCCCTACCATCATTTTCTACAAGAATTTAGTTATATAGTTTAAATATACACTAATTATTCGCCATATTTATGGAGCTTCGAAAAATACAACTTTCTGGTGCTAGCCATCAGATTCGTGCAATCTTTACCAATTATTGGTGTTAAGATAAAGTAATTATTCACATAATTTTTAAAGTTTTTCAACACCACACACAGGTGTTACACCAAAGTGTTTACGGTGTAGAGTGTATAGTACTAGATTAGGGTTTCCAGTGAAGTTCAAACTTAGTGTAATTAAATACTTTGAGATTGCACATTACTCAAATATTTTTATTATTTGATTCATTTCACGTCAGAGTATTCACTTTTGAACTGAGTCACCCCTTTCGAATTTACTTGAATTTTGTATAATAAACACACATGATAAAATAAGTAATTCTATGAATTTTTAGATTTTTAATTTTAAAATTCCCCAAGCTATAAATATTAAAAAAAAAGGAAAATTTCCCTAAAGAAACAGCAAAACCTGGATGCATATAAATTGCTGTAACTATTTTGTAATTGTAGCATAAAGAAATTACAAAATCCATTGCAAAGCTAAGAAATTAATTTTCCAAGTCATATCCTATATAATCTTCTGAGACTAGGTCAAAATTACAAAGTGACCAGATTTGATATTAAATATCTCAACATGTGTCCTCAAAAATATGCAACTTTTTTCCTCTTCTTACTTCAACACTTATTTATTTTCTACACTAGTTCAAATTTGTAACCTGGTGCCGCAACTGGAAGTGTGTAACGAATTAACATAAGGGGTGCGTTGTAGTACAACTGTATCTTTTTACATCTCAGGCATTAGACATAATTTACAAAGAAAGGTGCGTAAAAATTATTAAACCAATCTAAAGTTCCAAAAGTGTTTTTTTTTCTAAATACAAATATCATTTATATCAAAAGTAACATTTATCCTCTATTTATGGTGAAAAAAAGTACTAAAGATAATAAAACTTACTGTAGTGTATAATATCATATATATAAGTGCTGTTAGTAAAACTTACAAACAATATAAAATTTTATGAAAAAGTTTGGAATGATCTTCTGGAATGATCTTCGTGTTCATTATTTTTTTTCATCTCACTTGGCATTACGAAAAAAGCTCGAACTGTTGTTATTTCTGCATCAATCTTCATAACAATCTATTTTTTTTTTTTTTGGTCAACGTTTAGTATCAAAGGCCTCCGAAGGTATGTGCATGGCAGCGAGAGTCACGTGACTGTAGAAAGCTTATTTTAACTTGTTCTGAGGTAATATTTACATTTAATCAGTTATGCTTGAGGGACCTGGTGATTTTGAAAGGGATAGTTGGCAAGAAGTACAGTTTTGTTGCTGTGAAAAATGTGCGCAATTTTTAATCATGCAAGGCTGTGCTTTCTTGAGATTCTTTTTGAAATAGATGTGATTAATTTTATCCAGAAGATTGCCACAAAAGATTTGACTTTCGAAGTTCATTTTGTCTGATGAAATTTTTCATGCCAGAAATTAATTAAAGTATCTTCAATTGAAAAATGCACTTTAAGCACACAAGCTCAAAATTCAAATGACAGAAATCTGAAGTAGCTTATCAAAAATATTTTTAATGGTTATGAAAAAATAACGAATAAAACAATAAACCTGTAAAATTAAGCATAAAAAATAACCATTAAAAGAAAGAATTTGGATGATTTTATTTTAAATTCAAACATCTGCTTCAGCTCTCATAGTAGATGATAATTCTAATTAATCAAAACACAAAATAAATTTTTCAAGACTTTTCTAAGAAGGAAAATGTCCTTTTCCCTTGTAAAATATCAGTTTATTTCATTTAGTGTATTTTTCTTTTTTAATTCAAGATTGCTTAAATTACTTAACTTTTATTTAATAAAACAACTTCAATACAGTTGCTTTTAAAGAATCTATAAATTTATTTGTTATTAAGCTAGTGAAAGTTCATAACTGATATTTTAATATTTGATTAAACTAAAAGAGGACAAATAAACTAGAAATTTGTTTCTCTATGTTTATAATTTAAAAATTTTTTTCGAGAAATGAGTAATATAATAATAAATAAAAATTAAAAAGTTAAATTCTGTTAAAATCGATGCGAGTTTGGTCAAAAAGTGATTGATCTGACGTTAAGTGACATCTCAATTTTCCTTAAATTAACAAATTGAACTCTCGGAGCGTTAAACTTATCTAAAGAATTTACCTATTCATATTTGAACTATGTAAAATTAAACGTAAATAAATGCCTAACACTTTTCTCCAAGAAAAAAAAAAGTTAAGAAATAAAAGAAAATTAAGTAAAAAGCTACACGATACGAAAGGAGAAGAAAGTGAATACGTAGATTTAATCCTACAAAAAAATGCATTATTTGATAAAGTAGCATTTTGTAATTCTGATTTCTAAAGATAATTTTTAGGTGTTCAAATCAGGACACCAGATTAGCAAAGATTGTGCTATATGAGAAAAAGCTAGACCAAAGAAAAACGATGAAATTTACTCAACGTGATATGCTGTTATTGTGGAAGCGAAACTTAATTTGAATTTTTTTTTAAGATGGAACAAATAATTCCAATCGGAAAATTTTGAGTGTTGATACTTTTGAATATATGGAGAATATACAGATACACATGTTATGCTTTTAAGCCAATATTTAGAATTTTTCAGGATCTACCGGTGGTAATAATAAAACATTAAAAAAAATAACATTAAAATATGATTATTGTTGGAAGAAACAGAGCTCCAGACATATAAATTTATGTCATTATATAATATATCATGATACATCATATGATGCATTATATCATGGTACATTATTTTATGATATAATGGTATTAAAAAGAGAGATTTTACCTTAGAAAAAGGTTTTTTTGGTATCACTCGCAATCTAATAACACTCACGTAGAAGCATGAGTAGGATAAATTTCTCAGGCTACAATGCGACGTCGTCACATTTTCTAAACTAATTAAAATTATTGATATTTTACTATTATCTGACGGAAACAATTAAATGGTTATGCGTTTGATATAACTTGATTGAAGTCAAACGATATATCATGTATATAAAGATATATCTATCTATATCTATCTATCTATCTATCTATCTATATATATATATATATATATATATATATATATAGTTTTAAGATTTTGTTTTGAAAGAAATATTTTACTTCATATTTGTTTGAAACATGACATCGTTTGCAATAAAACAAACCCCTCGAAGAATAGATATTTTAAAGTTTTATCCGGATCTCCAATTGCTGTCCTTCTTATAAGATAAGTTCTGCAGTGTTATTTCTTCTTAGAATTGAGTTGGAAGAAGTGTCAAATCAATGAAGACGGGTCATCTTGAGACCAAGACTCATTTTTTTCTTCTTCTTTCCCTTTCCTTCTGTCTGTAAATAACGATTCTCTGTTCACTCAGGCGTGGATGACTCAGACCAAGAATTCAGTTTCATCCCATGGGTACACCAACATATTGCGTTTCTGAGAGAGCGTCTTTTTGTAGGCCAGTCATATTTCAGATATAAGCATGAAAAGGTATATTTCAGAAAATACTTTATTTTTTTGGAGAGACAAGTTTAAAAATTGTTTATTTTTTAAAAAAAAATATTTATTTGAAAAAACTTCTAGTGTATTTTAAACTTTAAAGATAACATAATACATAAAACAACTGTTTATAAGAAATTAACCTATACTCGTTAGTTGAATCATTTAGGTATTCTTCAAATCCCATATTTTATCAGGGATAATTATCCATGTAAAATAAAAAAATTTCTTGACAAAGTTGTATTTTGATTCGCTATTAACTTTTAAAAGAAAATACTAATAAGTTTCTTTATTTGAAACTTAATGTCAATCTTTAAATTTATATGACACTTTCATTAGTTTTTTAAAAAAAAATTAAATAAACTTATGCTGGTCAACCATTTTTTATTTACCTTTTTTGAATCTAGTAGAATAGAATTTTTGCTTTTAAAATTTTCTTTTCTTAATATAGAAGCCCAAGATTTAAGATCTAAGTTTTAAGCATAAGTGCTAAAATATTTAATTTAGAAATATTTATTGTACCATTTATTGCATTGTAAACAAGTATTTTAATCATTGCTTTGAAGTTGACGTTTTTGAAATATTTCCTGCCTGTTCGTTTAAAGTTTGGTAACTACATATAGTAGACAGCATAGCACGATTAAATGAATAAAATGGAACAAAAATATTCCAAATAGTTATTTAAATAAAGAAATCTCGTTCATGTGATTCACCATGGATTAACATGGATAAAGTTTTCTGTTCATTTTCCGTCTAAAGAAAGCCCCTAAGTTCATGGAAATTATAGATAGGAAACTATATGGATGAAAAGTAACCTTATGTTAATATTACAGCTCTTCAAATGTCATTTATTGCGTATAAATTTATGATTAGCTATGAATTATTATCATTAACAATTAAGAATAAAAAATAATAAACAGTTCGCCTTTTGTGAAGTGAATACAAATTAAACTCAATTATGAGGCAGTGTCTCGTAAATGGGGAATTTCTAATTCTTTCTAGAATTATTTCGAATCGAATCATAAATAATTCACAATTTCACATTCCTTGGAGAAGAAATTTCAGAATATAATACACAATGGTACTGAATGTGGCAATGTCCTAAGACCGTTTAATAAATCTCTTCGGCCCTTAAATTAAACGATAAGTAAACATTGTATGCGCCCCAATATTTATCCAGAATTTTGGAAACTTTGCAGTAGTCTTTTCCATAAGACAGGATTTTCTGCGTCTTAGGACCAGCCTTGCTGGACAGGAGAGAAAATTTTCTGGCTCAAATTTTCGTCTGGATTCATCGATATGCAGTAGACGATTGGCGAACTACGACAGACGTTGCTTTTCAGATTGGGTTATTGTCACATGTTCCCATAGGCGAACTCTATTACGCCTTCGCTTCGAAAGCATTTGAAACGGTGAGACTTAAAGCCGAAGGATTAGGTCTCATGTGGTGTATGATGGAATAAAGATTTTTACGTCAGGAAAGTCGAGTTTGTTCTTCCGAGTGGGTGCTTTTTAGTGCAGAGTACTTAAATAAAGTGGGATTCTTACTTGTAAGAAGTGTTAACATTATGTTTTACGTTCGTATAGTAAAATTTTTTTTAATTATATTTATTGCTCAGCAGTTTCTCGATTTGAATAAATATTAGAAAAATTGAACCAATAATTCAATTTATTTCGTGAGCATAACAGTTCTAATTAATCTAATGCAGTTTCGAACAGTTGGGCCTAATTTATATATATATATATATATATATATATATATATATATATATATATATATATATATATATGAAATGTTATTAGATTTTTCCAATAGAATTTTCTCCATTATGTTTGAAAAACGCCATACCTCAGTAAAATATTTTCTTTCACTATTATCTATAAGAAAATGATAACAGTTGAAACATAACGTAATGAAAAATAACTATAAACTAAATAATTGTAAGGAATTTCTTGTTACTTCAATATCAAGGTATTAGGTTAGAAAAGATAGCAAGAATTTTTTATTGTTTTAATATAAAGACTATAACATCTTTTAAGAAATTTATCTCGTGTTACAGCGAATCAATACTTAGATAAAGTATAAAATAAATTATGAGGTTAGAAAATATTTGTCTTACTTTATAAATAAAAAATATTAAAAAAAATTTTAAATTGTTTCAGAGATTATGTTTCTCAATAAATTCTTTCAAAAGAAAAGATATTAGTTAGAAAGTTAGAAATACAATCCAATTTTTTAAAGAATTTAAAGAAAAAAATTATTTGAAAATATAGATTAGGTAATCAAAAAATTTATCTTTTATTTTAAAAGAAAATGTATTATTTAAAAGATGCTCAAAGCAGTGTGCAGCTGGCTTTTTTTAGTGAAAAGGATTATGTTCCTTTTTGAAAAGAATTCTGCTTTTTTTCAATAGTTTTTTTTAAATATTTTTTAGTTAGCATCTTTTAAGAAATAAAGTAGAAACCTTTTAATTTTCTGTAATACAGATAAAAACCACTTATAGACGCATCTAACCTTCTTTTTATTTACTAATTAATTACGAAGGCAGAATTTGAGTGTTTAAAAAATAACTATAAACGGTTATAAAGCAGCTAAAATAGAAACAGATGAAAGGAAACATTAGGATAAACTGAAACAGAAATAAGATTTAATTTATGCTATATTAATCTCCGACTGCATTTGAATGAAATATTACAGATGGGTGTTATAGATTTCTGAATAACTGGGTTTAATTAAATTGTTTATACCTAATACATAACTCTTCTCAATCACTTCACAATATTTCATGATTTACTATTGTTAATTTTGTTAATTGTTCATGATTTACTATTGTTAATTACGAATCAGCATGATGGTGAATTTTTGATTTAACAAAGCTGAAGTAAGTGCTTTTTGAATAAGCCAAAGTTTAATTGATTATTCGATAAACAAGCAAACTCTCAAATAAATTTCGTAGTGAAACTTCTTGAGCATTGAACCTTCCACAAATCTTTTTGAACTCTGTTTTTGAAACATCACACGTTAATGAAATACTTATTGAGGGATTAACAGAGTGTCAAGTAGTGCTTTTCAATCATGTAAATTAAGTAAGGACTTAATAATGTAAGCGAAAGAGAGAGAGTTGAATGGAATTAACGGTAGAATTACTGGACAAGGGTTTGACGTTTACAAAATTTTCTTGTCCACCCAAGATAACGTTAACCACACTCTTCCGTGAAATTTACTGTAAATAATAGTGATGAAGATATTATTTGTTAAAAAACTTTATTCTCTTCAAACATAGATAAATAGGAATTAGTTGTCAGCACCTTTTAAGCACTCAAAAACAGACGCCCATTTTCAAAACTTGATAGACGTGAAGGAGAAGAAAGAAAAGTGATTTGAAACACAAAATATGAAAATAATAGCTAAAGAAAAATTGAAAGAATGAAAGCTATAAAAACTAGAAAAACCACAGTAGTCGAGAGAGAAAAAAATGGAAGAAACAGAACAAGAAAAATCACAGTGACTGAAAGGGGCAAATCAGGGTAAAATGCGTTTCCACGCGCTGTGGATAGGCGGGGAGTAACTTGAAGATAATTTGACAAAAAGTTAATAAAAACAGTTTTAATTGCAAATAATTTGGATTACTCTTAATTCTGATCGCTGAGTTCAAATTTTCTCCATGTTTAAAGAGGCTCATTTTTTTGAAGAACATATTGGTTTCTCGTATGTTACATTAATAGGAAAGTGGAGCCAAGAAAACCAAATTCTTATCGTTGGATGTTTTCAGATGTTTCATTGTTTAGATATTTCATTTTACGTTATCTATTCTTCAACGCTACTCTTAATATAATGCTTCATAATTTGCTATTTACTTACATTTGATAAGTCAACTGGGAAAAAGTATGCAACTTGAGGTGAAATAGCAAGACGATTTAAAATTTGAAACATTTAAAATTATTTGGATATTACACCTAGGTTTGTAACTGTAGAAAAAATTAACATTAGTTAAATAAAGTTAACATTAAGTTAAATAAAGTTAACATCAAGTTTAAATCGTGATAAAATTAATTACTCGAATGTAGTGATCTAATTTTGCATTATTTCACTGCCTTCAAAGTTGTTTAGTAAACATTTTTTCATGATTGAATAGTGGTGCAGTTGAGCTTAAAGATCGATTCCAGAGCAGAATAAAAGATATCTCCAAGAGTATAATAAGCTAGTAGTTTTCATTTGCAATTAGATTATTAATTTTCAAGTTTTTAATTGGTTATGGTTTACACTGTATTTCATATTAAAGCATGATGATAATTTAAAATAGGCAGAGAAAAACCATGCTTTTTATTCATGCATTTGTTAAAAACCAGCCCTTGTTGCTCATTCATACTTTTGTTTAATTTGTAATATGATTTTTTACGTTATGCGAATTTGGAATATTTTAAACTTAAACAAATCTTAGCACTGATTTTTAAGGCCAAGTTTCGCGTGTACTTTATAAAAATTATTTTCACACTTAAAAACCATTTTTCAAAGATAAGGGATAAATTTTTATTTTATTTTAATTAAATAATGTTATGCTTGCGAAGTAATGTGAAATTAAAGTTACAATCATTCACAACTACAAAAACTTAATGTGCAAAAAAAATTTCAAATATTTTAATATTACAAATATTAATAAGTTAATCGTATTTTTATTTCTTTAGTCAAAAGTAAATAATATTATTTTAAAAACCACACCTTACAGAAGAAATGCTTGATTAAGAGGAAAAAAATATCACTGAGACATATAAAATTATGATGATATCTATATTACTAGCAAATAAAATTTAAGTTTAAAACAATGTGAATGACTGAAGGATTACAAATTTCTTCTATGTGCTCAATTCTGTTTGTGCTTTATTATTTACTTTCATATTCAATAATCTATGTACTAACAGAATTGAAAACTTCCATCAGTTGCAAAAAATATAAATGTTTCAAAGAAATAATCAAAGGCTGCACTCAAAGCTTCAGTCTAGACAAAAGAATTCCTCCTTTGATGTAATTAATTGAAGTAATTAATTAAAGTTTTCTTTATGTGTGTTTGATTGATCATCTTGAAGATTAGATGCAAGGAAAAAAATTTCGTTTGCAATTATAATTTTGAAAGTGACAAGATAAAACATAGAAAAGTTTAATTCCAAATCAATACGGATAATTAATTTGTCAAGTTTAAGTCTCAAAAATGATGTAGAAATTTTAAAATTATAACCAGAAAAAAGTTTGTTATAATCTCATTACCAGATTTTTTTTTTCATTAGGCATAGAACTTTCATAATTAGGAGAAGTAATATAACTTTTGAAATAAACAAATAAATCCATTAATATCAAAGAACTTTTTGTTCAATGAAATTATATTCTAAGAAAAATGCGTGGACGATATTTTTTAATTGGCAAACTAAACCGTTATTTAAATAAATTAATCAAATTACTAATGTTTCAGAGTCAGACAAAAACATTTCGATGCTGGAAACAATTTTTACTATCATGATAAGAAATTTTTTTTAACTTAACACATTTTCTCTCAATGTCTATTTTTAAAAATAAATTATTATTTTTAATGTCATGTTAGAACGATAGCTTCTGCTTACTGATTAAATATTTGTTTTAAACTTAAAAAAAAAAAACAGAGTAAGTAAAGCGAGCCCTTTTTAAACGAATTTGTATTCTTGATTCCCAAAAAAAGGAGAAAGTGGATAATCGCCTTCCGGAAAAGATGTACTGAATAGTTTGGTCAGGAAACCGGTTGAAAGTTTGGGCTCCTTAACACTAGAATGACGGATGGAGTCGGTATGTGCGAACCTTTTTTGTTGTTGTTTTTTTTTTTTTGATAAATAATAGATTCAATAATATTGTAAATATTAAAAATTATGACTAGAATGACGGCAAGAGCAAGAGTGGCTCTGTGGAACTTTGGAAAATCTTAACAAATGTTCTTTTCTGGGAATCGCTGTGACATGACTTTATAAGACTGAATTAAAATTTTAGTACATAGGCTATAAATGTGTCAATTTTAAGCAAAAAAATTATACCAGAAAAAACGAACTTAATTTCCGTAAATATACTTTACTTTTATATGCATCATATCTTCTCGTATTATACCTTATGAGTTATATGGATATGATTTATACCTTACTTTATATGAATTATATCTTATTTTTTATTTATTTACATTCTAGGACTCAATCTAAAAGGTTTTAGTGGTTAATTGGTTAAATAGTTCCGGAGAAATCAAATTTTAAAAATACAACTTTTCCGGTGTTCCATTTTTCAGGAATTATTTGACCGATTTTGCTCAAATTTAATATTATTCTGCCATTTAAAATTGCAAATTTTTTCATTCGTTTAAAAAGGCTTTGAGACATGGAGTACGCAAAAATGAAAATTAGCATTAAGGGTTCCAAACTTTGGACTGCTGTCCTTTCCCATCTAGTGGGAACATATTTTCCAGATTGCGGATAATCCCTATACTTTGTGGTTTAGGCAATCCGAATCCATCATGAAAAAGGTATACTTATTCAGAGAAAGTATATTTTTGCGTCTGATATTGTAGTTTAAAATATTGTCTGCACTGATTAATTAGCATATAAGAGGTCACCCCCTCGAACCATTAAGATTGAGTCATAGAACGTCAAATTCCAATCATTAGATTAAAACTTATTCAGAATGATCGATTTATATTTTTGAACACTGTACACAAAACCGTATAGAGGTAAATAATTATCGCAAGTTGTATTTATTGTTATTGAAACTAAACAAATCTATGTAGTGCCATAATTTTAGTTTGATTGAATAAGAGTTTTCCAGTTTCTTTCTTCCAAATTTTAATCATTTATTATTTTAAAAGAAAAAAATTTATTTATGTAAACAACGAGAATACATGAACAATCAAAGAAGTCATTATATTCAGTAAATCATATTATTCGTTCAAAAAGTCATATTATAGGTTAAATCAGAAACTTTATTTATCTAAATAGACAACAAAAAATCCAGTGGAATTATGATGATTGAGCCTCTTCTATATCGTTAATAAATTATTTTTAACTCCTTACTAGGCACACAAATACTCAAAAGTATACTTATTATGTACTCAGATATACTCAAAAATTCTAAGAACGGACAAAATTGGACTCTGACTCACTAAGTATACAGCAAATTTCAGTGTTTCTTATGTTTGTGTTCATTCACATTTTTTTTCTCATGTATCTTTAAATCTTTAAGCGAACCACAAAATGTTTAGCGCACAATTGTAAAGCTCTTTTATACAAAGATTTCACGTAAGGAAATATATTTAGCATATTTTTGGCTCTTCTCTTGAATTTAAAAAATTGTGTCTCATACCGTAAAATTCCGATCACATTTTCAAAAGTTATTGAGGATATGTTTTTATTTTGCGTAAAGTAAAACAGACAGAAATTTTTAAAACATCTTCAGTGTTGTCTGACATAAGAGAGAGATCAATATTTTCTCACTAAAGAATATCTTTCAATTTTTTAATTCTCACTTAGCAATATTTTCTACTTTTTAAATTAAGTATTTTTAATTGAAAATAAAAATTTCGAAGAATGCAAACTTTCAAGCTTTTTAATCAATGTAGTAAGGTAAAACTTTTAATATAAACTTGGTTTACCGTGCCATTGTACCAAATTTCATGTTTAAAATATAAATACAAAGTAGAACATTATGTTAAAAATACGATGTATACAATATAGTGTAATATATTTTAATCAAAATATTATGATAAAAATACGATAACAAGTATAAAATATAATGTAATGTATTTTAATTAAAATATTATGTCTAAAAACTACTGTAATTTGTGTTTTGTAAATATGAGTGGCCTCAAATTGTTAAATATAAGCAGGGATTTTTTTAAAAATGAATTTGCTTTAAAATCTTAATTTATTAGTTAAAACAATACTTTTTAATCTGAAAATATGAGTGGTCTGAAATAGTTAAATGTCTGCAGGGATTTTTTAAAAAAAATGAATTTGCTTTTAAATCTAAATTTAAAAAACAGTATTTTTTGGCGAAAAATATGAGTAATCTGAAATCGTTAAATATATGGAGGTTTTTTTAAAAATGAATTTGCTTTTAAATCTAAATTTAGTAGTTAAAATTTTATTTTTTGGCTGAAAATATGTGTGGTTTCAAATCACTTAATATAGGCAAGGATTTTAAAATGAATTTGCTTTTAAGTGTAAATTGAGTAGTTAAAATAAAATTTTTTGGTTAAAAATTTGAGTGGTCTCAAATCGTTAAATATATGCAAAGAATGTTTTAAAATGAATATGCATTTAAATCTAAATTTAGTAATTAAAACAATATTTTTTGGATGAGTCATGAACAGTAATTTAAACAGAAGAACAGCGAATACAGAAATTCACAAAATGTGTAAGAATATTGGTGTAATAAAGTTAACTTAGTTAAAGAGAAAATTTATAGGGCGAAATTTGTCGTTTAAAATAGCCCAACACATTAGATTTTCAAACATATACCGATTGGCAGTAAAGCCAAAGAATGTCTAAAATTCGATGGTTTGACACTGGATTTTATCGATTCCGAATGGGTTAATGCAGATTTTAAAAGAAACTTTACTTGGAATAGCTACAAGAAGAAAAACAAGAAGACCAAGGCTCGCCCCGGGCTGTCGCACGAATGATAATGATGATAAATGAAATATATCAAAAGTGGTCTTTTCTGTCTTATCCTTTCTGTCGCATATCTTAGAGCATTATTTTAACACGTATTAGTTTTTTGAAATCCAATAATAGCAATCAGGCTCTTTAAATTCCAATAGTTTTAAAATGTAACTGCTTATTCATATAGCTGCTTTGAAACTAAAATGGATAGTTTATGATACATTTATAACAATAAAAAATATTTAAATAGCCACCCTAAGTAAATGCAATTGTTGATTTTTAATGTTTGTTCTTTATTTAATTGTTGATTTAATTGTTTTATCAATACTTGGTGTGTTAGGTACAAATGCAATAGAGAACGACTTTATTTTGCAATTGGATAAAAAATAATATAAATAATAACTTTAAAAGTAATTTGGTATTTTTTTGAATTATATCTCTTCATATTTGTAAAAAATTTATAAATAATCAGCATTATTAGCTATTCATGAGGTATGGAACAATGAGTTTTTAGTTTTGAGTGTTATTTGTAACATATTAGTTCAAAAAATAACTACAAATAATTTTAAAAAAATGATAAAGATCAGGTTTTACTAGATTTGTTGTAAATTCTCTAAAATGTTTTAAACTACCTCATATTTTAAAATACTATAAATTTTAGTTCAATTATAAATATATTTATATATAAATAATTCCATCAATCATTCATTGTACCTAACATTCCAGTTCAAAACAGTCTTTTATCTATATTTCATCTATAATAGTACTATCATTCAGAATACAATATATTCTTGAAGTGCATTTCGAATATTTTTTCTTTTTTTCAACCTGCATTGAATGCAGAAATATTGTATGGAAATGGAAAAATGAGAAAGCTCATCTAAAATACATTTTGGGAATGTTAGAAGTTTTTTTTTAAAACAAATATATTATAAAGTCTTTTCCATTTCTTTAAAGTTATTATTTATTAAGTTGCATTCATGTTTAATGGGCATACTTTGGTAAAAAAAAAAAAGTGAATAACATAGAACTAGCAAGTTTTTAAGAACTTTTCACATTTATAAATTTAATGGAAGTAAAAACAAAAAGTCGTTTTTGAATTCGAAGTAGCAAATTTTAACTCTTATTTCACTACTACAAATGTAAGAGTTTTGTTAAAATACTAGAATTATATGCGTGGTAAAGCATAAATTGGAACAGACAAATAAGATTCCGATCTATTGTAATAATCTCATAAATAGTGCTGGAGTTTTTCACATTGTCTGTTGATTCCTTACTACAAGTAGTCATAGTATTTCAGTATTGAAATTCTAACTTACGTCAGACTTTTAAATCTTGGAACTGAGGACGATTGTTTTATCAATGTCTTTCAGTTAGTTTTGTAAATTAAGAATTGTTAAGTAGCATTCTTAAAACATTTTAATGAAGAGTGAAAAGTTTAGAAAATACCAATTATTAATAATAGTTTTGTGAAAAAGTTTAAGCAGAGGAATACTTACATATACTTCTTCCCATTGACTGACATACCTCACCAGCCTTGATAACCTGAGCAACCTAAGGAGGGAGAGCATTTTCGCAAAACGTAATATTCTCAGCGCCCTTCCCGCGTGCAGAAGCTGATAGTTGTCACCATAACCCTGATTGAAGATCAGGAAGATATAATCGAAGGGGATCGAACTCAGCAGGTCTAGGAAGAACCAAGTGCGAATGTAGGTGCGAGCGATCTCTTTTGGTTCGAGAATCACTTGCTCTGAATTGTCTTGTTGCATTATACCTGGAAAATAAATAAAGAACTTTATGGGTATCTCGATGATATTTCTTTATGATTATTTATTACCTTGAAGTAAAGGAAGCATATCTAATTGTTGAGAACTGAGTAGCAAATAAGTTTATAAAAAACTTAAAGCAATAAATTTTAAAATAGCACGTGCTTATAAATTGAAGTCCTCAACATTTTTTTAAAATAAACTTGTATTTTCTTTTAAATACCGAGAGTCTAAAAAATTTAAAATAATCAGTTTCAAACCTTTCGTTTACTATTTCTGAAATGTCCCGGGAACATAGCAGAAAGGTTTCAATTGCTATGACGTTTAAATATTGTGCTGTCATCTGTTTTATAAGTAAAATTAATGTACTGAAGAGTAATTTGTTTCGGAAGTCAAGACTTATCTTCGTTCCGCTGAACAAAAAATAATATTAATACGAGGGTTGCTATTTATATTTCTGGCCTAATGATGAAAAAAACAAATATGTAGGATCGAAATTGGTTTTATTGTTTTTCAAAATATTCTCAATGATGATCAATAAACTTTTGCATGCGTTTGAACCAATTTTCAAAGCACTTTTTCCAGTCCGACTGAGGTAACTCCAAAACATGCGTTTTGAATGCATCAACCGCTTCTTCGGGGGTCGAAAATCGTTGTCCACGTAATTTATTTTTGATGTGTGGGAATAAGAAGAAGTCATTGGGTGCCAAATCAGGGCTGTACGGCGGATGACCCATCAGTTCGATCTTTCGCTCCGTCAAAAATGCCTTTGTTTGAGTCGATGTGTGAGAGCTCGCATTGTCATGATGAAGAATGATTCGCCTGTTCTTCTGCTTTTTTCGAATTTCTCCGATGACTTCTGGCAAACAAATGGTCGTGTACCATTCAGAATTGACCGTCCTGCGTTGCTCTAACGCCACTGTTGCCACATGACTGTTAATACCGAAGAAACAGGCCATCATTTGTTTCGATGTGCTTCTTCCTCGAACAACTTTTGGTGGTTTTGCCTCGTCTTGGAAGACCCATACAGTTGATTGCTGTTTTGTTTCCGGCTCATATGCATAGATCTATGATTCGTCACCTGTGTAGATGTTATACACAGCCTTTGATGTACCTTGAACGTATTTTTCCAACATTTCCTTGCACCAATCGACACGAGCCTTTTTTTGAGCGTTTGTCAGATTATGCGGGATCCAACGCGAACAAATTTTTTTTACGCTCAAATGTTCATGCAATATTTTATTGATTCTAGTCATACCAATGTCCAAAGACGCCTTTATCTCATGGTATGTCACATGACGATCTTGCATTATCAGTTCACGCACAGCATCGATCTTTTCTGGAACAACAACGGATTTTGGACGACCTGCACGGGATTCGTCCTGGATCGAACATCGACCACGATTAAATTCGTTATACCAATTTTTTACAGTGCTGTAGGATGACGCTTTATCGCTGAATAAAGAATTAAGTTCATCGAAGCACTCTTGTCTTGACAATCCACGTCGAAAGTTATGAAAAATAATGGCACAAAAATGTTCACGATTCAATTCCATATTTTGAAAGAGAAGAACTTTTCAATTTACTGTCAACAACACAAATGAAGCTATAATGGTAAATCGTCTGCTGAATTTATGTTTAAAAATATCAAACTTTCGATTAAAATCGTCTGCGGTCGCCTAGCAACTCTTACTGTTGCCAAGGCCAGAAATATAAATAGCAACCCTCGTATGAGCTTAACACCACACTCATGACTGTATTTAACGTTCTGATTCGTAATTCAAATTATGGTTTTTGAGACATTTTCTTAAGTAAGCAGATAAGTTTTCATGTTTATAAAATCTTAACGTGATTAATACTAATATGATTAATCTTGTCTATAATCTAACAGGAGATTTCATGTCTTAAAGCATTTTTTTTGAGGAGCATAAAATAATTTATGCTATTAACCACTCAAAGGACTTTTTGTGTCGTACTTGCACACTTCATATTTAAAAAATTATCATTTAATTTGTCATAATATTTTTAAAACGAATTGATGTGGAGTTAAAATTTCATACAATTGTGTTAATAATTAAAATTGACTAATGAATTTATTTTAGAAAGGGTAAATAAAAGTACCGATCTGAGATTTTTTGAATGACAGCCATTTTAAGAAATGTTTATCAACATTTTGCGTCAAAAACCAAGGAATTTATCATCCGGCCGGGTAATAAAACTGTCAGTGGATATCGGTATCAGAGACATTTCGCCAACTAATAAAACCATCGTTTTTATTATCTTCTTCATGCATTATATATTTCTCTTTAAACTGTTTCTTTAGCAATGTATAAGAATAAAATTTACCATTTGTTTTCTTATCTTTGTTTTTTTTATGGCCCTTTGATTAGAAAACTCAATAAAAATACTAATCAAATACAAAACTCTTTCTTTGATTAAAAATTTATTTTGTAGTTAAATAAATTCAAAGAGTTTATAAAATACTATCAAGAAAAAGTTTAAAATGAGTAATCATAAAATACGAAAAAACGTATTTCAAAATATTTGAAAAGGTTAATTTATAACGAGTTAAATTAAAATTACAAAATAAACTTAATTAAAAGTTGCTTAATTACAATTCAAGAAAAATAAGAGAATAATTAATATCAAAATCTAACAAGCAGATTCAAAGTATCACAATGCCTCATAAGTTAAAAAAATAACCAATATATATTTCTTTCTTAAATTATGTATTGTGCTCTTTAATTAACCTATCCTACGCACTTGACGTAATTAAATTAATTTCCTCCCCTATCAATTAAACTTCATCCTATCTTTTAAGACAATCATGCAGCACATTTTCTTTTAATTATGGCCAAATAAGCCAAAATAAAAAATGAAAATTGCGAGGACGTTGATCCAAAGAAGTGGAAATATATTTATCCAGATTTGCTGAAAATACAAGTACACAGATTTAGTTCAGTTGCTGATCGCCATGCGAAAAATAAGTAAAAAAATATCGGTGCAAGTATTTACAATAAGTTTGAATGCTGCTTAATGAAAGCCAAACCCATTATTTTGGAAGAATGCAAATGAGCTAATTAAAAAGCTTGCCAAGAATTACTCTCCCAGAGCTAAGTCGAGTGCAAGAACAGGTTGATACATGTCGTCATAGCCCTGATCCTAATTATGGCAATATCATTCACGCTTCGTGGTCGTTAAGGTTCAAATGGCGATATCGCTATCGATTCTAAGTTGAAGATGGCTTAACTTCGCAGTTTTAAAGCAAATGGCAGTAAATTAATATATGTATAGTAAATTTATGAAGCAAATGACAGTGAATTTATGATTTTGTACAACAGGGGAAGAGACATCTGCGGCTAAAGACAAGCTTCATAGATATTGTTATGAGATTGCCACTATAAATTTTTTTTCGTCAGTAAAACTGTTGTATTCCACAGTGTATAAACTTATGTTTAGAATTAAAATGATCTTGTATGAAACAAATTATATATGTTAAAATTTTTTCCAATAAGTTTTTTCTTGATAAGTAAAATAATTGTCTATTTAAACTGTTTGAAATCTTTATTCCTTGAGTGATAAGCAAAATATATCATTAGATGTATTTAATATCATGAAATTTGTCAGTTAGTATTTTTTTTTTAAATAACTAAGAAATATAAATATTGACTTAAGTTTGCTGGATTCAGTATTATTTACTTATTAATCAATGTAAAGTTTATACTTGAGATAAGTACTGTGATTTTTTTAATACATAATGGTTTTAAAAAATTGTTTTAAAAATTAAAATTAATATTGATGTAATCTCATAATTAAATTTTTTTTCATATATTCTGTATTTTGTCGTACATGCTGAATTTTGCAATGAAATATACACCTTTGCTTGAGTAAAAGATTACATTCAAGTGAGAGTTCATTTTTTGTGTATTTACTGTGAAAGTAGGAAAAACATACAATGGGAATATTGAACTCAATAAGCGGTAATGTAAACATCATATTTTTGTGTGAAATTGTTCGATTTCTAAAGCGTTGAAGTTGTGTTTGCAGTGAAGTACTCGTACATTGACCTGAAAATAACTACTCGCCACGTGGCGAATCAATTAAAGAAGTGGATACTTAAATTATGTAAACAACCGGTCACTTTCTTCCGTTGTTGCAAAAGGTACCAATGCCAAATGTACATCAATGCATAAAGAAGGTTTTCATGAAAACACCCAATGTCTCCATTAAAAATTTTGATCTTTCAGAATTCATCAAATTCTGAAGGAAAGTTTAACGTGGAAGGAGAATTCTTCAATAATTCACATATTTCAATTGTGTAATGTATATGTTACCGGTAAAGTATGAAATCCGGCATTATATATAATGCCTGAAACTAGCCAGCAAAGTATGAAATGATTTATATTTCACACATTGTCTAGGCATTATATATAATGCCGGATGCTTTTTAGGCAAAGTATGAAATAAACATCCTGATGAGGTTATAATGTTAATGATGTGCATGTTACTGTAAATGACTGAAATCGGTGGTTGTTGACTTTTACCGGTGAATGTTGACAATCACATAGTCGCTTTGGTGAATGTCCGAAATATTTATTACATCCTATTTGATATTAATTTATTCGTGGATATAATTATAATTTATTTGATATTTTAATACTTACCGACGAACATCAGTGTTTGGAGTATCGGGCAAATGTATACCGGGCAGTGGCACTGAACCTTAAAAAAAACATCAGTGTAGGGTACACCGGGCAGTGGCACTGAACCTTTAAAAACGTAAGTGTAGGGTATACCGGGCAAATGTATACAGAGCAGTGGCTCTTGATCTTAAAAAGACATCAGTGTAGGGTATAACGGGCAAATGTATACCGGGTAATGGCCCTTGACCTTAAAAAAAACATCAGTGTAGGGTATACCGGGCAAATGTATACCGGACAGAGGCCCTTGACCTTAAAAAAACATCAGTGTAGGGTATATCTTGCAAATGTATATCGGCAGTGGCCCTTGACTTTAAAAAACATCAGTGTAGGGTATACCGGGCAATGGCACTTGACCTTAAAAAACCATTGCCTGGTATACATTTGCCCGGTATACCCTACACTGATGTTTTTTTTAAGGTTAAGTATCATTGCCCGGTATATATTTGCCCGATACTCCAAGCACTGATGTTTCTTCTAATCTATCGTCGGTAAGTATTAAAATATCGAATAAATGTAATTATATCCACGAACAAATTAATATAAAATCGGATGTAATAAATATTTCGGACATTCACCAAAGCGACTATGTGACTGTCAACATTCACCGGTGAAAGTCAACAACCACCGATTTCGGTCATTCAAAGTAACATGCACATCATTTACATAATAACTTCATCAGGACGTTTATTTCATACTTATTCTAAATAGCAACCGGCATTATATATAATGCCTAGGTAAAGTATGTAATACTTCTCATACTTCATACTTTGCCTAAAAACGTCAGGCATTATATATAATGCCTGACGCTCGATTTTCATGCTTTGCCGGTCATATATACATCAAATGTATTTTTCCTCCTATCCAAATATTTTTATGTTAAGTTCTTTAAAATCAGCATATTTAAACCAAATTTTGTGGCTTATTCATATTATATTTATTGATGAATTTACTTTTTATAACCCTAAATTATTTATAATATGTATAATTTAATAAATAAAAAAAAAAAGGTTTCATAAAGTGGCTTTTAAATGAAAAGAACCTATCGATATCAGTCGGAGACTCATTAAGTTTGAGGGAAATTCTATTGACCACTGGCTACAAACAGAAAATTTAAATTTTCTGGTCTACTCCTAAACTTTAAGGGCGTTACATGGATAGTAAAATGTTCAAAAGAAATTTTTTTACAATTAACACTGTTATTTTATACAAAAATGTATATTTTTTTCCTGCAAGATTGCAAAACTTTGGTTGGGAAATACATTCTTACCCGTTCTGAAATTAACAACAATATCCAACAAGAATAGAGTATCTGAAAGACAGTTGAAAGCAATCCATCTGGCTGACAAGTCGTCGTTGAAGAAGGAAATAGCCACCGGAAGAACTATCAAATTTGTTACCAATACTAATAACATAAGCAAATCCCAATAAAACCTGAAAAGGAATAATTACCATTAGTTTTCAAGACTGTTCAAATTACATACAGAATCAAATGACAAAATTATTACTCTATTAATAGAATTAATCTATAAAAAAAAACCACTCGACTTTTATAATACTTCTGGATATTGTAGGATATTTTAGTTTAGTTAGTAGAAAAATATTTTAAGTTATATTTCAGTGGCTAAATGAAGAGCTAGCTTTGAACCACACATAAATGAACCTAAAGAACACGAAAAGAGAACAAATAATACCACATAAACAGGCGTTTTATATTTCAAGTTTTATCTCTTGCAACGTTTGGGTTTCAAATCCTACTTCCAGCCAAGGTTCGTGATTTATTTGATTTTAACTTAATCTGATTTTAACTGATTTTTTTTTACTTAAATCGGATTTTTTTTTGATTTTTATTCAAATACACTGTAAGAACTTTGATTTTTTGACAAAAAAACTTTAAAATGTTTAATCAAAATTAAACTCATATTAAAACTATATTATAGGAATATTTTAGAAGCTCTAACTACCTAAAACAATTTTTCATTATAATACATAGCTTTGAATGTATAGCAAACATTTTGAAACAAATGCATGATTGAAATTTAAAGACTAGATGAAATAGAGAATCTTTAACTATTAAAACAATGTTTCAATTACCAAACCATAATTTTAATTTATAATTGTGATTTCTTTTTTTTCTCTTATTTTTCAAAATGACAAAATAAATGTAACAGATTGTGTTTATAAATGTAGTCATTCATCAATAAATAAATAAATATTTAATCTATATATTTTTATATTAAAATATTCATTTTTAATCCTATATCAAAATAGATAAGTTAAGATAAAAAAAAAAACTTTAAATCTATGTACTCATTGAAATTTTTTTCACAAAATTTCTTTATAGAAAATCTGATAATGTCAAAGATACTGTAAACATATTATGAGAAAAAAATACTTAAATGTTTACTTAAATCTGTACTTTCAATCTCAAGAATCAAAAATTTTTAAAAATATAATTTCAAATGTGTTGGAATTCAACACATACCAAGAGAGAAAGTAATTTCGTTAGATAAAATTAACTAATGCATCAATAATAAATTTTAAAACTAATGCAGCAGTTTACTTAAAATAAATTTTAAAACTAAGAAAAGAAATAATAAAAGTATCAATAATTTAAAACACCGTTTTTTAACTTTTTAAATTAATATATATGTAAAAAAGATCAGTTGATTTAAATCAATGATTTTTAAAAAAAAAATCATTTGATTTAAATCATGATTTAAATCGTGATTTAAATCAACGAACCCTGCTTCCACCACACCTGTTTCTTGTCTCCTTTCTTTTGATTGATTATCCTGTTGAAACTTGTACCCTTATTCTATTGGTCAACCTCTTTTTTCTTTCCTTGCTGTAATTTGTTCGCGGTTTTTTTTCCTTTCTATCTCTGTGTTTTCCTCTTTCATTATGTCTCCATTGAAGAAGGTTCTTAATTACGAAACTGAAACTATTGTATGCCATGTGACATTATAGTGTAGTAACCATAGTATGTCATGTGACATTATGTGACAATGTGTTTTTTTTTGCATTTCAGTGTATGGAAATATCGATATAGTTTAGAATATATGTATAAAAACATGTAATTTTTCTTACTGAAATACTTAAAACAAATTTAAGTTCTGTATTTATAATTGATCATTAAATGTTTTAAAGTTGCAATCTTGAAAATTAGTTGTTAAAACAGTTTTTGAGACTGTAAAAATTTCGACAATTGATATCTCTGAACTTTTGAATTATTATACTAAATCATAAGTACAATATTTTGCAAAAATTAAACCAATATGTTACTATTGTTTCTTGCTGCAAAGTTTTTCACCTAATTCCTAGCCATTATTTCATAAAATTCAAAATATTTCAAAATTCAACAACTTCGAGACAGAATCGAGTAGATTTCTGTATTTTTAGGTAATAAATTAGATATTATAAGAAATAAAATTTCAGTTAGACACATTTTTAAAAGTCCTATATTTTAAAATAAAGCTGTGAAATGTTTGTTACATTAACGGATAACTTAAAACCTCAATTATTCAAATTGTGTATAAACTTAGCTTGTTATCCTGCACAATGTATTCCGCAACTTTTTATAATTTCAAAAATTTTCTTTATTTTTTAATTAAGATAAATCTTAATGAAGTATTTTAGTAAAGCTTTTAGAGAAATCTAAATTCAAAAACTTAAATCAATACACGCTTTTAAGAGGCCCTTTTTGTACTTGAAAGTAAAATAAGAAATTTATACATGGAATGAAGCAAAGAAAAAACTATTAATTAAGTTAAGCGAATAGACTAATTACGTTAGTAAAACGTTTGGTTATCCGAATTAACCAATTTGAAAAAATGAAGTTCTTAACTCTTGTTTTAACAAAATGTTAAATGCTGTCAATTACTTAGGATTTAATATAATTATTTGAATTCCTTTCAGAGTAAAAGAAACAGAATTTGAATTAATTGTTTCTTCATGCCGAAATTGAATAAGGCTTTATTTGTCGCAAAGAAAAGAACTAGTTGCATAAAAAACTGTCTTTACATATATGAGACAACTTTTTTAAAGTTATAATTGCCAATATGATTTTTATGCATAAGTGTTATTTTGAGTGAGATAAGAAATTCATGCATTCACTTTTTAAAATTTCTTTTAATAATATAAATTATGTGAAATTGTTTTCTACATGAACTGCTTTTGAATACTAATTACTGTAATTGATAGATTGAATAATTTAATTCCAGAGTGTTAAAGTTAATTTTTTTTAAAAATTTTTTATTTGTAAAATCAAAATTATAGAAAAACATAAATTTCGAAAATGTTTTTTAAAAAATATTAGAGATCTATAGTATCCTACAACAGCTCTCAGTGAATGGGGTTAAAAAGATCAGAAAATCCCCACGAAATTTATTAATTGTTTCCTTGAGACAATGGAAGCTCGATGCAATGTTAAATTTAACTATGCTAGTTTACGTGCAATAAGTTTCGCATTAAGCTTGCATAGACAGCCTTTTTGAATAGAGATTGAATCCCAGAAAACTTTCTGAAATCGAGACAAGGATTGAAAACTGCATTCTTTTGTTTCATGATAAATGAGGTTTTTGTCTCAATCATGTAATGGTAAGAAACAATAATTAAAAAACAAGTTTGATATAAGATTTTATGATCATTGTATCAAGGTTTTATTTTTTGCAAAGGTTAATATGTAATTTTTTTTTAACATTTTAAAAATCATAGTTGGTTTGATCCATGAACTCTCATCATTAAAAAAAATGTTGCGTTTGAGAACCTTAACATACACAGGGAAGAAAAGCTCAAATACAAAGTTTGGAATGAAAGCGGAAAAAATTTTATTTTATTGTAAAGGCTTACGCGTGCCCTATTCAATATTTAAAAAAATATTGGCAAATTTACATTTCTATAACACATATCTTAACTAATAATTGCAAAAAAAAAAAAAAAAAATCAAATAAATCTTACTCATTATCAGTACGCATAAAACAAAAATTTAACAACACATCGTAAAAATATTTGTTATTTTAATAATTTTTCCTAGATTTTTATTGATTTAAAATTACAATAATAAACGTTTTGGTATGTTACAAATTTTATACACTCGATAAACAATATTTAGCACATTGTTAAAATAAAGTTATTCCTTATTCTACAATAAATAAACCATATCATAGATAATATATCTTTAAATATTCGAGACTGATGGCGGTTAAGGGACTTTAGATTTTGAAAGAGAAATGATTTAGTTCACAAACATGATTAACAGACATTTGTTAAATGACTATGTACATTATTTTAAAGTCGATAAATCTATTTGTGCATTACAACTTCTCATTCTAAATCTGACGAACAACATCAATTACTTAAGCAAGCAGTTAATTCATTGCTAGTATAAAATCAATGAAAACAATGGTGCATATTGTTAAAGTATATCCAACCATGTAGTGGAATACATTAATTTAAAGAATATTGATTATTAAGGGCAACAGTTTAGAGTATCTTTAATTCTATGGAGTTTGTGTATAAACAGTATAGCAGTCTATCAACAATTTATGGATAAATTTGAACTGATTTATTTAATTTATTGTGGTAGGGTTGTTTTATTAATCGTTGTAATTAGCTTAAAAGTTTATTAAAGTGTGCAGTATTGTCTAAATTCACATTTATACACATTATTATTGAAATTTTTATTATCATAAAAAAATCGCAGTTGTTTGCATAAACAGTGTAATAATTTTGAAAAATATTAAAGTTACCTTACGGAAAGCAAAACTGCATGGTAAAAACTAAAATTTGAATTAACAGTTTAAATTCGCTTATTATTTGGATGAAAAACGAAGACAAACTGTTTAGTAAAAAACAGTTTCAAACCGTTAAATATGCGGAAAAAGTATTTCAAGCTGTTATTTACTAGATAGTTTTAAACCGTTAAATATGTGGAAAAAGAATGTAAATAAAAATGGAAATTTTTCGCAGCGCATGGGTCACGATTTAAAACAGAAAAAATCTGCATTTATCTGCACAGTTTTTATTCTGTAAAGATAGATTTTATTCTGTCAACAGCTTTTATTCTGTAAAAAACACATTTTTTTGTTGAATTTTTCAGTTATTTTTTTCAGAGTTCAAAAGTTAAAAAAATTAAACATAATTTTTAGTGATTGAGATGACGCATTTTAGATTTTCACAAAGTTTCAGACAGTTTCCAACATTTCACAAACATATTATTAATTCTGAATTGCGTTTAATTAGAAGTAATAGAATTCATGACTCTGAGTAGTTAAAAAATATAAATAAATTATACGTTTTCTATAATCACAGATGTATAAAAGCTTTAAAGCTGAATAAAACCTCAAATCATCATTTTTGCCGATTTCTGAGTTAAAATTTCTTCAACTAATTAGTACAAATACTTTAAAAGATTAAAACTCTCAAGGAATAAAAATGTGAACTAAAATAAAAACTGGTTCGTGATTTAAAAAGGCATTCAGCGACATCTCAGTTAAACACAAAATGCTTTGAAGATTACATCTGTAAGCATGAAAAATATAAGTATTTCAAAGCATCAATCTCGATAATTGCTCCGTCGGGTATTTCTCCTTTGAAACTTTAAGCCTCGAATATTGTTCTCGGTTTAACCATTTTTCACGTCCAAACCTGTTCGTTCTTTTCTTCTGAAATCAGTTTTAGCTTGTTTCATCAGGTGCCAAACTAAGAGATTTTTTGTTGCTTTAAAGAAACAGGGACGCATGCCAAATGTGAAAGTCAAGATGTTTCATTTCAAACTTATTTGCTTTTACTGATATGAATTGCTCTTTACTGATTTAAATGAAGGTAAAAAATATTGTTGTAAATTCATGGGATTTAAAAATGCAACAAGTGTTTTATATTTTATGAAATGCTTTCATATATATTTTTAGATATTAACTTTTTATGTCGAGATAAATTTATGAATTTTAGTTTCAATATATTGCTTTGCTAATACATACTATCATTTTACATTCCTATAATTTACGTACACAATTAATAATTCATAATTTCCTTAATTTACAATCCTGTAACAAAAGTTAAAGAGGAAAACAAAGAAGTTTTTATTTTATTTTATAACTGGCGTTATAAAATAAAACAGAACCGACCCAATTCTAAGTTTACGACGATTAATGTTGAACTTCGTAGACTTGTAATTTTGAACCCAATCTAGAAGACAAGAGAATTCATGGATCAGACATTGGGACAAATTCCTTTTCGTCTTGAGTATGAACTACCGAGAAAATTATCCGAAAAATAATGTCTTCTTTTTTTTTTGAAATACAAAATTCAATTATTTTCAATAACATTTACAAAAATTTGACCTCTTAATGTTTACAAAATTTTGAAGAAAATGGTGCCTATTTTTTTATTCAAGAAAATTACAAAAACCAAAGTCTATACACAATGAATGTATACATTTTTAATTTTTGAATTAAAATTAAATGAGTGCTGACATCTAGTTTGCAATAAAATATCTCTAAACAGGTTACAAAGAGTCTCGTTTTGTAATCAGGTGTATAGATTGAGAAATAAGCATGATTCTGAGCATAAAAAATAGTTAGTTTAATCTTTTTTGGGCGTTACTTCTGAACACGTCATCCCGGAAATATTACGGGCGTGAGAAATAGAGGGGGAAACTATACACCGACATTTTGAAGGTATCGAGAAGGAAGGGTACCAAGGTGGCTCATAGGTTAGAGCATTCGCCTCTCAATTAGGTGTCTGAGGGTCAAATCCTAGTGGTGGCTGGTTGATACGAATTCTGTTGCCTACTCGCACCGACCACAGTGCTGACGAATAATAATATCAGTTGAGGACGGATCATGGGTTAGAATTCCTTGCCGTTGGACCAATCGTGGGTGGTTTTCCTTTCCATGAAACGTAAATACGGGTTAGTTCCATCAAAAAGTTCTCCACGAAGGCTAGTCTTGTCTTAATGCTTGATCCAGGAGTTGCCTTTGTCTTCTGGTTTGGATTCAAAATTATAAGACTACCAAGTTTATCATTGATAGTCGCAAACTCAGAATTGCGTCGGCTGTTTAACGCCGGCTATAAAATAAAATATAGTAGATGTATTTTTGTAGAAGATGGGACAGTGTATTCCCCGTAATATAACTCTTCGTCATGTTCTTAAGTAATTGATTTTATTATTTTTCTTTTACCTTGCAAAGTGGCTGAATCATCTTCCAGACAAATGTTGTATAAATATTTCTGAAATTCCCGTCTGAGTCTCATTGTCTTATCGTTGTTTCACAGCATTTGCCAGTTTTAATTTTCCAAAAGATATGAAATTGATGTTCACTAACTAAATGATTATACTTGACAATGGAGTGAGAAATCCGGGTCTATGCTTTCTTACGGACATGTCCGGGAGCTGGTACGGCATAGACATACAAATAATTTCAGTGACAGCAAAAATGCATTTGGCGGCTATGAAGCAAATTAGACAAACATAGTATTTTTAAAATAATTTTAATATTATAAAAAATAAATGCATTTTCTGCGTGTCTAAAAAATAGATTTTACTTTTTTTTTTTTCGTGTTTCTCTTGTTTTCTCTTTTGTCTTGTTGTCTCGTTTTTTTCTCTTTTTCTTGCTGTTTAGAAGCAAGCCAAATAAATAATATATAGGAAGAGTTATATGTACTTTCTATCAATCTAATTTATCTTCATGTCATTAAATATTCAAAGACAATGAATATTTAGAAATTAAAATTTAAAATACTTTCATTAGTGAATATTTTTCTCTACTCGAAATTAATTATAACTATATATATAATATTTTCATAAAATAAGTTAATTTAGATTTTTTTTAACAACTTGCAAAAAAGCTTGTTTTACATGTAAAACTAATTATTTAAAAAAAGAATTTAAACACTTTTTTTGTAATATTTAAAGGAATGGATAATTGAAGGACGGTGCATTTATTATTGCATTCACTAAAATATCAACCAGTTATTTCAAACTTTATTCGATCATCTACAATGATTTAGTAAGTAGATAAGCTAGGAATTTAGATTCATTTATATATTCTGGAATAGCAAATATTTATTTTGTCATGATGCGATTCAGTACACAAAGACTTTAATAAAGTTCACATTCATGATCAAAGATTTCGTGACAATTGAGACCCTATCCCTTAAATCCCACGATATTTTCAAGCAACGGTGTGTGAATAATTGGATTACTTTTGAGCACTTCATTTGCATTTCGATGTTATTATGCAATAACATGCACCCTACGGTTAAGAAACTTAGTTGTGGAATTAATTTATGAATAAAGCTACTACATTATAGCGCCAAATGTTTTTATTCATTAGTTTTCTAAACGGAAACAGAAAAAAAGTTACCATAAATTAGAGGAAAGAAAAATAAAAATAAAAAAAGTAAAAAATTAATTAATAAAATATAACAGTGAAACGGTACGAAAAAATTAAATAGTGTTTAAAATTAATACATAATTAACCAATGATAAAAATGGATGTTCTGGACATTATTCAACTACACGCGTAAATCTAACCTTTATTACCATGGCTGCGACAACCCGGTTACACCATTCTCTAGTAAATTTGCTATTACCTTTTTTATCGATAAATTTGAAAAAATTTGAAAATTAAAAATAGTCAGTTACTAAGTTCCTCTACATAAGAAATTGTAAAAAAATACATATAACCGATTGGTAATCTATGATTGCTATATTGTGATCACAATTTTCTCTCTTTTATTATTAAACATCTTTTATATTTTTTATGAAATTTGTTTGAGTTAGAAAAAAATAACTTAATCAGCATTAGGATTCATATTAATTTAATTTATTTATTGCGCAAACTTAAGACATACATTTTTTTATCAATTCATTAAAAACATATATCAAATTCACTTGCATATTTATAATTGCATATATGAAATTTCGTATGAATTCAACAAGCGCTTTGATATAGCTTTCAAAGGGAAAAAAATCTAGAAAAAAAATACTTTAGAGTAAAATTTTAACTTGTGCCCTTTCCAACATCCAGTAAGAACGCAAAATTCGGGATTCTTTGGACAATTTGCATTTTTACTGGTAAATATATGTGGAAAAAATTTTCCTATGATGATGAATAAAAATATCTATGCAATTGATTAGAGTCACTTCTTGTCAGAGTCACCAGTTTTCATTTTTTATTATAAATAATATTCTATTTAAAATCGTTCCTCGAATCCTCTTGTCAAACTTATTCTGTAAAATACCAAAATTCTAAAGTATTTCTAGATTCTATTTTGGTTTCTATGTAGGTCAAGCAGTAGTACATTGAAAGAAACGCCCTTGTAAGCGTAATAAAATCTAAAATTACATTTAGGCCTAATTTCCCTCTCTTTATCTGACTTGAAGAACATAAAGTTGAAAAATATTCTTTTAAAATTAAATGAGCATGAAATATCCATGAAATTTCATTTTAATTTTATGGCGTTCAGGGGAACATATTCTGATCGTTAAACACGAGACTGCTTTAAATTAAAGTGTTCAGGTTATTAAAAGTTGATTAAACTGCCATAAAGTTTAAAACTAATTGTTTTATTATTATTGAGCTAAAAGTGATACATTATATTTATTAACTAACTTTAAATAAAGAAGAAAAATAAACATTTCAATTATCTTTGGGTTTCAATTTATAAGATAATTAAGAATTTTTTTTAATTCGAATTAATGCGATTATTCCGAATTCTCAAAATTTTCTTTTCAATGAGCACATATTTTCTTAATTAGATTAATTTTTTAGTGCCAAGTGAAAGAGAAACAATTAAATTTAATCCAGGAATTGAAAGAAAAAGAAAGATAATTCTTTTAAACGGATACTAAGCTATTTAACTTAATTTCGGGTGATTGCCTTTTTTAAATTGAAAGAACGTTCTGAAACATGTATTCTTTTTGTTTTATTTGGATAAAGTAATAGGAAGAAATATATTTTGAATAAATGTGATTATCTAAAATATATTCTCTGAAATCATTTAAGAAAATTAAAAGTAATATTTTGTTCAAATAATACAATACGATAGTACAAATTTAAAGTTTCATTTTTCTGAAATGGTGTTTTAATTGAAAATTTTTCCTTTTTTATTGTAAAAATTCTATATTTATAAATATTATATTTATGAATATTATATTTATGAATAAATATTTCTTTCAATTTAACTATGATGATTTAACATTTGGTGATGATTTAAGGAAACATTTTAAAACAAACAACTGGTGTTTAAACAATACGGGAAAATTAATATAAAGTTTTAATTTTATATTTTATAACCATCGTTAAACAACCGACCCAATTTTTGGATTTACGACTTCTAATGTTCAATGCAATAGCCTTGTAATTTTGAAACGTATCCAGAATACAAGGGAACTCCTGGATTAAGTATTGGGAGAGATTTGCCTTCGTGGAGGACTTTTTAATGGAACGAACCCGCATCTGCTTCATATGGAGAGGAGGACCACGAGAACCTTCTACGGTTAGCCTGGTGGCAAGGAGACTCTAATCCATGATCCCTCTACAACTGAGGATATTTCACGTCAGCACTGTGGTCGGTGCAAGCCGGATGCGGCAGCCATCACTGCCATCAACCAGCCACCACTGGGATTCGAACCCGGTTCGCCTCATTGGAAAGCGAACGTTTTATCCCCTGAGCCATCGAGGCTCAATATTATAACATTGCTATAATTATAATGTAAGAGAAGATTTCAATGGAAATGATTTATTGTTGAGTTTTTAATTCAACTTACACTGAGAAAAAAAGGCAAAACTTCCAGAATATGGTTTTTAAAATTAACCTTATGTCTGGCTCTAAGGAAACCCCAAGAATCACGGTAATTTTAACCGAACCGCTTTCAGTATTTTCTTTAGCAAGTATATACTGAATTCATTTGCAGTTGCATTCAGTATTTATTTGCTGAAATGGGGAGAGTACAAAAAGAAATGTCGGAAAATATTAATAAAAAAAAATTTGAAAAGCGAAATTTTGTAAAAGAATTTCAAGTTAAAGCTGGTAAATATGTTACTATAGTTAACCAATGCAGTAAATTAAACATAGCATTTTAAGCTTCTAAAAAGAAAAAAAACAAAAATAATAAAATAAATATAGTTAGAAAAAAGCATGACCAAAACTGCCAAAATATGGTAAAATTTACCATGTTTCTAGTTCTATGGGAACGTCAAAAGTTTCGGTAATTTTTACAGAAACGTTTTGGTATTGGTTTTGGTAAAATTAACAATACAGTATGGTTTTACAATATGTGATAAAATTTGCTGAATGTGGTATTTTTATCATGACAGCTTGACGTATGTCAGAAAAACTATTTATTCGGCTGAATTTACTTTTCAGTTTTGTATTTTTCACTAAATGTGTAGTAAAACATCTATAACTTTGAAAACCAGAATTTCTGTTAGACAGTTGAACGGAAAATGTACCAAATAGCTGATTTAAATGTCATATATTTTGGTCTTCAGAAGCAAAATTATGGTTTCATTACCGGAAATATCATTATCCTACAGTAAGATAATTTTGCTAGAATGTTTTTCTCCATGGTAGAAATAGTTGTTTCCTTTCCTACTCTTTATATATTGTATCTCTTTAGATGAATATTTTCTAGTTAATTCATCTATATTCATTTGGATCAACATGTAATCAGCAATTAGATTTATATGTTATAAATGTAGATTCGATTCTAACTCATACGAAAAGGAAATAATTGATCTAAGAATCGAATTGTTTATACTATTAAATAAGCTACATTTTCAAATTTTTACAGCAAAAACATTTCAGTGTTAATATTGCAGAAAATTCATAATAATTAGAAACTTTTGTTTATTACCAAAATTATAGAGCCCGATAGTAATGTTCAATCAAAATTATGATTGCATAAAATTTTCAAAAACAGAGTGTAATTTAATATACTTTATTTTCAGATTTGATTTGGAACAATGTTTCATTACCTTTAAGATTAAATTATACAAAAAAATGGAAGAAAATGTAAGAAAAAGAAAGAATCAGAGAATTTTAATCAATTCACCTGGAAAGTTGGATTGAATTTCAGAAAAGAGTGGCTTTTGATAAGACGTTGGAAAATAACAATGCAATAGAATGGAATAACAAAAAGCTCAGTTCATTAAAATTGTTTTCGAATTTTGGATTTGGAAACAATGCAAATGAAAAAACTAATTAATTGATATTTCTTCAAATCTTTTGATAACGAAGTGACAAATGAGGAAAAAAAAGCTTATGAATTTCTACAAAGTTTATTAAACTAAATCTATGAATAAAAAATATGCAATGATATTTTAAAATTAAAAAAAAAATCTTTAATGCTAACATGAGTTAATTACTTTCTATTGGTGCGTTAAGGGATCTAAATGGCAAAGCATCAATGTACAACTATTTTTTTGAATTTCCATAACTTATATATAATTTAACTTAGGATTCTGAATTTTACACAGGTGTTTAACATAACAGACATTATTTAAATGCAGACAATTTTATGAAATAATTCAAAGCACTATTAAAATTTACTTTTTTCTAGGCAAAAATTTTGGAAAAAAAAGAGATACTACGATGCATCATTAAAGTCATAAAAAAAGGTTAAAATTTTGAAACAACTTTTAACAGACAGACAAATATGCTTTAACGAAACTATACTAGCTCATAGAAATAGAAAAATAAAAAATATTTTTTAAATTAAAAAAAAAAAACTTCTGTTAACCTACCAAAAATATAAATTGGTCATAAGAGGTAACAATGGTCAAGGGCTATTATAAATTTAAGCACTATACTCAGACTAATTACCAAGTTTTAACGTAATAGGTTTGTCAAGTAATCTTTTGCGCCTGATAAAATAAAGTGCATTGAGAAAAACAGGTTTAAAGAGAATCCATTGAAAGAACATCCATTGACAGAAAAGCTGAGATTTCAAACGATTCGAATTAAAAAAATAATTGCGTTTCGTTCTGCTTTTAGGGAGTGCGTTTCAGCTACCTCATACTTGGTATTAAATTGCTCAGGACAACTCCAGGATCTATAAATTACTTTTTTTTAAAATTCGGATATTTAGTTACGAAAAATCATCTGAACCTCTTAATGATAATGTGTCGAGTTCAGATAATAAGTGGATTAACCAAATTAATAAGTCCTTCAATTACTTTTAAAAGTAATTAAATAAATAAATTATTTTTTATTTTTAAGGAGCTAACAATCCAATAATAGGATGAGAAGAAAAAATTTGAAAATTGTTGAATTTTCACAAATTACTGGTTTTGAAATTACTGTTGAGTACAAGTTTTAACAATTTACAATCTTGATCATTTAAACTTTAATGAGATGTAATTTATATGAATTTTTTTTTATATGAATCTTATAACCAGCGCTGATCCATTTCTGAGTTCATAACTACGAGAGTTAAACTTCATATTCTTGTGATTTTAAACCCAACTCAGAAGACAAGAGAACTCCTAGATCAAGAATTGAGACGAACTTTATTTTATGGAGGACTGTTTGATGGAACTATCACGAATTTGCGTTAAATGGAGAGCACAATCACGAAAAATTTCCATGGTTAGCCCGATGGCAAAGTGATTCTAACCCGGTTATCTGTCTACAACTGAAGATATTGGCCGCCAGAACTGTGGTCTTTGCGAGCCGGGAGCAGAATTTGGATCAACCAGCCACCGTTGGGGTTCTAACCTGGGTCATCTCATTAAATGGTGTATGATCTATTCCCTGAGCCACCTTGGCTCAATGTACATGAATGTAGTAATGATATGAATTAAGTAAAATATACATGTTAAAAAAGCAGGGAGTTGAATCAAAAAATTCAAATAAAATAAAAATCAGGGGTATTTGTTTTTTAATCCACTTAAAAACCTATTCCAAAGGTTTGAAAAATTGCAAAAAAGTTAATCTCTAAATATTTAAAATTTCATTATTGGTTACTCAGTACACATTAACTGTGAGAAAGAGTGATGTAGCGTAAGAAACGAGATGCTGGGAGATTTATTTACTGCTAAAGAGTTATTTGAAATTTGTTAAGCATAATTAGTTTATATAAGAATAATTCAGAGAACTTAGTCTAGAGTCTATATTTATATAATGTTGTATGTTTAGTCTATATTTTAATTCATACAACTGTATCTACTGTTGTTAGATAGAAATATTAGATTAAGATTGAATGTTAGATAGAAATTAAATTAAAATGATGTCGAAAGAGGAATATTTTCTTCCTCTAAGTAGAGTAACATTATTTAAAATGTTTTTACAACGTCTGGGAAATGCTTCGATAAGGTATATTAGTAGTTATATCAATAAAGTTTATTTTTATCTAGACAGTAAGTTAACACTTTTTTACGCATTACTGATGTTTAAAACATCAAAACATGTTTTATGTTATTGAACTCAGCTTTATTCAACGTAAGTTAACATTCCGTTAAATATCAGAAACTCTAGCTGGGGGCAAAAAAATTAATTTCCGAAACTATTCGAAACAGTGTCTCGAATAAAAGAAGAGCGTGCATACATTTCGTGCTAAATTGTATCTCTATATCATACAATTAGTTTTATTTGTGAATAAAAAAAAACTGCGTTGCTGTTTTTTCTATTTAATTTTATCAAGCATAAGAGAATTAGACAAAAATGTTCCTAATTAAATTAATTAAAAACGTTTTGCTCGTCGTTTTAGAACTGTAGGTTATTTTACGCTTGGAGAGTAAATAAAGATATTTTTATGTAGGGGAGAGGGGGGCACATGTAAACAAATTTTTTTATTTCTTCATTTTTCAAAAAACATCATCAATTTCTCACAGTAAAGAAGTCCATATGTTTAAATAGTCTTTTCTTTGTCTTATGGAATTTTTTGATATTTTTTAACAAAATATTTCTTTACTTTATGATATTTTAGAAAAATGACTTCGATTGTTCACATGTGCCCCTATATTGGGGCACATGTGAACATGCCTGGGGCAGATATGAACAAGATTAAAAACACAAAGTAATCATCATATTTAAAAGGAAAAAAAATATTTTATATAACAGATATATAAACACATTATACTGAAGGGGTTGTATCTTACTACGTGAATTTATTGGATTTATTTGTTTATGAGAATTTATTGGGTTAATTTCGTCAATTGGGTTTCTCGCAACTTCATGTTCCTCGGGAGTTGTAATGGACCTTTTTCTTTCTTCTCTGATATTCTTTTATGCTTTTTTTTTTTTTTTTTAATTTTTTCTATCTTTTCATTTTTAGTTTTTGCAATTCTATCTTTCTCAGGTGTATCAGTTAATATGCGCGATTTTTCCTTTTCGCGTTTTTGTTTCTTTAAGTTACTTACTTGGGCTTTTGGAAATGGTCGGATTGATTCTGGTGTAGGACAAGTGCTGTTGGCACTACTGTTAAGATCATTGTCAACATTTTCTGCCTGACCATTAGCAAATTTTTAATTTACTAATGACCATTAGTAATCATAAATTTTTAAAAGAAAAAATTAACAATTAATTAATTAATTATGGAAAATTAAATAATAATAATTTTAAATGCATACATATTTTTTAAACTTACAATATCACGAGAATAATTATCTTAATACTATGTAGGGGCACATGTGAACTGTTCACATCTGCCCCAGATGTTTTGTTCACAAGTGCCCCAATCATGTGCACAAGTGCACCTAACTTGAAAAATAAAGAATTGTTAATTAAGTAAAAAAAATAATAAGTGTGATAAACATACCTGAATGTTCATATAATAGTCTGCAATAGTTAGTTTTAGTTTATTAGTTGATTTATACTATGTTTTCACTTGAAGAAGCGAGTGATAAAAGTATACACAACACCAGCTGATACAAAGAAATTGTCAGAATAGAATAACAAAATGGCTCATTGTTCTGAAAGTTTGGCAGAGAAGTAGGACTAGAACTGTCATCTATTGCAAATTTTTCAAGATTTTTTATTTCAAATCATAGTGGTAAAACATACCATGTTCACATGTGCCCCCCTCTCCCCTACTGTGAATGTTAACAATTTTGTTAGTGCCTGATGTTTCTGTTGTCACTTTTGTTGAATATAAGACCATTACTATGGAAAATGCCGGAAATACTATCAAAGGTAGGAAATTAACTCATGCAACTAACCAAGCCTCCAATTCCAGAGGAGAATATCTTATGCTTAGAGCTAAAATGCATTTTAAGATCATACAGTTTTTATTATTAATGAACTGAATCAAAAACTAAGAGTTGATTTTATTAATGAACCAAATTAAAAATTAAGAGTTGATTTTATAAATGAACCGAACCAAAAATTAAGAAGAAAAAACCATTTCGTTGTTATTCATTGCATAGCAAACAAAGAAGTTTTATACTAACTGTTTGTCATTTTAAACTGTCAGGCTTTCATTTTTCAAGAAACAAACCTATGCCTATTATTAAATGTACTATAAATTTATAAATATTTTTAATTTAGTTTCTAAAACATAAGGTAAATTTATCGTTTATTCGTAAGAAAAATGGAATATTTTTTAAATGTTAAGGTTTTGATATATTAAGAAACATAACTTAGTGTGCATTTAACTGGATATTATAGGTTGAATCATTCGTTTCGAGAGAGTAGATCCTATAATTGTATTACAAAACATGAACTAATATTCCCTTGCTAATGGCATAATTGGATAATAATGATCATATATATTATGGTTTACTTGAATGACGAAATAAATGATTTGCATTTAACAATGGAATGTGAGTTGGTTTGAGCAAACTAATTATCATGGTAAGTACATTTGATTGGAGTAATTCATTAAAGTGTGTTATCCAGCAACAATATACTAATTTGGTAACAAAGAGACTGTAAATGAGATAAAATATGTCTGGGCTTTACTATAACTTGACAATATGATCCATAAAAAATAATTATACGTATCAAAAATTGTAATACTCAAGCTTAAAAAATATTCAAGAAATTTAAAAAAATCATAGAAACTTCAAACTGATTTCTGAAATTTAGTTTCCCCTTAAAAAAATTTGCTGAGCTGTTAAAGATGTTTGCTGCTGATGTTAAAGATAAAAAATTCTGATGAAATTACCGTACTGTAGGTAACGTATAGTAAAATAGATAAAAAAAAAAGAAATAAGAACATCATTTTCGGAGAATAAAATCAAAATATTAGGTATTTAAACTATTTATTTGGTAATTTTTTCGTACACATGATAAAGGTTTAAGGAAAATTTTGGTTTTTAAAATTATTGAAACAACAAGTAAGTCCAAAATGAATACAGCATCATTGATAGCTGAAATTGTTAATAATATAAGCTTGATAGAAAGATAGAATATTATTTTCAGATAACTACGTTACAAGCAAGGTTGAAATTTGGCATTCTATATAATATATGCACATTTTATAAAAAGCCGAAAACAAGTCAGTAAAATAAAAAACCTCGTACATTGTTTTGGCATTCTATAAAATGTTTAGATACTTTTTATAATACCAGCGTTTCATACATTGTTGCACTGAGAAAAAAAGTATGCTCAAAACTACCAGATTGTGGTACAATTTACCGTGTTTGTGACTCTATGGGAACTCTTAAAAGGTTAGTAATTTTTACCTAAGCAATTTGGTAATGGTTCTTGTAAAATTAACTATAAAATAGGGTTTTATAATATGTAGTAAAATTTGGTAATTTTATCATGATACTTTAGAGCATGGCATAAAAATAATTTATTCGGCACAATTTACTCCTGTTTTGTAGTTTTTACTAATTGGGATGTAATAAGAACTTTAATTTTAAAAACCTGAACTTACATTAAGCCGTTTCCATACATAAAGAAAAATTACTAAAAGAACGATTTAAATACAGTATATTATATTAGGTTTTTACCAGAATTAGGTTTTTTTAATCAAAAATGTCATAACTTATACAATACGTTAATATTACCAAAATTTCTTTCTCCGTGTAGTAACATCGATAATAGGCCACTTTGACAGTCTTACACTTTTTTTATAATAATACTTGTATTGTAGAGGAATAAGTGTCGTTTAAATAATACCCTTTTATCATGTTTTTTAATACCCATTACTCCTTTTATACCCATTACCCTTTTATACCCATTACCCTTTAATACACCCTTTAAGAATTTAAAAGGTCTAACATTGCATAAAATACTGAGTATTCTATAAAGTAGTTAGTTATTCCACGGACGCCGACATTTCGTACAGTGGCGGTGGTATTTGTAGATTTTAATGACTAAGTATATAAAAAAAAATGTAACATACATATTTCCTTCAGTTTTAGAAAACCATATCTAGGAAAGTAATTAATATAAAAATATTCAAGAAATATAATAAAATATTTAGAACTTCCAATAAAAATGCATGCTTTAGGGAAACTATATTTATTTTTAAAAGCTATTTAAAAACATATAATGTTGTTTCAATAAAAATTTATTTAAATTTTATTTTAATACAGCCATTAAAAAACCGTGCTTCTTTGATTTTAACAACTCTGAACATCTGGACTCATAAAATTTCTTGTATTGATACACCAAGTTTTCTTGTTATTTCCTTAGGAGAATTAGTTAATGCTTTTGCTCCATAAAAAAGGGTTAAGAGTAATTTACCATATGCAGTTTATAGTTGTGAGGAGGCAAACTCTCATTAAAAGCAAGTGGGAACACATAAAAAACACTTTCAACTGCTTCTTCTGACACATAAAACTAGGGAGACATTGGTCATTAAGCATTAAAGCTTATCGTTGCATGTCCACTCACAAAAAGCGGTCATGTAAGAGGATAAATAACCAGAAGTTAGCAATAGTATGCATTAATAATAAAAGAGGAAAGATCGTTAGAGAGATAAAATAAGAAATTGAAATTCCCTAAAACTGATTTACTAGTTAAGAATTTTTTTTAATCATACCATTATGGGCCGTGATAGCCTTGTTGTTAAGGCACTGGACCTGTCTAACAAGTCGTGGGTTCGATCCCTGCCGGCCGAAGACTCCCCATGTAGTAAATGGTAACTGATGCACGTTAAAACTGTCCAATTACAAAGTCCTCCTTGTTCCCATAACAAATCATACCTCTGGGGGTACTGATCCAGGAGTTTCCTTGTCTTGTGGATTGGTTCAAAATTACAAGGCTACGGAATTGAACATTAAAAGTCGTAAAACCAAAACTGGGTCGGCTGCTCAATGACGGATATAAAATCAAATCATACCATTATGAACTAGGAAATATTTCAATCAAATTTAATTTAAAATTCTATTACTTTTGTGGAATAATAATGGATACTTTTAAAATGAATACAAATTATATGCTTTGTATCAAATACATTTACATATAAGTGGAAAATAAAAAAAAAAATCCATTAAAATGAAAGATGCTGTTTTGAAAAATTTTAATGATAAATGTTTGTGGGGGCGGAGTTTTCGACCATGCCAACCGTCATCTATCAAAAGGTACCTCATGATCGATATAAGTTAGCATGTCTTATATACCAGTGAATTGATGTTTATATTTCGTAGTGGTAGTTACGCCACAATACTCCCCCACCAGAATTTTATCAGAGATAGAATTCGATGAACAGATACCACTAGTTGCTGTACTTGTGACAGACCGGGAGAAAGAGTCACCGGGTTGTGTTTTGAGTGCTTAATGTGAGAGGTGTATTAACTTCACAGTAGTAGTCGCTCCTGTGTTGCCATCGAGTTAGCAGTCGAGTGTGTGTAGGCGCAGAAGTTATTCTGTTTAATCGAGACGAGACTGAGTAGCAACAGCGTGTGGAGGTGGATAATGCAGTCACAAATAGCAAACCAACTGTTCAGTGTGGACTATCCATCGAAGTAGATCGAAGTGGGCGTTACTGCGTGTTCAAATCACGTCCGGAGGTCACCAATGTGGGGGCGGAATTATCGACCATGCCAACCATCATCTATCAAAAGGTACCTCATGATCGATATAAGTTAGCATGCCTTATATACCAGTGAATTGATGTTTATATTTCGTAGTGGTAGTTACGCCACAATACTCCCCCACCAGAATTTTATCAGAGATAGAATTCGATGAACAGATACCACTAGTTGCTGTACTTGTGACAGACCGGGAGAAAGAGTCACCGGGTTGTGTTTTGAGTGCTTAATGTGAGAGGTGTATTAACTTCACAGTAGAAGTCGCTCCTGTGTTGCCATCGAGTTAGCAGTCGAGTGTGTGTAGGCGCAGAAGTTATTCTGTTTAATCGAGACGAGACTGAGTAGCAACAGCGTGTGGAGGTGGATAATGCAGTCACAAATAGCAAACCAACTGTTCAGTGTGGACTATCCATCGAAGTAGATCGAAGTGGGCGTTACTGCGTGTTCAAATCACGTCCGGAGGTCACCAATGTGGGGGCGGAATTATCGACCATGCCAACCGTCATCTATCAAAAGGTACCTCAGGATTGATTCAAGTGGATTCTGGAGTGGAAGCGCTACCAACCGATTCCTCGATTCTAAGAAGACATATGCTTGGGAGTCATTGAAAAAGTTCGTTCAATTTCTGCTTTTCAAATTATGTTTAATTTACCAAGCAAATTTGCTTGGTCTCCTGTTCTGCCACCTCATTGTTGCATAATTCAAAATGTTTTATCTCAAAATGTAATATTTCATGATGTATGGGATAGGGGCCGCTGCGCGGCCCAGGTGCCCAGTTCTTTTAAATAAAGCAAAGCAAGTTTGAAAAAGTTCGATAATGATAAAAAGTTCAGTTCATCATAGGAGTTGGGCATGAGCTGTGGCGTGGTGATCATCATTGAGATGGGGAGACCCCATTAAGTAGAGATTGAAGTAGGCTTGTAACTTCTTGATTCTTAAGGAGCTCCTGCAATTCTTTCACTAGTGAAATTAATCGATGGGCTGTGGATGCAGGTGTATCCTTAGTCTGTGGTCTTTTTCGACTGGGGCGGGCCTCGCACCCAGTGAAATTTGAGGTGTGGTTCCCCTCGCAGTTACAACATTTGGCAGGGGAGTTTTTGTCCTTTTCACATTGGTATGTATGGTGGGAGTCTGCAACACTTCATGCATCTTGGCTGGTTGGTACAGTGACGCTGAGTATGGCCGAAGCCCTGGCATCGGAAACACTGTATCGGCTAAATTGATTCAAGTTAGCATGTCTTATATACCAGTGAATTGATGTTTATATTTCGTAGTGGTAGTTACGCCACATGTTGTTTACGTTTTGCGAATTGAACGCAAAATGTTTTTCTTTCTACGTATAAAATCAGTTTTAAAATCTTTGATTACTATAAAAAGTCACATTTAAAAAGAAAAACTGCTTAAGAGTTTAAGACAGAGATAATAGCGCAAAAAAGTAAAAAAATGATAAGTGTTAAAAAGAAATAATAGTTGACAAATGAAATAAATAAATAAGAAAAAGACATTTTATCTAATTTCTGTTCTATCAATTCAAAATAAAATATTTTTATGCCATATTTCTATTCCTACTTCACGCTTTTAAACAATAATATAACTCGTACAATTGCTTGTTAAACAATAACCTTTTTTCAAATTTAGGTGTTTTCAGCAACATAACGGAAGTTTTAATAGAAGTATTTTATTTTATTTTATAACCGTCGTAGAACAGCCGACCCAATTTCAGATTTACGACTAGCAATGTTCATCTCCGTATTCTTGTAATTTTTAATCCAATTCAGAAGACAAGAGAACTCCTGGATCAAGTATCGGGAGAAATTTGCCTTCCTAGAGGACTTTTATAAGGAACCAACAAGTATTTGCGTTACATGGAGAGGAAATCCTCGATAACCTGTTACGATTAGCCTCATGACAAAGGGACTCTACCCATGATCCGTCTACCACTGAAGATATTTTTACGTCAGCACTGTGGTCTGCGCGAGCCGGGTGCGAAATTCGAATCAACCAACCATCGCCGGGATTCAAACCCGGTTCATCTCATTGGGAGGCGAATGCTCTATCCGAGCCCCCACGGCTCTGTTAAAAAGCATTAAAATTCTTTAAAGTATAATAATTTCTTTTATGTAATTTTTTCGAAAAAAAATAACGATAAAATATTTATGAAAAATAGAACAATGAAAGTATTTGTTAAAATCTTTAAAATATCTGTAACTCATGTTTTTTTTAAAAGAAATTCTTTTAAATAATAATTTTAGATTCAAATGACATAATAATAGATTGTTGAAGTGAAAGTTATAAAAATGACTATAAGTAATTTTTTATACTTTAATTATTTCAATACAACCATTTAATACAATCTTACAACCATTAACTGTTTGGCTTCATTAAATAAACCGAAACTGTATGATAATGTTTAAAGATGTTTACACACTTGAAAAAACAGAAAGGTAAAAATTACTTATAATTTTAAGATTACGAGATAGAAATTAAGAAACTCGGTGTTGTAAAGTAGTGGTGTGCTGAGATTGAATAATTTCTTAGGAATAGTGATCAAAGTGAAGCCGAGACCTCCTTCAAATATCTTATCTATTATAAATCGTATTGGGACATTGCTTGCTCTTCTTTGATAAGAGCAACGCAATTGGAGATTCTTTTCCCAATCAACTTCTTTTAGAGATCTTTTCGAAGAATGTGCAGGTTCTCCAGAGATTTCTCTCGAATTGATTCAGTCAAATTGATTGATGTTACCTTTTCATTATGCCTTGTTGATTCAGACCAGTTAATTGAATTTAAAGTCTGATTTCAGTATGGTGTTGATTAAAAAACAAATTAAAAAAAAGCACCCTATATAAAGTCAATATGCATATTCAGGTCTTTTTAATAATACACATCAACACATTACTCATTCTGGTTTAATGTCATTTTGTAGTTGTGTAAAGAGTTTTTTCGGAAAAAAAAGAAGGTAGGACATTTTTTATTTGACCAATCTGATACTTTCTACACTGATAAAAAAGTACGTTTAAAACTAATACAATACGGTAAAATTTACCGTGTTTCTCTATCTATGGGAACAACTACTGTGTTTCTGGCTCTATGGGTAAAAAAAGTTTTTTAATTTATATCGAAACGCTTTGTTAATTATTTTGATAAAACTAACAATATATATATTTTTTTTATAATACGTCATAAAATTTAGTAAGTGTGGTAAGGTTTGATAACTTTATAATGATACCTCAGATCATGACATAAAATCCTTTATTCGCTTACTTTTCAGTTTTGTATTTTTCCTATATGTGTTGTAATAAGAACTATAACTTTGAAAACCAGAATTTTCTGTAGATCGTTACCGTATGAGCACCAAACTTACCAAATGAATGGTTTAAATACTGTATACTTTAGTTTTAATACCTGAATTTTTTTTTCTATACAGTACGGTATTTTTACCAGAATATCTTTCTTCCCATAGATGTTAACTATCACTTTAGTTTTAAAGTATCACTATAGCATAGTTCCAGATCAAAATATAGATATCTATATTTTTAATGCAAATTGTATGTTTTCTTTAATATAAAATTTTGGCATGAGATTACTTTCATTGTTTTAAAAAACAAAATTCATGGAAAGGTTTACTCTTAATAGGATAAGCAAAGTCGCAATTTTTAATAATATTTTGTCGATTAATCAGTGAACATGAGAATCAAATTTGCTAAAAATATTTTGAAATCTGCTTACATTTTAAATATTGGAAAATAAATTATTTTAAAGGCGCAATGCAAATGAAAAAAATACCAGAATATGATATTATATGTTGAAAACGATTTAAAATTTTAAATAATTTATACTTAAATATGAAATTAAATGCCCAAGATATTTTTCGTACTCTTTAAAATTAAAATTTGAAATAATGAATAATAATAATTACACCAAAATATTGTCATAAATTAATTTTTGAGTATATGATGCATTGCCGAACCATCAATAAATCAGAAGTTTGACATTTATGCCTTAGAATTTGTGAATGTACACAAATCTTACTAATAAATAACAGCATTTTACAAACTGTATTCAATTAAAAATCTCCTTTTAAATAATTAAATTTTTTTACATGAATTTTAGAATAGGCTCTAATTAAATAGTCAGTTATTTTTTCAAAGTTTAACATTTTGTTTTATTCATTAATGCTACAGTGATTAAAAATATATAGTGTTAAAATGTGTGTAAAAAATATGTAGCACTTATACAGAGTTAGAAATTTCTTTGGAAAAAATGGTTTCAATTAATTTTGATTTTATCATATTCAGACAAAATTGTCAAATAACCATAAATAAGACTGTGAGTAAAATTGTTTATTAATTTCGTTCACCTTATACAGTAAAGCAACCAGAATTTTATCGCACCAACTAGACTAACTTAATGAAGCCACTTAGTTTCCTCAGGTAGGTAGATATTATAGTCGAGAGGGCTAATCTGTCAAATTCTTCATGACTAACAGAACCGAGGATCGAGTCCCAGCGTTGACCCTATAATATTTCCTCCTTTCCCTTGAGCACACGAAGGGTTTCCAGTGTTCTGCACTCTCCAAGGCCCATTACTTAACAAAAAGCCTGGCTCCTATGTTCAGCTATTTGTTTTTACGGTTTTGAAACCATGCTAGTTGTAAATGGTTAAAAAAAAGTATAGCTTTATATTAATGGCTTTAAGCGGTTTCAAAAACGCAAAGGTAAAAAACGTTCTTTACCCTAAACTTTACGGATAGTTGGATGGACTAACTGCTGACGGTTATTTTACCGTAATTTTAGAATGAAAATGCTAGCAGTGTATCTAAACTAGTTTAACACAAAATTTATAAAAACTATAAACTTTTTTCTTAAAAACCTAACAACTCAACTATGAATAAATTTCTAGAACTTAACAGCCCTTGAATGCTTTTCATCAATATGTAAAGGACTTACATACCACCTTTTTTGTGATCACCTTTTTCTCAGTATATAAATCATCCATAATGCATATGTTCTTTCAAACGTTCCATCGGGAACACGTAGAACATTTTAGGGTGAATAAGTATCACAATGAAAGCCTATCGCATAAAAGCGATCTTACAAAAGTGCCTTAACATTATTTCTTTTTCCATTTATTATTTACTTACTAAATGTTATATTTCCAATAGCTTTTGCGTGCTGCATGTTCAAGGGAATAAAATAAGACAAGTTCAAAGCATGTATTTAGATAAGTCTTTATACATTATATTTAATAAAAATATATATTATAATTAATATAGTATCAAAATAGTATTAATTGATTGAAATTATGATAAAAATTTTATTATTATATAAAAATCAATAATAATAACGCAACTATTGGTGATTTTCTTGCTATAAACTATAGATGCTTTACTTATGAGTGTTTTTTATTAATCATTCTTCATATTGCTTTAAGAAAAGAGCCAGTAGGACTATATATATAAAAAAAGCAGCTCGTAAATCTTATGTAATTTAAAGTAAAATTAAACAAACGAAATATAAGATTTTTAAAGAACGTAGCAATTTAAATTTATTCATGAAACTTAACAAATAGTGGGCGCCTTATTCTCAATATGTAAAGAATATACATAATGCATACGTTCTCTCACAAGTTCAATCGACCTCATGCTAGACTTTTCAAAATGAATGTGTAAAGCAATGAAAGCTTATCTTACGAAAAACGATCTCAGAGAATTGCTTTTAGCATTGTTATTTCTTATACCATTCATTATTTACTTATCAAATGTAACATTTTCTAGAGCTTTTGTGTACTGCATGTTAAAGAGAATAAAATAGGAAAAAAAAGGAAACATTCTTTTGTTGCACTTGCTGTAAGGTGTTCTCTTTAGTGTTTCCATTCAATGGCATGTCTGGCAATTCGATAAGAATTTCTAAATACAAAAGCGGTAGCTGTTTAAGATTTTTTTTTATTTGTTCGTATTTTGATCAGATTCAAACTAATTTCAAAAGTATGTTTTCGTTATCTATGTGAAATGAAGATTTCATTAAAGAAACTCGAAATGAACTTCAGCGTTCATAAATTTAATCATTTGTTGAGGAGTACTTGTTTATTTATTCAGTATTTTAATAAAATAAGGGTTGGGATTTATTTCGAAAATAATTTCAGAAAATAAGACCCACCACTCTGAAGAGATTGAATTCTTTAAAACACGATTTTTGATTTAAATTTGTTAAGATAAGCATACATATGTAATTTTTTTTTAAAAAATTGACAGTCATTATTTGCATTTTGTGATTAGAACTCGCATTCGTTATCAATTTACAAAAAAGTTCATCTATCATTACATTGAAATTTTTTTTACTTTTTCCATTACATAAATATATTTTTATTATTATAATATTCTATTTATCTATGAATAATAAATTAGATTTTACAAAGGCTCAAAAAGTGTGTAAAAGATTTATACATTTATATTTTTACTTTTTTCACATAAATATTATATGAGAGCTAAATAGCGAAAATTCTACATCAAATTACGGTAAAAAGTAGCGCTCTCCAAAGTGTCGATACTTTTTTACCGTAAAATCCCTTTTAACTGTAAATTTTACGGAACAAACAACATGATTTACCGCAATATTTATAGTAGTATTTATTATGATAAAATCACTATATCATTATAATTAAATAAAGATTACTGTAAAAATTACGGTATAAAATTTTACATTAAGAATGAATTTTACAGATGATGCATCCCAAAGTTTCGTTATTTTTTACTGTTTACAGTAAAATGTAACTGTAAAAAGTATGTTACTGTTTACAGTAAAAAGTAACCGATCCGAAATTTTTTACAGTGTCATAATGACAATCAAAACTTATTTGTGAAGCCAATCTGATTCTTAACCTTGTCTTTATTCTTTCGAATTTTTTATATGATTGTCTAGTCCACTGCATACAGGTGTGAGGTATTCAAACAATTACTATACTTTGTGACAACTTAACTTGACAGTGTTTTATTAAATTCAAATTTTGTCGCGTCGTGTTAAGAAATTTGATTTTATGAAAAATTTATTTCATTAATTTTATATATTAATTACGAAAATAAACTTCTACCAAAAGAAGTTACTTACTTTTTAAATTTAGGTCTATCAAAAATGAAAATATTTTCCGTTTTTTTTAATCTACTTGAAAAATTCAAATTTTGAAGTTTTTATTTTATTTATTATTATTTATTTAGACTTGTGCCTGTTAGTTTATCTCAGAAAAAGTTGAAATTTTGTTATTTGGCAAAATTTTAACAAACTTCCCTTTAAGGAGTTAAGAAACGATTGATTTGAATTGTCAACTAACAGGAAGCGTCCGATCAGTTTTCAACATTGTAATCATCCGAAAAGTGGTCAAAATTATGTTTGACGGTAATCTCCTTATGACAAAAATATGTCGGTTTAAAAATATAATGTCATTAGAAATTCACTGATTTTATTACCTTTTTTTTAAATCACTTGCATGCCTGTGAGGACGGAATCTTGCAATGAAAAATTGAAACTTTTTCCGACTAGTTACAGCAGTCAAATCTCAATGTGTCTGGCGACAGTACTAGTTTCAATCATTTCCTAACCAGGCAAAATTAGTTGCCACGTTATTGCCACAAAGAAAATACCGTCAAATCAATTTCTGACCGCTTTCGAGAAGCTAGTGCAGTGAACTTTTAACTAGAGCTCCGGCTGGATGACAAAAATAGTTTCAAATGTTTTCAAATTGTTACAAACAAATGTTACCGCCATATTTAATTTTTTGTTTTAAATTATATATATTTTTTTGCTAATTTTGTTTTAAATCTGTTTGTTCGCCATTTGTTAAATTTTATACTTTTGGGGTCTTGAATCGGAATTTGTAAAAAGGAAATTTTTACAAATTTCTTATAAAGAGTGTTTCTCTGAGTTTTACTTGTCATAAGCATAAATTAATTTGTATACGATAAAGTTGTGCTTTGGAAACCAATAAGGTTACATCTTTTTACATAAAAATATAATCCTTACATAAAAAAATTATACATGATTTTTTTCTTTACTCTACCAAGCCAAACTTTTCATAACATATATTAATAGCCAGGAAGTAAAAAAAAATTCTTACTCTGTTCTGTTTCATTTACATATTAATGTTCTCATTATAAAGAATTTATAGAAAAAAAAAACTGAATCAATAATGTAGGGAAAAAACTATGACATTGACATAATAAACCGCGTACTTTTATATCTCGTGACTTATACAAATTCGTTTAGTCGAAGAAGTCTTCTCCCGTCTATAACACATCCATATTTAATGATATCTGATTCATGCATTGTTCGACTGACCATCAAAAGTAGAGCTTTTTCTATGATTAGAAACGATCGAGATGAGATGAAACGAACCAGTAAGTTACAAGACTTCCAAAGGACGTACAAGGTCGATCAGAAGCTTTGAATGTGTCAGCTCGATCTAATAGTTTTTTCCATCACTGAGAAACATCTACTTGAATAAATTATCAATCAAAAAGCTTTACTGTCTGGCCATAGGTGACAATTTTCTAGCTTTGAGTGACTTTTAAAACTCGAAGGGTGGGCGTTGTTAACATTTGATATATATGTTTTATAAAAATAGGTAGTCTGGACAAAGTGCCTTCTTTTGATGTTTTAAAATAAAATCATTGTCATTTCTGTCCCGTTGCCGTTTTGGTTCTGCACTATTAGAATTTTCATTCGAAAATTACGGTAAAATAACCGGCAGCCCCTAAAGTTTACTGTTAAGAACATTCATTACCTTTACGGTTTTGAAAGCGTTTACAACTAGTATGGTTAATAAACGATAAATAAAAAGCTAGACTTTTTGTTAGTTACTGGGTATTGAAGTTAGATTGCGTTGCATTTTGTCAAATGAATCGCAGAAACTGATTTATCTGGTTGTTACACCTATCGTAAGGCATGGGAAGTGCTGGACTTTTTTTTTGTTTTACGCAGGTTTACTGTGTGACAATGTATGAGTCAATATAGTATTGCATTATAATATTCCAGAGTCACAAATTTGGGAGTGCAGTCCACACTTTTCATGTGTTGAAAGGAATGGGGGAAATATTGTGGTGTCAACGCTGGAACTCGGACTCCCGTTCTTGTTGGCCATGAGATTAATAGATTAGCCATCTATTCCATAATATGAACCCAGTCGCAAGAAAATAGGTGGCTTCGTTAAGTCAGCTTAGTTGGTGCAATAAAATTCTGGTTGTTTAAACCGTATTAGACGAAAACAGTTAATAGACGGTTTCTCACATTTAACAGTTTAAATGTTATTTTACTGTTTTGTTTCATTATCCCATTTCTTACTTTACTTATTAGAGGGTTTATGTTTCAGTGGTCTTAACTATAATTTTTCTAGTTTATTAAATAATTTATTCATATTTTTCCAGTGACAAAAATTTGGAATTTTAAAGGGTCATTAAGTATTTATAAATTATTAAGTGTAGAAAGGAGGAAATAGGGTTTTGCTTCATAATCCGTTTTCCCCATTTTATCAATGGCTTAACTGGGTAGTCGATTTGGGGCAACCTCAGCCCCCAAAATATATTGAGCCCCGAAATAAACATTTAATGAGGGACGAAAAATACTTACAGCCAATCAATACAATCTAAAAGCCAATCTATCAACTGCAATGCGTACTGCAAAATACACCAATCCTTACAGATTTTAAAAAATAATCAAAACCATCAAGGGTTTAAATGTAAAATAAAAACGTGAACTTTTAAATGACGTATCATGAATTTTGTTTTTTAGAGCTGATTTTAATTATTAGACTGTAAGTGAATTCTTAAAAAAAGCTGCATGATAACTTTTAAGTATTGATGATTTTTTCCCCACGTATTTCAAGTAAATAATAAATGTATGAATAGTGCGTTCAAGTTTAAGATTCTTAATCTAAAATAACAATTGAGTGTTTCTTAAAATAAATAATTTAATCATATATTGTTTCACTAAACATGTTTTTCGAAATTTCTTCAGGCTAAAATTATAATGGATATTCTAAAACTTTTAATGTAATAAGAACAGAAAAAAAAACGATACCAGATAATGGAAATTTCTTTTATTAAAATTCCTTATTTCTTTCAGTTTTAATTTATTAAATATAGGTGATGCAAATTAATTTCTTTTCCTCTGAGAAACATTTTTCCCCCCAAGCACTATTTCTCTTACACTCGAATGTTCATTAGTTACCGAAAACAAACCTTTTCTCTCCATTTATAACCAATTTATTCTGAAAAACAATTCTCAAATCACAATCTAAGAGCGAAAAAATATCCCCCCAGGAGCACCACTTCAATCGATACTTAAAAACTCATTTATGTCAAAAGCTTGAAACTTTTTTCTCGAAAATCCCTGGCGATTTACAGTTTCCGCCGCCTTAGAAGAGGAAAATAATCCTCCAAACACAAAAGAATGACTATTCTAGAAAATCGTAAAGCGGGAAAAACTAACTAAATAAGTGTGGCCATTTATCAAACGATTCTCTTTGTTGTCCAGATAAGGCCTTTTCTCGCCTTCTTAGATATGAATACAACGAAAAAAAAAAATTGACTTGCATAGCTGTTAGTTTTCATCACAGCGTTTTTTTATTTTTTTATCAATGAATAAAAGCTTCATTTTTAAATATCTTGTTAGCAAAGAAATAATCCTTTTGTTAAAACCTGATGTTTTCCAAACATTCCAGCAAAATTTTGTGATTTTTAATAATGCAGTGTTCGTATTTTTTTTCTCGTTTTGAAGATTACTCTTTCTAAGTTGCTTTTCTCTCTAATTTTATTGCATTGTAAGTCATTTGAAACTGAACAGAGGTTATTTTTTTTTTGATTTTTGAAGCAGGAGGCAACTTCTACAGGAGGAAAATTTTAGAGGAAAGTTAAAGAGAATTATAAAAATTGAGAATTATATAGCAACACATGACTGAAAATATTATTGTTTGCTGAAAAGTTATGATTTGTAAGACTTAACAGCTTACCTAGATTGTCTTGTTCTACGACTCCCTATCGTGCCTGTCTAACTTTGATTTAGTTATGAGAAGAGTCTTCAAAACTATCACGTATCAAGGTTCAGCAAAAACTACAATGGATCTCAAATCTACAATGGAAAAACTCGTCCACACAGTTGTCACAGTGTAAGATAATGCTGTATATGAGTGCCGTTGTCGTCATATCTAAAATATGCCTCATGATGTAAACTTTGAGCATCTTTTGTTTGTTATGAACTATATTCACCTAATACGCCATTTTGACTCGTAAAATCAATGTTTATGCGAATTTATTTATTCAGTATGCCATTTTGACTCATAAAATCAATGTTTATGTGAATTTATTTATTCAATACGCCATTTTTACTCAAATGTTTCCATTGAATCACTCTCTTGTGTCGTATCAGATCTTCTGATAGGGAGGACTGTCACATTTTTCTCTCTACCATTTTCTTCTGACGTTAACGACCATTCAACTCATGATGTACCCGACTTCCCCTGGAATTTGTTCGAACAATCTGTGTAGATTGAGCATTCAGTAGATATATTTGAGGTCTTTTCCTTTTAATTTTAAACTACTTAGAAAAATAGAGTTTAATAACTAATTTAGTGCGCTAGAAAAGAATGCTTAGCAGTGATATACAGAGGTTTTCATTTAATAAACGAATTTACTCACAACAGTTATATATTTGGCAGTTAAAAAATCATGGGAAAATTTAAATGTAGTAAAGACAAACCTTATCTAAAACTTCATTCTTATTTTAGCTAATAGTTATTAATGTAACTCTAAGTTTCATATGGCAAATAAACTGGACGAAAGTGTTAAATGCAATTACTTGAATAATGTAACAATATATTTATTTCTAATCATGAAAATATTGTTGATATTGATTTTCTCATTAAATGCGTGAAAAGAATTGTGAAATGTTTTTTATTTTAAATTAGTTTTAAAACGTAAACAAAAATAGAAGATCTTAAGTTATATTTCGATGGCTACACATTAAAGGCTACACATAACACCCTGTGTAACTATATGAATTTATTTATTAGTTTATTGTTACAGTGTCGTGATTTAGATATTCTATTCAATAAAAAATGTTCTAATTTATCTAAATATTTATAAATTTTAAAGTTATTTACAGTAGTCTATATTATTTAAGGTCTGTAAGGTTATCTGAAAGACAATTATTTTTTGCATTCTTAAAATAATGTACATTTTGAATTTTTTTTTTTTTAAAAAATGCTTTTAAATTACTAATATATCCTAAAACAAAACTAGATCATCCTCTAAACTTGTGTTGATATTGATTGTTTTATTACCCATTAAAATTTTTTCAACATTGTTTTTTTTTAAATAAATCAATTTATGATACATTATAAAGATCATAATAAAAAGAATATTTTTGCTCTTCTATTATATCTTGCTACAGCTTTAATTTTTAAATTACAAATAAATAAATAAAATATGTTTTTAGTATAATGAATTCAGAATTAGTCATCACGAAATTTTATAAAAAACCAAAACGAATATTTATTTAATTGATGAAATTTAAAATATATATATATATATCTTTAAAACTATTTTACAGTATTATCATTTTATTGTCTGCATTGTTTTTATAAAGTGTTTAAATATTTTGAGAAATTAAATAAATGCTTGCAAATTAATATTTAAGTCTTTTTCTTCAAAGTTTTTATATAACTATAACTATTAACTGATACAGAATGAATTGCAATGGGAATAAATTTTAATGGTAATTATAGGGTAATAACTTTTATATTTAAAAAAACATAATTCTAATTAATAAAATTAAAATATACGGTATTTAAACCATTCATTGGGTATTTTTTCTGTTTACATTGTAATAATTTACCGGAATTTCGGGCTTTCAAAATTACAGCTCTTACTACCACAAATTTAGTAAAAAATACAAAACTGTGAAGTAAACTTAACCGAATAAGTGGCTTTTTATGCCATGCTCCAAGGCATCACGATAAAACTATCAATTGTTACAATATTTACCAAATTTTATCACATTTTATATAACCATACTTTATTGTTATTGTGTTATCAAAATTATTATCAAAGCGCTTAAGTAAAAAATATTGGGATTTTTTAAATTCTCACAGGGCTGAAAAAATTTTAAATTTCACCATATTCTGGTAGATTGTAGTATATTTTTTTTTCTCAGGGTAGGGAATAAGTACCGAAAAATCTAAACAACAAGAAAAAGTCGGGATACCCTGGTAGGTAGGGCACTGGGCCCATGTCCAAGAGTTCGTGGGTTCGATCACCGCCGGACGAAGACTCCCCGTGTAGTAAATGGTGACTGATGCACGTTAAATCTGTCGAGTCACAAAATCCTCCCTGTTTCCATAACAAATCAACCCTCTGGGGGTTCAGTTGATCCGGGAGTATCCTTATCTTCTGGATTGGTTCTAAATTAAAAGGCTACGGAGTTAAAAACATTCGTAGTCGTAAACCCAAAATTGGGTCAGCTGTTCAACGACGGTTATATATATATATATATATATATATATATATATATATATATATATATATATATATATATATATATATATATATATATATATATATATATATATATATAAAATAAAGAGAATAAACGTTCCTGTATAATAACTTTAAAACGAATGCAAAGATTCCTTTAGAATAAAATCTTTATAAAGTTTTCATTTTCTTAAAGTTCTATTAAATTACTTCCATTAATTTATTTCATTTTCTTAAAGTTCCATTTATATTTTTCAAGAGAGTCAATATAAACATTTCGTCGACTTGATTCATTTCCTGGAATTTTCAGTTGAATAATAAACACTGAATATATATCATCGAACTAAATTTATGAAATGCAAGTTTTCATATGTTTTTTTTTCCATTAAAATATAACTAACTAATTTTTTAATTGTAAAGCCATTAAAAGTAAATTGTTCATTAATACTTTTAACTGTTTACAACCGAATTAAATAGTATAGTTTTGTCTCAAGTTGTATATAAAAGATTTATTTATAAATGTACTAAATGGAACCAAATGTACAAAACTTGTACTGTTTTGATAGTGGACCCGAATTAGAAAAGTAAAATCACGCATTACGGGTAGTTAAATAAATCAAACATAATTACCTCTATAAGCTACTTAGGAGATATTCCCGTTTATAACAAACATAATTAATGAATATCCAAATACATTCCTGTGCAAAAACGAGGCACATTTAATTGTTTTTAAAAATATTTGCAAAATTAACTTACAAGGATAATTACAAACGTGTTCTATATGATAAGTTTTTTGTGCAAACGATAATTTTTTTTTTTTGGAAAAATTCTTCCAATCTTTATTGAGTGTCACATGACTGTTAATTTTATAGCAGTTAAATTCTAAGTAACGAGTAAGTAATAAAAAAGCCGTTTGAATATAAATAATAATAAAATAGGGATCTAGTGTACAGGGGTTTCTTTAAAGAATTTAACTTTTTCTCAAAATATTACCGTTTTTCTTGCAAATTATCATATTCTTATGAGGTACTACAGGTATCTACTTGATTAAGTATACAACTAGGGAAATTACAATTTGCACAGATAAATATATAAAGAGTTACCACTCTGATTCTCTGAGCATTTAAAAAGACGATGCGTTTTTTATTTTTATTTTATCCATGTGTGCCAAAATGGAAACATTCTGGCTTAAATGGTTTCAGAGCTATGTTGTGGCAAAAAGCTTAACTATCAGTTAATTTGATGAAATGAGGAACTTATCGTTTTCTTTTAAGATTGTAAAATGAATTATTTCAGTTCTTCATTATCATTTGGTCACTTGTTTTATTTTAGTTCGATAAAATGTTGAACGTTATTAAGTTAGAGATAACGCTTGTTGATGAAGACCAAAATGCATTTTGCAAAGTAAATTAAGATTTATTTTATATATCTTAATTTCTCATAATTTTTCTTGTTTTAATATTTATTTCAATGGTGAATTTAATACGTACTAACATGGATGAAATGCACTAATAATTATTTTAAACTTATGGAAGAATAAATTCGAAAAATGCCGATATTTTTCTTTTCTCTGTTCACAATAGAATTTATTATATATTGTTTTTCTTAACATGTTCTGGAATATTTCTTTAGGCTGAAAATGATATAGATATTCTGAAAATTACATTGTAATTTAAATGAGAACGGAGAAAGTAAAAGCAATTCTTGAAATTGGAAATTCATTTTATTAAAATTTCTTTAAGTTTTAATTTCTTAAATTTAAGTTGTGCAAATAATAAATAAAATATGTATTACATTTTGTGCAATTATACAGTTTTCTGCTTTTAAACTCCTTTATGGTTTTGGTCGACCATAAAGTTCGTTACACTACACAGGGATCTGTTTAGAAGAAATTTGGATCCGTTAACGGACCCTTCACAAAATATCTTTTCATAAAAACGGACCCTTCACAAAATGATTTTTCTTTTAATCGGGGCCTTCACAAATTTGTTTATCTTCATTATTGTTTTGTTAATCGAATAAACCCTTCCCAGGGCAGAAAACAAGAAAGATGGATGTAAACGAATTTGGTTTTGTCTTCGGCAGACGATTCTTCCATCATTCGTCCGAACTGAATATTCTGCGTTCAGCAGTATAGGCTAAATACCAAATATTTGCATGTTGCATCTCTAATTTAGAAGCAGCAATTGCTGTTTATTTTTGAAAATTTAATTTTTTTATTATAATTTTACAGTTCGGAGCATAATCTTGTATCTATTTAGAATTTAAAAACTCCTTGAAAAAGTTTTTTGCAATAACCGGACCCTATTTGCCAAATTCATAAAAGCGGACCCTGCTTGAAAGAATGTTAGTGATTTTTTTCACAATTTCACGAAAAACGGACCTTTCACAAATGTCTGGACAGACCCCTGCTACATCTGTTAGCCTCTGAAAAATTGTTCAAAATTTTTGTGATGATAGTGGCGAGCAAAAGTTTTAGCCAGGCTAATACCTCTAGAATTGAAATTTCATATCCTGAATAAGATCATTATTATCCAGTGTCCCTAATTTTATTGTTTGTCACTCTTATCTTTCTATCTTTTTCACTCTTATCTTTCCTATAATATTCTTTTGTTCTGCATTAAGTAGAATGCAATATTGGTAATTATACTGAAAAATGGTACTATAGAATAATCCTTAGATTTAATAAGTATTTGTAGTATCTGTTACATATATTGCTTAATTATAATGTATTTTACACACCTTAAAAATTACTGTAATGCATTGTATTATAAAACAATAAAAGAAAAATTTTACGATGTTATTTTTTTTCTTTCAAAAAAGACAAAAATACAAAATTTAATAAAGTTTATTTTATTAAAATTTTGAAAAACGTTATGTATAAAGTTTAGAACAACTTGTCACAGAAACATGTATAAAAGTCAAAGCTTTTTTCAAAGTAACTTGATCATGCATAGATACTTTTAACAATATCAGATTATAAATCATAAAATAAAATGAAAAATAACTTTGTCAAAAATGAAGCAGTCCTTTTTTTGTAACTTCATTTATTTGGCCTCAAAATAATCAAATGAATCAATATCAAGTGCTTGCTCTTAGATTTTTAAGTGTCACGAAATGAGAAAAATTACAAGTTATGGGTATTCCTTGTTTAAACCAAACTTTGTGAATGTCATGCCCAAAATTAAGTTATCTGGATGTCAAAATCAATTCTCAGTAACTGTGTATGTTTCTTGATATCAAACATCTTACTCTTTTCAAAGGATTTGACAGTTCCGTGCCTTATCAGTTTTGGTGAAAGCGACATTCACCATTGCGTTAAATGACGTTCGAGTTTTTATCTGTTTCCAAATATAAAAGTTTTTCTTCTTTTTTTTCTTTTCTTTTTTTTTTATGAGAACGTCAATATTCGATGCCCATAGAAAATATGTTACATTTAATGGATAGAAATGTTAAGAAATAATTATTACTGTTAATGGTATGTAAAGAAATCTTCTTGGCTTAACACCTTTAAAAAATTGATTGCTTGCTTCATAAGAGCAATATAGAACTAAAAGATCTATAGATACTGGATAGCCAAAAAATAACCAACAATTCGAAAAACCAATGAAAGTAGAACAAAAGGAAGCCTTACACGGTTTGATGCGTTCTGCTTTGGAAGTTTTACTTTGCTTAATTTACCAAGTTGTTAAGTTTTTTTTTACAGAGTTCGAAAACAGATGGCGCTGCAAATCAAAGTTTTCATAACAAATTTATTTACAAAGGCAACAAAACAAAGTCTGAAGAACGAATTTACAGATATATTTTATAATATAATTTAGACATTTTGAGAATATATTTCAGATATGCCGTAGGAAACGTTATTCAGAGTTATCTTAGAAGCATCAGATGTCTATTTTTAATAGTTTTTAATACTTATTTATTTTAGTTTGTAACGTTTAGTAGTAGTAGTTCATTTACGTCGCACTAGAGCTGCACAATGGGCTATTGGCGACGGTCTGGGAAACATCCCTGAGGATGATCCGAAGACATACCATCACAATTTTGATCCTCTGCAGAGGGGATGGCACCCCTGCTTCGGTAGCCCAACGTCCTGCACGCGAAATCGAGCACTTTACGGTAGCACAGTTTAACGAGGATCAATACCGCACACCCTCGGTCCCTACGCAGACTGATCCAAGTGGTCACCCACCCGCACACTGACCGCAGCCAGTGATGCTTGACTTCGGTGATCTGCTGGGAACCGTGTCTTAACGATCAGTCCACTGCGGGACTTGTAACGTTTACATTAGTATATTTAGTATATTCCCCTCTGTGTAATTAATGAGAATAATTTGCATTCTCCTGGGTAAGGCAACTAGGTGACGTCCTTAAATTGTATCGAGAAAGTTAGATAAACATTTAGCTTTTTGAGATAATTTTGAAAAGTGCTTTTAAAAACTTCACAATGCAAAATTCAATTTTAAATAAATTGTTTGAGAAATTGTTAGATTAAGTTGTAGAATAATTAAATCTTATAAAAAAGATATCGAACAGAGAAATTAGTGAGTTTATTTGTATTATTATTAATTAAATTGTTATAAAAGCAATATAATTGATCATAAGAATAAGAATATAAATGGGCAAATTGTCAGAAAGTTGGGTTGAAAATTTCATTAAAAGACTTTTGTAAAAACTGTTTCAAAACGTTGGATGATTTGAAAAATCAATTAAAGAAAATAGAGAGAATTACATGGTTTACAGCGTTCTGACTAAACCAGAATATTTATTTTCCCCAAGTTTAGTAATTACTTACAAAATTCGCCAACAGATAGCAGTGTTTACCGGAAATCATGCAAAACTGTAGTTTTTCTTACATGTCAGACCAAACTGAACTAGAAAAGTATCCTCTTTGTAAAAAAAAATGGTTGAGGTTGTCTTCTAAGCTTAGTCTATACTTCTGAAATTATATCTCGATGAAGCAAAATTTATTATATGAGTGTTATGGTTAAAAATATATAATTTTATTCATCAGGCTTAAAAATCACTTCTGCACCTTCCCTAATTCATTATAAGAATAATAAAATCAATGAAAACATAATTTAAAGTAATATAGATAATTTGAAACAGGTATTGTTTTATTTAAAAATAATTATTGTATTGTATTGAAATAATTTCAAAATCACAATACTACTCTTCAAAATTGCAAAAACTCGTTTCCCATTCCAAGACTGTTATGATGTTTAACATCTAATCTTTATCTGGTCTATTACATATGTAAAGACAATTCAAATATACAGTAAAAATAAAGCTGTTACAAACATTAAAATACCAGTCGAGTTAAGTTCCTAAATATAATGATTTCTCTGATTCGTTTGTTGTCAAGACAAATAGTTGACGTTATTTAATGTCCAAATAATTTTATATGTTTTGTAATATAAAGGAATAATTTTTATAGGTTGGATCCCTGGAGTTGAAATGTTACAACATATTAAATTTCGTTGATGGGCAAGCTTGTATGAAGACAGCTACAATCCGTTTTTTAGTTCACAACGCCATCTATCATCGAAATCTCTGATTAATTTTTAAGATTGGAAATATTTATAAGATTTAAATTCGTAATAGATAATGTCATGTGAGACATGTGGTAATATTTTTCGAAACAACAATACGAAAAAAAAAAATTCTAATTCAAGTCCAAAATGTTTCATAGATCTTCAGCTATAAATAAACGTAAAAAAGCGCTATTTTGATAACTAGTAAGTTTTTTTATTGTGAAATTTTATCTTAAAAACTTCTTCAGAGTACTAGAAAGACCTTTCAAAGAAAACGAAATTTTTTTAAAAAAAACATTCGACTCATAATATTGACAAACTTAAAAAATAGTTTGTTTCACAGCCTAAAACTTTGTAGCACTATTTCTATGAAAATGTATAAAAGTTTTCAAATTTTGTTTCTAAAAGAATTAATATTTTTAAGAAAAATAAAGGAAGATGGGATAAAAGGGAGACAATGCGTTTTGTGGTTGAGAAACTTTTTTTTTATCGATGGATTTAGTTTTCCTAAGAATTATTTTTATTACGTAATATAGAAAATTTCTTTTGCCTTTAACTAAGAAAATAAAACTGTTGTGTTTTAAAATAATCCCCAGAATAAAAGTTATATTGTGGGATTGTGAGGTTTTAGACTTATCCACACTTTTTATTGTATCAACTCACTGTAAGGTGCTTATAGTCAAAAAAAGAAAAGCATAGGTTTAGAAATAATGTTTGTAAAAAAAGTTATATGAATTTTTCTCTCTCATTAATGATATCTAATGATGATGCCACTAATGCAATGATGAATATTTTTGCAAATTGAAGTTAATAGCCGAATATTGATATGGATACGTATATATATTTTGAATGTTATTTTAAATCATAGTTTCATGATACATTATTATAAATCATACATTGTATGCCATTTTCAACCATGGTATGATCAATGCAGTGATTTACATTGCAAATTCCTTAGAGAATTTTAAAGCCTTACGATGTTTTACATAAAGTCTTTATTTACTTGTTAAGTCCGCAAACAAAAGCAAACTTTTTTTAGAAGATATACTTGGTAAAAATAATGAATATTTTAAAACTTTAATTAGTGTTTACTTAGTTTAAATTAAAAATAGTTTAATGCTATTCATATGGTACTTCGGTATACTAACTCTTGTATTCGGCATTGTCAGACATGCGACAGACAAACAGCGATCAGAGTTTCAAACCAAAAAGCAAAATAATAAATGTGAATAAATATCAACTAATGCCTTTAAATTTAAAATAAAATATCAGCTTTATTAAACTAAAATGGATTTAATACAGTTAAAACTAGTTTAGTTAACTTAAAATATCAAGTTACTTCAATTTTTTATGCAAATTAAAATGTCAGGATGGTATTTCGGCATTTTATTTAAATATTTCCATTAAGGCTGCATAAATTAGTTAAGTAGATGTAGGCTTAGTTTTAAATTTTCAGTTTATAAAATAAACAAATAAAGAGCTTAAAATGCGAATGCATTTGGTTTTGAAGTGTTTAGTTAACACTCAAAATTTCTAACTTACATTGAAATTTATATTTTATCTTATAAAAATATAACGAAAATAGGGAACTGAAAACTAATCCAATTATCAACATGCCTCATAGCTGAACAATATAGCTAAGACTTTGAATTACTGTAAATCTTTAATTCTAGAACGACAATATTATTAAAATTTTTCTCTTAGAATTTTCTATAGAAATATTAGTTATTTCTTCGAGAGTGAAAAATAATTTTATATTCCCCGATTATTTGAATAAAAATCATTAGCACATAAATTTCAAAATTTTTGAACTTTCCCAAATATTTTTCATAAAATTTAATGTTAGTCGCTTCTCGAGTGCCTATATTTAATGTTAATATGTTAATAAATTCATAATTTCAACATTTAGAAAAGTATAATTTAGCAATTCAAAAGATTAGCCAGATTGCTTTCATAAAAATTTTTTTTATCAAAGTTTAATACCAACATATAATAAATTCTATTTTAATAAAAAAAAAAGGAGTGAGGAAAAGAAAAAAAATGAACCATCATTTTTGACTAGCAATAGAAATAAATAAGTCATAAACGTAACTAATTTTTCTTCACTAATGTGCATTTATTAAAGATTCGTTGAGTTTGCAAAAATATTAAACTTAACTTTCTTAATCCCCCACATGTATGTTTTTTTAGATATGATAGAAAAAAATATTTTAACTAATAATTCACAGACTCGCCTAATTTTTATGTTTTTAGACTCTCGTAATAGGAATGGATAAGCATTTATTTTAATCAGTATTCAAAAGAATTTTAGAGTTTCGGTAAAAACTGAGCAGAAATACTTAGTATTTTGTTTTTTTTTCAAAGGTTTTTCAAAATTTGTATGTCAGAACTTTTTAACTCTGGCTAAAACCAAATTTCATAAAGTTTGAATAAATTAACAATAAAATCATAAAGGGCAGATATAAATAATGAAATTAAGAGTTTGAAATGTAGTTCTAACTATAACACACTTTTCATACCATGAAAAATAATTCAGAATTTTTCTTTCCATAAATAATATCAGCTATCAAAATATTTTCTGTATCAGTAATCAGTATTTTTGTGTTACAACATCCTAATTCCAATTAGTTCGTATTACAGTTTCAAACACAAATTAGAACTGGCATGAACTTTCCTGCATCGATAGTTTCAAAAATTGTAATTACTGTCTAAAAAAATGTTTCATGTTTTTTCCTTTAAAAAAAAAAAAAAAAAGCCTTTGAAGCACCAAAGAAGATCGAAATGAGCGAAAAACAGAATGAATTTATTACCTAAGAATCAGTAACATTTTCGAAACAAAGTATCCAAGGAAATATGTAGCGTGGTATACTATCCACCCCCCCCGAAAATGTTACAGTTGGCAAAATGACACTGTCATTTTTTGCCGATTTTCGAGCCAGCCAGTTTTGTTTATGTACCCATAATAATTACTATGAACATTTAGGAATTGGAATCCTCTCTTCGAAAAACATTGCCACAAAGTATAGGAGATGGTCACGAAGGCTGCTGAAGCACTTAATTAGCCTGGAGGCTTCGACCTCAATTAGTGATATTTAACAAGGATTGTTTCATTTGTCCTCTCAATATGTATCATGAACTTGGATGTTATTTTCACGGTTCTTAGGGTAAAATTTTAAATGAAGCGAAAGTTTACAAGTAACTTTTAGGTCTGTGTCACACTTTTGATGCTCAGAATGACATCAGAAGACGTTTTATTTGTTTGGATAAAACCCATTATAAACCTCTTCCCTCTTTGACAGAATTGACTTTCAAAAACAAGATGTCGAATGTTTGGATCAATATAACAATTATTGTGCCAAAATAAATCCATCCCATCCTTTACTTTCGCATATCATGTGCTCCATAGGTAGTGATGTTATTAGTATTAAGAGATGTTAGTAATCTAGCAATTGTGATTGCGTGTAAAATAGAGATTAGGCAACGAGTTATTTAATGAAAAATGCAAGCTGTTCTGTTACTATCGTCTTTAATCTAAACTGTTTGCAGGAAAGAGAAATTTGTTAAATTGCTTTTGTTAAAGTTGAAATTACCTTGATGACGAGATTAACATGTAAAATAGACACAATGCAGACAGTTTTTTTTTAAAAGTTCAAAGTGTTAAATATAATTTGTATTTTTAATGCATTTTGAATCATTATAAAATATTTAACATTAAGACTACACATAAGTGGGGTATAGAAAGTAAGATAAACGTTATACAAAAATTTTTGTAGTTTACAATTTGAAAATGATAGTTATAGGTTGGCTACAAATAAAAAGCGTATTTATTAATTCATATTGGGAAGAATAATTATGAAAGGAAAGGAAAAAGCTCCCGTGAGTTGGTTTAACATTTTTAAATAATTTTTTTCGTCTTAAATCTAGTGAATTGATTTAGACTTTTAAAATGTATGGAAAAGGCTCTATGCGCAGAATATAAAAAAGTCTTTGTTTAACCTAAAAATTCACGTATCTTGAAAATTTACAACTAACTTTATAGATAAACAGTAAGATTTGTATGCTAATTTTGACTTATTAAGTTCAAAATTTGAAGGTACAAAACTTAAAGATACGTACTCAAGGATATAAATTTCGCAATATTACTTGATATTTAAGAAAAATGAAACACGTATTTAATCTTCACATTTGTTAATTCCTTAATAAAAAATCATTAAGCTATCCTAAAAACCTGTTTTACCAAAAAATCATAAAGCTATTTCAACGCCTAATATAACACTTTTAAAAACTTTAGTAAGACAAACAGCTCAACCATAACTACCATACAAGACAAACCGTTACTAATTATTCAATACAGTAAAACCTCTTTTTGTGCGGTCCTTTTTTATGCGATTTTGTTTTTGTGCGATTGGTTTTGTGCGATTTTATTTTTGTGCGATTTTTTTAATGCGGTATATGAATCTTAGCGGCGTTAGCACCAGTTTATGTTTTCTATCAATATACATATTCATGTTGTGGACGAACTCTGATTATGTGGCCTCCTTGACAACGACGTATCTGGACTTCGCGATGCTCTGTTCATTTATTTTAAACAATCTCCTGACAAAGCAGAGTCAGTTACGTACATATAGGCGCTCGACGCGAGAACAGTATACGCTTCGTAATCAGAGTTTTATGCACGATTCACGTGATTAAGGATTCATTTTATAGTGAGATTAAAGATAAATAAATTAGTTACTTTTGTTTCTATTTATATGTAGTTTTAATGATTTTTATTTTATCTTTAGACAGAAGCACTCCCATAAAATGAATAATTATAGCCAAAAGAAAGTAAAAAGGCAGACAATTCCACTATTTAATGTATAATTTGAAAACTTCTCCAGGTATATGTACAATGAAGAATTAAATATTTTTACAATTTCTTTAGGTCTAATTTAATTATTTCATTCAATTGAAAGCATTCTCTCATCTATTTCATAAATCATTGATGTATTTTCTAAGTCCGACTTTTTTTAATGCGGTCCCTATCCACCGCACAAAAAAAGGTTTTATTGTACTTAATTTACTGTTAACCACTAGTAATGAGACGTTTTATGTATAACGAAGGACACTTTTACTATTACTGATGTGTCTGTAGTCGAAAGTGATCTTTTAAATTTTAATAAAAATTAAATTTCATATTTTCCAAGTCAATTCTTTACTCTTGTTATATTTAGAAACTATCTTTTGTTAAATGTATTCAAGGTTATTCGGCGTAGAGGCGCCGTGACTTCGATCCATTTTCACGTAAGGCATTTCACACAAGATTTTCTGCTTAGTTAGCGAAAGCTCTGTTCTGCGATATCAGTTCTTGCCCCTCTGGAACTGCTGGTGGTCAATCCACGTAAGGCGGGTAACTTAATTAAGGTTAATTAAGTGGAACTTTTTGTTTAGATCTTTATTCAGCGAAAGTATTTGTTGACTTGAGTAAATCGCAGATATCTGAAAGGAGCTTAGGGTATAACTGGTCTGGGAAGTAAGTAATATAAAATGCTGTCACTTTTAAGTGACTAGTGCTAGATATTTCGCAAGGAAATATATCAATATTTCATGATATATCGATATACTTTCTTAATTTAACTAATTTCCATTTTTCTTACAAGTTAAATTTCACATTATTTTCGTTACCTATATAAAAATTTGAAAATGTTCTTGGTAGAGTCGTCATCGAGCGTTATTGTATAACATAACTGTCATTATCGATAAAACGGTATGAGTTTTTATCGAGAATGATAGCTATTGATAAAACCCACAGCGCTTCTCGATAATGATAGTTACTTAGGACAATATTAATACGAGAAATATTGATTACTGACGATCTATAATTATCGTTGTCATGCACGATATTATTGATTGTCGTACTCGATATTTATCGTTGTCGATAATTTATCTACTTTTGATATTTATTCTCTATGTATCATGGAAATGCTTCTCAAAATATCTTTATAGCACTATTATTAAAAAAACTTTGTATACGATACACTGTAAAAAATTCCGGAATAAATTACGGTATGACACCGGCATTATGGTAAATCATCCGTAAAATTCATTTTATTCTAAAATCCATTTTTATCGTGAAATATTATACCGTAAATTTTACAGTAATATTTATTTAATTACAAGGATATAATGATTTGATAGTAATTTTTACTGTAAAAATTATGATATTTCAGTTTTTTTTTTAACGAAGCATGTTACGGTCAAAATGGATATAACAGTACAAAGCCCCAGCACCCAGAATGCCGGTATTTTTTTTACCGTAATTTGATCCAGGATATTTTGCAATGTATGTCCCCAAAGCCTCTGATTTAGTTATGAGATTTAGATATAATTTTTTTTTGTTAAATTGTTTTAAAAGGGTAGCAGATGTGAGAAAAACTAAACCATTTGGAAAGAAAAAATTTTATTTAGAGGATTGAATGCAAATAGATAGGAAATTTAAGAATACAATTTATTTTGGATTTTCAATAGTTAAGACATATTCTTAAAATTTGAAAGCTGCGCATTATCTTCACAAAATAAAACAAAATTAAAAGTTTATAAGGAAACAATTAACTATCTTTTAAAAGAAACAAATTGAAAAGACAATGACGCAGATTGAAATGTAACAGCTTTAAGAATGTGAAAATATAATTGTTTTTGGCTCATTTATAGTTCAGACCAGATTATAAAATTCAGGGTCACACAATACACTACTGAGACCGCATTTGCCTTACATGGAGTTAAAAAAAACATTAAAATCCCCCATTTAGCCAGACAGTAAGAAGATTCCCATGATCCATCTACCACCGAGGATATTTTACGTCGGCACTGTGGTCGATGAGAGTCGGGAGCAGAATTCGTATCAACCAGCCACCGTTGGGATTCAAACCTAACTCATCCCATTGGGAATCGAACACTCTATCTCCTGAGCAACTGCAGTTCCTTGAGCATTGACGTCGAAAACGAAAAATGAGTTGGCCGTATAACGTTGGGTTTAAGATAAAATACGCTCTGAACCACGGTGGCTATTAAGTAAAACGCTGGTTATAAAGTAAAATGAAATAAAAACACTCCAGCCTAACACTTTTTGGCTTATTTTAGTGATCTCATTTACATTTATTCCAATGTGAAAATATGTCATTCATTGCACAATTAGCCTGATTTATTTCAGGTAGCTTGCAATATGTCCAGTGTAGAGAAGACTTATTGATAACTTTATTAAAGGTTTATTGCAAAAAGCTTAATATTATTCAGTTTGAATAATTCATCACACATTTTAAAAAATAACATAATAATTAGTCTGTACATAATTGGACTGGTATTATATAGTTAGCCTGATTCTAATGAATACCAGGCAGATTAGAAAGTACTGAAGACTTTTTTATTAGCCTGGCGCATTGCTTAATGCTAGGCTACGTTTACAAAACACTAACTATTTCAATAAGATAACAAAATATATTTTATAAATAGCCAATTCTTATTAGATACTAAAATATTTCTCTTTTATTTGTGATAAATTTCTCAATTACCTCTACAAGGAGCCAAATATTTCAATAAGCCAACAAAATACCAATGTTTCTGATTTTGTCAAGGTCTGGTTTATGCTAGCTAATAAAAAAAAATAAGCTAGTTTCTCAGATAGATGTCTTGTTGGTATGCCTTTTCATTTGGTAATTTGGGTAAAGGGATTCAGTCAATTCAGTTGTACACAGCTCACAGTTGTACACAGTTCACAGTTGTACACAGCTAATGCAGTTGTACACAGATAACCCACAATACTGAAATGGTCATTTCTATTTTGATTTATATATTTTCTAATGCAATTCGACGTACATCTTATCTAAAATTATCTATCTAGTAAAACAAAGTTATTTTTTAGCTTTAATATTTGAAAGTATAATAAGTATTTTGCTTCAATATATTTAACGTAAAAAAAAAAAAAAAAAAAAAAAAACATAAAATTAATCTGATTTTTCAAATTAGTTTCCAATATTTTCTGATATTTGTGCGATTTTTCTATTAAATTCAAAGCATAAAAAGTGGAAAGATCTGAAACTAAAAATGGAAAAATCTGGGAAGAAAATTCTACAGTTGAGCATAAGTTAATTTTAGAATATACACTGAATTAGTAAAACGCGAAATAAAACGAAAATAATATTATAAATTATACGTTAGATTGTTTGCAATAAAATATTTACATAAGTACTTCTCTTCATACAGCCTTAAAACATTTTATAAAAGCAATAACCTTTTTTTTAATATGGGCTAAAAAAATTTAAAATAAGAATTCTTTTTCTGTTGTATTCGTTAATATATTTTTTAATGACTGCCTACTAATTATAAAATAAAACATTTACAAAAACATTTAGGTTACAGTTCATATTCTCATGAAGCCTTAAGACATTCATAAAAGTAAAAACCTCTTTTTTAAATCTTGGTTAAAGAAAGTAAAAGAAAAGAAATCTCTTTTTCTTGTCAAATACCTTAATATTTTTTATAGTTTATGATTTTCTTCTTATTCTATTAATTGCTACCGAATAACTTCAAGCAGTTTTATTTTAATTTTATTGGAATTAAAAAAAAAACTGCTCAAAGAATTCTCCAAAAGAAATTTTTAAAAAAAATCTGTCATGCATTCAAAATTAATGAAGATGAAAACTGATGAGTGGTGCTGTATAATTGATTAAGTCAATAGAGGGTAAAAAATGTAAAAAAAAAAGAAGTTGTAAAGTATTTCATAGGCAGAACTGTTTTTAACTTTACAATGTGTAAATGCTTGAATGAACAACAAATCCTTTGACATTAGATTTAATATCAATTCTGTCAAAAGAAAATGATTAAAAAAATTCTCAACGTTTGTAAAAAAAAAAGAAAGTAAAATTGAAAAAAGAGTTCTCCAGTAGATTTTGAACTAAAAATATAAATTTATCTTAGGGATGGATTTTGGAATTTTTTAAAATAAATTCAATCTGTACTTTTCCTAAATAATTTAAGAAAAAAGATTATAAAGAAATGAAAATAAAAACAGAAATATATTATCCCTTTGATGTTAGTTTTTTATTATATCTATTATAAAATTATCTATAATAAGAGGCTGACTCTTTTCAATAAAAAACATGATTTTAATTAAATCGAATTGCAAAAACACTTAACGAATGTGTTTTTTACAAATGAGGCTTTTCGACTGAAAAGCAGACAAGTCTAATTTTTCTAAAGAAAGTTTTCAGGTTCAATAACCAGTTTTTTTCCCTAAACTTTTCTTTAAAATCTCATGGGGATATTTAAAATAAGCTTTTAGAATTCTTTTTCTGATGTTTTTAAATTTTCTTCTTCTTTTTTTGTGAAAGCTGTTCAATCTGATTATTTTTTCCATACATCTGAAACATGAAAATGTCATACACACATCTGATTTTCACTTCAACAATTTCTTTTTTTTTGTATCAAAATATTTATTTTTATTAATTTAAAGATAACATTAAAATTTGAAATAATTGTAATAAGTCATAACTGGAGCAGTTCAACATAATTTTTTTAAATAATTTAAGAAAAAAGATTAAAAAGAAATACAAAGATTTTATTTCGATAAATGCTTTGAACTTTGAAACATTTTGATGGCGGGGTTTTCATATAAAATTAAAATATTTTCTCAAACGCTTAAAAATATTGTTTTTGATTTTTTTCGTGTACAATTAGTTTGCAGTATGCCTTGTTTTAAGCGAGGAAACATCTTACAGTTTGTTGAATAACTAGCATAATAGAACTGATCTTGCTGGTCTTTTAACTGAATAGTTCCTGCATTAATAATTTTTTACAGGTCTAAAACATTTTATTGCATTATTAATACAGGATAAGTATAATTTTAAAGGTAATTTAAAATTTCATTGTTGCTTATATAGCACTTTTTAGAAAATTGAAAATTTAGAAAAATTGAAGAAAATTTGAAATTCCAAAAAGAACTAATACACAAAATAAATTCACTTTTTTTAATGTCTTTAAGCTTATTTATGTCAAAAATAAATTTCCACTTTACACAAAATTCAGTTATTTTCTAGTGTTGCTCTTAGAATAAATCATGTTGGAAGATGTAGTAATTGTGCCGTCAAATTAGGCTAAAATTTGATCAAATTCAAAATTGCATGTGTCGGGTGTTCCGTCATTTTAAGAAAGAAGTCGGCCATTTTGGATTTTTCTGAGATTCAGATAAAAAAGATAAGATCCATTCAAGAGATAAATAAAGAATTACTTAAAAAGTTTCTAATTTAAGTTAAAATATTTTAAGAAAAATTAAAATTTTTTATTTTTTAAATTCTTTTTGGGGAATTAGATGCTTATTTTGAATTGAAACTTGTTATTAGCAAGCACCTATCTATTGAAATTTGTTTAAGGGAACTCAGGTATTTTAACATAAAACCCCCACAAAATTTTTTTGCAAGATTTCAGCTATTTTGAAGAAGTAGTCGGCCATGTTGGATTTTCCTAAAATCAGCAAAACAGCTAATGCAGGTGTTACAACTTAATTGTAACACCTGCAAGTGTTCTGGCCGGTACTTTTAGGCGGCAGAAATGGTTCGAAGATTGTGGAGTAGTGTGAGGGGGCTTCGGCCCCCAAGCTCTAAAAATTTTTTGCTTTTCGAAAAATGATGTTGGCGTGAAAATTTTTTGTATGAGTTTGTGAGATAAAAAAATTCTGATTCCATCCCTTTCATGATGTCGTCGACACTAATTTAATTTGCGAAATGGGCAATGTGTATTAACACTCATATCATTTTATATATTAATTTTGAATATTATTTTTATATTTTTTCAGCCCATGACTACTCCAGGAAATAAATGCTAATCTGTAAGTATGATTTGTGTCAGTCTCCTTTGTGTAAGTTTAATGTTTCTATTTTTATATCAGCCTTAGCTTTTTTTTTATTCCAAATACTTTTTTATTCTAGAGAAACACACTTCGCAAATTGTATTCCACTTTCGATTAATTTTTTCTGTACCACCACGTGTGGTAATAAGTCCATTTTTTTAAATGTTCGTAGGGTGCCATGTGGTACAATACTGATAATATTTTATCTATTGTTCTTATAAATTTTACGGCTATTTAAGGTGCTATTTATTGACAGTGCACATAAGATTAATTGACAATTGATCTTACACGTGCACTACCTAACTGGAGATTAACTTAAACCCAATTTAACTTCAATATTATTAATTTTGCTATTTCACCGCCATATAAAATTTAATTATATATATTTATTAATTAATTATAAATTTATTAGCAGGAAAACTCTAAAGTCTACATTGTTCATGTTTTATTAAAACATAGTTTTTGAATAAATAATATAAAGTTTTGTTTCGTAACTTCTAGGGAAGCATTTAAAAGAAAAACTAATTTTTCCTTGCTCTTTATTTAGTTATTTTTTGATTATTTTTTATTATATTTTAATGATTTCTTTTTTATGTCTTTTATTATCTCATGGGATTTATTACTTATTTTATTTATATTCATTCATTTACTATAGAAATAAAGTTGTTTGGAATAAAACTCATTATTAGCAAGTTAGTCAGTACACATTGGGATTTGTTTATGGCAATCTTATTAGGTATTATTACATAAAAATTCCATGAAGTTTGCAAGTTGTTCGCCCATTTTAAAAATCAGCCATATTGGATTTCACAAAGATCAACGAAAACAGCTGTGAGAGAAAAACTATTAGGCTTAGAACTTTCACCTTTTTAATAAAATGTGTAAAGTGTATGTAATGTTAATAAATAATTAAAGCTTTTGTTTTTTTTTTCAGGAAAAATATATAGAGGGGGAAAACATTTGAAACACTCTTAAAATGAATGGAATGTCATATCAAACTTAAGTTTGACACGCACTTAATTGCAATTATCTACGCCTTTGACAGTGTTATCTAATTTCTACAGAGACAAGTATAGTGTTTAATTCCATGAATTTTTACGCTCAATCGAATCAGATATAATCTGAATCAACAAGATAAATAGTATAGAAAATATAAGAGATTTAAACATACAAAGTGCTATTCAAAAAATGAACTTTAAAAAAATTTATACGGCAGAAAATCTTGAAACTTCGAAACTCATTTGACTCATTCATTTGGTTTAGCTTAATTATGTCGATTGAGTATAAAAGAATATATTTAAAAAACAACAACATTTTACTTGTTTAAATGGAAATCTAAGGTGCGTAAATGTGTGCAGATCAAACATAGAGTATTTTGTATATTGAACAAAAGTTTGACTTTATTCAATTCAGCGTGAAAAAATATACCAGAAACAATACCTAATTTGTCTAAATATCAGTATTTAAAATTATCCCCTTTTTTGCCCCTTTTCTTCTTTCCTACCAAAACCCATCACGGGATTTCGAGGGTGTAAAGGAAGAAGTTGGAGTTTGTGGAGAAAAGGCAAAATTACTAAATTAATTATCCCATTGATGTTGATTACCATGAAGAAGAATTGGCTGTTGACGGGGAATAGCGCTTGGAGAAAAATGCTGATGAAGTTATAATAATAATTGAAGAAAAATATTATCCATTTGTCATTATATCCTTCTCACAATGATCAAGAAAAAAATGTAAACATCGTTAAACAAATTTATTGAAGAGTGATATTTGATTAATAACAAAATATTTTTACCAATTAGGAGCTCCAATAATTTCTTTTACAAAAATAAATATTTAAACAATAAAATTATTAAATTGAAAATGGGGCCAAAGAGTATGGTTGCAAGGGCATGCCCCTACAAGACACTTCCGTCCATCAAGAAATCAAAACTGCAAGTGGTATTTAGATAGATGTTAGAATATTATTCGTCAAGAAGAGTTAAGGAGTGCACGCATTGGCTGTCAATTGCCTAAATTTATTGTCAAGGCTCCTTTTCTTAGCTTTACGTATTCAAAAGTGTTCGCAAAAAAAAAAAAAAAAAAAAAAAAAAAAAAAAAGAGCGTGGAAAACAAAAACGGATTTAAATAAAACTAAGACATTTAGTAACTACATAACGGTCACCATTTCTATGCTAATGTGTTAGACAGATGTGGAGGGTACATAATGTAGGCTACATGGCTTTTTACATAAAATTAGTTTTTAAATGAGGCAATATGTTAGGCATACTTTTGCATGGCAGAGAGATTTTAATATGCGACCTCCCAAGACCACCATAAGAAAATTCCAATAGATCCAGGCATGTTATTTTGAATGTCTACCTTAAACCTCAATTTAACTGTACTATAAAGCATCTTAGAGCTACAAAAGTACTAAAATAATAATATTTTTTTTATCGGAGAAACCTTAAACGGTTTTAATTTTTTTTGTGGAAAATCCCGATACTAAAACCTTTTTGAATCTTAGTTTCTAGGATTTTAGGAGAGCTGAAATTTGAAAGAATTCGTTAACTGTCAGAGAGAATATTATATTATAAATGCAATTTCTTCATTCGCATAAAGTTCGTTTGTTTTCAACTCATAAAATTAATAATGAAAAAAAAAAGCGAATTAAGCTTAAGATATAGAATATTTAAAATTATACGATTCTTTTATTAACATTTGTTTTACAAATTCATAAAAAATTACATAAATATAAAGCAAGCTTATTTAGAAATTCAAAGGAATAATTCTGGAACATTTGCAAGCTTGTTTTAGAAGCTTGAAATAGTTATTCTCTACTTCCATCTTTTTAAATTTTAAAAAGTTTAAATCTCGCAATATTTATGTTTTAAGTATTTATAATATTTCTTGATACAATTCCCCAGATTCCTCAGAAATACAATAACAACAATCGTAATTTTTAGAAGAAAAAATGCTTGAAAATAAATATTTCTGATTAAATTCAAGTCTGTTTGTGGTTAAAGAACTTTAAAGTTTACTAAATACTTACACTAAAGGACTTGTGAAACTTATTTCTATAAAATTTTGGTAGAAACTCTTGGAAAACTCTTATTTCTTCAAGATTCAGTTCTTTTTCTTCTTATTTTTTTATGTTTATAAACCTAGATCCTCGGCAGTGCCCAAAGCAGTTCGTGTTTCTGCATAAAAATCTTTTGAAGAGTAAAATTACCATATTCCATTTCAATTCTTTCACAAACTCAGGAATTCAAGCTTCCGCAACGATATCTTTTCCCAAATCTTTGAAATTCCATAGAATTATCAAACATGGATATATGCAGTGTAGATTTTCCATGAGTTGCTGAAATTGGGCGAAGTGAATCGAATTGTAGGTGATCTATCTTTCCTATTTCGATGTAGAGGAGTATCTTATTTCTGAGAATACAAACCATTTAGATAAAACTGTCGCATAGAAGTTGAAACTCTACATTTTCATTTAAAATAGGGTTATTATTTTAATATTGCAAGCCAGTTGTTTTCTGTCAAAATTTTCATTAAGTGTTGAATATATTTTAGCGTAATGATATCTTTTTCTAAATATTTGAAATTTTATAGAATTTGTGAATATCTACGAATGCACTATTCAGTACATCCTACTACACTGAGATAAAATATAGTGAAAACTATCAGAATATGGTAAAATTTACCACTGCTCTGACTCTATGGAAACACGAAAAAGCTTGATAATTTTTACCGAAGTTCTTTGATTTGATAATGATTTTGTTAAAACAAACAATAAAATATAGTAAATTATGTGATTAAATCTGTCAAATGTGATACTATTTTGAAATCGTATTGTGATACATTAGATCATAGCATGAAAGCAGTTCAATTAAATTTACTTTTTCAAAACTAATTAAAAACTATTCAGTAAAATTTACTTTTTAGTTTTAAATTCTTTTACTAAATACATGGTAATAAGAACTGCAATTTTGAAAACCAGAATTTCCGGTAAGCCGTATCTAGAGTAATGAAAAAATTACCACACGAATTGCTTAAATTCCGTATATATTTCATTTTAATATCAAAATTATTTTTTCCCCTTTTTGTTACAAAAGTGACTTTACACTTACATTACGGTAATTTTACCAGAATTGTTTTCTCTGCGGACTCGATTGCTATTATGTTTCTAACATCGTGGGGGCTGTTAAGTGCTCTCTTCATGCCCGTCTAATTCATCGTACCTTGATTTTTTTCTGTGGAGTGTCTTAAATTTATTAAGCATCATGTATCTGTGGATCTTGTGGGAAAATCTACTGCGACTACATTCTGTGAAATCGGTGTGTTCGACTATGCCCGAAATCACTGCACTGTAAGTATTAAATAGAGTGGCACCTTAAAGTTCAAACATCGAACATTTAGTTCAGTCAAAAGAAATTATAATAAACTAATACGCCACTTGTACTCACAATGTCAGATGTCTATGAAAATCAACTAAAAAAGTTTTTCGTAACAATTGTAAAACGTTTTAAAAAATAATTTAAAAAAATCATTTAATAAATTTAGGTACACCACATTACTTGTATACCAGTAAGAAAATTTTCCTTTTCTTAATAAACTATGGAAAAAGTACTTTCTTCTGTTTCTGAAGAAAAAGCATAATTACCACAACTTAATTATATAAAATTTTTTTTTTTAGGTAATTGCGAAAAAAAATCAATAATTTTTATAGCTTCCTTAATTCAAACCATAATTCAATCATTTCATTTAGTTGAACTACAATTACGTACCACAACTTTGACCCTCAATTTAAAAGTGTGTGCTGTGTTTGGGCTTGGCAACAACAGTCGCGATCAATTTATTAATCTTTTCCGAAGTCAGGTTTCTTCCAGATAATTTCTTCTGCTCGGAATCTGCGCACAAACCTTTCTCGCAACATCTGTGACATTGTGATTCAATGTGATTGCAAAGAAAGTTGCTACTGATTATCCAGGTTTCCTACTTTAGCACCTGAGTGAACATCATTTCACAATATCTGAAGGTTGAAATGAAAAATTATTTCTTAAAAGCTCCACTAATTTTCCTAAAGTTTGAATCATGGGTGCTTCCTGAGAAATTAAAAATTTTCGTTAGGATTTGAGTTATTCACTTCTGAAATAAATTTGTTCCTTTGACAATCTTCATGGGTGCATTCGCAGCGAAAAACAGCAAAAGTCTTTCTCATAATCTGGAGAAGATTCTTTAGCTTCAACAAATTCAATCAATGCTTTCTAAAAAGCCTTAACGCAAAGAAGTAGTCTGCGCCACCAGAAAGTAGGTTTCACTTAGTCTGACTTGCTTCGTTCTACATTCCACTAATTTGCTGTATTTTTGCATATATGCTAATCAATCAAGGTTTTGAGGAATGTAGTTAATGATAAGGCGGCTGATAATGAAAGTTGTTTTATTCTTAAGAATTTCCTTGAATTATTTCATTTTCCACCAAATTTATAGTTCGAGATCTTTTTATCTCTTTTTCCTTTGATTATAAAGACAATTCAGAAGGAAAATAAGGTGTCATTTGAATTAAATAATAGTACACACTGAAATTTCCATGTATCGAAACACCAAAAACAATGGTGGCACCTTAGTGTTCCACTAAACTAAAAACGTATTTTCACACTACATGGTAGACGCCACAATTTTTTTTGGCTTCACTAGGACTAAATTTTATAATCACAGTTAGATAAGATATACGCAAAGATTCAATAGAGTTATTTTTACGATATAAAATAAATTTAGAATATTTCATTTAGAATGCATTTATACACTAAATCTGGAAATAAAATTAGTTTGTAAATCGAACAGAAAAAAATATTAAGATAAATCCTATGTAGGCTTGACAGAATGAAAGCGGATAGAAACTATAAGTGGAAAAATCACTAATTTATTTCACAAATATTTAAAAATTGAAATATAATTTTCCACATTATACAATTAAAAATATATATATTTTGACGATCACTTTTTATTTTGGTTGATGTATAGCAGTGAAGAGATATCCATAAGCTCACGTCAACTAGCTCTCGAGAGGATGTGAACAATCTACTGATGATATTCAAAAGCTCGCCAACATCGTTGCTTTCGGAAGGAAAAATGATTCTCTTTTGGTAAAAATGACGAGAGTTTAGAAGTTTATTTCGTTATAAGTGTTTAGAAATAAATTACACCCTTACATTTGCACACCGTAGAAAAGTAGTTTACACCATTTTTAGTGTTGAAATAAACTAAAAATTTTTACAGTTGATACAAACACATTTTTTCACTGTTATAGTTTTTTTAAATTTATTTATTCATTTTCTTTGGTTGTTAATTGACAACACATATTTTTATGTGCATAAGGATCAATTTAATTGCTTCCTTGCAAACACATTTCGTTTAAAACAAGCATACTTTTAGTTAGATTTTCGCACTAATTCTTTTAAACAATTGCTATATTGTCAATTTAAAACAATTGCACAATAATTACATAGAATTAAATATATGTACTTTAAAATGTATTGTAGCAGTTTTATATGTAAGGACGCATTAGTAGCAGCTTCATAGTTTTGTTGCAAATGCATTTCTAAGTATATTTTCGTGCAAAAAAAATTAGATTTAATTGTCAAAATAACAATTGCTTGAAAGAATTGGTTCGAGTAATTTTCTAAAAATGCGCTTCCTTTTTAAACGAATTGTTTTTGCGATTAAATTAACTCAAATGCGCATGAAAATATGCCTTGTCAATAAACTAATACGCACAAAAAAATGAATAAATAGATTATAACATAGAAGAAGTAATGAAAAATATGATTACATACGCGGTAAAACATTTTAATTGTTATCAACACCAAAAATCGTGGCAATAATTTTTTATAGTGTGTATATAATTTCGATTTACTGTTAACCTGTATATGTAAGTTTTGGGGTTTCTTAGAATGCAAATGTAAAACTAAGCGAAATGAAATGCAAAGTAATTAATTAAAATTAAGTAAACAAAATTTGAATTTTCTTATTAAATATCACAACATGTTTGACGGAGATTAAAATTATCGTCGGACGAGAAAACCGGGTTTAAATATAAAGATCCTTTATTTATCAAAACTTAAAAGAGGTACAGAATTATTTAGCCTCAATTTTTTTTATTACTCATTTAGAAAGATATATAAAACCCAAAAATAGATGTATTACTTCAGTTCTTTCAGTTTTTTTTTCTATAAATACTCGCTCCTTTACCTTATACATAGTTCTCGATGGTTCTATCCCTTTTTCCTTGATTAAAAAACAACAGTTCGGAAGGGAAAAAAAAAATCCCGATTTCGACACATGAGTTAAGTACTAGTAAGAAAACTTTTCCCCTTTTTTTTGACAAACGATAGAAAAGAGCATTTTTCTGTTGTGGGAGATGAGAAACAAACGTTGAATCAATCGATGGACGAGCATTGATCCGAGATCATTACGTCGTTGGAAACATCTACGCGGCAAAGATAGAAGTTGCGCTTCGAACAGGTGAGGGCTAAAATAGCATCACCGACCGCACATTAAAAAGACTCTTTTATTTTTTTCTGATTTTGTTTTTCATATTTGATCTGACTTACGACAGTTTTTGATGGAAAAGAACCACGCTTAGTTATAAATATCTTTTTCAGACTGTGTAAAGGTTGTGTTTAGCTATTGATTGCTTTTTGAATGAAATTGTGTCGCCTTAAAATCGATGGAATATGAATGTTTTGGTCGATATGTTATTAAGAATACAATGTTATGACCACATTTAAAATATATGATTAATAATATTTTGGAGTTCTTCATGATGCTAATATTTTTTTTTTTGGTAGATTAATGTATTTATAAGAACACTTATATTTTTTATTAATTAATTAATTAATTAAATTTAATTAATTAATTTTAGTTTCATATGGGAGAAAAAAAATTATCTTATATTTTGCCACTTAATATTGGGATTCTGTCATATGTATATACATATTTATGTTAATTGTAATTATTTAATAAAAAGTAACTGAAATAAAATCTTTCTTTGTTGACCTAAGTAGGTAGGACGTTAAATTTTTTTGTTATTGCATGTTTATTGAAATTTAATTAAACTTTAATTATTTGAAATTTAAATTCCATGTTCAAGTTTCCATTTAGTTCGATACAATTTGCGGTCATCGAAATGACGAAAACATAGAATTTTTAGTGTTCTACTGATGTAAGCTTAATCCTTATGGTTTTATCATTAAAAAATCTACTGTGTCAAATAAAATTCTGTGCAGTTGAAAATTGTTGCTGATAATGGAAAAATTAAGACAGATTGAAATTAAGGACATATTTTTTTTTCAAAAAATGAGCATTAAAAAGATATTTAAACAAAATGAGTCGGTGGTTATGTCGTCGCACATACGCAGGAAGGTGTACGTTAAATCCGTCGTCTCTGAAAGTGCTCTAGTTGGTTGTAGTGTCGATGTTTGACTTGAGGGGTATCAGCTCAAGTGCGGTCCATGTCGTCTGACACAAACCGTCAGACCAAACCATCCCCACCCAAACTGTTAAAAGATAGAGTCTGAAATACGGGGCTATTTACTTAGGCATGGTTGATTGAGTGGTAGGAGGGAAGCTTAACCTTATTTAGAATTAAACCATTTAAAAAGTCTTAAGTTTTAATTCCTGTAGTTGAAAATTAGCTCGTAATTGTTTTGTAAATATTAACATTTTATTGTATGTAAATATCTTGAAATATTTTAAAATAAGGTAGAGAAGGTTAAAAAAAAATGATATTGTTTAGAAAACGTTTAATATATTTTGTTTGTAAATTTTATTTCATTTCAATTAAGGCAGGGAAGCATTTTTAATTATTAAAAATTTCATTTTCTGTTAAAATTTATCAGCCAGAAGTTGATTTTAAAATAAAGACCGCACAAACAGCTTTTTTCCAACCACTTACTTATCAGAGGTTCATTTCAACATTTTCAGGTATCTGCTCGGTTATTTATTACCGGCAATCACGACAAATCACATAGCCTACGACAACTTCAGCGACGCGAACATTTCAGCAAAAGCTCATATTTCCAGTACCATCATTTCGCCGACATGATCATTTCGCCGATATGATCATTTCGCCGATAGTTCAGTTCGTCAACATGATCATTTCGCCGACATGATCATTTCGTCGACATGATCATAATTTTAACATGGTAAATTCAAATCTGATTTATATTTTCTTTCAAACTTTCCTTAATTATTTTTATAACTCTTAGAAATCTTTTCACTTCTTTTTAAACTTTTAATTTGCATTATTTTGAGATAATAACAAATGTTTTATTAAACAACTAGCTCGCACAAAGGTTTGGCTATTGCTTAAACTTAGGGAAACAATGTAGGATGACTCTATACAGATATCTCAAGTTTCAAATGAAATACAAATCAAATTTAATTTTTGATCCTTAAAATATACTTTAAAAATTTGTTGAAAAATATTTAATTAAAAATTTCATTTGCAATTTTTTATTAGCTAAAAAAAAATGGAAAAGAATTGTTCCTACGGTTTGAAGGTGATAAGTTTGAAACATAAATATCCTATCCTTTTCATCATTTTTATCTTTCTGTTATGATCCTACTTATTACATTTTATTGTCCTGCACATAATTTGTTATTTTGTTTAAGTTTAATTTTGTCCTTTTTGAATTTAGTCGAACTTTTCCATAGTCAAATTTTAATTTACTAATTTAAAATTATGCCATTACAATCATATTTTCGCAAACACCTTATTTGCAATTCACGAATCCATAAGATTTCACGAATATCATTGACACAAAAACCAACATTATCGTGAAATGGTTGCTGATTTAAAGCATTACATGCCATACTATAAACCATTTTCCCAACCGATGATTGCCCACCGAATCCCATGAAGACTTGAAAGGTGTTTACGAAAATCGAAAATCATGATTTCGCAAAGAAATCTAAAGTTAACTAAAAACATACTTTCTCCCCGTTATCATCCCTCTAAAGGTCGAAATCGATAAGAAAAAGGTTTCTTAAACTAATACAAGTACCAAAACTAAATATGGCTTATAGCTTGTGTAGAATATAATTAGTTCGGTCTCTTACACAGCTTGTGAACAACAGCAGCAAAAATTACAAGACAACTTTCATGTTTATAATTAAAAAAAATTACACATTGGTAAAACTCTTATTTCAAAAGAAAGAAAGAAAAATATTTAAAGTCGTATTTTAATAAATTAATGTAAAGCCAATTTATACAAAATGTAATGCCAATTTTTATATACATATATATATGGATTCATTCGATCAATAACAAAGAGAGAAAAATCAGAAAAATAAACAAACTTTCTTTAGGTCTGTAATCAATCGATTTTTCCTGTTCTTTTGTTTTTGGCAACCCTCACGTTCTTCGTATTAATAAGTTAATTATGCCGTTGAATTTATTTAGCTAATTGGTAGGGTGGTATGTTTTTTTTCCTGTTTGACATACAACTTTTTTAAAAAGAAAACTTTGTTAGTTTAAACATTTATTTAAATATAGTTAAAATAAAACAAATGCAAATTCTATAACAGGGAATTCTTTAATTTAATTACCAATATATTAAATTAAAATAATAGAAGTCGTTGGAATGTTGGGATCCGAAAGTTAGAAAAAGTATAAAGATTTAGTTTTTCGTTAAAGGAATGATTAAAATGCAATAAGTTAGTAGAAAATTTAATTTGTTATGGAAAATTAAAAAAAAAAAATTAATTGTCATTAAAATTTTAGGATTATTATAATATGGGTGCTTTAAAAGTGTAAGAATTGTTATTAAAAAAAATCATTACCCGTAAAGAATTTAAGAGTATAAAAAAAGAAAATAATGGCACCGAATTTACAACATAAGTCCCTTAGTGAATCACAAAATAAGTCTTTGGTGTGTGTTGTATTAAAGCATCAGGAATGTTCCTTTACACTATTTTTTCGTGTTGGATAATTGCTCCAATTTTTTGTGTTCAATTACAAAATTTATGAAATCATAATAAATGATACTAATAAAAGTTAGTAAAAATATTTTTACGAAACAATTTAGAGTAAAATCAGTTAGCTTAAGATGCAAGCAATCTCTTATTCTTAAAATAAAAATTGTATGAAAATCAAACATAAATCTAGCATAAAATTATGCTTAACATAACAGAAGTGAATAGAGTATTAAAAAAAAATAATTAAGACAATTAACATATACGAGGGTCATTTTTGAGGTAAGAACCGATTGCAGGTTGAGATATCTTGGTTGGTAGGACGTTGGGCCCATGCGCAAGGGATTGTAAGTTCGACACCCGCCGGCTGAAGACTTCCCGTGTTGTAAATGATGAATGGCGCTTGTTAAATTTGTCTGGTACAAAGCCATTCGTGTTCCAATAACAAATCAATACATCTGGGCACTGAATTGGAGATTGATCGTTCTCTGGTTCAGGTTAAAATTACGATCTGTGAATGAATGGATTTATATGAATGTATAATGAATGGATTTGCCCTATAAACCGTCTGTGACGTGCGTGAGGCTAAAGTTATATTCCAGGCCAAAAATGGTGCCACTGGAAAACAAGAAACGCACCCTCTGCCTTAAATTCAGTTTCACAAAGCGGACTTGCTGATATTGGAAAGGGGCATTAGAAGACGAAAAAAAAAAAAAAACAGAACTGATTGCGCATTGTATCTGTGCACTCTGCCAAGTGAATTATGTTCAAGGTCGAAGATATTCTCAAGTCTCTTACTACGCCACCATTTCGTTTCAAGTGTCTGTCGGTGTTGGTTGTATGATTAGATTGATTTATTTGGCACAATGTCTATCAGTAATCCCGCCGATTTATTAAATGCTTTCAGTTATTTGGATTTTAAAAGCAAAAAGAGTTCATCCGGCCGAAATTCACCGTCAGCATGTTAAAGGTGTAATGAATGATGAAAATGTGCGTAAATTGCGTAATCTTTTTAATGAAGGAAGAAAAAAATGAATGATAAAGAACGATCTGGTTGGCCAATTGTCATGGATGAGAAGTCTTGGTCATCCTCAATACAGTCCTGACTTAGCACTATCAGAATTTCATCTGTTTCTAATACGCAAGGAATTTCTTTTGCCCTGGAAAATGATGGCATGTTGAAAGGAACTGTTGCAAAACTGGTTTGACGGTCAAGAGGCAAAGATGGGATTTAAAAGCTGGTGTAAGGACTTCTCAAATGTATTACTATTTATGGTGACTATGTTAAAAAGTGAATTAACGTTCACATTTTAATTTGTGATACAATTTACATTCATACATAAAGTTTCTCTTACTCTATTACAAAACGGTCAAAAATGACCCTCGTATTAAAAATAGAACAAAATCGTCCTTATTGCACAAAAAATGTTCACATACTTTGCAGCGAACTTTTGTTTCTTTAGATGTGTAGTAGCGTGCAAAATGACAACAAACTCACGTCCTTTCGTATTGGGCTGTAAATATCTGACCATATCCAATTAGGCTAAAATTGGTATTTTCGGTAGCGAAAATAATTCACGAATGGTGTGAATACGCGTGAATTGAGGTCGCATTCTTCATTAATGGTGCTAATATTTAACTAAACACTTCAAAGAGTATATGAATAATTGATATTAACTTGAAATAACCGTTTCTTCACAAAAATGTTTAGGTTGTTCAAAACCAAATTCGAAGAGCACAGTTTTTAAAACCAACGTAAAAACAACACCACAGCCTTTATGGTATATATATATAGAATTGTGTTCAAACTATATACTTAATTATAAAAAAATAATTAAGCATTTGTTACTGTTTATCGTCAGTTCGAAGTTAACTTTTGTTGATTTTCAAGAAGCGGAAGAATATATATATATATATATATATATATATATATATATATATATATATATATAATGAAAAATTATGGTATTGAGATTCATTTATTAATATTAATGATATTGTTGACGTTAATAGAAAAGTTCTGAAAAACTATAATGAAATCTATTTACTTACTGCTTCTTTGGTAAAAAAAATAGTCAACGTGACTCGGAATGTTAAAAAGTCTTATGAGATGTTTACGGAATATTAAACGAATTCAAGTTTATGAGACATAACTATTTTGAATTATTCAAAAACAGTGAACAAAATTGAATGGTTTTGTAAAGATAATTTAGGCAAGCCATTAGTTTGGAGGAAGTGTTACTTAAGTTTTGGAATCCATTTAGAAAAGGAAATTGAAATTTCCTTTATATGATTCTATGTGTGTTCACATTGTCTTGTTAATCTTCTAAAAATGCCTAATGTTCCATTGCTGGAATCAATTTTTTTAATCGTGGTTGTTTAAAAAGCTTTCATTAAAATCTTTCTTATGGTATTATTGCTTTCCGAAAAAATATTTTCTAATTTCGTTTAAAATTGTAAACTGTTAGAAATGGTTAGATAACAATTAAATAAATTGTGAATGATAACAATTTATTTAATTGTTATTTTTCCGGATTCAAACAAAACAGATAAATAACCATAAAAAAGATGATATTCGAACTGTTAACTGTGAAAAAACCGTCCATTTACTGGTTTCCTCTAACACAAGTTAGAAACCAGAATTTTATGACGTCAACTGGGCGAACTTAATGAAGCAATTTAGTTCCATGAAGCAGGGTATCTATTATAGCTAAGACCGTCTGAATGAGGGTTCAAGTCCCAGCGTTGACACTGCAATGTTTCCTCAATTCCCTTCAACACATAAAGACTTTCCAGCGTCCTGCGCTCTCATAGCTCCAATATGCTGTTGAATTTCTTCTACGGTTTTGAAGCCATGCTAGTTGCAAACAGTTAAAGAACCGTATAATTTTGTGTTCGTGTTTTTTTTAAATTTTTTTTTTTATCATATTGATTGTAAATGGTTTCAAAATCGTAAGGGTAGAAAGATGTTCTTTACTGTAAACATTACGGTTAATTGAATAGACAAAGTGCTGTTGGTAATTGTATCGTAATTTAGAATGAAAATTCTAACAGTATATAAGAATAAATGTGAACGATGTTGCCCAAAATCTAATGTTTGAATAGCTTTTTAATAATAAGATAGTAAAATGTGATGAAAACTAAGCATGGCAGATTTATATATATATAAAAAAAAAGGTTCATAAATCGTTGGAAACAAATCGGAGAAATGTGAAAACTTTAGTAACGAAATTCTGTTTTTATATTAAAATCACACACTAAATCAGTTCCTTATAAATAAAAACTCCATTAAAAATACAGCATTCTTTTATCCGTTAGAAGCGTTTTTTAAAATCTTTGAAAATATGTGTTTCATACTTTCACGTGAAGTAAATGTCTTAAAAGTTTGAAAGTGCTCTTAAGAAACGAATAAAGTGGCTATAAAATTCAATATAGCGGAAACATTTATGATCATTATGAAGAAAAAGTGCAACAGTTTTGATCAGAGTTCAGTTATTTAAAGAATAAAAAAAATTGCTTTTAAAATGATTGGCAAATTGTGTAAGAGAGTTGATCAAGCAAATTGTGTTTATTATTCTCTACTTAATGGCGAGGAATAATAAAGAATACAAAAGTGTTGAACCTAATTACTTTATTTATAATGTAACTTATTGTTTAAAACTTCCTAAAACATTTTAAAATTATCTTCAGCATGCACCTCATTCTTTTCTGAATAATAAACAGTCACTGGTAGATGTAATTTATGTGAAACTGAATGATTGAAACGGATAACGCGTGCAGAAAATAAATTTTTTTTTCTAATAACTTACCTGTTTTTGAAAAAGTTTTAGTGTATTTTTTTTCCAGGTATTAGTAGATTAAAATTTATTCGTCTCTCTGTTGTTTTTTTGTTTTAATTAGTTAAAAAATTAATAATATATTTTTCTACATTGAGAAAAATAGTATGTTTAAACAATCAGAATATAATACAATTTACTGTATTACTGGCTCTAAAGGAACACCAAAAGGCTCGGCAATTTTTATCTTAGCTCTTTTATAATGATGTTTAGTAAATTTACCAATTAAATATTGTATTATAATATATGTTAAAATTTGGGAAGTGTGGTAAAATTTTTTAACTTTACCATGATACCTTAACGCATGGGATAAATAACCTTCATTCGGTTAAATTTACTTTCCACATTTTTTTTTTTATTTTTTACTAAATGTGTGGTAATAAGAACTATAATTTTGAAAACCATATTTTCCAGTAAACTATTACAATAATAACGGGAAAATTACCATATGAATAGTTTAAATACCGTATTTTTTGGTTTTATTAACCAGAATTACGGTTTATTTCTTTTAGAAATGTCTTTACAGTATGGTAATTTTACGCCAATTTGTTTTCTCCGTGTGGTATTACCTTATTTTATCGAAGAAAATATTCGAGGGAATAAATATAGTAGTTGGGAATCATTTTGCATTGATAGCTCTCACTGTTTAAAACAGAATAGTTGTAATTTTTAAGCAAACCAGAAGACAAAGAATCTCATAGATGGCAAATGTAGAAGATGGTGGGATTGTGATGGTGGTATTATGGCGAATTTTCTTTTTTTGGAGGATTTTTTGAATAAATCAAGCCGACATTCAATTGAGAGAAAACGTCTTACGGTTAACCGACTGTTAGGGTAATCAAACCCATGGTAGGAAATGGAGAAATGAGAAAGAAAAAAGTATGAAAAATTCAGAAAAAGAATGTAGATACGCAGAGAAGGGTTTTTTTTTTGTCAGCACTGACGTCAATGCAAACCAGTAGCAGCCTTCAAATAACCAGCCACTGATGGGTTTTGGATCTGGAACGAATTATTACGAAGCAAGATCTCTATTTACAGATGCAAATTTATATATTTATTGATATATATATATATATATATATATATATATATATATATATATATATATATAATAACATTTTAATAAGATAACAGCTGTTAATAATTTAAATTTAAATAATTCTTAACTAAAGATAAGGCCACCAAAAAGACCTGATAAACTAACAGGAATTTGAAAGAAGTCAGACAAAATTTGCGATGGACAAATTGTTTAGAAAACAATGAACGGTTGGTCAAAAAAATGACAACACTTGCAGGTTGAAGACTAGTCTAGAAAATACTTCGTGAGAACGCCAGGACCCTCTCTGGGTTGTAGAGCCAATGAAGAAAAAGAATACTTTTGATGTTGTCTTCTTAAATACAGGACATGAATAAATCATTATGTTCTAATCAAGGTATGGAATAGATAGTTCGTTTTTAAACAATGACAGTCTAAAATTAATTTTGCATGCGGCATCTTTAAGTTAAATCAAAAAAATATCGAAATGAACCACTGACCTTTAATTTTACAAAATAATTAAACTAAAATCGAAAATTTTCACTTAAAAAGGAACAAAAAAAAAGATAAAGATTCTTTTATGAATGTAACATTTTTACGCTTAATACATTCCATAATGATTCTTTGTAGTTCTTTCTTATCAATTCCTTGGACCAAAAAAGAATCAGTATAATAAAAGTTAGCATTGTCTCCAGAAAAATATCCCTCGCAAAAGAATCAAAGACCACAAACCAGAAAACTTGGGTCATAAATATAATCATTTGCCTCTCTATCGGAAAATGAAGTTAATTTGGATGATCAGAAAGGCGTCGATATCTAAAAGATAAGAAATGCCGGATGCTTAAATGACAGGAAATCTACTAATGATTCAAAAAGACAGTTCCAATCCGTAAACTGATTAATTTTGTACCAGTTAAAAGAGACGGCGAAGAAGAAAATGAGAAAATAAACGGATTTTCGTTGGAAGCGTAAAATTTCCTCAATTTCAGAAAGCGCATTAAGAATTGAAGCTTTCCCGTTATTTAGTAATTTGGGATTTTAATGAGCAGATCTTATTAGTGTATGTCGTTTGCTTCTTTTGAAAAGTCGAAATCTTATTTTACTTTTTAACTATTTTACTTTTTACTCATTTAAAACATGGAATTATTAAACCTTATAAATAACTTATTCACGTTAATCTCGTGATTAAATAATAGTAGAATTATTGATATATTTTGATTATGCAGTGAATAAATCGTTAAATATAAAAAGATTGGTGAAGATTATCTTTTCTCATAGTAGCTCGCAATTGGGGTTCGAGAATATGTTTTACAAAGTTTAAAATTAAAAAGTATGCTAAAACTAAAGCAAAATTGAGTATAATTGTTGTAACCTGCAACTTGAATAATTATAAAAAATATTTGAATTCTACCGAAAATTTGAGTAAACAAAAATTTAAACTAGAAATCACTTAAAAAGCAAAAGAACTAACTTAATTTTAAACAAATAATCAAAATTATAATATTAATAAAAAAATACAAAAAATATTTTAAATTTTTAAAATGAACTTAATGAATTTTATCTATCAATTTAATCAATTTTGATTTGAAAACCAAATTAATTTTTAACGAAAAATTCCTTATAAAATATCAATTTCGTTGTATAGTTTATACATTTAAAATAGTTGAATATTATAAAATTTTGGCTTGTACTTAATAAAAGTTAATAACATTTATATGTTAGAATCTTATCACATTTCTAAATTATTACTAACAAACATTAATTCTTTTTTCCCTCGTTAATTGTCCATACAAAAAAAAGGTAATATTAAATACAGTTATCTATATAAATTGTATAGTGTACAAGAGAAGACCCCTTCAATAATCTATGGTGAACTAGGGCAGTTTTGGAAGTTAAGAGTCCTGAATTTACCAATTGATAAAGTCGCCTCAGTTCGAACTGTAGTTCTTAACAAAGATAGCTCTGTAAATTAATCACTGAGCCGTCGCGGCTTTATTAACACACATGTTATTAATATACGCAGATTAAAAAAAATCTGGTATAATTTCCGTACTGTATGGCCTTTCTGTAAGACATTTTTGGTGAAAAAAACGTAATTCTAGTTAATAAATCCAAAATATATAGCATTTAAATTATTAATTTCATAATTTTTAGTTCATATGGTATCGGTTTACAGGAAATTCTGGTTTTCAAAATCTTAGTTTTTATTAGCACACATTCAGTAAAGAATGCAAAGGTGAAAAGTAAATTTAACCGAATAAATGGTTTGAATGCCTTGCATTAAAAAATCACGATAGAAATACGACATTTTACCTCATTTACCGAATTTTATCACATATTATAAAGCTATATTTTATTATTAATTTCATCGAAATCATAACCGAACCGAACAGCATTTGCATTACATGGAGATAAAAACCTCCTACGGTCAGTCTGGCGGCAAGGTAACCCATGATTCGTCTAACACTGAGGATATCTTACGTCATCACAGTGGTCGGTGTGAGCCGGGTGCGGAAATCGAATCGACCGGAAATTGCTGGGATTTGAACCCGGTGTACTTCATTGAAAGGCTCTATCCCCATAGCCAACGCGGTTCAATTTTACCATATTCTGGTAGTTTTGACCATGTTTTTTACTTCACGGTACGACAGATAACATACAGATATAGTTAATGATGATCAAGGTAAAAACAATAACTGTTTAAACAATAGTAAGCGTGAAATGAATAAGATTGTATATCATTCTTTATAGCATTTCGTAAAATCTTCATTTGGTTTTCTGTACTAATTGTCTACTAAAAAATGCATATTTTTATCTTAGAAAAATTTTGTTGCATTAAAAGTTAAATATATTTGGTTTATTATAGATCAAGTAGGTTTTCGTTAAATGTGTGTTTGTTTCTATGGAATTGCAAACTGCCATTAATTCTATCAAGAGAAGAAAAATACTTAAAGAAATCTTTATCACATTTTCACTTTTTCGTATCTAAGGCGTTGTGCCATTTAAATATATCACTGAAAGTTTCAATTTTATACCCAAGAATATACTACTTCTAAAAGAATGTGAATCATTTTTCTAAAATGATATATTACTCTTTTAAAGTTGCAAAATACAATATTTCTATTTTGAAATAGATGCATGGAAATGAATTTAGTAGAAAGGAATGCGAGCGTTTAGATTATTTACGGTTGGCTGTATGTTTATTTTGAAGGTTAAAAATTAGTACTTAATTTTAAAATGCTAGAACAATTTTATTTCGAAAAATATAAGGAATAGAGTCTAAATAAAGCATGAAATAAATATTGCTATGATATGTGTTGTTTCTAATTCATAATAATTGGATGTATTCAGAAATTTTGTTTTATATCTTGTTATTCATTAATCGAATAAAAGTTTTACGCTTTTAAGAGTATATGAATACGAATAATTTAAAAATTTAAAGTAAACGAGTAATCATACGAAAAATTTTAGCAGTTTAGTTTATTTTTATTCTGATTTTGGGATTTTTAATTGATGAAATTAGGGGAATGAAAATTATAAACAAAGTAAGAAAATTATGAGTGATGTATTTTATTATTATAATATTGATTGTTTTAAAAGAAATATTGCGAACTTTAAACAATTACTCCACAACATATTGTGCCGATTTGTATAATACCACCATACAATAATAAAATATACAATGTTATAAGAATTTTAAAAAGTAATAAAATTAGCATAATAATTAAAATCAATATAAAATTAAAATAAAAAACAATAGTGTGAAGTACTATCAAATATATTAAAAGATTCAAAGTTTTTCAGTGATCCGATTATATTTTTAAAGATACGTGCAAAATAAATCTGTAACTTAATTGTTTGGAGTATGGTTTTTGACTACAGTAGAGTTTTTGAATTTATAAAAAATTCCCACACGTACAACTCCATTCTCAAAAAATACTTCAAAATTTAAGCAAAAAAATTTATTTGTGTTGATAGTTATGGAATATTCCATAATTTTCATGACGTTTATTACGAATATATAGACGTATTTTAAGTGTAATAAAAATCATGAAATTTACAAATTAGAACTGGAAAATCGATAATTCCATGAAAAATTTAGACTGGAAGTTGTTCTGTTACCGATTTTAAGTCATCGGCTTTAGGAATGTAATTAAAAAATTAAATTTGTTGCTATTACTTATTACAAGAAAAGTAAAATCTGGTAAAATTACCGTACTGTACAGTTATGACATTTGTCGCACAGAAAACTATAATTCTGGTAATAAAAACCGGAATTATAGTTTTATAATATACAGTAAATATACAGTATTTAAACCATTCAATTTGTAACCTTTCCCTTCATACGGTAATCAGGTTTAATCAATCAATATGCATAGTAACGTGAAAATAAAATAAACACCCAAAAATCTTTATTTAATTTAAACCATAAACTCAATATCTAACTAGTAATATCGGTAATTTAAGCGTTTTATAGTGCACATTTATTTCAGCTTTAATAAGGTGTTAAAACACACTTTTTTAAAAATTTCAATAGTAATTTAGTGCTATCAAGTGTAAAATGACTTCATTTACATGATAATAGAATTCGCATCTGCACCATATTAAGATATCAAGAATAGTTCCAGACTTCTAAATTTTCCAACAATTTATAAAAATACGCATGAAACCATAATATGGCCAATAACCTTGAAATATATAAAAAAAAATTTAAAGATTATTTTTTTCACGTAAAAACGAAAGAAGATGAAACATTTTAAATTTCAATATAGTATTTATTTCAATTTGTTTTGTGGTTTTAATAATCTTTATTCTTAGCAAAAGTCACGTTTTTAGTGACTGATATCCGTTCATCAAGACTATTAGAAATAAGAAGTAAATATTTATAACATTATTTTATGGTAGCGTTACTATTCTGAAGTAAAGAATATTAGAGATACTTTATTCTCAAAAATATCAACTAATATTAGTAGCTCAAAAATATTAAAAGTAAAAGAAATGAAGAAAGTCACGCTTATATACTTTTAGCAGCTTTTTCTTTCTTTCAGATCGGCACTGTTTTGATGATGAAGAAAAATAAGAAAAATCAATAAGCAAGAAGGGTTTTTTATGAACCTCATTTACTGCGTATAAAGTTCTTCGAACAAAATTTAATATAATCTGAAGGGTTGAAGTGGTGAAAAACTAGACGGATTTCTTCGTCGCACTCTTTGTACACTTTTTATGCCGAAACTTGCGCATAGTTTTCAATAAATTACTCAAACTTGTCAGAACTTAGTTATTTATTGAAGAATATTACTTTTGATCTTCTTCAAAAAATTTGGATCAATTTTCATTTTATTTGAAAGGGTATTAGATGTGGTGAAATTTTTGATCTCATTGAATCAAAGGGAATTCATTTAACTACAGTTTCCTGTGCATAGGAATGTTATTGATTCTAAAACTCGTATATATTTACTAGCATTTGAAAATCAAAAGCCTTATTTTATTACATTAGAAGAGTTCTTTTTTTCATTCAGAATTCCAAATCGTACTTTCATGGCATAATCTAAACGTAAAATATTTGAAGCATATATAACTGAATTTAAAATTTTTAAAAGCAACTCGTTTTATGCTGAATAATTGATCAAGTATATTCTTTTACCATTACGAGTTTGTGGAATAATATTCGTGTTTAATTTTAAACCTGAATTTTCAAACTAACACAAAAAGTTTCAGATTTTATTTCACCTCAAAATCTTTTAATTTATTTCTTAGAATATACTACCTTGGATCTACATTGTAAAAAAAATATAGATCAGATTTAAGTCAAAATAAAAAAAAGTGAAGAAAAAGTTTCTTTTTTAAAAATGTAGAAGAAGCGTGAATGATAATAAAAAACAAAGAGTCATTATTGCATATTTAAGATAGGAAAAAGATCCCAGAAAGTAAGCAACCCTATGGCAAACGCTGTTTTAGCGGCTGAATAATTCCTATGAAACAAAAATTTATCATTATCAAATATATATATATATATATATATATTTGATAATGATAAATTTTTGTTCCATTTCGGCCAAATCCGTGGCTAAAATTATGTGCAAAACTGGCAATTCATGTTTCTTTCTCTTTTCTATTTTATATTTTTTTCTTAAATAAATATTTATTTTCTAAAATTATTTATAGTCAACTTCTTTAAATTATCCAGTATAATATTACCTCGCGCACATCCGTTTTCTGACCTACCCTTGGTAACTAACAAATCAAACGGACTTCAGTAATGCAGCAAGAACGTACTTTAAACTCCTCTAGTTTCACTCAATTTGCGCTTTTGTTTTCATAGTTTTCATATTTTGCAATCTGGCAATCTTGTTACGTAAACATTTTAAATCATTCTTGAAAAATTTCCCGTTCATGTAAGTTCGCTTTATTTCACTGCTCGCTTTATAGATTTTGTTTTATTCTGCTCTTCCTTTATATTTTATTTTGTGTTTTTACGTGTCATTTTTACTTATTGTGTTTAATTTTTTTTGTCGTAATTTTTGTAAAAAATTTTTTTTAGTGCTCCTCACACTATTGTATTGATATATTTTGCTTTGGCTATAATGATACAATATTAGAAAGCACTCTTTTTCGGATGTAATCGTGTGGGCTGATGAAAAGATTATATCTTTTATTTTCCGGTTTTCTAAAAAAACTTTATCCTTTTTTTTTTCTTTTTAAATTAATTAATTATTTTTCTTTCCCCAGTTGTTTGTCATTTTTATTATTTCCCCCCTCCTTTTTTCATTTGTCTGTAATTTACCTTTGTTTTGTCTTCATTTTAAACTATATATATATATATATATATATATATATATATATAGACAGTTTTAGTTCAGACATTTCTTTGAAAATTTCTCAAAAAATAATTTGAAGACTATTTTGGAACTTTAGAAATGTCATGCGATTTTTTATACCCAGCAATAAGGTATATAGCTCTCGGAGGTTTGAGGGACCGACAATAATTTATCAAAGAAAACAAGTATTTTTGAACACCCTATGCCAGAAAATCAAACAATAAGCTTGTATTTGTATCGGTTACTTTGGTTGTTATTTGCAACGGCATAAAAATTCTTAAATATAACTTTAATATTTATGGAGATATAGACTTTTTTTTTTATAAAAAATGAATATTTTTGTCTTACGTTCTTTTGCTTTAACATTAAAAACATTTAATAAATTTAAACAATATTTTGGGAGAAATTTAAAATTATTTATAACATTATTGTTTAAAAATTTGAGGAAAAATTCATTAAAAACTGCGCAAAGCATGAGTATTTAAAGAAGCTTTTTCATACTGTGCATGCGCGATAAAATTGAATTTTTTTCCCTCATAATTTTGTACGGAATCGTATTTGGTAATTAATTAAAAAGTCTGATTTGAATACCTTACAAATTTAAAAAGTTTCGAGCAACTTTCTAGGAAGTTTTTGTACTTTATTAAAGAAGGCTAAAAATTATGAGGAATTTTTCACAAATTAAATTTTGTACTATTATACAAGATTGATTAAAAATGACACAGGCATTGTGGCATTGGAATCTTCCCCCATAAAAGTATGTTTTCTTTCATATTTTTCTTTCCTTATATCCCACATTTGCGGGTACGAAAAATTATTGCAACATATTATTATTTGTTATCATATTTTGTTTTATGAAATAAAATAAAATTTGTGCAAAATCAATTAAAGTTTTCTTTTCAAAAGTACAAAAACTATTTAGAAATTGCTTGATACTTTTTAAAGTTTTAAGATATTCAAATCAAGCTTTCTTCATAAGTTGCCAAATACCATTCACTTCTAAATTATTAATTTTTTTTCCTTTTTAATTTTCCACGCAGTATAAAAGAACTATTTAAAATACTCATATCATTTGCAGTTTTTAATGATTTTTTTTTCAAATTTCAAGTAAATTTGAATTGCATTGAAAATATTGTTAAATTTTAGTGACTATTTTAAGTTATTGTAAAAAAAAACTTAAGACGAAAAAAATATATTTTTATTATAAAAAATCTATTTTATATCCCTACATATTAAAGCAAGATTTATGAAATATTACGCAGTTATTACAAATAACAACCAAAGTAATAGATACACGTTACAAACTATTACACGTTACAACTTGTTAATTTTCTGTCGTAGGTGTTAAAAAATTCTTGCTTTCTAGCATAATTAAATTTAATTTGATTTCAAGCTTGCATTATTTGCTTATCAGTTATAAACCTTGTTAGGAATTAATGATAAAGTCTGTTGCTACATCAAAGCCAGTTTTACAACGATAGGGGGTTACCAGAATGTTAAAAAATTAAAATAATTTGAAAAAGAGAAACTTTCTCATATATCTTGATCCTGTTACTCAGAGCACTGAATCACAAAAAACATGATTCCAGGCGGTCAATTAAACGATGGTAATTGCTTATTGCTAAAAATAAGCAAATTTTCCACATTATAAGAGGCAAAAAAATATTTTTGTATAGAGTTATTTTAAATAATTACCCTGTAACCAAAGTAGCAAAAATACTGCATTGAGGTAGGGATAAAATATTTCGGATCTAAGAATGATGCTTTTTTACTCTTAAAACAGCTTAGCTTTGTCAAAAAAAATGCTATATTAGATGTGTCAATGAAAACTACCAAAAATTTTATTTATCACGTTTTAATACTGTTTTCATGAAATTATAAATATTTTCAGATTTTATTGAAATTTTAATTCAGAGCTAGAATCAAATACAGAGGTGTAAACGTAGACACAATTTATATATAAATATGATTCTATGCACATTTAATCACTAAAAAATAAATAAAAACCGTAAAACTATGTTAATTTGCCTAGTTTTAAACTTACAGTGATAAATTCATAAAAGTTTGTCTTTTTTTAGAATGAGGATAATGATTTCTAGATTTGGAAAGCTTACAAAATTTATTTATGGTGTTTAAATGTATATTAGGCATTTTTTGTTCAGTAAAAACTCAAAGCCCTCGTAGTTAAAGTTATGAAGAAAACCAACGTAATTTTTCTTCTGATATAAAAACTTAGAACCAATGTGAAAAAAAAAGTTTCACATTTTTTTTTTTTTTTGTAGATTATATTTATACAGGAAACTTGTCAAAATGTCATTATTTGTTCTAAAATTCTAAATGTCAATCTTTGTTCAGTTAGCGGAAATAATGAAAAGAGAGGGCGAAGTTTAATTGATCCTACAATATGAATTTTTTAAATTACCATCGGTCAGAAAAATGCTAGGTTTATCATCATTTTTTCATTCTTTTACAGAAGGACTGGCACATTATACAAACTTCTTATTTTATTTAGATGAGAATGTTCCATATACTTATACACTGATAGAAATTTCTCGCAAAAAATGGTTAAATAATAATTTATTTAATTGTTATTTTACCATATTTAAATAAAACAGTCAAACAATCATAAATTAGAAGGTAATCAAACTGTTAACTGTAAGAAAAACTGTTCATTAACTGCTTTCACCTAATACGGTTAAACAACCAGAACTTTATAGCACCAACAATGTCCACCCAATGAAGTCACCTAGTTTCTTGTAACTGCGTACATATTATAGCCGAGGGGGCTAATCGATCTGTCTTAAGAGAAACAGCACGGGGATTCGAGTTCCAGCCTTGACATCACAATATTTCCTCCCTTCCCTTCAATACGTGAAGAGTTCTGCACTCTCCAATGCCCATTAACTACCAAAAAACCTAGCTCCTATGTCCAATTAAATTTCTTTTTTACGATTCTGAAACCATACTAGTTGTAAACGGTTTTAAAATCACGAAGATAAAATTTTTTTCTTTACCTTGAATTTTATGGTTAATTGAATGGGCAGGCTGCTGGTGGTTATTTTAACATAATTTTAGAATGAAAATTGTAGCAGTGTACTTAATTGAATCCATACTTTTGTTTGAAGACATTGAACAATTAATTCGTAACATTTTAACATTATTTTTCTAAAATTAACTTAAAAGACATATTCATTGGTACAATTACATTTTGTATTTTTTTTCTTGTTCGCAATTACGTGTATTAATTGAAATCTCTAAGACAGGTACTGTTACGTTTTTGAATGAAAAAAAAAAGAAAAAAACATAAAACTGATTTCATTGAATATAATCAGTTTAAAACATAAAATCCGTTAAAAACGGTTTATAACATAAATAATTAATGATGATAAACATGAATGATGATAAACATGAACTAATAATCATTGAATAAAATGAATAGAGAATGATTCCTAGTTCGTATTCTTCAGAAGTGTTTCCGAAAATACTTTCCTAATTTTAGTTCTATTTGATCTATTGAAGGAAATAACCATTGTCATAATGCGAAATGACATTGCGGTAAGCATCTTTTAGTGACATTAAGGTAACGTATTACCTTTTAGACATACAGTTAATGTCACTGGTGAATAAATAGTGCAGTGAATTCTTATTAGGATACTCATCGATATTATGGGAAAAATCTATTAATAAAATAGCAATTTTTGATTAAGTGCAAATACTTTGTGAAAAAAAATCAGTTAAATATCTAACCAATAGTTACGCACTTGCAACTAATTACATGATTGAGTCTAAATACGCGGCTGTGCATGGCGTGTTACAGCTATAAAACTTGAGTAAATTATCATGCAGAATCAATTTTTGGAACAGCTCTAATTGTACCTGGAAGCGACGACACGCATGTGGGTTGAATCTGATTGGTTCAACCACGCGTTGCGTCACTTGTAGGTATCCAATTAAATTCGATCTTAAAATTTATTCAGTGTAATTAGTATATACTCAAGTTTTAAAGCTGTAACGTTAACACACCATGCCTTAAAACTTGGGTATATTATGACGCTGATTCGTCACAATGTGATTAGTTGGAAGTACTATATTAATATGACTACTTGTTTATATTTAGTTATATTTTCTGAATTTCACGTTAAAAATTAACAATTAAAAGAATTATTTAAAACAAATACTCTTTTTATACTCACTGAAACAATAAGATCAGGGTTTGATTATAATAACAGTACTTTTAATACCTTGCAAATTTACAACAACTATCTAAGTGTTTGTCGAACTATTTTTGAAAGCTCATTAAAACCCTGGAAGTGATAGTGATCGTGAGGGAGAATTTAGTAAAATTTTTCTCAAACTCAAAAAGCTTGGAAATGTTATATATATATATATATATATATATATATATATATATATATATATATATATATATATATATATATATATATATATATATATATATATATATATGTGTGTGTGTGTGTGTGTGTGTGTATGTATGTTACGGCCAAATCGCGAATTGGCCGTACCTCTCGGCCAAAGTCCGAAATAATTGAAACGATCAGTGAATATTTTACTTTGGTGACCTTCTATAATTATATAAATAATTTTTATAAATCTTCTAATTTAAAAATATAAAAAAGTTTGGAAAAGTTTGAGAAAGTTGAAAAGAAAAAGTTTGGACTTTGGCCAGCTAATTTACAGCGTTCTTTGCCAATTCGTGAATTGGCCGTAACATATAATATATATATATATATATATATATATATATATATATATATATATATATATATATATATATATATATAACATGTGTGTGTGCTTTGCGCCATGCTCTAAGCTGTCATGATTAATCAAATTTTACCACATTTACCAAATTTCATCACCATATTTTATTGTTAACTTTACCAAAATCAGAACCTAAGCACTTCGATAAAAATTATTGAGCTTATTGGTGTTATCATAGAGCCAGATGCATGGTAAATTCTATCATATTCTAGTAATATTGACCATATCTTTTTTAAATGTACAAATTTTATCACTGTATTTTTCGAAAATTGGAAATGCAGTTTGATTGATTATTGTTATTAAAATCGCGCAAGTTGATAAAATAAAGTTACACGTAATTTTATTTCACTGCATAAGAGCTTTGAATAAAATTGTTCAAATGCCAAAATGTATTTTAACAGCCATTTTCATTTATGATAAATATCACGAAAATTTAATTACAATGTTTTACATTAATAGCTTTATATTTTCAATTAAAAAATTTTCTTCTTCCGAGTTTTAAAACGTATTAATTTTAAAAACTAACTAACAAACGTATTATAAATAATCGTTTACAATGGGAAGCAATACAAAATAAATAATCTCTAACAGCACAAGTTCTATCATTTATTGAAATTATTCTTATTGGATTCAACTTTTTCTCCCCAATCCTAGCTTATTAAATTGAAAATTCAGCGAATCTATGATTGAATTATGTTTCGAGCTTTTCAGAAAAGAACAGAACGAACTCCCAGAAGGCATCTCTTTTGTCTCATAATGAACCAACAAGTAATAACAGAGGAGGATTACATCCAATCTACCAGGTAGCATTGATTTTCCTGTTGAAAGCAGGGGTGAAAATTGCTTCTAATTGTTGGAATATTGAGCAAGTTACTTCGGGTAAAAGGTATAATTTATTGAGATTCTTGACTCTAAAAATGAAATTATCGCTTCTTCTTTTTTCTAAATGAATTATTTCATTAGTGTAAAAGCTGATCTTGTTAAGAGAAAAAGTTCACCTTGACTTTACGAATAATTAGTTTTGAGATTATTGGATCAGGAAAAAAATGATATGGAAACTTTCTTTGGCATCACTGCTTCTTTTTTTTTTCGCCAGTCATTTACAATACTGCGTGGTTCGGATTAAAATAAGTTGTGATTTAGAAAATGATTTGTAATAACTAAAGAAAAATATTCAATGCTTATTAAAAACAGTATATTATTTTCGATCATATACATATGCAGACACCGAGAAAGAAGTATGGTCAAAATTACCAAAATATGGCAAAATTTATTGTATTTCTGGCTCTATGGGTAGACCAAAAAGCTCAGTTATTTTTACCAATGCGCTATGGTAATGATTTTGGCGAAATTAACAATAAATTATGGTTTTATAACATCTGATAAAATTCACTAGAAGTGGTAAGATTTGGTGATTTCATCGTGATACTTTAGAACATGGCATAAAAACCATTTATTCGTTTAAATTTTACTTTTCTGTTTTTTATATTTTACTAAAAGTGTGGTAAGGAGAACTATAATTTTGAAGAACAGAATTTTCAGTAAAATGGTACCATACAAACGGAAAAAATTACCAAATGAATGGTTTGAATAACGTATATTTTGGTTCTTATTATCAGAATTGTGATTTATTTTACCAGAAATGTCATTACTATACATACAGTATGGTAGTTGTGTCAGAATTTTTTTCCCGTGTACAAAGAATATAGAGTCTTGAAAAATATCAGGATTTTGTAACATCATAAAAATTAATTATTGAAAAAGTAGAGATAATTCTTGAGCTGAAACGTTGTAAAACAGAATAAGTTTCTCTTTTTCTCAATAGTTGGGCTCCATATTTCTTCCAGTCTGTGTGGTAAACCTTGAATTTCGTTACCTCCACTAAGCCCGGATCTTACATTTCTGAACTTATTATTATTTCTCGCCTTAGAATACATAAAAAATATTGATTACAGGGAAGCGATTATTGATCTCAGAAACCTATTTTAAATGCACGTTAACATTTCTTACAAATATATTTTAGCATTTAGTAACAAAAATAGCACGAATAATCAGTCATTTAGACTCTTAACACGTTGGCTACCGCAAGCGTTTACAGTGAAATCGCCTGCAAGCCATGAGTACTACTGTACGTAGCGTATTCTGCTAAGTACTCCCATCGATATTTCACTAATGCGAGTCTCTGATGGTCACAAGAATGATATCTCGCTCCATTTGTTTCCATTGTATCATGTCTGTTTATTTATGTCCGTTGCTTCACATCTGTTTCTAATCTCGCCACTTTACACGATCAGTTTGAATCGTTGCCGAGCAAAGAGGAGTATAACTTAAAATCTTTACACTAATTCGTTGAAGTTTCGAAAAGAAAAATGGAAAACTTATTTCTTAGTGAGTTAAATAGCAGTGAACAAGAAGGATTTTATGCCGCTCACAAGAATTTTCTTAACTTTGCTGTCACCCGAATATGGGTGACGCGGCAGGCAACGTGTTAATAAAAATTTTAAACTGATTAAATTTTTAAATCTCTATCCAGTTTCAAATTAAATATTATTCTCCCATTTTGACTTTTTTTTTAAATATATGAAAACAACATACGATATTTAGTTATAATTTTTCTGAGTGAATCGGATTTAAAAATATCAGACATAGTTAATATAACTATTAATTTATGTGAATTATCAAAGGGTCGTCATATAAATACTTCAAATTGAAGTTTTTTAAAGGGTACTATGCTTTCTCCAGAAAAGAAAAGAAACCGTCAAGTTGAGCATATTCGTATTTACGTTGTCAAAACAGAGATTTCTTTTCATTTGCTTAAACGAAATAAAATAAAAACTTGAAACGTGACTAAAACAGTCACACCAACGCTAGCAGTAAAAGTATTGCTCTTAAAAAAATATAGATATTTTTTAAATTTTTCTCCTTCTTAAAGTATTTCAAATAAAAAGAATAAAAATAAAACAAAACTTTAATTTAACAAAAAAAAAAAAGGTTAAAGGAAAGAGAATAATTTAATTTTAACGTCATAAATGTTTCATTGTAAAGATAAAACTGCTTGAGAACTGTGAATGGAAACTACAGGGGAAAAGACTTTTTCTTCTTCTTGAATTTGAATTAAGTTTATCTTTCGAAGCGTAATGAAAAGTCTATACACCGTTCGTAAGGGAAACTAGCTTATTTCAAAGAAAAATTTATTATATTGTGTAAAATATCTAAAGTGAAGTAGAGTTTATAAATTATTTTAACTTATATAATTAAGAAAAAAAAGTGTTAGTTTGTGTAAACAGTAAATTAAGCAACAAAATTATTTCTTTTAAAATATCATAACACTAAATACTTGAAGAAGGTCAGCTTAAAGGAATAAACATTTCAAATGTAGTACTATTTTATAGTCGATCAGAATTAATTTACCTTTATCGACAATAGTTTTTATTTTTTATTTTCAAACAATACATATTCTGTATTATAAAGAGTGTTATACAAAATAATAAAGTTTTCTAAATCTGGAAAATCAAAGATTTCACGTAAAAAATTCGATTTCTAAATCGAAAACAACTTATTAAAATTCTGTTCAAAAGAATGCCAAAAAAAAAAAAAAAAAGTGAAAACTGTATTTAAAAAAAAAAAAAATATTGGGAATGAAACTGATTTTTAATCCAATTTTTTTTAGCAAGCTTGGTATTTTATTTATGTCGCTCTGGAGCGGCACAATGGGATACTGGCTCCTACTCGAATGGAATACCCTTCGAAACATCTAAAGATGACTCGAAGACATGCCATTAAAATTTTGATCCTCCGCATAGGGGGTGGCTCCCTGCTTCGGTAGTCCGACGACCAGAGCGCGAAGTCGAGCACTTTAAGGTAGAACAGTTTAATGAAAACTAATACGGTGCAACCTCGGTCCTTACGCAGGCTAATCTAAATGGTCACCCACCTGCATTTGGACCGCAGCCAGTAATGCTTGACTTAGGTGTTCTACTGGGAACCAGGTCTGTACGACCTGTCTACTTTACATCTCCCTTTCCCAGTGATTCTCAGACACTTTGACTGCTTTCCGAGACACTTTGACTGTTGTTTTAGAAGAAAAAAAAATCTTTTTCCCAGATTTAAGAACATGTTATCGCTAGTGGTATATGATTGCTTGATTTACTTTGTTAAAATATTAAAAAAGATAAGACTTCAATAAAATAAAAAAAATTTTGTTACAAATTCCTGCTATTTCGATCAGTTCGAAACTTATTTTCTCACGTTCTCAAAAATATTATTACCTGCAACTTTCAAAAAAATAAAATAAATAAATAAATAATTCTTATTTATATGCTTTTATTTCAGATTTTATAAATTTTAAATGAATAAAAATTACTTTTTATACAATATGCAGGTACAAACTATCTCTTTATTACAAAAGCTTCCTCAAAAAAGTTATTACTGTTGGAAAATATTTCAGACAGTTTGCTTAGGTAGGCCCATAAAAGCATGAAAACAAAATTTCGGCCCATTTCATATTGGCCTATTTTAATATTCCTAAGTTAGGAGTTTTTTGTTTCGCTAAAATATATGATATTTTCTCGAACACATAGCAAAAGTACCGGAAATTCTGGTTTTCAAAATTATTGTTCTTATTGATAAGTATTTAGTAAAAAAAAATGGAAAGCAAATTTAACCGAATAAAAGATTTTTATGCCTCCGATAAAGTAACATGATTAAATCACCAATTTTACCACATATACCGAATTTTATCCCGCGTTATAAAACAACATTTAAATGTTTATTTTACCAAAATTATTTTAAAGAGCTTCGATAAAAACTACCAGTTGGTGCTCCCATAAAGTGAGAAACACTGTAAAATTTACCATATTCTGACAGTTTTGACCATACTTCTTTCTTCATAGTAGAAATAAACAAAGGTTACTTCCGAAAAATTCTTCATCCATTTCGTTGGCAGCATTTGTTGCTCACAGCGCATGCAAAATTTTAGTATGTTTTTTTTATTATCTTTAAAATTTTGTGAAATTGATAAGTATACTTTCTGTACACTGAAATGTACTATTTTTTCTGTTGAAGGAGTGATTTTTTTAGAGTTTTACGTACCATTTTCTGGCAAAAACTAATTAAAAGTGTCTTTCACTAGTTTGAATGATATCATATTAATTGACAGCAACTAAAATAACGTAAGTTAATAATTTCATATAATGTCATAAGCTAATGGTTAAATATGTTAATGTTTGTGTTGCTTCACTTAAAAAAATTATATTCTTATGAACTTTTAATTACTGAACTATTTCCCGAACGGAATATCGCAAGCATCTTTTTTTAAACTCATAATATTTTTCCGGTAGGGTATTTTTATAACTCGAAAATGTAGAAACATCATCTGCACCATGCAAATTTTCGGATCAAATTACGGTAAAAATTACCGGCACTCCGGGTGCCAGTACTTTTTTCCGTTAATTCCAATTCTACATTAACATTTACAGAACAAAAAATCTGATGTACTGTAATTTTCAGAGTGATATTTAATGTAAAATTACACAATTACTGTAGTTACATAAATATTACTGTAAAAAGTACTATACTAAATTTTACTGAAAAAATGGATTTTACGGCTTTTGCATTCAAAGATTTGCGTCATACTTCTTACCGTAATTTCAATCGATGATAGCCAATAAGAAAAACATTACAAAATAATGAAGCGGATTTTTTACGAAAAGGTACAAAGCGTGTTTCTTTTTTTCACTATTACTGTAAAGGTTCAGATATTTGGTATATGAATGAATGGGCTTTAAAATCACTTCTTCAAAAACTCTTGTTACTCGCGATATAAGAAAAGATGGTTCTTAAGCTTTCCATTATTGTGGAAGCTTTGGTCTTCATAACAGACCATTGAAAATTACTCACATTGTCAGTTCATCTAACCATCAGCGATGTAAAATGGGCAAAAATTTTGTATTTGTAAAAGAACTCTTTCTTTTTTTAACTGGTATTTTATAACTCCTTCACATAAGAAGAACAACACCCGTATATTGCGAAACATAAAATTCTTTATTCCTTTAAAATATAATAAAACCTTAAATAAATTTAGAATCAATTAGATTTTATGCATGTTTGCGTTAGTTTTGGGCACATCATATTTTTCATTAATTGGAATTTTCTGAGCAAAATATCTCAATTGCTTTTGTCTTTATTCTGTTAGGACATATCATTGACTCTAACAGCTGAAAGCTTTAATGAAATTCGCTTGGGTGTCTGGTTAATATGGATTCTACTCCCGACTCGCATCAACCATAGTGCTGACTTAAAATATCCTCAGGGGTAGAATCTCCTAGCCATCAGGGTAACATTGAGAGGGTTTCGCGGTTTTATTAGTAATGCAGTTATTGGTTAAATAAAAAAAATAGCATAGTTATGGTTTTATTCGTTAGTTCCATCAAAAAATCCTCCAAGAAGGCTAATTTGTTTCAATGCTTGATGTAGGAGTTCCTTTATCTTCTGGGTTGGGTGCTAAATTACAAGGCAGCAGAGTTGAACATTGAACTCAGAATTGAGTCTGCAGTTGAGCATCGGTTATAAAATAAAATGAAAATTTCTTACCTAAATTTACTGCAGGGGTGAATAATCCAGTGCCCCGCTGCTTTCTGCCTGATTCTCTCTTTCATTAACGCTTTTTTACTTCCAAATAGTTTCATAGCAAGTTTATTGTCCGAAGGTTGGAACAGGGCTTCGAGCTGATTGCGCATGAAACCCGCTTTCGCTTCAGAGATACCGGGTCCTATTTCTTCCTTCGGAGTTCCATACAAGCTAACGTCATCTTTCTCACCTTGATTGTTTTCACCGCTTTTGGAGTTCGGACCACCACCCACGGCGGCCTTAACGTCCTTAAAGTTCATTTCTGGTGTTATATAGTCACTCACGAGATCCTCATCGGTTGCGGTTACCAGAGAATCGGTACCCGTGTGAGTGTGATCCACCGAGATTTTGATGGAATCCTGGCGATGAATGGGGCCCCCTTGGTTCCCAGGGGGCCCCGTAGCGTTGTTGCTATTGGGACCCCCTCTGACGGAACCGTCCGTGAAATTGTCGTCGTCTGTTGGGGTCCCGTAACGGATGCGGCCGTTGGCCAGGCGAAGGCTGGGCAGACGTTGGGATCGAGGATGGCTTTTGTTGGAGTCGCCGTCCGCAGTTTCTGAGCCCCTTAAAGAAAAAACAAAAATTAATTATTGGTAGTACACTAGTGTTCTAGTAAAATAGATAAATTTATATTAAAACATTTACACATTATTTCATTGAAAATGAATGATTTAAAGAGGAATAGAGTACACACTGTAAAAAAAATTCCAGATCAATTTCGATACTGGCACCTAGAATGCAGCATCCGTAAAATCCATTTTTACCAAAATATTTTATATCATCATTTTTACAGTAGTTTTCTTTAGCAATTATACAGTGATTTTATAGTATATACTATTGCACAGAAATTACGGTACCTCAGGTTTTTTTGTTTCTTAGAACTTTAACTAACGTAAAAAGTACTGGCATCCTAAGTGCCGATATTTTTTATCGTAATTAGATCCGGAATTTTTTTACAGTGCTTGGAGTGACGTGATACAGATTCCAAACATTCAGTCGATAAAATGACGTGTCATGTTTTCAGCTAAAGTTATTTCCAAACATCGAAAGGAGAAGTTTCTTAATAAAGCATTCACTTGAGCATCTTTAACACAATATTTTTCTAAAATGTTTCACCGTAAATTTATAGTTTAGATATTTTCAGCTATTTCAACATTTTGCATTTGAAGTGATAAGTATTATTTCCGCAAAATTATAATTATATTGATCGCAAATTTTAACCAAATTGTTAAAATTGTATTATTCTGTTATTTACAAATAGCTTTGTAAAAGTATTATTATATTGGTTACACAAAATTTTTTTTTTTTTGTTTTTTTTTTTTGTTTTTTTGTTTTCTGTTACTTGAGATTATTTAACGGATCTTCGATAATTTCACGTACCTGATTTCTAATTTGCAATTGGTTTCTCTCTCCATGTTACAGTTTTTTAATTGACTTATGTTGCAATAAACGTCTAGGGGAAAAAGGGCACATAATTGGGATAAAAATGTATAGGAACCATACCCGGATATGCCATTCTATAAAAAACTGTTTCCTTGAGTGCTTCCCGAAAGGGATGCACTCGAAGAAACAGTTTAACTATCCAATTTAAATTTTCATAATTTATGTCCTAATTTTCCTAGTAATTTATCACAGCAATGACGTGAATACAGTTCACGTATATGCTGTGACGATATACATAATATACATGACGTTTATATATACCTTGCTACACATACGTTTTTAAACTTTATATTTTGATAAAAAAATAGACAAAAAATACCATTTTAAGAAATAATCGGTTGCTTTAGGAGCAAAAGTAATTTTAATTAGGGGCAAAATTTACTGAAAACCCCACACCCGAATTAGGTAAGATCAAGTATTTATATAAATGCTAAAAAAAACTTTATTCCCCAGTATTATCTGCTCGTACAGCCATGTGTGTGATTTTATGTTGCCTCTAAAATTTTGTCACTTTGGTTTAATTTTGCCATTAGTTTTCTTTCACCGGAGATATCTAAAGAAAAAGAATTGTTTTACAAACTGTGACATGCAATAATACTTAATATGAACATGATAGATAAGGCATAGGGGTCTTAGCAATGCATGCTACATTTTTAGCCAAATGTTTGCTTGCAAGCACGGAGATTTAGTGATGTTTTGTTTTGCGTGTTAAGTTTGACACGCAAAACTAGACTTGTAGCACGGAAAATCTTCTTGCACTTTAATAAGAGAATTATAAAGTATTGAATGAATAGAAATGATAAAAAAAATTTTTTTATCTGCTATACTAATATGGGGTTTTTAAGAAAAGAAGTAGAATAATCAACAAAACAAATCTTATTTTAAATCTTTGAAAATAGTTTGTTTAACTGGTAGTGCTACGTATTCACTCAAAGAATAAGTATTTACTACACTGTAAAAAATTCTGAATCACATTAAGGTATAAAGTACCGGCTTTTTGAGTGCATTATCCGTAAAATCAATTTTACCATAAAATCTATTTTTAACGCAAAATATTATTCCATAATTTTTACTGCATTATTTATTTAATTAAGGTGATTCAGTGATGTCACGACAATTATTACTGTAAAGATTACTGTATATCAGACATTTTGTACTGTAAAATGGATTTTACCGTAAAAATTAGCGGCATCCTGAATGAATGCTTCTTAACGTAATTTCATCCGGAATTTTTTACTGTGTAAATTAAAAAATATTTTAATGGTCATTTTGTGTTGCTTTTTTATGATTAGATGCATGTATAATTGTTTAAAGTAATTTTATCAAATTTCATACTTAAAGTCTCTAGTAATTATCAAAAACTTTTAAAGTTCTCTATTTTCGGTGGAATCAGTGTCATATTCTATAAAATACTAACTATCTCTTATGTTGTAAAAGTCTGGTTTATGAAGTTATTAGTTATTGTGATATAATAGCTATTAGTTATTACTCAATTTTGGTGGAATGGTATTTATTCTTAATATTTAGTTATTATGACTAATCAAAAAAGCAATATTATAGGAAAATTTCTTTACACTTCGTAAGTAATTTACTCATCTATTCTAATGTTATGATGTCATATATATTTTCAAAATTAATCAAATAGAGGTGTTCATCATATTATAACATTTTAAAAGTTCTATATTCTGTATTTGGAAATCAAATTGAATGGAATCTTTAATACAAATATACAAAAGTTTTTGCAATTTTATTGTTGAACGTCTAGTATTTTTTATAATATTTTTTATCGAACACCTAAAGAACTTTTGAAATATTTAAAATAGATGCTGCATAAAAAACATTTTTGCAAGTTTCAAAAGAACGTAGTGCACAAATTAATTACAACACACAATGATAATCCCAGATGAATCTTTAATCTTCAAAATAATACAGAAAAGCTTAATAAAATGTTTTAAAGCATTGTGTATTGCTCTTTATTCATTATTAAGTAATATCTTGGAATAGATCCAGATTGCCTATTAGCTTAAATGTTTCATTTATTTCAAACAGATGAGTAAGTATCTTCAACAGCATTTGTTCTCAAATATAAAGCATTTTTTATTCCAAAGGTCTACGAACTTTACGTATTTATTTAATCTTTGGAAAAGAAAACTATATAAAAAAGGAATTTTTTGATAACATTAATGCTGTACGTATACGATATAAATGAGCATATATCTAAAGTTACCTTTTAAATCACTTAACTAGTTATTTTATTTTGTATATTTGAGTGGTTAGTTATATGTTTACTTCTTTTAAGTAAAGTAAGCAAATTACGTACAAAAGCTGTGCAAAATATTTAGAGTTCTTAGGTTAAAAAAGTATTTAGAGTTTTTAAAATCAATGAACTAAATTGGTAATATTTAGAGTTTTTAAAGTTAATGTAACTAAATAATTTTTTAATTAAAAAGGCGTATAATTTTTTATAATGAAATAAATTAGCTGCAATAAAAATATCCCTTTAGAGACAAGTTATAGCTAATAAAATATTTATACATTTTTAATTAAATTTTTTAATCAAAATCAAGGCTGCTTTGAAATTTAATATATTTTCGTTTTTGAGTATCAAAATAAGTTATTTTAAAATGATGGTACATTCTGTTTATTGGTACATTCTGCTTTACACTCTACAAATCCTTTTTTTTAATCTAAAATTGGTATGGAATATCCATTAAAACTCTAAATTTCATGCTTAAATTTTAAAAGTTATCTCTCGTACCCTGAAATGTAGTAAAAATTTAAATTTTTTACAAAATATAAATACACGAATTCCATTAATCACAATTAATTTGTAGAAATATGTGTAACAAAGTTTTATAAGGATGAAGGTTTTGTAGAAGACATATTGACTCTAAGTTCAAATTTCAAATAATAAGGAATCGATTTAAAACTCATTTTTAAATCAAATATAGTAAACTTTGATTTAATATAAGAAATTTTAAATAAATAACGAAGTGTTTTTTTTTTTTTTTTTTTTTTTTTGAGTAATAAATTCACCATATGTCATGATAGTTTCGTCACGGATATGATCACTCAAATTTTATGATGCTTTTTAGTTCAATTTTTTTTTTTTTTATAAATATGATACATTTAACAAATTCTTTATAAAAGTAGTATAAAAAACTGAAATGTATTTTGTACTGATTATTTGAAAATTATTTTCAAGGTCCTTTCCAGCTAATGAAGAATTATAAATCTATTTTTTGCGTTATTTTTCAATAAACTGTGTGCTATTAATCTCTAGTTGTCTAATTTTAAATTTGTAAATAATTTTAAAACTTTTTCAAAATTCAAGATTTAAAAATACTTGGAATCTCAAAATTGAAAATATGGCTCATTAAAAATCCTTCCAATGCATACAATGAAACAAGAATTATTCAAAATATTTTAAAATACATAATAAGTGAGAAAACTCCAGTTATATAATTTTCTGAAAGTTAAAGTTAGAAATAAAATGCCTTTCCCTGTCTAATGGAAGCCGTTAAAGAGCCCGGTTTACAAAACACTTTGAAATTTATAATTATGTTATAATACTAACAACTAGCGCAGCAGTTTTCATAAAGATCAAAACCTAGAAGGTTAGAATAAACTTTGAAGTTTTGATATAAATAAAGAAATTTCATGTGTATATATTTTTAAAAGAATAATTTTGACACTGAGAAAAAAAGTATGGGCTAAACTACCAGAATATGTTGAAATTAATCGGTGTTTTGTCTCTGTGAGAACGTAATATGGTATTATTAATAAAATATGGTATTATTTGGTAAATGTGGTAAAATTTAGTAACTTTATCATAATACCTCAGAGCATGGCATAAAATACATGTAAATTGCAAAATTTACTATTCAGTTTTGTTTTTGTAACTAAATGGGTGGTAATGAGAACTATAATTTTGAAAACAAGAATTTCAGGTAAACTATTACCGTATGAATTGAAAAATTACCAAATGAATGGTTTATATATCGCATATTTAGATTTTATTAACCTGAATTAGTTTTTTTTATTCGAAACGTTATTACCATATTAAAACTATTATTATCATATAAATACTAATACATTTTACCAGACTTTTGCTCGACGCAGAATTATTAAAAAAAAGTTATAGTTAAAATATAAACTTAAAAAATAATGTTTAGCATATTAGTTTAGGTAAATTTCAAGTCATCCTGTTGAAAAAAAAATGGCTAATGCTCGTACTGAAAATATCTCAGAAACTGTTGCTGTTAAAAATTATCTTTTAATTATATTCAAAATTTGAAATATAAACTGTTTTTTAGTTTAAATTCTAAAAAGTTTATCAACCGTGAAATAAAACTAATTTAATAACATTTTTAATATAGCTATCAAATGATGAAATAACACTAAAATATCAGAATAGTAAGTCTTGAAAAAGCATCAAAACTTTGAATCAATTTAGTATTTTAAAATAATTGAGAAAAAAAAATTATAACAGAAATATATAACCTATTTGTTTCTGCATTTGATTTGCAAGTTTATGGAATTTTAAATTCACTTTGTTTTTAACTTTTTATACAAAATAAATTATTCTGGTATAGCTAAATTGGTATTTAAAATGATCAGTTACAAGTGAATTGCTGTTTATAAAACTCAGTGTTATTTTTCTGAAAAAACCAGACAGTTCCTCCGTGACTGTTGAGAAGGTTTCTGTTCGTTTAATCACTTCTTTGTAACTACAAAAAAGATTCAAAATATAGGATGCGCTATTTTTTCTTAACAATCAATATATTTGAGTTTGCACGAAATGTCACGGTATTGATCGCTATAAATAATTTTTTTATGAAAGAATTCACATCAGTACAGTTGTGTCATTCAAGATCAATAAGTCACAATAAATCACAATTTCTCAAAAATAAATTATTCTGACCTGCTCTGATGTTGCGTTACAATTTTTTTACTATGGCATGATTTGTATATTGGTCAGAAAAGGTGTCATTATAACAACATTTTTATTTAAACATAACTTCAGATAAATGTTTTTATTTTGCTTAAAATTAAAATTTTAATAAACTCTGTTCTATATGATGCTCATGAAATATTAGTTATTCTTCAACTTAGTAATTTGCATAACTAGGTAGTTATTCTGATTTATATAAAACATAAAGTATTTTAAGAAGATCGGATTCTACCAGCAAAAAGGTTTTTTTTTGCAAATATTTTGTCATACAAATGATCCATACTAATTACAAAAAAATTACAACATGATAAACTAGTTATTTGTTACAAATAATAATTACATCCATATTTTATAAATCATCTTAACTAAAAATTTTAATATTCAAATGCTTTTCCTTACAGATGAAATGTTACTTTAATGCTTACAAATAGGTACTTACTCCTAAATATTAGGTTTTCTTGATTTTTTGAACTCGGTAATTTCATATTTGACAAAAAATTGCTTTTAAAACTATAATAACGTTTAAAACCATAGTAATTTTTTCCTGCTTAGATTTTATCTAAAAATATTGTCGTATAATAGCAACAAAATGGCAATTGTGAAAATAAATATTTCACACTTTAGATGTTAGTTAATATTTTTTAATTTATGTATATAAATGTAACTCTGTGAGAAAAACAGCAACTTTCGATTAATATTGTCATAGTACTTTCATATACTTTATACTTTAAAAGGTATGAGACAATGAATTTTAAAAAAAATATTGAAGGAAATAAATTATTAATAAATTATTTGTTTCTTACGATTTATAAATTTATTTTAAAACTTTATTGAACAAAACTATTTTTTGGATTCATTATACATTTCATTATTCATAAATTTAATATACATTTCATTTTGTGTAAAATAAGTTTCTATAAGTTTATATTTTAAATAACAATTATATTTTGATATTTTCTGATATTTTACATTATTTTGTGGTTTTAAATCCCTTAGTTGCTCCTCCAAATATTTTTAAAAATTTACTGTAAAAATTTATAAGAATTTGTTATGAAACGAGTTGTTTCGGTCTTACAGTATGCTTGAAACATTCCTACAAGTTAAGAATATAAAGCAGATACATATTAAGCACGAGATATGAATAATTCATTTAAGTACTAGATGCATCTTGTGGATGAGCATTACTTATTCAAAAGAACACCATTAAGGAAAACTAAATGTAACCTACAAGATTCGCCACCTTTTCAATATCATCCAGATGTCTTTATATTAATAAGAGATAACATCCTGTTGAATGTGTCAGATTAAAAACTGTGTTCTTTCCGTTTTTTTGAAATATTAAATTTTAGTGTTTTAAAAGTTAAAATCATATTTTTAAATTATTTAAGTATCAGATATTCTAGATAGTTAATTAAAAACGTACTGAGTTAAATTGATACCATTTATAAAGTTTTAAATATCATAGACAGCAAATTGAAAAGGTACCGACTATGGTCATAATTTTTGTTTCAATTAATAAAGGTTTAAAAGAACACTCATGTTTTTAAACTTAAAAACGTAGCGAGCAAAGTTATATTTTTTTCTCTTAATAAATATTCAGATTTCATCGAAAATAAACTGAAAACGTATCTGATAAAATTATTTATTTTTTAATTAATAGAATGTTAGATATCATAGACAGAGAATTTATAACTTAGCCGGTTAAATTAATATTTTTTTCCATTAATAATGATTTAGATCTAATAGATAATTAGTAGAAAATCTGTACTTGCATAATGGCGTAACTTTATGTAATTGTTCAATTCATTAGTTTAAAAAATAGCACGAAAAAAATATGAGAATCCTAACTTATATTTATGTTTTAGAAATCGTGGTAAATGTAAAGATTCTAATTTTAATTTTGGTCTTCGTTTAAAGTTAACTTAATTGGCAAATTATAATAACAATAACATTTTTGTAATATCGTTACATTTATAATTTGTTCATTTTAAAATACTCAGATTTGATCTAAAACTTATTTTACCAACAAAAGTGTGATAATTTTAAAGTGTAATTCTTAGGTTTTTGATATAAAACTTTACTAACTGTAGAGCTATATAGTTTTTTAATTAAATTAAGTAATTATTCTTTAAATGAAGTTTTACAATTACAAACGCATGCCGAATATATGGTAATGCATTGTAGAAATTACTAACACATTCGTTGATAGGTCATATTTTTAAAATCTATTTTTTAGAACAACCTTTTTTTCAATTAGTTTCATTCTAAAAAATACCTTTTATTACAGGCTTTTAAATTTTAAAGGAAATATTATAGCAGTAATTAAATACCATTTTTGATATATTATATATTCGATATTTATTCAAGTTTTTTAGCCTTATAAAATTATGGAAAGTATATTTAAAAAAAGCTATGCTTTTAAATTTATTGTTTTTAAATTTATCATTTATATTTTTGCATCGTTTGACCTTGAGGGTAATGCATTTAAGTACATCAACGGTTAAAAAAAAGCGGAGGGTAAGTAATTCACACCAAAAGCACACCAAACAACAAAAGCAAAGGGAAAAGTGCCAGAAAATAAAGGGAATAATAATAATTATAAAAAAAAAGGTTCGGGAAAATATAAAAAGTGCTGACATGAAGCGCTTGTGCAGGAAGACACATATGCAGATAAACGGAATATACCGGACAAACTTCTTAAAAATCGCTTAAAAGTATTCCAGAGAAGTTTTGAGACAAAGTTAGATAACTGAATAAGTGAAGTTCTGAGTTAGAACTGAAATAGGAAGGAGTGATCTGTTATAGGTAATATAAAGTGTAGGGGCGCTGCGGAACGGCTTTCGATCGGACATTCGGCCGGCTAGGTGACGGTACGGTTGCGCGAAAACTGCGATTGAAGGCGTGGTTAAGTGGTAGTCGTTAAATAACACGTGTTGGTGTGAAATCATCTACAGACTTCTTTTTGCAGTCGAAAAATACAGGGGCGTTAATAACTTGGTGAGAGCTTTTTTATCGCTAAGAAATTATTGGGGGAAGTTCATATAAAAATCTCACGGGCGGGTTCAGATGTAAGATTACAGGAATATATTTGACGATGAGGGTAAGATCCAGCCCCAGTTCGAAACGGTAAATTAAAAGAACTTTTAGGGATTGTGCTTTCTTTTCGTGTTTCTTTTTTCCCTGGTGATAATGGAAAAGTTTTGATGAATACTTTTATTTGTCATAGTTCGAATTTTATTTTTTTAGAATACTCATAAAATAGCAAAAAAATTTTTTAACTTTCCCTTTTGATTGTTCGGTAAAAAAACGCTTGTGTTAACACAAACTGTTCTAATTTCTGATATTTTTTTATTATCAGAACTGTGTAATCTTTTCATTGAATTTCAGGGTTTGCTAAATGCCACCATCGAATCATGATGGTTTTTCTTTTTTCTCTTTTATTTAACATATTTTAGGTAACAAAAGGGGAGGGGGGGTAGTATTTTTCAGCAGGTGTGTACACTAAAGCTGAGGGTAAGTAATTTTTTTCTAAAAATAAATTGATTCTTTCGGCTTGGGCCTAATTGGTAAATTTAATTTTTATTTTATTTCACTATACGATCCTTAAGATTTTTATCTAATTTTTTTATTTTGGCCAAATCTTTCACTTTACTAAATTTGTACTCACGGTACACATCGAATCAGTGTAAATAAATACATATGCAAAGATCCAATGCATAAATCCAGTGCATAACATTTTGTCAAGTAAGCGGCAGCAATAGGGGTGATCCCAGAGTTTAAGAAATTCATTTAGAAACATCAAATATGCTTTGTAGTGCTGTTAAAAAAAATAATATTTATATACAATTAGAATTATTGTTTTCAATATGCTAAATGGCACCAAAATTATAACAGTTTTCACAAAATGATCTAATTAGATAACGTTATATAATATATTAGGTTACAATATATTTTATACATATTAAATATGAGATCGGTCTTTGATTTGTGCTGCAGGCAAATACACCTTGACTTCCTGCTCTGGCAATCGGCTTTGCTTACAGCTCCAGCACTGACAGAAAAACATACCTAATATAGACGGAGAAATAATAAGAACTATACCTGTCTTCGTCTAAGTGCTATAAATTTGCATAAAAAGTCAAGTTTAGAGCTTCGTAAATAAAACTTATCTTGGATTTTTTCCCCACTTAAAATAAAATATTTTTTAATATTTAGAAGACCGTACTAAACTTTACGTTTCCTTAAAAAAATACCCAGGACAAAATCATCCAAATCTCATAAAATTGTGAAATAAAAACAACAAAAAATATTGACTCGATTTACAATCTACTAGCTCGTATCGATACTGCAGTTATGATTGAGAATAAAAAAAAATAAGTTTCTATTTTAGCCACTTATTCAATAACAAAGTTTATACTAACATCACTCAGTTTTTCCTAGAAATCGTTCCCGTTTTAGAGTTGAACGAAAAACCGGGTGATAAAAAAAAACGGCAATCTCGTACCTCTTTCCTAAAAATTTATTAACTTACACGGGAAAAAATGACACTTTTATGCGATCGCTTTACTAGAAAGCGCAGCGAGAACTAGTGTAAAACTGCCTTCAGAGATAAAGTCGAAGGTTTCGTGCCACTAAGCAAAATAAAGTCCAAATGTACATAAAAGATGGAGGCCGAAAAAAAACATACGCCTGGCACTATTCCAGGCAGCTGGAAAATAATGGTGAGGAAACTGATAATGCATTGAGGTACTTGAGAAAGAAATTTTTAGCCTGAAAGAACACTCATATAGTACGATTTCTTTTTTCTTTTTTTTTTTTAGAGATTTCGAAGATTGTTCCATCACCTGAGGGTAGAGTAATTTGTCCTTTTAGGAATTGTTTGGCAATCATACTGCAACTGTGTCTTTTTATGGTTTCACATTCAAATGCCAGTTTCTTTTAATAGATTGATTTTATTTTGAGCGCTAGATGGATATCCGTTTTTTGCACAAGGTACAAAACATCATAACATAGGTATGTATCAACACTACGAAATAATGAATGGACAAAATTGAAAATTCTAAAATAAGTTTATTTTCTTATTTATCATTATATATTGGACTTCCTGGTTGCGGTACGTTATTAGATAAATTAGAACATGTTTTCAAAATTTAATTTTACCATAAAGGTTAACTATTTTCAGTGATATTCGGCATTAAAAAAGATTATAAAGTCGTTTCAAAGATTTTTTAGCATAAAAACAGTAGGGTGTATCAATGAAACATTTAAGTCGATAAAAAAAGTTTTAAAAGTCGTTTCAAAAGTTGCTTAACCTGTGAACAGCAGGGTCTTTTTTATAAATACAAAAGTTCAAGCCGACAAAAAGGTGTTTCTGTAGACAAATGGTCAAATAGTAAAATATTTTGGTCCTTGACCACTAGACAATTTGACCACTTATGTCCACTATCATTCAAGAACTGAAAGTCTCATGTAGATTATGGAAGATTTAAATATTACATTTTATGTATAATTTTTTTACTGTTGTTTTACATTCTAAACTTTTCTTTCTGAAAATGAAGCTAAATTAGTTTTATATTTATGCTTTAGAAAAAATTAAAAATTATTTTTAAACTTAATATAAAAAATAAACATTGGGACTATTTAGGAAAGCTAAATAATTTTCAATCTGACTATATTTATGTTGTTTTGATCACAGAGACAACTTTTTATTGATTTCAAAATTTAAATAAGGAAACAATTTTTTCAAGATGTCCCCTAGTTGGCCTATGTCTCACTATTCCTTATTCAATTTCTGGCCTATAGATTGAAATGTAAAATTATAGATTAAATTAAATTAAATATTTATTCTATAATTCTCACATAGTGATTTTCAAAGTGTTATATCATTAGTAAAACTCAACAATTAAACAGTCTTTAAGCTATAGTTTGTTAACTTGGCTATCATGTCACTAAAAATCACGTTCTTTTGTAAAATAGTATTACGTGATTATTGAGCTATTTGACAAACTGCTCTAATATTAAACATTCGAGAAGTCTGTCAAATATTCTAAAGGCTGCTTTTACGTAATAAAAGCGAACTCATGAATATTTGACAAACAGCTTTTTTCACTCAGTGTAATCGGGGAGTTCTCTCTCCCTACCAGGTACCAGGTTTAAAACCAGGATTAATGCTCACATTTATCAAGCAACTTATCTGATTTTTATTCGTAACAGTGACGGAGTAGTTATTCACTCATATTTATTTTATTATGCGTCATAATATGTTCATTGGCGTATTGGATATATCCAAGTGCTTTGGTAGAAATATGCATGCTCACTCAAGTAAAATTAGTAATTATGGTAATTTGACGAAACGTTCACTTGTTGGAATCTCAGGAAATGGTTTTGTCATTAGGTTAGGAAATTTTGCAAGTTTTACATACCTATTTCTTGTGACAATGGTATCGTATTAAAATAATATGACTTAAAACGGAATTCTTGCACCCGATTCAGGCCACACTGATTTTATTTGTTCTTTTTTTTTTTTTTTTTTGTTTTTTTTTTTTTTTGTTTAAAACCGTCGTTGAACAGCCGACCTAATTTTGAATTCACGACTACATGTTCAAATCCGTAGTCTCATAATTTTTAACCCAATCCAGAAGCCAAGAGAAGTCCTACATCAAGTATTGGAAGAAATTCAACTTCGTAGAGAATATTTTGATGGAACTAAACCGTATTCGCGTTACATGGAGAGAAAAACCTCGAAAACCTCCCATGGTCAGTCTGGAGGTAAAGTAACTCTAACCCATGATCCGTCTAACACTGAGGATGTTTTACGTCATGACGGCTTTCAGTGCGAGCTAGGTGCGGCTTCTGTATCAACCAGTATCGCTGAGGTTCGACCTCGGGTTACCTTATTGGAAAGCAAGCGTTCTATCCCCTGAGCCACCACGACGCGATACCACATAAATTATTCTATTTTTTTTTTAATAACAATGTCTAACAAAAGAGAAACCCCATGCTACTAAGACGTATGTTATTAAGACAAAATATATACTATGTTAAGAAGCCTATAAATTAAGGGCAAGTCAGACAATTAATTTTTATTTGGTGTTTATCCAAGTAATGATCATAAATAAACTTTTTTTTTCGTATAATTTAAAATACGTTTAGTTTGGAAAAAGATTTTAATATTTTCTTTTTATTTTAATTGAAATAAAATATATTTTTATGGAAAAAAATATATGGAAAAAGCATTTTTAATACTGCATATTTTATTTTAAAGAAGTTTTTAAACTAAAATAAATAAAATTGAAATAATGAAATAGATTATGGCGAAATAATTTATTATTAACAAAGTCGTGCATCAAAAATTATCATATAGTGATGAAAATAGCTTTGATAGATAAATAATTCTTTTGAGTGTTATAATATTTAAAGTAAAAAAACTATTTTGCAACAAATAATTTGCAAATTGTTTGATGTATAAGAGCGAAATTTTGTTGCAATTAAAATAAATAATTCTAATTTTTTTTACAGATCCCGCCTCCCTAATGCAAATTTGATTTTTAAACTTGAATTATAAGAACACTGGAAAAAAGTTAATTTGGTTGTAATTAAATATTTTAATATTTAAATGTGTCTGAAAATTGAAATTTGATCAACAACTTGTCAGTTTTTATTCTTTCCACATTTTTCAACTATAAAATTTAATTTTTTTTAAAACAAAGTTCTTATATAATAGGAAACCATTTAAATCATTAATTATAATCAGACTCTTTCTTCTTTCAGCTGACATTGGGAAAAAATGTTTTATAAAAGAAACTGGCTTCCAATTAACTAACAATTAAGCGATAGAAAGTATTTTGACGAAAAAATCACCTTTTTTTATTTTAATTTTATTGCAAGATTTTTGATTAAAAGAGTATTTATACTTTTTTGTAAGCTCATAACAAAACAGTTTTCAGTAATTTTTGTTTTAATAATAATATAACTTTTTCCTTATTGTTGTTTCATATTATTTAAGTTAAGTAACACCTGAAATACACGAAATTCAGCCTTGTTTCTTATTTCATAATGAAAGGATCTGAAATTATAATGTTTTCAATTAACTAAACATAAAAGGGGAATTTTCGACTGAAGGCTTAAGAAATAGTTGCTGTATTAGTAAAAAAAAATTGCTTTTATTCAATCAACTGCAAATGTTTGCTTGCGATTTCTGTGAACATGTAGTTTAAATTTTCAACTAAAAAAGTATTTAATAATTTTTAATTTTTATTAATAATTTCTCCTAAAAATAAACAAATAAGCTGAAATAAAAAAAAAAAAAAAACTGTTAAAGTCTCTCACAACTAAATCTATCATCTTTACGGCATTAAGACAAAGTTTGATATCCAAATAAGCTATTTGATAATAAGCTACTTGATATGCGAAATAAGCTTTTATTAACTCGGTTTCGTATATGTAATCATAAAATCTTGTTATAAAAATTTCATTCATTTTCTGAAAAGCTCAATTTTTAATTGTTCATTTGTTTCTGATGACGATAGAAATGTCAATCATCTCCTGACTGCTGCAATTAGAATTAATGGTCCACGTGAAATTTATTCTGCTATTAGAACTTATCATCATTTAATTGTCAAACGGAATTTATTTTGGATCAAAATTTCGACAATTGCTTTTCGAAGGGGCTCAAATTTTCTATTATTATTCTTAATTACATTGCATTGTTTGCAAACTTAATAAAAATATCATAAAATGATTTTTCCTTTGCAATAAAATATTACGTAATCAAATTCTATGGGTTTATTATTCCAAGAACATTTTTTATACATTTGTCAAAAAAAAAAAAAAATTCTTTGTGAACCTTGTCGTAGTATGGCAACCCGTTGCCAATAGGATACCTGCAAGTGACATAGGGTGAGTATCTCGATCCTAATTGGTTGTTGAAACGTGGCATTTGTTCATGTTATCAACTGTTTTTTCCATTCTTTTTCGAGTAAGCCCAGCCTGTCAAGCATCAATTCTCTTAAGTGACATAATCTATATTATTTCACAAAGATTTCAATTCTTTCACAATATACTCGCATCTACACAAAGACAGACATGAAGTCATGTGGAACAAAAACAAACTAATTATGCATCGAAATTGCCAGATACACAAAACAAAAATATATCACGGTTGCAATAAAATACATGCAAAAATAATAAATCTGAGTTAAGTAAAAAAAAATAGACCAGAAAGAATTATAGTGTAACTAATTCGATGTGCTATACGGCTCTGAATTTAATAAACTTATCGTTAATTAACATTCTAACTTATAGAGAGAAACTTAGCTCAACTTTAATGCGCCATTTTGGTGATAAAGATTAGCTGGCGCTGACATCATAACTAGGTCACACGTGTGGGCATTTGAAGTCTTCTTTTTCTTGAAGTGCAAGTACCCTATTGTTAAATGTAGAAAATTTGAAAATTATACTTAATTGTACATTTAATAAAATGCAGAAGACGAAAAGATACATCGCAAGCAGGAGAACCTTTATTAGAACCATTATCTGCAATAAAATCCAAGGGGGAAAGAATTTAAGAACATGTCACAAAACGAAACAGAAATGAAATAGAACAGTCTATTTAAAACATTTATGTAAGTTATTTTCATTTCTTTAAATGACTTTTAATTTTTCAAATAAAAAAATATTTAAATATTATATTTTTATCGGGATAGAGTAGTTATTAATCGGACTTTGAAAAATTTCAGTATTTTAGAACACAGTGCGGTCGATGTAAACTGCAAAACTGTCTGGATCAAATTACGGTAAAAAATAAAGGCTCTCAAAGTGCCTGTACTTTTTAACGTAAAATCCAATTTTACCGAAACGGAACAAAAAGTCTGATACCATGATTTTACAGTTATAATTACAGTAAAATCGCTCGAATTAATAAATATTATTGCAAAAATTACGGTATAATAATTTACGCTAGATTTCACGAACACAATTTTTAACCTAAACCAAAAAGAATGTTACGTATTTATATATATTAATGTATTAATAGATATATTATTATAGATGTATTAATAGATATAGTATTATAGATGTATTAATAGATATTGGCTTAATAAAATACTCATAATTTGTAGTTGTTCACAAGCACATTTTAGGAATGAACTCACAACTCTAATAAAAAATTTGAATTAGGTGTAATCAAATATTTGATGGAAAAAATAATAGAAATAAACAATAGAAATAAACAAATTTGCATGATTTGCAATGAAATTAAAACAAGACTCCAGTTTATAAATTAAATACCTTAAATTCTACAGAATTTTAAAAAAAAATATGTAAAAAGTTTTTAAATCATCTTAATGAAAATTATAGCAAACTAAAGCTTTAATTAAAGAAACAATGTTTATGTTTACACTTTGTTTTCTGAAAATTATTGTTAATTAAACTAAATATGAAATATTATATTATAATTCTGACAGTTTGTCATTAATAATTTAAATTTATTACACTAAATAAGTAAAATTTTCCAGTCTTTTAAGTTTTAAAAATATTTTATACTAATTCATTAATTTCCTTTAAACATTCAAAATATGCCTTTTATTAAGAATAATTAGAGGAAAAAGTTAAAAAATATGTCTCATTTAATATTAAAGCTAATGAAAGGTAGTTTTAACCTAATGATATTTAAGAGCTTCCTTCAAGTTTATAATTAGCTTCATTACTAACGAATAATGAAGATGCTTTCCTTAAAATTCAGATATTTATAAAATAAGCTTATTTAATGGGAATTCTTGTGAAATTAATTGGAGTTAAAATTTTAGATAGAAAAATATATTTATATCTATTTAGCATATCTGTTTAACATAAAGATAATTAATACAAAATTTTAAATTAGTGCCAGTTAAATGAGAAGTTAAATTAGATTAAAATTAACGATCATATTTTCAATTTTGTGAATATTTATAGTATACATTTTTTTTTAAAAATTGTAACTCTATACAAAAAATTATGCAAAAATTAAACTTAATTTACTTGATTTACCAACTACGAACGTCATTCAGGAAGTAATGTCGTATTTTCTAATTTTTTATCAAATTTTAATCAATGTTAACAATATTTTTTTTTATTACCCTTCATGTCTTTCTATTTTCTTACATAGTTTCCTCTTTTGTTTAAACAATTAGTAATAACATAGAGCAAACTTTCGTATGTTTAAGTCATAAAAGTCTGCCGCCGGTAGTAATAGCTCGAACTGTTTATTTTTTTCTTCACATTTTCTTCACATTTTAACCATGGAGAAAATTTCCGCCAAGAACACTTAAGGTAAGAGGACAAGTGAAAATCGTTCGGCGTCAAATAGGAACAATACATTGGGTTAAATAAATAATCCCAAGAAACTGAAGCGGTAAGATATTTATTGATTAAGATACTGCAGAAATGAGACGGAAAAATAGTAATTTGAATCATATAAGGTAAAGTTGCCAACGAAAATTGGAAAATTAAGTTTAGAAACAAAGCTTGAAAAACTTCAGTAACCGAAAAAAGAATAAAAAGGAAAAACCACTGTGGGTGAGTGGCTGAAATCAGGGTAAAATGCATTTTCATGTACTTTCATTGGGGTGAGGAACTAATATCGTTAATAAGGAAATCGGCATTCATATGAATAAAACAAGATTTCAGGGTGTCAAGATGAACTGATGTGACGATCCGTTATCAAGAATATGAAAAATCCCCAATTTCTGCACATTGTTGATATCTTAGGCATAAATTCAGTTCGACAATGCCAAAATTACTTCCACCCCAGTAACAGCTCATCTTGGTGCCTTGGAATCTTGTTTTATTCATATGAATGTTGGATCCCTTTATATCAACATTAGCTCCTCACCCCGCTTTATAGCGTGAGGAAATGCACTTTACCCTGACTTACAACTCTCGGCCACTGTGGTTTTTTTCTTCTGTTTTTCTCTCTTGGCTACCTGGGTTTTTCTACTTTTGTTCCGCACTTTTATGTTTCCATTCTTTGCTTGCAACTTAACGTTTTATAAGTTAAATCACTTTTGTTTCTTCTTATTAATGTCTGGCAGTTCTTGAAAGTGGGCGTTTATTTTTGAGCCCCCATTGAAAAATGTTGACTGTTATTTCCGATTTGTAGATTTTTGAAGCGAAGGAATTTTTTTTTTAAACCCAGTACAGTGATTTGTCCAAAAGATCTGATCAGAATTAGGGAGGGAATGGCTCAATGAGATTTGACATTATCATGAATTAGTAACCCAAGACTGCGAATCAGAGTCAAATCATATTTCATATTTGGTGAGCTGACTAATTGTTTTAGACATTTTGAACGGACACTAAACATAACACAATCCAACAATACTAGTGCAAATGGCGGCGTCTAATGAGCGAAAAATGCAGGAAGTTAATACGTCAGACACAGTAGGTAATCGAATGCTGTCACAACATTCAATTAGCTACTGGGATTCAGAAATTAGTTTCCAAATAACCCTCGTATGTTAGAAAATATAAATGATATCTAAATATTAAACATTCAAAATAACCATGTCTAATCAATGGAACAGAAATTGCCTATTAACATCTTGTAGAGTCTATGCCAAAGAAAATAAAATATGTGGCAAAATCAGAAATTGAGTCAATGGTCTTACTAAAGTAATCACTCAATATTGCACTTAATACTAGTATATTTTTAAAAAGTAAATATTTTAAGTGACTATTTGTTTATTTACTTAATTTAGCAATTCCAATGCAACAAATTCTATAATAATGAGCAGTTTTAGTCACTAAGTAAAAAAGAAAATGTAGTTTTATTTAACACTTTGAATAGATACCCAATCTTGAAATCATGGAACAACAGAAAGGAATTTTGTATTTTTTCATCATTAAATAAATTTTATGAAAACTATTATTTTTTTTAATTTTAATGAAATTTTATATTCCTATTTAATATATGTAATAAAGTAAGACTTTAAAAATTGCACTATCTTCAAAATGAAAGATAGCATTAAATCTTTTAAAAAAAGTTCATTGTCAAATTTTACTTTGATTCAGAATTTGTGTAAATTCAGAATTTGTGTAAAAAAAGTTCGGCATTTATATAACTGTTTGCTGAAAAATATTATATTAATTCTAAAATTTAAAAAATAGGTATGGATAACATAGGAAGGTAATGGAATGAAACAGTTATCTATTGTTGTTGGCGCATTCTTATTGGCTGGGCTGATCCAGTTTTCTCACATGAATTTTTACATTGCTTTGGACATCATCTACGTAAAATCAGTAAAAATTATAGAGCCATTGTTTAACTAAAACGTTTTTATGTTACTCTAATTTAAAAGTATTTGACCTGTAATATTCATTTCTTTCATTTAACTTTGTTATTACTACGTTTTTGGTTTCGATTACTACTACAAAAGTCTTAAAGTTAAAAGTAGATTTTCGTTATTATAACATAATCCTTTAACGCAACATTTGATGATAAACGTATTTAAATTGTTATCTAATTTTATTAACCGTTTTGCAATTATTATATTGTATTAGAGTAAATTAATTTACTGGAAATTCAAATTAAAGAGATTCATTAAATGATTAAGTACTTAACGATCAGCTTCGGACACAAAGTTGCTTCGGATGTAAGTTGCATTAAATGTATTAGTTTATTTGGTCAGTGAAATTATTTGATTATGGTTGTAAACTGTTTGTATTTGTATAATTTGTTATTATAATAAAACTTTAATTTTATAAGCTATTTTAATAAAGGGAAAACAAAACGATTTATATACACAAATAGATCGTAATAAAATCCTATAGAAAATATTTAGAAAGCGGGGAACGCAAGCGTAAGCAAACCGATTTGTTTACGTTCAAACAGTTTCAGTAATGATTTAAATAAAAGATTTAAGTAAATGATTCCAATTTTTAAGGAAGATAAACTGTTTATGCCAAGAAAATAAAGTTATGCCGAAGCATTCGTGGAGGCTGTATTGTGTGGGGCGAATATCTGAGGGTTTTATGTCTTAGTTATTAAATAAGAATGAATGTACATTAAAAAAAAGAGGATACTCGTGATTTACACATTTTTTTAAAAATATTTTTGACGAAACTTTTTCCTAGGAAATTCGTCATTTTTTATTCGTCATCACTCATCAAATAAACATTTCGTCAAATTTACTAAATTAGCACTTCTTGTTTACAGAGAGAAATTCCGTTAGAGGTATTAGGTTTTATATAATACCATCCGATTAACACAAGTGATATGGGAATATTGCGTAAAAAATAGTGAGTAAATTCCCACTCCATTTATCAACAGAATTTGAACCCGCAAAATCTGCTTGTTAAGTGAGAAAGAGCACGCTTGACAAGTCTGCCCGAGTGTAACATCCAACCCCTAAACCATCCCGTCATACAATGCAAGCTGCTTTAAAATTATTGGGATAGTTCCAGTAGGCAGTGAGACGATAAACTAGTGAGAATATCCGTTTCGTCAAAAATCACGTAATTTCGTCATGAAATTGTTGTCAAATATAAAGAAATACTGCTGATGAATTGCTCAATCATCGAAAATGAGAGTTTTGTTTCTAAAATTAATAAAATAACTTTTTAGATTAAAATTTATTTTCCAAGAATAATTCATAATTCGTGTCACGATAGAATTTGGGTTTTTAAAGTTTTCCTTTAGATCTTGATTTCCATAAAACCTATTATAAACCTGAATGATTCAAAATGTATCTTCAGAAAAATGCTAGTTTTGATTTGCTATTTCTTAAGGAAATTACTTTAGGCATTTCACTGTCATTACTTCAGTCTACTTTCTTTCGCAGCATTCCATGTTACTAATGTACCATTTATATCTAATAAGATATCTGATATCCTATTTATTCTCAACCTAGATGGATATCGATTTTGATTCTATGCACATATATCTAGAGTACAATAATATGTGTGTGCTAATATATATTTGCATACATTTGCGGCTGCCTTTATGTAACATTAGTAACAGTATGGAAAAGGGTTATAATAGCTAAGCCACCATATCAATATTATTATTGATTCTACGTTTGACATTAGATATGAATTCATTTTACTTTCAGATAAATTATATGGAAGCTTGGACTTATAATGTTAACATGTAGCAGAAGTATGTATTTCAATCATTAATTTCACATCAATATTTACATAATTCAAGAAAATAATTTTAATTCATGTTTCTTATAATTATTACTATTTTAATTATTTGAATTATTTAAATTAATGCAGAACTTATTATTATTAAAATTGAATCGGTAGGTTCAAAAATGGGTCATCTACCGTGGATTCCCCTATAAAGATGACCTGCTTTCAGACTCATTCAATTTTTTTAATTATAATGTCATAAATGAGACTTTCAGTTCGTTTACTTATGGCTTAAATGTTGCCAAATTAAATTGAGAAATATCTCCGATTTTGTGGCAATGTTACATATATATGTGCGTGTATATACATATATATCAGCATATTTTTTAACTACTAAGCTTTTACGCTTTTAAATTAACAATGTCAAAGCCAATTTTCATTCTGGAGGTTTCAAAACAAATTGCAAGTGCACGATACACTCTACCTTTCACGGAATTGCCTACATCGAACAGAATAGGTCACATATTCATATTTTATTTTATCTCACAATAGTTTATTTTTGTTTTCTCTGAAGCAAACTGTCATCTGCTCTGTGCAGTAGCCGAAAAAGTGTATTGAAATAGACGTGGAGAGAATTCCTCCAAAAACTCATAAAACTTTTCAGAAACGAGAGAAGTCCATTTAGGTAGATTAGGGAAACACGTGACCAAACGCTGCATTGATCAAGCAGCGTTGTATTTTCTATACTTCAACTAACGTGCTTCATTTATAAGTTGTTTTTTTTTTGTAACTTTTCTAGAACGGAAGATGAAAGTTGAAAAAAGTGCGTTCGCAATATCATTCAAATCACCGCTCATTTTCCTATTTTTTACCTGACTCTCCTTTGAAAACTCCTTTCGTTCGTGAATCCATTAGGATAGGATTTGGATGAACGAAGTGAGCTCTAGGCTTACTTAATTCGCTCCGATACGATTACGACAGCAATATATTATTCACAGTTATTACAGTTTGGTGGTGGGATTATGCAAATGAGTATTATATTAGGAGCTTTTACATATTTACATGACCTTTTACAAACACAAAAATGGGACTTTCATTTTATTACTTTTCCTTTTAAATATAAAAAGAGCAATTTAAAAAGAAACCGAATAAATAGGAAGTAAAATAAAGAAAATAATTATTTTGAAAGTATCATATAAGTTTGAAAACGGATAAAATGAAATATTGAACAGTTTGAAATAACATTAATTAATTTAGAATTTCTTTTTTACTGCAGTTAATATTTTATGTTTTTTTTTTTCTAATTTATATGATGGAATCAAAATTATTATTTTATTCTCAAATTTTAAATTTACAATAAGTGTAATTTCTTCATATAAAGAGTAATAAATTTATTAGCTTGAAAGTTCAAATACTACTCATTAAAGACTATATTTTGATGTATAATGTATTGTTTGTTATAACACACTATAATACATTTTATAAATATTTTTATTATATAATTTGTTTCTGCTAACTTATGCAAGAATTTAATCAAGAAAAAGCGCAATGGTGCTATTATAAAATGTATTTTCTACTATTTATCTTAATATTCTACATATTATTTTGCAGGCGCATAATATTTTTAATGCTATGAGTATCATTTCCATTATCTTGGATATTAACTAGATTTTATCAAGTAGATCTTTTCAATTAGATTCAATAAAAGTCAAAACCTTCATTAAATACTAAACTCAAATACCTCACAAATATCAAATCAAATAAACTCAAATATCAATCACATAGATCTAATTTATAAACAACATTCCGTATTAGTGATGAAAGAACAATAACGAATTTACTTCAGAAAGTTTTCCAGATGATTGATTTAACATGGTCTTTCGAAGCTCTGTCGCCAATAAAAACAAAAAAGCAATATTTTATGTTCCTTACAATTGAAGCTAAACGATGATTTTAAATTATATACATCATCTTGCCATGAAGAATTATATGGGCTTTAAAACGAACGAATAATTTATAAATATTTTAAAAGTTATTAAACTTTTTTAAAAATTGCCAATTTGGCGACATTTTTTTCCTCTAGGTGAGAATTATCAAAATTACTACCTTTTTCTTAAGTTTTTGCAAATTTTTATGAACCCAGATAATGCAGCAATGGAGCAAGTTTTTAAATATTAAAAAATTAAACGCTTTTCATTTCAACAAAAATGTGGCTTTTCTTAATATTGATGTTTTATGCCATTTTCAAAATAAGAATAGACTCTAGCTTTAGATAGGCTTAACTAGTCTTAACAGTCATAATTAACTGTTTCAAACTTAGAGTAGGTTTTAAAATAGCATATTATTCGAAAAAGAAAAAAAAAAAAAAAAAAACATTTCATTTGACGACGAAGTCAACTTTAATAGGCTCTAGCTGAACAGTCTCTTTGCGCACAAGGAAGAAATGCATAATCCATAAATTAGTGTTAATAAACACAGCAAAATCCTGCAGGAAACTGAAAGGCATATAATAACAAAATTTTAAAAAAAATAAAATGATACAAGTATTTATAAGTGGAATTAAAAATACGAATTCAGAATTTTAGGTGCATTAATGTTGCTTGGAATTTTAGGTGCAATAAATAATTGCAACTCGAGAAAAAATTACCGCTGAAATTACATGGTTGTGTCTACTCACACTGTTGTGCATGGAGTGTAAACATAACAGCTTTTAGGCTTCGTTTATTATCCCGCTGAATGGAACTTTCTGACCAGTATTAAATGGATGCCTGCAAGTGACGTCTTGCATGTGAGTAACTTGATTGGTTGCTGAATCGTGACATAAAAAAAAATGCCTCGATTCAAGCGTCAAGTCGCTTGCTGGTACCCAATTCTAACGTAAATTATCAGTGAATCTTTTCTGGATTATTATCTTTAGCCCTAATGCACGATTTTATCAGACTTGGCTGGATAAATTCGGGTTATAGCATATTTCCTCCTTAGGATAAAACCAAATTCATTTAGAAATAATGACAATAATAATATAAATTTTTTTTTTTAAAAAACTGAAATAATTATTTAAAGCATTGTTGATGAGGAAAATTTATTTAATTATGTGCATTAAAGAATGCATATTCTGTTTTCATACTTGTGTAGCGAAAAATTTGTCAAAAATACAGAAAATAATAAATGTTCTGTTTAATAAATTCAATGAAAAAGAATATGGGAAACATACAGTACCAAATCAAAAGGATGAGGATTTTTTGTTACATACCTGCTAGCTTTCAAATTTTTTCGCAAACTAAAAATTTTGTTACAGAATAGTTTATTTTTTCGTCAGTATCTAGATTACTGTTATTTTATGAATTTAACAAAATTTCGATCCGTGGTTCAAGACTTAGAATATTTGAAATGCTCGAAGTGTAATAATATTTTATCAAGTGAAGGAAATGGTGTGATTTTGGCTCATTTTTTGTTTCTTTTATCGCCACTATCATCGTAATGTTTACATGATTTGCCATTACTGCTATTGTTATCAATGTGGGACTAATTCCTCTCATGAATAAAAAATAAAATGCGCAAAATAAAGCGTGACTTGAAAACAACATTTTAACAATTTATTATGATCTGCTGAGGATATTTCGATCATAGCGTCTGTAAGGATTTGTTTTGCATAGGATTTCGGTTAGAATTTGTTTAGTTCGAGACAATTTAGAATCCCCCAGAAAATAACAATAATCGAATTAATGCGTTTAAATAATGCTCCCTGATTTAAATTTTTTTCAAAAAACAAATTTGTTTCTATTTGCAACATTTTTTCGGTATCTAAATAGGTAGACAGACTGGCATTTTCTTAAATTAACACTTTATGATTTCATGTAACAGAATCACGTTCTTGGTTAAACATTTTATTTAAGATAAATTTTTTTAAAAAGTTGAACAAGTTTTCAACAAATTTTCCTAGTCGGGTAAAACTTGACAGTATGTTAAACAGAAAAAGTTTCTTCCTTAACCCATTGAACCATTTAATAGGAAAAAAAGGCTTAGTATGATAAAAGCTTAATTTTAAACGTGATGTAAAACCTGCCTTGATAATTTTAAACAAAGCTCAATTGGACACTAAATTATAACGTTTTCAATCCAATTTTGAAAAACGTTGGCTATTTAGTACGACGAATACTTTGCTTAAATAATAAAATATCTTACTCTGTTTTCCATTCATCTCCAAACAGCATAGCGTCTTGTATGCAATTAGTAGTTTTATAAAATTTCTAATAAATATCAGCATCAGTTTAGTCAAAATTGCTGAATCTAGGTTTTATTTTGCTATCCATTTAGAATGAATTAAAAAACAGTTAATTGAGATGAAAATTGTTGAAACTATTCCGACTTTATTTTTAATGATGCTGTAAGTTTAAAATTAAACGTTCTTTTTAAAGAAGTTTTAATATACCTCTTCATCATTTTTATTCTTTCTTTAATATTACTATTAGTCGCGCTTATTTGCAGTAATCTTGTAACTCCATTTTGAAACTTCAAGATTTAAGAAAGGTCACGAAAAGCATTAGTGAAACATTAGAAAATACTCAGAAAAGGCATTCAAAAATGACGTCACACGACTAAAAGCAATATCAGACTTTCCAGGAGAAAGGAAATTACATGCATTTCATCCTACTCTGTATTTCATCTTGCTTTCGTTTCCGCTGCTATTTCTAAGGAATATGGACTTCAATGGGAGAAATAAATGAATAGTCATATTTTTGAGTCTGAATGGAAAATTTAGATAAACTGGTAAGTGCATGAACTTTTTGTATTTTATGAATTTTAGACTTTTATGAAAATCGTTTTTAGTGTAACTTTCACCAGATAGGTGTTAGTTTGAAATTCGCACATTGAAATGAGAATTCATTATTACTTTTGAAATTTTAAATGGTGATCGACGCTTTGTGCTCGTTCGATGTTAGATAAGAGTTATGTTTCATTTTATTCTTTGAAGTGATAATGAGTTTTTTGGGAAAACTGACTGTTTTCAAAATTTTAATTTAATAGATTACGTATCTTTTTCTTAATTCAAAATTTACTGTTGCTTTATATAAAATTTTACTGCAGTAACAGAATAAACAGATCGAATAATGTAATAAAAGATCTTAATATTGTAGTTGTTAATAAGATATATATTATGAGTTGTTTTTTTGACATTATAGAATTTTTTTGTATTTTAAATTTTCATTCGGTAAATTGTGTATTGAGAAAAATTAGCTGTATCATGAACCGAGATTAATTTGGGAATGTTTTTAAAATAAAATGGTTAGCTTCCTTTTAGGTTCTCTCATAAAGTGCGTAAGATATATAATTTTCACATTGGAGACAATTATCTCCCTATTTGTATTGTTAATTAATTACTGAAAGTATGGCAAATGTAACATTACTATTACAAAACTAATATTATTAGGCAGTAATAATAATTGTAATAATTACATTGATACTTTAATACTCAAAAAAGAATTAGGTAAGAAACATATTTCTTTACTTTGGAGACAATTATCTCCCTAATTGTTTTGTTAAATAACTATTGTAAGGGGTGACAAATGTCACATTACTGTTATAAAACTACTATTATGTATAAAGCAATAATAATAAGGATAATTGTATTAATTATAATAATTACTTTCATACTCTAAAAAGAATACAAAAAATAATAATGTATTTTATTCATAATAATGTAGTTATAAAAATTTTAAAATTATAACTCTAGTAAAAATCATAATGACTATTCATACATACAGGGGTCTGTCCAGACATTTTGTAAAATTGTAAAAAAAATTACTCGTAATTTCTAAATATAAAATAAACGTTAAGTCACATTCTTTCAACCAGGGTCCGCTTTCGTGAATTTGTGCAAATAGGGTCCTTCATTGCAACAAAAAAAAACTTTTTCAAGGAGTTTTTAAATTGTAAAGACATACAAGATTATGCTCAACACTGTAAAATTATAATTAAAAAAATTAAATTTTAAAAAATAAACAGCAATTGCAGCTACCAAACTAGCGATGCAACATACAAATATTTGGTATTTAGCCTATACTGCTGTACGCAGAATATTCATTTCGGACGAATAAAGGAAGAAACGTCTGCCGAAGACAAAACTTACATCCATCTTTCTTTTTTTCTGCCCTGGGAAGAGTTTATTCAATTAACAAAACAATAATGAAGATAAATAAATTTGTGAAGGGTCCGATTATAAGAAAAATCATTTTGTGAAGGGTCCGTTTTTAAGTTAAAATATTTTGTGAACGGTCCGTTTTTATGAAAAGATATTTTGTAAAGTGTCCGTTAACGGACCCAAATTTCTTCTAAACAGACCCCTGACATACTATTGCTGAGCAATAACAAGTGGAGGCCTATTGCTTAATGAGACAATAATTGATAATTGTCTATAAAGTAATGCACCAGAGTGGTTAAAATTGACTTGTCCAAGCGAGGAAAATCTTAGTCGATTTTGTGTCAACTGAGCTAGGGTTCACTATAAATTGTATATTGTAATTTTTGTTTTCTCAAAAGTTAGGTATGCTTATAACGGTTATGTAAACTCATGTTATGTGTTATATTCGTATTAAAGGCATCTAAAAGTTCATCAGACTTGATAAGAAGGCAAAAAATTTTAATCGCTTAACTAATATTTGGAAATAATTCTATGATTTTTAACCTTTCGGCTTACGGCACTTGGGAGTGTCTGCTATTCTGGATCATCTGTTGTACCAGCCGTAAGCTAAAGGTTAATGTTAGAAAATCTTTTCTTAACACCCGATCTTTCCAAACGAAGACAGAAGGAGCCAATCCTTGTTATAATAGTCTTGTGCAAGATCAAATATTATTTGGGCCAAAAGTATTAATTTTGCAATATATTTACTATTTTATTTTTAAATACTACATGGATAAATTTAAAACTGGAACAAACGTGTATTCAATGTTTCTCACAGATATCATTTAACCGATATTTTCAAAACAAATATTCTCACAATTATATTTTTATTCAAAATAAAGGAGTTCTCAAAGTAAGTTATAAATTTTTTTAAAATCCATTTGCTACTTATTATACAGGCTCTATAGCCTGGAAGAGGAAATAAGCTAATAAAAAGCAAAGCTCTTAAAAAACTGAGAAACTAAATAACTTTAATAAGATTTAAAAAATAAGAACAAAGAATAATAATAACTAAAGAATAATAAGAGCTGAAAATTATAAGAACTAAGAATGATAAGAATTCAAGAATATAAAGAAATTAGAATAATAATAACAAAAGAATAATAAGAATTATAAGAACTGAAAAATAATAATAAGAAGAACTAAAGATTAATGAAAGTCAAGAATAATACATTTTGCAAATACATTGATAAATGACAGGAAAAACTACATGACTAATAAAACTACATGTAAGAATAATTTCAGAAGTTCAAAAAATTAAAATATTGCTATAAAAATTATGTTAGATGGGATTAATTAGGATTCATTCTTTTTACTTGTGTTTTTTTTTTTTTTTTTTTTTTTTTTTTTGTTCTAAGAACAGTGCACTATTTTTATAACGGAGAAAAACAAGAATAGGCACGCGACGCAAATGACATGATGATAGATAATCAATAATGAAAAATAAAAGAGCTAAAAAAAATTCCAGCTTTTATTTTGTAGATTTCAAGCAATACTACCCTACTTAGAAATTTGTAAACGTTCTAGCTAAATGCTTTGTCAATATGTGTTTTTATATGCTCTGTCATACAACTTTTTAGTTTAAAAATAATGAACTAGAAACTAAACAATAGAAATGAAAAAAAAAAAAAAACTCTACAATTTAAAGTGATTTCAACGTTTTCAAAAGTTTTAAAATGAGACTATAAAGATCTGCATAAATTCCAGTGTAAAATATTTTCATTTTATTTTACAAACAACGTGTTAGTAAAGAAAAAAACGCGTCTTTACTAACAATGCGCTTGTAACAATGCGCTTTCTAGAAAACTTTCATTCATATCTATTTTTTAAATATTTACTTTTAGTATTAAGAAAAGAAACGTATAAAAAAATATCTAATGATTAAAAACAACTATAATTCTTGCGAATGAATACATTCTTAAATAAGACATGTAAGAGAGGTTTACAATACGTCCTAAATGTACGTTAATCTATTTTTATTTTAAAAAAAAAATGACTATATGATAAACTGGTCTTTAAAATAGCAAAGTATTAAGGTGCAAAAGTAAATGTTTTTTTCAGTTTTATTAATTAAAAAAAAAAGCAAAAACGATCACTTCTAACTTATTCATAGTATTGTTGTTGTTGGTTATTGAGGCACAAACAAGGGGTGCAATTGCTTTTGTTTTCCAGGGGCGCCATCTATGGCCAAGAATTCGACTTTGCCGCAACCACAGGTCACACCCGTTTTATAAGGCTGACCCATTCACACATCCATTCATTCATTCACCGATCGTCATTTTGAACTGAACCAGAAAATGATCAATCCCCAATTCAGTACCCCCAGAAGTATAATTTTTTTTTATGGGAACATGGATGACTTCGTAGCTCGACGAATTTAACGTGCACCAGTCCCCATTTACTATACTGGAAGTCTTCACCCGGTTGGATTCAAACTTTTATTCTCACGAACGTGAGTCCAGTGCTCTGTCAACCAGGCTATCCCGGCCCCATTTATATTATTTAAATGTATGAATAATGATTTTTTTTGTTTTCTTAGATAATTTCAAACAACTGGTCTAGCGCAAAATAACCTTGTAAGAATTGGTTTTCGTTTTTAATTTTCTAATCCTATCTCTTTCTTCTCGTATGAGAAATTTATTTTGATTTCAGATAATTTAATTTCTAATACATTTATTTTTCATTACTTTACATTTCTTAGATAATTGATAGAATTGATTCTGAGAATTTCTTAGATTAATTTCAAATATCTGGTTCATCATAAAATCAAGAAGTAACCATATAAGAATCGGTTTTCGTTTTATGTTTCTATGCCCATTTTCTTTTCTTGTATTAAAAATATATATTAATTTCCAATTTCTTTCCTATTTTAAATTACATACTTTTTAAAGAAAAAAAATCAAAATTATTTTTTAAAAATTCTCTTCCAGGTTTTTACTTATAACAAACAGTTGCTTATAATAACAGTTATAACAGTCGTTCGCGATACTTTGTTTCTTTGATCATTTATAGTTTAAAATTTCTATCTTGGATTTTTAAAAAAATACTAAGCTCCTAGAAAGTTCTTTATATTAAAATTTTGAAAACCAGAAACTTTGAACAACAGGTTTTATTATAAGTAGCGTTAGTTTATAATAGCGCAAACAACTTCATGTGTTGCACTGTTTTAGTTTAAGCAGTCATAAACTGCTTTAGATATTTTCATAGTTAAATAGTGAAAAGAAAAGACAGGAACAGATTAGTCAATGTGAAATTAATATCATTCCTTGGAACACTAAAAGCATAATAACGTTATATCACTTAAAATAGGCTGTTAAAATGGTTTTTATTACATTTTAGTAAATAAAGCTTTTAAGAAAACTAGGTCGTATCACCACTGCTTACACTTCATGCTTCTCTGAAAGTGTTCTCTTTTTAAAGAAGATTAAAAATGCTTTCAATATATATATTAACATTGTTTTCTTTGCTTTATAGTAGTTTAGTATTAATGAAAGTATTTTTAGAAATATTTTTCACAAATTTATTTTTCAAAGATACTATTTTTATAAATAATGGTACTTGTTTTATAAATATAATTATTGTACTATTTAAACTACTAGTTGATGAAAGAGAAAAATTGTCCATGCAATAATATAAGCATTTATTTAAAAAGTAAAATATTTTATAATAAAAAATATTTATTGTTAATTATTATTAATTATTTTGATTTCCAGACAATATGATTACGGTAAGTAATTTCAAACGTTCTATATTTTCTAAAATTTCTTTATTTTCCTATGAAGTTTTCTTAATTTTAATTACATTAACAGGTCATTGTGTGTTGTTAGATTAGGGTTATTAAAATTGCGGGTTTGCTGTTTTTGGTTTAATAATTCAATAATATTCTTTTCAACAGTATTTTTTTTTTCAGTAATTATATACTTTTTTCCTCGATAGTTGATATTAAATCGTTACTCAGTATTAATAAAAAATTTTATATAGGCTTATTTAACCACTAAGTAAATGTTTATTTTTATTTTACTAGTACGTATTAACTATCTATAAATTATCTTACTACTGAAATTTGACATCTTCAAATTTCGAAACCTTTTTAAAATGAAATTATTTTATGCAATGCCAAAGTATTAAAATGTTTTTCTAATGCTTGCATTATATACTACGAACTTTTAAACGTTTTAGAAAGTAAACATAACAATTTCGATGACTTTCTGAAATTTTTCGTAACATTTGAAGTACTTCGGTGTAAAAATTTCTTACATTTTATTGAGGTTCTACCTTATGCCACATTTTGTGTTGATATTGGATTTAGAGTTCTTTTTCAGACGTTTGTTTTTATATAAAATTTTATCATTTCCCTGAACATGAAAAATGATGAAAATTTGAAAGTAAATTCTGTAAAGTAAATTTTTTGCGGAAAGCAAAACTCAGTACATTTTATATATCTTCTTCCATCTTTTTTACATTTATTTTTCAAATGGTCTATCATTTTTACCATTTATTAATAAATACGAATAGATAAAAACATCTTGTTTTGTCAACTGTATTTATCTATTTAGGAGGAACATAAATGATTGATTTACCATTTTTATGTAGAAAATCAGTTGGAAATATGAAAATCACTTTAAACACGTCTATTTTTCTTGGACTAAAGCACGTGTCCAAAAAGTAATACGCAGATCTCTATCCCTGAATATTTTTTCTAAAGTCGATCGTTTTTTTCCTTCTTTTTGGCGGCCATAAATAAAATTTACAGCGTTGAAGAGACTACTACTGAATGTTGACGATCAGATCAGAACCATCCATTATGTGTAGTTCCTGCTAAATCTATTTTCTTCCCATTTTCTTATTCTATGGTTAGAACTTTCTCTTTTTAGATATCTCCATGACAACCTTGTAAGTATCAAGGTCGGAAGTAACAAAACTTTTAGCCATCAGGTTTTTGGATTAAAAGTAATATTGTTTTACGTAATGATGATATTCTTTCTTCTTTTCTTGCTTATTATTCTACGAATCACTTGTTTTGCATTCCATATAGAGTAGTAGTTGTAAATACGTGTTAAAAATGACCGTTTTTTTAAAAATCTTTTTTTAAAAATATAAATAAAAGTATTTATATATGAATTTACTGAATATTTATTTTTTAAATTATTTTTACACTAGATTGCATTTTGCATTTTAAATATATTTTGAATGGTAATTGTTGCATCTTATGAGATTGAGTAGACCACGTGCATAGGTAATTCAGAGTGTGTATAAATGGGATTTATATGACAGTATAAATATATATATATATATATATATATATATATATATATATATATATATATATTAACACATTATACATTGAAAAGCAAAGCGATTAGTTTATATCATATAGTCTCAAAATCAGTAGTAAGTACAACAAACAGCGATTAAAACTTTTAAGATTTAAAATCGATATCTAATGGATTCTAACGAGAAAAATATTTGTCAGTTAAGATAAATCCACAAAAAAATTTAAATCAACAGCAACTGTTCGTCGTGATAAGGAATTTCTATAACCAATAAAATGTTTAAATTACAAAACACGCGCAGATATGACTCGATGAGTAAACCAATCGTTTTTCCAATTGAAGAGTAATTGTTTAATTTAAGACAATCAATAATTTCTGCTTGTTGAACATTTTAGTTTGAAGTATGATTATGTGAACAAAACCATTATAATAATCGATCATAGTTATTCAATCGAAAATACTAAAATAAACTAAAACTAAAACGTAAGGACGTGGAGTTATTTCAATAAAAATAAAACATATAACGTTAACGACTTTAAATACAAAGTTTAATTATCAATCGACATTTGAACTGATGTACCAAACTGAGGTTATCAATTAGACTTTGGGGATGAGATGTATGGAAAAAAATGGAAAATTATTGAAATAATGGAAAAAAATAAAATAAATGTAAAAAATAAGAACGTTAAAAAAAACCAATTTAGTAAAATTACTATATTGTACAGTAATGATCTTTCTGGTAAAGAAAACCATAATTCTGGTAAAAAAAATAAAATATATGGTATTTATAAACGATTCATTTGATAATTCTTCTATTATGATTTCCGGAAATTCTGATTTTCGAAATAAAAGTTTTTATGAAACATACAGTAAGAACTGCAGAACTGGAAAGTAAATTTATACCAATAAATGGTTTTTGTGCCATGCTCTAAGAAAATATGATAAAATTACCAAATTTTGCATTTTTCTAAATTGTATCATATATTTTAACACGATATATTGTGCTTAATTTAACCAAAATTATTGCCAAATCACTCCGGTATGAATTACCGAGCGTTTTGATGTTCCCATAGCATCTGAAACATAGTAAATTTAATCATATTCTAGTAGTTTTGAACATTCTCTTTTTCGCAATGTCTAAATACTTCAATCTTTAAAATTTACTTATCCATTTCTTGAACACAAAAGGTTGTGAAATGTTATTTTATATTGAAGTTCAGTAAAAATTCGCAAAGCGACGCAAAAAACGACATCAAGGATTAATAATTGGCATTTTGCTTAATACACCTGAATCAAAGGTCCCGTGTTTAAATATATTTATAGATTTAATTTCTTTTAAAAAAAATGAAATATATAAGGCAAGCGTATAAAAAATAAAGTATGCATAATTTTAATATTTATTTTTAAAAATAAAATTGTGCCAAACAATTCATCAAGATCAATTGAATAAAATCAATTTCCATTAAAGGCAAAAGTCTCAAAAATCCAGTAGGATCCGAAATGACGTAACAATGTGACGTCATCGATCGTGGGGGTCATTGGGCAATGTCATGGGACGTAAAGGCGCCAGATATAGTTCGCGACACGGACTCAGCACGAGACGAATTTTCCTATGTCACCCCCATCGATCTAGCAACACCGTCCCAGGATAGATTTGTTCAACTCTTTCCTTCAACATTTTTTTTTCTTCATGTATATTGAAGTCACCCTCAAATTGCGCTTCATCATTTTTTGACACTCGATGCCTCACTTTTACCGAGTACTTTTTTTCCTATCTTTTATCCCGCTGACCCTTCCGGTTTCCTCACCCACCCCCCTCCTCTTTTTTCCCAGTTGAGTTGAAATTTAAACATGTATAACATTTTTTGGTTACGTTTCGTTTTGAAGAGTGGTGAGTTTTTAGGGAAATAAAAGCTTTAAACTTTTGAACATTGAATTGAAGGATGTATCATGTAAAGTTCCAAAATAATTTTTTTTAATAATAAATTAAATTCAGTTTTTAATTTAAAAGTTATATCGTTATGTTAAGAGGAAAAAATGTGTTTCTTATTTTTAAATATTGAAATCAATGTGTATCCAATTTAATTAAAAAATCTAACTTACACACTGAAGAATAAGATTTGTTAAAATATTTTCATGATTTAAATGAAATAAATAAGGTTTTAAGCTGTTTTGAAGTTAAAACCCAATTGGGGTCGTTCATGGAGACAAAAATCTGATGAAATTACCATACAGTATCATAACGATACTTCTAGTAAAAAAAAAACGTAATTCAGGTTAATTACACCAAAATATGCGGTATGTAAATCATTCATTTGTTAATTTTTCAGTTTATATGGTAACGGTTTACCGGAAATTCTGGTTTTCAATATTATAGTTCTTATTATCACACATTTAATAAAGAAATATAAAACTGAAAAGTAAATATAATTGCATAAATGGTTTTTACGCCAGGTATCCTGATAAAACTACCAAATTTTACAACATTTGCCAAATTGTATCATATATTATAAAACCTTATTTAATTATTAATTTTTCCAAAATCATTACCCAAGTGCATCGGTTAAGGATTACCAAATTTTTTGATGTTCCCAGAAAACCAGAAACAAGGTTAAATGTTACTAAATTTTTGTAGTTTTGACTACTTTTTTTTTCAATGTAGGTTTAAACTTGTATATGAAAAATATTAGACAGCGGCAATTATTTCGCGAGTTGTTACCTTTAAAACAAAATAAAATAAATTAAAAAAAAAATTTGTAAGTACTGCATTATTTTATTTTTACTATCTTTTTGTCCGTTTCTTAGTTTGCTGCTGATAAATCTATTAATAGCGAAAACAGCAAACAGTGCTTAATAGGTGAAACAAAAATTACACAATTTAAAAAAAATATATGATGTGCATTAATATATTGAAACAAATTTTCACAATGTATATTCCTCTACTTTAGTTTTGTTTTAATAAATGTGAACTTTCGTAATATAAAGCTAATAATTCAAAAAAAGGAATACATGGAAGGCTTTTTTTAACATTTGCAACAAATTTATTAACTGAATACAAGGAAAATAAAAACAAGAAACAAACAAATACAGAAGAAAAAAATTAATCGAGCCCTTTTTGGAACTCTAGGTCCATGTAAATGATTACATAAATGAGTTTATTTATTACGATAAGTTATAAAAAAGTGCATTTTTAATTCACAAGTTGGAAATATATTGTCCCAAATATAAATAGTATTTTTTTTATATCATTTATCCGTTATTCATGATAAATGGTGAAAGAAAATCTATTTTCAAAATAAAAGTTCATAAATAATAAAAAAATATAAACTGTTGGTGCAATAAACAGTTAGATTTTTATTATACTCCTCTGCTTTATTAGAACTTTTTAAAAATGGTAATGATTAATCAATAAGTTTATTCTGATTAAGTGATTGAATTCATTTATTTTTAAGTGCCTGATATTTCTTAAATGTCATTTTATTTTTGGCTTGGAGCCAGTTATTGCTCTAGAGAGACTTAAAAAATTAACTCAAATTAATCTGCTAGATTGCAGGGCTCTGCATTTCTCATCTTCAGAATTATGCCAAAATCTAAAAAAATTGTGATTCACGAATTCATTATTCATCATTTCTCCCTTGAGAATTTTGAATATGATTTGAAAAGCTCAGCTGTTGGAGATGCGGATTATTTATTAAATCTAATTGAATTTTTAATACATCATGTAAACGTAAACCATGGATGAAAATATTCAGCCAATCAAATATTTATTGATAATTATTCATCCGATATGATTATGTCTGTTTTCAAAATAAACAAATATTTATACAATTTTTAAATCATTCCTTCTAACATTATTAATAAAATTCCTTAACGCTATAATTTATAAAAAGTAGAGTTAATTAATAAATTGAAAGTTTAATTGTTCAAAATAAATTTCCTTCATTGTGAAAGCTAATTCATTCAAAAAATATCTCCTTTTCATACGTTTTTGCATTGTTAGAATTTTCATTTTAAAATTATGGTAAAATAACCGGCAGTTGTCCCTCCATGCAATTAACTGTATTTACAGTTAAGTTTACAGTAAAGAACTTTTACGGTTTCTTAATCATTTACAACGAGCATGGTTTCAAAACCGTAAAAAAGAACTTGACATTGGAGCTAAACTCTAGGTAATGGGCATAAGGGAGTAAAGGACACTGACTGGGGAGTGCATGATACTGCAAACTCTTCACGCGTTGGGAATAGAGGGAAATATTATGCTGTCAACACTGGTGCTCGAACCCCGTTCTGTCGCTCATGAGAGTGACAGATTAGCCTTCTCAGCTATAATATTTACACAGTTTCAAGGAACTAAGTGGCTTCATTATGGAGGCTTAGTTGGTGCGATAAAATTCTGCTTGTTTACTGTATTAGGTAAGCTGTTAATACACGATATTTCTAACACTGAACAGTTTGATTACCATTTTGTTTATGGTTATTTGCTTATTTTGTTTGAGTATGGTAAAATAACAATTTAATAAAATGCAAAACACTTTGATCCGAGTAATTCCGAGTAATTCTGAGAAAATAAAAATATTATTTTTTTGTGCGATGTAATCAAGGAAATATTAAATTATTCTTTAATCTCTAATCTAATTAGTTATTTTTTTAAAATCAAAATTTGCAAACAAAAATACGATTTTATTAATCAGTATTAGGTACTGATCGCAATTATTTAAGTTGTACTAATAATTTTTCAAATTGTACAATAATTTTTTTACAATAAATTAGTTATAATTTTCATAAAATAAAGCAACATATACTGTTACATTCATCATTATAAAATTTGAAACTATTGAACAATTATTAAAACAAATGTAAATATTTTTCAAAAGATACGGTAAATTACATCTTTATTAAATAAAATAAGCTAAAAGTTAAAAAAATACAAAAAGCGTTGTGAAATTTGAGAAAAAAGACGCGCAGCAACTTTATTTTATTTAAAATACTGAGACTAAATGGAGACAAAATGTATATCTTGAAGGAAAAATACAAAATTATACATGTACTACATCATCAATTATACACCAAGAAAAAAAAGTAAGATCAAAATTAACAAAATATGGTAAGATTCATCGTGGTTTTGGAGCTATGGTAAGTTTTACGTTGATTTTGTTAAAATAAACAATTAAATATTGTTTCATAATAATATGAGATGTAAGTTGGTAATTGTGGTAAAGTATGTTAATTTTATCATGTTGCCTTACAGCAAGACACAAAAACATTTATTCGTCTTGTATCTTTACCTTTTACAAAATATGTGGTAAAAAAAAATATAAGTTTGAAAAACCAGAATTTCTGGTTTGGCTTTATTACTTGAATTATATATGACATTGCATATATATATATATATATAGTACGATGCAGTCGGACCGAGCAGGAAAACAGACACAGGATTTTAATGAAAGCAGAGTAATTTTTATTACGTCATTCTTTGTTGAGTGGGAGCGAAAAAGTGATGTTCACTCCATTCACGAACATTCTGGTAGGGAAAATCATGCAAAAAGTCCGAAAATGTCTCTATTTAAGGAAAAAGAGGGAAATCTCAGAAATTACTATTGTTTAATTAAATAGATCACTCGATTCCCACGAAGCTTAAAGGGAGAAATATCTTTATTTAAATTTAACCATAGTTGAGCCAAAAATAGATTTAGAAACAGGATGTGGCTTTTTAAAAGAATGATAAATTGTTTCTATTTGAAATTGATTAGTAATATATATATATATATATATATATATATATATATATAAGTTTAAAATGAAGACAAAACAAAGGTAAATTACAGACAAATGAAAAAAGGAGGTGGAAAATAATAAAAATGACAAACAACTGGGGAAAGAAAAAAAATTAAATAATTTAAAAAAAAAAAAAAAAAAAAAAAAAAAAAAGGATAAAGTTTTTTTAAAAAACCGGAAAATAAAAGATATAATCTTTTCATCAGCCCACACGATTATATCCGAAAATGAGTGCTTTCTAATATTGTATCAATATAGCCAAAGCAAAATATATCAATACAATAGTGTGAGGAGCACTCAAATAATTTTTTTACAAAAATTACGACAAAAAAAAATTAAACACAATAAGTAAAAATGACACGTAAAAACACAAAATAAAATATAAAGGAAGAGCAGAATAAAACAAAATCTATAAAGCGAGCAGTGAAATAAAGCGAACTTACATGAACGGGAAATTCTTCAAGAATGATTTAAAATGTTTACGTAACAAGATTGCCAGATTGCAAAATATGAAAACTATGAAAACAAAAGCGCAAATTGCGTGAAACTAGAGGAGTTTAAAGTACGTTCTTGCTGCATTACTGAAGTCCGTTTGATTTGTTAGTTACCTAGGATGCGCTTTTGTTTTCATAGTTTTCATATTTTGCAATCTGGCAATCTTGTTACGTAAACATTTTAAATCATTCTTGAAGAATTTCCCGTTCATGTAAGTTCGCTTTATTTTACTGCTCGCTTTATAGATTTTGTCTTATTCTGCTCTTCCTTTATATTTTATTTTGTGTTTTTACGTGTCATTTTCACTTATTGTGTTTAATTTTTTTTTTGTCGTAATTTTTGTAAAAAATTTTTTTGAGTGCTCCTCCCACAATTGTATTGATACATTTTGCTTTGGCTATATTGATACAATATTAGAAAGCACTCTTTTTGGATATAATCGTGTGGGCTGATGAAAAGATTATATCTTTTATTTTCCGGTTTTTTAAAAAAACTTTATCCTTTTTTTTTATATTTATTTTTTTTTTTTTTAAATTAATTAATTCTTTTTCTTTCCCCAGTTGTTTGTCATTTTTATTATTTCCTCCCTCCTTTTTTCATTTGTCTGTAATTTACCTTTGTTTTATCTTCATTTTAAACTTATCTTATGAGTTCTATTTACTTGCAGCTATATATATATATATATATATATATATACATTAACACATTATACATTGAAAAGCAAAGCGATTAGTTTATATCATATAGTCTCAAAATCAGTATTTATTTTGCTATATATATATATATATATATTACGCTTGTGCAAGAGACAAGTGTTCTATTCTCGACGGTTACTTGAAAGTTCAGATACCAGCTGGTTTTGTACGTTAAGACGACCGGTAACACATTCTCACGATCAAGCTTTAAGTTTCGAAAGTGCGTATTCTTAACTTCTACGACCCATTAACTGCAAACAGCTGGCTACTACAGAAGTTCTTTTTTTTTCTACTATAAATACATCTACTATCTGTGATTTAAAATATATCTTATTCATAAATTTTATCTTTCAATTCACTGTAATTTGAAACTACTTATTGTCTTCATAGATAGCATTCCATTATTTTGAAAAAATTTTCTCGATAAAATTTTCTATTTGCAGACATTTACAATTCCGATCTTTGTCTGATGAATTCATTTCCGCCTCTCCAAGTAAACCGCAAAGAGAAGAAGTCGTAGGGAAGCGTGCAGTCGTACTTCAGATTTGGAGTGTATGCTTAGACGCTCAAATCCTTCAACTAGTCAGTCAAGAAGGTAACTGAAGAACACTTTTATGACTGAGGAAGTGACCGTGAAGTAACGTTTTCACACACACACATACACGAGATGGGAATAAATGGGAAGCTGACATTGTCTAAGAATAGGATTCTGACTGTAAATATTTACACTTGAGCTACAGATTGTGATGAATAACTCAAGAAGTTGTTTTTTCTACCCTCATTTATGTGATGTAAGTTGCTAATTTCATGAACGATGTACTCTAATAAATATTTTTTTTTAAAGAAAGATACTCTTTTGTTTCATTATTTGTTAATTGTTGTGTTTCATGGTTACAAAGCAGGCTCTAACTATATTTTTTTTTCCGAACTTTTGCTCGATTTTTATGTAAATAAATTTTTAGATTATAATAATTTTATTATATATATATATATACAAAATTGCATCATATGAGTGCAAAGTTCTAAGAGTAACGTTACCGAAGACAAAACTCACACCCAGCAGGATCATTCGAAAGATTGTTGCTCTCACCTGATTCTAATCTATAGCCTTCATCAATTAAATTAAACCGAAATTAATTTTTTCTTTAAACCTGGAGCAAATAAAACATCGCTAATAGTAAGACTAATTTCAGTCATTAAATTAATTTTACTTTTTACAGTTCTTCTACTTTCAGACATTTCATTTTATTTTGTAACCGTCATTGAACAGCCGACACAATTTTTAAGTTTATGAGTACTAATGTTCAATTCCGAAGCCTTGTAATTTCGAACCCAGTCCAGAAGACAAGGGTACTCCTGGGAGAAATTTGCTTTCATGGAGGACTTGTTGATGGAACTAGCCCGCTTTTGCGTTACATAGAGAGGGAAATCACGAAAACCTTCCAATGTTTGATGACGGTAAGGGGACTCTCTCCCATGATCCGTCTACGACTGAGCATATTTTACGTCAACACTTAGGTCGATGCAAGCCGGACGCAAAATTCGTATCGACAAGCCATCGCTGGGATCGAACCCGGTTTATCTCATTGGAAGGCGAACGCTCTATCCCATCATGGCTTAGCAGGTTCATTTGAAAAGTTAACTAGTATATGTTATTAAAAATAATTTAGAAAACCCTCAAATATTTTTTTTAAGAAAACTATTATTGCATTTGTTTTAATTTTATCTTTTTCTACACTGCACATGAGTATTTGTCTAGAAAATACAACAACCAATGGAATTTTTAAGAAATGTTCTTAGAGCATTTTCAAAATAATCTAATTTAAATCTATATTTTATAAACAAAGAAAATATATTTACCATTTAGCGTATCTAAGTATGAAAAAATAAAAATATAAACGTTAAATGCTATGAATAAGAGAAAGATTTAGATCAAGTATGAGACAAAATTACTGATTAATAAATTATCATAAAAATGGTACTTTTGTAATTTAAAAATAAGTTTCATAATAATTCCCCCAGTAAAATATATTTCATCGCATAAACTAGTTTTACTTGTGCTGAAAATTATAAATTTAATAGAAGTATGAATATGCATTTAACTTTAATTCCATTTTCGATTTTTAACGTACTTAATGGAAAAATGCAGATTCAAGCAAAATTACTATAGAATTTCCTCTGTCGATATAATAAATCTTTTTTATCAATCAGAAATTAAAAATTCGATGCACAGCAGCTTAATAAGTAAATAGTAAGTTAAAAAGAATTTTTGAAAAATTATTTTAAATGAATCCCTAACGATTTCAAAAGCAGATAGCACTAAAACTAAATATTCAGTAGTTCTATATTAGATTAAAAGAATAGTTCCATATTAGATTAAAAGAATAGCGTAGTTTGTTTTGTGTTAACATACATTTAGAAATATGTAAATGTTCCGTGGATTTATATAAACAAATTACTCGGGAAGGATATTTAAATTTAAGATATTTCATATGTGAAAAATCGAATAAATTAGCTTTTCAAATCTTTATAGACCTTAAATTTCTTTTAAATTTTCGCAGTATTTAAAAAAATTTGATATATGCGATTTATTTAAAATTTATATTTAAAATAATCTCATTGAAGCAAGAAAGATCTTAACTTATTTTTTATAAGAAAAAAAAAACGTTATTTAGAAATTTTTTAGATAAAGTTGAAAATTTAATCTTTATGAAATATTACTCCGAAGATTGTTTGACGGAAAACATTCTAATTCAGATACTGCCGTGTGTTTGAATATTTAAAATGCTTCAACGAATATTTTTTTTTTTTATATAGAATGATATAAAAGTGATAAATTATTTAATCAAAGAGTGATTGATCAAAAATTTTAAACTAACGTATTTGACAAAATAGACAGAAAAATAACATATAAATTTATAAAATTTCTTAAAATGAGATTAATTTTAACTGTAAGAATATATACAGATAATTATTTGTACTTAACATCCTAAATAGTTGTATATGATAACCATGATGCAATATTTTTTGCTTCAAATCTAATTTTATGGTTCATTATAAATTTTTTGTCATAAAATGTTTATAATTACAATTAAGGGTAAGTAATTATAGGGTATAAATAACAGCAATTTTAAACATATCTTTTTCATGAAAAGCAAGAAAAGTTACACAATAACTCTGTCTTTAAAGCACATAATATACGCGGATAAAAGAAATTCTGGTAAAATTACTGCACAGTTTGACAATGATATTTCTACCAAAAAAATTCTGGTATTAAAAATCAAAATAAATGATATTTAAAACAATCATTTGGCACTTTTTCCACTCATATGGTAACGGTTTAACAAAAATATTACAACACATTTAATAGAAAATATAAATCTGAAAGGAGAATTAAAATAAAATAATTGGTTTTTATACCATACATGATATTTATTAAAAAAATTTAAAAAAACTAAAAAAAAACTTAACTCGCAGGCGCGACAGCCCATAGAGGGCCAGGGCCTACTGTGCCCATCTCAGTTTTCTTGACCTTGGGTTCTGTAGTGCAGGAGCAGATGTTCCGGTCAGGTGGTCAGCCGAACGCAAAACCCCCAGTGTTTAGTTCCCAAGCATGCTTGGTACTCATTAATCGACCCACTGAAGGGATGAAAGGTTGAGTCAACCCTGCCCGGGCCGAGGATCGAACCCAAGACTTGTGGCACAAGCGCGTAACGCACTACCACTCAGCCACCAGGCGTCAATTAAAAAAATGTATTGATTAAATAATTCAAAACTGAAAAGTAAATTTATCCAAAGAAATGGCTTGTATGCCATGCTCAAAGGCATCATGACAAAATTAACAAATTTTACCTGAATTAAATAATTTTTTTCCACATTAAAAACCATATCTTGTTTTTAATTTTAATTTTACCAAAATCAGCAACTACTTACAAGGCCCTTCAGCAAAAATTATCGAGGTTTTTTGGTATTCCCATACAGCCAGAAACAGAGTAAATTTCCCTATATTCCAGTAGTTTTGACCATACTTTTTTTCTCAATGTAGAGTGCAGTTTTAGTATCTGTTTCATGAAATAAAAAAAATAAAAAACAGATATTTAATTAATTTAAAAACGAGGATTAGTTTTAACTGATATTTGTATCACAAAACGAAATATAATTAATTATAATTGATTCCTACTTAGAAGGCATAATAGAAAGCAATAGGTAAAAAAAGAATAGAACAAAGCCCCGAGCAAAGAAATATAATAAAGATATTTTTTTAGGGATAAAATCCCAAAATCTCAATTTTTCCCACACATTTTCTTTTATTCTAAAAATAAAAAAAAAAATAAAAAATAAAACAAAAAAACATGTTTCATTCTTTGGCTTCCACAGAACGCGAAAGAAAAGAGCAATGAAGAAAGTTGCTGAAGTTTTCTGTTGCATACAATAGAAAATACACGTAAGAGCAAACACTTCAGGAAAAGACGTGCGCTAAAAATAGATTGCATCAATAAATATTTGCTTTTATCAGAAATTCAGAGTATAAGACATTGCTTATTCTAGTATGAAAATCATCCCCCACTTTCCTCGTCTTGGGAAAACAGACTTCGCGGAATATTTCTTCATACCCCTTTGTGCACGCTCACTCGCGCTTTTGCAAATATTAACTTTGAGAAAATTGTAAGTTATGTTTGCGGTGCGTAGGTTAGATCAAAGGATTAAAAATTAATAATATGCATTCTAGTTATGAAGTTTAGGATGTTTAGAAATTCTGATCTCGGCAAAGTATTGTGAGACATTTAAGTTAAGTATTGGATATGAGAGTATTATTTTGTGACGACGACGATGGGTATATGAAACAAAATAAATCTTAACTAGTACTTCAGTTGATGTTATAGTACAGAAAATCTTTCTTTTTAGTTAAAATTTTGATAGCGTCCATTTTCATAGACAATACAACAAAATTTAATAAAAAATAAACTAAGTATTATAAAAAGAATTAAGATCAATGAAAATAAATCAAATTAATTGATGCGTTATAGATTTTCTGTTAATTTTATATTTTCTAATTTTGAAAAAAAAATACTGTAACACAATCATATATTTCTAGAAAAATGTTTTTTTTTTTTGCCATATATCTTATTACAAATTTGCTGTAATCTAATTAATGTGTCTACTATATCTACCATATTTTCATAATATCATATAATTAAGTTTAAGAATTAAAATTAAGGTCATCATAGCAATAAAATAAAACATTTTGCTAAAAAGATTAATCGTTCTCTTCTATGCTCTATGTGTATTCTGTTCTTGTTTTTCGTAAATACTCGAATGGAATAATAAAATGGAAACACATAATATGCAATACATAATTTCGCGTAACGGAATAATACATTCTTAGAATTTTTTTTTTTTTTGTATACTACCACATTTCAGCGCAAATTCTTTAATACTAAAAATTAGGGTGTTAAATTGATTTACCATGATTTCGTTCAATTTGAACAAAATACACTAAGAAAAAATGATTTTCTTGGATTTTGTTTATGTTTCTGTCCTTAATTAAACTTTTTAATACCCTATTATGTGCTTTATAAATGAGTATTAAACCAATTTATTAATCAAGTTTGACATTTATAAGTTATAAAACATTACTAATATTTTGCTCTTAATGAAAATTGTAATTTTAAATGCAAAAAATGTAATTTTTTGAAAAATAAGTAAAATAAATAAGTAAGTAATGGCGAAACCAATTCAAAAGTTTGATTTGCTGTTCTTAATTTACCAAGAATTTACTAAAAAAAAAAATATTTAAATAAATCAGCTATTTAATGTGTATTTAATTTTTTTTGTGTGATGATGACAATATTGGTTTGGTCAAGAAAACTAGCACAAATCTTAGTAAGTAATCAGTACGTGTCTTGACAGTTATTCGCACTAAAATCATAACTCCTAATTACGGAAAATAAGATTATTTTATTTAACCATTAAAATTTCGTTATTTTAGTATGGTTCTGTGTTATTAATGCACGAAACACTATTTAAAAATATTGCAAGAAATTTTAAACATTCTATATGTTTCCGATGTATAAGTTAAGCTTAAATTTTTTAATTATCATTTTATTTTAAATAGTAAGCAAACAGAGTATAGTTTATTTTAAATAGTAAGCAAAAAATTTTTCTTCAAAATTTTCTCACAAATTCTACTTGTTTTACCTCTATGAGCGATATTATTCATATATCCTGAAATAAACTACTTCACTTGATTTCATAACATAGTTTTATAAACTTCTATCAATTTGTCTATTTGATGGTTCTAAACTACTATTTGGTCACAACGAAAGATAAGTACGTAAATAATTAAATAATTTTAAAAGAATTACTTTTTAAAACATTCATATAAATTTTTAAAAAAACTAAAAATTTTGTAGAGGATGTGTCCGATTTCCCCCCCCCCCCAGGTTTAGAAGGTTAATAAAAATTATTTAACTTTATTGGGACTGGGTAAACATCTGGTGAAATTACCGTACTGTTTTTAATGACATTTTGGGTTAAAATAATACAACTCTAGTTAATAAAACCAAACAACAGGGTATTTAAACCATTCACTCGGTAACCTCTCATTTTTGGCAGCGGTTCACTGGAAATGTTAAATCAATTTTGAAAATTATAGCTCTTATTACCTCACGTTTAGTAATAAATGCAAAAATTAACAGTAAATTTAAAAGAACACTATTCCATACTATAAGGTATCATGATAAATTACCAAATCATATCACATAATATAAAAGTATATTTTAGTGTGGTGTTAACTGTAAACTTTTTTCCTTTATACTCCAATTGATACTTATTGATCAGCTTTTGATGATGAGATCGAGGCCATTTACCAGACCTTGACATAACTTCGGCCACGCCTAGACTCCTTTCCAAAAGTTGTGTTATTATCTGACTCAAAGGTCGTACTTCAAGCTATTGATGCACACAGCCACTCTAGAACTTTAACCATCGATAATTGCTTAAATCTTCTCAACTGGTTTGCCAGTAATAATAAGACAGTTGTTCTCCAATGGATCCCGTCCCACCGTGGAATTCAGGTAAATGAGGCGGCCTTTTTTTAGACAGAAAAAGGGCCTCTGTCCTCCAGACATATAATCCCAGACTTCTTTTAAATAATGTCGTCTAATAAAGAACATCTTCAGGGACTCTTTCCTAGAAAAACTAAAAAATTGCAATTCAAATAAACCATGGCTTAAACAGATTCTCAATGTCTCTCAGTGGCCTCTGATGAAATCTGTCTCCATGTCTGATATCTGGACACGATTGCCTGATAAACATTTACGTCGCATCAACGTGGTTCCGGAGCCTTTTTGTACCTTGTGTGATTTCCACGAAGAGATGGACCTGCCTCATCTGTTTAGATATGCCCTCGGACATCAGTCTGAGAAAGCTACTGAGCTGCTAACTCACATTTCTAGATTTATTGTTATCTTTTTGATATTCAACTGTCTTTTAATGTGCCATTGGAAATATAAAAAAAAATCTTTTTAGAGTTAATTCTACAAAAATTGTAACTGAAGCGCTTCGGTAAAAATTATGGTGCTTTTTGGTACTTCCGTAGAGCCAGAACCACGATAAATTTTAGCAGGTTCTGGTAGTTTAGAACATTCTTTTCAAGCAATGAATACATTAAGAGGTTGTATCAAGATGCTCTCCTATGTAACTTGATTTAATAGACAAAGAATCAGAACTGCACTATTCTTATTAGTGCCGCAAATGTGGCAAAAATATAAGTTTAGACAAGAAGTCTGCTGCATCACTAAAGGTGCACATATGAAATATTTGAGAGAAAAAAAACTTGCGACGTTTATTTATCAAGTAATATAAAATTTGCTGATATATTAGTTATATTTTGCTTGTTGTGAGCCGTCCAAACTCATAAAGAAATACGACACACTCCGTTTAAAATGTGACTTCTTTTTAAAAAAACTTTTTATAAACGTAACATTAAAAATATTAAAATATATTTGATTGGAAAAAAGTTTACTTTTTTTCCTTAGAGCACATATTCGTTCTTTAATTTTAATAGTAATCTGAAACTTTAATATAAAACACTTAATTAATTCCCTCTTTTCGTATATTTTTATTAACTCAAGAATAGAAATGGTAAAACAGGACTTTTTTTAAAAATAAATTGGCTAAGTACGTGAGTTCTAAGAATGATGGAAAACATATGTCTTTTATCTTAAAGTGAAGAAAAAATGAGTCATGTATGCAAACGAAACAGTTCTCACTTTAAATCGTAAAAAAGTCGAAAATAAAGGAAACATAAGTCAAAAGAGAAAGCAAAAAGAAAACGTTTTGCAACAAAAAGTGAATGATGCTCAAACACATTACTTTAACGGCTTTCTATGATTTTTTTAAGCAATCAATTTATTTATAAGGAAAATTTAATTAACTTCTAGTTATAAAAGTAATTTAAAGATAATTAACCTCTCTATTTATGCATTTTGCTGTTTGCATTAATTTGATATTTTTTGACATAGATGCATAAAATATACTAGAACAAATATAAAAAAATTATTACATTTCATTAACGAATTTATAACTCTTTGCTTCTATGAATTCCAACCTCTAATTCAGTACCCCAAATCTCCAATTTAGTACCCCCAGAGGAATTGATTTGTCATGAGAACATGGAGGACTTGCAACCCAACAGATTTAACTTGCACCAGTCGACACTTACTGCACTGTTAGTCTCCGGCTCCCGGATTCGAACTCCTGCTCTCACAAACGTGAGTTTAGCGCCCTGCCAACCAGGCTATCACGGCCATTTTCAAGACTTGGCAGACGAGAATGTGGAGAAACAAAAGTTACTTGAAATTTAAAACGTAAAGTTGCCAACGAATGAAGTGGAAAAATAAAGATGTGAAACATAAGTAGAAAAACCACAGAAGTCGAGAGAGAGAAAAAAAATGGCCGTAAGTAAAATGCATTTCCACGCTATATAGGGTTGTTGAGAGAAGCTTTATTTATTTAATATTAATTTGTGATTCAGTTTAATTCTAGTAATGTATAAAATATGATTCTATGCTATATAAAATATAATATAATAAATAAAATAACATATAATTCTATTAAATATATAAAAAAAAATTGAAACGTTAATAAGCTTTATATATATTTTACATGTTTTATAGCATTCTATAAAAAATGTCTTTTTTCATATACTCTAAAAAAACAAATTCGTTGTTTACATAATTTTTCTTTTATCAATATCAATAACTTTATTTGAAATAACTATGAAATGTTTAAATAACATATTTTAATCGATATGTTATTGAATAATTTACATATTTTATTAGATAATATTTAAAAAAAACCTTTTTTAATAAATATGAAATGTTAAGATTACCAATTGCAGAATTTAGAATTTAAATTTGGATTTGAAAAATTTAATTATTTGTTGTAATTATTTTTTTCAGCTGTTTCTTTATTTATTAAAAAAACATCGCTCTAAAATAGTTGTGCAATAAAAACTAAGACGTTTTATCAGCATAATACAATGTATAAATAAATTGGCATGATTTTGTGTAAAAACACCATATATGTTTTAAACGTATAACAGCATAGTTATTTTTTTACACAGCAAATTAGTTTATTTTTATTTTCTGAGAGAACAAAATAGTTTACTGTATCAAAAGTCATTCTTTTATTAAAAAAAGAGCTTAGTTCCTATTACCTAAATGTTCTTTCTTCTGAAATTGGAATAGTTTACTGGAATATTTTCAATTAAAATAAAATAAGACTGATTCTTCGTAAAATATTTCATTTTCAAAAATCTTTTTAAAATTGTACACTAAAAAAGGTTAAAAATATAATTTATTTAAAAAAATTCATTATAAATTTTATAAATTTCAATACATTAAAGTAATGAAAAATCAAAAGCATTACTCGATTCTGAATGAAAACCAAACCTAAAATAGAATAAATTCCGAAAATACATATATGTCATAAAATATATTTATAAATTTTTTAAAATAAGATTTTGAAATGATGCATTCTGAAAATGTTCAATAAAAACATTTAGTTTTGAAAATCATTTCTTAAAAATAAAACGTCAAAGAATGCACACAGAAATTCTACCGAAAATAACTTCCAGCAAATTTCAAATCAAAATTTTGGAAACATTCAAAATGAAATTTTAAAATGCGTGCAGCAAAACTTCACACAACCGAATTTCCATTTAAGATTTCGAAGAATTTTCAATCAAGTGCAATAACTTCATTTCCGTTATTTTCAAATTCCGTTCTGAAATAAAATTTCGTTTTGTTATTTGGCATGTAAATTTTAGAACGTTTGTTAAACACAGGAAATAGTTTGAATAGAATAGAATGGTTTCTAAAATGAAAAATGTTGATGTTGAATGCATCTGAATTATTAAATATCTAAGACTTGCTTAAAGGTGCTTAAAAGATTATGATTTGTAGTTTGTACATTTTCAGAGCGAAATATTTTAAATCCAATAAATATTTTATATTATTATATTGCTAATAAAAATTCCAATTTTTTTTAATAAAAACATAAATCTTTAAGAAATTATTTCCTTTCGAATACTTTTACATATTTCTTGATTGACATTTTTTTGTGGAATCAGTTTCTCAGTTTTGAAATATATGGTACACCATGAAAAAAAATGTACGTCTTTAAAATACCAGAATATGGTAAAATTTACCTTGTTTTTGGGTCTATGGGCACACAAAACACTCGCTATTTCTTATTGAGGCACTTTGGTAATAATTTTGGTAAAAGTAGGCAAATTTTATAAGGTATAAAATGTGATATAATATGGTAATTTTATCATGATACCTTAGACAGTGCATGGCAGAAAAAACTATTTATTAGGTTAAATGTTTCATTCATTTTTATATTTTTTACTTAATCTGTGTATAATTCTGAAAACATGAGTTTCGGATTAATCCTTATCATATAAACGGAAAAATTACCAAATAAATGGTTTAAATATCTCATATTTTAATTTTTTATTTACCTGAATTATGACTTTTTTCTCTAGAAATGTCAGTACCCAACAGTAATTTCAACAGTACCAAACAGGACCAAACGGTAATGCGGTAATTTTAACAAAATATTTCTCTTCACGTGTAAAAAAATTATCATAATAAAAAAATAATATAATTAATGAAAAGTCGATTTAATTTATCATTACATATTTTATTGAATTTTAATTTATATATACATCCGTATTAATCTAAAACATTTCAAATTTAGCAAAAATGCTCACTTTTCGATGCGGACTTTGGATTTTTCTTTGAAACATTCTTTACGCTATGCAAAATTGTAAATCAATTTGTATTCATTACAACTGGAAAGCAAGTTGTAATTTAATTCTTATGCATCCACATTTTTAAGCAAAAAATTGGATTAAAAAAAATCTATAATCAAAAATTTGCAAGTTACGTCAAAGCTCTTTTTAGAAGTGTTTTTAAAGGCATCTTATCTGTTTTAATCTTACGATTAATACAATGAAATATATATATTTATCATGGACAAAGTGCATTTTGCATATCAAGAAGAAATGCCTGCCGTCTCATTCATTTTGGCATACTTATTTGATATATTTAAAATATATTACTGTCCTTAATACGGTCTTTAATATGATCATTTGTTTTACAAACAAAAAAGTATCTAGATACATGTGGCTACCATCAGCGTATAATTAATATCATTTATAGCAGTGCGTACATGTATTTCTTATTCACCTATCATTTAACTGTACTTATTACTAATGTAGAGTCCTTCTTAGTATTATTTTCAGTCATTATTATTTTCTGATTATTATTTCATCATAAAGTTTTATATTCCTTTACATCATTATAAAATATTTTCATGATATTACTTCATTCTGCGTCATTTTATGATAAAAACACAGAGCTACCATTTTAAAATTAACTAATGATAAATGGTCTTACTAACTTTTAAAATAAATTTTACATAAAACTGTATTCAAATAACGTATGGAACGAATACAAAGTAAAATTGAATCTAATTTAGAATCCACTTTGCAAACATTTGATGACTAATATTTTCAGTGAAAATTTTAGACGAGTTTTCGAAGCAACGAAATTTTAATAGGAATTTTGAACAAAAATAAGTACATGGATAAAATTTCAATACTAAACGAGCAAAATAAGAGATTTAATTTTTTTAAAAAATAGTTTTCCAAAGTTGTGCAAAAATGTAACAAAATATCTCTGAAACAAATATAGTCAGATATATAGCCGATTTAAAAACCCATGTACTTAAATTTCACACAGCATATACTCATTTTTGAGCAAAATTCATAGTCTCAAAAAACCGTGTGGATGGAAAAACGTCTGAGAGAGATAATAGTTTGCTGCTCTCAAGGTCGAACCAAGGACCTTCAAGTTGGTAAGAGGATAAACTAACCACTATTATTATATGCTCAAGAAAGATTTTTTTTTAAGTTGATAATTAATATTAGGTTTAGAATCTCTTCATATTATAATCTGAATATAATATTCTGAAGTTGAACGCATATAAAATGAATAATTATATGATTAAGGGACTATCACACTGAATACGAAAAAAATCGCGTATGCAAATTCGGTCAGGCGAACGAAAACCTGATTGGCGAATTTTCGCTGGTAAATACAATTCAATAATAAGGCCTCCAAATCTCCGAAATTTTCGCATCCAATGTGAATGGTCCCTATTTTTTTTTTTTTTTTTTTTTTTTTTTTTTTAGTTTTTGCTGAAATAATTAAAAAAAAATTGTATAGCGTTTTAGGTTGGTGCTTTCTTGTTTTTGTTTGTATTCTCTGTAAGGAAAAAATATCTTGTTTAAAAAAAAAAAAAAAAAAAACGCATTTCTGATTTTTTTTTGATGTTTTACTGCATATAAAAAATATGTTTTCAGAGAAATTTAAGAACATCTTTGAACGCATGTTCAAATTTGGGAACATTTTGGTATCCAAATAACTTTGGTGACAAGTTTTTGATGAGAATCAATAAAATCTGGGAACTGTCTTCAAGATTGGAGGACGTCTGCTCACATTGCTTTAAATGGCGGCCACCACAACACATCATGACTTGCATTCCATTCACTTAGAAATTTTTTAATTTATAGCGAAGTAATCAAAATATAAAATTAACGATCTTCTGACTAAGCTATTGGAATGATAGTTTCTATATATCATTTAAATATATGACTTTTTTTTTAAATTCGTCTCAGGAACAATTCAACCAATTTCACTTAAATTTTCTACTTGCCATGAAAAATTACATGTTTAAAAACGATGTAAAAAATTGTGTACCTTACAATTCGACTATTATTAAATAAAATAATAAAAAATAATAAATATTTACTAAAATGTATTTTTTTTTGCATGGAATTATCTTTGGATAAACGAATTGTATAAACATGTGCAAAAATGTTTCAATTCGCTTTAAAAGTTCTCCAGACATGGCGAAATACGCAAAAAGTATAATTAACATTATGGGGTTCAAACTTTAGATAGCTCTCAAAACCAAACTATGGGGACCATATCTCTCAGATTGCGGTAACCCCCTATATTTTATGGTCAAACATCAGAATCCGTCACAAAAAAAGTATATTTATTCAGAGAATGTACGATTTAGTGTCTGATTTCGTAACTTAAAATATCGTCTGCGCTAATTAATTAGCATATTTGAGGTCACCCTCTCGAATCATTAAGATTGAGTGATAGAACGTGAAGATCCGATTTTTAGATCATAAGTAATTCAAGGAGCTCCGTTTTTTGACGCACTGCACAACTATGTTAAATAGAGCATCCTACTACATGAGCTCTGAGATCTTTGTTTCGAATTCTGCCGGCAGCAAAAAAAAAAAAAAATCTCTTTCATACATTTCTCCTTCTACAACAATTTTGAGATAATGGAATTTTCTTAAAAATTAGTATATGTTGTTTCAATTTTGAAAATATGGGAGTTTAAAATTTGATTGTATTTGTTTCGCAGCTGTTTCGATAATTTTTTACTCAATTTTGAGAAACCTTTTTATAGAGAGTATGTGTTGTTACAATGATACACAGTGCATATAATAAATAAATAAGTAAAATAAATAAAACGGAACATCTGAATATTTTTTGATATAGTGATCGGATTTTCACGTATTAAGACACAATCTTAATGGTTTGATGGGGTTTATCTCAAACATGCAAATTAATTAGAGCAAACGGTATTTTATGTAACGAAATAAAACGCGAAAACTTTCTTTTTCTGAACAAACGTACCTTTTTTTTTTTCGATGTCTTCGGATTTCTTGCTCTCGAAATATGGAGGGTAAGATATTATCTAAGAAATATGATCCGAATAGTTGGGTCAGAAAAGTTGTCTAAAGTTGGGATATCTTCATGATAATCTTACTTTTCGGTTATTTAGCCATGTCTCAAGAATTTGTAAACAAATTGAAAATTTTTTGAATACAATTATAAAATTAGTTTATACAAAGATTTTGGCTACAAATTGTGGCTACATCATCTATTTTGAGGGAAATGATTCCTATTCCTTCGAAAAAGAAGTATGTCTATGTTTATTCAAAGAAAGAAAATTTTTGTGCAGGATTTTGCAACCTGAAATATTGTCTGCACTACCTAATTAGCATATTTGAGGTCACCCCTTCAAACCATTAAGAGTGAGTCTAAATACGTGAAGATCCAATCATTAAATCAAAAGTCATTAAAGATGTTCCGTATTTTCTTTCTTACACTGTAGCCTGCTAGTTTGCCCCCAGACCCATACGTATACTAGTTTTTCTTAACTAGTTCTTAACTAGTAACCGAAGCGGGAGTGTCATCCCCTCTGCAGAGGATCAAAACTGTGATGGCATGTCTTCGGATCATCCTGAGGGATGTTTCCCAGACCGTCGCCAATAGCCCATTGTACAGCTCTAGTGCGACGTAAATATACTACAACAACAATCTTAACTAGTTTTTCCTAAATCAATCAAAGAAGCCAAGTTACAATTTTAAAAAAAATTAGTGAGTATAAAAACAAGTTAGGGGATGACAGGCAAAACAAAGTTAAAGAGAATAATCAAATAAATAGTAAGTTGAAAAATTAAGAGTAAAAAATAATGTGGCAACAAAAATCAATCTTCTTACGAGTCCAAGTTCAGGAAAAAGCAGAAGTGTTTTTCATTGTAAAGAATCTCTTGAATCCGATTGTAGTCGTAAGTCATCATATTGTGGTTACTCTAATTTCTTTAAAGTCTTATATATGCTTTGTCGTTATATGATAAATATGAGATGTGCTAATAGATATTAAATTTAACATATGTCTTCTACTGTAAAGAACGTTGACTTGAGAATATATAATTAAGAATTATATGCAAGATTATCCTATTCCTACACGCGGTAATGCAAAAAGGCTGTAGGCGTTTGTTTTTTATATTAATAATAATTTCGAATAATAATTTTTATTTAACATTTTAACATGTGCATGCTGTCAATCAAAATTTTAAAAAAATCTATTGTTTGAAAAATTGTCTGTGGCGTTTTATTTTTAATGTTCCCAAACACATACGAAATAAAAAACACAAAACTTTGATTGCTGAGGAGCAATACTGACTTTTTAGTTTGTAGCATTAGAAAAGTGTACAAGTGATAATTTTCATTGGGGGGGGGGGGGGGGATCAAATTTCGGAATTTTCAATTTAAAATCAATTTTTGATCAAATTTTCATTCAAGTTTTAGTTTTTTGGCATGTAAAGTAATATAATTTAAAATGCAGCAAAAATGTGTATTCATAAAAACTCAATTTTTTCTAAAATTAAATAGTAAAAAAAAAAAAAAAAACTAATACAGAGAAATATACTGAAATAAAGCAAATTATAGCTTTTAAATTTTCTTTATTCACTTAAATGCTTACAGATCAATGGTAAAATACGCACAAAAAAAGGAAATTAATATTTCGATTTCAGTATATTTTGCAGTCATGGTTTTTCCGCTCACATATAGAGGGTGAATAGTCTTAATCAGGTAAGACAAAAAATAAATGAATAAATAAAATAAGAGAGAGAGGGGGAGATTTATTCAGAGAAAGTACATTTTTGCGTCTGAATTTTAATTAGTGCTATTTTCATAACAATCCACTGTTAGTTGTAAGGTAAATCTCTGAAACTATTATGATCACTTCTTAATCTGTGACAAACCGATTTTTAGTACAGAAGTTATTAAAACGTTTCACATTTTTATTTTGTGAACTGTAATAGCAAACATAAACTTTCTTTCAGGCTTATTGCCTATAAAAGTTTGACCAAATATGCAGCATCTTTGAATTGATACTCACGCCATAAGAAATAAATGTCTAAAGCAAGCCATTGAATTAAAAATAATAAATTAATTGTTTTTAACTAAATATAATAGCACTCTTTTATAACAATAATAATAATGGTCTGTGAATGTTAGTCTCTGATTTTTTTTCTTCTTTTAAACATCAAAGATTGTTTTTATTACTATTTAGAAGGTTTCATATATAGAAAAATTCTATTGGAATTAAGAAAAGGGAAAAAAAATTATGTGAAAGTGTAAAAGAGAAAAAAAAAAGTCTGGAATCGACTTTGGTTAATCAAGGCATTTGGAGGTAATTGAGGTTCTACCATTTCTGTAATGCTGATGCTCAAAATTATTCAATGGAACAGAAATAAATAAGTTTTCTTCCTAAGAATTCACTATTAGTTATAAATGAATTTCCTTTTATAGAGCTTCCTGTTCGATTATGTTAAGTTCAGGTATATTAAAAATTTCTAAAATATATATCACGACTGTGCTTAAATGTAACATGTTTCGCTTGAATTTTCCTCGACTATATTTAAGCTAAAAACTATGTATTTGACATCATAATTTTCTGAGGCACATTAGTTTAATATATCAAATGAATTGAATCATAAAATTTTATTAAAGCTATATTGTTTTGGGCAAAAAATACTACGTAGAAAAAATAATTCTTTAAACAAACGCTTATTCTTTTGTAAGGAATATAATATCTTTCTACCAGTAGTATAACATCTAGATTAATTCTTTTATCTAGTTTATACACAAAAAATTATACATAATAATTACAGATAACATTAAAGAACAAATTATAGATAATTCATTTACACACTAATGGACGATTGCTAAAGTAACTTTTTACAAAATTTTATTTAAGCTTCATTTTAATGTAATTAATTCTTAAGTTATTTAAGTCTTTTAATAATCGTTTATAGTCTCATTTTTCTTGTAATATTATCTTAAAATATTTTTTGGATTGAGACCGATTTATAAGAAGAGAGTCATTTAGTTTATTACCGAAAATTAATTTGATTTTTAAGACAATTTGTTCTGTGGGAAAAGTGGTTGGGATTTTCAAAATTTTACTTACGGAAATAAATAGAACATAAACTGAAAGAATGTGTTTATATCTAAAAATAAACGTGATAAGAAATGATCAAGTGAAAGAATACACAAGAGAGATGCCGGTGTTGGCCTCTCTTCCTGTCTCCACGCTAACCTTTACTGTTACTTACATTTATGTAAACAAAGCTTTTTAGATTTTTTTATTTTATTTTTTTAATTTTATTTTATTTTCTGAGAAGATGGTGGCAAATCATCTGTGGGCAAATAGCTTCTCAGTTGAAAATATATGAAAATAAGTTGCTAAATTAAATAGCTAAACAAATAAAATAATTGTGTAAAGTTAACAAATAAAATCTTTCACAATGTATAGGTAACGTTGCAACAGTCATTGTAACGTATAGCTAAACGTCATAAATTATAAAAATCGTAAATAATCGAATGTTTGACACGATTTATGTGTTATGCTTCAAATACTGTAAATTATATAGAAGTTTCATAATTGGGAAAAATCAACTAAAAAATTTAACTTTTTAATGATTTAAAAAGTAACCCCAGTATTGGAAGTTATACCACATATTCCTTCACAAAAGTAATTACTATTATTTTCTTAATAAATTAACCATGTTATTTTGGATTCAGCTTACCCGGATGATTTTTTTCTGCCCGACATCTTTGAAAATTTTTTGTTTTTATCCACTAGGCCACGTGCAACAGCAACGGCACCACAAACAAGAACTAACAATCAAACGAACCGAAACGGAGGGGGATGAACACTTTCACAACAGACAAAAGTTTTTCGCTCAGAGATAAGAAAACACAGAGGAAATTATTTAACATACACATACAACATACACTTAGTACAATTACTAACACACACAATTGACACTTAAGGTGGTCGTGATCTTCAGGACGGGATATTTTAGTGTCGGAATATGAAAATGTTTAGGCACGTGAGCGGTTTGACCCCCCCTTCGCGGGCGGTCTTCATAGTCGTCTGCTAGAGAAAATCAGGGTTTTCATGTAGTGACCGTCCACCACCCCTGGCGCTGCAATCGGGTTGTGTTGGAAAATACCCCCATTACTTGCGCTACCTCATCTTTCAATCGAAGATTTGGATGAGACTGGAGAAGAATGGAGATGATGAAAGCAATTTTTATCCCTTTTTTTTTTTTTCTTCCCCTTTTTGACGTGATAACGCCTTAAAGCTATTGAACGAAGCATATTAATTCCCATAATTTTTTTGTCTTCGGTTTCAGAATTTTAGGTTTAAAGAAAGTTTCAAATTGTTTGAATAAATTTGTAAAAAATTTGAATCTAAATATTATAAAAAATTGAAATAATTTGAGATACGGTATTATGCCAACTTGTTAAAAAATGATTTCTTTAAAATAGGTTTTTTCCTATCTGCAAGTAAATTGCAAATTTAATATTTATACGTACAGTTTATTCATATAAATTAATAATAATTTAATTTATACATATAAACTAAAAAATATATTTATTAATATATATATTATAAAAACTTAAAAATATATATTTATACTTCAGTTTTTTTTTTTAAAGATTTTCAAAAGAGCAATGAAGATGGCGAAAAAGAAAAAAAGTTTTCAATCCCTCTTTTTCTCTTTTGACGTGATGATAAAGCATTAAAGTTATTGAACGAATTATATTAACTCGCATACGTTTTTTAGTTTGTAGTTTCAAAAGATAACATTTAAAAGAGATTTGTTGGAATCTGTACTGTAGAAATTTAAATCAAAATATTACAAAAAGATTGAAGGAATTGAAGAAATTGTATAATGACAAAGTGTTTAAACATGATTTCCATAATGTTATTTTTTTCTAATAATTTGTAAATAATTTGTAGATTTAATATTTATACAAATAATTTATACGAATAAATAAATAATTATATAATTTATACGCATAAATTTCTTTTTTTTAACCTTTCTCAAATTTCAAAAGAATCTTAGAAAAAGAATTGAGATGATGAAAATAGAATTTTTTTTTTTTTTTTTTTATACTTTTTTTTAACGTGATAACACTTTAAAGCAATTGAACGAAACATATTAACTTTCAAACATTTTTTTGTCTAAGGTTTCAAAAGTTTAAAACAAAATTTTAAATTGTTTGAATAAATTTGTAAAAAAAGAATATAAATACTTTAGAAAGATTGAAAGAATTGTAGAAATAGTATTATGCCAATTTGTTAAAATCTGATTTCTATAATATTTTTTTTTTCCTATCAGCAGAATAATTCTCATATTTTATATTAATAAATACAATTTAAACACACAAATTAATAAATGAATATATATATAATTTATACATATAAAAATACAAAATATTTGTACCTTTTATTTATCTTTAAACAAAGCTTAAAAATGTACAAAATCAACTTTTATATTCTTTTTTTTCTTCCTTTTCATTTGATAATGTTTTATTAAACAAAGCATATTTATTCATATATTTTTAGTATGTCATATATGTTTTTATGAAGTAAAGCTATACTTTGGTTTCAGAAAATGAAATATTAAAGAAATTATAAACTAATTGAATACATTTTATTAAATAACTAAACCTAACAAATCTTATTGAAAAGTGAAAAATTCAGGAATAATGGCATTTTGTATAATAGCTTAATATTGACTTATTTTTACGTTATTCCTTTTTTTCTTTTTTTTAAACAAAGTATTTTTATTTTACTTAGAGAATTAAATTATTTAAATATATAAATATACGAAATGTTTGCACATTTTCTGCAATTCTAGAAAAAAAGGGAAAATATTAATTTCTATCTTTTTTTTTGCTTTTTAAACAATAGTGATAGCCTTAAAGTTATAGAATGAAGCAAACTTATTTATACATTTTCTGTGATGTCCTGGGTTTTAAAAATTTTCTTGGATTCCCTTGGTTTTAATAGTTAAACGTTAAAATTATTTTTTCATCAAAAGAAAAACTAAGAAAAATTGTAAAGGCATGCCATATTGTACTCTTCTTGAATCGGAATTGTTGTAGCATAAATTTTTACTTTTCAGCTTAAAATACTTCCCTATGAGATTCAAACTATAGAGATTTATAAACTTGTGAAATAATTCAGCGTTACTCGTAATTTTTTTTAAAAAAACTTTTCACCATTAAAAAAAAATAATAAATAAATTTCCATTCTTTGTATGTATTTATTTTTTGACATGATATAATTAGCCTATAATTAGCCTTAAATTTAGTGAATGCATTATGACTAATTACACATACTTTATGTCTTCGAATTCAAAAGCTAAACTACAAAAGAAGTTATAAAATGTTTGAACTAAAAACACAAATCAGTTTTATTAGTTAGATTTTAATGCGAGGTTTGAAACTTTATTGCAGTGGATTTTCGAAAAAGTCCATTGTGGGCCAAGATGATCATGCTGGTTAATGTTCTACAAATTCATGCATAGTGGCATGATTGTGGTAATATGGCCAACATTGCGCACAGGCCGACCTTACTTCCTAGACAAGCTAAAAAAGTGGGTGGGCTTGGAGATTGAACGCCAGTCGCATGATAATTCAGTATCTTCGCTAAAGAGTCATCGAGGTTCAATTTGAAATCTTAGCAAATACAAATTGCATATGTAGCATTAATTCAATGATTAATCTTTTACTCTATATCTATTTTAAGCCCTTCTTCAAATAATAGATAGAAATTTAACTGAAACATATGAAATACTTTTAATATTAGCACGATTATTATTAATATGGTTTCACTTTATATTTATTTGCATAGCAACTACTCATGTGAGCTTTATGCATTAGATTTACGCGGCTTGTTTGATAACTATATACAGTAACTTGTGAATTTAATTAAAAAAGTTGAAAAAGTTCAATTTGAAATTAAATAAATATTTAAAATTGTGAACACAAATACGTATTTCAACTTTACAAAATACACTTAAATTTACAAATGTTTAAAAAATTTTAAAATAATAACTTATCAAAAATGATGTCTCTAGCGAAAAAACTGGAAAAATTAAAAAAAAAAAAAAAATATCATTATGAAACACTGAAATTTCAAAAATTTATATTTTATTAATAGAAGTAATAGATAAATTTAATAACAATGCTATAAATTTATGTATAAAAATAAAAACAAATACATTTCTTAAAAATATTTTTCTAAAAATTAAAATCACTAAAATATTTTAACTATATCTCTCAGTCGGTTAAAATACTCCACAACTCACAAATGTAACTAGACTATGTATTTTAAATCCGAAGTCCTTCAGAGAAACCTTCCCAAAGATGAAAGAGACAATTCAGATCGAACTCTTGGCGGCCGTTTGACTCTGTCATTAAGGTGTCCTGACGCCAAGCCACGTGACTTTTTATCCAGTAGTTCAAAAAAGTTTTCAGGATATCTATGTAAATCATTCATTTTCATGAAGTCAATTCAAAAGATATGCTGTGCCGTGAAAACCACAACCATTCAAAACGGATATGGAGTCTATTTAAAAAAAAATGAAGAAGAACCTTCATTTAAATATGTTTCAAAATGTTTCAAGTATATTTTTTTCACTCATCTAAAAAGTTGAAGTTGGTTTGATTTTTTGAAAACTCCACTAATTCTTTTATTTCTTTCAACAGAGTTTCCTCATTATATATATATATATATTTTTTTAATTTTCTTTTATTTTTGAGAAATATATAATTTTTAGTGTCACAAATAAAAGTAAATATTTCACTTGTGTCAAAATCGTGCAACTATAAAAAACGTTAACGTGAACTTGATGCTTGTAACAATAGCATAATATTGTATAAAAACGCTTATAATAATGTACGAACATAAAAAGCTTCAATCGCATCGGAACCTCATTTTTTTTCTAGCCTTTGTTTACAGAATACAAGTGATTTAAATTAAATTAGGACGTAGTTAAGATTTTAAATTTTTATGACATTTAAAACAAAACATGTAAGGCATTTTTATGTATTTGTAGCATAATGATACATTTATTCTATAATCATATAGTATTGATAATTTTCCCTCCTTTGTGATGCATCTTCAATCTTATTCGAAAATAGATAGAAAAAAAATTATGTCATTAAGTTATATTTGTAATTATTTAAGAATGTATAAACATAAACTTTTCCACTCTTAAATTGATTTTTGTCTTTTCAGAATACTTAGATATATTCATGAAACTACTTCTATTTAAACTATTAAAACTGTTTTTTTTTTCAAACTACTGAAAGGTATTTTAACCTTTTTTGTATTTTTAATTATCTCTGAAGAAATTTAGTTTTAGTATCATTGATTTAGCAAAAGTTAGTATTAATGCTTGTCCTATTATATATATATATATATATATATATATATATATATATATATATATATATATATATATATATATATATATATATATATATATATACATACATATATATATATATATATATATATATATATATATATTCATTTAAAATGAATTGTTCAAATTAAATGGATGCTATACTGTAGGAACTACTACTAAATTAAATGCTCGTTCTATACGAACAGGTACTACACTTAATTCAATGTTCTTAACAGTTTACTCAATTTTGAAATGAAACATAAATAAAAATATATGTTTAAAATGCTTACTTTAAGTTCCCTATAGTATTTCTAATCAAAAGTTGCGATTGTTAGCTTTTGAGAAAGACATGACTTATAATTTCTCTGCCGTTGCTGGAAGAAAATATTTCTATTTGCTCAAGAACGTGCTAACATTAACATGTTCAAATATTTCTAAAATAATATTAAATATACTAGAAAACGTAAGTGCAGAGCATTAATGAGAATACCAAACACAGCATGTATAAACTTACAGGTATTTTATGATTCGTATTAGTCTATATGTGACTAATAACTCGAATTTCAATGCCCTATTTAATTTAATGACTTCAGAATTCGATCGAATTACATAGGAAAAAGAAAAAAAGTTGTTCGAAGTGAGTATATTTCCTTTAAGCAAATAGTTTAAAGCAAGACTTTAATTACCCTCTTGGAAGCCATGTTAATCGAAGTCCATATTATTTTTGTGCATTTATTTTTCGTTAATGATGCCATTTGACTCGAACATGGAACCATTAATAAAACCATTTCAGCGGAAGTCGAATTCCGTTCGTTTAATGTAAAATAAATCATTCACAGACTGAGAAAGCTGTGCAGAAAAGTTAATAATTTGGAGATTAAAAAGAATTCAATAAAGTTTGTTGAAACGCAATAATTCTGGAAAATATTAGTGGGGATATAACGGATTTAAATACGAGTTTAGAATTATTGTTTGAGTTTTACATTAATTAAAAATATTTTTTTGTTAATAAATTTTTTTATTAGTTGATATAGCGTATATCGCAAATTTTAAACATTATATTTATAATAATTATTTATAATTATAATAATAGTTTTTTTAATTTATTTTCGGTATTTTCATTCACTACAAAAAAATATTTAATGCGACATTTTTTTAACTTCATTTATACAATTTTAAATACAGTTTTGAGCGAGATATGCTTAAAATCAAGATATATAGGAAGTAATATCAACTCTTACACGATAGGATAGGCTAGAAAGTATTACAACTTTACTAACACCAATCAACTCTTTATACAGTGAAAGTTAAACGATTTTTATTTGTTTTATTTTTTGAATGAGAATTATTCTATGTGGAAAAATATTAGGTGCTCCGCAATCACCTATGAGAAATCTTGTGCATAAAATTAGAAAAATATGACGAATTATTTGAACAGTGTAAGGGAAGAATCCTCATTTATTAGAAACTGCCATTCAGCTTAATCTTTAAATAAACTGGATTCCTGATTGTTTTTAATTTATTAAACCAATTAAATTGGTATCAAAGATAGACTTTGTTACAAAGATTATATAAATTTATACTTTACGAAACACCATAAAAAATTTAAAGAAAAATTTAAATACTATTGCAGTACCCATTAAATTATGTAATGAGGGCCTGTTTGTATGCTTGTCAAAAATTCACTTAAATTTCTAATTTACATTGAAAAAAAAAGATACACTTTACTTGAAAAGTCCTTTTTTTTCAAATGCATTTTTTATTAGATTTTAAGTAAGAAAAAAATATTCCAAATAAAAGAATTTTTTTTTGTTGTAATAATTCAGTGAACTGTGAAATAAAATAGTTTTTAAAAGAGTCTTAAATAATTTTTAAACGAGTCTCCTTTTAGTAATATATATATATTTTAATTTCACAAAATGCAATTGTACCTACTCAATATAATAAAACCTGATTAAATTACCGTACGGTTTGGTAATGGCATTTATGTTAAAATAAAAACATAGTTCTAGTTTATAAAACGGCATTTAAATTATTTATTTTGCAATTTTTTTCATTCATATGATAATGGTTTATCAGAAATTCAGGTTTAAAAAATTATAGTTCTTATTACCACACATTTTGTAAAAAATACAAAACTGAAAAGTAAATAAAACCGTATGGTTCTTTTGCCATGCTCTAAGGTATCATAACAAAATTATTACCACATTTACCAAAGCTTATCGCATATAATGAAACCATATATAATTTTTTATTTTACTAAAAACGTTACCAAAGCGCTTTGGAAAAAATTACTGAACTGAGCTTTTTGGTGTTCTCATACAGCGAGAAGCACTGTAAAATTTACAATATTCTTGTAGTTTTAACCATATTTTTTTTCTCAGTGTAATATAATGATTACTAAAATAATTAATGAATTATAATGCTGAATAATAAGTACTAAGAATAAATTACAATTTTATAGATAATGAGTATACGTATCAAACTTTTTTCTTAATAGGCACGTTTTCTGATATTGTTCCGCCAAAATTTTTTTACTGTATAAATAAGCGAAACAGCATGTAACACAAAAATTATTAACTAAAAAAAAAATATTTTTAATATTATTTTTATTTCTAAAAACAAATAACTTAAAGCAATTTTATTTTAAAAGAAAAGCAAATAAACGAGATAAAATAAAAGAGACGTTCCGACATTTAGCTAATCTTAAAAAAAAATCGATGAACTAATGACTTTAAATATAGCGATTAAATACCAAAATATTTTTTGTGTTAGTACTTCTAGTGAAACATTTACACTTGCATCGATTAATCGATTTACATGAAATCGACCAGTAGGTTGGTGGGTCAGCGGATTTAAAAAAAGACTTCAAGATTTATCGCGAAATGTGGGTACAGGAGTTCAAGTTGCCAGACCCGACGTCTACGCAAACGTCTTTAGCAAACTGCAAGCTTTTAGCGAAAAGAAATAAGATATGATTTTTTTTTCTTACTCGCAGTTTGTTTGAAGGAAAATAAATTTTGTTAGTTTTTGAAATACGTTTAAAATACGTAAGTTTCTGCTGCATCCTTATTTTTTGGTAGGAAATTATGCGTTTAAATTAAACTCGTTTAAGTCAGACAAAGAAATATTTTTATTTCTGAATAAATTTATACGAAAATTCAACCAAACAATTTGATAGAATTTTTTAGTTTTTTTTTTCTGCTTTCATGATAATATAATATTGTAGTAGAACGAAATATCTTTCCACATAACATTTTGGAAGATGATTTTTATATTTGTTGTCAATTGTTTCAAACTTTTGATCATTTATATTTCTACGTTTCGGCCTTATATTTACTTAAACACATTGTACTTCGAAAAACAAATAATAGTTTATGGCTCGAGGCATTTACACTCGATTTTGACCTTTGACCAGTAGGTTGGTGGTCGATTACTTTTAAATTAACTTTTATACTTCGAACCGTTAAAAACATGCATAGATAACGTGTTTTTAACACTTTTTCTAATATTTTTTCTTTGTTTAATCATAATACGTAATATAATCTTGACAAACAAAATCTAATGAATATATTTGTCTATGAGTTGATTTGTAGTCAAAATGGGGTAAAAGTCTCACATTGAAAATTATAGGTGTGAGCTTAAATTCATATCTTGTAGTTATATACTTGTTCACATACTTGTTCATATACTTTGTTCATATACTTGTTAAGCTTTAAATATTCTTATAGGATTAGCAAAAAAAAAAAAAAAACATTGTTGCATTTCAAATGCAGTTAAAAAATTTTTTAATAATTTTGAACCATTTACGTTTATGGTATGTTCTCAAAAGCACCTTTCCTAACCATCGTAGGCGGATTCAGAGCTTTTATTTTTTATAAGCTGTCAGAGGAGATTTTTAATATCATTGTAACTTATGTCTTACAAGCTTCAGTACACAGTATTATTTAAGGAAAAAGAGATTTCCAAGAAACCTCTACCTTCATTCCTACACCAGTAAATACATTTTTTTTTAATAACCGTCGTTGAACAGCCGACCCAATTTCATGGGTTTACGACTACTAATGTTCAACTCCGTAGCCTTGTAATTTTGAACTAATCCAGAAGACAAGGAAACTCCTAGATCAGTACCCCCCCCCCCCCAGAGGTATTGACTTGTTATGGGAACAGTGTTTTCACTACAGCGCGAGAACGCGAGAATCTCGCATATTTTTTTCTTTCCTCGCATTAAAAAATTATTAACGCGAGAAGTTCGCGCACCCTATTAATGGATTTCAAAATGCGTGAATCTCGCGAATTTTGGAAAAAATTTCGTCTTCCGCATTTCAAATGAAATCCGCTTCGTTTTTCTTCTTCGATCTTTCATTATTTTCAATATCGGTTCTTGTTATCTGGCTTCTCTATTTGCCAGTATTGTTCAGAACCAGAACATCCTCCTCAAACCCCTTTCAGAACACATTTTTCTGCAACCACGTGTTCACTGTAGGTAAGGTTTCTTCATGTAAAACGTTTACATTTTTTGTGCCTGAATGTAAGATGGACAAATACATTGTTAAGACAAATGTAGAAACGGTAAATAAGAAACAAATACGGATATTTAATGGATATGGATCAAATACTAGCATGAAGTAAGTATGAACTTGGAAATAACTTCAACGTACTTCGCGATTTTATGGCAGAAATAATTTAAAAGCCTATGCTGGCTGATGTAGAGGATAGGAAAGTGTGTGCACAATGCTACAAATTTAATTAGTGTTTTCGAATAATTCAGCATCTGTTGCAAGGTCATTTAGCATCCAAAACCGGATTAAGACAAAATATCGTAACAGATTGACTGATGAGCATTTAAGCAACCTAATGAGAATAGCTGATGAAAAAGTAGATATAAAACATTTTCCATATGATGATGCAGCAAAAATATTTAATGCTTTAAAAATTAGAAGATGTTAAAAATGTTTTATAATTAAAGAAAAAAAAATTTTTTTTTAATTTTTAGAAATCTCACGGAATTATTTGAAATCTCAACCTGTTTTTGAGAAAGGGTGAGAAATTCTCACCCATTTTTTTTCTGTAATGAAAACACTGTGGGAAACTGGAGGACTTTGAGACTCGACAGATTTAACGTGCATCAGTCACCATTTACTACACGGGGAGTCTTCGGCCGGCGAGGATCGAACCCACGACCTCTTGGGCATGGGCCCAGCGCCCTACCGACCAGGCGATCCCGGCCGTAAGTACATTTTAAAAGTGTTTTTGGTATATGAGTGCTAAATGCTGCCGTAAATAGCTGAGCATTTTCCAGTAAGTAATATCTAAAGACGATTTTCGACACATGAGTACGTACTTACTCCCAGCATTAATGCCATAAACAACAAAGTATTTTCAATTAAGTAATATTGAGAGTCGATATTCGGCATATTAGTGCTAATTATTCTGAGCGGTTCTGCAGTAAATAGCAGAATATTTTTAAGTAAATGATATTGAAAGGTGATTTACGGCATATGAGTATTGTTGAGGCGAGATGGCTCAAGGGATAGAGCGTTCGCCTTCCAATGAAGTGGACCGGGTTCGAATCTCAGCGACGGCTGGTCTATACGAATTCCACATCTGGCTCGCACCGACTACAGTCCAGACGTGAAATATCCTAAGTGGTAGACAGACCATGGGTTAGAGAATTTCGCGTGGCCCTCTTCTCCATGTAACCCAAATGAGGGTTAGTTCCCTCAGAAAATCCTCCACGAAAGAAAAATTTCTCACGATACTTGATCCAAAGAGTTCTCTTGTATTCTGGATTGTGTTCAAAATTACAAGGTTACGTAGTTGAACATTAGTAGTTGTAAACCCAAATATTGGGCCAGCTGTTCAACGACGGTTTAAAAGAAGAAGAAAAAAATGAGTATCGTACTTACTCTCAGCATTAATGCCATAAACAACAAAGTATTTTCAATTAAGTTATATTGAGAGTCGATATTCGGCATATGAGTGCTAATTACTCCGAGCAGTTCCACAGTAAACTGTAGAATATTTAATAACTGTAAATATTGAAAAGCGATTTACGGCGTATAAGTGTTAATTTCTCTGAGCACTACTACCATAAGCAGTAGAGCATATACGAGTAAGTAATATTGAAAGGCGATTTACGGCGTATAAGTGTTAATTCCTCTGAGCACAACTACCATAAGCAGTAGAGCATATACGAGTAAGTAATATTGAAAGGCGATTTACGGCGTATAAGTGTTAATTTCTCTGAGCACTACTACCATAAGCAGTAAAGCATATACGAGTAAGTAATATTGAAAGGCGATTTACGGCGTATAAGTGTTAATTCCTCTGAGCACTACTACCATAAGCAGTAGAGCATATACGAGTAAGTAACATTGAAAGGCGATTTACGGCGTATAAGTGTTAATTCCTCTGAGCACTACTACCATAAGCAGTAGAGCATATACGAGTAAGTAATATTGAAAGGCGATTTACGGCGTATAAGTGTTAATTTCTCTGAGCACTACTACCATAAGCAGTAGAGCATATACGAGTAAGTAATATTGAAAGGCGATTTACGGCGTATAAGTGTTAATTCCTCTGAGCACTACTACCATAAGCAGTAGAGCATATACGAGTAAGTAATATTGAAAGGCGATTTACGGCGTATAAGTGTTAATTTCTCTGAGCACTACTACCATAAGCAGTAGAGCATATACGAGTAAGTAATATTGAAAGGCGATTTGCGGCATATGAGTAATATTATGAACAATGCTATAAGCGATAGAACATTTACAAGTAAGTAATATTGAGAGGCGATATCCAGCATACAATTGCAAAACACTCTAAGCAATTCTGGCAAAATGAACGGGACATGCGTTAATGTATCAAACGCTTAAGGCTGATTTAAATCATATGAGTGCTTCTGAAATCAGTATGGCGAACTCAGCTTTAATGCATTATATAAGAAATCGCATCATAAGAAGTTTTTCAAGTGTATAATATCTGAAGAAATATTTTAATAGTCTGAGCGCAAAGCTGACTAAGAAATGCTGGCGAAAGCAACAGAACATCCACCTGTCTGTAATATTTAAGGTGATTTCCAATATGGGAGAGCAAACTATTCTAATCAAAGCCGCCGGAAACAGCCGGATATTCACCAGTAGTTAGTTTCGAACGGTAATTTCTAGGATCGGAATACAAAATACTCAGAGCAATTTAAAATAAAATTATTAACATGTAGGTAAAATTAAACGGTCATTTATAATAGTTGAGTTCAAATTCCTTAACTATTTCTGAGAACAGAAATGTCACGTTCTTAAACTAAAAAAAGTTAACGATCGTCATTTTGACTCAAATAACTATAGTACTATCGTTTTTATTGAATTATGTTTTACATTCGAGACCAGAATATAAGGATAATTCAGAATTACACGGAAATTTAACACAAAGCCAACACACAGGGTTGGTGAGCAGAGCGAACAGGGGTCAGAACCACCTGGCAATGTTAAAACTTTATATTTAATTATTTTACAAAAAGATCTTGAATAAAGAAATATGTATTAATTTTATCATTAATTTTTTTAATTCACTTATAGAGATGGTAGAACAAAAATTACGAGAACATTTACTATAACAAACAAAAATAATACAAATACCCTAACATAAGCATAATATAAATTTTTAGATATTTAAGTGAAAGAGATAAGGTACTAAAACAATTGTCTAAAAATCATCAGAAAATAATGGACTAAAGGGCGAAATTAAATTGCAAAACTTAAATACTATGTCAGACATTCATAAACAAACATATAAAAAAAAATCAATAATAGACGATACATTGTACAGATGTTTGGCGAAATGAAAACTTATTCCTGCCGGCCGTAGCCTCCGCTATTACGCCAAATTAATATTACAGTGTCATTTTTAACAACTGTAGCTGCTATTAGTTAAGGACTAACATATAGACGAGGGCGCGGTCCCAGTTAAAGAATATCGGTAGATGACCTTTATTTCTCATTGATCTGTACTACTTTTCTCTAGAAATTCTCTTGTTCTGCGTCATGGATAGAGTATTTATGACCCTGACATTTGGAATTTACCGATCAGGAAAAAAAAATTACGATAAGAATTGTAGAAAAGAAATTTAATGGATATATCATGTGAGAATATGGAATGGAAATTGATTTCAGTCAGATTTTTGAGTTTCATGCACATTTATTCAGAGAGGCAGTATTGTTAAAATAATATTTAAATTCTAAGTGTATATTTTTAAATTCTTCTCATTTGATTTAACAGTTTTATTATATTAAATGATACTTTTAAACGTTTAAAATTAAGTTCTTAGTTATTATTTAATATCTAAAATATATTGAAGTAAAAACAGATTTTAATTTCTTATAATATCCTGTATTGATGTCGTTTCAGAAATATCTACTCATTTGAAAGAATTTGCCTATTTTAAGGATTAGTAATATTTCTATATCATCCTGTATTCAGAATTATCAGGCCAAACGGGAGAATTTGTCTAATTAGTGGATCAAAAATATTTTTAAAAGGCCCATCCAGAAGAAAGGATGAACAGATCACAGGTTTAACTGTCGAAAACTTAATGACAATTGAAACATTATAAAAATAATTTACATTTATTAGCTCTCTCAAAGTGTTCAAAGATACAAGGACTTTAGTTATTTCCTTCACAAAAAGTGTATGTTTATTAATAGCTATAGCTCTTACTTTATGTACATAGAAATGTAGTCCAGTCACCGTAAGAAGACGATTGACCTTCGATGAGTTTGTTATTGATCGGAAATGTCATACTATTAAAGAATCATTCATTGGCGCGAAGCTCTTTTCCCACCGCCTTAATAAATTTTCTCATTGCTATTTTCACTAATTGACTCTTACCATGATTCGGCATTCAGAGATCTTTTTGGCATCAGTTTATTATATAGCTGTTATTGTTTATATATAAAAATAGTTTCACGATTGAAGTGTTGGGATTTTTTTTCTTACATTTTGCTATTTTTAAATATATTTATAATTTCTTACAAAATACACATGAATAATATTCTCTTGCTCTCTTTAAATGTCAATAAGTTTAATGCAAAGGTTTTTTCTTTGTTGTTAAAATGATTACTTTTTGCATTTGTCGTTGAAATATATCTACCTTTATGGTTGTGTAACTTGCAATAAATTCTTATACCCTTACAGGACTACAAAGGAAAAAAAAAACGGTAATATCAGTTCTGCTTTTTCCCCACATCATTGATAATTATTCTTAAAAACATAACACTTTCTAATTTCTGTAACATTAGTTTAATATGATTTTAGGTAATTTTTATAATGGCCATATTTAGAACCGGGGTGGCTCAAGGGACAGAGCAGTCGAATTCCGATGAGGTGACGCGGGTTCGTATCCCAACGAAGGTCGATACGAATTCCGCACCCGGCTCGCACCGACCACAGTGCTGACGTAAAATATCCGCACTGTTAGCCGGATCATGGGTTAGAGTCTCCTGGCGATTAGGTTAACTGCGAGAGGCTTTCGTTGTTTTCCTCACCATGTAGCGCAAAAGCGGGTTAATTTCATGAAAAAGTCTAAATTTTTCCCAATACTTGATCCAGGATTTCCTTTGTCTTCTGAATTGTATACAAAATAACAAGGATACGGGATTGAACATTGGTAGTCGTAACCCTAAAATTCGGCCGGCTGTTCAACGACGGTTTTAAAATATAAAATAAAAAATCGCCTAATTTAACAAAAACCTCTTCTGACACGATAAATAATAAGATATTAAATTAACTTATTAACATCACCAAAAATATATATATTTTTTTATATCAATGTTTACTTATTTTTCGCTATCGAAATTATGCACAATTTCTTCGAATATTATTACTTTTATTTTCCTAATAACTTTTTGATAATTGTTGCATTGTAAATTGTTGAACATGTTCCTAATAAAATTATTTTATTTACAGTCATTGAGCGAACATAGTGAATCATATTCTTAATTCAAGAATAAATTATACTTAACAAATATTTTAATTCATTTAATAAATAAATTGTGGCCCTTAACTTCCACATGAAAAGTATTACTTTACATTTTTTATTTTTTTTATAAACTAGTGTTATACTACTTAACTGATTCACCTACACAATGAATCATTCGAATAACTACTGTCTAATACATCTTAGTATTCCCATTGTTTTCTTCCTTTATTTATTAGCTATATAAATTAGCATTCCTTATAACTGTTGTCGAATAGGCAAACTATTAAAAATCTTATGACGATATTTATAAAAGACAGTGACTAAAACCAATAAAAAAGGGATCGTATTATTGTGATCACTGGTTACCCATTGGTCAATAGTTTTTATTTTATTTTTTTATGAATAGACTTTCTTAAACGATACCACATTTTAAGTCATTGGTTGAAAAAATTGCATTAATTGATGTTGGTCCTCTGATAATCTATTGGCCTGGACTGGTTTTTAATTCCAGCCAATATACGTTCAAAGATTGTTATAAGTTCTTTGATACGTTTCTTAAGACATCATAAAATTCCTTTCCTTTTCTTTGACATTCATATTTATATTAAGATCACCGCCAAGATAGTAGTTATGAAAAAGTAAATCATAAAGAGAACAAAAAATACTCCAAATTAATATTATGTAAAAACATTAAAAATGCTCGATACTGAAAAAATAAAGAAAAAACTCTGTCTGGAAAACAAACAATTAAAATAAATTCCAAAATTGTCGCCTATTTTTTTTTATTTTATCTTGCTGTGCTGCTTTTTCATTAATTCTTTTGTCAACCTGATTTTTTTTTTAAATCTTACAACAATTTATTTGTGATTATGAGGTTGAAGCTAATCTAGTAGATGGAGTTTATTTAGTCAAGAATTTTGCTGACATGAAATCTCTATAACAGTGTTCATTTTCTCAATGGGTAAAAATAAATGTTTAATTAGTTTGCAATTAAGTTTTAACCTGTAGTATGTTTTAATCATATTCATATAATACATTTTATAATTTTTTCTAATGATTTATTTATTATCATTCAATCGAATATAAATATCCTTCTTTGAAAAGATCTTAATTTTTGTTACCTTTTGCCTGTAGTTTATATTCATAAAAACATTCAAAGTTTCTTCGTGTTTGTATGCTTTTCAGACGTTCATATACTTTTCAATTTTTTCTTAGTACAGATACCACATGAATATAAAGATATATTTCAGAAACATTTGGAAAAAAAAAATCCTTCTCAAACTGTAAACGCAGAAAAGAAAAAACAAAACAAAAGTTATTTGTTATAAATAAAATACGCATTTAAAATTTAAACTGCAATTTCTAGAAAAAAATTTAAAATAGACCGTTGCGGCGCTCGAAACGTTGAACGAAATTGGCAGGGATTTTCTTCTCTCTATCGCCAAATAGCTATCGCCTCTTTTTTTATTTTAGGTATCTAAACTCTAAAATATCGAAATGCCGCATTGACAGACAGAGTATTGTCATTTTTCAAATCAAAATGCCTACTAGAAGTCTTAAAGGTATCAAAAGCTTGCAATATCGAAAGTGGCATTTGCATATTATTACCCCCTTGAATTTGCGTTTCAGTAAAATGATCATAAACTGGCTTGTTTATCGAAGAAAGCCGATTTATTTTTTAAGTCCCAGATGTATTTTATTTTATAAACAAAATAGAGATATTTTTATATGCTTTTTGTTTGAAAATATATGTTCAATATAGGTGTTACTTTTTCACCATGTTTTCAAACAAGGCGAAACATAAAGGACTGTAGAACAAAATATATTTTATTTATTTTTTCAACGTTTTGTCTTAACTTTCCGATCCATTAATGTGTACAATTTAGTAAATAAATGTTTATTTACTCGAATAAGAAAAAACTTATTTAAAAACATAAAATGATATTTTTTTAAAAATGTATCTCAGAAAATACTTCTATTAAATTATCAGGTAAATAATTTAATAGAATGCGATAATGACGAGATAATTGGTGAAAACTCAAATATTATAAACTGTAGTTTGAAAATTCTATTATTTCATGTTCTAAAAATTTCTTTGTTATGGGTATTGAACGTTGATTTATTTAAATATGTCATTCCATTAATTGAGTAGTTTTTAAAAAAGTATTTCTTAATGAGTTTCCTATTTTTATATTCCTTTTCATAGTAAGGCTGAATTTTTATATCTATTAAAACTTCACATAACTTGATCTCCCACTAAATTTTTCAATTGGATTTTAAGTTAGCATAAATAAAGGTTCATTTACGCGAAAATTTATAATATTGATAAATTATTATGTAATTACACGAATAAGAAACCATGCACTGTTTGAATTTAATTAGGGTGTTAAATTAGGGTAAAATAACCGACAGTCTGTTCATGCAATTAATCATAAAGTTTAAAGTTAGGAGCATTTATTCACCTCATCGGGTTTGAAACTGTTTACAACTGATTGGTTAAATAACCCTAACTCTTCGGTTTTGAAATTATTATTACTGAAGTTAAAAATCTGCAATTTCTAGCATCTATGGTTGAATTACCATGCATGCTAGCACCTGCAATTACTATTATAAACACTTGAGTGCAGGAACACTAGAAACTTCTCGTGCGTTGAAAGAGATAATGTGGAATCAAAGCTGGGGTTCGAACTCTGGCCGGTCATGAGATGGACAGATTTTTCTTTTCGCCTAAAATATTAACCAAACTGCAAGGAACTGAGTTGCTTCATAAGGTGTTCACCATTCGTTTTTCACATTGTAATTGAGGTGTGTACTCAATTCTTATTGCCTTTGTGGATAAAATTCTGGTTGCTTAACCGTATTAGGTAAAAACAGTCAATGAACAATTTTTCTCCCAGTTTAAAGTTTGAATACCATTTTTTTTGGTTATTTGATAGTTTTAGTTATGTGTTGAAATGGAGTTTATTTCTTCGATAACCATCCTCAACGTTTATTTTCGTCTTCTTTCGTTTTTAATTTAACGGAAACCATATTTCAGCTCATTCATTTTTCAGTTTATGCATGCATTAAAATCAAATTAAGAGCTAAACTAGATTTCGTTTTAGAAAAGTAGATTCATCTCTCTGACGTTAAACCTAATTAAGACTATATTGATAGAACGATACGTTGAAAAAATTAAATTCTTCACTCATAGTCTAAATGTTTTCTAAATAATTAATAAAATTTAGATTATTACTCAATTTCGAAACAATTAAAATTATTCCGCTAATTAATATGTTCTCAAATTTATCTATTAAATCTCACGGTTCCGTCTAGGGAGTTCCAATGCAGGGTTCCACGGTCGAAAAAAATTCGGCACCAATGATCTAGACTGAATATTGACACGTATTAGAAATAAATAAATAAAAGGTATATAAATACAATTAAAAAGACAAATCAGTGAGAAAATTTAAAGTATGAATAAAAGAGGTACTTATAATACTCTATTGCTGTGTTAGTCAACATGATCATAAAGTAGTAATATCACAAGTGCGTATTCTCTAAATTACATATACTGTTCATATCAATTGTTTAATTAATAATGTTCATTCCTTACCTGAGCAGTGTCAGGGGAAGCAGATGCGAGTTAATAATATTATTAATTAAACATTTATGTTCATCACGACTACATATTTGAAGCATATTAGAAAATCTTGAAAAGATACTTCTTAAGTATGCGTCTCAGAAAATATTTTTAAAAGTATCGTGAATGTTGTTAGTGAGAAAATGATGTTAGAATTTAAAATCTTGAAAAAAGAACGTACTGAACAGCATTTTGAAAACTATAATATTTCCAGGTGTAAAGTCTTATAATTGTTAACTATAAGTATATAAAGGTTAATTAATTTTATTAGGCCGTTAAAGAACGCAAATTACAATACAGTAAGCTGTTAAACAGCACATTGACTATTCCATAAATTCCAAAGCCTTTTTTTTTCAAATTTTTTAAAACTTCACATAGCATTTGGTTATTTAATTACAATAAATTTTGTTAAATGCTGCAGTCTGATAAGCACATTTTAATTTAAGAATTAAATGTTTATATAATATTTAAAATATGTTAAAATGAAACTTAAATGTATTATAAAGTAGAATATTCCTTTAAGGAAACTATTAAATCCACGTATTAATAAATTAAAGCTTTATCTGTATTATTGATTCATGCTTTAATTAGTACTTCTATGTTTAGTTAATTCTTTTAAAATATGTAAGTTGATAAAATATATAAGTTGGTATTATCTTTAAATATAAAGCAAATATTTTCATTAGAGCATTTTAATCGCATGTGTTAGAATATTCGATTGGAATTACTATTTAACATAATCAATGCGTACTATTAAATTTATAAGAATTATTACAATTTATAACAACTATTTCTCCCAAACCTGATACTTATTTTATTTTATTTCATTTTATAACCATCTTTAAAAAGTCAACTCAGTTTTGGGTCTACGACTTCTAATGCTCAACTCCGTAGCCTTATAATTTTGAACCCAATACAGAAGACAAGAGAACTCCTGAATCAAATATTGTCAGAAATTTGCATTTGTGGACGACTTTTTGATGGAACTGATCCGCACTTGCGTTACATGGAGAGGAAAACCACGAAAACCTCCCACTGTTAGCCTGATGGCAAGGAGACATTAATCCATGACCCGTCTACCCCTGAGGATATTTTACATCAGCACTTTTTTAAAAAATCTGCAGCGACACATGGTCATAGATATCGCATAGCTTCTGTTGTGAATTAATTAAAGATCATACTGCTATATCTCTTTCAAGATTATGATAAACAGCTAAATCATTTCCAATTAAAACATTATTTCACTTAAAATCATTCAAAAAATAATATATCTTATTACTCAAATCAAAAATTGGTGAATTTTTTTAAATATTATTTATTGTAAATTTTTGCGTTAAATAGAAAAAAAAAAGTTAATGCTATTAGCGAAATATCATACATCGTTAATTTTTTTTTTATGAGCTGTTAAAAGGAAACAACCCTTGAAACTTTTCATTGAACGTAATAAACGCTCCGTAATATTTAAAAAAAAATTGCTTTAAATAAACACCTTACTCGCTGTATCGAATAACTGAATTAAAAAAGACCTAAATAATAATCTGAATAAATAAATACGTTTAAAGTAAATTATTTATTATTGAATAGTTGAAAAAATTGTTAATTAGTAGTGCTTGCTATTAGAAAAACTTGTTTTAAATAAATACAGTGAAGTGTATGTTAAAACTAAAAAAATAAGCGTTTTATTAAAATTAAAAAAATGTTTTATTTAAATTTAAAAAAAAAAAAAAAAAAAAAAAAAAAAACTTCATCAATCAAAATAACTTATAGTCAAATAGAGTATGTAATGTTCTCGCTGAAAGTCAATATCCAGTTTACAATAACTTGTGATTTAAAAATACTAACTATAATTTATCTCTGTAATAAATATTATTCGCTACAATTAGTAAAGATCAAAGCAATTGCATCATTGCAACCGCATTCAATTTTACCGCTTTTACAACACTGCACTTTCGTTTTTTCGCAAATTAAATTAGGTATATAATAAATAGGTACATAATTAAAAAACACCTCTTTCTTAACAAACATTCTTTTATTCAAAAATATTAAGTGAATTCTTCCAAAAACGACACAATTAAATTAACGAGGAATAGATAAAAACGCATTTTGCTATGAGAACATTTCATTTTGTGTTGAATATATATTAAATTTCTAGTTATGTTTCCAGGTATGAGGTTTTCTAGTTTTAGAAAAACTATGGGACAGTTTGCAGTCATTCCTTCACAGCGGAGCGATTTACCGAATTAATTTGGAGCTGATGCTCCTTTTTTCGAAATCAAATTCAAAGATAATTTCGAAGTTAAGTAAAGCGTCGTATTGAATAAATTTTTCAATTCCCACCAAAATGTGTTAATTTTATCAAGAGTTGAGTAGTCGGAATTTAAACCTTATTTGATAAAATTTTACTAAACTTTAGACGGCTGCTCAACTTAAGATTTACAACTTAAAGACGGTACTTTGTTAGCTCTTTTGGTGCTGCCATCTGTGAGAAATCTCTATAAACATATCCTACCTCGACATTTCATTAACTTATTGGTTTTCGTTATAATTATGAGAAAACAAAAAAACTTCAATTAAAATCATTATCAATAAGAAGATTACATTATTTTCCAGTTTATGAGATCTGAAAAATAATAAATGAGTAAATTCAAATAAATATTATTTAGGTATTGAAATATTGATTTTATTGATATACCTGTATTTGAAGAGCATTTGGATACTTATCATTTTACTATGCATTGAAATTCTAATAAAATTTTCTTACAACTTTCAATTAGAATTTTTATTGTTAATGTATTGCAAAATTAAGTTTATTTTTACTTATGTGTTTAGTTGTAAACATAAGAAGTGCTTTGAAAAAAATTTTAAGTTATTGACATTTTTATAAAATAACTTCAACTTCGTTATTGATATTACAAAACTATTTCATAACATTTGGCTGTGCCTCAAAACATGTTATTTCTTTAAACTTTACCCCGTGTCTTTAATATTAATATATGTTCCTTTTTAGACCGTACATAAGCGTTCCATTTTTGCTCAGCCGAACATTTTTATTACACAATCGTTTGGGGAAAAACATTAAAATGACAATATGGTTATAATATGGATAATATGGTTTCATGTGCAATAAAAACATATATTTTCTACATATGAATAAAATTTTGCAGTTCAAAAAATTATGTCAAAACTTTATAAGAGGAATTTAACCACTTAATAGCACATTGTTACAAAATGCATAAAAGATAGAACAGAATTTACTATGCTGTGGCGTAAATTTTAGAGAAAATTTAAACAAAATTGTATAGATTGCCAATAGTCTTATGCACAGTAAAAAATTCCGGATAAAATTACGATAAAAGGTATCGTCTTTCAAGGTACCCGTACATTTTACCGCAATATAAATTTTTACCGTAAAATTTTTCCATAACAAAAATCAGATATTGTAATTTTTACGGCAATATATAACGTAAAAATCATTGCATCAATGTAATTAAATAAATATTACTGTAAAAATTCCGGAATAAAATTTTTTGATAAAATAGATTTTACAGATTCTACACTCAGAATCCCAGTATTTTTTACTGTATATTGATCCGGAATTTTAAGCAGTGTAAATGAGTAAGGAGGAGGAAAATTAAATATATGATATGACATTATAATAAATAAAATAAAATTTAGAGAATTTGATCTTAAACTAGTGCCATGTGCTCTCCAGTGTCTCCATATAAACACAATTAAGAAGTAGCCACAAAAGTAAAGCTGGAAAGTTTGCGATAAATAAATATTGCGACAAACCACAAAGTTATATGCTTTAAACTTTAGATGTTTTATTTCAAATTTAAGAATTTCCAGTATTCATTTAGCCTACTTCCCCATCGAAATAAAATTCTGAATCTTCATCTGTTGAATAAAATGTATCCCTTCGGTTTAAATGAAGGCAAATAATAACATTATTGTAAGCATATCCATTTTAATCATTAATTTTAAGGAAATTATTATTTAAATATTTTATCTTTCGAATGAATTTCCTTTCTATTTCCAATTCATTAACAAACCTGCAAAATTCCCTTGGGAAAAAATTAATAACGTGTTGTACACATCGGCATTCAATTATCACATAAATAAAAAATACATCTATGGTGAGTATCTTATTTATTATTCCGATATCTATTTGTTAAAAACATGAGTGAATTGCATTAGTTAATGAATTACAGTCGACTGTTCTAGTTAGAGTATCAGTAAATTACACGCAAACAAAACTGGTTAAAAAAACAATGCAGAAATGATTTAAATATAAATATAATTAAGTAATCAGTGAATTCAAACATTTAAGTGAAATCGGTAATTTTTTTAAAATTATACTACCTGATGTACCACTCTAATTTATCAAAGTCTGTATTTTTCATTTTGTACTCTAAGAAGAAAAAAAAGTATGATAAAAACTACTAGAATATGATAGAATTTACCTTATTTCTGGTTCTATGGGAACACCAAAAAGGTCAATAATTTTTATCGAAGAGCTTTGGCAATAATTTTGATAAAATTAACAATAAAATTTGGTTTTATAATGTGTGATAATATTACTAGAGGTAGTAAAATAGGAAAATTTTATCAGGATTCCTGAGAATGTCTTAAATACTATTTATTCGGTTAAGATTACTTTACTCAGTTTTATATTTTTAACTAAATGTTTGGGAATAAGAACTATAATTTTAGATATCAGAATTTACAGTAAAACGTTTTTTACAGTACCAGAATTTACCAAAATTTACAGTAAAGCAGAATTTACAGTACAGTAAAATGAACGGAAAAATTACTAAATAATTTAAATACCATACTTTTTGGTTTTATTAACCATAATCGTATTTTTTTTCTCTTGAAATGTCATTACAACTCAGTGCGATAATTTAACCATTTTTTTTTCTACGTTGCTATCTTATACCATTTGTAATATTAAGAATTAAATAAGACGTAAATTATAAGCGGTCCTGCCGCAGATTATTAGGACACGGTTCCCAGTAAAACACTGATTTCAAGCATCACTGACTACGGCCGGAGTGCTGGTGGGTGACCACTTGGATCAGTCTGCGAAAGGACCGAGGGTGTGCTACATCGGTCCTCGTTAAATTGCTCTACCGTAAAGTGCAAGACTTCGTGCGCTGGTTATCGGGCTACCAGAGCGGGGGAGCCACCCCCTCTGTAGAGGATCAAAATTGTGAGGGTATATCTTCAGATCATTCTTAGGGATGTTTCCCAGACCGTCGCCAATAGCCCATTATGTAGCTCTAGTGCGACTAAACTAAACTACAAATTAAAAGTAAGAATACAGAGTTTTTTACACTATAACAAAAAAGAACATTTAAATTTGAAGGGTTTATGCTTATAAACCCTAACTTTTCCATAGGTGACTTTTAACATTAAACTATTCTGCAATGTTTCCAAATAATTACTTAGAAATTTTCATATTTTACTCTAGATAACATCCCAATTAATTGAAACATCTTATTGATTGTTAAGAAAACGCGATTACAATTTAAAAAAAAACTCTTCTTGACAATTGAAAAATTTAGCTAATAATTTTGTGCCTCCAAACTCTTCATATACGTTTATAATGCAAACGTTTATCATTTTCTTACATATTCTTAAAGTATAAAGGCCATTAAATGTCTGTTTTCCCTTACGAATGTAAATAAGTCTAAAATTGTTAAAGAAACATAAAGTGCATTGTTTTTTCATAAAATATTATTTTAATTCCTCGTATTTTCTTTCTTTTCCAATTATTATTTATCAACATTTTCAAGAGGTATATTACGATCAATGGAAATTATATAAAAAAAATGACTCTAAGTACTATTTTACGTTGCTGTAATGTCAATTCATATGCATACGTTTTTTAGATGATTGACAGCCTCGGTATTGCTCCTAAAATGTCATAGTATGCTTTATTAAGCATTATTTTTATTTATTTTGCCTTATTGTAGTCTATTCATTGCTTCGTCTACAATATGATTCGTTAAATCAGAAAATCTTAGTAAAATAATGAAAAATCATATAAATATCGTTGGTTAAGATGTTTTTTGTAATTTCATAACATTTTTTTTACGTATGTCATCAATAAAAAAAAAAAAAATAAAAAAAACCACATGTGCGCTAAATTTAAAAAGTAATGCAATGAATTAAAAGCGAAACTGAACTGTATAAATGAAATCAGAAAATATGGATACTACAATTAAGCAATAGCATGAATTTTGGTTTTAATTCATAGCAGAATGGGAATCTGAAGCACACTTAAGCAAGGGTTATACGTAAATTTATAAATTTTTTCTAAGGTGCTTAAGAATTTAGAATACAATTAGTTAAAACATTTATTAAATTATGCTCCATCAGCATAAAACTAAACTACACTTCATTAATTATCACACATTTATTACACTCATTGCATTATATTTTACATTTCTGGCACTGAACAATACGTTTTAAAGAAATTTAATTTTTCATGTATGTTCAATTTCAATTTTAAACATACTTTTTAAAGTTATATATAAACTTCGTAGCTAAACAACAGCAAATCTGAATAAATTTATATCTAAGCTAAATTCAATAACTAATGCAGTGAAACAAAGAAGAAACAAAAATGGGGAAAAAATATTCCTAAAACAATTCCTCTAACAATAACACAACAGCAAGGAATTTTATCAAAATTTATGGCAGAAAGGGAAATTTTAATCCTTCTCTTCCTTAATCCCTTTTCGACATTTTGGGTAAAGAAACACTTAAGTGTGGGTAATAAAGTTGTCAACAATTCTCTTTAAGACGGTAAAGAATTTAGAAGAGAACAGAAGAGGTATAGCACTAAAGGGTAGTTGTATGCAATTTCCATGCTATAGTACAAGATCGTTCTCATCCAATGAAAAGTTTTAACATGAATTTATGATACGCATTTTTCAGAAGTTCTCAAACTGGCAAGAATGAATGTCAGAAATTCGGAAGGCCGAAAGTTTTATAAAAGAGAATAAGAGAAGTGGTCAATTGACACGCGCCCTTCGTACTTATCTTTATAATACTTATGATGCAATATAGATATTGAAATGAGTTATTTCTTATCTTTGCATCAGTTTTGTGTGGCTCTAGCATAATTTCTTTGAACTAGAATTTATAGTGTAATTAAAATACGGTTTCTAAAAATAATTTTTCAGGCTTTGACATGTAGTTACACAACATTATAAAACTAACAATGCAAATTACGGAAATTTTTCAAACTCGTGTCCCATTATGACCTTTATTATAATCGTTATTATTTTCATTTATGCATTGCTTTCTATGGCCACATTTTATAAAACTAGTTAATTAAAATAAAATTAAAACTAACAAAATTTTTCTTCCTTGATTACGATACTAAATTAACGAAAATATAAATAAGTCTGCCGTTCACGCATCCATGACATTCCACATGTGTTCTATTGGATTGAGATCCGGTGAGTTAGGTGGCCAGGACATTAACTGGAATTCAGCATCATGTACCTGGGACCACTCCAACACAATTTTAGCCTTGTGACACGAGGCGTTGTCCTGTGGGAAAATTCCATTTCCAACTGGAAAAACAGAGGCCATGTAAGGGTGCAAATGGTCCGCAATGATGTTCAGATACCCTGTAGCATTCATGGTCTAATCTACCGCAACCACGGGTCCCAGAGACGCCCAAGAGAACGTCCCCCAAAGCATAATACCGCCACCACCGGCCTGTGTATGACTTACTGTACATTAAGAGAGCAACTGTTCGCCTGGAAGACGGCGTATTGGTGATGACTCTTGGTCAGCAAAGGCACACGAGTGGGACGTTTGCTGCGTAGCCCCATATTCAACAGTGTCCACTGAACAGTGTGCTCTGATACTATTCCACTTGACCCTGCATTGTATTGGGCTGTCAGCTGAGCCACTGTCTGGCTCCGGTTTTGCTTCACCAAGCGCGACATTCCCCGACGACCTTTTTCTTTGATAGTGTGTGGACGTCCAACACCATGTCGTCTACTGCTGGTTTCACCGTCATTCATCCACTTTGCATAAGTTATAACAACTGTAGATCGCGAACAACCCACGAGTCGTGCAGCTTCAGAAATACTTGTTCCGAGACTTCGAGCCATTACAATCTGCCCTAAATTAAAGTCGCTTAGATCCACAGCCTTTCCTATCACACACAGAAGTAAGTAAAGGAATGATTCTTCAAACTGTCCAGCAACAGTTCAATACCACTTCCAACATATCACGTGCTTTTCGCGTCATCCAGAAGAGTTCATTGCAAAATATAAGGGTGGTCATAATGTTTTGGCTCTTGAGTGTATATATCTTTATATAATATAAGAAGAGAGTGAAATGATAGCACATACCTAAACACAGAACACTTGCGGATAGTAACGCACAACACAGTCAATTAAAATTGAGAAAGCATGTGTGTGAAAAGGTAATAATTTTTAATAATGCTGCTTGCTAAAATGTTACAACTAAACTAACCATCTAAAGCTGAGTAGCGATTTTTATTTTGAGTATGTCTAATAATGATATCAGAGTTTTCCAGTGTTGTCCGCGTGCATTTCTATTGGCCTAAAAACCACGAGGTAGGATCCAGTTTTTCCTCATTCATTTCTAATTGTTTTGGTTGTCATCAGCATAAAATTAACAAAAGTCGTAAAGGTATTCACCATATTCCCAACCGTGTTTCATGCTCTCCACGGTAGGGGGCAGTATTTGTAGAGGTTGTTTCAACTTCCGGTAGAAGATTCAGGTCGTAGAATTTATGCTGGTGTAAACTAAATTATGCAAATCTTTATCTCAACATTGCTTATCAATATTTTATAATTTACCAAGTACTTTTTTTTCATATCTTCATCTGATGTTTTAAAATATCTTGTTTGTTAAAATATTGATGTTTTAAAATAAAACACATTTTGTTTGACAAAAACACGATACAAAAATTAAATTCAGATGAATTGAGTAATCTGATCGTATTCAAACAAACCAGGAACGTTAAAAGAAAAGAAATAGTCGCATCAATTCTGAAGAGGACCTCAAGGCTTCCGGTCGGGTTTTTTTTTTATTTTTAGGATAGATGGTGAATTGTTTTCCTTTAAATATTTTTGTATCCCTAATTTAAAGTTATTTTCCAGTACTGTTATTATTAGCTAAAATATTAAATTATGGTTGTGAACTCATCAAATTTGTTTGAACAATATAATGTTATAAGAATATAAATGTTATTTTAAAAAATAATTACTTCAAAAAATCACTTCTGTTCACCAAGAGATCTAAATGTTTATAATACTAATAGATAGTAATATTTGGACGTGGAAAGTAGAGGCGCAAGCATAAGCAAACAGAATTCCTTTTAGTAGATATATGTTAAGGGACTAATTTTAACTTTAGTAGAAAAACTGTTTTCTGCCAAGAAAAAACAATTTTTGCCATGCAATCATCGGAGTTGGTGAGCGGTAGCGATTAGGGGGTTTAGCCCTCTAGTATATGTATATTTTTGTTAGAATTTTGTTTTTATCTATTAATCTCTTATTGACTTCTAATTCAGTTTCATTTTTCAAAAAAACATTGTGAGTATTGTAAAAAGTATACTTTTTGTTTTCATTTTGTGTTCTAACCTTTAAATATAAAATCAAATGATTTTTATTTCAGTGAGTTTTAGTAATTTATTTCTACTAACCCCTTCAGGACTATGATCACGTATTCATAGTCTCGCATTCTCTCTTCACGGCGCCAGATATCATATATTAAACAAGGCGTTCTAACTCTAGTGATCTCAATGCGGTATTCTTGTATTAGTTCGTTTACGTACGCTTTAGTTCACACACTCTTGGAGTATGTAGGTCTGGAAAAGCGCTTCTTTCTTATTCTGCAGGTTTTGAAGGGGTTAATTTACTACAAATTACTATTCTATTTTATCTACTATTTTAACTGTGGTAGTTGATATTAAAATAGAAATCATAGCTTTTTACACCATATTCTTATGAAAGTTCAAACAACAATACAATAAAAAAATATGCAATTATTTTCTAATTCTTAGAAAGCTTTTATTTATAGAAAAATAATTTGATGAAAATAAAATTATTTAAAGTTCATTTTCCCATTTCATCAAACAGTTTTTAAAAACGTTATCCTTATTTTCGATAGAAAAATCAATATTCTTTACTATTAATGGAAGAATAGTCAACGCAAGCAAAAAGAATTAGTACTCAAAAACTACAAAAAAAGTCTTCAATGAGTACCATACTTATTTTAATCAAGCCTAATTTCAGACAAATTAAAGCTATTTATGTAAGTCAAACATACCTTCTCAATATATTTAATTTCAAAGGAACAATCAGAGCATTAATAGGAATGTTTGAGAAATAAAAATTACTTTTTCAAGCCTGAGAACGTAAATTTTGTAAGATACTTTTTTACAATAAAGAAAAAAGAAAAGAAATCTTCTAGCACATTACTCGCGAGACTTGACTAACAAATCCTAATATTTTCTTATTTCTTTAAACTTTTGAATTTAAAATGCAAGATATTTAATATTAACTCTATTTTAAAACTTTTTCCTATTTAAATATTCAAGATTGTTTTTAGAAATAATTAGATATTATAATGGCATTTTTTTAAAAATAAAACTTGATGTCTGGAATAAAGTTTGCTAATCGCTTTAAATATATTTATTAGTTAATTCACATTTCTTCTGATTAAAAAAATATTATTATTATTTCCTCTGATGTAAAAAATTTATAAATTTTTTTTCTGTATTATCTTGTTTCTTATATAAAAGGGTTTCTCAAAAATGTGTCAAATTAGCTCCGAAACAAATAATGGCCGAATTTAAAACCTAATGTATTTAAAATTGAAACAATATATACAATATAATGAGATATATACAATATATGAAAGATATACAATATCAGGGGTCTGTCCAGACATTTTGTGAAAGGTCCGTTTTTCGTGAAATTGTGAAAAAATTACTAACATTCTTTCTACCAGGGTCCGCTTTTATGAATTTGGGGAAATAGGGTCCGGTAAATGGATACAAGATTATGCTCGGCACTGTTAAATAATAATAAAAATTGAATTTTCAAAAATAAACAGCAATTGCTGCTTCTAAATTAGAGATGCAACAGACAAATATTTGGTATTTAGCTTATACTGCTGAACGCAGAATAATCATTTCGAACGAATAATGGAAGAATCGTCTGCCGAAGACAAAACTTAATTCGTTTACATCCATCTTTCTTGTTTTCTGCCCTGGAAAGGGTTTATTCGATTAACAAAACAATAATGAATATAAACAAATTTGTGAAGGGTCCGATTAAAAGAAAAATCATTTTGTGAAGGGTCCGTTTTTAAGTTAAAATATTTTGTGAAGGGTCCGTTTTTATGAAAAGATATTTTGTGAAGGGTCCGTTAACGGACCCAAATTTCTTCTAAACAGACCCCTGAATATATATACAATACAATTTCATATATACGAAACAATCTAATAAGCAAATTACAAATGGAGGGATATGTATATCAGAGAGATGCCCGTAGGCTGCCGGCAGGATTCGAACCAAGGATCTCCAGGTTCTTAGTAGGATGCTTTAACTTCCATAATTGTACAGTGTGCCAAGAAAAAAAAACGGACCTCCTTGAACAACTTTTGATCTAATGATCGAATCTTCACGTTCTAGGACTCATTTTCAATGCCTCGAGAAGGTGACATCAAACAAATATGCTAATTAATTAGTGCAGACGTTATTTTAAGTTACAAAATAAGACATAAAAACGTACTTTCTCTGAATAAACACACCTTTCTTACAACGGATTCGGAATTCTGACACCCAAAATTTAGGGGATATCCGTAATCTCGAAAATATGGTCTTAATAGTTTGATCAGGAGGGAGGTCGAAAGTTTGTGGACATCTTAATGTTAATTTTACTTTTTATTTCGAAATATCTCGAGAAATTTTGAAGCAAATTTTAAATTTTTTGCACACAGTTAAAAAATTTGGTTATCGAAAAATAATTCTATGAAAAAAAGTATTAAGTAGTTTTTATTATTTGTAAATGAAACGGTTTATATAGAAGGCACGTGTACAGTGCGCAAAATAAAAAATGGTCCACCCTGAATAACTTTTGATCTAATGATCGGATCTTCACGTTCTAAAACTCAATTTTAATGGTTCGAGGAAGTAACCTCAAATATGATAATTAACTAGTGAAGGGTGTACAGTGTGTCAAAAAAGAATACGGATCACCCTAATTAACTTTTGATCTAATGATCGGATTTTCACATTCTAGGACTTATTCTTAATCACTTGAACGGGGTGACCTCAAATATGATTGATTAGTGCAGGCGATATTTTAAGTTACGAAATAAGACAGAAAAAGGTATTTTCTCTGAATAAACATACCTTTTATTCTCTGGATTCAGATTTTTGACCCGCAAAATATAGGGGGTACCCGCAATCATGGAAATGTACCTCTTAGTGTTAATTTTACTTTTTCCGTATTTCACCATTTCTCGAAAACTTTTTAAACAAATTGAAACATATTTGCACACAATTATAAAATCCTTTTATTCAATGATAATTCCATGCAAAAACTAAATTTTAGTAAATATTTATTATGTTTTATTATTTTATTAAATAAGGGTCGAAAAAATTTTATATTGTAAGGTATACAACTTTTTACATCATTTTAAAGTATGTAATTTTTCAAGGCAAAATACAAACTTTGAGCAAAGTTGGCTGAAAAGTTCTTCAGAAATCAAATTTTAAAGAAGTCGTATGCTTAAAATTAGATTTCTCAGGAACTATTAACTAATTTCGTACAAATTGTGTATTTTGCAATGTTAAATTACATACTTTAAAATGATGTAAAAAACTGTATACCTTAAATTTCAAAAATTTTTCCACTATTATCAAATAAATTATAAAAAATAATAAATATTTTCTATTTTTGTATTTGCATGAAATCATCTTTGGATAAATGATTTTATAATTATGTGCAAAAAGTTTTCAATTCGCTTTAAGTGTTCTCGAGATATGGCGAAACACGCAAAAAGTAAAATTAACATTAAGAGGTTCAAACTTTGGAGATGCTCTTGATCAAAATACCTTGACCATATTTCCCAGATCCCCCAATATATTGGGCTACAGATATCCGAATCCGACGAAAAAAGGGTATGTTAAGTACGTTTTTGTACGTTTCATAACTTAAAATATCGCCTGCACTAATCAATAAGCATATATGAGGTCACCCCGTTCAAGTGATTAAGAATAAGTCCTAGAATGTGAAAATTTGATCATTAGATCAAAAGTTATTTAGGGCGATCCATATTTTTTTTTTGACACACTGTACACCCAAGTTACAGGAAAGTTAGGAATCTTTGTAAAATTGAAGCTGCTGAAACACAAAACGACATGCATTCCATTCGTTTAAAATTTTATAAGTTATAGCGAAATAAGCAATAAGGGAAATTTAAAGTATCGATCACCTGACTTGGCCATTGGTATTATTTTTCTCAACTTGCAACCCTTCGTGCCATTGAAATTTTAAATAAATATTATTTATATGTTTCTGGGCAGGTTGCTAAAAAATAAAAAAACGTTGCTTATCCTGATTATCAATTTGGAAATAGTCCAATTGCCTCCTTGAAATATAGTCTAACCCCTGTTTTTAATTAGCTTTTCAATATATTTTGTTTAGTATTTGTGTTTTGTAGTGTTAAGGGGATCTATTCAATTCTTGCTTCGCTCAACAAGCTCAACGGTTGCTACGTTATAAATTTTGTATTGTTAAACAGTTTTTTACATTATAATTAAGGATAATTTAATTTAAATATCGCATAATCTAAATATTATATTATTACAAAATTGGTACCTCGGGTTTTGTTTCCGATTCTAAGGGATACAATTTAAATTGAATAAATTCACTCGGTAACCATTACAATTTCAACATTCATAAAATTGACTTTTCAAACTATTATTTAATTTTTGGTTTCTAAAAAACTCTTTAAATGTTTTTTTTTCACTTAAGATAGCATTTTTAACAATAGGGGACAAATTAGTTCTTAACAAGGCATTAGAGTAATATTTAATAGTTTTTCATTCACAAATTTAATTATATACGTTAACTTAACATGGTTACACATAAAATATAAAAACAAGCTCAATTTATCAAAGAGGACCTATAACTATTCACTGTTTAATAAAAGTAAAATGGTAACTAAATATCTTTATCAAAAAAAAAATTTAATTTTAAGGTACAAATGATTTATATAATATATCGAAGAAGCTTGAAAACCTATTATCTTTATTAAATATCTAAATATCTTAAAAACCTTTATTAAATATCTATATAATTTAATAAGAAAAAAAGAAAAAATACTATCAAATATTGGATAAAGAAATAATTTACAGGCAAAAAATACTTTTATTGCCTTTTAAATTTTTGATATATATATTTTTTTACTTCCTGTTTCGTAAAAATGCGAACAATACTTATTAAGAAGCCGTGGCTTAGGGGATAGAGCGCTCGCCTCCGAATGAGGTGAACCGTGTTCCAATCACAGCTTCTGCTGATAGATACGAGTTCCGCAACCGACTCGCACCGTATAAAATGTGGACGTATATCCTCAGTTGTATATGGATCATGGGTTAGAGTCGTCAGGCTAACAATGGGAGATTTTTGTGGTTTTACTCACCATGTAACACAAATGTGAGTTAGTTCCATCGAAAAGCCCTCCACGAGGGCAAATTTCTCACAATACTTAGTTCAATAGTTCCCTTGTTTTCTGGATTGGGTTCAAAATTACAAGGAGTTGAGCATTAGTAGTCATAAGCCCAAGCTTGGATTGGCTGTTCAATGACGGTTATAAAATAAAATACAAATTAAGAATGGATATTTGGAAACCTCTTAGATTTAACATCTTTGCTGATTGCTTATAGATATTTGCTGATTGTTTAGTCCGACGAACGTCGTTAAATCAATTTTCGTCGTTTTATCTTCTCTCCGCATTTCTGGAATTTAATTAATTTATTTGTTTGTATCAATATTTATTATAGGCTCTAACAAAGAGTAAATCGATGCATTTTCGATTTAACCATAGAGCAATAATTTTAATTTCATTTTAGAAGGAGCATACAAATTGTAAATAATAAAAAAATTAATTTTACTATAATTATACTGTAAGAGGCTATGATCTACTAAGTCATTTATTTATTTATGATTTTAATAATTTAAACTATTTTCAGAAGAGAAATAATAAATAAAAACAGTTAGGAAAGAATTTTTCAGTTTGTTTCCTTTCATAAATGACATTCAACCTTAAGCCTTGAATATAATTGTTACAGATATGTATTTACTTAAGGCATCAATTTAATTGTCAGTTGTCAAATATATAAACCTGTTACTACTTCTTAATGTTATTCCGATTTCGCAAACATCGATATATTAACATATATAAACATGGTTAGAGATTATATTAACTTTTCGTCATTTCGAGGTTGTCTTATTATTTACATTATCGATTTATAAAGCTGCGTTTTCTTAAAACTTGAATTAGTGAGCGCTTAGGAAACTGATTTTAAAAACGAGAAATATGTTTAAAATATGAATCCTAATTTTAAACACCAACGAAAAATTAAATTATTGTTCTCCATTGTGAGAGGAAAAAGCACACATTTTTGTGTTAGAAAAACAAAAATTTTTTTTAATAAGGAGTAATCTAGATCAACAGTTTCCAAATGTTGTTCCGCGGAACCCTGGGATTCCCTGAAAGAGTCAGAGGGGTTTCGAGAACAAAGACTTTTTAAATTGTTTTTATGTATATATGTTTTTTGAAAACTGAAATTATATTGAATTATAATTTCACTGAAATTATAATTACATTTACTTAATATTTCTGTTGCCTTTAAGAAATTATTTAAACTGTCAATGAAAAAAAATAGTAATATTTTTAAAGAATATGTATATAATTTTTTTTTAACTACAATGTATCGAATAAGTTATGAATGCCGGCCAGGTGGCCGAGCGGTTAGCGTGCCTGACTGCGAAGCCATAGGCTGCGGATTCGAATCCCGCTCTGGGCATGGATGTTTCTCTCTCTCTTTGTGCTGTCCTCTGTTGTGTGTGTGTATGATGTGTGAATGTGGCCCACCCTATAAACGGGTTTGTGGCAGTGTGGCGTGGGCAATGTTGCTCGGCTCCGTGACTTTGGTTCACAGCCACTGGGTAACGTGAAATGAGCAACAATTCTGGCATAGTATGGCGAAGAACGAAAAGTTCAGTGCCTGCCGTTAAAAAAAAAAAAAAGTTATGAATAGGCCATGCATTTATAAAAAAGTTAGATTAATATCACGCACAGCGTTTTTCAAATCAAGGTCAATACGTTCACAATTGTCTTTTTATTCTAAATTGATATAGAAAGGTAAATCATTTAAGGTTCCATAGTCTAAACAAATTTTGAATTGCTAATATTATTTAATCACTGGAGTTTATTAAGATATTTTTTTTAAAAGAAATCGAGAGCACAATATGTTTGTAGACCAGTTTACATTTAACTTAACATTTCTTTCAGCCTCTTGTTTCCAACGTGAGGAAAGAAGTTTCTTACATACGCAAAAGCATTTTATAGAATATACGTGTGAATAATTTTAATCAGAAAAAAAAAGACTACAGCATTACAGTTTCCAATTTGTCTTTACCCTTTTGATTTTTTTCTATAGTATTAAATATTTATACAGTAAATTATAATAAAAAAGCACTATAAGAAACTTAAGCAAAAATTTCTTCGAAAAAAATAAAACATTCCTTGGTAACATACCTTAATTCAAAGCAGCATATTTTTGAAGAAAACGAACAATACTTACCTAGAATAAAAAGAAGAATATTAATGCATAATAAAGACAATAAACTCTTAGAATACACTTATACTGTTTTAAAACCTTTAAGGTTAACATCAGCTTACATGTTGTAAAAAAAAAAACATTTTTCAGGATAATTTTATCCGCCTTTTTCTTAAAACTAAATGTATATTTGAAAGAGTTTTAAATTTTTTTTTTATTCCCACAATAAATAAATATACTGTTTGTATTAGGTAAAAATCCTTTTAAACGATGTTGGCCAGAAAAAATTAAGAAAAAATATCCTCTTACATTATATTCTTTATATATCAAAATAGAAAAAATCCGCTAAAATAAACTGATTGTTATAGATTTGTTAGTTAATGCATTAGTTGTCTAATTACTAAATGTATTAGTTATACTAGATCAGGGGTGGCGAACCTTTATAAAATTACGTGCCATTTTTTTCTAAAAAATTGATTAATGAGGTCATAGACGTGCCGTCAAATAATTTTGACATCGTGGTTATTGGGAAAATAATAATACTATCAACTCAAAACTCTTTATTTACATCGAAAAAAAAAACATTTTGCAATGTCTCAGTTATACGCGTAATTCAACTTAAAGTAACAAGAGTGTGACTTCTGTTGTTGCAGATTAGATGACAAATAACTTATATTAGGTTGTAAGAGGTTAGTTTAGCAGGACTGTTAAATTTTTTTTTGCTAGTTATTTATTGTTAGCTCGATTTTTTTATGGCTATTAATTGGTTTTTAGCATTAATTGTTATTTTTTTATTAATAATTGCTTATTATTTTGTTTGTTTTTGTTAATTTTAATTTAATTGTTACATATGCTTCATAGTGTAATAACATTTGTGTAATAACAATTCATAGTGCCAAAATAATTGTGATCGGTGGCGTGCCCAAAATATTGCGTCGCATGCCATAAATGGCACGCGTGCCATTGGTTCGCCATCCCTGTACTAGATAAATGGTTAAAAATTTTATGCTTTACAAAAATTAAAACCATTTAGAAACAAAGGTGAACTATTTTAAATTAAAAGGCGAGAAAAATTTTATGATTAGAGTTTTAAATATACTATACGTAACTTTGTAGAAAATTCTATTGTAAGCAAAAGTTATAATGATGGTAAAATAACCGTACTGTACAGTAATAACATTTCTGGTAAAAAATCTATAATCCTTGTAAATGAAACCAACATAAGCGACATTCAAATCGTTTATTTGGTAATGTTTCTGTTCATATGGTGACGAAATACCAGAAATACTGGTTTTTCAAAATCATAGTTACTACACATTCAGTAAAAAATACAAAAATGAAAAGTAAATTTTATCGGTAATTGGTTTTTGTGCCATTCTTTAGCAGTCATAAAATGTCTACAATTTCACCACATTTGCCAAATTTTCTCACATAATATTCGACCATATTTTATTGTTACAAAATCATTGCCAAATCGCTTTGAAAAAAGAAAAAATACCGAGCTTTTTGTGGTGTTCCCACAAGGCAGAAAACGGTAATATGTACCATATTCTGGTAGTTTTGAAAATACTAATAGTCTAACTCAAAATGTTTTTCTGCAATACGTGTGACGTTTATACTCTGAAAACATAAGAGTAAAACTTAAATACTGGCACGTTAAAAAATACTGTGTTAAAGTATATTTTTTTCTAATGAAAACAAATGACAGTACCACGAATATCTATCTATACATTCACCATCATGCTTTTCCTATACATTTATCTTCCATTAGCTATACTCAATGACCATAAACAAAATGAATAATAATCCAATAATCTATGTTAAAGCAGGCTTAATAATTAATCGAGAACACATAAATTGAGCGTTAAATTTAGTCGACGAACTCCATTTACCAAAGAAACTCCACGATGCTTTCTAATGATTGATGGATCTCGGTAAGTATACTTTACCAGATTTTTGACTCTAGTCTGATATAGATTTTTACTCAGAGCATTCGACTTGAAATTTAAACACCAATAATACTTTATAAACAGCTGTTTCATTTTCATACTTCCAAATGAATAGCTTTTGAGAGAATTTATTGAACAACTTGCTATTCTTGACTAAAACGGGAGATAAATTATTACTCTATGAAAGAGAAAGTGTTAATTTAAAGCTAATTAAAATATCGCTTTGGTAATTTATGAGTGTGGTTTGAGCTTTTGTGGTGAATGTATTGTTCAAAGAAAAATGAACTGTATCGAAATTCCATTCGTTATCACTAATTATTTTCTAACCATAATGGTTTCTATTTTTGCTCAATGAAAATTATTGTCATGGAATACAAATTATATTTTAAGAGGTTTTATTTATTCATTTGATTATGCGAATGCGAAAAAAATATATTTATTAGAAATAATATTAGTTTATTTAAGGGAAAAATAATAGTTCACCATATTTTTAAATTGCATTTAAGTACACAGTGACAGTAAAAATCGCACGACTTTGTATTTTTTGAAATTAGAATAATATAATATCGCCTCTTTTTTAATCTAATTTTTTATTTTGTTTTATAACCGTCGTTGAACAGTCGACCCAATTTTTCTGGTTTACGACTACTAATGTTCAACTCAGCAGCCTTGTAATTTTGAACCCTATACAGAAGGCAAGGGAGCTCCTGAATCAATTATTGGAAGAAATTTGCTTCGAGGAGGATTTTTTGATGGAACTAACCCGCATTTGCGTTACATGGAGAAGACCCCGAGAACCTCACACTGTTAGCTTGAAGGCAAGGGGACTCTAACCCATGATCCGTCTACCACTGAGGATACTTCACGTTAGCACTGTGGTCAGCGTAAGCCGGAGGCGGATTCGTACCGAGTAGCAATCGCTGGGATTCGAACCCGGTTCATAGGAAAGCAAACGCTGTATCCCTTGAGCCATCGCTGAAATTCATATGAAACTTGCTTGCCATAAAATATAAGCTTCATTTCTTTTTAAAAATACCCAGAGTTGCGAAGAAATAAATATTCAAAATACTTAATAAGCATTTGTTTAATCAAAACCATGCTAAGTTAAGAGCATATAGATAATTAACATAATGGTATTTATTTTTTTAATTATTTTGCAATGAGAAAATCATTCTTTTTTGAAGTCACTTTGCGAAATATTTGTCACGTTTTCCAATGATGAATTCCTTTGAAATTTGTTTCAGATTTCAAAATAAGCGTCAAATTTTTCAAAAATACCCATAGATGGGAAGAAATAAATACTAAAAAATTTTTAAGGAGCATTTGTTTAGTATAAACTATAAGTTCAGCGCATATATATGGTTAGCATAATGGAGGACAATGCAAGTTTTTTATAATTATTTGCAATGAAGAATTCATTCGAAACTTATTTTAGATTTAAAAGTTAGTATAAATTCTTTCAAATATGTCCATAGTTGCGAAGAAATGAATACCCAAAACTTTTTCGCATCTTTTATTTAGTCCAAACCATGCTACGTAAAGAGCCATGCAACGTCATCCCCACTAACAGCTTGTCAGTGAGGTTGAACTCTCATTCATACTGAGGAAGTGGAGTGTAATGCTCATCCTATGGAGGGAAGGTCATCAATCCGAAGTGGGGTGTAGCTCTCATCCCATAGCACTCGAGTAATGAAGCTCATCAACAATAAAGTGGGGTGTAGCTCTCCTTTCTCCCCTACTCACATATCTCTCTAGCACTACATTAAAGGCCGCTGATTTAATTTATGAGATGTTCTGTATGCTTGTCATCAATGGCAATAATGTCGCACTAACGAATGAAAAAATTCTGTAAGACTAGGTGAGGTGTCATTGATGCTTTCGATGACCTGATAAATGGTGATTTTTAGAGCAATCATTGTTCGGGGGTTATTAGCGTAATTTTTTCCTTAATTTTGTCTCACAATAATTAGGTATAAAGAATTTCTACTTTGATGATCAATATAAACTTATTTTGAAATCCTTGGCGAAAAATGATCAATAACAAAAATGAATACCAATATTATTGATCAATACGAATATGGTCAATGACAATTAATGTGCATATTTAAAAATAAAATTCCCTCATTTATCCGCTAAGTAAAAACTGAAACTCGCAAATGGTTCAAAATTTAGTACGGTATTTTTTTTTTTTTCATCGTGAACTATTTTACTTAAGGAAGGACATTTTACTCTGAAGTCATCGTGACGCGACTCTAGAAATACTTAATGAAAACAGTTAGTTGATTTCAGTAGGTGTGAACAGTTGACATTCTACGGTATATTATGGGGTCATATTTTTCCTATTTTTGTCGTCATATGTTTCTGTCATATTTTTGTTTACTTTTTAATGATTATATTTGTAGCATAAGTGAATGAATAATACATAATTCTTTGTGATTTGTTATTTTAAAACTGAATTTTTATGCTTCATTTCCATCAAAATTAGTGAATTAAAATTGGATTGCTGGAACATATGTTAGTGTTTCGAACTTTTTTCAAGTTGTGCATTTAAGTAGAAACATAGACTGTATTTCTACCTTCATTAACGAATAACTCATTAAAATCAACAACAAAGCATTTCATAGAACTAAAATAAAACAAATGACCAAACGATTATAGAAAAACTTTATCAATTCAATTAAAAATAATAAATGAAAATGATAAACTCATCAATTAAATAATCTAACAAAAATTTAAATTTTTGGCCGTAGCTTGGCGCTAAAATCGTTTGATCCTAACTGATGCCAGTTTGGCTCGCATTGATAAATAAAAATGATTAAAAAAAGAAAATGCGACAGTTTTTATATGTTCTAGCATTCGAGTGGAAACTCCTTATATATTTCTGTGATTTCCATACAGCTAAATAATTAGGTATTTGCAACTCGAAAAGAAGTGAAGAGATTATGCCTAACCATGAGATATAGACCATGTGATTTAATTCGATATCTGAAAGCAACGTCACGTGTGTCTAGAACCGCTTAGTTCTTGAATCGATGAATGCCACGATTTACCTGCGATGAAGTAACTTGCATGACACCTCGTATTGCACTAACGTTAAACAGAGTGCTGATTGCATTATAAAACGATAAAATTTAAATGCCAAATTTGTCAGCCTTGATCCCCTCATCTAATTTCTAGCTTTGTAAGTAGTTGGGAGTGGTACCTATCTTTTGAGCATTTCTTGCATAAAATCATACTTTCGCTGCTATATCAATCGAAATATCAGCATTGTTTTCATTAATTTGCCTTTACAATTTTAAATATTAAATGGAAATAAAATTTATATAAAATTATTTTTTGCCAATCCAATTTATCATTTATAATAAATCAGTCATCAAGGCCATTTTCTTTACTCCCTGAAAGAAGGTATTATTTGATCTAGCAAGAAATGAAATAATTTTAAAGTTAAAAAAAAGCTTTTCTATGGTTTTGCACAAAAAAGTAAAAAATAAAATATTGTTTGTAAACTATACGAATCAAGTTGATATAGTTACAGTGAATTTTTCAGACTTTATGTTCATTTTATATATATTTTATCGTAAAATGTGTTGCAAGAATTTCTTATAAACATTTTAAAGAACGCTGACGAAAAGTAGGTGGTTTGTTTTATGTTATTATTGCTATTCGAAAGCAATCAACCTTTCAATTCTTTTCTTTAAAAAGTTTTGCAACATATTTTTAGATAAAATGAACATAATATCTAGAAAATTAACTGAAACTATATCATCAATATATAAGTAAAACTCAATTTTTTTTTTCCCGTGTAAAACCATAAAAAAGTTTTTTTTTAATTAATACTATTTTGTTTCAGTCTTTTTAATCTTAGGATTCAGAAAATCTAGCGCTTTAATTTTTTTGTCCAATATTTTCTCAAATTTGTAAATTTAGTGGTAGTAAAACTCGATATGAGGTCAAATGCATTTGTATTGCATATAACTAGGGGGAAGAGCTTTTATAAATTTGATTATCTCGTCTATTATTAACAGAAAAGATGTATATAGAGTAGATAGAAACTAAAGATAGAGGTTTTTTAGTATTGGAATAGTAATCAGTATAGTACTCAGTTGGAATAGTAATCAATTTAGTATTGGAAATATTAGTTAAATTAATTGTATTAGTTAAGTGCATTACAAAAAAAGCTGATAGAAGATGATATTATAACAATTAATACTTTTCTGAAATTCGGGGAAAATTTTAATTGAATATGAGTCGGAATTGGAGCCACTTTATCGAGAACGTCGGAAGTTAGATTCGATAATTTCAACTCCCGACTTCATAGTTAAAATCAATACTACGAAATCATGCAGAAAACCGAAAGATATATACCGATAAGTTGAATAAAGCTGAAATTTTTCCATTTCTGCATTTATTGCCCTTAATGTTATTAGATAGTGTACACTTTTTACACATTTTTACTCTGTCTTAGAAGTCCATTTCATAAAAAGAAAAATTAATAGTAATCAGTATCATTTGGCATGATGCTGTTACTCGAGATCATCTCATAATAGTCAAAATTTACTATTGTAAAGCACTTTTTTCCGGTACTTGTCATTAGACGTAAAAAGTCTATTACCATAGTACAGTACTTATATCAGTATGTTTCGTGCCTATTAAAAAACTCATCGATTGCTATAATACCAGTAGTACAAACTGCCAAATATTAATAAAACATTATTGATGTCAATAATATATGACGATTTGTTTACGGCTCCTATTAATGAATCAATGCTTTGCACAGTGCCTCCAAGGTTTCGTGGCCAAAATTAGTATTTCGATAAAATTTGTTTCAAATTTGGGGGGTTTTATTTAGGGGTTTTATGTGAAGGTAAATTGAATTCATAGTTGAAATTTTGAAATACACTAAAAATAGCAGGAAAAAAAATGGCGGCTGAAATATGGCGAGCAAAAATAAAAAAAAAGAATACAGCGCGTTTAAATAATTAAATATACCAATGAAAATATAATAATTTTCGTAATTTCATGTTAAAAATGAAAAGTAATTTATATTTCCGAAGTAATATTACAAAATAACGCAAATTAATTACAAAATAACGCGAAAACATGAAAAAAAAAACATAATTTTTGTTTTTCGATATATTTAGTCCACCTTTGCGATACGGGCAAAATTGGGCAGGTTTTTTCCAAAGAAGAAACATCAAAGAAGACAACAACAAAAAAAGTTTCGCTAATTACCTCGTGGAACTTTTTGGAACTAAGCTTCGAATGTCATTCAAACATGGTAAAATGTCAAAAGATATAAACTATAAAATTGCCAAGAATATTAACTAATCCAATAAATTGAAAAATTTTACTATAATTTCAGACTATTTACTCTGATAAATATGTAACAGTACATTTAAGAATTTTTTTTAAACATATTTTTCATTAGATTATACTCTTGTCGGTCCAAAAAGTAAATTATAATATTTGGAATGATTATGAATTTGGGCTATATTAAAACTGCCTACACATATTTCAGTTGAAAATATAATTTCGGACTTTTGGCCAAAGATCATGATCTTCGGGCCCACAGTGCTTTGTCTTGATTGATTTTGTATTTATTATTTTCATATTTTTCTTTATTTCAGTTGCTTTTGATTTTAAATTATTTAATTCTACGGAAACACGATTCAAGAACTCAACTCTAAACAAAATAAACACGTTGTGTCAGATAACTTTAAAAATATTTATTCAGTGACGAAACGCCGATGCACATACCATTCACGTTGATAAAAAAATATTTACCATTAAAGAATGTGTAAAAAATCTTAAATAGAACCGTCAGCAGTTTTATTTATAATAATAGCTAATGTCAAAGAAATGTGAAAAGCTCATTTTTCAAACACCTCTCCCGAGCGGACAAATTAAAATTTTTAAACAATTAACTTAGGAGTCTAAAAATGCTGCTTGGTCGATGTTATAATGTTAGAACCCTGGCACAATTGGTCCTGGAATAAATAAAGATTCGAGATATCGTTTCGACATTAAGGACAGACAAAAATATTGAGTAAACACAAAAGAAAAATATTTAAAGTTTACAGGTTACTGACATCGAACATTATTTCAATAATTTTGCTAATTGAATCATTTTAATTTAGCAGTTGATATCGAGAAAGATACTAACAGGTGTAATTTCCGCTGAAAAGATTTCAGGAATAAATCTAAATCTTATAACTTGCTAGCATGAAGGACTAATATAACATATTAATATAACAAACTTTTTTTAAATACTTAAAACTCGGAAAGTATCTGTTTACCAGCAAGCAAAAATAGACACCCATTTTCAAGGCTTGCCTGACATGAATGAAAAGTAACAAAAGTGGTTTGAAACATAAAACGTAAAGTTGCTAATAAAAAAAGGAAGAAATTAAAGGTGTTGCTGTTGTTGTAGTTCATTTACGTTGCACTAGAGCTGCACAATGGGCTATTGGCGACGGTCTGGGAAACATCCCTGAGGATGATCCGAAGACATACCATCGCAATTTTGATCCTCTGCAGAGGGGAGAAATTAAAGGTGAGAAACAAAATTGTAAAAACCACATAAGCCTAGAGAGAAAAAAAGATGAAAAACGGAACGAGAAAACGACAGTGGCCGAGAGAATCAGAAATCAGAATAAAATTCTTTTTAATGCGCTATGAAGAGACGTTGAAGTTATATCGTTAATTAGGCAATCAGCATTCATATGAATAAAACAAGATACCATTTAAGTTATCAATCTATTTCTCCGTAAAACAAATGATGATTTTTACAAATATAAAAGAAGTTATAATTTTTTAAATATAAATTTACTCGTTTAATAAGAATAGCTTTTGAAAAATATTTAAAACTGTCACTTCATACAGATGAATAAGAAATCCATAATGTTATATAACATCTTTAAAAAAATATCTAAAAGTTTGTTTAATATTATTTTTTATCCATTATTACACATTTTTGATTAACTTAAAAATAGTTTTTTAGAAAATTTGATTTGATAATTTTAGAAATTTTTTTTTTTTTTGACACAGTAAAATGATTAATCAAGAATCATCAGTCCAATTAGATAAAAAAAGTAAGCATTTTTGGAACAGTTTGTTGTGGACCAAGGATTCATGGATTCTAAGATTTTCCAATTTCATGTTCAACGGAACGACTGTGGTAGTTTGGTTAACTGTTAGCATCGACCAAGCCAGCTGGGACCAATTGGTTTGAAACTGTGTGGTCTGTCATTGAGAATCGAACCCCAGTCCTCCTCTAAGACAGCTCGGTGCCATTAACCACTGGGTCATAGCGGAAACTATTCATGGCCTCAAAATCTAGATTTTGAGACAAAATGTTGTAAAACTAATTTATAACATGTCCCTTCTAAAGTGTAGCCATAATTCCATGAAAAAACTCTAAACTTAACTGCAATCGCGAAAAAAAAATTAAAGCTTCAGCATTACAATAACCATAATTTTTTTTTAAATAAATTAAGAAGAAATAAATTAATAAGATTTTTAAATTGGGGAAATAAGGGAATTATTAAAGCATTATAAATAATTTAAGGAATATATAAGCTAAATGTTAGGTTTCTGGATCAATAGTTTATAAAAAAAATGCTAATATTGTGTTGAAGTTTGCAGTTATAAGAAAACGCCGAAAGAAACTAGTAACAGTGTTAATCAAGTCGCATAAAAAAAATTTTAAAAAATTGCAGATACAATAAATAATTTTTTTTTTATAGAATTGTTAAAATCTGAATATTAATATGAAGTTAAAATGATACATAATTTTTACTATACTCCCTTAATTATTTTATAAGGATAATTCAACAAAGTAAATTCCTGAAAAAAGAATGATTGCTAAATTAAATTATTTTCTTCATCAGACATAGTAAAAAAAAATGTCATAAGCTAGAGAAAGCTAATAAAAAAAACCCCAATAAATCTGGAATCTGGCCAAAAATAATTTAGAGCTCCTATTTCTTGCATTAACCTGATCCAAATTTAGAGGCATGACCTTCAGTTCCTGACCTTTTGTGGGGGTGTAGCCTTCTCAATATTTTCCCATTATCCAGAAAACGTGATTGTACTGCAATAGAAGCCACTCCTGTTTTACATTCTCTCAAAAGAATAATATACAAAGTAAAATAAAAAAAAATCTTTCATGGTTTTCACATTTTGTTATTTATTTTAATGGCTGTTTTCTTTGTCGTTCGGTGAATTGTGCAGAGATTCGATTGTGGAACTGAGAAAGTTTCGAGAACAATCACACTTGCTAGATCGATTTTGGAAACAATTTATAGAGTTTTTTTCTTTCTTTTTCCTCGCCGATAATATACTGCGTCATGCAGTTGAATATTTCGCAGCACAATTTACTTTTGTTAAACAAAAATTAACCACAGAAAATTTTCAGAATTGTTAACCCAAATTTTGTTATTTTATCACGGATTTATTAGAAAAGAATTAATATTTTTCAAGAAGATAAAAACAAATGTAAACAATTGTTTTGACAAATGTATTCACAAGTATTTGCATACATTTTTTATTTTGTATTTTAATAAGAAATTTGTAATTAATTAATGCTATTTTAAAATATTTTTTAAAGGAATTAATAAAAGCGTATTTGTACAAATTTAGCGCTTTAGTTAAACTGATAAGTACTGCGAGCGCATATTAGAGAACTGTTCTTTAAAAAAATAATAATAAATTAGTTAATTAATTAATAAAAACTGGTAACACAATTGTTTTATTTTAATTATTTTCATTTAAAGGCTGTTGCAAAACGAGCCTATCCAATGTGATTTCTTAGTAACATAGAGCCTTTAATTTGGTTTTAAAACTAAAGTGGTAGCTAATATCAGAAAATACTCATTTAATTTCAATAATGTACTCTTCAGTTTAAAATATATCTTTTTACCAATAAAAACTTAAGTTAATATTTAGATTAAATCAACCAATCCGTATGATTCTTTTAAAAAAAACTTTGCAGATCATTTTTTTTTCTTTTTTAATGAGCTATATTTTATCACAATAGCAATTTTTATTTAAAAAAATCAGTTACTGAATGCTTGCCAAATTAAAAAAAAATGAGTCTGGATAATAAATATTTAGTTTGTTTATTTTTGGCATTAATATATTTTTAATACTATTGAATGATCTAATTTGCAGAAAACCTTGTAAGCACTACACCCAAGTACCGTTTAGCTTTTAATTCACTATTAACAAATATGTATGAAGAACCTAGCATTTGTTATCCCTAAGAATTGTGTTAATCAACAAATTTAACATTTGTTAATACCAACATCTTCAAAAATTTGATTGCCCCTCCTTTTGTCTTTTTCGACAATCAACACAATAAAACACATTCTAGTATAAATTGTCAAAAACTAAAAATACAAAATTAAAAATTACCTCAAATAAATCTCAAAGGACTTCGAATCAAATAATTAAGAAAACTCTAATATTTTTACATTTAATAAATTTGGAAGATTTATTAAACAACAAAATCACAGCATTGCTATTCCAAAGAAAAGATCTTACAGTCATTCGAAAAACTATTTATATTCCAAAAAAATCACCATGGCAACCACAAAACTCTACTCCTTGCCATCTACTAACTGACGTATAATAAGTAAATTATTTTAAAGAAAATACCATGCACATTAGCATACAATATCTTACAAAAGAATCAAAAAATTTTATAACTAAGAATTGTGCTAAATCAACAAACTTATTATTTGTTAATGCCAACAGTTTAAAAAGTTTGATTAGTACTCCTTTTGCTTTTATTAGACAATTTAACACAAAACACTTTCTAGAATAAATCAGAAATAATTATTACCATCGTGGAACAACCGACTCATTTTTGGGTTTAACTCCGTAGACTTGTAATTTTGAACCCAATCCAGAAGACAAGAGTACTTCTGAATCAAGTATTGGGAGAAATTTGCCTTCGTTAAGATCTTTTTGATGGAACTAATCCGCATGGAACAAGCTCGCATGGTTTCCTTGTTGTGGCTTATAGCTTACTCTGTAGCACATAAGTCTGTTCTGATTAGTGTTGTAGGATCTGGCAACATTGGTTGCGATGACAACAAAAAAAATGGAATGCAGGAGTTGCAGAAAAGCAATAAATAAAAAATCTGTTGTAAAAATGTCTGGACGTAGAATATTATTATATTAAATCCAAACAACATAAATGATACAAATAATATTGGCCTGTCTTGCTCCCAATATCCTCTCCACGAAAACCTCCCAAGATTAACCCGACGACAAGGGGATTCTAACTCATGATTCGTCTACCACAGAGAATATTTCACGTCAGCACTGTGGTCGGTGCAAGCTGAAGGCGGAATTCGTATCGACCAGCCGTATCGAACTTGGGTCACCTCATTGGAAGGTGACAGCTCTATCCCCTGAGCCATTAAGGCTCACTCATTAAAAATAGAAACATAAAATTTTAAGCTTTTCTTTGCGAGACATCCATTTTGTTAGGGACATTTGATTGGCGAAAACTCAGCCCAAAAACGTCTCCAAAAGAAAAAACAATTAGTTGGTGAGATTAACCGAAAAGTGAATATTTCGGTTAGCAGAAGGAAGGAAAAAAATAAACAAATTTTGCAGCAGATAAGACGTAGTTTGGTTGGCCTAAGCAAGTATCATTAACTGTAACTTTTTGATTACAATTTATATTAATATTCGACTGTTTGTAAACTTTTTAAAAAAAAAATTTGAATCGCTTGACTGTTGAGGAAAACATTATTATGTAAAAACAGGCAATTGGCTTTTTGCTAGAGTTATCGAAATGAAAAAAGAAAAATCTGTCCCCTTGGACAGAGAAAGTAGGTTTCAATTTATTTTACTTTTATTGAATAACGTAACTTGCGTTTTGCAAAATCAATTTGTTTGATCTTTAGGCTTTTCGATAGAACTTATTTTTCATTTGGTGGAGAAGTGAAATTCTTATAACAATAATAAATATATTTTTTCTCATTATTATCTATTTTTTTTATTTGTTTTGTATAATTTTTCAGTGCATATAAAAATATTTTACTTAAGACACGCTGTAGACCCGTATAAAATATTTCGTACATAATTCATGGGAAACAAATTACATTAAGCTTCAGTTAATTTTATATTCTTCAGCAAAATATTTTCAAACTAATACTAATTATGTTTTTTATTAACAAAAACTGTTTTTATTTGTTTTAATATTAACGTTTATTACGTATAATTAAATAATATTAAAATAAACTTAACAAAATTCCTGTGTGAACATTTTACCCAATTTTCAAAGCATTTTCACAACCGAACGCCATATTTTTAAAAAGTTAATATTTTTAAAATTGCTATATTAAATTTGGGTCAGTATGCCATATTTTTTTTTATCAAGTTTAGTCCTATATCAAGATGTGACTGCGACAGCAATGTGTTGCTATTTTTTAATGCCACTTTAAATGGATGATAACTACGTTACTTTTGACAGAAATCTTTACAATTGGCGATAAGAATAAAAAGTTTGCTCTATTTTCAAAGAGCTCGCATCAATATGTTAAATCTATGCCATATGTCCCTGAAATTTGCGACAATAAAGAATTTATCAAACTCTTAATGACGGACATATCAGTTTTGAGCACGTCTGGTTTGACCAATGGTGCCAAAGTTTCATTGGCAAAAAGTAGTAAATGCCTCAACGATTACCAATACCTAGAGGATTTCAAGTGTCATTAGTTTTGTTAGCAAGCATAGCAATGAATTTAAAAACCAAAAAAAAAAGGAACAGGCATGAAGCATGCAAAAGGAGGTGAAAAATGTTAAAATATATTCACAGGTAATAATTAGTAGGAGAGAGCATTTGAAAGTAAGTTGAAGGAGAGCTAAGAACCGAGAGTTAGTCGCGCTCTAAAATTTAGACAAAGAGTACGCGACTGGCATGTGCATCATCAAAGTTTGGTTAATCCTGTATTGCGGCACACTTTTGAGACATTAGGCATGAAATAATAACTTAAATAACGCCAAAATTGCTCACAAACCTGACACATTTCAGTTTTGCTTTATCAATACGAATACCCACATCAGTCTCTCTCGAACATTTTACATAGAAAAGCATCCTCCTTGGCGTCTTTAATATTTTTCGTTTCGCTTTTGTTTTCATATTTCCTGTTATTTTTCTTTTCTCCCCGGAAACTTTCTCTATTATTGTTCTTTCCATAATTATATTTTCGTCAGTAGCTTTCGCTGTTCTTTTTTTTCAACCTGTTTTAATTTCTTCATACACATGCTTGAATGAAACGATCACGGCACTCTTGAGAATGAGCGCCATGATCGAGAGTTCAAAACAAGTTTTAATTTTTTTCACTTTTCAATGAAGCAAATGAAGCTTTGATTAACAAGTTTATGTTCACGCTTCAATATTTTTTTTTTTTTTTTTTAAGGATTTTTATTTTGTGTTCCCATTAGTTCAGACAGAGAATTGGTTGTATTTCTTAAGATTAGGACAGGCAACTACGGAAATTGAACTTTAACGAACGTTTAATTAGTTGGACAAAAGTTATCCAGATTTATATCATTGTTTTTTTCTTCTTCTTGCTAACTGTAAATGAGAGCACCAGCAAATAAGTGTAATTTAAATCATTTTCATTTGCAATCTTTGAAAGTATGTATCTTATAATTTCATTTTATTTTGTTAGGCGTATCTGTTATAAGTTCAATCAGTTCTCGCCGATCGATTGAAGAAGAACAGAAAGGAAGGCGAGTGCTACTGACTGTGCTGATTACATCTTCTTATCTTTGCCTGGTAATTTTTTTTATAGCTTCACTAATACGTATAAAACCGAAATTTTCAATTTAAGCTTTATTTAGTTCCGAGTGCATTGGACTAAAATTCTGTGTGCCTAGTAAAAACAGAGTTTGAAATATCAAATCACTTCAGGATTTGAGATATCTTAAGGATATCTTAGGATTAAGTAATTTTAAGTGAACTCTCGATTCTTTGCCATTTTATATATTTTCCCGTTTTACAAATGAATTGTAAATACAAATAATTATATGGATTGCAAAGTAACGATAAAGTAAAAAAAAGTTTTTGCAATGCAGTTTTTCTCCAAAACTCTTGTATTTCATTGCTTAAGTAAATAAATAAAACTAATATCTTAGAGTAACAAAATATAAATGATTAAATTCTTGTTTAAATTGTTGTAAATAATGCTGTGGTAAGTAATTTGTGTGAATAAAATCGACAATAGTAATAAAATCGATATTTTGTTATCGGTGCTTGAGCGTTCGACTGGGTTTATGTCTCTTTACATTCAGTTTTAGATGCTTGTAATTTCGAACCAATTACAAAAACCTAATATAAGAAAATAGGAGTATTTGATGAAACAAAAACAGTGCTTAGCCAGTTCCAAAATTATAAATTTTAATAATGAATAATTTTCTAAATAATCATTAAATATTTAATATTTTTACTATAACAATATGTTTCTTTTTTAGGGTTTTTTCAAAGCAATTCCTGGTCCTACTATATATATCTTGAAACGTTTAGCAGGTGTAAAAATGGAGGGTCTAATGCTCATTTTTTCAGCCCGTTCCCTCGGGTACATTTCTGGTTACGTTGTTGGTAAGAAAGATTTCGCAATATATTTATACGTTTTTATTTCGAATTAGTTGCTCTAAAAATTAAGGGTGTTTCAAAGAAACGAGAAATTTGTAATGTTTGAGTTGAAACGGAATTGCCTTTAACTGAGGCATGCTACAGCGAGAATTCTAGAATTTCCATCTCAGGCTATTCGAATATACGGAAGAGTGGATTAAGACGGAGTAGAGGAGAAAAATCAGCTACTTCGACTATGTAGAAATTAGTTCTGAAATCTAGGGGACTAACCATAAACTGCACTTGACTAGTCAAAAAGAAGGGCCTATTATATCGGCGTGTTGTTGTTCATTAATTCACGATGTCTGTATAGATAAGTTTTTTTTACTATGTCAACTCCTTAACGCTCTCTAGATTTTAAGCTATTCTTATTTATTAATCACTAGAGTTATGAGAATTATTTTCAGTCCAGCTTATTATATGTTCAAGAATGATTCATTCGATATCCTCTGCTCTCGGAGACAGACTGGGTAACCCCTTGATGTGTGTCTATGCTGAGCCCACGGAAGCTGCTATGGATCGAAGGAAGCCCCGGGTTAAAATTTATAGCGACCCTTCTTCAAAGCACGAAAGCTGCATTTTCATATTTTGTTGAATTTTTCAAGACCCTTTATAATAAATCTTGTTATATAGGCATAAAAGAATTCTCTGCAGTTTTCTTTGAAAAAGAAAACTAATTATTTAGCAAAAAATTTTTTGTAAGGAATTATGAATCGATCTATCAGCAGTTCCTCTCTTTAGCCTCCTTGAGTGTGGCTTTCCATCGCATGTAAATAATATGCATGATTTTCTTTAAATGTCATATGAAATAGAAATGTCTGATATTTCTTAACTAAAATTCATGTACATCGAAACTTTCCATAGAGTTCACATATGTATCCCATCGGATATTTGGCATTTACAAGAAAAAATCATTTAAAAAAAAGGCAGTACATCAATGACTTTTCAAGAATGATATATTGTACACAATTAAATAATGAATATATATCTTGGTTAAATCTGACAGTTTCTAGGTTAAACAATTTAGCTCTAACAGGCCTTTGAATCTTAGACCACCCAGTATAACCCCACTTTCCGAAACCGAGTCTTGCTATGACACTTCTTGCCACGCGTCCAATACACTTCTTTGCGTTAGCCTGGAAACCAGTCTATCGATAATGGATCAAGCTATGGATCACATTCTCGCGACATTTTCAAGTAACTCACATCCTCAAAAGAAAATCCGAAAGGTTAAATTTGACCTCTCAGATAACGAAAGACAGCAGCTTCTGCGAAATCAAGATTTCTGCACTTATATTCTTTTTTCTGGTTTTTAACGTCATGGACGTGGATTAGCATATGATATTCTTTCTTACCATTTTCTGCTATATTTAATACTATGGCCGTTTTGTTTTGCCTCAGTTATCAGAAGAAATATATGTGTAATTTCGTTAAATCCGTGCGCTATACTAATTTTTTTTTTTTTATTTATTTATTTATTTTTTTGAGCCAGATATTTTATAAATTTTTTTTTAAATTTTCATGCATTTAATTAGTGTACCTTTCTCTTTGTAACATATTTCCCAGATCAATTACTTCAAATATAATTACATTTCCATAAGAACAAATAAGAATCACGGTGCTCATGCTAGAATGTTCGAAGAGAAGATAGAGTATCTCCAATTTTCCTGAAACTTGTCTTATATTTACTCTATAAAACATACCTTGAAGGCTATTGCATTGTTGCTACAAACAGACTGAAATAACCAATTAATATTTGACCCATAATTCATAAGTATTACATAGGAAAACAGTATTATTTTCATTGTTTAATAAAAATGATTAAAGAAAAGTACCCTAAGTACACTAAGTCATTTTAATTCTTCATCTTACCGTATTTTTTTCTCTTCGTTTGCAAAACATGTACATTTCATAATGTTGTATTTTTATTTTAGGCGGAGCTGTGTTTGACAATACTGAAAATAATTTACTAAACCGACTGATAATATTTATAGTAGAAATTATCTGTGCAGCTACTGCATTTGCAGTGCCATTTTGTCACGGTATCGTGGCCCTTACTGCTGCCTTTTTTGGAGCAGGAATAAGTATAAGCATATTGGAAACAGGTACTTTATTTTTTTAAAATTATAGATAGATATATTAAGATATTAATGTATTTTCAGTGAAATTGTGTTCATTTTTTGCATATTGTTCTTAACCCACTGACGGTTCTGCACGTAGAAAGTCGTATTTTAACCTGCAGTCTTCACTGCATAGCAAAACCGGTTTTCCAATGTTAATAGATAGGGGAACTGTGTGTAGGGGAGAAACTTTCTCCCAATTTCGCCCATTTCCTTAACCGCCAGAAAAAACTGAACTTGCCTAGTTTTGTCTGGTTTTCTTTTCCGATGGCCAATTTTGAAACGTATCAGTCCCCTAATCATGTTATATAACGTCTATGTTTTTAAAAAACCTCAGTATTTTCTCTTAGAACGCTACTCGCATATGTCACGGTATCGCATGCCATAAATGGTTAATGATTTGAAAAATGAATTAAAGAAATGAGGTTATTTCATATGTGACTTGCAATATTTGCAAGCCTTCTTGGCAATATCAGCAAATTTTAAGTAAGAGAGTGTGCTTCTTGTTCTTCATTGGCGCAATCTAGAATACGATCTTTGCACGCACATACGTCACTACCCGTTTCACATGGACGTCTCATTCCCACACCTATCCCCCATCCGCAGATCGTAATTTTGACCTAAGCCAGAGAATGGTCAATCTCTAATTCAGTACAACCCAGAGGTATTGATTGGTTATGGGAACTTGGAGGATTTGTGAACGTGCACCAGTCAGTATTTAATACACAAAGATTCTTCTTCGGATGGATTCGAAATCCCGTTCTCACGAAAAATGTAATGTTTATTGCATTCTGCATAATAAAGTTGAGAATTTACTTTCATCTAATTTCAAAACTAGTTAAAATGTTCGTTAACAAATAGCTCTACTGACTGGAAAAACTATGAACAATATATTTTGCTACATGATAACATAACATTTTGCCCAGGCATAGTTTAATATTGCCTGATAGAATTTTGCGCTTGACGGAACCGTTGTTATTGCAAATGGGTTTTAAAGAAGGCGTTCACATATTCAAAAAGCCTAAATACTATAAAATTGGCACTAATATTACACTCTTTTTCTTCACAATACAGTAAAATAATCAGCTTCTCAGTCGTTTTACACATTAATGTGTAAGAGTAAATACACAAAAAAATATTTCGTAAATTTAATTTGGTAAGAAAAGCTCTTAGCAAAATAGCGTAAAATTTGTTTCGATAAGGAAAACAGCGACAATGAAACTAAAATTACAAATAATCAAACATAAGGCGAGATTAGGAAAGGCGAAATGGTATTTAAGCTACCAATTGATCGAATGAAAATTTTTTTTGCATAAATAATTTATTCCCAAAGTAAATCATGTAATTACATAGTATGATTTTTTTTCTTCTCGTATTTTAAAATTTTAATTGAGCGAAAATTAAGAATTCCCTTTATCTTTGTAATGAGATGTCAAACTGATGTAAACTTTACACAGAAGGAACTGAAAATGAGTTAAAAATTAAAACCTCTGTTTGCTTTTATTGGGGGTAACTTTCAGCTTTGACTTACTTATCAGATCTTGGTTATTTACGGTATTTTACAAGAAAAAAAAAACCCAGCGTTATTTCAATGATATGGACAACTGGCTTAATGCAGGTGGCCTGTATGCCAGGCTCTGTAGTCTGCAAACCTTATACAGTGAAAAACAATAAACACCGTATAGCATGATGCTGAGAACATTTGTCTTAGACCGAGAATGATTAGGGCAGGATATTTTCAGTGATGAGTTGCGGTTTAGTGTGGACAGTGATTCGAGACCTGTTCTCATCTGGAGAGATCCCAGTAGTCAATATTTCCCTTAAACACTGTCAAAAAGAACCACTATGGTTGAGGTAGTCTTATAGTCTGGGCAAAAATCATGGTAGACTGGCATACAGAATTTCAAGTATTTGATAGAGGGTTCTTCATTAGGTACAGGGACGAGATCTTTGTACCCTATGTGAGACTTTTCCGTTGAAAATATGGATTGAATTTCATCTTTATGGACGACAATGCCTGTTCACACAAGGGTCAGTTGGTGGACACATACTTCCAATCAAAGGATATTCAATTTTTGGAGTGTCTTGCAATGCCCCCTCGCCTTAATCCCATCAAACACGTATGGGACACTCTTGGACGCTCAACTGTAGCTTAAAGACAAGCTCCAACATCCATAGATGAGCTCAAGGGTGCTTTTTGAGCAAGAGTGGGTTCCACACAAGGATTAAATTTGGTTAGGGGGAATTGAAAATGACTCTGGTAAACAGTATGAAACGCCAATGGGGGAGTTGTGTAGTTGTTAGAGGTGACCATACATTCTATAAGGCATGTTTTGACAGACAGTGTGTTAGTCACAGAACACTGTCAGTCAGACAGCAGCAGCTGACTGACAGTGTGTCATTCAGCTGCTGTGCTGGATGAGTAACCAGTTTCCTTATTTATGGTACAATTGCGTCCATATTTGTAATTTGGTCTTACATCGGATGATATTTTAGCAAATTTTGGTTTTATTTGCTTTGCTATTTTTTTATCGAAAAAACAAAAACCTTTTTTCTTTCTCTAACTTTCACCAGTATAATTACCTATCCATTTTTCATGATGCAATTATAAGTAAAATAAAAAAAAAGCAGATAACACGACTACAAAAGTTCAAAATTGAAATTATTTTACTTGTTTTATGCTGCATACTTTAAAATGTATTTTTTAGCGAAAGCTTTAATTGCTATTTTTTTAATTGCAGGTTTTAATGCCTTTGTTCTGCATATGTGGGGAAGGAAAAGCAATCCCTACTTCATGGCACTCCACTTCTTAAATGGAATTGGTGGTCTGTTGGGAGTAGTATTGCAGCGAGTTTTTGTTCAAGACATAAGCGCGGCGAATGCTACAGCAAACATAACACTCTATTTAAAACCAGAAGATATAGGAAAACCTATATTTCCTCATGTGATGTACAGTTACATAGTTCTTTGTCTCATCATATGTTTTATTTCGCTATTTTGGTTGATATCACTTTTTTGCCCGTGTAATCAGATGCCTTTGAAACCATTTCAATTAGAAGCGGACATAAAAGTAATATTAATGATTTTGAATTTACATTTATTTTAATTTTAACTCAAAATAATCATTGATCTATATTAAGGTATAATTCCTAGTATAATGCTGAGGAAAAAAATAATTGACAATGTCAAAGTAAACTCAAAGTGTAAGAATTTTTTTTCAAGCACTGTATTATTTTATAGTTATTACCAGTTGTTATAGATTCATATCATGTGCAATAATTTCTCTTAGAAATAAACATATAAAAGTAATATCAACATTTCTGAATGATTGTTTTTACGCTTATAATAAACGAAAGGGCTTTACTAATCCATGATTTGAGATAAGAGCTTCAACCCATTGCAGCTGTTAGAGCCAAATTTTTATTTTGTCACATTAGTAAAAAAATTTTTTATTCATTTTATAATTATTGATTGAAAAATTCGTCTCATATCCAAAACATATAGACAAATTGCTATTGTGGTTTCCTTTAACTAACTTTTAAAACTTAGCTAATAAGAATGTTAATGCTTCCAAACTTTATTTGCTTTATTATATTTATATTACTATGATATTTATTATATTATTATATTTATTATATTTGCTTATTTTTTTTTTTTAAAAATAAATAAAATAAATTAATTATAGTATTCTAGTGACTTCTGCTATTTTAAATAACTTTTCTTAATTTTGTTGTTAAACTAAACTCGTTAAGCTTTCGTTTCTTTTTTAATATGCTTCTCTTTTTTTCTACCAACAGATAAAGTTTTCTCTCCGTTTATTTATTTTTAGGTTCCATCAAAAGAATTCACAATGTTTGCTGTGTTAACATCTTCACTCTTAGCATTTCTTTGTGGAACTATAAGCCTTGGTTACGTACACATGTTTACTACATTCGCTATTGAGGAATATAATATTAGCACAAAAACTTCTCTCGATCTCGCCTCATTCTTTTGGGGATTCTTTGCTGTTGGAGGTTTTTTCGCTGTATTTGCCTCAAGAATGTAAGTAGTTGTCACTTTATAAACCTACTCTAGGGCAAGGTTGAGGCAAGAACGCGAAATCTAAAATGATACATCTTTCACTTTTCTATAGTCATACATTTGTTTCTACTGATCAAATTTGAAATTTAATTAACTTCGAAAAATAGTTTTATTAAAAATAATTATATGTAAAGAAACTTAAGCTATTTTACTTTTACGAAATACCACAACTTTGCTTTAGCTTTTTTGAAAATTGTTTCTAAACATGTAAGAAATTTGAATTTTTAATCTGGTGGAAATTATCGGGAAACTGCATAGATATAAAAAGTAAAGACACATTAATATTTTTTAATTGCAGTAATTTATTTCACATTTAAAATTTGACTAAAAAATAAAGCATTCAATTATTTTTATTTGTCTAGTGGAAAAAAAAATATTCGACAAAGCTTTATTGCTATAAAAGAAGTCTGTCTAAATTGTTCCTCTCCCAAATAGTACAATTTCTGAATTCTAAAAATGCACTGCATAGAATAGAGAATACTTTAGCGGATAAATTAGAAAGCTATTTTCACATGGAGATCCATGCAGAAAAGTTGAGTCGATCTGACCTGGCGCTAAGCTTTTATATAAGTTAAGGTTTTAAAAGTTTTCAATGCAATTTTCGAACATAATTCTAAGGATATGAAAGAGTTAAAGTAATATCTAGATTATGTAATACATCATAAAACTGTTAAGCTACTTAATCTGTTCTATTTGATTGTTTCTTTGCTTACTATCTATTGTTTAGGTCTGTTGTATAGCACTTTGCTTTAACATTCCGTAGTTACTCAAGTCGTACCTCACCAGTAGTCCTAAATCGTACCAGCACGTTCCGGCTTCAACTACTGAATAGGTCGAGTTTACAAGCCATTTAAAATCTACTTAACAAAATTGTAAGAAAATGGCTTGAAACTATTTCTGCATTAACTTTCACCCAATACGAAATTCCTCCTCTCGTAAGTGAGAAACAGCAAGGCTGCGACAATTGAGAACTCTGTTTAGAAGGGTTCTGGCGCACTATTCTAGCGCGCATTAATTAAACTGACATTTTAACAGAAGAAAACTTTATGAATCAATTGAAAAGAAACGAAATTTGAACAGTAAATTTAATTAGATTTAATATTCTTATAATTAGATTTATTTTCCTTATTTCTTGTAAGTAAAAATATCAAAGTGATGAGCCTTCTGGTTAGACGAGTAGCTATCTAGTAGTTATGGGGTTGCCAAAATAATTAATGTTGTTTCAGATGTATTTCATTTTAGAATCTTTTAAATTTTTTAAGTTTCATTTATTCACATCATAATACGTAATTTCATTCAACTAGAGACTTCGTGCGAATCATAAATTTAAATTTCAGCTGTTTACATTTAAAACATGCATATAAAAGCAAATTAACTTTCTTCCCAATCTTCATAGATTTCACCCTTTCTTCATGATAATTGCTTGTCTTATCTTGGAGATCATATCTGGTGTAGTATTGATAACGTTATCTAAATCGAACAATGATATGTTGATAGTGGGAAATGTATTACTTGGTCTTGGAGCAGCTGCCTTACTTGGTTGGTCAATACTTTGGATGGATCGATATATAGTGACCACATATAAGATCATATCTGCCCTATTGATGGCCCATTGCTTAGCTGAAATGGTAATAAATTTTAATTCAAAGTCTGTTATAAAAATACCCGATTGAAGTTTTGTGCAGTGAAACCTCCAGGAAAGACCTCTGTGTGTTGACCTCCTTTATTTACGACCGATTTTGGGAGGGGCGGAATTCATATGCATAGACTTTGACATAGACTAAATTTTCCATAGATTTTTTGTTAAATAAAACTTTTAAGAGAGCCTTTATCAAAACCTCTCCCAGAGAACGGGCCAACCTCCGAGCCACATGTCAATAAGGAAGCACGAAAAAATATCAAAACAAAACTCTGAAAGAGATTGGCAACCTTATGTTGCAGTCAAAGTGTACTAAAGACAATGATATCAATTATTTATTTTTAGATTAGAAAAAAAGTAATTAAAAAAAAATTAGCATAAAAAACTCTTATTTTTTTAAGTAAATTTATTTTTATAATATAAAATTAAATGTAAACTAAAACAAAAAAATATAATTGTTGGTTTATTTAAAATAGTTTGATCATTTATAATTGGCAAATTTGTTTTTACACATAATTAAACTGGTAGGGGTCATTTTTATTGACGATAAATTTTATTCATCTATCCGGTTTTATGACGCCAACGTAATTGGCATTTTCGCATCAAGAAAAAGACACTTATAAATTTAAATCGTTCGCAAAAATTCAAATAACTCCTATGAACGAGCTACCTCTAGTAACAACCATTTTACTGTTGAACAGAGAGTGGTCGCTTCCGAGAGGTTTCACTGTAGTTTGAAGGCAGTTTTGTAGTTTAGGCCATAGGCTAAATCTAAACTTTAAAGTATTAGGGTACCATAAATGAAAAGTGTACACGCGTGATAGCTTTAGATATAGGGTAAAATTAGTTTAGCATCGTTCACCATCCTGGTGCTCGTTAAAAAGAAGGTAAGAGAAGTGCACAAACAGCGTAACCAGTTCGCGTAACTGCATTTAAAAAAAGTCCTTCGTACGTGATGCATGACACACAGGGTAATGTAGTACGTTTCCTTAATCAGATCGAGTGCAGCATAGACGTTACGAGTCTTAACTCTTCTAATGTTTTCATCAACGACAACTAGGGATTTATTAGGGGTCTGAGGCGGTTGCCTGCCATGGTCTTGGAAAATCCTATATTAATGGCTGATTCTGGATCCTCAAGAATATCTTTACACCATTTGTTTAAAGCCGTTTGCCCTTAAACACTGTTCGTTAGTACCAACACCATTTTGTCGATTGATGTCAGTAACTTTTTATTTTGCCAGATATATAAAATAACATGAAAAGGGGACAACTTTGATTTCTAGAAGTACATCGTAATTCTGTAATATGCAAAATTAAAGCATATATTTTTCAAATAATAATAAATAACAAATAATAAAAGTATGTATATGCATGTTATTTTTAAAGCTCGTAAAAAGTGTGGACTATTTTTGAATAACTTTATAACCTTAGTGACGAATTACCGAATAAAAATTCTCGTTCCATACCGCACACTTCTTAAAAAATTTGGCTACTTCATTTTGTGTTTATAAGAAAACAAGCTAAATAGATGAAGTAAACATTAATTGATTGTTTTTCACTTCGAGTCGCTCAGTTTGATTTGCAAGTAAAAGTTTAATTTAGTAAAAGCTAAAAGCTATTCCATTATTAAACCCGTAATGTATCCCGACAAACTTAAATTATCTCAATTTTGATTTAATTAAATCATGTAAAAATTTCCTCTTGTGATAGTGAAGAATGTGAATACTTTAAGTTATTTTCTGAGGTACAACATATGCATAAGTTTCAATAATTTCGATAACATTTGCTACAAGAATTATTTTCAGTTCTTTTGCAAGCTTTTAAATGCAGAAAAATATTATATTTTCATCGTATATTTTAGTTTGAAATGCTATAAAATATTTGCAACTTAACTAAATATGTATTTGGAGACAGTGGCCTTTTCCTGAGAGATAAAACTTTCTGTGTTTGTTAGTTCAATAAGTATTCTTTTTCTTCCATTGTTTATCAAAATTATATTTCTTAAGTAAACTAACGTTTCATATAGTTTCAGATTTGTTACTTTCAGTTTTTTACCTCTTTCTACTAACTTCAAAAATTAATATCCACATTATCAAAAAGGAAACATGATTTCCATCGAATGATGTATTAATATCCTCTATTTTTGTTGTAATGAATAGATAAAAAATTATTTACTCTACTAGTTAATTTTTATACCATTTTTCACATCGAAAATTTTTTAGTTTTGGTTTAAACAAGGAACTTTTATTCTTTGTCTTAAACACATGCACTATGCATTTTTCTAATTAAGTGCCTTGAAAATGAATATATGTTGGGAGACCTAAAATTGATTAAAATAAAACTGTTCCAATTTACAACAGATGTTGTTAATTGGAACAGTATTCTGGTAGCCGGGGACAATTTACGATTCCTACTTTAAGTGACTGATAAAATTCTATTTTAAATTTATTTATTTTGGCAAAAATATTTACATAATTAAACGCAACGTATGTGTATTTAAAGGTTGCCTTGATTAAAATAAAACTGTTCCAATTTACAACAGATGTTGTTAATTGGAACAGTATTCAGGTAGCCGGGGACAATTTACGATTCCTACTTTAAGTGACTGATAAAATTCTATTTTAAATTTATTTATTTTGGCAAAAATATTTACATAATTCAACGCAACGTATATGTATTTAAAGGTTGCCTTTAGATTGTAAATGTGACTATAATTGTCAAAGATAAAAATTAAAATCTGACAAATTACGCACTCTGCTCTACAAAGATGCATCGTATTTAAAATGAGATCAAATTTTATCAAAGCATTTTTGCTATAAGGTTCTGTGTTTTATTATTTTCATTTAAAATAAAATTTAATATTTTAGAAAACTTAGTTTTTAAAAGTTAGTTTCAATGTATTACGATTATTTCTTCAGTAAAAAATATGCCCCTTTTAAATTAAAAAAAATAACAAAATATTTATATTAAAAAACATTATTTACTTCACTTTTAGATCATTCCTCCTATTCTGGCATATGCATTGACAAAAAGCACTAACAGTCTCTCATATTTCGTCCTCTACATTCCTGTAATTTACCTTATCGTTTTTGCACTTCAATGTTTCTGGTTCTTCCCTCATGGCGAAAAGTTCGTCTCCATTTCAAAACTTCCCAAGAAGATAAATAAACATAGGTGGTTTCCAATATTTCTGGAATCTTGGCAGAAAGGAAGCGACCCACAACTAGTTGCAAATGCCATGAAACAATCAGGAATAGACTTGGAAAGACCAGTGATGGTTACTAAACGAGAGAGTCCGGCTCAGACTGAAGAATTCTTTTGGAGACCTAAGACTAGGGACAGCGGAATTCAAGTTCAGTACTTGACCAGAGAGGAAACCAGGGCTTCGCTGAAAGTGGCAAAAGACGCTCTTAAAAAAGCAAAAATGGCGAGACTCGAGGAAGAGAAGGAAGAGCTTGAAGAAGAGAAAAAAGATTCAAAACCGGTATCGATTTTAGGAGGTATTTTCGGCAAGACTGAGAAAGAGGCGGACAAAGATGATGAAATGGAGGAGAAAGAAAAGCCAGAGCAAAAAAAGCATTTGTTTGGTGGTATTTTCGGCAAAAAATCTGAGGAAGAAGATGATAAATCGAAAGAAAAACCAGCTGGTAAAAAAGATGATGATGGGAAAGGAAGTTCGTCCGAACCACGCCGACAAAGTAGTTGGTATTGGTTAAATAGTATGCACTGAGGAGCTATAATAAAATATTTAATTTCAGCTCCAAGCTTTGTTCAAAGACATTCAACTTAAAAACTGCAATAAACATGAGAATTTTCTTGTGATTGTTTAGAAACTTTTCTTAATAAAGAGTAAAAGGCATTTACCATTGATTAAGAAAAACTTTCAAGTAGAAAATTGGCAAACTCTTGAAAAAAATTTGAAAAAAGTTGATAAGCTTCAAGATGTTGAGTATTAGAATAACATCTCAAATTGGTTCATACCGAACTTTTTAAAATATACTTTAAATTGTTTTATGAAACGAGTGCTTATATTTCACTTCTTGCTAAAAATTTAGGAAAATTTATGTTTATAACTTTGATTTCATTTATATTTGACTCAGTGTAATGCTATTGATTTTTAATTTTTTAATAAAATATTATTTCTTTATAGTATGGTGCTTTTTTTTTCTTTAAAGAAACGTGATTTAGAAACTAGCCTGGTTAGAACCTCATAGAAAAATATGCTGCGATAAAATTGTTCTTATACATTTTTATTTTATATAATTTCTGACTATATTTTAGTGTCTTTATCTAGTTTATCTAGACTATATTTTAGTGTCATTTTATAATGTTTTAAAAGAAATTTCATTTCTAAACTTTTACATTTTGCTGAAAGTTCTTCGTGGCTAATACTTAATAATTTTTCTTAAATGCAAATTACATGTACATATAAAAAACATTCAGTGAAAAATTCTGATTGGAATCATTTTAGGTGAAACTCCAAAGCAATTTTTTAGAATAAAACAAAAATGGTCACTTTGCTTTATAACTAATCAAATTGAAATATAATTCTTTTGAAATATTTTTTTCTCAATTTAACAATTATTCACATGAATATGTTTTTGTGTAAAAATGTCACAATCAACCTAGTTAAATGATCAAAACAATTTTATAAATAGAATACTAAATATAAATAGTAGACAATAAAATACCATCAAAATTTTCTGACGTCACTTTTGACGGTCTCCTATAAATATTTTATATCCATTCAAGCGATTTTTTTTAATCTAGTAAGGGAGCTATTTCAAGATTTTAAGCAGATAACAGTAGCGACATGTTTAAATTTTTGCAAAAATTTACGTTTACAACAATTAACGGGCATTCAACACATTATTTTTAAGGCACATTCACACAACTAGGTAACTATAAGCTTAAAATGTGTCACGTTCTAATTTTGTCTTAATAGTTTTTATTTTTATCATTTAAGTATGCATAAAAAACTTTTTAATTAAAATTGGAAATAAATTGAAAGCGAGGAAAATACTCTTGACGTTGAAGGGGGACATTTATTATTGTTTTGCTCAATAATTTATTGTAATAATTTCTTCTAATGAACTATGCTACTAGAAATAATTTTGTAAATCTGGTTTTCAAGCGGAAATATCAGTCAAATAATGTGCAATAATACTATTAGTTTTACAATACGTTTTTTAATGAACGATGTTAACAATTTCACAATAGGTTTATTCATTTTTAAATACGTAAAATTTCTAGTTAATCGAGATTTAAAATCGTTTTGCAGAAATCAAGCCAGTTTATAATAAACTAGCAGAATACCCGTTCTAAGTAAGGGAGGAAAAAGAATTACACTATCAATAAATCAGTACTGAAAAACATTTCGAAATTAAGGAGAAAACTGAAAGGCATATACCAATCCATGTTATTAGTATCTTTTCAAAAATCAAAAAGAAAATTCATAATGAGTTTTTTTGTATAGTCGGACTGCAATTTTAATCGATACCAAATATACTAGTTTTATCTACAATAGTACATTTGGTATTGATTAAATTTGCTCTAATTACCGTAATACAAAAAATAGCTATTACCGAAATTAAATAAACACCATTGTTGTCAATAATAGTATGAGAATTTTTTATGTTCCTTGCGAGAGAATTATTACTACTTCTTCATTAATTTTGCTTATCAGTACTGTTTAAGTTGTACCTATTACCAAAATTAATTAAGCCTCATTGGCGGCTATTATAGCAAAGTAATTTCTTAAGTTTTACCTAAAGGAATAGGAACTGCTTCCCCATTTTTTTGTACATAGCTTAAAAATTTATTTTAATTAGTATCTATTACCAAAATTTACTAGGTATTATAGGTTTCAATAATAGTATGGCTATTTTTTTACTTTTTTCCTTGACAAATTGGTACAATTTCGCCATCAATTTTGTATTTACTTCATAGCTTACTTTTTTATATTCAGTTATAGTACCTATTCTCAAAAATAATTAAGCGTCATTGGCTTCAAAATTGTTAAAGCGAGTTTTTGTATAGCAGTTTTTCATCTTTCTTCTAAACGATTTAAGTACTACTTCATCATAATTTTATTTTTCAGAGCGAAATTTATTATTTTTATTTTAAATACCGTTGATTTTTAATAATTTATTACAGAAATATTTTTTAAAAGCATAATTATTTTAAAAATATAAACGCGTGGTACCATATTTCGTAAGGAATACAAATTTGATGCCGTAGTCCGTCTATGCTACCGCGTTCAGGTTCATCATTGAATTTTTCCCACATAGGGAATAAAAATTATTTAAATATCTAAGAACATGCAATAAAATTTTTTTTTTATTAAAGAGATCTATAAGCAAGCAAACATCATTGACGCTATCTTTAAAATCGTTTGCAGTTTCTTTTATATTAATGGTGCTCGCTCTAAATCAATTAGAAAATTCCATTTTTTAAATGTCTCTCCAGAATGATCTAACAGAAATTTTTTCACGATTTTTAAGATCGGAGACTAAAGTTACCTTTTTTTACTCACAGTCCAAATTTTAGGAATTTAACGGTTACTTATAAGAGAGACTTACATTGAGAAAGACAAACTCTTCATTTTATTATTGTATATAATTCAATAAGAGCCAACAAGATTCTCTTAACTTACAAGTATTAAAATTGAGATAAGGTATAAATTTTGACTATATTTTAAACTAAACTTTCCAATACGATGATTAGATTAAAATTCGGTTTTGCAAAACTGAATGAATAAGGGGATATAAATTATTATTAATTATTTAATGGTTAATTAATTTCTTGGAACGACCTATGGTAGTCTTTTAATCTATTGAGTTCTAAGCTGCTACTTAAAATATAAATTATCATTTTACCTTTCTATTTATTTAAAAAGATTATTTAGTACAGTTTTAATCGTTCTTGTTTGAGGTTGTAAAGGAAAATGCTACCATTTCAGGCGGTTGAGGTTTAAAGGGATTGTTGGTTAGTTCGTTTCAGGAATTAGATTTTAATTTTTAAAACCACTCTCGGTTGTCAAACATCATTGGCTGCTGAATCGTGGCATAAACAAAAGCTACAATTTACTGGTGAGTGACGTCGATTGCAGGTATCCAATTTTTCCAACTACTAATGATGCCACCAGCCCAAAATATACATTAAACAAAGTGTGACACATTGTGTTATTCCATGTATGACAAGTCAATTTTAAGATTCGGAATTATCGTCAATAAATAATAAGGAATTTTATAATTATAAACTGCATTTTATTTTAAATTTTAATTCCCTGCTTTTGATGACACGCCCGTAGAACTACAACTATAAAAGTAAAATAAGTGTCAGAGTTCGGGAAAACACTTATCTCATAAGGCTTTTGAAGCATTATCTGCCTCTCCTTCTATTATTCATTATCTGATTCTCTCATTCATAATCATAATAAAACATCAATCATTCATAATTTGAAAATCTTCATATTTAGGTATTAATTAACACATAACAAAGTGCTAAATGCTAAGTGTCCGACAGATTTAAAAGTAAAATAAGTGTCAGAGTTCGAGAAAACACTTATCTCATAAGGCTTCTGAGACATTCTCTTCCTCTCCTTCTATTATTCATTATCTGATTCTCTCATTCATAATCATAATAAAACATCACTCATTCATAATTTGAAAATCTTCATATTTAGGTATTAATTAACACATAACAAAGTGCTAAATGCTAAGTGTCCGACAGATTTAAAAGTAAAATAAGTGTCAGAGTTCGAGAAAACACTTATCTCATAAGGCTTTTGAAGCATTATCTGCCTTTCCTTCTATTATTCATTATCTGATTCTCTCATTTATAATCATAATAAAACATCAATCATTCATAATTTGAAAGTCTTCATATTTAGGTATTAATTAACACATAACAAAGTGCTAAATGCTAAGTGTCCGACAGATTTAAAAGTAAAATAAGTGTCAGAGTTCGAGAAAACACTTATCTCATAAGGCTTTTGAAGCATTATCTGCCTCTTCTTCTATTATTCATTATCTGATTCTCTCATTTATAATCATAATGAAACATCAATCATTCATAATTTGAAAGTCTTCATATTTAGGTATTAATTAACACATAACAAAGTGCTAAATGCTAAGTGTCCGACAGATTTAAAAGTAAAATAAGTGTCAGAGTTCGAGAAAACACTTATCTCATAAGGCTTTTGAAGCATTATCTGCCTCTTCTTCTATTATTCATTATCTGATTCTCTCATTTATAATCATAATGAAACATCAATCATTCATAATTTGAAAGTCTTCATATTTAGGTATTAATTAACACATAACAAAGTGCTAAATGCTAAGTGTCCGACAGATTTAAAAGTAAAATAAGTGTCAGAGTTCAAGAAAAGTTTCATCTTCTAAGGCTTTTGAAACATTCTTTGTCTCTCCTTCTACTATTCATTATGTGATTCTCCCATTCTTAATCATAATAAAACATCTTAATTTCATAATCCAAAAATTTTCATCTTTAGGTTCTTATCTAACAAAGTCTAACTTCATCTAACTATTATCTAACTATCTTCATCATTATACATAACAAAGTGCTAAATGCTAAGTCATGAACTGTGTGTAACTCTAACACATATGTTAATGACTAAATGTAAACAAATTTAAAAGTAAAATAAGTACTAGAGTTCAAGAAAAGTTTTATCTCATAAGGCTTTAGAAACATTCCCTATCTTTCAATTTATTATTCATTCTGTTTCTCCCATTCATAATCTGAAAATCTACATCTTTCGAAATTAAATAATATATAACAAAGTGATAAATATTTCTTTAAAACAGTGTTATCTGTAAAATACTATCTACCTGCATTTCCAAATAGTAAAACATGTAAATAAAATACTTCATTCTTTAATTCCAGGTCACACCTCACATTCTCACCGTTGTTCTTGATCTAAAACATTCTCTTGCACTTCCTTTCTTCCTGATTTCTATACCAATGATATATTTTACAATATTTTGTATCCAAACTAAATGGTTCTTTCCCCACGGAGAGAAGTATTTGACCATAGATGAATTATTTCGAAAGAGAAGAAGTAGGCGGATTCTTCCGGTCTACATAGAACGTAGCAATCGTGAGAGAGTAGAGAAAAAACTAAAACAACAAGCCTTGCATCAGAAAGTGGAAGAAAGTAGAGAATACCCAGAGAAAAAAGACAACGGTGTCCAAACTGATATAACACTTATTGATGATTTATTTTCACGAATGCCAACAACCCGTAACGCTACGATACAAGTAGAATATATTGATGGGGCAGCAATTAAAAATTCTGACCTGCAAGCTAAAGAAGTGTCTGAACTGCGAAGGATGGGTTTCACAACAAATAGACGCAGAAAAGCGGGGGAAACTAAATCAGGTGCAGCAATAGCAGCAAGCCTGTCTGAATCAGATTCAGATATATTTGAAAAGTCTGATGATTTGACAGATTCGAGTAACCTAAAAAACACCAGCTTTCTAACGAAAATAAACCTGATGGCGAGGAAGATGGCGAGTTGGAAGAAAACGATTCCGAGATAATTAAAAAAAATACATTGTGAAACTGTAATGGATATTTAAAAGTAAAGAATATAAAGCTAGTGCGTCTAAGCTATATATTATTTTCTCTATGCTATACACCTCTTATTATTCTAAATTATGCATTCTATACTCTGTTATATTTCTTTAAGTGGGAAATATGAGTATTGATGATACAATTATTTATATGTAATTTTAGTTCTTCTAAATTTTCAGTAAATAAAATATGACATTATAGCCTCTTTATCTTAAAGTTTGTGAGACATTGTTTCCCTATGCTCTAAAATTGATTTAAATACTTTCTGCCTTTCAAATACTTAAAAAAATTATTATTTTTAATATTCATTAAAAAAAAATTTTTTATTTATTATTAAATAATTTTTTGTTGCTTATTTTTAATATTTATTATTAAAGATAAACACCGCTTTACTTCCTTACTCTCCTCTGTGCATTTCTCTTCCCCCTTTTCTCTGATAAATATGAGGGTATTCTAATGTAGCGAAATAAATGGTAATTTAGACAGACAAGTAAGATGTAGTTTTCAATGTATTTTTATTTTACGCTAAATTGAATGATGAATCTAGTTCCTAGACACTCGGACCAATAGCTTAGAGGGTAGTAGTTTAATGAAAATAAAATACAAATTTGTACAACCTATATACCCAATACAAATTAGTACTACATATATGATAAAAAACCTATTTGAGCATCTGATATTACTATTGAAAGAAGTAAGATACCGTTTCATATGTATATTTTTCAGTGAATAGAATGAGCTTATACACGAGACACTAGAACAAATAGTTCAAAAGATGCAAGCTTTTTTAAGTCTAAAAAAACATGGCATGATTTAATGCACCTTTCAGTTTGCTTTCTAGTTACTATCTAACAATCATTCCGATAACTTTTTTATATTGAATTGAATGAGATAAAACTCGACCTGTTGGGATTAATAGTTTTGAAGTTATAAGAGAAAAAATAAGTGCAAATAAAAAATAGTTCATTTTATACAAGACAACCATTTATACTTTCGAAATATTATCTCTTTTGGTTCATGCTGAGTCACATTTGATTAAGCGTGAAACAGCACATAAGAAACCATAATTGTCTCATTAGTCTGTATAGCAATGTAAAATGCTTAAATAAATGTAAATACAAATTTGTATTTTTGAACACAAAATAATATCTTATAATAATAGTTTACCTAATAGATTTCTGTTTGGTCTCATTGAATTCAGCATAAATACTACATCGGAATCTTTCAGATAGATAGATTTCTGAATATCGATGTAAAGTGTACACACAAATGCGTGCGAAAAGAAATACTTTTATTTAATAAAAGAGTGACGAAGCGTATTATGAAGCCTGATGAAACACAACTTGTTTTTGCAAGAATATTTAATAAGTTAATATCCAATCAGTTATTCAGTTAGAGTTCCTATAAATTTAACTAAGTTATTCTTCATTATAAAGTATAAAAGAAACAAAACAGTGACACAATGTAGAACTATAATTAGTTCTTAGCAACTTATGAAGAATAATGGTACTCAATTTGTTTTAGCAATGATTTCCCATAGGTTATTACTCAAACAGATTTTCAATTTATTAGAGTTAGTATAAATTTCACCAAGGTATTCTCTATTGTAAAGTGTAAGAAAAACAAAACAGTGACACAATGTAGAAATACAATTAGTTTTAAACAACTTATGAAGAATAAAGAAACTCAATTTGTTTTAGCAATAATTTCCCATAGGCTATTTCCCAAACATATTTTCAGTTTATTAGAGTTCCTATAAATTTAACTAAGCTATTCCTCATTATAAAGTATAACAGAAACAAAACAGTGACACAATGTAGAACTATAATTAGTTCTTAGCAACTTATGAAGAATAATGGTACTCAATTTGTTTTAGCAATGATTTCTCATAGGTTATTACTCAAACAGATTTTTAATTTATTAGAGTTACTATAAATTTCACTAAGGTATTCTCTATTGTAAAGTGTAAGAAAAACAAAACAGTGACACAATGTAGAAATACAATTAGTTTTAAACAACTTATGAAGAATAAAGAAACTCAATTTGTTTTAGCAATAATTTCCCATAGTCTATTTCCCAAACATATTTTCAGTTTATTAGAGTTCCTATAAATTTAACTAAGCTATTCCTCATTATAAAGTATAACAGAAACAAAACAGTGACACAGTGTAGAACTATAATTAGTTCTTAGCAACTTATGAAGAATAATGGTACTCAATTTGTTTTAGCCATGATTTCCCATAGGCTATTTCCCAAACATATTTTCAGTTTATTTGAGTTCCTATAAATTTAACTAAGTTATTCTTCATTATAAAGTATAACAGAAACAAAACAGTGACACAATGTAGAACTATAATTAGTTCTTAGCAACTTATGAAGAATAATGGTACTCAATTTGTTTTAGCAATGATTTCCCATAGATTATTACTCAAACAGGTTTTCAATTTATTAGAGTTAGTATAAATTTCACTAAGGTATTCTCTATTGTAAAGTGTAAGAAAAACAAAACAGTGACACAATGTAGAAATACAATTAGTTTTAAACAACTTATGAAGAATAAAGAAACTCAATTTGTTTTAGCAATAATTTCCCATAGGCTATTTCCCAAACATATTTTCAGTTTATTAGAGTTCCTATAAATTTAACTAAGCTATTCCTCATTATAAAGTATAACAGAAACAAAACAGTGACACAATGTAGAACTATAATTAGTTCTTAGCAACTTATGAAGAATAATGGTACTCAATTTGTTTTAGCAATGATTTCTCATAGGTTATTACTCAAACAGATTTTTAATTTATTAGAGTTACTATAAATTTCACTAAGGTATTCTCTATTGTAAAGTGTAAGAAAAACAAAACAGTGACACAATGTAGAAATACAATTAGTTTTAAACAACTTATGAAGAATAAAGAAACTCAATTTGTTTTAGCAATAATTTCCCATAGTCTATTTCCCAAACATATTTTCAGTTTATTAGAGTTCCTATAAATTTAACTAAGCTATTCCTCATTATAAAGTATAACAGAAACAAAACAGTGACACAGTGTAGAACTATAATTAGTTCTTAGCAACTTATGAAGAATAATGGTACTCAATTTGTTTTAGCAATGATTTCCCATAGGCTATTTCCCAAACATATTTTCAGTTTATTTGAGTTCCTATAAATTTAACTAAGTTATTCTTCATTATAAAGTATAACAGAAACAAAACAGTGACACAATGTAGAACTATAATTAGTTCTTAGCAACTTATGAAGAATAATGGTACTCAATTTGTTTTAGCAATGATTTCCCATTGGTTATTACTCAAACAGATTTTCAGTTTATTAGAGTTACTATAAATTTAACTAAAATTAGATAAAGGAACTCTAAATCATCTTAAGTATTCTTCATTGTAAAGTATACGAGAAACAAACAGTAGCAAAATGTGTAACTAGAACTCATTTAGATACGAAGCAAAATAAAACAGGTTCAAACTACAAAACCCAATCATTTATTTTTAATAAATCAATACCAATCATTTATTCTACTCGGGTATTCTTCAGAGAAAAATTATCGTATAGGAATCAAAACTACAACAAATTGTAGAACAAAAATTAGTTTTTAACTACTTATGAAGCATAATGGAACAGAATTTGTTGCAGCTAGACTATGCAATCAGTTATTCAGCTCAGGTATTCCTCATAGAAAAGTAGCTCTTTGAAGTTACTAAAGCTCGATTACTTTGACATTCCTTAGACACATACATTCCAATTCGCCAAGGGCGGAAAAGAATCTTTTTCCGTTTTCATTTCAATGATGGAAAGAAGTGAAACGTCAACGACTTTCAATATTTCTGAGTTTTATTTTTAGCCTTTTGAGATCTGAATAGCTTTTTTTGTTTTAATATTTACTTTTGAACATTTCCTGTCATGCTAGCCTTTCTTTACAGTGAAAAAATTCAAGTGATGGAAAAAAATATTTCAATTTCGATTTTGAGAAATACTGTGGGTGTTAGATATGTATGCATGCAATTGTGTATTTGAACTTTGTAAATAAAAACAAATAAATTTAAATTTACAGGTAATAATAAATATTATGACGCAACAAAAATGATCTTATTGGATAATTTTTTACCTGGAGTATCTATTTATTTTGAAAGATTATTTTATTTTACAGATGCCATCCACTGCAAAAAAAATAGCAACTATGCCATTAGTACATATGCTCTCCAATACTTTTCGACTATACCACATAATGCATAGCATATGTTTAAATGTTCAAATCAGGGCGTACTATAATTTGAGTAATTACTACTATTGAGTACAAATAGCAGTGCTCCATGGTTCATGTATTTTTGAGGGCTTACCAATAGTGACTAGTTGCCGTGTAAAACGAATTATTTTTACTTTTAAATTTTTAATTTTAAACTTGTGTAGCATATTATCATAACAAAGGTAAATTCTAAGAGATTAATTTTTTTAGAGTTATAGTCAATTGGAACATCGTTTCTTTCTTTTTAACTGCCTATTGTTTTCGCTCTTATTGACAAAAAAAAACTAACTTTCCTTTCTCTTTTTTTGTCAAATTTTACATTTTTTTTATTCAAAAAATATTTAACGGGAAGTTAAGCCCTACAATGTATTGATAAAAAAAATATACAAGTAATCAAATCAAAAATTACTAATTGAGTTCAAAATTTAAAAAAAAAAAACCTTTTTAATGCTTCTTAATTTTTATTTTAGTTATTTAAAAATACTTTTAATTTATTAATTACTTTTTTATAACACTTTTTACAGAGGAACTTATTTTAAACTCGTTTCATACTGAGTGATAAGTGCATATACCTCAATAAATAATTATTGAAAACATTTAAGAACAATTTGTTCAATCTAAAACGGGCACTTACGTATGTAAACGCGCACTAGCATAAAATCGAAGGGTAAAATTGACGACTTTTTGAAATTTCGTCAAGTTGGCAATTATTACTTGGATCAATGTTGTTTTTTTATTATTACAGCAATTTAAATTATTACAAATTCATTAAAATATTATTAATAAAATAAAATAAAAAATAACTTGCAATAAGGTTGCAACATATCTCCCCGTAATATCTTCCAGATACCTAGTTTGGCGAGATTTCAAAAAGTCGCTACGGTATGGGCTATTCAAGGATTCACCCAAGTGAATAATATGCAAAATTTTTTATAAGCTTCGATATTGTGAGTTTTAATTGAAATTTTTTTCCATCTTAAAGAAAGTGCTTCTATTTATTTTAAAATACCCATATATGCCAAGAAATATTTATTGAAAATTTTTGCACGAACCAAACATACGCCAAACTAAATTCAGACCATAGTTAACGCTAACTAAAGTCTTCATAGATCCAAAGTATTACTTAATGTAAATTTAAGAATTTTTTTATAATTTTTTTTTTTTGCAACTGTGAATTAATTTGAAACTTCTCTTATAACAAAAGGTGATCATCAAAATGTTTGAAACAAGGCATTTATGTTAAGAAATAATAATTAGGAACTATTACGAAGGCTTCATTTAGCCCAAAACATACATACGTATCGCTAAAATAAAGTAATGCACTACGACATTTTTTAAAATAATTATAATGCAGAATTTTTGGAAAATTACCTCATAATAAAAAGTGGCTGTCAGTTTGCTTGAAATTACGTAAATATATCAAATCATATTTAATTCAAATTTTTAAGAATAACTTAAATAAAAAATAATTAATTTCAGAGTAAACAAAGTAAAAATTTACGGTATAAAGCATCGGCATTTTAGGTGCATCATCTGTAAAATTCATTATACGGCAAAATCCATTTTTATTGTAAATTATTATTCCTTAAGTTTTACAGTAATACTTATACAGTACACGGAACCAATTTTCACAGTAATAATTATAGAGAATACAGTACTAGTTTTTACAGTAATATTTATACAATATACAGTACTAATTTTTAAAGAAATATTAGTGATTCAGTGATTTTATGGTAATTTTTTTCAGCTATGGTAATTTTTTTCAGCTTCAAATTTAATTTAGAAATTTCAAGAGCACGATGTGCTTAAAAGTTATTTAGGTCTTTATTGTGATTTAAAAATAATTATTTCATTATAAATCTTTGCTTCATAATCAAATCTTGGCATTGTTTTAAAATTCTTACAAGCAGTTAAATTCTATTAGTAATAATAGTTTTATTACTTTATGCAAAACTTGAGTCGAAGAAAAATTTTTTTTCTTAAAATTCTCGTTTTTTATGTAACTTCCATTAAACTCAAACATTCTAGTTATGATTGTTAGACAGACGAAACGTGTTGAGGAGTGGAAATAAAAATTCTATAAACACAATCTACAATAAATCTCCTGAATTATAATATACTTTAATTTTTGTTGTAACTTGTTATAATAGCGTAAACTTAATGCAACTAGCAAACGTGTTCTATGCTACACGCCATAAAAAACAATTTAAGGAATTATAAATATGTGCTAAAATAATTTCTGATGACATTAATTATAATTACACCTTTTATATTATAAAATATTTTTCTCTAAAAAATTATAAAATCCTTCTCAAAAAGCCAAAAATATTTTTTAGATTATATTTGCATACATTTTAAAACCTCATATAATAAATCCAAACTGAATCTGTGAAGTTTTTGATTATTTGGTTCAGCAAACATACTTGCCAAATTTAGGTAAGAAATTTTAAAATTTAAGAGCGTTAGGAGCCTCAAAATTGTTAAATCCCATAATGCATTTAAATTAGTATAAATACTACTAAATGCATGTTTAAATTTAATTCTTAAAAATAATATCATACGAAAACGTAAGAATAACACTTTAAACAAATATATATACATAAACAAAAGAATGAAATTTAAAGCTCTTAAATTCAATAAGTATGTTATTATTATTCAAAAACATTGATGATGCTATTTCATTTTCTGTAAAGGAACTCAACATAATTAAAATGAGAAATATAATCGTTAAAAATTTATGAACTGATTCACGATTGGCTTATAATTTTAGCGAACAAATTCCAAAGAAGAAAGGAAAAAAAAATTGGGAGGTGCTAAAAAAAGACGTAACAAATGACATTGACAAAAAATCCAATCACTCAAGATATGTCTTCAGTTTGAATAGTTGTGAGAGTTGGTTAAATGCTACTGGATTTGACTTGACTCTTATGTACGCCAACTCATTATAATACTTATATTCAGGTAGTGAGTATTTAAAGTTGCAAAAGAGTAGTATTAAATAATGTTATTGCTATTGCAAACCAAAAAAAAAAGTGAACAATGAGTTCAGTTACCATTTTTGCTATCTAGATGTGGTTATTTTTATATAAATGTCAAGGCTCATATCAAATTTTAAGAAAAAGAAAAAAAAACAAATGCATAAACTAAAAAGTAAACAAACAAAGAAAAATAAATCTTTCTATGAAATGAAAAGCGCAGGTAAATATTTCTGAAATAAAACAAACTAAATATATATGCATCAATTTTTAAAATAATGTTTGTTTTTTTATTTCAAAGCAAAAAACCTTAAAATCCACCTTCACATTTAAGTTAAATCCCTCAAATATTTAAAAACATTATTTTATGAAACAATATTTGAATTTCTAAAATATTCCAATGTAGATATTTAGGAACACGCATAATTTAATACATTAAAAAGACCAAAACCAGTTTTCAAAACTTGCACAAATATTAAAAAAAAACTTCAGTTTTAAATGATAATATTTTAAAAACACTGTTCTAATAAATACTATTTGAATTTTTTAAGTATTTTAATGTTAATATTTTGAAACACGCATAATTTAATCAATCAAAAAGATCAAAAACTGTTTTCAAAACTTTCACATTTAAGTTAAACTGCTAAATTTTAAAAAGAAACTTCAGTGTTTGTTGATAATCCATTTTAAAAACATTATTCTATAAAGCAATATTTGAATTTATTAAATATTCTAATGTAAATATTTAGGAATACGCATAATTTAATACATTAAAATGGAATAGTTTACATTCGGGGGCCCCTCTAATTTTTGGCGATTTGCATATAAACGAATATATACATAAATAAACCAAGAACCAATCACATAAAGGTAACCAAAAGTTGCGTTAACCCGAAGGTGACGTCATTGAAAGCAAAAACTGCTAAGTATATAATGGTAACCAGAAATGAGATTTACGCCAAACTGAATGAAAATTATCGCCAAACCAATTCCCGATTCTGCATTAGAGCCCATTAAAAAGATCAATATCAGTTTTCAAAACACCACACAAGATGTTCTGTAAATCCCACCTCTAATATATATATTTTTAAATCCATATAAAAACTAAAATCGAAAGTATTGAACTTATAATGTGTTAGAAATCAACAATCATGCAAGGGGAGAAAACCGTAATTCACAATCAGTTTAATAAATAGAGAGAAAAACGGAATGAAAAATATCAAAATCAGTTCGATATTCGGAAAGCACTTAGAGCAGGAGTAAATAATCTACTCTCACATTCGACTGCTTAACTTTTTTTAATGTTTTTAATATCGATTTTTTTCAGTTGATTCGTTAAAATTTGATAAAGTTTTGTTTTTAATAAACTTAAATATGAGTTTGGGAACTTTTTACTTCATTTTTTGACCAGAGTTCGAAAACTATGCATCATAGGTAGTCGTCAATTTTTTTTTCTAAATATAAAAAATAATTATGGTACTTTTCAGTTAAGTTCACTAATTTTACTTCAGTTTATTTATTTATTTAGTTTTTTTCTCGAAGGAATGACTACCCTTTTGTTTTGCGTTGAAAAATAAAAGAAAATAGATAATAAAATATAAAAATAAAACCTTAAAAAACTAAAAATCATAGTAAATATAAAAAATAGAATTCACTTGCGTTCCGAAAAGCATACAACTTAATTTTTATTATATTTTGTTCTAATTTTTGTTATGTTTTGTACTTTGTTAACAAAAGTATAGTTCTTGTAGACAAAAAAAATAACATTTTTATTGAAGAACAGTTTAGTTCCATTCTTCTCCTGTTTAATAGATTGAATTTTATATACTTTAAATAATTCTAAGGTAAATTATTAATTTTCAATTCATTTTATTGTAATAGGCTATCAGGAGTCCTAGAAATTCTCGTAAATAAACTTTACGTGAATCGTTTTTCAACTTTCAACAATATGCATGAATTTCAGGTTCTGGAGTATTTATGCTATGCTTAATAAAAATATACTTTGAAGAGCCACTTTGCGATAATTAGCGATTTTTTATTTTCTTTTTTGGTGGTAATTGCGTTAATGCGCAACGTAATGTAATGTTGTCTGATTATAATGTTTAACCCTTGATAAATAGATTTAATCAAACTCTGAACTATTTCTAGTTGACGGATTAGTAATAGTTTCCAAGAAACATTTAAAGGGCAGATGGATTATTACTTTGATGATGGCACTTTCTTTAGCAGTAACAGTGAGTAAAACATGTTGTGTTTAGCATTTTAAAACAATTTTCTAAGATCTTCTATTATTTTCTTAAACCCTTTTTTGATTAAATTATCAAACGTCTCAATTAGAGAAGTTATGAAAATTCAAGAAACCATTTACCTAAAAGCTGGTATATTATCACCCATCGACCTATATCTGAAAATACGTTTTCCAAGCACTTCTTACATTTTCAAATGCATAGTTCAATCCATTTTGTCAATCATAAATGCTCTCTGTATATATGTTACCGTCCAAGCCCAAAATCGGCCAATTCGCGATCTGGCCGGCAGATCGCGAATTGGCCAAGAACGCTGTAAATTAGATGGGCAAAGTCTGAAATTTTTCTTGATTTCGGGAATTGGCCGAGGATGGCTGGCCAAATTCCGAAATTGTTCTTGATTTCGGGAATTGGCAGCCCGAATCGCGAATTGTCATGGGAAGATCAGCCAAAGTTGGAAGAAAAAATCATTATACCGGGCAAACCGGGCAAATGTATACCGGGCAGGGGCACTTGACCTTAAAAAAACATCAGTGTAGGATATGCCGGGCAAATGTATACCGGGCAGTGACACTTGACCTTAAAAAAACATCAGTGTAAGATATACCGTGCAGTGGCACTGAAGCTTAAAAAGTCATCAGTGTAGGATATACCGGGCAAATGTATATTGGGCAGTGGCACTGAACCTTAAAAAAGCATAAGTGTAGGGTATACCGGGCAAATGTATACTGGGCAGTGGCACTTAACTAGACCTAGTATGACTGGACCTTTGGTGTATGTATGACTAGACAATTAAATAGACAATTTAATAATAATTATTAAATTAATGATTATTTAATAGACAATTTAAAAACTTCCATTTTTGATATTTTTAAATTAGAAGATTTATAAGAATTATTTATATAATTATAGAAGGCCGCCAAAGTAAAATATTCACTGATCGTTTCAATTATTTCGGACTTTGGCCAGCCATCCTCGGCCACTTCTGGCTGATCTGGCCGGCCAATTCCCGAAATCAAGAAAATTGCGGACTTTGGCCGTAACATATATATAATGTAACTCATTCAAAAAATAACATTATATATGTAATAACAGAGCTTCATCTCTGTTATCAGTAGATAACAGAGATGAAGCTCTGTTATTATATATATATATTTTTTTGTTTTATCGATTTTGGCCACTTCCTACCTCTTACAATTTGACAAAAAAATTTAAGTTCCAATTAATAACATGTGATTAATTACGCATATAAATCAAGATTGAAATATTTTTAAACAAACATTAGAAAATTCCATCTCCGAAGGTACATTGTAAAGAATTTTACACCAAATTATTATAAAAAGTATTGGCACTCAAAATACCGGGACATTTTACTGTTGAATTTCTTTTAACCGGAACATGTTCTGAACAAAAAATTTTATATCGTACTTATTAGAGTAATAATAAAATCTAATATGCGCAATCTTTACAGTAACAATTTATGAAAAAACCTTGAATCATTTGAATTAAATAAATATTTCTGTAAAAATTACGGTATAATATTTTACGATAAAAAAAAATAGATTTTACGAATGATGAACCCAAAGAGCCGGTACTCTATACTGTAGTTTGATCTGAAATATTTTACAGTGTACATTTCAGTATTAAAATTGCATCAACATGCTGAATTAGTTTCCTCCAAATTTTTCTGTGAGCAATCTCTTTCACTGTGCAAATTCTCTAATCACTATCTCTAATCACGCAATATCTCTCAGTTTGACCTCTTAATGTAGTAAAAAAAAATTTTTAAGTTTCAAAAAGAAAACTATTTTGTTTTATATCAAAAGGAGATACCTTATTCCTTAAATTTTCGCTATTAGATTTTTTGCCTTAAATTTTAGCTATATTTTTAATCATACAGCATGTACAATTTTTTCATGAAATATGTTTTTTGTTTTTTCATTAATATTTTCCGGTTTCTATTATATTAATATTTTCCGTTGTTATACAGAGTAATATTATACATTGTACTATTTTATCCACATATAATTTTATTCATTTTATAATAACATTTTCAGGGAGCTTTCCGGCTTGTGCTGCTATACATAGTAGTCCAAAAAGCCTCTATTCTAAAATTGTCTACGAATTACATGGAATTGACGTATTATGTAAGTTTCTTAAGTCGTGCTTCTGGAAGTTTTTCAGGTAAGGATAATTTCTTACTTAGATGAGCATTCTTTCTCCAAAAAACTACATTTCTGTCAATATGAATTGAATCAGTCGTCTTCAAACATTTCATTCGAAGAGACTAACATTGAAGCAAGTTAAAGAGAAAAAAACAATTCATCAGTTGATGTTACTAATGCTACTTGTCAACATCAGCAAGCCTGCTATGGGAATCCTAGCGAATTTTTAAGAGGATGCCTTTCTTGTTTTTCAGTGGATGCCGTTCTTGTTTTTCAGTGGCGCCATCTATGGCAAAAATACGACTTTAGCCGCACACACGTTACAACCCATTTTACAGGGAGGACCCACTCATACTCCATTTATTCATCCTCAGATCGTAATTTTGACCTGAACCAGAGAACGATCAATCTCAAATTCAGTACCCCCAGAGATATTGATATGCTATGGGAAGAGGACTTTTTCACCCAGACAGACTTAACGTACATCACTCACCATTAAATACACGGTGATTCTTTGACCGGTGGGATTTGTTATCCTCTCATGAACACGAGCCCATTTAATAAAGTTAATTTAATAAATGATTTCTGAAGCAAAACCGTCAAAAATGCACAATAGTATATTTATTCAAAAGGAGTTAATTTTTTGTCTGATCTTGTACTATGCTATAATTTTTAAATGACATTTTAAGTCTATTTTTTGTCGAAATGTGCAAGATTAAAACCGTTTTAAATAAATGGAGATCATGAATAAATCGCGATAAATTTCTTAAAGAGTTCGAAGACATCGTCGTGATTAATATTTCATATTAACGCTTACCAAGAAATGTCAAAATAAACCACTAGGGGCATTCCCATAGTCTTCGTGTGCCTCTGAACAGTTCATAATATGGAAGCGCCCCTAGCCGCGTACGACAACATTTCCCGGCATGGGTTCTTATGCAAATTTAATCCTGTTGATGTACCGCAACTTCCCTATCTCCACATTTAAGCGACCCTTTCTTATATATAACGTTTTTAAACTTGTTCATTGCGACAAAAAATAGAAACAAAATGCAATTTTAAAAAATATGTGGCTTTAAGAGCAGAACTGGTTTCAGAATAAAAATTTAACTACCCGAGTAAGGCAAGATCAAGCATTTGTATAAATGCAAAAGAAAAAAAAAATTCTTCTGAATTATGGTTTGCATCATATCGTCGTTTATTAATCATATTTAAGGCATTTTTTTTCTATGATTAAGTTTACAACTCAATACGCGAAACTCCGATAACTAAATTAAGTTTATTAAGAGTGATTCAGTTCGTATTTTTTCACACAATTCATCAGTTTTGCCTCGCGGAACATTAATTAACTGATTCAGATTGAAAATTAAAAATAAAAGTGTAAGATAAATCTCAAGTCTAGTTCCGAATTTTAAAAAGTTAAAAGTATTTTTTCCAATAGGAGGCATTTTATTTGATTATTGGAGAACGCCTTATGAAAAGCAAGGAAATTTGTCTTTGAATGCACAACTACTTTTTATGTTTGCATTAATCATCCTGCCTATAAGACAGCCTGCATTTCTAATCATGACTGTAATTGTATGCGAGTTCTTCCTCGGATCCTTGAATACAAGTAAGACACTTTTGTACCAGATTAAAAATTTCATTGGCTTTAAAATTGCAATAAAAATGCATGTTACAAGCATTCAAAAATAAGCACCAATTTCTCAAGACTTGACAGACGTGAATGGGCCAGATGCATTTTATTTTCTATTTTTCATTAAAATCATTTACGTTTTATAATAAAAATACCTTTTGTTTTACTTGTTCATGTCTAGAAAGTGTTGAGAATGAGTGCCTATTTTTGAGCACTTGAGACATCTCGAACTTTATCACCATATTCATATTTTTTTACGACAATAAATGTTTTCAATAAAATATTTCCGCTTCAGTTTCTAAGGACTATTTATTTAATAAGACATTTATAGTTCGATATAGATTGAAGTGAATCGATGTTAATAATAGATTCTACAATGTGGTTCGTCATTTGGTACTGAACTGAAGCACTTTTCTCTGCGTAAAAGCACAGAAGAAACTCAAATAGATATGAGCAAATTTGAAAATAGCATAAATAATGCCACCCAAACAATTATTTCGGTACTATACTAAATCACTTTTTTTCTGCAGAAAAACACAGAAATAGCTCAAAAAACACTGAACCAATGTAAAAAGAGTACAAGTAATGACACACAAATGATCATTCTGGTATATTTGGTAATGCCACCCTAAATATCATTTTGGTACTGCAATTAATCAAATTTTTATGCCTAAAAACAGAGAAAGAACTCGAATTAACCAATGTGATAAAAGTACAAATAATGCCACACAAATGATTATGTCGGTACTATAACGAAAAAATTCCTTACTACGTAAGAAAGCGGAAGGAGCTCGAATAATACTGAACCAATGCAAAAAGAAACCAATTAATGCCCCAAAACGATCATTTTGATACCATAATGCAGTGTTTCCCAAACTTATGACTTTCGTGTACCCTTTCTAAATTTTTCGTAACGCTGTGTACCACTAATAAAAAAATGAATGCATTTTTTAATATAAAAAAATTGCGCAAAATTTAAAAATCACTACTGACTGTTGACCCCACTAATTATTGACCGTTAACTCTGCAAAAAATAGGCAATAGAAAAATACGTAATCGTAAATTTTCATGGCTAGCTTTGTTTTTAAATAAAAATTTTTGAAATTTTCGTTTGTTGCCAGATATTTCGCATAAGAACGCGTACCACCGCTAAACTGTTCCTGTACCCCTGGGGGTACGCGTACCACACTTTGGGAAGCACTGCCATAATGGATTACTTTTTCTGCATACAAACAAGGAAGGAACTCAAATAATTCTGAACATGGAATAAATAATGACACACAAACAACTATGTTTCGGTACTATAATAAAGCACATTTTTTTGTGTCAATTAATTGTGTCAAAAAAAAGTCACAAACGATGATATTTCGTTATATGTATCGTTGAAACGAACCTTGTTTTTGAGGAATTATTTGTGCTCTTTTCACATCAAAAGCTCATAATAAGAAATCGCATGGTGCTAAATCTGGCCTTTTTCATGGTCAGGGTAAATGTGATAAAAGTCAAATCATTAATCTCTCGCTTGACGAACACAATGTTTATAAACCAGCAACTCCAAAAACAATTTTAAAAAAAGTTTAAAAAATGCGTGTTGAGTAAACTTGAGAGCAAATTAGATATTTTTTCGTTCTACAAAAAGGTCACACATCACCCGCTTGCAACTTAAAAAAAATAATACCTGGAATGTTTTTTTTTTCTCTCCATATTGTCATTCATTTATTGCGATATATGGTATAGTTATATAAATATAAATATTTAAAATCTGGTTCTTCAAATCTTATGTATTATTATCAAATCTACTTAAATATCGGCGTATTTATCTATGCACAAATAAAATACTATAAACAATTGATGTCATTGAGGCAATTACTGCTAATTAATTATTTTTCCTTTGTAGGTATCTGCTCATATTGTTTATTTTTATGGCCCGGTGATCGTCCTCACTATTTTCAAGGCATCCAATTTTTTTACGCTTTAGGCATCTTTTCAATGGCATGGTACTCTCATGATACATTATTTAGCTTCCCCAGAAATAAGATCTCTCAAGAAGTCAGTGTTGATTATATTATGTTCTATAGTGAAAATATAATTCTCGCTTTGGTGTCTATTTTGTGGATGGTGTTGAGTTTTATTCTTTACTTTAACAAATGCCGGAAGGAGGCGTATTTTTATATACCAGAGATTCAAAAGATAAATTATCGAGTGAGTATATATTCTTAGCTATCTGAATTTGTATAATAAATAAAAAAGCTTCCTTTTGTAAGTTTTAACCCGATGTTACAAAATGCATACCCGAAGTCATAAAACATATCAAAGAATTGAAAATTCAACAAAAAGCAGTAGGAGAAGGATATATACAGTGTAATGTGCCCTGCTGAGGAGGTTGGAGAGTTTTATTCGCACGAAGTTTCAAAATTAGTTACAAATTTCGTCAGTTGAAGGTGCTGCTAGCTAAAAAAATATGCAAAACAGTTTTAATCAAACTTACCACTATTTACAGCAATTATTTGGTGCCAGTTTGAGGAGAAGATTTAAAATCTACCCCTACAAATATATTATTTGAAATCTTTAAATTCTCTAGTCCGCATACAAATTTTGCAAAAAAATTTTGGAATTTTTTCTTACTAAACTTAGTTTTCTAAGCAGAACACAGTAAACTGAACTTTTCAGTGACCTTTTATTTTACTTAAAGTCGTTTTTAAGGGTAGGTCATTTTGGGTTCTTTTCGTATTGATTTTGGAATGATTCATTACGGTTTTAGTTTTTTATTTTAATTTGTTTGCTATTGGGCCACCAAAATCTAATACAAACTCCTCCTGTCCACATACTTGGTTTCTAAACTCCTTTTTTTCCTCATAGTTGGTTTATCTTCAATAAATTACAGCAACGATTAATACTTTTGAGTCTCCAATGACAAAACTCATTAAAAATACGCAAAATAATCCATTTAGTTAAACTGATTGCTTGGTTATAGTCGAATTAGAAGGAATGATGAATCTTAGAATGGAATACGCTTCACTTTAATGTTTATATTCTCTGACTTTTAAAAATATTTAATCTTTGACTTAACGAAACAAAATCATGAGAGTAGCATTGTATCATGTGCCATGAACCACTTCTCCATGCTAGATTAACAGTGATTTTGAATCAATGCAAACATAATGGTTTATAAAGTTAAGATCAGAGCATTACTTTAAAACGATTGGAAAATTCGGAAATAGATAAAAATAGAAGAAGAAATATAAAGACCTTTCAAAATAAATGTTTACGGTATTTATTTTTAATGCCTTTTAATTCAAAAATCTGTCGAAAAGAAAAGATTGGATAAAATCTACAAGAGTAAAAAAAATCCTCAAGCATAAATGGAGTTGACTTAATATAACCAGAGAAAAGTGCTGCAGTTAGATAAGCCTTGGATGAGAAAATAACCATGTTGGTGAAATCTACATTTAATTCTCAAAGTATTTTAGGAAAATTAAATCAAAAATAGAATTATTGGTTAGGAGAGCATGGAGTTTTTATTAAATATGATAATCTTTCATTTTCTAAAAAGCACAAAGACAATGGAATAAATGTTTTATAAGAGCTGCATAAATTATATCATGTGTTATAAAAGCTTTTCAAGAGCTAAATTTCACTTCAACCTTAACTACACTGTGAAAACTGTGGTGTAACATCTCTCTGAATATGATCTTGAACAACCCAAAAAATTGGAACACTTTATTCCGGATTAACACCAAATCGAGCTTTCATATACGATCTAAAGGGTGTGATTTTAATTTAAATACTTATAACAGAAATAACTGACACCAAATTCTCACTCATTCGCACAAAACGAGAATTATATTCCTATCCGAAAACACCGATATTGAAGTTAGTGTTTGTACTCGAGAACTTGTCGGCGAAACCTTGTTTTTGTTAGTGAATTGTTAGAGTTTGGTTGAATTATTTGTTGTTCGACGGTAAAATATGTATGTCGACGGTAAATATATATTTATATCAGAAATATTTTAAGAAATTTTGTCAAATTTTTAATATTTTACAGCCAATAAAATTTTTTGAATCTTACTAAATCCATTTACTTAAGAGAATTTTTATATTTTTTAGAAAAAGATATCCAACATATGTACTTAATATATTACGTATTATATAAAACTTATAGTTTAGTTTATTTAATAAAAACTTTTAACATTAAATGCTGAGAGATAAAAGGATTAACGATATTTCTATCATCCATCACTCCATGAGAACTATTTTTTTACAGTCTTTTTACATAACTTTTTTTTGTAAACTTTATAATTTTCCCTATTTTACAACCAATAAAATTTTTTATCTGCTACTAGACATATTTCAGCGAAGAATGTGTTTTTGTTTCAGAAAATGTTCTATACTTTCAAAAATTTCGTATCAAATTACAGTAAAAAGTACCGGAACTAAGGGTGCTGTTCTTCTTACCGTAAAATCAATTTTCACCGGAATATATTACGGAGCAAAAAGTTTAAGGAATCGTAATGTTTTACAGTAATTATTACCGTAAAACCACTGAGGCACGCTATTTAAATAAATATTACGATAAAAATTATGGTATAACATTTTAATATAAAAATGGATTTTACGGATGATGCGCACAGAGTACCCATACTTTATACTGAAATTTTATCCGCGATGTTTTACAATAAAAAATACGTATACGCATTTATGTAGTAAAGAAATATTTAATAAAACTTTTCTCGTTTAAATGCTATGGAGAAAACAGCACTAACGATATTTTTATTGTCATTTATTATACGAGATTTATTTATACTTGACAAACAATTTTGCATAAATGAATAAAAGAAATATTTTTTACTTATTTTTACTTTACATTTAACACAATTTTTGTCTGCTATTTGATACATATTACTTTTAAAAATATATACATATTTCAGGAAATGCCCCTGGTGTACTTTTCAGTTATTTTTATTCTGACAACATGCTTGAGCTGTATGATTTCAGCTATAGCTTTTGGATATCCTATGATTTTGACTTCTCTCGATAAAATTGCAGTCTTGAACACGACAGCCTTACAGGATACAAGCACTCTCTATTGGGGAATTTTTGTTTTCGCAAGATTATTTTGCACGATTTTGAGTTTGAAGTAAGAAACTTATTTATCTATTCCCAATAAATATTTATAATAATAGATAGTATTTGAAAGAGAAGATTCAAGAGATTTTGTTCAATTCTCTTGTTGTAATAGCTTTCAAAAGATACACTTTTAAAAATTTAAAAATTATTTTTTAAATTTTATAATTTTAAAATAAATGCCACACTGTTTTTCAGCATATTTCAGAATTTTTCCAATTCGTTTAAAATTAATTAAAAGATTCTGGCTCTCATCGCAGAATTCTTTATTCAATCATGTACTTTCTTTTAAAAGGGTTATTTTAAATTAATGATATTTTTTATAATCGAAATATGCTTTTTTTACGAAATATTTTTTGAAGAAAAATTGCCTTTTCACACAGTTAAGGAAATTGTGGTAAATTTACCGTACTGTGTGGTAATGCCCTTCTTTTAAAATAAAACTATAATAGTGATTAATGAAACAAAAACTAATAACGGTATTTAAACTAATAATAACTAAATTTTACTGACCGGTATTTCAATTAAACTTATCAAAATATACGGTTTTAATTTGGTAATTTATCCGGTTATATGGTAATGGTTAATCGGAAATTTTGAATTTTTAAAATTATAGGTCTTATTATCACATATTTAGTAAAAAACAAAACTGAAAAGTGAATTTAACCGAATAAATGGTTTTTATGCCATGCTTCAAGGTATGCTAAAATTTCCAAATTTTACCACATTTTCCAAACTTTATCAGAGATTATTTTATTGTTAATTTTACTAAAATCATTACTAAAGCGTTTAGGCAAAAATTACCGAGCATTTTGGTGTTCCCATAGAGCCAGAAACACAGTAAATTTTACCATATTCTGTAAATTTTGAAATACATTTTACCATAACAACACAGCAAATTTTACCATATAGATTTGACAATACTTTTTTTCTCAATGCAGATATACTTTTTCTGATAACAAGTATATCTTTTTACAAAAAAAAAAAAATCTTTTAAAAAAATATTTGCTTGGTAATTTACAATGCTTTATGAAATTACACCAAAAAATACCAAATGATTTCAAAATACCCAATGATAAGAAAAATTAAATTAAGAAAAACAGAAAAAGTTAGAAATGTGTGGCTTTCAGCATTCTGTTGAGAAAACTAGCTAAATTATTCTCATACCAATTTTAAAAACTATCAACTTCATCTACAGATGGTATTACTCGCTATAAACTTATACAACAATGTTTTTTTCTGTGTGTCAGCATATCATTTATTGTTTGCATATATATCTAAAAATCTTATCTTCTGAGGGTTCTTATTGCAAATAGCTTAATATGTTGAAAAAAAATATTCAGGAAATTTTTTTTTACAGCTAAACAGAATGAAACAAACTTAGGAGAACGCAGCAAATCATACATGTTCATATCCTTCAATTTTCTTTCAACTGAGTTTTGAATTCCTGATTTAAAATGAAAATGCATTTATTCAATTTTTTGTTACTATTGAATTTTTTGGTACTTAACTTATCTTTCTTAATGCTATTATTTCAATTTAAGCCATATGAAATTTATTTTATAGACTTTCATCATCTCAAATAATTGGTTTTGGCATATTTGTACTACTGTGTGCTGGAGCCTTACAGCTTGTACATGATCTCCAAAGTCACACTATGATATGTGTTATGAGTGGACTGGTAGCGTTTGGAGCTTCGTGTATTTATCCTACAACTTTTTTATATCTTCATGAATATATTCCCATTTCAGCTAAAATGATGGCCCTTTTATTCATTGCTGGCTATTTGGCAGAAATGGTATGTAATTTTCAGACAAAGTGTTTCGTAATGTATGGGTTATGTGCATTTTGTGTGTAATCAAATCGAAACTGAATCAATATATCAGGGGTCTGTTAAGAAGAAATTTGGGTCCGTTAACGGACCCTTCACAAAATATCTTTTCAAAAAAACGGACCCTTCACAAAATATTTTAATTTAAAAACGGATCCTTCACAAAATAATTTATTTTTTAATCGGACCATTCACAAATTTGTTTATCTTCATTATTGTTTTGTTAACTGAATAAACCCTTTGCAGGAAGGGGGGGGGGGGAAGACAAGATGTAAACAAACTAAATTTTGTCTTCTGCAGACGCTTCTTCCATTATTCGCCCGAAATGAATATTCTGCGTTCTGCAGTATAGGTTAAACACCAAATATTTGTATGTTGCATCGCTAATTTAGTAGCTGCAATTGCTGTTTATTTTTTAAAATTTAATTTTTTAATTATAATTTTGCAGTGTTGAGCCAAATCTTGTATGTCTTTACAATTTAAAAACTCCTTGAAAAAGTTTTTTTGCAACGGACCCTATTTGCACAAATTTACAAAAGCGGACCCTGGTTGAAAGAATGTGACTTACCGTTTATTTTATATTCAGAAATTACGAGTATTTTTTTCACAATTTTGCAAAAGCGGACCTTTCACAAAATGTCTGGACAGACCCCTGTAGATGATAAGGGCTTCGTTTTCATTAACGTCATCGTTGTATCTTTTAAAACATGTTTGAGTTTAAGGATTCTTATTTGCTGCTTAAACAGACGTTCTATCTTGTAATTTGATTGTATTATCATTTTATATAAATAAAATAAGGACTATATTTTATTATATGTTACAATCGTCGTTGGACATGGCGGATAAATTATGAGTTTACGAAATGTTCAAGTCATTAGCTTTTTAATTTCGAACCCAATCTAGAAGACAAGGAAACTTTTGCATCAAGTATTCAAAGAAATTTGGCATCGGGGAGGACTATTTGACGGAACTAAATCAATACGCTTTTAAAGTATGTAGCATATTTGAGGTCACCCTTTCGAACCAAGATCGAGTCTTAGAACGTTAAGATCTGATTATTAAATCAAAAGTTATTTAGGATTAAAAGTTATTTCTTATTTTGCGCATGGTACAGTAAAAAGTGATCATTATTACCAAAAATTATTTATCGAATATTTTTTTACAAATCTCCTATAGATGAGTATTGCGCACTTACGGCAAATAATAAAATGACTAAAGAGCATGTCTTGTAGTGAACACTGCAGTACTTATGAATTTTTAAATGCTTAAATCTAGATGCAAGATTTTTAAGTACTACACTTGCTCTGTGTAATCATCATGGAAGCAATAAAATAATCCATTAGTTTCAATTGACTGTTTATTATTAGCTAGTAACTTAAATTAATGGAAGTTATACTTGTATTTGATATTTTTTAGACTATACCTTTATGGCTAGAAAAGATGGTTGAAGAAGATATCACTAATATTTCCCATTATATACTATTTTTCTCTATATCATACGCTCTTTTCTTTGCCATTTTGTGTTACACCATGAGTATTAAAGAATGGGAAGTGAATAAAAATGAAAACGAAACTATGCACATGGAATCGATTGAAAATGGTGAAAGGCAACCTTCAAAGGAATCAACAATGCCACCAAATGAGTCAACAGAGCAATCAGAAAAATCAGCAATGCAACCTGACGAATCAGCGGTGCGTCAGAAACATAAAAGTGAAGATGATGCGAGTACAGAGGCAAAAGCTCTGTCTGTTCATTTTCTATCCTTATAACTTCGCCAAGAAAATAGAGATGACAGATAATTTTCGTCTAATCTGAAAACCCTTAACAAAAACACAAAAAAATTAAGAATAAAAATTGAGCGACATACATTTGTTTTTAATATTCTGTGTTTTTTTTCTTTATGTTAATAAAAATATCTTACAAGTGTGTTTTATTTTTTAATTAATAAAATTAACCCGAAAGCAATTTTTTTCAGTCTTGAATATCTAAAGAACTGGATTTAGGATTTATATATACTTAAGGGATAGCTATAATTTTACAGAAGACGGTTTAAGGAATAACTATGAGTTATGTATATTTTGTCGTTTTTAGTTACGGACATTAACCATCTAATTCATATATGTAATTTTGAATGAACCAAAAAATATCAATCTGAATGAAATTGAACTTTTATAAATAAGTTAAAAGCTGTATTTTTTAAATTTTCTTTTCTATAGAACTATTACATTGATTTCGTCCACATTTTATACTCCGTCATGCATACCGAAAAATGATATAGAAATTACAACAACCTAACGATTCAAACTTTCTTCTAGCATTATTAAATAAATTAAAGCATATTAATTATTTCACAATGCTCGAAAAAACTCAGTATTGTAAGGTTGATGTAATTTCTATATCAGTTTACGGTATGTACGGCACACTATAAAATGTAAACAAAATCAATGTAATAGTTCTTTAGAAAGGAAAATTTAAAAATACAGCTTTTTAAGAAATTTTCTGAAATATAAGTTTGGAATTATATAAAACTACATTTGGAGAAACTAATTTTATAATTAAGCAAAATATTTTTCAATTCGCTTAAAAAGTTCCCAAGTTTTGGCGAAATACGTAAAAATGAAATAAGCGTAAATTAGTCCTAACTTCCGACCACATTGCTGACTAAAGTATTTAGACCGTGTTTTCCTGATTACAGTCAAACTCCATATTTTAGTGGTCAAAAATCGAAATCCGCCACGAAGAAAAGGTAATTTATTCAGAAAAATAACGTTTTTCTGTCCAATTTCGCATTTTAATTAGACTAAGAATTGTAGAATTCAAAAATTCTACATGTTTTATTTACCTTTAACTTTTTAAATTTCTTTTATTTTTGGTAAACTTTATTATTTTTACTTGTAATCGTTCAGTTTTTTTTAGGTATTTAATTTAATTTAAATTTTAGACTAATAACTTTCTTTTTAAAAATTTATTTAACTGTTTCTTTGAATAATAGTGAACAGGTTTGTTTTTTTTAAAAAACATTTGTTCAGTTAGTTTCTTTTTAAGCAGACAGGTGGCAGCATCAGTTACTACTGGATTGTAATGATCCAAGTTTAAGGTTACTTTCAGTTTATTCAGTTTGAGTTTTTTTTCTCCTGCTGATTTGATATGTTTTTGTAATTAAATTTTTAAATTTTGTTAAATAGTTAAATGATTAAGTTATTTCACAACATATGCAAGGTATTTTTATTTTGTAATTTTCTTTCAATTTTTGTTAAAATAATTTTATTTTTGAAAAATTATTTCTTTTTGTGAGTTTTGAGGTGTTGGCAATGGTGGTGTTTTTGGAAAGTATATAAAAGGAAGGGTGCGCGGTGTGCAAAAAAAAAAGCTTGCTCTCTCTCGCTCTCCTACCTGTTAGACGTCGTGCTCCACGAGGTTTTGGCTGAAGAAGGTAAGCCATGTGGAATTCGAAAGAAACGCGTGCCATGCGGCACAGAAGCTTATATGCAGATTAGCATTAAAGGAAGATGAAATGATGATCAAGATCTTGTGCATTTAACATCATGATGAAGTGCCATCAAGTCCGTGCCAGGGGGCACGTGGTATGATTTCGTTTCTTTTATAATTGCAATAGTAATAATGTGAATGCAGCTACAGGACAGTTATTTTCCATTTTTCATCTAGTGAACTTTTAATTCAACAAATTGCAAACCTTGCCAACTACCCTGCATTTTAAAACCTAAAATTATATTTTAGAATCCTGATAATATATCCTGATAACCATGCTATTATAATAAATAATTTTTTTTATATCTTAATGATTGGAGTCATTTCTCAATAAAATGTTGGTTTTTCTTTTTTCTATTTTACTTAAGATGTTATAGATAAATAAAGGGGGGGGGGTAGTATTTTCTTTTCAGCATGTATATTCTAAAGCTTTAGGTAAGTGATTTTTTTTTATAAATAAATCTTTTTTGATTCGAACCTTTCGGCAAATTTAGGTTAATTTATTATTTTTTTCTTTTGTGCACTAATGTTAATATTGTTAAAACTATACGATCTTTATGTTTTTTTTTTGTTGTTTTCGGCCTTAACTCTAACTAATTGTACCAAAAAATTTTTACTCACGGTACAAAATTGGTGCCGTGACTTTTCTTTTTTTAAAATTTACTTTCAGCTTTTGATATACACATGTATTTTTATTAAGAGGTGACTCAATTTGTGAGGGGTGACCAGGTTATGCCAGGTTAATTTTATTGTATTTATATTGTTTTTATTGTATTATATTATTGTTTTGAATCATGGATTCTGATGAGAATACTGACTCGCCTGGTCTTCCAAACGTAATTGCCAATATCATCCCAGTGGCTTTAACTGCTTCATCGCTTATGTCATTGCCAATTTTTAGGGGTGGGAACAGTGGTATGAAAATTAAGGAATTTTTGGCACGTTTGGAGGATTATGCAGTTCAGTTCAACTGGTCAGAGAGTGACAAATTGTTTGCATTAAGAGATCGATTATTCGATGAAGCCAGAGAGCTCAGTGAGGAAATTAGAGAATCGGTTAAATCATATAAAGATTTAAAAACAGCTCTTTTGAAAGCTTTTGGGGAGAAAATCTCTCCCTCTCAAGCATTGTTTGACTTTATGGCATTTAAACATGATATTAATACTCCTGTTGATAGATTTATTGCCCAAGCATTTGAGAAAGTTAAAAAATTAGATTTAGGATGTGACCCTGCTATGGCAAAAATCCAACAGGAAAAAATGCTAATTAATATGTTAAAAACAAATCTTCATCCCCAAATTTTAAGAGGGGTCCTTTCAAAAAATCCCCTAACTTTAGAAGAGGTTAAATCAGCTGCCAGGATTGAGGAACAAGCCTTTTTGGCTATAAAAAATGTGCACAACCCATTTGCAGCCCCTTTAACTGAGGTATACAGGGCTGAGGCCACTCCGGCTCTTGCGACTCCTACAAATGAGCTAGTTGCAATTTGTACTAAGCTTGCTGATCAGGTTGAGCAGCTAACTGCTAAAGTTAGCAAATTAAAATCTGATGCAAATAGAAGCTCTACCTCTAGGAGAAACATAAAATGTTTCCGCTGCGGAAGAATGGGCCACATTAGACAATTTTGTCGGGTTAGAATTGATGATCCTCAACCAGCTGCTTTAAACTAGTAGGGGGGGCCTGTCCTGTTGTGCAGACTCAGGTGAAAACACCCCAAGAGGCACAAATTTTCTTGTCTGAATTTAGTATTTTACCTAAAATTAAAATTGAGGTCCTCGGACAACATGCTTTGGCTTTATGTGATTCAGGTGCTTCTGTAAATATAATAGAGGAATCTCTTTTACCGAAAGAGGTTAAGACTTTTCCATGCTGTACTGAACTTAAAACTTTAAGTAATACTATTAAAATTTCGAAACAAGTTAAACTTAAAATCATTATAGGGAAAATTAAATGTAATTTACAATTTTTGATTTCACCTACTACTATTTCTAAAAATTTTAATGTCATTTTGGGTCATCAATTTTTTATTGACAATAAAGCAAATCTTGATTATGGGGAGAAGGTTTTATGTATTAAGGGTGAAAAAATAGATTGGGTTAATGTAAATAAAGAAGGTAAACAAAAAGCATCAGATATGGCTGAAGTTAAAGGATATTTGAATAAAAAGACTCAGTTACCACCTTTGTCACAAAAACTTGTTTTTGTAAATATTAGAGGAAATTTCCAACCCGGTTTGTTCTTAGCCGAACCTGTTACAAAAGAATTTAATTTTTTTATTGCTCGTTCAGTTGTAAATTTAAAAGATAAAAATAAGATTCCTGTTTTGTTAATGAATACAAATAATTTTGATGTAAATGTGAATAAAAATTGTAATTTAGTTAATTTTACCAGTGCTATTTCTTCAAATGATTGTAATAAGGAACTTTTTAATGTTAATGAAGAGGAAATAGGTGATTTAGAGGAGGTAGAGTTAGAATTTAAACAGAATTTCAAAATTGATCATTTAGAGGAACCAACTAAAGATAAACTTTTAAAATTTTTAGAAGAGAATAAGGCTGTTTTTGCAAAATCTGTTAAAGATTTGCCCGGCTGTACTACTTTAATGCATAAAATTCCTCTTAAGGATGATATCCCTGTTCGTAAGAGACCCTATAAGGTACCTTACCATTTAAGGCAAGAAATGAATGACCAATTAAATATTTTGTTAGAAGCTGGAATTTTAGAGCCCTCAACTTCTCCATATAGCTCTCCAGTTATGTTAGTTAAGAAAAGTAATGGTGAATATAGATTTGTGACAGATTTTCGAGCATTAAATACTAAGGTTATACCTGATGCCTATCCTATCCCAAACATAACTGAAGCCGTTGATAACTTGTCGAGTGGAAAAATCTTCTCGTCTATTGATTTAACTAGTGGTTTCCATCAAATGTGTGTGGATCCGGCAGATCGCCATAAGCTAGCAATTACTACTCACCAGGGGTTATATCAATATACCAGAACACCTTTTGGGCTTCGCACTAGTGCCAATTCTTTCCAACGACTCATGAACATTGTTTTGTCAGGGTTAGAACCACTTAATGTAGGTATTTATATTGACGATATTATTGTTTCAAGTCAAACAATAGATGACCATTTTCCTAAGTTAAAGGCTGTGTTCCAAAGGTTGTTACAGCATAATTTAAAAATTAAACCTTCAAAATGTAAATTTCTTACTGAGACTATTAATTATTTAGGATTTGTCATTAATAAAGGTAAAGTTTTTCCTGATCAACGTAACATCGAAATAATTAATAATTTTCCTATACCAAAAAATAGAGTTGATGTTCAAAAATTTTTAGGCTCAATTAATTATTATCGTAAATTTATTTCTAATATTAGTAACCGTTCTTTACACTTAACAAATTTAACTAAAAAGAAATCTGTCTTCAAGTGGTCAGTTGAAGCGCAGAATGAATTTGATGATTTAAAAAAGTCTTTGAAAAGTGACCCTTTTTTACTTCTCCCTGACATGGAAAAGGAATTTGTACTGTATACTGATGCTAGCTCAGTTGCCATAGGTGCGGTTTTATGCCAAATGCAAGATAATTTCCCCCGACCTGTTGCATTCGGCAGTAGAAAACTAACGTCTCCCGAAACCAGGTATTCGGTGACAGAAAGAGAAGCTCTTTCCATAGTGTATTTCACTAATTATTTTCGACAATATTTATTGGGTAAAAAATTCAAAATTTTTACGGACCATGCTCCTCTCACTGGATCTTTAAAATTAAAGGACTCATTTTGTAGGATTGCTAGATGGGCTTTATCCTTATCTCAATTTAACTATGAAATTTTTTATCTCCCAGGAAAAGCCAATGGAATCGCTGATTTTTTATCTAGAAATATTTCTGAGGCTCAAACAGTTAAAACTAATTTATTTATGACAGAAACAATTACCATTTTACCAGATATTTCTTTCGAAGAGCTTTTACAAAAGCAGAATGAGGATAGTTTTTGCAAACAAATTAAAGAAGATTTAAAATCCAGTAATTCTAATTCAAAAAGATATAAATTTTATTTAAATCAAGGTATACTAATGTGTAAATTTAAAGATAGTAAGGAACAAGATGAAAATAAATTTGTTATTCCAAAATCCTTAATTAATAATGTTTTAGAAATTTACCACGATAGTGCAGCAGTTTGCCACCAGGGCATTCATAAATCAATTAAGAGAATTAAAAAATCATTTTTCTGGCCTAAAATGGTTAAACATATAACTAATTGGGTTAAATCTTGTGAGAGTTGCTTGGGTCGAAGAGCACACCAACCTAAACACCCTGTTCCATTTCAAAGTGTGCAAATGCCTAATGGTCCTTTTGAACATATATATTTTGATGTTGTTGGTCCCTTGCCAATTACAGAGTCAGGCAATAGATATATAGTAACTTTTACTGACAATTTTACAAAATGGTTAGAGGCTTTCCCTGTGCCTTCTGTCGAGAGTGAGACCATAGCTCGGGTTCTAATGGAATTTATTTGTAGATATGGTACACCCACTAGATTGTTTTCAGATAGGGGATCTAACTTAATTAGTCAAGGGATGGCAAAAATTTATTCGGCTTTAGGGGTTAAGAAAATTAATATTACTGCCTTCAGACCACAAAGTAACGTAGTTGAGAGAACACATAAAACAATAGCTAACTTTCTTACACACTTAGTTAATTCTTCACACACCGATTGGGATAGTAAGTTACCTTATGCTCTACTTGCTTATCGTACTTCTACTCATGATACTACTAATTTTTCTCCAGCACTTTTAACTTTTGGTAGGGAATTTAATTTACCACGACAATTACTCAATACACCAGTTAAATTTTCTTATTCTGACACTATTAATTACACTGACGACTTATTGAATAAATTTAAGGTAATTTATAAGGAGGCAAAAATTAAATTTGAGCAGGCTTCTCTCGACAGACGGAACAGGAGATTGAAAGTTGCTAGGGATCCAAATCTTAAGGTTAATGACAGGGTTTTCTGGTTCAATCCTTCCATAAAAAGGAATCAATGCAAAAAATTAGCAAAACTAAATGAAGGTCCTTTTGTTATTACTAAATTTTTTTCACCTGTGTCTGTACAAATTAAACATGAGACAAGGCAAAATTGTACTAGAATAGTACATATTGAAGATTTAACTAAAATTAGTGACAGAATTCAACACGATACAAGTGACAGTAGGGAACTAATTGCTGATCAGGTAGATTCAGGTAATGAAAAGGTTGAGGATAGTCCAGTTAATGAAAATATTGAAGGCATTCCTGACGAGGATATCCTTTTAAGGCAGGTTCTGGATTCTTTGGAAGTCCAGGGGACTGTAACTTTCCCTCCACCTTACAATTTAAGACCCAGACATAATGGGCGAGTGCAGCGATAATTTTTTTCCCTCTAATTTAAAAATTAAAGAATAAATTTTTTTTTGTTGCTTATAGGAATTACCATTCAGTTCAAAATTTTGTTCCCGATTTCCCGGATATGTCTAATGAGTTACATTTTCTTGTAAATTAAGTGAACCAATATGTAATTCATAATTATTTGAAATTTTTATTTCACTCAAAATTTTTTGTTAATGATAGCTATCAGAAAAATGTGCACTTTTGTTTATATTATGTTGTTTGTATTCTTCAATATGTATTCCAGGAATTGATATATAATTGTTACATGAAAATCCAGCCATTGTGGATCTTTTGCCAAATTTGAATGTATTTGATTTAGAGGTTACGTTCAATTTTCCTTTCTTGTTGAGGAATATGAAAGTTGTATTTCTTTTTATTTTTAGTATCACAATACTGTGTTAAGGTATAACTTTTGATCAAAATTTGTGTTTAACTTCTGAGTAAATTGTTTTATATTTTGTCAATTTTGGGGGGAGGAAATATACTTGTTTTACTTTTTTTTGTTTTATATGAATAACTTTTTAAAAGGGAAAGAAAGAGAAAAAGAAAAAATTTTTTTCTTTGTTTTTTCCCTTTTGTGGCATACCTGGCACCCCTTTTCCAAATTTGTCCAATTTCATTTTGTAAGCTGCCATTATGTTTCATGCTTCACTAGATTACCTTAAGTTAATCATTTGCTATAAACGTTTCTATTTTTTTTTTACTTTGCTTTCATTCAGGAGCTTTTGTTTGATGGGTTTGCGCGCACCTAACAAACTCGGGTTTTCCTTTTTTTTTTTAAGAGTAGTTAGTTAAATGATTTGAGTTTAAGAGAAGTTTTAATTTTTCTTGTGTGGTGCTTAGATTATTGATTAACTTAATCTTTTTCTTACAAAAAAAAAAAAAAAAAAAAAAAAAAATTTATCAAATTTTTTTTTAAATTTTAAGGGAGGGGTATTGTAGAATTCAAAAATTCTACATGTTTTATTTACCTTTAACTTTTTAAATTTCTTTTATTTTTGGTAAACTTTATTATTTTTACTTGTAATCGTTCAGTTTTTTTTAGGTATTTAATTTAATTTAAATTTTAGACTAATAACTTTCTTTTTAAAAATTTATTTAACTGTTTCTTTGAATAATAGTGAACAGGTTTGTTTTTTTTAAAAAACATTTGTTCAGTTAGTTTCTTTTTAAGCAGACAGGTGGCAGCATCAGTTACTACTGGATTGTAATGATCCAAGTTTAAGGTTACTTTCAGTTTATTCAGTTTGAGTTTTTTTTCTCCTGCTGATTTGATATGTTTTTGTAATTAAATTTTTAAATTTTGTTAAATAGTTAAATGATTAAGTTATTTCACAACATATGCAAGGTATTTTTATTTTGTAATTTTCTTTCAATTTTTGTTAAAATAATTTTATTTTTGAAAAATTATTTCTTTTTGTGAGTTTTGAGGTGTTGGCAATGGTGGTGTTTTTGGAAAGTATATAAAAGGAAGGGTGCGCGGTGTGCAAAAAAAAAAGCTTGCTCTCTCTCGCTCTCCTACCTGTTAGACGTCGTGCTCCACGAGGTTTTGGCTGAAGAAGGTAAGCCATGTGGAATTCGAAAGAAACGCGTGCCATGCGGCACAGAAGCTTATATGCAGATTAGCATTAAAGGAAGATGAAATGATGATCAAGATCTTGTGCATTTAACATCATGATGAAGTGCCATCAAGTCCGTGCCAGGGGGCACGTGGTATGATTTCGTTTCTTTTATAATTGCAATAGTAATAATGTGAATGCAGCTACAGGACAGTTATTTTCCATTTTTCATCTAGTGAACTTTTAATTCAACAAATTGCAAACCTTGCCAACTACCCTGCATTTTAAAACCTAAAATTATATTTTAGAATCCTGATAATATATCCTGATAACCATGCTATTATAATAAATAATTTTTTTTATATCTTAATGATTGGAGTCATTTCTCAATAAAATGTTGGTTTTTCTTTTTTCTATTTTACTTAAGATGTTATAGATAAATAAAGGGGGGGGGGTAGTATTTTCTTTTCAGCATGTATATTCTAAAGCTTTAGGTAAGTGATTTTTTTTTATAAATAAATCTTTTTTGATTCGAACCTTTCGGCAAATTTAGGTTAATTTATTATTTTTTTCTTTTGTGCACTAATGTTAATATTGTTAAAACTATACGATCTTTATGTTTTTTTTTTGTTGTTTTCGGCCTTAACTCTAACTAATTGTACCAAAAAATTTTTACTCACGGTACAGAATGCTGTGCATTTATTTAAATTTAAATTTTTTCTTACTAAATAATTAGGATCATACATATGGTATTAAAAATGAAACAGTATAAGCACCAGGTTCTCAGAAGAAATCGTGTGTACATATTCTTGCGTAATCAAAATTCTTGAAATCCGAAGAGTTAGACTAAATCACGACCACACGTTTTTGAAACTTAAACCCTTTGAAGCAAATAGGACCTGTCAAATAGTTAATAAAATAATCTGTTAGGTTATCGGAATTATACTTGTATGAAAATATAAAATCCAAAAAAAAAGTTAGAATTTTTTTTTTATTATTGATACTTAAAATTTTTAAAAAATTTATTTTGTAAGTTGAAGAAAATTCAATGACGAATAACTGTAAATTTTAGATTTAAATAACTGCAAATTTGAAAGTCTATTGTTTGGAAGTGAGCCTTGTTTAGAAGATTTTACAATTAACGCAAAAAAGAAACCAGTGTTTCATGCTGTATTTCCCGTAAATATAATTTATTAAAATGCTAAATATAATAATTTTTACTTATTTTGACCTAAATAATGCAAAATAATGAAAAAAGTATAAAGGAATAATAGAAAATCAAAGTTGCCCTTTTATTATTGTAATAAACTTAAACAATTCCTTGCCTTATTCTTTCATATATAAAATATTGAAAAGAAAATAATAAGACCGCAAAGTTCTCGAACAAAATCTTACGGTCATATTTTTGCATAAGAAAGCCTGGAGTACAAAGCATTTAGACTAATTATTGATTCTTATAATCGTGATGGTCTGATGTCGTGCTGTGTCCATTCGGAGTTATGTCCAGTGTGCAAATATGCTCGCGTGAGTTTGACCACACGAAACTTTATCACATGGTCTTACATTCATCATGCTAAATTTTTAGCGGATATTTAACTAAGTAATCACAAAACTTGTACAGAATTAAATACTTATGGACTGATATGCCTATTTTTGTCAATTTGTGGACTGATACACAAACCTACAATAGTAGAACAGATACTTTCAGGTTTTAATATTTTGTTGAATTTCTTACGAAATATTTAGAGGACTATTTTGTAACTTTAGAAGTGTTTTTTATTTCATGCGATTTTTCATGCTTTGCGATAAAGTTTAAAGCTTTCAGAGGTTTAAGGGGTCGAAAACAAATTATGAAAGAAAATAAGTATTTTTGAGCACCCTTGACCAGAAAAATTAAGCAATAGGTTTGTAATTTGTATTAATTACTTTGGCTGTTATTTGTAGAAATAACTGCATAAAATTTCGTAAGCCTAGCTAAAGTGTTTATGAAAATATGAGAATTTTTATTAAAAATTAGTTTTTTTTCTTATGTATTTTTGCTATAACTTTAAAATTATTTAGTAAAATTAAACAAAGTTTTTAAGGCATTTTATAATTACTTAGAAAATTATTTTTTAAAATTTGAAAAAGAATTGTTCAAAAATGCCTAAGATATAAGTATTTAAAGTATATTTTGGTACTGCGCACTCGCGGAAAATATTTTAAATTATTTTTTCATTATTTTGTATTGAACTCGCATTTAGCAACTAATGAACCTACACCTGGAGTTTTAGTCTGGGGAGCGATTTTCCAAGACAGCTGGAGGACACTTGTGGATATTCCACGCACCTTGATAGCAAATTTGTTCGTCAACCTGGTGATACAACCAATTTTATTGTCATTCATGGGCAGCGTTGAAGGTGATATTTTCCAAAAGGGCAACGCACTCACTCATACTGTATTTGTAACCCAATGTGCTCTACAGAATGTTGACATGTTGCCTTGGTATGCTAGATCACCAGATGTTTAACCCATCGAGCACGCAACTCATCAACAGTAACTTCAGTGAGCAACTTCAGCATCATTCACAACTAGCATAAACTATCCCCGTATTGACTGACCAAGCACAGCAGGCATGGAACTCCTTCCGACGAAATGACATATGTATAACGCCATGCATGCCTGTTAGCCTTCTTGCATTCAAAACTCAAGTGGTTGAACTGGTTATTAATGTACCAGTATTTCACATTTTAAAAGGTTTTTCTCTTAATTGCATTAACCTGTGATCTTGAAACTTTAATCAATTAAACATGTTACGAAGACAAACGAAATTTCATTATTCTACAAAAAATTTTTCTTGGTGTTTGAATTTTTTTCCATCAATATATAATAGTTTTTTATATATAATATATACAAGTTTTTTATTCAAAGAAAGAAAAGAATAACATTAAAACAATATTTTATGAAATTTTCGTTTAAAAATTGCAAAAAGTTAAAAGAGCTAAACTTTGAAGATACCTTAAAATGATTGCATTTATGGTGGGCATTATTTTTTAAAAATCTAATTAATGATTATTTTGTAGATCAAATTGACTAAATACTGAATGACGGTTTAAGAAAATGACACCTTAACGTTTGATAGAATTGCCGACAGGGCTGTGCAGGGTTAGGAAACTGCCCTTGAATCAGAAAGGTTCTGGGTCGAATCCCGGGCAAAGCATGGATGTTCTTTCCTTCTCTGTACTATCTGTCCTTACTGTGGTTGCAACGTTAGCCCACCTAATATGGTGTACCTGAAAGAGTGGCCAACAAATATGCCCTTCAGGTGACTGTATGATCTAGGTCATTATCCAGGTGGGCATTAGAAAGAAAAAAAGCGTTTGATAGAATTTTATACAAAAAATATGATTTTTGGTCAAATTTAGACCTTAAAAAATTGAAAAAAATTATGTTTCTTAAATATTTAATAAATATTATTGAGAAGAACAATAAAAAGTTTCAATAAAATCAATGAATTAGTTTTTGAGAAATGTTTCCAATAATTTCAGTAGTTTTGAGAAATGGTTCCAACAATTTAAAAAATAGAATTTCACTCACACGTTATTTTTATTCATTCTCTATGCATATTATTTGAGCTACTTCTTCATTATCTACGCTACTAATACGAAAGGAAAGATTTTCAAACAACTCATTTTCCCAAGATTTTTAATTCGATTAGTTTAAAATTTTGGATAAATATTCTTCACAAGCAATAGTATATTAAAAAAAAAAAAATATTTTCAATGGAAAAAATTAAGTTCTACGTAATTTTTTAATATACTTTGTTAAAAAATCCTTGAGACAGTGACGCAGACGAGCTCTGAAAACAGATGGGGGAGGGGCAGATCACCAAATCAAAGACCAGCGAACCAGATACATGGTTATTCATAATTAAAAAAAGTATTTTTAACCCTCAAAGCGTTGGGCTGCTAAGTAAAATTGGTAGATTGGTAGTGAAATATTCTTGCTATGCTCGATTTCCTTATTCAATAACATGAGATAACCATTTTTTTTTTGATGCAGGAAAGCCGGAATCTTATGCAGTCTCTACAATTATAATCTCTTTACAATCTTAAAAACGTTTAACCCTATTCCTAACTAAACTATATCGACTATCCATACCTTATGGTCAAAAGTACAAACCTATAAATATAGAAAAGAAAACTGCGAAAGGTTCTCGGAAATATGGTTTTGTCTTTGTCTACAAATATAACTTACTTTTTGCACTAATAATGTGCATATTTTATTCTTGTCTCCTAAACTATGAAGCACTTACATCTTTTATAAATATACAAAAAAAACTAAAATACAAGATAAATGGTTTTTCAGAATGTCAAGTATTTTTTTTAATTTTTGTATTATATAAAGCTAGAGTCATTCAATGATATTTTCAAAGTTGTAACTTATCGCCTTTGAATGAGTGGCGTAAAAATATAAAACTGTAGAAGAGTAAAACAAAAAGAAATAGTTTTTTTCAAAAATAAGAATATAAGCTTAATTGTGACAAGTGAGTTTAGCTTACTCAGTGTTTTATATTTTCAATGTTTTTTTTGTTTTGTTTCTTTTTTGCGCTGCGAAGAAAAGAGCTCGATATTGGCAGTATCATTTTTCACGTCGGAAAATAAAATTCTTTTTTGTCTCTTGGTACTAATGTTTCCTGTATATCTATTTCTCTTTTATGATATTTTTTGCATTTCAGTTTTATTTATGAACAGATTTTTTATTTAAAGTAAGAAAAAAAAAACGTTTAACTTTTTTATCCCTTACTTTTCTTTCATGCGTATACATTTGTAATTTTTTATAACATATGCATTATTTAACCCTTTAACGCAGAATTTTTATTAAACATATTTTTTTTATTTTTTTTTTATTATTTTGTATTAATTTAGATCAAAATAAGTAAAAATATTATATTTAGCATTTTAATAATTTATCGCTAGAAAATACTGCATGAAACAATGGTGTATTGTTTTGAATTAAATTAAAAATGTTCCAAACGAGACTCATTTACAAACAATACTTTTTCCAAATTATACACATGTGCAGTTATTTAGATAAATCTAAGAGAAACAGTTATTCATCATTGGAATTTATTTACTTTACAAAATAAATTATAGATAAATATTTGAATATGAATGAAAACTATTTTTTTTAACTATTTTATTTTCATTTTGTATTTTAGTACAAGTTATTCCGATAATCAAACAGATTTTTTTAGTTACTATTAAACCATTTTTTTTATAATTAAAAAAATACCAAGATATATTTTTGTAATTAGAGCGTTGATAAAAATGTATATAAAAGGGTATATCATATGTCGGAAAGGGTTGAATATTAATAAAATAAATAATCTACCTATTTATTTCTTTAATTTCACAATGCATACTTTGTGATTTCATACATTGGAAGAAAAGGTTAAGAAAGATAGAATAATAATATAATTTTTTTTAAAAAATTAAAACAATTGAAGATTATCATTCGTATTTTTAGATGCCTTAAATTATAGATTTATGTAATATATTTCAGAGATTTTTTTTTTTTTTTTTTATATTTCTACTTGCACCTTTCGGAAAAAAAACGTCAAAAATGCAGAAAATGTGTCCATACAATTCAGCATTTAGTTCAACATTTTATTTTTAAATCGTCGTTGAACAGCTGACCCAACTTTTAGGCTTAACATTATTAAAGTTTATGTATAGCATTATGGTGAGCATACATTTTAAAAATAATTTAAAATATAAGCATAAAAACAGCCTAAAATGATACTCCTAAAAAACGCCTTCCACTTACTCGAACAACCACTTCAATTGAAATGAATAGGTACCATCAATTGACCACAGTCATGGGCTTAAGCCTACTTAGCGGTCAAAAAACAAACATATTTTGGACATTTTTGTCTCAAAAGCGAAATATAAATTAAAATTTTGAAAACGTTACTTTACTACGGTTACTAACGTTACTTTACTCTACTATACTAAAAATAAGCAAGAGTTTTTTTATATATATTGTATGGCATCCAGATTTCTCATTCGCTTGTAAATTAAAAATGTAAAAACTAGTTAAAATTAGCAAAAATTAATAATTTTTTTTTTTTTATATTTCTACTTGCACCTTTCGGAAAAAAACGTCAAAAATGCAGAAAATGAGTCCATACAATTCAACATTTAGTTCAACATTTTATTTTTAAATCGTCGTTGAACAGCTGACCCAATTTTTAGGCTTAACATTATTAAAGTTTATGTATAGCATTATGGAGAGCATACATTTTAAAAATAATTTAAAATATAAGCATAAAAACAGCCTAAAATGATACTCCTAAAAAACGCCTTCCACTTACTCGAGCAACCACTTCAATTGAAATGAATAGGTACCATCAATTGTCCACAGTCATGGGCTTAAGCCTACTTAGCGGTCAAAAAACAAACATATTTTGGACATTTTTGTCTGAAAAGCGAAATATAAATTAAAATTTTGAAAACGTTACTTTACTATGGTTACTAACGTTACTTTACCCTACTATACTAAAAATAAGTAAGAGTTTTTTTATATATATTGTATGGCATCCAGATTTCTCATTCGCTTGTAAATTAAAAATGTAAAAACTAGTTAAAATTAGTCAAAAATTAATAAAAAGATAAAAAGAAATTCATAAAAGATATAATGGATATACAAAAATTTATAAAATTAATAAATAACATTTTGTGAGCATATATTTCTGTGTTAATTAGAAACATCTGTGCAAATATACAAAGAAAAATTTGCAAATTGGTTTTAGTAAAAAGCAATAATTTGTAATAATATTAAATAATAAGCTAGTCGAAAACTCATACTTTCTTTACATTTTAAATGCAAAAAGTATTTTTTGACTCCTGTTTAAAACAGAATGGCATTCACATTTCTCATTCGCTTGTAAATTAAAAATGTAAAAACTAGTTAAAATAGGTTAAAAATTAATAAAAAGATCAAAAACAGCATTTTGCAAGCATATATTTTTGTGTTAATTAGAAACATCTGTGCAAAAATACAAAGATAAATTTGTAAATTGTTTTCCGTAAAAAGCAATGCTTTGTTTGAAAATAAATCTCTATCGTGCCAGTTTTTATTAAAAACAAACCATGAAATACCATTTGAACTATTCAAAGACTTCAAAGAAACGCCTAACTCAAACCAACATTCAACTAATTAAAAAGAGATTGCTTTCTTAAAGCACAAAATTTCTGAAGAACGCCGTTGAAAGAATACTTGAAAAAGAACCCTTTTCCTTAAAGATGCAACCAAAATGTTTTAGAAAGTTCATCTTATGATGAATGTAATCTCGTGAGATTTGTTAGACTTCTTGGTTCAATTATAACTACAACATACGAAATTTCAAATTAGTTAAAATCTTAATAAAACTGTAATTCAAATTCACAACTTTTAAAAGTTAGCGAAGTGATACAATGTAATTAAAATAAGCAGCTGGAGAGTTATTTGAAATTCAAAGCGAAGTAAAATTCATTTTAGAACTAAACATTATTTCGAAGAACTATGGCTTTATTTATATATTACCATAAATTATTCAGCACTGTTAATTACTATCTACTGTATATCTTTCTGATTTTTATTTCATTTGTACAAGGTTAATAATTTATTAATATTCAACATTTTTTGGTATCACAGTATTACAAAAATGAGTGTTAATTGAATGTTTTTAATTATTTCATAAATGAAAATTACAATTCACCTAATTTACATATAGATGCGTATAATTTTTAATCTGAGGAATATTTGTTTTGAGAAATAAATTTATGTTAGAATGATTTCAAACTTTTAAATAGATAAAAAAAAAATGCTTGTTTGATATTTAATCTACCAACGTCACAAAAAGTATCAGTTATTTTTACAACTAGCAATTCAGTGTTATTAAACAACACGTTTGAATTTCAATCATATTTTCAATCATATTTCAACTCCATTCTTGGAAAAGATGCATAAAGTTCTTTTAACATTTTATTTAAATTCCACTATGGCTATATTTTATAAGCAACTTACAAATCTACTGTGAAAAATTTCTGTTAAATTTACGAAAAAAATGCTGTCAGCTGGTGCCAGTATAACACCGTTAATTCACTGAAAAATACTGTTATTTAAAAACATAGGTCAGTTTTTTCTGAAGATGAGTGCAGTTATTTTAACAAACAAACTCCGTTATTTTAATAAGCAGACTCTGTTATTTTAACTCAAAATTCTATAACGAAACAATGTCAGCATCGTGATCGGTGTGACCTAGAGCAAAAATCGCATGACCAGTCGACGGAGGGATTCGACCTGCGCCACCTCATTGGGAGTCGAGAGCTCTGTTCTATGGGACTACCACTGCTCCAGTATCTCAGTGTGAAGAAAAAACTGAAACTGTTTTTTTTTCTTTCTAAAAAGTCTTACTTATTGAATTAATATTTAAGTGCAAAAACGTTTAAAACTATACTGGCTCACACTTATAAAAAAATCTGTATTCTTTTTTAAAAGATTTTTTAGATGAAAAATATTTTCGTCTTCTGTAGAATTTACAGTTATCTTTTAACGCATATGGGTGAATCTCAGGAATCACTAACCTATAGGTCTTCAAGCTTTTCTTATAAATATATAACATAATCAAAAATTAATTCTAAGAAAATTACAGGAATAACTATGCATTACTAACTTTAAGATACGTTACAGTTTTGATCGCGAGTAACTTGCTTTTGGCTTTCATTTCTTACTTCAATCCTATATTTGACAACTTTTCATGAGTTTCGTTTAGAGTGTTAAACATACTTTTTTTTTCAATATGTATTCTGTTTATAAAAAAAAACTGAAAATCACTAAAACATAATTTAGTAGCTCAGCTGTACTATCATATTTTCTTGAATGATATTTCTCGTGAATATTGACGTTTGCAAACACTTAAAGTTTGTCGTCAAATTTTGGCACGTCAAACCGTAACCATCGAAAATTGGAAAAAAAAAAAGGTATACAATCCAATTCTGCGAGTTACAAGTTAAACTAGTGATACAAGTTTGTTCTACTTTAAATAAGCTTTTGGAATATCACTAACATAAAACTCGCAGAATTGGATTGTATACCTTTTCTTTCAATTTTCGATGGTTACGGTTTGACGTGCGGTTTGAAGGTTGAAGACATTTAATGATTCCTGAGATTCGCTCATATATAATCTCGATTTGATAATATAAATGTTATAACTCTTTTTTTTTCTAGAAATACTTTGTCTTCACTGTAGACCAGGAAATTCCCACTTGTCCACTCGCCATTGGAGATCAAATATGTAATTCAAGTGAGTAAGTGTAAGTGTCAACGTTTAAAATGTTACAAATTATTGTGTTTCAGAGAGGCGACTTGTGGAACAGTTTTCAAAACAAATGACTGTATTGTAAACTATTCAGAAAAAAAAAACTGAGTCACCTACTTTTCACATACAAATGATTTCTTCCGTAAGCATTGTAATTTTAATATTATCTTATATTTATTAGAATTGCAATAAATGTGTTTTCATTTTTAAGTTACTGAATTTTTTTTAAGGATTCTCTCACTAAAAAGTTGTTTTTTCATATTCTACATCTATTAACCTTATAAAAATCGTGCATATTTTTCGTGAAATAAATAGCGGCGAGTAAACAGTTTAGCCAGTGAGCAAAAGTTATTATCTTTAGAACAGAAATTTCATGCTCTACTGCAGAGGGTTATAAAATATTTAGATAATAAATTTCTGTTATAACAATTATTTTTTGTACCTTATGTTTTTTGTTTCGTACGTGACAAATAAAGTTTTTTTTTTTATCCCCAAATGTAAATTTCATTTGATTAATTATTTTTCGTTTATTTAGAATGATCTTAAAATGAAATATACCTCAGTTCTCGGTATTCATATTTAAAGTAAGTTTTTAACATTTAACAAGCTATATTTTTAACAACATCACATTTTTAAAAAGGGGTTATGTAATTCAGAAACTGTATTTAAAACTTTAGTTATTTATTAAAGCTATGTTTTTAAATAAAAATAAATGTTTGTCGTAGCTATTAAGTTTTTTTCATAAAAAATTCTGAATTAATGATGTTGAGATATTGCAGTTAAAAAAATAACTATCAGCTGAGAAAAAATTTTCGATACTAACAAGACATTTTGCGGTATATTTTAGTTATTGTTTTGATGTTTCCTTAAAGAACAAAAAATGAATAAAAAGTAATTTTCGTTTAAAACTCATGCAATAAAAAAACCAATGTTATGCTGCAAAAGCAATGCAATTAAAATTTTCTATATTCGAAGAATTACAAAACTGCACATATCAAAAAGTTAAGATAAAAAACTGAGAAAACAAACATTTTTATACTTCCATCGCCAAAGAAAGAAAAGAGTAAAATAATAATAATAATAAATCTTGATTAATAAGATGTTCTTAATTAAAATTTATTCAGGTATTCATCTTCAGATACCTAGGATTGACTTCAAACTTAATAGAATTGTTTTTTTTTTTTCTTTTGTTTTTTATATTAGTAACAATGGAAACTTCATGTGGAAAAGTTCTAAAAGTCATTAAAATCTTTTTGGTGCGGGATATTTCTTTGTTTAGTATTCGAAAGAATTTTAAGTAAAAGTTTTACATACTTTACTAATAAAAATTCTTTTTCGGATATTTTTTACCTATATTTTTTTTTTTAATTTTGCAAAAGAAATACAATAGCTTATTGTATTATATTCTGTTTTTTGAATTATCTAATAATTTTTTTAAAGTATCGATGGAAATTTTTAAAGAAATGCACATTCATTTGGATTTTGTGAAATATCAAGTGATGGGAATATTTAAATTTAAAATATTAAACCTTTCTATTCTGAAGAAATAAAATTTAAGAAATAATTATCAAATTTAATAATTTTTCTACTATAGATAAAATGTAATGTGTATCATGCGCATAATTTCGAGCTTTCTCTCAATTTGGAAATTAAAAGTTCATAAAAGTTACTTAAGTTTTTCTTAAGTATGTCCAATTAAAGTTATATTATATTTCATAGCTGTAAAATACACAAATATTATATTAAGTTAAATATTTGTTTTAAGCTTGCTCTGAGAGATGGCGTAGTACGTTCGAAGACGATTTAACGAGTGACCTACTATATGGCCAAAGTTTTCCTCGGAGAATGTTACAGTAAATGGTTTATGGTCTTATTAACCGCTACCCTTACCATTTTTTTTTTTTTTTTTTGGAAAAAAAGCAAAAAAAATCAACATATTTCTTATTTTATTAATAAATACAAGGAACTAAAACAAAACACAATACACAAGTTTTAAGTTGAAATATTAATTTTTGTCCGTAAAAAACATTTAGTTTACCATCAGTTTACTACCCCGAGCAAATGAAAAAAGTATTAGTCTTTGTATGATAGTTTCTTAAACAAAGAACAACACAAAGTGATACTTTGCAAACGCCACTAAAGTGTTACGCCTTTTTTTTTAACTCTTTTTTCTATGTAAAATCAGCAACCATTGTATATATAGTCGCACAAAACACGTGTGCAGTCCCACAATCTAACAGCAAAACTCCCAAACAAAGCTTGGCAAACTTCCAATCAAAGCAAATTATTAAACATTGGCAAAATGGGTGTTGTTTTTCGTTGATGGTGTGAGCACCTTATTTGGACGTCTTCACACTTTTCAACTGTGTTCAAGAGTAATAGTTCACAGTGCGCATGCGTCGTCATTGCATGCGTTGCTATGGTGACCGCTGCTGTTGGATAATTATTTTAGAATTCTTTTTTTCACTTTTAATTCTGTTATGCATTAAGTAGGTTTGTTTATTTTTGAGATATGGGGCCAGAGAGATCCCCTAAATACTTCTTGAGTTGTGAAAAAGGAAAAAAAAATTCCTCATTTGAACGATATTTTTGTTTATAGTAAGAATCAGAAATTCTAACCTATAATTCAAACTGGTAAAAAAAAATTAGACAACAACTATTTTGCCAATGGGTAACCAGTGATCGCCTTTCGGCAATCACGATTTTTTTTTTTACTTCTTTTAATTATTTTAGGTTGTCCTGAGTAATAATTTTAGTAGTGGTGAATAGTTAGTTATATGTTAAGTACTTATTTATTTTGGTTTTATTTCTTTATTTATTTATTCTTCTTTTTTTGCGTCATGCCGAATAAAAACGTGATAAAACAAAACGTACTAACAAATTCTTCTACGCCCGAGTTTTCTCGGGATTATAAATATTTGCAATATATACATACCCGAGTTAACTCAGGATAATCAGGGGAGCGGTTAAGATTCCTATACTGGCAACCACTGTTTCATAATTATATAAAGAAAAAATATTCCTTAAAACGAATTTTTGAAGTTTTTGCTATTTTTGAAATAGAAATTAATGTTTGAATGATAAATTAAAAATTGAATGTAGATATTTTTTTTTTCTTTTAGCCTGCACCAAAATCTATATACATATATAATTTATTCCGAGGTTTATTAACTACAAAGAAATCTTATCTAAAGTGCCTCCATTATATTTTCTTAAAATTTAACGAGTGGATAGAATTTACCTCAAATAAGGAGGAAGAAGAAAAAACCAATTTCTAATTTTTTTTTCTTTCAATTTTTATCTATCAACTTGGAAACGAAAAGGAAACGAAAAGGTGACAGTTTCTTTTTTCGCCATTAAAAATTCTATTTCTCTTTTCCGTTACGTAAATTTTTCTACCTTTAAATTATTGCTTTTCCTAAACTTTAGTAAAAATCTTCTATTGGACGAACTTTTGAAACTGATAGAAAGCTTAATTTGCGAAAGTAAAAGGGAAAAAAAATTCGATATCGAATTCAGATGCACATTTCGAGTTGTTGGGGAAATTAGTGAAAGCTAGCGATGTCTTTTGTTACTGTTTTGAAGGGATTAAATTTAATTTTAAAGTTAGTCTTATATTTAGAAGATTGTTTTTAAAGTTTTGGGTTGTTATTTCTTCTTTCATAAATTAAGTTCTTTAGAAAGAGTTTTTATTTTTTTTTAAAAATCAATTCTTCCTTTGCCGGAGTCAGCAAATTTTCTTATGAAATGGGTTGTTCTAAATATTGGTATTAAAATTATTTTGAAAAATAAAATAGACATTTACTTGCTAAAATTTTTAATTTGTTTTTTTTTTATTAATAACTATCATACATTCTACGTGAAGGATGATTATTATCTGAGAAGGAACTATTTGTAATGAATAAAATGTTTAGAATGAAAGTTTTCAACTCTAACGGGATTAAAGTTAAAGTGTGATACTCGTATTCGTTACTTCATAGAGAAACTAGGTATTTTATGAGATAATTAGACACTTCAGTTAAAGTACGTAAAAATTGTTGAATTCTATGATTCAACTCGGTATTTTGTCGAATAACGATTTCTTGATCGTTAAAGTATGGTATATTACGGCACTCAAAAGTTCTTTGAACCGGATCTAGCTGGTTTTAGTCAGTTTTAAACCGCTTATAGCTGCTTTGCAAAGACGTGTGTGAGTACAATTTCTTCCTTAACATTTAGACGAAGTTGTTAATAGTTGTAGACGTAGTTGTTTTATATTTTTCACTCTATGAAATAACTAAATTATATACTTTTACGGCAACATATACACATTACATGATTTCAATAGTTCTAAAAATATCAGGTTAATGAGGTCTGATTAATAAGATATGCACATTAATAGGATATCATACATTTCTAACTAATATATTTTAAATATTTTTCCAACGTGATTTTTCGAGTCTATACACATTATATAATATGTAATTGCTGAAACTGAAATTTTCTTCTGAAAAAGTTATTTTTAATTCGTCAAGTGTGAGAAAGAATGATAACTTTTAAACTCCAAATAACTTTTGTACTAAGGATCGAACTTTTGCAAAGAGGTGACCTCAAATAAGCTAATTAATTATTACATACGATATTTTAAGTTACGAAATCAGACATATCAATATAACTTTTCATCATAATAATATAACTGATAATGTCCCAAAACGACCGCATAAACTCTGCACTGCTAGATTCTTCGTTGTGAGTACATAAAAACTGCCCAAAGAAACTTTCCTGTACGATCCATAATTTACGAGAAAAATACGAATACAAAGTATGACGTCACTGCCGGTGCAATAAAAAAACACTTTATTGGACTTATCAACAATATAGTATTTGCATATCTTTCCAGATGATAATGTTTAAAACTTATCACTTTGAACATCTGCTTTAAATTGTACATAGTATACTGCTGTTGATATGTTCAATAAAGTGTTTTTTCTTGCACCGGCAGGGACTTCATACTTTGTCTTGCGTATTTTTTTCATAAACTATGGATCGTACAGGAACGCTCCTTTGGGCAGTTTTCATGTACTCCCAACAAGGAATCAAGCTGTGCAGAGTTTATGCGGTCGCTTTGGGACACCCTGTATATATATATATATATATATATATATATATATATATATATATATATATATATATATATATATATATATATATATATATATATATATATATATATATATATATATATATAAAATAAACGCTAAGTCACATTCTTTCAACCAGGGTCTGCTTTTGTGAATGTGTGCAAATAGGGTCCGTTATTGCAAAAAAACTTTATCAAGGAGTTTTTAAATTGTAAAGACATTCAAGATTATGCTCAACTCTGTAAAATTATAATTTAAAAATTTAATTTTAAGAAATGAACATCAATTGCTGCTACTAAATTAGAGATGCAACATACAAATATTTGGTATTTAGCCTATACTGCTGAACGCAGAATATTCATTTCGGACGAATAAAGGAAGAAGTCTCTGCCGAAGACACAACTTAGTTCGTTTCCATTTGTCTTACTCCTCCCCTCCTTCCTGGGAAGGGTTTATTCGATTCACAAAACAATAATGAAGATAAACAAATTTGTGAAGGGTCCGATAAAAAGATTAATTATTTTAAGAAGGGTCCGTTAACGGACCGAAATTTCTTCTAAACAGACCCCTATATATATATATATATATATATATATATATATATATATATATGTATATAAACTAATCTAAATGATTTGATAAATATAACTTTTTTATCGATTTTACTTTAAGATTTAGATTTTGGGCTATCAAAGTATGAAAGGTAGCCACAGTTTATTTAATTTTATTTCACAACTGTCGTTGAACAGCAGACCCAATTCTGAGTTTACGACTAACATTGTTCAGCTCCGTAGCATTGTATTTTTGAACACAATCCAAAAGACAAAGGAACTTTCGGTAGGAACTTAGTGAAGTTTTGTTTTTATGAATTTTTAACCTTATTAGTTGTAAACGGTTTCGAAACCCTAAAGGTAAAAAATGTTCTTTACCATAAACAGCATGGTTAATTAAATGGGCTGACTACTGTCAGTTATTTTACCGTAATTTTAGACGGAGAATGCAAACAATCTGCGTGGAGAAAAAAAACTCTCGTAAAATTAGCGCATGTATAATAATGATATTTCTGGTAATAAAAAAAAATAATAATAAATAAATACAATTTTACAAAACCAAAATATAGGGTAGTTAAAGCATTCATCTGGTAATTTTTCCGTTCATGTGGTAACGATCAACCGAAAATTCTGATTTTCCAAATTATAGTTTTTATTTCCACGTATTTAGTAAAAAATACAAAACTTTAAATTAAATGTAATCAAATAAATGGTTTACAGCTAATTTTATTAAACTCATCATCAAAGCTCACTTCGGTAAAAATTAGCACGAATTTTGGTGTTCCCATCGAGCCAAAAATAGGATAATGTTTATCATATTATGACATTTCTTACCACGCTTTTTTTCTTAGAGTGCAAGTATTTTTGCAAAAGACAAACTATATCCTGCTGTATGCCTTTTTATATATTATATTTGTCTGTTCTAAATTACGTATTTGTCTAATCTGTACTTTTATTTGCTGTAATGCATTTAAATATGTTTAAGGTCATTATGCTGGACCCTGGGGTAAAATATATTTCTCGTTTGGGCGTTGGATTTCTTGTAACGCATGAAAATAATGAAAAATTAAACTCAAAAATCTCGGAATATTACCTAAGAATAGTTTATTGCTTTCATTTACCAAATGACATACATTAGTGTTAACTAACAGTAGTTAAAATGAATTTATAAGTAAACTGTATGAATTATAAATTTTAGATTAAAATATATGGAACTAAATAAACAGTGATTCTATTTTCTCACATTGTAGTATTTATTTTTCGAGAAGTCATCAAAATAACGCATAAAATCCCATAATCCAATATTCATTTCCTGATTAAAACATCAAGCCAATGATATCTTTTAGTATTGTTCTTGTTCTCCGGATATTTGATAAGATCTTAAGTAAGATGTTTAGGGAAAACTTCAGTAAAGCTAAGCTATTTACTAAGTATCATTTCTCTGCAAGTCTTTATACTCTCTATATATATTCTATTGTATTCCTCCTAATGATATGCCTCAATGAACTTTTAAATATACTTCTTTTATGACAAAGTGTGTTTTCAAATTTTTTCATGTTAATTTTATTTTTAGGATTAAAACTGGATAATTTGTGTAGCAAGCAAGTACTTCGTTGTTTATTTCAGAATATGTTCTTAGTTTCAGATAGCGGATCCTGAAATTTAATCAAAATGAACAAATGTATTACTTTATTTCCCGTAAATTTTATTTAGTTAAAATGAATAATGCATAATGCAGGTTTACGACTAGAATAAAAAATAGTATACCACTGTGTAAATGGTTGCAAAAAAATTATACAACAGAGAAAAAGTACTTTTACTTAAACTTAATTTATTCTGCCACCAAGTGTACTTTTAATCACAAGTTTTTATAATTGTAATAAATTGTGTAGCGTTTATGTTAAAAATTTACATTTTATTATAAATAATATGCATAATTAACTCATGAATAAAAGATAACTCTAGGATAAATTACTTAAAGTGGGAATTATCAATCTTTGTCTGTTAAAAGCCAAATACTTTTTACACAATAAAACAACGAACGTTTACAATACTATTAATATGCGAGAAACGGCACTTAACCTTAAAAAAAGAAAATAAAATAAATCAGAAAAGAAAAAAGCCGAGCAACGGGCTTGAACCTTAAACTAAATAAAATAAGTGCAGGAAGTATCGGGTAGTGTCACTTAACATTAAAAACACTATTCCTCAAATTGATACCGAGGCAAGTAGGTATTTTAACAGACAGGGTTGTTTATGAATAATCTAATAGATTGCTGATTGCTTTACGAACTTATCTGAATCAACAAGGATTGCAATGCTCCACTTTGACCCGTTTCTTGTTTTATGCGTAAGTTATATATTATATGCATTAAAATTATATTTAAAAATATAATGTGTATATACATTTTACACATTAATACGTTTTATACATTTAAATAATAATATACCTTCAAATAGAAATAAAGTAAAAAAATAAAATGCACATTCAAAATAGATAATAAATATATTAAGAAAATCTATTATTATTTATTATTATCTATTTTCATAATACTATATATTATTATTAAAATAGATAATAAATAATAATGTAAAAAGCATAGTTATACTATTAATATGGAAATCAATATATATATTTCTCTTACACGGCACCAAAAAAAAGCCTCATAACAACTTCCCGAATGGCAACGTTAGAAAATCGACCAATATATATATTTCTCTTACACGGCACCAAAAAAAAAAGCCTCATTACAACTTCCCGTATGGCAACGTTAGAAAATCGATCAATGATTGCATCTAAAAATGTCACATGCCAAATCTAGCTGAGGTGGCTCAACATATAGTGCTTTTAAAAACGGAAACAATAACCAGAGTGAGCATTATCAGGTTGTTCAATTCAACTGCGGCAAAAATAAAAATAAACAACTTAAAAAATAAAAATGTTGTTGCCAGCCATAGAATTTTTCTAAAGTTAACTTAGCAACATAAATCAAAATTATGATACCTGAGCTCTTGACGTAACAAATCCTTCAATTCTATAAGTGTTGTATCGCCAAATGCCCAAATTAACAATTGCAATTTAAAATTAATATTTAAATGTACAGGTTTAGAATTTTCTACAGTGAAAAGTTTTCGGAACTTCAGTATTCAAAAAAGTATACAAAAGCTAGACGTTAAGAACGTATCCAAATCCGAAATGAACTGCGAAAGCAGTTCCGGGGGTTGGTGAGCGCCAGCGAGCAGGGGGCGAAGCCTCCTAGTGTTTGTATATTCTGCTTATGTTTGTATATTATACTATTAATATTATATCCTTTCATAATACATAAATAATACAGAGATATCATTTACTTTTGACAACAAATGATAAATGGTGCTAGGAATTTATTTAAGCATTTTACGGAATCATTAAATCTACTATTGAAAACATCTTAAACTTTCGCCTCAGTATTCTCAGATTTATTTTCTGAACTTTTTTTTTATCCTGTCAACAAAAATATATATTTGAAACTTGAAGGACAGCGTGTCTTGTATATCTTGACGTCGAAAGAAAAATGAAACTAAAATCAAGCTCTGTCAGTAACCTTAACACAATCTCGTTCTCCTCTCAAGAAAGATTGTTCATTCTTACACTTGAATGATTTATAACGCTTTTGATGGCAGAAGAAAGGGATTTCTGAACACTGTATTTAAAGTTATGGACGGAAATAATAAGCTTGGTGCAGAACAATTTGTTAAAGTGAAAAGAAAGTACACTAGTGATGAGCAAGAGAATTTTTTAAAACTGTAATTGTTGGTTGTAGTGATATTTAATTTTTAAAATTTAGGAAAATGTATGCCATTCAAAAGAAGCTTTTAAAATATTTCAAAATAATGACATGTTGCGATTCATGTTTTGATTTCCTGATCATGGGGATATTGGACGTTCATTCTTTCTTTTTTTGAGAACGCGGTGGCGAAAATAAAATAAATAATTAAACAGTTACATTAAGTCTTTAAATTTCACTTTGAAGTCCCTGTACAATACACGAAGTCACAGCTATATTGCAAATATACAGTACAAAAGAAACATAACAAAATTTTTCAAGTGATAACAAATATGTTTTTGGAACATCGCAATTGCAATGTTATGAGAAAATGCTTACAGAAGAAACATTTCTGTGTTACCACTTTTGAAATTATTTCAAAAAAGGCACTCTCACAAAAACATTTCTGCTACCACTTTGTTGTAAGCTTTTACTGCGCAAATGCAACACATGACAGCAGTATCAAGTGTTTGTGAGTACATGTACTACATTTTATTGAGAGCCACTGTGATTGTGTTGAAATTATTCTTTAGCCAAAGAAATATTTTATTTCTGCGAATAAATATTATTTTAGATTTTAAATATACTTTATGCACCAATAATGGCCAATTCTTAGTTTTATAAAGTAAAGTAAGTATTTTGAGAATAATAGTATTATCTTATGAATCCAAATTATTCTAAAATTTTTTAACATACAGACTTAAATATATTTTTAGAAATAGTTTTGATTGATTGCGATACTAATGACATTTTTTCCTCTTGCATTCGTCAGGTTAAAATAATATGATTAATTTAAAGTACAAAAAAAAGTATGTTTAGTTTGACAAATAAAAGAAAATTAAATTTTTACTTCTGTTTGTATTTTAATTTTTGCAAACTATAAATGACAGGATTAGAAAGAAAAAAAAGCACAATAATTCAAACACAGTTTAAAAATTTAAACAACTATTAGTTTTAGTTGTAACTTGAGATTTTTTACTCTTGAATTCAAATTCGACAAACCATCGTCTGCGATTCTTAATTTTTTTATTCCTTTTTTATGCAATGGAGCCAGTAAGTCGTTATTATTTGTTGATACGTTTTGTTCCCGCTTTAGTGTTAGTGAGAAGTTATATTTTATTTTGAAATATTCCTAATCACTCCACTTTGTCAGAAGTCATTGATTAGTATTAAAAAATTCTTTTTGTAAAAAATATTACTGCCAACGACGCTTTTTAACGCAAGTAAAAATTATATTTATAAATTTTTTGCGATATCTACTGTTATAACATACACGTCTAATAAAATTTATAACCAGATCTCTGTCCTGTATTTGTTGCTTTATTTGTTTCTAAGTAATTTTATTGGTTTTAATTAATTTTGATGTATTCAATTAATAATTTCAATTTAGGTTTTCATTAAGTACGGTTATAGTCAGGGTTTGCAAATTTAAATCAGCTTCATTCAACGCAACTGATATATTTTTTTTTAAATCATTGCTTTAGATTGAAGATTTTTTAAAGAAATTATCGATTATTTAATCCAAATCTACGAAGCATTTTAATCGAAGTTTTAAATTTATTGTTGTATTAATTACTGCATTAATGATTTTAAATTTGTAAACTTACATTTGTAATAAAGTAATGAATGCACTTATATGTATTTGAAAAGTGCAATAAAAATAGGAATGAAATTTAAAATGGAAAAAAACTTATTTAAATAATTTAGGCAAAAATCTGTGGGTTTCTACGTGATCCATTTTCCTAGAGGTCCCTCTGAAAGAGAATGTTTAAAGAGGCAACGAAAAATGTTTTGTTCAAGACCGGTAAAATCTAGTAACAGCCCTGGTAATAAGTAAACAAGATAGGAGCAATCCGAATGAGTTGTGTGTACAAAACATGCTCTGTTACAAAAATTGTTTTAACTAAATTTATAAAAGAGGTAATATTTTTAAAAAAAATAATACCCTTTAGGCTATCATAAACATGGTGTTTCATAATCACTGTCCTTAATATATTTGTCATAACTAATAAACTATATACATTAAGGGTCGCAAATTTATATTATCAGTATATTTACAAATAGAGAACTAAAGTAAGCGAAGTTAAAATTTGAAACTACATTTTTCAAGAAAATTAAATAATAGAAAATAACTTAAAATAAAGTTTAATTTTAACTTTTCTTGTTGTGCTAACTCACTTATAATTTAATTGCTCTGCATTTTAAATTTTTTTAATTGAAATGATTATATATATAAATAATGTTAGTAATCTTCGGCTGAACTATTCGGCTTTTGAGCCGGATACAGAATATTCAATGCATAACTTTTTTTTTTAATTTTATTTTTAAATCCTTCTGCACATTTATTTTCCTTTAAAACTTTTTAAAGCATTTTAATTTGAAAGAATTAATAGAGTTCAAACTATAGAATTTAGTTTTTTACTTTCAATTAGTTCATTTGTTGCTAATCAGAAAATGAATCCAATTTACAAAAACAAAAGATACAAAGAAGTAAATTCACAATCAAAACATTAAATCAAAATGGAAAAGCGCCTATTTCAGCTAAAACCAAATTTGCTTTATTTTATTTTATTAGCAATAAAATAAAAGATATGTGTGTTTGTAAGGTAGCACTTATATATATCATTTGTTGCTACACCTTCATATATCGCTGAAATATACTACGTATCCCACTAGAGCATCACTAAACAAAATGGAAATAAGAAAAAAATAATTGAATTAGAAATTAGATTCAAAATATAAATAAGAAATTAAAAAAAAAAACACTAGAAATTAGTATTTACTACCATATTTTACTTCCTTAAAACCTTGTAGAAAGATGCAAATTTTAAAGTTATATGTGTTAACAGGGATAGATAGGCTTACAATATTAAAAAATATATGTCTATAAGGTATAGATTTCAATAACTACATACGAATGAGTCTACTTCATTTTCAAAATATAAGTAATGATAATGCGAAAAATTTATTTATTTCTTGTAATATTAAATGAATAATTGTGTAGTGACAGTGAGAATTGTAAATTGTACCATCAAAATAATTCAAAAGGACCCTGTATACACTTGTCATAAAAAAAATTAAAAAAAAGGATTTTTCAATAAAATAAAACTTTAAATATTTTAATTACATCTATTCAAAACTTTATATATTTAGTGAAAATAGAAGTCTTAAATATTTAAAAAAATGTGCAAAAGAAATAATTACTTCACAAAATTAATTAATCGAAATTAAAAAATAAAATATAGTTGATTGAAGAGCATTATAAAAATGAAGAGAAATCTAAAAAAATATAATCAAAATGAAATAACAATGACTCAGCTATCGAGTACAAACACTCAATACGTATTATACGAAAGACCCTTAAAACAAAGAAATTGAATAGACTTAAGAAAATAGAAATTTAACAAAGAAAATGAACTCAAAACATATGTATTTTCTTAAATCATCCATCTTAAAAGTCTAACTTATTCTAATTAACCTTACATCACAAATTTCTAATTAATTCTCTAATATAAGTGTTCATAAGCAAGAAAACAAAATAAGTAGAACTCACCTCTTTCATATAATTTTTTCTCTTTTTGTTGCGTCATCGAACAAAACGGAACTTACGAAGTTGAGAAATCACTTTCTGTTTTTGAAATAACAATTACGAAAGCTAATGACTTCTTAAAATCACAGGCTTTGACTACAGTGGCTATTAACTAAACCATAAAAGGATCAAAACTTCTTCGAAATATTCAATTTTTGATGTCATCATCAAATTGTAGCAACTACAATTATCATGTGAGTTCTACGTTTATATATTCAAACGAACAGTTTTAAAAGGGGTTACCATTTTTAAAGATCTTTTTAAAGACATAGAATATCCAGTTGTTCGACCTCTTGCACCAAATAATACATTACAACTAAAGAACTAAACGTAATCAAAAATTAATAGCAAATAGTATTTAATGTAAGCAGAATAAAGCTTTTATAAAGTAAAAGTATATATAATCGTTTTCAACGGATTAAACACAAATCAATGAATTTTAATATTGAACGTATCTTTTAAGGACGATTATAGGTTCAATTTTAAGTGAGAGTATCAAAGCATCTACTTCCTTAATTTAAACCACTCCTAGAAAAAAAAAATTAAAAAAACGTGCAGACGATTAAAAAATGAGGGCAGCTGCGGTTCACGTTTGATTTAAAATCGTTTGCTTTTTCGTTAATACAAACAAATATCAATTAGATGTTTATTCTATTGAATGATTTTTGACAATTGACAATATCCCTATTTACATTTTTCTAAGTTGTAAAATTAAGTTTAAAATTTAACACAAATTATTATTTGCAACTTAAACTACGTATTATTTAAGAAACCTAAAAATGTTAGAACACAATATATACTTCAATGCAAAGCGTTTCATATTCTATTTAATATATGTCTTAACTTTTTACTGAAAATAAATCTTTGTACTGTAAACATTATCATAGTCCAAATATACGCAAAATAGAATAAAGCATTTTATTTAAAATTAAAAGATTTCAAAAATGCTTAGTTTATGTTTTTGCCCGCTCAAAAACTACCTCTACCTCTGCAATAATATTTTTGAATAAAATAAATCTTATCAAGACAGTTTGTGGCTGCTATAACAGTTGTGCAAAGTTTGAAATTTTTAACACGAATCTTAAAGAAAATGCAAGTGTAATACATCCTTTTTTAAAAGAGAAGGAGAAGATAACATTAAAATGGATTTATTTAAATATTATTATGCAATTTGACCAAGGGCTATATTTACATTTAAAATCTTTTTACTGACATTGTGAGCGTTAGTGAATAGAGCATATATGAAAAAAACTTTTTCTCAAAATCATAGTGAGAGAACTTAGAAGCCATTTAAAAAGTTATCACGCTTGGATGTGTTGTGACTATTCATGACTCTATGTGATTAACATATTTAATTTCAAGATATCGCAAAAAACTGCTTACAAGATTTTTAAGTTGCTGGTCTACTTTTAATGAGACAAGTAGAAACAATAAGTATCCTGTAACTTTAGAAAGACAAGTCATGAAACGTTCTCATATGACTTTCAAGAGATAAAAGTGGCAACAAAGTATCTCAAGGACTTAAATCCCAGTAAAGTATATTTGTGATTACCAAGTGACAAAAGTCACAATAAATAGTCATGGTAACTTTATGGGATATCACAAGACAGAGTAACATCAAAGTCACATTATGACCTCTTTGGGACAAATCAAAATTGTGACTGCTGTGACCAGGGCCAGACTTAGCCTTATTGGGGCCCCGGGCGAAAAATTCTTTGGAAATTAAAAATTCCTCTGCTCCACTACTTCAAAAATGAAGAACCGAACTTTATGGAGGTACTTAAATTTACTCATTATACATATATAACAAGAAAATTGACTAGAAACTCAAATGGCTATAAAGTACCCCCCCCCCCTCCTCCAATGGTCAGACGATATATCGTTTAGTCCATTTTATTGATTTACTGACAGTTCTATGTCCATCATGCGGAATGTAGTTTTCTGATTATTAACTTTGTCATATAGCTGCGAAAAATTCATACCCTTGTTGGCATTAGGGTGAAATTCAGCTAAATTTTCGCAATTACTACGGCTCAATTAAGCCAATTAGAAGCCTGTATTTTTGTAAACACATCGCGTTTTGCAATTTGTAAACATACAGGCTTCCGATTGGCTAAATTAGTCCATCGTAATTGCAAAAATTTAGCTGAATTCCGCACTAGAAAGCTATAGATTTACGAAATATAGATTTTTTTGGTGTTCATACGATAGATTAATGAAGAAGCTAACATAAAACTGACGGATTCTACAGTGTACTGCTGTTTTGTTTAAAAAAAGTTCATTAAAGAAGGAAACCAAAAATAAACTTTATATTCGATTTGGGGTCCCCCTCCGAAGTTGGGCACGGGGCAACCGCCCCGTATGCCCCTGCCTTAGTCAGGCTCCGACTTTGACGTTTTTCTGATGTTACTGTGACAATCTGAGCTATCTTGGTAGTTTTAATATGTTATAAAATTTGGTAAATGTGGTAAAATTTTATCCTGATACTTTAAAGCATGGCATAAAAAGCATTTATTGGATTGAATTCTCTTTACAGTTTTGTATTTCTTACTAAATAACTATAATTTTGAAAACCAGAATTTCTGGTGAACCGTTAATAAATGGATGAGAAAATTACCAAATTAATAGTTTAACTACCGTATATGTGGGTTTTATTATAATTATATCACGGGTTTTTGTCCCGAAATGTCATTACCATACAGTACGGTAATTTCATCGGAATTTTTTTTTCTCCGTGTAGTCCAGACCCGCTAGCCACAGTCAACTGAGAGAAGTTAGAAAAACTATATGGCAATGACAAATAGTTATCCATTAAAAAAAAATCAGTCTGAAATCAAGTTATAAGTAATCAAGAGGTTTAAATACTAAACTGTCTTGAAATATTTGAGCACTTAAAATATTAAATTGTGATTCAAAACTTACTGTTAAACTTTTTTTAACTGCTCCGAATTAAGAGAACTGCTATTAACTGCATAATTAAAGTAAACTTTTAAACTATAAATAATTGAAAATAAAGTTCAATATCTTAAATATATCCTTTTTAAGATAAAATCACTGTATTTGAATAAATGCAACTCTGGTTTTTGTGAAGCATAATAAATTTCTTTTAAAATATAAGAATGCAAAATTGTGAAGGCATTATTGATTGCTTAGTTTAAAACGAACGAAGGTCTAGTAAAATAGATTTGTTCTAAAACAGGTTTAATATTATATGTATTCTTTTTGTTTCTGGTATATGATTCAAAATTGTTTATTGTGACCTCATTGTTAATATAACTGCTATTTGCATCAAATAAATATCAATATCATATATGCGGGCATCATAATGTATTAAAAATGTAACCTTATTTGGTAGTATTGCTTTCGTAAAAAGAATAATAAATACTTTTGTTTTAAAATAAATAATATAATAAATGTGTAAAGCCTAAGATCAATTCGAACTCCCAATGCAACCTCCTAACTTTCTATTGTATAAAAGAGATAAAAAATCTGATAGATCATAATGTTTATAGTCATATATTTACTGCAAAACCACTGAATCCCTGTAATTAAATAAATATTACGGTTGGTATAATATTTAATGTTAAAAATGGATTTTATTATAAAATGTATTTTAAGGAGGCTGCATTCAGGATGCCAAAACTTTTTACCATAATTTAATCCGGAATTCTTTTTGAAAATTGGGATTATGACTTCAAGATTCTTTAGAGTTAACTACAAACAAAGAGATTATTGGCCCATAAATACATTTAAGTAGATTTTCGAAAATCAACCCCTTTATTTTCACTTTTACTCTTTGCATATTTTTCTCAATCTGTAAACCTAAGTATGCGATGAATGCGCTTTGCGCAAAGATAACACGCATTGAAAAAATGTGGAAATAATATTAAAAACTCCAAATTTTAATCTGCTTTCGTACCGTGTAAAAAATGCCACATGAAATTCCTGTATGAAGTACCGGTACTTTGAGTGCATAATCTGTAAATCTATTTTACCATGAATTCAATTTTACCGTAAAATTTTGTACCGTAATTTTTACAGTAATATCTATTTAGTTAAGAGTGACACAGAGGCTTTATGGTAATTATTACTGCAAAAATTACGGTAATTTCTTTCTGTAACATGCTCTGCAAAAAATGGATTTTACGGTAAAAAGTACCAACACTCTGATTGCTGATACTTTTTCATCGTAATTTTTTACAGAGTAGCCGAACTATTAGGAAGATTATTTTTGCTCGATTCGTGTGGTTGCTATTTAAAAATTACAGAATCAGAATCCCTTTTATAAAATAGTATTTTTATTCAATAAAAAATATGTATGCTTGTGACATTTAATTATAACCTGACTTAATGAATAAGTACCGTTGAGGTTCCATCTCAAACCAATAAAATTACATCTTTAAATCAGATTAATTCACCATATTTTATTTAGGGTACTTCCATTTTGACATAAAATTTGACTTAAAATTTTAAAATAAAAATCGATAAATTATGTATCAATGTACCTGTTTTTTCCAAAACTGCAACATATAAATACATAAGTAAGGATGGGGAGTAAAAATTAACGGAGTAGGTAGATACTCAAGTTACGTCGCACTAGAGCTCCACAATGCAGCAACCTGCGAAATATCCCTGAGGATTATCCTAAGACATGCCATCGCAATTTGGATCCTCTGCAGAAGGGATGGCTAACCTGCTTTGGTAGCCCGATGACCTGCACGCGAAGTCGACAACTTTACGATAGAAAAATTTAACGAGGATCGATACCGCGCACCCTTGGTCCCTACACAGTCTGATCAAGTTGATCACCCACCCCCTTACTGACCACATCCAGTGATCTTGACTTCACTGTTCTACTAAGAACAGTGTCTTTACGGTCACTTCACTGCGGGACGATTAATTACGAGACATAGAATAGTTGTGCAATTTGAATTACTTATCGTTCCTTATGAAATTTAACTTATTAAATCACAAAAGAGAAAAGATTTAAAATTCAAGATAAAAAATACTTAATATTCTGATAATAAACACTTTGATGCAATAAAGGCTACGTCAGTGTAATTAAAGATATGAATAATAATCCATTAACAGATTAAGTCCCGAAACTTGCTTCGTCTAATTAAAATGTATTACACGCAACTTCAATTTTGATAAATCCCATGGGTCTCAATTATATGAATAATAATCCATTAACAGATTAAGTCCCGAAACTTGCTTCGTCTAATTAAAATGTATTACACGTAACTTCAATTTTGATAAATCCCATGGGTCTCAATTATTAAACTTTCATTTTCGAGTCACTCAAGATTTGAAGTTGAAGTTATTGGAATTGAAAATAGATAAAAAAAAATTGCTTAGAAATATCTTTTGTTAAAGAAGTTATTATTTCGGAAAAGCCACTAATAATAAGATTGTGTAAATTTTAAGTTAATAGCTTGAATCGTAATGATCAGTAGCTTCATAATATTTCATTGATTTTTAAAAAAGAACTTAATTTTCATGCATATTTATAGATAATTGTATTAACTAATAGTATAAGCATATTATTAACAAACAAAAAATCTTTCCTTCATATTGTTAAACTTTATACAATTCGAGGTAAATAAATTATCATAGATACTAGTTTCAAAATTAATTTCATACAGATAGGGAAAAAAATGTTATAGCAGTGAAATAACGGTAATTATATTATGAAAAAACAAAAACAAAATACTTTAAAGTTAGTGTAGTCTTATAAATCCTATTTTGTATTTACTTTTCCCTTTTAAAAGTTTTTTCGTGAGCACAAATTAAAAAATAAATAAATAACGGGATTTTTCATTTAAAAACTCTCATGTTCTGCTGATGCCAAGAAACTAATTGTAACTCTGTGCTTAATAATCAATAAAAATACGCATTGCATTTTTTTGTAAAGTGATATTTTGTAAATAACTTTTTGTGATTTACCTTTTGATATTTCTCACTGTTCTCAAAAAACGTTTTCAATTGGATTTAAATTTTCAGTTCTTCACAGATAAGTTCCAATGCACGTTTTTGAAAGCAAAATTTCAAAAAACCGAAATAAGAAACACATTTTCATGATCCAATACGAGTTATATTTTGCGAAATGTTTGTGTATATATTTTCTAGACATTAAAATCCTGTTAAATTCTTCTTGATACATTTGCAACTTTATAATATTGGCTAAAAAATGTCAAGTTGAAGCTTTAAATCTTTGCAGATTTTCTGCCATCTTTAACTTTCAAAATTAAACTAAGACTACGATCGTATATCTTGTTAATTGAATAAAATTCAATATTGGCATTAAAATTAATTTTTTTTCAATGTAAATATTATTCATATTTGTCGCTTTTTTTCATTTTTTGTTATCCCAAGAAATTTTATAATTTCTTTCTTGTCCTTAATCCGTGGAAACATTAAAGATTTGGATTTATATTTTCATATTCTATATTCTTTCTTATAAGATATAAAAGTGCTATTCTGTGGTACGCATGTTTGACTTCATATCCTATGTACTTTACATTAACTAATAAAAATATGAATTATAATTTTTATGTGTGAACTTTAATTTTTCAATATTTTCCATTTTTTTCCCCAAACATATTATTTTATTTTAATACTGGTGCTGAACAGCTGACCTAATTCTGAATTTACGACTATCAAAGTCCAATTCTATAGCCTTAATATTTTAAATCCAACCCAGAAGACAAGAGAATTCCTAGATTAAGCATTGGATCAAACTAGCCTTTGTGGGGAACTTTTTGATGGAGCTAACCCGCATTTGCGTTACATGGAAAGGAAAACCACGAAAATCTCACTCAGTAAGACCAAAGGGATCCGTCTGCCACTGAGGATATTCTACGTCAGCACTGTGGTTGGTGTGAACCTCGAGTCAAAATTGTATCAACCAGTCATCGCTGGGATTCGAAACAGGGGAACGCTATCACGGCTTCTTCTAAAACATTAAATGTTTTTATGCTTCAAATTCATAATAAATTTTTTAACTTAAAATATGATGCTGAATGGTTATAAAACTTAAATTGTTTAAAACGCACTGTTTAATTTGTTTTTTTAGAAGAGTCCTTCTTTTTCCTATATAAAAATAACATTTAAGTTTTATTCTTGCTAACAGAAATTTTATTGTGCTTGCTTTAAAAAAATTTTAAATGTTGTGCATGAAACATTTTGTAATTTAACTCAAAAAGTTTTAATAGCTATTAAATAAACGATTTATTTTTCAAACAAATTTGTTTTTCAAAATTAATGTTTTTAAATTGTTTTAAAAAAATCTTGTTTTTTGAAAAAAAAAAATTCAGCATAACTCACTAATTTAATGAATATCGAGACCTTAATGAAATTAGTCGAGTGATTTTGTAAATTATCAATGATTATTAATCTTTAAAATATTATATTTTAATTTTCAGAGCTATATTCTTTTTAAAAATTATAAATTTAAAAACTTTAAAATACTGTTTCGTCACATAAATCACGTCCCTGTATGAATATTTAAAAACCTCTAAGGTATTAAAAAGTAAATGAAAAAATTTTTAGAAGTAAAACATCTTTGCATAAGACAAAGAATTAGATGGTATTTAAAACAATCACTTTAATAAAATTAAAAACTTTTTAATATTTGATAAAACAAAGCCTTGTTTATTATGTTGTTTTAGTAAAACAGCAAAATCATTTGTATTTTTATAAACAAAACCACTTTAAGAAGGTTATAAGAAAACCATATAAGGTTATAAGAAATCTCTTCTTTCAATTCCATTACTTAATTAATCTTCTTCATTTTAAAAAAATACTTTATTACGATATTAAATTTTCCTTTGTTCAAGCTCCTTGAAAACGAACATTTTCTAAGTATTGTACATAGTTTATTACCTCATATCTCAAGTTATAAAAGACATAAAGCACTATACATTCCACACTAAAATGTGTTCGAAAAACTAAAAATGCATAAAACAGTTTATGACATTTCTATATTTTAAGATGTAACATTTCACTGCAACAAATGGTGTTTCGCCATTTTGTATTATTATAACCATTGTACCGATAAATTCTTTGTGGAAATAAAATTAGATTATCATTTTTGAAACTGCACGGCTTAAAAAAAAATCCCTTTTGTGTCCTTTTCTCTTTCTTCCAAGAACTGGAAAATCCTTTCATACTTTGATCAGGAATTTTTAAGGGAATTGTTTTGTTTTTGAAAATGTCGTATCAATCGCAGCAGTGTAAATAAAATATTTTTCTCAGTGTAACGGAAATATTAAGTGTTAAATAGAGTCTTAACTGCATTGTTTATTTGTTTTATTGTTAAAACTATTTGAGAGTTTAAAAATTTTCTTGTTTTAAAAATATGCTTAAAAATATTTTTTTTAGATTTAATTATAATATAGTCTTTATCGAAAAAGAACAAATATTATTAATTATTATTTTCTATAATATTATTAAAGAAAAGGAACAAATAATACTGAACTAGTAATTCATCACACAATATATAGTAAGCAAAAAAAAAGAAGGAAAAAACGGACTACTGTGAATAATTTTTGATCTAATAATGATCAGATCTACACGTTCTACTTCACAATCTTAATGGTTCGAGAAAGTGACCTGAATTATGCTGATTAAATAAAGCAGACAATATTTTTAAGGTACGAAATCAAATCAAGAAATGTACTTTCTTTAAATGAACATACCTTTTTTCGGAGCATTCAGATTTTCAACCGGTTGCCGCAATCTGGGAAATATGGTTCCTCTAGTTTGGTTAGAAAAGCGGTTCAAAGTTAGGACCCCTTATAATGACATTTCTATATTTTAAAATTGAACATTTCTCTGCAACGAGTGGTGTTTTGACATTATGTATTATCATAATCACTGTACCGATAAATTCTTTGTAGAAATAAAATTAGTTTACTATTTCTAAAAATACGAGGCTTAAAAAAGTCTTACTTAAAAAAGCGTCTACACTAATTAATTGTCATATTTGAGGTCACTTTCTTGAATCTTTAAGATTAGATCTAGACCCTGATGATTATTAGATCAAAAGTTATTAAGAGCTGTCCGTATTTTTACGCACTGTATGCTCAGGAATCCAACAGGGTGAGTATTAAAAATTTCTATTATTTTTAGAAATTTTAATTTTGGGCATTCCGGAATCCACAAGGAATTTAAGCCTTTTACTTTTTATAATGGGTATTATCTAAGAAAAAGTGCTGTAAGATTCATAATTATATCCTAACCATGAGATAAAATATGGATAATTAATACTTTTAAATCACTGTCTCCATTAAGGACAAAGTAACCGTGCTTTCTATAGGGAACAATGTACAGTAACTAATAAAATATAAATACAGTAAAACCTGTTTTTGTGCCGTCCTTTTTTTATGCGATTTTATTTTTGTGCGATTTATTTTTATGCGGTACACGAATTTTAGCGGCGTTAGCACCAGTTTAATGTTTCCTATCAATGTACATATACTTGTTGTGGACGAACTCTGATTACGTGGCCTCCTTGACAACGATGTATCTGGACATCGCGATGCTCTGTTCATTCATTTTAAACCATCTCCTGACAAATCAGAGTCAGTTATGTACATAAGGTCGCTCGACGCGCGAACAGTATACGCTTCGTATTCAGAGTTTTATACACGATTCACGTGGTTAAGGATTCATTTTATAGTGAGATTAAAAGTAAATAAATTAATTACCTTTGTTTCTATTTATATGTAGTTTTTATGATTTTTATTTTATTTTTAGACATAAGTTCTCCCTTAAAATGAATAATTATAGCCAAAAGAAAGTAAAAAGACAGACAATTCCATTATTTAATGTATAACTTGAAAACTTCTCCATGTATATGTACAATGAAGAATTAAATCTTTTTACAATTTCTTTAGGTCTAATTTAATTATTTAATTTAATTGGAAGCATTCTCTAATCTATTTCATAAATCATTGATGTATTTTCTAAGTCCGACTTTTTTTATGCGTTCCCTATCCACCGCATAAAAAAAAAATTTAGGTAGTATATCGTACAAAGTTGTTTATTATATGTAAGAATTGATAAAAATTTTCGAATATTTTTTTGTGCGATTTCTTTTATGCGGTCCCTATCGCACAAACACAGGTTTTACTGTATGTCACTATGTCATGGTTACTTACATTTTAATGTTAAAATAATTTATGTTATGATAATTTATATGTAAGAAATGTTAATTATTATAATTATTTGTAAGCTCATCCTAATAGGAAACAATGTTAATAATTATAAGGAAATCTTACGTTCAGAATAATAAAGAAAAACCTGTTAGGCAAAGAATTAATTTAAAAAGATTAGTTAGATGGGTTTTTTTTATATTTCATATTTGGGTAATTATGTATTTGTCTTTTGACAAAAGAAAATATTGATTTGATATACAAAGCCAATAATTAATAAAAAAAATTATCTAAAGATATAGCTTTCAGTATGCTATCACAGGATAACTCAAAAGGTTTTTTCTTTATTTAGAGACATCTACAAACTTATATATCTCCATGAAAAGGACTAAGTACCATAATTGTTTGATAGAGATATATGGAGTCTATTAGAAAAAATAATCTTGTGAAGTTAATTGAATTCTCCCTTAAAATCCTCTAGGAGACAAAACAGACCAAATGTTTGTGTCCAAAAGTTGAGATTCGTTAGCATGGTTTCAAAATAATCATGCACCCTGAAAATGGTAAATACTGTGTTTTAATAAGGAGTCTATAGGATTTTATTTTATTTATTTTATTTTAAGCAACTTGGCAAAAAGCATTATATAATAATCAGAAACTTCTAAAGTTACATCTAAAATACTACACTTTTAATGTTAACTGGAAATCTATTTTTCTCAATGAAAACTTTTTATACCTGGCACGTAAGAATACATATGGAGAAAAACACGCTGGTATAATTACCGATCCATATGATAGTTACCGATTATCAGGTAAAAAATAAAATATATATATATATATATAAATATATATATATATATATATATATATATATATATATATATATATATATATATATATATATATATATATATATATATATATATATATATATATATATATATATATATATATATATATATATATATATATATATATATATATATATATATATATATATATATATATACACGGCAACCCATGATCAGTCTACCTCTGAGGATATTTTACGCCTGTACTTTGGTCAGTGCGAGCCGGGTGCAGAATTTGAATCGACCAGCCATCGCTGGGATTCGAACTCGGTTCACCGGATTGGAAGGCAAACGCTCTATCTCCTGTGCCGCCACGACTCAGACAAAAGTATTAGAAAAAGTTTGTAAAATATATATTTGCAAATATAAAGTATGGTCAAAACTACCAGAATATGGTAAAATTTACCTTGTTTCTCGCTCTGTGGGAAAACCAAAAAGTGCAGTAATTTTTAGTGAAGTGATTTGGAAATGAGACTGGTAAAATTGACAATAAGGTATCGTTTTATAATACAAGATAAAATTTGGTAAATATATTGAAATATCGTAAATATATCGCGTTACCTTAGAGCATGGCCTAAAAACCATTTATTCGGTTAAATTTACTTCTCAGTTTTGTATTTTCGTATTTATTAGTTCTTATTACCAGTTTGGTAATAAGAACTATACTTTAGAAAACCAGAATTTTCGATAAACCATTAACATGCAAACGAAAAAATTAGCAAATGAATGGTTCTAATACCGTATATTTTGGTTTCATTTACCAAAATTATGTTAATTTTTTATACAAGAAATATCTTTACCACACGGTACGGTTATTTCTCTATATTTTTTTACGAGTACGTTTTTGTACTTTTTCGGTAATTCTCCGACAAGACTTATTATAATAAGACTCGATCTTGATAACTAAGCAAACTAAGTAAATAAAAAAATGCAGACAAAATTAAACAAAAGCAAAATGGTGCGACAATATTTTTTCATAAGTAAAATATAATGATATGTTTTAATATTTGGTATTATTGCATTTTAAAATTTTGCTTAATTATTCTTCCTATTTTCTAATCAACGAATGATACAAATATATATATTTGTGTAAAAAATCCAAAACGTTTCGAAAATTCTTTTTAAGCTGTTGAGAAAAAATTTCACAATAATTCTAGCATCATCCAGTTTGAAGATTAAAAATGAGCTCCTCAATTTTATAGAATTTTAAACATTTTTATAATATTTTTGGTTGGGCTTTTCAGCTCCTATATCTATTGGTGATTTTTCAACGCATAAATAACGTATTTTATATCCGTATGAATTTGTGAGTAAAAAATTATTCCATTGCATACTTAATTTGCATCGAAATCTCGATTTTTCCAAATTTAAGTAAAAAATCAAAATTCTATTAATAGAAATTATAATTTTCTAAATTATTGTAAAACATACGAATTTCAAGTAGAAATTAAGTTTTTCTAAATCTAAAAATGAAGAATTTAAATAAAAATAGAAATCTAAACATAATTTTATGCACAATATAGTATCAAAAATTGCAAAAGTTTGACAACATACTTTCATATTTCATTAAAGTAGTTCCCAAAATCTGTGCCGTTGCATTAAGATACTACGCACCTAATTAACTTAAAACTCTATTAGTAGATTACTTTGGTAACAAAGCGAACGCTTACCGGATGAAAATATCCAACTCAGGAAGTTGTTTTGGTTTTCAAGTACAACTTCAAATTAGCATATTATTCATGTGGATTTCGGTCAAATAGAATGTCACGTCTTGAATACTACGAATTCTCTGCAGCTTCTAAGCCAGCGCGAAAATGTAATTAACTTCATCTTTTTCTGACTGTTAAAAACAGACATCACATAATGTGCTGTTTTAAATTTGAAATATATTTTGTTCAGAGTAAAATTAAATGAGAGTGCTTTTCTACATATAAGACGAACAGATTTATTTTTTTTGTTGCATGAGTTTTTTGAGTTTAGATCTTAAATATTTTCTAATTGCTGACTTCCGATCCAATAGGTTTCTCTTTCCAAGCTATAGTTATTTTAAATATCATTTTGAGCCTATTTTTTGTCAAAATTTAGCATATTTTTTGCCAAAATGTACATGTTTAAAAACCTTCCACATCACCAGGATTAAAATTGCATAAAAAGTAAGACCCGTAAATATCGTCGTAAGCGACTAGGGTTACTTCTCTGTTAAGAACTGTTTTTTCGTGTGGTAACAATAGGGCACTACCCATGGTCGTGCATGACGACATTTCACGTAGTTTTAATCCTGATGAAGAATTAAAATTGCTCTAGAACTTTGTCACGAAAACTAGTTTGGCAATATCAAGTACTATTCGTATAAATTGTCCCCAATTTTATTTGTTGTTATGCTATTATAGCTCAAAATATATAATTTTACTTCAAATTCTTAACAAATACTTTTTAAATTCTATAAAAGCAATTCTTAAGACCTTTACTGTTTCATTAACAGATTAATTAACTTTAAAATTTATTAGCAAATTACCTTGCTAACAAAACTATCTCGTACTGAATGAAAATGTATTCAAGAAGTTGTTTTTATTTCCAACTAGTCGCTTAAGGCGGCCAGCTGTCCGCCACTCTAAAGGTTTTCACAAATAAAGTTTTTTAAAACATAGCAGGAAATCTGAAGATTAGTGGACAATTCTTCTTCCGCGTTCTTCAGATGTTTCTTGGGTCCTAGCACTGCTAGTAGAGGCACGATCCTCTTCCAATCTTCTTTGACGTTTCTCAGGTGTTTCTCGGACCCTAGCACTACTAATTGAGACACGAACCTCTTCTAATCTTCTTTGACGTTCCTCAGGTGTTTCTCGGGCCCTAACACTGCTAGTTGAGACACGATACTCTTCTAATCTTCTTTGACGTTCATCAGGTGTTTCTCGGGCCCTAGCACTGCTAGTTGAGACACGATCCTCTTCTAATCTTCTTTGACGTTTCTCTGATACTTCTTGGGCTCTAGAATTGCTTGTCGAAATTCGGTCATGTTCCATTCTTCTTTGACGTTCCACAGACGTTTCTTGGGCCCTTCTTCTTCTTTAAGAATCTCTTAATATCTTTTTCCTTGACAAAATACAAAGTTTTTTGGAAGGCGGTTCTGCCATGTCAGTAATCGGGTTTTCAAGAATTCAATGAATACTTTAGAACAACAATTACTATGAAAGTAAACCATGAAACTTCAATATTAAAATCTAAGTGCTTACCTGCAAACTGAAACTTACTGAAAATAACTAATTACATTTAATAAAAACTGTTAAAATAAAGAATAGAAAAACCAAAGAGATCCAAGGTAAGTGTGATCGTTCCTTCAAAAACAATTAAATTCCCATTTTATATATTATATAGCTAAACGCTTAAGAAATAAAAACTAAAATGCTAAATACATGAAAAGAACACGAAAACGAATTAATTTTTTATGATATCAATTTCTATTTCTATATAATTTTTATGGTATCAATTTCTATTTCTATATCGCTACAAAAATTATCGTCTTCGCTTAAGAAAAAAAAAATAGAGCGCGGAAAGAAGAAGAAAAACTTATTATAACAATTATGAACAGCGACAAATATATCAAAGCGAAGCGTTCTATTTACGTATCGAATATGTTGCCACATCTTTAATACAAAAGTTAAACTTTTCTCCACTTTGATAAATGTAAACTAATGCGAACCTTACAATTAAATTATTAATTCCTTCGTATATTATAGGTTTATGTTGTCGAAAATTAATAGTTCAATTGTAAGGTTCGCATTATCATACATTTATAAGAGTGGAGAAAAGTATATGCATTTTTTAATAGTTTTTTGAATATGGCTCTTTGAAGACGAAGAGATAGATTTTCTTACAAAATGACTGATAACTAAAAAACTAATCCAAATTTTTGAAAAAGAAAAAAAATACTTCTTCATTATGTCAAAACGCAATTATGTGCCGAGTTTCGTGTCTGGGCGGGCGATATATTGTGATTACAGACAGACAGACAAACAGACACACACATAGCCGCGTTTATTAGTATGTATATAGATTATAACTTGAAATTAGCATATTAATCATGCGGATTTTGGTTAAATAGAAAAAAGATACATTTAAAATACTACGATGTTGGCGCATACTGAATGAAACCATAGACCTTAGAAGTTGTTTTGATTTCATGTACAACTTGAAATTAATACATTATTTATTCATGCGGTTTTTGGTTAAATAGAAAGTGACATTTAAAATACTATGAATTATCGTTCTAAATTACTACGATCATAGGTAATTCTAAGCTGAATAGAATGCCGTATCTACAATACTACGAATGAAAATTCCCTGGTTCTTTTAAGCTAACACCAAAATTATCCCCCTAAATTATATAATTATAACTTTTTTTTCTAACGGATAAAAGACAGACATATCATATAATGTACAGTTTTAAATTTGAAGTAAATTTTATTATTATAAAATTAATATATTAATCATGCGGATATTAATCATGCGGATTTTGGTTAAATAGAAAAAAGATACATTTAAAATACTACGATGTTGGCGCATACTGAATGAAACTATAGACCTTAGAAGTTGTTTTGATTTCATGTACAACTTGAAATTAATACATTATTTATTCATGCGGTTTTTGGTTAAATAGAAAGTGACATTTAAAATACTATGAATTATCGTTCTAAATTACTACGATCATAGGTAATTCTAAGCTGAATAGAATGCCGTATCTACAATACTACGAATGAAAATTCCCTGGTTCTTTTAAGCTAACACCAAAATTATCCCCCTAAATTATATAATTATAACTTTTTTTTCTAACGGATAAAAGACAGACATATCATATAATGTACAGTTTTAAATTTGAAGTAAATTTTATTCAGAATACAGTGAATTTTATTCAGAATTCTGGAATTTTTTTCAGAATAGAAGATACCTAAACCCCACAAAGTTAGCGCTTACTGAGTGAAAATACTCTATCCTAAAAGTAGTTTTAATTTCAAGTACAACTTGAAATTAGCATATTATTCATGCGGATTTGAGTTAAATAGAAATCCACATCAAAAATACGGCGAATTCCCGTTTACTACTTGTCCAGTGCAAAAATTATCCCTCGAAAGAATGTAATCAACTTAATTTTTTTTCTGACGGTTAAAAGACAGACATATTATCCTAAAATATTATATTTTTGAATATTAAATATATTTTATTCATATTAGCTTGCTAGCCAGCGTATTGTTTATGTGGATTTGGATTAAATAGAAATTCTCGTTTAAAATACTGAGAATGAGGTGCACTTGCTACTTCTAAGCCAACGTGAACATTATTCTCCGAAATGTAATTAAAGAAAGAATGTAATTAATGTCACTTTTTTTGTTAGTTGAAAGACAGACATACTTTCATATGAAGTAAGTCTAGAGTATGTCATATGTAGTAACTGTTCAGAACTAAGAACATCTTGCGACCTATCAGAATGATTTTTACTTACAGCCATGGCGAAAAATATGCAATTTATGTTTAATTAGTATCCTTAGATTCGTTAGAGTAAAATCTCAAGAAAGAAATTACTGCTTATGATCAATTGTTTCTTTTTTTTTTTTTTTTTTTTTTTTTTTGAGCCGCAATGTCTCGGGGGATAGAGCGTTCGCCTTCCCATGAGGTGAACCGGGCTTGAATTCTAGCGATAGCTGGTCGATTCGAATTCCACATCTGGCTTGCACTGATCACAATGCTGACGTGAAATATCCTCACTGGTAGACGAATCATGGTTTAGAGTCCCCTTGCCGTCAGGTTAACTGTGGGAGGTTCTCGTGGTCTTCCTCTCCGTGTAACGCAAATGCGGGTCAGTTCCATCAAAAAGTCCTCCGAAGGAAAATTTCTCCTAATACTAGATACAGGAGCTCCCTAGTTTCTAGATTGGGTTCGAAATTACAAGGCTACGTAGTTGAACATAAGTAGTCGTAAACCCAGAAATTGGGTCGGCTGATCACCGACGGTTGTAAAATAAATATAAAATCACTTTCAGCCAGTTTAAATACCATCTTATTTATGGTTATTTGACTATTTTGTTTGAATATAGTAAAATAACAATTAAATCATTTTTAATTAACCGTTTTTTCCTATAAATTTCTAAGAGTGCTGCTACGTTTTTCTCGTCGCAATCAGGAAACTATTTTTTTAAAAAAAGGATTGAAAGAAATATTTTTTATTATTGATTCTAAGTAAACGTAGTTTAGTAAATTTTGTTTTAATATGCATGCGTTGGAAGTGCTTTGTTAATCGATTAACATGATACTGAAGCATTTGGGAGACTAAGTAACTAAAATATTCATATTATATTATTTTTTGCGAAAGAGATGCAATTAGGGATATTCATTGGAGGGTCTTTTTGTAGAATAATATTCCTTTGCTTTTTACATCATTAGAAGATTTGAGATCAAAGAATAAAAGAATTTTAAAATAAATATATTAGCTATAAGGATATTATATTGTATGAAGTAACTCCTATGATTAAAAAAATGCCTATAGATTTTAGAAGATATGTAGAAGTTAAAAAAAATAATATATACATTAGTTACAGAAAATGCATTTTAACTAAATAATTCGTGCAATTAAAAAAATTAAAATATGTGTAGTTTCAAATGCATACTCGAGTAAAACTAATTAACATTAAATTCTTCCGATTTGCACAAAAGCTGTTAAATTGTTTCTCAATAAGAAAAGTTTGAAAAAAAAACGTTATTATTAAACTCATTTCTCAAGAAATATTGAACAGATTTAGCTCTAATTTTGTAGATTTTCATTAAAAGTTATAAATTTTAATATGATACAAAAAATTTCCCTACTTTTACAATTTAGAAATTTTTCTACCATCATTAAATAAAACAGTTAAAAGAGACACCAAAAGTTACATTTTACATGAAATTATATTTAGATAAACTAATTTAATAATTGCCATTTTTTTATTCTATTAATAACTTCCCGAGATATAGCGAAATATAAAAAAGTGAGATCTACACAAATTGGCTCAAGCTTCCAACCACTCACCTAATTGATTCATTACCACTCATTTACTAAACAAATGGAATAGAGCAGCGGTAGCTCAGGGGATAGAGCGTTCGCCTTCCAATGACGTGAACCGGTTTCGAACCCCGGCTATGGATACGAATTCTACATCTGGCTTGCACCGACCACAATGCTGAAATGAAATATCCTCAGTAGTAGACAGATAATGGGTTAGAGTTCACTTGCTGTCAGGCTAACCATGGGAGATTCTCGTGGTCTTCCTCTTCGTGTAACGCAAATGCTGGTTAGTTTCATAAAAAAAGTCCTCCTCGAAGGGAAATTTCTTTCAATACTTGATCCAGGAGTCCCCTGTCTTCTGGATTTGGTTTAAAATTACAAGGCTGCGCAGTTGAACATTAGTAGTCGTAAACCCGAAAATTGGGTCGGCTGATCAACGACAATTATTTAAAAAAATAGTTAAAAATATAGTGTTCATTGTGTGCAAATATGGATAAGAGTTATGATACAAACAATTATGGAAACTGTTTACTCGTTGTGTTAAGCCCAAAATATAAACTGGATTTGTTTAAAAGAAGATTCGTCGAGTATTTTCCCGGTGAGAGAAAGAATTAAATTTAATAAAACTGAATAAAAATAGAAGTCGAAATTAGTTAGTTGATGTATGCAATGTATCTGAATCCATGGTCCAAAATATATACAAGGATAAATTTTTTTTTAGTCAAAATATAGAATCGGAAAGGAAAAGTAAAACAGGAAAACAAAAAATGTAGCATAACATTACAGTGAGTTCACAAATGTGACACCACCAAAATCGCTACTGACCTGACAGCCCTCAGGCAAACTCTATATAAGAATATACCAGGTATTTCACGTAGGTAGAAGCTTGAGGCTCACATTAGAAATTTCAAATCGTATAAAAAATTTTTGTATACAATTTAATAGTGATAAAATAAAATAAAAAGAAATTTTATTCAATATTTTTCGTTTCAAAGATTATTTTTAGGCAGTTAGATAAAAAATTAATTTTTCTATATTCTAAATATTGAATAATTGTCTTTCATTAAAATTATCTTTCCTGTCACCTATGCCATTAAACTTGTATATAGTCTGCTTTAAAATTATTTTGTAAATAAAAAGAATTTATTAAACTCAAAATTTAGACAATGAATTCAAGAACATTTTGTCAATAAATTTTTCAAAAAAACATGAATCTGCTATTTTATTGCAGTATTTTCGAACGATTGTTGCAGTTCTTACAGAAATTTAAAAAAATAATAATAATTCATTTCATTGGAAATAAGTTCGAAAGGAAAAAAGCTGTTTTAGAAAAAATCCAAAAGAAGTTCATCAATTAAATTTTACACATCAATTACATACGTATTTCATCAAATACATTTTCCTAATTATTATATATACTTAAGTTATTCGATTTTTTTTCTCTTTATCGCTAACAGCAGCCATTATATTCTTATTATCTTATAGTACAAGAAAACAATGACATTTATAGTAGTCTATATTAGTAAATTATTATATTATTAATCATACTATGATATATATTAGATAATAACATTGAACACTTATTACTATAACTATTCTATGATATATTGGTTCTAATATTAGAATTTAAAAACTTGTTTAAAGCATGAATACAACAAATATACCCTAAATAATTGATTGTGTGGTATTTTTAGATTAATTTACAAATAGATAAAATAAATAAAAAGACTATTACTTTGTGCCGCAGATAAATGTTTCAATTTATTAATTTTTTTAAAATCAATTATTAATTTATTTTCATTATAAACGTTTTAATCTTAAAAAGATTTATCACCTTTTCAAGATTAACGACATCGTTGGTAGTTTAAATTAAAATTCAATATTTAACACTATGAAAAAATAAATTAGCAAATAAATTATACAGTAAACATACGAGCTAAAATAACAAATTAAACACTAAAAGTAAAACGTTGCTAAAATTTCTTAATTCTTTTAAAATATTAGTTTTTTGAATGGGTATTGGTTAATTTATAGATTTTGATGTTTGTACCTTTATTGCCAGAACAAATTTAGTTTTTCAATATATATATATACACTGAATGGCCAAATTATTATAACCACCTCAGAGTTTTATGCAAATGAGTTATTGCGTCACAGCACTGCCGCTAGAGGGCAAGATAACTATAACACGGGAATGTTGGACAAATGAGTCATCTGTTATACTGGGTTGCTTGCTCAGATATGGGAAAAAAAAGTGATTTAGCTGAATTTCAACGTGGAATGATTGTGGGTGCGAGATGTGTCGGAACGAGTATCATCAAAACGGCTGCATCTGTGAAGTGTTCTAGAGCAGCAGTTGTTAATGTGTACAAAGAATGGACAATCAAGCAAAAAACCGGGTCTCTACGTCAGACTTGTGGTCGTCACAGGGTACTGAATACTCGATCAGAGAGAAGGCTGGCCAGGGTTGTGCAGCGCAACAGGAGAGCAACAGTGCGACAAATTGCAAGTGATCTTAATCAAGGAGCAACTGCGAACGTCTCTGAAAGGACTGTTCGACGCACATTGCGCCGTATAGGGTAAGGAAGCAGACGACCTGTTCGTAAGCCTCTACTGTCTGCTTTAAATAAGCGCAGACGTCTCCAATTTGCAAAGGAGCACAAACATTGGACAGTAGATGATTGGAAGAGGGTCATGTGGTCCGATGAATCACGATTTCAAATGCATCGCGCAGATGGCAGGATGAGAATATGGAGAAAACAGCACGAAAGCATGGATCTCAACTGCATTGCCACGACACTTCAAGCTGGTGGTGACAAAGTTATGGTATGGGGAATGTTCTCTTGGTATTGTATGGGTTCTTTAATTCCTGTACCACAACGCCTTAATGCCCAAGGGTATTTAAGTATCATCGCAGATCAAGTACATCCGTTTAAGTCAATGCTGTACTCTGGCGGGGCTGGATACTTCCAGCAAGACAACGCTCCTTGTCGCAAAGCCGGCATTGTCCTCAGATGGTTCGAAGAGCATGACGGAGAATTTAACTTGCTGCGTTGGCCAGCACAATCCCCAGATCTCAATCCAATTCAGAATTTGTGGGATGAAATTGAACGGGCGCTCAGACAGATGGATCCAGTACCATCAAATTTGCAGGAATTGGCAAGTGCAGTTCAGCGAGCATGGTCTGGCATACCTTCTACCACCTACCAACATCTCATAGAATCCATGCCCAGACGAATTAAGGCAGTAATACGCGCAAAAGGTGGCCCAACAGCGTACTGAAGGGGTGGTCATAATAATTTGGCCACTCAGTGTATATATATATATATACATATATATATACATATACATATATATATACATATATATATATATATATATATATATATATATATATATATATATATATATATATATATATATATATATATATATATATATATATATGTGTGTGTGTGTGTGTGTGTGTGTGTGTGTTTGTTTGATTTACATATGTTTTAGTCACATATTATAAGACTACGAGTAACTAAACTTACACCCATTAAACTTTATCGATGAAATTGATTTTCAATAAATCATGTTAACGACAAGAGATATTTAAGATACAATATTTCTGCTTTAGTAAAAATATTTTTTCATAACTTTTCTCAAATTCAACCAATATAGGAATGTCATTAGAAGATAGTTCTAATCGCCCTTCAACATTCCAAAAGTGTTTTAAGAGCCTAGGAAATACAGCCTAGGAAAAAGGTAACAACTGGATTTTCCCACCCAGTAGCAAATTGATAAGTGGCGTGACAAATGTGAGTTAGAAGCACGAGACTTTGGAACTGTACTGTGCATAACCTCCCCCTTTTTTTCGGTCAAGGGCAAAATCAGAGCGTTCTTACCTTCCCTTGCCCGAAAAATCCCTTTACGTCACGTTAAGCCTTTATTAAAAACAGTACTAAAAGATGTAATGTCTAGCTGTGTTAGTTTTTTTAGATTGTAGTTGAAGAGAAATTAAGGAAGAATGTCCTAGTTGATAATGATAATTGTGCTTTTTATATAGTTCAATAGTATGTTTTATGCACTTGTTTAATTCGTAAGTTTTATGCTTCATCAGAAAGTATATGTATAAACTTTTTTATTTTTTATGCGTTATCAGAGTGTTTTTACCTTCCCTTGCCCGAAAAATCCTTTAACGTCATGTTAAGCCTTTTTAAAAAACTGTACTTGAAGAAAAAGCTGGAACATCTAAATGAAAATAGTTATTTGTTCATTTAAAAAAAAAATTAATGAAGTATGTCCTAGTTGATAATGATGATTGTGCATTTTATTTAATTGTATGTTTTAAGCCTTATCTGGATGTATATGTACGAGCTCTTTATGTTTTGTGTGTTATCAGAGCGTTTTTACCTTCCTAAGCTGAAAAAATTCCTGTAAATCACGTTAGGATTTTATTCATTTAAGACACTACTTAAAGAAATAGAGGCAGCGTCTAGCTGTAATAGATTTTTTAGATCATTATTAAATAGTAATTAAAGAAGGATGTCTTAGTTTACAATGATAATTGTGGTTTTTATTTAATTCCATAGTATTTGTGTGTTATCAGAGCTTGTAAGTCATGGCTTTTTCTTTTCCTCGCGTTTGCCGGGTGTATCTTCCTTAATCCTAAAATTCTTTTACGTTATGTTAAGCCTTTATTAAGAGCACTTAAAGAAGTAGATGCAATAGTTTTTTTTTGGTCAATTATTAAAAAGAAATGATGGAAGAATACCCTAATTGATAATAATGATCACGCTTTTTTATATTTTTTTATATTATATTTATGCGTTTTATGCTTTATGCGTATGACTTATGTCTTATACGTTATCATAATGCATAAGTACGAACTTTTTATGTTTTATGTGATATCAAAGCACTTTTACCTTTCCCGGCACAGCCCGAAAAAATACTTCACGTCACATTAGACCCTTCATTAAAGATAGTACTCGAGGAAAAAGAGGAAATATCGAGCTGTAATAGTTTTTTTTAGTTCATTGTTCAAGCCAAATTGAAGAAGAATGTCATATTTGGTAATAATAATTATGCTTTTATTTAATTTAATAGTATTATAGTTTAATAGTATAGTAGTTTAATGGTATAGTTAGGGTCCACCGTTATCAGAGCCTATATATACAAAATTTACAGGTTTTATGCCTTATCAGAGTTTTCATGGTAAAACCTGGAAGTTTTACTATGATACCTTAGAGCAGTGTTTCTCAAAGTGTGGTACGCGTACCCCCAGGGGTACGGGAATTGTTAAGCGGGGGTACGCGTTCTCATGCGAAATATCTTACAACAAGGCTCTACAAAATTATATCTTACAAAAATATAATATCTTAAATAATTATAAAATATCTTACAAAATTTCAAAAAATTTATTTAAAAACAAAGCTAGCCATGAAAATTTACGATTACGTATTTTTCTATTGCCTATTTTTTGCACAGTTAACAGTTAATAATTAGTGGTGTCAACAGCCAGTTGTGATTTTTAACTTTTATGCAATTTTTTAATAGTAAAAAATACATTCATTTTTTAATTAGGGGTACATAACGTTACGAAAAATTTAGAAAGGGTACACAAAAGTCATAAGTTTGGGAAACACTGCCTTAGAGGATAATATAAAACCATTTATTTGGCTATATTTACTCTTCATTCATAGTCAAAGCATTCATAGTCATATCCCCTTGCATTCACAGTTAAAGTTATAAAAATTTCTTAAATTTGATAACTAAATTTTAAATTTAATGGAAAAATATGTTATAATTCGTCATGCATTTAAAAAAAAAATATATGAAGTATAGATTTCAGTTAAATTTGTATCTCTTCTCTTTTTAAGTAAAGTAGAATTTTATATGAAAATATCGAACATTTTTAAACCTCCGCAACACTCAACTATAAATAAAGCTTTGTAGAGTAGAATAGTATAAAGTGCGTTTTAAAGGAATTGAGTTTGATCCTTATTTAATTTCAAACCCACGCTCTCATTTAAAAAAATAAATTTTGGGAGAAAATATCAAACATCTCTTAATTTTCTTAGTAACCGTTATAAAAGAACTACACTTGAATCAACCTTTGAAATCAAGCTGAATCAAGTAAATTTCAATATCGCCTGAAATTTGAAATTAATGAAGTGTTCGTCGTTAGATAAATACCCACACGTTTTGATTAACAAATAATTTTTGTCATTTTGCGCTGCAGTAACCATAGAAACGGCAAAGACGTTTCGAATAGGTAATAATCTCTACTCTTCAAAGGTCAAAATATCTCATGATTCGTACGGAATTCAAAACATAAAACGCTTATAAAATTCTTTTAAACTTAATTCTTTTTAAACAGTCGTCGTATATTGAGCTACATAATTAATAACTAATATTCTTTAAAAACTAAAATTAAAAGTTGAATGTTAAGTTGTTGTTATTTGGAACTTTATAATACAATTTATGATTAAAACAATACAAGGTTTACTCCTGGTTACTGGTTTATATATATATATATACACTGAGTGGCCAAATTATTATGACCACCTCAGAGTTTTATGCAAATGAGTTATTGCGTCACAACGCTGCCGCTAGAGGGCAAGATAACCATAACACGGGAATGCTGGACAAGTGAGTCATCAGTTATACTGTGTTGCTTGCTCAGATATGGGAAAGAAGAGTGATTTAACTGAATTTCAACGTGGAATGATTGTGGGTGCAAGATGTGTCGGAACGAGTATCAGCAAAACGTCTGCACTTGTGAAGTTTTCTAGAGCAGCAGTTGTTAATGTGTACAAAGAATGGACCATCAAGCAAAAAACCGGGTCTGAACGTCAGACTTGTGGTCTTCACAGGGTACTGAATGCTCGATCAGAGAGAAGGCTGGCCAGGGTTGTGCAGCGCAACAGGAGAGCAACAGTGCGACAAATTGCAAGTGATCTTAATCAAGGAGCAACTGTGAACGTCTCTGAACGGACTGTTCGACGCACATTGCGCCGTATAGGGTATAGGCCAACAGTGAGCCCTGAGGTGGTCATAATAATTTGGCCACTCAGTGTATATAAACCAGTATCAAGGAGTAAACCATGTATTGTTTTAATCATAAATTGTATTATAAAGTTCCAAATATGATATGTCGTTGGTAATATTAAAGTTATGCAAATTTTGCTTCATTCAATTTTGTAAGTGAGTAAGTTATTGCCAATTTATTTCTGTTATTCTTATTTTTCTCACTATATGAAAAGAATATTCTCAAAATAAAAATAATAAAAACTCTCCATCCGCTGTCATCAACCAAAGAGCATTGGTATCCTAACTAACAAACTCTCAGTAATTTAATCAAATGAATTTGTTTCAATTCTTAAAAGATTCATTTTAGAGATTCTAATGGAGTTTCTTTTCCTGAATGACTTACCTCAAGCGAGAAATTACATCGTCTTGAATGCGACTATTCGATGTTACTTTTTTGACAATTTTCTTCAGCACAGATGGCAAAATTTCACACGAATAAAAGCAAAAAATGTGAATGAAAAATATTTTAGATTAAGAATGTTTAGAAAAAGCCATTTAAAGTTCTCGTTCTTTTTTTTACTGTGGACAGAAAGATATCTATTTCATACGTTGAAAGAAAAAATTAAAATAAATTTATTTTGATTCTCTTTAATTTCAGAAATGTCACCAGAGTTTTTCAGGAGGTGTATATAGTTATAGTTATCATGAAGAAAAAAAGAGTGTAGTTATAGAATATAGTTATCATGGTTAAAAAATATTTTTTCCAACTGTTTGAAAAATATAATAATTAGGAATCATTCCATATTAAAATTCTAATTTAATTCAAATAAAAAGTTACAAATTATATTATCGTGTATTAGTTTGTATACACTATTAAAAAATTTGGTGTATGGTTGCCACTATTTTTGGTATTGAAGTAAACGAAAAATCGTTACAGCGCATGCAATTCAATTTTTATTTACTTTTTCACGGTTATAGTTTTATTTATTTATTCATGCCTTTGTGGGGGTGAGAAGTTATAAACAATGTCAACCTTCATCTATGAAAAGGTACCCCACCATAGAATCTAGTTAACAAGTCTTATATACTAGTGAATTGGAATTATACTTTTGTAGTGGTAGAAACACTACAGTAATTTGCCACCAGAATTCTATCTGTGATAGAATTCGATGAACGGATACCACTAGGTGATTCATTCTGTTTTGTGAGAAGCCGAGAGAGCTGTATTTAGATCACCATACTTTTTGAGTGCTGATTGTAAGAGCTGTATTAAGTTCACAGTCGTTATCGCTCCTATGTCGCCATTAGCAGTCGAGTGTATACGTTGTGTGTGATCGAGACTGAGAAGCAACAGTGTGAGGAGGAAAATCTCGCAGTCGCAAGAAGCAAGTCAACTGTTCAATATGGACCATCCATCGAAGTAGGCGTGTTCAAATCGTAGTGGGCGTGTTCAAATAGTAGTGGGCGTTTCTTCTAAGGTAGGCGTGTTCACATCACGTTCGAAGGTCACTAATGTGGGAAGAGTAGAAAGCGACAAGGTCAACCTTCATCTATGAAAAGGTACCCCAACATAGAATTGAGTTATATACATGTCTTATATACTATTGAATTGTAATTATATTTTTGTAGTGGTAGATACACTACACCTTTTTCGTATGTCTATATGCTAACAGCACATAGTTTCACACGCATTAGAATCAACTTATGGCTTCATTGCAAAAAACATTTCAATAAAAAAAAAAAAAACAAGCACATTTTTAGTAATATATTCTCACTAACACTTTCAAACTAATGTTATTTATTATTGTTATGTGTGGACAATTACTACAATTCTGCATTTAAAAATGAATTAATTTTACCTCAGCACCAAAAAGTGCGCAATTATACACCTAAAATTTTTTCCAGTGTAGTGTATTAAAATATACGTCGATACAATATAGTTGTTAAACAAAATTTTAAAGATTATGTAATGAATGTATAATGATACATAATGTATAATGAATTTATAATGATACATAATACATAATGAACTGAATATATAATAATGAATATATAATAATGAATATATAATAATATTTATAGACTATAGAATGATTTTTTTTCGAAACGGCAGATTTCGATCTGTGGGCCATTTGCTTTTAGATATTAGTTTTGGTTCCAAATTTGGAAACTTCTTACTTTAATTATGCTTTCTTACTGTTAATTATTACTTTTTATACAATCACATATGTAGAAATAGACGTTAGAATTTTAGAATGTTATGTATATATTGGACGAAACAAATAAGTTTTTTTTCTGTCAAATAAGAAAAAAACCTTCATAGAGCCAGAGAGTCTCAGTGTATGGTCCAGTAGCTATTTTATTTCTTAATTAAATATCACCTCAACTCAAATCAATAACTTGTTTAAAACTAATATTAGATTGATTTGTAAAATCAAAATACTCTAATTAGACACACTAAAGATTATTGACAGACCACAACAAATACTTTCAAACATTTTATGATGTACAAGCTCATCTGGAATGAGGTATTTAAATATTTGTCCAATTTCAGATTTGATTACACATTATATGTTTCCAATAAATCATTCACTGATAAAAAAGAAGGATTAAAGCTACCAGAATATGGTAAAATTTACCATGTTTCTACCTCTCTGGTTACACCAAAAATCTCTTAATTTTTACTAAATCATTTTTGAAATGATTTTGGTAAAATAAACAATAAAATATGGTGTTTTGTTATCTGATAATATTTGGTCAATGTGGTAAAATTTGGTAATTTTATCATGATACCTTAGCTTAAAGCATAACATAAAAACCATTTATTTGGTTAAATTTATTAAATGTTTGTATTTTTTGTTAAATGTTTGATAATAATAACTATAATTTTAAAAACCAGAATTTTGAGAAAAACTTTTGAACGGAAAAATTAAACAAATGGTTTAAATACCGTATATTTTGGTTTGTTAACCAGAATCATGTTTTGTTTTACCAGAAATGTCATTGCCATAGAATACGGTAATTTCACTAGATTTTTTTTCTCCACGTATACAACGGCAATTTATTGCACAGTGCGCAACGTAAGAAACGAACAATCCTGAATAACTTTTGATCTAATGAATGAATCATAATGCCCTTGGACTCAATCTTAATAGTTCGTGAGGGTGACCACAAATATGCAAATTAAATTAGTGAAGACGATATTTTAAGTGACGAAATCAGATACTTACTCGACACATACTCGATACATACGACTTATCGAAACATACTTTCTCTGAATAAACATACGTTTGTGCCGACGGATCCGGATTTCCGACCCCCAAGATTTGGGGGTAGCCGCAATTTTGAAAATATGATCCAAATAGTTTGGTCAGGAGAGTTGTTCTGAGTTTGAACCTCTTAATGTTAGTTATACTTTCTGAGAGTTTCACCTTATCTGGAGAATTTTTTTAAGAATTTGAAATTTTTTGCACGAATTCCTTTATCTAAAGATAATTTCATGCAATAAATTTTAGCAAATATTTATCATTTATTTTTATTTTATTTAATAATAGTTTAATAAAAATTGGAATTGTAAGGTATACAATTATTTACATCATTTTAAAGAATGCCATTTTACAGGGCAAAATTAAAAAAAATTGAGCGAAATCGTTCAAATAGTTCCAAAGAAATCAAAATTTTAAAAAAGTCTCATTTCTCAGGAACTATGAAACGAATCCATCGAAAAAAAAATGGGTTTCTTTTTAGAAAATGTACGTTTTTGTGTCTGATTGATTTTGTAACTTAAAATATTGTCTGCTTTAATTAATTAGCATATTTGAAGTCATAGCTTCAAACCGTTGAGGTTGAGTCCTAGAACGTGATGAAGATCCGATTATTAGATCAAAAGATATTCAGCGTGAACCGTTTTTTATTTTATTTCGCGCACTGTAAAACTTAATATCTATACAAAATATTAGCCTCTATTCAATTTCTATTATTGAACCATGATTAATTTTAGGGCTTATCGAAGGCAATGAGTAGTCTATACATAGTATGTCGGTGAATTTAATTATAACACAGTATACTAACTACCACAATTGTGAATAAATTGCACAGACTTAGTAACAGCTAAAACGCGTTTAACATCTATAACATCGTTAACACAGATATTCGTGAAAAATTCGAGAAAAAAGATACTGAATTAATATTTTCTTGTAAATGATCATTGTTTAGAAGTGAATAACCTCTGACAAACCATAAAACATCAATACCATCACTCTATCAGGTACAAGCAAACAAAATGAATCTCAAATGGCACAAAAATTAATATTTCAAATTTTCAAACTAGATATTCTCTTAAACTTAATAATTACTTTGCATCATTTTTTTAAACAATTGCCAATCTATATATATACTTCTCTTACACGGCACCAAAAAAAGTCTTATTACAACTTCCCGAATGGCAACGTTAGAAAATCAACCAATGATTGCATCTAAAAATGTAGCATGCCAAATCTAGCTGAGGTGGCTCAACATATAGCGCTTTTAAAAACGGAAACAATAACCAGAGTGAGCATTATCAGGTTGTTCAATTCAGCTGCGGCAAAAATAAAAATGAACAACTTAAAAAATAAAAATGCTGTTGCCAGCCATAGAATTTTTCTAAAGTTAACTTAGCAACATAAATCAAAATTATGATACCTGAGCACTTGACGTAACAAATCCTTCAATTCTATAAGTGTTGTATCACCAAATGCCCAAATTAACAATTGCAATTTCAAATTAATATTGAAATGTACAGGTTTAGAATTTTCTACAGTGAAAAGTTTTCGAAACTTCAGTATTCAAAAAAGTATGCAAAAGCTAGACGTTAAGAACGTATCCAATGAGCGAGCAAAGCGAGCATTGGATTGTGAAGCAGTCCGAAATGAACAGCGAAAGCAGTTCCGGGGGTTGGCGAGCGCCAGCGAGCAGGGGGCGAAGCCTCCTAGTATTTATTTATTTTTCTTTGTTTCATAAAATCTCTTCATTGTTAATATTTTAAGAAGTTAATATATTTTCTTGAGTGAAGTAAATCAAAAACTCAGTTTCATTTGTGGAATTGTCAATTGACCTGAAGTAAATAGTAGTCTGTATCATTTTCTTTCGTTACTATAGGTCTTCTTATTTTATTTTATGTAATTAAAAATAATCTCTAAAAGTAGGTGGAATGAAATACTTACATCTTGAACGGGAAGTAATATTTAATAAAGTTTAAAGAGAAAGCAAATAAATCATTCATAGCTGCATTTTTGTAATTTAGAAAAAATAAAAATTTAAAAAAAGAACTGGCGTTAAAAATGAAACATATTCCTTTTTAAACTGTCTGTAAGCTCAAATTTATAAAGTGTTTTGCAAGATAATTACTTATCTCTTTAAAGAGAAAAAAAAAAAAAAAAACTCTTCATAATTCATTTTAAATCTCACTTTCATTTTTGAAAAGAATTATCGAAAAACATTTGAGACTTTGCTCATCTAGATACCTGAAAGATATTTCTCATTGAAAGAATAAAAATGGGAATGGTAATAAATAAAAGAAGAATTGGCAAAAATGGGAGCGAAATAAGATAAAAATTGGAGCAGAAACTGCAATTTTCCTAAATGGTAATAGTACGATATTACAGTGCCTGTAGGTGATAAAATGTTAAATCATGTCTGTAACAGCTTTTCATCATCGATTGAAATAGCACTGTAAGAAACACTGGAGGCCACGTTGAAGATTTCCGAAGCATAATGAGGCTGCGCGTGGAATATATTTTGATTGTTCAATTTTTATGAATGTATGCATTCATATTTTGCCCGTAAGGTTATTTTTATTCATTCAAGCCAATCGTAACTATATACGGATCAAATTTCTTTCTTTTTATCGGTTTTAAATTTATATTTTATAAAGAAATACTCTTTTATTGGCCCATCTTGAAATGTTCTTTTAATACCAAATAAAATATCAGCAAGTGGTTTATCTGTTTTTAAAAATGAATTTTAAAAATTTATTTCGAACTTATATACTGATATCAAGGAAAAAGTTGTCTTGGTAAGTTTTCAAAACTTTTTAGAAAAAATATGATGACTTCTATTTGAATAATTTGGACTTTACTTCAACTACAATATAATAAGAAGATGACTTTTTCTTTTAAAGTTTAGGAATAAAATATAGGATAACTTCAATCTTAAGACAAATCAATTCGTAATAGAGAAAACTATTTAAATAGTAAAGGCACTTGAATGTATATCAATTATCTAATAAAAAAATCACTTTTCATGAATTTTGTTTAACTTAAAAATCATAGATAACTAACATAGGTTGTAAAAATATTTCGTATTTTATACAAATAACCAATAAAATGAAAAAAGGCATTTATGTAAGTTTTAATTTTGAAACTATTCATTTCATTTGTTAAAGTATTAATTTAGTATTAAGGAAATATTTTGGTTTTAATTTAAGAGTATTCAAGCTTAATCAAGAATTTAGAGTTCCGAATACTGCAAATGTTGAAACAAATTTAAAAGTTTTCACGACATGTTCTGCTTCAATACTTTTAAAATGTTCTAATAGTCAGATAATTTATAATAAAATTTAATAACTCATAAATAATATTTATTTCAACTTTAAAAATATGTAAGCATAATGACGTTTTTCGATAATTTTCTAAATGCAAAAGAAAAATCATTGATGTCAGTTCAAATTTATTTTTCAATGAATTACTTTTGTTTAAATACTTTTCCAACTTTTTGTCATATGTAGTACTGTATTAAAAAAAAAGATTTTTTTTACCAATAATGCTAAAACTGACCTTTTTCGATGTTTCCTTTTCTCAGCTTCGAAACAAGATATTGCTCTTCATAGAATATTTAGATTTACATGTTTACGATGTGATAACTGTTAACGCACATCTTTGGCAGAAATTTATTTTAAAAACATAATCAACTGAGAACTATTAATTTTTTAAAGATTTTCATCAAAAACCTTTCATAACATCTCAGAAAGTATTCCTATTAACGCTAAAACATTACCACAGCATACAACTGATATAACCTCAAATATCCCCCAAAGAGTTTCAGAGCGATATCATAAGTAGTTTCTTAGAAAAAGGTAAATTGAAAAAGGTCAGTTTTAGCATTATTATATGCTCACCTACTCCTCTTAACTTTCATTGTTCAGAAACATAAATTGAATGTTTTTTAAGAAAAGACCGAGATTATTTATCAGTGAGCTCTGTAATCACCGTCATTAATATATATGTTACGGCCAAAGTCCGAAGTCGGCCAGATCGCGAATTGGCCAAGAGCGCTGTAAATTAGCTGGCCAAAGTCCGAAATCGCTCTTGATTTCGGGAATCGGCCAGCCAGATCGCGAATTGGCATGGGAAGATCAGCCAAAGTTGGAAGAAAAAACCATTATACCGGACAAACCGGGCAAATGTATACCGGGCAGGGCATTTGATTTGACCTAAAAAAAAAACATCAATGTAGGATGTACCGGGCAAATGTATACCGGGCAGTGGCACTTGATCTTAAAAAACATCAGTGTAGGATATACCGGGCAAATGTATACCGGGCAGTGGCACTTGACCTTAAAAAAACATCAGTGTAGGGTATACCGGGCAAATGTATACCGGGCAGGGGCACTTCACCTTAAAAAAACATCAGTGTAGGATATACCGGGCAAATGTATACCGGGCAGTGGCACTTAACTAGACCTAGTATGACAAGACCTTTGGTGTATGCTTGACAATTAAATAGACAATTTAATAATGATTATTAAATTAATGATTGTTTAATAGACAATTTAAAAACTTCTATTTTTTATATTTTTAAAGTAGAAGATTTATAAGAATTATTTATATAATTATAAAAGGCCGCCAAAGTAAAATATTCACTGATCGCTTCAATTATTTCGGACTTTGGCCAGCCATCCTCGGCCACTTCGCGATCTGGCCGGCCAATTCCCGAAATCAAGAACAATTTCAGATTTTGGTCAGCCATCCTCGGCCACTTCACGATCTGGCCCAAATAAAATTCCCAAAATAAAAAAATTCCCAAAATAAAAAAAAATTCGGACTTTGACCGAACTTCGGACTTTGGCCGTAACATATATATAAATTAAGAATCATTGTTGCAAGTGAATTAAAAAATTTTCTTATTATATCAACGTAGTGACTAATCAATCTGTATTTTTAAAAAGAAATTTGAACCCGGTAATTATAACAATATATTTATTTATTTATTATCCTTCACTTTTATTTCATATTATTTTTTATTTACTTCAATTTAATAGTATTGATGCTTAAAGAAATTACAATTTCTCAAAAAGACACTTTTGACTAAAATTTAAATTAAAGCTTTTAATATCTTTTAATATGTTTTTCTTAATAACAGACACTTTGCATGTCCATTTATTGTTTTAAATGAAAAGATTTAATACAGTTATAAATAAATTTTTAAGAGTTTTAGATATTTTTAAGGGTAGTAAAATTCTAAAGTAACCCAAAAAAGTAAAAGAAAAGAAACGCTCTCATTAAAAAAATACATGGCATTTCTTAATATGAAATCTGCAAAAGTATATTTGTTTTTATCTTGTGTATAGAAAGTTCTCTTTCATCGCCTTCGTCAAATATATTATGCAGGAATGTTTAATGCAATGCATACAGAATCGCGTGCTGGAAGATTTTAGAATGTTATTGTGTCAAGGTCATCACAATAACACCGGTCACAAGTTTTATTTGTGCTTTTTCCAAACAGAACGCAAATTTTGATGTTTTAATGAACATAAAATAATATCGTACAACAAAACAAACATTGGAAGATTATTTTTACACTTCGAATGTTCAATAATCAATAGCTGGAAACTTATTTTTAGTTCAGAAAAGTAATCTATAAAACATTTGTTTTCTTCAAAAAAAGTGTCTTGGTTTATTTAAAGTTGTAGATTATGCAAGAATTGCATAAATGAAATAGATTTTATGTAAGAAAATTCTTTTTTATAAATATAAAATTTTTTTAGAAAAATTTTTACTTTTTTTCTAATGATTTCTCTCTTCTATAATATATATTTTAGCTCTTCAAATAATAAAATACATTTCATTAATTTTAATAATAAAATAAAATCTGTACATGAATATCTAAATTTAACAAATTATTTTTTTCTATGAGCAAAAAAAAAAATTTCTTCCTGCATTGATGGATTTAATAATGATTGCTGTTTTTGAATGTCTGGAAAATTTTGCCTGCTTCTCTGAATTATTTTTGAAATAAAAATTCACATTTTAAAAGGATTTAATAATTTTCTAATCGCATTTCAAAGCTAAATAAATGTCATATGACTTATTCTTTTTTCATAAATAAATAAGTAAACTACTTCATCAACCTCGATCTTTTCTATTACGATGAATAAGTTGTCTAAAAAATAACAATTGACCAATATATTTTAACAGAATACATTTTTAATGTGTATCATTTTATTAAACAAAGGATTAAAAAGAAACTAATTTTTTCTTTATTTTTTCCATGAATTAGTTAGTAAGCATCTTTTTTCATATTTTTCAAATTTCGAAATTCTCATTTTGAAAATACTAATTAAAGCTTAACTTTATTCCGATTTTATATTATTTTTTGGAGAAAAAAATGTTTGTCTTGAAAGGCCAGAAAAAATCTGCCATTTTTTATATTTTCTTTTCTTCCACATTCTAATAAGTAAAACAAATATGGAATACAAATTAGCCATATTTTCATCTGAAAAATAAAAATTTGAGATACAAAAACACGTCAAATAAAAAACATGTCAAATTAAAATGGATAGTATTTATCATTTTAATTTCAAACAACACGAAACAAAAAGGCGTTTTTTAGTTCTAAGGTAAAAAACAATTGACAGATCATCTAAATTCTTATAATTATTTTGCAGCGAAATCGGTTTTGCGAAAGAAAAAAAGAAAAAGAAAAGGAAGTTTTTCTGTCAAAGTGAAATTTATACAGAAAAGTTCCGTGATAAAATTTTAAAAAGCAATAAAAAAAAAAAACCTACTTTTTTTATTTTTTTGATACCGATGTGCGACACCGATTATTTTCGACAGGAAAAAGTAACTCATATATCTATATTATTCTCAGCATTTATATTTCATAATTTTCAAAAATGGTTTTATTTACTCTGAGATACATAAAAAATGCCCACTGTTCTGAAACTTAAATTAACTGCTATTTCCCATTAATTTTTACATCAAATATTCTACATGCTTTAATTTCATTTACAGAAGTTAAAAAAAAACATTGTGATTATATTTTAGTCAATTTTAGGCGTTAGAATTTAATGAAAGGTTGTTTATTTATCGATTTATTACATATAAAACTATGCAAATTAAGAAAAAAAATGAATATTTATCAAAAATAATGAATAATATTTTATTAAACATTATTTAATATCTTCCTCTCAGGTATTTTTTATGAATCACAGCCATGAGTGCTTTCTTCGGAGATCGAACCTCAATCAACATTTCGGCCTCTTAGCTGCTATAGAATTATCCTCACTCTAACAGCTAGGAGGCGAATAACACAAAAACGCCATTTCTATAATTTATTTACTTTTTGCAGCTATTTTTCACTTCATTAAATATCAGTTATCGCAATCATTGCAACTAAAACTAAATTGTATTGCTTATAAGGCATTTGACATTTTTTTCTGTGTTGCAGTTGCTGAAAAGTATATTTTGCAGGATAGTACACGTTAGAAGCTTGATGAGATCTTAATTTTAAAATTGGAATACTGATTTTAAGATACATAATTAAAAAAGTTATCTCCAAACATACATTTTTAAAAAAAGGAATTTGTAAATAAAGTATTAAATCAAGAAGTCCTGACTATAGTAATGGTACATTTGTTTCACTGAAATTTTCTATGAAAATAAAATGATAAGTTTTAAATCTCTCTCGTACGTAGCCTTAATAAACTAAAGAGAAAAAAATCACAAATTAAAAGATAAAGAGATTTAAGTATTAAAATAAAACTATAAATACTGTCCCCGCTATTTATTTATATATTCGTATTGATATTTTATTAGTGATATATTGTTATTTATATATTAATACGGATATTAACACATTGATATTGATATAATTATTTCTACACATCATGCATGTAATGTACTAAATATTTGTTGGTCTATTAAAAAAACAACCCATAGAATACAGAAAGAAACCCTTCAATTTAAAAAAATTTTTAGATCCTTAAATGGGGAGATTAAAGAAAACTATACATTTCCAAAATTCAGCTATGAAAAAATTCAAAATATTTTTTGGTGTGTTATTGAGTTATAAACTCAATTATAGAAATGTGTATAAAGTTTCAAAAAGCAAATGAATGTTATTGTTTGCAAATTCCAAAAAGGTCAATATATGGAAAATAAAACACCATAAAATGTGCAAATTAAAAATTACATAACAATCATCGAAACCTCAAAAAAACGGAGTAAAAGTTCTGACTTTTAAATTCATTCACTTACAATGGTATTTAAGTGACGTATTTTTTTAAATTTAAATCTTATTTATGGTATAAAAATCTATCTGCTTCCAAAGTGTAATAATGGCTAATAAACTGATTGTAGGAAAAAGAATAACAATAAATGAATGACATATATACATGACTGAAAAGTGCAAAGGTTTAAATGCGTGCGTGCTTTTATGAAGCTTCAAGTGAATGGAAATTTGCAACAGCATTGCAAATGTGCATATTTAATCAGTACATACAAAGGAGTATCCACTTCTCGATGACCAGACAAGTCATTTCGGTCAGAACGAACTCTTCTATTCACCAGTTCATATCGCATGCCATTATGGGCGTAAGAACTTCTACGCCTTCTATTATTTCTCTTAAAGAATGACAGATAAGATCCCCAATGGCGCATATTCTCCAACAATTAGTTTAACACAATTTCAATTAATTTAATATCATTCATGTGCCACTACAACCCCACCAAACAATAGCTCTCGAAAGTTTTGATTTATGTAACCAAGCAACCGATAATTATACTATTCAAATTTATTTATTATTTGTAGATTGAGAATAAAAGCCACAGTGAATTTTCAGCAGAAGATTTTTAGATAAGTTCCATCCAAAAACAAACTGTACTCAGAAATCGTTTTCAAAAAACACGCGCTTTACCGTAAACGATGCGGAATAAGTTCTCTCTCTCTGTCTAAGCACAAGGTTCTGGGGCGTTACGCTTTCCACATCTCCAACGGCGCCTATTTAATCTTTAATGTAGCAGTTTCCTGTTACCTGGGTTACGTAGTACCTGCATTCCGAATGTATCGTCGCGCGTGATCTTTATCCTCCTTTTTTTTTTTTTAGCCTGCCTCTCCGAGATATATCTTTTATATCCCCATACATAATATCAACGCTTGAACGATTCCGCTATGCGACATTACCAACCAGACAGCCAATAGATTTTTCAGAGTGCAAATAAATCCGTTTGGCTATAATCTAATAAGAATCATCACATTAATCGAATACGTAAATACCGCAAAATAATGTTTTCACAAGGACGTAAAGAATAAAATGGTTTAACGAGCTAAATTTACATTTAGAGTTTGTTATCTTATAATCGTTTGCTACTTACTTTTCTGCATTTAGGTTTATTTATTTGAAAAGAAAAGGCAATAATAAATCGTTTTCATTTGCATCGAGGTTTTAAAAATGCATTACAGAGATATTTCTTTCTTTAAAAAAGTGCTTGATATTAATTTAATTAATGGCGAAATATATTATTTCTGAATCACTGCTTTTCCATACTAGATGGCGTGACTTTCTGGACAATTTATGTAAGATCCTTACTTAACATTATTCATTAAAAGTATTTTAAGATTTCTCTTTGCGCAGTTTAAAGCTTTTTACCCGTAGATTTAACTTAATCTATAATGGATCTTTTTATTTAAACAATCAAACTATTTTAATATGTTTCGAACTTTACAGATAAAGAAAATTTTATTTACAACTACTAAAAAGTAATTGCATCTTATAATTTTCTTTCAACTGAAAAACTATTTTTAGCGTAATATCACTTAAATGGTTTTTAACAAAGAATGCCAATAAATGCACAAAAGAAAAGTAAATTTTTTTTTTTACTATTTTAAAATGCACGTTTTTTTTCTTCAAATATACAGAAATATTAAACGCCAAGCGTGGTACAATCAAATATTATAATTATTTATAATTCAACTAAATATTTTATAAATATAAAGGTGTAAATTTTTATTTATGTGCACTTAGTACATAAATATTTTAAGCAATGACCATCTTTACAAAGTGTTTTTCTTTTTACATGCCACTAATTATTGAACATATTTTATATATTTAATTAAATATATTCAATATGAAAATGAGTTGGTTTCTATTATTTGAAATATATTCCATTATTCAAAACTTTGCTCTTATTCAAAATATTTGTAATAGAATTGGTGAAAATAACTGTAGGAAGGAATTAATTATAAAAAATAACTTTTGTTTTAAAATTTTTATTTAGATCATCTGAATATATATCTACTTATTCATTAACTTTCATTTATTACAACATTATTATATTACTACAATTTTTACTTTTACTTACTCGAATAAAAATCAATAGCCAATATAACGTCTTTATGGACATGTAGGTTAGCTAATAACTTCGACTATTTATCCTTCGTATTTTATTTTATAACCATCATCGTTTACCAGCCGACCCAATTTTGAGTTTACGTCTACCAATGTTCAACTCCGTAACCTTGTAACTTTGAATTCAACCCAGAAGACAAGGGAATCCTTGGAATAAGTACTGACAGAAATTTGCCTTCGTGGAGGACTTTTTTGTCGGAACTAATCCGCATTAGCGTTACATGGAGAGGAAAACCACGAAAACCTCCCATGGTTAGCCAGACAGGAAGGGGGCTCCAACATACGATCTGCCTACCACTGAGGATATTTTACGTCAGCGCTGTGGTCGGTGCTAGCCGAGAGTGGAACTCGAATCCAAGTCATCGGGATTCGAACCCGGTTTACCTCGTTAGAAGGCATGAGCTTTATCCCCTGAGCTACCACAGCTCTTCCCTTCGTAATGCACGTTTTTTGAGCAATATTTTTTTTTAATTATTAGCATAGTGATGGACTTCGTTATGAAGACTATTATTCTTAGAACATATATATCAATTTTTTTTTTATTCTCATGACAAGGATTTATTTTCCACTCCCTACAAAATATGTGTACAATTTCAATAAAAAGTAAAAACAAAAATCTTATCTTTTTTTTATTATTTAGAAGTAGATTCGAAAAAGGATTTTAATATAAAAATAAAATTATTTAAGGAAAAAAGAAAAAAAATCATAGTAGAAAAAGATTTATTCAAAGATAATAAATTTCAAGATATAAATGGAAAACAAAAACACTTGAACAATATTATAGCGAGATTTCTTCAATGTCTGTAATATTAAAAGTTTTCGGGACAGCCTTTAGAGTGCCTGGGAGGGACTGGGAGATTTAGCTGTACCACCAACGTCATAGTGGTAGCGATGGGATACATTGCGCACCGGCCGCCTTTTCTTTCCAGGTAGTTGTTACCCATCGATGTAAAGCTAAGTGTGTTTTAAACCACCACCCTGACTTCAAAATCTGACGGCTTAGTGCCTTAGTTACTGTATCGTCATGGTTCAAATTTTAATATAGAATAATACTTATTTATTAATGAATTTTGTTTTCTTAGTTGTGAAAAAGCGTTTCAAATTGTTATAAAAAGCAAATGACCACTTTAAACAATTCAAAATTATTGAGATGTCATATAATTTCGCAGTTTAAAATATTATAATTACAAGGTACAACTTTGTAAAATCGTCTTTTCAAATTTACTCTATCTGTTTTTGTGAGAAGTTCATTATTATTTTTCCTCAGCTCCACATCAGAAAACATTTTCTTTTTAGACAAAGCAATGTATTTTGCTATAATAAATATTTGATCGAAATTGGAAGAAATAAATGTACAGGCACAATAGTAAGTGACATCAACAAAAAAAAGAATTTTAGTCAGATCTATTGTCACTGCTTTCAGCATTCAAAGTTTCTTTTATTTGCTGTGCTTTTAATATTTCTTTTTTATAAGAAAGAACTATATGTGCTGTCATTGAAGAACCAACTCAAACACTATAGATCAGAAAATATTGTTCATTGATCTGATGGATGGTCTTGTTTCGCTCTTTCAAGACAGTGTGTCAACAGCAGAAACAAAATTCTGCTAAGCGTCTTGGAAGATTCTGGACTAGTTTAGTCTAGATTTATTTCAGTTGAGACATTCCATTAAAGTCTATTTTAACCTAAAGTATATAGTCAACTTTGCCAACTTGTTAACATAAAGAAATTAATGATTAACTAAATTTGGAACAAAAATCATTTTCACTAACTCAAGGCACCATTTAACTTAAGAAATACAGGGCGTGTAACTGAATACGATTAACTGAATGAAAAATAATTTTGCGTGTTAACGAGACTTATAACAGTTCGAACGCGGAATAGTTTTCATCTCTCTCATGTCATCTCCTTTATTTATTTTTTTAAGGGGTCACAGTACCTTTGCAACAATTTTTTTAAATAAAGGTATAATCATTCATTTTGTGGATGCTTTACATGCTCATTTAACTTATAATCAATAATTTAACTTCAAAACATAATTAAACTGTTTAACTTTTTTAAAATTTAAAAAAAAATTGAAAAAATTCACAATTTTTAAATCCCTAAGGCTTTTTTATTTTAACATATTTTCAAAAAAATTTTTTTTTCTTCTTCTTTGGAATATACATCTTAATAATTTTGTGCATTCATTTGTTGATACATCTATTAGAATATTTTTATAGATTATTTTGTAAAAAAGTAGAAAAAAATGGTTAAAAATTCCTGTTAGGTACATATAACATATTGTAAAAATTGTAATACCTTCTAAAATGCTTATTCCATGCACAGTTTAAATAAGTGTATTATACTTAAGATAAAAAAGTTTACTTCAAAGTTTTATCTTAAATAGAAAAAATTCCTTAGGGATTTAACTAAGATTAAAACACAAAATTATCAACTATGAGAAAAGGTACTTTAAAGTCTGTCTGCTAAGCAAGTTTCTGTATTAGGACCATCTAAAATCATTCATAACTTTTTTAAAAATGTAGATAGAGAGATGATGTTTTTTTCAGTGCATTCGAAATAGTTTGAAGTTTTATTGTAAGCAATAAAAAAAATTTCGATAGTTTGGTCATTTTTTGGGTACTGTGACCCCTTAAAAATTCAAATCGAAGGTTATGATTATATCTGTCATCATCTGCCCTCTCTCTCTCTTTTGTTTCATTCAACATTAACTCTAGCACAAGCTTATAAAATGAAGATCTAGAGAAAAAAAAATTGTGCACTATAGTCAATATTTAAAGTAAAAAAACTGAGAAAAAAATCATGGAAAAAGCACTTAATAATCTGAAAACTTTCGAACAAATTTCAAGTTAGAAGGAAACTAGCTCTAAGTAAAAATCAAAAATGACTCTTTTAACAATTCAAATTTCAACTTCGTAGTTGCCTTTCAACAGGTTGCAGAAAGGTCCTCATAGTATTTTTTACTAAAAGTTTAACAGTTAATAATTCTGATGATTCTTAACTAATTCTTAAATTTTTTTATTTTTTTATTCCATCGTTCAATCTACATCCTTTCATAAATTCTAATTGCCAATTCGCCGTTGCGTAGCAGATACAAAATGTAACGTGCAGTTACGTAAAGCAAAAAAAAGTAATAAACAATGAAGTAATAAAGCACCACTTAAAATTGCAATAACTTTCATTCTTTTACACATTCTCGTGTTAAATTCGGAAATAAATATGACATTTTTAACACATTAAATTCCAACTCTTTATTTGCATTTAAGTGAGTTGTAGAGTCTGCCACGTTTAACAGTTCGTAATTACCAAAACGTTTAACAGTTTGTAGTTCTAAGCAACTATAAATTTTTAAATTTTTTTTTCATTCATTCTCCTTCTACGTTTTTCAACTTGCTCTACTATGCAAAACTATTCTTCTATTTCTATATTCTCTATTGTTCTTGTTTTGCTTAATTTCAACGCAAATTCAAGTCTCATCATATTTGCACAATGAAATAAAATGTAACTGAACTGAACAAAGAGACGGGGACTTTTATGATTTCTAAATATGGAGAGGTAGCTATAATGCTTACTTTTTAATTCAGTTAAAAACTAAACCTTTCATAACTAGTAATGATTTCTAATATTTTAAAACATTCAAACAAATGAAGAGAAAAAATTATATTTTTAAAAGATCGTGGTCACCATATCATTTGCCATGAAAATCATAATTTTTTAAAGTATAAAAACAAAATTTCACTATCAAGTAAAACTTTTTGCAAAGTATAATTTTATGGTGTTAACGTAGAGAGAAACTTTAAATTTATGAAGCTTGTGTATCATTAGAATTCATTAATAGCCGAAAAACGTCAAAATTTGAAATAACAAAAGAATTTTTTAAAAAAAAACCCTTCATAAAAATCTTTATTACAGAGTTGCAATGTTAAAGCTCAATTTTTATTCCTCTGTTCGCTAAATTAAAAGGAATAAAAACCTGGCGAAAAAGATTTTTCTTCCTTCACAGAAGAATAGACGGTTTGCTGGCTGAAAAACAAACTTTCCAATTTTCTTTTTCCGATCTAAGGTTTATTTTTGGAAAACTTCGTTTGTCTTGGGTCTTCTTACGCAGAACAGGAGCTTTCATGCGTTTTTGTGAAGCATTTCCTTATAAACTATCTCCAGAAGAAAAAAAAACTAGGTTTTTTTTTCTGTTCAAAATCACCTCATTAGTGTCTTTATTAACGTGAGTTCTCTTTCAACGTGTCTGTGTTATAAAAGTCGGTGTGTTGGAAATATTTAAAATGTTATCATTTACTAAACATATTGAGCAATAATCTTGACTTGATTAGATAAATTATGTTTTATTAATTATTAATATTCAGTGTAAAGGTAAGTAAATAAATTGTAAACTGATAGTCTATTTTAAGTATCTAATAAAAATGCTTAATAAATAAAATTATTCTAAAATTCAATTATAGGCCGCCGATGTAATTTTATAAATTTAAGGAAGTGTCAATTTAGTCAAGCTAATTAAAGAAGTCAATTTTCAATTTTGATTATTAAACATTAATTATCATTATTGACATAATTGTTTATTATCGTTATCATTAAACAGTAGGGGAGAATGGGGTCAATTGTAAAATTTTTTACTTAACTATTTTTAACTAACAAAAAATCCTATATATTATTAGTATTAATTGACAGACGACTAAGTAGACTATCCTCTACTAGAAAAAATAAATAAATACCTTATTTTAAATGTTATTATATTAGTTATTACCGATTTTTGACAGTCGTGCACTTGTTACAATTGTCCCCACTTACGGGGTCAATTGTAACAGTTCATAAATTCAACTAAAACATAGTTAATTATACGTATTATCATAGTTGTGATATATTTTTTTATTGATCAAAATAGTAGTGATATTTTAGAAGTAAAAATAATAATGAGCAGAGACCTAAGGGGTTAAACTTTTAACTTTAAGGAGTTAAAATTTTTAATTTATGCTGTGAAAGGTGACAAATAAAATAATGCACATGCAACATAATATAAATGATATAGGAAACTATTGGTGGTTCTTAAAGAGTTAAGTAATGGTTTGTAAATATAAAATTATTTATTTTCAGCTGTTACATTCGTCCCTTTACTTATTGTTACAATCGTCCCCAAGACGCCATTTCAGCTTCATTTGTTAAAAACAAAGCTAGTTAATTAACAAAACTAATCTTTTTTTTGTTGAAATATTAATTAAGGTGTCCACTTACATATTCGGTTAATAATTTTTATTTGTTTAAACAAAATTGCTTTGTTACCATATAATATTCTAATACCAAAAAAAGTACTTACGTAGCGTGAATGTAACTCTTTCAAAAGTACATAAAAATGGTTGCCAGCAGGGGTGTTTATGTAGATTTATTAAATGCACCTTGTGCGCCACCTAGAAACCAAATTTAGAGCCCGACACTCAAAATTTTTGCTCTGTTACAATCGTACCCTGTTACAATTGACCCCACTCTCCCCTACTTAACATTAATAAGTAATATTGGCCATTATTTTACAATGTTATAGTTCAATATAAATTTATATCTTCCCAAGATTATATACTTTACTTTTTGCCTCGTACTAACTGCTTTGACCTCTAAAACCATAAATTTTAAATTCCTAATATGCTGTGATTGAGATAGAAATATCATTTTTAGAGAGCTTCTAAATGTTGTTCTGTATGTGCGTAGTTAAAAAAAAAAAAAAAAAAAAAAAAAAAAAAAAAAAAAACTCCCGGACTGTTTTTTTTTTTTTTTTGTTAACCTTGCGCTTTACAGCACAATAATTTAGATAAATTTTAAACACTCACACTGTATTTTTTTTATCAATTAACGTTGGCCAATGATCTACTACCGTTACTGTGTTTAGGGTAATTGCCTTTTTAAAGAAACTCGTTGCTTTGAAGGGAAAATCTAGCCTCAGCGCAGAGAACCCGAGGAACTTTTTCAATCTTTTTTCGATTGTTTACCCTGAAAAACAATTGATTATTTAACAAAATGTCCCCAAGTTTAATTTTTGATGAAAAATCACCGAAAAGGCGATAGTTGTTTTAATATGCAATACTAATTTTATAGTCGAAGGAGATGTAGGACTCAACAAAAAGCAATCTAAAACACATGCAAAGGTTGTATAAAGACGACAGTAATAAAAAAAAAATCTATTGACGTATCTTCCATTGAATTACGTTGGAGTTTGGATTATGGACATTGTGGTTAGGTTCTGTGAGTGAGGTATGTTTTGTCAAATGAACTGTGGAATGTGGCTCAGTTTACCTAGTGGCACCATTTATCGTGAGAGATGGGAATAGTAGACGTTTTTTTAACTATGCTGCTCTACGGTGCTGCCATCTATGCGTGTATGAGTGTTTCGTTTTTCAATAGTCCAGGGTAACAAATAGAGGAAAGCAGAACAGTGGAAACTACTCATTTGTCGAAGGAATATGGGATATTTTGATGTCAACGCTTGGATTTCATTATTTGTTCAGCTGGTTATGAGATTGACTGGTTAGCTTTGTCGAATAAAGTGTTTAAACATCTGCAAGAAACTATGTGACTTAATAAGGTGTTAACCACACACTTATTATTATAAGGTATCCGCAGTTGTGTTTAACCTCTGGTGGTGTAAAATAAAATTACTTCCAAATTTCCAACTTTTAACTTCCAATTTTCAAAGAACGTATGCTTAATTCTCATTTTCCAAAACCTCTGAGCCTACTTGGTGTGAATAAAATTCCAGTTATTTAACTGGATTAAGTAAAAACAGTCAACAAATAATTTTTCTCGCAGTTAGGAGTTTGAATGCCATATCTTTTATGGTTGTTTTAATGTTTTGGTTCAGTATGATAAAATATCAATTAAATAAATCGGTATTTAACCATTTTTCAAAGAAAGTTTTAATAGTGTATACTGAGCAACTCTTTGACTTATGATCAAACGATCAGAGGCATGGAATTACCTTCAGTATCAATTTTATTTAAGGATATTGGCATCTAAATCAGAAATTCTTTTTAAAAGCATACCAAATCTATTAAATAAAATGAATTAATGCAACTAAATAGTTTAAAATTATATGCGCAGTATTTATTAAATATGTAACTTATTAATGCATTAAAAATATTTTAAAAACTTTATTTGTTTGGTTCCAACGGAAATCAAAAGAAACATTTAATGCATAAGACATATAAAAAGAACCAAGACTGTTAGAAGCCTCAAAATAATGAGGTACGTGATTCTATATAAAAGAGCGGAATAACTATAAGGTTTCTTATTATAGCTATACAGAGGCTAATTGATCCAACTTCCGAGTTAACAAGAAAAAACTCAGTTTTCATTGATTTGTTGACGAAAGAATATGCTATTCATAAAAGCAAGGCATGTATGGGTCAGGCTTCTCCAATAAATTAGAACATTCTTTACGTGATGCTTTTCTTGACAAAGTTGTTTTCCGATAATAAGTAAAAATATTTAAGTCTACTTCAACTCAATCGAATATTATCTTACAAACAACTTCATTATTATATATGTTACCGTGATGACAAAAATCAAGAGAATGTAGACTTTCACCGGTGAATGTCCGAAGTATTTGTTAGATCCGATTTTATATTAATTTAATCGTTGATATTATTATATTTATTCGATATTTTAATATCTGCTGAGGATAAATTAAGAAAAGCATCAGTGTTCGGAAGATATTATCACCGACGTTGAACAGCCGATCCAATTTTATGGGTTTACGACTACTAATGTTCAACTCCGTAGGCCTTGCAATTTTGAACCCAACAAGGAAACTCTTGGATCAAGAAAATTCTTTTTATTAGGAGAAATTTGCCTTCGTGGGGGACTTTTTGATGGAGCTAACCCGCATTTGCGTTACATGGAGAGGAAGACCACGAGAACATCCCACGGTTAGCCTGATGGCAAGGGGCCTCTAACCCATGATCCGTCTACCACTGAGGATATTTCACGTCAGCACTGTGCAAGCCGGGTGCGAAATTCGTATCAACTAGGATTCGAATACGGTTCACCTCATTGGAAGGCGAACGCTCTATCCCTTGAGCCATCACGGCTCAGTGTTCGGAGTATCGGGCAAATGTATACCGAGCAATGGCACTGAACCATAAAAAAAAACATCAGTGTAGGGGTACCGGGCAAATGTATACCGGACAATGGCACTGAACCTTAAAAAACGTCAGTGAAGGATATACCGGGCAGTGGCACTTAACTAGACCTAGTATATATTTCGGACATTTACCAAAGCGACTATGTAATCATTAACATTCCACGGTGGAAATCAACAACCACCAATTTCGGTCATTCACAGTAACATATGTACTTGTCGTTTCTTCCTTATAACTAACTATATTTAACGATTTTTATAATAATATGATTTTTATAAAAAAAAAAATTAAAACTCTCGAAGAATAATACAAAATAAATTTTAATTTAAAGAATAAAAAGATATCACTCCATCCAAGAACAGATGACAAATGGAAGCTCGCCATCCATTTGACAGATGGAAGCACCATTTAGTTAAAAAAAAATATTGTACCCGGCCACTTCGAGGTTACAAAAAGATATAGAAAAATATTCAGTATTTTGATCTCCCAAAATTTTTAAACTTCCTTTATTTTTCACCTAGTAGCAAATTTACTTATTATTCTTTAATTTCTGTACAAGCCATTGAAAAAACATTAATCTTCAATTAATTAGATCATTTAAGCTAATTTTCTAATAATTAAACATTTTTAATAACATTACTTCAAAAATGGCTACAATTATCAACAAAAAACGAAAAGAAACATCTTGAATAAATTTTAAACTAATGCTTATGGTTTCTGTGGTTTCAGGACAAATTTAGGACTCATCGAGATATAAGTAGTAATCAGGAATAATGTAAACTTTTTTATAAGTATAAGAAAATCTTTTAATTTTTCGAAATTTTTTTTGGCAATCGTTTCAATTATTGAGTATACAAAAAAACAATAGAAATTATTTCTAAGAGATTCTTAGAAAAAAATTTCAAAAAATAAATAGATTAAAAAAAAAATTCTGTGATTTAATAATAAATAGTCTTAAAGTTCTTTTGAAAAGAATATTCATAATTTTTCTTTCCCGTAAATTGCATATGTTTTTCTTTATTTCATGATATCAAAAAATATGAATCCATATTCTTATAATTTATTAATAAATATTTTGTTTTTTGTTTTCAAATCCACTATAAATTATAAATAAAATATTTAAAATACATGCATTCCAAATTTATTTATAGTTTTATTTTGAAATATAATACACCTATGAAAACAAAATATCCACACATAAAAAACATTCTAAGTTTCAGCTGCACAAGGAATTCAATACAATTGAAAACAAAACAAGAGTTAATCTTATTTTACTTTCTAGTTAAATTTTTCCCCATTTTAAAAAGTAAATTCTACAAATGAATAACTATTTAAGACTCAAACACTTATTGTTTTTTTTTTTCGCTGTGGCTTTCCTGTTTTTTTTTTTTTTTTTTTTTTTTTTTAATAGCTTTGGGGAGAGTGACATCTAAAGTTTGAAAGTTTTCCTTGATGAAACATATTTTCTGAGGAATTTCATGGCTTGGAAAAATAGTATTTTATACAAATAACAATTATAATGATCCCATAGCTTATTGAAGAAAAAATCTCGAACCGCAAATCAAAAAACCCCAAACCAACGACAGAGGATAACATCACAGATTTATACAGAAGATAACATCCTTTAAGACAAATTCAAATAACTGAATCGCTTAAAAAATTTTTATTTTATAAGTTTCTAAATTTGTATCAAAGTTTGACTCCTAACCAATCGGGAAAAACTGTTAAACAATGTTTTGAAATGTGTAATCATTCTCAAAAACAACGTGGCGGAGACGACTGTCACGTCAAATATTTCATTTTTTTTTTTTCGTTTATTAGTCAATAACGCCATCTATTGATGAGCTTCGTAACCATTTTTTAAATTTGGGGGAAATAAAAGTTAGTTTCATAGGCAGAGAGCAGCAAATTGTAAAATTTTGTTCTTCACCGTTTCTTGATATAGATTTTTTAAATTGTGAGTCATTTTGGGAGCAACCGCTAACTATACCATGTAGAAAAGACTCGAATGGTATTTCTATTAATACTTTATAAGTCTCCCTTTTAAAACTTATTTTTTCACAATAAAAGCAGTTTTTTACATAAATAATAATAATTTTCTGACATCTTATCAAAGAATGAGAAAGTATGTCTAAAGAGAAAAATAATCAATTCTCTGAGCACGAATCAAAAGGTTCCAAACAGACACATATATAGAGAAGGAAACAGTGCAACAAAGACAAATTACTCAACCATTTCTTATTTTCTCTTGACAAAAATTCATCTTTCTATGACTATTCGGTTTTTTTACCGCGTTCCACTGCATATTGTCCATGTGCCTGATGTTTGGGCCTAATGAATACACGTGAAAAGGTAAAGGAATATTTGATAATTTAAAAATTAAAACTTTGGTATTAAATTTGCGCGACTGAGGTAAACTATGAAATAATGTTTTTAAAGAAACCATTATTCGCAGAAACAATCTGGTATAGCTCATCCCTTATAGTAATTAAAAAATAACAATGTAAATATTTCAGTTAGAATAATATTAATACGATTGTGAATTCTCTTACTTTGTCTGCCAATAGGGTTCTATTTCTTTGGGTATTTGCGTCATTAATGCTATCTGTTGACGAATTTGGTACCTATTTGTGAAATCGGTGAAATTTATACCTAGTTTTTCATTTAGAATACTTTTTTGTAACTTTTATTTGATTTCACAAATATTCTTACGTTTTGAGGGCTCCTTGTATGCAATGGAGAAAAGATATATATGGCATTGCTGTTTAAATTTCGTTAATTTCGAATTTTCGTTAATTAATCTTATTTTCTCAGAGGAAAATATTCTTTTATACAAATAATAGTTATATGTTCCTACATCTTATCAACGAGAAAGAATGTATGCCTAAAGAGAAAAATCGTCAATTCTCTGAGCACAAATCACAAGCTTCCAAAACAACGACATTTATGGGGAAGAAAACATTGCATCAAAGACAGATACAAATGACTTAACCATTTCCTATTTCCCCGTGACAAAAGTTCGTCTTTCTATGACAATTCGATTTATTCACCGTATTCCATAGAATACTTCCCACATGCCTGATGTTTGGGCACAATGAATGCGCGTGAAAAGATGAAGAAACATTTTTTGTTTGGTTAAAGCTGTGTTCGAGTTGTTTGTGGAATAAGTTTTTTTTTCTGTACTCCTACGTCCAACTTGTCTATATTGGTTGACGCAGTTTGTAAAATGTCAAAACTTTAATTTGCTATTTTAGATTGTGTCGTTACCAAGCGAAATGGGAGGCATTTTTCTTTCTGGTGCTCGCAGAATATTTTCTACATTTGTTCCATAGGCAATTTTAGGAACATCTTTTATTGTAAGAATATGTTAAATATGTTTGAGTATAATTTATAGTTTTGTATGAATATTTTAATGTTGTATTAAAGTTAAACCAATAAAATGGACATAAATAAATCTTAATTTAACAAAAAGAAAAAAAGTTAAACTTCTGTATAGTAAATTCTCAGCAGAATATTTTCTGCATTATATTTTATAGAAATATTTTCTATTATTTTTTTTGGAACAGGATAGAACTAAAAGCAGAACAGTATACAATAAATAAAAAAAATATCTAAAAAATGTATTAAATGTGCTTGAATTTACATTTATATGAATAGTTTTAATTTTTTAAGCAATGATTGTGCGATTGTTTTCGACAATGAACTGTATTATAGCATTGTTTTAAGAAATTAATTTTCTACAAATATCGTTAACTATATAATATATTTTTCTGTATATTGAAAATAATAATATATATATATTTTATACAAGTAATATGCTCGCTTGTTTGGCATTCATATGAATCAAATTAGGTCATTTTATTTCACTTGAATAACGTGCATTTAGTTGGTAGTATATGAGAAACAAATGGACCCAAACCTTTTGGAAAATAAAAACAAATACAAATAAAACAGTTTTCATAGATTTCTATTTAAAAAGTTGCATCATGTAGAAGATTTCAAAGCAAAAAAATTTTTATTTAAGAAACATTTTCTGAAATTTGAAGTAAATATAAGCTTAAACTTTTTCTTCCATTTAATGTACTCTGTTCATTAAATTATTAAGAGCTTGTTTTCTAAGAATTTAGTTTAATTTTTTTTTAAATATTTGCTTTGTTTCTTACAATATGTTATTATTAAAACGCCAAATCATTATCAGAAACTTAGTAAAAAAAACGTGATAAAAATTAAGAGAAGACCTTTCCTTAAATTAATTAAAATAACGTAAGGATCATATTTACGAAAATTCAGATTTATTTGAGCAGTAATTGTTAAGAAAATGTTCATCTACTGCTGAAATTTACAATTTAAAAAAAAAAACGACCACAAGGAGGAACAAATAGCAATGTATACTAAGAAGAAAAGTACGATAAAATAGTACAAAACATTGTAAAATGTACCATGTTTCTGGCCTTAAGGTAACACCAAAAAAGCTCAGTAATTATTATCGAAGCATTTTGGTAAAGATTTCGGCGAAACTAACTATAAAATATAATTTAATAACAAGTGATTAAAATTTGGTAAACGTTGGAAAATTTTTTGATTTTATCATGATACCTTAGATAATAGCATAAAAACCATTTATTTGGTTGCATTTACTTTACAGTTTTTTACTCGTATACTTTAATAAATGTGTAATTTATATAAGAACTATAATTTCAAAAATCGGAATTTTAGCCATTATGATATGAACGAAAATATTACCAATGAAAGGTTTAATTACCGTATATTTTGGATTTATTAGCGGGAATTATGGTTTTTATTTACCAGAAATGACACATTACCATACAGTACGATATTTTTACCAGATTTGTTTCTTCCCGTAAAAAGTAGGTACACTGTTAAAAATAAGCTTCAACGCTGCACCAAATAATTGGTGCCAATTTAGCTGCAACCAATATAATAAGAAACTTCGAGCTCCTTTAATGAAATTTTTGCATAGCGTTGTACTAGTAAGTCGATATCTGTTTAAATTTTAAATTCCATTTTTCAATTATAGTTAGCTTTTTTTTTACACTAAAAACAATAAATCATTTTATTTTTACTTCAGTTATTTCTAAATGCATTCAACTTGTTAGTATGTCAATGTTCAACTAAAATTAAATAAAAATATTAGAAGGGAAAAAATAGGAATGATTCATTACCTTTATATCTTCACTGTTTTCATATAATTCTTGTGATACTCATAGCATTTTCAACTGTTTTTATTCCTAAAGGAGTTAGGGAATATCATCAGAATTAAAATTGCATAGGAACCCATGCCTCAAATTGACTCTCCTCTATTATGACCTGATCAAAAGCACATGAAAAAATAGTTAATAACGGTGAAGCGCCCCAAAAGCGTATAATGGCGTTTCCAGGCGCATGAGTTCCTAAACAATTTAATCGTAATTAAGTGCCCTAACACCCTTAGAAGTTTGCCGTAACATTTACGCAATCACCTCTTATATATTATTTCTTAAACTTGTACATTATGACAAAAAATATACTAAAAATATCAAAAAAACCTTTTTCTTGGAGATAGAAATTCATTGCAGATTTTAAATCAGCGACTGGTACATATCCAAGATCCATTCAAAAATATAATGCAACAAAAAGCAAAACAAAATTATTCCCCCATGTTATCGATTCATATTCAGCAATTAAATTGATAGAAGATAAAAAAGGAAACATAATAACAACACATTTTGTGTAAAGCAATTGGGGAAAAAATAAACTATACTTGAATAAAATTGCTTATGCTATTTTGAAAATGTATTCTATTTTTGTTTATTTGAAACGAAATTTCTTTTCTAGAAAATCATAAACTTACTCACAATGAAAGCAGACCAATTTATTCCTGCATTACGAAGAACACAAGAATGATTCTTGATCTCCTAAAGTAAACATGCTGTTGTCAATAAAAAAGATCGATAAAGCCCCGGTATGTAATCACTCAAACTTCTTGATGTAAAATAAATTCAGCACCCGAACTTCTTTTTTTCTTTTTATGCAAGATTTCTTTTGAAACATAAGTATTACAGTGTTTTTGTTGATCCATATCAATCTATTTTAAAATACTTTTGACACTTAAATATGAAGTAAATTTATTCATACAACAAAGATATAAAGGACACGGATTATTTTGTTTAAAGATTATGCGGTTGCAATAGAAAAGAAGTAACATTAAATTTTGGAGTGTTACTGATAATTCATGCAATATCTTAAATTAATTTATTTCCAATAAGTATTTCAATTTAATTAATTTTCCTTGGTTGAAACAATAATTTACATTGGAGTAACATCATTCTATTTCAGATTCTGAGATTTCTAAACACGTCTTTCCACATCGCGATTATAAGCATAATGTTTTTTTTAATATCACTGCATTGTCTATTTTATAAATTATGAAATACGTTTAACGGCTCTTCTATATGTTTAAAGATTTATGGAAAATAATAATAATAAAAAGCAGTACTTTAAAACGTTTGTTTAACTAGATAATTTTTAGGTAAATATAGTGATGAAAATTCAGAACTTATGCATACAAACAGTTTATTAAAGAAAAATATGTTGTTTTTTTTTCATATCGGTACGTTTCTTTGGAATTATTCTTACATAATAAATCAGTATAACCGTAACAGTTGTCTTATCTGTGACATTATATGGAGAAAAGTGTTATATCTTGAACTAATATAATTATTTTCTCATTTTTATGCAGAATGTAACAATTGTAAATTACTTAGAAATGTGTAAATTACTTAGACATTTTAGGAGAAATACATTATGCGTTCATCTGTAAATACAAATGTAGTTTTTTTTTAAAAAATATTGTCATGCATATCAAAAAAATAAATAAATAAATACTTTACAAAGGTAAGAAACATTTATTCAAGGTATAACGTGCTGTTGTACCTTGAACCACTGGATGTTACAACTTTGTTAAAACTCAATTTGATAGTAAACTTTTTTTTATTTGATAAAATTGAATATTTATGTAATTATAATTTATTTTATAATTTTTTTTTAAACCTGAGTAGCTAATATAAAATCAATAACATAATAATTAACATAACACTTAGTAATGTTTAATAGGAATGATTACCAAACATAGTTTTGATGAAAAATGAACGATCACCAAGTTTTTGAAGGAAATTCATTTTCACATTGACTTATTTTTGTATGATTCGGTTTTATAACGCAGGAGAGTAATTGACAATATATTAATCGATATGGAGAGAATCCCTTAAAAATTATTAATATTCGTTGAAAAAAATAATAAATTCCTGTCTGATAGCGTTTTGTAAAATTCTTCCATCACCACTCCGTGAATAAGAGGGGATTATTAAAGTTGGGTTATATGCTGATCAATAATTTCCTTCAAAAAGAAAAACCTCCTTATTACGGAAACTGAAAGTCTTGAAGTCCGCGTGTCTCAGGGGCGGAGTTCAATAACCTTTAAGGGATGCAAGTGTAATCAAAATATCTTAGAAGCAATTGAGAAATAAAAGAAGGATGTTTTTTAAGAAAACGGTTTAAGTTCCATCGCATAGCTCTCACCTAGACATCAAAGAGAAAAAGAAAATGTGGAAGATCTAGAAACTTACATGGTAAAGAATGGTTGAAGAAGACAGAAACGCATTTGGACGATCTGACTGGAACCGGGCAAGAGACGTGGTTTTAGCCTTTAAAAGAAGCATTAAGCGTAGAACATCTCAGAAGCATTTAAATATAGAAGATGGACCTAGATCGGACAATGCGTACCAAGTTCCCTGACGTAGATTTCACCTGGACATCAAAGGGAAAGAAAAAACCTCTAAGATCTAAACTTGCATGGTAAAGAATGATTGAGGAGAAAGACAGAAATGCATTTGTATAATCTTTCTGGAACCTGACAGGTGAGTTAGCTTTGGATCTTAATTTATGGAGAACAGGACTCAAATCCTTATTTGCAAACTAGGCTTAACTATGATGATGTTATGAGGTTTGGATGCTATAATGTTTTTAAATACATTTAATTTTGTTCTGGTATCTACTATAAATAATAAGAATCCTTTAGAAAAATTGAAATATAATTTATGAACGATAATTAAAATTTAACAATTAACGAATAATTAACGAAGTTTAAATGTAATGATATTTTCAAATTTTGTGGTATTTTTTTATTTATAAGGTGTAAAATTAACTGTCACAACTGTAATGCCTGAATTTCTACCGCTCAGTGTAAGTTCAGAAAACCGAAGGCCAGCCTTGCGCAGGCTTCTGCCTGTTGAAAATAAGTGACATCGTCTTTTCAAACTAATGCATTAACAGCTGTGGACCCTGTTAATCTGTCCAGAAACTTTTTTTTGACTGCGACATCTAAAACTAGACGTTTGTGAAACGTCAGGTATTTTCTACGTCTATGTATGATTTAACCTTTCGTAGATAAGAATGCGTTGGATGATTAAATTTGTTTTCTTTGTCGTATTTTTGTTAATTAACATTTATTTTAAATATTAGAATCAGTTTTTGTTTTATTTTGAATATTTTTTGCACTTTTGAACTCATCAGTAAAATGCAGTTTGATTTCATAAAGTGTAAGAACTATGTATCAAGCTACTACTTACACCGAAGAGCCATTACATTATGACCACCCTGCTAATAACATGTAGTACCACCTTTAGCCCTCAAAACTGTTAGCACCCGCCGTGGCATTGATTCCACAAGGTGCTGATAGGTAGTCTGAGGTATCTGTTACCAAGTGCTCACCAACTGGTCCTGCAATTCCCTCACATTGCGAGGGGGTAGCGTGGCAGCACGAATTTGGTTTTCAAAGTAGGATCACAAATGCTCTATTGGATTAAGGTCAGGTGCATTTGGGGGGCAAGACATGACTTGAAAGTCACTGGAATGTTCCTCGAACCAATCCATGACGATTCGACCCTTATGACATTGTGCATTATCCTGTTGGTAAACACCATCCCCCGCAGGAAAAGATGTTGCCATGAATGGTTGAACCTGGTCTGCAACAATGTTCAAGTAGCTTACAGATGTCATGGAATGTTCTATGAGGATTATGGGTCCTAATATGCCCCATGAAAACATTGTTCCTGGGCGAGAAACCATGAAAACTTGGGCGAGCCCATTGTTATAGATGGAGGGTGGTCATAATGTAATGGTTCTTCTGTGTATTTATGCGGTTATCAAAAAACTTAAACCATAATCTTAGCAAAAATCAGTAAACATGGAAAATGAATTTTAAAAAAATCTCAAAACTTTCTTTCCTATTAAAATCTTTACAAATTGAAAAATTAACCATTGAGGTTTATTTTTTTAAAAAATTGAAGTGTTTCTTTTTAACCACATTAGATTGCTTTGTTAAAAATTCGAAAGCCGAAGAAAAAAAATCTCTCACACTGAAAAATACAAACTCACCTCAAAACTTCTAAGCTCCTCGTATCAATTTAGCTTCCCACACTTAGAGATTACTTATCCCTTGCCTGTCTATTCAAATGAATATTTCGATCAAAAAAGATAAATTCTTTCCTTGAGTTACGAGAGTATAAAAAAATTGAAAAAGGAAAAAACAAATTTTTAAAAAAAAGGGAAAAGTTCTCACACGGTATTAAATAGTAAATAAAAATAACACTTCTTCAGATTTCTATCAAAGAGGGCATTCTGGGCAACAAAAAAATAAATAAATAAATAAATAAATATATAAAAACACCCTTTTGAAAAATAGTTTGGTCTGAGGAAGCATAAAATAAATCGCTTGGAGTGGAACGTTTATTATGTACCAGGATGAAAAGAATTTATGTTATTTTACTCGACCTCTGATACCGAATCTATCTGAGAGAAATAAAAAAGATAGTTCTTCGGCGGAAAATAAATTTCCTAACACCAATGCGTAAAGATTCAAGCGTTGAAAATTGCCCAGTAAAAGTAATTTACGAAAAACGCAAAAAAAAAAAAAAAAAAAAAAAAAAAAATGTTAAGGGTTTATTTTCGAATAGGTTTAGCGATGATGAGTTTCTTTTTTAGGTTTTGAATTTTAAATAGAAAAACTGCTTAATTTAATCGCTGCATTGGTTTACGAAGCATCTTTTAATTCTATTGCTTAAGAACTTAACAACTTTAGATATGTTAACAAATTATGCCATTTTTAATTAATTTCATGTTTAAATTTTTTTACTGCTCAAAGTTTTGCAATAGATTAGGTATTAAAGCTATTAGAGGCACTTAAAAAATTAATTTTACATGTCTGCATTGTTGTTATCTATGTTTTAGAACATGCGTATTTTTACCCGAATTTAAATACATCATAGTACTTTGCATTAGAATTGTAATTTTTTTTTTATAAAGTGCAGCAGGATGTTAATTAAATACTACCATAGTATTAAATAATACCCATATCTAAAATATGAAAGTTATACCCAAAAAAAAAAATAATAATTATTTTACACAGTTGATTGTAGGGTTTTAGAGAGTATATACTATTGCGAATAACAGTTTGAAAGGACGTCATAAACTTTCCATATGATCTGTAAATTGTTTTCATAAATAGCATTCTAACGACGAGATTCATATAAGACTCGTTGCTAGATTTTAAAGGATGTAAAAGATAATTTAAAGACTAAATTAAGAAATTCAAAGCTTAGTTTTAAGGATATAAATGTTTTTAAGGCTTCCATCTTTAAATTGGTTTCGTAAATTTTGCGTTTTAAATATTACTTCTCTAATTATTCAGTATAGTGTTCAGAAACAGAGATAGTGTCTTGATTTTAAAGTTACTAAAGACACTTTAAAATCTATGGAATCAATATTTCGAGAACATAAATATTTTTTAAACTCTGAATCTGTAAAAAAGTGCTTTTAACTATTGATGTTCTTAAAAAATACACTTACCTAACCATTCACTTCGCTCTGAAGCAAGGAAGTTTTTCTCCAACGAAAGTATTGTCGAAATAAACAGAGAAACTCGTCTCCAAATTTTTAAGGTTGCAAAAATATTTAAAACAATTTGCATCATGAAATCAAATTTTTTTGAAAAACAAAAACTTCTCACGAATGTCAATAATTTTTTTTTTCGGCACATGACTGTATTTGTAAACATTAAGGAACAATTTAAAAAATTTCTTTATCTAAGATTTTTAATAAAACCAGTAGTTCATATAATACATATTTTATGCATGTAACGATCTTCAAAATGGCGCAATGTACTTTGCAATTTGAATAATACAGGTTGAAAGAAAAATTTTAAATTTCTATGCAAATAAAATGGAAGTATAAAATAAAAAAGAAAACTTAAAAAGTACTAAATACTGAAAAATTACTCTCACCCTGCATTTTGGAAATAATTTTCCTTAAAAAAAGAAAACTGCTTTGAAATAAAGAATAGGAATTAACGTACTTATGTTTTCTTCTATACAAGAAGGGCCAAGCTTTACTCACTACTAGTCATTTATTGAGTGATGTAACGGAATATCCTTTAAAGGTAATGAATTAAATCCCCCCTTACAAGTAACGATTTTTTAAAAATTGTTTGGGTAAAAATTTCAACAAAAAAAAAACGCGTAACAAAGTATAGAAATGTGTTTTAAATTTTAAACAATATATAAATGTTTATAAAATTTAGAAATGTTTATGTTTTCCTGACTGAACAACTACATCCATTAACCGAACTTTTTTACCACTAAATGAAAGAAATTAGATTCATTGTAGCTTTAATAAACACAAAACTCATTAATTAAAATTAATTTAAATTAAACATATATTGACATATATCTAAAGCATATATTAAAATAACCGACTTCATTTTTTTTAGGAAATCTACTTAACCATATTTTTTAAATCATCTACTTTATTTGAGTTCTTTGTAGTTAAAAATTGTTTTAATCAATTTTAATTATAATTTTTATGACAAAAATTCTGTTTATGACAAAATTCTGTTTATGACAAAAATTCTGTTAATAAGTTTCTAAAAACCAAATTTTGAAATTTAAATATTATTAAAGAATTAAGTAAAAATAAATTATTAAATAGGTCTTTAAAATAGAAATAAAAATTTCAAAGACTAAAAACTTTAGGGAAACCCTAAAGTATGCACAATTAAAAAAAAGGTTTTAAAAAATTAACTATTTAATTTGAACATTTTCTATTTGGTAGACATTTAGATCTATAAACATGTTGTTTATTATAAATGAATGCGTAAGAAAAGTTTACATTCATTATTTAAATCAGCTTATTAATTCATTGCTTAACATCTCTACATCTATTACTATATCAATAGAGGGAGGAAAGGATTGGAGCTTATTCGCACAAAACTAATCTTATCTGGGAATCGTATTTTTATACAAATATTATGCTAAGAATTTTAACTATTTGTGCCATTGGTTGAAAATATTTTTTGATTCTTGGAAAGGAAAATAGAGTAATTTGAAAAGAAAACAAATATCCTACGTTGTTGTTTTTTTACCTCAAACAACAGGAAGTATTTTGAATGACAAAGTGAATTTATGGGAAACCAAAATCACCACAGAATATGCTAAACAATCCTCTCCCAATTCCTATAAAAATAAAAAAGGAAAACTTTTTCACATTGCAATATTTTCTCTCATTCTAATCGATTTTCAAGTACAAACACCTTAGGAAACGAAATAGCGTGTAAATAAAACATACTAGTTACTAGTGCAGTACAAAACGTTGTAAATTATGATACATTTTTATGACGATTCCTTTCTTCTTTACGGGAAATTTTCAGATATATCAGATTGAAGTAAAATTTATTTTATAATGTTCTAAATTTAGCTTCATCTATTGTCATTTCATTTAATTTTGTCATTATTACGGAAAATACTACTATGTCCAAGATTTTTTTTTTAAATAATACATTTTTAAAAATAGAATAACATTAAACTCTTTTTTTTAACATTTTAAAACAATTTTTTTAAAATAAACATGTTTATTTACTTTACGGACCCTGTGCTTGGTGTGATAATTTAATGCATGAAAAAAATTTCGATTACAAACTTACGCATGGTTAATTTTTTATACATGATTATCAAGATGGTAAATAATATCTCCATGTTATGATTTAACCAAAAGAACTAGCAAAATGCAGCTGTTATGCAGGGTTCCTATAAATTTTCCGAACAATTTTCTAAACTTTAAAGTAAGGTAGTGCACATAAATAAGATTGGAAGTTGCATAGCAACACATGAGTAAAGGCTTAAGGAAAAAGTGGTACCAGTACTTGTAAATTGAAGAGGGCACGGAAAAATTACCATTGTAAACATTTATTTGGCATAAACATAGCATTAACCATCTATTAATAAAATGTTTCACAAAATTAAAATAAAATTTACCCATACTCAAACACTCAAATAAATCTAAAAGGAAACAAAACAATAAAACTCTTATTTTTCTTAAAGTAGCGTGTAAAAACACAAACACATCTCAAAAAACAACCTTTTAATTTTGAAAAACAAGTTTTCAATTAAGTTCTAATACGCATCGATAAACAAAAAGTTACAGATGCTTTCTAATCATAAAAAAAAAAAGCTTTAAGAAAGAAACACTCTTGTTCCATTTAGAAAATCAACTTCTCGCAATCATGCATCACTCCGACATATTGAAACCGAACTTAAAACACAAAATCTTCATTTAATCGACCATTTCTAAACTCACCATCCGTGAAAAGCTTTGTCTCGTAGAAATCTTTATTATTTCACTTCACTGTGTGGCAACGCTGATCCGGTAGCTTAATTACACAGTTGGCGCAATTCTCTTGCCGGATATGGAATCGATGCTTGACAAGGGTGCCACATGAAGCAGGTGAGAGATTGAAAACCCATGATTCCTTGCGGTAAGGTACTGAATGATTACCCTTGTTGGTGGTTAACCAGTTCGATTTTAAGTGGCTGATACTTAGTAATTATCCCAGTAGAGCTGAATTCGAATGAGTCTTGTTGAAATGCATCGAAATTTCTTTATTCTCTTTACATGGGTGCTTAAGATACTTCTTTTTCTTCTTCTTTTCGAACATTTCTCGCTTATTCGATAATTTAAGTACTTTAAAGAGGAAAATAGAAATTAATTAGTTTGGTTTTTGATGTGAGAAATTGTAAGTGCGAATATAAGATGTTGAAGCATTATCATAATTTTGTTATAAGATATGTTAATATGTATTGATCACCTAATATTCGAAAGACAGTTTTCGCACTATGAAACAGACATAAATTAACTAAATCCTATTAAAAATAATACTAACAATTTTTCGATATTAATAATTATCGATACAATTACAAAACTTGACGTCACAAAAGAAATGAAATAAAGCTCTGACTATAATTATAATTTTAACTAAAATAAAAAATAATTAATGTAACTATAATTAAGTTCCTTTCTGGGTTGGTTTCAAAATAATATATTGAAAGTAGAAAACAATAAACCCAAAAATAAAGCTGCTGGTTACAAAATAAAATAAAATGAAACGGATAATAGTTAACATTTATTTTGATGTGAAGTTCTATGAACGTACATTACTTAATCTAATAACGTAAAGTCGCAGGGACGAGCAATAAATAGTAATAAATAAAATAAAATTTCGAAATAAGTTAGTTTAATTAATTGTATCAGGTACGTGCATTCAGGTTTTTGTATGATTTCGTTGTATTGATTAATACCGATTTATTGATATTTTTATTTTTTCGATTTATTGATATTTTTATTTTTCTGTCCGAAGAACGGGTGTTCAGCTAGTGTAAATTAAAATTAGGAAAAAGATATCTATGTTTCTGATATATTTTAATTGAATAAAATAATTACAATTTTAATTGAATGTCAATTTACGATGTCAAATAAGAGCAATTTCAATTTAATTATACATTTCATTTGGATTGTATTAATTGAGTCAAAATTAAAGACATGCTATTGCTCTGCTATAACTGTAATTACTAAAAACATAACTTATGATCGATCATTACTAAACATCTTTTCTACAAAAAAAATAACGTTTCTGAAATCAGCCTTCATATGCTTGTTCAATGTCCCTTTTTATTTTGTCCTCCTGAAAGGTACTTTTCAAAGATATATGTTTTTACCTAAAACAATGACTAGTTTTTTTAAAAAATACTTTTTCTAAACACGGCTTTTTAGGTTTGATCTGTAAATGATCATTTCGGCTCAGTTCTAGCAACAAAATTGTGAAAAAAATAAACACATTACTAAAATACAACTATTATAAGGATTTTTAAACTCGTATTGTTCGTATTGTTAAAATAAAGAGTATTGTGATAAAGGATAAAACAAACAAAAAAAATTCGTTTTTTAGTTGGATCTTAACTTAATCTTTTTATACAGCGAAAACGAAAACTCTAAGCTGATTTTGAGGGAGATAAAACTGCTTATAGCTGCAGATAGAGTTTCTTTTATCTTCTTGTCTTTAATACCATTCAAATAAAAAAAATACATTTTGAAGTGATGTTGAGAATCTCTTTTTAAATATAGTGTCTTCACAACTGAATTTTTCCTTTGTTTATAGTTTCGCAAAAAAGTAAAACCCATAATGACTATATTGTTGTACAGTGCGGAAAATAAAATATGGACCACCCTGAATAACTTTCGATCTAATGATCGGATCTTCAAGTTCTAGGACTCAGTCTTAATGGTTCGAGGAGTGACCTCATGCATGCTAATTAATTAGTGCAGACGATAAAGTCGCGAAATCAGAAACAAAAACTTACTGGAAACGTACAAAAACGGATGGATTTCTGACCACCAAATTAGAGGGGGTAGTCGCAATTTTGGAAATATGTTTCCCATAGTTTGGTCAGGATAGCAATCCAAAGTTTGGACCTATTAATGTTAATTTTACTTCTTGCGTATTTCGCCATATTTCAAAAACTTTATAAGCAAATTGAAAAATTTTTTAAACACCATTACAAAATTCATTTATCCAAAGATTGTTTGTTTTAGGATTTTCTATGCAAAAATTCAATTTTAGTAAATCTTCATTATTTTTATTATTTTACTTAATAGTAGATGAAACAAATTTGAATTGTAAGGTGTGTAATTTTTTACGTCATTTTAAAATATATAAATTTTCATTGCAAATTTGGGCGAAATCAGTTGAATAGTTTCCGAGAAATCGAATTTTGAAGAAATCGTATAGTTAGAAAGTGAGGATCATTAGATCGAAATTTATTTAGGGTAGTCCGTTTTTTGGTGCGCTGTATAGTTAAGAAATATAATGTTTACTGCTTTCATAATGTCAGTGAAATTACTGCTTTCTTAAAAAATTCACTTTGAAAAAGTGTAATTTCAATTTACTATGTTTTATTACATTAAGATAATTTAACCAATACAATATTATGTTTCTTTTTTCTGGAACTTTTCTTACTACTTTTTTTAACAATTTTCTTTTTTTTAAAACTTTTCTTCGTGTTTTTTAACAAATTGTTTAACAGAACTATACAATTTATGTATTGAATTAGAAGTAATTTTATTTTTTTATTCATACTTTTTGCCAGCAATTATTTATTCAAAATTATACAGAGTGTTCCTTAAAGTCTCCTTTTATTATGCCTTTTTAGAATTCTTAGAAAAATGTAGATACATCGGGGGTCATAAATGAATACTTAACTGAGGAAAGAGCAAAAACTCAAAATAAATTTGATAAATCACTGTACAGGAAAGTAGTAATAGTAAACAGTAAGCCAGGGTTGTTTGCAAGAAAAAAAAAAGCAAGAAAGAGGGCTTTTTTTAAAAAACTTTCCTTTGGTCCTTGCTTGTAAACCGATGGTTTCTTTTTTGTCTGTAACTTCCCCTAGTTTGTTTTAGGATTTTCTAATTTAATTTCTTTGACAGATTAAAATAAAACTTTAATTTGTGCCCTTCGAAGCAGACCAGTGAGTTACATTTCCATATTAATTTGCATTTTATTCTGTGTGTATTTAAAAAAAAAATCTGTCGTGTTAAGTGCACAAAATAAAAGTTAGACTATTTTTGAGCTTATGATCGAATTTTTGAGCTTATGATCGAATTTTCTCGCACTATCATTTCAAATGCTCCAAAGATTAATTTGAAATATTCTAATTAACTAGCGTAAAGTGTTTTTAAGAAACGACAATGGATTTTGGGGAATAAACTTTTTTTCAACAGTTGTATATTATTTGTCATTCATCAAAATAATAGAGGGTAACCGCAGCATGGCAAATATGGCCCTAATAGTTTGTTTTTAAGAGCAGTTGAAAGTTTGGAGTCCTTAATGTTTGTTTCATTTATTGTAAATTTTGCAATTTTTATGCAATATTTCTTCTTTGTGTCTTGTAAACTTTGCAATTTACTATTTAATCAAATATTTTTTTTTGTGAACATAATTGTAAAACATTTTTATCCAGGGATAAATCTATGTCATTTGTTAATAATAATTTTTTATATTATATAGTTTAAGAGGTAACCAAACAATTGGAAGCCTATAAAAAAGAAGGATTTTTTTAATGAATTTAGCAACAATTGAGATAAACTTGATTTAATACATACTTTTTTTTTTTATCTTGTTGTAGATATTTTAGTCTTCTTTTTTAACATGATACATAAAAGTTGTATAGTTAAAACTCGATTTCTAAGGAACTATTCTTCCGATTTTGCTGAAATTTTGTATTTTGCCGTATAAAATTACATTCTTTAAAATTATGCAAACATTTTTTATCATTCTATTTAACCCCTTCCTTCTCGCTCCCGTGAAAATGACGGGGTAAAGTGTTCAGTAGTAATGCGTCAATAAGAATAAAATTAATTATTCATTCCTTTTGCCCGGAAAACATTTTATTTCTCATTTTACACACCATATAGCAGTACGAGGATATTTTTAAGGTAATTGTAAATAGTTAGTTCATTTCAAACTCGATACTAGCACTAATCAAATATTTGTATTTGGCAAAATAGACACTTTTATGACCGTTTTCTTGAGAATTAACCGATCGGTAAGGGGTTAAAATGTGTTCGACTAGTAATAAATAAAATAATTTAAAAAATAACAAATATTTACTAAAATGGATTTTTTACATGGAATTATCTTTGGATAAACGAATTACACATTTGTATGCAAATTGTTTTTTTAATTCGCTTAAAAAGATGTCGAGATATAGTGAAAAACGCTAAAAAGTAAAATTAACATTAAGGATCCAAACTTTGGATCGCTCTCCTGTCCAAACTATGGTGACCATATTTCCCAGATTGCGGCTATCCTTTATGTTTTGGGGGTCAGAATTCCTAATCCGTCAAAAAGATTGTATGTTTATTCATAAAAAAGTATGCTTTTGTGCCTGATTTTGTATTTTAAAATATCCCCTGCACCAATTAATTAGCATATTTGATCATCCCTTCGAACCATTGCGATTGATTCCTAGGACGTGAAGACCCGTTCATTAGATTAATATTTATTCAGGGTATTGCGTTTATTTCTTTGCGCTCTGTATATGCACCAAATAATGCTTCATCAATTATAACGTCTCAGTACAATCATTTGTAACAAAATGTTTTATATAAAGCACATTGAGTAAAAAAGAGAAGATATTTTTAAAAATTTTAAAATAAAGAAATTAAAAAACTTCTGATCTAAATATAAAATAGTTTATGATTTTTTGTTACAAATATTGTTTTTTTTTCTTTTGGCAACTGACAAAAGTACAGTGGTGGAAAAAAAATCTGAATAACTTTCGATCTAATGATCGGATTTATACGTACTAGGACTCAACCAAAATGGTTTAGGGTGAATTCTAATATGTTAATTAATGTGTAAAGGCGGATTTTAGGTTTCGAAATCGGACACGAAAAATTACTTTCTTTGAATAAATATATCGTTTTTCGAGATATTCAGAGTTCTAACCTCCAAAATAAAGGAAGGAAATAGCTGTAATTTGGGGGAAATGGTCCGAATAGTTTAATCAGAAAAGCGATTCAAAGTTTGGATCCCTTAATGCTTATTTTACTTTCTACGTATTTTGCAATGTCTCGAGATTTTTTTAAGCGTCTGGAATTTTTTAACACAGTTACAAAATTTGCTTATCCAAAGATAATTCCATGGAAAAAAAAAACTTTTAGCAAATATTTATCATAATTTTATTTAAAAATTTTTCTATTGTAAGGTATAAAAATTATTATATCATTTTAAGGGATATAATTTTATATGGCAAAATAGGACATTTGAATAAAATTGGTTGAGAAATTGACTTTTTAATATGTAACTTTTTAAAAATTCGATTTCTCAGAAACTATTAGGCTGATTTCGTTCAAATTTTGTAATCTGAATAAATGAAATATTTGCTAATTGAATTTAATAGAGATTTTTAAGTCCTAGTATGAGAAAATCCAATCATTAGATCAGCAGTTATTCAGGTAGTTTAATTATTTTTTATTATTGTTACATTTTGTTTGTGCGTCGTCAAAATTATTAACATTTGAAACAACACAATGAGTTCAAAGTAAAAGTTTTATTTTCTTTAAAAAGGATATTTGTAATAAAAAATTTACATTTATGCCTTGTAACTATTTTTATAATGCTTATACCAGAAAATGCTGTTAGTTACAAATAATAAATATAGAAAAGTCCTTAAAAGTTAACTTTGATTAACTTTCTATCAAGATCAGTTATTTAAAGGCATATTTCTCAATTAGAAAATTCTTAAACACTATTTTAACATTTTATAACAATAATCTTTGTTCGAAATTTTGAAGTATGTTAAGATTCCCTTGTTCGGATACAAAAGAAAATCTTTAGTTTATTTTACAATAAATTTAAAAACTGCTTGAAGCAGCTGCTATTTTAAATAACGTTATAAAGGTTAGTTTCAATTGATGTCGTTCATTAAATAAAAGGACTTTCCTTCTCTATAAAGTTTCTGTTCGGAAAATCCTTTTACTTGCACTTCATGTATTATCGATATCTCCTGAAGCGGTTCAAAAGATTGTGTCGTGATTTCTCGACTCAAAGCAGTAATCGCATAATGTATACATGATTGATTTTTAATTGAAGTGAGGCGGCAATTTGGTTGGTTGATGCAGTTTTCTCAGGTTTAGTGTTTGATACATGTCAGGCTCTGTATTAAAACTATGTTTTGAGTTACTGCACATCGTTACTTCTAATAAATTTGCGAAAGCGAAAATATATTGTAGGACATTTGCAACTTTTAAAAACTTTACAATTTGTTTAGTTTATATTTTCAGTTTTAAGCTCTTTTATTATTCGAGGTTTTATTTTCCACCAGTAATGTCTAATTTTAGAATGTCTGGAAAAAGGGAACAATATGTGCAGATTTGTGGTCGCAAACCAATAATTAATAATTTAGTAAGGAAAAAAACAAAATCGCTAACACAATCTGAATATTCAGTATTGAAGTAGGCAAAATCACTTTTCATTTGCTCAAAATTTCATTAGTTAATCGAACAGGTTTGCATAGTTTTAATTTCACCAACTTCGCTAATAATTCATCAAGTTTTGCTAATCTCTTAAATGCTGTAAAAGTCATTAAAATTTTAGCACTACAAATATTAACATTTTAACGTTAGCTTAAATTTTAGAAATTTTTAATGTTAATATTAAAAATATCATAAAATGTATCAGAAACAAAGGTTAATATGAGCAATAAAAAAATGGCACACAACGATTTAGATCAAACTGATTTGGATACTTTTAATTTCTTCAACTTCGTTATAAACAATAAGAAAATGTAGAACAGCGAGATAGATTAAGAAATCAGACAATATTTTTTAAACTGTTCTGGAGTTAATTTACTCGAGTTTTCTTTTTTTTCTTTTATTATATTTTTATTTTATAATGTTTGTGAAGTGAATCCGTTAAGAGAAAAAAGATTTAAAACAATTTTTTTTATTTGTTGAGAAATGCAAATTACTCATAACAGACTAAAAAATGAATTAATGAAGGAATTTGATTTAATATCATCACCTAAAGAATACTACGTTATTTAATTAGTTCTAATATCATCGAATGGAAAGTCGTCTGAACAGATGGAATTCTTAGTTTCGTGGTTTTAGCTAAAAATGATGAAAAGCTTTCTAATATTTAAAATAATGTTTTTTTTTCTATATTAACTCCTCCTACAGTATATTTTTCTGTACAATATGCTTATAAGATTACCACGTTGTTTAATTAGTTCTAATATCATCGTGTAGAAAATCGTCTGAACGGATGGAATTCTTAGTTTCGTGATTTTAGTTTAAAATGATGAAAAGCTTTCTAATATTTAAATTAATGTTTTTTTATATTTACTCCATCTACAGATTATCTGTCTGTACAATGTGCTTAGAAGAATACCACGTTCTTTAATTAGTTCGAATATCATCGTATGGAAAATCGTCTGAACGGATGGAATTCTTAGTTTCGTGATTTTAGTTTAAAATGATGAAAAGTTTTGGAAAACAATATGCGTAAGAAAAAAAACATACATAATGGATTTTAATAAACCTAATATTCATTGAAATATTTTACATTTATTTATATTAATCACTTTCGTTTACTTCGTTACTTTCCTTTTAAAAAATTTTTCTTTTCTTTATTTTCCTTTTCATTTTTTCTTCTTTTTTTTCTGAGTAAATAACTTTTATTTTTCAATATTTATTTACTTCTCTTAGAGCTATATATTATTAATATTTTCAAGACTCGTGGAGCTATTTTTAAAATTTATACAAAAGTATTTTTTTTAAAAAAACAAACGAAATAATTTCTTCCTAAACCATTGTAGATCGGAATTAACGATGCTTTGTCTAAAAACACAATCAAAACTTTTTGATAAAATTGCATCTTCAATTTATACGTGTACTTTTTTTTCTAATTTAGAAAGCAACCTTCTGGAAAACCAAATCCACTAATTAGAAAGGAAGAAGTACAAGCTACTTAAAGTTAAGTGAATTCTCTATAACTAAGAACCGTTAATTAAGATGAATAATTCAAAGATAAGTTAGCTTTTTAAGCACAATTCCTTCAGGATATAATTGAGTCTTTTTTTTATCTTTTGTTTTACACGTGCCTCAATAAACAGATTTTTTTTTGGTTGCAATAGACAAATGTTTCTATTTTTCTAAAGCAGAAATTTTCGGCATAAATAAAAATACTTAAAAAAAACTATTCTCTCTATTGTGTTTCAGATTTGAAGTTGATTGGTTTTCTTGGTACTTCCAAATATTCGAAACACATGCATTATTTTTATTTGCTAGGTATTTTAAAATATATTCAAAAGTAGAAATAATAGATTATTCCAGATCTGAAAATTATTTTAAATAAATAAGTGTTCAAACAATTACAGTTTTGACCTATTTTTTAAATATCAATTTAGAACAATTTTGAAAAGTAAACTTTATTGCCCGGAGAGAAAAAAGTTCTGTCAAAATTACTTGTACTTTATAGTAATACTGTTTCTCGTTAAAAAAAAATATCAATAATTTTAGTTAATAAAACATAAATCTACCATCTATAAACTGTTATTTGGTTATTTTTACTTTAATATAGTAAAAATTTATCGGAAATTCTGGTTTTGAAAATTATAGTTCTTATTACCGCAAATTGTTTAAAAAAATACTCAACTTAAGTAAATTTAACCAAATAAATGATTTTAATTTGGTCTAAGATATCATGATCTAAAGTATCATAATAAAATTAACAGATATTACCAAATTTACCTTATTTTCTCACATATTATAAATTCATATTGTATTGTTAATTTTAACAAAATCGTTACCAAAGCTGGATAAAAACCACCGAACTTTTTAATGTTCCCATAAAATCAGAAATAGGGAATATTTTACTATATTCTGGTAGTTTTAATCATATTTTTTTCTCAGTATACAAACTTTCTTAGGTATCACATGTTAAAAATGTTGTATTAAATGCAGTGTATGATATTGATTCCAGTGTATGAAGTCCCTGCAATAAGTTTGACTTTGCCTAATCATGCAAACAAATCACGCATATCAAATGCACGCATATCAAATGCACGCATAACTAATCATGTGCATACAAATCATAAGTGAATATTATACTCTCGTGATTTGTAAATTATTGCATGATTGTTTTCTGAAGCAAAATATACTTAGCAGCATATAATTAATTACAAACAACAAGATATTCCGATACCAAGTTAGGATTTTTATCCATGTAATTTATGGTACTCTTGCGGTACACTATTAGAAATTTCTCGGAAAAAAAACGGTTAAATAACAATTTCTTCAACTGTTATTTTACCATATTCAAACAAAGCATTCAAATAGCCATAAATACGATGGTATACAAATTGTTAACTGTGGGAAAACAGATTATTAATTTCTTTCATCTAACTCGGTTTAGCAACCAGAATTTTATTGCACTAACTAGATCCACCTAATGAAGCCGCTTAGTAGTAATTATGGCCAATATTTCTAAGCTGCCAATCTCCTGAACGACATAACGGGGATTTGAGTCCTAGCGTTGACACCACAATATTTCCTCCATTCCCTCAACATTTGAAGAGTTTTCAGTGTCTTGCACTCCCCAATTTGTGAACATGGACTATTTGAATACGATACTCTCATTCACTCATAGATGGCAGCACCACCAGGTTGCTACACTATCCCCTATTTCCAGATAAATTTGCTTTTATGATTTTGAAACCATGCTAGTAGCAAATAGTTCAAAAAACCGTATAGTTTTTTTTAAAACCATACTAGTAATGAACAGTTTAAAAATCGTAAAGGTAAAAAATGCTCTCTACCATTAACTTTACAGTTAATTGGATTAACACACTGCTACCGCTTATTTTATCATAATTTTCAGAATGAGAACGCTAACAGTACGAGTGGAGAAGAAAAAATTGTAAAATTGGAGGTCGTAACATGAACTTCCGGATTTATAATTAACCAAATTTGAAAATTCTTCGCTGAATACAAATGAGCTCGATGAGAAATGATCAAATGAACGAACGCATAAAACGCAAAAGAGAAAATAACTCTCCAATTCAGGTCTCTTTTCTTGACCTCACATGAACCTTTGCTGTTACCTTAATTTGTGTAAATAAGCTCTTCCTATTTTTTATATCTTTTAAAAACATTAGCAGGTAGTGACAAAAATCATAGATAGGGGGAGGGAATAGCCTAACAACAACTTTTGAAAATTAATGGAGTTGCAGGTAAGTATACTTACCACTGCCTTTTAAAGGATTAAAAATAAATGATTGAGAGAAAGTTAGACAAAACCAGTTTCCTGAGCATGTATGTTAATGAAATTATTTTAAGTTTTATTTAATTGCTTAACTATCTCTTAAAAATAAATACTGTTTGATGTGGAAATCTACATTTGAGGTTGAAAATATAATTTTTGAAAACATGATTTTTTTATTTTTTTATTTCTAATGTAGCAAGTTGCGAGTGAACATAGTTCTTTTGCCAAAGTAAATATAAAAAAAAAAAGAAATGCACAAACAAGAACTAATTACAAACAACGTACAAACAAATAAATGTAGATAATGAAAGTGGGAAAAGTGTTAAGAATTTAAACTAAACAAACGTTCCCTTTCCTCCCAATTGCGGTGATAAATAGATTCTTTTTTCAGAGTTTGGTAGAAAGAGAAGTGATCCACAGTCATCACCAGGTTGCTATAGATAAAGGGTAAACACAGCTTTTGATGAATCAAAATCTGTAAAGGTGATCAAAAAATTACATGGTCATTTAAAAAGCAGCAACAGCCCGGTACCTGGGATATAAAGGATGGTTTCACTTCAGGGCCCATGACTTTTCTTTTAACATAGATACATGTGAATCTCTTACGGCCAAAATTGATCTTTGAAGCAACAAATCTGTAGCATATTTCCCAAAAAGGGGTTTGTTGGACGGTACACCTGTTATTTTTATTTCATTTATATATTTTGTTAATTTATCTGTGACCCCATTTCATGGAATCCCATAGTGAGACTGAATCCATTGCAAGACAAATATGACAGTACTCGGTTTAATCCAATTTCGTCGAATAAAACTGATTAAAAAAAAACTTTTTTTCTATTAAAATTTTTATAGTGTTAAATTAATGAAATCACTACATACAGAGTTTAAAAAGTTAATAAACATGCAGAGATTTAAAACTACTGAAACATATTTTAATCCAATAAGAGTATATCTGGAACTCTTAGTATACAAAGTTTGCTAATCGGATTTAAATAAAGAAATTACAAATAAAACTTAAATCCTGCTCCTCAGTATTGGTACAGACTTCATTTTTTCCTTCCTTAATAGATGAGACACTATCCTATCTACTCGGAATTTTCTCATGGAACAAATTCGTTGCAAAAGATATAGCTTTGGTTACAAATGGTTTTCATCTGATTATGAGGAATCTATTTCTATGCTACATTTGCTATTATTCTTCTATATGGCGGCTTTTTAGTTTTTTAAGAGTTTTATTAGTTTGCATTAAAAAAAATTTACTGGCATTATAATACGTTTCTGGCAATGCTTTATACGTTTTTTTTTTAATTTTGAATTTTATAATTCAATAATTATTTTTGTTAATATTAATTATAATTATTTTAATTATAATTATTTTATTATTAATTATAATTATTTTAATTTAGTTCGCAGCTTTTCAGGATCTTAAACAATCCCGTTAGAGCTGTTTTACAGCCATTAGGGTATTGCTGATAGACTAGGTCTCCTGGTTTTATCTGACATCCACATTTAACACAAAAATAATTGCTAAGCATACAAGGATAAAAAAATTTCTGGTAACATGGTAATGACATTTCCGGCAAAAAAACTAAAACTCTAGCTAAATAGAACAAAATATATGGTACTTAAACCATTAATTTGGAAATTTTTCCGTTTTGATGGCAGCAGTTTATGGAAAATTCTTTTTTTAAACAAATATTGTTCTTATTATGTTTTATTAAGTAAAAAAGACAAAATTGAAACGTAAATTAAATCGAATAAATGGTTTTGATACGCTGTTCTTAGGTATAATGATACAATTACCAAATTCTTCCACGTTTACCAATTTTTATCGCTTGCTTAAAACCATATTTTATTGTTAATTTTACCAAAATTATTACGAAATCCCTTCGGTAAAAATTATTCATCTCTTTGGTTTTCTCATATAGACAGAAACACGAAAAATGTTATCATATTTTGTTAATTTTAGTCATGCTTTTTTCCTGAGTGTATTCGTATTTTAAAAATGATGCACAAACTTCTTTAATATCTAAAACAATTACTAAAAAAGTATTGGCGAACCATATGAACAAAAATATTCAAACAAAAACGACATGATTAATACGAGAGAGTAAAACTCAAAATTTTTCTAAACGAGTTTTTAAATTCACTGGTATTAGCTAACAAACAGCCAACACAATTGTCCTTAATTTAATCATCACTTCATCATCAACTAACATTATCATCATCACTTCATCATCAACATTAATCATCAACTTGGAGACTGTCTGCAACTAGTTTCATGTGATTTCTGACTAAATCGCAGTAGTTATATTTTCAAAATGGGCAGCAAAATCACCTTATATGGTTCTTTCCGAATCACATTATATGGTTTTGACAAAGGTGAAATAATTTTGAATAATTGAAATTTCAGGATATTTAGAGTTCTTGAAATACTTTGAGGTCTGAAATTTTGAAAATTATCTTAAATTGCATATTAAAGAATGACCATGGTTTTTTAAAAGACGTTATATGAATAGCATTTTAAACAATTAGAACTAGTTTAAGATATAAACAACATAGAAGCAACTCAAAAGTTTATTACTTTAACATTCTAAAGAAAACTTTCAAAAATTCTATTTCAGTTTCTTTTAATCTATTTCCAACACCACGTATAATAAGAATTTTTTTCCTTAAACCAATAGAAAAACCAAATGCTCAAAAAATTTTTGCGATAGAAAAAATAAGATTTTCACTTGCGTAGTTAAATATCAAAAACAAAATTTTTAATGATTTTTATTTGAGCAAAAAAAAGAAATATATCTGAATAAACGACGTAAAAAACAGTTTTGTTAACGAAAATCAATAAGTTTTTCAGAAATTTCCATTGAAATAAAGGTACTTCTGAAAACAAAAAGTTGTTTTTATCGCAGCTGACAAAAAAAGGTAAAGTGTTGTGTGAAAAAAAAAACAAATGTAACGAAAATCTTGGTGCATAATTTTTTTAAAAGAAATATGAATAAACAAGTTGAAGTAAAACAGATTCAAGAACCTTTTTTTTTTGAATTACACTCAATATTCCTAAAAATTAGAATAAATAAAAAAATATTTTAACGCTGAGATTCGTTTTAGGAGTTTATTTCTAAATTATTCGAAAGCTTTTGTTTAAATAAGTAATTACAACTCAGTTTCAAACAATAAAGTTCCGTGCATTTAGTCTTCATTAATGTACGATGCCAAATTAAATTGCGAACTGATATGAATTACAATCTCATTATTCTCAAATTAGAGTTACTATTTCACGAGCAATTAATTATATCTTGGTAGAAAAGATAGCAAAGCTATTTTACTCCCAAATAAACCAATCATTTGTCGTTCCGGTTTATTTTGTATTTCTTGTAATTAGAATTACTTTCGCAAAATGAATACAAACAATTTATTATACATTCTCTATTATTTATATCATTATACAGTCTAAAAAATTATACAGACTCCAATATAAGTAATTAACTAAACATAAAAACTAAATCTAGATGAAAATTTTCTGGTTAATTAAGTTTATGATTTTATAAATATGCAATAATAAAACAGCTATAAAATAATAAAATAATAAGCAGTTATAAAAATATTATCAATATAAAAGAAAAAAAAAAACAAAAAAATTGCAGTAATTTAAAAATGCTATTAACAAATATGTTACAAGTTAAAATCATGGCAAAAAACTTTTATTTTATCTATTTTGTATTTTAAAGTTATATGTTTAAAGAAAAAGCGTAGTAAATTAATACTTTTAAACAAAATTATAATTTAAAAAAGTAAACTACAGTTAGTTACTCTGAATTTTCAAGTAATAATAAAATGATAAGAGTTTCGGTTTATGAATTTGTCGCAGGAACTCTATTTTTAAGTGAAAAACTATTTCTATCTTATTTCTTCTTTACAAAATATTTCATTGAAATTTATTCGTCCAAATAACTATGTCACATTATAGTATTTCATTTTTTTAACTGCTGATGTCATTCAATTTTTTATTTCTATTCTGTAAAAAGTCTTGTTTAAACTCCTCTGAGTTATGTGTTGAATATATTATAATACCGTGTGAATGAACACTTTATTTAACGTTAATACCACATCTATCTAAGTAGTGTCGTTAATTCCAAACACCAATAAATAGGAATAACCAAAACCGAAATTGCATTCTGCAACACCTTCCGCGGGCTATTTTTAATTATTTCATACCTCCAAAAACTCCACGTTGGCGAGAATGTGAAATCGCCAGATGCCAAGTTTAAATTGAATTTTTAAAAAAAGCATGAAAAGTTTTAAGTTAGTCACGAGTTAAAAAACATCGTAACTGAAACAAATCTATATAATTCTACACTAGGGAGGTACGTTTCAAAATGTGTGATAAATATAACTTAATCTGAATTTGTACATATCTGTAAACTATATTAAACCATTTTATAGTATTTAATTTCTTTCCGTTTCTGTTCTGTTTATGTAGAATAATTCATATTTATCTTAATATTTTCTAGGTAATATGCGCATGTCAAAAACTAATTGTATTTTATAAATTTGTGCTCCATACTTATTTGCATCGTAATAATAATTGTGTTGTATTAGTTCTAATGCTGTTCTAGTGATATCAGTTTCGGTTCATTTGACTATATGCTTATTTTGTATTGTTGTAGCATCGCTTTATTTTCGTTTTAGAACCCATGTTTCAATGTTCCATTATAATTTAATTTAAAAGACTTAAGATTCATATTAATAGTTTGGCAATAGTAAGCATAAGTTAGAAAGTAATCCTTGATATTTTAAAAAGTATAAAAGATTCTATTCGCAATTTTGGTTTATCTGTACTAAATAATAATGATTTGATGCACGTTTTGAAAAATATATTTTGAAACAATGTAAAAGTCTATGTTCTGTTCAGATTTTCATAAAATGAATGTTGATCATAATGACTCGAAAGAATTACTCCAAATATGTTAATTAGTTCACGCTAACTATTAATTAAGTTACAGAATCAGGCACAAAAGCGTACTTTCTTTAATTAAGCATACCTTTTTGCTTACGACAGATACGAATTTTTGAATATCAAAATATGAGGGTTATTCGCACTCTGCAAAATATGATCCAGATAATTTAGTAAAGAGAGTAGTCGATAATGGTTGATTTGATTTGATGGGGATTCATTTGAGTCCCTTAATGTTAATTTCGCAATTTATGTAATTTGTTACATGGTGAGAATCTTTGCCATAAATAGTCAACATTTTAAGTCATGAAGTCAGACACAATAATGTAATTTCCCTGCTTTATACCTTTCCTTATAATTTTTATTTCCCTATATTTTTTACCCAAAAAAATATTGGACCTCAAATCTTTTAAATTGTAACAGTAATCTTTTAAATGTGGTCACAATTTTAACAATTGTGATTCAGGACAAACCACCAGACTTATGAGTTTTCATTCAGAAATGCCTTTGCCATGCAGTATGGTAAATCTTTCATAATTTGTATTGTTTTGCATAAATGTTATAAAACACTGCCGGGTAATAATTCCAAATTTTACCGCCTGGGCAAGAAATAATTTTTGCAGGATTGTTTGAACCGCCGGGTAAGAGATTTAGCATCCACCGACCATCAGGTACCCACATCCCCTGAAATTTAGGTTACCCGGTATCTTTAGGTTACCCGGTTATTTTTGTAAAAAAAAAATTTTTAAAAAAATATCTGTAGTTTGATATATTGTTTTTAAATCTATCTATCGTATAAAACCGGTGAGAAATTTAAAAATCCTTTTATATAATTTTCTTTCCTTTTTTTACTTTCTTCTATGAAAATATGATATTTCTGTTTAGCAATATAAACACTTAACGGCTATGAAACATAATTTTCAATAACTAGATTTTTTAGAATTTCCATATATATAAAGCTATATACTGAAAAATTTGAGATCAATATCAGGCTAAATTAAGGAAATATTTCTGAGAAAAGGCAAAGGAGAAATATTAGAAATGAAACCTTTAAATATCATAAAATATTTAATAATGCTAATTAAAATTTTTTAATATATTTAAAGTTAACAGTTTTTATTTAAAATTAGTCATTTATTTTGCACACTATATCAATATTTAATAGTTGTAAAAATATATATACTTTTTTCAAGTCCTATTATGGTTTGCATGAGTAAAAAATAATTTATGTAATATATAAAAATAAATTAAGGTTTCTTGTCTTGGTTCTTTTAATTGGTATTTACATAGTATTTTGATAATGATTATTCTTATTTATTTTGATTTTTTTTGCTATTTTTTTTTCTTTTTTTAAATACCGATAACCTTCACATACTTTACGGAAAATTCTCATATAGATTTCTTACCTTTATAAAAAGCGAATTTTAAATTTATTTGTAATTTCATTTTGCTGACAGATGAAAACGTGTTTTAATATGCTTTAAATTATTTATAAAGAAAGTCCGAAAGTGAAAATTAGAAAGCAAATTTAAAATTCCAAAATTTATAGAATAATTTTGCTAAAAAGAATCACTTTAATTTTAACTTTAAAACTTCAATTTTGAATTTGATAAAGTATATCAGGAAATTATTTCGAGATGCAAAATATTTTACAATAATATATTGCAAAGTGTAAAATAATTTAAACTAATTTTATCAAGTTTTTTTAAATAAAAATTAATAATAAAATTTCATATATCTTAATTTAAAAAAAAAACACCTTTGAGCGTTTAAAAGCAATTCCAAATGGTTATCTTTTGCTTTTTCTTAAATTCCTTTGAACAAAACAAATATTTGACTTTATTTCTGTTCGTTTAATTGCATTAAAAAAAAGCTAAAAATGAACACACGAAATTTTAAATTTAATTTAAAATAAATTTAGTATTTTTTATGTAAAAAGTTTTAAAACCCGTTTTACACGTTGCTGTTATCTTCCATTTTTTATTTTATTTTATAACCGCCGTTGAACAACCGACCCAATTTTATGGGTTTAGAACTACTTATGTTTAACTCCGTAGCCTTGTAATTTTGAACCCAATAAAGAAGACAAGGGTACTCCTGGATCGAGTATTGGGAAAAACTTGCCTTCGTGGAGGACTTTTTGAAAGAGCTAACCCGCATTTGCGTTACATGGAGAGGAAGACCACTAGGACCTGTCACGGTTAACCTGACGGCAAGGGGGCTCTAACCCAAGATCCGTCTACCACTGGGGATATTTCACGTCAGCACTGTGTCTGTGCAAGCCGGATGCGTAATTCGTATCGACTGGGATTCGAACCCGGTTCGCCTCATTGGAAGGCGAATGCTCTATCTCCTGAGCCATCGTGGCTCAAAATTATCTTCCATTACAAAAATTTGGTGTTTGCTTTTTTCATTAAGTGATAGAAATAATTTCTATGAATGAGTTTTTTATATTACTACTTATACAAATTCTGTTGTAAAATTCTGTTACAAATAGGTAACGAGTTGCACTCAAAAATTTAGATTCAAGAACATTAAAAAAAAGGAAAAAGAATGGTTTATATTTAGACCTTAAGGCGTACAAATGTTTATTTTTCATCAATTACTACAAAAATATATCTGAAATATTTATTCTGTAACTCACAGTTAACACCTCAAAAATATTTTTTAAAAAAATCACATAAATGTTTCATTGTCAACCAATGTTCGTTTTTTTAAATATTAAAATTAATTATTATTAAAAATATTTCTCCTCTGAAGAAAAAAAGTATGATAAAAACTTCCCGAATATGGTAAAATTTACTGTTTCGGCCCTGTGGGAACACCAAAAGTCTCAGTAAGTTTTAACTGCGATTAGATAGGTATTAACAGTAACAACTAGTTGTAATGACTACATAAAAATGACACCAGACCTTAACTATCATATGAATATAACTTTGGAAATGCATTGCATTAATCATTTAAACTTTTCTGATTTTGATTAAAATAGCAATGAAATATGGCTTTATAAAATGTGACAAAATTTGGTGATTTTATCATGATATTTTAGATCATGGCATTTAAACCATACATTCGATAAATTAGCTTTTCAGTTTTGTATTTGTTACTAAACGTGTCGTAATAAGAACTACAATTTTTAATCCAGAATTTCAGGTAAATCGTTACCATATGAAAGGAAAAATTACGAAAATGAATGGTTTAAATATCGTATATTTTAATTTTATCAACCAAAAAGTCATTACCATACCGTTCAGTAATTTTACCTTCTTTTTTTTCTCTCTCTGCGATATTGTATTATATTGATGCTAGATTTATTTAACAAATTTATAACGTAGTTGAAACTATTTGTGACGTAAGAGGACAGTTATACGTTTGTCATATAATTCTGATACACCCAACAAGGAATTTTAACAAAGTATATCATACTATCACATTCAATAACGTAACTGAAACATCTAGAGCCAATATGAATGAAGGCGAGATTGTCATATCCAGTCCTTTTGTCTAAATAATAACAGATAGTTCTTTGTTCAAGTGAATATTTGTATTGTATGTCCTTCACAATCAGCTATTTCATTATCCGGCACTTCTAGTAAGGTCACGGATTATAATCTGCCTATTATTCTGCTCTAGTGGATAAATCTCCAAGTTACGTGGCAGATTATAGCCTAGTCCGACACTTAAATAACCGTATAATTCACATGCATTCATTTATTCTAGATAATAGCAACGTTTTTGAATAAAATATATTAAGTGTTTCTTACTAAAACAATGTATTCTAGTATTTTGCATTAATCATTTAAACTTTTCTGATTTATAAGGATATTCTAAAGCAATTCAGTTGCTATGCAAAAAGAATATGAATTCTTGGAGAAGAATTTGAATAGTAACACAACGCATTGAAGGAATTTGAAATTGTCAATAGACCAATTATTTATTAGAAAATGTGCTATTTGAAACTTTAGGGGTATAAGCCCCACTAGTGAAAATTTTCTTTAAAAAAGGGAATTTATTCTTTAGAATATTTTATGCTGTTTCATACATGAAAATCAGTTCACAGTTTTGCCATTATTCTTTTAAAATAATGTAATTCTTTTAAAATAATGATTTCTTATACAACTGAAAATAACATACCAAGCAATAACATATACGATTTTTTTATTTCTCTTAAAAACAAATTTCCTTTTTTGAAACTTCCTTTCCGACCCTTTCCTAATTAGAATTTTTAAAAATATTTTGTTTTTAAAAAATATCAAAAATATTTTTATTAATTTTTGGGTTTTTTTTTAAAATTTTATTTCAAAATAATTCATTTCAAATTTTATTAAAACAAGAGAAAGTATAAAAAAATGTGTATAATAATTTAATATCAGATGGTTAATCTTTCATAGCGAATCATATATATCTTTTTAAAATTAAGAGTACAAAAAAAATGAATGAAAAAGTGCATTTTATTATTTTTTGCATCACTTTATACGATTAACAAAATGGAAAAATTAAAACAAAGTCGTACCCTTAATTTAAGTTAAGATAAATTCATAAGTTTTACATGTTCATGAAAGAAAATGACAGATACTTTTAAATATATCAAAAGTTTGAAGCTAGTCGTTAATTGGACACTTTCGAATTAGTAAGATGGAGCGTGTAGTCCAATAATAAATTTTATCTTATAACTTATCCAGCATTTTGCTCATTAAATTAGCAATTTAAATAATATTTTAGATATTAACAAAAGCAAATATCGTTCCGATATTTGCAGATAATATTAAACCATTACTGTACGTGCTATTATAAGCAAAGAAAAATATTATGCGCAAAATAACGTTTTTGTTTTTTAAATTTTATACTAGAAAAAAAAAGAAATATATATTTTTAAAACTTTTTTCATTAATTTATTCATTTCATTCATATATTTTGAAATATTTTCCCCGAAGAAAACAAAAGAGTTACCGTAAACATCCGAAGCAAAATAAAATAAAAATAGTAAAAATAGAACACTACAATATTTTCGTTTAAATAATGTAATTTGGTGGTTTAAGGCCACACTTTTAACTAATCTGTTTTATTTGGCAGTCCAACAAGTTTTGATATTTTTTCTTTTCATAAAGGTTAATTTGAGGCCTTTAATGTGACCTAATTCTTAAAACGAGAAAAAGAAAGTATGACAAGGTGGCCACCCACCTGGAAAACCTTGAAAACCTGGAATTATCAGGGAATTTTTTTATACTGGAAAAAACCTGGAAAATCAGGGAAATTTGGATAGAAACCTGGAAAAATCAGGGAATTTTTAAGAAAAGCTGGAAGTTTTTCTGCGATATTTTTTTCAATTTCACTAATTGAAATTATTTACTAATTTTTTTAATTTAAATTATTCTGTCCATTATACCCCCATTTTTTAGACTGAAGTATTGCCAAACAGTTGAAATATTATTAACTTAACAATACTTTGCTTGCATCAAAATTTGCTCCATTGTAACTCTGTTATACAGAATGCCACATAAATTTCTCCCATGGTTGCTAAACGATTGTAGAAACTTTTGACTTCGTCGGAGACTATGGGACTGCAATTTAGGAAAGGCAAAGATTGTGGTACATGTGGAAGATGGGGTTAGGATATTTGCTTCTGTTTTTAATTTCTATGTTCGACACCATGGAATTACCCAACTGTAAAAACAAAAACAATTGACTAATCTAAACTAAGAAACCGTGTGGTTAGATTGAAACTCTTTAAATATTCTAATAAGAAAAAATATGTTTTTCTATAGAATATGCAACAAGAAATTTGACAATTTTGCCTTTAAAAATACTGGATATCTCTTAAAATAATAATGCTAATTCAGAACAAACAACATTATTTAAACATTTGACTTTGGATATTGGTTTAAAGAAAATTATATCAATGTATTTTATAAAGAGCAATGTTTGGATTAAATACAGTATAAAATGGCTCTATATTGAAATGTAAATAAATATAAAAATTTATTGATGTATAATCACATGGAATTATTTTCTTTTACTTAATGAAAATATTTTAAACAGTACTTATCCAATGGTCACTCTGTAATTGCTATTTGGTACATTTTGTGCAAAAACTACTTAACTATTTAAAAAAAATTTATTAATTAAAAACAACATATTCTACAATACTAAACGTATTTTCTCCACATCTATTCAATATGATATATTGAGAATAACATTTTAAATAAAATACTTCATAATATTGACACTTTTTTTGTACCCACCTACAATTAATGATAAAAAAAAATTGCACGCTGACCTGGAAATTTTAAGATTTTTACTGGAAAACCTGGAAAAATCAGGGAAATTTGAAATCTGATTTGAGTGGCCACCCTGTATGACCAAAACTACCAGAATATGGCCAAATTTACTGCACTTTTGGCTCTAAGTAAACATTTAAAAGCTCTATAATTTTTTTCCGAGGCACCTTGGCAGTAATTTGGTAAATTAGCAATAAAATATAGTTTTGTTACATGTCATAAAACTTGGTAATTCTAGCAAAATGTGGTACTTTTATCCTGATGTCTTAGAGCATGTCATTAAAACCATTTACTTCATAGTCTTGTATTTGTACTAAATATGAGGTAATAAGGACTATAATTTTGAAAACCAGAGTTTCCGGTAAGCCTTTACTATATGAATGGAAAAAATCTTAAATGAAATGGTTTAAATACCGTATACTTTGTTTTTATTCAATATATTTTGTTATTATGTTGTTGTTTTTCCTCACTAAAAAATCATACCATAAGGAAATTTTATCAGATTTTGTTTTGGTCCCCAGTTTCAGTTTTGACAAGAATTATATAAGTTTTTTTTAATTTCATTTTTTCATTTTTAGCAGCAGCACTTGATGTGTACATCATTCGCTGGAGTGTAAAAACACTCCGCACAGACCCTTTAGTAATAACAACAAATTAAAAAAATTGAACAAAAAATAAATAAGAAAATAAAAATAAACAATAAATAAATACATAAAATAGAATTTTAAAAGTATGCAATGATAATAGCCATTGCAGAAAACACCCTTTGTCGTCATAATGGTTTTAAAAAAAATTATAAAAAATATTAAAACTTTTAGATAGCAGGCACTATTTTTAGATCGTATTGACGGCACACAATAAAAAAATTAGTTTAAAAGTTGTTTACTTACCTCTAATACACTGTGTTAAATAGTTTGTGATAATAATTTTGAATGTGAAATAAAATAATATGTACTACAAAAGCACGTTTATCAAGAGATTAATTATTTCTTTCGACTAATTTTTTATTAGTTCGCAACAGTTATTTATTTTTCTTGCTAGTTATTAATTGTTAGCTTGTTTTCTATAGTTATTAACTGTTAGGTTTTTTACATTATTGTTTTGTGATTTCATGTTAACTAGTTTTTTTGCTAATTATTAATTGTTAGCTTATTTTTTTGTTAGTTATCCTTTGTTAATTTACGTTTATAACTATTAATTGCATAGCTTACTTTATGATTAGCTTTTATTTCTGTTCGAAAGTTAATATTTCGCTTTCTTTTGTTAAGTTTTAATTTTAATTGTCATAAAATTTCCTACTTATTTCAACATTTTCTAAAATTGCCAAAGACAAGATAATCGCCGACAAAGATGTTTACGCAGTTAAAGCCTGTAAAAATTATAAAAAGTATATATATATATATATATATATATATATATATATATATATATATATATATATATATATATATATATATATATATATATATATATATATATATATATATATATATATATATATATATATATATATATATATATATATATATATATATATATATATATATATATATATATACACTTTTCATTAATTTAAACTTTACTCGTAATAAAAAAAAAGTATTATAATTTTTATTGCATCCTTTCTAATATTTGGCGGCACATCTTAAGAATTTGGTGGCGCACCAAGTGCCGCGGCACAGTGGTTGAGAATCACTGCTTCAGAGAATACTATTAAATGCGAAATAATTCTCAGCAGTACATATTTCATGCACTATTTTGTCATTTAAAATAAACTTTTAATATCAAAATAAAAATAAGCATTAGATATTACTACACTTTATATGTTCTTCATTTTATTGCAATTGTGTTATCAATGAAGCGTGTACTTGAATGCAATACTTCAACAAAGTTTCATGGGGTATAGTTCATGATAAAAGATTTATATTTCCACGGGCGAATCATAATTCAGATTTTTTTTTCCATTTTAGAAGTAAAAACAGTTTAACTTATTGTTGAAGGATGAAATGCGTCTTTACTTTTTATAACATAAAATCGTTGAAACGTAACTATCTATCCTGACAGTTTGAGAAAGAATTGTTTCTCCCAAATCGAATTACTAGAACAAGAAGTCGTAAGATCAGTTTTCAATAATATTGTTTTCAAAGCGATTTACAACAATTCTCTTGACAATTCCGAAGAAATTTCTCAAATAAAATTGAAACACATTTCATGAAATTATTTCTTTCACTTTATTTTTATCAAGAAATCGTTAATATAGTATTTCATAACTATTCAGTTTTAGGTGTAGGATTCTTTTTTGATAAATAAAAAAATTTTAACAATTAATGAAGGTAAGCAACGTGAATTTTTATGATAGCTAATATACAATACTTTTGGATTCTATAATAAAGAATTTTCTTTGGTTTTGAAACGCAGAAGAAAAAATAAGACACTGAGATCCAAAAGAAAATTACTAACAAGTTACAGCAAAGAGAGATACGGATTGACCAATAGCGTAGGTAAAGCTAAAACAAGATGATCAAACAGGGAACTGATAGAAAAACTCCAGATTTTAGAATTAAAAGAATAGATTAGAAGAATAAATTAAAAGAAAATAGGTTTTTAAAAATTGGGATAATAGAAAAGTTGGGATAAAGAATGGGATAATAAAAAGGCTATTAACTGCATTATTAGAATTTTTCAAATTATGTAATAATTCCCCGATACCTAGGTCACTGACCTGTACTGATTATGGAAAAAACCAACCTGCGTGAAGACATTTTCACATCATCAACTTTTCAATATCCATGATCGAGTAGTGAACTGGATTTTTTCCCTTATTGAAATTTTGCTAACAAAACAAATTACAAACAAAATGCAACACAAGATGAAAACTACGTTATATTAAAACATAATATTTATCTTAACCCTATGCGGTCGTATTAAGTTTATATATGGGTGTCATTCTGGTCGGAATTAATTTTCGTTGAACGAACAGCAATACATAATATACAAGATTATAAAGGAAAAATAAAATCTATTAATTTTTTTTTAAACTTTAGATATATGTAACACAACAATATGTTTTAATATTATGTAAAAAATTGTATTTTATAGTTCTCCATCGTATGGTATTTCTCAAAGCAGTACGATGCCCTTGTTTTCGAGAACATGTGTCGCAAAAATAATTAGTTTGGCGTGTTCAGCCTTTATTTTCTTCTGTTTGAACATATAGAACAATCTTTACTCTTTACATCTTCACAGTGCCGCAATATATGTAGTTTGCCATTAAACTGTGGTGTTGTGGTGGCTGAGAGCACACATATGACTGGAACAGTAAAAAAAGCGTTGGTGGCTGAGAGTAGACATACAACCACAAAGGGTTAATTCGTGAAAAAGATATCTAGCTGTTAGGAAAAATTATCTTATTTGATTAAAAATTCAAATGTAAGTTTTATTTATTAATGATTTAATAATATATATCTTCTTCTAACAAACTGTATATAATAACAATAATGTGTTAATAATGATGAGGCTTATATGTGTAATGATGATCATAATGATGTTTTAATATGTTTTAAGATAATTTGTTTAGCTCTAAATGTGCCGGTGTAGTTTGGAAAAATTTCCGCTAGCTGGTTACTGAGCTAAAAGTGTTTGATATTCTTTTTATTCAATTTCTACATTTAAAACTGCTAATGAAATGTGTACTAAAATGTACCTATTTCTTTTCTTTTTTTTTTAATCAGTGTTTTTTTAAAGTGTAGGACAGTTGAAGTTTTATCTGTTTAACAATTATTTGACTACGTTTTGCCTATACCTTGCAATATTTATGATTATTATAATTATTTTTAAAGACGTTCTATTCTAGGTAAAAGAATTATCTACAATATAAGTATAATTAATTTGCAATATAGTCGGAATAATACTTGCTTTTAAGAAAATAGTTTATTTAGAAAATAAATTCGGTAAAAACTGGATTTTAATGCAGTTTTTGAAAAATTTGAAACATTATCTACATTTTATATGAGCAAATTATCAGCATTTTTGTCTAAGCAAGCAATTAACAAATAAATATTAAAATATATTTTAAAAAATCAATCGTCTCAATAGAAATATCACATTTTAATAACTCACAGTTTTAAAGGAATGTGTAGACTTCTAGATCTATATCTTCTTGTCCTCAAAGCTCTATCCCTGTAAATAAAATTAATTTATTATATTCACAGTTTTTTTAAATTTAGATAAATTTAAAACGTTCCAAAAGTTTTACAGCAAAATAATTTAATATTAAACAATAATAAATTTTTATCAATATACATTTGGGCACGCAAAATGTATTTATTTCAGTTTAACATCATTATAATAGATTATACAGTCAGTTTTTAATTATGCTTTAATACAATATTTTTCACGCGCTTTATATTGCGCGCAATTGAAAAATTAACGTTGGTGACAAAAAATTCAAAATTGAGATTTTTATATATTTTGCATCTTTGTATGGTAAGGAGCAAATGAAAAAAAAAAGTTTTTCAAAAATAAATTTTGTTTTAGCACTTTTTTGATCTTTCAATTTAGCATTTGCATTAGCAATAGAAAGAAAATAGTTACGGTCGTGTTATCAAGATTCACGATTAATTCAAAGCATCTTACTATGTTTTTGTTTACTTTGTTTTTTCTATTGTTTACTACTTTGTTTTTTTTATTGCAATACAATATAAGAGAATTAGCTGATGAGTAAAAGAATAGAGTGGTTAAAGTTTAAACTATATGGGGCTATAAATTCTGGTAAAATTACCATAATGCATAGTAATACATTTCTGGTAGAAACAGCAACATAATTCAGGTTTTTATAATTAAATTATACGGTATTGAAACCTTTCATTTAGTGATTTTTACATTCATATAGTAACAATTTACCAGAAATTCAAGTTTTCAAACTCATAATTCTTATTACCACACATTTAGAATAAAATGCTAAGCACTGAAGAGTTAATCTAATCAAATAAAAGGTTTTTATGCCACACTCTAAGGTATCATGGTAAAATTATAGAATTTTACCACACTTAACAATTTTAATAATACATTATAAAATTGCATTTTATTGTTAATTTTAACCAAATCAGAGCCAAAACGCTTCGATAAAAAAGAAAACGTGCAGAACACTGTAAATTTACCATAATTTGATAATTTCGACCATATTTTTTGTCAAAAATTTACTAAAATTGACATTGCTTTAGAAAAGGACGTGGCATATTTTGTTTCTGGCAACAAAAAATAATTAAAAGAATAGCATTGCGTGGTGTCCATTTGTGTGGTGATATATTTATCTCCTTTTGAAAAAAAATTCCGTTTAGAACATACACATTAATTCCATTTGTTCAGACATATTTTGTTTTTAATAACCTCACAAAAATTATAAAATGACTTTTGGTATATAAATAATATTCAAAAAAATTAACTCTAAATTTAATTATTATAGAACATTTCTATTTAATTTTTTTGCTTATCAATTATTCATCAGAACACTTTATCGACATATAATGTTCTTTAAATAATTAAATATTTATCTATTATGGTGTTTTAAAAAACGAATTAAAGGGTGGGGACTTTTAGTTATTATACAGTACAATTTTTCATGTTGAATGGCATTTAAATTCGTTTCTATTCTTTATGAAAATCGCATATCTCATTTTAAATAAAAGTTGTATTTAACATTGAAACATAGGTTGTAAATGAGTATCTTCTTAATAAATAAATATTTTTAAATACAAAATTTGAAATTAACTTTTATATAATATCTGACTTTTTTGAACATTTGCTATGTTTACTTTAAAGATCTCAAGGATAAAGTTCAATTAGAGAATTGATATATCCCTTATTTACTTTAAATACAATTTTAATGCAAGGAAAATTTCAAATTTAAAAATGTAAAGAAAAAACATGACATATATCCATTAAAAACAAAATAAAAATTCTAAAAATATAACTATTTGATATAACTGCCCCTTTTTTGTCTTGATTTATAGCAGAATTCTATTTCTAGCTGTCCTATTTTTATCTCGTAATTTTCTTTTTAATCCGTGTTCCTCAGATCTTGAAGATTTTCTTCTGCACAATCACGCCATCTATGTTTTGTTTTACCACTTTTACGAAATCCTTTTTGATCAAAACAATTATATATTTCAATTCAATTTTTTAAATAATTTGTATATTTATTAGCTAAAACTTTCATGAAATATCCTTAACGTCATAGTACAAATATATCCAATATAAATGCTTCATTAAACCTTAAAAAATAAAGTAACTTTAGTGTTTGCTTTTTTTAATTTTAAAAATGGTAAATCAACGAATAGTAAACAAAGTTGTTATTTTAGAGAATGTTAATAATTTGGAAACAATCTTTATACTATAACAGTTCCAGAAATCTTATAAACATATGAAAATTAAATTTTATACTTAGTTTCACGAAATTTATAATCTGAAAAAAATTTTCTTGAAAAAAGTAAAAATTGGCTTTTTTATTTGAATAATCTTTTACTCGAATATTCATCTTCATAATCTTGGGTAATATCATCATAAGTAATAGAATAGTAATTTGATTATTAATGCAATGCTTTTAGTAATGTTATTGTTAGAATTACGGAAATACTTATATGTAAACAAATTATTTTTTAATAATTACAAAGCAAAGAATTACAAAACATTCATATATAGAATCACTAATAAATCACTAATAAAAAGTCATTAATTGTTTATTGAATAGTATACCCATTCACTGTTAGAATGTTTAGAAGATGTTAAATCATAATGTCAATTAAATTTATTTTAACTTAACATGCTGTATAATTGAACTATATTATCGTATTTCGGAACTTAAATACACGATATCGCAGTTTCCTTGTGTTGCAAATATCTGCACCATCGCTTTCCATAGTATGTTGGTACATCTATAAATTTATTTTAAAGTTTATAAATAATTTGCTATTAAAAATATTGCAAAACTTTTAGCCAAGCACTGTCTTAGTTCTGCGATAGATAAGAAAATAGACCTTTTAATTTCAAAAAATTTCATTTCGTATAAAACTTAACTAATATCCAAAAGTAAATAAAAATATGTCTTATTTTCACTTACTTAGATGGTACCCTGATTGTCACACCCACACAATAAGTTGAATTTATTTACAGTTAGTTCTTTTGATTATAAGACAATATAAAATTTTCGGACTATTTCGCATTTGTTACAGAGATATGTATTATTTAAAATGTAAGTATGGGCGAAACAAAAATGTAAAAAATCGCAAACATTTCTAAAAAGGTGTAATAACGAAATAGAACTGAAAAAAAAAACATGAATAAAATACCTGTAAAACATAGGATTCTCGAAAATTTCTCATAAAAGTTCTAAATCAGAAAATAAATTATTTTAAAAAGTACTTGTAAAAATGGAGAATTTTTCAGGGATTTTAGAATTTATTATTCAAAACAATAGAATTGTTTTACTATTATTAGAATTCAAACTTTTAAATTTAGTCATTTATTGAAACTTCTAATCAAGAAGAAAAGTCTTAAAGTACGCGGAGAAAAAAACTCTCGTAAAAATTACCGTATTGTATGGTAATGACATTTCTAGCCTAAAACAAAAGAAGCAATAATTCAGGTATTCTATCTGGTAATTAAACCATTCATTTGATAATTTTTCAGCTCATTTTGTAAGTTTTGCTTTCATTTGGTAATGTTTTCGTTCGAAATGCATCGGTTTACCAAAATTTCCAGTTTCCAAGATTATAGTTCTTGTTATCACACATTTGGTAAAAAGTATATAACTGAAAAAAAAGTTTAACTGACGTCATGCTCTTAGTTATCGTCATATAAGTACCAAATTTTATCACATTTCCCAAATTTTATCCTATATTTTAAAACAATATTTTAATGTTACTTTTTCCAAAAGCCTTACCTAAGTGCTTCATTCAAAATATCCCAGCTTTTTGTTGTTCCCATAAAACAAAAAAAAAAAAAAAAAAAAAAAAAAAAAAAAAATATAAATTTTATCATATTCTGGTAGCTTTTACCATACTTTTTTTTCGTAATGAAACCTTTTTTAGTCAATAATACCCTTTAACTGCGGAACTAATTGATCATGGTGATGTAAATGTATAAGGTAAGAAAAATTATATAATTTGTAACTTAATACACAAATAAAGAAATCGAAATAAATAAAACAAATATTATGTATATTCACAATTCCGGAAATGTCAAAAATCAGTCTGATTAATGAGTAACCATTCTTGTTATTGTTTATAAATATACATCGTTTACCCTTTAGAACAGCAAGTTCTTCTCAATGAAAAAATCACAAATAATCACATATGTTTTATTAAACAGCGTAAAATAAACACACTTAAAAACTCTCTGTAGCATTTATCAAAGGGAAATCCCAATACGTGCTTTATCATTCATGTTTCATATATCTCGTCCATCACGGTTATCAATTACTAGCGTCCATTTATTAATACCTATAATTAAATATTCTGAAACAAATCCAGGCTTAATTTCCATACATAATTTATAACATAAATTGCACTCGTTAGGTTAGTGCTATCTATAATTCAGCTTCAGAGTTGCAAGCTATTATGGAAATTAAAATAAAATCCATCACAAGTAGAGACATGTTACGTATTTATCGACATCATTTGGGGATGGTTATGTACTACAGTAAATTAGTTGATGAGGCTACTTATTGAGAATAAACACATATATAATGAATTTAATTTTTGTTTGGTTTTAGGATTTTAAATATTATAATGCATTAATTAGTCTTTAAAGAAGACTGATCATAGATTAAGAAGACCCATTTTTAAAGACCATGCATATTAAGTAATCAATATAATGAAATAAAAAACGTTAATCTTAAATAAAAATGTTTTTTTTTAAATTAAGTTATAGGTTTTGATTAAAACCACCATACCAATATAAAACTGCGAGGAAAAAGCGATTTTCACCCCAAAAAAAAACAATCATATACCCTCAATAACTTTTGATTTAATGATCGGATTTTAATGTAATGGTTGGAGTTGGTGACTTCAAATATGCTAATAACTTAAGACAGACGATATTTTATGTTACAAAATCAGACACAGAAACGTACTTTCTCCCCCTACAGTATTTTGAGTGTCAAAAATTCAAATTTTTGCTTGGAAAATTTCTCAGAAAGCAGTTTTGTCAAAAGCGTAGAAAAATATATAAATTTTGAGTATCTATTATTTACTATAAATTTGAAAATTTTTTACTTTTTTTATATTTTCTATAGACAATCACATGTTGCAGCGTGTTTATAAACATTCTGTAATGCAAATGTTATAAGCGCGACTGCTAAATTAAAATATTCCAAAACTTGAAAAATAATTTGCTATTCTACAAGTAATATACATGACATTTTACCAAGTTTCTCTAAAGCACACTTTGAATAATTTAAAATACTCTTAAACATATTAAAATGTTTATGACCCTAAAAAGAATACTAAAGCTCATAAACTGATGTAAAAGTTCTGGAAATTCGAACAAGAGTTCTCACCATAAAGTTAGTTTCGTTTCATCTACACTCTCTAATAAAAAGAAAGAAATGAACCTAGAAGTTTTACGCTTTTTTCCAGTACAATAAATCGCATTCCTATGTTCAAATGGGAGTTTTAAGAAGAAAGTATGAATATCAATAAGGGCATATTTATGTTAACAAATATGCGTGGGCTTTGTGAAATATCACTAAAACGTTTGCAAATGCCTGCTAACAAGAATACACTATTTGAGAAATACATGCATTTTGAGTTTTTAAAATCTTTTATTATTAAGAAATAGATTTCTAAGAAACATTAAATGTTTAATAAAATCTATAGGTTATTTCTATAGATCATATGGATTATTTTTATGAAATATTTCTATGGGATTAATTCAACTATGCCCAAATGTTACATTTTTAAGACTGTCTATAAATATTAAAAGTCAGTAAATAATTTTTGAACAGTCATACTTTATGGGGATTTTTTTCATTGCTTTATTTGAAAAATTCGGAACAAAATGCAAACTCTCTTAAATCTTTCATTTCCAAAAAAAGACAAAAAAGAACGGAACTGCGAGTTTAATAGATCAAATATTATAAAAATAAAAATATGCTGCCAAGATAAAATTAAAATAAATATTTGTGCAATTTTCGGAAGCTGGGATATATGTATTCTTTCAAAGACTTTAGACGGGACACACATGTTCCAGTAATGTTTACGTCAGAGGGACGTCCCGTTGGGGCCGGAAGCATTCAAACACTATTCTCAAGTAATATGATGTTCATAAACAGTTTCTATTACAATTATATATCTCCATAGATATCATAAAAAAAAGTAATTATTGTAGTACCACTTCATGCATTCTCATTTTGCAAAAAAGTCGCATAATATAATAATTTATTAGCAAACAAAAAGGAACCTAATATTCAGATTTTCTCTATTTTTAATAATATTACTAAAAATAAATTATTTATTTATTCCTTATTTATCGATATGTACGAATAATATTTATTTATGATCCGTTCTTAATCTCATTCTCTTTTAATATTACGTTCTTTATTTTAAGTATTTTCAAGTCAGATACTTAGTAAAGATATTTAGTTACAGTTTTACAATTATTTAACATACATAAGATATATTTACTTTTTAATAAATTAGACATAACTTTAGAATAATTCAGCCGAGGTATGCAATTATATAATTAATAGAAAATAAACATTGAAAATTCTAAAGCGTTATTAAGATTTAACTTTTTCCACTATTGCTAAACAATATATTTGGGGAAAAAATTTCCACGAGTTTTTAGAGTAACAAAAAATTAAACATGCATCTAAGAAAACAAGTTTGTTGATGAAGTTGTAACAGCAACCAAAAAACATTATTTGATTTTTATTCAATTTCAATAGAGATATAGAATATAAATTAGTATACATATAAACTACAATAAAATATTGGGATCTTTTAATCGAATTAAATTTTAAAGCCAACCATCCGTTTATCATTTAAACTTCGCTTAATACTGATATATTTACTTAATTCTAACAAGTTCATCGCTGGTCATACTAACATTTGAAGAAATGAGAACTAAATGTAAAACACAATATTTCAAACGAAGCTCATTAGAGAACATCATTGCCGAATTTTAATGCTTAGTAATTAGATTTCAGTGTATAAAAAGTTATTAACCAAATGATTTCCTGAGCAACTCATTGATTACATAACTTCTCTTTCCAATACTATGCAAATTTATTGGGATAAACTAAACGAATCATTAGTTTTTCAAAACAAGTGAGCTTTTCTTCAAGCAGCCATGTATATAATATTTCATGAAAACGTTTTAATTCCGAAATTATGTAAGTTCTACAAAAAATATGTAAAAGTCCCTTTATTACAGCTGTGGTGGCTCAGGAGATAGAGAGCTCACCTCCCAATGAGATCACCCGATTTCAAAACCCAGTGATGAGTAATAGAAATTGAGGTACCGGCTTGAGCCGACAGCAGTGCTGACGTAAAATATCCTCAGTGGTAGACGGTCATGGGTTAGAATCCCCTTGTCGCCAAGCTAACCGTGGAAGGTTTTCGAGGTTTTCCTCTCCATTTAACGCAAAGGCAGGTTAGTTCCTTCAAAAATTAATACATGAAGGCAAATTTCTCTCAATACTTATTCCAAGAGTGTTCTTGTCTTCTGTATTGGGTTCAAAATTACAAGGCTGCGGAGGTGAACATTGGCAGTCGTTACACTCAAAATTGGGTCAGCTGTTCGACGACGATTATAAAATATAATGTATAATTTCCGTTAGTAAATTAAGTCGACTTAACTGTACAACAAATGCTATTTGCACGAATGAGAAGTGCACTTTAAATACAATTTTCTCTGCTAAACCATTTGCAACCCAACTTAGAGTAAGTTTTGACTCCGATGGCTTATTGACGTTGAAAATTACTTTCTTAGTCTGTGTGCTAGAAAAAGCAGAGCCATTGTGTCAATTTGAAATGCTTAGAGAGAACTTATGAATAAGGCCCTGGCCCGCACTGGAGTGTCTAGCGTGAGCTGATGATATTAACGTCCTTTTTGAATACAATATGCCTATATTATATGAATGCAGATCTTCTTTTAATAGAAATAACTCTTGATTTTGTTTGTATTGTCTTTACAGTTTAGTACACACTTTCTTATTTTTATAAATTATAGCTCACATTCTGATTTCATCTTTGGGTAATCATACTTACTTCAATAACGTTATTTATCTACTTTTACTTATCTACTTCAACAGAATTATTTATCTATCTATCATTTTTAAGCAATAGCACTGGAAAATCTTTTTTTTTTTCTGTTTTATAAGATTTTTAACAGATATTAAATACTTTCGTATCTAGGATTTCAAATTTGAAAGCAGGTTCTCTCTCGAAGTTTAAAGTTTTTTGTCGAAACGTACAAGTTTATATACTTAATATATCCCATGTCCGGAAATATCGTCATGCACTACTAGGGAGCTTTCTTATTATGAATAATTTTTTTTTCCGCGTGCTTCTGAACAGGTCATACTAGATAGGTGCCGTAGCCGCGTACGACGACATTTTTGGTCACGGGTTCCTATGCAATGATGATCCAGATAATGTTTTTTAAATTACTTAGATATTTTTTCAGCACTTATGTGACTCCTATTTATATATTACGTATTTGAACTTGTATATTTTGACAAAGAAATCGACTAAAAATGTCATTTTAAAAACTTCTGTAGCTTTTAATAGAAAACTAATTTCATATCTGAAATCCCCAGATCTGAATTAGGCAAGGACAAATATTTGTATAAACGCAACACAAAATTTGTTCCCTAGTCCATCTAATCACTTAATCCATTATCAAAATATTCAAAATTCCTGATTGTATTTACATTTTACAGTTTTTCCGATGTACTCTACTGAAGAAAAAAAAAAGAAAAAAGCTCTATTTTGTCAAATAATTTGAAAAACATATTATTAAAAATTGAAAATTCGAATTCAAAAAAATATAAATTGGATTAGATGGAAATACGTTTTAACCTTGATTAAAATAAATAAATACTATTTATAAAGAAATTTACATTGAAGTACTAAAATGCAATTAAAATAAAACTTACTCTAAACCCGCAGACTTTTCCATAGCTGCTATACTATTTTGCTGTTATGCATAGCGTTATCTCATAACAATGGAAAGGGGTAAATATTTATGAAAAGTTTCAACTTCTAACTATATCATTCTATAAGATTTACAACTCCTTAAAAAATTTTTGGAAAGTAGGTTTTAGGCACTTTATTGACATATTTAGAAATAAAACTAGTGTAAAAACCGTAAAATTTCTTGCTTGGTTAGCTTACTATTGTCACAAAATAAAGTATATATTTTATGCTAACTTAGAAACAAAAATGTATTTTCACTGAAACTTGAACTTTAGAGACGTATAAATTCCATTTTTATGTAGAAATTGGAAGAAATATGATCAGACGGATGACTTCACGTGATCTGCGTTGAGAGTAATATAATATGATATAGATACAACTAACTTTTCAAACGCTGCTTGTTTAGAAATTAATACAATTCCTTAAGTTGTTTTTCTATTCTAGTTATTTGAAAAAAACATTAACTCACAATTTTAGAAGCGATGAAGATAAAAAGAGAATACTATTTATGCTTCGCAAAACAACAATGATTCGAAATATTGATTTTGGAAAATATTCAATGCAAAATTTTTCTACGAACCGCTTTTTAATTAAAATCTAATAATTTTGTTCGCTCTTTTTAATTACTGAAATGATGAAAACTGTGTCATGCGCTTGAAATATTATTATAAATATGAAAACAACGGCAGAATGAAACGAGTTTTATATTTTATTAGTAAAAAAAAAGGTATATATTTGAACTTAATTTATTTAAAGAAAGATTTATGATAAAATAAATGAAAATAAAAAAATATTAACATTTCCCGTGCAGACATTGTCTAATTAGAGATAGAACATTCTAGAATTAAATAAAAATCGATTATTTAAGAGCCAATACAAGAGTGGTTGCTCATTCTCCCATAAATCCATTTAAAGTATTCATAATATGCATTGAGTAAGGTATCTTGAAAAATTAATACGTTTCGTATCTACTAGATAAAATTCATTCAACCTATACAGAAGGCACTAAAAATATAGTAAGATATTTAGAGCCCCATAATATATGATAGTTATAAATTGAAAATGGCATACATGGTCGACAGTGTATACGGTTAACCGATGCAACAAGTACAAAAGTCAACGATGGATGAAATTTAAATTTTTAATCATAATATAAGCTATTAGTTTATATACATTTGCCAATTAATAATGCAATATATTATACAATAATATTAATAATGCGCAGAATTTATTTAATTATTTCAAGCGCAGCCTAATATGAGCTCATTCTAAATGTTCTGTTACTTATTGCATGAAATATTTTTAGAATGGCCGCAGAAAATAAGATCATTGTTAGAGATTTCTCTGAAAATGGGCTAAATAACAATTTATGTAATTGTTATTTTGTCATATTTAAACAAAACAGTCGTATAACCATAAATAATATGGTAGTCAAACTGTTAGCTGTTAGAAAAACAGTTTATTATCGGCTTTCACCTAAAAGGTTAAACAACCAGACTTTTATAGCACCCACAAAGCCCACTTAATGAGGTTACTCAGTTCCTTGCATTTAGGTACATATTATAGCTGAGAGGACTCATCGATTCGGATCCCAACTTTGGATCTACTATATCATCGGATCCAACCCCCCCAACTTTGTGAATATTAGAATAAGATAAACTTTTTCCCGTATACATAATAGCCCCATAAAGCTGATTAACTCAAAAAATCTAGTAGTTCCAATCTTTTACAATCGATAGAGTCTCGGTGCTACCATCTAGTGTGGCAGTAACTAGTCGTCCAAATTAACATGGCCAACGGTATCCCACCCATTGTGGTGGTCCTGAAAGAGTGGATACCACTTCTGGAGAACGCACTAGGTCTGCTCAGACTGATTGTGCAGCTCATAGAAAATTAAAAAAAAATCTTTTACAATAGGAGAAACAACTTGATAAACTAATTAAACCACACTTTACAGTTCATTTGATAAAACACAACTCAACTAAAATATTACTCCAATACTCATTACATAACGAAAGCCCTAGCTCAAATGTTCAGTTTTGTCTTTTTACAGTTTCCAAATCAAGCTAGTTGTAAATGGTTAAAAAATCCGTATAATTTAACCATAACCGTTAACCGTTTTTTTAACCATAATACTTGTAAACGGGTTTTAAGTCATACAAGTAAAAATGTTCTTTACGATAAACTTCGTGGTTCAGTGGATGGACAGACTGGTACCGGTTAATTTACCTTAATATCCGAAAGAAAATTTTAACAGTTTGTCTTATTCCTCATATTAAACCATATTTATTATAATTAAGTTTTTGATGAGTGAAAATTTTTATGTTTTTATTGCATCAATTGACAATTACGTATACAATTTATACACCAATTATAATTCAAAAGCAAATTTTTCCTCCAAAAACAAGTACTGGTCCTTCATTTAAAAAAAATACAATAATAATCGAGCTCAGTGGATAGAGCATTCAAATGAGATGAACCGGGTTCAAATCCTAGCTATGGCTGGTCGATACGAACTCAACTACCGGCTCGCACCGACCACAGTGCTGACGTAAAATATCTTCAGTGGTTGACGGATTATGGATCGAAGTCCCCTTGAAGAGTTAGTGTCCCCTATAAGAATTAAAGTCCAAGTCAGGCTAACCGTGGGTGGTTTTTCTCTCCATGTAACGCAAATGCGGGTTGGTTTCATCAAAATGTCCTTCACAATTGCAAATTTCTCTCAATACTTGATCCAGGAGTTCCCGTATCTTTTGAATTGGGTTCAAAATCACAAGACTGTGAAGTTGAACATTAGTAGTTGTAAACCCAAAATTGGGTCAGCTGTACAATGACGGTTTTAAATAAAAGAAAGAAAATAAATTTATTAATAATAAAAAACCTCAAGTGCAACTTAATTTATTGCCTTAATTAATTTATTGCCTTAATTAATTTATTGCCTTAATTTTTTTAACATTTTAGGTGGTAGCCAAAGATCAAACTCACTTTCAAAATTGTGAAAGAGGCTGAATTTATGCAAAAAATACAATCAATGAATCTTGAATTTCCGAATCAAAACTGCGTTTAAATAAAAAAACAAATTATATAAATCTTATCCTTTAAATAAAATTCAAAACTAAGAGAGAGAAGAGAAAAGTTACCCTTAGAAAAGATTAAATATTAGTTAGACAACAAAATATTTAAAATCTATACTAATAAAACTATTTACTAAGTTGCATTACTGAAATCTCTTATTAACTGTTTTTACAAAAAGGTAAATGTGGTGATACTATTTTTTCAAATTAGTGTTTCAACATACTTTTTGTCTGTTTCATTTTTAAAACTCTTATAACGAAAGAATTTTTACCATTAAATCTATTTCGTTGTGAAAATAATCAAAGATACATTTTACGTACACGTAAATTAGAAATCAGTAGTTTTATAGTATGTAGTACTAAAAGAATACAAATAATTTTTAAACAAAATGGACAAAACTTCTTTTAAAAAAAATGCGCTAAAAAGCAGCAGAAATTTCAAAAAAAGAGAGAATAATAATAGAAATAAAAGAAGCGAAGGAAATATAACTAAAATTAAAAATATGACCACTGAAGCCGACGTCTTCAGGGGGTACCGGCCCCAATGGCCATAAAACAAAACCTTTTCTATTGATGGCAAAAGCCTAAAAAAACTCCCTTGTTTATGTGAGTTTTTATTTTATTTTCTGATGATTTTTATTTTCTGATGAAATTGTATTTAGTTCTATGTTTTACATGTTTTTTTCTCCTGGACTTTTATACAAAACATTCGGGGTGCTGAGGGAGTTTTTTAGGCTTTTGCCATCTCCCTCAATAGAAAAGGTTTTGTTTTATGGCTACTGGGGCCGGTACCCCCTGAAGACGTCGGCTTCAGTGGTCATATTTTTAATTTTAGTTATATTTCCTTCGCTTCTTTTATTTCTATTTTTATAATATGTAGCTTACTCATATTATTTGGAAATAATAGGCATTGCATATTTTCTAGCTTTTAAAATTTCTTTAATTTCATAATATAATTTTTTTTAATCCTTCTTAACTTAATTTAAATTTAATTCATACCAATTATTTAACTTTTATTTCATTAAAAGCAAATTATAAATATTTTTTCTCTACTTAACAGTCAATGTAACTGCTTACTTTTTAATTCAGTACAAATGTATTACTCATTGATTCACTGTCGCTACTTAATGGAATATCAGAATCTGTTTTTTTAACTCTTTATTCCTTAAGTTACATTAAAAGCAAATTATAAATATTTTTTTCTCTTCTTAACAGTCAATATAACTGCTTACTTTTTAATTCAGTACAAATGTATTACTCATTGATTCCCTGTCGCTACTTAATGGAATATCAAAATCTGTTTTTTAACTCTTTATTCCTTATGTTACATTATTTTTCTTACCTCAAAAATTTTTCAGTTACAGGATTCTATCAATTCTCACTTTTTTTTTTCTTTTTCTTTTTTTTTTTTTTTTTTTTTGATGATTAAGCTATGGCCAAATTATTTAAAATTTAATATTAATATCGCGGGGTTGGCTTTGTTTTTGGCTATTTCATCTTTCGATAAATCGCCAACTATGGATCATTTCCCATGCTCCTAACTATCCGTTGGGAACAATTCAGTCACTTTTGTTTTAAATTCTTGACGTGCAGAACGATAAATGGTAGGAGCCTTTATTTTGTTAACTTCTGCAGATGATAATAATGTATCTTTTAATAATATTTCTTAAATAAAGCAGAAATTCTTTTTTTTTAATTGTTTTTTTTAAACTCTCTGGAATAAATCCCTCTTTCGTAAGAAGCGCATATGTACCAAATTCATTACTACTACCGCCAAAGTCTTCCCAAAAACTGCTATGAATCTACATCCTACCCTAAAAACTGGAATAGAAGTATTTCCACCATAAATACTCCTTCTTTCCATCATATAAACTGGAACAACTTCCATCAAACACATGCTATTCAAAAGCAATAATACATCCACATTTATGTATAACCGAAGTGTTTCCAACTAAAATAATCAACTACGCATGATTTTCATACCACGTGAGAGTAACTTATACATACTACATATAAATTAACTGAGTTTAATTTTTATTGTTTATTGAAAACCTCAATGGTTTAAGTAACACAACCAAAAAGCGATTATATTTTTTTAAAAATCTAAGACTATCAAAAGTATGTCATTCATTAATCACATTAATTATTCTTTAAACAGAATAAAGAACTTTAGCACGTTAAAATCACCTGATCTCTTTTTTATTCTCTTAAATTAATAGTCGTTTCCGACCCCACGAATGATGTATCGAAGGTTGTAGAGAAGTGTTTACATGCCATACCCTTACATCTCTACATTCTTAATGATCTAGCTTCATATTCCTCATTAATTAAATTAATAGAACAAAAAAGTACTTGTTGTATTGAAAAGATTGAGTGCTGAATACCATCCTCCACTTAAAATTGATTAGTGGACATAATTATAGAGGCATAATTAATTTAGAATACCAGTATAAATGAATGAAGTCTTCGGTTTGCTTAATAAATGCGGTGATGGATTAAATCATTAAATCAACTTTGCGGTCATTTAAAAATTTTTATGGTGACCTATTTAAAGTGCTCTTATAAATTTAATTTAATTTTAAGTTCGACCATTTTGAATCCATATTTACTGTAATAAGTTTTCAAAACTAGCTTACGAATTCTTAAACCTTTTAAATTGTAGCTGGGAAATGATTGATTTAAAAACCGTTATTTTATTTTATTCGTAAGCAATAGCTGCCAATTGAGAATCAGATGACTAATCAAATAATACGATTGTTCTAATAATTGTTTTTAATTTGAAATTGATTATTATTCTAATAATAGTTTCGAATTAATCTTTTCTAATTTTTAATAATTGTTTCCGTTTCTCGTTTTGAAAAATAAATGCATTTTGAGTCCTTATCAAAAATGGCACATCGGGACAATAAATATGTTGGTATAGAATGCCCATTCTATTAAAATATATGCTATATAAAATTGAATTGTCTCAATTATATATATATATATATATATATATAAATATATATATATATATATATATATATATATATATATATATATATATATATATATATATATATATATATATATATAATACAAAAATTATAAATACTTTTGTATTAATAAAAGAATTAAAACTCTTTCGTTTTCATAAAATGTCTTTGTTAAAGAATAAGCGTAGAGATATTCTATTTTGGGAATTCAAGGCTATAACATACCAATGAATAATAATTAGATTTATATTTCAAACGAGGAGTTATTTTTAGAATCTCTCCCCCGTTCACTTCCATATTAGGAAGCATTAAATGATTTTCCTTAATGCGTGAGGATACAAGTATTTCAGAGACTGTGCCTTTTTACTCCAATCTGTGTTTGTATAAAACGTGGGAGCACTAGTTTTGCGGGTCTTTTCCGTGATGTTGTGATCCTGATAAGTTGTTCCGGAATTGTCAGAAGTTTTGCCCACCCCTTCCCTCGTGGAGTGCGGATGTGAACTTTGTTAACCACCAGCCTACCTTTAAATAAACCTCTTGAAAACGTATGATGGCTTACGACTGCATTATTTAAGCTAAATACAACTCTGATAACAGGAATATAGCCCTGGTATTACAAGCCGGCAGTATAGTTACTTGCTGAGGAAACCATTGTTATCTATTTTCCGGCTGACTGCAACGTTGATAAAACCTCATCCCATCACCCACCGGGGGAAGAGAAAAAAAAATTTGCTTCATTGGCAGTGAAAAAAGAATGAAGGAGGAGATGTTTTTAGAATCTTTCCTTCTTTCACTTCGATATTAGGAAGCATAAAATGATTTTCCTTAAGGTGTAGGAATACAAGGAATGTAACGACTGGACTTTTCACCCCTTTGGATTAATAGTATATAATGCAGGACAATTGTTTTAGCGTGGCTTTTTGCTGTACGATGTTGTCAACCTATGCTTCGACTTCTGCTATGAGACCTCTATTGTCACCAATTGTCATCTAAATAAAGCTTGATTAGAATTTAATGACTTATGATTTATATTAAATTGAACTAAAGTCAACTAAAAATATCAGTGATGTAGCGTAAAATTTTGCAGCTAGTCAGTATTATGGATTCATTTAGATTTATCATCCCTTACTGTATATTTGACTTTCCCCAACTATTCCCCATACACCAAATTAAATTATTAATATACCTAAAAACTAGAATATCTAGATGATATCTTTTGAATTTAAAAATGAATCCTAATATTATTTTCTACATGATAATGCTCGTGCACACGTTAAGCTTTAAAAGAAGTCTCTGGTAATAAAGACATTATTTTGCTACGACTCTGCATTGTTTTTAATGCGGGTATCTGACAGTAAAGTACATCTGTACATGTGCTGATTGCCGACACTTTTTAAACACTGTAACTGTAGCACTGTAGCTCGTATAGTAAACTCTAGTTTGTATGATTTAAACAATGTAGCTCTTATAGTAATATGTTTTTTGTATATTTTAAACAATGTAGCTCGTATAGTATTCTGTTGTTTGTATAATTTAAACAATGTAGCTCGTATAGTAATCTGTAGTTTGCATAATTTAAACATTGTAGCTCATATAATAATATATAAATTTTAAAATTCAGATTGTCTGGGAAATAAAAGCAGCTTGTGCATAGTGCTGACCCCATAATCACAGATATGCCGTTGGTCGCAAAATTGTAGAACTTTAACCTCCATGACCCTTTGACCTACAACGGGCTGCTGTATGAATGATTTGATGATATTTAATTATTGATAAATGATAATGAGTTTGATTATTAAAAAAAAAACAGTGTTTAATTTAAAACTATATATGTAATTTACTAAAATATTATTTAAATCTAGTTATTTCGCATTGTCTATTTTCATTCTACAGTCTCCATCCATATAATTTTGTCATAATTATTTTAAAGCCTAAATTTATAAAATGGATTGTGTTCTACGCGTTCAGTATAGGCATCTGTTTAGCATTAAATCCCAATGGTATATATTTCATAAACATAATCTTTTACAAACTTCAATCTGATACCATTTGAAGAGAATGCTATATATTTATTTGACGTAGACAAATCTTCATATTTAATTGAACGACATTTATTACTGCATAGTAATTATTCTCCGTGAGTAAAATGCTTCGAGTCGCTAACCATCATTTAAATCTGATTGCATTTAATGGCTTTTAAACTTGTAGTAAACATCAGGAAATTGAAGTTTCTGTATGATATCCCTATAGATGTTCAATTTCCATGCATCAGTTACCAAAAGAGGTCATTAAAATAGTCATCAAAGTGTTACATGTCTTACATCTTCCATGTGCAAATAGCACATATTTGTTCACTACTCCCTATCTCTCTATATATTTTCAAACTGTCATTTTAATCCTGGATAAACATGTCATTTCAGTTCATTTAAATAAAGATTATATAAGTTGAGCTTGTTTCATAATTTATCATAGATATGGTATATGTAAATATACAGATAGGGAATATTTATGTGCAGAAGATATTAATGAGAAAATGTAAGCTAAAACTTACGAATATACTAAATAACAAAGTATATAAAACCTCAAAACACAATAATAAATATATAAAACAAAATTATAGAATAAATGAAACAAATTAACATACTATAATACAGACCTTGTAACAAATATTTAAAATAATTTTTTAGCAAACATCTGCACTGTAAAAAATTCCGTATCAAATTACGGCAGAAAGTACCGGCTGTTTGGGTACATCATCCATTAAATCCATTTAACCATTCAATCCTTTTTAACCGTAAAATATTAACCGTAATTTTTATATTATTATTTATTTAATTAAAGGGATTCAGTAATTCTACGATAATTATTACTGTAAAAAATACAGTATATAAGTTTTGTTTTGTTCCGTAACATGTTCCGGTTAAGATTGATTTTACGGTAAAAATTACCAGCCCATTGAGTGTCGGTACTATTTACCTTAATTTTATCCGGAAATTGTGTTACCCTGTATTACGAAAAAGAAACTTTGTGTATACCTTATTATTATTGTGTTACGGTAAAATGAAATTTATGGTCGATGCACACCCAGAAAACCGCCAAATTATCCGGAGTTTTTTACTGTGCAGACTTTAAATAAAACATTGGTGTTTAAACTACGGGTAATTAGTGATGTGGGTATTATCATATTATCAATAATTGCCGTTTATTAATATTAATAATGGAGAAAATACAAAGAAGAGTGTTCCGTTTCATTGATTTACACTTATCAAGTATTCTCTACATTGGTATTAAGATAAAGGGATATTGCCCGATTTTCCTATTTAGAATTTTTAACAGTAAGATATGTTTAATGTAAATTATTATTTCTATTATTATAAATGTTTAATTTCTTACATTAATTTCTTGTTTCTGACAGCGCATTTTTAATATTCTACAATTGGTCATCATTGTCATACAATAATCGGTCATTCAAAATACATTGATCATACTTTAATTTAAATGACTTAGCATTTAAATGACGAACATTAGAACCGAACCCACTAAAGAAAGTAACATCCCGTAAAGCTAAAGAGAAAAAGAAAAACTGGGTACTCAACATGACAAAAAAAGTCTTCTGGGTTACCCTTCGGATAATTGAGACGGCTATGAATCCCAGTAGATACGTAATATGCTACAGTATTAAAAAAGGAGAATATAGTGATAGAATTTCTTTTAATTCTGAAATATATTATTAATTTACATAATTACGTAAATATAATGTACAGAGTTCCAAAATATTCCATATATATATATAAGTTCCAAAATATAGTTATTTCCAAAAATATTCAAACAGCAGTTAATAAGACATATACTTCCAGTAAAATTCATGACTAGTATAACATCTTCTTCGTTAAATAAAATAACATTTTTAAATAAAATTGTATAAACTATGTAAAAAATTAACTAAAACACTACATAAATTTAGTAAAAGTGTTGAATTTTAAAAAAAAAGCTATAATTATGGATCAAAAATTAAACAGATAATAAAACACGTAAAAATTTTAATAATGTCAAGATTTCGTCGAGATTTGGTATTATTTAATATCGAGATTTAGATCATGCCAAATTTAGATAGATAGTTGCCGTAAACTGAAAAATATGATTTTTGAATGATTAACCCAAAAATTAAATAATTTTTAAAAAAATTTTGGAAATTATTTATTAGTCTTATATTGTATAATAGAATGATGATAGAAAAATATTATTAATAAACAACTCAACTTTTTACTGACCCACCTGAGTAAATTATGAAATTTTAAATTTAAAAAAAATATTTCAAATGAAGAATTTTTATCTCAGAACTTTTAACATTTTAATGTGCCTTGGTATTAATATCCTAATATACACTGATATAAATTTCTCAGAAAAAATGCTTAAATAGCAATTAAATAAATTTTTATTTAGCCATATTCAAACAAAACAGTCAAATAACCATAAATAAGATGTTAATCAGCAATTAACTGTTTTCACTTAATACGGTTAAACATCCAGAACTTTATAGCACCAACTAAGCCCACCGAATGATATTACTTAGTTCCTTGCAGATGGGCACATCTTATAGCCGAGAGGGATAATCTGCCAGGGTCATGACCGACAGAACGGGTCGAGTTCCATCGTTGGCACCACAATATTTCCTTCATTCCCTTCAACACATGACGAGATTTCAGTGCCCTGCACATAGATATAAAAGCAGATCCCAAGTATTAGTCTCTGGCCCCGCATTTCCCAATTTGTGCCCTGCACTCTCCAATACTCATTGCCTAACGAAAAGTCTAGCTGTAATGTCCAGTTAAATTTCTATTTTGCATTTTTAAAACCCTGCTAGTTGTAAATGGTTAAAAACCGTCTAGTTACATATTCAACCAGACTAGTTATAAACGGTTTAAAACCGTAAAGGTAAAAATGTTCTTTTCTGTATACTTTGCGGTTAATTGAATAGACAGACTGCTGTCAGGTATTTGACCAAACTTTTCGAGTGAAAATTCTCACAGTGTATATTTGGGGTGCTAGAAAATATATCTTAATAACTACATTATTTCATATTTAATCATTTTCTTAGAATTCATTAATATCTAAATATTTGCCATTTGATAAATCCTTTCATAATAATTATTTGATGTAATCTCTTAATTTTACTGGGGAACAAATTCTGTTGCATTTATACAAATACTTGATCTTGCATGATTCGGGAATGGGAATTTAAAATTTGAATCTACTTTTGTACTTTTGCTCTTAAATCTACAGGTTCTTTTAATGTCATTTTAGTCTATTTTTGTCAAAATGAACAAGTTTAAAAACGTTATATATAATAAGGGGTCATTTTAATGTTGCTGCAAACTTTTCGGAGAGTTACGCATCATCAGAAATGCATAGGAACCCATGCCCGGAACTGACGTCGTATTTGGCTAGGAGAGCTTCCCTATTATAAACTGTTCCATTCGCATGCTTCTGATCAGGTGATAATTGGGGAGCATCCCCAATCTTTCCCTGGCTTGGGGTTTCTATGCAGTTTTAATACTGATGATGTGCCCTAAATTCCCTAGAAGCTTGCTGCAGCATTTGGATAACCCCCTGTTAGATATAACGCTTTTGAGTTGTCCATTTTGACAAAAAATACTCTAACAATGGGTCAGTTCAACGACACTGAGCTTTTGAAACCCGTTCCAACTAGTCTGACAATGTCGTTCGAAAGCAAGATGAAAAGTTTAATCAGTTTTCACCTTAACCATCAAACTATAAACTTTTAAAAAGTTGAAGAAATGTGGAGCGGGCCCCAAAAGCTCCGTGCCGTGTAAAGACCCAGTGTTATTATGTTATATAAAAAGATGTAGTTTGGAGAGTAAGTTTAGAATAAGCGACTGGAAAAAATCCAATATCCGTAAAAAAAATGTAATGCAACAGAAAACAAACCAAAAAACATTTTTTCCAGTGTTATTTACAATAGTTAATTTCTTGATTAACTGTTGCAAATTTTCTTGTAATTAATCTTAAAATTTTTATCATAAATTTCAATTACCTAATTAGTTTAATTGAAAAAAATAATATATTCGTTAATAATAACGTAAATATATTGTAAAAAAAACTAATGTATTAATAAAATGAAGTGTGTTACTTTAACTACAGAAGTAATATAGAATATTAATAATTTATTCTTATTTAATCATTTTGGAAAAATTATGTCGATTTTATTTATTTAATGACCATTATTATTTAGTAGTTATTGAGTAGTTTAATTAAAACAGAATAACGAATTTAGTAAACTTCATAACCTTAAAGAACAGTTTATAAAAGGAAACATGTCAAATATTCTGACTCTGAATGAAATTTCATTCCGCGCGTGAAATTAATTGCATTAATTTCTAACATTTCATTCAAAGAAAAAGAATTATATTTTAACTTTTACTTCAAATGTTTATTCAATGATAACACTTTTCATTGTAATCCCTTGATTTTGATTAATTCTTGTTCAATTGACATAATTAAATTTGTTTAATATAATCATCGGATTCCTTTATTATTTCCGTTTCAAACTGAATGCAAGTTCGCAAAGGGAGAAAACTGTATTCTCTTGATTAGCATGCTGCCAACTAGATAATCCTTTACAGATCTTTTCTTCATTTCTTTACACGAAATGTCATCAAAACATAGTTAATTGCTCTTCTCATTTGATTACTTCAGGAACTAGTTCCATGAATTTCAGCAATTCATTTGAATTTCTGAATCAGACTAAAGCATACTGATCATATCAATAAGAAAAATGTATTTGGGCTGGTAATTTATTTTAGACTCTTCAAGCAAAGATATTTTCCTATTAATTGTTTCGAAAATATATACTACACTCATCAGCCAATCATTGTACAAGGTGATTGATCAACAGTAAATATTCGTAGCGTGACTACAATGGAAAAAAAATCTGCATGGTTTTTTGACGTAAATAAAATATTAACGCCTTCTAGTTTTTAAAGTACTAACTAAATATTACAAGTAAATTTAGTACCAGATTATACAAGTGAACTTAGTAACAGATTATACAAATAAATTTAGTAACAGATTATACAAAGAAATTTAGTCAGAGATTATACAAGTAAAATTAGTAGCAGATTATACAAGTAAATTTGGTAACAGATTATGCAAGTAAATTTAATAACAGATTATACAAGAAAATTTAGTAACAGATTTTACAAGTTGATTAATGTCAATACAAAGACATAGTAGTTTTCTTCTCGTTTCCATAGCAACAGATAGATCTAAACTTTGTGATGGGAGGAGCGCTTTAGATAGAGAAACTATATTTCACCAAGAGCCTCGTTAAAAAGCGCTCTCGTGAACAAATTGCTGCTTATCATTGTGTTTTGTGAACTTTAAAGCCATTATCTTTGCAATAATCTGGTTTATTAACCTTTTATGATCATATAAAACTTTATTAAGTATTGCCATACTGGTCGAAGCAGTTTTTTGGTTTTTGCTAATTTTAATATGCTGGATAATGAAGGAAAAATTACTTCCTGGCCTGGTTTCTAAAGACAAGAGCCTTCTCTGGGCATCAGCGGAAAGTTGACGTACCGCTAAAGATAGAAAAATACTGTTTTGTTAGCTCAGCATAAGCAGTCGGTCCAACGCAGACATTATCTTGAATTGCGCATGGTATAATAACGTAAACAAATATTTATTCTGAATTTGTATTGATTTTGTTATTGTCGACCAGTGCTTTAGAGAACAAATAATAACTTTGTTCAAGAAAAAACACATTATAGCTTAACTAAATGAAGAAGAAGAAGCTATGTTTAATGTTAAAATCAAAATCTTGGCTGATTTCAATGCTCTGTTGGATGTTGTTAATGTTACGTTGTTATCCAACTGCAGTTGATTCGGACGTCAGTCGTCGTGTTCAAGCTGAGCGTTCGATGACGTATGCTGTCTAACTCACAAATTGACCAATCAAGGGTTAGCGCTCGCTTCAAGCTGACGTTTTGAAACGCCAACCTGTCCTAAGAAACCAGGTCTTAAAAAAGAAAAAGGTTATTATACTTTGTAAAATATTATTTCGAAATTTATCTATCTTCAAAACTTACAGGGTGATTAAATGCAACGGGCTTGCTCAATTATGAAGTGAGAATAGCCCAGCAACCATTTAATAAAAAATGTCCTTTTGAACTGCTAAAGAAGCTTACTATTATAAACTGGCTGTTCTTGTGCATATCATATGACTGATTGGTCAGTCACTCATGCTTTCACTCATGCTTTTTTTTAATTATTTTCGACGTAAAATATTGCGTTAAATATTTAAGCTGCGATAAAAAATACTGCACCTTAAAATAACTGATTAACAGCACTTTTTACCAGACATTTTCAGGATTTCTTTCTATTTTGTATTGAATAATGACTCTTATTTTTGTAAACTAAGTAGACTAACTTCTTTTGTATCCAAAATTAACTGTAAAACGTCAGCATAAAACTTAATTAATTAATTACTTAATTGAGGAAAAGGAAGAGTGCAAACACAATGATAAGTAACAATTTCTTCACTATAACGTTTTTAACGAGGCTTTTGGTGAAATATTGTCTCTCCATCTAAAGAACTCCTCCCTTCACAAAGTCTGGATCTGTCTGTTGCTATGGAAACTAGAAGCAGCAATTTTTACAGAGAGAAGCTTTTGATACTTTTCACGTCTATCGCCGTTGAAACTTTACCTAAATGTTCATTCCACACCCTTACTTGAAACAGTTTAAACCATGGACAATGGGGCGAGTTCTTCAGATAGACAGACTAAACAACAAAACTTCCAAATAGGCAACGCTATGTTTCAGCGAATTGTGCTGATATTAAAATTTTCTGCAACATGAAAAATACATATCGGGAAACAATACTAAAGAACAGTTTAATGTAAAAATATCACCTTTCAAAACAGTATGGCTTATGACTATATTGTCCTAAGCTTTTCCAATGAATTATAAAATCATTGTTTTGGTATTATAGTTTTTATGGGGGCAAAAGAAATTGTGCAATTCTTTATGTTATGATTTCTAACCGAAAAAAGTTTGTATTCAACTATTTAAATCGAAGCAAATGTCTTTTTTTTGTTTGTCTCTTTTTGTGAGATATCGCGTATTTGTATCACATGAAATTTCGCACACTCAAAAAAAATAACTCTAATTATTTATCCATGACGTGAAGTTGCACCTTTAAAAATATACTTTTCCTTCTCATAAGCATATGTTATTTATCCTCTACACTTATTTTAGTTGCATTCACAAAAAAGAAATTGTTAGATTTTTCTGTACTCAAAGAAAATGAAACTAAGTCTTCAAAAGCTTCTTGAAGATTGCACTTAATGTTTTTCCGCAACTCTCTGCAGCATATTTCTTTGGGGCATCATTATTTTTATATTGTTATTGATATACGTACTTGTTTATTACAGTTATTTTGTTACTACTGTTTGTAGAGCAGTTAGTTCTTTCAAGAAAAGTTAACGAACTACTTTTTCTACTACACTACTTTCTCTTACTCAGTTATTTTAGTTTATTATATTTCTTTTCCGTATCGAAAGTTCGATTTTTATTTTTAGTTTGCGTTCAGATTTTGCTTTTACCTGGACTCATGAGAAACAAGAAGCGGAGCTGCGAGTTTGAAAGAAAAGACAAATATTGGATCCTTTTTATTGGTTCGTATTTTTCTCACCATTCTTTGAAGTTTTTTTGATATCTAATAATGAAAGAAGAATGAAAGAAAGACAGGTGGTTTTTGTATAATCACGAATGATTTCAGCAAAATGTGTTTTTGATGAAATTATTTGAAGCAGCTGATCGAAGAGCATAAGCGTAATGTAATTACCCAAAACTTTTCCTTATACGATTATTTTATCAGCGTTGTTTTTTATTGCTATTTTTTAAAAAATTTTATTTGAATCACTTAATAAAATCAATCAATTATTAAAGTATTATATTATGATTCTCATTTTTAAAGTCGTGTGATTGTAACAATCAACCAGAAAATGGTCTTAAATAAGAAAGATATTTAATGAATTTCATTAATCTGAAGAAATATTCATACGCTTTATTTTATTAAAATATATATATAAAAAAAAAGATTTACTTCAGCTGAGTAAAAAAAGTTTTGAAGCACAAGTAATTCACATGTTTACGGTAAATTGAGAAATCTGGTAATGTAACAATACCGTCGGATAGTGATCTTTTTAATTAAGATTATAATTTATTAAAATTAGTTCAAAGTATGTTTATATTTCATTTCTCTAAAAGAAAAGCATTCATTTATATTTATCACTATGAAGTAAAAGTAACCGGGAAAATAAGGATTTTGTGTGTGATTGCTCGGCAGTTCCTAAATTATTGTTTTTCGGAAAATGTATGATTGCCAGGTATATTATTTATTGTTATTCCCTACACTGATATTTTTAAGTTGACCAATGCCCAAAACACACTTATCCGGTATTCACTACACAAATAATTTTTTTTATTTAGTTTTAAAATCTATCGCCCGTCCTTCCTTACACTGACATTTTTAAGGTGAAAGACCAATATCTGCACTTTGCCGTTATATACTACCCTAAATACGTTTTTTAAAATATTATTTCATATTTTTTACATTGATATTTTTTCAACTTAATATATTATTAATAATAACCCAATAAGTCAGTTGAAATTCAATTTGTTTTTCAAAAAAATTAATTTTTAAATAAAAAAATATTTCTTTTTGGTCAATTTATTAATATTGTTTAAAAAAAATATTGTTTAAAAAAATATTGTGCAAAAACAAAACACTGTATTATTTCTCATATATATATCCACTTTAACTATTGTTTACCTATATAGCATTTGCCATTGTATGTAATTCCAAGGTAACCTATAATAATTCTCATGTTTCATACTTAAATCAAATTTATTTTGCTTCAAATATCTCTTTCGAAAATATTTAGCCCCACTTATACATTTAAAATCTAAAATATATATACAAATGAATTTTCGATTTAATAGGTTTACTGATTGTTAAATTGTGACAATCACGAAAATTTATCTCAAACTATATGATTAATCACTTATGGTTTAAATTTTTGATGCTGAAAAGAAATATCAACTGTATTTCTGAATTTAAAAACAACATGCATAAAACCATCTGACAGAGCTGAGTGCGTTTTTTGCGGCACGTAATTTTCACTTATTCTTAAAGATATTATTTGCTGATAAAATAATTTTTTTTTAATAATAATCAATATATTTATATATAATGGTTAGTAAAATTAATTTTATTTAATATTATTTATATTTATTTTGTCACTTCCATTCTATTATATTATGAATTCTAATGAGTACTTGAGTTACGTTAGATAAATAGTGATTAAAATAAAAGTGTTAAATTTTTTCATAAAATACCTAAAGCATTTAAAACAAGATGTTTTTAATAATTTATTGACTTCAGAACAACTTAATAAATTCCGGTAAAATTTCCGAACTATACGATATTTTTTTCAAAATTACCGCAATGGCATTTCTGGTAAAAAAACACAATTCTGGTTAATAAAACCAAAATAAACAATATTTGAACTATTCATTTGGTAACCGTTCATATTGTAGCAATTTACTGGAAATTGTGGTTCTCAGAATTATAGTTCTCATTACCACACATTTAGTAAAAATTCAAAACTGGAAAGTAAATTTAACCAAATAAATAGTTTTTATGCCTTGCTCTTAGGTATCATGATAAAATTACCAAATTTTACCACATTTGCCATATTTTATCTTATATTATAAAACAGTATTTTCTAGTCAAATTTACCGAAATTATTACCTAAGCTCTTCGGTGAAATATTAATGAGCTTTTTGGTGTCTCTTCTGAGCATTAAGCAAGAGGTAAATTTTACTCTATTTAAGTACTTTTGACCGTACTTTCATTCCCAGTGTATTTTTCGTATCGAAAAAACACATTTTAAAAAATATGCGAAGTTGCAACATCTTACTAAAAAGGTTTATAAACCTTTAAAAAAAATTTTAATAATTTATTGTAACAACTATTATAAATTGTAGAGAATCTACCTCTCTGATTCTCTATCTTTCATTTATAAAACTCTTTTAAACATTTGAAGAAGTTTGAAGCAAGTTATTCATTTTCAGTTTCTCTGACTATTCTCGGTTTTTGGCATAAATTCAAACACAGAGGTTGTATTGGAAACTGTTCATATTGTCTCTACTGAAAAAAATTACCTCTTGGTTCAACTTTGAAAAAAATAAATACTTAAATATGATCCGACTTGAAATCAAGATTTTCGAATCATAAAGGAAAAGTTTTAGTTTCTTCAATCAATTATTATTCGATTTATTTGCATAGATCACATATTTTAGTAAGAAGAATTTTAACAACAAACAATTAAACCCACTGTGCGCATTATATGAGATTTTGAAAATAAATTTTAAGTACTTTGCTCTGCGTCTTTGCGTGTTCAATGGATTTTCCATCTTTTCAAATTAAGCAAAATATCATCAGAGTTTCCTCTTCTGGACAAAAGTACCCAGCTCAAAATGTGTGTTTAAAAATTGGAGACAGCTCAAAATGCTTGTTTAAAACCTATTAACTCTTGATTTTTTTATAAATAAGCCGCGGTGCCACAAAAAGCTCATATTAAAAGAGTCGTTATTTTTGCAACTAAATGAATATTTTCTTGTCTTAGCTACTACTTGAATTTTGAAGAGGATAAAAAAACATTTGCTTGATATGGAAACAGTCCAGTTTGAGATAAGACGAATTCTCGAAATTCGCGTGACGTATTTGAGCGTATATAATGAACGCTAGGTCAACATGGATTTCAATGGAAGCAACTCATTATATGTATTCAAGAAAATGAACACAGCACTCTTTTTTAATGTTGAACTCAAATTTTACGACTAAACAAGGAATGCCATACTTACTTTTCCTTAATTTTTAAAATACTAAGCATAATCAATAGGAGGATCTCAGTTCTGGATTTTGAGGTCGGGATGGTTGGGTTTATTACCAATGTTGATTTTCAGGCATCTGTTTATATTAAGAGACGTCATACTAAAGTAGTAACACCAAATGATTAAGTGATTTTAAAAAATCTAATTTCGAAAAATTTCATTTTAATACCACTAAAGTAGCTTAACAGCCTTTCAAAACGAAATATTATATTTTTAATACTTTTCAAAAAATACTGACTTGAAAAAATATACTAAGTAATTTAGACGAACGGAGAACATCGAATTTATTTGGATTCAATAGTTTATTCTTAAAAAAGGGAAAAACGAAGAATTTTTTATAAGAAATTTGAAAAACGGAATCATATATTATCTCCATCATAATATATCCATTATTATCATATATTATTATCATCATCATTATTATTATCATCATATATTATTATCATATATTATTACATCATATATTATTACATCATATATTATTATCATATATTATTACATCATATATTATTATCATTTTCTTAAAAACGCATTTATAACACAATAAAAAGCATATCAACTAAATTTTGAAGTTGAAATTTCCCATGTAATAGTTTTAAACTACATTACGATTTTAAAAATTATTATATATAATTTATTTTTAAAAAAAATTAATATGGAGGATATTAAAAATAACATACTTTTCAACCTTAAAAAAATGTTATATAATAAAAATTCTATCATACATTTTTATCTATTAATTAATTCTGTATTAATTTTATTTTCTGACCTAAAACAATATTATTCGACTCTTAAAATTATGACATATTTTATTTACTTTCTTGCCTCTCGAGTCATTTCTTTCTTGCAAATCTATTTTCTGTAAGTTGGTGGTGAGTTTAGAGGCAAACTCTAAAACAAATCTGTAAGCAATAAATGCCCACGGGAAATTTACTTCCGAACAAACTATTGAATTCCTATCTTTCGATCAAAATGAAGTTCTCCAAGGAAAAGACTAAATTTTGGTTCGCTTATCGAACTTAATGACAGTTGGACATAATTACTATTGGAAACTAATTTACCTGAAGTATCGATAATCATAAAATTACATTCTTACATTAGTATACCTTAATAAGTTGGTAAGAATGTTGACTTAGTCTATTTAAGAACTCTTAATGCAGCATTTATAAGATATGATGTTTTCATAATAAATATACTTGGATATAGCTTAAATATTTTATGTCTATGAGTGTTCTTTATTGTTACAAAGAGTGCAAAACCTAAAGAATAATAATTATTTTCAATTGGTAAATTTACTGATAAAAATATTTTTTTATGAAAAACAAACACTATTATAATATTCTAAAACTTTTCTTCTAAAAGACAAATTTTAAAAGTTAACTGTAACATGATTCTTTTCTAATAAAAATCATGAGAATCGATACACTTTACAAACCAGACTAATTTCTTTTTATCCTTACTGCAATAAAAAAAAAATTTATTTTAAAAACTTAGAAAATGACTTTAAAAATACATTTAAAACTTCAAATTTCTAATGATTCTCACGGATGAATTATTTTATCAAAACTATCAAAATATTTTTGAATTAGCAATGTTCAATTTCGTAGCCTCTTAAACCTAACCCAGCAGACAAAAAAAAAAAACTCCTGTATCGAGTAACGAGACAAACCAGCTTTCATAGAGCATTTTTTTTATTGAACTGACCCCGCATTTGCATTACATGGAGAGGAAAACCATGAAAAGTTATCACAAAGAGACTAACAGCAAAGGGATCCTAACTCCTGATTCGTCAAACGCTGGGGATATTTTAAGTCAGCATTGTCTTCTCTAAGAGAAGAAAGCTGAATTCAAATCGACCAAACAATTGTTGGGAGTCAAACCTAAATCGCGTGATTGGGTACTCTATGCCCTGAGCCATACCGGCTCCACTGATGATTTTTTCAAAATATTTTAAAACTAAACATTTTTGTAAGCCAGTTAAGGTAATTCAATCGATCATTAAAGTTTCAATTTTTGTCAATTAGACATTCTATTTTCATTCATTTGGCTTGATTAACTGAAAGTAAAGCCTATTTTTTACAAATCGCCAGTGATGGATTTCTCCATCTATTGCGAAGTAACTTATGTCGCTTAGTCCTAAAGGTGTTTAAGACAGGGCTTTTTTAAGCCCGTAGCCGTTCCATTGATCTTTAAATTTTCAGTGTTTGTCAATTGGAGAACCTGTTTTCATTGGTTTGCCTCGATTAACTGAAAACAGAGCTTATTTTTGACAAATCACCAGCAATGGATCTCTCCCTGAATTGCATACTGACTGATGTAAGTTTTATCCTAAAAGTTTTTATCTTTTACAAAAGCTAAAGGATTGTGTATCCGAAAAACTACAGTTTAAGATTTAATAAGGAATTTTATACCTGGGAGAGAAATAATACCTATCGTAATAACGTACTTTCGTAAGGAAAACCATTATACCTTTGGAGCATTTCATATCCATTGAACCCATATGCGTAGCCTGGCTTGGAAAATTAAATATGATAAGAAATTAAGAAATGTGGTTATAAAATTGCTTCATCAATACAAATTATATGCAACTTAAATTTCCGTCAACTTCAAGCTCCTTCAGTATTTTTACGCACTTGATGTCTCTACATTTTAAAATTGTGAGGTAGTAACCTACTCTATACTTTAACATTCGTCAACATTTAAACATCGTCTTAATAATTTTAACAACGTTTAAGCTAATTTGAGACAGCGAAAATGCTTCAACATAACTACATCTTATCTCTGAGTTTTTTCTCCGATTAAACTAAAACTTCAGCGTAAATTTTACATGCATTTTAAAATACAATTGTTAATGAATCTCTGAGAAATAAAATAAAAAGTCAAAATTTTATACATTTATGTATTATTAAAATTCATACACTATATGAATTTTAATATAAGAAATGCTTATTTTTCTTGCACAAAAATATATTTAAATCAGTGAGATTAACTATTTTTTATATTCTTTAAAACAGTAGAATATTATCATAAAATATTCTAACTTTATTAACATTTCATTACACTGTACAGAATGTTTCTTACACATATTAAAGAAGACAATGCAAATTTACAATTTATTTTTCATTCATAAATATTAAAATTTTTCAAAATGTATTGCATAAAATCTAATCTTTTGATGTAGGAGAAGATTTTTTTTTTTTTTTACTTAATCGGAGATTTCGAAGACAAGCAATTTATAATAAAAAGAGAGAACTACCCATTTATTTAACACCTAAAAGAAATCGATCGATGCATTTTGCTTTAAAGATTAAATTTTGTATTCATATTTAAAGTAACTATTTAGATTTTTCTTTTCGATCTTTCATTTCAACGCACCTATTGCAAAATTACTATTCGGTAGTTTCTTTTGGTAATTCCTTGGGAGGAAGACTAATAAAATCTAAATACATTTGTATCGTATTTTCAGACCTATTAACAAAGTATACATTTTGTAAAGAAAACCTAAAATTAATGACAATTAAAGCTTTTTATCATGAAGGAAGTAACTCCATTGTTTTTAATTATGGAGTTGGGTGTTCTGTAATCTCCACCCTTAGTTTTAATTCATTATCAAAAATGAAGTACACAAAGTTTAATAAAGCAAAACTATTACCTAACCAAATATTGAAGAAGGTACTGAATACTGAAAATTTTAAAATATAATAAATAAATAAAATTAATACTGAAAATTTTGAAAGTTATAATATTACCATAAAAAACAAAGAGGAGTTGTTGTTGCTGTTGTTGTCTTATGCTACTTGTCAATACTAACGAGTCTATTTTAAGCTTGTAAAAATAGGTTTGTTAACAATTTAAAGAAGTTATTAAGAAGTCTAATTCTTAAATATAGATGGGGTCACTGGAAATCAAAAAGAAGCGCACCCCTTTTGCCTCTAAGAAAAAGAGGAATTGAAAAGCGATAACTAGAGCCTCCTATGAAAATCATCAGGCAACTAAATCGGTTTTTATTTCTTTATCCTTTCTTCCTTTATAATGATTGGACTATTTTATGAAAAAAAAATTTCTTCTGCAAAAATGTCAATGTCTAATATGTGTACCTTTTTCTTCATTTTTTTCAAAGGTTTTAAAAATGTTCAGTAAGGGAAGTCATAATAGAACACCTTGAGTGTTTTAGATATATTATGTTTGTTCATGTTTTAGATATATTAGTACAGATTCCTTGTTGTTTATTGCATTATAGGTTGTGTAAAAATAATTTGTTATTCTTTTCTTGCCCCATAAATTCCTCGAAACTAAATTATGATTGAAACGATTGAGTAATTGTATGATATTAATGGGCATTAAATACCATAAGTCATGCATAATCATTCATTTCGAATTTATGTATTTATATCTAAATTCAATCTCATTCTATTTCATTATTATTTTTTTCCAGTCCCATAAATCTCTCGTAAGTCAATTTTGATTTAAAAGTTTGATTAATTGTATCATCCTGAATTAACATTAATGGAGTAGCCATTCATTCCTGTTTTATGAATTCATATTTAAATTCAATGTTATCTTATTTTATTGTTAATTTTTTCTTATTTATTTCTCCTGCCCCATACGTCTCTCGTAACTGAATTTTGAATAAAAAGCTTTATTAATTGAAAGATGTAGAGCAGCAGCAAAAAAAAAAAAAAATAAATAAATAAAAAATAGTGCGTGGAGTGCCTCTGCGCGGAAGAAGTGAAACTTCGTAATGTGGAAATGAAAATAGGAAAGGGTAGAAATCGATTTTTAGTGAAATTATATTGTTTCTTTCAGACAAACTTTATTAACATTGCTTACAACCACCTATCTACATAACTTTATTTTGAAATGTAGCGCAGAATTACATTACAATAATAATAATAAACTTCGTAATGTGGAAATGAAAATATGAAGGGGTAGAAATTGATTTTTAGTGAAATCATATTGTTTCTTTAAGACAAACTATATTAACATTGCTTACAACCACCTATCTACATAACTTTATTTTAAAATGTAGCGCAGAATTACATTACAATAATAATAATAACAAAAACAATTATCTTAGTTTTAAATTCTTGAATTAAAAGCGTAATAATAGCGGTACAGGAAAATAACATTAAATTAGGGATGCAAAAATATTTACAGAAAAACAATACTTTTATGACTTTTATTAATCTTATGCTAGTGAGAATCAAAGCAATATGGAAATGAATGAGGGAAAACTGGATCCTACCACGTGATTTTCCGGCCAATAAAAATGTAGCGTTAAACGTTTAACGCAACCTTGTTGGAAGTCGCATTAGAAGTTTCACTTCAAAAAAACATAGGATTGTCAGTCAACAGTGAAAAAATTTAATTCATAGCAATCGCAAATCGGCAACCACTAAAAATTAATGAAAATAGGTTTGAACGAATAGCTCAGCTTAAAGATTTAGGCACAATAGTAAATAATAATATGACATAAAAATTTAACGCAAATATCATCTTGAATTGGATGTAAGCATTCATTCCTTATTTACGAATTCATATCTAAATTCCATCTTATCTCATTTTATTATTTTATTTATTTATTTATTTATTCATTTTTTTATTTATTCAATTTTTTTATTTATTATTTTTTTTATTTTTTTATAAATTTTTTGCCGTCTCATAATCTATTTAAAACTAAATTTTGATTTCAAAGCTTGGGTAATTGCACGATCGATAATTACCGTTAATGGCTTAAGCGATGTGTATATATTCATTCCTGTTTTAAAAATTCGTATCTAAGTTCAATCTTGTCTCATTTTATCATTACTAAATTATTTTAGCTGCGCAATTGTCAAACAAAATTAGACATACCATATTTCTTAATTAAACTTATAATTAGTCATCAAATCCAATAGTTAATATCATTTTTCTTTGAGTAACCACACTTTAGTGAAAATCAAATAAATGTTTTACATATCTACAACTTCGAATAATATTTGGAAAGAAAAAAAATTAAAAAGTTCCTGTAACATTGTGATTAAAAAAGTTTTTATTAACTTTGTACTAAAAGTACAGTTTGAATTTCTAAAGCTTGTATTCAAAAAGCATTTCAACCTTAGAAACATTCAAAAACTATTTCTAGACAAATCATAGGTTTATAGCTTGTACTTGGCGAAAATTTTCATAAGACCCAATTACCAATAAGCTTAATGATTTTTCGTAATAAGCTTAATGATTTTCCCTTGTGGGACGTAAGTCTTTCAGGCGTATTCATTCGACTTTAGTTTTTTCAAAATCATAAATGACTATATTTTTAATTTTATTTTTAATCAGATCATTTTTATCATCAATAATAAATTTTAAAATGCAGTTTTTACCTAATGATTAATATCAATGTTTTATAGACAGTGCTAGCCGCTGGTGATTTGAATACAGCAATGAATATACGTTTAGAATGCTTTAAAATATATATTGCGTAATCTTTAAAAAAAGTGCTTATAACTTATAAGGTATACTGAATTTAAATTCCAAAATGTGATATTTCCTTAAATCATTGAAATAATTGGTCTCGTAATTGGATACTTGCAAGCGAAGTCATCGTGGGTAAATCAGAAGCCAATCAGTTTCGACACGCATTCAGGCTTACATGTATCCAAATAAATCTGATTCGAAAATTGTTCTGCGCGATAATAACCCAAACCTAATTGCTTGTAAAGCGAACCCGCCGAGCTCATCCACGTGATTAGACTCAACTAAGTTATTTAAATCACATGATTGGGCATAATAACATATTCTTCGCCTCGTGTTGAACACAATCCTTCAAAAACATTATTCATCATTAAAAATGTAAAACCATTCATACGGCTTTTATAAATAGGCGTAAAAATAGTTGTTTCTTAAAAAGTAGGAAAGATCATATTACTTTTTAACTTGAAGAAAAAAAAGCAAAAGTTAAAATGAATTTGTTTTCGAAAAACATGGATATATATATATATATATATATATATATATATATATATATATATATATATATATATATATATATATATATATATATATATATATATATATATATATATATATAAAACATGGATAGATAGATAGATATATAATCTAACACTTCAGAAAGTATAATACGCCATTTTAAAAACACGATCAGCTGTCTGTCCATCCAGTTAACTATAAATTTACGGTTAGGAACATTTCCTTACATTTACGGTTAAAAACCTTTTACAACGAAGTCAGGCATCACAGGCTGTGATCAGTAAGCTAGTGGGTGACCACTTTGATCAGACTGCGTAGGGACCAAAGGTGCGCGAATTGATCCTCCTTAACCTGTTCTACCTAAAAATGCTCGATTTCGTGCGCAGGTCGTCGGGATACCAAAGCGGTGGAGGATCAAAATTGTGATGGCTTATCTTCGGATCATCCTCAAGGATGTTTCCCGGACAGTCGTCAATAGCCCATTGTGCAGTTCTGGTGTGACATAAGCAAACTGCCAATCAAGAAAACTTTTTTTTTTCTCATGAGGACTATAATCAGAGCATCAAGTACTGAAGAGTTGTGCATTATTACATAGACTTGAAATGTATTATTCTTGCTTACAACGAATTTGTAACTTAGTTATTTTTTAATTCCTTATGCCTGAGATAAAATCTTTTAAAAACAACATCAAAAATAATTTAAGTTTGTATTCTTGCTCGTAATATATCGATGAGTAAATGTCAATTTATCTCACTAAAAATAAATAATAAGCTTAAAACACTTTTTTTAAATTACCTATAAACATTCCAATTTTCTCTTATATCTCGTAAAGCAATTTTATGGACAAAATAGTTTATTTTAAAAAAATTTCGGAATTTACTTCAAATGGTAATCTGTAAAATTTAGATTTTCTTAAATTTTCAATTTAATAAGCTGTTTCTTAAATTGAAAGTCATGTATCGATATGAGCATTCACAAAATGCATCACTCACAGCTTATTTCCTATTTCACTAGTTGATAGAAGGCTTTTGTATCACTCGTTTTCCATGTCAGGTAATATTTCGATTATTTCCCATGGGGAATTATCTTCTTCCGTATTTTTAAAGACAAAGAGTAATAACTCAGAATGTCAATTTTAGAATCGATTAGAAGTACATTTCAGTGGAATAAAACAAAAACTATATATGTATCATTTGTTGTGTATTTCTTACTTGAAATGCAGTTTTTTTTAAATATTTCAGCATTGAAAAGCAATCAAAAACATTTATTCAACAAATTAAGTTCTGATTTAAAGGTTTTAGAGTTTATAAAAATCACTATTAAAATGGATAATTGCTTTTTTAATTAGCCTTGAAAGTAATTTCAAACCAATTAATGTAAACTTTAAATTTACTATATCTATTAACTAATCTACTAAGCTCCAGAAATATTTCTCGTGAAAAACTCGATTTATCAATTTTTAAAATTCTAATAAGCTCCACCCCCTTCTCACTTTGCTCCCCAACCCCCGAATTTGCTTCTAACTCATAACTGCTTTAATTTTCATTAAGCAGCAATATTTTCCAAAAAACACTTTTGTTTTTAAAATATATAATTATTGCAGGTTCGAAAATTATTGCAGATTCGAAAAATAATCTTCTGTACTTGAAAAAATTAAACTAAGGAATACAATGAGAAGAAATAATTGTGAAGCAATTTTATTCGCTGACGACATTTATAATAATTGTAATAGGAAACTTTTTTTGACTAAATTCAATAAGTTCTTCTTTATTTAAAACTGTCACTATATAAATTAGGATTTATATCTGGCGTATTTATATACCTGATTTGCATATGTAATCTCTCTCTCTATCTATCTGTCTATCTATCTATCTATCTATTTATATTTATCTCTTTCTCATTACTTTTCGCTACTTTTGATTAAAATCTACTCGAGCACGAGCTTATAAAATAACGAAATAAAGATCTAGAGAGGAAAAAATAAATGTTCTGCAACAATGGATATAAGATCAATATTTTAAACAAAAAAAGGTGTAAAAAAGCACTTAAATTTGCAACAATTTTATACAAAATGGATTTATAAAACAAGATTTGCGTTAAGTTCACCAATAAAAATGATCCTTTAAGCACATCAAATTAAAACTTAGTGGTTGTATTTCAGCTTGATACAGATCAGCTTGATACAGATACAGTTAATAATTATCGAATGTTCAATCGGTTGAATCTTAATTTTTTTTTTATTCCGTCGGAAAAAACTCGCCAAAAAGCACTTAAAATTGCAATGATTCTTGAATAATTGGAATTATGAAAATACCTTACGTTAACCCAAATACAAACCGAATTTCACAAACCGAATAGAAATATTCACTTACCTAAATATATACCGACTTTCACATACCGAATACAAATATTCACATTTCACATACCCAAATGTATACCGAATACCGATTCACATTTCACATACCCAAATGCATACCGAATACCGATTCACATTTCACATACCCAAATGCATACCGAATACCGATTCACATTTCACATACCCAAATGCATACCGAATACCGATTCATATTTCACATACCCAAATGCATACCGAATACCGATTCACATTTCACATACCCAAATGCATACCGAATACCGATTCACATTTCACATACCCAAATGCATACCGAATACCGATTCACATTTCACATCTTACCGAATTTCAACTCAGTAGTTGCATTGCATGACTGCAGCTTGTAGAGCCCATATGGTATTGTTTCTTATTAGGTTTTACAATTTATTAATAATTCTCTATGTAATTATCCAACGTTTAAATTTATTATTTCGTTGTACTCTCTGTACATTGTTCCATATACCTTACCAATTTCAAATTTCTATGTCTTTCAGTTTTTGTTCCCAAAATAAATTGTAACGTTAAGTTGAAAACCAAAAACAGCAGCTGTGGCGACCTTCACGATATTTAATATAGAAAGTTTTGTTTTCTAAGACTTCCATTACCATCGGAATATATTTTACCAAAGTTATAGGTAGGAATTGAAATAAATGCAAAATGTATGGCACATTTTTCAGATAGTTAAATCAAATAAACCATTGCAAACTTTAAAGGAAGTATTTTCAAAATATTTATTTTGTTCTGGCGGAAAAGTTAAATTTTTGAATTTTATATTATAATCCTTGCAATGGCTGATCGATACGAGTTCTACATCCGGCTCACACCGACTACACTTCCAACGTAAAAAATCCTCAATTGTATACGGATCATGGGTTCGAATACCTTCGCCGTAAGGCTTACCGTGGGAGGTTTTCATGTTTTTTTCTTTCCATTAACGCAAATGATTGCTCATTCCATCAAAAAGTCCTCGACGAAGACAAATTGCTCCCAGTACTTGATCCATGAGTTCTCTTGTCTTCAAGATTGGGTGCAAATTTACAAGGCTATGGAGTTGTACATTACTAGCCGTAAACTCAAAAATTTGATCAGCTGTTCAACTACGATTATAAAACAAAAGAAAAAATTTTTGATTTTAGAAAAAAATGAAAACCTACGAACCATAATAAAATCTAAATCTAAAGAACATTCAGAAAAACCTAAAGATCACTCTAAAGAGAAGAAATTTATAAAACAGGAAAGGTCGAAATAAAAATTAATGCTTCATTCAAAAAAAAAAAATTACTAGAATGCGAAACAGTTTGTGTTATTATCAGAAAATTTTAAGAATATTTTCAGAAGAATTTCTGAAATTTTGAAAATTTTAAGAATCTAGCATGCCCTTAGATTAAACATCTTCTTTTTCATCATCACTTTTCATCAATTTCCCCGTATCTTATCTTCTTATTATTTGAATTTATCTACAATTACATAATTAATATTTGAATGCAAAATTTCGCTATTTTTACATACTTTTATGATGACATTTTCAGGAAACAGTTAATGAAAGCATAAGTTAAAAAACAGAAAGAAAAAAATTTTTTAAAAAAAGTCAAGTCTAAAAAGTTTTAGTGCTTAATATAACTATTGATAATATTCATATATAGAAACGTTAATTAGTATTTCAGACTAAACTTTACAATATGAAATCTTGAGTTGCGAATTTTATATTCATATATTTACTGATACGGATACAAATCAGGGCTCGAAAAACCGCCCGTCCTCGGCAGTCAAAACTTCCCCGCGGACAACAAATTTCTCGAATCCGACGTCCGCGGGGACGGCCATTTTCCCGTTAAAGTTCGTGATACATTTTCAATTTTTTGTTATCTTTCAAGAATCTATCGCCTCACTTCTATAATGACCCTCTAATCTAGAAATACAGGAGCATACTGCGCTTGGTGGAATTGATGTTTTTTCTGTCTGGGAGTACTGCAGCGGTAGAAAGAGCTTTTCAGTAATGAACTTACAAAAAAACACATTACGTACTGGTCTTAACAAGAAGCGTTAAACGCAATTATGAATATCTACCTAAATGGAAAACCCCTTTCAGATTTCTGAGCACAAACCTCTGTAAATCATTAGATTGATTGTGGAACTGGCAAACGTCATATTTGATTCATTTAAAAAACACAGTTCCCTCGGATAAATTGACATTCTAGATAACTTGACCTTTGTCATTTAAATTATTTCATATAAGAAATAAATTATATCATAAAATAAATACTAGGTTACTATTTGTAACCTAGTATTTCTTTTATAACTGTATAATGTTATCCTAGTATTTGTAATCCTAATAACTACTAATTCATTGTGCAATTTATATGATAAATGTTTGTAATAAATAAGAGAAAATTATATTTTTATTTATTTAGAAGTGACGGGTTAGTTTAAAAGGAGGACGAGTACATTGTTAGACAAGCCGACCTCGGGGACGGTTAAAATTTCCGAGTTTTTTCGAGCCCTGATACAAATATAATTTTATCTTGTTTAATTTTATATTATTTGATGACTTAAGTTAATCTCAATCAATCACTAAAATTTACAATTATACAATTTTTAAAAAGAAAATTATATAATCTTGAAAAATGTAACTTTTTCTTTTGCCTCTTTTACGTTTATAGATGCAAAAATTAAGTACAAAACCGTGAATAAATTTTAAATAATATTCAATTTTAAAAAAAAAACTATCCCTTGTATTTATACACAAAAACGTATCATAGTGTATTAAATGTTATATACATTAAGTGTATGTTTGTAGGACGTATTTCAGAAATCAAACAAGCTAATTTTAAACTTTTAAATGCGTCATGTTCTTTTACTAACACATTTTAAAATTTAACCTTTAAAATTACTGAACATATTTTATTCAATTCATATTTAGTTTGTATTTATTTAATAATTTACGGAATTTTTATAATTTCTCAAGAACTATTTAAGAAAGAACACGTTATTTAAAAGATTTATTAAAAAATGACATAAAAATGTGATTAATGAACCCTCAAAATATAAATAATAAAGAAGAAGATCTTAAAGTCAAGACCTAAAGAAGCTAATTAAAATATATAAAGAAATGTATCTATATTTGAAGCATTATTTAACAAAACAATGTAAAAAAATAAATGAAAAAAGATGTAATACAACACTAAAAAAAGTATGTTAAATCTAACGGAGTATGGTAAAATTTACCGTATTTCTGGCTCTATTAAAACTAACGCTCGTTAATTTTTACCGTAAAGCTTTGGTATTGATTTTGGTAAAATTAACAATTAAATATCGTTTTAAAATATGTTATGAAATTCGGTAATTTTATTATACCTTTGACCATCGCATGAAAACCATTTACTCATCAGTTTTGTATTTTTTACTAAATGTGTGGTAATAAGAGCTTTAATTTTGAAAACCAGAATTTCCAGTATACCGTTAACATATGAACGAAAATAGTTGTTATATGAATCGTTTAAATACCATATATTTTAGTTTTATTAACCAGATTGATGAGTTTTTTTTAACCAAAAATGTTATTATCATGAAGTACGGTACTTTTCTTAGATTTTTGTTTACTGTGAAGCTAGAAATAAAAAAATATATATATCTTAGTAAAAAGATCTAAGGAAAAGTTGCATTTCTAAAGCAATATTGAAAAACAAGCATTAACCTTAACTAAAGAAAAAAAAGAAAGATTCATCGAAAAAAATTGACACTCTATAAAAATGTGAGTATTAAATACTCTTATTTAAAATTTTCGAAATGTGGCAGATAAATTTCTATCTCTTATCGAGATTGAAGGATAATGAATAGCTTTCTTTCAAAGAAGAATGAAAAAGATTTAAAGACCGCCATACATTTTTAAAGACTATCGAAATATATCAGTTAACGTGAATAACTTAACTTTAAGTCAATGAAAAACTGCAACTGACAGGAGCATAGTCAGAGTTACATTTCTTTGTGAATCAGAAAAAAATTAAATTTTTCTCTAGCTATTTTTACAATATATTTTTATGATATACGTTTGCAATTTTATATACACTGTAAAAAATTCCGGATAAAATTGAAGTAAAAAGTACCGGCACACAGGGTAATTAATTAATTTACATTCAAATAAATGTTCCTCATATTTATTAGAATGTAATTTAATCATAATTTTAAGTATTTTTATACAAATGTTAAGTAATTCAAAAATAAATAGTCATTCCATTAAAAATGATTTAGGAATTTTTCTATGTCTGTAGCAAAGCTAATCTGTGTTGCCACCTCAGCCTGTTTACTTCTTTTGCTGCTGGTTTACTAAATTTCGCTTACTATCGCTGAATGGAGCAACTTCTTAGAAATAAAAATAGTTCGTGTGGAATATACTTAATTAGAATTCGACATATTTTTTCAAAAAATTCCTAAATACCAAACTATATTCATGTCTCACAGCTATTCCGAATAGCTGAAAGCTAATTCCTTTTACCAATTAATTAAATCAAAGTTAGCTTTCCAAACAAGGAAATAATAAACTTATAAATAGCCTGAGGACGAAGCTACACGGAATTTTTTTTTTTAAATTGCCTTACTGTATGGTAATGACATTTCTTATGAAAAAAAAACATAATTCTGGTTTATAAATACCAAAATAGACGGTATTTAAACTATTAATTATTGTAATTGGTTCATATGGTAACTGTTATAGTTTTTCAAATTATAGTTTTTATTATCCCACTTTAATAAAAAGTACAAAACTCAGAACTATATTTTATCGAATAAATAGTTTTTTTATACCATGCTTTAAGGTGTAATAATAAAATTACACAATTTTACTATACATTATAAAACAATATTTTATTGTTATTTTTACAAAAAAAAATCATTAGCAATGTTCATCGGTAAAATTTTTGCTGTTCCTGCACGGTACATTTTACCATATCCCGGTAGTTTTGCCCATACTTCTTTTTCTCAGCGTATGAATACTATTTGTCTCGTGACCATCCACCAAAAAGTATATAATAAAGAAATACGGTATGAATAATTATAATGTAGCATCATGAAAATAAATCTTAATATATAAAAGAAGAAAGTTTTTTTTTTCCTTCAAAAACTATCTTTTAGCTGCACAGAATCTATACATTTCGACATTGCCTGGAATCGCATTTCATATTTTGGAGCAGTTTGAAAATTCAATTTTAAAACTTATTTTAAAAGATTATAAATAAAAATTTACTTATTACAATTATGTTCATTCCAATCTAATTTGCACTATTATGCATTATAAAAGATTCTTAACTACTTTAGTTAAAACAATATGCACGGTGTTCCGTATTTAGTGCACTTACATTTTTCCATTTCGCGTTGAAAAAAGTATGCGCATTAGCGGCCACAAATTCATATGGGAGCGAGGAAAAATCAGGATGACCAAAGAAATTCATCGTTCACATTCATTCACATATTCACTATGGAGGAAAGCGAGATGAAAAAAATTAAAACAAATTCATCTTTCAACTCCAAGAAGAAATCATCCTTCAACTCCTCTCCGTTTTCTACATCAATTAAATAGATTTGGGAAATTTCAATCCAACCTTTAACAGTAGCGTTGAGTCAAATATCGATAGAAAGTCTTTTTCGCCCTTAATAAATTATTTTAGTATTTTTTTTAAAATTTTATTTCTGACAAGTATTCCAAAAATGCATATAACCTGCACCTTATATATTGAGTTTTGCAATTAATAGTATATTTAATATTACAATAACTATAACAATTAATAGGATCTCTAATATTAATTTCATGAGAAGAAAAACTAAGATATTATATTCATCATTTAATTTTAAAAGTTAAAACAATATGTTTTGGAATATCGGGGTGTCGTTTTTAAGCAAGAAATGCATCGCTTAATACACTTTGAAATAATGCTTATTCAACTTTCTCGAATCATTATAATAATTTTTACACATCAACTTTTACATTTCCATCGGAAAAAAAATGAAAATGATGATTTATCCTCAGTAATTTGTGTTCTTTTTACAAATTTTTGGAAATCTTCTGGAATCTAATCATCTTCCATAGCTTATAAAAACAACTCTTGCAAAAAAGCTAATCACAAAAAAATCTCATTTACTTCTTTGTTTCCTCAAAACATGAATTTTTTTTCTTGCTTTTAAGGCAAATTTACTTACATCTTTTCATTTATTCAGACCTGTATGCCTTTTTAATGGGATCTTCCTGTTGTTTCATTAGCTATTCGCACGAGAAATAAAACTGCAAACAGACTATCACAGTACATTTTATTTACATAAATCAACTGACTGTAGCACGCAATTTAAACATACTTATGTAGAATATAACTTCACTTACCTCTCACATAAATTTCTATAATGGCCTATCGGCTCCAGTGGTATTATAGAGTGTGTTTTTCTCTTCACACCTTTGAGACTTGTAGCCATAACATTCGTCTACATTAATCACTTTAACTACTTCTTTTTTAAAAGAGTAACATTTGCTATAATGACTGTTTATTTTTAATTTATTAAAATTCCACTTTTTTAAACAATGGATCGACAGCTTCTTGTAAAAGTCTCACAGCATCGTAGATATAATAAAAAGGCACAATTTATCTGAAAATAGAAGAAATAAAATGATTTGTAATTCAAATATATATTATGATATACTAGGGGGCTAAGCCCCCTCTTCGCTGACGCTCACCAATCCCAATGATTGCTTCGCAATACGAGGGTTGCTATTTATATTTCTGGCCTTGGCAACAGTAAGTGTTGCTAGGCGACCGAAGACGATTTTAATTGAAAGTTTGATATTTTTAAACATAAATTCAGAAGACGATTTACCATTATAGCTTCATTTGTGTTGTTGACAGTAAATTGAAAAGTTCTTCTCTTTCAAAAAATGGAATTGAATCGTGAACATTTTCGTGCCATTATTTTTCACAACTTTCGACGTGGATTGTCAAGACAAGAGTGCTTAGATGAACTTAATTCTTTATTCAGCGATAAAGCGCCATCCTACAGCACTGTAAAAAATTGATATAACGAATTTAATCGTGGTCGATGTTCGATCCAGGACGAATCCCGTGCAGGTCGTCCAAAATCCGTTGTTGTGCCAGAAAAGATCGATGCTGTGCGTGAACTGATAAAGCAGGATCGTCATGTGACATACCGTGAGATAGAGGCGTCTTTGGACATTAGTATGACTAGCATCAATAAAATATTGCATGAACATTTGAGCGTAAAAAAAATTTGTTCGCGTTGGATCCCGCATAATCTGACAAACGCTCAAAAAAAGGCTCGTGTCGATTGGTGCAAGGAAATGTTGGAAAAATACGTTCAAGGTACATCAAAGGCTGTGTATAACATCTACACAGGTGACGAATCATGGATCTATGCATATGAGCCGAAAACAAAACAGCAATCAACTGTATGTGTCTTCCAAGACGAGGCAAAACCAACAAAAGTTGGCCGAGGAAGAAGCACATCGAAACAAATGATTGCCTGTTTCTTCGGCATTAACGGTCATGTGGCAACAGTGGCGTTAGAGCAACGCAGGACGGTCAATTCTGAATGGTACACGACCATTTGTTTGCCAGAAGTCATCGGAGAAATTCGAAAAAAGCAGAAGAACAGGCGAATCATTCTTCATCATGACAATGCGAGCTCTCGCACATCGACTCAAACAAAGGCATTTCTGACGGAGTGAAAGATCGAACTGATGGGTCATCCGCCGTACAGCCCTGATTTGGCACCCAATGACTTCTTCTTATTCCCACACATCAAAAATAAATTACTTGGACAACGATTTTCGACCCCCGAAGAAGCGGTTGATGCATTCAAAACGCATGTTTTGGAGTTACCTCAATCGGGCTGGAAAAAGTGCTTTGAAAATTGGTTCAAACGCATGCAAAAGGAGCAATTGGTTCAAACGCATGCAAATCATCATGGAGAATATTTTGAAAAACAATAAAACCAATTTCGATCCTACATATTTGTTTTTTCATTATTAGGCCAGAAATATAAATAGCAACCCTCGTAATTGCTGTTTCTTGGCATAGAACAGTTGAAATTATTCAACTAAAAATATATGGGGTGGATCCTAGAATAGCCCACCCCTTGGCAATTTTTTTAAATCTCGCCAAACAAGTTTTTGAAATCTCACCAAACTGGGTTTTTGGAAGATATTTCGGGGAGATTATTTTGAACGTCCGATCACATCACCAAAATTCTTAAACCTGATTGGTTATTTGATATGTATACCTACGCGAAAGTCGTTAGAAAAAAGCTAAAAGTGTTTGCTTTCTCGATGAATTAAATATGATGATTTGATAAATTTAACTTGATTTAAAAGATGAGCCATCATTGTAAAGATATGTTATTTTTTATTCTATAAAAAATATTTTAATAAATATGTAATATTTTTCTTTTGCTAATCAAACGTTGCAAAAAAGCAACGTTGATCCCAGTAATAATCGCCAATTTGGCGAGATTTCAAAAAGTCACCAAGAGGTGAGCTATTCTCGGATTTTACCAAATACACATATGTAAAAAAAAAACATGTACCTCCACTTCCCGTGTCCAAATATTTCTCTTATGATACTTTTAAGATCTTTAAGTGAGCATAAATAATTTTTCTAAGTAATCATTTTTTGAAATAAAATTTAAAATTGAAAGTATACTGTTATAACAAATGGGGTGAGTTCAAAACATTATTTTAATATTTTTGCTGATCAAACGGACGGATAAATTTTATATACAAGTTTTCCATTCATCACTTTGTGCAATCATTTAGCGAATCTTTTTAACCGTAATTCATCATAGTATATTAATGTAATTTGCACCAAAAAATAATTGCAAATCAGTTAATAAGATCAGACACCGATACAAATAATATGTAACGTAGAATCACATTATTCCAATAATAATAATTTAAAAAAAACAATCCTCTTAAACTCTTAATTTTGAAAACAAATCATAAACGTAATGATAAAAGTAGTGGTAGTTTTAAACTTTAAATTAGGGAAACAAAAATATTTAGAGGAAAACAATAACTTAATGACTTATATCACTTTTTATGCTGATGACAACCAAACCAATATGAAAATTAATGTGGGAAACCTGGATCCTACCATGTGAATTTTCCTGCTAATAAAAATACACCGATAACTTTGGAAAACTGTTTTATACCATTAGGTTTTTATGTTTTATAAAGAAAAATTAGTTTAGAAATAAAAACTTTTTTTATATAAAAATTTCAGTCAAAGTCCGATATTGAATGAATAATAAGTAATTTGCTACTGATTTTTTTCAATTTTATGTGTACAATATATTTTTAAAATGTAATTTTTATTATACTTTTGAAACAGTGTGTACACTTTGACTACAAATCGATGATTTAGAATAAAATATTCTAAACCGAAGTAATAGATAATATAGGACCGTCTAAACCGAAGTAATATAGGAAATATATTAAATGAAAGTTAATTCTTTTAAGCCCTTCAATGCAAGTTTTTATACATAATGCGTTTTCGAAGTATATTTCTGGTAAAACTTGCAGAAAATGGAAATTATGGCAAATCAAATTTAGAAACAGTTTACTGTAAAAAAAAAAATTTGGATCAAATTACGGTATAAAGTACCGGCATTATGGGTGTACCATCCCTAAACATCATTTTGAGAAATCCATCAATAAAATCGTATCCGTAAAATATTATACAAATATCGTTCAGTTTACTGTCACCGTGAAAGTTTTGTCTCTTTAACCAAATTTTGGTGCAGTCAGTTGCACCGTGGAAGTATTGAGATAATGAGAAATTTTGGGGATAATGCGAAATTTTGCACCAAATACTGATTAAAGAGTTTTTTCTTCTTTTTTTAACAGTGTATAAAATTTTATAGGAAAAAAAACTTGTCACCTTTAACTTTAAATTTAAGAGTTTAACTTCAACTCAGTTTTGTTAATTTTTCAACTATTCGGTCAAAGAACTTAGTATATATTTTTTTCCACATTTCTTTACAGAAAAAAATTACTTTTAAGTAAACATTCATCACTTTCTGAAATATGTTCCCCATGAGTGAAACGAAAGTGTTACCTAAAGTTTTTGTATGTTTCTATGGCAATAGTTGCGTGGATCATTCTTTGTCCTTCTATAAATGGCAACGTTTTTCGATCCAAAGATTTCCAGGTGACAAACTATGATATGATACCTAATTATATGCCCATGCTGTTGATCTGGATGATATATTATGATGATATTAGTCATTTTAATGAAAATAGATATGGAATTTGAAATCATGAAATATTTCCTACACTTTTTAGTTTGATATTTAAACTATAGATTGAGATGTTAATATTTTTAAACATGATGTAAGTATGTTTTAAACATGATGATTTTACTTCGTTCTTTATTTGCAAATTCCTGTAATTTAATTTTTCGACTTTGACTTTATAATAAGAAACTCGACTTGAAAAAAACCAAACTTATTGAAAAAATTAATATAAATTAATGAATTTGATAAAAAAAATTGTTTTCAATTCTTTTTTTCTTTAGATAAGCACCATAGATAATTTTCCATTATCTTTTTCATTCATTGACACGTTGATTGCTTCACTAACGTTCCATTCTTCACCTTTGCTATTACTTTTGGTTCAGGTTTATATTGAGAAAATTTTTAATAGAACCAATTTTCTGTCTACTGTTTAGAAATTTTTTAGACTCTCACCCCACTGGTAAGGGTATTGTTTTTCAGTTTTCTATGACATGTGACAACTTTACCGCACTATTATGTTTGAAATAAATAAATATCGGTATATTTGACCCCACTACATATCTATATTTTTTATTAACGGCATGTACTGAACTCTCATTCTTAGCCTCGAAAGTGTAGCTCATTTAAATTTACCCATTGGGCAGCTGTGAACCTGCCTTAAGCTGCTCGCAAACAACTTTTTGTTCCCCAATGATATAGATACCCTAAAAAACAAATTGAAAGAAATGTTATACTTCACATGAGCAAATTGAAAGATAATTCGAATTCTTCACAAATCTATCGATCCTTATCTGCCCCTCTGCTTTGGGTAGTCCTCACAACGTTCAAGCTTCCATCCTGTAGCGCCAACCATGTAAAAGAGGGCAACCACAAACGATTTGTAGCTTGCAAATTTTATGGAGGGGTTAAATTTCATTGCTGGAATCAATGGTTAAGGATTCCCGCAACCACGATAGATATCCCACAAAAGCAAATATCCCACAATAGATATCCCACAAAAACAAATTGATAATTTGCAAGCTACAAATCATTTGTGGTTGCCTCCTTTTACAGGGTGGACGCTAGAGGACAAGGGCTTGGACAGCGAGAGGACCACCGGTAGGGTCAGCAGAAGGGGAGATTAGGAGTGATAGATTTATGAGGAATTAGAATGCAGAACGCCTTATATTTCAATTTGCTCTTGTGGAATATAACATTTCTTTCGATTTGCTTTTGTGGTATATCTATTTCATTGAGGGATGAAAAATTCTGTTTGCACTCAGCCAAAGAACAACCACGAAACTAGCGGCTTTTTCGTCCCTCAATGAAATAGATATCCCACAAAAAAAATTGAAAGAAATGTTATATTCCACAAGAACAAATTGTTAAGATAAGGTGTTCTGCATTCTAATTCCTCATAAATCTATCACTCCTTATCTCCCTTTTTGTTGACCCTACCGGTGATCCTCTCGCTGTCTGCGGCATTGTCCTCTAGCCTCCACCCTGTAAAAGGGGACAACCACAAACGATTTGTAGCTTATGGGATAACTATTTGCACATATCAGAGGACAACACACACACAGAAATTTTCATGCCCTGAGCGGGATTCGTCTGATCAGGATTCGCCAAACCGTCTCCCCACTGAATATACAAGCAAAATAACTTAACCATCATTAAGTTCTTTTTAACAATTTAAGCTATCATAAGCTTAACTATAGTAAAACTGCCCTGTAGAGCGTTCAACTCCAAATGAGGTGAACCAGGTTCGAATTTCAGCGATAGCTGGTCGATACGAATTCCACACCAGGCTCACACCGACAACAGTGTTGATGTAAAATATCCTGAGTGGTAGACGAATCATGAGTCCCCTTTACTATGAGGCTAACCATGGAAGGTTTTTGTGGTTTTCCTTTCCATGTAATCCAAATGCGAGTTAGTTCCATCAAAAAGTTATCAACGAAGGCATATTATTTCCTAATACTTGATCCAGGAGATCCCTTGTCTTTTGGATGGGGTTCAAAATTATAAGTCTACGTAGTTGAACGTTAGTAGTCTTAAACACAAAATTGGGTCCGCTGTTCAACGACGGTTATAAAATAAAACTGCACTTTATCGTAACATTATTTTAATTAAAACTTTGCGTTCTATTAAATATTGCATCACTATAGTTTAACAACTTTAAAACTACAACACCTTATAATAACACTTTGACCTTCTACCTACTCATGTATAAATTAACACATCGTATAGTCAAAGTGCTTGAATTACTTTAGAATAAAGTATAATGTTTTTTGATATTACTCTGTGTAAGGTTTTAGACAGATATAAACGCAAAAATGTTTTCTTCAAATAAGTCATCAATCATCAGCTGGTAAAAAAATAAAAGAGTTTAAAGATTTTTTTCTGTTATTATCAAAATAAAAATACAGGCGGAAATGGTGATTTAAAACAAAACCAAAAAAAAAAAAAACAAGAAAAACATTTGAAAATTTGAAGTTACATCTTTGACATCTAAAGTGAACTTATCCTGGATAAAGAAGTGAAAAGTCATTTTTTGCGTCTCTGGTCGATATTATTATTTTTTATTTTTTTACTTCGCATGCAGATACTTTTCGGTACATTTAAACTAGATATTTTTAAGTATTATTAAATGTAACGGTGCATTATATCACAAAGCTAAGGAATTAAGAATTGTAGCATTTCAAAATATAATATTGCATATTTTTAAATTTCATAACACTGATTGGCTTAATTATGTCTTTCAACGTTCAATGACATGTGTAATAACATACAGGGTATTCCGTAGCAACCATCCTTAATGTAGAATTTATTTACTTATTAAGATAAAATTTATTTGTTTCTTTATGGAAAATTAATTTATTTGTTAGTTTTTGACTTTTTAGACTTATTTTCATAAATGTATAAACATTAGAGATCACAATTCATTATCATAAATTGAAAAAAAAATTTTTTTTCAAGGTCTATCGAATCACAAGTGAAGAAAGTGAGGTTAAAAACAAAAAACATGTTTGACATCCGGAAAAAAAAAGCAAAGAAGAAAAAAAGAAAGAAAATTAGAAACACTTCCAAGTTTCATCAGGTATTCAATCTTGTTTCAATGATTTTTCTTACTCTGAGAAAAAAAATGGCCAAAATTACCAAAATATGATAAAATTTACTGTGTCACTTGCACTATGGAACACCAAAACCTCGGTAATTTTTACAGAAGCACTTTAGTGATAATTTTCGTAAAATTGGGAACAAATTATGATTTTGTAAAGATGATAAAATTTTTGTGAATGTAGAAAAATTTTGTAATTTATCTTTAATTACCTTTAAAGCGTGGCATAAAAACAATTTATTCGGTTAAAATTACTCTTCAGTTTTGTATTTTTTACTAAATGTGTGGTAGTAAGCTCTATAATTTTGATTAAAAAATAGATTTTCCGCTTAACCGTTACCATATCAACAAAAAAATAACTAAACGAATTCCTTAAATACCTTTCAGTATATTTAGGTTTTATTAACTAGAATTTTGGTTTTACCACAAATGTCATTTCTATACAGTGCGGTAATTTTACCAGAATTTTCATTCTCCGTGTAAGTATAGCCAAAAATTTACGTATTAATTTAAGTGTTTGTAAGCAAATTACATGCACAAAAATTTTCTTTTTTAAAAAAAGAAACAAAAAAAATTATTATTTTTTTCATACCAAGGACATCTAAAACACATAACAAATGGCAGGATCCACATATATTATCTGTATCATGTGGATATTGTGCATCTAACTTTTTTGAGAGGCAAGTGACATTTGTAACAGTTTTTAGATCGTAAAATAGAAGAAAATGTTTTAAATTTCTTTGGTGATTTTATTGAATTAAAAGATTTTTATTCATTGAACTGAACTTAAAACCATTAAAAAAAATTCTAACAGCTTTTAAAAAATTTTATATAGAAGTTAAGTTTTACAATGAACTACTAAAAAACTGAACTCAGTGGCACGACAGCCCATAGAGGGCCAAGGCCTACTGTGATCTGAGTTTTATTGACCTAGGGTTCTGGGATGCAGAAGCAGATGTTAGCAGAGGAGCAGATGATCCCCGTTATTTAATTTTTTTCACATAACATGCAACTGTGCTTGACGTAAGTAAGATTTTGTAATCCAAAAAATGGAAAAATTTTTGCTTTATAAGAAGTTCAATGCTAATAAAATATTTATTTTTCGTTAAACTGCATGGAAACAATAAAAAAATTACTGTATTCTATTGTATATAATGTATTTGTTAGTGAAGTTTTATATGAATCCATATTATTAAATTTTTATCACGCATCATGGAATTATTGACGTGACAACTTTATTATAATTTATTATTAATACTTTTATCTATTAATATGAGTTTCCTGAATATCTCCTCATTGTATTGAATTTATATCCTCTAACAATTATTTCAAAGTTTCATGGCATTCTTTTTATTAAACTGAATTTAAAGTCATAAAAATAAAATTTCCTACCCTGTGGAACATTCATGCCTTTATAAAATTTTGCCTCCTTTTACATTATTTAATTTGTATTATGTAGCTTGCAATTATACTTGACATAGGCAAGATTATGTTATTAAATGTTAATTATCAGTTGCTTCCTCTTTAAACGTGCAATATGTTAATAAATTCAATTATCGTGATTGGAAAATCTTTTTAAGCTCACCTAAGGTAATATGGCAAATGTTTCATTAATATTCTTCGGACTAGAGCTGTTAATGAAGTTCGACTTATAAAAAAAAATTTATTATTCCTGTAGTGGTCACAATATTGTAAATCTTTTACTAACCTTGCTTACGTGACAATGACTATTCTTTAACTGTTTAAAAAAGTTGTTCAATTTCAAATTTTTGATGCCAATTATTATGAAGTTCAATTATCTGATCTTACTATTTTAACTAAACTCCAATGTTTTGGAAGAGAATGCAGCAGTGAATGTGGATAGGCTTTTCCTTAAACTTCAAAAAACTAATAGGTTAGAAAACCATTAAAAGGGTCTTCGGGAAGGGGGATCATTTGTTTTTTGTTCAAAATGAAGTTTCCAAACGGAGATGTAAATACAGATAAAACAGTGAATGATACAAAGTGTAATAATTATCAAATTTTTAATTTTAAACTTCTCTTATTTTAAACATAAAACTGTGTGATTTAAAATAATAGTTACAATTTTAAACATTAATAAACTGAAAAAAAAAACTATCTTAAAAAAACAATAAACTAAAATAATAACAAATAAAATAAAAGCAAAATGAATTAAACTAGAAACACAGAAACTAAACTGACGTAAATAGTAAACTGAACATAACTGAAACTAACGAACTGAAATAAAAACAATGCACTAAAATAACAAAAAACAACTTAAATCCTTATATTTTAAACCATATTGCACCATAATTTCGTTCAGATACAACGCAACTTTGATCAGATGCCTAGTAGAACCAGATTAATTTAAGTTTTATTACATGATTCCTTAGATATACAAAATATAATGGATCAAAAAGACTGTAGTAACAATAAAATAATTTTCGAGAAAGTAGTAACAAATATAAATAAATTTAACAAATTATTTATCTCGTAATAGTTTGTACACTTTCAGAAATAAAATTTTACTTTTGACGATGTAGCGATTCTAGAGCTTTGTCACAAAATCTCGTGATTTGTGATGAAACGCGAACTCTTAAATTTATGACGAAAATGTTTCGGCCTGTATGGTGATCAAAGCACTGGCCTCGTACAACGATGATCCCGCGTTCGAATCCCGCTTAGGAAATGGGAGTAAATTATCTGTCCTTGTATTGTTAGGGGAGATTGTATCACTCATATGGTGACCACTGTAAAGTGATTATTATAAACATTGGTACATTATGTACTACAAGGTTTTTTTCTTTTTTTGTAAATAGAATGACGAACTATTTCTTTAATTTTGACAAAATTCGTCCCTCGTAGAAGTTACGATACTCCGTCACTTTGACAAAATTTTTGTTCGGAGCATGTACCAGGAAACGGTTTCGTTAAAATCGAAGAAAGTTTCGTGATATTCGAGTATCAATAATTCACTGTGTAGGAAATAAGTTTCTTAAGTTAACTTTGACTCACATTTTAATGAATGAAAAAAACTTAAAGTTCAGTTATAGTTCTAAATAATAAAAAAAACATTTTAAAGGCAGGCATTCTAAACCTTGTGGGTACTTTTTGTAACTTTTCTTACACTGTGCGAATAAAAACATAATTAGGACACAAAAGGAATTATTTTATTCATTAACAAAGATTACTTATATTTAAATATACCTATATATATAAAATTATTAAAGATCAATTTATTTAATTGTGTTTTTACCATATTAAAAAAACAGTAAAATAATCATAAATAAGATGGTATCGAGACTGTTAACTGTCAGAAAAACCACCTATTAACAACTAATTGAATTAATTATTTAATTAACTGCTGAATCTATCTTCTTGCTAAATAGAAGCAGCTTATATAACAAATTTTATTATAATAGCCATTATAATAAAATTTGTTCTATGTTTCACATGGGTAATATTTCTTGTTTATAATACAACTAAGTACAGTTTTCTATCATTTCCCACTTGTTAAGTGGATAATATTTCTTTTTTATTATCAGAATATAACGCTCATGGGCTGCAATAGTAGCTCAACTCGAAAAACACGCGTTTTGGACTAAAAACAGGTGTAAATATGAAAATACACATTCTTTCAGCAGCAATACTTGTACAAATCATAATTCAACTTGAAGGTAATCTTCGTTTAAGCAAACTAAAGCATTTCTGATGCATTTTGCTTAGCAATGAAAACTTTAAACCCACTTATCTCAAAACTTGATTTTTTTTTTTTTTTTTTTTTTTAGTTGTACCGCTATTGCAGCTCATGAGCGATATTTCCTATTAATTAAGTAAAAAATCTGTTCGTTTCTGTTCATGAATAATATTTCTTAATTATTATCAGGATATATTTCCTATTTATTAAGGGAAAACCTTGCCTTTCTATTTTCCAATTATACTTATTATTATTTTATGCATGATTATCTTATTTATTATAATAATAATATTTATATTTTATATTAGTTTTGTTTATTAAATGTAATCATATTGTATTTTTCATAGTTATTGTCTAAGTATAATTATATTTATTTATGTTTATCTGGCACACGTTACATCTAAGCTTAATCGCATTTATCTTTATTTGAATACTATGTTACTAGATAGACTAGCTGCAAATAACATACAATAAATATAACTCTTATAAATATACGATATTTATTTATTTACGTGCAAATAAAAGTATATTAGAAAAAATATGTAATGCATTTAAGATGTCTTTGCTTTCTTTTGTAATACATAAAGAACCGGAAAAAGTTCGACAGCATAAATCCATATAAGACATTTCTCATCCAATCTATTAGCCACTCGACTTATTTGAAGTGAATTTCGAGCAAAAAGGCCTCGTTGAGAACAAAGTTCGAATAAAATTGAAAAAAGGTAGGTAAGCCGATTAACAACGGTAATGATGAGTTTCCTATGGAAGTCGATTGGGCTTATTGCTTTTACCTGGATTTTTCGAACATTTCCAAAGGAGTGGTTCTACAAAGTATGTCCTGTGGAATCTTCTAATTGAAAGATTTAAACAGAATGATAGTTTTTATTAGTTTTGCTGGAAATGTCGAAATTAAACGCTTTATTGCTTAGATTTTTTTTTAAAAGAACTAAGGAATATCTTAATTTGGTAAATTATATACGTGATTTTAACTGATAGGGAAGTAGTTATTTGATTTCATATTATATGTTGTTATGTTAAATATTGAATATTGATGTTAACTAATCTTAATCTTTGTGATTTCGCAATCCTTGAGTTGTATTTTGTTAATTTGGGCAATCATTTTGTCACGAAATTGCGTATTTCTTAAAGAAAAGTGAGCTATCAGATGTTTACCAACTGCTTTATAAAACTGCTCCCTCAGTGCGTATTTAACGATTCTTTTCGCAATTTTTCAGTTTATATGGTAACTGTTTGCCGGTAATTCTGGTTGCAGAATTATAGTTCTTATTACCACACGCTTATTAAAAGATACAAAACTGAAAACAAAATTTAGGCGAGACAGTTTTATGCCATGCTCTAAGCTATCATGATGAAATTGCAAATTTTATCGCATAATATGAAACCAGATTTTATTGTTAATTTCATCAAACTTATTACCAAAGCACTTTGGTAAAAATTGTAGAGTATATTATTTTAAAGTGTATATAAAAATTATATTGTATAATTCTTGGCCAAAGGATACCGTGCTCTTTGTTCGCCAAGGTATAATTATAGTGTATTTTAATTTTGGTATTCTCTTGGTTATACCATAATAAGTAATACATATTTTCTAGCTTTTAAAATTTCTTTAATTTCATAAATTTCTTTTTTTAATCATTCTTAATTTAATTGTAATTAAATTAAACCAATTATTTAATTTTTTATTACATTTTATAAAAACAAATATAAATATTTTATTCTCTTCGTAACAATCAATGTAACAGCTAAAAATTTTTTTTAAATACAAATGTATAACTCATTAATTCACTATCGCCATTATATCAAACAACAAAATCTGTTTTTAACTTTTATTCTTTATTTCTCTTACCTCAAAAATGTTTCAGTTACAGGGTTATACTGATTCTCTCGATCCTTTACGGCGATAAGCTATAACCAAATTGCTTTTTGGCTATATTTTCTTCCCATAAATAACCCACCATGGATTCCTTCCCCTGCTCCCAACTGTCTGTTGGGAACAATTTAATCACCTTTTAATTTGACTTTTGATTAGGCTGGTCATGGGGGATCTATCTCACATGGCCTGTCCTTATCCATGTTATTATACAAAATTTATTATTTCACTTACAAAGTCTTCTTGATAAAATATACTTTTAATTTTGTATCTCGGGCTCTATAAATAATACTGGATAAAAGTTTTATTAGAATTATGATTCAATTTTCATATTCAACTGTCATTTTCATAATCCAGTTTTTATCACAATCTTCAATTAGTCAATTATAAGATACAACTCCAACCGCACCAAATCTCATCATTATATACCCTTAGAGCAGGAAATATGGTAAATTTTGCCATATTTTGGATACTTTTATCATTCTTTTTTCGTAGTTTATTGATTAGAATTTTAAATAGACGCCTACGCTAAGAAATTGTTACCTGGAAATGCACATAAATTTTTTACATTACACTACATGACATAAATTCAATAAATAATTATTTCTATATCACTATACATAGAGATATGAGCCACGAGGTCTCAGGGACTAGAGCTTTCGCCTTCTAATGAGGTAAATCGAGTTCGAATCCCAGCGACGGCTGATCGATACGAATCCGCATCAGACTTGCACCGACCACAGTGATGACGTGAAGTATCCTCAGTGGTAAACGGATCATTGGTTATAATCTCTTTACAATCAGGCTAACCGTGGAAGGTTCTCCTGGTCTTCCTTTCCATGTAAGGCAAGTGTGGGTTCCTCCACGAAGGAAAAATTTCTCCCAATACTTGTTCCCTTGTCTTCTGGCTTGGATTCAAAATTATAAGGCTACGGAGTTAAACATTAGCAGACGTAACCCCCTCCCCCCAAAAAAAAGTTGGGCCGGCTGCTCAGCGACGGTTATTAAATAAAATACGTAGAGAGATAATATCGAGGTAATCAATATAGTTTCTGTATGGAAATAATTATTTATATATCACTATGATTTGCAACGAAATGTATAAATACAGTGTGATTTTGTTTATAGAATTATTAGAATTATTCTTACCTTCATTTCATCGATTAATTTAAAATACATCTAAGGTTTCTTTTTCAATTAAAAACTCGTTTATTTATAGAGTTTGAAAAAATAAACACCCTGTCTAAAGCAGAGGTCGCCAAAGTGGTCTATATAGACCCCCAGGGGTCTATTTAACAAAAGCGGGGGTCGATCTGATCCAGGGGGTCGATCCGAATCGGAAGGGTCGATTGGGTGTCGAAGAAAAAACGGTTCTTAATATGCAAATCACACATACCTAATTGAGTATGTAAAATTTGGGAATTTTTTTATAATTGACTTAATATCAGTTTCTTTATAAAGCATAAATTAATAAACGTATATTTATTCGGGTGAAACAAGTATTTACGTACCAGCGAGCAGTGGCACGAACTCAGCACAGTTTATAAGTCATATGCATATGTGCGCTTGTCCAAATGTCACGTGTTTCGAGCATTGACGTTACAAACGCAAATATCATACACAGTTTCAGCTATTTTTGTAAACTATGAGCAGTGTTGAATATTTGCAGTGTCATTATTAAAACTTTTATAGTTTTGGATAATTAGTTATAGTTTCGATAAAACCATTCGTTTTGTTTAGATATCAATTTTAATTATCAATGCATGTAAAAAAAGAAGGTAAGCATTAATTATATGGATTAGTACAGCCCGCGACAAAACTATAGCACTTCTGTATTTTTTTACGAAAATTACAAAATTGACCAATTTTGACGAAAATTAAAATTGACCAATTTTGAACCCAATATAGCGAACCTTGCAAAAAAACACCAGGCACACCCATCTCATTGATTAAGAAGCAATAAATCTTTAATTACTTATTATTTCTACTTATTCATAATAACTTATTATTTAATAAATATTAAGGTATTTAAATTCAACATTAGTATATTTTTCATAAAACTATTGTTACACAATGTACTATTACTTTAATAAATAATTAAAATCATAAAATAAATGTACAAACACAGTATCTAATAGAGTTTTATTTTAATTAACAGAAAATTACTTTTATGGGGGTCGATGGAGATATCGAAAAATTATATAGGGGTCGATGATCAAAAAAGTTTGGCGACCCCTGGTCTAAATAAAAACAACTTTTAATAAAATAATTTTTTAATAAAACAATTTTTTAAAAAAACTTCTACAAATATTTGCCCTTATGTTTTAAAAATGTTATTTCGTTCGTGTTGTTCTCTTTAAATTAATCAATCGATTTTTATCAAAATTTAATAACACAAATTTAATTTAATTGATTACACAGCAATGCTTAACTTGAGCAATGAAATTAAATCATCTTTTTGAAAATGGTTTCATAATTAATTTTAAGTTCACATCATTATACATTAATATTAAACCTTAATAACATACTCTAATCCATGCGAAGAAAATTTACTCGGCCAGCTTTTTAGGAGACACACATTTATTCATGAAAATCTTAATCAACTGTAAACATTTTTCACTTCCTAAGAAAAAGTAATTATATTTTTAATTGTTCTTATGCTATAAATTGCGAAACTTCATGATGAAATTCAGAAATGAAATATTTCATTGAATATACCTTTTAAATAATGATGAGATTTCATATGCTTCTGATTTATTATCTGTAAAAAAAATCTCAAATATATTAAAAGACCAGCGATAAATTTAGATTTATTCTGAAACGACTTCCTATCAAAAAATTTTAAAGCTTGATGAGAAGCTATTTGCTTTAAATTACAGATATTTCAAGACGAAAAAAAAAGGAAATATTTCTGAAAAATGTATCATAAAACGGGAAAAATTAATTAACATAAAAAATTGTCGGAAGTCTAAAAGCTAAGATTAATAAACATGCTTTCTGTGAAGTTAAGCACATTTAGCTTTTGCTTACCTTTTCCCGTGAGGTTAATCACATTAATGCTTCATTTTTCAAAATATCTAGATTGAAAAAAAAATATTTTGAAATTGTCCACATTCTTTCTTACGAAATATGTTTTTAAAGTTTTTAAGTTTTTCTTACTTTTAATTTATGACTTTACTTGTTTATGTAGGAAAATATTTTAACCCAAGTTGACTTTGTTTTTGTTGTTTAGAATTTAGTTAAAAAGTAAAATACAACATAAAATTATGAGTGTAAGTTTTAAAAGCTAGAGTAAAAATAAACGTTTTTAATGTTTGTTTCAAGTTCAACAAATTCTTTTGATTAAATTTTTTTTTGTCTAGCATACACTTTTTTATCAGAGTTTTAAGGAGCAAAACATTATCTTTGCAAAGATGCTAAAATTATGTTAAAAAATATGTAAAAACAAAGTTAGTAAATTTATCAAACAATTTAGGGGAGAATAATTAAAACATCAAAATTTAAAAATTTCAATAAGAAAATAATGCAAACAAAAGTTAGATATTTGTTTTTCTCTTTAATTGTATAATTGACATTTAAAAGAAACATAATTTTGAAAAGTTCAATATTAAATAAATATATAATTTTTCGAGTCTAGTTATGTTCCACCCCCTTAACAATTGTTCCAAAAAGTCAGATACACATTATACTTTCACGAGAAGATGTGAACAGAGCATACATAAATTGTAATAACACTTTTTACTCCATCCGATTTTCAGTAAACTGACAACAATGCAAAGATACCAGCAACCAGGTTCTTTTAAAAACAAAACTAACAAGTTTTTTGACCTACTGTCCAGCTATCGCGAGAACTTCTCCCGAGTGTAAACCTGAATTCGCCTGCTACTATTAAAAAATATCATTTCTTATGACAAAGAATTAAAGAAAATGACGTTACTCCACCAACTTTAACCAATGCAAAATTTCCACCTACAAACCTTGGCGAAGTTTGACCTTTCTTTGAAACTACACTTACCATCAGAACGTGATTCCAGTGTCTGGAAAAGCTCTCGTGATAGCTAGACAGTAAAAAACAATTCTGAGATCATGTTTGCTCATGGCAACTATGTTTCGTTAAATACTCTAGCCTTTGAGGTTAGGTGCTTAGTTTTGCTTAAAAACTTCTCAACAGACCAGCATAAACGTGTTTTCTCTTCTGCATCCGCAACAAACTAGATATTAAATGGAAAAAGTTTTAAAAAATGCAACTAAAAATGTAATTTAATAATATAATTAATAAAATTATTATTGAAAGAGTTGCTAACTGAAAAATTATCGGTTTAAATATTATTTTTAATTTGCTCAGTTGTGTTTATGCAAGTATATATTCATTCATTTTAAGCTCTCCGTTACACGAGGTGGCCAATTTGGTTTTTTTTTTTTTTTTTTTATTTCAAAAAATTATTTAAACTTGTGCGCTACAACAGATATGTTTTAAATAATAATTATTTTTCAACAACGATAATCTTACTAATTATTTCGATTTTTTTATCATTTTCTTAAAATACCTCAACATTAAAATAGTAATATCGGTTAAAAAAATTTTAGATTAATAAAATATAAAATAGTTTCAAGAGGTTTTTTCATCGTTTTTTTTTTAAACCTTTCTGAATGCAAAACACTATTAAATTCAGCGCAGAAGTATAAAAATTAACGGATTCAATACAAATACTCATTAAAAAAAATTTCAAGCATTCATTTTCAAAGAATATTTGCTTTTGGCTCCTTTTGTTCCAAATCAAAGAAGATTTTCAATTATGCTAAGAACATTTCAATTTATAAAAAGCGGTACCACTGCAATGCTGATTGAAAAATCAAAACCACTACACTCTTACAAATCTTATTATCACCCTTATCTTTAAATTAAATCAAATATTTACATAAATGTAATGGTTATTTTTCACCATAAATTGTTCCATCAAGTGATTAGATCCAGAAACTCATTTTCTACTTGTCTAAATGTGTTATATTATGTATTCAATATGCATGCTTTGTTTCATTAGAATTCTGTATGAACTCAAAGAACTCATGCAAATGAAAAAATTTTAAATAATAATACATTGTTGTTATTAAAATTACATTCATGCGAGACAAGATGTTCTCAGAATGTTTCATTGATTAAAAATAAATAATTTTAAATTATATTTCGCATTTAAATTTACCGATTTTTTGTATTTTAAATGATGCAGCTCTATATTAAGATGAATAAAACCTTTGTTTAGATGATAATAAAAGATTAAAAACAACGTTATGTCACAGTGGTTAAAATAACACAGAAAATTCTTTGCTACGTTATAATATTATCATCAGCACAAATTGAAATGCTGACAAAATAGTGTTAAAAAATGTTACCAATGTTAAATGTTTTTAATAAATTTAACTTCCAAGGGAAAATTAATAACATTAATGTTAAATGCTTTTATAAAAAAAAAAAAACGATTTTTTACTAAACGTTATTTTTTTTAAAACATTTAGCATTCAAGTAAAAAATGAAAACTTTTACTAAAGTCAAATGTTTCTTTCCAAACATTTTTCTTTCAACTTAAAAATAAAGAATGTTATTGTTAAATGTTTTTTTCACAGCAGAATTTAATTCCGCACTGAAAATTTCTCCAATGTAGCTTAAAATTTTCGAAATTTTTATGCTATTTTAATAATTGCGATACATTATTTACAAGTTTTTATCTTTATATTTATCTTTTATAAGCTAAGTTACTAGACAATAATTTTAAATTTTACAAAATACTTGTTAAGAAACTATTCTACCTAGAAATCGACTAAACTTTTTAATTAAACTTATACCATTAATTCATTCAAACATTACCAATATTGGTAAAACCAGATGATTTAATTATATTGTATATGTATAGTATATATATATATATATATATATATATATATATATATATATATATATATATATATATATATATATATATATATATATATATATATATATATATATATATATATATATATATATATATATATATATATATATATATATATATATATGTATACATATATATATATATTTATATATATGAACACTCGTGTATTATATGCAATAATTACACAAAATTTTAATTTTGTATGCCTAGCTTCAATATTAATGGAAATATGGACATTTTTATTTTTAAAAAAAAAAATTTCTTAATTTTTTTTCGCTATAAAATATTCAATAAAATTTAACAAAATTATTGGAGCAATTTAAAATTAATTATAAAATGATTACTTAAAAATTAATTTGAAATAATTTCGTTAAGAACTGCTCAAGATATGAGTTATTAAAGTAGTTCTTTAATACTGCGCATGCGCGGGAAAAATTAAGTTGTTTTTTTTTATAATTTTGTAGTGAATCGTATTTGACAACTTATAAAAAAATCTGATTTGAGAATTTTAAGCATTTAAAAAATTTCAAGCAATTTTCAAAGCAGTTTTCGTACTTTTTAAAAGTAAACTCAAAATTATTAGGAGCTTTTCTACAAATTTCATTATATACTATTAAAAAATATTTATTAAAAATGACACCGGCATTGATGGGGATCATCCCCCATAAAAGTATTTTTTCTTTTACCTGCTTTATTTCATTATTACATCACATTTTGGTGCATGCAATTTATTGTACGGCATTATCATTTGTCTTATGATACAAAGCAATATTTGTAGAAAACCCCTTATTGAAAACCCCTAAGCCTTCATTGTTAAAACCCCTAAAACCTTGCAAAATTTTGAAAAGAAATATTTTAATTTTTCCGCGCATGCGCCGTATAAAAGAACTAATTTAAATACTTACATATATATTGCTCATTTTTGAATGAAATTCGTCCATATCTCCATAAATATTTAAGCTAGGTTTACGAAATTTTATGCAATTATTGTATATAATATCTAAAATACTTGTTACAAGTTACAAATTTTTAGCATTCAGTTTGAAAACACCATTTCCTATTTGCAATTTATTGCCGGTCCCTCAAACATCTGAAAGCTTTAAACTTCATTGATAAGTATTAGAAATCGAATAAACTAAGCTTTTCTAAATTTATGAAATGATTCTCTAAGTATTTATTTTTTGAGGAATGTCAACAAAAAAATGTGTTAGTATTAAAGTACTTTCATTATTTTTTCCACCCCCTGTATATAATGTAGAGCATATATGTCATATATGTATAACTGAAGTCAGACGCGACTAGAGAGAAGATTATCAATACTTTTAATGCCTATAAATTTTATAATTCTTTTTATAAAATAGAGAAAATAAAATTTTATGTCACTATTTTTCAGACTATTAAACAAGTTTAAATCTCTGTGAATGCATTTGTTCCTTCGTGCGTTTTGTTTAGCTTTTATAACAGCTGCTACTCTCTCAACAATCTATACTGAAGCAGTTCGCTTCTACTACGGCACACGAAAGCAGTTACATCAAAACTATGTTTTCATGAAAAATGGATTTAATAAAATGCGTACTGTAAATTTTTTTAGACATTTTGAAAAAGCTAAGATCAAAGAATCTAGAAATTAAAAAAAAATATATATCATAAATTGTGAAAATACATAATTCCTCAGTTCCAGTCAGAAAAATCAGTCGAAATTCTAAATTCAGTTTTTTCTTTTATATACGAAAAAGAACTTTATTTTGCATTTTCTGTGAAATAGACGGATATTGAAAGTAATCGCCTAATATTTCAAATAAAAAGAACGTTTTTATCTAAATGAAATTAAAAATCTATTAGCTCTCAAAAATGTATTTTTAAAACGTCTTTTATTCAAAAAGCCTCTACACTATCAACTTCTTTCACAAGATATAGCCCATAAAAGCTATTCGTTAGCTAAAGAAATTATTCTACTTACAGATGCATTTTTTTCTTTCTAAATTATTATAAAAATATTATATATAATTAACTTGTGCTTATGAAAATGAGCTTAACTATTAGAAAATTTTGAATGAATTAAACTCACAGTAACGTTCAAATTTGCTGCGATAATAATACAGTTTCAAATCACATTATCAAACTTTTTAAGCTTAATTACACAATCCTATAGTGTAGTTTTTAAATTAAAAAAATTCAGTTTAGCATTTTTCAGTGTTGCATCAAGTTCCAATCATATTATTGTACAAAGGGCTGCTATAATATTAAAATTTTTAACCATATTTTCTCAGAGTAATATCTTTTAGAGAAGGGAAAAATTCTGATATAAATATCGTGAAGAACGGTGAACCAATTATGATGGAATTTATTTTCTTCTATCCATTTTACTTTAAAGAAATTAGAGAACTAATATATTTGAATGCGTGTTTTGATCATTTAAACTGCAAGACGATTTCTTAATAAAAGTTAAAATTGTTTAAGAATCTATATCATCTGTGTTCTATATTTTGTAAGCTATATCAAATCTTGAAAAAAAATTTCCTATTTAATTTCCACCATTTTTCAATGTTGAGGTAAACTAAAAAAAAATTTTACTGTGCATGTAGTTACATGTTTTATTACATTCTTAATAGACAGAATTTTATTTTAATTTTTTGTTTGCTTGTTTACTGACGACACATATTTCCCCACTCATTAGAATAAATGTAAAGCTTTGATGGAAAGACATTTTATTCATAAAAGAAGCACTTTTTTAGTGATACATATTTGTACAAATTCTTTCAAACAATTTTTTTTTCAATTTTATATAATTTTTTTACACGATGAACACAGTTCCGTGCGTGAAAGTGTATTTAGTTAACCTCTGAACTTTCCAATCAAAGTCAGTTAAAACCCTTTAATGAATTTAAGTAGAAAATTTATATTCGTTCACTAAAATTAGCCCCACAATCCACAGCTTAAATCAATGTCTCCAGTTTACTAAAAACACTTCGATGAACAATTTTTTGACCAGCTAGGTTATTGTTTGGACAAAATCTTGCATAAACAAAGTATCTAAAAAAGGGGTAAAAGCCTACAATATTTTAGACGTGCGACAAAGAAATGTTTTACATAGATTCTTCCCATATAAGATATTGTCCGAGATAAACTTTGTCGAAGCATATGTATATTCAATCGACGTTCTTCTATATAATATTTTGTCTATGCAATATTTCACCGCATTGTTTTGTTAACCATTTAAAATTCTATTTACTTTACACCCAAGAATTTAATCTGGAGTTTACTTTGTGAAAGAATCAACTCCTTATGCATTGTAAACTTTAAAGAAAATTTATGTATATATATATATATATATAAAAAAAATAGAATTATATTTAGTTTTAACTACAGTGCTACCGAAAAAAGAAAAAATTCTAATGATATACTATCAATTTTCGTGCTGAAATTAAGCGAGTCAATTACCATTAAAATAATACAACTTCATATGAACAAAAATAGGTACACTAACCTGCATTTGTTCTTATTGAAACTCCATTATACGCAATTACATGTTTACTTTACATATTTACTTTGCATCCCAAAGGAGAATAAGGGTATATAGTAGTTTTTTTTTAAAAAAAAACTTTTATCATCGCAAAAGTCCTTTCATTGCCAATATATTGAGATTCCAACGAATCTCAACAAATATTTACCGATGCTTATTAATTAAATCTTTGCATGGGAGGAATTTTATATTATTCTTACCTATGAAAATTCTATAATGTATTTGTTTATTTAGATGTTTTTAAAATGAATTTCAATTTACAAAAGCAAATATTAAAGCACAATTTATTTCACAGGCATCAGTTATTCTATAAAAATTTTCAGTAGAATTAGACAAATATTCGAAATTAAATCATTAAATCGTGTTTAAAATTTTTGAATGTCATTCAAAGAAAATTAACTGTGAGATGTTTCACTTAAATATCTTTTAATCGAATGTACCGATTTCAAATGTTCAAAGAACTATTATAGAATTTCGAAGAAAGCTATTAAGGTACGTTAATTACCTTGTTGCATAGTCATTATATAATGTAAGTTATGTCACGAAAATATAATCTTATTATTGAATTTATGATTTTTTTTTAAATATATCAAATTTTACTATCCCAAATTATGGAATTAGACTGAGTTGGAAAAATATAGCATAATATTTTTTAAAAAAAAATGTCGTTAAGTTAGAAATATTATTCCAGATTTGTACATATTTTTTTTTTGGGGGGGGGGGGAGGAATAACACTTTACTCCCATACAATGGGCAAAAACTATATTTTCAAAATCTTAGTTAGTAGATCGACGCTCTTTTTTTCTTAATGTATATTTATGTGAAATAAATAGATATAAAAACTGCAAAATTCAAATCCGTATAAATCAATTCAATCAATATAAATCGAGTAGATATAAATCAAGTCGAAAACCAATTTCAGACTTTTAAATTCTTATAGTTTGAATTTTGAAAATACACTTTCAGAAAATTAGTTCATTACTGGTATCTTTGACCTTAATAACGTACAAATTTGCGGGACACATAATAAATTGTTTTTAACTGAAAAATATTTACGTTGAGTTGAGTCTAGTATTGTGTATTTAAATTTAATATGTCGTAATTTGCAAGATGTTATTTTTCTTGTACCATATTAATGTGACTGTGGGAAATTCATAGGATATTATGTTTCGATTTACTCTAAACTTTCTACAGGTATATGTAAGTAAGAAAATAGTAGGAAATATTTACAAGATACTAGCTTTCGATTGGCTGTCAACTTTTTAAAAGTATATATGAGTAAGAAGGTGATAGGAAACTTGCAGTTTATTATTATTTATTTAAACTTTCTAAAAATATGTATAAGTAAGAAAGTAGTATAAAATTTACAGGACATTATGTTTCAATTCTCTCTAAATTGCCTAAGGGTATATAAGTAAAAGCACTTATAAGTAAGAAAGCAATGGGAAATTTATAGAATATTATGTATCGATTTGATCTGCATTTTCTAAAAGTATGTATAAGTGAGAAAGTAGTAAAAATTTACAGGTTAGTATGCTTCGATTGGCTCTAAACTTTCTAAAAGTATATTTAAGTAAGAGGGTGATAATAAAACTTACAGTTTATTAGGTATCGATTCGTTACCTTAAACTTATTTTTTAAACAATTAAAAACAAATTTAAACGTTTCCTTATAATTTATCTTTTAAGATTGTATTCAATAAGTTTAAATTCTATTACAATTTTTACTTCTTTTTTTATCCTTATATTTTTTTTCCAATCACTAGATTTGTCATGGGTATCTGTGATAAAAATACGATTATAACATTCTAGAAAACATGATATTGTGTTTCAGCTTATGCATATTTAAGTACAGTGCAAAAAATAAGAAAATGGACACTTTGAATAATTTTTGATCTAATGATCGGACGTTCTAAAACTCAATCTTAATGATTCGAGGTGGTGACTTCAAATTTTCTAATTAATAAGTGCAGCTGATATTTTAAGTTTCAAAATTGCTTGAAAACACAAAAAAGTGCTTTCTCAGAATAAACATATTTTTTTCTCAACAGATTCGGATTTCTGATCTCCAAAATATAGGAGGTAGCCGCAATCTGAGAAACATGGTCCCAATAGTTTGGTCAGGAGAGCGCTCCAAAGTTTGGACCCCTTAATGCTAATTTTACCTTTTGCGTATTTCGTTACATTTCGGGAAGTTTATAAGCAAATTTAAAAAAATTTGAACACAATTATAAAATTCGTTTATCCAATGATAATTTCATGCAAAAAATAACGTTTAGTAAATATTTATAATTTTTAATAATAGTCGAAAAAATTTTGAATTGTAAGGTGTACAATTTTTTGCATCATTTTGAAGAATATAATTTTACATGGCAAAACATAAAATTTGAGCGAATTCGGTGGAATAGTTTTCGATAAATCGAATTTTGAAAAAAAATGTTTGTTATTCATAGAAATTGCGTTCTTATGTCTGATTTCATAACTTAAGATATCATCCGCAGTTATTAATCAACATATTTGAAGTCACTCACTCGAACCATTAAGAATGAGTTTAAGAACGAGAAGATCCGGTCATTAATTCGAAAGTTATTTTAGGTGGCCAGTTTTTTTTAATTTGCGCACTGTACTTAAACAGTGTACATTTTAAAACTTCATGTTAAATTAAATTCGTTTCTTGAACAACTGAAAATCCAACTCAAATGCTTTCTTAGAATTCTTATTCTTTAGATTGTATTAAATAAATTTTAAATTCTTAATTCAACTTTTCTTCTTTTTCTTTTATTCTCCTACATTTTTTTCCAATCTCTAGATTTGTTCTAAATCCCTTTATTACAAATGTAATGGCCGCATTCTACCTAACATGATTTTCTGAAATAAAAAAATTAACATTTGACATATTAAGTGAAAAAATCTCATTAAAGTATGATGAATCCTGATATTCAGGGCCCAATATGAGGTAGTTCATTAAGAAAACCAAGTAGAGAATTCATTTATTTTACAAACTACGTTCACTGCATTAACAAGTTAAAACAAAACAATTAAAGAGGATAAAAATATAGCTATTTATTTGCACTGTAAATGAAAGTACTTATCCAATTAGTTATTGTTTTTCATTTACATTTTTATTTCTTAAATATGTGCGAAGAAATTTTTGCATTAAATAAGCGTCGGAATATGCTCAAATTATTTCCTTCCTTTTGTTTAATAAACATCGTTCGGTAGTTAAACTTTTAACCCATTTTTGTATTAAATCATTTTTATTTAGATGAATAATAATTTTAAAAGCATTATTTGTTGATTTCTTCAATGTGCTTTAAAAAAATTGAAAACGTTCTTTGTAATAATCGGATTTTTCGTTTATTAAAATTTATTTAATAAAATGGTACTTAAGTTGCTAATAGAATAACGCTCACATATTCCATGGCAGTAAATTGGCACAACATTTTTTTTCTAATGCCCACCTGAATTAACATTCGTCTTTTCATCCGTTTTAGGTAAGATTTGTTGGCCACTCTTTCAGGGGCACCATATTAGGTGGGTGCTCCCACAGTAAGGACAGATAGTACAGAAAATGTAAGAATATCCATGCCTTGTCCGGGATTCCAACCCAGAACTTTTCTGATGTAAGGTCAGTTCCTGTGCTCTGCACTGTCTGGTTGGCTGTTGACACAATATTACAAATTTAACTTTTTAATGCAACTAAGAAAAAATTCTGGTAAAATAACCCAACTGTATTACAATGATATTTTTAATATGAATAAAATTCTGGTTTTAAAACCAAAATACTCGGTATTTAAATTATTAGTTTTTAAGTTCATATGGACGAGCCAGAATTTCCCGAAAATTCTGAATCTGGCCTCCCTATACATTTATTATTACAAGAACTACTTTTACCGATTCTGTTTGCTTTGTTATTTAAAAAACATTGTATGAACAGGGGTAAAAACTTGCATAAAATTATGTTCAACTCAAATGCTTTCAAGTCAAATGATGAAAGCAAATAAATAGTTTATTACATTTTTACGTAAAAAATATCTTTGAATAAACGAGTTTTATTATTGTGTGCAAACCATTTGTGATTACAAGAATAATTTCGAAGATGTGGCAGAACACTTAAAAATTTAAGAGCTCAAATTTTTAACCACAACCACTCTCCTCGCAAAGCATTTATAATATGTTTTGAAGATAAAAACTACCTACTGACCATATTTTGAAAGTGAAAAATTCGAACCTACTGATAAAAAGGTAAGTTTTCTTGAAAAAAAAGAAGCTTACTTTATCTCGTCGAACCGTTTAAGATTAAAACTTCTGTAAGATCGAAGGTATCGTGATAAATTTACCAACTTTTACCACACTTACCAAATTTAATCATAGATTAAAAAACCTTATTTTATTAGTAATTTTATCAAAACGGTAAATTATGTAATATTCTGGTAGTTTCAACTACACTATTTTTTCAGTATACGTGGCAAACCGTTTATTAATATGAAAAGTCATTAGAGTGTTTCGTAACATATTTTGCGTACTCAACTTTCTGCGTCATCTCTAATTTGATTATTATTCTCTTTTGTACGATAAAAAGATTTTTGTATAAATGCATTTTAGTTTACTTTGGATTGTTTTCTCCAGAATTTGATGATCCACTGGACACCGAGAATAGTCTTTTTGCGTGTGAACAGCAAAGCAAATATTCATATCAACGGTTTTAAATGGTAGTAAGTGGGAGAGGATTGTTATTAGAAATAATTGAAACTAATATTTCACAATAACATTAGTATTTCATGTTATTATTTCATTATTTCGCAGATGCAGTTAAAAATCAAACTTCCTATTGACGAAACCTTAAGTAAACAGCGATAACTTTAGAATGAGGTGCTTGCAAATGAAATTTTATTTCAAAATAACTCAGAAACCTTTTTTTGAAAGAAAACAATTCCTTTCAGTTTTCCAGTCATTTCAAACCTCGTTACCTAGTTTATGAAATTAAGTGTTTCGTAAATGACGTCGTCGGGCCGGTCAAGGTTGACTCAGCCTTTCATCTCTTCAGTGGGTCGATAAATGAGTACCAAGCATGCTTGGGAACTAAACACTGGGGGTTTCGCGTTCGACTGACCACCTAACCGGAACATCTGCTTCTGCACCCCAGAGCCCAAGGTCAAGAAAACTGAGATGGGCACAGTAGGCCTTGGCCCTCTATGGGCTGTCACGCCACTGAGTTTAGTTTAAATGCCGTCGTTAATATATACTTTTTAGAATCCTTATCAAAAATGAGAACAAACAAGTATGCTCATGGAGAGGGTCACAAAATAATATTTAACAAGCGTCATTTAGGCCATATACAGTACAGAACGACAGATATAAAAAAAACATCAAAATAGGTTTAATTAGAGGTTGAAGATTGAAAGTGTTTCAATTTTACCTCGCAATCAAACCTGTCTTGCTTTTGTTTTTTTCTACGGTTTGAAATCGATTTGCGATCTTTTATGTGTCTACTTTTTATGCTTTCAGTTTTGATAAGTTTTCTAAAATTGCATAGTTAAGGTGTTCTTTACGGAACATCGTGCTTTGTTAATCATTTTGAAATTTTACTTCATTTTTTAGTTATTTTTAAAGAAATACACTTCTTTTGTAAGAAAAAGCAAATCTAATTTTATTTTATTATTATCGCAAACTACTTTATCAAGAATTAAACTAGTTCAATCTACAATATATAAATATTTTTTAAATCCGAAACTAACTCGAATGCATTGCTTTTATTTTTCTTCATGAAAAATACGTAAATTTACAAGCATTTCTTCTTTTTCCATAAAGTTTTGAGAACAAGATCGAAAAAGTTCTGAAATAAAACGCTTCACGTTTTAGCTGTTTTTTCTCTTGAATTCTTTATCCATGCGAAACAATTTTATCAACAGTTTATATTATGTATAGAGAACAATTGTATTACTTTTTTTCTTCTTCTACAAATTAGAAAATATTATGTATTCATAAATATTGTGATTTTATGTTTGAAGAAGAGTAAAAGAAAAAAAATTAGCAACAATATGCCCGTTTTTAAATTCCAAACTTTTATTCAGACAATTTTAATGTTCTAATTGTAAAAATGAATATCAAAGCCAAAATAAATATGTGTTAAGTATAAATTTCAACAATACCAATCCTGAAAAATTCGTTTTAAGCTTTTTACCTAGCCTCTTTTTTTCTCTTTCTTTCCTTCATTCTTAATGCTTCAACCATGAAAATAAGTGTTGTTAAAATATATGTATATTATTTTTAAGCTGGCATACGAAAGTTTAATTTTTTGCTAATTTTTTCGTTGAAAGATTTTAAAAAGAGTCGCTAATAACAAAAGTTAAACTATGTTAAACGTAAAGTAAAAAAACTGAATTCTATTGTTACAAACAAAGCAAGGAATAAAACTGTTTGTCTTTTAAACTGAAAAACTACATTGTTTCATCGTAAAATAGAGAAAAAAAGCTAAAACTATTTTTCTTCATATTCAGTAATTAAATTTTACTTATGTTGGTTTAATTTTCAGGTACACAATGACATCAGTTAGATTTAAAAGTTTCTGATATTAAAATTTAGTTTTTTCGAAATTTTTATTTTTTATTATACTCTCCCGAGTAAAAAATGGCTCATATAGATTATACAAGAAGATGCGTCTTTAGATCCGTTTGTGTTTGAAGAGGAAATTTACAAAAAGTTACACCAGGTACTTTATGAACTGAGACAATTTAATAATTTTTGAAAACCAGCTGCACTGAAAAAAATCCAGATCAAATTAGGGTCTAAAGTACCGGTACCTTTGGGTGCACTATCCGTAAAATCCATCCTACTGTAAAATCCACTTTTACGGTAAAATATTATACAGTAATTTTTATAGTAATACTTAATTAATTAGAGTGAATTAGTAAGTTTACGGTAATTATTACTGTTTTAATTACGGTACATCAGATTTTTTTTGTTCCTTAAAATATGCCGGTTCAAATAGACCTGACGGTTAAAAGTACTGGCACCTTGAATGCCGCTACTTCCTGTACTTAGGGTGAAAAAATACATTATTTATATTTTATAAATTTTACGGGTACTGGTACTTACCTAATACCAGTGCTCGTAGAATCCATGTTACCGTAAAATTTATACCGTAATTTTTGAAGAAATATTTATTCGATTAGAGTAATTTAGTGATTTAACGATAATTATTAATGTAATAATTATAATTTTTAACACAATATTAAATCATAAAAATTATCATTATTAATATCATTTTTTTTTGTTCCTCAATATGTTTAGGTGTGTTATCAACATGTTACCGTAATTTGATCTGATCCGCCATTCTTTACAGTGTGGGGTGTGCCACAGAAAAGAGAAGGCAATAAAAGGTTAACAAAAACAGCATCAGTTAAGACTAAAAATCATTATGCTTGAATCATAGTCTAACAATAATTTATTTATTTTGTATTTGCATTCTAATTTTTAATAAAAAAAATTTTATAAAAAAATTTTTATCTAAAGTTTGGCACTCTTCCTTGCCATCAAAATTGCCTGCAAAACAATTTGGACGCACTGTTAGAATATGCATTCTAAAATTATGGTTTAATAACCGTCAGCAGTCTGTCCATTTAATTAACCGTAAAGTTTCCGGTAAAGGGCGGTAAATTTTTTACCTTTACGATTTTGAAACCGTTTACAACTAGTATGATTACAAAACCATGAATACAAAACTATGCGGTTTTTTAAACATTTACAACTAGCTTGGTATCTAAACCGTAAAAAGATAAATTTAATTGGAGGAGATAGTTTAACAATTTTATGGTGCTGTCATTCATGCGTAAATGAGAGTACCATGTTCTAATAGTCCAAGGTCATAAATAGGGAAGTGCAAGACACTGGTAAACTCTTCATGTGTTGAAGAAAACGGAGTTAACTTTGAAGGTTCAACGCTGGGACTCGAACCCCCGTTCTGTATTTTATGAGGTTGACATATTAGTCCTATAGGCTATAGTATGTACCCGTCTGCAAGTAACTAAGTGGCTTCAATAGGTGTGCCTAGTTGGCTGACCACTTCAAGTGGAATTTTTATCGCCAAATTGAGGTAATCCAAATTTGAATTGCTTATAGATTGAATAAAGTTCCCGAATTCTAACCACATATTTTTAAATGAGGTTGAAACACCGTAAACGTTTTCAGAAACTAATTTTGACTCGACAAAAATGCCTCTGAAAATCTCAGAGAACTTCATTTAATATCATGTGTCCGATCAATTGAGAAACATTTCTTTTATTTTCAAAAGTAGGAAACTAAATCGCATTGACACCGATTCAGTTTCAGAATGCAGTGTACCTACCACTACAGCTCTTAAATTCCAATTCACTGATGTATAAGACATGTTAACTCGATTCTATCAGGAGGTACCTTTTGATAGATGACGGGTGACATAGTCGGTAACCTAGCTTCCCACGGGTGACTCACGGATCTTAACGCCTACCTCGACATAAGCTCCCACTTCAATTTGATTACACCTAGTTTGATGGTATGCTTACAGTGAACAGTTGACTTGTTATTTGTCGCTGCGACATTGTCGTCCTCACGCTGTTGCTACCCAGTCTCGATCACTCACAATGAGACCAGTACACTCTCGACTACCAATTGCAACACAGGAGCGACCACGCTCACACCGTGATCCTAATGCAGCTCTCACGACTAGCACGCAAAGCTCGGTGATCTTAAAACAGCTCTCCAGGCCTCTCGCAAAACAAGAATGAATCAACTAGTGGTATCCATTCATTGAATTATATTGCGGGAAAAATTCGGAAGGGGGAGAATGTAGCGTAGCTACAACTATTAAATTCCAATTCACTAGAAGATTCGACATTTTAGCTCGATTCTGACTTGAGGTACCTTTTGATTAATGACAGATCTTAATACAGCTCTCCCGGCCTCTCGCAAAAAAAACAATGAATCTTCTAGTGGTATCTATTTGTCGAATTCTATTACGGTTAAAATTCTGGTGGTGGGGTGTAGCGTAGCTACTACTACAACTATTAAATTCTAATTCAGTAGCAGATTAGACATGTTAACTCGATTCTAACTTGAAATACCTTTTGATTAATGACGGTTGACATTGCTGGTAGCCTAGCCCTACAAGAGGTTTCCGAAATATTAAGAAATGTTTTTGAAAACTACATGCACCGTAGGTTCCCTTTATATTCAGAAACGTTTCGTGATTATTTTTATATTGTATAAGTTATAATTGTTTCAAAAATAGTGCAAGCAAAACTCATCAGCATTTCGTCGCCAAACAGATGTCGTACTATTTTCCGATCTAAACATAATAACAGAAATGAAACTAAAAAGAGGAAAATAATAAAATGAAAACTTTAAAACAACGTTTAAGTAAAGGAGTAGTAAAAGTTTTTAAGTAAAAGGAGAAAATAAATTCCTGCAACAACAAACTTAGCAACCACCGAAATATTTTACTTACGTATATCGAAAGCGAAGTGCCTCACTTTCTTCATTCAAGTTTACCGAAATCAAAATTATTTTTTCATTTTTAATCAACGTGAATAACCAATTTTTTAAAAAAAATTTTGTTTTATAGTTTTCTGTTAAAGGAGACACAAAAATTATTTTTATTATAGAATTGAGACATGATATATCTTTCTTTTAATTGCACTCGTAAGTATTAAATAGAAATTCTTGCAACGTATGTTGAATTAGCCGTATATGTACAAATCGTTATTGACTGTATTGCATAAAAATAATTTTAACTGAAATATTAATGATAAAGCTTTTTTTTTATTTATATGGTGCGAAAAAATAAAAACTTAGTTTATGACTCGCAGAAACCTAAAAAGCCTTAAACGCTATATGATTTCAAAAATTTTTTATTATAATGTGATAATAATATTATAATTTTGAACTGTTTAGATAGTATTTGCCTATTTTAATCATTTAGAGTAGTTGTTAAGCCTATTTAAGCCATTTTATTGAAGCTTGGGGTGTTTCAATTTAAAATCTTTGCAAAAGTGACAAAATAAAAAAAAAGTCTTTTGTCAATATTTATACTCTAAACTTAGTAAACTTTCAAACCCTGAAATTTAATATACATGTTAATGAAGCAGTCTTGAAAAGTTCGTAAAAATGCCGTAAACTTTTGAAAAGGGCTTAGAACTTCGGAACTTGCTATTCAACAACTTTTAGAATAATTGTTTCATTTATATTTTATTTTATATCTCTTAAAATAAAAATCAATTAAAATAAAAAATATATAATATCATGATGGATATTATGAAAATGCTATAAGTTATTGATAATAAGCCTCAAGTTAACTGTACAACATTTTTATTTCACACAAAATTATTTATTATAACATAATAACTATGTAAACTCATTTCATTAAACCTAATAAGTATTTGAGTTCATAATTTATATTCCAAATTTACTAACTCTAACTAATAATTTTTTTATATTATTGCATTAGATTATGCCTTTATTGTATGAAATATATAATTTAGAAATAGATCCAGGGATTTTAAAATCAATTAAACTTATGTACAATTTGGAACGTGTTTGACTAGATTAACAATAATCCAAACAGCAATGAATCAAATGAAAAATTATAAACAAAAATTATAATATTTTAAATAAAATTATAAGTAAGGTTTGTAATGTCAAAGTATTAACAAAATTCACTTATTTCTTTACTAATTCATGTTCTATGCTTTTAATGGTTACTTTTTACTTACTTCCTCGTGGATTCGAACGCTGAATCTTTGTACTGCTTGGGGTTTAAAGATATAAAAACAAAGTTTTGTTTGTCTTAAAAATACAAAAATGGACGTGGAAACATGAAAACGTCACTATAAAAATTCTTTATCCAAAAACCCACCCTATCTAAACACTTTAAAAAAATCTTAACAATATTAATAATTTGTTTGAAATTAAATGACATTTATAGGTATTATTCTATCACTGTTTCACGCTTTTGTCAGCTTTTAATTAAAGTTTCATAATGTTGTCCAAAAAACGTTTTCCACAAATAAATTCATTACTAAAAGCAATTTTTCGTTTTTTACTTTATTATTAGCCTTCTCAAAGGTTTATCAGGCAATCAAGCTGGTTTTTGCCTTTCTTACTAGTGATGCGTCAGATTTAATAGGTTTTCTAAATATTTGTTTGTGACTTCTAATGTTTGTGAAATTTAAGACTTCAGTTTTGACAAGTGTTTCACGAATATCTTACTCAGGGTATTCAACATGTATCACCCCCCCCCCGTAATATTAAGACTTATTGATAGTTAAAATTGGAAAAAAATCTTCTTTATTTTTATTTTTTTTACATTAGCACATTAATTCTACAATACGAACTTCTAATAAATCATGTGATGAAATTCAATCTACAATTAAAAATCTCAAAAGAACGAGATTTTTAAAATGAGGGAAAAAGCATCGGGAACATTTTCCTTTAGTGACAGAGAACCAGTTTGTGTGATGCTGTTTTAGCTGTTTATATTTTAAAATTAAAGCTTATTTTATTCCAAAAAAATCAGCTTTGTAACTGATTTTTATCCTTATGCAATGAAAAGAACAAATAGAAAATTGTGGAGGAAAAATCTGGCCCAAACTTTAGAACTGCGCCTACTAAACATATCCATATCATAGACCAGTTCTTCTTAATTCTTTATATTATCTTTTTTATATTATCTTCTTTATATTGCTTTGTTCATATAGTTTTTCGATATATAACCCTTATATTTAAATTTCAGTTTTTAACTAAATTAAAGTATTTCCGCAACAGTTAAATAAAATTCATTACGCTTTAACCGCTTTTACTTCCCAGATACGCTTTTACACATTAATCTGATACCAGCAGTCTCTGACTATAATCCACTTTTTATCTTAAAATAATTTTACAGATTTCTTTAATATCAATTAAAAGCAAAGTATTTTGTAGATTTAGTTTGAGAAGAAATCCTTTGTTTTGGCACAAATTTAATTTTAAATGCGAACCACTTCACAAAAGAAACCATAAATATTTCCCCTTCCTTTTTCATTTGAAAGTAAAATAGCTTTTGAATAGAGAATCTAAAGACCGAATTTAACCCACCGAAGACATACAAAAAAAAAAAAAAAAAAAAAAAAAAAAAAAAAGAGGAAATCGAAGTCCAACTCACAGTCTTCCCTAAATTAGATTTCCAAAGATCGGCAACTTTTAAAAGCTCCTCTTCTTTGGGAAATAGATTCGCCTTATGCAAAAATAAAATAAAGTAACCCACTTTGAAGACTCACGCACTGTCTTCTGTACCTCGCATCACCTAACATCAAATGTCCTCGGGGCCCATGATGCAAACACACAAAATGTGCCTATTATTCTAGTACGGATTTCAGAAACATCTGTTTCTGCAGCCCCGAGCAACTATTCCTGTGCTTCTGCTTTTGCCCACCAAAAAGAAAAAAAAGGAAAGAAAAAAAAAAGATAGGAAGAAAGTGCTCTTTAAAACACTTTTAACTAAGAATTCACCGTCAAAAGAAGAAAGAATAGGATAGCTAGTCGTTTAAAACTAGGCACATAGATAATTCACTTAAAATATCTTGATGTCTAATACACCCTAAGGTGGCGCCTTCTTCCAAATTTAAATTGAAAAAGTAGGTATAGGTGAGAAACCAAATTGAATAAGCTTGTCATGAATTTATTGATAAAAGTTGTTTTAAACAAATTGTATGTTAAATTGATTTGCATTATGGTTGTGTATAATGCTACATATTTATTGGCAATTGTGCAAGCTTGGGTATTTATTAGACGAATACAAAATATACTATTTATATTAGTAAGTAAACATGTGTCGCTGTTCAACAATTTCTGAAAGTTTTAAGTTTATGTCCAGTTATTTAACACGCTGGCGGTTTATTAAATGGGCAAAACAGGGAGAATATTTCTCCCCAATACATTATTTCTCTGTCAAATAACATTAAAATCCGGTTTAGCTATGCTGAGAAGACTGCGGGTTAAAATACGACTTCTTACGTTCAGAATCGTCAGGGGGTTAAACTGTGGCACATATAAAAAAAAATTTTAATGTCCTAATTTTGAACGTATTCCAAGATTTTAAATGTAAATTTAAAATATTTTATAATCTACTATTTAGATATACACATACAGTATATATATAGTATAATAAAATAAATATAAAAACAAAAAATGACAAATTATCAAAAATCAAAAATGTTAATTAACTCGATGAGAAACAGTTGTTGTTCATATATATATATATATATATATATATATATATATATATATATATATATATATATATATATATATATATATATATATAGGTATAAATTATTAAAAACTTAAAGAAAACCATAGAACTATGTATAGAAAATGTTAATTAACTTGATGGGAAAGAGTTGTATAACCTAATTTAAAATTGACCGAATATTTAATTATGAAATATGTCAATGCGCCTTTTTCTGTTCCATTAACAACGAATGTTTCAGCCGATACTATTATTAAATAATGATTTGCATTTTATTACATTTATACGGAGATTTCAGGTTATTTAAACGTACAAATGAGATAAGTAATTTAAAAAACATCTTCTATCTAATAATTAAGATGAGGCTGGCTTTCAAGTTAAAAATAAAAACAAATCTGGAAAGATGAAAAATTATATTAACTAAATGTGACATAAATTGTGCCAAATATTCAATTATTTTCAAGTTATTTGATTTGCTTTCATTATGCAAATACATTGTTATTCTTTTTTTTATTAAATTTTAAAATATTTGCAACTTAACTATTAGAAAAATTGTAAACTTACTGATTAGTAACAATAAAAATAAAGACATTCATTCGTTTTAAATTTTTTAAATATTAGATTCATTCTTTTAAATATTTTTTTTCAATAAAATTTTTCCTTGAATAATGATGCCAAATATTTTGATTACTTACATTTTTTCAGAATAAACTTATTTTCAACAACAAATTATAAAAATTATGCTAAATGTTTTCTTTTTAATTTTTATTTTTCTATTCTTTCTCCGTAATGTTAAAAAATAGTTTCATTTTTTTATTTCAATCTTTAATCTGTATATTAAAAATAGAGAAAAATTTTTTTAATTTAATAATAGAAATTTATTCCAAAATAAGGTAAGGAAATTTGTACCTGACACACAAGAGGCATTAAAACGTGCCTTATTTTTTTTCTCTTAAAATTCTTTATTTTTCTAAAACGTAATAAAATTGTTGTTTATATGAGTGTTTCATCATTTTATTTTAATTTTATTTTCATCATTTTATTCTTTTCTACGTGAAATTTTTATACGCAAAAATCCTTTTTAAATTATTTCACATGGAAAATGTTTAAGAAAAACTATTTTTTTTTCATGAAATTTATATCGCTTTCTACATCGTTATCGCATTGGTGCAAATAGAACTTAATGTACCATGTTGAACTGTAAGTTCCAATTTTGCATGATTTTTAGTAAACAGTCATAGTTAATAAAACAATGTTTTCAAACTAGTCAATCAATCGTATATTTAATCACACAATTCCAAAATAGTTTTATTATTCAATAAAAACGAGGTTCCTATTTACTCCTTTTTTAAGTTCAAAAAATAATTACATTACATAGGTAAATTAAATCTTTAAAAAAAGATATTTCGAACTACACAACTTCTTGCAGAACTTTTAACTTAAAAAACACAACAAGTTCTTATGAAACACAATCATAGAAACTCTTATAATTTTAAATTTTAATTTTAATTTTAAAAACATTTTCTTAGCATTTTATAAAACCATGTAAAACCGTATTTTTCTAAAATAACTTCTTGAACTAAATGAATTCTGAAGAAAAAAAGTTATCAGATTATTTCACTTTCTTTTCACATTAGATGGTTTCTACAAAGCCCCTGAACAGGGAGAAAATATTTCGGTAAAATTACCGTACTGTATGGTAATGACATTTCTGATTTCAAAAAAATATAGTTAAACATAATTATTGTATTGAAAAGGAAAATAAACGGTACTTTAACCATTCATTTAGTAATTTTTCATTTTATGTCATAACGGTTAATTCTGGTTTTCAAAATTATAATTTTCATTTTTTTTAGTCAAACAAATTTACTGTAAAGTAAATTTAACCGAATAAATAGTTTTTGTGCCATGCATTAAGGCATCATGATAAAATTACCGAATTCTACGGACTTTACCAAATTTTATCACGTATTACAAAAAAATATTTTTTTTTGTTAGTTTTACCAAAATCATTACCAAAACTGTTCGTTAGAAATTACCTAGCTTTTCGATGCTCCCACGAGTCAAAAACATGGTAAATTTTACCATATTATTATAGTTTTAACCATTTTTTTAGTTCAGCTTTAATTAATTTTAGTTTGGTATAGCTAATCCTTATATTTTATCAAAATAAGTTTATCTTTTATTAATATGAAACAAAATTACCTTTATCGTTTACAAGTCTAAAAAAATGATTCATACTTATAATTTGTTAAACAGAATTATTACATTACTTTTTAAATTATAAACTATTACTATTACATTATAAAAGTGCCGCTTTCTTCCTAGCTTAGAATGTTTGGGACATAAAAACCCATGGCAATAAAAATAACTTCTTTGCAAATATTGAATTGTTTTAATACCTATTTTTAACAAAAAAATTTATTACGAAACATATCCTTTTAAAAAAACGCGTATTATTCTAAAAGTAACTTATATCATAAAATAATGTTTCGGCCTGTAAAAAAAGTAAATAGGATGTTACAATCCTTTTAGCTTAAAGATATGAAACAAAAAAACCCATGGCAATCAAAATAACTAATTCTCTGTGAATAGTTTTTAGTACCTATTTTTAACAAAGCGATTTATTACGAAATTAAATTACTTAAAATTTTTATACGGAAAAAAACGTATTATTCTATAAGTGTCTTATTTAGTGAAATAAAATTCCATCATATAAAAAGTAGATAGAATATTGCAATCTTTTTAGCTTAAAAGATTTAAATAGCTAATTCTCTTTAAATAAATTTTAATTTTTAAATTTAACAAAATAATTTATTACAGCACAAAATTCTTTAAACTGAATAAAAGTGTGTTGTTCTAAATATAACAACGTAAAATACCAGTATAAAAGAGATACTAAAAAATTACAATCCTTTTAGCTGAAAAGAACCTAGAAACAAACTCTCAATGGCTATAGAAATAAATAATGATGCTTTTTAATGCGTATTTAAAACTTTATTAACTCTTAAAAGCTGATAACATCGGGCGAACTAGCATCGATTTTATTCTTAACTGCATTTTAATAGATCGTAAATGAAAGGTCAAAGTAATAATTTAACTTAATCTAAACTAAAATTCTCTTTTATTTAAGCTTTTAATTCTCGAGCACATATGTAATTGGACAATTTGATTGCAGTCGATTCTTCTATCTAACAAAACGATGTTACTTTTTTATTTTAGATCTGAAATCTAATTTTTGTCGGGGTAAAATTATTCATCCAATTTTTGTCACCTGACGTAATAAAAGAACGTAATTTGACTTCGATCAATGATCATAATAGTTGTGGACTTCGCTTTGGAAGCTTAGTTTTGATAGCCCTGTAAGACTTTGTAATTTATGGTAATGTTCCTTAGCTATCTGAATCTTTGAGAAATATCGAAGGTTCTTAGTGCTAATTTATATTTCTTTGGAATGATAAGTCGAGGATCTTATTAAAGTTAATCAATTATTCAAAATTTCTGAATTTAGACGTTGATAAACTGAAGGACTTCTATAAACGTTTGGGCTTTGTCTGAGTAATGACCTGTCAAGGGAAGATTGGACAATGCGGGCTAGGGAATACCTGTTGGAGAATTTGAATTTGATTGATTTGACCGGAAACTAGATTTAATTAATTTCTTATCTCTTTTCAATCGGATATTTTATCATTTATGGCATAGTTTTCATGGATTTATGGAACCGCGAATCTTAAATTGCTTTGGCCTTTCTCATAATTAAAGCTCTAATATTTGATTATTCAGCTTTTACTTGAGAAAACAACTCATTTCGTTCAGTAATTGTTTGTTAAAAACAACAAATATTAGAAACTGTAAAATAAGAACGTTAAATTTGATACTTTTACTGTCATAAAAACTTCAATTGAGTGTCAAAACAGTCTGCACATTAGTATTTAGGAAAATTTAGCTTTCATTATTATTTAAAAAAACGTTTAATTTTACTATTATTTCGTTCTTTCGTGTGAGAGGATGAAATTTTGCAATCAACTTTCGACCGTTTCCCAACCAGTTATTCTGTAAAAAAGGGATACTCAAATATCACGAAACTTTCTTCACTTTTGACGAAGCTGTTTCCTAGAATATGCTCCAAACCAAAATTTCGTTAAAGTGGCGAAATAACTATTGTCAGTTCGAGGAAACGGATTTAGGAAAAAATAGTAGTGCCTAATGTATTGAAATTTTCAAATAACCCTTTTAAAGTGGGCACCATATAGGTGAATCAAATTCATCCCATCAAATCAAGAAGGAACGATAGAACAGAGAGATAAATTAAAACCATACCCGAAACGGGATTCGAACCGGTGCAAAGCTGCCTCTTTGACCATCATAAAGTTCGGTTTTTCAATCATCCAGTCTTCAATATAGTTTCGTCATTCTAGTTGACTATCTCCCACAATGCACTACGATGAGATTTCCAGTAGAGGAAACCTTCTTGTTATACATTTGAGAATTTACGCTTTGTCACAAATAACGACTAAATGATTCTCAATCTTTACGAAATACAGCTCGAGTATTGCTGAATACGGTAAAAGTGAGAGCTATTTCTAAGAGTGTCGAGCACTTAAATCTCAGCTGATGTTCCTGATCACTATGCATACTTCTATCGTTTTCCGACTGGTAAGAACTTAACATAAATACAAATTTATTGCCATTTAAAATTCAGAAAGTGTTTCGTCTGGCTAGGGCATGTTGAGTAATGGTACAACGTGACAGCTCTGACTGTAACAAGCCTGAGAGTGTCGAGCACTTGAATCTCAGCTGCTGTCCCTGATCACTATGCAGGCTTCAATCTTTTTCCGACTAGTATAAGCAGAATTAATCAAGATCTTAATATAAATACAAATATATTGAGCAGATAGTACAGATGATGAAAGAACATCCGTGACTTGGCCGGGATTCGAACCCCTTTCAGGTGTAAAATCCTTTTTATATAGAGCCAAATAAACTTGTTTTCTGGTAGTTTTGCATTAAAAGAATATTTATTAGACTGACAACTTTTTTAAAGAAATCAAAATAATTTAATGGACTAATTTGAAATTCTTTATTACACTAATTTAAAAGACTTTTTAGACTGACTTAATAAAACTAAATTATACTAATTTAAAAGGCTTTTTAGACTAATTTAATAAAACTAAATTATACTAATTTAAAAGACTTTAAAAGACTGAATAAAAGAATAAAGAACTAGTTTTACGCATTAAAACCACTTAAAACAAAAACACTTATTTGAATCGTCGGCTACCAATCTTATTTTTGTAGAAATGAAATGTCTTTTGTAAAAAAATATATATATTTATTTTAATTTGGACACTAAAGGAAAACCGTAGCAATACGCAATTTTAGTTTACTATAAAGAGATTCTCTTAATTTCTCTACACTAAAAAATGCCAATATATTATATAAGTTAGTTTAAAGAAAAGAATACATTTCAATCAATGAACAGCATTTGTCTTTAGCTTGAATAAGAGCCATGTTTTATATGTAAAAAAAGTCCATTTTTAAGTTCACTTAAGCACTTAACTGAAACACAGCGAAATGCCATCTCCAAAATCTGTTTCACGAGAATTCGCTGTGAGATGATTTTCTGCCCTAAACAACAACTGATTAGTAGCGAAATGCTCGTCCTCAATTATTATTGCGATACACAATCTGCAGTATTGCAAATAGCATTTCTAAAGCTAAACTCTATGAATTCTCTCCGGTAGGTAATGCACTGAGAAAAGTATGGTCACAACTATCAGAATATGGTACAATTTACCATGTTTCTAGCTTTATGGGAACATCAAAAAGCTCGATAATTTTTACCGAATCACTTTGGTAAGGAAATATAACTTATATAATGAATAAAAATATAAAATTAACAATAAAATATGGGTTTATAATGTGTGATACAGTTTGGCAAATGTGGCATAATTCGGTAATTTTATCCAGATAACTTAGAGCATGACATTGAACCATCTGTGCATTTTTTCTATATGCATGGTAATACTAACTAAAACTTTTAAAACCCGAATTTCCAGTAAACCGTTACCAAGTGAACGGGAACATGACCAAATTATTGTTTAAATACCGTATATTTTGGTTTTATCAACCAGAATTATGCTTTTTTTTTTTTTACCAAAAATATCATTAACATACAATACAGTACTTATACCAGACTTTTGTCCTCCGTGGTGTTTCATAGTGAGTGATAACATGTTGCATATAATAGACTGATACAAGAAAATTAAAACCTTTTGAAATTAAGAAAAGAAAATTTTGAAAAGTCGTATTTTTTAAAATTCGATTTCTCAAGGACTATTCAACCTATTTCGCTAAAATTTTGTACTTTGCCGTGTATAATTACATTCTTTAAAACGGTGTAAAAAAATTTTTTCACCTTACAATTCAAAATTTTTCCGACTATTACTAAATAATAACTAAAATTTATATTTTTCATGGAATCATCTTTAAATAAACGAATTTTATAACGGAGTGAGAAAATTTTCAATTCGCTTAAAAAATTCTCGGTATATGGCGAAATACGCAAAAAGTAAAATTAACATTAAGGAATTCCAAACTATTGGTTGCTCTCTTGACCAAACTAATGGGACCATATTTTTCGAATCGCGGCCACCCCCTATAATTTGAGGGTGAGAAATCGAATTCTGTTGGAAAAAAACATGTTTATCCAGAGAAAGTACGTGTTTGAGTCTGATTTCGTAACTTAAAATATAGTCTGCACTAATTAATTAGCCTATTTGAGGTCAGTCCCTTAAGCCATTGAGATTAAGTCCTAGAACGTGAGGATAATTCGATCAAAAGTTATTTAGTGTAGTCCGTTTATTTTTTTAGCACTGCACATAGTAATATTTACATTAGAGTTATATCAATCATGTTTAAGAGTTATATATATTATTATTCGTGTTTAAAAAATAAGATATTAAAAGGCGAATTATTTTTAAAAAAATTTTAGCGAGAAAAAAGATTTTTATTGCTTTAAAAAGCAACAAAATAACAATATTATCAATTTTAAAATAATTCATGGAGCATTTTTCTCAAATATTTTAAAATTATATCAGAAATGCTTTTTATTTGAAAAAATCATACTTTTTTTGAAGAAGTGAATAATGAAATGGGAAAAGGCATGGAGGTGAATAATCTACTATGATATGAATGTTTGTCCATCCTAAATACTATGAATAACTGCTATGAATTCGCATAACTTTCAAAGGAGAAGGGGAAATTTTTGTGGGTACAATTTATTACGTAAGTGATGCTTTCCGTTTCGTCTTATACTTTTCAATTTAAGAGATGGAATAATTTATCTCTTAAAATAGATTATTATATGTTTTAACATTAAAAAAATCTATCTTTCAAAACAATTTATCTCTTTCGTCATGTGTATATAAGTTTTTTACGTTAGAAAGTGGGCAATAACAACGAAATGGAGATTAATTATGCTAGTAAATGTCAAAAAACACAGTAAAAAAACACAGAGCTCCAATTAAAATCTGTGCACTCTATCTAGTCGGAAAATTGTTTAAATGTGTAAGATGATAAAATAGCAATAAAACATTTTTAAGAGATTAGAAAACAGTTGAAACTTGTAATTTTATTCAGCACATAGCTACAGTTAAAGTTTGAGGGCTTTAGCTAGTCGAAAAATCGGTACTAGTTATGATTTCTGATTATTCTTTTGGCTATAGTATTAAAATAATCAGCTTTAAAAATATTTGAAACTTGCATTGCCATTACACACAGAACTTTTCTCAGATGTGTGGGTATTCTAGCTAGACGGAAAGAGGCCAAATTTTCAATTTTAATATTCTAACCTGTCATAAACGAAAGTGAGCTAAAAGCTTTTTAAATTAACTTTTTATGTTCTAAAACACATTATTTTATATAACATAAAACATTGGAAAAAAGATTCAAATCAAAACGTTTTTCTTTATCATTTAGAAGATATTTTATCAAGCTGTGTACCTGACCTTCATGTAAATCAATTCTTGAGGAAAGTGCATTCATGTTCATCAATCACAGCAACATCTACTTTATATGATGATTTTTCATGGATATTCAACCTCTTTATATTAGAAATTAAAAGCAGTAAGCGAAAATGTCAGATAACGTATGTCTACATCACTTTATTGACTCCGTCTAATGCTGCATTATTAATCAATTCCTGAATATCGCAATATAGATTCCAACTTTGGTCAGATTTTAGGGGAAACGATATGTCATGTTCTATTTATTGCTATTATTCATCAAATAAAAAATAAAATAATTCTTCAAAAAAGATATTTTTTGCATTAGTTTTCCTAAATTTATGTTTAAAAAAATTGTACTACAATAAAATCTATAAAGAAACTTTCTGTTTCAAATGTTATTTAGAATAATTTTTGTTTCATGAAATGTTAAAAGAAATTATAGCCAATTAAAATCCCTGAATATTAAATTAAAGTAAAGAATTTTTCTGTGAAGATTATTTGGTTCATTAAAAAAATATTGCACAAATTTTCTAGAAAGTTAATTTTAATAGTTTATTTGCACAAAAATGTTTTAATGTTCAAAATAAAAGTTTTTATTACAACACATTTAGCAAAAAATACAAATCTGTAAAGTAAATCTAACCGAATATGTCGGTTTTTATAGCTCACTCTAAGATATCATGATAAAATTACCAAATTGTATTACTTATTATAAAACTTATTACCAAAGTGCTTAGGAAAAAATTGCAGAGATTTTTGGTGTTTCCATACAGCCAGTAGTACGGGAAATTTTATTATATTCAGTAATTTTGACCACACTTTTTTCCCAGTGTCGGAATGAAAAGACACTTGACAAAGATGAACGGAATTTTTTAAAACATTTAAAAACATTAAGTGTAAAATTGACAGCTCAGTTTTAAGCAACATTTTTTTTTAATAAAACTTAATTCAGCGCTTATGGTATATTCACAAGTATCAAAAGCCATCGTGATTATTCTTCTGGAAAAATGTGTTCAATGTGAAATATAATATATGTGTGTACTGTATATCGGGATAAACTATCGATGCACTATATCGGTGTATAAACTATAAAATTATACCAATTTGCTTCAACTTTAAAAATATGTTAAATTTATCCATTTTATCTGTTCAAGTAAGTTGATTGATAGTAGAGGGTAATCAAATTTTTTAAAATTTCAACTATATGGCTCATCTTAGAATCACATAAAAATTCAGCAAATTCAAATAATATTATTGATTAACAACTCATCAAAATTTTAGCAGTACCTCAAAATTTTAAAATTTGTAACTTTGTCTGGAGTCACTATATAGGTACCTTAAACCATGAAGCTGTCCCAAATATTTCAATTTCAATAACAAGTTAAATTACGCCATATTTCTTAACACTCTACATGATAATTTCGTATGAACAAGCTAAAGAAATAAACATATATATACACTGGTTATCATAAATTAAGGAAAATTCACAAAAATCGCGATAACTCAAGAAATTACACATGGAATTTTATGAAACTTACCCACAATATACAACACATAGTAAGGTATTAAACAACATAAAAAGAAATTATCAGACATTAATAGTAGTATAGAAATTAGCACATGTATAAAATAAACAAATTGGAAGTATCGGTTTGCAATAGAAAAAGTACCTTTAATATGGAATATGATTGCCTCTAGAAGCAATACAGCACAAACAGCGATGTGTGATGCTTTCAATTATGCGGTCTATCAGTTCAATAGGAAGTGAGAGCCATTGCTCTTGTAAAGCAGTTGCAAGCGTGGCAAGGGTCTGAGGGGGCGGATTGATGGCAGATACACGCCTCCCTAGAGCATCCCAAACGTGCTCGATAGGATTCAAGTCCGGGGATCGAGCTGGCCACTCCATGCGAGTAATTGTTTCCTGTTGAAGATAATCATCAACAATGCGAGCTCTGTGTGGTCTTGCATTATCGTCCTGTAACAGGAAGCAATCACCAATTGCCCCGGCATATGGGCGCACATAAGCATCAAGGATGTTGTCTCGATAAACCTGAGCATTCACGGTTCCCCTTGGAAAGACATGGAGGTATGTGCGCCCTCCTAAGGATATGCCTCCCCAAACACAGACACTGCCTCTTCCGTATGCATCTCTTTCACGGATGTTTGATGGATGATAACGGGTCCCAGGTTCTCTCCATATCAAATAACGTCTACTGTCACTTTCTAGACTAAACCTGGACTCATCCGTAAAGAGAACAGGCCTCCATTGATCTGACTTTTGAAAGAGTTATCGCTATTTTTGTGATTTTTCCTTAATTTATGATAACCAGTGTATATAGAATAGAATTCTTATGTATTCACTATAAGCTATTTCCAGTTGATTCAGGAATCAGAACTTAATATAACTGATCTTTGCATTTAGAAATCAATGAAGGCCGCCTCGTAAATATTCAGCCTGCTTCAGAAATGAGACATTGTTATCATGATCATTGAGCTGATTGCCATATAGACAGCGTTATACAGAAGACATTGACTGAATTTGCATTTACTGAGCATTTCCTGACTCTAGAGGACGCTTTCAATTCGAGAGGTACGAAGCAGGGATTGTCTCTTGAAATTGTGCATTATAAATGACCTTGGTATCATGACTATTAATCCGATATCTTAAATCTGAGGTTCTATATCAGAATCCAAGATTAAATTATCGTTGATTAAGGGATGGATTAGGAGGGTTTGCATCAAATCCGAATTTAATCTGAATAACTTAACAGCTTAAGATTATTTCCATCAAATTATCTTGATGAAATTCGGATTCGAGAGTAATTGAGTTATCAATTATATTAATTGTTGAGCAAAATTAAATTAAAACAAATTATTTTTAAATCAATTTGTTCTTGAAAAAAATATTTTTAATAAGTTGCTATAGAGCATTCTGAAAAAACGCTAACGATTTTTTAAAAACAAAATATTTTTAGGCATTTTCCTATTTCAAATAATTTCTTATTTTTTTATTTAACGAATACGTATAAAAGCGTCATACTACATAATATACACATCAAGAAATGTTTTAAAAACATAATTTTTTAATTAAAGAACCAAATATTATCAAAAATAATTATAAATTTTTTTGTAATAAACTTTGGAATAATTTTTGCCTACACAAAAATTAATGTCGCTTCAGATATAGTTTGCGTTATTCTCTCAATGTATAAATATTTGTCAATACATGTATCTTTATTAAGTATGTTTAATAAGTTTATTCAAACTTGGACTTTTTACAACTTGTAATACATAGGATAAATTCAAAATAAAGTTAATAAATATAAAGAAAATATTCAGTAATCATATAAAATGATTTTAAAATACATGTGGAATACCCAATTCCAAAACTACAAATGATATAGTTATATAATGACTTTATATTTCATACTTCCTTGATATTACAGAATAATTTGTAAACACATGGATTTGCTCGAATAATGGTGAGCGTCGGACTTTTTTGTGTAATATGTAAAAATGACGTAAGTGAAATGAAAATTTCCTTTTGTACTTAAAATATATAAAAAAGCTGATCAAAATTATTAAACTGACAAGTAAATAACGTGAAGTGTGAAGGCATGAAAGATAATCAAGGTACAAATTGATAAAAGAAGTATATATCAATAGTAAAGCGATGTCAGTGTCGGGCCAATTTAGTCTTTTTAAACTCTCCCTTTTGACGGTTCAGCAAGTTATATATTTCGTTAATTTTGAGAATCATTTCGTCACGAAATCACGTGATTTGTGACGAAATGCGAAGTCTCAATTGCATGATGAAAATGCTTCTTCAGCTCGAAACCCCATCGCAGTGCATTGTGGGTGATTGTTAACCAGAACGACGAAACTAGAATGAAGACCAGACGATCGAAGATAAAGTGAAACAAGCCTATAACGTATAAGATATATCCCGCTTCGGCATGGATGTAATTTATCCTTTTGTTCTATATTCTCTTCTGGTGTTGTTGTGGTGACAATGTTTCACCTATATGATACACATGATAAAATGATAAGTAGAAAAGTCAGATACATTAAGCACTTCAAGTTTTTTTTTTTTTTTTTTTTTGAAAAAAATAGAATCATAAAATATTTTTTAATTTGACGAAATTCGTTTCCTTGAAGCATTTTGATAGTATCTCGTCACATATATACACATTCACTCAGTGCTTACACCAGAAACGGTTTCGTCAAAAACGAAAAAAGTTTCCTGATATTTGAAAATTCATTTTTTTACAATGAATAAAGAACTTATTTGAATGATAAACTAAATCTACTTGAATGTAATCTACTATCATTTTTATACAAATCCTTCCTATTTTGTTTGAAAACTGATAAAAGTCATGATTTTTTAGCTTGTCAAAAACAGCAATATTTTACGAAATTCCTCAACTCCAAAATTTTCAGCACTTTTTAAACCTTAAGAATCTGTATGATTTCCGAATAAAGAAGAATGATAATCGACCAACTATTGAAATAAGGAATTTATTTACAAAACTAACTCAATATTTTATTAAAAACACAATTTTTCGGATAAGCATCAGACTTTCCATAAATCACATACAATAAAAGCTTTAAAAAGCGAGTAAGCTAATTCATTCACAGCAATTTTGTTACTATTATAAAACAGATTTTCATGAATAATACGATAATTAAATACATCGACATTCCATAGTTCTTAGAAACATTTTGATGCGACATTTAAAGACGAAAAGTTTTCTGCTGAAAGTTGTGGCTTTTTTTTATATTTTGTCGAACAATTTAATTTATAGCATAGTAATTGGAAAAAAAAAGAAAAAAGATTTATAATTTAAAATATTTTCTAATTTTAGTACTACATACAATTTATATTATCATAAGCATGTAAAAAAGGTTATCTAAGTATAATTTTATTAACGATCGCAAAGCATTTTTATGCGGGTCAAACTAAAAAAGGAAAAAAAAATTCCTTGTAGAATTTTAAATCTCATCTGGGAAATTTGAACTTCGTGTTCTTCTGAAAGAAACGATAAATCAATTATACTCAAATGATTTAATTGTTACTCGTTGGAATTATACTTTACAGATTAAAAACTGGGTAATTAGACGAAGCTAATTCTCTGGCGATAGCGTTGGTTTCAAGTTTCAGAATGTATATCTTAATTACTATAATTAAAGCTTTCTTTGAAATTCAATCAGAAAAAAAAAGATTTATTTCTGTAAATGAAGCTTATAAATAAAATAAATCAATTAGAGTAATTAATACAAGTAAAATCACTTTCATTTAATTTTCTACGGCAAAATCAAATCTAGAAAACCTTTTTTTTTTTTAAAAAAAGTCCGTTGAAAAAAGTTTTTATTCATTCTTTAGTTACTGAAATAAAAAATTTTCTTTTGAGCTCACGAAATACAATCGCTAAGCATTTGATACTTTGCTAAAATTCTTTTATGTTCTTCCCCCAAATGCTTCTATTTTTATATAGAGTTCTTACATTTTCTCTTCATTATCAAACAACTCTTTCATTATTAAACAATTTTCATTAACACTTCGGAAACGTATCTTCATCACGAGAGAAATATTTTACGGAACTATAAACATTTAAGATGGGGTTAAAATATTCATAACGCTAAAACTGTGTACGCTAGTGAACTTTTTGCACACAGTTGCCGATACAATTAGCATACTAACCTCAAATTTTATTGAATTTAGTATAAACTGTACACTGTTAGAATTTTCATTATAAAATTATGGTAAAATAACTGGCAGCTGTCTGTCCATCCGAATAACCGAAAAGTTTACGGTAAAGAACATTTTTCACCTTCATTGTTTTGTAATCATTTACAAATAGTATATTTATAAAACCATTAATGCAAAACTATACGGTTTCTTAACCATTTACAACTAGCGTTTTTCAAAAAAGTGAAGGAAAAAATATTTAACTAGAGATAGGAGCTCGACTTTTCGTAAGGTAACGCTCATAGAAGAATGCTGGTCTAAAATTTAAAATATGGGGTAGCAATAATCTAAAATATAATATCCCAAGAGTTTAAGCAAGAAAGCTATAAAAAGTTTGGACCTCTTAATATGATTTCTGAGCTTTTATAAGCACCTCGAGAACTAGTTAAGCGAAAGTTTTGCTCACAGTTATAAAATTTAATTATCCAAAAGTAATTCCGTGTAAATAATATTTCTTTTAAATATTTATTACTTTATTAAGTAATAATCGAATAAGGATTAATTTGGTATACTTTAAAATCGTTTTGATTTTGATTTTGATTTTGATTTACGAAGCATAAAAAATTCTGACATCATTTTAAAGTATTCAATTTCAAATAAAAAAAAATACGAAATTCGAACGTAATCGGTCGAACAGTTCTCGAGAAACCAAATTTTGAATAGACGACTTCAAAGTATAAGATAAACAGATTTTGAAGAGAATTTCAGAGACTTAATGTAAGGATTACCAATGTCAAAGTTTGATTATGCGCTTTCTCTTTTATTTTCAAACAAAACAAATATTAGTGATAAAGTTAGAAATCTACATTTTATGAATGGAACGAAAAAAACTTTTTATTTAGAGCTCCATTAACAAGACCATTGATTTGTAATAAACACTAAACTACCTTATTATGTTTTCTCAAGAAATATTATCTATGCTTGAATTGAAACATTTGAAATTTTAACTTTTGTTGTCTTCATATCTGCGCATTTAATTTCAATAACAATACAATAAACAACGATAATATTTAATTACAATGTTTATTTTTGATTTGTCAATGGCCATATTTAAAACCGATTCGTTTTAAAGACAACTGCTTGAAGTAATACGATTTTTAGGTCAAATTTATGACTAAAATCGCGACATTTACGATGTACTGGTAACCATGAATACCTTCAGAATATTTTTCAGCTGGAGATTTCAAATGGAAAAAAAGCATTAAGCATTCATACGAATGCTGAATGCTTTTAATCCCTCCGTGGTTGCCATATATCATATTTAGTAATTACAAATTTCAACAAATCTGACAGGTGTAAACAAATCGGGTGTGACTTAATGCATTTATTTAAATATTTAGAAAATGATTACTTACAGTGATTGTTGATCTTCATGATCAAATAAAAAATAAACATCCACTTTTTTTTCCAAAATGTAATGACAGAAACTACAGACATCTTTAAATTAACATCTTTCATCTGTTTTTATTTTTCAGAACAAAGGAGGTGCATTCAATCTCAAATTATTAGATTCGTTTAAAATTCGTAACAAACAAGGCAGAGAGGAGTCTTTTTTTTTAGTATTTATTACAGCTCTTAGGAATCCTCGCCATGGGTGGCATCTTTTTTGGAGGGATGTATGTTTTTTTTCTTTCACGCTAATTAACGATTAGGGTGAAATATATTCTACATATTCGGAAAACTTTTTTGCAAAGAGATTTTCGAAACTGATTGATTTGAGTTTAAACAAGTGTATATAAAGAGAAATCTTCAGACAGCAGGACACTGGCCTGGGAGAAACCATATGACATTTGCACTTTCCGGTTCCGGTTTCTCACCAAAATTCCTAACTTTCCCGGAAAGAATTGGTTTCACAATCCCTCTCCCAGCCACCCTCTCTTTTTAAGGAAATTGCAATCCTTAAAAGTGTTTGGAAAAAGAAGTCAACTGTTTAAGAATATATTATACATTAAATTTATAAATTAAAAGAAATAAATTTTGGGGGGGAAAAAAATTTTATGAAAAGGAAAATTTTTAAATAGTTCAGAAAAAAGTAACGATTTCTCGTTATAAATGCTTGTACTTTTTCTCCTAAAAAGCAACGAAAAGACAAGTAAAGGTACTAAATTTAAAAAGTAACGAAGTACAAGTGAAAGTACATACTATTTACTTTTACTTTCGTTACAAGTAGCGAAAGTAAAGGTAATGCTCTTTCTCCATCTTTTAAGAATCATTGTAAGAATACCAACTAACTTAGACCTTGGTCAGTCAGCAAGAAAAGACTCTGAACTAGTACCCCTCCCTCGAAACTTACACTGCACAACTATTGACTGTTTAGTCAACTGCCAGGATTAAAAACGTGGAAAACTAGTCCAGGTAAAACACGAAGCAATATTATCACTAGATGGAAATAAAATAATTAAAATAGAAGGGAATAATAATGGGACATAAAACCGATGGTATTTAAAAAAGGTAAAATCTGAGTTCAAAAAAAAATGTATATATCATGCACAAAACTTTCGAATACTGCTCTTTCATGTAATAAATGTTTATGATATTCATTAATTCGGTTTTGTTTTTATTAGGACTAATTCTCTAGTTAGACTTATATTCCGTCTCTGCATGAAAATAACTTTTACCACGATTTTACAATTTCCTACAACACCCGTAACGTTGCCTATTTTACCATGTGCTTTAAGAGATATTCCTTCTTAATGTGGAGCATGTTTTCAGTGCATGAAACCTGTTGGCCTGTTTGAACTATTTAGAAGTTCTGTAAACCAAATTAATTCCACTTACATTTTTGCAACGATTTGTTCGTATAGGTTCAAATTTTTTGATTATTGGAATGATTAAAAAGAAAGATAAATAGTCCACGTTTGAGAAGGTAAATTGTTTTTTTAATTCTTTAAAATTCCTTGTTTTTCACAAAGTTAAGCTTTTTGTATGAGTGTAAAACTTTCAATGCGGCAAAAAAATCTGAATAGAAAAGGCTTGCACTTCCGATAGTTCGTTTTGAAAACGCAACCCTATTAATATTATCTTTGATGTTAAAAAATTTATTAAGTAATAAAAACACTATTAATCAATATCTACTGTATAGTTTTTTCCCAAACTGCTCTTTAATTCTAAAAGTGGCATTATAATTTTCAACTGACTTTTAGAATCAAATTAAGTGTTAACGATTTTATAAATTAATGTTTTTACATTTATCATATGCCTTAGGTAAATATAGCTACAATGTTATGTAGTAAAATAGTTAAAATTTGTCTTATGCGAATTATAATAAACCAAATTCAAATTACTTCAGACAGTGTTTTAGTTGGTATTTACTACTTTCATAATTTCAGTTACTTATGTAATTATCAAAAATAGTTCTTTACGTAACTGTACACTGACCATTTAAAAGTGAATCCTTTATTCTACACTATTCAACAAGCACCAAAAGAAGCATGTTGCTCATTTATTCATAAATCTTGTTAAAATTAAGTCCTGATCTTTAAAAATATTTTATAAAAACTTTGCATCCAACAAAAAAAAAATATTTACCGTAACTAATACTCAGTTTTTTTCCCAACACTTGTGTGAAAGAAAGCGCAGATTCCATTGGAAATTAAAAATAAAATTAAATACTGTTTTTAATAAAATTCTCACAGCAGATAGATTCTTGTAAAATACATTACAGCTTCTTTTAAACCAAATGATTTCCCAATATTTCGCCAAACACGCATCAAACAAGTCTTACAAACTTTAATTTTAAGCCAACAAAACTGAATGGCTGTTAAAAATAAAGCAATTCATTAAATTTTTCCGAAGCATTCCTGAAGCATTTATCCTACCTTCATTTCATAAATCACAAATTACTTTATATTTCAAATACTCCTCAATCGCACGCCATGGCATCATCACTTCTTCTTTGGGGATGCTTCCTTCTAAGAAGCTCCCGTTTCCGCGAAAGGATTTCTCTTCTAATATACTCCTCTTGTTCCTCATCATCAATCTCACTTTTCAAGAAGATGCTGAGGAGCCATCTGCTCGAAAGATCTGCCGTAAGGATCTCCTTAAGAATAGAGTTATGAGGACACGTGCTCTAATAGCAGAGAGTCCCATTTGTTCTACTACTTGCAGACGAAGTATATTATCAATACATAATCGTGCTACATATTCGGATTATGTAACATTTCAAAGAGCATGGCTTCCGATGGGTTATGACCTATGATACAGTTCTCCTTTTAAGAATAGTTTATAAAACTGTTGTGTTTGATGGTTTTAAATAGTAAATGTCGTATCGATTTGAGTTTTATTTCAGTACTGTCTAATATAAGATTAATTTTATCACTATGCGAAACAAATTTTAAATTTAAAAGTTACCTTTAAAGTGGATACGGGCTCGATTAATAGAGAGTCCCATTTGTTCCTCTACTTGCAGAAGAGCTATACTATCGATACACAATCGTGCTACATATTCGGATTATGTAACATTTCCAAAAGCATGGCATAAAATACATTTAATTTAGATCAAATTTAGTTTAAATATATATTCATTTCCTTACTTTATAACGAATCGAAATGCAAAAAGTAAAAAAAATCTTACATATAAACTGTATTAATCATTTATATTGAACGTTATAAGGTACTCTCTGCACTGTAAAAAACATGGTTTTAAAATTAAAAGAAATTTAGAATAATGAGAAAGATTCAGCGCTTTTTACTTTTTATTTTATTTTATTTTATAACCGTCGTTGAACAGCCGACCCAACTTAATGGGTTTACGGCTACTAATGTTCAACTCCGTAGCCTTGTAATTTTGAACCCAATCCAGAAGACAAGGGAACTCCTGGATCGAGTATTGGGAGATATTTGCCTTCGTGGAGGACTTTTTGATGGAGCTAACCCGCATTTGCGTTACATGGAGAGGAAGACCACGAGAACCTCCCACGGTTAGCCTGACGGCAAGGGGACTCTAACCCATGATCCGTCTACCACTGAGGATATTTCACGTCAGCACTGTGGTCAGTGCAAGCCGGATGCGGAATTCGTATCGACTGGGATTCGAACCCGGTTCGCCTCATTGGAAGGCGAACGCTCTATCCCCTGAGCCATCGCGGCTCACGCTTTTTACTTTGACGCGATTATGCACTGAAAAAAACAATTTCCGAAATTTTTCTGAAAAAAATGTCGTATTTAAGGTGGATGTAGTTTTCAAGAACGCTTCTTAATATTTCGGAAATTTCTTGTGGGGCTAGGCTACCAACAGTGTCAGCCATCATCTATCAATCGGCATCTCAAGATAGTTAACATAAGTATAGAGACTATAAAATTAACAAAAAAATCTAGTTCTTTATGAAACATTATACAATGAAACACTGAGTATAGATTGTAGTATGTATTTTAAGCCCGTTTTAAGTTCCTAAAGCTTTATGCTGAGTTCAAACATATTTTTTATAACATAATTTAATGTATAAAATAAATTTTAAAACTGAAATATATATAGTATTATAATTGGGTCAGTTCCACGGCACAAAGCGTTTGGAAAGTTTAATCGGTTAATCGTTCAGCTGTTAATTTTTCTTTTGATTCAACTCATAATTTTCAGGTGAAGTAATTATTCCTTTTTTAATAATATTTCTTTATCAATATTCTAAATATTCCTTTCAAAAAGTTAAACTACAATAAAAAAATAAAATTTTTGCCTAATACAAACTACAGTTCATGAATTTTACAAACTTTATATTCATTCCTACTAAATGAGGTTTGATCATTCGACTTTAAATACACAAATAAAATTCTCAAATTTTTCATATATATATTTTATATTAATTTTCGTTTTGATGAAAAAGTGACAAAAAAATATGGTTGGTTCAGTGTTGGGAAAACTTTTGCTCTATAATGAATATTTTGTTTTTTGAAAATCTTTTAAAAAAAATAGAAGAATATCTCCACTCTTCTCTTAAGATGAATACCGGTTAAACTCAGTTCGTCAGAACAGCATCGCCAGAACAGTTTGTGGCTGGCTCCAAAAGGTGCGCGTCGTAGAACAGACGGAATATTTCTTGTATATTTTGGTTCAATAATATTAAAAGTAATATTTTTTTATATTATAGTTTATTACAGTTATTCATTTATTGTCAGCTTCTATTTATATATTTTGAAACATAATTTTTGTGTATAATTATTTCTTCTGCATATTAGCTTATTTTTTCGTCTGCATATTAATTGATTTTTTCGTCTGCATATTAGTTTATTTTTTCGTCTGCGTATTAGTTTATTTTTTCGTCTGCATATTAGTTTATTTTTTCGCCTGCATATTAGTTTATTTTTTCGTCTGTATATTAATTTATTTTTTCTTTAGCGCTTTGTTTATGCGTGAAACAAAGCTAAGGAAAAAATAAGAACATATGGAACTTATACAAAACAGCCAATAATAACCTATTTACCGATGTTAAAAGAAAATTTAAAATATCTGAGTAAGAAAAATTTCAGCTTAGGAAGATAAAATACTCTGCAATATAAGTTAGTCGCACAGTATGAAAATACATATTGCTCATTTTTTTATTTTAAAACATACGACTGCTGAAACATTGCAGGTAAATATTTTAAAACATTTTTACATAAATAATTTTTAGAGTTTTTAACCACTGTAACTTTACCAAACGTGTGAAAATCTGCATAATATCCTGCCCTAACAATACGTAAAATGTAGTGCAAATAATAACTTATGCAAATAAATTAACACTATTGGACCAAACATTCATATTGCCTGTATTTTATAAGACAAAATGTTTTTGAAATAATCACATTATTTTATTGTTATTATAATTATTGCTGCCATTAGAAATGAATATACAATTGCAGAGTTTAGTTTTAAAAGAAATCACGTAACTTTTTCATCCCATTTTAAAAATGCTTCGACTTTTCAGAACAGAGAACTGATTTCCTCAGGTCACCCCCAGGAACCATTAAGATTGACACTTAGTTCGTGAAAATCCGATCAATAGAACAAAAATTATTCAGGGTGATATCTTTTTTTTTTTTTTTTTTTTTGCTGACTATACATATATTGACGTAGGTAACTAAGTAATTTGTAATAATCAAAATTTTGTTTTAAATTCATTTCATTAAAATAAAATATGTTTTTATTTGAATACAATAAGAATTCTCGGCGGATTATAAAGAACGCTGTGTAAAATATTTACTGAAAACAAATTTTCTGAGAGAATTTAGAAAAAACTGTCTAGCCTTTAATCATAATGTGAATGATGTAAATATGTATTTAAAAAAACCTACAAATGTTTCTAAAACATTCGTGAATATTAAATTTATTTTTATTATAATGTCATTTGCCACATCGCATTACAATTTTTCCCGTAGAAGGATCAAAATAAATTTTAATTATTTCAACGGGATTTAATATTTCTATAGACATTATACAAATGTATACAGATCACAAATATTTAAAGATGGGGGCGTTACACATAATTTTTCTTAAAAAAAAATTGATTTTAATTATAATAAACGAAAAGGAGCACCAATTTAACAAACAATAACGCAGAATACTAACTATTTTTACCAAAATAGTAAACAAAATATATATTGCGTAAAATTTTGTGTATCAAATTACTTATAACAAAATATGCAGCAAAAATATTCCGTATCAAATTACGGTTAAAAGTATCCGCATTCGGTGTGCCTGTACTTTTTACCGTGAAATCTATTTTACCAAAACATGTTATGGAACAATATGTACATGTACAGTAATTTTTACAGTAATAACTAGAAAAAAAATCATTTAATCACTCTTGTTAAATAAATAAAAGTTACGGTATAATATTTTACAGTAAAAAAAGATGATGCACCGTAATTTTATGTGACATTTTTTACAGTGTATTAGGAGAAAAAGAAGAAAAGTAATAATAAGAAAAAAATTTCACAGAAAAAAAATTACAGATTATTCAACTATTGATTTGATAATAATTTACTAATTATTATATTAAGTAATAATAGAATTTTTCATCAGCAAATCATTTATGAAAGGGATTACCTTAGTAGAATGAATTTTTTAATTTATAAAAACAACTTTAAAATTTAAAACTCATCATTCTTACTCTTCAATGATATAATGGCTAAATGTATGCGCACAATAAATGACTACAAAAAAAATGCTCAATTTGTGTGATAATTTGTCGAACACAGTTTAAGAATACTTGTTTGTTTCAGAGTTCTAAATGTTTCACAAAAAAAATTTTGTGCTCTTAAATATTTAGACTCCATTACTTAAATTCTCTGAATTGCAAAAATATATGTTTTTAAGCCCTTTTATAACTTTTGAAACAAAAAAATTGTAATTTAAATTACAAGGTCGTTCTTAGCACAAATATTTCAGATATTTATAGATTTGTTTTATTATTTAAGAAAATAATGCTTCTTTTTCTTAAATATACGCTGAAAATATATGTTGAATTAAAACTCGAAATGAAACTTAATTTCGTTTTTTTTTTTTCCTTCTATTGAAATTTAATTCATGCTACAGCTCTATTCATCCAAGGATCAATTATTTTACATTTATTTCAACTTTAAAAAAATTATCTCAAAAAAATCTATATCGTTAAGTATTTCTTATTTAACATAAGCATTATTCCATGAAAATTCGAAAGTTTATATTTTAAAAATTTTACTTTTTGTCTTCAGAAAATTTAAACATTTGTTTTTTTAGTTTTGATACATAATTTTTTAATTATTAATATAAAAAAAAGATAAAAATATGTAGTTTGAAAATTAGAATATTAAACATATAAATACTAATAGAAAAAAACGCTAAAAATAAATAAAGTTTTGGATAATTTTAATAAAAATGTTACAAAATGTGTAAATATATCATTATCAATACATAATTGATCGTATGGTTTTCAATAACCATACATTTTAAGAAATATTTTCTTTAAGAAATAATGTTTTAAATTATTTGAAAAATGTCTTAGATAAGATCTGTGATAAATTAAATTTGCTTATTAAGCGAAATGACAAAAAAAAATCAAAAACACACATATACTTTTTTAAAAATTTCAAAAATGTGTTCCGGACCATTGTAAATCATTTAAACATTTCACTTTTTGAAGGAAAAAAAATAATGATGATGTAGATTACATAACAAAGTACATCACAATTTATAACAAAAACTACACAGTCAAAAGATTAATCATCCGTCATCATTTATCCTCCAGCTCTTTAAAAAGAATTTCTACAGCATTTAATCATAAACCGCAAATTTTATAACAAAAAATGCATTCTTTAAAACTCAGTGAAAAAACTTGATATTGATCATAATTTATCAAATCAATATAATGAAAACTTTCTTTAATTAATCTTCGCAGCCCCATCATGACAAAAAATATCTGCCTTATGTGTGGAACACCCCTTTACATCCATTCCATACTAGCCGAACATGACGAATAGGTATAGTCTCCCTAAGTACCGGACTGAAAAACAGGTACCTGTGCCTATGATAAACGATGTCTGTGGCCTGAAGGGATGCCATGTAATATACTATCCGGTAATGTTTTTCACGGATGTTGGTGTCCTACTGGGGATGGTTGATGGCAAAATATTTTCACTACCATTCATTTGAGCTGCATTGAGAAAGACGCGAAAGTTGAATACTTGGATCATTTCATTCATAAAGGATTCTATCAGAACTGTACGATGCATTATAGTATTCGATCAAGAAGTGTGTGTCCTCTTCGTTCATAAAAATTCATACTAAATCTATCTATTCGGTATTAGATAAATTATTACATAAATTAGAGATTGTTGTTGGTTACCTGTATTAGATAAATTAGAGTTGTGACATACATTTGAAATATTTTTTTTTTAAAAATTGTCAACTTGAATTGAAAACTATTATAGCTAAGTTACAAAAAGAAAATAATAATACACTCACGGAACAGAATATTTTTAATATTATTCATTTGAGAACAAAAACTCTGACACACCGTAATTTTTAAAGTAATAATTACTGTAGAATCACTGAATCATTCTAATAAAATAAATATTACTGTAAAAATTACGGTATAATATTCTATGGTAAAGATGGATTTTATTTTATTGTAAAATTGATTTTATGGATGATGCACTTAAAGTACCGGTACCTTATACCGAAATTTCATCCTAAAAATTTTATGGTGGAGGAAAGTAGAATATGTGGATAATTTTATTACGAAAGAAAATCTAGGAGTTTTACATTATAACGTGAAAACTGTAAACTTTAGAATACTCTAACGTATCGTAATTTTTACAGTAATAACTACCGTAAAATCACTGAATCATTCTAATAAAATAAAAATTACTGTAAAAATTACGGTATAATATTTTGAGGCAAAGATAGATTTTATTTTATGGTAAAATTGATTTTGTGGATGATGCGCACTAAATACTGGTACTTTATACCGTAATTTGATCCGGAACTTTTTAAATTGGATGGTAGTAGAATACGTGGATAATTTTAATCACAAAAGAAAATGTAAAAGTTTTATGTTATATTATGGAAACTATTAACTTTAGAGGTTCTGCACGTTTGTAAATAATCATATGACGCTGAATCAATATATTCGATAACTTTAAGTTGCAGTATAAATTTGAATTAATAGTTTAAGCATTAGTTGCAATATTAAATTTAATTTTAATTATAAAAATTATAATTGATTATTAAAAAAAACGGTAGAAACTTGGAGCGAAATTTCATTTTTATAAATTTAATTGCATTGAGAATACAACAGTACAACATTGGATCATTTCCATTATTAAAGATTGTTCCAGAATTCTACATTCCATTGTAGGATTTGTAAACCTTGAAAGCTCTCTGTGTTCCTATCTAATCATTTGGCAATAAATCAATAAAGTAAATAACTTCTAATTTCAATAATATAAATTAGAAATATTTTTAATAAAATTTTAATTTTAATTTCAATTTAAAACCATTGTTAAATTATTAAAAACATTACGTACATGGAGCAAATTTTCAAAAATTACTCGTTTGAGGCATATTGAGAAAAAGGCAACTATATAATACTTATATCATTTTCTTCACATGGGATTGTGTCAAAATTTTACGTTCCCTTTTAATATCTGCAAAGCTTGGAAAATATGCACTAGTATATATTCAAATGGGCACTAAATCAATCGATTTCATAAGTTGTAATTTAAAATTGAAATATTATTTTATGACTATCTTTTTTTACATGGATAGCTAATGACAGCTTTAAGTATACTTCCAAATGTAACTTCTATCGAAAAAACAACAATTAGTAAAAATGAAAAGCGAAACTAATATTTTATATAATTATTGCTAGTTGCTGTTTAAAAAACCACACTTTTTGACAATATTTAATATACTGTTTTCACAATAAGAAGTCATTTAACTTGCGTAATGCTATTTGAATTGTGAATTGTTTGTTGAATTATTGTCAGATTAAAAAATAAAATCAACAAAGTTTGATTTTTGTTACCTTAAAAAATATAGTTTAAGATGTTATCATCTACTTATTATTAAAAGTTTACACGATTTGAAATTGCAGTGAATCGATAGCTTCTTTTAACTGGAAGAAAAAGTTTTTGTTGCATTTGTAAGCTTGATTTTGCTGAATTCTGGTGACGAGATATCAAACTTAAAATCAGTCATACTCCTAAAGCTACATATTTTTCAAATTACGTTTTTAGTCTTTTTTTGTCGGAATGTACTGGTATAAAAATGTTGTAAATAGGAGGTGGTCGCTTAAATGCTGTGACAAACTTCCAGGGGAGCTATGTCACATCAAACTCATGCACAGAAACGTCATCGTACGCCGCTAGGGACGCTTCCTTATTATGACCTGTTCAGAAGCACATATAGAAAATGCTCATAATAATGAAAGTGCCCGCTCCTACTGACGTATGAGCACATTTCCGGGCATGGATCCCTCTGCAATTTAAATCCTTATAATGTGCTCTAACTTCCCTAGTAGTTTGTGACGTTTACGTGACTTCTTGCTATACATAACATTTTAGAACTTTTCGACTATAACTGAAAATGTAGTTTGTGTTAAAAAAAAACTGCAACTTGGAGAGAGATTGGAAAACGATTTCATTATCGAACGACTGCAACTTGGAAAACAATTTCAGATTTAAAATCAGCAATATTAAGAAATTTAATATTTGTTCGAAAATTACATGCAACAGAAGGCAAAAAAAAATTTTCTGCAATGTTATTTATTATCCCCACTAAATTTGAATAACTAATTTGCTTTCTCTGATTTTTTTTATTTTTAAATATTTATTTTCTTTATGTGAAAAAAAAAATTTTTTTTAATAAAATTGTAAATACTTAAATATTTTTTTAAAAAAATAAAAGAGATTGAATTCATCTTCAGTTTAAATATCTTGCTAAAAAATGTTCAAAATGTATAGGAAAGAATCTAAAATTGAATGAGTTTTAATGCTATTATTTAGACGCAAATTTTCAATATTTACGCATAGATTAATAGTTCTAAAATTTTTATAAAACTAACGTAATATAATGCATGGAAATTACTGCGCTACAGTAAGCTGTAAAATTGTAAAACATACATAAACAAAAACACATCCTTAAGAACGCATAATTTTAAATTAAATATAAACAAAACTTAAAATTAATTTTTTGATAGCAAAAAATCTCCCAACTTATGAAAACTATTTCAATATTCAGTACTAACAACAAAATAGAGCTACATTAAAATAAAAAATTAATTACGGAACTCCTCCTCTGGTTTTTATAATTAAAGAATCTTTCCAAATGAGCTCACTATACAGTAAAAAATTAATTAATACCAGATCACGTGCTACTAAAAACAAAAACTCCAATAATTATCTCTTAATTAGAAATGTTATGTTTCCTTAATCTCTTAAAATTAAAATTTAATAATAAAATCGAGAAGTTTTAATATTTTATATGGGTTTTTTTAAGCAACATAGAAGATAAATTCAGAAGAAATATCAATAAGTTATTAAACGCTTTCATTACATGGTTGTAACAAACAGCAAAACTAATTACATTTTTAACACAAATTTAGTAAAAATAATTTTTTTATATGTATATGTAACTCAAATATTGATAAAGAGCCATTTAATTTTCCAGTTTCTTGTAAAGATGTTAAATTAAATGCAGTTTTTAAAAACAAACTTTTCTTTAATTTAATAAATTGTTTGCTATTTAATTTTTTTTAATTAAAATAACTTTGATTCCGATTATCTCTAATGTAAGAAAAAATATTATATTTTAAAGTTTTCAATCTTTTAACTAAACAAACAAAATTGCTTCTTTAGAAACTGTAAATTTTATATTTTTTGTTTACTTTTAATATTAAAAACTTTTTTGGCTACCAATAAAGATTATTCTAAGTAAAATCATTAAATATAACATGCAAACATAAAATTAAAGAATTTTTTGCATGTTCTTAGTAATGAAGTTTTCATTAGAATATCAATCAAAATATTTTTAATTCCTTGCATTAAAAAATATTTTATCTATTTCACAGTAATAATGATTACAAAAAAATGTCAAAAATAAAAACTTCTATTTTTCTGTATTTTAAAAAATCTTCCTTACCACTAATAGACAAGTAAAAATTCGTATTAAAACAATTTAGAAAAAATATTTTGCATGTTGTAATAAAAATTGTACGAATACTTGCATGCATAAAAAATTACTTTTATACTAAAATAATCTAGGCAGCAGACGTGAACTTGGGAAAACGAAAATAAGAGGAAAAAAAAACACTAAGTTCCCAACAATAAAATAGAAAACAAGATAAAGGGAAAAAACAAAACTGATTAACCGCAATAGCCGAGAGAGGTAAATCAGGGCAAAATTCATTTCAAAGTGCTATAGAGGAGTGTAGAAACGCATGTCATTAAATCAGGACTAGTAATTCATATGAGGGAAGCATAATTTTAGAGCATCAAGAAAAGCTGATGTGACAGAAGTGGGGAGAATTTCTGGGTTATCGAAATTTCTATTTCCATTTTATTTCCAGATATACGTTTTGTATTTCAACTTTATTTTTTCTATTTTTTTCGTTTGAACTTTGCGATTTATTGCTCAAATCTGTTTCGTTTTTTTTTCTTCATTCACGGCTAGTGAGTCTTAAGAATGGGCGCTTATTTTCGAGCACTGGAAACATGTCCATTTCTATAATTTTTTAAGCAAATAAATCTTTACGGTTTATTTTCACGGAATTATTCATTTCGCATAGTATAGGCAGGATTTAAATAAAGACAGAATACGATATAAGTAAATGCGTGAAATAGTTATTTCGATTAAGTCACAAGCACCTATTTATTAAAAAAAAAAAAAAAAAAAAAAAAAAAGAATCATGGATTAAAGTTAAATGGGTCATATTCTCCGGATTTTAGTATTATATGGAATATTTGGATTGAAAAACGTTTTCAGATCAAATTATATATTATTTCTTATTCCAGCAGAACTAAGTTAACTACATTTCAAAATGATACCCATACTTGCGGATTTTGTGCACTATAAATGATATGTTTATTTAAAAGTCTGTTGATATATGACGAAATTGTGTTAACCCATTTTAGGCAAATCGTAGAAATTTTGCAAATTGTGGTAATTTTTTCCTTTAGAATATGCGTAAATTAAAATCATTAAGACACAAAAAAAAGTTTCGTGGAGGAAGAGTAACACTTCATTCAAAAAATTAAATTGGGCATTTGCCAAATCAATGAACTAATCATTTATATGAACACTAGTTTTTTATGACATTTGTTTTATTTTAGTTCTATTTACAGAACTTGTGCAACTTTACTTCCTCAGGAAAACATATGATTTAATTTCAAAGAGTTTAATTGTACAATGCCAAAATTTCGAATATGTCAATCAATAACTGTCTCAATTTAAAAACCTAGCGTAAATTGAAAATCTCTCAACATAAAATGTCTGATCTAATTGAATTACTAATATTCTATATATGACTTCAGAACCCCTGAAAATAACAGGGAATTAAAATTATTGATTGAATAAAATTATTGATATGAAGCGTTTACGCACGATTGGACAAAAATAGGTTCGAAAACGAATGTGTGATTGAAAAACTATTTCATATTTGAATATTATTTGGCAATCCCCTAAATTTAAAATTTTAACAAAAATAACCTTTGTTTAGAAAGTTTCTTAGATTTAGAAAGTTTGTATTCATAACATATTTTCATTCCATTCATTTCTAAAGTAATTATTTTACCTTGATATAGAATCCTCTTTCTTATAATATTAAACAAAAGTATTCTGTTTCATTTTTCCTTTTGCAATTGTTTAAAATAATAATAATTTAAATTTAAAAATATATGTGAAGCGTAATACATAACATTAAATCCAAAGGGTAAATCTAAAAGGGATATTTTCATGCTTTTACGTGAATAAAATTCGATGCATAAAATTTCCACCTTTTTTTTAAACAACTATTATACTAAATTTTAATAATAACAGCACGCTGACATTTGTCAAAGGTATAACTGTCTACTTTAATTTACATACATTTACTCACGCTAAGTTAATAAAAATTTAAAAGTTTTCGTGACTTTATAAGTATCTTAATGTTTAGTAGCAGAATTCATAAATTTTAAACTAGCTATGCTTTACAAACTAAAGGTAAAATTTTTCTATAAAGGGTGATAATGCTTCTTTCCGAAGTAAGTAAGCTTTTAAGAGAAAATATTTCTAAAATTTGTTTACTTTTCTTAAATATGTTAAAATTTCTTGACGGTGAAGAAACTTTTAAAGATTAATAAGATTTGACAAGTCACTGAATTTTTACTGAAATTTATTCATTTTTATCTAGTTTATATTCTATACATTGAAAATATAAATTCTGTTTTCTTTAAAAAATTATTAAGTTTCATCAAATTTAAAAACACACACTGAGAAAAAAGCATGATCAGAACTATATGGTAAAATTTACCTTGTTTCTGTGAGAACAACAAAAGGATTGCTAATTTTGACCTAAGTGCATTGATATTGAGATTGGTAAAATTAACAATAAAGTATAATTTTATAATATGAGATAAAATTTGGTAAATGTGGTAAAATTTGGTAACTATATGATGATACCTTAGAACATGACATAAGACCATTTGCTCGGCAAAATTTACTTTTCAATTCCTTATTTTAAAAAAAAATGTGTGATAATAAGGACTATAATTTTGAAACCAGAATATCCGGTAAGCCCTTACCATGTGATTAGAAAAATTACCAAATAAATAGTTTAAATACCGTATATTTTTATTTTACCGGAATTATGCTTTATTACCACAATTATCATTTCAATACAGTACCGTAGTTTTGCCAGATTTTTTTCCATGTATAAGTATTGTTAGGAAGACAGCAAGTAAATACTTTTTTTATTCTCTTATGAATATTATTAATCATATTTTGTTTAAAAAGTAATAAATTTAAACACGTTTTTAAAGGAGAAAAGTTATAATCTATCAATTTAATCAAATGTCGTGTAACAGTATAATCCCACAAATGACTACAAATCTGTGTTGTTGTTCTTTTCAAAAATTCTTTTTAAATTTTAAATTAAACTCATTCGTTGTAACCCGTAAAAACGGTACATTTCTGTATTACTTAAAAATTATTAGTTGATTTCAATTTTGTAACTGCGGCTTTTAACATAATAATTTAATAAAATATATTCAATTTTATACACGTTTTATATAATGTTACACTATAGTTCATTACATAACTGCTTTGTTAATTAACAATTTTTAACGGATAATTGTTACTTAATAACTGTTAACTATTCATATTAAAATATTTTAATTTTGTCCCCTTTATCCAATAAAAGAAATAAAAGTATAAATCCAATAAAAGAATTTGGGAGAATAATGACAAAACTATTCATCATTTTTAATGTCAATCAAACATTTATTATTGTTTTTTACCCAATTTAACTGGTTTACAAATTTTTACAATCACCAGTCGCATTTGGTCTAACTCATCACGAGTCACATTAAGATATAATACTTTTCGAGCTAATTGCGACATTATGCTTCATGGTCATAGATAACACATAGTTTTCGTTAACACTAACTTAAGTTAGTGTTAAAGAATGTTAACTTCGTTAACATTCTTTTCTTTTAGTCTGAAACATTAAACAAATTTGGAAAAAAATCAAAAATTTATTGAACACGACCTGATAAGATTTTTCATTATGTTAGATTAACAATCATTAAACATTAAACAATCTTGGTGATCGGTTTTAAACAAATCCTTCCCTTCAACGTTGAATGTATGTACAGTGTGCAAAAAAAATAGGGGGTGGCTGCAATGTGGGAAATATGGAAATATGGTCCTAATAGTTTGGTCAGGAGATCAGCCCAAAATTTGAATCCCTAGATTACTAATTACTTTTAATTAATTTTACTTTTTACTTTAATTTTACTTTTTGCGTCTTTCGCCATATCTCAGGAAATTCTTAAGAGATTTGAGAAGTTTATGCATGCAATTATAAAATTCATTATTCCAAAGTTAATTCCAAGCAAAATATAGCTTTTAATGAGTATTTATAATTTGTTATTACTTTATTTAATACTAGTATGAAAGATTTTAAATTGGTAGACTATTTTTTACATCGTTTAAAAGTGTGTAATTTTAAATGGCATGATACAAAATGTAAGCAAAATCGGTTGAATAGTAACCGAATTTTAAAAACGTCGTATATTTAAAATTCGATTTCTCAGGAACAATTCAACCGATTTTGTTAAAATTTTGTATTTTTCCATGTATATTTACATAGTTTAAAATGATGTAAAAAAATTATACCTATAATTCAAACTTTTTCGACTATTATTAAAAAAAATAATAAAAAATAATGAATATTTACAAATATTCATTTTTTGCAAGGTATTATCGTTGAATAAAAAAAAAATTTATAATGGTGTGCAAAAATTTTGCCTTCGCTTAAAAGTTATATATGGCGAAATACACAAAACTCAATATATGGCGAAATACGCAAAAAATAGAAGGGATCTAAACTTTGGATCGCTCTCTTGAACAAACTATGGGAATCATATTTCCCAGATTGCAGCTATCCGTTAAAAAAAAAAGTAAAAAGTATGTTTATTCAGAGAAAGTTAATAACTTAAAATATCGTCTGCACTAATTAATTAGCATATCTGAAGTCACCCCCTCGAACTATTAAGAACTATTAAGACTTAGAACGGGAAGATCCGATCATTAGATCAAAAGTTATTCAGTCATCCATTTTTTTTTCTTTCGTACGCTGTACAATTGAGTTCACAAATTAAGTTCAAATTATAAAAATTAAATTTTAATTGTGTACTTGGTATTTCCGTAAATTATCAATTTGGAGTGACTAAATTTATTTAAAAATGAGACATTAATAGTGTGCTAAACGTTGAGTGCACTACTAAATTCTGAGACACTGCCCTACAATACTGAAAGAGACACTTTGCGTTTTTAACATTTTTTTTTAAATTCTCAAGAATCATTTAAAGTATTGTTTTATAACGTTAGAGTTGTTTAGTACATGTCATTTTTTATACATAGCAATAAAATTTAAAGTTTTCAGAGATTTGAGAGACCGAAAATAAATTACGAATGAAAACAAGTATTTCTGAATACCCTATGCCAGAAAATCAAGTAATAAGTTTGTTACTTGTATCGATTACTTTGATTGATATTATTAATAAATGCATAAAATTTCGTAAACCTAGAGTAGATATTTATGGCGATAGAGATATTTTCATAAAAAAAATTTTTTTTTTTTTTGCTATAACTTTATAAATAATCAATGGAAATAAAAAAAAAATTGGAGCAATTTAAAACTATTTAAAAAATTATTGATTTAAAATTTTTAAAAACTGTGCAAAATATTGGCATTTAAATTAGTTCTTTTCCCGCTCATGTGCGGGAAAAAAATCTTAAAAAGTTTTTTCATAATTTTGTTGTGGTAAGTAATGAAAAAAATTTGATTTGAATATCTTACAAATTTAAAAGTTTCAAGCAATTTTCTAAGTAGTTTTTGTACTTTCTGAAAGAAAGCTCGAAATGATCAGAGATTTTCCGCATATTTTATATTTTGTATCACAAGACAAGATTGAAAAACAAATAATAATAACTTACAATAATCGTCCAGTAACCAAAACGTGATGTTATAAGGAAAGAAAACAGGCAAAAGAAAACATACTTTATGGGAGGTATCTCCCACAGTGCCATCTCATTTTTAATAATTTTTGCTTAATACTACAAAATAAATTTGTGGAAAAGCCCTTATCCTTTTGAACTTTCTTTTAAAAAGTGCAAAAACTACTTATAAACTTAAAACTTTTTAAATTTTGAATCTTTTTTTTACTGTTGCCGAATACAAAGTTTAAAAAAAATTTTATTTTTACTGCACTTATTAAAAACTACTTTAAAAAAAAGTTTTAAGCGAATTATTTTTGAGTTTTATATCAATAAATTTCTAATTGATTTAAAATTACTCCCATTAAATTTCCCATTAAATATCTATTAACTTATAGCAAAAAAACTTACGACAAAAAAAATAGTTTTTTATTTAAAGAAATATCCATATCTCCATTAATATTTACGCTAGGTTTAGAAAATTTTATGCAGTTATTAAAGATGACAACTTAAGTAATCTATACAAGTTAAAAACTTATTGATGAAAAATCAACTAACTTCAACTAAAAATCAGCAAACTTATTGATGAAAAATCAATTAACTTCAACTAAAAATCAACAAACTTATTGATGAAAAATCAACTAACTTCAACTAAAAATCAACAAACTTATTGATGAAAAATCAACTAACTTCAACTAAAAATCAACAAACTTATTGATGAAAAATCAACTAACTTCAACTAAAAATCAACAAACTTATTTATGAAAAATCAACTAACTTCAACTAAAAATCAACAAACTTATTGATGAAAAATCAACTAACTTCAACTAAAAATCAACAAGCTTATTGATGATGCTAAGTATGAAAAATCTCATAAACTAAACAGCTCTCAAGTTGCAATATAATCTTTTAAACCCATCGTTGAAGCTAGGTGGGGTTCAAGTCACCACTAGAAAACGAACCCCAGTTTTCCACAAGTGCCATTTGGTGCCTTAACCACTGAGCCATCACGGCTCTTTTATTTTAGTATTTGTAATAAATACTGATTTGAAGTTACATATTTCTTTAAAAAAAAATAGTCTTTTTAATTGTTATATCTCCAAAACTTTTCTTATAGTGAAATTTCTATGATACTATGTTTTTTTGTTTTTTTTATCTTACTGCATATGTCGACTTTTTTATAAGTTATAAAGCCACATAAAATTACTTCATATAAAAATAGCTGTACACTACATAGCAGAGAAACATGAAAACTTTGAAACTCCTTCAAAGGAAATTTCACTTCAAATGGGATATTGCTGTTACTCCCTGCAAATATAAAATGAAAAAGAATCTTTCTTTCTTTCCTTCATTGAAAGAAAAGAATATATCCCACAAGAATAAACACACTAGGAAAGTAATAAAAAATAAATGTTTAACCAAAAAAAAGGTAATTCAAAAGCTAATGAAAAAAAGAATACATCAAAGATGTAGAAACACATACGGTCATGATTTTCGGGTTTTTCATAAAACGTTTTTATCTAAAATACAATATAAACATCATCTAATAGTTAATACTTACAACTAATTGAAAACATTTCCTTTGATAAAATAGAAAGCAATATTTTTAAAACTTTAAAGAAAAGGGAAATTTTCATTATGTATCGAAATAATTTCGACAATATTATAATTATTTTAAATTACATTAATAATAACAAGTTTTAATGAACACAAATTTAACAATTTAAATAAACATCTGCATAATACAATCTTTGATTTTCATAAATGAATGAACAATTATGTAGTAATACAACCCCTAGCCAAATTATTGGACGCACTATAAGAATCTGTGTAAAATCTTAATTATCGGGTGATACTATACAGTTTTATTGTTTTTACTCGGCTGAAACCGGTTTGCACTTGTTTACCGGTTGTCACATTCGTGTATCAATTGATTAACATTGTAATGCAATACGTTAAAAATAAATACAAATAGGAAGTATGCATAAAATCTCCTGCATGAAAGCTCATTACATGTATGTTTAAATGTAAAAGTATTGCATATAAACTTGTGCAAAACCAGTAATTATTAAAAATCTACGGCGTCTCTAATAATTTGGTCTAATTATTATAATATACTAATATAATATCTGAATATAATAAATATTTTATATTTACATAATATATCGTCTAGTTTATGCAAACGTCGAATTTATATTATATATTGCCTAATTTAACCAAGTGATACACGCATGTAAACAAGTGCAAACCAGTTTCAATCACGTAAAAACAATTAAGCTGTATAGTATCACTTGATAATTAAGACTTTACATAGAATCTTATAGTGCGTCTAATAATTTTGCCAGGGACTGTAGATATAGGAATTATATTATAGTAACTATATTATAGTTTTGAACTATATTATAGTTTTTGTATGATACTAGTTGGATATTCGTTCTTCGTACAGGGAAAAACACTTCGTTAACTGCGACATCATGCATTAAATTGAAATGCATTTACCGACACAGCTAAATATTTTAAATTTTTTATTTATCATTATTTCCTGCATTTCCAGGTAATTTTACATTATTAGATTACGCAAAACACGCATTTCGAAGTTCCTACCTTCCATCCTCAGTAACACGGCAGCCCAAACTTAATTCCACGTTACCTTATTTCTGGCCTTGCCCTTCTGCATAATTATTTTGAATTTTTTTATATCACCATTGAGACCAGTCGAAGCACCTATGTTTCGGCCGCATTCTCTTTGTAGTGTTATTTAATTTCTTTATAAATACTTCTTTCGGTGGCCTTAATGCCATTAGTTCTAATTAAATGCCCTTCCCATCTTTACCTTTTCATTTTAATAAAATTAATTAAGCCTGGAATTTTGTAAATCCTGCTCAATTCTATATTTGCAACATCTTTCAAAAAGACTTGTTTTACTTAGAAATTGCTTATGTTTTCTTATCTTTGTTTGTCAATAACGATGTTTCAGCTGCATGACTTAAAATAGGTCTAATTATGTCTTGATTGTTCTTGTGTAGTTTGACCTTAAATGTTTTTAAGTATAAAAAGCAACTGTCGGCAGAAATCAATTTCATCATCATCATCGTCAATTGCTTGACAGCCCAGGGTGGGCCTTGGCCTTCTCAAGAAGTTTTTCCAGAATAACCTTTATTTTCTTTTTTTTTGCCAGCATTCTCCGATTTTTAGTTTTCAAAACCAAAAGGTTTTACTGTACAAAAGTTTGACTTATACTTTAAATTAAGCTATGGTAAGCTCTGCTTAATACAAACGGTTTTTCTCACACTTAACTGTTTGAATACCATCTTATTTATTGCTTATTTATTGTTATTTATTGCTTTATTATTGCTGTTTGGTTTGATTATGGTTAAATAACCATTAAATAAATTGTGAAAAAAATTAAATAAAAAAATTAGTGAGCATGTACGCAAATCAGATCATTTTTTTTTTCAAATAAAAATAGGTGAAAGACTTGTTTTTCGAAACTGTATCTTTTGAAGAATGAACTAAAAGTTAATACAATAATTAAACGTATTTCCCATTGTGTAAATTCTTATTAACCATCAAATTAACAAGAAAAATTAAAACTTTCTTTCCTGTAAGTCTTTCTTTTTAAGTTTTGCAATATTATTATGAAATTTTTGAAGTAATAAAATCTTAATATTTACATTTCATAAAAATGTGCGTTTGCGTAAGACGGAAAATTATTTGATGCTTAATTTTTTTTACCAGTACTGATCGATTCCTTTTTAATGAGAGTTTACTGTAATTAGTTATGAAATCATATACTTAACAAATACTATAATGGCCTTGAGCTTTTTCCCACATTTTTTAAAATTTCCAACGTTTGAAGATGAACTTATCTTTATGGGACAAATTTCAATAGTCTAGACCCATTTACATTTAATTTAAAGTCAAATTAGATTGATTATGCGAAATTTCTCTTATCACTCTACTCTATATTACTTTGTATTTAACTTTCGGTATTTTTTACTCGCATATCGAGTTTTAAAAAAAACTTTCTGGTCGTTTTGACATGCAATTAAGTGAAAAAGGTTTTTATTCATAAGAAAATTTTCTTATCAATTTTTTTTTTCGCAGAATCCGCCAGAAATCTTAAATTTAGTTTGTTTTATTTTTTGAAGTTTCGTTCGCTAACTCGTGACACGAACTTTTAATGCTTTCCTTAATAAAAAAAAAAGAAAGAAAGAATCTGATTTTTTACAGCTATAACGCAAACCACTGCATTTCTCTTTTTAAAAAAGGGAAATCATTATGAGAAATCCAGTAATTACTCAAAGAATTCTTATAAATTAAAAAAAAACTTAGACCTTTATTAAAATGACCTTAAAAATTAACTTATATCCGACTTTTTACTTATTAATGATTTTAAGAAAATAATATAATTTTCCGCTGTATGTTTTCTTATAAACTAAAATTAAAATTCAAATATAATTATAAATAGTATATTGTAGAACTCAAAAATGTTACTTAATGAAATATACTAATACGTTTTACTTTAAATAAATTTCAATAAAAATTCTCCTCAACATCGGCCAAATATTACAGTCAATAGAAGAGCTATGATTAGCAACAAAATATTCAAAAACAGTGAATATTTTCTAATAATGTTCAAAATAAGTTTTAAAACTACTGTTCCAATTATTACATTAGGGTTGAGTAAACAATTTGTTAAAATCACACAAAATAATTTTTTTTTTAATTTAAGTTCAATTATCAACTTTAGTTTTCGAAAATAAAAACTTCCTATATAATTTAACCATTTCTCAATTTTTTCCTTTTTTATAATATACACTGACAAAAAAGTATGGTTAAAACTACCAGAATATGGTGAAATTTACGGTTTTGTAGCTTTATGATAACATCAAAAAGCTCGGTAATTTTTACTTGAGCGCTTTTTTAAGGATTTTGGTAAAATTAACAATAAAATAGCGTTACATAATATATGATAAAATTGTTTCATTTTATTATGATACCTTAAAACATAGAATAAAAACTATTTATTTGTTTAAAAAATTTTTCAGTGTTGTATTTTTTATTAAATAACTAGTCATACGAACTATAATTTTGAAAACCAGAATTTCAGGCAAACCATTACCATGTGAACGGAAATGGTTCAAATACCGTATATAACGTATTTAACCAGAATTTTGTTTGTTTTTTTAATAGAAATGTCATCAAAATATAGTTAAAAATAAATTCACCAGAATTTGTTTTTCTCCATGTACCAATATAATATTTGTTTTCTAAAAGTTTTAAATATTATTTATATTGCTTAATCCTTCTAATGAGGTGACTCAGGTTAGAATCACAGTGAGGGCTGGTCGATAAGAATTTTGCACCCAGTCCACATCGACCACAGCGCATATATAAAATATCCTCAGTGGTAGACGGATCATAGGTTATAGTCTCCTTGCAGTCAGGCTAACCATGGGAGATTTTCTTGGTCTTCCTCTCCATATAACACTAATACGGATTAGTTCTATCAAAAAGTCCTCCACGAATGCAAATTTCACTCCATACTTTATTCAGGAGTTCCGTTGTCTTCTGGACTGGGTTTAAAATTACAAGGCTACGGAGTTGATCAGTGGCAATTGTTAAAAAAATATTTATCGACTTTTATAAAATATTGTTTAATCCTTATAAAACGCAATAAATGCGAACTTTTACATATTGTATCAGAGGTATAAAAGTTTCAAGTACTGTAAACTAAATGTTTGACATCGAACACAAATTCGCATTTCTGTATTTTATTCAAAATATTTTTCTGCAGTAACGGTAAGGAAACATTTTTTTATTTGCAGTACTCACAATATATTATATCTTTGAGATCTGTCGTTTTATTTAACCATTTAAGCTGATATAACATATTTCCTATCATAAGCAAATCGAACTCACGTCGTATTTTTGTAAAGATTCTAAAGCGGAGAAATATTTTAAATTTTAAAAAAACTTGGAAAATCCGAAATAACTCGAACATGGTATTATGTTCTTAGCTCCTCTCCCCAAAGATTGATCCAGTTTATTTTAGATATAGCCTATTTATTTTTCTAGAAGATAACTAAAAAATATTCAAAATATATTTTATGCTTAAAAATGAAGCTTGAAGAATTATTAGTGGAAAAGAAGCCTAAATGTCACAGGTTATATGGGTTTATGAAAACGAAAATGAGAGATCCATTTTTTATCTTTAATAATACACATCATAAAAAATAATCTTGATTTAGAATAAATTTGTAATGATATCTGCTTAAACTACTTATACTTACTAAAATTATTTCTTGACTTTTAATATTTTGGAGTAAAAAAATTATTTCCCAGGAGCAGATATATCTATTATATATTTATTATTTCTTACGGCATGATATCTTTGAGAATGGTTTAAAAAACATTTATTAGCTTAAATTTACTTTTCAGTTCTGTAATTTTTTTTTCAAATATGTGGTAGTAAGAACTATAAGTTTGAAAACCAGAATTTCCGGAAAACCATTATCTAGTGTACGGAAAAATTACCAAATTAAAGATGTAAAAACCGTATATTTTGGGTTTAATTACTAGAATTAAGTTTTTTTTTTTTTTTTCCCAGAAATGTCATTACCATACGGTTCGGTAATTTTACAAAAATGTTTTTCTCCGTAAGGGACAATAAACAAATGCTTTGCACTAAAAAGATCTTTATTAGAAGAATAAACAAAAAAAAGTGTGTAATATTTTTATAACATTTTCACACATATTAAATATTTAAGACCAATACTATTAGAGATGATCCATGTTTTGTTGGAACAGGACATGTTCAAACAGGTGAACAACATCGTGTTCAAATATTGGTATAAGATGCATTATTTTGAGAAGGTATGCCATTAAATGCAACATCGGGCATCGGTATAAGATTCATCTCCAGGCATATGGTCTAAGCATGCCCTGTAGTGATATTGTGCAACATTCTGCTACAGGAAATGTGTATCATGTAACAGGAAATTTGAATTATGTGTACTGTAGAGGTGCAAATGTGTAACACGTGTAGAATCCTACTGTATAATGATGAATTTGTCAGAAATGGCAATATCATTTAGTGTGACTTATGACTTATTAACTCTTGACACATTGTTGCATAAAGATGAAATGATATTAAACACTAATAAATATTCCCCCTACGAGTGTAACATATTTTGAACTGATTTCTTATAACCTGGTTTATAGTCTTTACAAAACGTGTTATCAAATTAGATAGACATATATACAGGGTTTAATTTTTTTAATTAATCATAAATTTTATAACACATACTTGTATTTTTAAGATACTTGTTACACGTGCTTGTATTTATTTGAAGACATGATGAAATGAAATGATATCAAAAATGAAAATAAGAGCTGCTTAAAAACACAACTATTTCAAGTAGAGATGATTATAAATTTTATTAATCAAAGCGAAATCTAATGGCGTTTATATATTGAAAAAAAAACGTTAAAATGCAAGTCAATTAAATGTCAAAGAACCACGTTAATTAATAATTTCTTCAAAGCGAAATCTAATTACGTTTATATATAAACACGTTAATTAAATTAAAAATCGTTAATTAAATTAATTGTATTAGCCCGTTGATTTAATAAAATTTTATTTCAGTTTTACGTCTTTCAATTTATTGATTTATAGCCCGACGTGGATAAAATAAATATTTTAAACAGTTTCAATTCCAATTTTTTCATTTACAAAAGAAAAATGAGTTAAAATTAATAAATTCTTCAAAGCGAAATCTAATTACGTTTATATATAAGCACGTTAATTAAATTAAATAACATTAATTAAATAAATTGTATTAGCACGTTGATTTAATAAGATTTTATTTCAATTTTATGCCTTTCAACTTATTGATTTATAGTCCGACGTGCATAAAATAACCATTTTAAACAGTTTCAATTCCAATTTTTTTCGTTTACAAAAGAAAAATGAGTTGAAATTATAAAAATAAATTCTTCGGTCTACGAAAGCTTCGGATAGCTAAACATTTATCTTATGTGAAATTGTTAAATTCCAGGAATGAAATGTAACGGCTTAAAAGCAGTCTCTAATGACGTTTCCTTCCTCGAAGGAAGTTTCGCTGACAAGCCAAAGGACACTGGCAACTAATTACTTTTCACACCTGCTTCGATATTAGAATAAGTTCCTCGCTGTGAAACTAGCTTCCGACACAATCTCTGTTCTCCAGTGAGATTCGGCCTTTCAATAAAAGCATGAAGAACTGAAAACGTGTGGGATGATATTTTTTGAATATTCTAAAATCGATCTGAATAGTTAATGCTTCATGGAGATTGCAATCTGATTAATTCCTTATTAAACATATTGAAACATATTTTATATTAATTTAATAAGAAAGATGCACTATCATAAGTTATATTCGATTTACGATAAAATAAAGGAATTTTATTTAAGAGAAAATTATTAGTGTAGAATTGTTTGCTAGATAACACTTTAGAAATTCGTTAACCCGGAAGAGTTCGTAAATATGTGCCATAAAAATAAGATCCCATTTTCAAGGAAACTTAGGTTGTCTCCTTTCATGAAAACATTTTTACTAGAAAAATATGAAAGCAATCAGTTAAGTTTAAAAATGTAGCATAGTAATTTTCAAAAAATTATATTTAACGTAGATTCAATATTAGTTGATTAAAAACTTCATGCGCTACAAAAATATACAAATTGGAAATAACAGTCGGCATGTTTTAAGCGTTCAAATACGGGAGCCCATTTTCAAGACTCGCCAAGAAGTGGAGAAACGAATGCTTCTGCTCATTCATATAAATTGAGCGCTAGAAACATGTCGACTGTTATTTCCAGTTTGTATATTTTTAAAGCGGATGAAGTTTTTAATCAACTAATATTTTGCCGAATGTTTCCCGGGATTAATTATTTAATAAAATTAATGCATCAAAACTTTTCGTGTTTTCCCAAGAAAATTTCTAAACATTTTTCTTAGTTATAAAAGATTAAGTGCAAATTACCTTACACTATGAAAAGCACGAAAAAAATAGTTTTGTGTTCAAAAACAAGTTTTAACTATTTGTCCACTCAATATGATTTATCATATCTACGAAAAAGGTCAAATACTTACTTAAATAAGAAAGAGTTCTTAGACCTTTTTGAGAAAAACATCCCTTTTCCAGGAGAAGCTTTTCTTCTTTGATAAAAGCAGACGCAATGTCCTTATCTTGACGACGAGAAGTCTGAAATCCAGCAATTCTGAAACCCTTTTAGTTCAACCCTCCCGAAATTATACAGCTTTGGGAATATCACAACCATCTTAGAATACCCTGGAAGATTACCAGCGATTTACTATAGATGATAAACCCAAAAGGTTTTCTGTTATCTATTATTATGGAAAGTGAGAGCTTACTACAAAACTATACTTTCCCCAATCTATATAAGGAGATTACCAATGTGCATTGTTATGGACCAGTTGCATGCCGCCATTTTCAGATAGAGTAATAGATGAACAAAGATATTTTAGAAGCATTTCAGTTTTTTACACTAAAATTAATCGAATGGATTTTGTTACAGTTGTTTGTAACAGATCTTTATTGGTCCATTGATATTACTTTCTGGAAAGCGATTGAAAATGTTTAGTTTATATCTAGTTTTAAATTATATATCATCAAAGAAATAGTAATGCATTAACTAATTTAAAATCCCTTCCAGATATATAATAAAAACTTTTGAAACAAGCATGGAAAAAAATCGGATAAAATTGCCGTACCGTATTGTATGGTATCATTTTAGTTCATTAAACTGAAATATACGGAATTAAAACCATTCATTTATTAATTTTTTCCGTTCATATGGTAGCCATTTACCGGAAATTCTGGTTTTCAAAATTATAGTTCTTATTACCACACATTTAGCAAAAAATAGAAAAGTAAGTTTAACCGAATAAATTATTGGTCGGCCATGTTCTAAGCTATAATGATAAAACTACAAAATTTTTCTTCATTTTAAAATTTTATCACTTACTATAAAACCATATTTATTGTTAATTTTAGTAAAATCATTAGCAAGACGCTTCAGTAAAAGTTACCAAACTTTTTGGCGTTGTAAACAGGGTGTAAATTTTTCCTCATTCAAGTAATTTTGACTCAGAATGTGAATTAGAATTTAATCAGTAAAAAAGTTTGAAAAAATTAGATGGACTGAAATTATGAAAACAAGTTCAATGATCAACTGGAGCACATTTTATGTTTAATTGATTAATTGGCTGGTTTCTATTTCTAAATAAACAAAGTAAAAGTCTTAAATTCATTTAAAGTGAATTGCATGAAATTATCGTACCTATTAAAATGTATTTCATTTTGCAGGGTACTTCCAGGATCAAATCCTTTGAACCTGGCATGTCCTCTGTTAAGAAAATTGAAACAAATGAGCGTTTTTTATTCATAGATTTTCGAGCGTAAATTTTGAGGAAATTCAAATTGAATAGCTCCTGTCATGCAAAAATAAGCATAACATATTTCATTTAATTAAAAAAACAAATACGTCCTTTAATGTTCTCTTCCTTATAGATGTAAACATAAATACAATTTACTCATAAACCTTTGCAAGCGAATGGAAATGGAATTTACTTCTTTACATGGCTTCGACACCTGCCTTAATCATGAAAATAAAGTTCCTAATTTCAATTATAAGTAGATCCTATTAACTTTTATCACGAGGTTATTTAGATAATCAGAAATTACACTCAAATAAAGTATTGCACTAATATCAAAACGTTTTTCTTCATAATAATTGAACAATAAAATGACTTATAAAAAATTAAGAATGCGCGAATAATTTCAAAAAATATAGCCTTCTCAGCATCCTTAGTGAAACATTGCGACATTTATTTAATGTTTCTCAAAATAAAGTTGGTTCCTGAAATAGTTTTAACTGATTTCAATTAGTTAGTGCAACTAACAAAGTACTTTTACATTGTCTTTATTACTGAAAGTTTTCTTGATACTCTTTCAACACATTAAAGGAATTGGTCGAAGCACATTGTTGAATGTCACCGATTTCAACTATTGGTTACATTAATTGCGCCTAAGAGTGGTTTCTTAAAGAATGAAGTTATGGATTGTTTAATCACAAAATGAAACGGCTTGTTTGATAAAATGAAATATTTGCATTGCTAGCAATGTTTTCAGGAAAGAAGTAATTTAAGCTTCCTTTAAGTAATATGGAAAAACAAAATATACACAACAAAAAAAATGGAAAATAATTTAAACCATTAAATAATTAATGCTAAGCAAATTTGATTGTTTTTAGGATTCAACAAACTAAAACAATGCGTTTACATTGCAAATTATAATGTTAATATATTTCAAAGTTATAAAATGAAATCCATATTGACGAAAATTGACGAATTGACGAAAATAGAACACCGGTGTTCCCCTTTATATATATTTTTTCTGGCGCTCTAACAACAAGCAAAATTATTTTGCGGTATTTTTTAATTATAAGTAATATTATAATAGTTACTAAAAAAACTCTGTTAGACTCTTAGAATTATATTTGTACTAAATTTAAAAACCAAAAAAAAAAAGTTTTTTTTTACATTCATATTCAAAAATTTATCAATAATTTATTTTGTTAATTAAAGAAGTTTCAATAATGAATAACTGTTTCTATTAAATCTAAATAACTACAGTTAAGTGCAAATTTGAAAAATTAATGCTTGGAAGTAAACCTTTAACGCAGAAAAAAATAATCGGTTTTTTTATGCTGTATTTCATAACCATAAATTATCAAAATGCTAAATATAATATTTTTCACTTATTTTAACCTAAATTAATACAAAATAATGAAAAAAATATGAAAAATCTGTCTAATGAAATATCTGCATTAAAGTGTTAACTCAAACTATATTTATAAATATACCAATAACATTTTTAATATTTAGAATAGTTTGCAGATATTTTTCTATTTTTAAGTTTAAAAACAGTATTACTACAAATTTTCCACGTAAAATTATTCTATCTTTAAGAAATTTTGGCAATATAATTATGACATTATCTCGGTTACAAATTCAAACACGTTTAATGAGAATTGATTTACTTCATTTTTATCTTTATTTGAATTCCAAACTTATTGTTTCTCGAAGCAACATCTGCAACTTATTACCAAATGGAGCTGCAAATAATTATGAAGTTGTTGAAGCTGAACTGCCAAAATTCTCCGGCTCTTTACGCATCCAGCTGTTAAAGTTGTTTGCGATATTAAACTATTTTTGAATAAACCAGTAACTTACTGAAATGATTTGTTAAAGCAATTTTTAAATTAACATTACTGAAAAACTAAGTAAATATTTAAAAATTGTTATCCTCCATCTTCCAATACTTTAATAAAATTAGTTACGCAAGCCAATCTTCCTATACTCCAGCTAGACATTAACATGAATATTTTAAAATACCAAGAGGAGAAAATACTGCTCTAAAATTCTTAGAGTATTGCGTTCTTAATTGCTTCACTTCTACAATTTGAATAAAGATTGTATGCATTTCCTAATGCCAATCAATATTGAAATAATGATTGATTTTGTCACAGGACTACTTTCCAAGTTACTGTATTTTAATAACGCTGGCGAATTTAACAGTAAATAATGAAGCATTGGAAGCATATTATATTTAATAAAAATTTCAAAGTTTTAATTTATAGTTCATTTATATTTAACTTTTAATCATTATCAGTGTATAATACTATTAAAAGTGAAAAAAAAAAGCATTTAAGTAAAAGATAAAAAAAATCCCAATTTATTTTTCAGAAATGTTTCTTCGAAACGTTTAACGCTTTCGGCTACAGTAAAGTCAGTCAAGAAACGCTGATTCAACAAAAGTTACAAACTATTATAAATGTAAAACTAACCGTTTTTAGAGGTTTAGAAATCATCCAGACAGCAGGTAACCTTACGGAAAACGTTGTATTTCCATTTTCATTTGGTTGGCAAGGAGAGGTTGACCACTTAGTCCTTTTTTTTAAACGTAGTAGAAATATTAGTATGACATGATTATTTCCTTAAATTCCTTAAAGATTGAATAAAAACATGCAAAAAATATTACAAAAAAAGACATCATTTTTTAGCTTTTACTGTAAACCTTCTTTCTGCCCTTTATTTTTAATTCAAGCTTTGTCCAAGCTAAAAATACAATATTTTGTTTGTGTTGATTAATCTTAATGATAAGTTTATCATTCACTTTTAAGGTATCCATTCACTGTAAGGTATATAAAAGCCTGCGCAAATAAGCCTTGTTTCAGTGATAATCATAAAATCCAAAATAAACCTTGAGAAGGTGAATTTATCCTCGGAGTGAGAACGCATTTTACTCTTAATGTGCGATATCAAAAGGTTTTTCTTGTCTTGTTTTGTAAAGGTATATTTAATCTCGATATGAAAGGATTGTTTATGCAAGCTTGAAGCAAACCTCATAGCACATAAACTAGCAATAGTTGAATTTAACATTTCTTCAAGCTAGCATGGTTTATTTGCCTTGTTTAACCTTGTATTTATAAACCTTGTTTAATTTGTGATAAAGGTTGTTGCTGACATTAAAATCAAATTTATACTGCTATCTAGACACTATTCTTTAAACAACATAGAGCTACAGTATGCCGCTTCAATTACAATATACTACCTGAAGTTGCACTTGTTAATGTTTAGCCTGACTAAAATTTTCAATCGAAATTGCTATTCCGGAAAAGGTTGAAACCCTACGAAAGCTTTTAAGGTGTCTCTATAAAACTAATTACAAAATAGTTTGATATTCAACACTGTTAAATTAAATTAATTAAACATTTTTTAATTGTAATAGCTCATTATTGCTTATTATTTCTCTTAAATATACCAGTTATTGTCGAATAATTTGAATTCCATCACAAATACAGGCTTAAAGATTACATCGAAAAAAACATTTTAATGTTAAATTCAAGCGCAGACATTATTAGTTGTATGATTCTTTAATGTTAAAGGACCAAATGTTTAGGAGAAGAAATAAAGAAAAAATCATTTTCGACCTAGTGAAAACTAAAATCCAAAACTAAAAAGTTTAATGGTAACCCAATTCAAATTTCATTATGAAAACATTTCGGTTGAATACAATTTTATGTCTGTTTGCTTCCGACTATAATGAATTACTGACTTATTTTAAAATACAAGTTAAACAAATGCATCAATTACACAACTTTTTTTTTCGGTGGTGCTATTCTGTAACAAACTGATATAATAATAGTTCTTTCTTTTATTACTTTTTTTAGAGATCATAAAAGTTCCATTTCAGTCGTAAATACAGCTGCAACCGTAAAATGAATAAAGTTATAAAGAAAGTGAAACAAACGACAGCTGTAGCAACAAAGCATTTAAATTTCTCAACAAAAGAAAAAAACATATGAGTTTTGTTTATATCTACTCCTTCAAATTTAATTTTAAATCTGCGTCAATGGCCAAAGCTGAAAGTTCCATCGAAGTTTCTCTTCATTTACATAAAAATCGGAATTAATCTCAGTAACTTCTCAAATTGAAAAAGAGAACTTTTTTTCTCCCTTTTTCTATTATGAAATAAAATTTTCTTCTAACTTCTACCATCAATCTGAGTTGGTTCTCGTCTGCCTTTTCTTAGTGCTGCCAACTGCGTGAAATGAAACAAAATAATATAAAGAAAAATGTGTCCCATCAACAACCGAGTGAGTTAGAAAACTTGTTTTCCGTTCCTTGTTGAGATTGATTGTAATATTTTCTTTGTTAAGTCGATAACAAAATGGCAGTTATGTACATCATTGCCTTTTAAATATCCAATATTTCTTCTGTTTAAAAACAATGCTGAACTTGAATTATGTATTTCTACCAAAAAGGAATATTTTTAAGAACAATTATTTCCAATAAACTTGTTGTCACTGGAACCAGAGATTAATTATCAATGACATGTTTTTCCACTCTTCTTTAAACAACAGCCTCATTTTTCAACTTTGTTATAGCTTTCTGAAATTGTGATTCTTCTTCAAACTTTGAGAGCATTTTTGAAACAATTATATCCAATTTAAAAATTTTTGACTTTATTATTAAGAGTAAAAATTATTGTGATGAAAGTGTATTACTCAAGTATTTCTTGCTAATTTTAATATTTAAAGAATGGTTTTTGGTTAGTTTAGCTTATTTTGTATTTAATCCTTTATAACAACATATGGGTACGGTTTTTAACAACATTTTAAGTAATACTTTTCAAATTATGCACGGATAAAAAAAAACTCTGGTAAAATTACCGTACATACAGTACGGTAATTTTACCAGAATTTTTTTTCAGGTATTGACATTTCTGGGTAAAAGAAATCATAATTCTCGTTAATAAGACCAAAACATACGGTATTTAAACCATTCATTTGGTAATTTTTTCGTTCATGAAGCTCCGTTTAGCGGAAATTCTGGTATTCAAAATTACAATTCTTATTACCAAAGATTTAGTTAAAAATACAAAATTTGAAAAGTAAATTTAACCGAATAAATGATTTTTACGCCATACTCTTAAGTATCACGAAAAAAATTACCTAAATTTCCACATTTACCAGATTTTATCACATGTTATGAAACCATATTTTATTGTTAATTTTACCAAAATCGTTACAAAAGCGAAAGCTTTGGTAAAAAGTACCAGGCATTTTGGTGTTCCCATATATCTGGAAATTGTACTATATTCATGTAATTTTGCCCACACATTTTTTTCTAAGTGTAACTGTTAGAATGTTCTCAAAATTTTATTAGGAATTATGTCTAATTGGAACTTATCTTTTAAATAATATACGTAAAAATATTTTAGGAAATTTTTGCTCATTATAATATTAAGTAATAAGCTGTTAAAATAAATATTAGAAATTAAGAGGGTACGGTTACTAAATTGTTCAAAGTAAGAAGATAAAAAATTAAAAAAAATACTATGATCTAAACACAGATAGCAAAATAAGGTTTATTTCCAATCAGCAAAAACCTTTTAATATCAACCTAAAAAAAATGTTTAATACGGTTTACGTTTAAATCTTCTAACCTTAAAACAAGATCTGTGACATTCTTCTCTATTCTACGCACATTACCCTAATCCAAAACCCGGGAAAACAATCTTCTAACTAAAAACCTTAAATCGATGTTGACTTAGGGTTTTCAACCGTGAAAAAATCCTTTAATGAAGCTAGTCTCAAGGTGAAAATAAATCTTAAATCTAGGTAATTATAAGGTTTCTTTTCGCTGGGTATCCTAAGCTAAAATCCACCTTGTCATGAAATTTTAATAGACAATGCAATTTGAACTTTTTGCTAGTGTTATGCCAGCTAAAACGTCATTATGGACCCAAAGTGACAATACTTATTAAAAAAGCTTTAAAAAATAATTTTTAATCTTTTTGGTATGAAAGGTTTGAAACTGCGATATTTTTGCTTTACTGAAAAAAGGTTTTTAGAACAAACATTTTCGTGACAATATAAAGAAAATTCCGATACAAGGTTGTCGTAAGGTTAAATGTTTTCTGGAAAATGTCCCAAGATAAATGTCCTCTAAATGTTTCAGAAATGGCGCCAATAAAAAACTATGAAGTACAATAGAGAAAAAACTTTCAAAAGATACACATCGAAGTCTTGTTTCATTTCAACCGTTATTTATCGAGACATCGAAGTTTTTATTACGAGGTTTTGTAGAGAGAGAAAATTGACATTTTTCAAAACAATGGAAAAATCAAATGTTTTTGTTGATAGAATAGTTTTTAGATGATGCTCACACTAACGCTTTTCTGTTAAAGGGGTAGACGAAAATTGCTTCATTACAGGTGGGAGGAAGAATTCGCTTTGTATTCCCCTTGAGGCTATACAAACTAGCTTCTCTCCAAAATGAATTTCAAAATATAACTTATACGCCAAATATAGTACATGATATTTTACATTAAAATATTATTTTAATTTTTTAAGTAGTTGCGACAAGTTTTTATTTTATTTTTGCTCCCTTTGTTTGCTATACGCTATGAAACATTCCAGATCAAATTACTGTACAATATACCGGTATTCAGAGTGCCGGTACTTTTTACCATGAAATCTATTTTAGCCGGAACATCTTACGGAACAAAAATCTGATATACAGTAATTTTTTCAGTAATAATCACCATGAAATCACTGAATCAGTCTGATTAAATAAATATTTATATAAAAATTGCAGCACATTATTTTACGATGAAAATAGATTTTCGGTGAAATAGATTTAATAGATGATGCACCCAAAGTGCCGGTAAAGTATCCGGAATATTTTACATTGCATATCAATGATTAAATAAAATAGTGTATGAACTACGGGTTATTAGTGACGTGAGTATTATCAAATTATCAATAATTGCCATTTATCAATGTTAATAATCGAGATATAACAAGGCAGAGTGTTCCATTTCATTGGTATACACTTGAAAGTATACTATATTGATATTAAGGGAGAGGGATATTGTTCGATATTCTTTTTACTGATATTTCTTAAGGTTAAGAGCCATTGTCGGGTATACACTTGCTCAGCTTTCCCTGCACTGGCATTTAAGAAGGTTTAATGCCACTACAGAGTATACATTTGCTCAGTATTCTTTAAATTGATGTTTTTATGAATAAGTGCTATTTCCCGCATTCCTTACACTACCCTAATCGGGTATTGTGATAATAATAACCATTGATTATTGGCAATAGCCAACTAAGCCAGTACTGTATGAGCTTGGATGAAACTAAGTGCATAGAGCGTCCAAAATTAGGAAAAAGAGGAAAACATAAAAAAAATGTCAAAAATATATTAGACAACTGTAAAATGAATTTGAAAATATATCTAATAGCATAAAAATATCATAAAGAAGTATGTACAATTTGTTTTCGCAGATATTTGGGCAAAAAAAAGCTGCTTTTTCAATGGTCGCCACTTCGATTCACTGTTAAGCGTGTTGATGGTTCAGTGTATTGTTTGGAGCAGATTAACCAAACTAAAAGTAAATCTTTCAGTGAATCGGAAGATTACACGAAGCGTGGCTTCAATCAAATGAAAAAAACAGCAATCAGCTAAATGAAAAACTAGAAGAAGAACGCTCAAAATGGACAGAAACACAAGATTTGACAAATCTTTTTATATATTTTTTTTCTGAATGCGTATATGACGCTATATTTATCACCTACCTAGGAATAAAAAACGTCATTCTACGGATTGTATTTTACATCATTACTGGATCAGTTTTCGGATGAAACCTTGAAGAAATAGCCCCAATGACTTAGAAGGAGATTTTCTTTTATCAAAACTATTCCTTTTTCTCTAGTCGATGATTACGGTGACAAAACAGCTCGACTTGAATTCTCAATTGCTAACTCAGCCAATGCATTCTCCATATCTAGTCCCTGTTGGCTATCATCTGTTTGCAAGTTTCAAAAGAATGCTCCAGGGAAGAAGATTTGGCGCAAATGATAAACTCATAACGCAAAATGTTGCCTTTTTCGCAGGTTTCGACAGTTCATTTTTTAAGCTCAGGCAACAAAATTCTAGAAAAAAGTTGGAATCTCTGTATTTCTCTGAAAGAACACCACGTTGAAAAATAAAGGCAAATTTTTCAAAATAAATATTTTTTATAGTACATTTCTTCTACACTGTAAAAATTCCCCATCAAATTACTGTATAAATTACTGGCACTTCGGGTGCATTATCCGTAAAATCCATTTTTACCGTGAAATCCAATTTTACAGTATTGCTTTCTATTTACGGTAATTATTCACGGTCTTGCTTGTATGCTTGTATATATATATACATATATATATATATACATATATATATATATATATATATATATATATATATATATATATATATATATATATATATATATATATATATATATATATATATATATATATATATATATTATTATTATTATTATTATTATTATTATTATTATTATTATTATTATTATTATTATTATTATTATTATTATAAAAGTTCAAATTTGCAGTGGTTTTTATTTTTATTGAATTAAGCTTTTTTTATACCCATAAAAATTTCAATATAAATGTTACAATTTGTTACATATAAATGTTATTAATATATATGTTACAATTTATTATAAATGTTGAAATTGTAGTATATCAGATTTTTTGTTTTGTAACATGTTCTGGAAAAAGTACCACCTTCGTCCTGCTTGTGTGCTGGCGCGTGTGTGTATATATATATACCTATAAAAATTTCAATATAAATGTTACAATTTGTTACATATAAATGTTACAATTTATTATAAATATTAAAATTATAGTATATCCGATTTTTTGTTTTGTAACATGTTCTGGAAAAAGTACCACCTTCGTCCTGCTTGTGTGCTGGCGCGTGTGTGTGTATATATATATACCTATAAAAATTTCAATATAAATGTTACAATTTATGCTACGTCTGGCAACATCTAAACTTTCTCCATCACTCTCGCCCTCTTTCCCTCTCTCTACTTTTTCTTGTTACTTTTGATATCAACTCAAGCACCAACTTATAAAAAAAAAATGTCTCTTGAGATATAAATAAATTTTACCGTAAAAATATAATTTGTAAAGCAAAGAGTTTAGAAAAATATTCCTGAGAAGAGCTCTTTAAATCAGAATAACTTTCAAATAAATTAGATAAGTCAATAAACCTTTCAGCATGTCAACTTTCAATTTTGCAGTTGCCACATGGACTACGTCCAATTTTTTCTGCAAGTTTAACAGTTTATAATTCTCGAAATAATAAATAAATGTTTTTTTGTATTTCATAGTTTTCCCTGTACATTTTTGATTCACTTCCGTAATTTCCAGCATTTAAGGCTTGTAGATTTTATGCAGCAAAACAAAAAGTAACAGAAAATTGGATATTAAAAATAGCAATGGTGACAAGGTTTCTTAAAAATTTTTTATTATAAAAAGATTCGTTTCTTATTTATTGAACTTTAATTATTCTATTTGCTCTATATGAAACTTCAAATGGTTGGAAATTGAGGAATATTGACTGTGAAGTTCAATAATCTATTGACAATTATGAGGAAAATTTATCAAGATTACAATTAAGAAATCAATTTTCAATACCTATATAACTCAGGAAAACGCCTCAAAATTCCGGATTCAATAATTCCAGAAATATTTTTGGAGGAAATTAAAACCAAGTACTACATGCTTAATAAATTCTAAAAAATATATACTAAACGCTGATGTTAATAAAACCAGTTCTTTAATGTTGACTGTAGCAGAGAGAAAGGCAAGTTTAAAGTATTGAAAAGGAATAGAGAATTTTGTGACTCATCGTTAAAAAATTTTGAACAAAGTGAGATTTTTTTTTATTTGAAAAAAAAGTATTTCTTTACGATTTTTAATGAAGTTATGACAAAGTTTTACTCATTAACATTAACTTGCCCCTATTTTAAAGTATTTATTTTTAAATACGATAAGTAACAATTATCTATTATCTATTTACTATTTTAAAGGATATCCCTATTTTACCCAAATAGAAAAAAAGGGAAGAAATTCAAAAAAACATTAAACATTGTTTTTTGAAAAAGAATAAACTTTCTTTTATTTTAGTTTTTACTTAAAAATAAAATTCCAAAATTATTCTATGGTTGAGGAGTTTTTATTTAACCGCTTTATGCTTTTAAATCTCTTTATTATTGTCCTGAAATGGTAGAACTTGATTAAAGTTCTATTATACAACGGGAAAAAATTTAAAATGGAACATATGATTAACTTTTGATCTAATAATTGAAATTTTAATATACTTATAAGCCATCTGGATGGAAAATTTTCAACAAAGAAAAGAATTGTGCGCACAATAATGCTTATTTATCTAAATATAATGTCCTAAAAATAAATAATCTTTATCATAATTATTTATTATTTTCATTATTTAATGCAATAGTAATCAAAAACTTTTGTTATGGTCTACCAATTTTTACTCCCTTTGAAATTGTGTTATTTCAAATTACAAAACCCAAAGTTTGACAAACAAAGAACTGCTTGTGAGTTCTAATAAAAATGTCAAATGAATGGAGATATTATTTATCATGAGCATTTATATATCATTCAATTATAAGTCCCTTGCAAAATATTTTTAGAAAAACTATTCATTTATGGCAAAAACTCAAACAATTATATTAGACTATTTATGAATTGTAACCAAAAGAACGAGTATGACGATTCTATATTACACATATTCTAAGCTCCATTGATATGTTTGTAATATTAAAGAGAGGAAAGCTCATTTAATTGGAATATTTATTTTTAGAAAAAAAATTATATTTCAATGCTCTAAGGAAATAAGTCCTCGAAGATTATAGTTTCAAGTTTCTATAAAAGCGCAATTTTTCTTTCTAAATTAAATTTTAAAAGTAAATATTTCGAGTTCAATATGCTTGTTTAATTAAACAGAAAGGTTTTTTGATTGTCTATAATATCTGAATTTCTTCCCCCTAGGGCAATTCGGTTGAATTACTACAGTTCGAAAAACAAATTGCGCTTCGTGCGTATTTATTATTGGAAAAACGGTAAATTCCAGAAAAGTTTTCTTAAAAGTTATGTTCCGAAGGAATTCCTTTTATCAATAAATGCATTTAATATCATTCATTTCAACATTTATGTTATCTCTAACTTAAAAAGACTGCAAAAAAAGAGGTGGAAAAATTTTTAAAAAAAGAAAGTTTTTAGCTAAATACATTAGTTAAATTATGAAGAAAACATTAGCATACAGCGTGTGTATGTATGAAATATACTTAGTATGATGAAACGAAACAAAATTCAAAAATATATTTAATAAATATTTCTTGGGCTGCCTACTTATACTTTTAAAATTAAAAAAAAAATAGATAAAACTTTGTTTATTTTTACTAAGCCAATAATACTATTAACATTAATTAAAAAATCTCTTATACAATTTTTCATTCGACAATGCATCATTTATTTATATTTGTTTCAGGACCATTTTATAATCATTTAGGAATGGCTTTTAAATTATTTATTATCATAATTAATCTTAAAAATAAATAACATTTTGCGTTTACAATTATCTTTTTAAGGAAAGATTCAACTGTGATGATAATTACTGTGTTGATGATAACTCTGATGATGATTGAAATTGTGTGATAAAAAGTATTTTTTATGTGTACCAATTTTTTCGGTGTGGATTGCAAATTGATAAATACTTTATTAATTCAAAACATTTTAGTATTTTACAAATGACTGTAAGTTGTATTATTATCAATCTTTGTTTTTAAAAAAAGTCATTTAAAATAATAAACAAAATTTTAAAAAAATTATAAAGTGAAACTGTGTTATTTATCAATGCTCAAAAATTGTGGATTATTCGTGCAAAACAATCAAATAGCAATACAAAACAGTTCCATCAATGCCCATTCAGGTTTAATACTTCTTTTTAATAATACCTAATAATTTATAGTTAATAATATTTAATACTTTTTCTCATGAATAAAATAAACGTATTGATGTAGATAAATTATTGGGTGTTTTTTATGTCAGATTTATAAATGGCACATAATGTTTCATTGATATGCATTTGAAAATTGTTTCGATAGTTAAAAATTTCATACAGGCAAGTATTTTTAGCATGCTTGGAAAAGTATGTGATTGTAATAGCTCATTATATGGTTCCTGGTATTAGTCCATGTTATTAATCTATTGGATACGTACAAAAAATAAGTTTCTAAAGTGGTAATAAAGTAATAAACTGAAAAATCAGTTTTATCGAAACTATTTTTATATTTTTTTAAAGTTTAATCACACCAACGTATAATTATCTCGCATTTATACACCCAAGAGCCATTACATTATGACCACCCTGCTAATAACATGTAGGATCACCTTTAGCCCTCAAAACTGCTAGCACCCGCCGTGGCATTGATTCCACAAGGTGCTGATAGGTAGTCTAAGGTATCTGGCACCAAGCGCTCACCAACTGGTCCTGCAATTCCCTCACATTGCGAGGGGGTAGCGTGGCAGCACGAATTTGGTTTTCCAAGTAGGACCACAAATGCTCTATTGGATTAATTTGGGGGCCAAGACACAGCTTGAAAGTCAATGGAATGTTCCTCGAACCAATCCATGACGATTCGACCCTTATGACATGGTGCATTATCCTGTTGGTAAACACCATCACCCGCAGGAAAAACTGTTGCCATGAATGGAAGAACCTGGTCTGCAACTATGTTCAAGTAACTTACAGACGTCAGGGATTGTTCTATGAGGATTATAGGTCCTAATGTGCCCCATGAAAACATTGCCCACACCATACTCTCCCCGCCACCGGAGGGTGGTCATAATGTAATGGCTCTTCGGTGTAAATGTTATTAATATAAATGTTACGATTTATTATAAATGTTAAAATTATAGTATATCAGATTTTTTGTTTTGTAACATGTTCTGGAAAAAGTACCACCTTCGTCCTGCTTGTGTGCTGGCGCGTGTGTGTGTATATATATATACCTATAAAAATTTCAATATAAATGTTACAATTTATGCTACGTCTGGCAACATCTAAACTTTCTCCATCACTCTCACCCTCTTTCCCTCTCTCTACTTTTTCTTGTTACTTTTGATACCAACTCAAGCACCAACTTATAAAAAAAATATCTCTTGAGATATAAATAAATTTTACCGTGATAATATAATTTGTAAAGCAAAGAGTTTAAAAAAATATTCCTGAGAAGAGCTCTTTAAATCAGAATAACTTTCAAATAAATTAGATAAGTCAATAAACCTTTCAGCATGTCAACTTTCAATTTTGCAGTTGCCACATAGACTACGTCCAATTTTTTCTGCAAGTTTAACAGTTTATAATTCTCGAAATAATAAATAAATGTTTTTTTTGTATTTCATAGTTTTCCCTGTACATTTTTGATTCACTTCCGTAATTTCCAGCATTTAAGGCTTGTAGATTTTATGCAGCAAAACAAAAAGTAACATAAAATTGGATATTAAAAATAACAATGATGACAAGGTTGCTTGCAATTTTTGTATTATAAACAGATTCGTTTCTTATTTATTGAACTTTAATTATTCTATTTGCTCTATCTGAAACTTCGAATGGTTGGAAATTGAGGAATATTGACTGTGAAGTTCAATAATCTATTGACAATTAGGAGAAAAATTTATCAAGATTCCAATTAAGAAATCAATTTTCAATACCTATATAACTCAGGAAAACGCCTCAAAATTCCGGATTCAATAGTTCCAGAAATATTTTTGGAAGAAATTAAAACCAAGTACTACATGCTTAATAAATTCTAAAAAATATATACTAAACGCTGATGGTAATAAAACCAGTTCTTTAATATTGACTGTAGCAGAGAGAAAGGCAAGTTTAAAGTATTGAAAAGGAATAGAGAATTTTGTGACTCATCATTAAAAAATTTTGAACAAAGTGAGATTTTTTTTTATTTGAAAAAAAAGTATTTCTTTACGATTTTTAATGAAGTTATGACAAAGTTTAACTCATTAACATTAACTTGCCCCTATTTTAAAGTATTTATTTTTAAATACGATAAGTAACAATTATCTATTATCTATTTACTATTTTAAAGGATATCCCTATTTTACCCAAATAGAAAAAAAGGGAAAAAATTTAAAAAAACATTAAACATTGTTTTTTGAAAAAGAATATACCTTCTTTTATTTTAGTTTTTACTTAAAAATAAAATTCCAAAATTATTCTATGGTTGAGGAGTTTTTATTTAACCGCTTTATGCTTTTAAATCTTTTTATTATTGTCCTGAAAGGGTAGAACTTGATAAAAGTTCTATTATACAACGGGCAAAATTTATACATACAACGGCAAATGGAACATATGATTAACTTTTGATCTAATAATTGAAATTTTAATATACTTATAAGCCATCTGGATGGAAAATTTTCAACAAGTAAAAGAATTGTGCGCACAATAATGCTTATTTATCTAAATATAATGTCCTAAAATAAATAATCTTTATCATAATTATTTATTATTTTCATTATTTAATTCAATAGTAATCAAAAACTTTTGTTATGGTCTACCAATTTTTACTCCCTTTGAAATTGTGTTATTTCAAATTACAAAACCCAAAGTTTGACAAACAAAGAACTGCTTGTGAGTTCTAATAAAAATATCAAATGAATGGAGATATTATTTATCATGAGCATTTATATATCATTCAATTATAAGTCCCTTGCAAAATATTTTTAGAAAAACTATTCATTTATGGCAAAAACTCAAACAATTATATAAGACTCTTTATGAATTGTAACCAAAAGAACGAGTAAGACGATTCTATATTACACGTATTCTAAGTTCCATAGATATGTTTGTAATATTAGAGAGAGGAAAGCTCATTTAATTGGAATATTAATTTTCTTTTTAAAAAGGTATATTTCGATGCTCTAAGGAAATAAGTCCTTGAAGATTATAGTTTCAAGTTTCTACAAGAGCGCAATTTTCCTTTCCAAATTAAATTTTAAAAGTAAATATTTAAAGTTCAATATGCTTGTTCAATTAAACAGAAAGGTTTTTTGATTGTCTATAATATCTGAATTTCCTCCCCCTTGGGCAATTCGGTTGAATTACTACAGTTCGAAAAACAAATTGCGCTGCGTGCGTATTTATTATTTGAAAAACGGTAAATTCCAGAAAAGTTTTCTTAAAAGTTATATTCCGAAGGAATTCCTTTCTTCAATAAATGCATTTAATATCATTCATTTCAACATTTATGTTATCTCTAACTTAAAAAGACTGCAAAAAGAGAGGTGGAAAAATTTTTAAAAAAAGAAAGTTTTGAGCTAAATATATTAGTTAAATTATGAAGAAAACATTAGCATATAGCGTGTGTATGTATGAAATATACGTAGTATGATGAAACGAAACAAAATTGAAAAATATATTTAATAAATATTTCTTGGGCTGCCTACTGATACTTTTAAAATTAAAAAAAAATAGACAATACTTTGTTTATTTTTACTAAGCCAATTATACTATTAACATTAATTAAAAAATCTCTTATACACTTTTTCATTCGTCAATGCATCATTTATTTATATTTGTTTCAGGACCATTTTATAATCATTTAGGAATGGCTTTTAAATTATTTATTATCATAATTAATCTTAAAAATAAATAATATTTTGCGTTTACAATTATCTTTTTAAGGAAAGATTCAACGGTGATGATAATTACTGTGTTGATGATAACTCTGATGATGATTGAAATTGTGTGATAAAAAGTATTTTTTATGTGTACCAATTTTTTCGGTGTCGATTGCAAATTGATAAATACTTTATTAATTCAAAACATTTTAGTATTTTACAAATGACTGTAAGTTGTATTAGTATCAATCTTTGTTTTAAAAAAAAGTCATTTAAAATAATAAACAAAATTTAAAAAAAATTATAAAGTGAAACTGTGTTATTTATCAATGCTCAAAAATTGTGGATTTTTCGTGCAAAACAATCAAATAGCAATACAAAACAGTTCCATCAATGCCCATTCAGGTTTAATACTTCTTTTTAATAATACCTAATAATTTATAGTTAATAATATTTAATACTTTTTCTCATGTCTAAAATAAACGTTATTGATGTAGATAAATTATTGGATGTTTTTTATGTCAGATTTATAAATGGCACATAATGTTTCATTGATATGCATTTGAAAATTGTTTCGATAGTTAAAAATTTCATACAGGCAAGTATTTTTAGCATGCCTGGAAAAGTATGTGATTGTAATAGCTCATTATATGGTTCCTGGTATTAGTCCATGGTATTAATCTATTGGATACGTACAAAATATAAGTTTCTAAAGTGTTAATAAAGTAATAAACTGAAAAATCAGTTTCATCGAACCTATTTTTATATTTTTTCAAAGTTTAATCACACCAACGTATAATTATCTCGCATTTATACACCCAAGAGCCATTACATTATGACCACCCTGCTAATAACATGTAGGATCACCTTTAGCCCTCAAAACTGCTAGCACCCGCCGTGGCATTGATTCCACAAGGTGCTGATAGGTAGTCTAAGGTATCTGGCACCAAGCGCTCACCAACTGGTCCTGCAATTCCCTCACATTGCGAGGGGGTAGCGTGGCAGCACGAATTTGGTTTTCCAAGTAGGACCACAAATGCTCTATTGGATTAAGATCAGGTGAATTTGGGGGCCAAGACATAGCTTGAAAGTCACTGGAATGTTCCTCGAACCAATCCATGACGATTCGACCCTTATGACATGGTGCATTGTCCTGTTGGTAAATACCATCCCCCGCAGGAAAAACTGTTGGCATGAATGGGTGAACCTGGTTTGCAACAATGCTCAAGTAGCTTACAGACGTCAGGGATTGTTCTATGAGGATTATGGGTCCTAATGTGCCCCATGAAAACAATGTTCTTGAGCGAGAAACCATGAAAACCAGGGCGAGCCCATTGTTATAGATGGAGGGTGGTCATAATGTAATGGCTCTTCGGAGTATGTATGACTGATCTATACATCTGTAGTGATAGTTAAAATGAATTTTAATTAAATTTATCAATCCAGTAATGAAATAAACAAAAAACTTTACTATAATTTTAAATGAGAAAATAAAATCTTCTGAAAAATTTGGGAGAATTGACAGTTTTGCCATTGTTTTACCTACTTAATGAAAATACCCAGTGCATAACCGCAAACTTTTATAGCAGCAAATTCAGCAATTAAATTTTATTGACATTCGTTAAAAAGACGATAATTTCAAATTTTCACTGACCATAAGTCATTTACTTTTGCTTTCTAGCAAGCACCTAAAAAAGATTCACCACGACAATTACGACACTTTGGATTTTTGGCGTAATTCACAACTACTTTTGTTTACATATCTGGTTCGAATAATCAAATCGCTGATACCTTGTCTTGAGTTTACGAACTCAGTTTCTCTGGAAACATCGTTTATAATGCGCTGTCTGAAGGACAAATTAAGAATCCTGACTTAACCTTACAGGAAAAATTTTCAGTTATTATTAAGAAATTACGCATGTTGTATAACTGTATAAAGGAGTTGAATTTTTTGTGACACTTCACAGGGTAGGATTCGGTCCAACGCACCACTTTCTTTCCGTAAAAAAGTTTTCACTTTCTTACGCGAATTATCTCATTCAGATATTAAAGCAATCGCAAGTTAATTAAGTTCGAAATTCTTTTGGCCTTCAAGGAATCAGGATATCGCTACTTACTGTCGTTTTTGCATATCGTGCTAACGATCTAAAATTCAACGACATACTATAAGTCCTTCTGGGTAATTTAACACCAGGAAGCCATAGGTTCGATCATTTTCCTCCCGACATAGTAAAGTCTCTACCCCCTTCTAAAGGTAATACTTATTGTTTGATTATCATTGGTCAATTTTTACGCTAGCTGTAAACTATATCTATACCTAACATAACCACTGATATTGTAGTAAGTATTTTATTCTTTATGAATATGTATTCCTCTACAAATAACCGCAGGCCAAGATCGTCTGTTCCAGTCAGCACTTTTTTGGCTCATGGCGAATTTTTCGGGGACACATTGCCTACACACATCTAGCTATGCTACAAAATCAACTGGCGTGATCAAAAATTTCCTCTGGCCTCAAAAAACCTAAGTTATGGAACTGGTCTTCGTCTTACGGGGTAACTTTTTCAACAATCAAAAAGATAACATAAATACATTCGTTTCTTACTTCAGTAAGAGAAACTATTTCGGGATTTTAAAACTAGTACCTGCTATTTATCAAAATACTAAATCTAATATCTTTTTTTGATAAGGAATCTAAACAACAATCGACATTTTACTCTGAAAAAAGTTTCGAAGAACTTTAGTAACGCCATACGAAGGTCCATACTTTGTTTTGGAGCGACATGTAAGTTTCAAGTAAGTTTTCAAGTAAGTTCGCCCCTAAGTTTGCTCTCTAAGTTCGTCTCTATTGATAGACTCAAACTTGCTTTCCTTGATCTTGCAGATTCTCTACCAAGTACTACATTAATTGATGATGCACGAACTGGACGTCTTATGAAACTTCAGAACATGATCATTAACCATGGAGTAGAGTACAAAGGCAATTCGAACCCGCAGACACGTTAGATTCTAGTAGCCTTCCAAATAGCCTTAACATAGTTGTCTTAAGTGCAGATTGCCTCGTCTCCATTCAACCATTTCTACTTTCCGAGGTAAGCCTTGATAGGTTTTTTTTTACCATACAAGAACCGTAAAAATTTGTAATCAAACTGGTTTTTTGCTGTAACAAAACAAGTTTTTACAACAAAAGTGAATATGTTGTTTTAAAAGACCTTTACTATATGGGAACTAGCTTCTTCTGTGAAATTTACAAAGTAAATCCGTACTCGTACCAATTGTGAATATTTTATATTAGCAGAATTTGTACAGACCAGTAATTTCTGGGATTCAAACGTGGGTCATTTCATTGGGATACGCGTGGTCGGTCCTCTGGGCCTTTTACGGCTCAAATGTTTTATTATGACGTGAGATATTGTGATAGGGAGAAACGTGCTTCAATATTGTATCTATAAACTCGAATCGCAGTTTCATTTGTACGTTTTTCAAAACCATAAATTATTGCTAAAAAGTAATTGCATGTATAGAAAATAATCTTAAAATGATTACAGAAAAGGCAAAGTTATATTACTTAACACAAAACTGCTTGGCAAAAACTAGAATTTTAACTGACAGTAGTACATTAGTGATTAGGGTGAAAAACGGAGAAAACCGTTTTATTTTTTTCCCAACAAAACGATTTTAAACCGTTAAATATACGGAGAACTGCCGTAAAAACAACGGGTATTTCTTACAGCGTAGTTGCATTGCTGAACCTACAAACTTCACTACTTTTTATGAGTTGAAATATGGACTTTAATAAAAAAAACAGCAATAGATTCAAATAAAACACAAATTATTGATCTTTCATTTCAAATATAAAACATGCTGCATATTTGCTTGTGTTCACTATGTATATTTTCATTGAAACAACTTGTAATTATCAAGTAAGTTTTATTAACGGGGCATTAGTGTAATAATGAGATAAAGAGTATAAAGACAAAATATAATTTTCTTTTTACATTTCATTTTCTTCATTTTTATCTCTAAAATTTTTGAACTTCGAAAGACACTTAAGCTGTACAAAATCTTTATATGCATAAATTAAAATACATCATGGGCAAATAAAAATAAATTACAAGGAAGTATTTTAACAAATTTTAAAGTTCATTGTTAGTATTTAAAATAAACTTTCTAGATGAAAACTTTGCATGAAACAACAGCAAAAAGACACAAAAGTTTTATAAATACATACATATTTCTGTAAAGAAATAGACTCTATAATAAAATAAACCCTGAAGCCCTCAAGATTTATTTTTATCGTGAAACTCAAAATAAAATTGTAATATATTAGCCAAGTAAAATGCGCAAAAAGTACCATTTCAAAATGAGGAGTGTTAAAAAAAAAATAATAATATCCTAGAAGAATCATAATTAAATATTTAAGCCTGCGTTTTTTCGAAATATGAATATAATTATTTATGTCAAAGAATTAAAGGCGGAATTTTTCATCATGGTTTTAATTTCAGAGTTTAAAAAGTAAAAAGAATATTAAATATCGAAAAAACTGTCTAGCATAACTGTCTAGTAAATTATGTTACGAATTGTTTTGTGCAGTAAAACATATTGTATTATTCAAGTGTATTTGAATGTTAGCTTCAAACGAATAGCTGCAAGAATTCTGTAATTAAGATGAAATTGTCATATTTATATCAATTTAAAATACGCTACGTGCATTTACTTTCTTCACTTTTATTATGATACAATTTAACTTAAAAGGAATTTATATTCTAATCTTTGCTCTTTCTCGACATGCAGTAATGTTTTACATTATTTTTGCTGTTTTTATTACTTTAATCCCCCCGATAAGTCATACATCAAATATATTTTATTAGCTCGATATCCCAAACAAATGTGGGTGCAAACTAATATATTGAGATTCAAGAATACACTGAGAAAAAACTACCAGAATATGGTAAAATTTACTGTGTTTTTGGCTCTAAGGGAACACCAAGAAACACTGTAATTTTTACCTAAGTGTTTTGGTAACTATTTTGGTAAAATGAACAATAAAATATAGTTTTATAATATGTGATAATATCAGGTAAATGTTGTAAAATTTGCTAATTTTCTCATGATACCTTAGACTATATCGTAAAAGCAATCTATTTGGTTAAACTATCTTTTCAGTTTGGTATTTTTTACTACATTTGTAGTAATAAGAACAATAATTTCGAAGACCAGAATTTCAGGTAAGCCGTTACTATATGAACGGAAATATTACCAAATGAATTATTTAAATACCGTGCATTTCTAATTTATTAACCAGAATAACGAAGAATTTTAACAGGACCACGTCATTACCACCCAATAGGATAATTTTATCAGAATATTTTTTTCTCCGTGTAATAAAATTAAGACATTTATTTAAAATCAATAAAGAGAAAACAAAGAACGTCTAACAAAGTATCGCTCATTCTGATATTCAAATTTTAAATACATTTACAGTACATAATAGTATACAATTCTAAAACCGTCTGATCGTCCAAACATAAAAACGGGTAGTTTGCTCGTTCGTAATCCTATCTTGCAAACAAGAACCACACACGAAGTCAGAGTTCAATTTAAAATTTGAATATTGCCTTATCCAGGCGTAAATTAAATAATTTAATTGCTAATTTGAATGCTTATCATAATGCGAACTCCATATGACTCATAAGGATTATCGATTAAAATTATAGTCAAAATTTGTATAAATTAATTACTTTGGTATGATTATTTCTAATAAATATTTAGGCAGTTCCGCGCTTATTCATCATGAACATAAAACGAATTTAAAAAATGCATGTCACACCTTTGGATATTAAAATCGTGAAACTAATCAACAAATATGTTTATTCAGATATAAGATGCATACAAAATTTAATAATTTCTATGTATGTATTTTATGTACCTGAAAGTTATTTAATAACATAAGTAGCATTTTACGTTATTGTTAAATAACACTTTACTTAACAACATAGCGTTTAAAAAATAGACATTAGCTCTAGCATCTTTGAATATCATATTTACAACAATTATAAGCACTATTGCACTAAACATTCATTATATATTAAATGAAAATATGAAATAAATTCTATTTATAAAAAATTAAAAATATTTAAATATAATAACTCGTATTAATGCAATAACTGTTTATCCTTTAGAAGTTTAATTAATTTCAAAATTGTTTGCATTTCAAATTTAAGCTATTCTGCTTTGAATTACAATAACTACAAAGGTTTCATTTTGTATTACAGAAAATTAAACTGATTAAAGAATAATTCTATATTCTAAAGAAATCTATTCTAAGGTATAATCAAATGTACTTTTTTTCATTCACTTTGAAAAGTAAAATATATTAATCCCTATCAATAGGGATAAATTAAAGCTACAAAGTTTCTATTGAAATTGAAAATTTTAAATCAAAAGCTTTTACAATAGAAACTCATTGTTTTGAAATGTTGAAAATGCACTTCATGACTTAAATTTTATGTATTAACATTTATTTAAAACTTTTCTATTTATTTAAACAATACCTTTATTAGAGCCAGTCAATTTATATAAAACAATGAACAACAACTCAAATATATAATCAAACTCCATTTTCAAATAATAAACACGGTTACTAAATATTTTATCAAAAAAAAAGACACTTTCTTTAAAACATTAATTTGCTTCAATGATATACAAGTTTCTGTAAATGTCATTATAATTTATCATTTAATGAAAAAAATTCTCTAAAAATCTACATCAAATAATATCTGATTATTTGTTGATAAATTAGATTTTATATAATGCAAATATATTTCTAAGTACGGAACTTTAATTAAAAAAATAAAAAATTAATCGGAAATTATATATTTTTTAATCTACAAAGTTTTCAGTAAGTTTCAAGTTTTTCAATTCAAATGCAGAACTCCTTACATTAATTAAATCATCATGAATTTAATTTTAAATGTATCCAAATTGATTTAGTAAGAAAGTTCCTTTATTCGGATTAAAAAGTTCTTTATTCGAGCATAAATTTACGATGTTATTTATTCAAGCTATTATGATAATAAATTATTCTTGTTCATGTTTTATATGTTTTATTGTTAATTTTACCACATTTTATTGTTAATTTTACCGAAATGATTACCGATGCGCTTCGACAAACACCACCGAGCATTTTAGTGTTCCCATAGAGCCAGATGGAAAATTTTACCACATTCTGTTAGTTTTGATAATACTTTTTTTTCTCAGGGAATCCTATTACTAAAAAATTAAAATTTCAATTTTTCCATCACCTATAGTGCGCAGAATGAAAGGACGAAGTAGATAATAATGATCGAAAAAAAATTATTGAAGCATTTCTAGAAAATTTTAGTACACCAGCATAATAAAATGAAAATAATTAAATAAAATAAATGTATTCCTAAAATATTTCGATTTAGCTACCCTTTCAAATTTTTTATTTCTTAATTAATGTGCAAAAAAAATTTTAAAATAACTCAATTTATATTGTGCAATGTTTAACTAATCACGCGTATTAAATTTCATATTTATAATTTTTGTACTACAAACTTTTACAAAACAAGTATAGAATAGCAATATTCTGTGCGAAAAGCAACATCTTGAATTTACCTTCTCGATTAGTGTTGACTTCGCTTTGAAAATTCTATTGTACTTAACTACTATTAAGTCAGTTAATTTTGCTGTTTGTTATTTCTGAAACGTTGGCCTAATTTATCCCAAGAGACTAATCCTCGAATTTCAATGTTAAAGACTGTGTTAAGCAAGTCACGAAAACCATATTAAAAGGCTGGTATGAAGTTGAAATCAGCCCTAGAAAAATTTAGAATTAAAACTTAAAAGATTTTTTATTTAGTTTATTTTTTCCTCAACAGATCCTTTATACACTGAGAAAATAAATACGGTTGAAGCTGCCATAGAATTGTGAATTTCACCGTATTTCTGGCTCTCACTAAAAAGCTCAATCATTTTTTTTCTGAAGTACTTTAGTAATGATTTTGGTAAAATTAACAATAAAATTTGGTAGTATAATATGTGATAAATTTGGTATATGAGCATGGAGCAAAAACCATTTATTCGGTTATATTTATTTTTTAGTTGAGTATTTTTATTTAATAAATTACCAAATAAATGGTTTAAATACGGTATATCTCGGTTTTTAATTCCAGAATGTTTTTGTTTGTTTTGTTTTTTTTACCAGAACAGTCACTGCACTTTACGGTAATTTTCTACATTTTTTTCTTCCTGTGGGTAAAACTAAAACTTTTTATGTATTGTTTAAGAAAATGAATTAAATATATAAAGAATTTAAAAAACACTGTAGCTAGTGTCTCGTAGAGCAAATTATAGATTTATTTTTTTTATTTATAAATTAATTATCCCACTTCCAAACTTAACCGTACGTAAAAATTCCAACTCAATAAATCTTCGATTTATTTTCCTGATTTGTTTCATTCTTCTCTAATTTTCTTTGTACGCTAACTACTTTTCGAATCTTTAATTATTATTTTTCTTGTATAGCATCAAATGCGAATAAGAATTAGATTTCAATAATGATTATAAAAAAAGTATTTAAGTTACCCTAGAGAAATTAAAAGTGTTAAAGAAACACACGAGAAAGATAAAAATTGGCATTTTATATAATGTATAGAAAAACAAACAGTCGTCTCATTTTTAGAAAATATTAAATAAATATACTATTAAATGATGTTGGAAAAAAAACAATATTCCCTCTCCTTAGACTTCATTGGTATGTAACATAAAAAATACCAAACCTGTTTGTTTTAGAAATCGTTAGAAATCGTTTTAGAAATCATTTCTGAAAAATATGATTTTTTTTTTATATAAGTTTCTTAAGCATTAAATCATTTCGATATGGCTTAAAAATGAGCTGTATTTTCATCGTCGATTTAAAAATGAGGGAAAAGGTAATTATTAATTCAGAGCGTATGAAAAATGCCCTTTTTAGCAACTGTTCACTCAACTAAATAAATTTAGAAAATTAAAATAAAAGTTTTTTTACAGTAATGAAAAATAAATTTAGTTGCTTTATTTAAAAACAGATCTTGTAACTCAAGTTTTATATCAATTTAAAAAGAAAATAATTTAATTTTCTTAGTTTTTATTTAAATACCTAACTTATTTTTTACACATGAAAGGAAAATAAAATGATAGTCCAAACTTTTAAATCGCTTAAGAGATCGTTTTTGGAGAAGATAGTACGTTCCCTATATAAGTAATAAAATGTTTCTGTTGTACTCTGTTTGTTAGTTAATGTAAATTTCTAAAATGATACTGTTATAAGTTTTCAAAGCAATGTAAATAAGATTATATCAAAAAGTAATGAAAAAATTTCCTAATCAGTAAGTAGTCATAAGCTCATCATTTACACCACTTTGCTAAGCTTGTTTAATTTTTTTACAACAGTATGGCCAAAATTACTAGAATATAGTAAAATTTCCGAATTTCTAGATCTAAGCGAACTCCAAAAAGCTCGGTAATTTTTACCAAATCGCATTCGTATGGAATTAAGTAAAATTATCAACAAAATATGGTTTTGTAACAAATAATAAAATTTGGTAACTGTGATAAAATTTGGTAATTTTATCATGAGACCTTAGAACATGGCATAAAAATCATTTATTCGATTAAAATTACTTTTCAGTTTTGTATTTTTTACTTGATTCTTGGTAATAAGAACTATTGTTTTGAATACCTAAATTTCCTGTAAACTATTATCATATGAACGAAAAATTTTTGAAATGATTGGTTTAAATACCGTATATTCTGATTTTATTAATTTGTTGTATTTTTTTTACCAGAAATGCCACTACCATACCGTATGGTAATATTATCAGAATTTTTTCTCCGGATAGTATTTTAATTTTTACTTCTATGACTTTTGATGAAGTAAATCATGTTAAAAGTTATTTATAAACAAATATTCCTTTCATGTATTTCGTTAAATTAAAATTCAAGTTCAAACAAACAAAAATGCACTGATTCCTTTAATTTTAAAGATTGATTAGATTCTTATAATAATAATTGGAAAATTTGGATATCTACTCATCTAAAATTTGGATATCTACTCATAAATTGAAGTTTAACGAAAAAGTCTGAAACTATGCGTAATTAACGGATACTTAAAACTATTTCGTATAAAATAAACCTGCATATAGTTTAAAATATTCATAAATTATATTTATAAGAAAATTTCTAAAATCTAAGTGCATACTTGATTAGATTTAGCCAACATTTTATCTTCGTTATTTAACGAAATCAAACGATAATCCTACAATATAGTTCTAATTTTCTTTTAAAAGAAAAAAAAAGAAGTTTATTTTTGGAATTCGTTTGCTTTTATTCCGAAAAACACATTCCTAAGCATTCTTTTAAATATATGACGTTTATTTACCGAGTATTACATAAATAATAGATTCAAGTAGAAATAATTTTAAAGAAAGTAACCGAAAGGAAAAAGATTTTTTTTTACTTAGTCTTTAGAGTAATACTTTGAATACTTCTGCGCTCTCTTAGGATATAGGAAAGTAGAAATCCTGCTGACAAGCTTAATCCTATATCGAGAACCGATACATTACTACTCGTTTTAACTTCAATTTCTCTCTAATAAAATACGGGTAAAGAATGGTTATTTATATATACCTTTCAGTATATATCAAAAGGTATTTTTATAGTGCATGTAAAAACTTGAGATAGAAATAAAATAAATGCTTTTTAGCCATATTGAGGAATAGAAACAAAATTTTAAGTTTATTAAAATATTCATGCAATGATAAAGCGAGTTATTAGAAAGGGTAAAATTTGAAATACTTTGGTAATTCTGATAATAGTGAGTTAGCAGTAATAATTCTAGCTAGTTTTGATTAAAATTCAAGGGGAAAATATTTATTCGAATCTGATATTATGCTTATGAGTTATGCTTATATTAATAATGATTAGTGATAAAATCATTAATTTTGAAGTTCCTTTCTGAAGAGGGTTCTAGAAATGCATTATAAGCTGATTGGAGAGTGCTTTTTCGTTTTAAAACCATTTAAATTTCTTTTCTTGAACTCTTGACAATAACTGTTTCCTTTTTTCGATACTCCGAAAAACACTCACGTTGTTAATGTACTTATTTAATTTGTGACGTCTTAATTTAACATTCAAAGTATGCAAGTACAGTACACAAAAATTGCACCCTGAGTAACTTTTGATCTAATGATCGTATCTTCACATTCTAAGACATCATCTTAATAGCTAATGTAAATTTGCATGGTAAAATACAAAGTTTGAGCGAAATTGGTCGAATCGTTCCCGATAATATTAATTTTTAAAAAGTCGTATTTTAAAAAGATTTCTTAAGAACTATTCGTTCCATTTCGTTCGATATTTTTTGTTATGTAGAATCACATTTTTTATTGATGTAAAAAAATTGTGTGCCAAAAATTTTCAATTCGCTTTAAAAGTTCTCGAGGTATGGCAAAATACACAAATTTTACATGGTTTGCCTGTCTGGCCCATATTATTTTCTCATTATGTATTGCTTTTATTTTCTCAAACCATTTTAGTGACGTTAATAATATAAAAAAATTAAAAGCATTAAAAATTTACTCGAATTACGTGTTTCTTGGCTTTGCCGTTCACCGATAACTTCCCTGGCGTTACGAACAAACTCAGTGCCGGTCACCGGTGACCCCCATGACATTCAACGTGTTAACATGAAGTGGTCCACACTTTGGTCCGCTCTCCTGATCAAAGAATAGGGAACATACTTCCCAGATTACGGCTATCCAATAGGTTTTGGTAGTTAGAAGTCCGAATCCGTCAGAAAAAAGTATGTTCACTTAGAGAAAATAATTTTTTTTTCTAATGTTCTGATTTCGTAACTTTCTTTCGAGCATTGTGCATACATATTTGGCGCAATTTATACGGAAAAGGAAATTTCCTTTTAAAGATCTCAAGATATGTTGGTTTTACTGAAATTTCCAAAATAACATTTTTTTACTTTCAAAAGTGTTTAATGTAGATAAGTTTTGATACATTTTATTTTTAACTACTTTTAATTTAAATTTTAAATTCTAAAATAGCAAATTAGAGTGTAGAATTAGGTGCCTCAAGTACTGGGCACTGTATCTTGATGCTTTTACTGTGCATAAAATCTTCCATTTTTTTTTACTATTTCCACATCGATTTCATATAATTGAAAAATTTTACTTTCAATTCCTTCTCCTTCCTTTTTTAAGAACATGATAAATCACCAGAATAATCGGGCCATTCAAGTGTAAATTTTTAATCATGAAACTAAACAAACCCCCACATTAAATAAATTATGGAACTTATAAAATAACACATTATGTCATTTAAAAAGTAACTACAAAATTAATATTATTACGAATAAAAAGCCCTTCCTTTGACAATGCTCCTTGTTTAGGCATATAATACAAATTAAAATTAGCGTATTCTGGTGTAAATTCAGCTAAATTTCAAACTTTCCAGAAATTGACACTTGTACGTTATCTAACAAAATTTCATTTCTTAAAATCTATAAAGAAAGAAACATTCTTACAAAGTATACCATTACATCTGATATAATATTGCAGGAAAGCTATAAATTATTATTTTTCACCACATATCTAATAACTCTGTCTGTACGTAATACCGATAACGAGTATTAAGCTCATTAAGGTCCTCATAAAACATCCGTATTATTGAGCTTTCTGAGGAATGAGGCCAAATTAACTGATTCAATATCTTCTACTTTACGAATTGACTTAGGACCATAAAATGGTACCTCTCTACTTCAATTTCTCAATAAAGAACAAAAATAAGAACAATTGATGCAATATAAAGCTATTGCTTAAAATAGTATTCCATTGTTTAGGTACTTATGTCAAACAAAGACTGTTATAGGAGTAATTTGTTTAGGATGCTTTTTATATTTTATTCTTAATTCTATTAATTCTTACTTCTTACTTAATAACTTTATAAATTTAATGAGCACGATGTTTTGCGTTGCTTTGAAAAATATTGATTAGCATCTTTTTCAATTTCAATTATCATTTTATGTTTTTGTCTTCAACCCCTCGGAAAAATTCATTTCGTGTAATATAAGGACAATGGAATAATATCTTATTCATTTCTGAATTCAAACAATGGCTATTAAGGGATCAGCAATCAATTTTTTAACAAATCGTTTCAAATCAAATGCTATTGCTTAAACTGTTGAACATTTAACAATATGGTAAACCATTTCGTTTTACAACATGGTAAAATATTACCTGACATTCGGTAAAGTTCTCTTATCTCGTATCAACCATAAACCATAATGATGACGACAAATATTCTCATTGGTAAACGAATCATGGGTTGTTGTTGAACTAACCGTGGGAAGTTTACGTTTTTTATCTTTTTAGGCAACGATAATGTGAGTTACTTCCAGTCAGAATCAAGTGTTTGTCTCAGTCCGATATAGAACAACCATTCAAAACCGATCATAAATTAAATAAAGAGTTGTACCAGGGGCTTAAAACAACATTGCTATAAAACAACTGTTTTGAAAGAAAGAAATGTTTTAAATTAATATTTTGTAATAATTCAAGCTTTATACATTTTTTTAAATTTCCGGAAAAAATGGTTAAATAACAATTTCTCTAATTTTTATTTCACCATATTCGAACAAAACAGTTAAATAACCTTAAATAAGATGGTATTCCAACTGTTAACTATGAGAAAAACCGTTTATTAACTGCTTTCACCTTATACGGTTTAATAACCAGAATTTTATCGCATCAACTAGGTCCACCTCATGAAACCATTTAATTCCTTGTAGCTAGGTACATATTATAGCCGAAAGGGCTAATCTGTCAGTCTCAGGACCAACAGAATGGGAGTTCGAGTCCCAGCGTTGACAAAGCAATGTTTGCTCCATTCCCTTCAACACAGAGAATTTCCAGAGTCCTACAATTCCCAATTTGTGTCCTGTACTCTCCAACGCCCATTAACTAACAATAAGTCTAGTTCTATATTTCTAGTTCTATTACTAACAATAAGTCTGTCTAGTTAAATTTCCTTTTTCCTTTGAACCCATGCTGGTGGTAAATGGTTTAAAAGTCCTTTAGTTCTGTATTCATGCTTTTGAAACCATACTACTTTTTAATGGTTTCAAAACAGTAAAAGTAAAAAATGTTCCTTACTGTACATTTTACGGTTAATAGGATGTACAGGCTGTTGCCGGTTATTTTACCATCATTTTAGAATTAAAATTCTAGCAATGTAGTTATAAAATCAACCAATTAGTTTCGCACACTGTTACTTATAAAGTTTTTTATTTATACCCCTAGATTACAAAAACATAATAAAATACTTAAAATTCCAAAATATTGAATAACTAAGTCATAGTTCTGTATCCTTAAATCTGTGATGCTCGGTCACCATTACGAAAAAATGAATTAAAAAGAATTCATGATTCAGTATGCCAGTTACAAAATAACATTCTTCTAGAAGCTAGTACTATACTTCTTTGTATAACTTTGTACCTAACATTCGTATTTGTTAAGCACCAAGAACTTCGTGCCAGTGCCAAAGTAAAAGAAAAAAGACTTTTTTTTTTCCTAAGTCTGATTTAAAATATGGAAAAGTGAGCTAAGATTCGCAAAATAATCTTCTAAAGTACTCAGAGCTACACTAAGAGGGTTATTAGGTGGATACTAATGAGACAAGTTGAATCCCTCCAACTTTCACTAAGGAATATTTGGATCTTCAAACTGCAATTCTTACGGGAAAGAACTCCTTTCTTCTGAAATTACTTGCAGTAATGCCGCTTTTTCATTACTTATTTATAGGATAATATAAAGCAAATGTGCGGAATCAAGTTCAGTTTTGAATGATTATTTGACCAAAATAAGAAAATTCTAGTAGTTGAATTCGAAATTGTTTCCCTTTATTAAATTTTAAAAAAACTAAGTTAAAGTAAAGCAAAGAATATGGCCGTAGTTTATTTGTATTATAAAATTCAAAACTTATACTAATAAAACTCATAAAAAAAAAATTTTATTTGCCTTTGATTGTTTGTTTTTTATAATTCAAATTGTGTGAATAAATCAAATTTTTTACTTTACAACACAAATATTTTACAATTACTATTATAAAACATTTCTTTAAAGGTGGAATTTAAAAAAAATAAGTAAAAATTCTATTTTAAAGAATGAAAAACAGAACATGTTCTCATAAAATGTTTGTTTCTCTGAAAACAAATTTATTTATAAAATTAAAAGAGCACAAATATAAATTTACAATTTGGAGACTTCATTGTGAAAGAAATTCTGAAATTAAAAGTTATTAAAATCTATTCAAAAAAAAATTCCCATACACTTATAAATAAGAATGGACAAAACTTCCAGAAACTGGTAAAATTGCAATAATATAAAATAGTTTCCCATGCAAAGTTATCTAACCTAACCTAAACATAAAAAAATAATTAAATCAAAATTGCACAATATTGAGTAACTTAGTCATAGTACTATGTCCCCATATCTGTAATGATTGGTAACCATCACGCAAAAATTAATGAACCAGTATAACAGTTACAAAATAACATTCTTCTGGAAACTAGTACTATACTTTTTTGTATAACTCTGTTTCAAACATTCGTATTTGTTAAGCACCAAATACTTCATGCCATTTCCAACGTAAAAGAAAAAAGACATTTTCCCGTAATAGTCTCATATAACCAATGGAAGAGTTAGTGAAGATTCTGAAAATAATCTTCTAGAATACTCAGAGCTACACTAAGAGGGTTATTAGGTGGATACTAATGAGACAAGTTGAATCCTTCCAACTTTCACTGAGGAATATTTGGATCTTCAAACTGCAATTCTTACGGGAAAGAACTCATTTCTTTTGAAATTACTTGCAGTAATGCCACTTTTTCATTACTTATTTATACGGTAAAATATGGCAAATATGCGGAATCAAGTTCAGCTTTCAATGATTATTTGACCAAAGTAAGAAAATTCTAGCAGCTGTATTCAAAATTGAAATCTTTTATTAAATAAGAAAAACTAAGTTAACGCAGGCAAAAGAAGATAACTATAGTAGTTCTATTATATCACTAGTTTCAAAACTTATAACAATAAAACTCATAAAAATAAATTTTTTTTTTATTTATTTACTTTTTTGTTTTATTTTTATACTGTGTTATTTAAATATTTAAATTCTAACTAATTTTTAACTTTACATTGCAAAAAGTTCTTGATCAAACTACGTTAAAAAAAACTCTGGCACTCAGGGGGGCGCTACTTTTTACGGTAGAATCTATTTTTGCCGAAACATGTTATGGAACAAAAAATCAGATAAACCGCAATTTTTTACAATACTAATTACGGTAAAATCACTGGATTACTATAATTAAATAAATATATCTGTAAAAATTACGGTATGATACTTTAAAGCAAAATGGATTTTACGGATGATGACAAAATTTGCCAGTATTGTATACAGCAATTTAATACGGAGATTATTTGCTGTAATAAAACAATTTTCGAAGGTAGAGTTCAAAAATAATCATAATTTCTTTTTAATAAACAAAGAAAAACATAGTGATTATCTCATAAAATGCTTTTTCCCCCAAGTCAAATTTATTCAAAAATTTGAAATTGAAAAGTTATCAAAATAATAAAACAATATAGCAGATAATCTGAAGAAGGGCTCTGTGATAATAAAAAAATGCTGTACACTTTGAAAAAGAATGGTCGAAACTACCATAATATCGTAAAATTTACTGTTTCTGGCTTTACGGGAACACCGAAAAGGTCGGTAATTCGTATCAAAACATGTAGATAAAATTAACAATAAACTATTGTTTTATAATATTTTATAAAAATTTGGTAAATGTTGGAAAATATGATAATTTAATCATGATATTTACTAAATTTGTGTTCATAAAAACAATAATTTTGTGAACCAGAATTTCTAGCAAACCGTTACAATATAAACAAAAATATTACCAAATGACTGGTTTAAATACCATGTATTTCGAGTTTACCAGAATTTGCTTTTTTAGCAAATAACCAGAATTATAGTTTGTTATTTTTAACGAAAATGTCAATAGCAAACAGCAAAGTTACTTTACCAGAATTTTTATTCCGTGTACAGTCAGCAAAAAAAAAAAGATATCACCCTGAATAATTTTCGTTCTAATGATCGGATTTTCGCGAACTAAGTGTCAATCTTAATGGTTCCTGGGGGTGACCTCAAATATGCTAATTAGTTAGTGCTAACTATTAATTAAGTTACGAAATCAGACACAAAAACGTACTTTCTCTGAATAAACATATATTTTTTTTTACACATTTGGAATCCAGATACTTGAATTAGGGGGGGGTAGACAAAATTTTAAAAAAAATGGGTGGTAAATAGGGTCGCAACAAAGGTTTATATATTTGGCGATAGTCCAGAAAACCGCCAAAAAGAGTCGCCAGCGCAAATGAATATTTTAAGATAACCCATTGACTAATTCAAATGAAGAATGCTTAATTTTACTAGGTTGCTAAGCAACCAAGCTCTGACTGGAGAAAAAAATTTAAATAATGTTCTGTGATTACTCAGAGAGGTTTAATTAATAGTTAATAGAAAATATCTCGAGGTTTCTAGGCAATTGACAACTTTCAAGCTGAATTCTGTCCAAAAAGCAAAGTTTTTTTAATTTTAATCTCCCTTGAAAAGAAAATTTGAATCGATTATAAATTATTTATGATTTTCTAAGTTTTAGAATTTAAATACATGAAAATTTTATCTGATATTATTTAGATTATGTTGTTTCTGCTATATTTATTCGAGGATTTCATACTAAAATCAAATTAACATAACTTATTATGGCTAAATACAAAATTTTAGGGATAATCACTTTTACAGCTTTAATCAAGTCTTCTAGGCAAGAAAGTTTGAAGAAAAAAAAAGTGCTTGAAAAATAAAATGTATATTGTATAGTAATTCTAATGCGCATTCACAAGTTTTTCTATAATTTACGATATTTCTTTTTCCTATAACTCAAGGAATTGCTGACTCAAGGAATTTAGTGGTATTTTAAAAGCATTGAAATAGGTTATGTTTAAGAATAAGATATTGAAATAATATGTTGCATATAGTATGATTCATTGTTTCAAAAATCGCTTCATTCTGCTAGATATTTAGATAACAAGGTTTTCTTTGGATAAAGATGATTAGCAAATAGCATCCTTATTCTTCGATACATTTAGAAACTTACGTTCGCAAATTCACCATAAAATATCGCACAGCATATTCTTCAATTACGATAAGATACATTTACCACCAAATACTGATACTATGATTATTTTTGTTTTCTTATATATATCTGATATGATACTCTCTTTTCAAACAGAGCTTGTAAGGTCCTTAAGATACTGAAAGGGGGGCACGAAAACTTAAAAGATAAAATATTTAATTTCATTAACTCAAAATATCTAGTCTCAAAATTTTAATTTTAAACCAAGTTAAATATAACTTTTACAATATTGATGCTCTTATGTTTTTAAAGACCACATAATTCCTGTTGAAATATGAAAATGCATATTTTTACTTTAACGAGTGTAAAATCCTTATCAAAATAATGATCAAGACCCAAATGCAAAACAGTATAATTGATGATAAAAACTCAACTGGCTTCAAAAAATATGAAGAGGGAAGTAAAAGTCGACATGTTTCGAGCGTTCAAATATATTCACCCATTCTCAAAACTTGTCAAGCTTGAATAACTTGTGACTTTTATTATTGTGCTCAAAACATGTCTATTTTTATCATCATCTATTAATTTTTAAATCAAGTTTTTATATTTTCAATTCAATTTCTTGGGATTATCTATTTAGTTACACAATATATTAAATTATTTCACTCGATATTAAAATAAGTTTTACTTAAGTTATAGGCACAGGTTCTTAGATTAAAAAAATAATAATTCGCTATTTTGTAAAAAAAATCAATGCAGTAAAATTTTTTTTTGCTGCAAGCCTTAACATTTTAATTTAAGGACATAAAAAAATTCCGGTTACAATTGAAATTTCAAAAGTCGAATGTGAAAATGGAATGTCCCCTAGCACCAAAAATCGAAATTAAATAGTTACAAGGACAACTATTTTAAACAAGTTAGCGTTTTCGTCCTACTCGAAGCTGTTTGAAAAGGTATTTTGTATATATAGATTCCAAAGTTTATTCTACAAATATTTTAGGGTATACTTTCGGAGTATTTTGATCGAGTTTATTTTTACACCCTTATTTGCTTAAAATTATTAAATAATAAGCTTAAAATAAATTATTCAAGCAACATGATTTAACGCATTTATAGTATAATAGTAAACGGGGCTTCCATCGCATATCCTTAACCTTGATACCGCTATCATTAAATGAATGGAATAAGCTTAGATAAATAATAAAAGTTAATTTTTTCCCCGTTTTTATTTTCAAGGAAATATGTTTCGATCAAACAGATTTCATTCTGGAAATAGCGAAATTATTGAGTAGGTCCCTTGGAGCAATATCATTCTTATCCTCTTTTGACGAAATATAGGAAAAACTGGTTTTCACAGTTCTGTAAAAAGTATGTTAGGCTTCTTGCCACGTTTTTTATTATTTTTTTATTTTTAATCAAAATAAGCACGGAAATTTACGTTTTTTTATTGCATTTTTTTAAATCAGATGATTCTAAAATTCGCACGGCTTCGGAAACTTTTTACAAATTTCAATTTTTAGTGTTTCCTGCTAAACAAAATGAGGCATTGTTCCTGATAACAAATTATACTACAATAATATCTTGGGAATCGTGCTAAAGTAAAAAATTAAACAAAATAGTTTAGTATATTATCCGGATAAAAATCTACATGGAATCATAAAGAAAGAATCATTTAAGATACTGAGATATTTTAAGACGCTTAAAAGTTTTAGCTACGTATTTGTCAGCTTTTTATGTTCGGTATCTTTATACTCTTTGTAGTGACTTGTAAAACATGGACACTATTATAGATAATCTATGTTGAAGTCACAAGAAACAAAACAAAAAAGACAATCAATGATTTATATTCTTTTTTCGAAAAAAATAGTATGCTTAGTAAATAATCAGCTGTTTTGCATTAAATAATTTTAAACAGCGGAGTGTTTTTAATTTCGTAACAAGGCTTTATTCTTAGCTAGCAGACAATAATTCTTTTAAAAGAAACTTGACTATAATGTAAAAAGGAACTTTACTTTAAAGAAAATCTAAATTAAAGTACTAAAAAAATTGATTAGTATATTAATGAAGAAATAATAAATGTAGTAGAGTAAAGAATAAAATTTTTAAAAATGCTAAAATTTAATTAAATAGTTGGTAAAATAGTTCTACGAAACACTTCCGGACAGGTGATTAAAAAATTACTTTTAAGATTAACACGATATATAAGATGTTGAGAAATTTGCAATGATGTGAGATATGCTTAAATATGTTTACTACGTATTTTTATTAATATTCATAAAAAATATATACAAGAAACTGAGAAATATTTTATTCCAAATCTATTCATACGTAAGTATATTATTGTAATTGTATCAGTTACTGAGAAAAAAAAACTAAAAAATAATCACATTAAATAAGCACATTCTGGTGTATAATCATATTCTATCAAAAGCATGCTTTTATAAAACTCGACATTCGTTGAATAAAATGTTTTATTCAAATTTCTTTACTTAATTTCAAATAGATTTTTAGAGGACTAAAAAAGAAACATTGTATTTTATAGTTTTAAAAAAATAAAAATAAAAAGATTAGCTAACGATTATTAGCGAAAAAAATATGAATGAAATTTTACGCCACGTGCGCTAAATCAAGTTCTTCGTAAGTTTATCACATTTTAATATTAATCGCCCCATTTAATCATTTTTTCATTGTCGCCAAATTATTTTTTTTTAAATAATTAATTTTAATTTTTCTCATCTTCTAATAAATAAAAACAGTTGATACTTTAGATTTTTTAATTGAAAAGCATGTAGATTAATATGGTATAAAAAATCCATACCTTATAATTCAAAATTTTTTCATCCTCTCTTTAATTAAATAATAAAAAATAATTAATAATTATTAAAAATTATTTTTTTCAAGAAATTATTTTTGGGTAAATGCGTTTTATGAGTTGGTACAATATTTTTTTGAATTGCTTCATTAGTTTTAAAAATATGACTGAAAACGCAAAAAGTGAAATTAACATTAAGGGATCCAAACTTTGAATCGCTCTCCTGACCAAACTATGGGGACCACATTTCCCAGATTGCGGCTACCCCCTATATTTTGAAGATAAGAAATCCAAATATGTAAAAAAATATATATGTTTATTCAGAGAAAGTACGTTTTTGTGTCTGATTTCGTAACTTAATTAATAGTTAACACTAACTAATTAGCATATTTGAGGTCACCCCCAGGAACCATTAAGATTGACACTTAGTTCGGGAAAATCCGATCATTAGAACGAAAAATATTCAGGGTGATATCTTTTTTTTTTTTGCTGACTGTACATAATTTACATAAAATAAAAATAATTCTAATAAACTATTCTAATAAGCATTGCTAAATTTTTAATTAAATCCTATGAAACTTGAGAATATTAAAAATAACAAAAAGAAATTTGATAAAGTTTAAAACAATTACTGCACGGATGGTGTTTTTTTATCAAAATATAGTTTCGTATAATTTTATTTATAGAGCAAGGATCAGAATTTTAGTAAAAATGAACTTTAGTGAAGTGTTTAATAATCATTCTATTTTTCGAAATAAAATTAATAACTATTAATTTTCAAAGTTTTCCATTAGCAAAAAAAATTACGAAAATAATTTTTTGAGAAGGTTTTAAATAATAGAGTTGAAGCAAACTTTAAATGAAAGAATTTTTTTGAAAATCGAAAGGATGAAATTTCAGTAATAACTTTTTTATAAGCAAATTTTTGAGTTGGCAAAAATTTTACAGTAAAATTGCACTGAAATTTTAGTTATTGTTTTTTTTTTTTAAAAAAATCATGTATACATTTAATTGCTTGTTTTTGAATAGTTATTACTGCCAACTAATGCAAAAATACAGTAAAAGTCAGAATTTTTCCCCTTAATAATATACCTCACATGTAAAAATAATCTAACTTCTTTCCTCTGTTTTTAACATATGTTAACTTATGTATAACTGTGTTAAGTTACCTAAATGATTAGAAGATACTTTTGATTTTCTTAATCCTGTTAATAACTTGATTATTCTTTAGTTAGATTATACAATTAAATCAGTTTTCCTTCACCTTTAACTTTCTTAATTAAAGTTTCAAACAATTTAATTCACTCGTATTATAGCTGTGTGACGTAGATAAATTTCTTAAAGTATGAAAATATAACAGCTTAAAATTTTAAGCATTACTTTTATGATAAATCAACCGTTTAGATAAAAATATTTTAGGCTATCTATTGTTGAAACTTATTAATCAAAAACTCATTTAAAATTTCAGTTTGGCTGTTTAAAAATAAATTAATAATGTATCAGTTTAGAATTAGTTGGAAAATATCCGGTTATTCCAATTTAATTAAATAGGAAAATATTAAAGTTATGCTTTTATCTTCAAACGTATCTATTGAAACATTAATTACAAAATTCAAATGGTTCGCAAAATAACGCTTCGGTTGATATTTTAATTAAAGTAAGCTTTTAAAACTGTCTCGAAAATTCTTGTTGAATGTTTTAATCAGGTTAACTTTTTCAACTCAATTAATAAACTCTTTCGAATTCTGCATTTATATCTAATCATTAATAAAATCTACAAAGCCTTTCTACGCTTCTTCGTTTATTAAACTACTGAAAACTAATGTGTTTTTGTAATTTTTTTCTGTAAGACAATATATTTGTATTTAGAACTAAATTACAACAAGTCGTATATTGTACCTCGTATTCTCTTTATCCGGTAAAGTCATTATGTATGAAGATATAGCATTATAATGTAACAAATCTGTCCACAAGTACTTATCTTTAATTTAAGTAATTAGCATACGAGAGAAGCAACTAGTGAAAGGTGCAAATGCAAAATACAAAGAAAAGATGAAAGTTAAATTTAAAGAATAAAATACGTTTTTTTAATTGCCATGAAAACCTAAAAATTTAAATAACAAACTAAAGTGGCAATTTAAAATTGTAAAATATAAATATCTCATCAAAGTGACGAAATAAATATCGTCATTTCATCAAGGAAACAAATTTCGTCATTCTATTTTATTTCCGAAAAAAGAAGAAAAAAAACTCGTGATGCCAAACTTCTCCAATAATCACTTTACTATTTACTGTGAAGTTTATTAACTGCTTTCACCTGATATGGTTTAAAGACCAGAATTTTATAAACTAGGCACACATAATGAAGCCACTTAGTTCCTTGCAAATTCGTAGCTCAAAAGGCTAATCTGTCATTCTCACGCCCGACAGAACAGGGGTTCGAATCCCAACGTTGGCATCACCATATTTCCTTCATTCCCTTCAACTTATGCCTTTTTTTCAATGCCTTTTACCAAACGAAAAGCCGTAATGATAAAAAATGCATTTTACCGTATACCTAAATGGTTAATCGGATGGACAGACTGCTACCGGTTACTTTACCATAATTTTTTAATGAAAATTCCAACAGTGTACGCAGACAGCATTTTAAAAAATTTTAAATACAAATAAGTACTAAACTTTTAAACAGATAAGCTTAATAAAATTTTGTATTTAATGAAGAATGTAATGTTAGATAAGAATAAGAATATAGAGTTAGATAGATAAGAATTTTCATTCAAAAATTATGTCAAAATGACCAACAGCATCCATCCAATTAATCGTAAAATTTACGATAAAGAGCGTTTTTTTACCTTTACAGTTTTGAAACCGTTTACAACAAGTATTGTTAAAAAGACTATGAATAGAAAACTATAAGGTTTTTTAACCATTTATAACTAACATATTTGTGTTGAGCAGATGCTGTAGAGACGCTCTTTGACGCTGCGATCTATGCGTGAATATCGCATAATATGAGTATCGCATTCTAATAGTTCAATGTCACAGATTGGGGAGTACAGGAAACTGAAAACTCTTCATGTGTTGAAGGAATGGAGGAAATATCATGGTGTCAACGTTGGGACTCGAACTCCCGATCCGTCGGTCATGAGATTAACAGATTAGCTCTCTCGGCTAGAAGATGTACACAGCTGCAAGGAACTAAGTGACTTCATTAGGTGGGCTTAGTTGGCGCGTCTAGTTTTTAACCGTACTAGCTGAAAGCAGTTAATAAACAGGTTTTTTTTTTAGATTTAACAGTTTGAATACCATCTTATTCATCGTTATTTGACTGTTTTGTTTGAATATGGTAAACTAATAATTAAATAAATTGTTATTTAACCATTTGTAACTGTATATTTGTTCAATGCGCACCGTTCTATCAAAAAATATTCTTCGAAAAAGCGTTTCTTAAAGCATACATTTCCAAATGTTATTACAAATCTGCATGATTTATTCAGTATTTTTTAGTTATTTAATATAAATTTTAATATGACAAGAATTTTAAAATACATTTCTTCATTGTATTTTAAAATTGTAAGTTTTTTATCTGAATGTAATACTTAAAAAAAATGAGAATTCTAACTTATAAAATTTTTTACAATTATTTTTAAAAATAGAAACCTTTGGCCAGTTTTGATTTTTTCTTCTTTTACATTTGTTTCAGATGTGTGCATTTTATTAAATAAAATTCCAGCAAAGCGTTTATTTAAAATGAATTTTAAATAAATACATAAAATAAATGTATTGCTAACATTTCAAAACTTGTGTAATTATTTTAGTTTCAAATGAAAACTATGATTTAAACATATATCTATTTTATAATTTTATAACCGTCGTTGAACAGCCAACCCAATTTTATGGTTTTACGGCTACTAATGCTCAACTCCGTAGTCTTGTAATTTTGAACCCAATTCAGAAGACAAGGTAACTCCTTTATCAAATATTGAGAGAAATTTGCCTTCGTGGAGGACTTTTTGATGGAGCTAACCCGCATTTGCGTTACATGGAGAGGAAGACGACGAGAACCTCCCACGGTGAGCCTGGCAGCAAGGGGATTCGAACCTATGATCCGTCCACCACTGAGGATATTTCCCGTCAGCACTGTGGTCGGTGCAAGCCGGATGCGGAATATTTATTGACTAGGATTCGAACCCGGTTCACCTCATTGAAAGGCGAACGCTCTATCCCCTGATTCATCACGGCTCAACATATATCTATTGTAGTGGAAAATCAGTCCAATATCTACGCCCTTAATGGTACTGAAGTCCATTTTTTTTAAGTTCGGGGTCATAGTGGTGATCTCGGCAATGATTGAGTAGATCAGTTGGCTAAGCGACTCGACATGACATAGATCTTCCAATATCTGTCCCGTTGTCATGCTGAAAGGATGTAGTTTGGGGGAGGAAATGTTTCGGAACACTGAATTCTTAACTTTACCTAAAGCTGTGTAAACTAAAAGATCTTTTCCAATTATTTTTCAGCGGTTAAAATGTGGAAAAATTTTTACTGACTTTAAACTAACTCAGATTCTTACAGGGCATGGAAAATTTAATAGCTACTTGTTTAAATTCAATTTAGTAAATTTTATTTTATTTTATAACCGTCATTGAACAGTTTGTTGGATTTGCGAGTACTAATGTTTAACTCAGTAGCCTTGTAGTTTTGAACCCAATAGAGAAGACAAGGGCACTCCTGGATCAACTACTGGGAGAAATTTGCCTTCGTGGAGGACTTTTTGAGGGAACTAACCCACGATACATGGAGAGGAAAACCACGAAAATCTCCCACGGTTAACCTGACGGCTATAAGACTGACCCGTGATCCGTCTACCACTGAGGATATTTTAGGTCAGCACTGTTGTCGGAGCAAGCCAGGTGTGGAATTCGTATTGATCAGCCATCGCTTGGATTCAAACCTGGTTCACCTCATTAGAAGGCGAGCGCTCTATCCCCTGAGCCACCACGGCTCTATTTAGGGATGTGTAATTTTTGTTCTTGTGGTCAAGATGTTGAAGCTGTAGAACACAGATATTATTGTAATTTATACTCGATTCAAAGAGAAAACTTACAAAAAGTATCACTCAGATATTTCTTGGCCCCCTGTTTAGTCCTTGTTTGTTAAATGCATATAAAAGCATAAATATTTTCCGTAATTTTCTTTACAACTTAAACATTTAATTTTGCTCTGTTTCTTTTCAATTTACAATTGTACTTAGCCCTCTAACATCTCTAAGCCTCGTGTTATACTGTGTGGAATATGAAGAGTTGTGTGATAAATTTAAATAAAAAAATATAAATGTATTAATTTAGTTTAAAAGTTTTATAAGTTTTTTTCGAATATAATAAAAGTTAAATTAGGGATAGAACATGATAAGAAACAATTTTTACAATTGTTTTTTAATACATAATCAATTACTTTAAAAACTAAACAACTTCCATAAAAAAATCTGCTTCAAAATACTAATAGCGTTCAAGTGCGTGTATTTTTTAACTCATTGCAAAAATTACAATTATCTGCACACTAGTTTTGTATATCTACACTTCTACTTAACGTACAAATCCAAATCAAACGAAATTACCAAAGTAAGTTCATTTGTTTCCCTTGACATATCCAATTGTACGACTCAATTAAGCTTTGGTTTGCGATCCTGAACTTTTGATTATCAGCCGAAAAAGAATGGTAAGGTAGTAATCCATCTAGATTAACAAGAGAGCTAATTAAAAGATAGGGAGATTTAGAAATAAAATACGCAACCTAAGAAATAAAATGAAATATATCATTTATGAAACTCAATTGTTTTTAAGAATGGAATTTAAGGAGGATAATACAAATTATTATAATTTGAAGTTTCATGTAAATTTTATAATGTTATGTTTTAAAGCGCAGAACTATGAAGAGAAACAAGAAATTTGGAAAGGTCTTTATCCTTTAAAAAAAAAAGTGATAATTTTTAATCCAAATTTTAGAGAGAGAAATTTGAGTGTTTTTTTTTAATCTGAATGCCTATGTGGTTTCTATTTAGAATTAAATTAATAGTGTTAAGTATTTCCTTGTTAATAAACATTCTTTTATTAACAATTAGTTAGAAAATATTCTAGTAAGCTATATTTTGTTACCTCAAAAATCATATCAATTTTACAACTAAATAACTGTAATAAATAAACAATTAAAATAGTTAACTTCATTTAACAAAGTTTAATTCTTTTGTAATTTCTTAAGAGAAAAGCATCAATTGCTTAAAAAGTGCAATTCTTAATGTTTGTAATTGAAGTTCAAGTTGTATATTAACTTTTTGTAACATAATTAATATTTTTTAGTAACTAACACTTTTTTTGTTACAACCAAAGTGATTTATCATAATTAATATCATTAGTTAAATAATCCACGTTATTTGTTATTAAGATATTCTAACTAATCCACACCAATTACAATGAGGCGTAATATATAAATTGTTTCTAGCAATTAATAAAGATATATCAACAACCTTGTTTATTTATTATCTAAATTAAAATTTATGATTTTTTTTCTTTAGAAACATCGCTAGTTCACGTTTCGATAAACATGTTTCTTGATCTTGTATTTAATTTATAATTCCTAAAATAAATTAAATAAATTTGAACAAAAATGTATTAGAGCACAAATAATGTTGATAATAGAAATAGTCAACTAGAAAGGTATTGTAACTAATACCATCACCAATGCTAGGACACAGAATGAACAGAAATATACCTTAATAAACTCTGTGTTCAATAGAGCTTATAACAAATTAGTTTTAAACTACTTAGCACTAATTTTAAGTACTGAGCATATACTAATAATGCTAAAAACTGAAATTTTTCGATGCTGATTTCGATTTTCTTAGCACCTAAACAAGATATTGCTTCAGTTTTTTTTTCACAAAATATTTACATATACATGTTTACAGTGTGATAACTGCTAAAACACATCTTTGGCAGAATTTTTTTTTAAATATTATGAACTGAGGATTTTTGGTAGTTTAAAAAGTTTTATCAAAAATCTTTCATAACTCAAAAAATATTCCTGTTGACGCTAAAACATTATCACAGAATACAACTGATATATTCTCAAATGTCCTCAAAAAATTTTAAGTGATATCATAAGTAGTTTCTTAGAAAAAGGTACATCGAAAAAAGTCAGTTTTTGCATTAGTGATAAATGATACCTATCGATAACCCCTTACACTAATTCACGAAGCACTTCAAATTGCTTATATCAAAAATATAGAACACTGACTGATTCGTAATAAACTCTGTTTTCTGGAAATTATAACAAATTATTTTTCAAGTATTGTGTACTTACGCTAAATCTCGCAGCATTTCAATTTGATTATTAAAAAGCAAGCGCACTGTGACAAATACAGTGTAAAGCAGTTAAGAAATCGTATAAAATAATGATATAAATTAATTCAAGTAATTTCTTGTTTTGAATTATACAAATCATATTTTGCAAATTAATCGCGTTATTTAATTATCACGTACATTCATTGTTGGATTAAAAACTACTTCACAATACTATCAAATTGTTAGAATGACTTTAAGACCCAAATTTAAAATACAATAATAAGTCGAATTGACTTTTTATAGAATAGATTATGTGAATGGATAATTTGGCAGCAAATTAGGTTAAGAAGAAGTTTAAGCTCTAAAAAATGCTTGGTATTCTTTATGCTTTTCAAACTCATAAGAACGAAATCAACCTTTAATGCACATACTCATCAAGAGGCATATTTTTTTCGACATTTTTCTATTAATAAAAGTGTCATTAAGATAAGATAAGTACCTCGTATTAGATATGTAAGATGTTAAGAGAAGCCCTAAATTTTTTCACACTAATTTTGGAAACATTTATCATAGTAATTTAACCAATTAGAAAAATATAAGACAAAGTTCTTTAACATTTCTTTTAGCTTGATTAAAAATTACTAATCTTTATCCAAACTGATAAAAAATTGATTAACAACTAATTTTAAAAAATGGCAGATTTTACTTAATTTATTTAGTTTATTTCAAAACATCCCATATTCTAATATCATTTATAAAAAGTATATTTAACTACAATTTTGAATTAAGACGCTTTCTTTTTTAATAAAATTTGCTTTTTCGATTTCACTCGGTTTTTAGTATTTTGATTAAACTCTTTAAATATTTATTGTAAACAGTTAAACTCTCAACAAGGGCGATATTTTCTTTCGTTCATAAGTGACGATCTGATCTTTGTATTAATGGATAACTGTGATTATAGTCTTTACAAAGATTTTTAATGAACAAACTGGAAGTGGTTACACTGCCCGAATAGGCCGGGATAGCCTGGTCGGTAGGGCGCTTCAAACCCCAAAAGTCTTACATGTTCCCATAACAAATCAATACCTCTGGGGTTACTAGATTGGAGATCGATCGTTCTCTGATTCAGGTGAAAATTACGATCTGTGGATGAATGAATGGGTCCGCCCTATAAACGGGTGTTAAGTATGAGTGACGTCTGTGTGGCTGAAGTCGGATTCTTGGCCATAGGATGGCCCCACTGAAATAACAAGAAACGGACTCTCTGCCTTAAATCTGCTTGGTTCCACCAAGCAGGCTTGTCCGAGTGACAAGTGGCATTAGACATAATATAACATAACACTGCACGAATACAAACAATATAACGTATTCAAAATAATACTTTATAATGTTTGCATACGTTGTATTTATCCATTTGTATTCTTTAAAAAGTATATAAAAACCATAGCATTGATTTAGAACGTCAAATTTGTTTTTTATTGTTTTAATAAAATTCATTTGTTTTTTTTTCAATCTCACTCGGTTCTTAGTATTTTGATTAAACTCTCTAAATATTTGTTGTAAACAGTTTAATTCTTAACACAAGTTTTTTTTTTTTTATTATTCATATGCTAAGAAAGACGATCTCGTCTTTGTATTAATGGATAACTGTGATTATGATCTTAATTGGAAGTGATTATACTGCGACAAATACAAACGTTATAACATATTCAAAGTAACAAAATCAAATGATAAGATGAAATTTCACTCAAAAAATTTACAAAAGATTTTAGTTCATTTTTTTAAAAAAAGAAACTATTCCTAGTATATATAGATATATATCTACAAACAAACAATAAGAATTATTTAAAAATTGTAGCGTAAGTATAATATTTTTGAAGTAATAAACATACACTTATATTCATAAATTCAAGTCCCCCCTCCCTTCTGACGTATAAATGCATTTCAATTTCTCAAGAGAAGTATATCCTCACTTTATTCAGTTGGAAAAAAACTTTCCTTACCAATGCTTTAGATAATCTTCAATAGAAATGCAATTGCTCAACTTATACGAAGCATTTTCTCAATTTCTAAGCCACTTATATCTTATTTATTTTTCCTTATTCATTTGAATAGCTAACGCAAATAAATATAAATGACTTTTTTGTATTGTTATTCTATTCATTTTTATTAAATGTGTGCAGTCATTTGAGAATTGAAGAACAGAAAATTTGTAATGAAAGCATGCATAATATTGGAGTCATCTACAAACATAATAACGATCATTTTCGCTGAAATATATATTATATAAATAGTTAAATCCAAAATCTAAGGTTATTCAATTTTTGTTTCGGTGAAATATTTTATTTTATAACCGTCTTTAAACAGCGGACCCAAATTCTGAGTTTACGGCTATATCTTGTTATGTTGTAACCAAAAATGTTATTATCATACATTATGGTAATTTTACCTGAACGTGTCCATACTAAGCGTCACAAACTAGTAGTTAAGCTATAAAAATGTTATCACCATTTAGCAAATCACTATTTTATTTTATAACCGTCTTTAAACAGCGGACCCAAATTATGAGTTTACGGCTATATCTTGTTATGTTGTAGCCAGAAATGTTATTATCATACATTATGGTAATTTTACCTGAACGTGTCCATACTAAGCGTCACAAACTAGTAGTTAAGCTATAAAAATGTTATCACCATTTAGCAAATCACTATTTTATTTTATAACCGTCTTTAAACAGCGGACCCAAATTATGAGTTTACGGCTATATCTTGTTATGTTGTAGCCAGAAATGTTATTATCATACATTATGGTAATTTTACCAGAACGTGTCCATACTAAGCGTCACAAACTAGTAGTTAAGCTATAAAAATGTTATCACCATTTAGCAAATCACTATTTTATTTTATAACCGTCTTTAAACAGCGGACCCAAATTATGAGTTTACGGCTATATCTTGTTATGTTGTAGCCAGAAATGTTATTATCATACATTATGGTAATTTTACCTGAACGTGTCCATACTAAGCGTCACAAACTAGTAGTTAAGCTATAAAAATGTTATCACCATTTAGCAAATCACTATTTTATTTTATAACCGTCTTTAAACAGCGGACCCAAATTATGAGTTTACGGCTATATCTTGTTATGTTGTAGCCAGAAATGTTATTATCATACATTATGGTAATTTTACCTGAACGTGTCCATACTAAGCGTCACAAACTAGTAGTTAAGCTATAAAAATGTTATCACCATTTAGCAAATCACTATTTTATTTTATAACCGTCTTTAAACAGCGGACCCAAATTATGAGTTTACGGCTATATCTTGTTATGTTGTAGCCAGAAATGTTATTATCATACATTATGGTAATTTTACCTGAACGTGTCCATACTAAGCGTCACAAACTAGTAGTTAAGCTATAAAAATGTTATCACCATTTAGCAAATCACTATTTTATTTTATAACCGTCTTTAAACAGCGGACCCAAATTATGAGTTTACGGCTATATCTTGTTATGTTGTAGCCAGAAATATTATTATCATACATTATGGTAATTTTACCTGAACGTGTCCATACTAAGCGTCACAAACTAGTAGTTAAGCTATAAAAATGTTATCACCATTTAGCAAATCACTATTTTATTTTATAACCGTCTTTAAACAGCGGACCCAAATTATGAGTTTACGGCTATATCTTGTTATGTTGTAGCCAGAAATGTTATTATCATACATTATGGTAATTTTACCTGAACGTGTCCATACTAAGCGTCACAAACTAGTAGTTAAGCTATAAAAATGTTATCACCATTTAGCAAATCACTATTTAATTTTATAACCGTCTTTAAACAGCGGACCCAAATTATGAGTTTACGGCTATATCTTGTTATGTTGTAGCCAGAAATGTTATTATCATACATTATGGTAATTTTACCTGAACGTGTCCATACTAAGCGTCACAAACTAGTAGTTAAGCTATAAAAATGTTATCACCATTTAGCAAATCACTATTTTATTTTATAACCGTCTTTAAACAGCGGACCCAAATTATGAGTTTACGGCTATATCTTGTTATGTTGTAGCCAGAAATGTTATTATCATACATTATGGTAATTTTACCTGAACGTGTCCATACTAAGCGTCACAAACTAGTAGTTAAGCTATAAAAATGTTATCACCATTTAGCAAATCACTATTTTATTTTATAACCGTCTTTAAACAGCGGACCCAAATTATGAGTTTACGGCTATATCTTGTTATGTTGTAGCCAGAAATGTTATTATCATACATTATGGTAATTTTACCTGAACGTGTCCATACTAAGCGTCACAAACTAGTAGTTAAGCTATAAAAATGTTATCACCATTTAGCAAATCACTATTTTATTTTATAACCGCCGTTGAACAGCCAACCCAATTTTTGGGCTTACGATTACTAATGTGTTGTAGTTGTTTCGAATCCCCAAGAGGTCCATCCCAATTAGACCAAATCCATAAGTTCAAAAATGTCCAGAAAGTCTAAAACAGTTGAAAAAACCTCGTGATCTTAAAATCGATACAGTTTAGAATATGCTCGGGCGCATCCTGAGAAATCTTACATTTAGTGCAAAGTACAAAAGTATTTCGCCCCTGAATATACGAGAGACACCTCAAGTTACCACTTGCAAAGCGAGAGAAACAAGTCTGCTGGCTTCTAGGTCCCTCAAAAAGCAAGGCACCTCCAGGACGTTTTCTGAGATACCAACTATGCGGAGGAGGAACCCTCCAGAGGTCCATAAACATTTTTTACACTCTGCAAAGACCTCATTCAAAGTGGAAGGTATATCTGGCTGTAAAGGTTCCAAAGAAGCATCTTTAGCTAGTGAGTCCGCCGTCTCGTTACCTTTGATTCCAACGTGTGATGGAATCCACTGGAAGTGTACCCCACTAATGTTCGCGATTACTAATGTTCAACTCCGTAGCCTTGTAATTTTGAACCCAATCCAGAAGTCAAGAGAACTCTCGGAAAAAGTTTTGTGAGAAATTTGCCTTCCTGGTTTATTTTTTGAGGGAACTAATCCCCGCATTTGCCTTACTTGGATAGGAAAAACCACAAAACCCTCCCAAGGTTAGCCTAAGGGCAAGAAGACTCTAACGCATGATCTGTGTACCACTGAGGATATTTTACGTCAGCAATTTGGTCGAAGCGAGCCGGGTGCGAAATTCGTATCAGCCAGCCATCGCTGGGATTCAATCCCGGCTCACCTCAATGGAAGGCGAACGCTCTATCCCCTCAGCTACGCAAATCACTATTGAGGAAAGTGGATCTGAAATAATCAAAATTTGTTCAATTTCTGTAGGAAACCGAAAAGATGTGAATGTTATTATTAAAAATAAGCCCAATTTTTACAGCAAACACACCGGATTTTACGATTTTTTTTCTCCTGCTTTCCTCACTAGTGATTCACCAGATTTCGATAGTGTCTGTTTAACTTCATTTTTGGTGATAATTCTAAGATTATCAATTCTTTTTGTCGGCATCATTAGAAAATATTCTCAATAACGTCGACGAAAGAAAAACAATAACTTTTATACTAATAATGATCATTATTAAACACTATAGACAGATATCAACACTTTCTTGGGAAAATGTGTGCTTTGATTATTTTGGGATAAAGTGTTTACACTATATCAGTCTTCTAGATTATCATTTTTTAAATCAATAAGATTTGAAACCCACGTCATCATAATAAATATGGATGAATTCAATTGTCTTTTAATAATTCCACTTGCCTAATAACTTTACCATAATGAATGCATGATAACTTCAAGCACAAATCTCGCTATTTAATTCTTATTTAATATTTGTTTATTATGTATAGGCTAACTGTTTACTATGTATTTTGTTTACTATGTCATGTTTTTGCATAAAATTTATTATAAAAATAGTGCTAGAAGCTTATCTACAACATTGCGTATTGCTTTGAAAATTCTATATGCCCTTTTCTTTAATAACTGATACGGCGTAAGTTGGATAGACACAGAGTTTTATAAGATTTATGAAAAGATAAATGCAATTAATTTATTTATGGTACTTACTAAGCATTAAATCTTGTTACGATTATAAAATAGTCACACAAAAAAAACATTATAACTTATTATCTGCTGAAATGCACTAACTTCTAATTCTAGTTTTAATCAACTGAAGTAAATTATGTTCTAATTTTGGAGGATTACATAACAAAATAATGGAAACAAAATATAGATGTATTAAAAGGCCATTCGCACACGGAGAAAAAAAATCTGGTAAAATTACCGGGCTGTAGGACACTCTGAATGCCGCTACTTTTCTCCGTAATTTTTTACAATGCAGTTGTTTTACACTATTAACGCCTATACTTTTATACTATTAACACCTTTTATATATAAAAACCCAAGAGACCTATTAACTCAAGAAATTCACCTTATTATCCACTGATTAACCAGCTTTATCGTTAATGCGTGTCAAAACTCTACTATTTTAAACAAGTACAGAAATAATATCATTTAGTACAGAAATATCATTTTAAAAAAACATCGATAAAAACATATTAAAATTAAAACTTAACGAACGGCGAGTTTATATTTTTTCACTCGCTTTCGTAATTACTAAACTGCGAGTACAGAAACTCTATCCACAGTTCATAACGACATGATGTCGTGATTTACACGTTTTCTCGTCCAAGAATCATTCCCTTTAACGCTATTCGGTTCGGAAGCACGTATGCAAAACTAGTCTCAAATTGATCGCGGGAAAGTTGTTGATGTCAGACCGCTCTAAATCATCTAAAATTCTAAGATAGGTCACGTACTATTCGTCCTAGTTATCAAGTTTCACACTAATTCTACAAAATACTTAAATACCTTGTAGGTCGTTAGGATGAACGTGCTGATTACAGCGGAAAAATCTAATGAAACACTTATTTAAACCGGATTAAGAGCTCCATGTAAAATTGTACCACATTTTAAATACTAAATGAAGAAATAAAGATGAATTATAAATGAAGACGGAGTATGATACAGAAAACATTGTTCCACAGTTTTTAAAATAGTATAATTAAAATTTAACTATAAAAACTCTATTTATACGCAAAAGGTTTAAATGGTTTTTATATAAGAATCTATAACATCTCCATTATTTTATTTTTGTATCATTTCTGCGTTTCAGTTTATGTCAAATTGATTTATATTACGTTTTTTTTAATTCACTTTGATGTCTGTACAGATGCAATCTTGAAATCTAAATTTTTAATCCCTTTATGTTTAGCTAGAGCACTTAAAACTCTACTGGATCTATTTACCTGATAACAATAAAAGTTAGAAAGATTTCTTAATCAGTTTAAGCAGAATTTTACGCCAAATTGAATTTATCATCAATATTTGACCAGTTTTCTTGACCACTGAAAATGAAATTTTAATTGCCATTTTATTCATAAAATGAATCTTGATCATTTTTCGACAAGCTAAAGAGCTCAAATTTCAATTAATCTACCAAAGCAAATTTCAATAGTTTTCTTAATGGTGCCTGCTGTTTTACAATCCAACTAAATTTAGCCCTTTCTTCAATTCAATCTAGGTAATTGATACTAAACTAAAGAAGTGGAATCAATAAAAATAGAAACAACATAACAATAAAACATAACCGTGCAAGTTACAAACATTTCTTAATCAGTTTAAGCAGAATTTTACGCTAAATGGAATTTCAATCGTCAGTCAAAATTTGACTATTTTTCTTGACCACTGAAAATTAAATTTTAATTGCCATTTTATCCACAAATGGAATCTTGATAATTTTTTGACTAGCTGAAGAGCTCAAATTTCAATTAATCTTCCGTGCGTGATGCCAAAACAAGTTTCAATTGTTTTCTTAATGGTGCCTGCCGTTTTACTACCTAATGCAATTTAGCCTTTTCTTCAATTCATACAAGGTACTGATACGAAACTAAAAAAAAAAAAAAATAATAAAAAAATAAAAGAAATAAGGTTTTAAAAACTATGCTTTTTTTTAATTAACAAGTTGAAAAAAATAATTTTATTTTTTCCATACCAAAAAAAAAGAAAGTGAAAACTGCCTGATTTGCGCATTTAACTTCTGCCACGACAAAAATTTCCCCCCACGCTTTCTAAAAGTGAAAAGTCCTTTATTTTTCGTTTTTTTTTTCTTCTGGAAATAAACTTTTTTTTTTGCTATAAATTTTTTTATTTCATAGAATGACATGCTGTCTTGTTTTCTATAAACAATAAATTGATAATTCTTGATATTTGGGTTCAAATTTTTGTAATAAAAAAGTCATTGATTTACATTAAATAATTTTTTTAAGTAAAATTACTCATAAAAAATATGAAAGCCATTTTAAAATGAGATTATCTTAGTTTTTTATTGGTTTTCATATTTTTTATATCAAGATATTTCTTAGTATAAAGTTTCATTCATTACTAGAGGGAACTTGGTTTGTAATAAATTCCAGCATTTTTCAAGTGACATTTCAGAAAAAAAAAAATTTAACTTTTCATATTACAAGTAAATAACTAAAAGAAAATTTTATGCAGTTTCATTTCTTCATGTATCTATAATATGAAAGTAGTTATTAAATAAGGAACTTTTTACAAAATAACATAGTAGTAATGATAATAAATCCAATTTCTTATTTTCAAGCACTATCTTTAAAACCACACTTTAATGTATCAAAAATTAAATTTCTGTCTTTCCTAAATCAAAATATTCTTTATGGAAAATCTACTAAAAGGAAATTATTCTATATTACATAAAAATAAGCTGTTTTAAGATAAATTCTGGTTTTCTTTTCTTACTGTGAGTAGTATCACAATTTATTGTTTAATTTAAATTTTTTTTTTAATAAAGATTTGTGGTTTGTCTAATTTAACCTATTTTCAGTAGTTAAAAATGATATTTCTATCACATTATTGATCATTATAAATCTTACATTTGCATTCTTATGTATTACTGTGAAACAATTTTAATGCAGCAACATAGTTTATACAATTACATTTCAATTATAATAATATTTATAAAATTTAACTAATTGCAAAATAACATTTTTCAAAGTATTTTTAAAAAATCCGAAAAAACTCCGATAAAGAAATTTGATTTAAATTAAATTAATCGGATTTTTTTAAATGAAAATTTTTTTTATAAAATTAAAATCGCGTACTTTATTATCAAAAGTAAATTTTTAAGGGTTTTTACAAGCAATTTTGTTACTTAGTCTGGTTCTTTTTAACTTCGCAGACTTTATCATTTTTTCTCGATTATTTTTTTAATACGCACTTAATAAAAAGTACTTTCCTTAACAGTTTTGAAGGAATTTAAAATATCAAGAAAATTATATTTAATTATTAGGATTTTAAATTTATAAAATTTAAAACGCTAATTAAGAAATGACGATGACACTAGAAAATAAAATTTATGAGAACTTCATTTTTTTATACGTCAGTAACGTATTAAAAAAGTGAAAATTTCCATTAGGACAATACAATGTAATGATTTTTATTCATCTTAAAATATTATAAATATTAAAATATTATAAATTTACTTTTTTAGATCTTTATACATAAAATATTTAAAAGAAACTATCTGACTGCAATTTTCAGTTCTAAATCCGCCTTAAACGCATAATTTGTAGAGAAAAAATGAATTCTTAAAAATTTTCATATAGTATTAAACATTTTGTAAAAAGTACTAAACTCAATTATTTATATTTTTGAAATTTTTGGCAAAAATTATCTTGATTGCTACAATAATTAGTAAAACGTATTTTAAATTTCGTGTTAGTATTTTAAAACGCTTACTATATAAAATAAGCTCTCAAATTAAAATATAATTAATACTAAAATATACTATATAAGTTATTTATTTATTTACAGATAATTATCATTTTTATTTTAAAGTATTTAATGTAGTTACATTTTTGATCTATAAAATCGTCAAACATTAGATTGCTGATTAGACTTTAGGTAACTCAGCGGCATGGAATATTATTATTTTACTATTTTTGATCTTTAGATTAAAAAAAAACTAATTTAAGATAAATATGTAAAATTAAATTCATTATAAGGTTTGAAAAATATCAGGTTTGATAAACATACATGCTGTTTCGTAATCATAATTTTTAAAAAAAATAAATGCATGTCAATAATGAAGTAAAAAAATATTTAATAAGAGCCTTAAACTAATATTAAAACCAAGAAAAAAGTAAAAAGGCTATCAAAATCAAGTGGATTTTTAATGAGAGGACTGATAAAGCTAAAACCTATTTTATTGAAAAAAAATTTCGATTAAAAGAAGCGTTTTCAAGTTGAGTAGAGTGGATTTTTAGTGGATTTTTAATGAGAGGACTGAAAAAGTTAAAACCTATTTTATTGGAAAAAAATTGTTCGATAAAAAGAAGTGTTTTCAAGTTTCCTCAAAGAAACAAAGTGGTTTTGCTTTCTTTTTCATCCTGCATTCCTCACCAAGAATTCGACAGAGTTCGACAATGTTTTTATACTTTCCTAGATTATATATTAATTTTAACCCTTAATGCACCTTTTTTCTCTTTATTATTAACAGGGATTCTAAAAATGCATATTAATGGTAATCATTAGGAAACACCCTGTATGCAAGAAATTAAATAATTTTTAATCATTTCTAAAATGATTAAAAACATTTAATTTTAGGAAAAATGTTTTTTTTTTTAAATGCTAAACTATATTTTTCATCCAGCAAAGCATTTTATTTTCTCTCTAGTTCCATAAATTGCTAATTAATTTTCACGAAAATTTGATACAAACCCTTATTTCAAATTAGCTAATAAAAGTTTTAAACCATGAAAATAATTACTTGATTAACAATCCACTCATTGCAGACAAAAACTAATTACTAATTCCAGACAAAAAAGGAGAGTTGTATGCATACATTTATCATCAAATAAGGTGTTGATAACTTTAAACAAATCCCTGTTATTTTCAAGTCATATCCTTAACTTAACCTCTCTACATATATTTTCTGACGATAATAAATTCCAATGTCATTAAAGAGCTGATTATTTTAATATGGGTCATATTGAAAACTTTCATCACTCAGTTTTTAATGAACATGGCATTTAACTAAAAATAAAATTAATAGTAAAATATATTAAATAATCTCAAGCTAGATTTTGTATAACTTGACTACTTAAATTCATATTTTATACTTGACTATAAAATCTCGTATTCAAATTTTGCATAACTTTCCTGCACGCATAAAGGACCATAGAAAAAGAATGCTTGAATAACATTGCAAATTAATAGACACATTGTAACATAAATATGACACTTAAGTCTTGAGAGAAGCACACTGTTTTACACCCAATACAGTTCGACTACATATGCGATAATAGTTTAAAGTGAGGCTATGATTATAAACTGCGTTGAAATTTGGTGTGGCAAAATTTGGTAAATTTGGCAAAATTTGGTAAATTTGGCAAAATTACAAAATCCTGGCATTCTCTTGCAATGACCCTGTATTTGTAGTTTGTTCATTATTGACGATGGTTGTAATTAACTTGTTATTGGTAATTAACTTATGCAAATAATTATTTCTTTGTAAAGAAAAAAATATAAAAAAGTACTGACTATTATGTATTTTGAAATTATTTAAATCTATTAACAATTTTCATTATTGATATTTATTTTATATGTTTCATGTCTATTCTAAACAAAAAGTGATATGAGATTTTCGTCATATTAGTGAATAAAACTGATTTAGTCGCATATGAGCAATAAAGAAGCACATTCCGTGAATACTATTAATGATTTTAAAAAGCGTCTCATATTGTTAAGAAAAACTAAGTAAATATCTATTATCAAATAGCTTTAAATTAGGTAATACAGTTCAAAAATTACATGGGTTAGAATATATAATCTAAGCTATCTGTTTAGTAACTTGTAAAGTGTATTTTTGAAACAATATTAAGGATAGTTTAAATACATTCAAATATTCAAGTATTTAAATAAATTTTTCAAGAAAACAGTGTCTAAGAAAAAAAAATTCAATTTTAAAATTATTTTAATTAAATTTTTGAAAAAAAATATTGTGTCAATAAAAAAAAATTCAATTTTAAAATTATTTTAGTTACATTTTTTTTTAAAAAATATTGTGTCAATGAAAAAAAATTTCTTTTAACTATCAAATGGAGTTCAAATGAAAATAGAATTTTCTAATCGAGTCTATAATTAAAATTTTCTGTAGATTCCATTTAAAATTTTAACGTTTCAGTTAAAAAATTTAAATTTTCTAATTGAATGTATTTAATGAAAAAATGCTTAATCAAATTTTTGTATTGATAAAAACTGATGAATAGTTTTAACAAAATACTAAATTATTTTAATTACTTTAAAATATAAAAGAACAGAAGTTTTAATAAAAAAAGCAGGGGAAAAAACAGTTTTTTTTTTCTCTATCAAAGGGCATTTAAATGAAAGCCTTATCTTTCTTATCGAATCTATTTAAAAATTAAATTTCTCTAATCAATAAATTCGATTAGAAAATTTCAATATAAAAAATATTGATCGATGTTTCTGATTTTGATAATACTAATGGGGTGTTAAATGGATTTATTAAATTTCTGATATATTTTTGAAGAAAAAAATAAAGACCGTCAAATTTAATGCAAGAAAAATGATTTTTAGTAGGGTATTTTAATTCGAATAGGTCGGTCGATATTTACGAAGAGAGATTTAACAGATTTTTTTCTTAAATCTATTTAAATTTCGAACGACACTTTGAACGACATTTGCTGAACGATATTTACTTTCGAACGACATTTTGAATGATCTTAAAAATATCCTATGTCAAATCATTTAACTGTAATAACTCTACTACTTTTTTAAAAACTAAATTAAGTATTCAAGTTTAAAATTCATTTAAAAAACATAATTCATTTAATAAACTTAAGATAGCTTTTTTTATTCTTTTCATTATATTATTGTTCACGTGGCAGATTATGTTTTTAATTTCTGAATACATTTTGCTCAAGAATTCTTATGAAACACGAAAATAATATTCTCTTGAAAAACAACTACCGTTAAAGATAAAACCAAATGTTTCTTTCGCTCTCTTAGAAGTTTTAAAAATAAAAATTTACCGAAAAAATTTTTATTTTTTCACCGCTTATGTTATTTTATCTTATTATTATTTTATCAACACGCTTCAATAGTCCTGATATATTATGCTTTACTTTTAAATATTGGTTTACATTATTAAGTTTTAGTTTTCTGCAATATTTTATCATAAACACTAATTGTGAGCGTGCACAATTTTTTTAATCATACTTTAAAAGAATGAATGCTGTAAAAGTTAAGAAATGTATCTATAACTTCTGATAATTTCCCTCCTATTAATAATTTCTCATCAACTAATAAATAATTAAATCAAATATCTATTATTATGTTAGAATGATTCCAAACAAATCCTACACCGCTTGAAATTTTGAGGCATGTTGAACCTTAAAATAGTTCAAAGTTGCAGAAACCCTTATACGGTTCTAAGTCTAACCTAGTCTGAGAAAGAAAATGTATGGTCAAAACGACCGGAATATAGTAAAATTTACGGTCTTTCTTGCTCTATGGAAACATCAATAAACTTGGTAATTTTTACCGAAGCGCTTTGGTAATGATTTTTGAAAAAATTAACAATAAACTATGGTTTTATGATACGTGATAAAGTTTAGTAAATGTGGTGAAATTTGGTAATTTTATCATGATAACTCGGAGCATGATATAAAAACCATTTATTCCGTTAAATTCACTTTCCAGTTTTGTATTTTTCACTAAATGTGTGGCAATAAGAACCATTATTTCGAAAACCAGAGTTTTCGGTAAACCGCTGCCTTTAGAATTGCCAAATGAACGCAAAAACTACCGAATGGATGATTTCAGTACGAGTATCTTGTTTTTTTAACTAGAATTACGGGATTTTTTTATCAGAAATATAATTTTCATACAGCACGGTAATTTTACCAGGTTTTTTTTTTTTTCAGTATCTATACATTGTACGTTTTAAACTTGATAACACAATACTTTAATTTAACACCTTATTAAACTTGCATCAAATTTTCTCCTTATTATAGTCAATCGATTCTGCCAATATTACTATGTAATTAAGTTTGAAAATATTCAATTTACTCGATAATATGGGGTTCAACTTAACTCCATATTATTTGCCAATTTTGCCGAGTATTATGGTTTAAATTATCGATATTAACGTTGAACCGATGGGTAATCCTTGAAATATTATTTTACTTATTGTTTCAGTATACTCCCACGTAAAATACAAGCATGATATCAACATTTCCTTAAAACATCAGTTCTAAAAATGTGCAAGATATGTGCAAATCAACAAAAAAAATATCCTTTTTTTTTCAAAACTAATGAGACAATAAAAATCAGATAAATTTAAATGGATATTAAAAATTAACAAATCCTAGTCTTGGCCTGCGCTCACGTAACAAGCAATCATAAGATTCTTTCATAAAGATTTAGATAAGATAAGATCATAGATAAGATAAGATTTTTTCATAAAATTAAGAGATTGTTATGAAAAAAGATTCATAAGAATCTTATAATTGTTCCATCAAACAAACCTCCAATTCATATTTTTTCAGAACTTTTCAAGAAGCAAATATTAGTACAAAGAAAACTATATTTTTAACCATTAAATAGACCATGGTTAACTCATAAAATAAAGCAAACCGATTATAGATACTTCACTATAGACAATAAAAGTAAACCAATAAATCGTAATAGACGATGAAAATAAATTCATGTTTCAACAGGTCCCCACGTGAAAAAGAAGCACAATATCAACATTTCCCCAAATTCATCATTCATCCAAAAGTGTGCAAGAAAGAAAAATATGTGCAAATAAAAAAAAATGCTTACTTTTAAACGTTAAATAGGCACCGGTTGATTCATAAAATCAAACGGAATGAATGACAATAAATCGCGATAGATAATAAAAAGCAACAGCAATTCCGGAATCACCTTTGATCAAAAATATGCAACACCTGCGCGCAAGGATGATGCCATGCTGTCTGTGAACAATCGTATTCCCTCTCTTCGACTAAAATTCCATCCTCTATGACGTCATGTGACGTCATAATTTCTTCCACGGCCCAGTTCCTCTCCACGCATCTTTTCCCGCTTCCCAACTGCACAATCTGGAAAACATTTAAAAAGGAAACCATGCCTCTTCAATGTGGAAAGAATAGAAACAAATTAGAAATGGCTCACAAAAGACAAGTTAAGTAGAAAATGTAGTTTACGGAGGTACGTTACTAAGGCGAAAGTATTTGAATTATTTATTTCGTTAAGGAAAAAAAAAAACATTAATTTGAAGTGCTGTGCTTACTAACTAAAGTAGTAAAAAGAAAATCGTTACATGCTTTCCCTACTTAGCACTTCACTAATGAAATTAGAAGCGAGGCTATAAAAATAAATTAACAAAAATGCGAGTGTAATATTCATGCTAGTTAAAATTTACCTGTAACTAAACTAAATAACACACTGTCTAATGTGTTTAGTAGAAATAAAAAGAGTCGGGAAAACTGTATACCGATAAATAAACTAGACGTTTGTTTCAAGTCTCAAAATTGTTTTATCTAAACAGTTACAGTTAACATAAATTACAACTGCATAAGCTTAAAAATACTCTAGAGAAGAGAATAAAATGAGTAAGGAAAACTACATGCCGATAAATAAACGGTAAATTTGTTTTGAGTTTTAGTATAGTTTTATCTTTAATCTTGTACTCGGCACTGTTAGCATAAATTACAATTATGAAAATTTAAAAATATTCCGTAAAAGTTGGTGTCTACTAACGGTATGATAATAATTTAAAATGATTCATTATTGTAGCAACAATGAACTAAACTTGTTTCAGTTAAGCATGCATGTTTTTCTATGTTATATTTTAAATTATGAACAAAGAACGAAATGAATATATGGACAGAGAAATAAATATCCATAATATAGTACAAATATAAAGGGAACATGTGTACGTTCATTTATTGGCCAACTTCTGCCAACTCAACACAAAAGTTGGAAAGTTATATGTACAAAGAAAAGAATTACGGTAAAACTACCGTTGCTGTATGAGAATCTCATTTTTAGTGAAGAAAATAATAATAATAATTCTGATAATAAAAACCTAAATACCTAACCTAAAACCTAATTTCAATCATTCATTTGATAATTTTTCCGTTTACATGGTACCGGTCTACCGGAAATTGTGTTTTTCAAAATTAGCGATATTATTACACACATTACATAGAGTACACTGAGAAAAGACTGAAACGTAAATTTCTCAGAAAAAAAATGATTTTTATACCATGGTGTAAGGTATCATAATAAAATTACCAAGTTTTCTCATTTTTACCAAACTTAAACACAAATTATAAAACAATATTTTTCTGTTAACTTTCCTAAAATCATTACCGCACTTTTGTTGTTTCCTTAGAGCGGAAACGGTAAATTTTACCATATTATTATAGTTTACCCATATTTTTTTTACAGTGTAAAACTACAGTGAAGCACTCACAAGTATCAGCTACCTAAAAATGGAATCATAGTTTTAATATAAATTGCATAAAAGATGCTTTTTTAAATATTTAGTAAAAAGTACATTTAGTAAATCGCATTTAGTAAAAAATACAAAACTTGGAAGTAAATTTCTCCGAATAAGTGGTTTTTATGTCGTACTCTAAGTAATCATGATAAAACTGCCAAATTTTACCGCTTTTACCACATTCTAAATTCATATTATATAAAACTTAATTTTTCCAAAATCATTACCAAAGCGCTTTGGTAAGAACTACCATGCTGTCTGGTGTTCACATAGAGTAAGATATAGGGTAAATTTAACCATATAGTAGTAGATTTGATTATTCTTTTTTTCTCAATACACTTTTAGACAATCAGAAAAATCTTACAAGGAATTAAATTCAGAAATATTAGTCCAGATTTCTAAGTCTCTAAATTGCAATTACTTTGTAGAGAAAAGAATATTAATTTAAAATGGCATAATTACTTACCATCGAAAAAGGAAATCGGTACGCTCTTTTTCTACTTTAATATATTAATTTATTATATATATACAAGGACATTTCACTAACGGAACTAGAAATTAATTTGAAACGAATAAATTATTTAAAAATGCGGCTATGATTAATATTACTGGCTAAAATATTTCTACGACTTAAGTTAAACACATAGTACTGTGCTCAATAAAAATGAGTGCCGTAATAACTTTTGATTTAATGATCGGAGTGGATTTAATGGGACTCAACTTCAACGTTCAAGGGATGCACTTATCAATTTCGGTGATATTTTAAGTTAACGGAATCAGGCTCAAAAACGTCCTTTCTCTGAAAAAACATACAAATTTTTTGATTGATTCAAATTTTTGACTTCAAAAATATAGGAGGCAGCCGTAATCTGAAAAATATGTTCCCATTGCAAGCTTAAAAGCAAAACAGTCGTTAGTTTGGACCCCTTAATGTTAGTTTCACTTTTTGCATTTTTCATCAAATTTCTGTAACTAATGAAGTGAATCAAAAGAATTTTACACACGTATATGAAATGTGCTTCTTTAAATATATCCAATATATTTTATTCAAATATAAATAATTCTATGAAAAAAAAAATTTAATTGCTTTTTATTTTTTATTCTATAACTTAAGAATGAGATAAAAATTTTTTGGGGCACACAAACTGTTACATTATTTTAAAAAATTTGAAAGGAATCGGTCAATTAGTTCTTGATAAATAAAAATCTGAGTTGGGGAAGTAAACAAATAGTGAAATTAACATTAACTTCCCACTGCTAAACTATTCGGACCATATTTTTTAAATTGCGGCTAATTTCCTATTTTGATTGTCAGTATTTTGAATCCAACAAAAAATATGTATGTTTATTCAGAAGAAGTACGTTCTTATGTCTGATTTTGTTATTTAAAATATAGTCAGCTCAAATTAGCCTATTTGAAGCATTGATCTCTTAAAACATTAAGATTGGCCATTGAATCCTAGTATGTGAAAATCCTACACTGTGAAATAAATTCTGGTAAAAAATTTCCGTACTGCATAACAATGTCATTTCTGGGTTTTCTTTTTTAAAAAAAAGAATAAGAAAAAAAACTTAAATTTAGGTTAAATAAACTAAATATGTAAATCCTTCATTTAGTAATTTTTGATAACGGTTTTCCAAAAATTCTGGTTTTTAAAATTATAGTTCTTTTTTTACCACACATTTAGTAAAAAATACAAAACTGAGAATTAAACTTAACCAAAGACCATGCTTTATGGTATTATGATAAATGTACCCAATTTTACGATATTTACCAAGTTTTATCACTTATTATAAAACTATATTATATTGTTAATTTTACAAAAGTGCTTCAAGTATAAATTATTGAGTTCTTTTATATTTCCTTAGAGCCGTAAACACGGTAAATTTTACAATATTCAGATAGTTTTCACCATACCTTCCTTCACTCTGTGGCATTAGATCACAAGTTACTCATGGTCACTTTTTTTGTACACTGTACAACGTATTGTGTCTTTATTAAGGATAAAATAATACGCTGAAATATTCAATTGTGAAAATATTCTCATCACTAATTTCATCTTTACTTATAAGTTAAGTTCATACAAAGCACATAACTTATCCCTTCTATCGAGCACTCAAATTTTTAGCTATGATTGGTCGGAAGTGTGTATTGTTTTATGCTGATTACTTTGAAATATATAATATCGTTTGCTTACAATTAACATAAATTCACTTACATTTCCTCCAGTTTACAAAAACGAATGGCAGAATTCATAAAACATTACAAAACATTAAGACAAAGCAAAGCAGAAATAAAAATTTACTATTTCGAATTAAAACAAGCCAAGAATTTTCAAGAGTTTTTTCAAGTTTTGTTGCTTAAACCTATTTTAATATAATTGTGTCTTGCAAAATCATAGCAGCTTTCAAATGTGCTTTAAAAATTCTTTCGAAAAAATAAGATCGACTTTTTAAATTTGGGAACATTACATATTTTACAGTTCTCAAAATGTTTGCAATAAGAAATAAGCCAGCAAGAAGAAAATAGTAATTTAGAACATTTTTTTAAAGAATGAAAAAATAATTTTTTAGTCGAAAAAAGGCACATGCTCAGTTTTTCCATAGTTTTACAAGTATTTACTCATTTCAAAATCTGAATATTCTAGATTAGTAAATTTCAAAAGAGGGGGAGGCAGACACTTCTATCATCACATAGCGACGCCCATTTTAACTTCATAAATATGTCATCAGACGTAGTTTTGTTCTTTTTCTTTTAAATAATTTAGTTGTTTTTATTCACTAACAAATAAACAAAACATAAACATGGATCACGATAACTTTTAATTCCACCCTAATTAAACATACCAAACATAAGTATTAAGTATTTAAAAGAAAAGCAATAACAATGCTCGATTAACACTATTTTATTAAGAGGACTCATAATATCAGCAGAAAAAAATATACAATAACAGTTTTTTAATCATTTATACTGTGATAAATGTAATGTTAATTGATTTAACAAATATAGTATTTAAAATAATTAGAAAAATGTTTTAAATTAGTTATATAATTATAAATGGTATAAAAAACTTTCATATACATTTTTTAAACAGTTTTATCTTCCAAAAATAAAAATAAAAAAACACTGCTGCTTTGACTTGCATAAATACATCCCTTGGGGATATTGGTTTATTTTTTAGGGAAATGAAGGTCCCACGACCCTGTGGTACTCTAGATATCTTTCATCTTTTTCTTTTTTATCTACATTAAGGTTGTATCATTACCTTCAGAACCTATTATCGTTTAAGTTTGGAGCATTGAAACTACTTTGGTTCTAGGGTCCAAAAACTCTGCATTCTATCTATTTGTCTACATGTAAATAACAGATAGGGTTGGAATAAGATTTTCTTAAATAAAAGATAAGAAGCAAACTAAAAACGAACTTAAAATCACCATAAGCCGCAATCATTTACGGTTGATTTCCTAACTGACGGAAGACTTACTGGCTGTAAATCAATTATGCGTCCTTAATTCTGTTTTGCATTTTAAAAAATAAACGTGTTTTATGATAGTGAGACACTTACGTTCTCCTTTACAATTGCGTGGCAAGATTATCCTTAAATATATCTTCATAACATTTTTGTTTTTTGCTTTTTCTTGCTTTAATTTAAAAACCCTTCATGTCATTTTACATCATTTTTAACAAAGATTTAAAAAATACATATTATGGGTAGTTACTTCAAAACACTCAATATGCTAGTTGGAAAATATCTTAATAACACAATGATTACATTATAAGGATTTGTTAATTTTAAATCCACTCAAGACTCACGGCCCTGGTAATGAAAATGCCTTAATAATCTTTTTTCGTGACAGATTTAAGATATAGCACAGTTTGAACAGTTAGCAAAGATTAAATTTTGTTCAAGTTTGGCATAGAATTATGTTTACATTTAGAATAGATTGTGCTTATATTTGGCGCAGTATAGCCCAATCCGGCTTTAGGATATTAAACTTTGTCATCATCACAAGTGTAGATGATATTAAATATATATAAAATAAAGAACTATTTTTAAAGCATTTAAAATTATTACTAAAACATAAGATTCATTATAATATGTTGCTGTTTCAGGTGGCTTTACATTATTAGATTAAGCAAAACATGCTATTAGTAGTTCATCCCATCAAAATTAAGATTAACTGTATTCAATATCATTTGATATGATGCTTTTGCACGAGATCAACTCATGAAAGACAAAATTTACTACAACCAAGCAATTTTAGTATTGGTGTAGTTCTAACAGGTAACAAATGTGGTAACATAATACATTGTATTTATATTAGTGTCTTTGGTACTTATTGAAACTGTACCAAACACCGTAACAGCAGTAGTGCCTATTACCAAAATTAATTCAGCATCATTAGCGTCAATAATAGCATGACGATTTTTTACGTTTCTCTTAAGGGAATTAGAGTAATTTTTTTCAATAATTTTGGCTTATAGACTACAAAGTTTATTTATATTTTTATTTCAATTAGTGACTATACCGAACTTAACTCATTAGAGGCAAAAAATTGCATGGCGATTCTTTATTTTTCTCCTTTTCGAATTCGTAACATTAATCCGTTAACTTCGCTTTTTAAAGTACTTAAATTATTTTAGTTTTGGAGACTTTTTTGATTTGCCGGACGCAAGTAAATTCAATTATTAATTTATTTTTTTTACTTTTTCTATTATTTTATTCAATTTTTGCATTCATTTTGTTCTGTGTTAAAAAAAACTAAATAAAATTAAATTAAAATAAAAAAAATTTGTAAAAATTTGCTATCTTTTTTGGCAACTTTTCTCTTACGTCTTACCTATTCTTGTTTCAATTAGTACCCATTACCAAAATTAATTAAACATCATCGGCGTCAATAGTAGTTTTTACGCTTATCTTAACCGAATGAGTATTCTTTCTCCACTAATTTTGATTTTTTATCACATAGCTACCTTTTTATTACAATTAATATCTAATACAAAACTTAGATAAGCATTGACGTCAATAATTGTATGGCAATTTTTTTACGTTTCTATTGAACGACTTAGTACGATTTCCTCCATAATTTTGCTTGTCAATACTTACTTTTTTTTTTATTTTAAAAACCGCACCTTTATTTAGTATCATTTTTTTAAGCATAACTATACACAAAATAAAACAAGTCGTTCAGATAACTTTAGAAATACTAATTTTTTGACCTAGTCCACCTATATTACCACGTGATGTTGATTATTGAGTTTATCTGACTTGAGGAATAAGAAATAATTAAATATTAAAGGACATGCAATACCTTCCCTTTTTGATGATGCTTTCTTTAAATATAAACAGAATCACCTGTGGGTTAATTTTTATAAATGGCTGATTGACATAGAAATAATGGCAACCAACAAAATAATTCTATTTTTCAAATGTCTCCCCTGAACGATTTAATTGGAATTTTTAAACGAATTTTTAGATCAGGAACTAGCTGTTCAAAATTACCCAGCTGTCCAAATTTCAAGACGCTAGAATAAATGGTTCAGAAGTTATAAGAAGGACAGACACACACACACGGACACATGAAGTCTTCATTTTATTGTTATAGATTACTCGGAGATGAAAAAAAATTCTGTCAAAAATACCGTATAGAATGGTAATAATATTTCTGTTAAAAAACATCATTCTGATTATTAATATAATCAGAATGATGAATTGATTTAAATGCTGTATATTTCATATACAGTATTTAAACCAAAGATAGTAATATTAACTATTTAAACTCTTTATATGGTAACTGTTTTCGTTTATCAGTAACGGTTTACCCGATATTCTAGATTTTAAAATTATGGTTCCTATTACCACACATTTAGTGAAAAATACAAAGCTGAAAAATAAATTTAACTGAATAAATAGGGGTTTTTTGAAATGTTCTAAGGTATCAAAATAAAATTACCAAATTTTACCACATTTTATCAAATATTATGCAACCATATTTTGTTGTTAATTTTACCGAAATCAATATCAAGCACTTCGGAAAAAATTACTGAACTTTTTGGTGTTCCCATAGAGCCAGAAACAGGCTGAATTTTACTATATTCTGGTAGTTTTAATCAAACTATTTTACTCAGTATTACAAATCATTAAACTTCATTCAGTCCACTTACAATTATTCTCCGCGCACAATTAATTTTTTTCAACTCATAACAACCTATAGTCAATTTATTTATGATTGCAACTTTATTCTAAACTGACAAATTAGTATTATTAACTATTCGTCTTACTTTAAATAATTCATTTAACCCTATAATTAAAAATAAATGTAAATTAATAATTCTGCAACATTTTTTAAACCTCTTCTAGTTGTTATTTCAACAAATTTAAAATTAACTTCTAAAAATATTGTAGATATAGTGTCTTAGAATTGAATGAAATAACAATAGGAACTTAATAAATTTATGTACAAATTTAAATTATCAAAACTACCTTTCTAGTCAAAATAATTGTATTAAAACTATTCAGAATATTTTAAAACTTTTGTTTAAAATCATTTAAAACACAACATATAACTAATGTAAATATTAAATATCTGCTCTTTTAAATCCTTATACTATTATTAATATTTGAATCTTTTTTTTAATCTTTTGCAGTCTATTTTTATCGCCGCTAATATAAATCCAATACCTCAGCTTAGACTTTTGCAAATTGTAAATACAAATCCTTAAAACTGAATAATGAATATTTGATTACGACACCAGTCTGATTGCAATGCAATTACATTATATGAAATCACAGTTGGAATTCTCAATTCAATGAACATATCATGAATATTTTATGTACTTTTGAATAGAGTTTATTTCATCTAAGCTTAAAAACTCATGTTGTAACTTGATATTCTAAATCTCTGACCAAACTTCATTTCCATGGCTAAGTTTTGAAATCAGTTTATCTAAATTTTAATATTGAATTTCTTACGAAAAAGAACGTAATTTTTTTGTATTAAAATATTTATATTAATAAATTCTTACTTCCAACTACATTTAAATGGGAACTTAATTTAAAAGCTTAATTGAATCTCATCAAATAAAAATGCAAATTAATTCTTACAGAGGTAAAAGAAAATCTTTAAGTTTTATTTGTGCTTAACGTATTAATATGGAATGAATGGTTTTCTTATAACTTTCCGCTACTAGGAGTAATTAATGATAAAAATATTGGTTTTCAAAATTAAAATGTGAATTTAGTTAACGCACTTCACATCATTCATGAGGCCGTGTTGGCCTGGTTAGGAAGACGTTGGGCTCGTGTTCGTGACAGCGTGAGTTCGAATCTATCCGGCCAATGAATCTCCGTGTAGTAAATGGTGACTGGTGCGCGTTAAATATGTCGGAGTCACAAAGTCCTCCAAGTTCCCATAATTAAAAAAAACAATACCTCTAGCGCTGCTGAATAGGAGATTCTCTGGTTCAGGTTAAAACTACCATCTGTGGAGGGAATGAATGGAGCATTGATTGGTCCTCAATGAAAATCGGGCTGTGACGTGTGTGTGATTGAAATCATATTCTTGACCTTAGATGGCGCCACTGAAAAAACAAGAAACGCACCCTCTGCTTTACAAATTCGCTTCCATTCCCATTACAGGCTTGTTGATATTGGCAAATGGCATTAGTAACAACAGCAACATCTTTAATAGAAATATATTCGTTCGAAATTTTTCATCTGTTTTCACAGACTGAAATAAATAAATTCTGTGAGATATTTTAAACTATAGTATATCATTTTCTAGAAATTATTGCATCTGGTTTTTGCACAACTACTTAATGGTTCGTAAAGTGCATAACATTCAAGCAAACGATTCAACTTCAAAATTTCTTGTTAGTTTCATTCGGTTCTATCGTTTATTAGCTGATTTGCTCGAACAAGCTAAATAAATATTTTAAGAAAATAATTTTAAAGCTACTAGTTTAAATGTAATTCGATTTTCTAAACACCAGTTTTGGGGAGTTTCACAAAATACGTTTTAGTTATTCTCTGCAATTAGTTTTAACTGTGAACTATTATCCTCATAGACGTTGCTAAAATGCATTTTGTATATTATCATTGTTAGAAGTTTTTGGAATGCCTTTTGCTGCAACCTTATCTCGTTCAAATTTGAACGATGTAAATAATATATTCAAATTTGCTGCAGCATTAATATGATGCTTTGTGGAACCACACTGCTAGAAATTTTTCTGAAAAAATGGTGAAATAACAATTTATTTAATTATTATTTTATCACATTCAAACAAAACAGTCAAATAACCACAAATACGATGGTATTCGAACTATTAATTTTGGGAAAAATCTTTTTTTATCTGCTTTTACTTAATATGGTTAAATAACCAGAATCTTATAGCTTCAATTAGGCCCGCTTAATGAAACTACTTAGTTCCTTTCAACTAAGTAAACATTATAAGCGAGAGGGATACTCTGTCAATTTTATGACCGATAGAATCGGATTTCAAGTTCCAGCAATCACACCATAATATTTCCTCCGTTCAATTCAGCGCATGAAGATTTTCTAGTGTCCCGTACTCCTTAATCTATGGCCCTGGATTATTAGAATACGATACTCTTATTATCGCATATATGGCAGCAACATAAAGTTGTTGAACACAAAAAAATTTAGTATTTCCCATCTCTTACGACAGGTGAAACAGCCAGATAAACTGATTAAACGACATTACACGATTCCTTTTTTAAAACACAACTCAACCACAATATAATGCACATTACTTATCAAAAAGCCTATCTGCAATGTTCAGTTAAATATCTTTTTTATGAATTTGAAACCATGTTAGTTTAAATGGCCAAAAAACAGTAGAGTTTCGTATTCATGGTTTTTTGACCATACCAGTTGTAAACGGTATCAAAACTCTAAAGGTAAAAATTGCTCTTTACTGTAAACTTTACGGTTACTAAGATAGACAGACTGCTGTCGCTTATTTTACCGTAATTATAGAATGAAAATTCTAACAGTACATATTATTGTACATCTTAACCTTGTACACAATATGGTTTAACTTGACCTAAGACATGGTTTAGTTTAAAACCGTATGAAGGTAGCAGAATACGCACCGTATAAAGATCACAGCATACGCAAAACATTATAGCTTATTTATTAAAGTGGAACAGAAAAATAGAATATGTAAAAGTTTAAAAAGTTGACCTTTCATAAAATCTTACCAAACTAAAAAAGTTGACAGATGTATTTATAAAACTCGAAGTTTTTTAACAATCAAACTTTTTTTGCCTGAAAGGTCTAAAATTCTGCTGTTCTCAGCTGAAATTTTATGAAAATTCTTGAACAGAGTGGAATGCAGAAATGTTTAATATGAACATTTTTATTTTGTTCGAAAAAATATTTTTTTTTTCCTTTGACCAATGTTTAAAATAATTCCTTCTTTTCTATTCACATGCAATATTTTATATACTAAACATAAATAGCTACGTTGTTTTTACAATTTAAAATAATTATCTTTTTGTCTCAAAAATGCTTATTGGAATATTTTGTATAAGTATTCGACATAAGTAATTTAAAATATGAATCGAATTAATTTTATTAAAAAGAATTTCAAATAATTTTAAAACAGGAAGTTTTGAGTTTTATTTGCTTGTGTTGTCTGTTAGAGTTGATTGTTAGTATCTGTTTGTTTCCTTTGATTCCTTCAAACATTTTTTTTGTTTGTCTGTTTGTTTCTTTGCTTGCTTGCTTCCTTGCTTATTTGTCTATCTGCCTGTTTGTTTGTCTGTTTATTTGTTTGTTTGATTGATTAATTGTTTGATTGATTCTTTTTTTCTTTCCTTTCTTTCTTTGCTTTTTGTTCGTTTATTTGTTCGTTTCTTCGTTTATTAGCTTGCTTGTTTTCCTCTATTTGTTTGAAAATTCTTGTTATTGACTGAAATAAAAATTATTGAAAAAAGGATCGCGTTGCTTTTTGCTCTCATATTAATTAAAAACTTTTTTCTACGAAAAATAATTTTAGTCAGTAATATAATTAATCTGGATCTGACTTTAAATTGGTCATTGTTTAAAAATATATTTCTCAAAAAGTATTAGAAAAATATAAAAAAAACTCTGTTTGTTTTTCATTTAAAAGATAACGAAATTCGCCTGAAATTTTAGCTTCGAGCAATTAGTGTGAATCAGCTTGAAAATAATTCTTACTTAACGAAGCAAATAAAGTAGTTTTTATAACATACTTTATGTTGCCATTTACAGAGCTACTCATATGTAAAGATCGCATATAAAATTATCTAACGAGGCATGTTTTAATGGAATTCATGAAAAAAATACATCCATAATACGTGTTTTTACATTTAAAACTTTACTTGTAAAGGAAAAACTAACTAATTTTTTTGTCATTGACAGCTGAAAGTAGTTAATATTTTTAAGAATCAGCAATATTTTTTTTTTACTTCTTAACAATAATGAAGGGACTCTCCATGATGGATGTGTTTTGTAACAAATTAATGAACATCAGTAGATTAATTATATCGTTGTTTTGCCACTTACTTATCTACATTAATTAATGAATTTTGAAAAATAAGAGACTTGTAGGACCCAAACTCGATCAATTTTCGTCCTACAATAAAATACCTAAGAAATGTTTAAACTAAAATTGTCATATTTTATTTTAACGGCTCTCCTCTTTTAGAAGAAATTCTTAGAAATACACTTATCGGTGTGACAATTGCTCATTATCATAAAATGTTAATTAAGAAAATTTATTCGTAGAAAAGGTAGGGATTTTCTACATATGATTGTCTCAGTACTATAAACGAGTAGAATCTTCAATGTAGTCTCGTAATGTAAGAAAAAAAAATCAAGAATGTTTCATATTTCAGGAATAATTTCAATAACATTTTTAGCGAAAAACATTAAACTTTTTTAAGAATTTAGAAGCCTTCTAACTAAAAGTCAGTAACCTTCCGAGAAACTTTCTGAAGAATTCATAACCTTTCTTACTTAAAATTCCTGGAATTAACCTGATGAATTCAAAATTCTCTTAAAAGCCATCTTGAATAAAATACCAGCACTTTAGTGTTGTGGCTGAGTAGTATCCTTTCAAATCACTCCTAAGCATGGAATGTGAATTCGTTAGTGGTGCCACATACCGTGAGAGATGGATAGCACTGGATGTGTAATCTATTGAAAGTTGAGTGTTTCTGCAGTCCATTTTTAACATTTGAGGAGTGTATGAAATAAAAAATCCTCATGTGCATACGGAATGGGGGAAATGAAATGTTACCATGTTAGAATCTCTCATCAGCCGATCAGGGAGAATGACTGCTAGCTCTGGTAATGCAGTCTGTTATGAATCAGGGGATCAGAAGGTCATGAATTCGATTCTGGCAGCCGAATTAACAACCATCGTATATACTCAGCAAGGTGCTCGTTAAATCTGTCGTCGCTGGAAATCCTCTGGTTAGATGTAGTGTGGAAATTTGGAGAGAGAGAGAGAAACAGTTGTACTTCAGGCGTTATCCACGTCATTTGAGAGGGGTCAAAGTTACGTTTCTTTTCTAGCATAGCTACGTTTCTTTTCAAAGTATTCTAATAAAAACCCGTGAAAACCAAGATAGTTGCTGTAAATAATGTGGGACCTTAAAAAATTTTCATTTGGGATAACACCGAAACTATTTTTTAAGATTGTTTGTTTTGACGTTATTTTAATATTATAACACAGATATATTTAAAAAAAATCTTTAAACAAATAATGCGATACTTTTCAGTTTAATGTTTTGTTACCACAGTGCTTAGATGTTAGTTATTTAAAATTGGTTTAAAGGCTCAAATCACTAGCTTATGGAATAATTTGTGGCTGTATTCATTTTCTTGTACTTTAAATTAAGCAAATATGAATAATTTAAAAACTGAGTTAAATTACCCTTGACAGTTCTTTCATTTTGAAAAATAAGTTAATTTTAATTTCTACCTTTTTTATATTTATAAAATAAAAACCAAAATGAAGCAGAGCTAACTATAAAAAAAATATTTTCAGGATGATTTTTGGTGCATTTAGTGATTATATTTGGGCCTTTATGACACATTGGTTATAGCATTGAATTATTGTTGTGAAGTTCCAGGACCAAAGTTCCATCCCCACTGGCGACTTTAAGCCCTAAATAAATCCATGATTCATAATTAGAAGCTTCTCTACATTGAGAAAATAAATGTGATAAAAACTTCCTAGCTATGGTAAATCTATGACTAAACTACTTAACTGTGGTAAAAAATATGGTAAAATTTTCTATGTTACTAGCTCTATAAGAACACCAAAATCTTGATTATTTTTACTGAAGTGCTTTGGTAATGACTTTTGTGAAAACTAACAATAAAATATAGTTTTATAATAAGTGAAAAAATATGATAAATGATAAAAAAATTTGATAATTTCATCATGAAACCTTAGAGCACGGCATAAAAACCATTTATTCTTAATACAAACTTGAATATACTTTTCCAAGTTTGTATTCTTTACTAAATGTGCGGTAATAAGAACTGTAATTCTGAAAACTTGAATTTCCAGTAAGCCATTACCGTATGAACGGAAAAATTACCAAATGAACGGTTTAAATACATTTTTTTGGTTTTATTAACTAGAATTATGGATTTCTTTTACCAGAAATGTTAATACCGTACTGTACGGTAATTTTAACATAATTATTTTCTCCATTTTGGAGGTAAAGGCGTTTGAAATGAAAGGTTAACTTCATGAAGGTTAACTTGAAATGAAAGGTTAACCTGCCGTGTGGTGCAAAATTGTGGAGTCTTAACCTCTATGACAACTCCCCTGAGTAATTCTAGAAACGCTTTTCCTTTTTACTTTTCTTAATTGATTTATATAAAAATTATTTTGCACGTTAAGTTTTAAACTCTAAGAAATTCAAAACTGAATTTCTAACATATTTTAAACAGAAAATATGAAAATAAATTTTCCCCAAAAGTGAAACAATAGAAAACAGATTCTTTTAACAATGGCAGTTACCCTAACATAGTTTGTTAGAACACTAATTGTTCCAACTGAATGGATTTTCAAAAAAAAATACTGGTTTGAGAAATATTTTACTCTAAACTTTAAAAATCGAATGAATTCTATTAAATAACTTAGAATCCGTAGTTTTGAAATTCCTTAAAGATAAGAATAGTGAACTGGAGTTATCGATTCCATTGGCCATGTTCTGGGAAAATCTGTAACACGAACCGATGATAAGTCGATCGAGTTGAGTAACATGTAACAAAAGGTGGCAGAAAAAGGAGAAGAAAAAAATTCTAAAAAAAAATCCGATATAAAATATGAAATGTGTTCTATAATGCTAGGAATGTGGGGAAGCTGTCTTTTAATATAAAATAAAATATAAGTTTGTTGAAAACTGAATTATAAACTATAATGATCGTAGATTTTTAATCAAAATCCAATATATTTCTTTCTAATTAAAGCTAACTTTTTATAATAGAGTAATTGACATTTGCTTTTATTTATGCAAATAATATCTGTATTTTAATGATAAGTAATTTTAAATAAATATATTTGAAAAAAATTGTTTGCGCACAAACATATAAAAATAAACATTTTTTCATTAGAAAGTTTGAACCAAACAACAAAACTACATCAGTTTTTTTTTTCAGTATTTACTCAATTGTAGTTCTTTTATAATATGTTTTTTTTTAATTATTTAATGCTGTTTATGCCCATAAATGAGGCTTCAGTCCAAATTAATTAACATTAAGAACAGAAATGGTTTTTTTTTTAAATTTAATTTTATGAGAAAAGAAAAATCTTTACAAATATTGAATATGTTACAAATGAAAAATAAAATAATGTATTGTATATTGTTGCAAATTAAATTATGTTATTTATTAAGATATGGTGAAATGATTGATTGATATATAATGGTTATGGAATAATACAATAGATGAAATATATATAAATACGGAAATTAAGTAGAATAATAAAATATATATTTTGTATGAAATATTTTGTGTAAAAATTTAGTTATATTTATCTGAAGTGTTAGAAAATTCAATGTACTCTGTGAAAATTCAGTATCGAGTTACGGTATAAGTTACCTGCACATTGGGGATATCATCCATAAGATCCATTTTACGTAAATACCGTAAAATCTATTTTTACCGAAAGAAATTATACAGTAATATTAATTTAGTTAGAATGATTCAGTGATTCAGAGGTATTTATTACTGTAAAAATTACGATATATCAGCTTTTTTGTTCTGCAACATTTTTCGGTAAAAATTTATTTTACAGTAAAAAGTACCGGAACCCTGAATGCCGGTACTTTTTACTGCAATTAGATCCGGAATTTTTAACATTGTATTACAAAAGTGAGAACGAACTATATTAAACAAAAAAGGTTATTTCCTCCATTTCAAGATTGTTCAAATTCCGATTATTAGAAAACAAAAATAAAAGAAAATTCCAATTTTGTTCTATACAGTTCCAGAGGGAATTACTTTCAATCATTTTTCCAGAACTTAAAAACTGCAGAACACCACCACCTGTTTTTTTAGATTCAAACTACAAATGCAGACTCAAAAACTGGAAAAGCAATTTAAAAAGTTCTGACTTCTTTTAATAAAAGAAACTTTATAAGAAAGTTTATATTACTTTCCGAACCTAGAACGAACGAATGTGGAATCAAAAGCGAATGCAGTTAAAGGAAAAGTTTGGTTCATCAATCACTCAAAAAACTAGTGATCTCTCTAATCATTTTTGAGTAGCAAACTCAATTGAATACAATAACAAAGTCGTGTTACTTCTATGTGTTATGAAATGAAATACAAATAAAAGAATATACTTTTTCTTAAAAAGAAATAAAACGGAAATTCAATCACACAAATGAAAAATATCATACAAAATATTTGAATTCGCAAACTTCTTTGGTTATGTGATAGCAAAAAAAACGTTTTCGGTTTGAAACTTATTGGAATACAATACATTTTCTTCAACGAAAAACATTATTTATTCATCAATTATGTATTTTCCATAAGTTTTGTAACTGTTTCTGATTGTTTTGTTCATTTTTTTATTTCATTTTTGTTAAGAAAGGTCATGGCTCTTCATACAATGAGAACGGTTTAACGGTTACGGAACGGTCATGTCATGAGAGCGGTTTATATTTCTTTCACAAAATTGTCTTTTTTCAAACTTCGCCAATAAAATTATTTTGCAGATATCTGTAAAAAATTCCAGATCAAATAATGGTAAAAAGTACCCACACTCAGGACGCCGATACTTTTTGGCGCAAAATCCATTTTTACCGGAGCTGATTACAGAACAAAAATCCGATATACTGTAATTTTTACAGTAATTATTATCGTATAATCACTGAATCACTCTAATTAAATAAATAATACTGCAAATATTACGGTGTAATACTTTAATGATAAAAATGAATTTTACGATAAGATGGATTTTAAAGATGATGCACCTAAAATGTGGTACTTTATACCATAATTTGATCCGGAATTTTTTACAGTGTATGAAACTCTGAAATGACAAGCTTGTGAAAAAAAGATGGTGTTAAGAAGAGCATATTTGATTGCCAACTGAAAGTTATACACAAATACTTTCTTAATAAAATAAAAAGCACTAAATAATATCCACATAACAAAACATTTGCTGTCCTTCTTCATGCTGTTCTGAACTTAGTATGCTTTGAGTCAAAGAAGTTCTTCCTACAAATTTTCAATAAACATGCCTCAACATATTTATATATTTTGAAGCAAATTGAAGCTCATTTTTTAATATGAAAAAGTTCCAAATGAACTCTACATAGCAAAACATAATTAAAAAAAAAAAGATATTTTCTAACTAATTGTCTTTCACTTTTTAATATGAAGCAACTTTTACAAATTTTATTTTAATTAAATATTTATTAGACGAACGTAATTTATGCTTTTCGGAACACACACTATCTGGCCGAAAACCGCTATTGTTTAACATGACTCGAATTGATTACATATGCAAAGTTTTAGTAGTGTTTGATATGCACCAAATATTGTTTAATGTGCAACGAATATTGTTAATGTATATGAATTGTTTACAAAACAACTGAATATAATCTCTATTTTTAAAAACATATAGATGATTTTATGATTTCAAATATTCGATCTGTTGACAATTGGACCCATTGAGAAAAATAAACAGCATTTCATCAAAAAATCCCTTCTACCAATTAAGTAATACTTTATAAAAAAATGTGAGATTTATGAGCGATTGATGGCTGAAATCAATAACGACAATTTAGGGGTTGATGAACTTTAAGGTGATAGCATAACTGTGTTGATAAATGACGTGAGTAAGTAGGTAATAAAATATTATTTGAATCTATTGAGCAAAGGCGAAATGGACAGAAATATAAAAACATATTTTTCCATAAAGAGAAAATGTATGTAACATTTTTTCATCAGATTCTTTTTTAATGAAAATCGTTTCAATACTCAACTAAATTACTTCTAGTCTAACTGATTCACATGGAGCAATATTTGTGAAAACTTAATTAATGATAAATTTATTTAATTCGAGAAATTAAGTGTTTTAAATTACATTTCTACAATTCTTCATTATTAAAATTTAAAAAATAAAATGAATTACTGAAAAATAAATAGCTGATGGAATGTATGAATTGTGCAAAATAATTTCGGCATTGTTAAACTATTTTCAACTTTTTAAGAGTAAGTAACTGAGTTAGTTTTAAGAACCAAAACCGAACCAAAAGTAATTTATTATGTTACGCAGTAATTTATTATTTTTACGCAGTGAACAACAATTGATAGTGTCCAAACGATATAAAGAAAAATCTCGGGAAATCGGATCAAGGTTAAGCTATACACTCTACAAACTGTGGTGCAATACCTATCCGAATTCGGTGATGAAAAACTCAAAAAATTGTGTGAATGATTACTTCATTTTAATTTAATACCAAATCCAGCGTTCTTACACGCTTCAAAGGATGTAATTAAATCTTAACACCAATAATTGATAAACCTACAGCAATCTGCTGGCCATAGAGGAAGAAGGTGATGTTTTTCTGAGCCACGTAAATGTTGTGAATAATCAGTGTATATTTAAACTATTCAACTAAATTGAGTGAAATTATGAAATTGAATGTTAAAAACGTTTAACAAATGCTTTAGGACCATTATAGGAAATTAAAATGCGAATAACTGTGCAGTTTCAAGGTAATATCAAGATGGTGGTTTGTTTACATGAAGTGTATTGGAGAAATATGAGGGCTTCTTGCTATATTTAGTTCACAAAATAACAATCCTCTTTAGAGATTGATAAAAAAATATTGATTGTGGTCGATTATTTTCCAAGTACTTTCAATCTTTCTATCGGATTGTTTTGACAAACAGCTCCTATAATATATATATACTGCAATACGTCATAAAATGCATTCATGTTTTAGTGGTATAAAAATATTTATGTGTTCTCATAAGATTTACATAAATCTGTGAATTGTATAAAATGATTTTATAATATTTAACTTCTGTTCACTTCGCTTTTGTTCGAATTCATATTAATATCCTGTCTATGCTGTGTATGTGCTAGATAAACAAATTAACTTTGTTTTAATAAATATTGTACATATGAACTCTAAATGTATGAATTTTTATTTAAATTGCATCGTAAAAATAACTTAACTGGTTCTTATGTGTCATATTTTACTGCAATTATAATTTTTCGTGTAACTGAAAAACAAACATGGCGGCTGTTACTTTACATCAAGTAGTGTAAAAGAAAATTCTATGTGTTTCACTAGACCAAGGAACTATCCTTGGTTTTGGAATAGTGGAACACTTAGTGAATCACCACGTGGCTGTTGAGTAATTGCCTCTATTTTTGAAGTTCTGATACGCGGAAATTTTTTACAGTGGAGTATCGTTACTTTAAACTATGAAAATTTTTACGCTTAAATAAGGTATTAAATTGAGTCTGTAAAGAAATCTGTCTGCAATATATAATTTTATTCTATGTGCAGGTTAATATGATTCATCTCCCGAATCACCATTTTTAAATGATACAAATCAACCATGATTATGATATGAAAGTTAAAATATGGTACTTAAGGAAATTACTCTTTCTAAATATCATACGATGTTAATTCCAAATGAACCTAATAACTTTTCCCGTTAAGGAAAGTGAACATATTATGTATAATACAAATTAAACATCCCCCAGAGAATTCTCGGCTGTTAATGCTATTAGGTCAATGTTCACGGAATGTCGGTGACGTCTTTGTACGTCTCTTGAGAATTTACCTTGCGTGGACCTACTGCCAGATTATGGGAAACTAGAAACAAGAATAACAATACATTTAATGAATTTGAAAATAAATATTTTAAAAAATGTTATTCATGTTTCTATCTCAAAAAAATAATATTTATGCTTTATTATTTCAGTACCGTATATTTTTAACATGTTTTTTTGCGTTTTACTGATTTATAATATTCGTTTGTTATGCTGTAAAAAAATAACTGTAAATTCTACAGAAAAAGAAACATCTTTTTTTCGAAGAAATAAACTGTTAAAAATAAACAAAGATTTTTTTTTTCTGCTTTTAAGTTTTTAATCGTCATCCGCTTTGTTATCAAAAAATTCCCTTTTCTTCATTGATTTTTTCCATATACAAGAATAACAATTCATTTAATGAGTTTGAAAATAAATATTTTAAAAAATGTTATTCATTTTCCTGTATAAAAAAAAAATAATATATATGCTTTATTTACAGTATCGTAAATTTTTAACGTGTTTTTTGTGTTTTACTGATTTATAATATTTCTTATACTGTAAAAATTATATTTATTAAACTGCACATATACTTTTATATATGCAATAAATATAATAAATATTATTTAATAAACTGTACATATACTTCTATATATGTAATAAATATTATACAAATAATACTTATTATAATATTTATTATACTGTACTAACTGTTTAAATCTGTTTTTCACTCTAATCATAAACGGATTAAAACCGTCAGTTCAAATTCTACTTTTTGCCATGCAGGTTTGATCACCGTAAGATAACTTTTTCTTTTTTCAAATTATTTTAAGTTTTTTTTTTTTCCTTTCTCCTACTTTTTAGAAATTATCTTAAGATTTTGAACATGGCAAAAATAAAATTGAGGTTATCCAATAAGGTTACCCGGGGTTTGAATCCCAGTGTTGATTGGTCATGAAAATTCTGCTCTGGGCTCGCACCGACCATAATGCTAACATAGTTATTTCATAGAGTTTTATATATATATATATATATATATATAAAATAGCAGGCTTCCGTTTTTAAATAACAATATTTTGCTGTGAAATAAACTGTTTTTTAAATCTGCACACAGGCTTACAGTTTTTTTCTTTAAATTTAACAGATTTTTTACAGTGTAGTTTTACAAAAAGAAATGTGTACAAAGAGTTTCCATTTGAATACTAAAGCATGTAACAGGCCGATGCAATTTTTATTTATTTTATTTTTTCAACATGCTTATAGATGGCAACACTCTCTTCGACCAAATGGCTTCAACGCCACACTAGAGTGAAGGCTTAACTACTAGTAAAGCAATAAGTTTATCGTTTTCTCTTATTATTTTCAATTTAATATTTCTTTTTAATCGTTTGGTTATATATTTCAATAAAATGTCTGTCATGTATTCTATTCAATTTAATAAAATGTATGTTTTTTATTCTTTTAAGATTTCGAACGTTATTGAAGACAAAGTATATTTTGTCTTGAAACCTAAAGTAAGTTATGATTTAAGTATTTTAATTTTCTTTCTATTTTTCTTGTCCTTGAATTTATTTCTATGTTAAGTAAAAAAATTTTATAAAACATTTATATGATTGACATATACCATTAATCCGCTTAAAATAATCAAGGAATAAACACATAAACTTTATAGCTTTAATTACTATTTAAATGAGTTACGATAAATTATCAATTTATCTAGTTTTCGTTTTTTTTATTTATTGTCGAGTTCATTATATAATAGAATAAATTAAACAGAAGTAAAGGAAAATATGACAGAAACACAAGGCTTACAGATAATAATATAAAATGCAAAAAAGATTAGGAATTTTTTAAAAAATTTGATGTTTTTCAACCCAGATTTGAAGAAAAAAAGATTAACACAAACCTTAATTCACACAATCCAATCTCGATTTGCGTGATTTCAGCGTGAAAAAAAACAATTTTGCTATTCGGTGAATTTCCATTCTAAAATTATAAACCAAGAAGAGTAAAAGTAACAACATTTTCATTGAGATAGAAATTAAAATTTATCTGCAATTAAAATATTGGCCAACACAAACATGGCAATGAAATCACTCACACGGAGAACCCGAAATTCTGTTTTTAATATAACAGTTCTTATTATCACAAAATTTAGTAAAAAATACAAGACTGAAAAGTAAATTTAACTAAATAAATAGTATTTATGCCATGCTTTAAAGTTTCGTGATAAAATTACAAAATTCTACCACGTGTACCAAATTTTATCAAATATTATAAAACCAAATTTTATTCTTAATTTTACTAAAATCATTACCAAAGGACTTAGGAAAAATTTACTGTTCTCATGGAGTTGGAAACATAGTAAAATTTGCTATATTATGGTAGTTTTGACCCTATTTTTTTCTCAGTGTATTTTTTACTATTTATAAGACATTTAGGAGATTTTATTATTAATGACTTGGAGCAATATTAAGCCACACTTTCATAAAGAGGACGTTTTTGCACCAAACTAATCTTATCAGTGTTTCAGGCTTTGGCAGATTATCCAGAATTTCCACTAGATAACAGCACAATATACTACAAATTTTAATTTTTAACACAGAAATCTTAATGATTTACGCTTTTAAAAAACATTCTCGTGTACAATTTGAAGATTTGGCTTATTAATTAGGCTGACGTCTTTCATTTAGTGTTACGTTTAACATAAGAAATCATTTTAAATTTTATCCAGCATTATTCAAAAACAATCTTTCATATCGTAAATAATGCAGTTCATCCTAAGTTTACTCGTTATTCTTATTATGAATCTAGAGCAAGATTATTTTAAAGGTAATCCAAAATTTTAAATAAATTAGACGAATGGATTTTTATGCGAAAGATTTTCTTAAAAAATGATAAATCAAATTATTTTAATATATTATATTGGAAAGGATTTCGTGTGAAGCAACCTTTTCCGTCATTTTTGTGTTTAGCGTAAATTTAATCCAATCACTCCAGTTTTTTCCTAAAAATATTTTCTTAAAAAAAAGATAAAGCTGTAATTTTAAGCTTCTTATTATACTACTTATAATACCTACAAAAAATATTATTTTACAGCTAAAAAAATTATATTCTAGTAGATTGTATCATTTATTTTAAGAAAATTCGAAATTTGCAAAGGGGAACGGGATTTTTTTAATTATTATAAGCTAGGAAGTGATGTAATTAAAAAAGACAACGAAAAATTTTCATTATCCTAAAACTTTTTTGCGATGATAATAAAAACTTCTCTTATAGAAAAATTTATCAAAATTAATAAATGTAACTCAGCTTTCCTCAAAGAGGTAGGTATACAACTAAATAATGATTTTTACCTCCCTTCAAAATTATTTAGTCAATGCGATCTATAAAAAAAAGCAGAAATATTGATTAACGAATTCGTTATTTCCTAATTGTAATCCCAATATCAGTTTGTTATGAAAAAAAACCATTGAATAAAAATCACATTACTGCGTTAAATAAATAATCGCAAGAAATTGAAGCGGTAGGAAGAAAAAGTTATTTGAAATATAAAACATTATTTCAAATCACTTTCACTTTTCATTCACGTTTGGTAAATCTTGAAAATGGACGCCTGTTTTCGAACGCTTGAAATATGTTACTGTTATCTCCTATTCATATATTTTTGAAGCAAAAGAAATTTTTCATCCGGTTATACATACCTATGTATTTATTACACAATATAAGAGTATTTATTAATTATAAAAGCATTCATACTTTTTTCGCGCATGCGCGTGTGTGTGCTTTAAAAAATATATAAGGGCTTAGAAAAAGTATAGAAAATTCTCGGCATATAAGGAAACATACGATTAGTTATAATTTATGTTTAACTCAAGCGACATAAGAATTTTTTAATGACCAGGCTTTTCCTTTGGTGATTAAAACTTTATATTGGTGACTCAAATTTAATTTATGTTTTAAATAATCCCATGTTTTGATTTAAACAAGTAAATGAAAACTGTAATATCTCATTGGTTTATGAGAGATTACGTAGATTTGCCATCCAATTCATTAACAAATCTATTGAAATGAAAAAGAAACTAAAATATACAGTTTTTATTTCTGTTTTATTTAATTATTAGGATATGTTGAGTGTTTAAAATTTTCTACGTGCTGTGGCATCTCTGCTATGAACTAAATTAATTCAAGACTCTCTAATAACCATAAACATAGAATTCAAGCATTAACACTAAAAAATTGAACGATAAAATTTCTTCCCTTTTCTTCTAATCGGATTTCTTCTCCGTGAGCGAGCACGGTACGATAGAAATAAAAGAATTATTGATTTCACTAATACAACTATGAAAATTTAACTTCCGGGGAAGCAAAATCATGAAGGAGATTTAGGGACGTTGGGGCTAATCTTAGCTTCCCGGTGGGAGAATTTTAATAAAAATCTTTAATTTCTTCGGTATTTATTCAACACCTACTTAATTAACGCTACTCATTTACATGCAAATTGTCACCTGGAGTAATGTTCCTGCTTTTTAATTATTTATTTCCGGTTTTTCCTTTAAGTTATTTATCATTTTGGTTGCCTGGAGGAACAATCTAGTTTGCATGTAGAAATTGACAAATTTTGAAATATCAAAGCAACTTTTACATCTCGTATAATTAAAAATAATTGCTAAGTTCTTTTGAGATTTATTTTTTATCACAAATGTAATTTATTTTTTATTGATAATAATTAAAATTCGGATAATTTAATTTATTGACCTTTCTAGTATTTCATTTTTTACTAGTATTCCATTTTCTTTTGTTTTCGACATCTTGTAACATCCGTGAATATTTTATTTAAAATAATCTAAAAGTCCTGCATTTAGTTTGTTTGCTTTTTTTTTTCAAATATTAAAAATTAAATTTTTACCTTTATTCGTCAAGTTTCACTGCCGTAAGTGATTAAAAGACTTATAACCATTTTATAAACTTATAATTTCTTTTGTGGTTCGTTCTTTACTTTATTGTTGAGTATGAGTAATTACATAAGTATTGGTATAAATAACAATATAAGTATATATAAATATTGATAAGTAATAGAATTTATTTCGTTTTGGTATCTTTGAAATAATTACTTCCGAAATATTGCAATTTTATAAAGTTTCGGCCGTTATTTTGTTGAAATTTTCCAATGTTTTATTGAAATATCATGATATTTTGGCAGCCATTCCTGTTACTACGGTGTCCGCGCAAACAGGAGTGGCGCCAAACATAAGTCGCCAATTTCGCCTAGGGGCACAGTCAAGTATATTTTTACCCCTAACTCAAATCATTGTTGATCTTACAGGATGCCGGACGCTCCCTATATGGTACTTCATCTCCCCCCCCCCAGAAATTTAAATTTTAAACTGAAAACAATTAAAATCCAATAAAAAAAAATTACAAGTATGGCAAACAAATTAAAACATGTAATATTAATAAGTTGATGCTGAGTAATATTTCAAAAACTAAAAACTATTGCAAGTAATTGCCCAATTAACTTCAATACCGTTAACTGACAAAATTAGCAATGATTTGCATTTTTATACATTATTTAAGAAATATCTCAAACAAATATGAACTGTTAAATAATATTTCCGGCTGATCGATTTTTCGAAAGTCAGTAACACGCAATTAAAAGTAAGGAAAAACAATGATAAAATTAAAAATTATTTACAAAACCTCCTTATATACAACATTTTTTATCAATTTCTTTTCCATATTATTCGTTTTCATTTAAACGTCTTGACTCTTCAACGTTTCTTCGTCGCCCATTGATAGCACTACGATTATTTTCACGGCAATTTTGTGCTGCCAAATTATATTCAGCCCTATGTCGCTGTTCATATCGCCTAAGATATTCACGCTGATCCATTTTTTATAAAAGATATAAGTATTTTAAAGTAAACTCTGTTCAATATATTTCACACATTCAATACAAAATAAAAATCGCAACAAGATTTAGCTGGTAAGTTTAGTTGTAACATTTCTGCAGACAGCATTATTAAAAATTATTACCTTTTCGCACACATGCGTGCTCAATTTTGATTGGTTGTTTTGTGCGTTACTAAGCAGAAGTCTTCTGTGATTGGCTATGTGTTATTATTCCACTCTCTTCTTATATTATATAAAGATATATATATATATATATTTAATATACTAGACAAAAATAAAGTTTAAAAAATATACTCAATAAGAGATGAAAATTATTATTTAAACGAAGTAAAAAAAAAACATTATCAAAATGCAGCGATCACTAGTAAAGAAAACAAGAGAGAAAACAGATTTCCTACAGAAACTTGGAATTATTTCTAATAATAGTCCAGTCTTCCTCAGTTAATTTGTTAGATCTCGAAATCGTTTTTGTATTTTCCTGGCTAAAATAATAGTTTGCAATTCGCGAACTATAGGGGGCGTTGTTGTATGTGCCGAATCCCTGCGATTTCCATATGAACAGTCATTCAGTTACACTGGAGACGTCTTTAATGTAGCATGTAGCATTGTAACGTTCCATCTTTATTGTGGCTGATTAAATTTAAAAAAGAAAAATGCTTGTTTTCTTTCTTATGCAAACGAAAACAAAATGGTATCTCCTTTTTTTTTTAGAGAAGGAACATCTAGAACACATCGGAAAAATATTTGTAAATAAAGAGAAAAAAATAGGTATATTCTTATAAAAGTTCAAACCTAATGCCTGAGAAATAGTTTTACTAAATTTAATGGTATAACATGAAATGCCCATTTAAATTTTAACGTAAAATAAAGAATGCTTACGAAACAAAAAAAGAAGAAAGAAAAAAAAGAACCATTCTTTTTTTGTCACCATTTTTTAGTGTTACGAAAATGCGTCTTTGGGACTTGCCAAAAACAGAACAAGATGCAATTTTATTTTTTTAAGAGCGAAATATTTTATAGAGTGAAATATAACGAAAATGTACCAATGTCCATAACATGAAACTTTATCTTAGTAAAAGTCCGTTTTGGAAATGTTATTTCATTTTGAATCTTATTTATTAGAGTTCATAATGGCTATAGAATCAGGTGAGAGAAAAGTTTGTTTTGAATCTATGCTAAACTCTATATGCCCATTTTCCACCTAAATCCGATTGACTACTTTGATTTTAAACAAAGTGTTTCATTTTAAGATTTTTTCCACAAATTTTAAGTGTAGATTGGCGGCACTTAAAAATCTGCCAAATCTATAGCTGTGGTTAATACGTAAGTACCGAATTTTTCTTCCATACTTTTCTGAATCATATTACTTCAAATATTAGAATATGCAAGAAGTATACATAAACACATAATTTAATACCATTTAATTTTTCAAAAAAAGTATTTTGACAACAATTTTATCAAAAAATTATAAACTTAAAAACGTAAAATAAAGAATTCTTAGGATAGAAACGATTTTAAAATTTCCTCATTTTTCAATAAAAACTTTCATTTTGTTTCTTTTTATAAATTCTTATAGTATTTAATCAGACGTAAAAAAAACCATTTTGTAGAGAACGATCATCAAGTAAGAAAAAAAATTATTTACAAGCAAATTTTTTATTAGAAAAATCATAACACTTACCTGATTTATAAGTCCGGAGAATTCCAAAATGATATGTTCTTTGTTTGAAAACTTTATTCTCAAATAATATATACATAGTTTATCCCTTCATTACTTTGAGGTAACATACCACACATCAAAATTTTATAATTGTAAGATCTCGATATGAATTTTAATATGTAGCTTAAAAACAGAATAGCTGTATTCTAGTTGAAATTCTTTCAAAACTAAAAAACACTTACCAAGAAAACGATAAAAAATTTATTTATAATCAGCCCAGAAGATACTTTTTTCAAGTAATTCGGATTATTCTTTATTGTTGTTTTCTGAATTATGTAGATACAGAAATATATACTATTCTATGAAGAAGAAGAATATTCTATAACTATTACAGTTCTGTATGGAATTCATTGGAACACATTTATTCATTGGAATGACGAAAGCAATGTTGATTTCATTTTAACTTGTAATGAATTGAAGACAGAAAAATTATTTTACCGCAATACACACATCTGTAACAGCAAGTGATCATGAAATCATGTTATGTTGTTGGTAATAGAAAGGTAAAAAATATTGAGAAGTTGTTCTTCAAATGCTTCGCGTGTTCTGCTTCAATGTTTGGCATGTTCTGATTAGTTTTTTCAAGAAGTTTTACCTTTTCTTTAGGGAAATTTTGCTTCTTTTTTTTATGCTAAGAAAATGGCGTCCGTCATTGCCAATGGTTATGTGGGAACTAATGCACGATATTTACAGTCTCCCGCTAGATGGCGTATCGAGTGTTGCGATCGCGAATACCAAATAAGTCTCTTTTTTAGTTTATTTTTGACAAGAAATCTTAAATATATATTAGGAGCTGTTATTACCGAATTCCCTGCATAATGTTTTCTTTATTTAATACTGGTTGTTCATAAAATAGAATTTAATTTAAAAAATTACATCACTCGTAACGAAATTGAAAAATTATAGCTGACAAAAAGCAGTTCATCTTCTATGTACAGTCAGCAAAAAAAAAAAGATATCACCCTGAATAATTTTCGTTCTAATGATCGGATTTTCGCGAACTAAGTGTTAATCTTAATGGTTCCTGGGGGTGACCTCAAATATGCTAATTAGTTAGTGCTAACTATTAATTAAGTTACGAAATCAGACACAAAAACGTACTTTCTCTGAATAAACATATATTTTTTTTTACACATTTGGAATCCAGATACTTGAATTAGGGGGGGTAGACAAAATTTTAAAAAAAATGGGTGGTAAATAGGGTCGCAACAAAGGTTTATATATTTGGCGATAGTCCAGAAAACCGCCAAAAAAAGTCGCCAGCGCAAATGAATATTTTAAGATAACCCATTGACTAATTCAAAAGAAGAATGCTTAATTTTACTAGGTTGCTAAGCAACCAAGCTCTGACTGGAAAAAAAAATTTAAATAATGTTCTGTGATTACTCAGAGAGGTTTAATTAATAGTTAATAGAAAATATCTCGAGGTTTCTAGGCAATTGACAATTTTTAAGCTGATTTCTGTCCAAAAAGCAAAGTTTTTTTAATTTTAATCTCCCTTGAAAAGAAAATTTGAATCGATTATAAATTATTTATGATTTTCTAAGTTTTAGAATTTAAATACATGAAAATTTTATCTGATATTATTTAGATTATGTTGTTTCTGCTATATTTATTCGAGGATTTCATACTAAAATCAAATTAACATAACTTATTATGGCTAAATACAAAATTTTAGGGATAATCACTTTTACAGCTTTAATCAAGTCTTCTAGGCAAGAAAGTTTGAAGAAAAAAAAAGTGCTTGAAAAATAAAATGTATATTGTATAGTAATTCTAATGCGCATTCACAAGTTTTTCTATAATTTACGATATTTCTTTTTCCTATAACTCAAGGAATTGCTGACTCAAGGAATTTAGTGGTATTTTAAAAGCATTGAAATAGGTTATGTTTAAGAATAAGATATTGAAATAATATGTTGCATATAGTATGATTCATTGTTTCAAAAATCGCTTCATTCTGCTAGATATTTAGATAACAAGGTTTTCTTTGGATAAAGATGATTAGCAAATAGCATCCTTATTCTTCGATACATTTAGAAACTTACGTTCGCAAATTCACCATAAAATATCGCACAGCATATTCTTCAATTACGATAAGATACATTTACCACCAAATACTGATACTATGATTATTTTTGTTTCCTTATACATATCTGATATGATACTCTCTTTTCAAACAGAGCTTGTAAGGTCCTTAAGATACTGAAAGGGGGGCACGAAAACTTAAAAGATAAAATATTTAATTTCATTAACTCAAAATATCTAGTCTCAAAATTTTAATTTTAAACCAAGTTAAATATAACTTTTACAATATTGATGCTCTTATGTTTTTAAAGACCACATAATTCCTGTTGAAATATGAAAATGCATATTTTTACTTTAACGAGTGTAAAATCCTTATCAAAATAATGATCAAGACCCAAATGCAAAACAGTATAATTGATGATAAAAACTCAACTGGCTTCAAAAAATATGAAGAGGGAAGTAAAAGTCGACATGTTTCGATCGTTCAAATATATTCACCCATTCTCAAAACTTGTCGAGCTTGAATAACTTGTGACTTTTATTATTGTGCTCAAAACATGTCTATTTTTATCATCATCTATTAATTTTTAAATCAAGTTTTTATATTTTCAATTCAATTTCTTGGGATTATCTATTTAGTTACACAATATATTAAATTATTTCACTCGATATTAAAATAAGTTTTACTTAAGTTATAGGCACAGGTTCTTAGATTAAAAAAATAATAATTCGCTGTTTTGTAAAAAAAATCAATGCAGTAAAATTTTTTTTTGCTGCAAGCCTTAACATTTTAATTTAAGGACATAAAAAAATTCCGGTTACAATTGAAATTTCAAAAGTCGAATGTGAAAATGGAATGTCCCCTAGCACCAAAAATCGAAATTAAATAGTTACAAGGACAACTATTTTAAACAAGTTAGCGTTTTCGTCCTACTCGAAGTTGTTTGAAAAGGTATTTTGTATATATAGATTCCAAAGTTTATTCTACAAATATTTTAGGGTATACTTTCGGAGTATTTTGATCGAGTTTATTTTTACACCCTTATTTGCTTAAAATTATTAAATAATAAGCTTAAAATAAATTATTCAAGCAACATGATTCAACGCATTTATAGTATAATAGTAAACGGGGCTTCCATCGCATATCCTTAACCTTGATACCGCTATCATTAAATGAATGGAATAAGCTTAGATAAATAATAAAAGTTAATTTTTTCCCCGTTTTTATTTTCAAGGAAATATGTTTCGATCAAACAGATTTCATTCTGGAAATAGCGAAATTATTGAGTAGGTCCCTTGGAGCAATATCATTCTTATCCTCTTTTGACGAAATATAGGAAAAACTGGTTTTCACAGTTCTGTAAAAAGTATGTTAGGCTTCTTGCCACGTTTTTTATTATTTTTTTATTTTTAATCAAAATAAGCACGGAAATTTACGTATTTTTTATTGCATTTTTTTAAATCAGATGATTCTAAAATTCGCACGGCTTCGGAAACTTTTTACAAATTTCATTTTTAGTGTTTCCTGCTAAACAAAATGAGGCATTGTTCCTGATAACAAATTATACTACAATAATATCTTGGGAATCGTGCTAAAGTAAAAAATTAAACAAAATAGTTTAGTATATTATCCGGATAAAAATCTACATGTAATCATAAAGAAAGAATCATTTAAGATACTGAGATATTTTAAGACGCTTAAAAGTTTTAGCTACGTATTTGTCAGCTTTTTATGTTCGGTATCTTTATACTCTTTGTAGTGACTTGTAAAACATGGACACTATTATAGATAATCTATGTTGAAGTCACAAGAAACAAAACAAAAAAGACAACCAATGATTTATATTCTTTTTTCGAAAAAAATAGTATGCTTAGTAAATAATCAGCTGTTTTGCATTAAATAATTTTAAACAGCGGAGTGTTTTTAATTTCGTAACAAGGCTTTATTCTTAGCTAGCAGACAATAATTCTTTTAAAAGAAACTTGACTATAATGTAAAAAGGAACTTTACTTTAAAGAAAATCTAAATTAAAGTACTAAAAAAATTGATTAGTATATTAATTAAGAAATAATAAATGTAGTAGGGTAAGGAATAAAATTTTTAAAAATGCTAAAATTTAATTAAATAGTTGGTAAAATAGTTCTGCGAAACACTTCCGGACAGGTGATTAAAAAATTACTTTTAAGATTAACACGATATATAAGATGTTGAGAAATTTGCGATGATGTGAGATATGCTTAAATATGTTTACTACGTATTTTTATTAATATTCATAAAAAATATATACAAGAAACTGAGAAATATTTTATTCCAAATCTATTCATACGTAAGTATATTATTGTAATTGTATTAGTTACTGAGAAAAAAAAACTAAAAAATAATCACATTAAATAAGCACAATCTGGTGTATAATCATATTCTATCAAAAGCATGCTTTTATAAAACTCGACATTCGTTGAATAAAATGTTTTATTCAAATTTCTTTACTTAATTTCAAATAGATTTTTAGAGGACTAAAAAAGAAACATTGTATTTTATAGTTTTAAAAAAATAAAAATAAAAAGATTAGCAAACGATTATTAGCGAAAAAAATATGAATGAAATTTTACGCCAAGTGCGCTAAATCAAGTTCTTCGTAAGTTTATCACATTTTAATATTAATCGCCCCATTTAATCATTTTTTCATTGTCGCCAAATTATTTTTTTTTAAATAATTAATTTTAATTTTTCTCATCTTCTAATAAATAAAAACAGTTGATACTTTAGATTTTTTAATTGAAAAGCATGTAGATTAATATGGTATAAAAAATCCATACCTTATAATTCAAAATGTTTTCATCCTCCTTTTAATTAAATAATAAAAAATAATTAATAATTATTAAAAATTATTTTTTTCAAGAAATTATCTTTGGGTAAATGCGTTTTATGAGTTGGTACAATATTGTTTTGAATTGCTTCATTAGTTTTTAAAATATGACTGAAAACGCAAAAAGTGAAATTAACATTAAGGGGTCCAAACTTTGAATCGCTCTCCTGACCAAACTATGGGGACCACATTTCCCAGATTGCGGCTACCCCCTATATTTTGAAGATAAGAAATCCAAATATGTAAAAAAATATATATGTTTATTCAGAGAAAGTACGTTTTTGTGTCTGATTTCGTAACTTAATTAATAGTTAACACTAACTAATTAGCATATTTGAGGTCACCCCCAGGAACCATTAAGATTGACACTTAGTTCGGGAAAATCCGATCATTAGAACGAAAATTATTCAGGGTGATATCTTTTTTTTTTTTTGCTGACTGTACAAGGATTAACTCTCAATAATGAAATGAAACGAAAATGCAATCTCATCAGGAAATAATAATTTATTTAAAATATACAGACTTTACGTAAAATAGTAATTCTTCACTATTTTGAAATCTGCTGATAATCTGCCCAATTTCAAAATACTCACGTATGAACTCGTGAAGAAACAGATTTGCCCATAAGATTATACAAAACATCAACAATGGCCGATGCTAAGAGGTATTTTCGAGTAGGAAGATGTCAACCCTATTTGCAACAGAAATATAGAAAAATCTTAGTTTAACTTAAATTTATTTGTTCTAATACCTCAAAAAATATATACTTCATGTTCCCAATTCCTACAGATAATATTTTGAAATAAACTTACCTCGTTAAATACGACCTACATGCAGCTAAATATGCTTTTTAATAAAATTTTAAAGATAACTTGATCGTATTTCACTTATACATTTTGTTAATATCCCGGATCTGAAACTGTAACACATCCTGTTGTAATTACATAAGGTCCAAAAGGTCATGAGAACGACATTTATTTCACTTTCCTTAAACTTTTCTTGTGTAACCTAAACTTCCTGTTCCCACATCAAATGTATGTCAAATCTCAGTATATAAGCCCTGTGTATTTTCACCTAACCTCACTTCTAGCTTCAATAAACTAGTTGTCACACAACATCTCGATCTATGGCTCTTATTTAAAAAGTCAACACATTTAGCTCAGTTAACATCGAAATCCTAACAATAATTTTGTGCTTATAACCAATATATATGCCCTCTGTTTTCAGAAAACATAAATGAGAATAGGAAGTCTTGGAATCAAATGAAGAAAATATATATATATAATATATATATATATATATATATATATATATATATATATATATATATATATATATATATATATATATATATAAAAGAAATTCCTCCTTTTTCACTAAACAACTAATGCAGTTAATTTACATTTAGAACAGTTAACGATTGAATATTTACAACAGCTTTGTGTTTATAGATGTGTCTTTCGATTTAAGAGAAGTAGAGAATTCTAGTAGAGAAGATTTATATATGAAATGCCTTACAGTTGCCTCGAAGACAGCGGACTTGAATGAACTCTCGAGACTTTAAATACTCCCCATGTGACTCATTTAAACACTTACTTCTGACCACAGAAAGTTATTCTAGTCATTTTAAAAACTTAAAAATAGCCTAAGCGGGAATGTTTTGTTAGACGTGACTATTTCTTGTGGACCGAATAATGGATCTCAAGAGAAAATATAAAACTTTTCTATCGATACAAACACTACTGTTCGAGATTGTAAAGAAACAAAGCATATCACATGAGTATTAATAAAAAGATTGTGATTTTCTCAACAGCAACAAAAAAGAAAAAGAAAAATAATTAACTCTGGGAAAGAGTTATATATAAAAATATTTATTTTCATCTTAGCATTATTCTGTACGTTTTAAACTAAATAGGATATTGAATAAATAAATAATGCTTAAACTAAGGGAGAGAGCCGTGGTAGCTCAAGGGATAGAGCGCTCGCCTCCCAACCAGGGGAACCGGGTTCGAATCCCAGTGATGGCTGGTCGATATGAACTCAAAAATTACAAGGCTGCAGAGATAATTATTGGTAATCATGAACTCAAAACTGGATCGGTTGTTCAACGACGGTTATAAAAAATAAGTGGTACTTTGGGAATATAGAGCTCACTTCCAAATGACGTGACCCGGGTCAAACAAATTACGCTCCCGGCTCACACCGATAACTATGCAGGCGTAGAATATCCGTGGCTTATAATATCGAAACTAATTCGAACCGAAATCCATTGATTCATTTAAAACTCAAGCAGAAATAGAGATCGAAATCTACTAATTTCAATCAGTTGGGAAAAAAATATTGATTTTAATGAGATACATCGATTTCTTTTAAATTTATTGAAATCAAAAACAAAAACCATCGACTCTTTTATGATTCTGGCTAATATTAATAATTATAAACAATTAATCAGTCGAATCAAATTTTCTAATTTAAACTAATTACGCCTGTTGATTCATGTATGTATTTAGCTTGAATTAGGGATTGAAAAAAAATGATAATTTGTACCAATAATTAAATCAGTTGATTAAAATTTTTTTATTTAAATTGTATATATCAATTCCTTTTAAAATGGTCCGAGTCAAGAAAGAAACAGTATTCAAGACTAAGAGCTGCTGATCCATTTTATTACTGATTCGAACTTTATAATTTTAATCAGATATATTAATAAATAAACTTGTATAAAATAAATAAATTTATTTATATTTTAAATAAAAAATAACAGCATGAGAGATAAATGTTTTAAATGTATGTAAACAAGCTAACAAATAACTACAAGCTAACCTTGCATAATGGCTTGTAAAAAAATTAACAAATGTATAAATAAAAACTAGAAAAACAGGCCAATAGTTTAAATCTTAGCAAGTTTAAAATAAAGTCCTTTTCTACTTGGTAAATAATAGTGAAACGTCTGTCTTGAAGTTTGAGACTTCAGAATATATCGTCTTTATTCAGTCCTTATATTATACTAAGAAACTACCATAAAAGGACGCTTTACGAACAAAAGCGTTGTAAACTAACTTTAAAATAGCCGGTGAAGCCATGGAATCTTTTCTAATACTAATATCTGGACAAGCTATTCAAAAGTTTGAACAGTTGTTTGAAAATCTTTAATGAATCTCCGATAGATTGATGATCTTAGCGAAACCTTAAGCTTTTGATTTATTTCAGGAAAAATTTAATCGTAGTCAAGGGTTAATATTTGACTGAGAATTTGATTCTGAATCGGTTTTTCCATGCTATAGTTTGAATCACAGCAGTATCTTATTGATTCGGATCATCATTTGGAAAGTTATTCTAAACATTCAAAATTAAACAGTTCGGTGTGAAAATGACTCAAAAATAATCGGTGTAAAAATGTAACAAAATTCTGTAAACAAATGTGAAAATGGCTCAATGAATTTTTTTCTTACCTATTATTTTAAATAAAATCATTTGATTCATTTTGTTTTTACTCGAATTAATTGTTAATTCGAATCAGCTCTTTCAAATTAGTTAGTTCTATTATGTTAAATCAAACTAGTTGACTCAAAGTCAAAACTATTGATCCTTTTAGAAACTTGCTCAAATAAGTGATCTTAATCAAATGATTTAGAAATCAGTTAATTCATATATTTAACTTTGATTTAAATGCTTTGATTTCTTTTAAATTTATTCAGCTCATGAATCGATTGTTGGACAGAGCTAGATTCGGTGATCTATTTTGATACATATTTCAATACTATTTTATCTGTAGAGTTGAACATGCTGTTAGTAATCTAATTTCGATAATGTTGGGATTACGTTTTGATAGCGTCGTCAAAATTATTAGAAAAAAATGAAAAAAAGGCTAGTTAATGTAAAGATTTTAAAATCACATATGGTTATAAATCAGTTCTCAGATTGAATAATTTTGGGAACATCATTTAAGGTTGTTAGTCAAAGATTTTTCATAAAGGAAATAAGAAAAAATACAGTTTAACTGGAAGCAAAGCTATAATTCTAAATTTAACCACAATCATGCGATAAAGATTTAGTATATGGTATTTAGAACGCAAAAGTAGTTTAAATATTTAAAAAATTATAAAACTGTTTTGAAAATCGCCGATTTAGCAGGATTTTTCTGCCCAAAATAAAATTAAAACCAATCGGGAATTCTCTACATTTATAAACTTTCATGAATCCAGACTATGCAACATTGAAGTAAGTTACCAAATATTAAAAACTTATATCTTAAATGCACAATTAAAAAATTCCGAATCAAATTACGGTATTAAGTACCGGTACTTTGGATGCATCATCCGTAAAATCTACTTTAACGAAAAATCCAGTTATGTCATAAAATGCTATACCTTAATTTCTACATTAATACCTGTTCAGAGATTTTACAGTTATTATTACTGTAAAATTACTGTGTATCAGATTTATTTGCTCCTTAACATGTTTCGGGAAAATTTATTTTACGGTGAAAAGTACTGGCACTAAAGGAACCTGTACTTTTTTCATACATTACATTCGGTACATTTGATCCGAAATATTTTACAGTGTGCTTCTCATTTTCACAAAACTGTAGCTTTTCTTCCTATTCGCACTTCGTTCCCATTTTATAATTATCATAGAGAGAGTTAGACAGAAATTTGCGAAATCCAACTAAACTGCCATGAATAACTGTTACAAACTCACAACAGTTAAAAAAAACAGCATATTACGACGATGCATTCATGTAACGACAGTATCTTTGAAAAAATAGCTTGAATTTTCGAATACTTGCATTGACGACTCTTTTAATTGAACAAATCATAAATGGGCCAATGACAGTTCAACAATTCGCAAATTATTCAGTGAAATACCAAAATTGCAGTTAATTTAAAAGATTTTAGCATTGATTTTTGCAATATGGAGAAAGGATAGCCGTGGTGGCTCAGGAGATAGAGCGTTCGCCTACCAATGAGGTGAACCGGGTTCGAACCCCACCAATGGCTGTTCGATGCGAATCCGCATCTGGCTTGCACCGACAACAGTGCTGACGTGAAATATCCTCAGTGGAAGATGGATCACGGGTTAGAGTCCCTTTGCGTCAGGCTAACCTTGGGAGGCTCTCGTGATCTTCCTCTCCACGTAACGCTAATGCGGGTTAGTTACATAAAAAACTCTTCCACGATGGCAAAATTCCTCCCAATACTTGATCCAGGAGTTCCCTTGTCTTCTGGATTCGGTTCAAAATTACAAGGCTACGGAATTGAACATTAGAAGTCGTAAACCCAAAAATCGGGTCTGCTGTTCAACGACAGTTATAAAATAAAAATGAAATATGGAGAAAGAGTAAAATTTAAGAAGAATCCCCCTTAATATTCAAGGTTAAAAACAAAACAAGTCTTTATCGAACAGTATAGAACATTTTTAAAATAACTATCATAAATACCTAGAAAAGAACGAAATACCACATCATATAGCACATCCGTACTATCCATTTACGAGATATTCACCAATAAAAATCTCTGAAAGAGAATCAAAATATGTCATTTAGCCATTTTCTACGACATGATCTCACATTTCAACGCGACACAATATGAGCCATTATTTTATTTTTGTCACTTTATGTAGAGATTTAAAACTCATATTCCAAAAGATCCAATCTTTCATCAAAATTGACGATCGTGGCAAAAATTCTTTTAAAGTTTCGTTGGCATCGATAGCAAAGTTTCACTTTTATCTAGAAAAAAAAAAGGCGAAAAACGCTGACTGGAGATAGATGGCATCCTTAGCCAGGCATCCCCAGGTGTGAGTATAAATATATTGGATTTTAAACTAAGAAAACTTTCGAGATATGAAATTTCCTTTTGCTTCGATTCTTGCCCGATACATTTTTTCCCTCGGAAATATTGAACCGTTTGTCTTTATTATCTTTGAAATCTTTATCATAGCGACGAATGAGTATTGATGGATATTGACTCGTAAATTACATGACTTTTGCTATTCTTGGATCTTTTATCAAAGACTTCGAGAAATGACCAGAAGTTTCATTCAGAAATTAATATTACATCTTTCTTACGGGTCAATATTTTGACATGTTTCAAAATTTATTCCAGACATTTTATTTCAAGGGAGTCCAAGGCACAAAAATCTTTAAAATCATATGCTTTTATTTTATTGCTTAAAATGGCGCAATTAATCTTACAGACGGTGTAAAAAATTATACTTATATATCAATTAAAAAAAGGAATAAAACTTTAGAACATAAATATATGACTGATGTGATTATAATATACTAAATTTATACTCACAAGGGGATTTCAACTTGGAAAACTTTTAAAGCATTAAGTTTCTGATCTCTCTAATTCTCGCTAGGCACATTTTTTTCTTGAAAGTGTTGAACCATTTGTCGAAAATAGTGCAAAAGAGATTTTCTTTATTACAGGCTGGTACTGATCCCGGGTCCTTTATGTCTGTAGTTAGATCAAGCTACCACCGTGGAGAAGGCTGTACATCCCTACATTGAGTTTAGAAGCTTTATACAATAGCTATCATAATAGGAAATTGTTTGATACCAAAATTATAACTAAAGTAATTTATTATAATTAGACGAAATATTAAGTCCAGTATTTATAATGAAATAGTTTTAAGTTAAGTATGAATTTTTAAAAAAAATTTTATTACGTTGCTTTATATTTTATCAACGATTTTCGATGCTTCAAAATTTTAATATAATTACAATGATATCAAATATACATTTAATTTATTTCATTTTTATTATTATTATTATTAATATGACCTATAACAGTCAATAAAAGCTGCTCACTATGAAGCTCTTATTTCAAGAAAAGTGTTTTTACATTCGACAGACTTCCTCCGTAAAGACGGGAGCTAGCTGTTTAATTTAACAGTCAACTCTTGTAATTTTACTGAAGTTCGTCACAATTACGAGTACTTGGCTCTTTTCTCAAAGATCAAAACTGACCGTATAAATTAACATCAAACTCTTCGAATTTCTCGAAAATTTCTAAGAGTGTAGTGAGAAATGAATATTGATGGACATGTACTCTTAAATTACCAGACTTTTGCTTGCTATTCTTGAACCTTTATCAAAGACTTCAGAAAATGTCCAGAAGAGTTATTTAGATATTAATGATGCAACATTTTTTTGAATCATTCTGTTTCAAGGTTTATCGCTCTTTTTTTTTTAAAGGTGCTGAAAAATTTTGAGCTTTATATAAAAATTAAAAAGCAATTAAGTAAAAAATTATCATTTAAATGTCAAAGAATTATGTTTTTATCTTAACTAGAACACAAAATATAATTTGCTTTCGTCTTTTATTTATACTGAACTTCAGCTAATGCTGAAACTTTTATATATGATCAGTTTTTCGAATTTTTTCTCTCACTATAATATGATATATCTTTAATTGTAAAAGCTGAAAAGTTGAACTTATATATTTTAGCAATTTAATTTTCATTTGTTATCAAGAAATTAGTAAAACATTTTTAGATTTTATATTATATTTTAAAAATATATATAATGAAAAAGAAAATGTAAAACTTTATTTTTGAAAATGTAAAACTTTATTTTTGAAACTTTTTACTAATTGCAAAAAAAGCTAAAAACAAACTAAAGTATTAAAATTTTATCCTAATTTATGACTATTGATTATTGAAGTATCCGAAAATTTGTTTGAATCGAAATAGATTGCATTTTCCTTTACATAAAAAAGTAGAAATATGAATATTTTACAATTTAAATTTTTTTTTAAACGAATCTTCCAATTATTAGAATTTTTTATGTACTTTTTGTTTTATGTAACTGTACTTAAAAATTCTAAACAACGCATGAATTTTTAAAAAGTTTTGAAACTGTGTTCCAGATTCATTTAAAGCTAGTCTCAATTAATGGTCATCTGACCCACCTTTGAAATGCACGTGTTAAACTCTTTTTATTTAAACTCCAACAATGCTCTAAATACTCAGTAGCCCATTATTATTATTTTTTACAATTAAAAACTGACAATGTCAACTTCTACATTCCGACAGTATTATGAATGTGTTGTTTTGAGTGTTGCACATTCATATATGTTGTTAATTGCTATCAAATAAATAGAGGAATAGGATCAAATGCATTTAAACTCCAACAATAAATACTAAAGACTATTTTAATATAAATTCTAACAATGCTTCTTATAATCAATATCTCATTATTATTATTTTTAAACAATAAAAGATTAACAATATCAACTTTTATATTCCAAATCTACTAAGTTATATTCCAACTATACTAAGTATTCTCAACCTTTCAACCCTTCAGTGGGTCGATAAAAGAGTACCAAGCATGCTTGGGAACTAAACACTGGGGGCTCCGCGTTCGGCTGACCACCTGACCGGAACATCTGCTACTGCACCTCAGAGCCCAAGGTCAAGAAAACTGAGATGAGCACAGTAGGCCTTGGCCCTCTATGGGCTGTCGCGCCGCTGAGTTTAGTTTATACCAAGTATTGTTTTGAATGTTACACATACATCTATGTTGTTAATCAATTATCAAATAAATTGAGTTCTGGGGTGATATATATAAAAACTCCAACAATAATTCCTAAAGACTATTTTAATATAAATTCTAACAATGCTTTTTATAATCAATATCTCATTATTATTATTTTTAAACAATTAAGGATTAACAATATCTACTTTTATATTCCAAATCTACTAAGTTATATTCCAAATATACTAAGTATTGTTTTGAATGTTACACATACATCTATGTTGTAAATCAATTATCAAATAAATCGAGTACTAGAGTGATATATATAAAAAATCCAACAAGAATCCTAAAAACTACTTTAATATAAACTCTAACAATACTCTTAATACTCAAAATCTTATTGTTATAATTTTTAAATAATTAAAGATTAACAATATCTACCTTTATATTCCAAATATACTATGAGTGTGTTGTTTTGAATGTTACACATACATCTATGTTATAAATCAATTATCAAATAAATCGAGTACTAGAGTGATATATATATAAAATCCAACAATGAATCCTAAAAACTACTTTAATATAAACTCTAACAATACTCTTAATACTCAAAATCTTATTGTTATAATTTTTAAATAATTAAAGATTAACAATATCTACTTTTATATTCCAAGTATACTATGAGTGTGTTGTTTTTAATGTTACACATACATCTATGTTATAAATCAATTATCAAATAAATCGAGTACTAGAGTGATATATATAAAAAATCCAACAATGAATCCTAAAAACTACTTTAATATAAACTCTAACAATACTCTTAATACTCAAAATCTTATTGTTATAATTTTTAAATAATTAAAGATTAACAATATCTACTTTTATATTCCAAATATACTATGAGTGTGTTGTTTTTAATGTTACACATACATCTATGTTATAAATCAATTATCAAATAAATCGAGTACTAGTGTGATATATATAAAAAATCCAACAATGAATCCTAAAAACTACTTTAATATAAACTCTAACAATACTCTTAATACTCAAAATCTTATTGTTATAATTTTTAAATAATTAAAGATTAACAATATCTACTTTTATATTCCAAATATACTATGAGTGTGTTGTTTTGAATGTTACACATACATCTATGTTATAAATCAATTATCAAATAAATCGAGTACTAGTGTGATATATATAAAAAATCCAACAATGAATCCTAAAAACTACTTTAATATAAACTCTAACAATACTCTTAATACTCAAAATCTTATTGTTATAATTTTTAAATAATTAAAGATTAACAATATCTACTTTTATATTCCAAATATACTATGAGTGTGTTGTTTTGAATGTTACACATACATCTATGTTATAAATCAATTATCAAATAAATCGAGTACTAAAGTGATATATATAAAAAATCCAACAATGAATCCTAAAAACTACTTTAATATAAACTCTAACAATACTCTTAATACTCAAAATCTTATTGTTATAATTTTTAAATAATTAAAGATTAACAATATCTACTTTTATATTCCAAATATACTATGAGTGTGTTGTTTTGAATGTTACACATACATCTATGTTATAAATCAATTATCAAATAAATCGAGTACTAGAGTGATATATATATAAAAAATCCAACAATGAATCCTAAAAACTACTTTAATATAAACTCTAACAATACTCTTAATACTCAAAATCTTATTGTTATAATTTTTAAATAATTAAAGATTAACAATATCTACTTTTATATTCCAAATATACTATGAGTGTGTTGTTTTTAATGTTACACATACATCTATGTTATAAATCAATTATCAAATAAATCGAGTACTAGTGTGATATATATAAAAAATCCAACAATGAATCCTAAAAACTACTTTAATATAAACTCTAACAATACTCTTAATACTCAAAATCTTTTTGTTATAATTTTTAAATAATTAAAGATTAACAATATCTACTTTTATATTCCAAATATACTATGAGTGTGTTGTTTTGAATGTTACACATGCATCTATGTTATAAATCAATTATCAAATAAATCGAGTACTAGAGTGATATATATAAAAAATCCAACAATTCCTAAAAACTACTTTAATATAAACTCTAACAATACTCTTAATACTCAAAATCTTATTGTTATAATTTTTAAGCAATTAAATATTAACAATATCTACTTTTATATTCCAACTATACTTTGAGTGTGTTGTTTCGAATGTTGCACATGCGTACTATATGTTGTTAATTTATCAAATAAATCGAGTACTGGAGTGATAAATATAAATTCTCCAACAATGAATCCTAAAAACTATTTTTTTAAATATGCTCACAATACGCTATATCCATTATTATTCTATTTACATAATTAAAAATTTAAAATATATTTTTTCACACTATAACAGTAATCCAATATTATTAAAGAAAAATTTTAATATTTAAATTTGGGGTAAAAAAATTCTGCAAAAAAATTTGTAAATTAAGCTTCTATTTAAATCATACTGTAAAAATCAGGGTAAAAAATTCTGCATGGAAATTCAAAAATTAATATTATTTTTAAATATAAACAAATCAAGTATATACAATATATACTTGATTTAGTATAAATAACGCGTTTTCAAATTGACATCAAAAATTTGAAGCCTCTTGCTGATATATTTGCATGTTACTATCAGTCATTAAGCTAACAATAAAAGATTTTAATGATTTTTCACTCCACAATAGTTTTATTCCAATACCTGATTCAAAAATTCCCTTCTTTTTCGAGTTGGATTGAAAGTTACAATCTGATATTAACGAAAGCTATTGAATCATACTTGGATAAGTTATACTTCTATGGTGATAAAATAAAAAAAAATTTACATCCTAAGACCAGGAATTAAGCTTTTTAATTTACTAGATGAGTTGCCTTCTTTTGATTAAACAAATAGATACATAGCAAGCTGAACTATGTTAAGCAGAATGTTTCATAATGGCTGCTCTTAAACTGAATTTTTTGGAATTCTTTTCGAAATGGAAGTAAAAAATAAAAAAAAGTAAGAGTCGCGAATCAATTTTTAAGAGAGAAAAAAAAACAAAAATGGAACCGAAATCTGACGAATCGCTTGTGAGGAAGACGAGATTAAGAACACATAAACTAGTTTGATTGCTGGATGTAATTTGGAGGTGTTTCTAGTTACCAACTTTCAACTCTAACATGCTTCCTTCAGCATTCAAAATGGTTTTGATGTTTACAGTTCTTCTTTTCTCAAATTCAATAGCAATTCGTTAGATTCCAATGACTTTTTTATTTATTTTTCTTACTTACACATTACATTACACATTTCACAAGGACTCTAAAAGTAGGTATAATTAGTTATCATTTAAGAAACTATGAAAGAATATTTTTTTTTTCTGCAATAAGAGAATAACTTTTACTTTAAATTCATTTATTTACTATATTTTATCAATTCATCTGTTTAAAAAAAAATTTGAGTGCAGAAGTTTTCCTCTTTTTTGGAAATAAGAGGAATAATTGATTTTTTAAAAACTACGTAAAAAAAAAATAATGAGCAGTAATTGGTACAACCTTTTTTAAAAAAATTTCTAGCCAATTTAAGCTAATACTTTCCCAAACTCCCAAAAATTTTATAATTCTCTTTCTTTCATTTTTTTCTTTTATTCGAAATTCCAAACCATGCCTAATGTAACATAAGTTAATGAAATTATTGATCACCATCTTGAAATATTCTTAAAGCTTGAAAACTTTTATTCCATTTTCAACTCGAATGGAAGTTTCTTTTCAGTGATGATTGTCGTAAATAAAATCATTTTTGCTTTTTGACAATGTTATTACTTTGCTTCAGACTTTAAGAATTTTAATTTTCTTTTTGTTTGAGAATTTTTACATTTAAATAGAACTTTTGTATTCTTTGAACGATTCAACTTATACAGATATTTTTTAACATTTTTTAAATGGATAAAAAAATACATTTTTCTTTATGCATGTTGATTTTATTTAGATATTTTGTTCTTGATACGGGCTTTGTACAAATATTTAATCTTTTTTTTCTCGTTTCAAAATATTCCAAATAAAACAGCAATAAACATATCAAAACTTTTATTAAAAATATCAGTTATTATTCCAGAAATATTTGAAGTATGTAGACGTAAATACATTTAAAGTTAAATTGGGTTTAAAAAAAATTAACTATTTGGAATTAAATGTATTATCGCTTAAGCTCAAAAGCTGTAAACATTTTTCTAGTTAATCTGTAAATTAGCTAGGTAAATCCGTTAAAGTTCAGAATCAAAAGTTTTTCATAATTAACCTTGGTAATGTACGCATTAAGCATTTCAGTATCGTTGAAGTTCAAAAGTTTGCTTCTCTTTTTCCATCAACTAATTTGTTTATAATTTGATAGAATTTAACGATGTGATTGAAAAACAAATGAATAACATTATGTTAATTTCCTTAATTGTAATAATATAAGACCTTTTATTCTTTGTTTTATAGTATTTAGTGATGATTGGTTCTATCAACTAATATGTTGATTGATTGATTGTAGTGACAGGAATTCTTTTATTGCAAAAAATAAAGAATTAGTATTATATTAATTTAAGCGTACAGAGTTGTTGTTGCTCCACAAAGATCTTATCTTTACTAACAAGTACGTAGTAGGTAAGATGCAGATTATCTTGGTAATTTGAGAAATAAAAATTTTGGAGCAATTTTAATTGATAAGCCTTGTTAACATAAACTGGATAACACTGAGAAAACAAATTTCTTGTTGCATTCATACAAATACTTGATCTTGCCTAATTCGGATGTAAGGATTTCAAGTCTGAAATTAGTTTTGCTCTTAAAGCTACAGATTTTTTAAGGATATTTTTAGTCTATTTTTGTCGAAATGTACAAGTTTGAAAACCGTATATATACCATGGGGTTTCGTAAATGTTGCGACAAACTTTTAGAGAAGTTAAAGATCAAGATAAAAATTACATATTAACTAGAGATGAGACGGTCGCGTTTACTGAAAAAAGTTTTCAGGCTCGGGTGGGCTCGGACGCATGATAAAATTTTCTTAAACTTTTTTTCGACTTCAAACATATATTTGTTACAGTTATTAAGCATAAAAAATGTAAAATTTATTAATTAATTGTGATAAAAGGCTTTAATGATTAATTTCCTTGTTTAAGCAACAAAAGCCTAATAGCGAGACCGCAAAAGTTTGTCTTTATTCGACGTATATATCGAATGGACTCGGACTCTAAGTAATAATATGTATCTCGGGTTCGGATGCCCGGAAATTTTGTCGTACGCGGCTAGGAGCACTTAATTATTATAACCTGTTCAGAAGCACGCGAATGAAACGTGCCTATGCAATCCTAATCCTGATGATTTGTCCTAACTCTCCCTAGGAGTTCGACTCTAACATTTATGCGACCCCCTCTTATATGTAACGTTTTTAAACTTGTACATTTCGACAAAAATATACTAAAAATATCATTTAAAAAAACAGTAGCTTAGAGAGAGAAACCAATTTCAGATTTAAAATCGGCAGCGTGAAAATATCCAAATATCCAAAGTTAAAAGAATCTCATGCACACCGGTGTCCCTTTTATAGATTTTTTTCTGATGCATACAAACAAAACTATATTTTGGTATTTTATAATTATAAAAAAACGATTTAATAGATACTAAAAAAATCTATTAGATTATCGGAATAATATTTGTACTAAAATGTAAAATCCAAAAAAGTATCTTGAAAAACAAATTTTTTTATTATTAATAATTGATTCCAATGTATTGATAATTGATTTTGAAAATTAAGAAAATTTCAATAATGAATAATTGTTTCTCTTAGATCTACATAACTGTAAATAAGTGCAAATTCGACAAATTATTATTTTGAATTGAGCCGTGTTTGGAAAATTTTACCTTTAACACAATAAAAGACACCGATGTTTCATACCGTATTTCATAGCCGTAAATTATTGAAATACTCAGTATAATATTTTTCACTTATTTTGACCTGAATTAAAGTAAAAAAAAAAAAATATGAAAAATGAAAAATATGAAAAATATGTTTAGTAAAAATTCTGCATCAAAGAGTTAACTCAAACTATATTTATTAATATACCAATAACATTTAAAAATTTTAGAAAAATTTACAAATACTTTCCTATTTTTAAGTTTAACGATCGGTTAATATTTTAGAAAACGGTCGTAAAAGTGCCTATTTTGCCAAATACACGTATTTGATTAGTGCTGACATCTAGTTTAAAATAAACTAACTATCTACAATTACCTTAACCTGATATATATATATATTTATATATATATATATATATAATATATATATATATATATATATATATATATATATATATATAATATATATAATATATTATATATATATATATATATATATATATATATAATATATATATATATATATATATATATATATAATATATATATAATATATTATATATATATATATATATATATATATATATATATATATATATATATATATATATATATATATATATATATATATATATATATATATATATATATATATATATATATATATATATATATATATATATATATATAACAAAACTATCAGTAGGATCAATCCTTAGGGACATATCCAAAATAATTCAGGTGCAAGGGATTATAAATTTTATAATGCGTAAAAACAACAAACTTGTATAGAAATAAGAAATAATAATGCAAGATCTGTTGTTTTTAATCAAGGAAGAAACCTTATCAAAATCTGACTAATCATTATTGAGGAAAGATTTAAAACTTCTTTAAATGTGTTTCTGATAATTACCTTTCCCTTCTCTATTTTCTTGAGCAATCAAATAGATTTTAGTGTTTATAACCCCACTTTCGTGTTATTAGAATCTGATGAATTTCCTCGATTGTCCATTCTGTAGAATTTAATAATGCGTTTGCTTTCTCTTGGCTTAAATATAATTTTTGATCCCCAAAAAGAATAATTTTGACTTCCTTTTGTCAAAGATTCTTTAAATTATAATCATTGCTGAGGGTGGTGATTATGAGCATCCTGTATAAACGGTTTCAATTATTTATTTTAAAACCACTGGGGATAATATTTTCTCATTTTATTGTACTAAAAGTATTCATCTTAAGTAAAAAGAAACTTATTTCATTGAATAGATAAAACTAAAATACCTGCAAACGTCATCAGAAGGAGCCTATCTATATAATAAAAACCTACCTAATTCATAAATAAATGATCATTTCTTGCTTGCAAGCAACCAAATATATTTTCTCCCAGCTTGTTCACTTAATTAATACAGCAGCAAACAATTCTTGTTTCTATTCAGTTTTTACTACTAGAGTGCTATATTAGATTGCACCCAATGCAAGCTTATGTATTGGTATTCCCATTTACAGCCGAAGTAATCATAAAACGTTAAGACTACTCGACTTACTGGCAATTTTACGAGTTACCAATTACAGCACGTTTTTACCTTTAACGGGAATGCCTCATAAAATATTCTACATCTTTACGTCAAGTGATGATTGTAAAAAGAAATGAGCAGCTTTAAATATTGCAACAACAAAAAAAAAAATTTTTTAAAGTATAAGAGAGAAGTAATTGTAGATTTAGATTGGTTTTTAAATTAAACTATTGTTAGTAGTCATACAGTTCAATCCATAGTGTTTTTAGCACAGTGTATTTAAATCCGCCGTCAGTTCTGTAATGTTTTTTAAATAACTTTCTTTGATAGCTTTCATATTCGATTAAATTAAATTAATCATGAAGTAATGAAATACAATAAAATTTCAAAAACTATAAATTTTTTAGGAAATTAAGAAAGGGAAGCTAATTATATTTTTGTTTTGTTTGTACAATGTATAGAATTATTTTCTCCTTCTTGGTCCACTAGAAAAACGTAGTTTTTCAATTTTTATTTTATTATCTCCTTCTTTTTAGCTTTGAGTCACTTAGTTTATTTATATCTGAAAGTGGTTAGAATTGCCGATGTAGAAGTGTGTACAGCATTCTCTTTGCTACTCTAAACTGTGTGCCGCAGTTTCTATTCTCAGAAGCAAAGATAGTTCTAAAATAGATTAGCCATATCAAACATTATTCCTCGATTAAATTCCATGAACAAGCAGCAAGCTTAGACATCGAGTTCGCAATAAACAAACTAAGCGAGTTTGCAATATGTTCGAGAGCAAATAGTAATTTCCCTTTATACTATTATATCTTACATTATTAATATTTAGAATGTTATGTTACCTTCTTATCAGTGGCATAACTAGCTTATTTTGTGCCCTAGGCATTAAAAAAATTTGCGCCTTTTTATGAATCTAAAAGTCTTTGTTTCCGAAGTGTAAGTTCATTAATTTTCTTCGTGCAGAAACAATAAAATATAACTGTTTAAAACCCTTTCTATAAATCGTGTAAAAAAAAAATTGTAAAAGAAAACTGCTTTTACTGTAAATTATAACTTATTAAAACGCAAGAAAACTAACAAATATATTTTAAAGGGCGTAAGATTTCAGTTAAATATATCTATTACATAATATTCGTTATTGCTGCCTTTTAGGTATTTTTAGTATTATCCCTACATAATTGGTCAATATAAGAATCTAATGTATTTAGAGTTCCAAAATAATATTTAAGTGAGAAAGGAAAGCAAGCACTTATTACGAATCAGTATAGAGAAAGACCATAGCATAGGTGGCATTAATATAATTAAACCTAGTTTATTTGCCTGATAAAAATCAAAATGGCCAAAATAATAACCTTCGTCTCCATTTAATTTTTTTTTCACCAAATAAACAGATTTTGATTATTTTAATTTTACATTTACGATGATTGACTTCGATTATGGTTCGAAGGATTTTGATAATTTTCTTGTGTTTTTTTTTTTTTTTTTCTTTTGCTTAAATATTAATTTGTGTTCCATAAAATATTTTTCATTCATTTTTTTAAAAGATTATTCAATATATTATACAGTGAACGAAATAAAAATGGATCGTTTCAAAAACTTTCGAATTTTCACGTTCTGAGATGCAATTTTATTGTCTAACTTTAAATAAAGTTAACTAATAAATGCAGGAAATATTTTAAGTTATAGAATCAGGTACAAAAACGTATTTCCCCGTGTTAAACCATTATAGTTTTTCAAACGATTCGGTTTTCTTAACTCTCAAAAATATGGGGCTCGCCGCAATCTGGAAAATATAATCTCGACAGTTCAATCTGGTTCGTGGTTGAAAGTATAGACCCCTTAAGATTAATTTCTCTTTTTGCATATTTCTAAATCTGTTTAAGAATAGAAAAAGAAAATTTTTTGCTCACAATTATGAAAGTAGTTTATCCAAAAATAATTTCACGCTCAAAAAAATTTTTTTTAATAATTATGACTTTTTATTTATGTTGAGAATAATCACACTTACTCTCTTGTTTTGTTTTGTATTATTATTTATATGGCAACGATAACTGTATGTATTTCAGTTGTGTAGTTTGGCAACGTTTTGCTTAAGCGTCAGTTGTAAACAAATCTGTGTAAGTGCACTGTCATGTGCGTGATTCAGTTATTTCCATCTTTATTAAACTTAATTCTTTAATTACTGGCCTCTGATATTGTTTATTTATCTTAACAGCAGAGCGTGGTTCTGATATTGAACACGCTAGAAGTGATTGAAGCATTTATATTGCTTGTATTTTATTTTTTGATCTGAATCACGTGGAAGCGAAATTTGAAATGGCAGTACGTGACGATAACACTAAGTACTGTGTTGAACCGTTTAACGGTAAGAACTTTGCTTTATTCAAGCGTCGTGTTGAAGCTATCTTAGCAGCGAAAGAGCTTGATAAATATTTAGAAACTGAAGCTGATGTAACGAAAGATGCTGAAATCAAAGATGCAAAAAAGGCTTACGCTCTACTGCTAACCCTTATGGATGATACTATATTAGCAACTATGGCGACAGAATCATCTGCTTGTCAGATATGGACTAGTTTAAAACAGAAATATTTGAAAATAAGTGCTGTTAGTCAAATCCTAGTTCGAAAGAAACTTGCAACTTTGAAGAAACGCCGAGATTGCAGTATGCAGCAACATATTAATGAACTGTTAGCCATCGTGAACGAATTACGACTCTCGGGTGCAGAAGTTAAAGATATGGATGTTGTTATTTACTTATTGATGTCATTACCTGCGGACTACGATGTCATTAAATCAACGATTGAAAATCAGCCAAATGAAACCCTGACGTTGGACTTTGTTATGCAGAGACTTTTGAATGCTGAACAATTGAAATGTGACAAAACTCCTGACAATATTCGTGCTTCAAGTGACAACATCGCTTTTAGCGCAGATAAACGTGATATTATTTGTCACAAATGTAAAAACAAAGGTCATGTTGCCAGGTTCTGCAAAAGAAAATTAGTTTGCTACGGCTGTGGGCGACCAGGGCATTACAAGAAGGATTGCAGATTTAAACCTAAATCAGATTACAAAGAATCAGCTGCAGTAACATTCATGGTTGGTGAGTCCGCCGAGAATTTTATTCTGGACTCTGGAGCATCTACACATATGTGTAATAAAAGTGAGTGGTTTGAAGAAATTAAACCTTTTTCTGGAACTGTTGCATGTGCTTCTAAAAATGAAGTATTAAAAGTAGAAGGTATTGGTACTATACCTGGAACTTTACATGGTAGAAAAATAACTCTGACAGATGTATTATATGTGCCTGAATTGAATGGTCAACTGATTTCTGTTAAAAACATTCAAGAGGCTGGCTACAGTGTGATTTTTAAGAATGATGTAGCTGTTATTGAGAAAAGCAGTGAAAAGTTTGAATTTGCTAGACTTAATGAGAAGGGACAATATGTGAGTCAATTTGAACCTATTAAAGCCTCAACATATGTTGCAAATCACAGTGCAGGGTTATGGCACAGACGCCTGGGGCATCCCTCTAACAAAATCTTAAAACAAATGGGTTTGCCAGTTTCTGAGTCACTGTCAAGTTTTTGTGAAGAATGTGTTATAGCAAAACATTCCAACACTCCAGTGAGCAAGTGCCCTAGAAGCAGAGAGCATATGCCTATGAGAATGGTTCACACTGATATTTGTGGTCCCATTGATCCACCCACTAGGGAGGGCGAGAAGTATTTTGTTACTATTATTGACGATTGCTCAAGATTTTGTGAAGTTCACCTCCTAAAGCACAAAAGTGATATTGTTGAAGTGTTTAAATTTTTTATAAAACAGAATCTCAATCTTTACAAAATCCGTTGTGATAATGCAAAGGAATTTGTATTTGGTGAATTAGCACGTTACTGCAAGAAAAGAGGTGTCTTGATAGATCCTGCTCCGCCATATTCACCTCCTTTGAACGGTGTTGCTGCGAGAGCAAACAGGTATCTTTTAGAGAAGGCTCGAGCTCTAATATATGAAGCGAAGCTCCCTAAATCCTATTGGGGTTATGCTGTACAAACAGCTTCCTACCTAAAGAATCGGATTCCAAACCAGACTGTTGGGGATCTACCTTTTGAGCTGAAATATGGTAAGCAACCTGATTTGAATATTATCAAAGTCTTTGGTTGTGATGCATACATGAGAATTCCTGACAACTTAAGAAAGAAACTGGATCCCAAATCCAAAAGGATGACTTTTATAGGATATTCCACTATAGGTTATCGTTTATTGGATCCGGTCACAAATCATGTTGTAGTATCTAGAAACGTACGCTTCAATGAAGAGAAGAAGAAATGTATCTCAGTTGAAGATGGTTTTCCCATAGAAGATGAAAATCTTGCTAATGAAGAAAAAAACCCTGATCAATGTGATGTGGAATCTAAAAGTGATGAAAAACATAGACCAAAAAGAAATGTTAAATTGCCTGCCAAATTAGATGATTATTTTGTGTACGAAGCCAATGTGACAACTCTTGACTCTGTAACATTTGAGGATATAGAAACATTGTCGAAAGAAGAGCAAGTCCTATGGAAGAAAGCCATGGATGAGGAAATAGAGTCTCTCAATAAAAATGAAGTGTGGAAGTTAGTTGAATTGCCAAAGGATGAAAAGCCTATGTCCTGTAAATGGGTTTTTGCGAATCAAGCGAAATAATGCATACAAAGCTAGGCTGGTTGCCCGTGGCTTTGAACAGAAGCCAGGCATTGATTATTTTGAGACCTATGCTCCTGTGATTAGCATATCATCACTTAGACTTGTGCTGGCAATCATTACTCAAAAGAATCTTGAAATCTATGCATTAGATGTTAAAACTGCATTTCTAAATGGTGATCTTCAAGAGACAATCTACATGGAGCAACCAATGGGTTATAATGATAAAAGTGGTCGTGTGTGCAAGCTTCTTAAAAGTCTTTATGGACTTAAGCAAGCACCCAGGCAATGGTTCAAGCGATTCACTGATTTTATAATTCACTTAAACTTCCAACAGCTAAATTGTGAAGCATGTATTTTTGCGAGAAGATCAGAACAGAGTGAAATATTTATTGTGCTGTATGTTGATGACTTACTCATTGCTGGTTCTGATGTTTCTGAGGTAAGAGTTGTGATTCAACTACTGAGAAATGAATTTGAAATGTCCAAGGCTGAAATTGCAAATGAATTTCTTGGAATAAATTTAGAATATTCCCACGACAAACTTTCTTTAGGCCAAAACGCTTATGTTGAGAAAATTTTAAATAAATTCAGGATGGTAGATTGTAAACCATCTGATACTCCTCTAGAGCCTAAGTCAACTTCATCAAATTTTATGAGTGGTGAAAAATTTCATGGTCCTTATCGTGAACTTGTTGGTGCTTTACTTTACTTATCAATGACAACCCGTCCTGATATTTTATACTCAGTGAACTGTCTAAGTCAGATTCAAGAGCAGCCAACTAATAGTGCTTGGGCTGGTCTGAAGAGAGTTCTTCGGTACTTAAAAGGGACATCTGAACTCAAATTATTATTTTGTAGATCTGATACTGATAATGTTATTGATGTTTATGTTGATGCTGATTGGGGGGCAGATACACATGATAGAAAATCTATTTCTGGGTTTATTATTTTCTTTAATGATTGTCCTGTGATTTGGTCTGTCAAAAAGCAAACATCTATTGCTCTGTCCTCTACTGAGGCGGAAATTTTGGCCTTAGCAAAAGCTATTCAGGATCTAATTATACTTTATAATATAACGAAAGAAATCTTAGGGATTGATAAGATAAATGTTTCAATACATGAAGATAATCAGTCTGCAATTAAAGCCATATTAAATGAAAATAACTGTGCTAGATTGAAGCACTTAGACATTAAGTTGAAATATGTTAGGGACATCATAAAATTGTATAATATAAATCTTGTCTATGTACCCACTGAAAACCAATTAGCTGATATGTTTACAAAATGTTTACCCAAACCTAGGTTGTGCTATTTAAGAGATAAATGTAAATTAATGTGTGATTAAGGGAGGGTGTTGAGAATAATCACACTTACTCTCTTGTTTTGTTTTGTATTATTATTTATATGGCAACGATAACTGTATGTATTTCAGTTGTGTAGTTTGGCAACGTTTTGCTTAAGCGTCAGTTGTAAACAAATCTGTGTAAGTGCACTGTCATGTGCGTGATTCAGTTATTTCCATCTTTATTAAACTTAATTCTTTAATTACTGGCCTCTGATATTGTTTATTTATCTTAACAATTTATAAATTTAAAAATGGTTTAAAAAAATTGGATTGTAAAAGCTTACACATTTATACATCATTTTTATTAATACAACATTAAATGAAAAATTAAAGTTGTAAACGAAATCAGAGAAAGGAAAATTTAAAAATGCGAATTTTTTAAAACTTTATTATTCAGAAACTTAAACGATTTCATTCAAATTTTGCATTGTAGCATTTAAAATTTTCTGACTATCATTAAATTAAAAGTAACTAAAAATTTAATTTTTCCATTGAAGTTTCTTAAAATAAATGTGTTTTGTTATCATGTACAAAAACGGTTTGATTCGCTTAAATATTTACAGAGATAAGTTGAAATAGTAAAAATTGAAATTAAAATTAAGAGGTTCAAAATTTTGGCCACTTTTCCGATTTAACTAGTGGGTAATATTTCCATGATAGAGGCTATCGCCATAATTTAGGGCTCAACTTTCAAAATCTATTATATTGCGTTTGATATATTAATTAGCTCATGATACTGATTGGGCGACTTAAGTTCTTTTTAATATAAATATTAAAATCATTTATCTAAATGTTTCTCAAAAAAATATTGAATAACTATAATAATAATTAATAAAAAAAGTTAATTTTTTTATGAAAGTAGGCACAAAAACATTAAACCAGTTTGATTGCCCAAGGAAACTTGAAGGTGTTTCTAGCAATTTTCTCGTTCAATCGAGACTAATTTTGTTATTATTGTTATTTAATAGTCTATAATAACTAATTTTTTTTTTTAAAAAAAAGGCAGAGCGAGAATTTAAGAAAGATGATGTTACTAATAAAATACCCACTGCCTACAGCGATTACTATAAAAATAAATGGTTTATTATAAGGAATATGTGAAGAGATGGAGAGTTCATAAGAGCAAAAAAAAAATTATGTAAAATTGAATTTAAAATCATATTCTCACTTTTTAGTAAAAATGCGCGGACAATAAATATTTTCATTGTTAATTTTTTTTTAATCAATGCACAAAAATAATAGAAATTTTTAATCTATTTAGACTTACTTAAAAGAAATTAACACAAATTTTGTAATGAAACCTTACAATTAATTCTAATAATTCAATGTGCCAGAAATTTTGAAATGCTGTTTAAAAAAGTTTAAGAAAATTAATTTAAAAATGGACAATAAATGTTAAGAATTTTATTGTAGTTTTATATTTATATTCTGATTATTTACATTTTAATTTTTTATATTTTAAATTTTAATTTTATATAATTATTTAAAATTTTATATTATAATTTTATTTTTATTTATTTTTTTCAGAAATTGAGTGATTGAGTTTCAGCAATTGAAATATTTTATATCTTCGATTTTAAAGTCCCCTCATGAAAAAATCGGTCGTTTCTTAAAAAACGTTTTACTTAAATTAGCATTTCGCTCACCATAGTCATAACCCGATTGATGGTTTGGAAGCCCTCCCTCTGTAATATGCTAGGGGTTTTTAAAAGACCCCTGTTTATATATATTTTTAGAATCCTTGTCAAAAAAGCCCGCACATTAGGAATCATAAATAACTATTCATTTTAGGAAAAGAGAAAAAAACACAATCGAAATCTTATGAATCACGTCCGAAAAAGGTAGGATCTGTTGCATTGCCTAGTTAAATTAAGGTGTTGAAAAGCTATTATTAAGTTGCATCAGGCAATAAAGCTAACTCAGAGATATTTTTTCATTCCCACTTTCTCAGAAGAGATTCGATAGATTTCGATATTATTTTTATTTCCCCTTTGTTTAAATATCAATTTTCTACCTCTATTGTGGAATTCTTTTTTTTTCTCCTTTTTCCCCTTTTTAATAAGTATTCTGTGAATGTACACACACTGACCAATAAATTAGAAGCTTAGGAGATTTTCTCTTGACTTCTATGCTTTATACTAGGGTCTGAGGGAGTATCATGCTGTGAGACATGAAAATGGTGCCTTAGTGTTTCTAGAGAGTAAACAGAAACCATATAATATCTAGGCAAAATGCCTGATCAATTTCATCTTCCAATGTTGCATTTTTACTCCGAAGATAACGGATACTAAATGGGCGATAATGTAACTCTACATCTTGCCAGAAGCATACAAAATTGGTTCAACAAACATCAATCTGGTTTCCAACACCTTGTCTTGGCTACCCAAAATCTGGATGTTAGCCTTAATTAAAAAATGTTTGGGAAGCGTTGGAAAAGCACATCCGATAGCAGTCGCTTCTTCCATCTAATTTACAGCATACGAAGATCAGCTTAGGCAACGCATGGTATTCCTCCTGGACATGAATGCAAAAAATATAATCCTCCAGAATCGATGCTTTTACGAGTACGAAATGTAATTCGAGCAAGAGTAGAACCAAAAAATATTCATATAAGGTTTCTAATTCACTGGTCAGTGAGTGTATATTACGCAGGACATAACGAAACATACCTGTATTTACACAAACAGGATAAAAATTCAACAAGCACTTAGTAAATAAAAATTATTTCATGTCTCATAACTAAAACTACATTAACCCTTTTTCGCAAATTTCTACTTTTTTTATTAAATAAATCAGGGTGATATAATTCATGTCCTAGATTAATGGAAAAATGCTTAAAAAATCCAAGTATATAATATAAAATATTAAAAATAATTATCGTCATGCAAATTTACACGTTAAGCTCAATACAAAATTAATATAAAAATTATATATCTTTGTATCATTTTTGTTCCTGAGGATAATTAAAACAACAATTATTAATCTCCTCTTGCAACGATCTTATAATTTCATTTGCATCGCTGTACTAGTCGCCAGAATTTTTGTCATGAAGGCCATCTTCTGATTAGCAACCGCCTTCTAACTGGCCCAAGTAGTCTTCAATCCCACTCTCTTCTAAATTTCCCTATAAAAATAACATAAAATAAACATACAGTAAAAAACATTTTCGTCATCGTCATACATTAGACGTGAAACAACTCCATGGTGATGTAAATTTCTATCACATGGTTTTGGGAAGATTATTTGGGTATTCGATATAAATTAAGCAGAAAATTGCAGAAAATCAAAAGAAATTCCACTCATCGCTTTTATAAACGAAAATAATCTCAGAATAGTTATAAAAAATATTCAAAAAATCGCACGTTTCTTGGAATTACAACAAAGGTGGAATGACAATTTCAAACCCGCTTTAATAATTGTGGCATTTTGTTTTTGACAGATACGTTCTTTGTTACTCAATAGTCGCGATAAAAATTGCCAGCCGCAATTAATTTACAACACAATTTGCAGTTTTTAGAACAATTTTTCATTCACTAAATGATGATGCAAATTTCCATCATTATGAAAATAAGGGTTGGTAGTAAAACATATATTGGCGATGTCGAAATGGGCTTCAGGTGGCGTAGAGCAGAACTCTCTACCTATGGCAAAACTTCACAAGTTTTCACCACTAGTGTGTGGAGAGTCATGGGAGGTAGAAATACGTTAGTTTCTCTCTTGATTTTTAAATAGATTAAAACCTTTTAAGTTGGGAAAATATTTGGAACTGAAAACTATATTGGACATAGTTCTAAAAGAATGTATCGTGGAAATTTAAAAAAAAAAAAATTACAATTAAGTACGAAAAATATTAAGAAAGAGGAAAATATCGTAGTACATTCCTATACAACTGAGAATATGAGGTGAGAGAAGAGTAATGGTCAAGACACGGAACCGGTCTTCTCCCCAGATGACGCATTCGAGAGTTGTGTGTGTGAAAAAAAAAATGGGAGTTTATACATTTGTATAAAAAAAAAATTTGTTATACCTTTATTTTTGTTTGTTTATTATTTTTAAATGATTTAAACATCGGGGTTTACCTGATAACTTTTTAAAATTTGTTATAATTAGTGCATATCTTTTGTAAATGCTTTATTTATATTATGGATGGTGTTTTCAGTAGAAATGTAAACAATTACAATCTCGAGCTGTAGGCCTGCTCTAGTTCCGGTTAGAAAGTTTGCAGCTGCTTACTACATGTTATTTTGCGAGGCGATATTTTCAAACGGATAATTTTGTTTTCAATAAAAGAAATAAATTAGATAATTTATGAGCTCAAATCTGCCGTATTTCATAAGATATTAATGTTATTATGTAATTCTGATGAGTTTGAAGTGAAAATTTGTTTAAGTTACTTAGAGATATATTGTTAAAAAAGGTGACATGGTTGCTAGATTTTGAATAACTCGCTTTTTTGGCAGTCTTGATTTGGCCTCATTCCATTTGTTTATTACTGTTTGTTCGTGTTGCAAGCTATGCACCATCTTACGTTAGTGTTAGCATATTGTTCGAGGAGCAAGATTGAGTTTAGTAATAAGTATTCAAATACCACGTTTGCAGGAATCTTAAAACACAATGATCATGTTGTGAGCCAATTGGCTTTAAAATACACCGGAAACAGTAATCCGGAAGTATAAGCGGTATACAGCTTGCAGCGCTCCCTAGTATCGAAAACACCATCCGTAGAAACTTTACAACATTTTCCACGTCATAAAGAAGAGACCTGGTGGTAAACTCGTTATTTAACTGAATTTAATTATAAAATATAGAATCTTATTTATACACGAAATGGACAGACAAAAGCGTACGCCTCCTGCGTATTCAAAATATCATCATTAAAAAACATTCTATTTAAATTGATGTTTCATGCTTGGTTCTTTTTGAATCTATTATTTTTCTACGATCCCACTTAACGTGTAATGTTGAAGAGGCAGCACTTAGAACATCCATTCGTCATTTTAACACTCAATACTAAAGTATAAATTGAATTAGGCACAGCAAAAAACTTTTTATGTGGCTTCGTTACCCGTTGTTAAGAAACCTTCTATCATAATTCATTCACTTACAAAGACGTTCTCTAACGTACCATGTTGACTAAAACGACAAAACTAGTTAAATTGAAAGGGAAGGCTAGTCCGATCGTCCGAGAATTGTATCTTCGTGATGATATATCCTGCCATAGTTCTTTATGTAAAGCATGTAACAACACAGGTAATGGGCACCATTACTACTGAAAACTGAATATTTTTATTACTTTATTAATAGTTAGTCACTTATAACCAACTATGAGAACATTTTTTTCCCCTCCGTTCTATGCTTTTTCACATTTTAGTCACTAACTCTGCTACACATTAGAAACAATAGGTCTTTCAGAGGATATTTCCGTACCATGATCTGTCTTGCCAAGGCCCCAAATAGATTTTAAACTTACAAATGGAAGGCCATGTAGAAGCTATAGTGCAACTTTCAGAAAAACTCCTCCAGACACCCATCTCACGTCATGGCAGGTACTATGGTTATGAGGAAAAGACAGGACACTTCGAATAGGGGTGTGGGGTGAATAGTTCATTTTGACATAATTATAGTTTCTTTCCAGTGGAAAAAATCATTCGCCAAATTTAGGATTTTATCACATTAGGTGAGGAAGCGAATGCTTATCGTGGGCCTTGTTTATATATATGAAACAGAGTAACTGAATTAAAAGTTCTGCTTTATTTTGGGTAAAAGAATTAAATGAGTTGATATGTTATACAATGAAAGTTAATATATTATATATAATTGCCAAAATCTGAATAGTTAACTTTAAATATCTGCACTACACATTTATCACTTTTGCTGGTTGTTTCACTACCTAAATACCGTATATGATAAAATTAGAGCTCATTCTAGGCAGGGTAAACAGGGCGCAGCACCCTGCTGCCCTTTTAGTCAAAAGAATCCACCCTGTTGCCCCTGAAGTAAATTAGTGCCCTGATGTAATGGACTCCATATCCTTTTTTGCCCTTTCTTTCCTCAATTCTTTATTTTTTCTCCAAACTCTGCAATGGATTTCTTAAACTTTTGTTAGTTTCAACTCTTTTTATTTAGTTTGTCATTGCTGTCATTACATAGATTTATATGGGAAAGGAAAAATAGCCATCACACCCCCTTGTTGCACTTTTCTTTGAAAGTTTGCAGTTACTTCCATTATCATTAAAGGGCAATTCCATATGTGACGGAATGACATTTTAACTTGCAAAATAATAAGTAATCGAAGTTTCGATGCATCTAATTTTAAATAAACATAGTTTTTTCTCATACAAATCATTATTATTGGCATAATACGATTCATAACCTAAAAAAAAAGGATTTTCTATTTTTTTTAATTTTATGAACTTTTTATTTGTGTGACCGAATGACATTTTGCCAACCAAACTTTTGGCACGATGCTTAGATCTGGTAGTTTCTGTGAATTTTGCAGCTATTACTTTTCTCAACTAGTTTTTACTTTTAGTATAATGTGTAAGCAATGTAAAATGTGAATTTGGAAAATTAACTCCTGGTTGGCTAGCAGTTATTAACATATATTTGCCGTGATGGAATGACAAAAAGTTTAATAGAGAAAAGTCTTCATTTAAAAAATATTTTTATAATTTGTAAGTGATAAACAAAATGCAACAGATAAACAGGATTAATACGTATGTAACCAATAAACAGAAATAGTAAAATTTTCAACAATTCGAAAATTAGGTTCTCTCTTAAGATATTTTATATCTAACTTGCCAATGTCACATCTATCTTTTTTCTTAGAAAATATATATACATAAACTAATTTTCGTCCCATCTTAGAACTTAAATTATCTTTGTCTATCAAAATAATTTGCGCCACATATCTAACTTGCTTCACATGTGTTCCTTCTTTTTTCCGCAATATGGGACAATGATTAAAGAGCCGACCCCATACTCCTCTGTCATGTTTTCCATTTCCTCTTTAAAAAAAGTGGCTTTATTTCAAATCAGATACTTAATTTTAGTTATGGTTAAAAGTAGACAACATTCTAATTTCGATGATAACTTATGAACTCATAATTTAGACTTTTGACAATAACTCATAATTTTGATCTCAACTACAAGAATCTAGTGCACGTTTCTTGTCCTTGGAAATGTTGCTGTAACAAGTGACCCGCTGAACGAAAACAAAACTGCAATGATTTGTTGCTTCAACTTTATGAAATCATAAAATTCTTCTGCATATTAGGCGTCGTTTTAAAGCAGCCAACATCTTGTTTGTCTTTTTAGAACAAAATTACATTTTTACATGATATTTACAAAAGCATGTGTTGTGAGGTATTTATGAAATACACTTACCAAAAATGAAAATAAGAACTAAAATGAGATAAGATACACTTTACATCATTATATGCTTATTTAAATAAATAAAAAGCCTCTTTTAGTCCCATAGGCATGTATTGCTTCTGCACTCTTCGTTACTCTGTTGGAGTTTGTATGACTGAATCCCTCATAATTGGGGCAAGTAAGGACTCTCATGTAAAGACTGAATTATTTTTCCCCTTTATTGGTGATTTTGGAAATGAGTGTGAAATCTTTTTCACAGCTTTACCAAGACTCTGCCATGATTTGTATGGGAAATTTAAATTATTTGTATGTGAAGAAGTTGGTAGAATTTGATTTTATCTTTGTTTACACAATCTGGGCACAACAGCGTTAGCACATCTAAATTTTTTAAGTTCAGCTGTTCTTATGGAAGCTTTCTCCTCTGCCTTTCTTTCTCTGTCTTTTTTTTCTTTCACCATATCATTGAGATCCCATTTCTTTTTCTACATTCTATTTGTCTTTCAACAGCTGCTTTAGCCATTAAGTTAATTGAAAAAGAAATAATTCTCTAATTTTTGAATAAGCTTTTCAACGACTCGTTATGTCATTCCATCACAGAAGATATATCATTCGGTCACACTAATTATTGGAAGTTAATAATCACGTGCATAAAATTTTATAATCTCTCATTGATTCTTATGCAGCATATGCTTTATATTTCAAAATATATATTTTTTCACTTTCAATTCCAGTTGTTATTTAAAAAAAAGTACTAAAACATGTGACGGAATGACACAAAAAAGTTACTTTTATTCTTATGTTTGAAACTTAAATTAACTTAAAGACTACGTTTTAAATGCTTAAATATTGCACTATATGCATAATTTTATCAAAATATTGCAAAAAAATTATGCATTTCTTTTATTTCATAAGTGTTTTTCAAGGAAACAATTTCAGCTCATATGTGAACATTTCACCTGTAAGCTATGTGATTACTTTAGAATGCTGACAGATTCAAAAAACTTAAAATTATCAAAAATAAAACAAGAATATATAAACTTTGACTATTTTTGAACATATTTTTGAAATCAAAATATGCAATTCATAAAAAAAAAAATTTACTTAAAAGTTGACACTTTCATGGAATTGCCCTAAATCATAATTATTATTAATCATTTTAAATATTAAATCATAACTACAGACACTTAAAAACATACATTTATTATTTTATTAATATATGCATGCATTTTAAATAAATTACTAAGCTAATTAGCTCGATATATTTGTTAATTTATTAATAAAAATTAGTAATTAATATGATTCCTTTGCTACTTTTAGTAAAGTAAAAAAAAAAAATTTCTTTTACGAATTGACAATGTTTTTTAATAGAACGTGTTAAGCCCATAGAAAGAAATTATTGCCTTTTTAGAATAATAATGCCCTTTTTTAAAACTTTTGCGCCGTGCCCTTTTTTCTGCTTAAAATGAGCTCTGATAAAATTATGTTAATATTTTATATATTCATGACTACTGAATAGTTACTTTTAAAAACGACAAGCTTTTTTATGTTAATAACTAGTAGTTAGAAAAAGTATAATATTTATCGAAATTATTATCTCTTTTAAATTATGAGTTTATGTTTAGTGAATTTCATTAAAAATTTGCTCATTTTTTCATAATGCACATCAGGTATGTTCCGTTTGTAATTAATAATATATTTATCACATTTTTGCTCAAATATATAGATGCAGGGTTGAACTGACCTTAAACCTGAAATTGTAATCACTACTTGGGCTCAAGCTACTCAGGGGCACCTTTGGGATCCTGGTTCATTTAAAAATAAATAAAAAATTGAATAGGTATAGTTTTAAAACATATTTTATTACAATATGTTTCTTTCTTAGCAATATGAAAATCAAAAGGATCATGAAGATTAAGGCTCCATTTGTTTAATGAGACCTACGGCATGTTGGCAATGTAAAAAGCATTGTGCTCCATCCCCTTTATGTCTTTTTACAAGCTTGCTGTATGAAACTGGATAGGCTTTAAACTGTTAGTTAGATAGTCCTTCTCAATGACACCATAATGCCTTATACATTTTGCCAATAATACTTTTAAAAAAATTGGAAACCAATAGTCTTATAAATTGATTGTCCATTTTAGTTTTTTATTACTTTTAATGTCCAAATGAAAAGTTGCACTATAAATTAATTTTTATTTTTTTCTCAGGCTCAAAACCAACTGGACTACAAAAAGATGTGACTCATTATGCACTGCCTTGCATAGACATTATTTTGAACTATTTGGAAATTTTAGAATTACCTGAATTGCAGGGATTAATTATTTTACAAAGTATTGCTGCTAAAGTAAGTGAAGACTGATAAAAATTATTCTATAGTTTGTTTTATCTCACCTTTTTTTCCCCTCTAAATTAACTACTGAATTGTTAAACGAAGATCATCATTTTATGATAAAGATATTCTATATATTTAAATGCATTGCTCTTATTTCAGCAATAAATTTTTAATCAGAATTTATATATCAAAATTTCTTGTTTGAGATAAGATGTTTCTAATATGAATTTTCAAATATCCCACTTCTTAATCCATCAAAAATCGATCAAAATAGTGCAATCAAAAAGATATATAAAAAATCCTTTCCTCTTTTTATTTTTTCTCTATGCTTCTCTGTTCTGTTTTTCACTATCCAATAGGTGTGATGAGTTTAGTTGTCACCTATGACATCTTAGGCTTGAAATCAATTTTACTTGCTAAAGGTTGAGTATCTGGTGAGACTACACTTTCTCTGATTATGTCTTCGTATTTTGAAATCCTTTTTAATTAAATGTCACCCGTAGTTCAAGAATGGGGAAAATATAGTTGAGGTAAGGAGATTACTACAACCTACAACCATAACACTAAATTTTTATAGTGTTATGCGCAAGTGCATCATTATTGTCTTTAGATCATCATAGAGGAGAAATCTCAAACCCTCTTCATTAACTTAGCTCTAGTGCAGTGCTAAAAACCAAACCAAATAAAATCTGCCGTGTTTTTCCTTTCTTTTTTTTATTTAAAAATGTATTTGTTAAATATCTTTGAAAGTTGTATTTTGTTCATAACAAACACATTAATATTTTAAAATTTTTAATACTGTTAGTTGGTAATTGTTCATTTGTGTACAGAGTGCAAAAAAAAAAAGACCACCCTGAATAACTTTTGATCTAATGATTGGATTTTTATGTTCCAGGCCTCAATGTTGAAAGGGCTGACCTCAAATATGCTAACAAATTAGTGCAGACGATATTTTAAGTTACAAAATCAGACAGAAAACTGTACTTTCTCTGAATAAACATATCTTTTTTTATGGATTCAGATTTCTGACCCACATAATTTGGGAGTTAGCCATAATCTGGGAAATATGGTCCTTATAGTTTGGTCAGGAGAGCAGTCCAAAGTTTGTACCCCTTAATGGTCAATTTACTTATTGCATATTTTGCCATATCTCGAAAAACTTTTAAACAAATTGAAAAATGTGTGCATACAATTATAAAATTTGTTTATCCAAAGATAATTCTGTACAAAAAATAACTTTTAGTAAATATTTTTTTTTATTTAATAATAGTCGAAAAACTTTGAATTGTAAGGAATACAATATTTTACTTCATTTTAGAGAATATAATTTAAAGGGCAAAATACAAAATTTGAGTGAAATTGGTCGAATAGTTCTTGAGAAATAAAATTTTAAAAAGTCGGATTTTTAAAATTCTATATCTCAGGAACTATTCCAATGATTTCCCTCAAACTTTAGATTGCTCTCCTGACCAGAGTATTAGGACCATATTTTCCATTCGCAGCTCTACGCCTTCATATTTTGAGATTCAGAAATCCATTGAAAAAATGGTATGTTTATTCAAAAAAAAGTACGTTTTTGTGTTAGATTTCATAACTGAAAATATCGTCTGCACTAATTAATTAACATATTTCAAGTAACCCTCTTGAACCATTAAGTTTGAGTACTAGAACGTGAAAATCCATTTATTAGGTCAAAAGTTATTCAGTGCGGTCCGTTAATTTTTTTGCCCACTGTACCTCTTAAATTGTTCACTTTTAAAAAATTTTTTATTTACTCATTTATTGCTTATTTAATAGGTAATGCAAAGTATGGGCCAACGATTTAGTAAACGCCTCCTCAATATTACTAAAGATATTCGACATGGAAGTACTGTATTTCTGAATGAAATTTCTATCCATACTCATGTTCCTAGATCTTTTTCTGAGTCTTATGATAAATGGTTAATTAAGTATGTATATAATTCAAAATGTATTATGGAATTTAAATTGTTATTCTTGATATTTTCTTTTTTAAATATTCAGGTTTCTGTTCTGTGGAAAATTATAAAGACTTTATGAGCATTTCAAATCATTTTAATTTTGAAAAACTTTCAATGCATTTAAAAAAGTACTCTCAAAGTTCATATTGTCAAATATGATTCTCTTTTTTAGCAAAGTTACTCATGAAGGCTTTAAAAGATTTAATTATTACAAAAGTATTTATTTATTTATTTTTTTTTTAGCACAAGCTATTTGTCACCTGAAAATGAAGGCTTTAGAACAGTGTTCCCCAACCTTTTTATCACCGCAGACCTGTCAACGTTTGATAATTTTACTGCTGCCCAGTGGGGGGGCGGGGGCGTTGATTGTTTATATTTTTGATTATTTTGATTTATTATTTTAATTTAATTGTATTTAAACATGCCTTCAAAATAAAATATAGTTACACCAAAAAAATAAATATAAAGTAATTTAACATTTTAACTTACTAGAACATTAAATCAATGAGTCACGATTGAGAGAGAAGACAAAGTTCTTCGTTAGTTCCAATGTAAATTTTGCGTCGCTCTTTCGTGTTCGTTTATATATTTACAATTATGGACTTTTTTTGTTGAAACTAATTGAAAGAGAAAGTAGTTGCGGTGGTTTTCATTTTTTTTTTTTTTTTTTACTTTTTAAAACTTTAAAAAAATTAATGCCACTACCACTAATGCCCCTTTTTTAAATAAGTAAAATTTTAATGGAACACAAATATTTTTAGTTTGGGGCATAAACCTAGGAATTTAAAATTAGTTTCAATTAAATTAGCGGCCCGGTACGATTTGACCCACGGACCGGTACTGGTCCGCGAACCGGGGGTTGGGGAACAATGCTTTAGAAGATTTAATTATTACATAAAAAAAAAATTACTGCACAAGCTATTTGTTGCCTGAATATTTTAACAATGCTTGGCCTGTCTTAAAGTGCCCCAAAAAAAACATTAAGGCCTAAAAAAAAAAGTACCCTGTATTTTGGTATGACATTAAAATTTAACTTATAATTCCTTTACATTACATGGTTTTATTATTATAACTTTGATTTGATATAATCTTTTTAAGATGCTGTGTCAGAGTAGCTGAATTTTATTCTGATCATTTGGAAGGGTCTATACCTATAATCTTAATAACAGATAATATTGAAGTATGTTTATGTTTTGTTTTTTAACTTTTGTATTTTTATATTCTGAATTTTTTAGATTTTCCCACTCATCTGCATTTTTTATTACTTTTTTGAAGAAAATTTAATATTTTATGTTACTCCCTGTTACTAAGTATTTGATTGAGGCTGTGACATAATTATAGAAGTAGTTTTAGGATAAAACACCACAAAACTTTTGATGTTTAATTTTCTCATAAAGTTCAGTTCTTCATTTCAATTGTAAAAAATACTGTAGTAAATAAAAATTTGTAAAAGAAAAGTAAAAAATTTTAAGTGTAATTTAAAAAAGTCAGTACATTAAAAACTTGCCTCAGCCAAATTTAGCCTTGTCTAAATTTTGGTACAAATGCACCTAATTTTAGCTGAGTGTACCAATACCCAATATATCAACTGTTATAAGTTTCTTATGGTTTCTACAGATTTTAATTTATACAACAAAATTGTTCTAAAATTTTATACTAATTTCCTGGTTTCTTTAAATATTAAATGTCATCTTATTTTAAGTCCTTTTTTTTTTAATTTATGAATGACATCTTATCTATATTTTAGTAACTATTTGTGATTTGTATACAAAACTTTATTTTTTGTATGTTCATAAACATGCAAAATATCAAAATTACATTGATTTGTTTCAAAATTAAATTAAAATAGTTATTTCTGATTATCTATCTTTATGTAATTAAATATTGATGCTTATTTTGTGCTTTAAAAGAATATTAGTATCATTGTACTGTCTGTTAGTGCAAAAAATAGTACACAAAATATTTTCCATTATTATAAGAAATAAAATCAAAGTATCTCCTCAACCATTGAAAAATATAGCTGTGTTCGCAAAATGGCAGTGCTGTGAAAAAAAATTCAAAAATTCTTATGAAACGTCTCATATATTTTTAGAGTAACAGCCAATACTCTGCGGTCATCTTCATTTTTAACATATTCTTTAGCTGCTGGGTCTATATTTATTTCCAATTGTTCCAAAAGTGTTAATGACCCCTTGCAACCTTCATTAAAAATATATTACAGCTAAATAAGTTGCATATTGAAAATACTATTAATTCTTTTTCTTACATTATTTAACCAAATTACTTCAATGAAATAGTTAAAACTATAGTATTTTACTAAAATGCTTTGATAAGAGTGAGCAAATCCATTAAACAACTGAGCCCACAAGTTCATTTGTTCACACGTCACAACGTAATCTGCATCGGCATATTATGCCGTAACTTTTACATTTTAATGAAAATCAATTCAATATTTTGGTACAATAATCTTAAAAGGATAAACCATAATAATAATAAAAAATTTCCCTTGAACATTTTACTGTATTCTACTTTAAGTAAAAAGATAATTGACTAATCCCTTGTAAAAAAAAAATTTTGAAATTTGTCTCATGCTTGTAATTTTATTTTGGGATTTCTTACTGTTTTGGTAATAATAAATTTATAAAGGAAACTTAATTCAATTTATATTTAATAGTTTTTTGTAAAAATGTTGCAAAAAATTGAATTTTTGTATCTTATTTTACCTACATTGTTCTTCACTTATTTTCCTTATGGTAACTTTTTTTATTTTATTTATTTTTTTGCATTCATATTTTTAATTTCTTAAAATATTGCAGGCTTATAAATCATTGGTTCAAAATCCGAATGTGAAAGTATATACCCTTGAAGAATATTTAAATGGTCTGCACAAGAATCTAGAATCAGCTTTACAACTATATGAGTCATTAAATTTAGCAATTTCTGCCGGAACTGTTAAAGGTATCTTAATTTTTTTCACTGAGGTAATTGATAATCATTGTTTTCTTTTATAAAAAAAATTATGTCAAACTATTTCAATGTTAATAAAACTCTATTACAACTGAAACTACATAACTCTAGGCAATAGATGTTGGTTTTATAACATTTTTACATCTCATAAATATATTTTTCAGTTGTGAAACTTTTATCAATTTATATTAATCAAAGGGCACATTAAATATCCAATCAATTTGTGAAAGTCTTTTTTTATTTCAACTTCTGTTTAATATTTTAAGTTTCAACCTTATATTTTTCTTACTTAATGGCTTTCATCCCTGCACTACATATCGTATAAGATTACATTTTAATGATTGAATAAAACGAAATCAATAATAATAATATATTTCAATAATAATTTATTTCATTCCTTAATAAAAAGAATGTAACTAAATAAAGATCATAAATAAATTTATTAAAGATATATTCAATCAAGTTTCACACTCTTTTCGATCTGCTAGTTGACCTTGAAGATCCATTATAAAGTAAAGTAAATTTATTCATGCAATTATTCAATATTAATAATGAAATGGTTCTTAAATTTAAAGGTAATTAAACAATGGTTCTTAAATTTAATGGTAATTTAAATGGTTCTTAAATTTAAAACATTTTGATGATAAAACATCATCAAGTCTTGCTTTCATATTTGTGTTAATAGATGCAAAAAAAATAGATCACTTGACTTTAAAATAAAAAAATTTGCTCTAAATGTTTAGTTGTGTAAAAGTCATATAAAATTATATTAAGTTTAATTTCTCGGCCAGTCTATATATATATTTCTCTTACATGGTGACAAAAAAAAGACTCATTACAACTCCTCGAATGGCAACGCTAGAAAATCGACCAATGATTGCTGCTAAAAATGTCACATGCCAAATCTAGCTGAGGTGGCTCACCATATAGCGCTTTTAAAAACGGAAACTGACATAACCAGAGAGAGCATTCTCACCAAATGTGATCTCTTCCGAAATTAACCCTATCAGGTTGTTTAATTCAGCTGCGGCAATCTCATACTATTAAGCTAGGCAGAAGTGAGTAGTCTTTGTCGATAGATCTCTATTTTAGTATTTTGTCGAAAGCGCTTTTTTTCATGAATATTACGAATTTATTTGAAGATTTTTGTTTTTATATCACAAATTTATTTGTTTTATTATTGTTATTAGTTATTCATTGAAAAATGAGTCTCAGTCGTGCTGTTAGGCTTTTGAATTATAATCAAAAGAAGCGTGATCGAAGATTGGAAGAGAGCATTGATGACAGCTATGAAAGACGTAGTGGTGAAAGAATGCGTAGACGACGTGCTGTCATTCGAGATTTAACTGTTGAAGCACATTTCTAATAAGTTTAACAAATTATGTGTCATTTATTTGAATTCAAATTTATTTTAATGACTTAGTATTTACTAAAAAGATGTAATTTTTTTTTTTTTAGTTCCTATACGGATTTGAATGATTGTTTTGAATTCTTAGAATTTTGTGCATTTGTAATGTACCTAAGTTAGTAGCAAGCGAAGCGAGCTTGGTTTGCAAAACAAACCATATAAGATTGCGTAGCAATTTTCGGGGGTTGGCGAGCAGGGGGCGCAGTCCACTAGTGTCTATATATTCATTTATCTTTTAAGTGCTAAATTTTTGATGCAAATCAATTTTATCTGAAGTCAACATTTAATTTAATTTTCAACCACTACTGTTTGAATATTAAAAAAAATACTATGTATTTCCATTTATCTTAATATCTATTTCATGAATCAAACATAATAAAAACCACTTAGCTGATTCTGTTACCTGATGCTGCAACTATTTACCACAAGGTTATGAAATTTGGAATGCTTCAGAGAAAGATTGTAAATATTGCAACTTATATCGAGGGGTTCAGGCAATATAAGTAATAAGCCACATTTTGAAATTGTTGGTAATTGCATTTTTGGTAAAAATCTGTGCATTATGTTATTTAGTGAAAATACATGGAACTTGCCACGTGCTTACTTATTTAAAACTATAATAAGGTATAGTTTAGATCAGGGCTGTCCAACTGCAAAGAGCCCACAGGCCAGAATTCTGGTCACTGATCACCTGGCGGGCCGCAGTGTGAAAAAGTTGAGCAATACCCTCTTACCTCTTATACAATAACAATTAATAGTTGAATTATTAATTATAAAACAATAGAACAGAAGGATTATAAAACAATAGAACAGAAGGATTATAAAACAATTTACTTACATTTTAATGGGAAAACTGAGGCCGATCAGCCTGAATAAGAAGTTGACGGGCCATACAATATGTGTTCGCGGGCCGCCTGTTGGACAGCCCTGGTTTAGATTAAAAATGTCATCTTTGAATAAAATGTGGCTTATCGCTACATTGCCCCTAGCCCTTTGTATATATTTTTTTATTGTAGTTAAAATTATGTATATTTTAGATTTATCCCGATCTTATGACAATTATTTACCATCAAGTGTTCTTGAAGCTGGTATCAAAGCTGGTCGCTATTTTAAAGGCTATTTGAGAGTTAACAAGCATAATGCATCTGAAGAAGCATTTGTAGCATCATCTAAGTATGAGTTCATTTTTTATCATCTAACTGTGAATTGTTATTATTTTATTGACTATTTTATTTTTAAACATGAATTTCATACTTATAGCTGCCTTACATTAAATTTACGATTATTTGTTGCTTTTTTTTTTTTTTTCAAATGCTCTTTCTAAAATGTTTCAGCTGATTAGATTGCTAAAAAAATCCAGAGTTTAAAGTTTTTTTAAAATTTATTTATTAATCAGTTTTTATTCGTTCAAATAGTTTATTCATCCCTTCAAAAAGTTTCTTCGGTTTTCAGATTTCTTTTTTGTTTTTTTTTGTTTTTTTTTTGTTTTCCTTTAAAACAGTTTTTTTTTTCATAAAGTGAATAAATGAGTATCAAACATTATTAGATTTTTATATTATTTACACTATTATTAGATTATTTCTGGAAGTATTAGTTATACCTATTCTAGTGCAAAATCTAGTATTTGATGGTTTTTATTCATACATTTAGATAATTGATTAATTTGTTGTAAAAATGGCAAGTTGTTTTATTTATTTGTTTTTTATTCTTTTTCTGCTGCCATTAATTTCTTTAAAGATCACATAATGTCCGCATAAAAAATTATATTAAATAATAAAAAATATTTTACTAAATTTAAAGCATGTTACAATAAGTCATTATCAAAGAAAACATGTATCAGTGAAAAATATTGTTTCTTTGGACAAGTTCAATTCATTTAAAAGAGAAATGAGATGTGGAAAATTCTACTTTTATTATTTGAATCATTTATAATTCATATTATATTATTATCATACTCAAATATACATAAAATTCAGATCTCTGTAACCAACTTGAAGGTTTCTTTTTATATATATCCAGGGTTCGTGCAGACTCCTTATACTCCTTGGAAATAAAAAGGTCTCCAAGGAGTACTTGGAACTACTTAGATTTCCAAATTAGTCCTTAGAAACTCCTTAGATTATTGTGTTGCATCGATGAACTTACTGATGAATTTGCTGTCCAAGCAGGGGAACGAAATGATATGACTTAGCTGTCAAAATCTAATAGTTTAAGAAGAAAACTTTAAAAGAAAAAAAAATTAAATGCAAGAGTTAGAAGAAAAAAATAACAGCAAATAATTCTAATTTTACATGTTACAAGCAAACTTAATGATTTATTGTGGGTTTTAAGTTTTTAAATTTTGGACTCCTTGGATACTCCTTGGATTTCTTCTTCTGATTTCTGTATGAACCCTGTAATATATCTTACCTGTTTTTTTTTGTTTTTTTTTTTTTTTTAAATTTAATATTTTTGAGAAAAAAAAAATTGCCCACAGTAAAGCTTTAAAGCCTCTACTACTTCTCAGATAGAAATTTGTAGTATCTGTAAAGCATTTGTCACGCATTCAAAACCAAATCCTTTCTTTTATTTTTTCACTGTTTGTCAAAAATCAAGCCAGATTAAAAATTAAAAGAAGATTGTAATTTTTTTTCCCAATGTGAAATTAAAGACAAGTAATTTTAAAGGCCAACTTTATGATAAATTTTAAACTTTTGAATGTTTATAATGTAGTTGGAGAAATATAATAAGTTTGAATGAATATACTTGTTGGTGAAAGGATTAGAGAATTAAACATAAATTTAAAAGTAAGATGCTAAAAATCTAGGATGTGTGAACAAACACAAAATAAGAAAAAACTAGCAATCATTCCTTTAACAAAAATGCATTCTGGCAATTAATGCAATACAACTGCAGAATATTAGAATGGTGACTAATATCTATTATCTGTATACTTTTATCATACATCTTTTCATTTAAAAATAAAAGTATGTTTCGTCTGTCTAGTTTCTTTATATATTCTTCTTCTTCGTAATCCCAAAAATTAGCAGGGCTAAACAATGTCCATGAAATTCATGACCCGGAGGAAGTTGGCCACCAAAAGTGAGTTTTTTAGAATGTCCCTCTTGTCCAGTCCGGGATATGTTGGGGAGAAGCCTGCATGTTGTGGCACCTGGGGCAGTTTGGGAAGATTTTAACACTACCCTTGAAAGAAAGAGACTTAAGGTAGCCGCTGGTAAGCTCCGTCTGATCCCTGCGGTTGCCCCGAATGTTGAGTGCACCTCCTAGACGGTTGCTCTGGTACCAGTGATGTTTGGGGGGTATCTTTGTATATTAGTTGTAATATATAGGAAAATGTGACATATAAACTTGTTTTAAAAAATATCAAATCATGTAATAGTTTTTAAAAATAGAATCTGTTTTTGTTCCTTCTGCTCAAAATATGTTTAAAAACATGAAAATTTTAACTTTTTTTTTTATTTAATAATTTTTTTTAAAAAAATTATTAAAATTGTTCACATCTTGACTGATTTAGTCAATAAAAGATTTTAAGTTGTTGAAGAAACAAATAAATTACATAACACCAATTGTACTTTCATCAAAAATAAAAACGCTTTTTTTTATTTCATATTGCTTAACTAATTATTACAGTAGAAAATCTATATAACACAGTTCTTATAAGTAGATATATTATCTCTTTTTGAGTCATGTTTTTAACTGCTAGTTTTACCCATGTATGACTTGATTTTGAGTCATGTTTTTAACTGCTAGTTTTACTCCAATTTTTTCTTAATGTAATACTTTACTTTTACTTATTTCTTTTAATATAATCGGTTTTATCCATGTTTGACTTGGTTTTGGGTCATGTTTTAATGTTAATTATATTCCATTTTGATCTTTTTGTAATCTTTTACTTTTATGCATTGCTTTTAACACGCACGATATGGGTGTTTTATTCACTTTCATGTATTTATTGTTTTTACTCTTTTAATTATGATCTATATAAGCTCTCATGTGTTGGCTTGATTTCGAGTCACGTTTTTAACTGTCGGCTGCTTGTGTTTTATTCTTTTAATTTCACTTATAGGCTATCTTGACTAATCTTTTATTAAGCCCCGTGTGGTATTCTGAATCTGTTTGGGTCTTTTGCCTAGTGTTTTATTAATTGTTTTATTTAGAATTTGGAACTCTGTATAATTTGGAATTTCGCCTGTTATTTCATTTTGGTATATTGTGCCACTGCTTATTTTTATAAGGGTCTTTTGACCTGGTTTTAGATTTAAAGTTCTACTATTTAGTACTATAAGGGCCTTTTGGCCTCGGCATTACAGGTTTTATAAAGTGGCCCAAATTTTAATGTACAGGTGTTATTGATGTCACCTGACCAATCTGTGTTATCACTTCTCTTTCTTTGCAAAATAAGTTCGTCGGGCTGTTGACCTCGACACCTGTAGTGATATTCTCGTATGCCCTAAAACATAAGGCGGGGCGAACATTTTACTCTTAATATATTCTTTCAACTGACACTTTTAATATATTGCTGTTTTAATGTTTTATCATCTTACATGAAGATGAAATTTGCTGCTCTGCGCCCGCCATGTTTATGGAATGTCTGTCATATCTGATATGAATTTTATGTTTGTACTGTTTTCTGTTTTTAATAAACATTTACCCGTATGCCCTAAATAAGGGCGGGTCGGGGTAAAAATTTCCAATATAACACAGTTCTATAAACCATAATTCTCCTTAAACCTCATTGACTTCATGGCTGTAAACAATGAAAACTGTAGTTAAGAAATTTCTGTAAAAGCAAAAGCTAATGACTTTTTACATTATTTGTTAAAATAAAAGGCTACAATTTCAAAATTAAAGCTTGATAAAAAAAATTTATTACAAGTTCTAATGCTTTAAAAAATCTTTTTTTTTTTCTTTTTTTTTTTTTTTTTTTTTTTTTTTTTTTTTTTTTTTTTTTCAATATACATACAGTTGGACTTCTATTTAACGAACTTCCATTTTGCGAATTTCTCTATTTTGCGAATTTTTTCGAGGAACCAAGAACATCTTGGAAATTTCTTCGTAAAATAACTTCCAAATAGCGAAGTGAATTTTCTATTTAACGAACTTTTCTTTGAGATCCACTTTCCTTATTTCCCAAAATATTTCTGAATATTTTAAACTTCTTAATGCATTTTATGGGGGAAATGACCTTGAATTGTTTTTCGAAGCCGCTTAGCTTTTAGGGAAAGCAATAAAATCCCTTTCCCTTTGCATTTCAAACAAAATTAACGGATTTTAACAGTATCAATTAAACTTAAGAACACATGTGGCAATATATGTTTAAAACTATTTTTATAATAAATGCAGCTGTAATTTTATACATAAATTTAGCCTTTTTTTGGTTGAAAAAGTTTTTTTTAGTTAGCCTTTTTTTAGGTGTTTAGTTTAGTAGCATGATGGTGTAACACTGGATAATGTTTTGCTCTGTTCTTGCTTTCCATGCAGATTTCTTTTCTGGTTAAGATTTATAAAATAAATAGTAGATACTAGTTTACAAGATAAAGGTGTATCAATTGCTATTTTAATTTCTAGTGTTTATGAATTTAAAACCTGTTTTGTGTTGTTTAAGTATTTCAAAAGGTGATTTTCTATTTAACGAACTTATTATCGGGATTTAGCGACTTCGTTAAATAGAGGTTCGACTGTATATTTTAATACTTAAGTGCATATTTTCGTTTTTTTAATTATTTGTATTTAAAAACTATTTTAAAGAATTTATATATTGATCTATTTAAAACAAAATTCTATGAAATGCAAAGCATTGTATATTAAAGAACTTTTACTGTATTTGAAATACTAATCTCAATATTTGCACATTTAAAATTTTAACTTAGAGCATTCAAGAAGGATTCTGGAGACATATTTATCCATGGAATGATAGATCGAAACAGGGCGATACATGGTGATGAAGTTGTTGTTGAAATCCTCCCTGAGAGTCAATGGAAGTCTAGAAGCTTTAAATTAGAAGATAATTCTGAATCCAAAGGTAAGTTTTAAATTATTTGTATTCAAAAATTTGCTGCTTTTTATTGAGTTTTTTACTTTATATGTTTGGTACTCATTTTATCAACCCACTGAAGGGATGAAAGGCACAGTTGTCCTCCCCTAGGCTTGGAAGCATGAAGTGCTACCGCTTAGCCATTGGCATGCTTGGGGACTAAATACTGTGAATTACGTGTTCGGCTGTCCACAACGGAACTACCCAGAACCCAAGTTCAAGAAACATGGAATTGGAACAGTAGGAGTTGGCCCTCTATGAATTGTTGCACCACTGAATTTGAGCTTTGCTTTATTAACTGCTTTTGTGAAACTTTACTCATTACTACTTTTAAATTTATCATTCACATTTCCAAACCTTCTTATCATTACAAAACTAATTTAAATTAATTTATATTTTGTCAAATTGATAATTAAAATTGTATATGTCTGATTTTTTATAAAAATTAATGTAGGCTCAACGAATAGATTTGAATTAAATGTATAGTTTATTTGCACAAGAGCTAGATTTAGCTGCATTGTTTGTTTGTTGTTTTTTTTTTTTAATCTGACATGTTTTTAACTTAATTTCAAAAATTTCAGTTAAAACCTTTAGTATATATATATGTATATATATATATATATATATATATATATATATATATATATATATATATATATATATATATATATATATATATATATATATATATATATATATATATATATTGTAATCCAAATGTATAGTAATACAAAATGTGACAGAGCCAAGCTGCTAGTGTCACACCTGGCAGCAACTAACATTCCTGGTGATGCCGCCATGTATGTCAGTGTTTCCAATTTTTCTTCTTTTTATTATTTTTCTTTTCCGTTGGCACTTTTAGTGCTTTCACAGGTTAGTCCAACTGAAATTTTTTGTAATTTAAGAAAAGTTATAGAATCATTCAATACTAGTGATTGTTACTAATCCAAAGAAAAAATAATATTGAAAGTTACAAAAAATTTTATAAGCATTCAAACCATGTTGACTCTTAAATTTTAATTTTTACTTGTCAAACAAATGTGCTAATACAGTAGTCTTCGCTTAATGTGATTACTTTGGGAAACAACGATTTTGATAATATTGACAAATAGACAAGTCATGAAATTACATAAATTTTTAAATTTAAGACACACATACCGAGTTCAAAAATAAATTGAAAAGAAAGACTCAGCGTACTTGTACGTACTGTAATTTTGGTTAAACATATAAAAATTATACATAATTTAAGAAATTCAATTTGTGTCATCCAAACAATTTTGTTGGTATAGTTTTAATACAGAAAGTTTTTTAACACCTTTAAAACAATGTGAATTCTGATTTTTCTTGATAAATAAAGGTTTTTCATTCTTTCATGACATACTGATACAACACAGCAAAGTAACTCTTGTTTCTTTGAGATTTTATCTCCTTTTGAGCTTTCATTCTTGAATAAGTATGTATGTTCCGGCAGTGCTCTGAAAACCAAACCAGTCTCGTCAGCATTGTAATTTTCTGATTAATATGGGACAGTGTTGGCCTTTGATCTTGTAGCCAATTTTCTGTTGCTGGCTTCGGTTGGCATACTTTTGTTCGCCTTGAATTCTCTTTAAAATAATGTTTTCACGTTTCCTCTAGCCCTGGAACCAACTTCTTGTTGCAACAAAATCTTTTTAGCCCATTTGTGTAGCTATATTTCCTGTTTTTTGTTGCCTAAGTGGTCCATTGATTGGGAGCATTACATTCTCCCACATTTTAAAACCACAGTCTGTCCTGGCCAAATTTACTACCCCTTAGCGGTACCTTCACAAATTCAACTTTAAGACTTTTTCTTGAAACTTTATTTTTGTATCCTGTAAGAAACTATAAATCCATATTTTTACCATATTTTTGTGTTGATTTTTTTTAATATAATTTTTAATTTTCACAAATTATGTATAAATTTTCACAAAATAGACAGGGCTAAAGAGAATAGAAAGGCTAGTTCATTCCTCTCTTAGAGCTGAAGCTATGATTTCCCTCCTCATGACGTCACTGTGTACGCAAATCTCGGAGATCACAAGCAAAGATATTACGAAAACTTAGTATCATTCTCTCTGTAAAAATAATTTCAACTTTTTCTTCATATTAGCTTTCAAATTTTATGCAATTAAAATATTTCCTTTCAAATATATAGTTTTAAAAAATTTTCTTGGCCAAAATATTAAATTAAATGCTATTTTAAACTAATAAATATATTTTACTAGTTGTAAATGACGCTATAAATACTTTATTTTAAATTTTCAGTATCAACTTTTATTATTAAAAAAAATTTTATGCAAATATCAACACTTTTTTAATAGCATATTGTTCGATAACAATAACTTGTAAAGTTAAGTTAAATTTAGAATCTTGATTTTAAAATATGCCGTTAATGGCAATTTGTTCATACTTAATCATTGGGAAACAACAACCTTAAACGCTAATTATTCTAACAAAATAATAATTTAGGTTCATAAAAATATTAGAAATGTTACAATTGTTTATAGATATTTAAATTTAAAAGAATATAATTATATGAAAAAAATAATTATATTATAATTAAAAATAATAATAAATATTTAGAATAACTACATTAAAAACTAGGTTATGAAACTAGGAGAATTTAACTATTTATTATCTATACTTTTCATTTAAGTTTTTATTGTCTTTGACTTATTCATTTTTTAATTTTTTCGTCTGCCTTTTTCTTGAAGTAGCTGGGCGGCTTCAATTTAGGTGTTGAAATCTTATAAAAGTTCTGAAATGCAAAATAAGCGTATGGCTGTTTTATTCACTGCTGGATATCGTTCCTCTAATTCACTTATAAATTCTTTGATGACACTTTTTTATTTTCTGTCCCATGCACACTTTGAAAAATGTTCTCAAATTCCTAAAACAATTCCATCTATGCTGCTGACGGAACAATTAGTCCTCCCTTAGATAAGAAAGCACCTGGTAGAGTTAGAGTAATTTTAAAATCATTCTAATCGGCAATCCAAGCAAACGATTTCTCATATCCTCTTCATAATCTTGTTTTAAGAAATGCTTACTGCATATTCGTTCATATTTAATATTAACTGGGTCATTTTGTTTGCAATGTTGAAGCCATTCTTTACATAGTTGTTCATTTACTTTAGGAAACACTTGGAAAATTATATTTTTTTCTTTTGTATTTCTATCAGAATATTTGTAAGTTGCAATCGCACAAACTGGAATTTCATAAATAATTTTAAATTTTTGTAATTCACATCACAAAACTGAGAAAAATGATTATAGGAAGAAAAAAAAGAATGTCTTGGAATATGTCACAAAAAGGAATGCTCCAATATTAGTTAAAGCTAGTTAGACCGTACACTTCGCTCTTGAAGTCAAAGAATGCGAGTTTTGCGCCACCTTGACGTCACAGGAGAAAGTTGGAGGTTTGGCACGGCAAGAGTTTCTTCAAAGGAGTGAACTAGCCCTTCTATTCTCTTTAGCCCTGCAAAATAGGTACTTCTCAGAAAAACCTAGACAGACCCCTGACAGTCTTAGAGTTTTTTCGAACTTATTTATCTTTACCAGATCTATTTCATTTGCACTCACTCTGAGTTTTCATTTGGTTTTTCACTTCTAATAAGATCCTCACGATTATTCAAAATTTTTGCAAAGAAGAGGCTGGGAGATCTTTAACTGTGCTGCAGCATTGTTCTAATTCATATTTGGTAAAATCTCTCAATACTTAAAACTTAGCTATTCAGAAATTGAATTTCGAATGACCACAACTTTTTTTTTATTTATAGATCTTAATCTTTCAATGCATATGTTAATATATAAATTTCTGACAATGTTTCTTAGTTATACAATATTCTATAAACAATAAAACCAGTTTTATCATAAGCCAGTCAATTTTTTTCAGACAGAACTGTTAAAAGATTTATGAACTATTGTGATGTTCTTATCAATAAACTTATTATTAACTAAAAAGCATCTTTATATGATTATTAACAACATTAGATTACAAGTCAAAGTTTTGTTATAGAGTTTGTTTTTACCCTTAACATTATTTACTTAAGTATTGTTGTGTTTTATTATTTTGCAGATGCTTCTTTGGAAAGCAATGATTCTTCAGTATTAACAACTCTAACTACAGGTAAAATAACGGGGATTCTAGAGAGACGATGGAGAAATTATGTTGCAACTCTTCCAGAAGAGGATGTAAGGATTATTCTATTTATCAAGTTATTGGTTTCATTAATAAAAAAAATAATAATTAGTTAAAATTACTTTTAAATTTTATAATATAGTTTATTTTTTGTAATAAGTTTTAATTTTTATCACAAACTAATTATGTAAGTTTTTTTCAATATTAAGGTTTTCTTTGCAGAAAATTGATTGCTATAGAGTAAAAACAAATATTTTATGTGACAAAAATATATAGTTTTCTGTTATATCTTCAATTCAGCATTCCTAATCAGTACATGCTGAATGTCTCACTTGTTTGTAAAAGTGAGCAATAAAGATAACTAACAAATATTACAGACTTACACCAAAGTAAATATGTTAGTGCTGTCATTCACTGGTGAATATTCACACAAACCATAATTGTTCCAGAGATTTGGTTTTTTGTCATTCTAGTATTTATTTTTAAATAATGTAATGATTTTGAAACAAGCATATTTAGATAAACATCAATTTATTAATAATTTAAGTCCTTAATAACACTGAATATTATAATTAAAATAATGCACTTAATCTTGATCTATGCATTTGTGCAAGACTAGAACAAACATTTTTAATTTTGACTGAAATAAATATATTTATATAGAATTGTTCATTTACATTATTGTAAAGACTAAAATCAAGCAAATGCCAATGTTATTCAATAAATGTCAAAACTACTTTGGTCTATAGCTGATATGTATGTTAAATATCATTATTTTTCACTTAACCAACAGTTGTTGTCGTTCAGCATTCACTGATAATAAGTATATACATTCACCATACAATAATTAATTTAATTCTAGTATTTCATTTTAACTAATGTAGTAATTTTGAAACAAAACTATTTAAATAAAAATCATTTAAGTAATAAATTTAATATATTGTAAACCCAAAAAAATTGATTTGAAGAGTTATATAGTTAAACAATTTCAGTAGTTTGTTCATTTTTTTAAGATTTAAAGGGACTTTTTTAGAATTTATAAAAAATAAAATGAGTTTTATCTTTTTTTATATTTATTATTTGATTTAAAAACACCAAATTGTGAAAATAAGAAAATTCATTGTTAGAATGAAAATTTGGTTAAAAAAATTAATATGTTTCTATTTTCAGGACTCTAGTTCAACTTCTAAAAATAAAGAGAGGATCCTAGTAATACCGTATGATTATCGTATTCCCAAAATAAGAATTGTTACTAAACAAGCTGAAGGCATTCGAAACCAAAGGTAAGTTACATTTCTTTTTTAAGTTGTTTAAACTAAGAAACATAAAATGTGTCTTAACCTATTGATATTTGTTTATATTTTATGTTTTAAGTTGCTTATATAGTTATATTTAAGAAAATCAACATATTATTAATATTTTAATTGATTTTTAAAAAAAATTCAATACATCTAAGTACAGTGATAATCAATTGATACACCACTTAAAAAACTTTATAATTCTGTTTGTTACTGTATACTAATTTTTTAGAATTCCTGAAATCATAAATTAACTTTGCAATTTTAATAAAAAGTAGGTGTGTATATTAAGTAATTCTTAATGCACACAGGACTAAAAGACAGGACTTATGTTTTCCAATTTTAATTAGAGTTCAGTTTTAACTCCTATTATGGGAATTTCTTGAGAAATATAAACCTTTCTTGCTGACCCATTGTAAACCTTAAGCATAATTGTAATTAATAATTAACACTATATCAGATATCCATGCGCAGAGAGGGTGGGGGGGAGAATGTAATATGTTCACTGTGAATCCAGATAGTTGTGCAGTAGCAAAAATAAAGGATCTACGATTGTTTCTAGAGTAAAACAAAGCTATTTGATTTTTAGTAGATAATAGCAGTTGTAGGATACATTTTAAAAGTTTAAATATACAGCCCAACAATCACTCTTAAAAGTGATGAGGAATTTTTCCTATGCTAAAAGAGATAATGCAGTGTTTAAAAAATGACAATTTAAGCAGTAAATGAAATTAGTGGTCCTAAGTTGGTCTAGGAACTGTAAAATTTAACTCAGACCACCATTATCAGTAATCTTTTAGACCAGTAATTTATTTAAAGGAATGGTTCTGCTTTGGTTTTTGGATTTTCAGTTTCATATTTTTGTCAGTGTTTTTGTGACAAAATAGCATATTTCTTCTAATTATTAGGTTGAAATATGTACTTCAAATATATTTTTTTTTACAAAAACCGTACAACAATTCTCTTTAAGTGCAGTTATTGTTAATGTTTAATTATTATTTATAAATATCTCTTCTACCCTTTACACAATCACATCAACTCTGAATAGATTGGGCAAAAGGGCTTCCTTGCATTTATTAGACCTGTTCCATTAAATTATGGCATAATAATAATAAAAAATGCATCAAAAACAAATGTATCCTACATTATTCTTAGAAAGTTGAAAAAGCATTAATATTTAGATTTGTTTTTTGTTTTTTTTTTTTTTTTTTTTTTTTTTTGTTTTTTTTTTTTTTTTGTATTGTACCCAAATTCTCCCAAGCTTTACCTTACTAGGTATGATATTACTGTTCTTATTTTTTAATAAACAAATATTTCCTGATTTTACTTCAAAATATATCAGGCAACCAAAAAACTGTCAAATATGCTATACTAAGGATCCATTTTTTCCCTCTATATTTATTTATTACAGTGAAATAATTTTTCAAGTGTACATTGATTAATCTCAAATGAGAACTCTAGGAAATTTTACAAATTAAGAAACAAAACTGTTGTGTTTAAATATCCTTATTTTCTTTGCATTCAAAATGACCATTATTTTAAATGTCCACTACAATCACAATACTTGGAATGTTATTAATAATTAAAAGAAGAGCTTAGTATGTTTTTATTTTTTAAGCAATATTATTTTTGCTTCTAATTCTTATACAATGTTAATTTGCAATTATTACTCTTATTTGATTATTCTCAAACTATACATGTGTCCTGGTGAACCATAAATTTCTCAATTAAGCACTGTGAAACATTACAATTGTAAAGTTTTATATTTTTAGTTTGTTAGGTGACAATGTCTTCTAATAAACTGATGTTAGTGTGTTTTTGAACTGCAAAAATTCTAAAAGTGTGTAACCAATTAAAAAAGTTAGGAAATTACAGAACTATCGCACTTATTATTATTGAATATAAATTAATATGCCTTGTGTATTTAACTGTCATTTTTGCTTTTATAGCTTTTTTTCTTTGCTTCTCTTTAGAATACTTGTGCGAATTGATAGCTGGGAGAAAGAGAGTCAATATCCTAATGGACATCTTGTTCAAGTCTTGGGGGAGATTGGAGACATAGAAACAGAAGTGCAATCCTTATTAATTGAACATGAGGTTTTGGTTAAAGAATTTCCACAGAACCTGGTAATATCGGCCATTGTTTTGGAAACATTCATTATATTTTTTTCAGGCTTCCTTCTCATTACTTACTATAAGGCCTAGATTAAATCTTTCTCCTATTTATAGTAAAATACTTAATAAACATATTCAAGTCATCAAAGACTAACAAATATTTTTCTGTTTATTTGTAAGGTATGTCACATGTATGTATTTCTGTGAAATACGTCTGAAATAAATTAAAATAGGAGACAATAATTGTAATTCAATTTTGTGCAGTTCCATGATCTATCTACCATTGAGGATATTTTACGTCAGCACTGTGGTCGGTGCAAGCCAGATGCGAAATTCGTATCAACTAGCTATCACTGGAATTCGAATCCAGTTCACCTCATTGAAAAGCAAGCTCTCTATCCCCTGAGCCAGCATGACCTATATATGTATATAAATAACTTTTATAGTGCAACTTTTATAGTTTTTTTTAAAGAGAAACAAAATTTTCCTGGCTCTATTTTTCCAGTCAGTTTATGGTGCCTTACTTAAATTAAAATTCTGTGTAGCCATCATATCCTTTTCATCATCATCAAGTATCCTTTTCTCTTTCAGGTGGCTGATTCGCATATACAGATTCTATTGTGCTTTCATATTGTATTGGTCATTGTGAATTCAGTTTTAAAAAGTAGATGATTATATTAGCGTCAGCCACTGTATCATGATTTACATATAGAATAACATTTATATAAATTAGTTTTATTGTTCTTTCACAACCTGGATAATTTTTTTATAGAAAAAAAAAAATTTTCTTTCCTCAATTTTTCTAGTCAATTTATTGCACCTTACTGTAATTAAAATTGAGTGTAACCATTACAAAGTATCTTGTACTCTTTCAGGTATCTGAATTGCCTATATGTACTGATGAAAAGCCCTGGTTGGTAGAAGATACTGAAATAGCTAAACGAAAAGATTTGCGACTTTCTCATTTAATTTTTAGTATTGATCCCAAAGGCTGTGAAGATGTTGATGATACCTTATCGGTTAGGTATGTTATGTTTAAACTAAATTTATATTTTGCTTTAATTTTTTCCATAGAAATTTTATAACTGCTATTATGTCTGACAATAATTCAAAAATCAAATAACCTGATCAATTATGTTATTCAGCACAAACAATAAATAGTCTATCCTTTAATATTGCTTTGATTTAAAAATTAATATAATTCATGCATTCTTATATATTTGTATTTCTAAGCTAGGAACTAATTTTTTTTTGTGAACAACTATGAAGCTGTTATTATTAGCAGTGGTTGTTTCATAAGTCATATCAATGTAGTTTATTAGCTTTGTTGCACATTGTCCATGCGACTTAATGATATTTTATATAAATCATAATAGATTTATATTATCCTATGGGTTGAAATAAAGAAATAGTAAAAATAAAACAAGCATACCTCTCTAAAATATTTTCTAGATCTCAGTGTTATGTGCTATAAAATCATTTCATGTTCTTAAATATTTCGTTCTTCCCTTAAATTTTCTCTGTGTGTTAAGAAATTATTTTGGAGTTTTTTTTTTAAAAATATTAGTTATTACCATACACCATAGGATAGGGGACAGAACCCCTCCCTGGGAGCATCCAGCGGTTCCATGCACTTTCATGCTTGCACCCAATAGAGAGGAACAAACATACCTAGAGGATAGCAAATTTGCTATCCATCTGGTAATAATTGCGTTTATGCCTCTGTTCCTAAGTGCATTGATGACAGTCTCGAGAGGGACTTTATCAAAAGCACCTTCAATATCAATGAATACCGCAAGAGCCAACTCCTTATCTGTTATAGATTTCTCAAGCAGGTAGGAGAGCTCATACAGAGCAGTGTCTGTGGATTTGCCTGGTTGATAGGCATGCTGCGTGGAGGACAGTGGCCTTTCCATGAGCACAGTGTCTCTGAAGTATCTGTCAATTAGCTTTTCGATCGCTTTCAACAGACAGGAAGTGAGGCTGATTGGTCTGAATGATTTAGACTCAAAATAATTCTCCTTACCTGGTTTTGGTATGAAAATCACCCTGGTATTCCTCCAGGAGAGAGGTATATACCCATATGCTATACAGGATCGAAAAATCCTACATAGAGTAGGGGCCAATGTATTCACCCCCTGAATAAGCATCATTGGTATGATGTCATCCATTCCTGGTGATTTGTAGGGCTTAAACGACTTTATGGCCCATACAACCTTTTCATAGGAGACCACCATCTTGGCCGCCTCCCAGTCATTCCTATTACAAGTAGTTGTGGTAATAGTATGTAGATTATCATTCTCCACAGGATGAGATCCAGGGAAGTGTGCTGCAAGTAGTTCTCCAAGAGCCTCTTCCCCTGATTCACTGTATCCTCCGTTTGTAAGACGGATGGCATTTAAACTGCAATTAAAGTCTTTAGTAAGAATTTTTGCAATCTTTGCGGTGGCAGAAGTAGTGTTAATGCCATCGCAGAAAGTCTGCCATGAGCGACGTTTGGATGCTCTGATCGCCTTGTTATAGGCAGTTAGAGCTTTTCTGTAGGTCTGCCATTCTCCAGATTTCTTTGCTCTGTTGAATAACTTCCTACATTTCTTACGTAATTTACTAAGCTCAGAAGACCACCAAGGAACTCGCCTTGGGGAGCTAGTAGACGTAACCTGACAAGAAATATGATATGAATCGAGTATGATCTGTTGCACTTGGTCAACAGTCCACTCCACATCATTAACATTATTGTACTTACCAGAGAAGCTCCCCATCTTCCTCTCCAGAGCTGCTCTAAAGGAACCCCAATCAGCTGTACTGGGGTTCCTCCTTACGACCTTCAGTCCTGAGAGGCCTTTAATAGAAAAAGTAATTAGTTGGTGATCTGAAGCAGTAACTGCTCCAGATACCTTCCAATCAGTAACGTAATCTATTGAACTAGAGTTACATAAAGTAAGGTCAATGACTTCCCTTCTGTTACAAGTGACAAAGGTGGGTTCATTGCCTTTATTAAGGACATACAAATTAAGATTTAAAATGTGTTCCATTAGTGCATCCCCCCGCTGGTTACAATTGCTGCTACCCCACACTGTGTGATGAGCATTTGCATCACAGCCGAAGATGAATCTACAGCTTGAACCACAGTGGGCAATTAGGGCCCTAGTAGTGTCAGCTAGTGGGTCCTTCTTCTCATACAGGAGATAGGCTGAAACTATGACAAAGTCAGAGATTGTCTTATTGTCATAGAATTTCAGTTTTACACCAACTAAATCCGTGTTAAGAAAGTTAACAAGATTAAGGGCATTTAGATTAGACCTAGCCACAATGCAGGTCCTGGGGAGGTCACAACAGGTATCATAAAAAATATTAAAACCCTTAACATTGAAACCCATTATTCTACCCTTGCGGGTCCAAGACTCTTGTATAAGAGCAACATGTATTTCTCCATCATTCAACCTTTTAGCCATAAGGCTTGAGGCAGCAATGCTATGATGGAGATTAATCTGACCAACCTTGATTGACGCCATTGGTTAGCAGTATAAGTGAAACCAGGATGGCTCCTATCTATCCTGGTTATTTTTAGAAGAAAAATCTGGCTAGTCAGGTTGTAAGGTAACGTCTGCAGCGGTTATAGCACTGGGCTCACCCGAGGGCTTACCATGTGCTTCTGGCGACTGTAAAGAATTTTTCGAACAGGAACCTCTGCCTAATTCCTGAACGCATCCCTTGTTAACCGGCACGAAGGATGATGCCGTATCAAGTGCTGATTTTTCACTCATCATGTTTTGTTTGCCTGCCATTTAGTTACCCAGTGAGGGGTATCCAGGGGGCACCATGTGGAGGTGGCAGGCATTACCCCCCAAGTTATTACAATTTCTGCAATCCTGTTTGTAATTATTGTAAATTAAAAAAATTCCTATGGTCCGTAAAATAATGAAAAGTTGTAATTTAATACATACAAAAATGAACACTTCAAGTTAATAATTTTAAATACTAAGACTTGATTTTAATTTTATTACTATGTTTGTTAGCCTTACTGAGTGAAACTCAAACTTAGAAAAGTTTGCTAACGGCCAATTGTAGCATTTCTAACTGTGACCACTTTTTAAAACATATGGCCCCTTTTTCAAAAATTAAAAATTTCAAGGAGTTTAAAAACAGTCGATATTTATAATACGAGGCATTGCTTTTGAAGCCTTTCTTAAAATGTAGTAAACATTACAAAGTTTTATTTCTAAAATTAGGAGAAATTTTAAGATTCAAGTGGGAAATAAAGTAATTCTCATAATACTTTGAAATACTCATAATTCATATTTATTAAAAAAATAATAATAAAATAACTTTGAGGTGTATTATCAACGAAAATTGTGATCAGGTGGCAACTAGCTTACTATTTTACAATTGTTATATTTAGTTGACCTGTGGCCAGTACCAACCGTTAACTTTACCCTATACTACTGAGCAGCCTTATCACATGTGCAATGGTGTAGGGACCTCCAAGACAGCCTTCTCATTTAGATGCCCTTGGAAGGTTATAATTTAATTTCAGAATGAAGCAAAAAAAAATCCTTATTAAATTTTCAAAAAAGGTGTTGGAATGAGAAAAAAAAAATCTGTAATTTAAATTAATTTTTATGTAAAAGCATGTGGAAATTATTGTTTTGTAAAAACTTATTTCCAACAAAGTATTTAAACTCTTAGAGACCTAAAACTTCATTAGTAAATTTGTTTGAAAATAATAATTAATTCTTTATAACATATTTTTCTTTAGCCAAATAGCTACATGGTAATAATTTAATCTCATGATACTATAATTAAAGTCTAAACTAAAAATTAATGTATAAAAGTAATAATTAAAGTAAGTAAAGTACTATAATTAAAGTTTGAAATTGCTTAATTGTCAATTGAACGACCCCTTTGACTGGGCATCCGTGCCCATTGCCCCTACTCTCTCTCTACATGCCACTGCTATGAATTTTCATAGTTGTTCAAGTTTGTTTTGAAAATTTTCCCCAATACACAAATTTCTTATTGTGTAATGGGGAATATGAGTTGAAAAACTTTTTTTTTTTTTGGATAGTTCAACAATACCTGAAATGCTCAATCGCAAATGCTCAATCGGGGAAGTTTAATATTATTGCTATTCAGTGTAATATAAGTTGTAGGTCACAATTGAACTAATAAGCCAGTCACTTTTATTGGTAAGCAACTTGAATAACCTATTTCACAATTCTTTTTCATACATTAGAGAGCTTCCAAATGGTTTCCTTGAACTAGGTGTACACATTGCTGACGTCACTCACTTTGTGAAACCTCTGTCTCTTGTTGATCTTGAAGCAAGAAGTAGATCAACTTCAGTTTATTTACCAGACCGCCGTTATGATATGCTGCCTCATGTTCTGAGTGGAAATTTATGTTCCTTGTTAGGCAGTGTTGATAGGTAAAGTTCTTTTTTTAGTTTACATAAAACTTAAGTATCAATCAATTTCAAATTCTTCTGTAAACATGTTTTAAAAAAAATTGAATATTTATAAGCCTAGATCTTTATAAACAACTTATTATCCCTTCAAATAGTTTCTTTTTCTGAATTAACATTTGTTTTGAAAATGTTATGAATTCAAACCTAAAATTAAATCAAAGTTACTGTGCAACTAATGAGTTGACTTAAAGACTATGAATTGAAAAGTGTGTGATTTTTATATTTCTCTTATTTATGTCCAAAAAAAACTGGTAATTAAAAATGATGTTTAAAATCCTGATTGAAACAACTTTATTTAAAAGAAAAAATCATTGATTTAAATCAACTGTGATTTTTTTAAATTAAAAATATTTTTTAGATAATATAATTAATACATATATTCTTTAGGGTGTGCTTTTTTAAAGTATTATTTCATTGATAAAGAAGATGTATCTCAAAGAATTAATGAAAGGGGATGCATATAAGATATTATATTTCCAAAAAGTCTATAGAAACAATAAAAGAAGACTAAAAATTTATCAGAGTGGTGTGAAATTTTAAAATAATTTTCCATTAGCTGTATATGAAATAATTAACTGTTTAATAAGCATATTTCAATTATTCTCAGTTAATACATTTTTAAATACAAATGCTTTTAAAACTTATTAAATAAACAATTAAAGTGTATTAATAATGAAGAAAGAGTTGTTCTACCCAGAGTGGCTTACGAAAAACTTATTTTTAGTAATGTTCTCTGATCTGTTTTAATTTAAATATATATATATAACTATGGAACCCTCTGATTAACTCCTAATTGGATTGTATATCTGATTGACAAATTGTCTACCTGTCTTTAAAATTCATGAGGGCATTGAGCTTGAATGAAATTAACTCTATTTTTTTATTCAGGGATTAATTTGTAGTAATTTAAAAAATAGTTTTATCCATTTTAGTAAGAATTATTAACTATTTGAGTTATATTGTTTTTAAATAATATTAGTTACTCATAAATCATTTTATGAAATGCTTTGGTTGTTAAATATAAAAATTTTTAAAAAAAATGAAAAGTGATAGTAAACTAAAAAAAATATGATTTAAATCAAATAAATCTATTATTATTATTATTAAAAAAAATCATGATTTTTGTCACTCATGCAAATTAGTATGGTTTGACTTTTGATTTTTTATTTAAATGTAGAGTGATAAAATTTAGCGTTTATAACTTTTGAAGATGTAAAACTGTTATGGTAAAAATCGAAAGTATATTTTACAAATGTCTAGTTATCTAGGATTAGTAAAAATGGTAATTTAAAAACGGAAATTATTTTCTGTTACCACGTTTAATATGATTAAATAAGTCAGATTTGAATAATAAGGTTACTTTCTATGCACATTTTTATCATTTCTCTAAATTTATCATTTGCATTCTTTGGAGATATTAAAGTGTTATGATAATATCTCGACTTGGCGAAAGCAACTTGACACTTGGTATAAAATATTGCTGATTGTGGGTAACATTGTTAAACTGACCTGTTATTAATACAAAAAGAATCTTCAACTTAGCAGAAACCTAGCTGAAGTTGGTAAACTTGGCAATAAACAGGAAGCCTTTGGTTGATAAAGATGGTAATTTAAAAAATAAAATTTATGTATCCCTTTTTTTAAAACTACAATTTTTTAATATCATTAAATAAATTAGATTTAAATGATTATATTGCTTTATTGTACACATTTTTCTTTGAATACTTAAATTTCTGTTTAATTATTAGTTATAGTCTTAAAAAAATCAAATTGCAAAAATTTATAAAATTTTTGCATATTTTGTTTCAAGAACATTTGATATACTTGCTATAATACTTATGATTCTCATTCTTCACCAGCAACACAAATTTTTCACCAGCTGTTAATTTTATTTAGATATGCTGTAAGTGTGCTATGGGAATTGGACAAAAACTATCAAGTACAAAATGCTTGGTATGGTAGAACAATAATTAGGTCAAGCTACAAACTTTGTTATGAAGTAAGTATCAGATCAGGAATATATTCAAAATTGTGCAGATTTTTATCCTTTATACCATACATATGTCTAAATATAAGGTGATTTTTAGAATTTCTTCTTTTTTTCTTTCTTCACACAAAAAAATTTATTTGTAATTTAGAGAGAAAAAAAATTTTTTTTCTCTTTTAATTTTTTGTATTTAATCTACTAAACATCAATGAAACTATCAGTTATGGCAGCATATTATTGAAATTGAGAAAAGAAAAAAAATAACTGAATAAAAAAACATTTCAGAATTGAAGGAAGATAATTAAGTTTTTATTTTTTTTTTTTTTTTTTTTTGTAATTGTTACCTAAAAATGTCTCTTTTAAATTTAATAAATTTATACAAAAACAATTTATTTACCAAAAAGATTTGAATTCTTACAAAAAATTTTCATTGTTACTATAGCAGTAAAAATGTGATTTTTTTTCTGTTCACATTCATATTTGCAATTTTATTCTATGTTTTAGTTCTAATTGCTTTTTATTCTATTTGGTGCATTTATTTCCGCATATTATTCTTGATTTATATTCATTATTTCATGCTGTTTCTTTGTTGATGGTATATTTTTAAATTTTTTGAATATGTATTTTTAACTCTAAGGCAGCTCAAGACATTCTTTTTGGAGCAACTGCTGAGAAAATGATTGCAGATATCCCAGAACTTCAAGGACTTAGTGACAGTAAATTATCGTTGAAGTATGAATTTTCATTTCTTTTTTTTTTTATTTTTATTATTATTATTTTGTCTATTTTTTTAATCCTTAGATAAAAGTCAAATATGTATGCATAAAAACAAAACAAAAATACCAAGAAACAAAATATTAATTTTCTATATAGCATCTTTAAAATAGAAATTTCTGGAAAGTTTAATGAAAATTCATAGTAATATGCTATGAAAATTGTCACTAGACAAGTATGTATTTATTTTTAATTTATAAGATGTTCATATAAAAGGAAAATAATAACAAATCTTCCCACGTATATAATCCAATTTCAACTTGGCCAGTTTAATATTACCATTGCAATTTATAAAGATATTGATGAGGTAAATTGTAGAAAAAATTTTGTTTAGTCATTATAATTAAATATATATTTTTTGAAATTAGACTTAATTAGTGTAAGGATCGTAAATTTTTATGCCCTTGAAAAGTACTTTTACTTTTGTTTTAAATTTTTTATTTTAAATTACATTTATCAACAGCATTAATAATAAAGCATTTCTTTAACAGGGTGCGAAGCGGTTTTTAAAGGTGCTTATTTTCGTTTTTTAAGAGCCCTTAAAGGTGCTTTTCTCATTGGGATTTTTTAAAAAGTGCTAAATTTTCCCTTTTTCAAAATGAGATTTTTCCTTTACTATGTAGATTTTTGCTACGAATTATGCAAAAAGACGCAGTTCACATTGTTCTGTTCAACGTTTTCACAATTAATTCAACCCCAATCTATTCCGCGTATTGTCAGTCCGTAGCGTATGAAAACGCCATTCGTTTTACATGATTCAAAACTTCATGTTTTTTGACAACTGTCAAAATGCCATTTTTGTGACATGGTGGTTAAAACAAGATAAAACCGTCAATTGTCAAAAGCTATCCAACCCTGCCTAATTATGATATTTTTTTAAGGTGCTTAAAAATATTTTTTGAGTGCTTGAAAAGTGCTTAAATAATTTGTTAAATAATTTGGCTACGCACCCTGTTTAAAAAATGTGCATTGAAATTTGGAATGAAAAATTTAATACCCCTTTATCTGTAAAAAAAAAAAAAATTTTCCTCCAAATTTTGACTTATTAAAAACCTTTAACATAAGATAAAAGCTAATAGCATCTTTTAAAATTATATTAAGTTATTATAAAAATATACTAGCCTCATATTATATTTTTTATATGCATTTCCTTGTTTAGTATACATTTTCTGAGTTAGTTGTTTTGTTTTATTGTATGTTACTGTCAGTCGTAACCTTTTTCAAAAGAAATAACGCAAAATTCTACAAAACTAATTCACCCTTTTTTCTTTATTATTCTTTTTCATCCATCGTTCAAAAACCAAAACAATAGAAAATGATCATATCTATAATATCAAGCTTTTAGCTCGCAACATCAGAAAATGCGTGTTATTACATCACGTGACCCTGACACCTTCCCCCCAGAGTCATATTAGATCCAAAGATCGAATATGGCAAATAATTTAAGGGTCACACTTTACACATAAACAAACTATGTTTCACATTCACCCAAATATTCACTGAATCTTAGGTTTAGCTTAACACTAGGTATTTACTTTAATCACCTAATAATAATAATAGGAAAAAATGTTCAGAGTCTTATTTTAGTTTATATTTACAGTCTGGACAATGCATCTGCATTACTAAGTTTCGATCCTTTGATGTGACTTGCCTCAATATCATGGCGTTGAATGGCTAACGCCCATCTCTGCAACCTCGGGCTTTGGGGTGTCGCACTCGTCAGAAATACTAGGGGATTATGATCAGTTAATAAAATAATCTTAGCACCACAGAGTAAGGTTTCAAATCTCTGCAAAGCCCAAATAATAGCATAAGCTTCCCTTTCAATTGTAGACCATTTCTGTTGAGTTGAATTCAGCTTCTGGCTACCGAAAGCTATGGGACGAATATTTCCTTCTTCATCTAACTGACCTAAACAACATCCGACCGCATTTTGAGATGCATCCGTATGCAAGTAGTATGGTTTCTCTATGTCTGGGACTTGTAACTCTGCGATCTTACATAGCGACGTCTTCAATTCCTTGAATGCCTTCTTAGCTTCTTCGCTCCAAGGAATCTCATTAGGAACTTTCTTTTTAGTAAGCTCTGTTAGTGGAAGAGCAATCTTTGCGAAGTTTGGAATATACTGCCTGTAAAAGTTGCATAATCCCAAAGCACTTCTCAGTTGTTTTTTGGTTTTGGGTGCCTCTAATTTCTGTATTACTCTTATTCGTTCTTTGTCAGGAGCATGTTTACCTGAACCAATAATATGTCCTAAGTATTTAACCTTTTGTCTAGCAAATTCGCACTTTCTCAAGTTCACGGAGAAATTAAAATATTCCAATCTCTTAAAAACTTCTTCAAGATGAATCAAATGTTCCTCCCACGTATCAGAAAATACTGCTAAATCATCGATATAAGCACAAGTGAAATCAGACATGGACTGAACCACTTTAGACATAGCTCTTTGGTAGGTTGCAGCAGCATTTCTTAATCCAAAGGGTAATACATTCCATTGGTACTGGCCTCGGTGAGTTCGGAATGCTGTGAGGTGTTTGCTGCCGTTCTCCATCGGTATAGCCCAATATCCCTTCAACATATCTAGCACAGTAATGAATTTCTTCTTTCCTACTAAGAAATTCAACTCCATCATATTTTGCATTGGATATGCATCCGGAACGGTAAGAGCATTCAAACTTCTGAAATCAATGCATAACCTGATTGTTCCGTCTTTCTTATGAACACATACTACCGGGTGTGCTATCTCACTTACCACCGGTTCAATCAGTCCTAACGCTAGCAATTCATTGATCTGTGCATCCACTTTCCCCTTTAAGTTTTCTGGTATCTTATACGTTTTTGGTTTCATCGTATCCTCCTCAGCTTTCAGCTTTATCGCATGTTTCCCAACTTTAGCTATCCTTATCTTCCCCGAAAACAACGTTTTGCGTCTATGTAAAAGATCTTTCAATTGATTTTGTTGCATTTTGGGTAAGTAATCCAAATTTAATCCTTTCAATGCTTCATAGCTTTCCACATCTGTAGGAAGAGTTGGTGTTTCGTATATTTCACCAAATTCATCATCAATATCATAGACAACTCCAACTGTTTGAATTCTCGCTTTGTATTCTCTCATTTTGTTAACATGCAATAATCTTAAATTTCCTTCAGGCATTTGCAAATAATACGAATTCGGTTTCACTCTTCTAATTACCTTTACTGGACCTATCCATCTGGCATATAATGAATTGGATGAATCATGCATTAGCACAAGTACTTGATCTCCTGGCGCAAATTCCCGGTATTTTTTCCTTCTATTGTAATATTTGGCATAGTTACTTTGTTGCACATCACTTGTTAACCTTGCCTTTTCGGTTGCTATTTCTAATTTTCCTTTTAACTCTTTTAAATATTCCTCCGCTGATCCTTTCATATTCAAAGGTAAAAACATATCTCCGGCCCAAATTGACTTCAATATAGATAACGGGCCTTTCGGTTCTCTCCCGTACATTAGCAGAAAAGGTGGTACTCCTGTAGTTGCATTTGGAACTTCTCGATAAGCCCATAGTACAAATGGTATATGTCGATGCCAATTTCTTCCTACTTCTCTAATAATGTGATGTAGCATATTTTTGAAGGTTTGGTTCCATCTTTCAATCAATCCGTTCCCTTCCGGATGGTATGGCGTTGAAAATCGCGGACAAGCTCCTAAAACCTTCAAAAACTCTTGCGTTAAACTTGCCGTAAAATTTGTCGCATTATCCACCACGATTACTTCTGGAATTCCTGTCCTACAGAATATTTCGAGCAGTGCTTCGCATGTATTCCTTGCCGTTAACGATTTGAGCGGGACTGCTTCAGGCCATCTTGAATGTTGGTCCATCAAACAAAGGATATATTTATGTCCTTGTGCTGATACTGGATCTAGAGGACCAATTAGATCTACGTTCACCACTTGGAATGGAAGTTCAGGACGTGACACAGGTGTTATCGGAATTTTGTCTACTGAACGAACAACTCTTCTACCTTGGCACCCATGACATGAGCTACAATAAGCTTTAATTTCCTTGACCATCCCTGGCCAATAAAAGGAAAATTTAATTCTTTGAATTGTTTTACGAGCTCCCAGATGTGCTCCGAATACTGACTCGTGGGCAATTTCTAGTATTTTACCTTTTCTAATTTCGGGAATTACTAATTGTTGTATTCTATTCCCGTCCAACAGCTCTTCATGGCATAGTATATTATTTTGTATCACATACCCTCCTTTATTTTGCTTCCCCAATTTCCATGCTTCTTGGAGAGTATCGCAACTTTGTTGTTGTATCTTGAATCGTTCGGTTTCATTTCCATTCTTTTTATCACCGCATTCACCTACTGTTGGCTCCTGCTGCTCTTCTCCGTCACTTGCACTCATATATAACTGCTCCTTTCGGGAATCTGATCTTAGCTTCATAGCAGCAGTAAAACTGGGATTGTATACTCTTTTTTGTTCTAATAATGCCTCATAAGTTTCAGCATCCAACAAAATGTCAGCATTTAACCCATTGACGGCTGCTATCATCGTTTTAATTATAGGCGTAATATATCCTCCCGTTACCAACGCGATTTCCACTTCTTTTAATTCAGCTTTTAGACTTTCGCCAAACGCAGGTTGTAGTATTATATGTCCTTTGTAATCCACTTCCTTACCCACTATATCGTTTTTAAATACACTTATTTGTGCACCAGAATCTACTACAGCTTCGTATTCATTTCCACTATATGAAATTCTAACTTTCTTAAGGGCAGCTATTTTTGGTTGAACGCCTTTACATTTTTTGTTTCCTATCATGACTTCACCGTTAAATCTTGCAGTGACTACTTTGCTTTCGATATTTCCATTTCTGAGTACCTTAACTTCGGATACTTGCCCTTCCGATACTTGAACCTCGGCCACTTTGCCTTCAATGTTTCTTCTCCTCTCTTTATTATCTCGACAAAATCGTGCCAAGTGTCCTACTCGTCCACAATTAAAACATGTGACTGGATTTTGGGAAGAACTCCGCTTATCAATTCTGCCATGGTTGTTATGCTCATGTTTATATCCTTCACCAAATGTATGATATCTTCTACTAACCATGTTTGGTTTTTCCCGGTATAAGTTCCTATATGGTTGAGAAGCAATGAATTTAGTAGTTTGGTTATATTTCCTTGCATTCTCGTACTCATCTAGCTTCTCAGCAAGTGTGTCAACTGAGCAAATTCTACTCCACTCATCAATAAAATGATTTTGTATGTCTCCAGGTACTCGTTCTTTTATCTGTTCGACAATGACAAGTTGTTTCAGGCTGTCGAAATCATTAATTTTTAGTCCCGAAACCCATTCGTTAAAATAGTTCGCCAATTCAAATCCAAAATCTCGCCAAGTGCTCTCAGCCGCTTTACAATGTCTCTTAAACTTTATTTTAAATGCTTCTGGGCTCAATTTAAACCTTTTCAATAACATACATTTTACATGTTTATAATCATTTGCTTTTTCTTCAGGCTCCCTTGCAATTAAATTCGCCATTTCTAGAGGCAATAATCCAACAAGATGCGTTACCCAATCTTCTTCTTTTATATGGACTCTTCGTGCTTGTCTTTCAAACAATATTAGATAAAAACTTATATCACCTTCTTTTGGATCAAAAGTACGCATTAATTTTTGCAATCCACCAGGTACATGTTCTCTTGTTTCTTCATTTCGAGAGCTGCTCGTCTCTCCTATAGTACCAGTATGTACCAATGAAGCTTCTATCTTCAACCTCTCCAATTCATATTCCTTTTCTTGCCGCTTTAATTCATCTTCCCTTTCCTGTTCTCGCCGCTTTAATTCACCTTCCCTTTCCTGTTCTCGCCTCTTTAATTCATCTTCCCTTTCCTGTTCTCGCCGCTTTAATTCGTCTTCCCTTTCCTGTTGCTTAATTTCATATTCTTGTCGCCTAATTTCATCTTCTTTTTGTTGGCGCTTTATTTCTTCTCTTCCACTAACTATTCTTTTTAATAATTCCTTCACAAACTCCTCTTCGTACTCCGTACTTGCCAATATAATCTTCTTTAATTCGGTAACTCTCATGTCTTCCGTTGCCGTTTCTCCTAACTCTTCCGCCAAACACTTCAAATCTACTTTTAAAGCTCTTCCTAAAAATGCCATTTTTCACCTACTACTTTCTAAACTGCACCTTCTTACAAAAAAAAATGCCACTTCCTAAACCAATTTCAAGACAATCTAAATAACTCACTATCTTCCCTCAAACAACTTGAAATTCATAGAACAAACAACTACCAATCTTTTATTTCGAAATCCATTGGGGTTTCCCCGCACATTTGTCAGTCGTAACCTTTTTCAAAAGAAATAACGCAAAATTCTACAAAACTAATTCACCCTTTTTTCTTTATTATTCTTTTTCATCCATCGTTCAAAAACCAAAACAATAGAAAATGATCATATCTATAATATCAAGCTTTTAGCTCGCAACATCAGAAAATGCGTGTTATTACATCACGTGACCCTGACAGTTACAAATACCCAATTCTTAATGCAAATGCTTATAGATTTTAAATATTGAGGTTAATTTTGAAATCAACTCAGAAGAACCGATTCTTAAATCAATCTTTAAAGTGAACATATTTCCATAATTGAAAAATAAAATTAATTATTACATTTCTTGTCACATCAATATGTTTGTATGTTAACAATTAATGTTAATTTTTTTTTTAATTAATGAAGATTTCAAGACCTGAAGAATGCACTGTCAAAACTTTATTCTATTGCTAATTCAATAAGGAGGGAAAGACTTCAAAAAGGAGGGTTAGAATTGAACAGCATCAACATGAAGTTTGAAATTGATCGGAATCTTCCTTCTGTTGTAACAGACGTCAAATCAGCCAAGGTTTGTAAATCTGTGTTAGTATCGAGGTCTATTCCTTGTGAGAGGCAAGTTCAATTTTCTCGGTTACCTTAAAAATAAGTTTTAATTCTAAACATACTGATTACAATCAAAAGCATAAAGTATTCAAACATTTATAATGTCTGCTATTACATTAATATTTACTTTCTTTTTTCTTTTTTTTTAAACTTGATGTTTGTTATTTGTGTCTGTAATTTTTATAAATTATTAAGGATTAAAAGAGATAGGATAATTTTCATTGATAGCATTTTTTATTTATTTATTTAAATATTAATTATTATTTGATATATAACTCAACTGTTCTTGTTGATAAGTAAAAGATGATATTCCTTGTGAGAGGCAAGAAAAAAATACTTGCGGGCTACTGCTATAGAAATGAGCAATGCAAACGATAAAAATTTAAAATTATTCTAACTTAAAAAATGTGTATTGGAAATGAAAATTACATAGAAGATTTTTTTTTACATTTGAGTAGAGCTTTTGACAATTTATTAATATTTCTATAAAGGATTTTATTAGAACAAACATTGCATAACTATTTGCACTGTTACTTATATTTTTTAATATTGTTAAAGTATTTTGGTTCAAAAACTTATATTCTGCCTATTCAATATCAAATTGTATAAATAAAATAATTAAATATTTTACAGGAACTTGCTGTTCACAAGACTGTTGCCGAATGCATGATTTTTGCAAATCATTGGGTCGCAAAGAAAATTAGTGAAGTTTTTCCACACCAAGCAGTGGTAAGCAATTTTTAGAAATAATTAACATCATTATTTAGTATTCATTCAGCTTTTCCTATTTTCAAAGTTCTACTTTTTTTTTATTTGTTATTACTTTTTTTTTTCCTTTCTAATCAGAATTCCATTAAGGCCATAACTAGAAATATTTTTTTATTAATTTTATAATAAAATACTAGGTTTTTACTTAGTTTAAATCCTGATTGCAGTAACCATGCACCACGCCAGTAGGCACTGTATATTATCATGGCTTTTGCAGATAGTTTTTTATCTCAGATTTTATTAAAAAAAAAAATGAATGAAAAGTTTTTGTTATATAGAAGGTAAAGAAAAAGTTAAAATCAAATTATCAGTGAATGTACAGTAAGAAATTTTTTTGAAGGAACTTAAAGTGGATGCAAATCAATAATCAACTATAAAATTCAGCTAGTAACCTCTCCTTTTTTTCTTTCTTTATTATTTCATTAAGATTAAAAGATTTTACTTCAATATTATCCCCTGCAAGTTCCTCCTTTTTATAAGTAGTTTTTTTTTTCTCTTTTCCTTCTCTTTTTGGAAGAAACTATTAAGATATTCTTGAAAATGTGAAAACCGCATTTGGTTCAAAAAATTTGCTTAGAATCAATTGTATAATTGGATTGTAAAAAAAATTTTGGTTTAAACCAAAGTCAAAAACGTTTTCAGATTATTTTGCAGTTTTTGATCGACTTTATTCGTACATAGCACGAAGTATACCCTACCTTCCGTTTGATTTTAAAAGTAGTCTAAATTAAAACTATAATATTGTACTAGAAAGTTATAAGATTTTAACAAATAATTCATTTTTAAAAAAAATAATTATTCGTATTTAATTTAGTTTGATACGACATTTAGTCTGCTTGCATATTCAGGCTTAACAGTATTTGATTATAAAAATTAGTATACTAATTGTAATTGAGAATTAAACATATAATTTGTAGTAGTGTGTATGTTTAGGTTGTTTATTAATTTAACTGTATAAATTAAATTTTTGCTTCAGATATTTATTAGTTCTTTTTAAAATTATGTTTTACATTAAATAATGAAAGAAATTACATAAAATATTGAAAGAAACTACAATTATTTTAATTTAAGAAATTCATTAAATTCTTTTTTAAAAATTCAGTTGTTGCTTTTTAGTGTTTGTTTATTTATAAATGATACATTAAAAAACTTAGAAATTAATGCTATTATTTAAACTAGATTACCATTATAAAATGTTGAAAAAATTACTTTTATATTTGATATTTCTTTTTGAAAAAGAGTTTCTTCAATTTCTTTTGTTTGGGTTGGATTAAAGTAATTTCTTCTGGGACAGTTTTTTCTGTGATTTTTTTCCTTTTGTATTAGAAACTTGTCATCCTTAAGGAAATTAGTCATTGCTGCTAATCAAATTTTAAATCTTATCTAAATTGAAATCAAGGCGCAATTTGATAAGTCATATAAAGAAAAACGAAAAGAGATAGAAATGAACAGTTGCTGCATTTTGCTTCGGCAGGTATTTGTTCTTCCTAAGTTTTAAAAATTGGTAACTAAGTTCGTCAACAGATAAATTTGCTGATGGGCAGTGTTTTTCCTGAATGTTAAACAGTTTGTTATTAAATTTTAGTTTTGGTCAAAATAAATTTCTGGTTTCTTAAGCAAAATTAATTCTGTTTATAGTCAAATGATTTTTCAAATCATTTCATTTTATTTTTTGATTTGATTTGATTTAATTTTTAATTTAGATTTACATTATTTTTCTCAAATTTTCCTTTAGCTTCGACACCACCCGAATCCTAGAGAAGCTGATTTAGCTGAGTTACAAAAATTGGCATCAAATAAAGGTTTTATCTTAAATGTCCACTCTAACAAGGAACTTGCTCTATCGCTAGAACAGGCTGTTGACAGCAAAGATCCTGCAGTCAATCAGGCAAGTTTAATTGCATACAATTATTTCCGCAATGCCATTTACGAATTTATTTATCATTTAGGATGTTTTCTACAAAATCAAAAAGTTAAAACACCTGTACAACAGTTGAAACACCTATAGATAAGAACTCTAATTGAAATTTTGAATTGTCCTAAGGTGAATAGCTGAAATTTATTTAAAAATAAGAATTAAACAAATTTTTTTTTTTTTTTTTTTTTTTCCATAATTGCTTTTCACTTAACACATATATTCCTACTTTTACATGTTATTTTACAATGACTAGTTTTTATAATATTTTCCAATTTATTTTTTTTTAAATTACTTTTTTAATCTATATGATTCTATTTTGTATATATTTTTTTACTTAACACTGGAAAGATGAGAGGACTAAATTGGTATTTTTAAAATTTCAAATTTCTTCAAAATGAACAATTTTCAATAATTCTATTTTAATATTTATTTTTTTATGCATAGATCTTTTTTGCAAACAAATAAGGAAGTAAATATCAGAATCAATCAGTTTTAGTAGAAATTTAAAAAGGAACAGTATTATCTTCTCCCGGCATACACTAACAGATGATTGAGCTCCGAAAAAGTTACCGCAATCCGGTAGTTTTCGAAAATCTAAGGTGCTGAAGTTTCACGAAATCATCAATCACATTTATGTATAAAAATTCCTGTATATTTTATTTAAAAATATTAAAACTGAAATTTATTCTTGGAATCTTTTTTATTTGTAAATATTTTTTATGGTAAAATAATAATGATTAGACTTAAAAGTGAACTTATACATAATTATTCATTTAAATTATGCTGCATATAATTTATTAAGAATTTCATGTTTTTAAAATATCAATGATTTAAATTTATAAAGACATTCACTTTTTGAAATGTGGCATTAATGATTGTACTCAAGAAATTTTCAAGATTTTTGAGTTGGACTCAGAATTTCCCCTGTTTATTAACCATATGCTTATCTATTAGTTTTACTCGTTTAAAATAACCTGTCTTTTGTTGAATTTTATGATGTGTTTAATATTTTAAATCTGTAGGTCAGTTAAAATTTCTTTACCTACTCTTATGAACAAAAATAAATGTCTCTTTTTTTTTTAGTTCTATTTCATTTGTGTATCTATTCAGGGTGGCCACCCACCTGGAAAACCTTGAAAACCTGGAATTATCAGGGAATTTTTTTTATACTGGAAAAGTCAGGGAAATTTAGATAAACACCTGGAAAAATCAGGGAATTTTAAAGAAAAGCTGGAATTTTTTTATAGATTTTCTTAAATTATTTTATGATCTGGTATACCCACTTTTTTTAGGTGGAAGTTTATTGCCAAACAGTTGAAATATTAACTTAGTAATATTTTGCATGCATCAATATTTACTCCATTAATCCCTGTTAAACTAGAATGACACAAAAAACTCATGATTGCTAAATGAATGGAGAAACCTTTTTGGAGACTATGCAGTTTAGGAAAGGCAAAGATTGTGGTGGAGGTTGAAGAAGGAGTTAAGATATTTCCTTCTGTTTATAAAAGTAGCATTTGTTTCACTTCTAATCCATGGGTTGAATTAAAGTTTGTTCCGATGCTTTCAGTTTCTTTTTTATTTCTTCTGACTAAATGATTAAGAATGTTTTAGTATTTTTAATTTCATAAAATTCACCAAATTAGTTGGTTATAATTTAATAGATTTTATGTTACACTCTTTTTTCTAAGAGCTTTTGTACTCCCATCCAAATCGGTGAATTATTTTTCTCAGCAAAGCCAATCAATCACATATTTTCTTAAAATTGCTAACAGCAATGTTAGTCAACAGATCGTTAAAATTTTTTGCATTGATGCTAATTTTCTTAATTTCATTTTAACTTTTTTATAACATATTTTAATTTTAAAAAAAGTTCTTTTAAGGACCATGTGTTAACATTGTTATGTTAAAATTTTGTTGGTCAAATGTTAATATAATAATTTCAAAAATATTTGATTCCCATTGTTCAATTAAAAATTTGACATTGTGTAGTAATAACAATGTTGAAAGTTCGTTAATGTTACTCTTTTTCGAGAGATGATATTTCCGAAACTGTTTATCCTTTTACCTTAAGAAGCTGGTAAAAATTAGGGAATGTATGGGAAACTTATAAATGTTGTATAAACATAAGATATAAAATTTTTTATTCATGCGTGTTTATTAGAAAGAAGGAGAATGAAACTGTCTTTTTTTGTTCTGCACTGTGCAGGTTTCTAGTTGTAAAAAAAAAAATTAACTTATCTAAGCTAAAAAATCATTTAGTTAGATAGGAATTCTTCAAATATTTTAATTTCAAACTAGAAAAGAATAAAATATAAAGAATATATCTAGTTTTTTGCTATAAGATAGAAAATAAGAAATTTGACAATTTTGCCTTTGTGATATTAATTTTTTAATACTGTGTATCGCTTAAAATAATGCTACTTGAAAACAACATTATTTAAAGATTTGACTTCAGATATTGGTTTAAAGAAAGTATGATCAATGAATTTTACAAAGAGCACTGTTTGGATTAAATACAGTATAAAATGTGCTCTATATAAAATGTAAATATAAATAGTTATTGATGCATAATTGCCTGAAATTATTGTTTTTTTTATTAATTATTGTTTTTTTTTTTTTTTTTTTTTTTTTTTTTTTTGTTTAATGAAAATTAGGGATGCAACAAGTATTCGATTACTATTCAGTATTCTGCCTGCTTGCAGAATATTCGAAAAAGTATTTTTTGACAAAGTTTTAATAGATTAAATAAAGAGTTATCTAAAATAGTATTTTTATTATGCATTATCAGATATAGTCTTTACACATCTTTGTTAAGTTTTAATATTCATGTGCTTGCAAAATTATGTTGTGGAAGACAGATGGAAAAGCAAAATTTCTGTTTTAATAATCTAGATTGTTTTCTTTTTTGTTTTTCTGTTTTGATTATAGCACCGCATTTTAACTGAGCATTTAATGATAGATTTTATTCTTTTATTTTTTTTTTTTTTTTTCTAGTATGGTAAGACAGATAGCTGGTAACAAAAAAATGCTATGATTTTCAACCTTAAAGTTATTATTTAAGAAATGAGAATGTTTTTTTTTCCTGTTACTTCTTTGCCTGCTTTTTATTGACTTTTTATCAAAGCTTTTATTATGATACAGCATTTTTTTAAGAGCGTTTCTGAAGAACGTTATTTTTGATTGCCACTACTTGAAAAAGCCTTAAATTTTCTTTTAAAAATTGAGAACAATTTTTGTTTTCGTTTGTATTTAGCTTTTTATCAAGAGTTTCATTATGGCCGAACAATTAAGATAGTTTCTATTTGACTTATTTCTTTTCTCTACCCTTTAAAAAAAAAAATCAGTATAAGTGGAAAACAGATGTTCAGTTTTAATTAAATCCATCAGCTCAGTTTGATTATGAAAGATTTTTAATTTTTTTGTTTCGCTTTTGTGTAAGATTTTTTGTGGGCATTTTTAAAAGCTTTTCTGATAGACTTTTTTTCTTTTACGTTTCCTTTTTTTCTTCGGAAAATACTATTCTCAGCATTAAAGTTTTGTCTTAAAAATTAAGAAAATATTTTTTGCTATTTCTCTGTTGTTTTTCTTTTAATTCAACTTTACAACTTCAGTTTTTTTTTTCAGGCTATTAGTTAGTTTTTATTGATCTTAATTATTTCTAATAGATAACTTTTATAATTTTTTCTCTTTACCCCTCACCAATAATATAGCTAACTTTTGATTAATTTTCAAAAATGACTAAACTTATATATATATAAAAAATAATATAAGTTAATGATTTTTTTTAAAGAAAAATGCTACTATTCGGACACCAAAAATTTTATCGATTTGTTTGACCGACTATTCGGTATTCGGCAATTCTGCCAAATCACTATTCATTACATTCCTAATGAAAATATATTAAACAATACTTTTCAAGGTTTTTTTTTTTTTCGTCTCTCTGTATTTACCATTTTGTGCACTTTGTGCAAAAATTACTAAACACAGTAAACTTTTTTTATTCAATAAAAACAATATGTTTTACGTGCTAAACATTATTTTCTCCACATCCATCTTAATTTTTTTTTAATTAATGTTGTACCAAAGCGTTACAAATTCAAAAATAAAATAAAAAACAAAATCTTGCTAAGTTGTTAAAATTAATGTATTTTAATTATTTTTTCAATATGATATATAAAAAAAAATGTCATTTTAAATAAAATACTTTACAATATTGGTACATTTGTTGTATCCATCCTTTAGTTTATGAGAATAAAAAACACGTTAACCTGGAAATTTTAATACTTTTACCTGGAAAAATCGGGGAAATTTGAAACTTGATTTGAGTGGCCACCCTGCTATTGCTTTATTTAAAAAAAATAATAAATATCAAGTTGACATATTGCCTTATTTTTTTAAACTTTTCATTGCAGTATCTAAATTTTATTTTTTAAAATTATCTTATTTTAACTATAAAAAAAAAAACTAAAAAGAAATTTTAAATATTTTCTTCTAGAATTATCCTTTTGTCAAACCATTTTATAATTTTAAATTATTTTTTTTTTAACTTTGTATATTAGTTACTTAACAATCTTCAAAAAACAGTCATATTTATCTAGCTGCAGTCTAAAAAGCAAATTGAAGAACTATATGTCTACATTCTTATTTATTTCCGATAATGAAAGTGTTGTACCCATACTGTCATAACCAACTGGCTGCTACAATAATATTTAAATGCTGTTTCGTGAAATCTGAATCCAGCCTGTCTTCCAAAGATTGCCAAATATTTTAAATTTTTTAAAAACAAAATCTTTATTCGGACTTCACTAACTCTTTGTAATCTGTTTTATGCTTTTGGTTGATAGTTTTAATTTTTGTACTCTTTCGACTCTCCTTTTCTAATTCGTGCCTTACATTACAGATCAAGTCAGTTAAATGTGTTTCAAAATACTGAACTCAAATCTGTCTATAAAAAAACAGCATATTTAATGACTTATGTATTTCATTATCAAATTACATTTTTTTCAATGGTGCTAGAAATATAAATTTTAAATTTTTTGAAATAAACTACTAGAAAACTTTTTTTAATTAGACGAAGTCTAAAGTTTATAATGCAATGCAAAATGCCAAAAAATTATCGAATTGCAAAATTATAATAGGGCTTAAAAAAAGTTTTATTGCAATTATGTTTACTAATATATTTGAAACAATTAACGAATAAATGAATTTTATTGATTTGCAATGTATTCATTGCATTTGATACTTTTTTTAAAGATATTTAAATAATTTTTTTCTAATTAGATTAAATCAAATTACTGTATTTACCTAATGTTGCCATTAATGAAATTGAAACTAAATGAATACTTAAAAATAATCCATGCAAAAAACATGCTAGGCATTATTGGGTGCATAATTCAATTAAATTTATTAACCCACACGTAAGAGTTGCCTAAGTAGTTTTAAATTATAAAATTAAAAGTGCAATGTGAGCCTTACATATTCATTAATAAAATCAAAATTTATTCAATTTTTTGCTTTTATTTTTCTGACTATTCTATTATGTGGAATGTTAAATAAAACACTCATATACAGGGTAAATAAAATACTCATAAAATGTTGAGAATTGATAAAAATTTAAAATATAAATGAATGCCCATCTCCTTTAACTACAGTTTAGAAATAGTATATGTTTATTAATAAAATTTGTTTGGAAATAGATTGAGCTCCTTATTTGTTTATTATTTAGACTACATATACAGTAAAACTTCGAACAACAGTCTCTTCTGGAATTGTGCTTACGTGACTAAAAGGTGGAAGCCATTTGGAGCTATGAATGAAATGATTGTTCAAAAAGATGAAAAAATCACAAACATTAGATTCAATCTAATAAAATACTGATCAATAATGATCCCTTTTTTATTTATACAGGGCTTTCACTGGTCAGGGAGAACATGGAATTGTCAGGGAATTTTATTTTAACTCTAAAAAGCAGAGAATAGTCAGGAAAAGTTACAATTTTTTCATAAAACCTAGAAAATAACCAGTCTTAGAATTGTCAGTAACAGTAATCAGTTATTGGGATTAGAGTTAAATAATTCTAACATCTATTACAATTATTTTATAAAATTCCACTTTTTAGTGAAACTTTTCCATGTTTCCATTCTCCTTCTATTATATGTTTTTGCTCACAAATATATATATATATAGAGATATATATATTGCTATACTCAATATTTTTGATTTTATACTTCAATATAAGTAATTTTTGATTGTGATCATCACTCTTGTTCTCTTACTGTTACTGGAATATGACCATTGAGGAAAAACATGTTTTATTATAATCAATTAAAATTACTGCAAGCTAGAGATAAAACAGAAAGAAAAAAAGTTTATTAAGATACACTTTGAAACAAAATTTATGCTAGCAACAGGTGGCCGTTGTTGAAAAAATTTTGAGAAGATTTTTCCTCTAATGTGGAAAACATTTGATTTCATAAACTTTAGGCTATTCTTTGGAGATTACCATTGTTCAGAGGGAGTTGTAAAAAAAAGAGGTTTGACTGTATCTCCTTATGTTTTTAAAAATTCTTATAAGTTACTAGTGATTTTATTTGTAAAAAATATCTTTAAACCTGAAAAAAAATAATAATCCAAATTTTTCTAACATCATCTAGATACTTCGAATTTTAGCAACACATACCATGAATCAGGCTACTTATTGCTGTGCAAGTAGTTTTAGTGAAGCAGACTTCTATCATTATGGATTAGGATTAGATAAATATACTCATTTTACATCTCCTATCCGAAGATATGCTGACATATTGGTAAGTTTCACTTTTCAATACTTATCTCAAATATCATGGGCAGGCAAAAATCGAGTTATGGAAACTTGGTTTGTAAGGTTGTGACTGATCTTTATATTGTTTAGTAGGCTGATCTCAAATATGGTATTCATTGTTTTCAGTCACGTAAACTTTTGTCACAAAAATGACTTAAATATATGGAGAAAAGAGTCAAATTGACAGCGTGTGCAAAAAAAAAAAGTACTTGGACTCAATTTTAATAGTTTGAACTCAAATACCTTATATACCGATATATAAGTCGGATTTTCAGACCCCCAAATTTTTACTGAAAATAGAGGACTGACTTATACTATAGATGGACATTCGTTGATCGTGAAATATTGATGCATTGTAAGCAATGTGATAGATATAAATAACACTGTATCAATATATCTTTACAAATAACCCCTTTCAATAACCATTTTTAATATGTTATATGCAATTAATTATGCATTTTCTCTCATCATATTCTCCCATCATCATATTTCTCATATCAAGAGTATTTCAACACAATGAAAACATTTAAACCATGCCTTTGGATAAAAGAATTTTATAATTGTGTGCAAAAATGGTTAAATTGGTTTTAAAAATTCTCGATATATGGCAACATAAGCAAAAAGTATTATAACTATTAAGAGATCCAAACCTTCGATCTCTGATCTTACCAAACTATTGGGACCAAATTTTCCAGATTGCAGCTACGCCCTCATATTTTGTGGGTCAGGAATCCAAATCCATTGGAAAAAAGTATGTTCAGTTAAAAAAAAGTACTGTTTTATTTTGTCTGATTTTGATTTTTATCGTTTGCACTAATTAATTAGCATGTTAGAGGTCACCCCATGAACCATTGAGTTCTAGTTAGTGAAAATCAGATTATTAATCAAAAGTTATTCAGGGTCTTCCTTTTTTGTGTGTGTGCATTTACTATGCATATCTTGGAGTGAAGAGAAATTAAACTGTAGCTATATAAACAAATGAAATATTGTTTCTGGTGTATATTTTAATGCTGAATTGAAAGAAATTATGCTCAAATCAATAGAACTAATGGTTTAGATTAAATTTTTTATGTATTAAAAGGTGTCAATATACTGAGCAGGAGGTAGTTTATCCTTAAGAACACGGGAGCCATGCTACCTCATTCCATCAAGCTGGTAATATATACAAGTATGGATATAATAAACTTCAGCATTTAAGTCTGCAACATAAATATATTTTAACAAAGAAAGAAATGAACGAAATTGTCTCCATTCCATAACATCGGAAAGAAAAAGAAATCAAAAAATATTTCGAACTAGAAAGTATTTTTTCCTCTTGAACATATCGAGGTCAGGGCATCGCAATGAAATATCAGAAACTTTTCCTAACTAAATAGCAGGATTATATATAACTGATGTAATATCTGATTTTTTAATAAATTTTAGTGTGGCCAAATAAAAGTATTTGTGTTATTCATTTCTGCCCAACCTAAATATTATTTCTTATTGATTTATTATCAATCATTTATTAATCTCCATCACCATCCTCACTCATATGTGTAGAAAAAGTGAAAATGTTAGAATTGAATTGATTTTATTTTTTAAGGTTCATAGATTGCTTCTTGCTGCTGTTGAAGCTTCAAATGAAAATACAAAGTTTGAGGCTACAGAAATGGAGGAACTTTGTGATCACATGAATATCAAACACAAAGTAAGAATTTCAAATAAGATTACATCTATTTTTTTAGTTAAACTAAGTACTTCATGTTACCAATAAAAAATCAGTTGTATTTTTTTCATGTTTATACAAGTAATTATTTTCATATAGAAATCAGCATTGTTGTAATGTGATTTTATATTTATATAGAGAAATAGTTTAATACAAATGTTTATGTTTAGAAGAAGATTAAGTAAGTAACATGTTCTGTGTCAAAAAAGATAACTTAATTCTTTTATATCTTCAACTGAACAGGTATCACTGAAAGGTTTCTTACCTGGTTCTTCAACCCGGGCGATTCGTATCTAAATAAATCATAGAATAAATGACCACATACTCAAAATAAGAACTCTTCCCAATTTGTTAACAAGTGTATATTAACAGCACTACAGAAACAACACTACAAAAACAGCATGATCTCTCGATCGCCAGTAACAGACATGCTCTGACAAAAATTGTTCTTAGAGAGAGAGTTCTATATCCAGTGGCGCCATCTAGTATGTTCTCTGGCAAAGAAAATGGAATTCTGTTTTGAACACTCCCCCTTTTGAGTTTCGGGGCATGTTGAACCGAATCTCAATACTTCATTGTCCAAATCTGGAGGATGGGCGAACAACATGTCCAACTCTGGTAGTAGCAGGAGTGGAATCAGGAATGTCCGATGATGGTCTTTCTGGCTCATCTTTGGAAGTATCTGGCAGCTGGTGTTTGCTGTTTAGATTCTCCTCGTCCAGTTCTAATGGGCAGAGATTTTGAATTGGTCTGATCAGAATTTCGGATTTGGTCTTAACTTTGGCTCTTCTGATCAGTCCATCTTTACTTGTGTAAACTGAGAGTATTCTTCCCAAGGGCCAATGTATTCTTTTGAGATTATCATTCCAAATCAAGATGATATCTCCAACTTTAGGATGGTATGTTGGTTTTCAAACTGTCAGTCTATGATGTAGCTGACTCAGATATTCACTTCGGAATCTTGCTCGTAAATCTGTTATCAGTCTTCTTCTATACGCAAGTCTTTTGTTTAATTCCGTCTTATCAGTTAGCTTTAATCTATCCAAATCTGTAGTACTACTAGTACGAGTGTCTTTCAGGAATAAATCAGGTGTTAAAGGACATAAATCATCGCTAACATATGTTAAAGGTCTTGAATTGAGTTGGCTTTCACAATCCTGGTAATCAATTTCCTGGTAATTCAAGGATGTATGACCTAGGACCTTCCTCAAAATTCTTTTCAAAAGTCCTATTAACCTCTCAAAAAATCCTCCCCACCATGGAGCAGTGGGAGGTAGGAATCTCCATAAAATTGGAGAAAAGGTTGTCTTTCTTTAGTCTTTCTAGGTTGATATTCTTCAGAGAGTTGTTAGTTCCAATAAAATTAGTCCCATTGTCGGAGTAGATAATTGACGGACGTCCTCTGCGTGCAATAAATCTTCTTAGGGCAAGTATGAAATTATCTGTTGAAAGTGATGTCAATAGTTCTAAGTGTACTGCCCTATAAATCGCACAGGTGAAAATTGCGATCCACACTTTGTTGTTGTCCTTCGTAAGCAACGGTTCAGCAACATCCACTCCTATAACTTCAAAAATTAAGGCGTTTTTTACTCTGTCCTCCGGGAGTATTCCTTCTGGTATTTCAGGTCTTTTCACATTAAATCGGTGGCAAGTTATGCAGGTTTTCAGTACCTTTTTTACAGTTCTTCTAGCTTTCAATATCCAATAATCTTCTCTCAGAGCTACCATTAAAGATTGTACTCCAGGATGTCCAAGTTCTTGATGTTTGTGTAAAATAAGGCTCTTAACAACATGATGATCAGATGGTAAAATAATTGGAACTTTAAAGTTTCTTCTCGCATAATAATTTTTGTTTTAATTCTCATAAGTCCATTAGCGTCTGTAAATATCGACAGGAATTTCAGACTCTTCAATTTTTCGTTTTGGAATGAGTCTTCTTGAACCCTTTTCAAGATTTTGAGTTCAGCTTTAATAAGCTCTTCTACAGATAATTTTCCTGTTTTCTTACTGCTTGCTCTGGAATTTTCAAAAAATCTATATATCCAGCCTGTAATTCTGATTATTTTCTTGTAAGAAGATATGCTGTTGTAAAATTCGTCAGTTTTCATATTTAAAGATGATGCAACGATTTTCTTCTTCTCGGCATACACTATTTTTTCATCAGGAACTTGATCAAAATTAGGCCAGTTTTCTCTTGATTCTTTAAGCCAAGATGGTCCTTCGTGCCATTGTCTCTTCAATAGGGTTTTAACTGTGCAACCTCTTGAAGGCAAATCCGCTGGGTTTTTGGTTCCCAGAACAAACTTCCAGTCACTAGCTTCTGAAAGTCGTCGAATTTCGTCAACTCTATTGGATACGAAAATCGTTCAAGGGCCTTTTTTCCTTATCCAATAAAGAGCGTCCATGGAGTCGCTCCAAAAAAACGTTTCAATATCTTTCAATCTTAAATCCTTTTTTACTGTATCAGCCAATCTAGCTCCAATATTACATGCTAGTAATTCTAATCTTGGTATCGACACTTTTTTCAATGGGGCAACTCTAGATCTTGCTTGAATAAGTTGGCAAGTAACTTTTCCATCCCTTTCCGCCCTCAAAAAGATACAAGTCGCATATGCCATCATGGAAGCGTCACAAAAGGTATGAAGTGTTAAGCTTGATTTAGAAAGATTTAAGTTTGAAAGTCTACGAGGAATTTTGAAGTTGCTCAATTCTTTTAATTCTTCTTTCCATTTTTCGAATCTTTTAATTATTTCGTCGGGCAATTTTGAATCCCAAGAAATTCCAATCTTCCATTCTCTGAGATTCAGATCTAAAATGTTCCAATTCTGAAACTGAGTCTACACTTGCAATGCAATTATCAACATACATAGAGTCTTTGATCTTCTCTGCAAGACTTTTCAATGGTTCTTCTACCTGATCTAATACATGATTCAGAACAGCCGCAAGTAAGAAGGGGCTACATGATATTCCGAACATTACTCTACAATGTCTATACGTAATTATCTTTTGAGGATCTCCTTCTTTCAACCACATGAATCGTAAATTATCCCTATCAGATTCGTTAAGTGATATTTGTAAAAATGCCTGTTTGACATCCGATATTACTCCGATCTTACCCCATCTAAACCTATTTAATACAGCTGGGATAATTTCTATGAGATTTGGGCCCTTTTCTATGCATTCATTTATTGATACGGAGTTTTTAGTTTTAGCTGATCCGTCAAAAACAGGACGTACTTTAGTGGTTGAATTATCTTTAAAAATTGCCCTATGTGGCAAATAATGTATTCCAAAGTTTTTAGAATTATCATTACCCTCATTAACTTGCTCTATTATACCTTCCTTTTCCCATTGGTTAAAAACCTCTTGATAATCATTTAACCGATTCGCTGATTTAAGGGATTTAACTGTATATTTTAGTCTTTTATATGCCAACTCTTTATTATCGGGTAAAGAAGGATGTCCATCTAACCAGGGTAAATTAACCGTATATCTTCCCATAGTGTCTCTACTAACCGTTTCTCTGAAATGTTTCAAAGCAAGTTCTTGGGTCGGTGTTTTAGAGCGTTTTTCACTACTATCTTTAATACCCAAAGTATCTAAATTCCAGAGATCTTCAATTTTTGCATTATTTACATGTAATGACAATACTAACTTGTAGATGTTCCCTCTTCCTCAGATTTACCCATTACAGACCACCCTAACAAATGTGTACAGCAACCAAACCTCCCTTAAGGTGTTTTACTTTTCCCGTCAATAACTTTCCAGCGTAGTCAGCTCCAATGAGCAAATGAATCGCGCCAGAATCTCTTTCATATAAACAGGACCTATCATTAGTCATCGTATCACTAATATAAATACCCAGATCTTTTAATTCGTTTAAACAATATGCATCATTCATTTTGGGTAAGGAAGCACAAATCTTTTTCTCATCTAAAACCTCTAACTCACAATTATAGCTTCCATCAACATTTGATAAGTTTAGACAATATTTTTGATGCCTTTCAGTATGTTCAATTCCACCGAATAATCCATGATTCAAAGATTCTTTCCCGAACCCTTTTAAACCCATTTTTCCCGCAACAAATTTTGTGACATACGATCTCTGACTACCTTGATCGATTATTACTCTTATTAACTGTTTCAAATTATTTTCTTTAACGTATACTATTAAAGTTTGAAGATAAACTTCCCGCGAACAGTTATTATTCGAAAATGTAGTATTTTCAATTATTTCTTTATTTTCATTTTTTGAATATTTATTATCCTGAAAACACATAATTTCAACGTGTTTTTTATTGCAATGAGAACATTTAACCTTTGCCCTGCACATTGAGCTCATGTGATTTTTCCCAAGACATCTAAAACAAATGCCCTTTTTTAATAAAATCGATTTTCTTTTATCTAAAAATAAACTTTTTCCATATTCACAATTTAAACCAAAACAATTTAACTCATCGCAAAATGGACACAACCTTGCTTTAGTAGTAGTAGAATCATAAACAAATAATTCATTGGCAGTAGGATTTCTTTCGCGACGATCATATTTCACTTCCTGCTCCCCCCTTTTGTTGTGACGCCAACTTTCATTAATATTCGGATACAGCGGCGAATTTTGTTTTTCTTTCACTCTCATTAATTCAGTCTTTTCTTTAGCTATCAATTGCTTATTCAAAAAATTAATCAAATCAGTTAAAGAATATTTTTCTCCGAATTCTTTATTAAATTCAAATATTAAATCCTTTGGGACTGACTTAAGTATTACGGGGGATAATAAAGTACTAAAAGTATCTGATGAAATACCTAACGATTCTAAACTTCTTATATGGATTTGTATTTTATCAAATAATTGCCGAAAATTTTTTACATCACCAGAACGCTTTAAAGGGGTAATTTCTAATAATTGACTCATGTGGTTGTTGATCAATGTTTCTTTTCTTGAGAAGCGCTGTTCTAGCAAATCAATAGTTTTAACATAATTTTCTGAGGAAATAGCAAAACCTCCTATCGTTTCTAAAGCTGTTCCACATAGATGAGCTTTTAAATAGTTAAATTTACTGACATCATCTAACCATTTGTTCTTATGTATCAATGTTTCGAAAGAGTTCCAGAAAGTGAGCCAATCACTTATATTTCCCGAAAATTTTGGGATTACTATCTTCGGTAATTTAACATTCAGTACTTCTGGTTTCGTTTCTACTTCCACTTCGCGATTAGTAGTAGGAGCTATATGCTGGGGAAAAATGAGAGGTTCCAGAATATTTTTCTTTTGATTCAAATTACGCAAATATTTATTTGCTTTAAATCTCCAAGTTACTATCTTTTCACGGTATTCTTCGGCGGTTTCTAATTCTTTATCTAAATCCTCTGGTTTAAACAGATTCTCTAATTCAGAATCAACTGTTTTAAGAGACTCGAATTTATCATTTAATTGTTCAATAATTAGATCAATTTCGGATTCTTCATCAGTTATTTAATTTTTTTGAATTTCTGATTCAATTTTAGAAATTAGCCTAGTAACTGATGCTCTTAACATAGTGCGTTTCTTTTTAAGAAGTTCCATTTCTGTGGTCATTTTAGAGCTATTATCATTCACAATATTTTCGATTCCAGTGTCCATTTATTTTTATAACACTATCAATCAAATATTTATAATAATAATTCTTATTTTATTAAAATATGAACCGACATCCCGGCAGGGATGCCATGTCAAAAAAGATAACTTAATTCTTTTATATCTTCAACTGAACAGGTATCAATGAAAGGTTTCTTACCTGGTTCTTCAACCCGGGCGATTCGTATCTAAATAAATCATAGAATAAATGACCACATACTCAAAATAAGAACTCTTCCCAATTTGTTAACAAGTGGATATTAACAGCACTACAGAAACAACACTACAAAAACAACATGATCTTTCGATCGCCAGTAACAAACATGCTTTGACAAAAATTGTTCTTAGAGAGAGAGTTCTATATCCAGAGGCGCCATCTAGTATGTTCTCTGGCAAAGAAAATGGAATTCTGTTTTGAACATTCTGTATGTGACTAAGAACTATATTCTGTTTAGAATCTTATCCTTATCAGAATATGTTCATTTGGTTTTAATATGCTTACTTTTCTTAAATTTTAACTATTATTAAGTGATACTTATATATTAATGTGTTAAATCTTGTTATTCCTAACAACTAATTACTGGTTGTTCTACAAATTAAAAAGTATGTTGGGGAAGTATTATAAAAAAATGTTAAATTTTAATATTATATATTGGTTTATTATATTTACTAATTCCTAACCATTTAATCCAGTGATTGTAATTAATAAATCTTTTGTCTTTAGTTTTATTACTCATTCAAGCAAGTTTTTAAGAAATATAGTGAATTGAAATAACTAGTTAATGTAATAAAGCGGATGTAAATCAGAATAAAAATTTTTGTGTTGAATATTTTCAGGGTTTGTTGATTTAAATCAATTACCATAAACTAATTGCTGCAAAATAGTTTTATTACTGTGAAGCAATTTTAAGGTAGTTTATTTTTAATAATATTTCGATTATAGTTATATTTATAAAAATTAACTAATTATAAACTCAATTTCTTGTAATGATTTTTTTAATAAAAAAAATCATAAATCCTGGATATTATCCAAAGTAATTATCTGAAATAATAAAATTAAAAGCTTTATTACACTATTATGTTAAATCACTATATATTATGAGATTGAATACTTACATGGTACAATTGCTAGTTCTCAGTAAAGTCTTCATAAATTGAGTATCAGTAATATGAGTTTAAGGCAAATCAGAAGGGTTTTTATTTCCATTTCAGTTAAAATGAATTTAGAAATGTGAAGGAAAAAAAGTGAAAATTTTAATCTGAAAATGTATGCTTCCAAATTACCTGAATAGCAGCAGACATAGTTATCTAATAGATTGCCAGATAGAAGCAATGGATTTAACCATATGGTACAATAAGTTATTTCAAAAACGTGGCGGGGAAATTTGATGTTCATTGCTTGATGAATTTTTGTTAAAACTGAATGAATATTTTCTTTTGTTATTGCCACTTCTTTGATTTTAAATAAATACTATAACTGATTAGTTTCAAATCCAAATTTTTAAGCCTCTGCACATAATAATTATTAATGTAATATGATAGAGATGGATGTTTTTATGAATGAAATGGTATTGTGCATTGAAGCTAAAGTTTCATTCTAGTATTTATTTTTGCTTTTCAAATAAAAATCGCTAAATACAAATATCTAATCACAAATTCGGCAGATCAATACAGAGCTTTCTGCTATTGGGATTTTTATAAAGGGTGCTTAAAAAGTATGGAGTGAAAAATAAAAAGCCAAAACAGGCAAACAAAAAAGAATAAAAATTCACAAAGGAATATAAAATTGCAAATTGTTTCGACAAATGGAACAAGGTTTGAATCCCAGTGATGACTGGTCGATACGAATTCCGAACTTGGCTTGCACTGACCACAGTGCTGACCTAAAATATCCTCAGTGGTAGGCGGATCATGGGTTAGAGTCCCTTTCCGACAGGCTAACCGTGGGAGGGTTACATGGTTTTTCTCTCCTTGTAACTGAAATGTGGATTAGTTGCCACAAAAAGTCGTCCAGGAAGGCAAAATTTCTCCCAATATTTGTTCCAGGAGATCTCTTGTCTTCTAGACTGGGTTCAAAATTGCAAGGCTACGAAGTTGAGCATTAGTAGTCATCAACTCAAAATAAGGACGGCTGTTCAACAACGATTATAAAATTAAAAATAATTCTACATTACGTAAAAAAAAAAATCCTTCTGCACTATTTTATTTATACCGTTCCACACGCTAACAACCAATAAATCCTCAAAAGCTTTTGCAAGACTATTGCTACAACAGCATGTGTTTGAGATACACCTGGTATGTTTGAGAAGGTGAGCCACCAATGTCTCACAGCATCTAACAAAAAGTTTAAGCTTCTCCTGCAATAACATTGATTGTAAATTTATAATATGTGTTGAATTCAGTATTATTGACATTTAAAGGGTTTAAATGCCATACATTATTTTTCCTATGCAAAAAATGGCTGATTACTATTCAAATATGTAAAAAAAGATTGATTTACATTCCTTAAAACAGTTGGTCTGCATATTTTAATAAAGGATAATCATTATGTTGCAGGCAGCTCAAGACATAGAAAAAGATGCTCAGCAACTTTTTTTAGCCCACTTCTTTGATGATTTAACTTCTAAAGGAAACGATTCTCCAATTCTTGTGGATGCTGTTATCTACTCACTTCGTACAAATGGTGTACTTGTATTTATCCCGAAATATGGTGTCAAAGGAGCCCTTCAGCTTTGTAACAAAGAGAAGAAGGTTGCCATTGTGACAGAAAAAGTAGATTGGGTGGATGGCAAAATTTCACAGAATGATTCATCTTTAATTGTTGAAGCTTTAGGTTTACATCAACAATATCATATATTTGACCATTTAACTGTATGTATCATTCTTGTTTCAATTCTATGCATGAATGTTTAATATTAATTATTCGTTAGTAATATTAGTCTGCTTATGTCTCTTTTAAGCCTTTTTATAAAGATTCGTAGAAGGTATACTCGGCACCAACTTAATTAGTTTTTAACTGTAGATGGAAAGCCATTTTTTGAGCAGCTATTTGCTAATAACTTAGTGCAAAATAAAAAAAATTTTAAATATATATTAATGGTAGTTACATATAGTAAGGGTAAAGTAGTAAGGTTGGGTAACAGTAGAGGTTTGCCTGGAGTCTGGAAGAGAGGTCAACACTGGGAAGCTATTTTGCATAGTGTGTTGATAATTTCTCAACAAGTTTATTTGAAGTTTTAAACTCTGAATAAATAACTAGAAGTAGTTCAATAACTACAAATAGAAATAAATTTGGATATTTATAAACACAGAATTTCAAGTTTATGACCAATTCTTTTTATGAAATAAAATTTTGAAAATTCCATCCACTTTTTCACCAAGAAAATGGTCTAAGAATCAAATTAATTTTAGCATGTTGGACATGGCATCTAAACAATTAATGCCTCAGCTCGTAAATTCTATGAAACAGCATGGCTCTATGTGACATGTTAAACACATATAGGCATTTAAAATCCTCTGTCTTTCCGAACAATTTATATTAGCTGGAAGGTCTATTATTCCTCATACGCATTGAGCAGTAATGAGTCAAATGAATTTTTTATAAATCTATCTCAACCCCAAAAATATTTTAACATATCACTATCACTACTAGAAATAAATGGCCCTATAAAGCTAAATTGAATTATTTTTGCTAAGTATTGTAATCCTTGTACTTAATGTTAAAAATTATTTAGGTGTTCATAGATAGGCAATATTAACTAAAAAAATAAATCAGCCTTTTTATGACCAATTTGCAGTTTTTAAACTGGAAATTTTCCTTTTCTTGCATGGAATTACTTGCAGATGCAACTTCTAAAGTTACCATAAAAATGCACACCAACCCTTATTCGAACCATAATCGTCCTATTATTTACAATAATAGGATGCTTTTTTGATAAATTTTTCTTGTAATGTCACTCGCTGATATTGAAGGTACTTAAATTGAAATTAAATATCAATACAAATTTTAAAAGAAAATTTTTTTTTCCGCATTTATAAAGTCCACAGTGGTTCAAATTTTACTAAACGTTAATAGAAAATCAAAGTAACTATAAAAAAGCAAAAATTACAGTAAAACCATCCCTCTATTTGTGCTTATAATCTGTATATTTCATTAACCAAATAACTATCATCATAGACACTTAATGTTGCTTTTGTTATTAACTTTAAAAGGCTAAGTAGACCAAAAACTAAGTTCTGAAAATGTATATTGTTGTTACTTTAATTATAAACATTGTTAGAAAATTTATATCGGTAATAATAGTTGAATATTTGTTTGTTCTCTGTAAATGTATACTCTTCATAATGTTGCTACTTTAATAATTTTAAAAATTGGTGTAAAAGCAATTGCTAATGGTACAGCTTCATGAAATATCATTTTTATGAATTGTTTCTCATGATATATTTTTATTCCCACTTTATACACTATTTTTGTCTAAAACTATAATTATTTACTGTAAGATTTTATCTGAATAACTTTTTATTCAAATCAAAACTTGTAATCAAAGAAATTACTTTAAATATAAAAGTTTTAAAATTACAGACTAAAAATGTTTAAATATTTTTTCTTAATGTTTTAGGTGAGCATCAAAGTCCAAAAGTCTAGATCACATCAGCATAAAATACTGTTTGATTTAATTAAAAAAGAACCTTATCTTTCTGACTGGGAAACAACAATATTAGAAGAGGTAATAAAATTTTCAATTCAATTCAATTTTAAGTAAACTTCTTTGCTTATGAATACTTATAAAACATTTTAAAGCATATTTTTGCTTTTAATGAACCATGTGAGGAGATTTCGCACAGATCAGAGAATTTTATCCATCAGGAGATATCAAGAAATTTAATTAAAATACCCAAAAAATCAGAAAAATGAATTTGTGTTTGAGGTCTAAAAAATTTCAATTCTAATGTGATTTACTTCCAAATATACTTAGTCTATAACAGGGTGTGTAGTGTTTTTAAAAAGTGCTTATTTTTGGTTTTCATTTTTAAATTGGATGTTTGTAAAAAGTGCTTATTTTCTTTGCTTAAAATATTTTTTCAGTACTTATTTTTCTTAAAAAATTTGACTATGCACCCTGTATTAGAATAAGGCATAGCCAAAAAATTAATATTATAATTTATGCCTCTTATTACAAAACTCACATTTACAACTTGACGAAGTCAAAGAATTCTTTTGATGAATGCTTGTGGTCACTTTGTTCCTTTATCAACAATCTACTTTTAAGCAGTTACTATCATCAATTTACAAAAAACATACTTTCTAACATTTTTTTTAGTGGTTATAGAAAATAACAATTCGCTCTCTATATTATCCCTTGAGGGTCTGTAAGTATTTTGCATTTACTTCCCAACAGGTATATTTAAAATAATTATAATATTAATCGTAATCATTATAGTTTTTAATTGTATAAATTAAAATTATATAATTTATTACTCAGTTGAACCCATATATAACAAGCAGCTTGGGAAACAGAAAAATGCTCGCTAAATCTGAATTCAAGGTTAGTTTGAAAAAAATTATAGATTTAAAAAAATAGCAACTTCTGTGAATTGCTTCCAGATAATTTTTATTGAGTATTAACAAAATATTTATCTATCGTTTTTTTCTACAGAGTTTTGTTTCATTTAATTTTCATCTTAAAACACATTGAATGTTTCGTCATCTCTAGTCTCTATTGCTTCAAAACAGTCCAAGATTTTGTAATGTTCAACAGCACTACAACAGCACTAATGTTGGTGTTTTAAGGGAAGTTTCTTTTTCCACCTTTCTATAATACATTAACTGTCTTTTACTTCGGCAATGATATCCTCACTGCAGAGTGTGCCAGAAGTCAAGACATCGTCATCAACATTGGTGTAATCATCGATGTTTAAAACATTGTTAAACTCCTTAATGTTCTTTTGTTTTAACCACGTTGAGAGTGGCAAATTATTTTCTTCTTCAAAATCACCAGCCCTTTTTACAATCCACCTAGCTTTTCTAAAGCAGTTTTGGATTTATGATTGTGTTACACTTCCCTGTGCATCTGTCATAATGCGAATGGCGTCAAGAACAGAAATTTTAAACTCCTCTTTCTTTTCCATTCTACCTAACATCTTAAGAATTAATTGCTTTCTGTAATGGCATTTAAAACTGGGCATGACACCTTGATCAAGAGGCTGCAAAACAGGTTGAGTTAGAAGGCAAAAAAACAAGCTTTATGTCTTTTAATTGCTAACATGGGAGTGAGCTGAGCATTGTTAACGATAAGGACAATCTTTCTTTTTTGCTTTCCAAGCACCTTATACCACTCATGCAAAAATGAGACAAATAATTCTGGAATCATCCATGCATTTTTATAAGATCTATAAATCACTGGCAGGCATTTTACTCTGCTAAAGCATCTTTGTTTTGCAGATTTACCTACAATAAAAGGTTTTTCCTTATCCCTTCCTGACATGTTGCAACAGAACAATACAGTTAAGCGATTTTTCTGAAACTCACGCATTTTCCCCTTTAAATTTTAGGGTTTGATTAGGGGTTATATTATAGAAGAGCCCAGCGTCATCTGCGTTATAAATGTTTTCTTCAGCATAACTTCCCATACGGTATCAACCACTGAGTTACATCTTTATCGTTCACACTAGCAGCTTCACCGATAATTTTTTTCATAATTTTTTAAAATGATGGAGCATGAAAAATCTGTGTATCCTAGTTGAGAGTCATGATGGGCCCAGTTATTAGTAAACAAGAATTTCGTTGCTGAACTTTTAATATAGCTTCATCTAATTCCTCAGAGTTGTATAATTTTGACTTTTTCTTTTACTGATAAAACTTTTCTTTTCAACATTTTAAATCTGTTCAAGGAAAGATACATGCCAGAAATGAGCTTTTTTTTTATGTAACTCTGAAACCACTTGCATCCATCATTTCACCCCCTAAAAATTCTTTCCTAATCTGTTGAAACTAAACAATGGACTAACAAGGTGCCCAGTTTGACTGTCATTTCCCCTTTTCTGAAGGTTACACCTGGTTTTGAATAACTTTAAAGAATGATGAAACTGTTCTAATACATTTTTAACATTGTACCAAACACTCTATTTCCCTCATTAAATGCAGGCTCGTTATAAGTGGGTCCTACTGTAGTAAAGGTAATTATAAATACGAAAAAAAAAAGAGCAGTAAAGATTAAAATATTTGCCGCAATATACAGAGATTTGACCAGGGTTTGAAAAAACCCGGGGATTTGTGAAAAAACCAACCCGCTCGGGCTTTATTGAAAAAACTCGGGGGAAATTGGGTTTTATTTGAAAAAACCCGGGGAAAATTGGGTTTTTCATTTAGTGCTTATAAACTTTAACATTTTACTGTGTAAATATTTTTAATTATTAAATAGTGTTATATAAGCTTATTTGTATAAGCTTAAAAATATAAATAAATCCCTAAAGTTTATATGAAATATAATAAAATTAAAATAAGTTTAAATAATGCACTATCACTAATACGTGTTTGAATCTTTATTGTTAAATACATAACGTTTCACAATTTTTATCTGAAGCACTATAAAATATAAATGCAAGTCTCATAAAAGGAACAAGTTTATTAATCTTTTTGTTTCCCCACACCTCTATTTACTTTATTTATTAAGCATATACTATATATTACTTATTACAAATTTATAATCAATAAATATTTATAATCAGTAAAAACTAAAATTTCTTCTTGACTTTTACCTTAAATAAAATTAAACTGGAATAAATATTTAATGGTTTTCCATGTTTTTATAATACGATTAATAGAAAGTGAAATTAAAATTACGTATAATTATAAAGAGTATCAGTTACTTGTCCCATTTTTCAAATATTTATCCTTAGAAAAAAAAGACTGCATTTTTAGATAAATTTTAACTTTATAATTTCAAAAAACAAATGAATCTTTAAATTTAAAAAAAACATATATAAAAAGTTTTAACTTATTTTTTTAAAATCAGAAAATAAAACTTTAAATTTGTTAATTGTTGTTAAATGTATCACTTAATAGAAAAAAAAATTCGTTTGTTTTCTTTTTTAAGCATGATTAAATAAGAAACAAAATAATTTATATTCAAAAGAAATCATAAAAATAATATTTAAAAAATCTTAAAAGTGATATTTTAATTTTGAACTTTTTTAATGGTGATAAACAAATAGTTAAAAATTGTCAGATGTTAAGAGTTAACTTAAAAAAATGTCAATTTTTTTATTTATTATTATTATCATATAGCAGATTCAAAGTGTCTACATTTCTTTCTTAGATGGTGATACAATTTTACGAGTTTTGTAGCTTTATCTATTCCTAATCTATTTCGTAGTTTACTCCACCCACACCCAACTGAAAGTTGCTGGTGCTGAGTGTAAAGAAAAAAGAATTGGCAGAAATTTCGTGGAAGTTTGGAATTTTTTAAATATCCCCCCCCCCCCATAATTTTCCACTATTTTTTTATGAAAACTGTTGAATTACAGTATCAAGCATCATTGATTTTGGAAAGTATTCAGGATCGGAGATTTTGAATGCCATAACACCTGGCAGAAATTCTGGATGATGCTTAGAAAGACAGTTTTCTGCTAATTGCTTTTGTTCATTATTTGAAAATTGCCCCATTGTTTCGGGATCCAGGATGCATATGCTAATAAATGACATGGCTGAATAGCCTGATGGAATCTTTTTGCAAAATGTTTATGAGGTTCACACGATAGTAAGTTAATTCACAGCTTCTGAAATTGAAATGTTTACTGACTGAAGCTTTTTCAAAGCTTCAGAAACAATTGATATCTATTTTTCCAAATTGATAGTTTATAGGCAAAGCCCAACATTATTTAATATTTTTAACCTATTATTATTATATTCATTTTGATATTCAAGAGCAATATAATTTGGTAATTGGGCCATCAAGCAATTTTTTTCATTTGCCCATCCATGTGCTTGATGCACATTTCCAAAATATCTTCCACGATGTGTCCAATGATAGTATTAGTAGATACTTCTTTTTCAACCTAATTTTAAAAAAACAATTTGTGAAAAAACCCACCAAGTGGGTTTTTTCAAGGTGGGCCCACTTGGCGAACCCTGGATTTGACCCAATAAATAAAAAGTACCATGCCTCATATATGGCCGTTAGGGATAAAAAATTGAAAGAACTTTTACCACTATTTCGGGAGCTCAACCTCTCATTTTGTTTTGTTGCACAAAAACAATTATGAAAAAATGTACAGAAAATACAAGGAAGCAAAAAAATATATATATTACGTGGGGTGCTTTGCATTACAGATTTAAAATTTCGGGTGCTAAAAGGGCTATATTTTTAGTAAACTTAACAAAAAGTTTTATTAAAATAATATTGCAATTTTATAACTTTTTGCTTTAAACAATAACCATATATCCTTCCTCGCAAAAAGAAGTAGGAAAATTTATTTATATCTTGAGTTTTCTATTTTAAAAGTTTGTTTTTTCAGTGTTAAAGTTGGTAAAAAAGGAATAGGTTGCCATAAAATTGTAAAGGTTTACCACAGTTGCTACTTTTCACCTTAATAAGCCAAAATAAAGGGTAATTACTGAACATATTGCATTGCAAAGAAAATTAATAAAAGAGTTTCACAATGAGAAATAAATATGGCTTAAAAACAATCCTGGGGCTAGGAAATAATAGGGGTGGCTGCTTAATTCTATTCTTGAATAATTCAAAATTTTTATACATATAAATTATTTAGATTAAGTGGCGGTTAATATTTTAATTCTACTTTATTAAACCAAAAAAATTAAAACAAGCGTTTTACTACTACTTTACAAATTGTAGAAAAAACACCCCTCCCCTTAAAATAAAAAGATATGACAAATATGATATCAGAAAAAAAATTAACCAACTTTACAAAGCCTTATTCTACAATTTGAATTAATATATTATGCAGTAGACATAAACGTCACACTAAACAAACATATATTTAGGTAGTTTTATTTTCTTTGTGTCACTACTTAGCTACATTTTATTATTAGTGGCAAGTCTAAAAAGGTTGCTAGAATTTTGAATAAGAAATCTGTAAGATTACTGTAAGAATAAGAAAACTATTCTTTAATTCTGACCATATTTCTCTATTTTTTATTAACATTATATATTATATAGAATTAGGGTGCTATAAAAAATTTCTAATTCTTTTAAAGTTGCCATAATTTGTATAAGCTTTGAGCTTCACACACCCTGCTAATAAAATGTTTGACACATTGAGAACTAAAAATATAAAAAGTTAGCAATGTATAGTGCGGCTTTGAGGAGAACTTCTCCAGACTAAAAGTCTGGGGCTGTCTGCTACTATGGTAACAAGCAAGAGCATGTTTCTAATGGGGGTGAAATGGAGGAAAAAAGGTGTCAATTGGTTTACTCACAACGACCCTATACCAAGATTTAAACTTTTCACCCCTATTCAAAGTGTCCTTTCCTCGTAACCATAGTATCTGGATAAGACAAGGGAAAGGTGTCTGGAGTTCTCCTGAAAGCTGCACTATACAAAAATTGATTGTTTCTAATTATATTTTTAAGCAAATATCTTAGCATCAGTTCTTTTAATAGCCCACACTTCCGATACATACAGCTCTTCAAGTTGAAAAGAAAAATGAAGATTGCAAGTCAGAATTAAAAGAAGAATTCAGTATGTACAAATTTTTAGAACATATTAGAGCTTTAACATTACTCTCAAATGATTAAGTTATGTATCTATGTGTAAATATTGTACATAAATTGTAATACATAGAATAAAAAGTTAATATTTTTAACAGTCTACTTCTCTTTTAGATTTATATTTAACAAATCTTGTTTTCTAGATTTTGTAAAAATTTTAGTGAAAGATTTGAACAAAATTGTTCAGATAGCTTTTGAACTTCAAGAAAGAAAAAAAAAAAAAAAGTGTTGGTAATTTTAATTTTTCATTTAATGAGTATAGTTTAAATAATTATGTTCAGTTTTGCCATTCAAAATGATGTAAAAACTTGTATACCTCATAATTCAAACACTTTTTAAACACAGCAAATAAAAATTAAACTTAGCTAAGACTTGGTGAATTAAACTACAGAATTGAATACGAAACTTAAATGCATATCTCAGCAATTTTATCAAAATAGACTAACCGTTATAAAAAATGGCATAATTTTGTTATGAATACTTTTAGAATGTGATGTAAGAAACCACTCAAATAATTAATAAAAGAAATTCTTCAAACAATTATAATTAAAAGAAGGCTGTAGCAATAGACAAATATTTAGGAGTATTAATTTTAAAATATAGTATTTTATTTTTTAAATTGATTTCAAATATATTATACTTTTATAAAATTTCTGTAACAGACAATGCATAAGCAAATAAATTAATTTTTACATTTTTTAGTTAATTATTACAATTGGTGCAATGTTACTGTATTGGCTATTTGGCAGATAAAATTTGTAGTAGAAGATGAATTGTCATGTGGGTACCTGACGACTACCCAACAGTGGATATTTTCATGAAAATCAAAATACATAAAAGGGTAATGAAATGATCCATCCACATTTCCAATGCAATGAACCTGTTTTGAATGAATTTACAGAAATATTGAATTCTAAAAATGAAAACTATTTCTACAAAGCAATTACTTTGTCCCTTAGTTGTTGGTCCCTTCTCACACATTAATATAACATGCTATTCTGATCTGTGGAGTTGTTCAGGAATTCCAAGCATAGATGCAAAAAAAAAAAATTTATACCTTGGATGTAGGATAATTTTTGTCATTCTTTCAGCTAACAAAGATTTTCATCTCTCAAAAAAAAAAAAGTTAAAAGCATGCAGAGTTGGGTTTTTGACACGTGTCCAAAACTTGGTTAAGCTGACAAAAACTGCTTAAACTGTCAAAAACCTAAAATGATAGAAACAGATTTCATTGTTGCGAAATATTTTTTTTAAAAAATCTTTTAGATTTGTTGCAAAATAAATAAAGTAGATGAACAATTCTGACAAAAAAAAATTTATTTTTTGAAATCTTTATATACAAGTCATAAAATTACTAGCACACACTTAAAAATTACACAGACAAGAAAGAGTAACAACTATGCAGGAAATATAACTCAGACTTATTAATGAGTTGAACGATTTATGGCGCACTTCATTTGATGAATTACACTTTCTTTTTTTTTTTTAAATTCATCACTAAAATTCATGAGTAGATGAATAAATACATATTTAAATATTCCCTAAAACATTCGTGACCAGATATAAAATACCATTCAGAAAAATATTTAAAAGGACTGGAAAACATATATGCAGTTTATAAACAAAATGATTAGACCAATTCTCAATTTAATATCTTAAGTAAGAAAATTTTTACTTAGATACTCTACTAAATTTCAAATAATGAGGTATTCAATTCACATAGCTAAATGAGGTATCTTTCTTGCAACTTCCTTATGTCTGAAATTAGATATTAAATATAAATCTCAAATTTCATAAATTGATATTGCTTATACAACTTCATTTCACATTTAAAGTCGATATGAGTATGTCATAATTGAATAAAGAATTTTAAGGGCTACTTATTATTTACATTAATTTCTTTTGCATTTTAAACTTAATTTTGCAGTCATGCATTTTCGCAAATAAAAATTTGCAAATTTTTTTTTTTTTTTTTAAATTTATGTTGACTTTGATACAACTGATAATGCAAAAACATTTATTTATATAACCAAAAACAGCTTTGTGTGCAGATTAGCAAACAAACAGAATAAAAGAAATTTTAACCTGTTAATTCCAAGTAAAAATTTTACCATTTAATATTTTTATCTTACAGTTTAGATAAAAAGTTATCAAATTTTAATTCAACAAATAAAATGTAACTATTATTATAATTGAATAATATTACCTGAATTAAAGTCATCTTAAGGAACTATACCATAACACTATAGTAATAATATCATACATATTTTCATTTACCAATTTCACTATGTACTCAAAATAAAAACTATGTATTTAGAATTTAGGCGTGTATGGAACTTTTGTTACTTGCTACTTTCATATTATTTTGCACTAAAAAAAAATATTGTTTCACTTGTTAAAATATGTAGTAAGTGAGCATATAATCTTTCTCCAATATTTATGAAATAAAACCCAAAATTCAGAATTTAATCAGTTTTCATCGCTATAGCCATTATAGCTGAAGTTTTCATCACATATAGCAATTTTTTTAATGTTTACCATATAATAAATGGCACTATTCATTTATAAGTATATTTAACAAGTATTGATCTGATTTAAGGCTTAAACTAAAATAGAAAGCTAGAGAAAATGAGTAATCCATCTCATTAGAAACTTAATCCAGTCTTTACAATTTGAAACAAACAAATCTAAACGTAAATTATTATGTAGTGCATTTTTGTAAACAGGAAAAAGACTTTTTGCTCACTCTGAACTGTACAATATATATATAATTTAGGATATTCTCACAATATTCAGAAAAAAAAAACATATTAAATTGATAAGTATTTGAAGTTCCTGAGTTTATAACTAAAAAGTTAAGATTTAACCCAAACCTGAGAGTAAGAAACCAGAATGCCCTGAATACTTGTTTTCTATTCAAACATTACTACATACATAAAAGTGCTGATTAAATTTTAAAAGCAGAATGAACTTTTACTGATAGTGAATTATGTATTTAAAACATCTCTTTCAACAACGATTGCAAATCATAATTAATTGAAGACAATAAATAAATAATAAACTACACTTTTTTTTATTAAAAAAATGCATTTAACCGTATTTTGGTATTGTTTTTGGATTCAAGTTTCTGTGTATTTTGCTGCCATTAGACGAAAGCACAATACACACAAATATTTTATTGCCAACACAAAAATTTTGTATTTTCACAAAAATGCTCTCTTTCAAATTTGGTTTATTACTTTATTGCTCAAATCCTTTAAATATTTATACATGTTGTTTCAAGCACAATAATGAAACAACTGAAGCAACCAAAATTCATTGAATATAGTGAAAGGTTCAGAACAAATTTAAAATAAATAAGAGTAAATTTTTAAAAAAACTCATTATTTAATTAAAAAGCACTTAAAACTACATCATTTTTTAAACTTAACTGAAAATAGTGAGAAAAATGTCTCTTAAGTTCATATTTTGTGTGTAGCTATCTGATTTTGAAAAATATTTATTTCAAAGTAGCTCATAATTGATTATTTTACATTTATTATTCAACCAAAGTTACCATTACGTTTATTTAAATACATGTATCGTATTACCTTACATCCCAATATATAAGCCAACCCTCGATTTTGTATAACGAGATAGCAAATTTCTTGTCTGTCAAGTGCAAAAAAAAAAATTAAATATGAAAACTTATTTTATTGTAAAATTATATATAAAGTGTTGAATTTTGTATGTAAGTGAAGACAATTCAGATGAAGTAGAATCCAGAGTAGAGAGGGATATGTATGACAGCAATACTAACGTTATTGAATCCGAGACTGATGTGTCAGATTTAAAAATGTAGCTTTATAGTATATTCTATAATTTTTTCTGAACGTAATTTACAGCATTGTTTCTAATAAAAACCTTTATATGTAAAGAAGAAAATTTCAGAAAAAGTGCTTTATAAGTCGATCCTTTAATTTTCCTAAAATTTTAAGGGCTTGAAAAGTTAACTTATACAATGGGATATAGAGTGATTGTTGTACAATAATGAATTCAAATAGTTTTCATTTCAAATGAAATCCATATTATATCTTTTATTGTATTATTTGCTGGTGGTTAGCTTTTGTAAAGTTTTTTTTTTTTAATTTTTTAAGAAAAAAAAATTTTTTTTTATAAAAAAAATTTCTTATTTTAAATTGTCAAGATGAGATTCAGAGCTTTGGATTAGCTGGAAAACACTATTTCCTAAAAAAAGCAAAGACAAAAAAGTAATTTATTTCTCAATTAAAAAGTAATAAATTAAGAAAAATGGTATTGAAAGATTCGCTGATTAAATGTAAGTTTTAAAGCAAAAGAAAATCATAATTGCTTAAAGATCAAAAGGAAATAAAAAAATAAACACAATTAATTAATTCATTTAACAATATTTTTAGGAAATGACTATTAATTATTAGTAATATGAATATTTATTTTTTTGACTATTATTAATATGACTTTAGTTTTTCAGTATTCAGGTGTTTTTTAATAATGTTTAGTTATAGTTTAGTTTTTCAGTGAATTGAACTTATTAAGGTGAAGAAAAAAAATTCCCTTTATTAACTCATCTATAGCTTTTCTTCTTGCAATAACTGATAATCTCATCAAATGAGTTTCCCCTCATAAATTAAATAGAGTTGCATATATTAGAAATGAAAAAAATTATTACATGTACTTTTAAAATCTTCATAATTAATAAACATAAAAACTGAAAATTAAATATAATTATATATGTATATATAAAATATATACTTATTAATTTCAGTAGCAGCTTATAAATGAAACTATGAATTAAACTAAATTTTACAATACAATATGTCAATGAAACTCAATTTTACAATACAACATACATACTTAAATATAGAGAAAAAGAATTAAAATATTATAACTAATTTAAGTGGCTCTTACGAATAACTTTAAAAAAAAAATTATGTTTTTTACACAAAGTATTAACTTAACCTTCAAAATACATTTCAATCTAAAAAAAATTAAAGACTAGAAATTGTTCACAAATAGAACTTAAGATGAATGAAATTTGTATAATAAATTGAAAATTACATAATATGAGTGAAACACATCCATGTAAGAGGTATAGCTAGCAAATTAGCACCTTTATTTATAAATAAATATTATTAGGATATACGCAGACAAAACTATTTTTAATATTTCTTATATTTAAAAATATGAATAAAAATTTTTACATACATCAAATCTGAGAGATTCTTTTAGAAAAATTATGGTAAGTGATTATGCTAAGCTTAAGGTAGAACACCACAGTATTTGTTTTGAAAAAAATTATTTTCTTCCTTAGTTTTCGACATGAATAGTAAAAAGCTTTTTTTTCTTCTTTTTTTACATTATACTACTTGTTTTAAACTACTTTCCAAAATAAATTAAAGCAAAATGCCTGTCAGAATGATAATATTAAACTTTCTTTTTGAGATATTTAAAATGAGATAAATACAATTTTCAAAATTTAACTGATTCATTGATGCAGTTTCCATTGCAATATTTTAATAAGTATTTTTGATATGATGGCCTCACATTAAACAAAAAATTGCATAAAAGTTAGGGTATAAAATTAATCAAAATCTATATGTGCAATCAAACCAAGTTTGAGTAAAACGAAAATTATATTGTTCTATGCATACTAAGGAATTTTTAAGTAAATTAAAAATTCCAAATTACATGAATTTTTGTTTACGAGTATAAGAAACAGCGTCATGAGCAAATATTTGAAGTATAAGAAAACTTATTTATTATTTGCAGACAACTTAGATATTAGTCTGGGTGTTGTACGTAGTAGAGCCGCTGACTGATTAAGACAGCTTTGGCCTGTGATAGACGTTTTTTATTTCCTCCAATACAGGTGTCAATGCAAAAAGCAATCTTTTATAATAAAAAAAATATACTTTTAACTTAAGACTGTTTGAAAAAATGTTCTTGCATCATTTAAAAATATTTTACTGTAGTGTTCATCCATTCTTGAGATTGAAAATTTGAAATCATAATATATTGTACGGGTTACATTTTTTCCTGTAGTTCATAGCTTTTAGACTAACTATTATTTAATGTCTGTTAGCAAGTCAGATAAAAATGCATGCAGAAAGAATGCCAAATTTGACTTACATTTAATTTCATGAAAAAAGTAAATATCTTTGGAAAATCACAAAAATTAATAGGACAATTAATATTCAAGAATCACAATAAAAATATGCATCCAATAATTTATAAAAACATGTTAAAATGCATGCAAATGAACAAATATTAATAAGTTTGAACAAACACAAAAGTTTTTTAATGCTAGCTTATAAAATTTTGCTTTGAAAATTATAATTGCTTTTAAAATTCAGTGTCCTAAAATAAATGTTTAAAAAATTTGACAATAATTATATCTTACACATAGTTTAAATGTAAAATATATATTTTATAAAGTAGTTAGTTTTTCGTTTAAAATAAATTAAAATCTACAAAATTGTATAGAATATATAGTTTTAGAGACTATCTATTAGGGTTTGATGAATAAAATACAAAAATAAGTATTTAGAAAAAGAATAACATTTGTAGTTCATGTAAAATAATAAAAATATTTTTTACATAAAAATTTCTCCTAAATAAAACCTTATTAATTAAAATGGAGTGAAATTAATAAACATATGAAAAACTTCTAACATCTTTCAAAATCAATCATTTTACATAATATGCTCAACTCTAAAAAATAATAAATCTTTAGTTTCGTTATTTTAAAATATAATAAAAAATAAAATAAATAATAAATTGAAGCAAGTTAGATGTCTGGTAGAATTCCTATAACAAGGAATATAAAATATTTCTTCCATCACAGTTTTGCAATGATTATTTAACATGTTGCAAGATATTAATTTTGACCCTGCACAATTTTTGCCACAAAACATGAACCAGAGGTAAATAGGCTTCAAATTTCTTCATTATACCTCTAGGTAAATATGCATTGTTCATATTTCTCTGTTTAAGCTATGATCGCTGAATGCGTTTTAGAGTCCAAACTGATTAATTGCACAAGAAGTTGTTTAATTAAGGCTTGAAGAGTTTAATGATTAAAGGAATTTTTGCTGACTTAAAATTATCTTTTAAATAATTAATATTTGCTTTGCAACACATTGAAATAACTAATAATGAAATAAATAGATTATCATAATTTTCAACTCATATTTTTTGTATTATTTCAATTATCATCCATTTAGCACTTTAATAGCGTGTCCTTAGTTACAGCAGGCAAACATCTAGCACTACACAAAAAAGATTTTATGGGCATTTCTGTAAAAACCAGAAGTTAAACAAGGGGCCACAAAAATTAAAGCTACACAATTTTGAGATCAACATCTTAATGGTGGCAAATAGGTAAATCTTAGATGTGATGGCCCAGGAAATAGAGTGCTCATATCCTAATAAAGTGTCCCAGGTTTGAATCCTGGCATTTGCTGATCGATACGAATTCTGGACCACAGTGCTGACATAAAATATCATCAGTGGTAGACGGGTCATGGTTAAAAGTCCCTTTGTGGAGGGTTTTTGTCTTTTTCCTTTCTATGTAATGCAAATGCAGGTTAGTTCCATCAAAAAGTCCTTCCTGAAGGCCAGTTTGTCTCAATGCTTTATCTAAGAGTTCCCTTGTCTTCTGGATTGCTTTCGAAATTACATGGCTGCAGAGTTGAACATTCATTAACTCAAAATTGGAATGTTCAACGGCTGGTCAATGTAGGTCATAAAACAAAATAGGTAAACCTTACGCATCAGCCATATAGTAACATGGTATGCATATTTATTAAGCACTACAAAAAAGAGCCATTATGCATTCATGTAGCCACTAAAATACCTTTATTACAGCTTAATTAAAAGTATTTGTGCTTGTGACAGCACAATTTGAAGATTAACAGCATGAATAGTGTTAATATGATCAGCATTAAAGCACTGATCGCCTTCATTTCCTAGACTATCTGATACCCAACGATCGGAAACTGGATGCTTTTCAAGCTGTCATTGGGAAATATTAGGTAAAGAGATATTTTATTCATCTCGCTTTATAGAAAATCTACCAGACAATGTTGTTTTTTTCAAAGCACCTATTCTTTAAAAAATTTGGTTTAGGAAAATGTGTAGAGGAAAGTATTTAATAGGACTGGATTCACAATTTACATGCACTTATTCTACAACGAAAACATTTTTATTTATATATACAGTTAAGGAAAAATGTATCCAAAATTTTGAACAAGTGTTTTTGCGTGTTAAAAACATGTAACACTACCTAATTTTTGTCTAAATTTTACATAAATTTAATTCATGGTGGGTTTTTTTTAAACTGGTTTTTAACAATTTAAACAAATTCAACAGAAAACAAAAATGTGCAATAACAACAAATTTTTAAAAAAATGTGCAACTTTAAAACATTTGTAAATATTCATTATTTTTTAACACAAAAAGGTTTGCAACAAAAATACTGTAAAAAAAATTTTTTTAATTTTAAAGGAGCACACAAAGTTGAATTTTTAGCTATTCAAGAGATGTTAAAAAGATATAAATTGATATTATATTTTGGAATAGCATTTAGAATCCATTTTTGTAGCCTTTCAAATAGCATGCTAATAAGAAACAAAGCAATAAAAAAAATTTAAAACCTGTCAAATTAAAAATTTTTGAAACTATGTCCAGTCACCATCATGCTGAAACTGTTTCAACAATTGTTTTCTTGATTATCTCACCTAAATTTTCACCAGGTTCATCATTTCTCTCATTTTCAATGCGTTGAGAAATGCAACACTTATGTGGCTCCCTTCCTAATGCAATTGGGCATGTTTCTAAAGAGTTAAAAACTTTTTCTGTTTCTAAATTAACAGGCTTTATGGCAGTAACATCTTGAACTTTGGAGCTGAGCAATCCATTAAACAACTCCATTTTGGACCCAGGTATAACAGAACTTAAATCAGTATAACACTGTTCCTCCTCTACAACAGTATCTGCTGTTTTCGAAGAAACAGAATGATAGTTTTGTGAATGTTCTTTCATTAGTGAATGTTCATGCTGTTCGTTAAAATCTCCCTGCCTCGCCACGGTTTCTCTAAAACCATTCCGTTCTAGGGGTGAGATTGAATTGTTATTAGAAAACTGAGTATTTGAGTTGCCATTACAGAAATGATTATCAGATTGCACCAAAGTTGAAAATGTACTCTCTTGTGCTGAAAAATAACACCTTAAGTTAAGATCATTATTTGGACTGCATGATTTGTTAAAATGATTTAAATATTTGGCTGAAGTGTCAGTTGTTTGTGCAGAACCTTCACTTAAAGATGGCTGAAGAACAGTCCTCTGATGCGATGAGTTTGAAGTATCCATATCAGAATCAATATCATCACTGGAGTAATCAGAATTTTCTGAGTAGGAGCTTTCTTGTGGACTGAAAGGTGAAGCATACATATCACCAGAATTTTTCTTATCAGATTCGCTGATGGCCATAAATGCTGATACCTGCTCCTTCAAAGGACTATTAACAATGCAATTATTAGAGTCAGTGGAAGAGGTAGAAGTCATTGTTAAATATGATGATGGAGCTGGAACACATGATGTAAAAGCAGTTGAGGCTGAAGACAGAGAACCACAAGTATCACAAGATGACAAAGATGAAACAGAAAAATTGTTACTTTCAGATTTCAACATCAATTGTTGTTCTTGCTTCTTCTCTAACTCGAGTCTCATCAAAGTATGAATGAAATGAGTGCGTACCCTTAAGGGGTTGAATTCAATTCTACCTGCAATATTCCCACATCCATCACGACTGCAACCACAGGGAAAAGAGAAACGGTCAACTTGACACTTGATTCCTGCTTGACTGCAAGTGCAATGGTCAGGATCACAATAAATCTTGCATTCACAACCACAAAACTCTCGTGATGAACGGATGTCGCGACATTCTTCTTTTTCAAATGAATCTATTTTTTGTACACCTGAAGCACGAAGAAGAGCTCTTCTTTGTCGAATAGGAACAGGCTGCAAAAAATAACAACTATCAGCTTCTAATTCTGAATCAGAGACGTCGCTAATATCTTCACTATCATCAGAATCAGATGTAGATGATTGATACTTTGCTAGTCTACGCTGATGATTAATTAATTCTCGATGAACTCTTTTTTGCTCTTCAGCATGCTCAAGAAGTGAAAACATTTTCATTTGACTATGTTTTTGATCCATTCCTATCAAATAAAAAGCCACCATTAGGCAACAGACAAATGTAATTCAATTGTATCATTAACAAAATAATAGCAATTTTCTGTAAAAAAAATAAAGTTCTCAATTTTCTATACAAATAACTAAAAGAATGTTTTTTCTTTGGTTGTGATAAAAGTTAGAAAAATTGTCTGTTAGAAAATATTTATCTAGGTTGTCTTAGTCTTAACTAATATTTTTTAAAAAACTGATGTTCTTTGGATAATTAAACCAAACCATAGCCTGGTTGCATCCAAGCTTTGGAATGTAAAAATTCTACATTCACAAATAATTTGACTCAGTTTTATTTTCTTCATGATCTATACAAATTATATGCATTTATGAGTTCATAATAATATAAAAAATTATAAATTTAATATTTTTTAAATAATCACATTCAATTTTTGAGTTTATAATTCATGTGCTTATTTTGAGTGCATTAGGCATTACATAAGAAAATGGTAAAAATAAAACAAATCTACAAAATTACCTAGAGTGGATCCTCCCTGACTTGGAACACAAGTAAAACCTTGTGTTCTTGGAAAATAGTATACTGTTACATTTGCAAAGCAGACATTTTTCTTTTTCACTTTCTTACGTGGAGGTTCTTCAGTATCAGATGTATCCTCAACAACTTGACCAGTATTTGTACTAGGAACTTCAGAACTCAGCTCAGATTTAAGACTACTGTCGCTAGTGTCATCTTTATCAGCATCACTGCTGCTAGGAAAGCTGTCCAAGCAGCAGTCATCAGAGAAAGTCTCTTTGGCTTCATCCCCAGAACAATCTTCTAACTTATGCTTTGGCATTATGGTAACAGTTTACCTGAAATTCTAAAAGATAAAAGACATTGCTTTATTAACAATAAAAATCATTGAACATTGGATAAACCTAGGAATATTAAATAATATCGCAACCTAAAGTAGACGCTATACTGCAGGAAAAACTTCTCATGGCAAACTCTATTTCCCCTCAATTTGTATTTAAAATTTAAAGCTTAAAGAAAAGTGTGTTACGGTAAACTAGAGTAAACAACAAAGTTTAAAATGCTGAATTTTCTAAATATTGAAATCCAAACAAGACGTCCGGTGGCTGAGCGGTAGCGCTTTGCGCTCCCGCCCCACAGGTCCTGGGTTCGATCCTTGGGCCGGGCAAGGTAGACTCAGCCTTTCATCCCTTCAGTGGGTATGGATAAATGAGTACCAAGCATGCTTGGGAACTAAACACTAGGGGTTCCGCGTTCGGCTGACCACCTGACCGGAACATCTGCTCCTGCACCCCAGAGCCTAAGGTCAGGAAAACTGAGATGGACACAGTAGGCCTTGGTCCTCCATGGGCTGTCGTGCCACTGAGTTTAGTAGTAGTAGTAGTAGAAATCCAAACAAATTATGGTAGGATGACTTCCCAAATGTTTAATCCTGAATAATAATTTGTTATTGCATTTTGAACTTAATTTTTCCATCAATTGAAACTTCACAGTTTACCTGAACACCCTTTTTCTATGCTTTAAGCTTTAAATTACTTATGTACGTGAAATAGAATTTTAAGGGATTCTCACCTAGTAGGGTTCATCCTTTTAATGAGCATCCATTTGACTTGGATAACTTGAACACAAAGTGATTGAACGCTCATTTTGAAACAGATTTTAATCTATTATTACTATCTATAAAGTGTTATTGTTGCTATCAATGGTTATGTGGTTGTTGGTTAAGTGGTTATTGCTGCTATCATAATGATAGTTCTGATAAAAATAAAAGCTATTAATTTTACAGTGATGATTGATTTTTTGATTCAATGAAACTGATCTATCCGATTTTAATCACTATGATTGTCTGATTTACCGAACTATAGTACATTTAACAAAATAATAGAATAAACTTATACATAATACCACATTGATAAAATAATGTTTTACCAAAGGTAGTGTCAAGAGAATAAAAACCTGACAATTAGAAAATATATATTTGGCTAATTATGATTTTTATTGTAAGGAATAAAAAATCATAATTTGAAAACAAAATTTTAAATAATATATACAGAGAAACATATTTTGCTGTTTCTAAGAATATTTTTTTTTTTTGTATTAATACAAAGCTCTAAATGTCTTTAAAATTACTAAATCTTTAATTAGAATATTTTATGAAGCATAACTTTATTTCAGTATAAATCCACATAAATATTTACTAATTAATAATTGAATCACTTGTTTTAAGAAAGACAAACTTGTTTCACTGTTTTTATGCCTTTTTGCATCGAATGATTCAGTTAAAAAATTTTATAAATTGAATACAAAGAGTTATGATAATTAATAATGCAATACCAAAAAATACTTTCTAAAAATCATAGAGCTTGTAGGTTTCAGTCACACAAAAAATTACTCTATTACAATAATGCATTTTGACAGTAGATATAAAACACTAAGGAAAGTCACTCAATATCTATGATCTATATATTTTCTACCTTTACCTTTGAATTGATTAAAACAAGTTCACACATTGTATATCAGTGCATACTATAATGCAAAAATACAAAATTTTGTTTAAAAAAGTTTTAATCTGTTTTGTTGTTTTGCCCAAATTCTTTAAAAAAAAAAAAAAAACTAAATAAATTATTTTAACTATTGAACAAATGAGTGAATTAGTAATACCCTATTCAATGCATTAAAAATTTCAACAAATCTAACATTAAGATAGGTAACACTGGAAAATCTGAAAATTAAAAAAATATCAAATTAATACAAATAAACAAAAAACATTATTAAAAATAAACTTTTTCATTGCTGGCTCAGAAATAGGTTTCTGTAATTCATCTTCCTGATCAACTCATAGATAAGCAAATTTTGTGCCTAGTGTCTATCAACAAACATAGAATGAAGAAGTAACAACTATGAAAAAGTGCACAATTTTATTTAAAACATGCATCAAATAACCTGCAAACAAAATATGTGTAAAACAATATTATTTAAATAAGTCAAAATTAGTTCTTAAAATCTATCTTAAGTTTTTATCATGAATCGAAACATATATTTCATTAATTTTTCATTCATTCTGATAAAAGAAAAAATATTTTTAATTGCAAAAAAAAGTATTGTTATTTTTATTTTTGCTCACATCATTCCAAATTAACTATTTTTTCAATTATCATCAATTATTCTTTCAATTACTGATTATGATAAACATATATTATATTCTTTTACAAAATTATCAATTTCACTTAAGAAGCTTTCCTAGAAATAATAAAAACAGAGAATTTAAAGGCAAGAAAATTAGTAAATGCTTCGGTTAATTAAATTTTAAACCATATATAATTTGCTTCAATTCAGTATTGTCGTATTGTCTTCATAATTTCAGAGTTTAAAAAATTTTAAAGACAATGTAAAAGAGAGTTAATAATAAGAAAAACAATAAAGTAAGAAAAATTTTCAATTTAAAACTATTATTAAGTAAAGGAATCTACATATCATAACAGCAACTTCAATTAGGAAATTTAAAAAAAACCAAATATAAATATTAGATATCTTAAAAAAATAATAATAAAAAAGTATAAACAGTTACCTGAATTTCTCACCAATTGAAATCCTAGAATTGATTTCATCAAATAACAAAATTTTATTCATTAATGATTCAATATTCCTAATTAGAAACAAAAAAAACTAAATTGCTTACCATAAAAATTCAACCATTGCATAATGATAAAATTTATATGTTAATGATTCCCCAAAACAAAATTTTCAGTAAAAAACCATTTAAATGTAATGATTAATATACATATCATAATAGCAATTTCAATCAATTTTTAATAAAATCGAATTCAGATATCAGATACTTAAAAATGGGGGGGGGGGACAATATAAATATAGAGAAACTTTTTAAACCTATGACAAGAAAAATGAGAAGAAAAAATATTTATATAATTTACTGAAATACTGATCAGACAAATATCATATTAAATAACCTTAAATAAAATTTTAATATCAGTGAGTAAAAAAAACATTATAAACAGGTTACCTTTAAGTCTCTTAAATTAAAATCACGCAATTAATTCAATTAAAAACACAATTTTGCTCATTAAGGTCAACATATTTCCTTTAATAAGAATATATTTTTAAAAAATAATTAAATGCTTACAATAAAATCTAAACTATTGCGCTGATATGGGTATCTATACACCATAAACGCTACCTAAATTAGAAATTTTTTAAAATCCAACTTAAAATTTAATTTGATAATTTAAGGATATTAAACATAATACCTCAAATTAGGTATCTAAAAATAGCAATGCAAAATACAGAAACTTTTAAGACCTGTGGCAACAACTAATATGAATAAAACAATTTTTATGTTTATAATTCAAAAAAAAATTTTTAATTACCATATCGTGCCACATAAAATATCCCTAAATAAAATAAAAATATCATTGAATACAAATGAAAAATTTATAAAAGAGCTACCTTTAATTACCACAAATTGAAATCACATAATTGATTCTGTCAAAAACAATAATTTTACTTATTAATGATTCAATATTCTCTCAATAAGTATATATATATATATATATATATTATAAAAAAAAATTGAATGCTTACAGTAAAAACTCAGCCATTGTGAAATGAAAAAATTTGAAAAGATAATAGAAAATATGAGCACTAATCCAGAGAAAACAAGTAAAAATCCGGGACAAGAGCAGAATGTTAAAAGGGGAATTCAGTTAGCAACAACTATTGATCAGGCATCTCTCAGCTACTATGCCCTGCCTCAGTACCTGCTAAATCAATGGATTCTACCATCTGCAGAAGGGTAGGATGGTAATAGGGGCATGAGGAGATCACTGCAGTCTAATGTATCCTCTCCTCTTTAATAGAAGGAAGAGAAGAATTTTCAAATGACTAAAGCTATTGAATATATTAGAATTATATATCAAAAATTTAATAAATAATTAAGAATTTTAAATTTTATTTTAAAATTTAAAGTTTTATTAAAATGAACTGTTTCATATAAATTATGGCTTTTAAAAAGAATGAATTATATTTAAAAAAATATTTAGTTTTAATTTTTTTTTTATAATAAATTTGAAATAGTTTGAAAGGGTAAAATTTTATAATTAAAATCTAATTTTAATCAATTTACTTATAAATTTGATGAAATATTTTATTTACTTAACACAAATTGTGAATGAAACAAAATTACAACTTTAAAAAAAATCAAAGGGTACTTAATTTATTGAATGCAGAAAATTGTATAAAGAAATGAAATAAATAAATAAAGATATATTAATGGCAAACAACAAAGATACAATTAAAATATGAATATGCACATTTCTTTTAATTTACTGGTAATCCTATTCATTCTATTCTTCTGTCATTCTATAACAAATATTATATAAAAATACAATGTATTTTGAGAACAAATTATCAAAACACTTATGTTAAAAGGTTTTATTCTTTTTTAAAAAAAAGTGAACTTATTATAAACAGATGAAAAAACTAAATATATTTTTTATACTTTCCTTCAAATCTTATTTACATCTTAACTCATTCCCTATCTTGTTTATATCTTCCACATCATGTCGAATATCTTATTTATATAATAATTTTATACCTCACTATAATAAGCAAAATATGATAAAAGAAGGTACAGTAGAGATTTAATTTAAAGCCATGATGACAATTTTATATGTTAATATTTAATATATATATATATATATATATATATATATATATATATATATATATATATATATATATATATATATATATATATATATAGTATATATATATATATATATATATATATATATATATACACACACACAGATGTTTTATTTATTTATTTCCAATGGCGTTGCTCCCACAGTAAGGACAGACAGTACCCAGAATGAAAGAACATGCATGCCTTGAGCAGGATTCGAGCCCAAAACCTTTCTGATGCAAGGCCAGTTCCCTGACCACCTACCCAGTCTAGTCGGCATATATATACAGATGTAAAAAATTTAAAAAAGGTTTTTTGATTTTTATAACATTGCAAAAAGATAAAGCAACTTATTCAAATTAAACGGAACAAAATGAAAAATGTTATTTTGACAAATGTACTGTCACTTTATTCCATTCTCAATCATAGGTACCAGTGTAAATCAGTGAAACGTTTCATTCCCAAATATTTAAGAATCTGTTTACCAGACAGCCCAATCAAATAAGAATTTTGGTTTGAAGTAATCCCCAGAAAGCTGGAAATGATTTTATTACACTTTGGGCATACCAAATAAAAATAGGAATTTGCAACAGTTTCTGAAAAGAGCTAAACTTTTCAGGGCCTAAAAACTGCTTAATTTTCAGTACATTTTTAGTTTTGCCATATAATATCTAAAAATTGCATCATAGGCAAAATATAATAGAACAGAAAATAAAAGATCAGTAAATTACATGTCGAATGATGCACTTAAACATTAAATTTGGTTTAACGGTTTGGTCAGAAGAAAAATCAACAAAATTTTTCGCTTTGCCTAAAACACTGTGCTCACTTTCAAAAATGACTAAACCGTAGTATAAATGCAAAGCCAAATAAAAACTGTTAAATATGAAAGTTTTAAAGCATCAAATTCATGCTTTCAGAAAGCACCAAATGTTACAATTTCGCTTAGTTTTACACATTAAAACAAGCAACAACAGAAAAAAAAAATTCCACAGCTCTTTTTTTTCGCATATTTTAAAAGTAATTCCAAACATTGAAAGAGGAAACAAATTTTTATTTTTAGTATAAAATTAACTGAGGCGTTCTGAGAATCGTGGGGGAGAAAGTGAGTGGAGGACCAACCACCTATTTAGGGCTTATTTTCACATAGTTTGGATTTTGCACATCAATTAGTGGCCAATTTATTATATAAGTATTATTATTTACTTTCCTGATTTCGGCAACAAGAGGTTACGAAAAAGACCTTCTTTTCAGACAATTTAAAATACCTACTGCTATTAAAAAAAGTAATGAATAACAAGGAAACTACACCATCAATAATGTTAAATGCAATTCATATATATATATACACGGACGTAGCTATAGCTTTTACATGGGGGGGGGTCGAGAATTTCCATTATATATATATATATATATATTGGCGATCGAAATGGGCTGCAGGTGGCGTAGAGCAGAACGCTCTACCTATGGCAACACTTCACATGCTTTCCCCATTAGCGTGTGGAAAGTCATAGAGGGAGGAATTACGTTAGTTTCTCTCTTGATTTTCATACAGATTAAAATCTTTTAAGTTGGAAAACTATATGGAACTGAAAACTACATTAAACATAGTTCTAAGGAAAAGTATCACAGGAATTTTAAAAAATATTTTTATTTAGTAAACAGGTAAAATATTAAGAAAAGAGAAAATATCGTAGAACATTCCTATACAACTGAAAAGAGGAGGCGAGGGAAGGCAGAAGGGCTAAAGGCATGAAACCGGTCTCTCCCCAGATGGCGTATTCGAGTGTTACGATCGCCAATATATATATATATATAAGCTACTAATATTTCAGTAATCATACAGATGTGTAAAATATTTGTTTATTGTAAGGAAAACAATGATCAAAGAGTACAGAAAAATGTTAATTACTTAAAGTAATAAATTTAATCTTTTGCGCCTTGTTGATAACTTATTTACAATTTCGTCGGAATCCAATTGCACCGCCAAGTCACGATGCACACTCAGAAGAGCAAGTCCAGTCAGTCTCTCATCTCCCATCTTATTTCCGAGATAGGTTTTTAATCTCTTTAGAGTGGAGAAACTTCTTTCTGGTGTCACGGTGGAAACCGGAGGTGTTGCCAAAATACCCAGCAACGTTCTTGTCAGAGGAAAAAACTGTTGATCGCACTGATCGAGAGTTTCGAGAACAGTGACCGGTTTTTCGGATATTGATTCCCAGTGTTTGCTTCATATGCCATATTCACTAAGAAATGTGTTTCCTTCACTTTCGCCTAGAAAGGTTACTTTTTTCAGACTTTCTTTTGTTTTGTCATCAGTTTTAGTTTTCTCGGGTAGAAGCAGTTGAATGCCTTCTATAGCGTCTTCATGTGGTTTGAAACGAGCATCTAGTTCGGTTACCACATGGTCTATAAACGGATAAAACACATTTCGCCGGTAGTAAATTTCGGCAGTTTCACCAGGTGCATTGCTGCGTTGGGACGCTCTTGCGGCCATTCTTGGGACAACTATTTCATTCGAGCTCATTCTCTTTGCTTCCTCGAAAAGTATGGAAAATTTTGTCTCGTTTCTAATGCTTTCTATGGTTGTTCTGGCAGTTTTCGCATAACTGCAAGTGGCGATTAAATCAACATTCACCTTCTGCATCACCTTAATCAAATTTACAGTATACGAAAACACTTTTCTGAGTATGACCAAAGATACTATAAATTGGCTATTGTCCACAGCTGTCTGCAGCTGAAAAGCTTGTGTGGCCACGTCTGAACTACCAGTGCTTTGAAGTATTTCAAGCGTTGCACGTGCAACGGGTAGCATTTCTGCGAACCTTTCGACAGCCACAAGTTTTTCAGTCCAACGTGTTTCATGAAGACCAATAAGGGTGGAATGTTCAAAGTTATTTTCATCGGCAATTTTCTTTAATTTACCATCCCGTAGTGGAGATTTTCGGAAAAAGTTGATTACGGATTTTATAGTTCCTAGACAATTCCTTATCATAGGTACTTCACATGAATGAGCTAATACTAAGTTCAGTACATGAGCCACGCAATGTACGAATTGCGCTTTTGGATACCGCTCTGCGATTATTGTTCTCGTACCTCGTAATCGACCACTCATCACTGCAGCGCCATCATGTCCTTGCCCTATAAATTTATGCATATCTAAATTATAGGATGCAAGATGTGTTAATATGGTCGTTGCTAACGCTTGAGCAGAAACATCTTCTACGCTTATAAATTCAACAAAATCTTCCCGGATAACTGCTTTTCCAGATGAACAGTCTACGTATCGCACACACAAAGCTATTTGTTCTCGTCGTGATATATCTTGTGTTTCATCAGCTAGTACACTGAAATAGCCTGCCTTTTTTACCCTTTCTAGAAGTTTATCTTGAATTGTTTATCTCGCGGGTGGAGAAGGACAGAGTGGATGAAGAGCTATCTCGATGAAACTTTCGTTTTTAAATTATTTTTCGAGGCAAGACGCATATTATAAGAAGTTCTATGCGATATTTGGAAATATGGATATTAAAAAAAGAACTCAAGCTAAGGGGGGGGGGTCCGGACCCCATGGACACCCCCTTATATACGTCCGTGTATATATATATATATAAAACATTTCCATGTTAGCATATACAGCAGGATGTTTCCGCTAAGATGGAAATTCAATTTAATGTAATTATTTTCATAAGAATTTAAAAAATTACAAAAAAACTTTTTTTTTTTTTTAATTCTTGCAAAACAAGTTTAACTTGTACTGAATTTCATAAAAAGTATCAATATTTCTTAAGTTAGGTAAATTATCGATAATTTGGTAGGTAAATTATTGATAATATACACCCCTCATACTTACATCATCCCATGAAAATTTTCCGTTGTTTGAAATAACTGGAAATTTTCTAGGAGCTCTTACACAAAATGCTTTTTTTCTCTTCACTGCTTCAACGGCTGGAAATCTTGTTTCTTTAAATGATGATTGCCCTGTGGCAGAATCGCGGCGACACGGCGACATTGTCGCAGAACGTTACAGATTTCTGGCAGAAAGAATTTTTATTTAGAAAGTAAATAATTTTGGTTTTCTTTATGTAAAAATGTTTGAAATTTTTTTTCTTTAAAATTATAATTAAAAGATGCCTTTTTCGCACATCAGAAGGGAAAGAAATGTTCGTGATTTTTCGATTCTTACTTGAGAAAAATGAAAAATAAAGAATATTGAAGCAAAAAATTTCTTTTCTGCAGAATTTTTTTCCCCTTCCAGAGGGAAAGAAATGATTAATTTTAGCATGAATGATTAATTTTAACGTGATTTTTTAATTTTGGTTTTCTTTTTTTTCTTCACAGATTTTACAATTTTTAATTATTTTTTTATGTGATGATGGTTTACAAAATACAAAAAAAAAAAAAAAAAAAAATAATTAGTCTGTTTTCCTCTTACAAAATGTGACAATTTCGCCCGAGATATTAGAAAAAAAAAATTTACATTTTTCATTTTTAAAAAAAATACATACAATTTTATCATACCCAAACAAATAGGCTTTTCCTTGTGAATACAACGTTTCTGTTACTTTCAATATAATTATTAACATACTAGTATTATACTAGTTATTATTAAAAATATTTTGCAGAAAGATATTAGTGCTAGAGAGGTTTGTCGCAGAAAGCCCAAAAAAATTCTGCCACAGGGAATGATTGTATCTTAGGAAAAACTAAAATTCCCATGGTGTTAGGTCAGATGAATAATGAAGATGATGAAACACTTTGATATCCTCCTTCGCCAAAAAACGTCTTGACATACAATGCAGAATGAGAGGGCACATTGATTTGATGGAGAACCAATGACATCTCGCACAATTCGTATTGTTTGCTTTTCTTTTTTTTCTTCTTCTTTTTTCAGAGTTAAGCAAGGACCTCACAGTAGCAATGTTGATTAATATTTTGACTTTCTGAAATCCTGTAAAGGTACATAATTCCACATATATAGAAAAAAAAGATTGGCCTTGAAATTTGATTTGCTTATTACTATTTTTTTTTTTTTTTTTTAAGTTCTCAGTGAAGTTGCGTCTTTTAAATGAATTGACCGCTGCTTGGTTTCAATGTCACAAGTAAAAAACTAAGATTTGCAACTTTTTCACTCTTTCCAAAAATTCAGGTAATTTTCCAATGGCATCTAAAGCAAAAGTGCCAGTACAAACATTCTTGTGAACTTTTTGGTCAAATATGAGAATTTTAAATTTCTTACATGCTTTTTTTGTCGTTTCCAACAGTTTCAGATATTGCACAAACAGTAAACTATTGGTCGGATTGAATCAGATTAATCGATTTTTCAATATTTTCGTCTGTGTGGAGGGTGTTTCCAGGCGTGAATTATCTTCAATGTCTTCTTAACCATCTTGGAAATACTTAAACCACCAAAAATGCACACAGGTGATTGGTATACACCTTTTGCAATAAAGATTAATTTGAGTAATGGTTCTTCTATGTTTGATAAGGAATTTTATGATGATTTGCAGTTTTATAATTTTATTTTTATTTTATTACTTATTTTTTAGTCAAAAGAAAACAGCAGCTCTTATGCAAGTGAATGTCATGGTCAGACAAAAATGCTTTAAGATAAGGGAGGCACATGTTTGAATTAATACAACAGTTATACAACTGTTGCTTGTTCATGTTTGGCATCTGGTACATGCATAGTTCTTCTGTGGAAGCCTTAGTTTCATTATTAATAGATTTATCTAATAGATATTTGAGATCACAGATTATATACTGTCAACCCATAAAAATTACTTCAATAATATATTTATGCGCAAGTGTTATGTTATATAACGAATGGTATTTTCAATTCATGAATATTTGTTGCCACACATAACTTTTTCAATTATTAGTTCAATCAAAATAATTTCATGTAACTAACACTATATACCTTAATAAACTTTTAATACCAAAAAGAATTTTAATTATTCAATTAAAATTAATTAATTTAATTAATCTTAAAAATTTAAAAAGTTTCAAGAACTTTTCAAAGTAGTTTCTGTTCTTCAAAAAAGAAATTTAAAATAATAAAGGGTATTGTACAAATATTATTTTGTATCATAAAACAAAATTTAATAATAAATGATAATACCTTACAATAAACGTTCAAACACTAAAATATGATTGTATAAATAAAGAAAACATGCAAAAGAAAAAATACTTTTTTAGACGATGATCCCCAACAATGCAGGCGTCATTTTTAATAAATCTTGTTTAATAGTACAAAATAAATTTTGCGTATTATTTTGAGTTTTCTTTGAAAAAGTACGAAAACTACTTAGAAATCACTTTTTAAATTTTGAAGATATTCAAAACTGATTTTTTTTTTTTTATTAGTTGCCAAATGCGATTCACTAAAAAAACAAATTTAAATTTTTCCCAGTAAAAAAGAACTACTTTAATTATTCATCTCTTGTACAGTTTTTAAACAAATTTTTTTCAAATTTTAAAGCAATAATTTAATAATTAATTTTTAATATGCACCAAAAATTTTGTCTAATTTTATTGAATATTTTTAAAGTTATAAGACTAACAAAAAAGAATTTTTTTTATAAAAATATCTTTACCTCCATAAATATTTAAGCTAGGCATACAAAATTTTGAGCCATTATTGCATATAAAATAAAACACTTTTTCCAAGGAACAAAGAGAGTTACAATAAAAAATAGATCATTAGAGTATTGAAAGATCACAGAATTTGTGCTTACCCAGAAGAAAAAAAATCTCTCTGATAGGTTACAAAAGATGAAAAAAAAGTTTTATACTATATTGGAAAATATAACTTGTGGATAAACTCTTAAGAGAATATACATAAAGACAAAACCCTTTATTTTGGATAAAAAAAACTATAAAGTGAAATAAAGCTTTTATTTCAGAGTGACAGACGAAGAAAGAGAAAATAGAAGAAATTATTACTTGAGTGAATAGAAATTACTTAAATTAACATCAGGTAGAAAAAATGCCTGTTACCAAAGCAAGACTAAAAGGAAGTGTAAAAACACCAAACTGAAGTTCGGCGGCAATCCCTATAACCGAAACAAGTGGCCTTAAGCATCAAGTAGCTTCTCACTCTGCTTGCAAAACCTTCAGAAATATATTGGAAATTGTACTTAGATCATTCAATGAGATTAGATACATCGAAAAATCCTAGAATTGTTAATGTCTGTAGATAAAAAATTATTTACACTTTTAGTTGAGAAACTTAGTTTAAAGATACCAAACTAGGAACATTTTTAGGCAAATATTTATAATCCAAAAAAATTTTAATAATCACTACGCCACAGATAAAATCCATAATAAAAAATAAAAACTAATACATATTTTTTTCTGATCAAATGAAATTATAAACAATTAAATATGCTTGAAATATTTGAAGAGATGGCCAAAAATATTATAGAATGTTATTCATTAAATAAAGAAAGATTAAATTTTAAACAGTGAAGAGAATTTTAATGGCAAAAATAAATGGTAAAAATTTTTTTGTAAAATTTATAAAAAATATCTTAAATTATAGCGTGAAATTTCCAATTACTCGCCATTTGCGATCAATTATTTAAAGCTGGCAAATTAACTTTAAATGACTATATACACTTATATTATCATGCTTTAGTAAAATGGCATGTGGAATTTCTTTCAATATCAAGCGACAGTATTTTTCTTCTATTTAGAACAAAAAATGTTGGGATACTCTCTTTTCATCTCTGAAACCTGAAAATATTGAAACTTAAGACAACCTTATTTTGATTTAATATTATTATTGCAATAAACATGTTTTGACTTTTAAGTTTCTATATTCTTTTATGGTTTTGGTCATCAAACAATGTTCATACTACATCTGCATTCAAAATAATTATTCTTATTTTTCATGAATGTTAAATTGTGGCTAATAACAGTTTCAGTCTGGCTAGTATCTTCAAAACTGAAATTTCATGTCCTGTCTTATATAATATGAAAAAATTTAACAAAAATGAATGTGAAAACATTTAATTAATACTTGGTTAATACTACACTTGGGGGCTTTTTCGACAAGACTGAAAGAAATCTACAAAAAAATATGATGGATATTTCTTTTTAGACTTCAGAGTAGTTGAACACAACATCCTGTTTATAAAGAAATACATGGATATATTATTATCTCTTTTCAAATTTATAACTTCAAAAAAATAAAATTTTTACCTTTATAAAATTTATAATTAAAATTAAGTATGGAACATCATTGGAAAAAAATTTCAGCACCCTCCACAAGCAGCATTAACTATCCCCATATTGACTGATTAAGTACAATGGGTGTGGGACTCCATCCCACAAAATTACATACATCATCTGTATGATACCATGCATGCCCATTTGCATTCTTGAATTCAAAAGTCTGCTGGTTACACCATTTATTAAGTACCAGTATTTCACATTTGCAATGTTTTTCTCTTAACTGCATTAACCTGTTATCTTGAAACTTTAATCAATTAAATATGTTACTCAGACAAAATTGCAATACTCTACAATAATTTTTTCTTGGGGTTTGGATTTTTTTTCCATCAATGTTTGTATGTATATATATATATTATATATATATATTCAGCGGTCAACTTATTCACCTGACAGTATAAATTTGCTATCTCCGAATCAATACTAGGGGTTCCACTTATACACTGGATGTATTTCTAAAAGCCTGTGAGGAGAATTATAATAAATTAAAACAATTATCAAAATTTGTATAAATAACTTGTATCATTAAAAAAAATGAATGAGTATATTGAAAATGCCATACAGTCTTACAACAGCTTTTATTCATCCAGATAGAAAAGTAGCAAGTGAAAATATTTCTGTATCAACTAATGAATAAAACAATCCTAAGTGTGATTTCATGTCATTCATAAACTATTTACATTTATATTCGGCTGCTAAAATTACTAATGTATAAATTGTTAAAGAAGAACAAATATTATACGATCAAAACAATTTTTAAAAGTATAATTCAAGTTTGTATTAAGTTTATTTTATTTATTTATCTAAAATATTGAGACGGATTTTTTGATATTTCTAATTATTGAGAAGAACACATACCCACGATAATCCTTCCTCTCCCTGCCAGCGACACCCATGATAAAAACAATTTTTGTGTAATATACTCAAAAATTGCTTTTTTTCATAACTAAAAAATTTTCCTATATTATTAATTATTATGATCAGGCCTTTTTTATTAAAATTTTTAATTAGATTATGTACTTAATTCACTATAACATATATAAGGCTAACTAAAATTGTCAAATATGTTTACTGTTTTTGCATGCCACGTAATGCAAATCACAATAGAGATCAAAAAAATGTGCAACACAGTTTTATATGAAATAATAAATCTTAGATGAACTTAATAAAACCATGAGTCTTAGACCGTTTTCCACAGATGATCTTAGACTTAGAACTTAAAGTAAAAAATAAATAAAATACAACATGTTAGACATAAAATAAGTTTTTATACTAATAAACTGGTATACTCAATAAAATAACTGTATACTCAGTATAGGTACATTGTACAATTTTACAAATTAGTGTAAGTGTACAAATAAGTTGTCATAAATAAGTTGAAATAATATCAAAAACCTACATATTGTTCATTATTTTATCATTATAAAGCAATTGTATCAAAATTATAAGTTTAATGTAATACCAGCATTAATTCTATTTTTATTGAAAGTGACCAAACATTTTTACAGACAGAAAAAATGAAATTAAATAAGAAGTCATTAATATTTTGGCATCAGACTTTTATATAGAAAGGAAACAACAACATTCATGTCCCAAAAGTTGTTTAGATAAAGAAATCTTCATCACTAATTATTATACCTTTCTCAGATCTTAACAAAATAATAATGACAAAAGCAGTTATTTTGATTTTATCAAAAAAGAACCATAATTATTATGGGAAACTTTAGCTTTTTCTAGCCAAAAACAAACCAGAAAAAATATTTAACAAAAAAAAGTTTTAAAAAAATTAATTACTTTTATCTACCATATTTTCATAGAAAGGTAATAATCTTCCAGACAAATAATAACATCACAAAAAGTTTTTATTAAATAATTAAGTAATTTATTATGCTCTTAGTAAATTACAACCAAATGGAATTTCCTTGTAAATTAATTTTATCATACAATTGCTTCTAAAACTCTTTTAACTAGAATTTTCCATTTCTAAATCTATTTTACACATAAAAAGTAGAAATAATCTTTAGCATTAAGAAAATTAGTCTGCATTTAGATTATAGAATTTTATTTAAAAAAATTAGATTATCTTTTTTATTGATATATATATATATATATATATATATATATATATATATATATATATATATATATAAATATATATAAATATTTTGCTATTAAAACTAATATTTTAAAATTTTAATTGATGATTGTACATAAAATGTATGAAACTGCTTTTAAATAATATTGATACAGTTACATAGTTATACTAAAATATTACAATTAAGAAACAAGTTTTTAATTCACATATACTGATGAATTTTGTATCAAGAGCTTATTATTTCATAAATCTCAAGAGTATAATATCAATGTTTATTAACCTAATATTTATTAGCCTAATCGAATGTTTTTGTTTGTGCATATAAGCAAAAACAAGATTTCCCCCAGCCCAAGTCCTGACAGCTTGATTTATTCAAATTTTCTCATCCTTCAAAAGATCATCCTCGCACTTTTTTCGTAATCGTAAAAATAAATCGTATATATTACAATAACAAATTAACAAAAATATACGTTTTGATCCAATTTTCAATAAAACACCTAACCTTAAAAAAAAAATAAAAAAAAAAAACACTAAAACTGTTTGGATAAAAATTCTTGGAGGTATTTAAATTATTATTTGCAAAGAATAATTTTATTTAATTCACACTTTCCAATATTAATGCATAAAAATAGAAAGACAATCACTGGAAGAATACGAATTCAAATAAATACTCAGCAAATAAATACAATTAAAAATTCACAACGTAGAAAAATCAAACAAAAAACCTGTTTGTCAGGAAAATGAATCCATTTTTTAACCGGCAGAATAAATACAATAATAGTGCAACTATTTAATCTCCTGGAATAGATTTTAAATCATGCAAAAGATTAAACGAATACCTTTTTTAAAAAGAAGAATCGCACAATAATCAATCAATCCAATCCTCCTCAGACACGGAATATATTAAATCAACACCACAAGACAAATGACAAATTTGGAAAATAGGGGAGAAAGACGTAAAAGACGATGCTACTGCGCACGATGCCAGATTCAGCATTACGGAAAGGAAATACCTCCGCCCAAAAAAAAAAAAAAATTTATAGTTAACTAAATAAAACAAATAAACTGAACTCCAAGTAAATTTTATAAATAATAAAAATATCAATAACTCTATTTTGTATGTTAACTCTACGCTATGTTAATGACTCATTTTCGAATGTGTTTAATTACAATTAATTGGTTGTAAATAGTTGCGTTAGATGGCAGCACTACCTTCAAAGTCAAATGTTATTTTATTTTTCGTAAAGCCATATAGAGTGAATAGAGTGTCTGTATTGAAACCTAAACTCTAGGTGTGAATAATAGAATAAATGAACTATGTGTGAATAACTAGAAATATATGATTTTTTTTTCTAAATATTTGTATCTGTAAATCTACATTTATGTCATTTACACACAGAGGTTTACGTCAAAGTAGAAGTGAAAAAAAAAAATTGTTTTCAACAAAAAAATGAGTATATATAACATGGGTAGAGCTATGGGTAGATTAATAACATGGGTAGAGCCTTTGGAGTTCTTGTAAGGATATAAGAATCGAAATAATACATTTATAAAATCGGTTTTAACATTTCATAATTGAAAAACTATAGTCAAAGATACGGAATTCGGTCTGTACACGATCTTGGAATAATATCTAATCTGCTTAAGTGATATATATATATGCCTGATTTCTCTTTTTTTTTCCACCAACAATTTTTCGTTAATTTTAAAAAAATTTGAAACGAAAAAATAAACATATAAATTAACTTAAATCTCCTTTCAACTTTAAACTGAAATAACTTATGCAGGATGAGATAAAATATATGGCGTTTTAAGCTTTTACTTACGCATTTTTCGTGTATAGAAATATTCAAGTCTAAACTACCTCAGAATTATGGAAGAAATTTTCAGTTCTTAAGATGTTTTCAAATTTCTCAAGAAATACTTCCAGAACTATTTAATAACCATGATTGGTTATTAAATAGTATATATGGTTTAAAGCTTTCAAAGTTTGAATTAGGTTTAAAGCTTTCAAAAGTTTGAGAGACCAACAAAAAATTACTAACAAAAAATAACATGAACACACTTTGCCAGAAAATGTAGCAATAAGCTTGTAACTTGTATCGATATCATTGGTAACAAATATACATTGGTAACAATTGGTAATTATTATATGCAACAACTGCATAAAATTTCGTATATTTTTTATTTAAAAAAATATACATATAAACATTTTTAACACAAAAAAAAAACTACTTTTTCGTTTTTTTACTAAAACTATAAAATTATTAAATAAAATTAAGCAAAATTTTTTGATTCATTTCTTATGACCTAAACACCTCTAAAGTTAAATAATATTTATCTAGTATTTCTTGAAAAACGTCAAAAATTGAAAGTGTCTTATCCTTTATTGTAGAGTAGTGTATTTGTTAATGTACCAAGTGAATATTTCTATCTGTTAGCAGCCACTAACCAGATACATTTATAAAGCACAGTGCTCTGACTACAGATGACAAATATTCATATTATGGTAAATAAAACGAATCTTAATGTTCTAAAGGCAAGTGCTACCACTTTTTTTTTTTTAAATAAGAAAAGAATAATAGATCAAGCATAGGAGTTCATTGGAAAAGAACATAGTTTTAATAGGACAGACGCTAGACACAAGTATGTTAAATAAGGTTCCATTGAAAACTACGATATTTATTAACACTGGGTTGAGCCAGGATGGAATTTCTGCTCTAATCCAATTTCAAACATGTAATAAATATGGATGATCAATTATATCCAACACACACAAATATGACATAAGTTCAGCAAGCTATAATATCCAACAAATATGACAAGACCAAGAGGCGAGAGTGATTTGAGCCCCCAAGGTTAATTTAACTTTATGCTTATTTCGACTATCACTGGAGTCTGGAACTATTTAAATTTATTTAATACATTTTGAGTGATATACATCTTAAATTTCAGATGAATAAAATCCTTTACACGCAATTATAAAACTCATTTCAATACCGCGTTTAAGATAATTGCCAGCAAAACCCTATTTTAAAAAGATACATCTCAAAAGTGATGATGGGGGGGGGGGTGTAATTTTAAATGGAAAATATAATATTTGGAAAAAATCTATCAAATAGTTAAAGGATCAAAAAAGCTTGGAAGTTTAATTCTTAAATTTTCATTTCTCCAACACTATACGATCGATTCCGTTCCTATTTCAGAAATTTATTATTTAAAATTACTTAGTTCAAAATAATGTATTGACTTGTTCTCTTATAAGTTTACATTTTTTCGATAATTAGTACATAAAAAAGTTATTTTCTGTTTGCAATTTGGATAAACGGTGTACAAAAAAATTAAACAATTTCACAGATATGGTAAAATGAGCAAACAGTAAAATAAACACCAACGGGGTCTAACTTTCTCTCTCTCTTAATTCCATTATTCTTAACTTAGACTTATTTCTCATATTGGCCTATCCCGTACATCGCAAGTCAAATATCTGAAGGGAGAGGGAATATAGTTCTATAAAAATACGTTTTTGTTTCTGATTTCGTAACTTATTCTATTTACTTATACTATTACGTGAAAATTGAGATCATTAAGTGTATAGGAAGAAGGATACATTTAAAAATTACTACATTAATAAATTATTATTAATAATAAAAAGATTTATTAATAGGAATTATTGAAGGATTTATTATTAAGGTATTAATTTAATATTTGAGAAAACTAATTTATAAAAAAGTTAGAACTATTTTTTTCATGGGCAATACATCAAGTATAAAACCAGTGTTTTGAAACCAAAATTATCACGCATTATAATCTTAGACCGGCTTTAAGTGTTAAAAATAATTGGGCGGTTAGGTAATGCTATAATTAAGAAATGAAGTGTTGTCGTCAGATAACCTTGAGATTCAGTGTACCTTGTCTTTGACCGATTGACAAAAAGCTAAACATTTCTAAATTCTGATTTTTATCTATTACTTTTTATTCTTTGCTAATTAAAGCAGTAAAGAAATTCATTCACAAAATGTTTTACGCCAAGTAAAATTTACCACGTAATTCAATGTTTCCACAAAATGAACATTTTATGTCTATCTTAACAAAATGAACGATAACCTACCTGTATTGGAAAAATTGAACTGTTCTCAAAAGAAAGTTTTTTAAGTGTTTTCTGCACTTAGAATTAATTTACCTGGAAAAAATTAAAACTTAAAAATACAGATTGTGTGACTGAATAAGAAAATAATGAGAAGTAATTTAATTGTTAAGTTCAAATAATCAATGGTTTTTATTTCGAATTTAGTATTTTAAATTTTTTTAAAATTTCCATACAAATGTTTAATTTCATACATGGTAATCTGTTATTTTTATTTTATTAATTTTTTACTTACAACAAAAACTCAAGCGCTAGCTCATAAATTAATGATCTATAGTGAGAAAGTTTTCGTACAACAATGGATAAGAAATTATTCGAAGAAAAAAGTGAAAAAAAAGCACTTAAAATTTCAGTAATTTTAGAACAAATTTGAATTTTAAAAGGAAAAAAAATGTTTATAAATAAAAAAGGGCTCTGTCCTATCACTATGCCATAATAAATTTCAGACATCAACTGTCACTTAAAATTTCATTCTGATTGGATGGTAGAACATGGGCACTTAAAAAAAAAGAAAACAATTTAAACATAATATTTTTTATTCCTATTTTATCACAGTTTCAAAAATGCCTAATAAGTGTTAATCACCAGAAAGAGCGCAATTAATTATTCATTTGATTATAAATTTCGCAAATCTAAGTATAAAAACATTCTCTTCAGAACTATTGTTACCCCAGAAAAACCGTAGTAAAACCAAAACGTATCAATATTTGAAAAAATATCCCTTACCACCAAGACTTAAACCAACCATATATGAGACCGCTAAGTTTGAAAGCTAATAATTAACGCAAACATTTCAACTAATCCTTGTGAAGCTTTATGTTCATATTAATTTCAAAACTGACATTTTCAAGCATGACACAGTATTTGTATAATATCAGTCAATAATTTGAACTAGGGGCTCGTGAACTCCTTGCTGCTTAGCAATACTTTTTGCTTTGGCGATAAACAGACTGTTACATAAAACTAAAAGATTGTTTTAAATCCATCGATTCAGATTTATTTTTTAAATCTATTGGAATAAAGTTAAAAATTTATAATTTTCTCCATTACCATGGCTATTTCAACCACCTACTTTTATCATAAAATGCTATGTTGTTAAGTTTTGTTATTTAAATATTAGTAATTGTTAATACTATTAAATAAAGGATAAATAATTTACAATCAAAAATGGATTTAGACAATATTCTATAATATATAATCCTTTTCATAACTAAGAAAGAAAGGAATAAGTTATTCAACTTTACTGAATATTCAGTGACCCTGATTGTTTGCATTCAATAAATTGCAACACTATGAATTTTAAAAATTAAAATAATTTTTACTGTTTCTTACACTAATCCAACTTATTCTAGTTTATGTCAGAAAATTTTATTTTCAAATTATGGCACATATTTCTTCTTAAATGAAAAAATTATAATTTAAATACCTCAAGCTTGAAACAGGGATCATACTAAATTTGTTCAGAAGAATTCAGATTATCTAGAACAGTTCTAAAAAATTTTTAAAACTAATGATAGCTATATTACTTTGCTGTATGAAGAAAAAAACAAGTTTAAAAGTATTTTGTCCCTGACAAAAAACTTAGTTAAACGTGTAACAAGAAAGTTATAATAAATATACTCTACTCTTCTGAGTCATTTAAAATGTTATTGTAGCATAACAAAAATCATATGTTGTAGACAAATTTAATGCCAGTTCATTTAAAAATAAGGAATAGGAATTACTCCAGGAATTAAAAAATAAGCATTTAATAGATTAAAAATTTATACAATTTAAAGCTATAGCACTAAAAAATCATAAAAATTCTATATTTATAACTTAAAAATCTAACGGAGTGTTACAGTTAGAATTTCAAACTCTCCCTTAACAAATGTGCAGCACTATAACCTAGGAAATATATTTCTCTGTATATAATTAATAGGTTAATTTAATTTCACACACAAAAAAGTAAACCCATAATATGCTTGCCATGTGATAAATAATAATTAAAGCATACAAGTAAAAATGTTTTCACCAGCAATAAGAAACATTCAACTACGCAAAAATCAAACTTTATTAAAATTTATTATATCGATAGCTTACATGTCATACATGCAAGAGTTACAAATAAAAATTGCTACCTCTTTGTTCATATTAAGTTCCAAGTCTTAAGCAACATTCCAAAATATACATGTTTAATAAATAAGCTAATAACTTATTACAATTTAGCTGAGTTGGTCTAAGAAATATAGGGATCATTCTGGAATAGCAACAAAAAATTTCATTACAATCAAGACCATAAATATATTAACAATTCTTGACAGACGGAGGTTAATGTCCATTCATAGTAACTACAGAAATTCTGTAAAGTTGGCATACATGTTATTTGCAACATTTCATAGAACAAGGAAGCATTCTGAATAAATTTACTTAAAACCTAATATTTAAAATGGGAAGGCTATCATAAATTTAATTTTACTCTCATTTTTGGAATGTATACAGCACAAGTTTTAATAAAAATAAATGCCAACTATGAAAAAATAAAGTAAAAAATTAAGGCTAGAAAAGAATTTGGAATATTATTATTAAATAAGTTAAGTCATATACATTTTAAACTGCTCTTTAATCACAATTAATACACATGATTAAAAATATTTCACAAAACATAAAGAACTCCACATTTTAGGTGTAGCAAAAAGATTCTAAGGCAAATTTAGAAACCATGTATTTTAAGCTGTTCAGGTTTGGCAATGCCAACCTTTGTTAGAAACTGACAAATGTTATTTCTTTGATCTCCTTGAAGTTGAATTACCTCTCCATACTCAGAATGTTCCACAACAGTTCCATTGCAAGCAAATTCCTACAACAAAATATAATTTTAATGCTAAATGCTTAAATAAAAGAATTAAAGTAGCCACAAAATAACAAGACCCTGGTTAGAAAGATATTTTATTTAAAATAATTGTGCAACAGCCTATCTCTAGATTTGAATAACAAAAAGCATTATTTTAAAAAATATATACAATTTCAAGTGTGTTTTCAAGAAAAGGGAAAAAAGTTTCTTTTTTTACAAGTGAACTAAAGTTTGTAAAAAGCAGTTAGATTTGTGAATGCTATTTATAAGACCACACTTAGTAGAAGAAAGTTAGAAAACTAACTAAAGTCAAAACTAAATTAAAATAAGGTCAATCTCATATTGCTCGACCTAAACAGCTGGTAAATTCACTGTAGTCAAATAAATATATCTGAAAATAACCATGCGCAGAGGCAACGAAAAAAGTGGAAACTTAAATAAGCCACTGGTCACTTTATAATTTTTTTTTTTAATTGTGCATTGAATTTTACTGGCACAAATTGTCGGCAAGAAGCCAAGCAAAACATAAACAAACTAATTATGCATCTAAGTTACCAGGAACACAAAACAAATATCACGGATACAATAAACCATATAAACAAAATATCAAAGGAAATTCTCTTTTTTAAATAATTTTTTCTAATTTCATCATAAATTCAAGTGATATTTGGTTAATTTTTTTGGGCATATATAACTACTAATTTCCACATGATTTAAAAATTTCTGATACATTTATTACGACTTATGAGTTATATATCGTGCATTTAATTTATCACTTTTTTACATACTTAAATTGTGCCGATTGCATTGTAAATCCAAGCTGTTTTTGATCATCTTTTTCAGTAGTTTCTGCGATGCATTCTCACTTAGTTTTAAAAATTCTGATTTTTATTAAGACATGCAAATTTTAAATCCTTTATTTCAATAATTACTTATTGGCACACTTCAACCTTGCTAAATTCAATGTAAATTTAAGCATATATATATATATATATTGAATTATTGCGATTCTTTTCTTTGTGATTTTTACGATATCATTACTTTAACTATGATGTTAATACGATACACGAATTTCTAACTGGCAATTTAAATAATCACTATGATACAATTTATTTTGGCCTATTTCATCATAAATATGCCTTTCAGTAGTTGGCAACATACATTTGTACATGGTATTTAGAATCCAGATATTTTAATAAAATGTTATGCACCATGTAAAATTTTAAAACCTGAGGGAAACGCTAGTTTATAACCGCTTACCTACTGTTTGTAATATATTTTGTTTTAAATTTTTTTTAGCTTGGGCGATTTTTTAAGGAAAAACAAAAAATAAATAGCTTTCTATTGAAAATTCTTAAAACCTCTAATAATTCAAGAAATAGAAATATCTGAAAAATAACACTAAATAAATATTGAATTTTGTTTCGTACTATAATGTATTTTATTTTGGATTTTTGTTTGAACATTATAAATTTTCTTTAATAAAAATATTTAATTCAAATTTATATTACTTTATAAAATGATTTTTTTTGTTGCACTTTCATTCTGTAAGCTCTACGGTTCTTTTCTCTTAGGTTAGAATTTATGACCCCCCCCCCTTACTATTATATATCTGGGTGTTTACTGATAAAAAAAAACTGCTTAGAACACTAATGTTTATATGAAAATTATCATATTTGCCGCTAACATGACTAAATATGCGTGCGACCTTTCTTGTGTAGTGAAGTGCGAAATGCGTGCGAGTTGAAGAGCCACCTGCTATGTAAGTGGCCCTTCTCTCAAAAAGGTTGTAAACCCTTAGTTTAATTTCAAAAGTAGCATTTTTAACAAAACATAACTATCTTGAATAAAATTTAAATTTGCATGAACACAATGCGTCATGACACAAAACCAGTGCAGCAGGTTACAAATTGTTTAAGCAATTGCCCCATTTAACTTTTTAAATCATCAGTTATAATCTTAGAAGAGTAGAAACATTTTATCATTCAAATCTTTTGTAAACAAACCCTTTTGTGTTTAATAAAATATTTTAAAATCACAATTTTTGGGGAAAATTATCTGGCTCTTCAAAAACTATATTTTCCCATTGAAATGAAAATATTTATAAAATATGCATTGAGAAACTTATTACAATTTAGACAGAACAGTTGAATGAAATACAATAAGAATAAAATCTAGCTTTTAAATATCATGACAGTTATTTTTAAAGGTGTTAATCTTTTAAACTTTTTTTTCTTTTTAACAGAATTACTTAAAATATTAACAAAAGATTGTTAAATAAGGAATAGCGAAGCCACTCGAATCTGATTTCCCAAATATTCAGTAAACATATGATTGCTTACACTGTAAGTTTAAGCAATTTGAAGCACACTCCACAGGCATAGCAGTGGAAATTCAGAAAAATTAGAAATATAAAAAGAGATTAGGTGATGTGTCAGAAAAAAAAGATGACTAACAGAAAAATTTCTACAGAGTTTAAATTCAAGAGTAGATGCAAAAATAGTTACAACAATTTAAATAAAAAATACCATTATATATAAATATAGATAATTCTTTGGAGATATATTAGGTACCTTTTTACAGGCTTTTACAATCTTTTTCTTGTCGTAATCATCAGATATGCCTTGCACAGTAGTTAAAGTTTTACGTCCGTTCCGTTGCTGGATTCTAACGTGAATTAGTTTGTCTTGACCACCTTGCTCATCAGCCCGGATTGCATCAGCAAACGGATCTACATATTTAAAAGAAAAAAAATTAAGATAATATTTCAATGTAAAGGTAAAAAGGATAACAAAACACAATGTAGCTAACACATTTTGCAATAAAACATGGGATTTATTAAAGAAATTTATCAGATAACAAAAAAATATGAAGTAAAAGATACCTAGTCCTTTCAAAAACAAGTATATAAACGAAATTTTGTGCAATATATTTAAATTTCCCACACATAGTGTTATTCAGTTGGATTTTAACTTTTTTTGGATTTGTTAAATTACATAAACAGATATATATCTGTATCATGATATATATTATATACATTCAAAATTTATTTTAAAATAACTATCATGATATCTGATTAATAGACAAAGTAAGCAAAATAAACTTTTTAATTAAACTAAAATATCCTAAATTTAATTTAAGATTTCATTATAGATTGAAAATTTTTCTATCTTCACTCTTTAAATATGAAATTTTAATTGATGAACTCATTGTTTGGAAAAAAACTTATTTAGAATATCAATAGAAAGGCTAAACATATCATCTTATTAGTTAAAATTTATTGACAGCAATGCAGTATATACAGCAATTATTTTAAGCTTTCAAGATAAACTTTATAAATTCTTCATTGTTAATAAAATTGGAAGACAAAGAATTGGAAATAAATACAAATCTAAAGAAATGAGAGATTTCAAATTATGCTTTGGAGGTATAGTAAATATGGATATCCCAGAATAGACTATTGCATCACTATCAGCTTAAACTGAAAATAGTGACAGCCATTTGCAAGATGACGTCAATGAATTATTGATCAAGAAGCAAATAGGATTTTTAATAATTTAGGCGTAAATGAATTTGAAAATATAAACATGGCTCAAAAATAACCAAAACCAGGGGTCTGTCCAGGCGGAATTTACTACAGTTTAGCGGCACCTTCACAAATTCAACTTTAGGAGAAACGGTAGTTTCACAAATTCAATTTTAGGAAAAACCGTAGTTTCACAAAATACTTTTTCTTAAAATTTTATTATTGTATCCCTTAAGAAACGATAAATTCATATTTTTGTGTTGATTTTTAAATATAATTTTTAATTTTTCACAAATTATATCTAAATTTTCACAAAATAGGTACCTCTCAGAAAAACCTAGACAGACCCCTGAAAACTTTACAATGCAGCACTTGGATGGAAAAATGAATTTTTTCAAACGTATTTACATTACATTATCCTCTAAGTTCTACATGTTTTATTTAAAAAAATTTGCAAGATTAAAATCCTTTTAGTGCTATGGCAATTGTTATTAGCATCTCAATGTTATTTATAGGTCATATCTAGTTCGTTCTCGCAGAAATTCTTAAGTAACATAATCTTAATAAAATATATGTAACTTGTTGATAAGTCACCTACTAATTACAAATTTTATATTAAGTAAACTACCAAATTTTTTAATCTTTCTGATAAATAGTCGGTCAACGTATATAAACATATTGCAAAATATAGAAGGATTTTAAGAAAATATTGTTTTACTAAAAAGTGAGAGTTATATAACAGAGTATAACTCCCATACCATACTACACTCCTGAATGTTCACAACTCAAAGTCTTCATTAAATCGAGGAAATATGAACCTAATGAACTCGAACACATTTCAAAATTTTAATAAAATGCTTTTCATCATATAAGTTTACAACTTCTCCATTCATTTTTATTAATTTCAACGAACTTTGAAGTAGACAACATCTAAAAGTCTTAAACAGAAGTCCTATATGCCGATTAAAGAAGTAATAAAACTGTGCTAAAAAGAGCATTTACGTTTGAAAATGTTTAACAATAATAAATTTCGACAATAGCGTGGGGTTCTTAAGCCATTACGCAGTTGGATACAATTGAGAGTTCATGACCTAAATTGAACTCGGGAAGAGCATAAAGCAATTCCAACATGCAAGAATTTTAAGTTGATATAGATTTTATAAAAGATTACTTTTTTAATTTTATAAAAATTAATTATTAATCAGTTTAATAACAAAACAAAGAAAATTAGTCAAGGTCGTTAATATAATGTACTCACCAAAAGTGTTCAAATTCTGAATACCGGTAGACATAGATTTTCTGGTGTTCTGCACAAATGCTAAGCTGACTTTTGTAGCAAATAGTTCTTCTACCTTTCCTTTTTAACAATAAATTTAATTAATTATAATAAAAACAAAGATGAAGGTACAATTTTAGTTACACGAAATGGTTGAGTTGTTTCTATGAAAGAGAGTGGTAATATAAGCGCAGAATAAATGCGCAGAAGCAGATAAATTTTCTCTCACGGTCCCGTGAACAATGATAGAGTTAGAGCACAAAATGTCAACGAAAAAAATCATAACACCCAATACGCAGTTGAATGCTACAGCGAAAACTTACGTAAAAGTTTCCATTTTGATTTTCAAGTTTTTGTTTTAGATTTCCTTGAACTACGGGTTTTAAAACTCCTAAAAAAAAGTTCCTTTTCACATTAATAAGAATCACCTATGTATTTCACACTAAAAAGAGTGGATTCATTTCCAGCGATTTTCTTCGCATGCAGAAAAATCGCATCTGAATGAGAACCTGATTACCGAGTTTTTCTCCGGAAAATATTTTTCTCCAACCCAGTTCTCATTCTCAAGTTTAAGCCCAACGTCTTGCATGCAAAGTCGAGCAATTTATGGTAGAACAGTTTAGCGATGAACGATACCACGCACTCTCAGTCCCTGCGTAGGTTGATCAAAGTGGTCACCCTCCCGCTTACTGACCACAGTCAGTGAGGCTTGACTTCGATGTTCTACTGGAAAAAACCATGTCTTTACAATCAGTCCACTGTGAGACGAATTTTAATGTAGTTTAAATTTAATTAAATACCAAAGAAGCAAGATTAATAGATCAAGAGACTAAAATTGATAAATGGATATGTTCACATTGGGCTTTTAAAATCAAAAAATAAAATAACATTAAAAAATAAGGAAAGAGAGAGACATTGAAAGTAAAGGAAATTTTTTTATTTGAAGGAGAGCAATAAATACAATGCTGGCCACTATAAGGAAGTATGTTAATAACATGAAATTTACAACATGCATTAGCGGAGGTGAGATATGCAAATGATTAGAATTTCAGCGCAGACGCACATTACGCGCGCCTGTGGCGCCACTTCAAAGCGCTATTTAAGGCTTGGAGATTTCGAGGATTTCAAGTTCGGCAATTGTGTTTTCTTGTGTTTTTTTCTTTTTTTTTTTCTTCTTCTCTTTTTTCAAAAAACGATCAATTATGCCTCGTAGAAAACAGCGGTCATCTTTTGATCTAGTATCCGAGTTCGACAGAGGAAGAATAGTGGCCTACCGAGATTGTGGATTATCTTTCAGGGAAATCAGTAGTCGTGTTGGACGAAACCAAACAACTGTAATGCGGATATGTGATCGTTGGATGCAGGAGGGTACGACGGACCGACGTGTTCGATTACATCCACCTCAGTGCACCACTTCACGTGATGACAGGCGAATTGTGCACATGGCAGTGACTGATCACTCAGTCACATCATTCAGTGTCTGCGCTTACCATTCGCATTGTAGCGTACCATACCGTTTACAGCAGAGTGGTCTGTCCGCAAGACGTCAATTGCTTTGTCTACCCTTGACGCAGAACCATAGACGTCTCCGCCACCAATGGTGCGATGAAAGAAGGATGTGAACGACAGAATGGAATGAAATTGTCTTTACTGGCGAGTCACACTTCTGTCTGCAACACCACAATGGTCGCATTCGAGCCTGGAGACACCGTGAAGAGAGGATGCTGAACAGCTGCGTTATGCACCACCACACTGGTCCTGCACCGGGTATTATGGTATGGGGCGGTATTGGATATCACTCTCGCACTCCTCTAATACGCATTGCCGGTACTTTAAACAGCCATCTCCGAGGTGCTGGAGCCAGTTGTCCTTCCTTACCTTCAGGGCTTGCCCGCAGTCATATTTCAACAGGATAATGCGCGACCATATGTGGCACGCATTGTCCAAGGATTCTTCGTCAATCGCCAGATTGAATTGCTTCCCTGGCCAGCTCGCTCTCCCGATCTTTTGCCGATAGAAAACATGTGGTACATGATTGCTCAGCGATTGACCCAGATTACATCCCCAGCTGCCACACCAGATCAGCTTTGGCAACGTGTGGAAGCTGTTTGGTTTGTTGTACCCCAAGAACCCATCCAAAATTTCTTTGAATCAATGCCGAGGCGTGTGGCGTGTGGCAGCGGTGATCTCCAACACTGGCGGCTACTCTGGTTACTGATTTTGGCAGGAACCACACTTCTCAGAAGTCTATAAATTTAATCACTTGATATTTGGTCAAAACGTTATCTACTAAATAAATTTTGTTGTGATATCTCTTGTCTTTCTTGGTGTTGCAATTTGGGTGGCCAGCAGTGTACATTAGAATCTTGGTTTTACGTTGTCCTTTTTGTACGTCATCCCGCTCCCTACGTCATTTTTTGTTAGTCCGTAAAAATCTTCTATACCGATAAGGTTAAAATATCCCATTCTATAAATTTTTATAACAAATTAAAATACATTTTTTTTTCTGCGACCCTAGCACAAAATTTATCCGATTTTTTATTATTAGTAGACATGTTTATTAGCTGTTTGTAGCTTTTCCAGCAAAATTTCAATTTAAATCTTGGAATTATCCAATCATTTAAAGAACTCTATACCAAACAACAGGTTCTGAAATAATTAATTTTTCTTGATTCCGGTGACCTTAAAGATGGTTCTAAAGCGGAAGCTCTGTAAATAATTTGTACAGCACTGGATAGTGTCGACTAAAATGTGTGTGAAGATCGCCCGAAGTCGATGACGTATATATCGAGATATCGACCCCGTGTATGTATATCGGTTTCAGTCCGTGTCGTAGATAGCTTTTGGTAACAATGACGACACATGATAATGCGCATTTACAGAGCTTGTGCGATCTGGCCGGCCAGATTGCGAATATTTTACATTGGCGGCCTTCTATAATTATATGAATAATTCTTATAAATCTTCTAATTTAAAAATATAAAAAATAGAAGTTTTTAAATTGTCCATTAAATAATCATTAATTTAATAATCATTATTAAATTGTCTAGTCATACATACACCTAAGGTCTAGTCATACTAGGTCTAGTTAAGTGCCACTTTCCGGTATACATTTGCTCCGTATACCCTACACTGATGTTTTTTTAAGGTCAAGTGCCCCTGACCGGTATGCATTTGCCCGGTATAATGATTTTTTCTTCCAACTTTGGCTGATCTTCCCATGCCAATTCGCGAATTGGCCGGCCAGATATATATATATATATATATATATATATATATATATATATATATATATATATATATATATATATATATATATATATAAAATTTAAACACGTGATCTGTTAAAACCTTTCGAACACAAAAAAAATAATATTGATCTAATTATCTCAGAAAACGCTATGACGTATCTTTAGTAGTTTGGAAAATTTACCCACTTATTAATATTTAATTATATTGTCCATTATATTCAAAACCCATTTTCCAAAGTTGGATCCCTTCTCTATCTAGCAATCAAGCAACCAGAATGTAAATTTCTCAAACTTAGGCCCCTGCTCCCATTCTAAATAAGATCCTATTTTATTATATACATGCTTTGGTATATATTTTCAACCACCGGTAACTTTAAAAATTATGTTGTTAATGATTTAGTAATTTATATAACCATTATTTTTTAATACAAGGAAATTATGTTCACTATATTCCGACCCATACAAAATTTTATTGAATTTATCTGAGATGTCTTTTCAAGATAAGCCTAATTTTCTTACTAAAAAAGAATTAGAAAGAGTACATGTTAACAAATTAAGAAATTTTAATCTAAGTCAGCTCACATGAAATGTTTCTTTACCCATGTTTTCTTCCCTGTACCGAAGATTAAGCATGAATAAATAAATTTAAAGCCCTATTTTTTATTGGGGGGTAGTTGGGAATATTTTTGACTAGCAATATTTTTTTTCAATAAAGCTTAAAAAACTTCACAGAGCTATGCGTTTAGAAAACGTTTCTGTCCTAAACGATGGATCCAGTTTATTTAAAGACATGAATTCATGATTTCTCAGCAGTTTGTCTTACATGTAGTTTTTAAACATTCGCACATGCATTCAGCTTGGGCAATCACTTACAGTATGAATGCTCCTTTATGGGACATTCTCACTGAATGTGGTTCGTAAGAGAATGAAAACTTGATTAGGAAATAATATTTTATTTTGAAGATCTTCCAGGTCTGGTCATGAAAATATCGCCTCTTAAGTAATCTTTATTATTTAGGAATCATCTACAATCAAAAGATTAGTTAGTAGTATCGGTTTTAATAAAATACTAAGAGGTCCGATTTCTGTTCGCTACTACTCACCAATTCCCACGATTGTTTTTCAATAATTTTTGTTTCTTGACAAGAAAGCTATTTTTTCCCAGTTCATAAGTTAAAATAATTCACGCATGTTTTAAAAGTAAATTTGTTTGCTCAAGCTTCTCATCTCCAAATATTTCGTCTTTGTAATCACTTTATCCCGCAGTGAACTGATCGTTAAGACATGGTTCCCAGTAGAACACCGAAGTCAAGCATCACTGGCTGCGGTTAGTGTGCGGGTGGGTGACCACTTGGATCAGTCAACGAAGGGACCGAGGATGTGTGGTATTGGTCCTCGTTAAACTGTTCTATCGTAAAATGCTCGACTTCTCGAGCAGGTCGTCGGGCTACCGAAGTGGGGGCATCCCCTCTGCAGAGGATCAAAATTATGATGGCATGTCTTCAGACCATTGGTCATAGCAGTTTGTTTTCCAGATACACCCGAAATGCGTAATTTAACAATTTTTCTGTTTAATTTTAAATTTTGAACGCATTCTTCACTAATGAATGATGATTGTGACGCACTGTCAAGTAAAGCACGGCATTTTATAAAATTACCACTAGAATCAATAACATGAACTATAGCTGTGGGTAATAAAATTTGCTTATTTTTAAAATTAGAACAGTGTGTTGCTACTATCGGCTCAACTACTGTATCCGATGTAACGTTAACATTTGTGTTTTGATTTTTATCGATATGCAATAATGTGTTGTGCTTTAGACCGCATTTTTTACAACCACCACTACTAATACATGCTGATGTTGAAAAAATAGAGTAGAAATAATTCAAATATTCTTTCCTACCTGGTTCCATCTTTTTTACCTCAGAATTCGATACAGCATCGCTTGTTTTTAAAAGGAGACGAATCTAATAATAAAACTAATTTATTAAGAAGAGGACGGACAAACATTAACGATCATCTTTCATCAAAGCTTTTGAAATCAAACTGAAACATAATAAAAAACATTAATATTCATTCAGTCTGCGCGCCATCTGTTGGCATTAAAGTTAATCTGTTTCATCCTCCGGCCCCAAAGGACCATTGGACAAACAGTTTTCGGTCCTTTTGAGTCTTAGCCAAGTTCACAAGGATATAGAAGTTGAACTGGTATTTTTAAAATAGTTCCATTAGAAAGTCTAATTGTGCACGATCGAGTCTTTCCATCACGTCCAGGATGGACACAGGTGACAATCCCCATTCTCCACAAGAGTCAAGGAAGTTTTTCGTCGTACACTAGGACGGTTGAGTCTTTGGTTGGTAGAACATTTTCTTTCTGTCTCTTGTGAACTGGTGGGCTGTTCTTAGTTCTAGAAGATACGAAGATTTCCATTTTTTCTAAGAGGGAATTTTTTTGCTTCCATCCTTGTTCTAGATTGGATTTGCTAGAAGTTGATTGAGTCGAAGCTGTGGGAGGTGGGAGAGCAACAAGCCTTCTGCCTATGAGGAAATGTCCAGGTGTAAGCGGCTCAGGTTCCTCAGTATCACTGTAGACAAAGGTCAATGGTCTGGATTTTATAATTGCTTCAACTTCAATAACTATGGTCTCTAATTCCGGAAATGTCAAAGATGTTCTTCCCAGTATTTTCCTAAGGCAAATTTTTGTAGATTTTATCAGTCTTTCCCAGAATCCGCCCCACCAGGCAGCTCTTTCAACGATGAAATTCCATTCTATGTTTTTGGTGGCAAAATAATTCTGAATTTCTTTATCCTTTAAAAATTTACACAATAAATTTTTCTCAATTTTTGCTCTTTTGAAAGTTTTTGCGTTGTCAGAGTACAGTTTTCTACAAAGTCCTCTGCGGGATACAAATTTTATAAAAGCAAGTAGGAACGTTTTTGTAGTCAGATCTTCAGTGAGCTCAAGATGGACGGCTCTGGTGACAGCGCAGGTAAAAAGCAAAATGTAAGCTTTTTTCATTCCGTTAATACTCTTCACATAAAGAGGACCAGCATAGTCGATTCCTGTTACTTCGAATGGATGAGCTTGTTTAATGCGGTCTGGAGAAAGAGGAGCTTCGTCTTGGGTAAAGGGCTTAGCTCGAAATTTCTTGCAAAGATTGCAATTGAAAATAATACTCTTAATTCTTTGCCTTCCTTTAATAATCCAAAAGGTTTCTCGAACGTCTGTTAATGTATCAGCAACTCCTGCATGTCCTAATTTTTCATGACTTCTACGAATTACAAGATTCGTTAAGTGACTTCTACTAGGTAGTAGAATCGGAAATACTTCGTTGTGACTAATTTCAGCATATCGAAGTCTGCTCTGTAAGCGAATGATGTTATTTTCGTGTACCGAAATAAAAAAGTTTTTCAATATTGACTTCGAAGATATGTCTTCTCCGCATTTTAGTGCTTTCAATTCTTCTCCAAAATGTTCTTCTTGAGTTGTTTTTATCCAATATTCTTCTGCTGATTGTAATTCTTCGCAACTAATAGTTCCGGTTTTTCTGTTTTCTCTATTTTTAAGATTAAAGATAAATCTTCTTATCCTCGCAGTGATACGTAAAATTTTTGTTAAATTTCCAAATCTTTCAATATTAATAATTTTCTCCATCTCTGAATCTATTGAAAGAACTACTGACTTGTCAACCTCTTCATTATCGATAGTTGCAAGCTCTTGATTTTCCTTAGGCCAATTATCTTCACTTTTTATCAGCCATTTTGGCCCACTAAACCACAATTCTTTGTCAAGCAGATTTCTTAAGGATTCGCCACGAGTTAGCAGATCTGATGGATTTTCGTCGCCAGGACAGTGCGACCATGAAGAAGTGTCAGTCTTCAGTCACACGATTTTGGACAAATGTTTTCAGCCTTTTAGATTTTCCACGAATCCAGTGAAGTACTATCATCGAATCTGTCCAGAATCGAACGGAATATTCTGTCACAGATGAAAGGCTGTTCTTTACATATTCAAATAATCGACTTCCAATTACAGCTGAGAGTAATTCAAGTCTCGGAAGTGTCAGCTTTCGAAGAGGTGCGACTCTGGATTTAGAGCAAATTAACGATGTTCGAAAATGTCCATCATAGTCTGTATATCGAATATATAGGACTGCACCATACGCTCGTTTGCTTGAGTCAACGAAACAATGAAAATGAAAATTTCTCTCTTTAGCATTTTTCAGATAAAATCTAGGTATTTCAAAGTTATTTAAGTCTTTTAGTTCATCACAGCATTTGTTCCAGGTTTTGGTTAAATCTAATGGTAGAGGATCATCCCACTCGAATTTTTGTTCCCAAATATCCTGAAGAAGAATCTTTGGTCTCAGCGTAAAGGGACTAATAAATCCAAGAGGATCAAATATTTTCGATGCAAATTTTAAAATTAATCTTTTAGTTAAAGGATTAAATTTGTTACTTAATTCAGCAAACTTGCATTCTAATTTTAGCGTATCATCTTTCGAATTCCAAACGTAACCTAACACCTTAGAAGATTCATTTAAATTTTCGTTACAATTTTCGGACTGGTCTAGTTTTATCTGAAGAGATTCCGAATTTGTTTTCCATTTACGCATATTAAATCCACCTTCACGCAAAATTTCTTTTATTTCCTTATAAATTAAAAGGCATTTATTTTCGTTATCTAATCCAAAAATCAAATCATCAACAATCAATTTAGAATTTAAAATTTTATATGCTAACGGATATTTACGCTCGTACTTTCTTATATGATATTTGAGAGTTGCAGCCAATAAAAACGGACTTGGAGTAGCACCAAATAACACACGCGTCATTCGAAAAATTTAAATTTTTAACTTCTCTTTACTTTCAAAATTGTCCTCGAACCATAAGAATCTAACTGTATTTCTATCTCTTTCATCTAACAATATCTGCAAAAAACTTTGCTCTATATCGGCAACCCATATTTTACCATCGTCCTATATATAGGACAGCTACAATTTGTTGCATTTTTACAGCCGGTATTGTTATATTTAATTATTTTTCACTTCTAAAATAAAATTTTAGGTGGTTTAACATTAGTTAGACTCATTTTATGACTGATTTTAAGTTTTTCGTATTTTTTTAAGATTTTTGAAAATAGCCATTTTTTACTATTTTATTTGACACAATTTAAAATTTAATTTTAAATAATTGCAAGAAGAAAATTATAAATTTGCTTTGAAATTTATTAACCCCAAGCTTTTAATATTACATTTTAGTTAAAACTGAGTCAAAAAATATATATTTAAACCGGTTTTACAAGTGATTTAGATGCTGTCCTATATAGAGGACAACGGTAAAATCCCCTACTATAATCGTCAGGCTGAGAAACTCAATTACATCTGGGTTTCTCTGAACATAAGTCCATAGTTTGCTTTTAGATTTATTCCTCATTGGACATAAGGTTTAATCACTTGATGGCGCTACCTTTTGGAAGGAAAAGAATTAACTTAGAGGTGAGCTTTGTATTTAATGCGCATCCATTTTGACCCTATTATGGTAATTTTGCCATCTCATCTAGACGTAGTCACTGTTGATGAAGACATTCATGATGCCTGCACTAGCATTGAATATTGACATGCTATATTTGATGAAAAACCACAAAAAACTGCAGGAACTATTGAAGTTATACGGGAAAAATTTACTGAAGGAATAAATATTTTATCACCACAATGCCCCAATCAAAATTTTTGTCAGCTCCACAGTTATCTCATGGTCAGCATCATCAAAAAATAATGGACATGATTTCAGGAATGATAGCTATAAGTATTATTGCAAAAATAGCACATGACAGTCACAAGTATGCTAGACAAAAAAAAAAAAAATAATAATCAAGAATTTCATCTAAAAACTGACGAATTTAGGCAGTTTTCTGGAATTATGTTCCTTAGTGCTTATCACATTTGCTTAGAGAAAAATTTTGCTGGGAAAATGCCCTTGATATTGGAACAACGCTCATTACTCAAGCAATATCGATCGAAAAAAAGCTACTTTGATATCAAGTATTTACTTTGCAATGACAACACTGCTATTGGTACAACAGATATTTATTACTAAGTTCGTCCAATTTATTAACTGTTGAATGAAACTATACAACAATTTGGAGTGTTTTCGGAACTTTTAAATTTTGATAAAAAGAACGGCTTGCTATTTTAGAAAACACAGTTGCAAAATGTATATGAAAGAAAAACCCGTGAAATTTGGATACAATCTCTAGATGCTTTCGATGTTTCTCATATAATACCATATCAAGGAGCAAAGAAAGATATTAAATCTGACATAAAGAAAGAAAAAAAAAAGTCATCTCAAATGGTTGTTGAAAATTTGCTATCGATAGTAGAAACTCCAGCAAAGCTCAAAAATTATATGGATACTTTTTTCACATCTTAAGATCTTTTCGTTAGCATCTAAAGTAAAATCTTCTTCGTTACAGGAACTGTTAGAGAAAACAGAATGGGGAAATAATTCCTTTCAAAATCATTTAAAATGTTGGGGAAGATGGATAATCGTGCAGCAGCCGATCGAAAGTTTGACTCAAGAAATGGAATTGCAGCTGTTCATTGGAGTGATAATAGAGTAATATTTGATTAGTACCAATTTTGAACACTCGAACAGAAAGTAGACATACCATCACGTGTTGTTCCTTATAAGATATATAAAAATGGAGTAGACATGCTTGACAATCTCATGGAAACCTTTTTTGTTCTTCTCGACAAGAAAAAAAAAACGGTATTGGTCCTTATACATTGGAGATATCATTGGTTGCAGTATGGAAACTTTCCGAACTTTTTTGTTCCTGAACAAACTCTAGAACTCCTCGAATTTCTTCGACACATTACAGTACCTTACTTAGGATTGAGCGTACTTCCAAATATTGCAGGAAGAGGCTTAGGCGTTCAGCAAAAAAATCCTTGCTACTTGAAATTACAAACTGAACATATATTAATAAAAACTTCTAATGGGAAGCACCGTTGTCAGCTTAAAAACTGTATTAAAAAAAAACTAAAAATGTGTGCCGAAAAATGTAATTTAGGACTTAGCGTTGAATGTTTTTAGCCATTTCATGTAAACCAAAGCGGCTAGATTACAAAACATTTAGTAGTGGATTGGACCATCGTCCTATATATAGGACAGCTTGTAAATACTAAACCGTTAAAGTTTTGGAGAGTTTTTTAAATGTTATGTTTTACTTGATGTTTCATTAGTATGTGATACAATTTTTTTCAAAAAATATAAATTTTTTTTAAATGTGGTATAATATGGGTTAACGCGAATAATTTGCTTCGGAAATCTAAAAGTAATCTTAAAGATTCAGATTCGGTCCGGAATGTAAACAATCGTTCAATGATAATTTATTTTGGGAGTGTGATGAGGCGTCATAAACTATTCTTAGCTTCGTTGTAGTTTTATCATCACGTATAACGGCACGATGAGGCATATAATATTCTCTATCCATATTCGTTTCACCCTTTTCATTTATTTCAACGGGTTCCACTATCCCCTCGCAAATCTGTTTCGATAATACATCCCTATACCGATCGTAAAATTCCTTATCTTTATCAAATCTCTTAACTAAACTTTCTAAGCGGTATTTCGCGATTTTATAATTTTTTTCTAACTCTTCAGCATTTTCATTCCACGGTAATTTTACCACGTATCTATTGTTTTGAAATTTTATATTTTTCTCAAAATCCTGTAAGATAAATTCCCCATCATTATTAGACAAATCCCTTTTTTCGTTTTCGATTTTAACTGATTAACAAGATCCGATTCGATAAATGATTTTTGACTACCTAAATCAAATAAGATTCGTATTTCAGCTTGTTTGTTTTTATTTTCTGCTATTACCGTCGCGGTTTGCAGTAAAATATTACTGCTCGAATTTTTATTTTCTGCAACAGAAGACACAATAGTTTCATTTTGGGGGACTTGAACAAGCAGGTTTCTTAACACATCGCCTGAATATATGAAATTTTTCTAGACAATTAAAACACCTTCCTTGACGTAATAAACATTGTTTCTTTTCGGCAACACTTAATTTACATTCATCATTTTCATGATCATTAGAACAGAATACACATTTATTTTCATTACTAATAACATTTAAAACAGCAGCACTCACATTCCTATCGTATCTCATTTTTGGGAATTTTTTATTTTCAAAACCAGAAAATTGTCTTTCATTTCTATTTTTAGAATAACCCTGAAAAGAATTAGATTCTTTTTTCTGAAATGAAAATGTTCTTTCTCTTATTTCGATTTCGGATTTTAAATACTCTAACAATTTTGTTACGTTCCATGAATCTATTTCGTTTTTATATTCACGATTATAATTTAAAATTAAACTATCAGGCATTAGTTTAGTTATAATTGGGAAAAGTAAATTACCGTAACTTTTAAGTTCGATGCCAAGTGATTCTAAACTACGTATTTGAATTTCACACGTATCGTATAATTCGCGGAGCGCTATTAAGTTAGAAGTGTTACGAATAGGCGACAAATTTAATAAATTATTAATATGCGATCTAATCAAAATTTCTTTTTTGCCGTATCGCTCTTCAAGAATATTAATTGCAATATCGTAGTTTTTTTCAGACAATGATAATCCCTGTATCGCGGTTTGAGCTTTTGATTTCAACAAACTTTTTAAGTATGTAAATTTATCTATTTTATTTAAATTTTGATTATCATGAATCGTGTTTTTAAACTGAGACCAAAATTCTTGAAAGTTCTCAGGAGTGCCATCAAATTTTTCAATGTAAATCTTAGGTAACTTAATTTCAATTTGAGCTTCAGAATTTTGGAATAAGTCTTTAACAGTTGTATTTGAGCTTTCGACGCTAACAGTTTCTTTTTCGATTGCAGCCTTTTTGAGAATTTTCTCAATTTTAAACTTATAGAGAATAATTTTATCTCTACATTCTTCAGTTGATTCAACTTCTGTTGTTATTTGTTTACAGTCTTCGATTTTATCAATAATCAATTTATCGATTTCAATTATTTGTTTTTCTTTTTCATTTAACTGTACAAGTGCTACTTCTAAATATTCTAAATTCGAATTTTCTAAAGCTTCGTCAATTTTAGTCATGAGTTTAGTGGCACTTGTTCTTAAACCACCTCTTCTCGTTTTTAGTTTCGCTTCGTCCGTCATTTTCGTTTTCAAATTCTTATAAACAATAATAGTCCTGGTGTTATCGGCACCATGAAAAAATAGAGGAGAAATAATTCAAATATTCTTTCCTACCTGGTTCTATCTTTTTACCTCAGACTTCGATACAGCATCGCTTGTTTTTAAAAGGAGACGAATCTAATAATAAAACTAATTTATTAAGAAGAGGACTGACAAACATTAACGATCATCTTTCATCAAAGCTTTTGAAATCAAACTGAAACATAATAAAAAACATTAATATTCTTCAGTCTGCGCGCCATCTGTTGGCATTAAAGTTAATCTGTTTCAGATGTAACATGATTCCCCCTTAAACAGTTTTTACAAATCTTATTTTTTACAAGAAAATCTTTCTTCTGATTATAAGAAAGTTTTATGAAATCCTCACATTTATAAATTTAATGTTGTCCTTTACAAAATAAACACATTTGAGGAACCATTAAATGCGATGATACATTTTCATTTTTACTAAACGATTTATATTTATTTTGAATAGGCATTACTCGTTTGTTTACATTAATCGAAGATAAAGCAGAAGCACGCAGTTCCAAAAAGGCTTTAAATTCTGAAAACGATCTGAGTGAACGATCTTTATGTGACAGATGCCACTCCTTAAAGATTCGGAATCCAATTTCTTACGCAAAAAATAAATAAGTATGGTATCCCATTTGTCTATAGCAGAGGTCGCCAAAGTGGTCTATAAAGACCCCCAGGGGTCTACAAAAGCAGGGGTCGAATGGGGATCGATCCGAATCGGAAGGGTCGAAGAAAAAACAGTTCTTAATATGCAAATCACACATACCTAATTGAGTATGTAAAATTTGTGATTTTTTTATAATTGACTTAATATCAGTTTCTTTATAAAACATAAATTAATAAACGTATATTTATTCGGGTGAAACAAGTATTTACGTACCAGCGTGCAGTGGCACGAGCTTAGCACAGTTTATAAGGCATATGCATATGTGCGCTTGTCCAAATGTCACGTGTGACAAGCATTGACGTTACAAACGAAAACTGTGAACAGTGTTGAATATTTGCAGTGTCATTATTAAAACTTTTAAAGTTTTGGATAATTAGTTATTGTTTCGTTAAAACAATTCGTTTAGTTTAGATATCAATTTTAATTATCAATGCATGTAAAAAAAGAAGGTAAGCATAAATAACATGGTTTAGTACAGCCCACGACAAAACTATAGCACTCTTTGTATTTTTTTTTTTTTTTACGAAAATTACAAAATCGACCAATTTTGACGAAAATTAAAATTGACAAATTCTGAACCCAATATAGCGAACCTTGCAAAAAAACACCAGGCACACCCATCTCATTGATTAAGAAGCAATAAATTTTTAGTTACTTTACTTATTATATCTACTTATTCATAATGACTTATTATTTAATAAATATTAAGATATTTAAATTGCAACATTAATATATTTTCATAAAACTATTGTTACACAATGTACTATTACTTTAATAAATGTTTAAAATCATAAAATAAATGTACAAACACAGTATCTAATACAGTTTTATTTTAATCAACAGAAAATTACTTTTATGGGGGTCGATGGAGATTTCGAAAAATTATATAGGGATCGATGATTAAAAAAGTTTGGCGAACCATGGTCTATAGGCTGACTCATCACTTCCAACATATCTAAGCATTGATTTGTTACATCTATTAATTTACGCAACCCTTAAGCGCTTTCTTCCTGCACATTAGGCTGAGAAAAAAGCTTATCTAAAGTAGAATAAATTATTTCTACATTATTTTCATAACGACCGTTAATTAATTTCCACGCTTTAGCATAGTTTGCATCAGATATTTGAATATTTTGAATTATTGTTAATGCTTCACTCCTTAACGACAATTTTAAGTACTGTAGTTTTTGGACATTATTTAGTGATGAATTATTATGAACGGTATTTAGGTGTTCTAGATCGAACACCAAATTGGAATTATTTAAAACATAATTAAAGTTGTTTAAGGTTGCGTGCTTTAATTATTGGAACAATAAAAACTTGAATTATACCATTTTTTAATAACAATAATATAAAAAGATAATAATGAAAAATACAACTGACAACTCGAAATTAGCAATTCTCGAGCTCGAACATGAATGAACAGAATGTGTAAAAAAAAAAAAAAAAATAGAATGAGTAAATAAAATGTTTTTTTAGAACTAGTGTCGCCATCTGTTGGCATTTACTGAAGTTACGGTCCACCACAGTACTCCCCCCCCCCAAGTGCCTAAGCACTGAGAGGCTATAAGTATCTGGGGTTGAACCGTTGAACAGGTGGATCCAATTGCTATGTGGGAGTAATTGTTTGTTTGTGATCAGGCTCGTCATCTATTAAAAAGACTGGCTTTAGTCTGTCAATGTTGATGACGGACGGTTTTCCATTTATGTTCAATGTATAGGTCTTATTGATTCGCTTTAAAACGAGGTAGGGACCGTCATAAGGCATTTGAAGAGATTTTTTAACGCCATCGTGCCTCACAAATACATGTGTGGATTTGCTTAGTGATGGGATAAATATGCCTTTGCTGCCATGTGCAGATGTTGGTGTGGCTTTCAACAACTGCATGGATTCTCTGAATTATTGCAAAAAGTCATAGGGGTCCGTATTGATAGTTGGAGCCTCCAGAAATTCTGATGGTAGTCTTAATGGGGTGCCGTAAACAAGTTCTGCACAGGTGGACTTGAGGTCTTCCTTAAATGTAGACCTTAGTCCAAGCAGAATGAGAGGTAGTGACTGAGTCCATTTAGTTTTGTGGCAACGAAGTCCTTGTTTTAATAGCAGCTCGAGGAGGTTTGCTGAAGGTCAGAACAAAAATTGCAATGGCGCAGACAGTAGAGGTTTAGATGTACATGCCAGAGTTTTTCCTTCTGAACGCGTAGCTCAAATACAGAATAATTCAGAGGTGATTAATTGCGTGGCTAAAGTCGAAAATCGTTCGACGACTGTTTTTTTTAGTACTGCACAAGCATTAATTAAAAATAAATCAAGTAATTTTGTGGGAGTTAGAGTGCTATTGGACAATGGTTCCATGAGCCATTTTGTGAGCCAAAAATGCGTAGAAGCGTGTGACTTTACCAAAAATGAAACTAATTTAAGAGTATCTTGTTTAGGAAATGTCACCTTACCATTGCAGGGGTCTGTAACAGCAACTAATGCGAACAAAGAGGGAACATTTATTCGCAACCTTGAATTTTTTGTTGTAGAGCGTATAACCGATAGGATTCCTTCGTCGCCAATGAATATTCAAATTAAGGGTATGGCGCACATACGATAGGCGGATCCGACCTTCAACGTATCGGGAGAGGTTGATATGCTTTTGGGAGCCCCATAATTTTACGAGTAATTAAGACCAGGGCAAATATATCCTCCAAACTCGGAATTAGTTTTACAAAATAGTGTGTTCGGTTATATTACCTCGGGAAGAATAAATACTAAGAATGAGACCAAATTACATTGCGGGTTAGTTCGAGAAGATAACTTGAAGGCAACTTTACATAAATTTTGGGAAATCGAGGAGGTAGAGCCCGAAGTAAATAATTTTAAAAGTAAAGAAAACGAAATATGTGAGACCCATTTACAGAATACGCATGCGAGAAAGGAGAATGGTAGATACATAGTCATAGTATGTGCGCCATAGGTAGATACAATGGTAGATACGAGTGTTTTAGGAGATTCTAAGGCAATTGCGCTTAAGAGATTAAGACTCTTTGTGGAACAGATTGGTAAAAGCTCCCGAGTATTTAAGTCTGTACAAAGACTTTATTAATGAACATGAAAAATTGGGTCATATGAGTGAGGTGATAGAGGGGGACGAACCCAAAGTTACATATTTCATGCCACACCATGGGGTGTATAGACCAGAAAAAACTTCCACAAAATTAAGGGTGATTTTTAACGCGACTACTGATACAAATAAGGGTAACTCACTTAATTCAATTCAGTTAAATGGAGGTGTAATACAAAGAGATCTATATGATCACATGCTGAACTTTAGGAAGTATAGATACGCATTCACAGAGGATATCCAAAAAAATGTACCGCATGGTCGAAATAGAAGTCAGAGAAAATTGCAGCGCATTTTATGGTAAGAGAGTGCAAACGCGCCGATCAAACTCTATGAGTTAAATACCGTCACGTATGGCATAGTAAGTGACCCGTTTCTCGCAATGAGGACTCTTTAACAAATCGCGGATGATGAAGGCCCTAACTTTCCTTTAGCTGAGCCGGTTATACGGAATAATTTTTACATGGAAGATGTCCTATCTGGGCTGAGACATTGAGTGAAGTACAAGACTTGAAACATGAACTGACATGACTTCAAGCTGCTGGAATGCAGCTACACAAATTTTGCAGCAACTGCCCATTCTTGCAGCCGGGCTCCGATAAGGACTATTCCTTCTCTGGCAGAAAAGAGATCAAGACGTTAGGTGTTCTGTGCACTCAAGATAAGGTTTGTGTTCAAAACTAATCCTCAAGATAGTGCTTGCACAAAACGTCAAGTGTTTCCTACGATCGCGAGGATCTTTGATCCCCTCGTATTAGTCGGTCCCGTGATAGCTGAGGCAAAAAATTTTATGCAGAGTTTGTGGCTTCTGAAAATTGATTGGGGAGACTTGTTACCTGAGAAGGAAGCCCGAGATTGGAACAGATTCCTTACGTCTTTAAGGACTTTAACCGTGGAGATTCAGAAACCCATCTTCCTTCCAGAGGCTGTCTGCATTCAACTGCATGGCTTTGCAGACGCGAGTGCTAAATGCTATGGAGCAGTCATTTATGTCAAAACTAAGAATTACGCCACAGACACATTGATTCGGTTGGTCTCCAGCAAGTCCAAGTGTGCTCCGGTAAAGGCCGTCACAATTCCCAGGTTAGAACTGTTCGCTGCTTTACGTTTGGCGAAACTAATGAGAAGAGTTCAGAGAACTCTGAACTTGCTTAACTGTAACGTGTTTTTTGGTCCGATTCGATGATTGTTCTTTCGTGGATTATGAAAGAATCGTCACAACTCAAGACGTTTGTGGCCAACAGGGTCGCAACAATCCAGGACATGACGTCACCGCAGTAGTGGAGACATATTCCCACGGACCAGAATCCAGCTGACTAGGTGTCCAGAGGGCTTGACCCAGACAAGCTCTCGCATAACTCTTTGTTGTTCGAAGGTCCACCGTTCTTGAAGGATGATGAGTACGATTGCTCCTCCAATTCAACGAGATAACTTTGATAACTTTAATAGTGAACTTAAAATTGACTCTAAAGTTTTGGATTGCTTTAACATAACAGTTAACTTTTTTATTGATGATTTTCTAAAGTTTTGTAGCAAATATCTTGCGTTTAGTTAATACGTGTATTAAGTTTTGTTTGCAGATTCACTCGAAAATGTCGAACTCTCCCAGAAAAAGAGTGCCCCACTTGACTCAGAAGAGTTTCAAAGATCTGAAAGATACCTCTTAAAATATATTCAAGGTGTTGTTTTTCAGAAAGAAATCAAGGACCTTCAAGGGATAGGTATGGTATCAAAGGACAGCAAGATAAAAACTCTCCATCTTTTCTTAGATGAAAACGGTGTTTACGAGCTGGAGGTAGGCTTTCAAATAGTGATTTAGATTTTAATTCAAAATTTCCTATCCTGCTACCTTCTAATCATAAGATGACAAAATTAATTATTGAGTATTTTCATAAAAAATACTTGCATACTGGTCCACAAGCATTGTTACCTGAGATTAGACAAAAATTTTGGCCATTAAGTGGTCGTTCCTTATGCAGAAAAATAGTACATGAGTGCCTTGTTTGTTTTAGAGCCAAACCAATTGTGACCTCCCAATTGATGGGCAACCTGCCACGAGATAGAATGGTGCAGGACTACCCTTTTAATTGCTCTGGGGTAGATTTTTGCGGCCCATTTATGATAAAGTACCCAAATCAAAGAAAAGGCACTCTGCAAAAAATCTATGTTTGTATTTTTGTGTGTTTTTCAACCATATTTGCTCATATTGAAATCGTAACAGACTTGACGTCCGCAGCCCTTACAGCTACTTTAAAATGATTTTTTGCCAGAAGGGGCAAGTCCACAAAAATTTACTCGGACAATGCAAAAATTTTTGTCGGTGCAGATACTGAGATTAAAAGGTTAATGAACGTTGCGTTTAGACAAGATAGCCAATTTTCTGGTTACTTGTCTTTCGAGGGAATTGAATGGAAATTTTTCCCTCCGCAAGCAACCTTTTGTGGGGGTTTGTGGGAAGCGGCAGTCAAGTCTTTCAAATATCATTTCAAAAGAGTTGTAGGTGGTTTAAATTTAACATACAGTGATACACGAAAGTCAGCATACACCTTTCAAAAGTAACAGAAACTTATTTATTTCAAATATTTACCTAAGAATTGAATTCAATTTAGCTTAAATTGATGAGAAATAAAAAATTGATGAGCAAAAACAGCAGTTTTTTTTTATCATTAGACATAAAATAATATAAAATATTGGAGAATCAGTAATTTCGCAAGTCACGAAACTGAACATACAGAAAATTCTACGTTTGAAATTTCCATATTTTAATATTTAGTTGGTCCACCTTTTGAATTTAAAACAGCTCTCATACGATGAGGCATTGAATAGACCAGCCCTCCGGTTACAGTGCGGGGGATTTTTTGCCATTCTTCAAGCAATGCCTTTTTAAGATCGTCTTTGCTTTTAATTTGCCTTTTTCTGATACTTCTGTCCAGTTCATCCCATAAATTTTCGATAGGATTCAGGTCGGGGCTTTGAGGAGGGGAGTGCAGTTGTCTTGGAGTGTTGTACAACAGCCATTCCTTGACAACACCAGCTGTGTGATTTGGATCCTGATCTTGTTGGAATATCCAGTCATTTCCTATGCCTAATTTTCTCACTCATTGCTTCAAATTGTTTTTCAATATATTCAAATAGACAAAACGATCCATAGTGGTTTCTATAAAGACTAAATTGCCAACACCTGAAGCTGAAAAACAGCCCCAAACCATCACTGAACCTCCGCCATGTTTTACTGTAGGAATCAGATTCTTCAATTCTAACTCTGTTCCGGGTTGTCGCCAACCTTTTTGCTTACCATCCCAGCCAAAAATGTTACATTTAGATTCGTCTGTAAAAATAACTTTGCTCCAGTAATCGAAATTATCGTTTTCTTGAAGATGCGCAAATGCTAATCTTTTGTCTCTATTGACTTTACTAGTGACAGGTTTTTTACGAGGAATTCTGCTATTATATCCTTCTTCTCTCAAGGCTCTTCTAACACATTCTGGATTTACATCAGTTTCTTTAACCTTTTCAAGATGTTTGGCTATGTCTACTGCAGTAGTTTTCGGATTATTACGAATTGTTCGAATGATTTCTCTTTTATCTCTACCGTTCAATTTTGGAGGTCTACCAGTGCGAGGCAAGTTTTCCGTAGTTTCTGTCAAATTATATTTCCTTATTATTCCTTGCACTGTAGCTCTACTTCTACCAATAATTTGACTTATTTGATTGAGTGATTTTGCCTCATTTTTCAATTTAATAACCAGTTCTCTGATTTCTAATGATGTTTCAGTTCTTTTAGTTGCCATTTTAAAATTAATGAAATAAATTTCATTCAAAAATCTCCTCTAAAGCTTATATAAAACAAGGCACAATTCTTACAAATATATTAAGAGAATAAAAAGATGGCCAAATACCTGCAAAAATCTATTCAAATCCAACTGTTTGCTCACTTTTGTGAGTTTGAAAAACGCATATTTTTAACTTAATCTGAAAATGATTATGATAATCTTAAAATGTTTGATGTCTATTAGACACATAATGATTCAAATGCATACTGGTAGCTATACGAATGAGAAAAAGAAACGTATTTGCATTTTATTTCAAAAAATGGGAAAATTTGCAAGTGTATGCTGACTTTCGTGTATCACCGTATGAAGAATTAACTGTCAGTGTACAAATTGAGGGTGTTTTAAACTCTTTGTCCCTTGTCCAATGATGCAGATGACTTCAATGTTTTAACTCCAACACACTTTATTATCGGCAGGTCTATGAGTACTATTGTTGAACCATGTTTAATTGATCTAAATGAAAATTGACTGAAAAAATGGTAAAGAGTTACATTGGTAGTTCAATTGTTGTGGAAAAAGTGGAGCCGTAGTTACTTAAGTGGGCTACAACAAAGAAATAAATGGTATTTCCAAAAGGATAATGTTAAGGTCGGGGACCTTGTTGTTCTGATTGAAGACAACGTGCCCACTTATAAATGGCCATTAGGTCGTATTATTGAATTGTATAAAGGTGACGATAATCTGGTTAGGGTAGTAAGGGTGAAAACCCAATCTGGCATTTATAAAAGAGCTATTTCTAGAGTGTGCATTCTGCCAAAACCTAATTAAGTGATTAACTTGTAAATTGATGCATGTCAATATTTAGCCAAACAATGTAAATTTTTGTAAGTGCCGAGATTATTGTTTAAGTGATTATTTTTCATGCTAGTTTATGATCTTTAAACAAGTGTTTTCTTTCAGTGTTAATTTTTCATGAAATCCTTTTGTGAGGGATTACATGCAACACCTCCTAGAAGAAGGAAGGCCTCAGCACGGATCAATTTAGTAGTCCGATGTGACGAAATTAACTGCGCAGTTGATGAAAAATAAGAAAGATGTCATTACGTTCGGGGTACTAAGCTGCGCAGTGGTTGAAAATACGAAATATGTCATTACGTTTGGACTACTAAAGGATATTTATTGTAACCCGTGCTGAGGCCTACTCTTTCTAGGAGGTGTTGTTACATGGCGGGGAGAATGTATGCGTGTGGCGATGTTGTAAATATCTCGCCAATTGTGAGGCCCCGCGCCACACGTGTCTCTCACCAATTGTTTTGTTTTTGAGTGTGTGCTTTTTTTTATTTTGTTGTAGTTCTCTGTCTCTCGGATCTCAAGATGTGTGAGTTAGAATTCTCGTGATAATGCAAAAATAAAGTGAAGCTACAGTCCAAGAGTTGTGTGTGAACTTTAAGAAATGAGTTTAAACATATTATTAATTCGAACCAATGCAAAGATTCTACAATGGCCAAGAAAGTTTTTTTGAACTATGTTTATGAACGGAAATAATGTGTTCATTATGTAAAGTTTGAAATCTAATAACCAGAAAAAGTCTAACTTATTTTTACAGAGAGAAAGATGCAAAGTTATCATAATATCTTTGCTAGCGATCTCCGACATCTGTGTACACAATGACGTCATGAGGAGAGAAATCGTAGCTTCAGCTCTAAGAGCGGAATGAACTAGCCCTTCTCTCTTCTCTTTAGCCCTGTATTCGTAAATTTGCAAAATTTCTTGTTGCATATTTTCTATTCGCGATCGCAACGAACTATAGGGGGCGTTGTTGTATGAGACGAATACCTGAGATTTCTATATGAACAGTCATTCAGTTACTCGGTAGACGTCTTTAATGTAGTGTGTAGCTTTGTAACGTTCCTTCTTTATTGTGGCTTATTAAATTTAAAAAAAGAAAAATGTTTGATATTCTTTCTTATGCAAAACGAAAACAAAATGGTATCACTTTTTATTTAGAGAAGGAACATCGAAAACACATCGAGTTAAGAGTTAAAACCTAATACCCGAGAAATAGTTTTACTAAATTTAATGATATAACATGAAGGGCCTATTTAAACTTTACATTCCATAGTTTTAAGAATCATATTACTTCAAAAATTAAAATGAACAAAAAGTATACATAAGCCTCATAATTTTATGAAATTTAATTTTGTAAAAAAAGTTTTTTGACAACAATTTTCATCAAAATATTTCAAGTTTCAATAAAAATCATTATTTAGAAACTAAAAAACGTAAAATAAAGAATGCTGACGAAAAAAAAATTTGCATATTCTATAAAAAAAAAAAAAATAGAAAAAGAAAGAATAAATAAAAAAAAAACTAGATAAAATTCTTTAAATTTTATTCTTTTTTCTTTTTTTTTCCTTATCAGAAATTATAATAATTCCAATCTAACATGGTTTCCTAGCTTAGATGAGTTAATTGTTTTGATTTTACATCTGGACAATTTCATGGTGTTGGAGAAAAAAAATGAACAGTAATTTCTTAGAAAAACTATCTTATAAAACTAAAGTTTATAATCATCAAATTTTTACATTAAATTTTTAGTATACCACAACTTATCAAAAAACAATTTGTTTTATAAAAGCTGATTATTATAAGTTCAAATTAAATGGATTAAATTATTGCTGTCGGATGTAAATCGCACGAAAGCAAAAAATGATTACTAATTTACAAATTGTCTAAACTTTGTGAATTTGTTCGTAATTTAAATGTAAACTTGACTGAATTTTGAAGCTGACATTTAAATAAAAAATTCCATGCAGTTGCTTGTGAAATATAATTTAATTTAATGTGAAAAATGCATTAATGTGAAATATGAATTAATTTGAAATTTTTTACTTTATTGTCAGGACGTAAATTTCTCAAATTGGATAGAAATTTAAGTTAATGATAACCATTATAATGACTGAAAATTACTTTAATATTAATTTTCAATTAAATAGCTTCTTTGAGTTTAAATAGTCTTCAATTTCCTATTGGAGTGGTCGGATTAATATGTTTTATAACATTTTCCGTCTTATAAAAGTTAGTTGAGAAATCATTCATTTTAACTATGCAACGTATATTAGCAACAATGTAATATATTAACGACAGTGTAATATATTAACAACAATATAAATAAAACTCATATTTAAGCAATATTTTCTTAATTTTAATCATTTTAAAAATCATGGAATAAAAAACTTCCTTTTTTTAATTATGGGGAAAATGTTGAAACAATTCGCTATTTTAATATACAATAAAAAAAATTCTATTGAAAAAAAATAATAACTGTACATTAAAAGGGGGAAAAAAAACAATTTTTTACTGTATTATTAGCCTATAAAAAAATTTTCCGGGCACAGGAAAAAAAATAATAATAGTTTTATTTATTGCCTGCATAAAATTAAATAATCTTTTTGTAGCAGGCAATATTTACCGACATGCCTTTCACTTCTACTTAGTGGCAGAGCTAGCGGTGAACAAGAAAGAGCATATGTCCGGTTGTAGCATAAAAGATGGGCCAAATTTTTGAAAAAAAAAATTACGATGAATTCTAGAATAAATTTTTATTTCTTTTTAATATCACCTCTCCAGTTTCGTTGACAATCACAGACCCAATAAATAACTAATACTTTTTATCCCATTTACCTATAAATTGAATAGGATGTTAGTTATTGTAGTTTGCTATGCAAGTAGGTTTAATATTTTTTTCTCACAAAATTATTTTTTTCTTTACTCAAAAAAAATTATAATAAATAAATAAATAAAAACTACAGAATATTCTGAATTTTTTTTTTTTTTTTCTCAAAATATATACATTTTTCAAGCTCTAAGCAAAATGATTGATTTAAAATTTTCACTAAAAAAATCTAAAACTGAGATGCTTACCTCAAATTAATAAATAAAATAGAATTAAAAAATATATATATAAAAACTTCATTGATCAATTTTAAGTTGAAATACATTATTGTAAATTGTTTCTCTTCATATTTTATAAAGAAAAGGTGAAATAAGAGATGAAAATAAATAAAAACAAATGTAATGAAAAGAAAAGCAGTGGTGTCTGACTGAGTGGTGTGTAAGAATAATTAATTTACAATAAAAATATTTATTATTATCAAAATCTTGCTTTAAACTGAAAAAATTATTTGATTATATTAAATCCTAGTGCCACAGAATAATATACTTTGGTGTCACAAGTAAAACATAAAAATGGTATCTTAAGAATTTTTTTTTTTTTGTAAATCAAATTAAGCAATGTTTAACTATTATTCTTTCCATTTTCTAATATTAGTGTGAATTTATAAAAAAAAAAAAAAAAAATGTACTTGTTACAGATTCTCTTACCACGGTTGAAAATTTCAAATGATGTAGCCCTTCATTTAACAGCCTATAACTTGACAACTGATATTCATAAGTTAAAAATAATTATTTCTAAATCTTAAATTTTTTATTTCGGAAATGATACCTAGTTTATTTAATATTAAGTTTAAAATTTTGGTCATCTGGTTGCCCAATGTACAGAGCAGAAGAAAAAAACAGTTTTGTTTTCCTTCTTTCTAATAAACAAATATAAATAATTTTTTTCCCCCATTCTAAGTTTATATATCATTTAACATGTTTTCAACACATTCCTTGGTTTCTGCAGCTTTTTAGGGTAAAATGAAAAACAGTTTCGGAAATAAGTTATCATGAAATCCAGAAAATCAGCATCAATGCCATAATTGTGACAATTTTGCTATTAGCGATTGGTTTGCTTTGCTCAGAAAGAAATAACTCATTGGATGAGAGTATAAAAGCTTTCAGAAAAAGAGTGCAAGATAAAATCTCTAATGAAATTATAACCAATTATTTTTGGAGACTTTTATAAAGTTAAAAATACTATAACATTTTGTTAAAAGAAAATAATAAAATACCCCAAAGCATCCGAACAAACTTGAACAATTAATAAATTCAGCCCACAGATTAAAAAAAAACTCTACTTTTATAAACAGAAGCAAATATTCTAATCATTTCTTCCACATCCATCACATTTTTGTCTTTCCTTAACTGCATAGTCCCATAATCTCTAAAGAGGTCAATTCATTTCCCAACATAGAAGAGTTTGAAATGGCATTCTAGTTTAGTAGGGTAATAATGAAGAGAATTTTAATGCAAGAAAAGTATTGCTGAGTTGGTGATATTTCAACGTTTTTACAATAAATTTACGTCTAAATAAAAGTGGATATAACGGGTGGTAAAATAATTTAAATTTAGAGAAAAATTTCAGAGTTAAAGAAATTCCTTGATTTTTTCAGGTTTTTATCCAATCTTCCCTGATAATTCCAGGTTTTTAAGATGAGTGGCCACCCTGAATATTTACTATATAGATACACCTAATAATAGTAATGTATGAACATTGACTAGAAACTACTCAGGATCTGCAGAAACTTGATAATTAATGCCAAAAAAACCAATTAGATATATAAAACACCTTATGCGGGGCAGAAAATTTTAATCAAGAAAAGCTTAAAGAAATAATGCCACCGAACCAGGGTTGCCACAGTGAAAAATTAACAAAAATAGTTGCTTTTAGTAGTCTCAAGCATGAAAATAGTTGCCTGAACAAAATTTTTTATCAAAAATAATAGCCAAATAACTAAAATTATAGCTTAATTGTCAAATACTATGATAAGGACTGGATGTCATAAGTTTTAAATCGTGATACATCGTCAGTTAGACATCGCGATTTAGCATATGTTCAAAAATTACCCATGGGAAATCTTTAAATCAATCAAAAATAAATAAAAAGGAATAAATCTGTTACAAAAGAAAATATTAATTATAAACATATTCTTCTATGACATCAATATCATTGCTTAATTTTTTCAATTAAAATATAAAGAAGTCAAAGTAACAGCAAACCCAAGCTGGATTTTATTTTTCTTAAAGTAAAAATGATTTAAGATTTATACTTTTAGGTTTTTAATATACTTACCTAAATTTAATGAATTTAAAAAAACCAACTTTTTATAACAAAGTTAAATACAAAATACCCCTATTAAATTGTATCGCTTAAAATGAAAAACAATAATTGAAAAAAATCAATGAAGAATCTTTTTTTAAATTTATATTTTCTTTTCATTGATCTATTGAGTTCAGAACGAAAATTTAAGATAACAGCGATTGTGCAGCAATCACAAAGTAACAGTAGGTCTACTAAAAATAATTGACAAGAATCGTTAAATCCAGACCGAAAAAGAATGGTATGAAATAATGCAGAACGAAACGATCACTAAGTAGCAAAAGTCTCACGGAAAAAAATTTACAAGAAACCCGACAATTATTTCCGACAAAATAAAATGCACAACGATCGCAAAATGACTCAAGTCCAATTGGAAATAATCTTCAAAAAACGCAAAATCCCAAAGATAAAAATGGACATAAAGAAACTATGCATTGCGTTCTATATTACAATGCTGATCCTCGCACGAAACCGGGAGTTCTGACTCAATTAGCTCGTCATTTAACATCACAAAATTAACGTCATCTTTATAGCTAACCGCTATCTACATCATCTTCGTCAGTGCAGTAACAGCGTTAGAGTAGTCAAGGATTAATAGAAGGGAAAAACAATTAAAAATAACAAAACTGCCCCTCAGAGAGAAAATATAACAAGTAATTTATTAAATCTAATGGAAATTTAAATTTTTTGGACATAAATGATTGGTATAAAAGTTTGCTTTCTTTTATTAACGTTCTGAAAAGTAACTTTCATTTTTGGGAAAAAAAAACTTCGTTAAGAGTAAAAAAAGTCTCCCAATAGTCGCCTATTCCTGAAAAAAATAGTTGCTGTTTTAGCCTTTTCAAGTAAAAAAAAAAAAAAAAAAAAAAGGCCGAAGACCCAAGGCCGAAAATAGTAGCATTTTAGTGGTCTGTGGCAACCCTGTCGTACGCACAACAACGGTTCATAGTAGACTTAGCCTAAAGTTAAGCTGTCAAGATAAGGATAATTGCTTTCAGGTGCGTTAAAAAGCCCTAGATCGGGCTTGGCTTAATACTCTCTTGGCATGATATAGCTATTTTCTCTTGGCGCTTTTCTTATAACAAGGTTACTATTTTTCCTGGTATGAAGAAGGATTTTTCCTCTCCGCAAGAGTGAGATCGAAGTCTTAGTCATGAGAGGGAAAAGTCTTAGCTATCAGAGGAAAATTTTTCTAAGAATGAAAGACTGTACCTTGACTTACCACCATTCCATGAATAGCTTATCTTGTCTAGCGAATTGAAATAGATTCATGTAGTGTTTCTGCAATTTTAAATAAACTATAAAATAAAATTTCAATTATCAGAACATTTTTTTTAAACATTGGAAGTCGTTATTAACAATCGCATAAAGAAATATTTGAAATCTTTAAGAATTTTTTTAATAGTAGTTCAAATCTAATTTTCATTGAGTACAATTATTACGTCAATTAATTTTAATGAAATCGATCATAATGTCATTATTATAATTAATAATTTTAAACCATAAAATTTATCGTCTTGTATGAATGAGGTTTGAAAATGTAACACATATAAGAATTTAACATCATATAGTAACTGCACCGTAAAAACATAATTATAAATATAAAAAAATTTCTAGATTTTATGGGATAATGATTGAACCTATTTCTATTCAAGCCGTGATACAGACTTGCGAACTAAATTAAATTCATGTTCAGTACAGAACAGAGAAATCATTCAATAGTCTTTAATTAACTCTCTTTTTTTTTCCCAAACCCAAAGTTTTTTTCTTACTTTTTCAAAAATCTTGATCCTGAAGCTTTTCTTTTTAAAACTTAGTAGTTCTTTTTCGCAAATAAATTTTTCGACAATTTATTAGTGTTCAGAAAAATCACCTTTTACTAAAATAAATTAAATATAGTTAGTTGGTTTTTGTCATACGAAATGAAGGAATGTAAATCAATTTGCTCAATCCAAAATTTTTTTAAAATTGAAATGAAATTATATTTTATACAAAAAAAAAAAAAAAAAAAAAAAACAGAAAGCTTTTTTTACACATAGAATATCCCAATAAACAACGCCTGTAAACTACATTTTTAAAATTCTTTTAAAAGTAAAATTTAACGTAGTTTTTATTAGATGTCACAAAATAACATTGAATCGTGGAAAAATCTAATAAAAACTGGACCAATAATTTATGAGATAGGAAACATTGAAAAAAGTTTGAATAGCAGAATTAAAAGAAAGTAGTTTAAATCCAATTAGAATTAATTCTCAAGAAATACTTTAGTCGTGTTTAGGTCATGAAATTTCTCATACTTAGAAAAAAATGTTTCAAGATTTCAAAGAACAGCAATGAATTACAAACGAAAACAAGTATTTTTGAACACCCTATGCCAAAAAATTAAAACAATTAATTTGAATGAAAGATTAAAAAAAGATTGATGATGGATAGATGAAATAAAAGATTTTAATTTGCATTGATTACTTTGGTTGTTGTTTGCAAACCCCTCCATACGTAAAATTTTAATAAAATAGTAATTTTTTTCTTGCATCTTTTTGAGCTATAACTCCACAGATAATCAACGAAATTTTCGGAACTATTTTCAATTATTATTGAAATTGCTATTTTAAAGTTTATATAAAATATTGTTAAAAATTTCTCAAGATATGAGCTTTTAAAGTAGTTTTTTCACTCTATGCATGCGCGGAATAATTTTAGAAATGTTTTTATATTGTATTTAACATTTTTATATATTTATTATATATTAAACAGGTGATTAAGAATTTAAAGCATTCTTTAAAAAGTAATGAAAATCACTTCTCCACTCCAAACTAATCATCATGTAGATTAGTGAAGAGATATACCATGTGATTGCTATTTTATCATAGAAGCCAACTCAGAAGACAAGGAAACCCTTAATTTCAGAACTAATTTTTTTGTGAAAGGCCTTTAAGAACTGAGTTTGCGTTACTTGAGTGATAATTCTATCAATATTATACTACTAATTCTATTAAGATTGTTTTGTTAATTTTTCATGTGTACTATAAAAAAATATACAATTGTAAAGTTCAATTTTTTAAAATTTGTCTACCATATCAAATTTAATGACAATTAATTGAATACCAAGGTGGCCCTTGGACGACTAAATTTTTATTGCTAAATTAAACCCTACCAATGACCTACGTATCTTTAAAGTTATAAAATAATCTTAGTATTTCTTGAGAAATTAATAAAAATGTCAAAATCTGAAAGTGTCTCGCCCATCATTGTATGTATTATTGTTACTCAATAGTTCTATTCTCGGTTGAATAATTACTCTCACAAGCATGTGGAAGTAGAGCGTCTATCAATAATCCACAGTAAATCATTCTTATCTCTAAGAATATTTTAAAGTCACATTAAATTAATTTTGATAGACTATAATCAAATGATCACTGACAAAGTGTCCATCTTAAGGGTTTAAAAGACCTCAAAAATTAATAATTTCTGATTTTTTTTTTTTTAAATTTAATTTTTATCTATTGAGAGATATTTAGAGATTATTCTAATGCACAAAATATTCGTAAGCATTAAAAACAGCCTTGAATGTATGCACAAACTGTAATTTGTTTCAATTTTTGAATTTTTATCTGATTGACTTGCATAATCAATAATCTGAAGAATATGTAAACTACTATTAATTCCATTTCACATAGGATCAATATCCCCCCCCCCCCCACTTTAAGTTTAGAATATTTGGTAAATTTGGCTTGACGACTTTTATTAAACGATTAAAAAAATAATGGCCTATCAGGGATTGATGAAGCTTTGCAATCATCTGAAATACACTTATAATATATTTTCGTTCTGTGTTTCCTCCTTATTCTAAATAAAAATTCATTAAATAAAACTAATTTACCACCTCGAATTGATTTGACTTACTCTAACTGAGTCATTTTGTTGCCAACCTTAAAAAGTGATAAAGATAGTGGTGTTACCTCTCTGGTTAACCTATCTCTCCCCTCTTTTACAAACAAAACTGGAAATTCAACTCCTTATCAACCCATACCCAATATAACAGGTGCTCATAAAAGAAATTTTTTTTGTTTTGTTAATTTTTCATACTTTTTATTCCTGTACTGATTCATCCTTACTCTTTCACTTATTTTACACTACAATATTTTAAATCGTTAATTTTTTAACTGGAATTTTTATATTTTTCTCATTATTTTAGAATAATTTAAGTCCGTTGAAAATGAAACACTGTTGAGGTGCGTTAAAATTAAAATTTTCTAAACATGACACTTCCAAACAATCTTCAAATGTGCACTTATTTAGATTTAAATTAAGAAAAACAATTATTCATAATTGAAATTACAAAATTAATTATTGATATACTTTTTGAGTAAGAATTATCGATACAATTTTATATATATACTAGGGGGCTAAGCCCCCTGTTCGCTGCCGCTCACCAACCCCGATGATTGCTTCGCAATAATTGTCTTTTCTTGGCAGAAAACAGTTTTTTTACATAAGTTAAAATAATTTACTTAACATATATGTACTAAAAGGAATTCTGTTTGCTTACTCTTGCGCCTCTACTTCCCACGTCCAAATATTACTATTTATTAGTATTATAAACATTTGGATCTCTAGGTGAACGGAAGTGATTTTTCGAAGTAATCATTTTTTAAAATAACATTTATATTATAACATTATATTGTTCAAACAAATTTGATGAGTTCACAACCATAATTTAATATTCTCGCTAATAATAGCAGTACTGGAAAATAAGTTTAAATTAGGGATACAAAAATTTCTAAAGAAAAACAATATCTTTAAGACTATTGTTAATTTTATGCTGATGACAACCAAAACAATATGGAAATGAATGAGGGTAAACTGGATCCTACCACGTGATTTTCCGGCCAATAAAAATGCGCGACAACAATGGAAAACTGCGACACCATCATTAGATTTTTATACATAGTAAGATATATAAAAAAAAAACTTTCGAATAACGCTTTTTAAAAAAATGCCTGGTAAAGTATTTCCTGATAATCTGAACGAATTTTTAGTAACTATTCGAGTGTTTTTATAAATAAAAAATACCTAAATATATTTTTGCTTATAATTAGAGCGTCAGAATTTTTTTTTTTTTTTTAAACGGACATCAATCTCCGTCTAAAGATTATTAATATGCTACCTTTGTAATTTTTCGCCTACACTTTACGATGACAAATGAATCAACAGCAACGAAAGCATTCTTTAAAAAAAAAAAAAATTTAAAGCATTGCTTTATAAAACTGAAGTGCCACGAATATCTTTTTTTTATTTTGTAAAAAAAAAATTTTAATCGAGTCTTTTAATGATTATGAGTTTTTTGAATATTACATAGTAAGAAATAAGAAAATTTGAATCATAAAGCACCTTTTAGGAACGGTAGCATCTTCACTTGAATTCCATAAATAACTATCATTGTGGTATACTGATTTTTTTTTTACTATCATTTTGAGGTTTCAAAAAAAATAAATAAAAAAGCAAATGCTACAGTTTGATTATTCCCAGCATTTTCAATCGGATAATGCAATGCAGTATGCCCTTTAAATTTAAGTATAAAAAATGCACGAAGACACACGATATGTATAGATAATCTTCAAAAAGTTAGCATCGGAGTCCCCCCCCCCTCGTCATTTGAACGGTACCCATGACAAAGACACTCGGAAATGTCCTGTAATGTTTTAACTCAAATCCCTTGCGCATCCGAAAAATTCCGCAAGTTTCACTCTCCCACTAGAGGAAGAATTAATCAACTATGTCTCTCAAAACGGAGGTAAATCGGTTTTCCATTCGAGACCCTTTATCGTCGTTGGCATCATAGAGATTTGGCGAGTAATGATCTACGTGAACAGGTGCGGTTTTTCAATAGAGCTCCTCCGCCCACTCCATCAGTCATTCAGGTAGGGGAGAAACTTTTAGGCGAGATCTATAAGACAGTGTACGCACATCTACATTGAGATGTGTGTGATTCGCTTTTCTTTTTATTTCCTATGGGCCTACGACCCTTTTCTTAAAGTTTTTGATTAAAAACTATCAAAAATTTTCTGGCGTTTATTATTGTCGAAAATGAGTGTGGTTGTTTTGTGTATCACGGCCCCTGTAAGGATTAAAGGGATTTACATTTTTAGGAAAATAAACGTAAAAAAAAACACAAAAATTAAATAACATGGACTTGAGACTTAGCAACCCACACATTTATTTTTCTTTAAGCAACTAATAAACGTGTAACAAACCTGCTTTAGTTCTCAGTTTAATCCGACCAGCAGAAAAATTATAATATACATATAAACAAACCTATCTAAGGTGTAAAAAAAAAAATTAACACTATTTAAAACATTGAGATAATATTGAACAAAAGGTTTTAATACTTATAATGGATATGCGTCCATTTAATTGTTTATCCAAGTAGAAAATATACTAATTTTTATCTATATTTTTAAGTGAGATTACTATGAAAGTTTTATGCTTTATGAAAAGAATGTGCAATAAAAAAAATATTTGTAGAACAGTTATGTAATAAATTATATAGTAAAAATTTATTAAATAGCCAAAAAAAAACTCATTTTTAAGACATTAAATTTTAAGATTTCTTATTCTTCACAACTTTTAGTTAAAAAATATTTATCAAAAGTTCGGATGTTTCTTAAAGTAGGAAGTAATATCAGTTGATTTCTTTTTAATATGTTTTACAATTTAAGAAAGTTCTTAGTTACTTCACACCAGGACGCATTTCTTGAATAAGAATCTCTCCACAATTCTTTCGTTTAATGGCACTGCTTAGCCTCTTAATAGCTTCAGTAAATAATTGATCTGCTTTCTTCCTTTTTTGTTTTACCCATATAGTAGTACTGATTTTTTTTTCTATATCAATAATGTAAAAAAAAAAAAAAAAAGCCAGGTCCTTGAATAACTTTTTAACCATTCAGGAATTTTAAAGTTTTAACGTGCTATAGACTAATATCAAATTGCATTGGAAACCAGATTTGCAAAAATTTACTCAATCAACACCAATCCCTCTTAACTGGAAAATGAAGAAGATATCACCCTCCCTCTTTTAAATTGGAGAAAAAGAAAAAAAAAAACGGAAATAGAAAATGGGCAGCAGAACAGATCGGCCATTTAAAACTTTTTAAATAGGGACTTTAGAAAACCAAACGATAAAAGAGGAGGAAGAAAGGGAGCAAAACAAAAGACCAACTCTAAATTTACTACCTTTCGCTACTCACTAAGAGGTAGCTGATTATTAATTGCAATTCTGTCGCATCACTCCTTTCAGAACAAGACTTGTCTACAAGAAAGCTGCTTCTGAAATTAGTTTTCTTAGAACTTTATTTTAGGGGGGACGGCAAGGAAAACTAATTTTGTGAATGATTTCTTCCCCGTTGCGTAATGCTGCCATTTGTTTGCTTTTGATATTTTCTCCAGCATTTTAAACATCAGAATACTCTGGATTCACCTGGGGCAACCTCAAACTTTAAAATTCGTTTATTCCAAGCAAAAATGATTTTTAAAACATATAATATTTTTATTACTTCTATAAACGATTTAAATGAATTGTAAACCAGGAATGCGAACGTCTAATTTTAAGTATAGAAATTTATACAACTTAATTCAAATTTATTATACACCATTTTTATATTTCTGATAGTGAAAGTTAAATATACCGAAAATACCGCTTTTCACTTTCTATACTTAAAAAAGCACCAATCAAATACTACTGCATAGACTTATAATAATTATACAATTTTAGTGTGTTGATGGCTGTGAAAAAACACAATTATGTCCTGTTTCAATTTCTAAACTTTTAACACAACAAGGTTATAAACAAATAAAAACACACAACAGAAATCCGATAATATTTATTTAGTTATTCAGGTATTTCTTTGAAGAATTTTATATATATATTTCCTATTCAATCAGTCAAATATGGATAAATTCACACTTTATCATTATTGATGAATAAGTACGCAATAAGAAAATTCTGTACAGCCAAGTTAAAAACCTAACACAACAAATAAAAATACAGCCGATTTATTCAGTAGTGTCTCCTAAAACAGCTATGTCAAACATGTAAGGAGATAGCATTTAAATTAGGAATATAAAAAAAAGGATTAAATTTCAGAACAATTTAAATATTCTCTTTTTGTTTACATCCAATGTTAGCTGTGGATTTTGTTATCTTTGCAAACCAAACTAATGAAACTGTATTCTAAATTTGTAATATGCAAAGTAAATAATGTTGAATTTTGATATGAAATTATGACAGTCTAGTTGATGATAACACACTAAATAAACTATGTTATATTCAGCTAATATAATTTTAAGACAAAACACTGATAAACAAAGTCACCCAATAAATTCAAATATGGCTGTGTATATAAAAATAACATAGAATAGGAAATATGTAAGTTTGTTTCTTTATTGTTTTACTTTTTCTATTTTGTATCATGAAAACCTGAGGGCAACATACAGCCATTGGATTGAAACAAATAACTTTCCACATGGCATACAAGTTGAAGCATGCATCCGTAAGCTTTAAGTTTATATTGCATAGATGTTTCATTGGATTCATGAAATGGTAAACTACTACAAAAAGGTGTTTCTCAAAATATTAAAATTCATTTTTAACAAAACACATTTCTTCCAAGTCCAGAGAAATTTAAAACAAATATGATATATTTAAAGCACAACATTGCTATGATCTTTTATTTTTGTCTCTTTCCCAAAGCTAGATGATTTGTCAGTCAATGTAGATACAAGCAGATTTGTGCAACACCATAAGCAGTGATTTACATTTAACAACAATTTATTTTTTCTCTTCTGAGTAGCAAAATGCTATATTGCAGATACAATAGCTGCTTATTAGTCAGCTAACAATTTGCTTAACCCCTTCTTTGGTACTATAAATACACAAATGAGATTTGAGATTATGATCTTTGTTTTTCGTTTTAAAGCAACTAATGGTATAAACAGATTATTGTCCTTTTGAAGTAAAAAAATAATCAAATTTTCTTTTAGCTACAATAATGTCAATTACTGACAATGATGGGTTAGAAAAAGCACTGCATTACTATTGTTTATGATAATGCAGGTATAATCTCTTATATAGAGGAAACTGCTACGTTCATCTGCTGCGACTATCTGTCTCACTAGAATCCCTGCAGTGCAGAAGATAACACACTAGCAGCTATAATTTTTTTGTCATAAATCTTGCTATGGTTCATTATGTACAATACTGCTTTGTTACAGCTCAAGTAAAGCAATCAGAATAGCAGCATTTAGGTAATGGTGAGTTATCAATCAATATCTGAAACTTTTTTTTACATATTCGCACAATCACACAAATTCAATTTATGTTTTTAATAAGTACATTAAAAGGGGAAGGGGATCCAGCAGGGAAAAAAAAACATGTGGACCCTCCACACTGCTGGAAGATAAATATTCACATAAAATGTTTCAAAATGAATGTCACACGAAAGTAAAACGGAAAAAAGATCAGTTGGGGAAAAAAAAAAAAAAAACAAACTTGCAGTTATCAAGCTGTGAGACACCAAATAGCAAAAGATGGATGATAATTTAGTGAAGAAAATTGATCTACACAATAGCTTAAGAACTGCAACTCAAACAGGGGGGAAAAATACTCAGAGCATACAATCATACAGAACCACAACCTACACAGTCCTTTTCATACAAGCAATTACAAGTTACACATGTATTTGAAGTTATTAATAATTCACAAAAGATATCCCCACACTTAATTAAGGCATATATTATCACATATGGGTCTCTATAACCCTAAGGGGGAAATAAGTTCGACAAAGTTTTACGAAAAAACGATAACAAATTTACACTTTATAAGTCTTCATTTGTTTGGCTTTCACATTTTTTGATTTCACATTATGCCGATGCAACAAATGCATAAATTTGGACTAGAAATCACAATACAAGAGTCAGCATGCGGCATATTTCAAAACAGCCACATGATTAATGCTTTAGTCCAGGATTACCCTCCCAATGTTTTTCTTCTTTCAATGAATAACACATGAGAGTAAGTTAAATTTCCAAACCTGTCAACAAACAAAACAACTTTAAATAGATATGTGACAAATTAAATATTCCAAATAAATTTTAGATCCTACATTGGATACAGTATAACTATGTCCAAGTGGAGTATAGGTGTTTTAATTTTAGTGCAACAGCACCAATGATAAAGATGGAAGCTCCTTCCAATCAACTTAGTAACATAGGAAAACAAAAACTTTCTTTTTTCATAATTTAATTTGCATTTGCGCATCATTTGCTACAGCACAGTGATAGATCTAGTTGTAAGTCCCAAGTGCTTAAATAATCTCATCAAGTATTGTTATGGAGGCACCTTGATAAGGAAAATAATTTCTCCCAATTCTCTATTTACAAATGCCTCACTATACTGATGGACTCTTTTTTGCTGGATTCTGATGGTAGCACCTAGACAATTTTTAAACTTTCATTTCAATCAAAACTCTTAAAAACTGAGCTTGTCAACATATCCAAATACAAAACTAAGAGCCAACAGTTGTGAAGCAATTTCTCACAGGAAGTTAATACAGCAAGCTAAACACTTCACTTGTGAGGAAACAGTTAATTTTCTGCCATAGTCAAAATAAATCACAATTTGTTTATTTATGCATGTCATGAGCCTTCATTATTATAGAAGGGTTTTATTGGCAGTTTTTATTGCCCAGTTGCTGGAAGAGATATGGCTCTGGCAGGTTTTCTTCGTTCTTTCCATTCTTTCGAACCCGGACGGGCTTCAACAATTCGTCCTCTGGGAAATTCTCTGAAAGGTCCACCTAAGAAAACAGAAAAATCCATTAAAAATACAATATATGAATATCATAAACATAAATATTTAAAATAAATCATATAATACTTTAATGATTTTAAAGAAAATAATAAAGTAAACAAGAACAGTATCAGTGAAATGTTTCATTTATAATCTTTCTTTGCTTTTAAATTAAATTGAAATAATAGTTTGGACCATAAAATTGTTTTTTCCTTTTTCTTTTCTTCTTAAAGTATTAACTGTCAAATACATTAAGTAAAAATAAAAACTTACGAGGTGCCGGTTGTCTATTCTGAGTGACTACATCCTGCTGCCTGTGTTGGCGTACCATGGCTTCCTGCCGTTCTTTTTCTTTAAGTTCTTGTGCAATTTTCTCTACCTTTTCTTTGGCACGCATAGCAACTTCAGAATAGGTTAATTTTCTGAAGGGTTTTTCATCCTAAAAGAAAGCATTACAATTTTTTAAAAGATATAATTTTATTTTACTATTTTTTTAACAATTTGAGAGTCCAATAGGCTAGCACACATAACAAGATTACTGAAGTTAATGCTTAGAAACTTTCAGGAATTTTATAAAAATAATACAAATTTTTACTGTTTGAATTAAAAAAAAAAAAAAAAAAAAAAAATACACACTCATATGTAGTTCAAGACTGATGAGATCATCATCTTGGACTGATATATATATAGCAGCCAACATGGATAGGAAAATATAATCATTGCATAATGTGCTATATAATTTACACAAAGTGAATGTTAGGGATTTTAAAAAATAGAAAAATTGCAATATTTTCCAGTTATGATTTAAGCACATTTGAAATGTTATGCATTTAATTTGTCAAAGATAGTTTAAATAATCAAGCAATAATCTATACAAAAATTCTATTTCAATTTCTACAGGGATTTTTAGGAAACTTTACACAACTTTAGGGAATTTTCCAAAATGTACAAGAACCAGGAAATTTTAATTTAAAAATCCAGTAGAGCTGGCAGCTATGTATAATTTTAACTAATTAATCTGCATGTAGTGTAAGGACATATTGCTTAAGATACAAATACAAACAATATTAAAGGTATAAATTTTTCATACCCTAGACCTCATGACTTCTGAAAGCCACGAGGAAAATTGTAATATACTTAAAATGAACTTGGAACACTAGAGATCAATTTCAAATTAAAGTTCATAAATTTTTTTTAAAGCAGTATGAAACACAATCATTGATTACTAAACTATATACCAGATAATAAGTTTCATACAAAAAATCAATTTCATTAAACATATTCAAGGAAATATAATTTGCACAGTGAGAAAAAAAAAAAAAAAAACCGAACACTAAAAATTGAAAGTTGATCAGAAATATATTGCATGAATGAAAATGAGTAGTTCTCATATAAACATATTTTTTTTTCCCCATAGATCTTTAGTCGAATCCCCCTTATGTTAATTTCCCATGTGTAAGAAAACCAAATATCTCAAACTACGCTTTGGATAAACATTTCAAAACAATTTTTGGTACAAAAAGCAAATTGCCAGGGGTGGCTTACTCTGCTTGCACTTTGAATACAATTGAACATTCATTGCTCTTTTTTGTTAACAAGTCTTTCCTTGAAGATAAATAAAATAAAGCCATGAAAAAGAAGTCTGCAAATAAATATTTTCCTTAACATGACAGGTACAAATCAGCTAGCCCAAATTTTTATAATTTAAAAAATATGCTTATTAAACAATTTTATTTAAATGTATTAAATTTTACAAAAGATTCAAGTTACTTACTTCACTGCTTGCAGTAGATTCACTATCAGCATGCCCATTAACAGACAACAAAGATGACTCTGGCTCTGATGTTTTATTTTTGTTTGAATTAGACTCTAGCACCCTTTTCGAAGTCTTATCCTTGACAGAACACACCACCTCAGCACACTTATTTGATACATTATGCTCAATAGTTTTTGAAGTAGGGGGCATAACATCATTCACTCTCTCTTTAAAGGAACTTTCTTTACTATTTGAAAATGTCCTACTGTGCTTAGGGATTACTGATGATCTGTCTTTAAACGTATCAAATTTGTTCTTCACTGAGGATGAGTCTGGAGTCTTATTCTTTGGTGAAGGAGTATCACACAGCGGCCTATTTTTCGGCAGAGAGTCAAACTGTTTTGCTTTTGGCAATTTAACAGTAGCAGTTTGTTTGCTTTCATTTACGATTTCACTAGGAACATTTGTGATTGGTTCAGTGTCAGGCAAAGAGGTAGTGCTGGTGGCACTTTCAGTCATTGTAACAGAGCCATTCATCATAGAGTTTGTAGACACAGATAGAAAGGCAGGAGTATTACTTGCACTGAATGTTGTTTGTACCTCAGGTACAACACTGTTTATATTAATACTGGTGTTGGAAGGAGTGCTGTTATTGGGAGAATCAGCATATTCTTCCCAATCATCAGGTTCTTGAAAGTTATCTACGATTAATGCATCATTCATGGTCACCGTCTCTTTGACACTACAAAAATGAACCAAATATGAGCTTTATAATTTAATTAAATAGGATTATAGAGTGGCATTAAACAATAAACTCAGAAAAAATAAATCAAAGATAGAATGCATTTTCTTTGTTATTCCCCTTCCCAACACACTTTTTAATATAGCATAAATAACATACACATTCATGACAAAAATTAATCACTAGCATTGCAGGAAATAATTGTTTAACAAATAATGCTGCCATTAGAAGAGTAACATTGGCTGTAATACTTTTTAATCCTAACTAACGGGGAACTATGCATTAACATTTAATTAAGTGATTAAAATTTTTTTCTCTCTTCAAATTATCTTTTTACGATTTGCTAAATACAGTGACCACCACTACTAAAAAATCAGCTATTTAAAATAATATCTTTAAAAACAATATCATAATATAAAACCAAGATAAAACCCTCCTGCTGCTGTCACTGTATTATAAAATTCAATTTTTTCCTAAATAATTAAAATTTTCTATTGTCAAGTTTTGAAGGATATGTTGCAGACAAGAGTGAAAACAGCAGATACAAAAAGAAGAAAATTCAGTAGATCCTTGCACAAATAGAAATATACATTAAAGAGATAAATAATCAATAAATTTATACACATAAAGTGGAAATTCACAGATCCACTGAAGATTTCCACTCTCAGTATATAAACTTTCTTTTGTGTCCTACTACAAACAAAAAGAACTAAATTTCAGAAGTGGATTACACTAATTACTAATTATTTTCACAAAAAACTACCTTCTGCTAGTAAATTTCATATAACCTATTTATATTTCAAGATATAATAAAAATAGGTCTTTTGAATGACTTATTTCACTAATGCAAGATATAATGGAATTTGCTGTTAAATAATTAAATACTAAAAGGTTTCTTCTTCGACAGATTGTAATGAAGTTCAGATCTTTTTCAGTTTTGTGGAACCAGTTCTTTTAGTGAGTAGCAGCCTCATACATTCAACTTATGTCTGTGGTGTCATAGACTGCAAGTGTTTGGTTGGCCTTTTTCCCATTTGCTGTTGGTTGCTCACACATTGCCATCCCTTTTATGTAGTAGGAGAGTACTTAAACTTCAGTTGAAGATAGTTATGTTGTATATTCTTGCTTTTTGTGATAGTCTTCTTACTTTGTTTGTCAGAGCACAATGTGTCTTAACTTAAATGTTTTAAATAAATAGTTAACCAGGAACATTTCAGTTTCTTTAAATGAAAGTCAATATTAAGTTGCAGACATTCTTGTGACTATTTAAGCTGTCAAGGTTATGGACCAGGCCTCACATTTGCAAAGTGAATAACTAACCTTAGACTGAAGCTCCTTATGTTTTATTTTAAGATGCTCTGGATTCTAAAAGGTGCTTTGGATAGCGATTAAGATTTAAAATATGGCACTTTTAGGGCAATAATATGCATTTTCTAAAAGAAGTATAGTTTGGAATCTGAATATAAGAATTTGATAGCTACCGCTTAAGATTATGAAGAATTGAATTTAGTATGGAGTGAGCAAAGAGACTTTTTTAATATCGTAGAATCGTTCAGTTATAGATCATGGAATCTCCGAACTTAAAGATAGAGTTACTGAATCTGTCAAACTGGAGAACATGGAAAGAAAATCCTGCCTTACCTACAGATTCAAACTAAAAAGTCAATACCTCTGGAGGCATGATAGGGCATACACATAGAAATTTCTCAGTGTTGAATTGGTATACTGAAGTTTGATTTCAGCGACCACTGCTTAGGAAATATTAAAGCAGCATTTTGAGACTACAAGAGCACGAGTAATCCAATTAATGGACCAATTCTTCGACTTAAATATACCACAAGGGAAAAAATTTGTCTGTTTGCTGTTAGATTAAAGAACATAGTTTCTCAACTCGAAAGACACTGGACACCTCATTGACAACTTATATCATGGATTTCAAATAATCAGATACTTACCTAAAGACTTAAGGTATTATTTCAAACTTTTTATAGACGGGACTCTTTAAATTTAAGAACATTTTAGACTAGAAATGCACAACCTATGGCCCACATGCGGCCTGCGGGAACTTCTGAACAAAATAAATTTTCATTTATTAAAATTGTAATATTTGGTGCTTAGAACACTAATGTTTAGATAAACAGTATCATAAATATGAGTAAGACCCTTCCCTTATCTACATGCTGTGTAAAAGCCTGGTTTCTTAAGACAAGCGCCTTACCTGAGCGCCAAACTGCAGGTGCTAAGGAAGCCAGTTGTCGTTCAATCTGAGCGTTCGATGACGTATGCTGCCTAACCCACAAATTGACCAATCAGGGGTTAGCGATAGCTTCAAGCTGACGTTTTGTAATGCCGACCTGTCCTAAGAAACGATGCCTTAAGTGGCCCTTCACTCAAAAAAGTTGTGCACTTCTACGTAAAACTAATTACTTTTAATTTAGGAAAAATCTTATTTCCAGTTCTGTAATAGAGAATGCTGAAAGTTATTTTGTGGCTGCTAAAAATTGTATTTCTGTGTATAATCGTGTTAATGAGAAGATTCTGTATTGTAAAAGGGTTAAGGGCTTATATTATTGCTAACCAAATACTTATACTAAACCTGATAAAGATTTAGTTATTGACAATGTTAGTGACGTGAATGGGCAGTTATTTAATATCTTTGTTCAGTCAAATGATCTAGACATCTGGCACTTAAGGTATTGCCACATAAACTGTGATTATATAACTCAAGCAAGCAAAAATTTTAATGAGAAAGAATTACATAATATTTGAGTCAGATAGTAATTGTATAAAAAGTAAATTAGCTAAATAAAATTTTAAAAAAATTTCACATAAGCCAAATTTAAGTACAGGGTAGAAAATTAAATTTAAGTATAATGGCAGCATGTGGTCTAATGCCTGTCATTTCATATGAAGGTCATTACTTTCATTCTATCACAGAAGATTTTTCCAGAAAAGTTACTGATTTTCCCATTAAAAAGAAATCTGATGTTTTTAATTGTTTAGTAAGATTTCAAAAGAAAGCTGAAAGATTTTAAACTCTAAAATTGTAAATGTTACATGGAATATTGTCACAAAGACTTTAAAGCTTTTCTTCAAAATGAAGGTATAAAAGCTGAGTGTACAAACACACACCAGAACAAAATGGTGTAAGTGAACTCTAATTTGACAACCTTAGACAATATTAAAGTAAAGTTAAAAATCTAGTAAATTAGATGCTTTTTGGGCTGAAGCTTTACTTACATTTTTAATAGAGTATGTCATAAAAACCAAATTAAAACTCCCTTTGAGTTGTATAGTGGAAATAGTGGTAGAAAACCATCAGTCACTTATTTGAAAACTTTTGGTTGTTTAGCTTTACTTTTGGTCAACCAAAACAGTTGAGAAATAAACTTCAAATGAGATCTAAAGTAGGGATTATGATTAGGTTATGCAATACACACAAAAGGTAATAGAATTTGGAGTATAAGTGAAAACAAACTTGTTGAAACAATCAATGTATGTTTCAACCATAATGAAAGAGGCGTGGAAGTCGTACTGGGCACCAAACCCATGTAAACATAATTCTGTTAGTTTTAAACTAGAACATCCAGATTTAGATGAAAGTACCCCAGATGAAGATATGGGTAAGTGATGTTGAAAAGTAAAACCCGATTTAATACCATGTCAAGATAATAGTAGAACTAATATCTATTAGAATATTGAAGGTTTAAATATGAGATTAAGACCCTATAACAACGTTGAGAATTACTGCAATTCCTTAAAATTATGAAGACTGATTAAAAATCTCCTGAAATTAAGAGTTGGATATCAGCCATGTTTAATGAGATTAATATGATGAAAGAAAAGTTGAGGATTAATCTAGCTTTTATCAACTGAATTTTCTGCATCTTTCCCTGAAAAAGACACTGTTCACTTTAAGACTTTACTGCCCAGAAAATACTCAATTTAGTGTTTGCCCTTTCTTTAGTGAATTACGTTTTGTCCCAGCTTTGAAAACAGATAAACTGAACAAAGTTTATACTCTCGTTTGGTGAAACCACAATACGACATTGGAGATGCAACAAAGCTCTAACAGAGGCTTTTTGTTCAAAGATGGTTTCGTTAAAGGCCTTAGAAGGACAGTATATATTTGAAAAAAAAAAAAAAAAAAAAAGCTAAAACTGAAAAGCTTGATGAAGCAGTCTGGTTCACGCAACAGATGCAGGGCATATCTATTTCTGGGATCATTTTAAAAAGAAAACTCCTATTCTGAGCCTAAAATTAAATGAAAAGCTATTGCAAAGGAAAAGTTGTATGCCAATAAAGATTTTGTTGAAAGATACGAAGAAATGATCTAGAAAGAGAATTTGACATAAGATAAAATTTATAACACTGATGAAATCAGCTTTATTTACACAACTTTATATACGTTACAATAATTTCGATTATGTAGATGACAAAATTTTTGCTAAAAACAAGATTAAGTAGTGTTAACTTTTAGGTGAATTGTTCCAAAAGGATTATGAGATATTTATCCAAAAAGTTTGTCTAGCTTTAAATTTCCTTTGTCATCATTGCAGATTACCATGAGTAACTTATTATCAAAAGCTCATTGCATAGCTGTCAACCTAGGGAATCAAAAATTAGGAAACCTTTATGCGACAAAATTATACGCACCAATTACGAGAGAAAGACGAAAATTTTAACTATTAATAATAACATTAATAGACATATATTTAAATATCTTATGTAAATTAGTAAAAAAATTATAAACGCTATCTTTTGTGGGAAATTCATATTAATATTTTATAATGAGGAATACCGGTATAATAGTTAAAAAACAAAAACAACCATTACCTATTAATATATAATTATTCTTCTCCAAATTACAAAACACAGGTAAATATTAAACTACATCATAAACAAATATTTATGATGCAAATGTTTAAATACTACAATACATTTTTAAAAAAATAATAGTTGTTTAAGATTCAAATTAGTAAAATGATCAGCTACAGCTATTTGAATAGTATTTTCCAATGAAAAGCTATTAAAAATTACTTCTGCACAATAACCACAGGAAGCGTGATTGCGACGATTAGAACAAGGGATTGGGGTTTAAAAGCAAAAATTAAGCAATTTTACGGAAATGCAATTTTTTTTTTTTTTTTTTTCATAAAAATAAAAAATTTAGATTTGATTTAAAAATTAGGAAAAAATCCGAAAAGTTCTTGACAGTCGGCAGCTATGTCATTGTATAGCTTCTAAAAGTGAAGTGGGTGAAATGGCAAAACAATTTGGGTTGTTTGACTTATATAACTGTTCGTGCAAGACTGAACATTTGTTATGTGATAAATATATTACAATTTTAAGGAAACACTAGACTTTATTAAGACTACTAGGTTATGTTCAGAATACCCGACTGAATATTGAGGAATCAAATATAAATCTTTACTGTGATTTATTTTTATTTACTATCAAATATAAATCTTTACTGTGTCTTATAATAGGAATGACAGAATATTTGTGGGAGCTATAATATTGGTTATATGTAAAACTCAGAGATTTTGCAAAACTTTCAAACAAAAATTTGAGTTTATCTAAGGAATTTGAGTATGTTACTGTAATTAATGCTGCTAAAGAGGTAATGTGGATTAAGTGAATAATAGATTAGAGTAAGGAATTAAATTTAAAAGCCATAAATTTAAATATATTAAATCTGCAATTGATTTTTCACATTCATGTATTGACAATAGTTAAACTATACACATTAACGTATGATATCATTCAGAAATTTAATTTATGAAATTTTTTTTACTGGTTAACATTTTAAGAGTACAAGTTTAACTTTTAGGCTTTGTAAATATGTTTGCTATATTTGTTGAAAACATAAGAGGGGGCCCGCATGTTAAGATAAATAAATTTTTATGTTTTTAATGTTTGATCAATTGTAATAAAGTTTAGATCTTTTTTCATGCACTCAAAACATGTATCGCTGATATTATAGACTGAGAGTGGTCGGCTAGTTTTTATCATTTGCTGTTGGTTGATCATACGTAGCTCATGACGCCATCAGTATGTTGTTGTTTAGTTACCCTGTTTGTCAGAGCGCAATGTGTTAATTTTAATATGTTTCTAAATAAATAGTGTTTATTTCAATGAAAGTTAATACTGACAGTTCTGCGACTGTTTTGGCTGTCATTTTCATGACAACAATTGAGATGTTAATATAAATAAATACTAAAAAAGGTTTTTAATGTTTGATCAATTGTAATAAAGTTTAGATCTTTTTTCATGCACTCAAAACATGTATCGCTGATATTATAGACTGAGAGTGGTCGGCTAGTTTTTATCATTTGCTGTTGGTTGATCATACGTAGCTCATGACGCCATCAGTATGTTGTTGTTTAGTTACCCTGTTTGTCAGAGCGCAATATGTTAATTTTAATATGTTTCTAAATAAATAGTGTTTATTTCAATGAAAGTTAATACTGACAGTTCTGCGACTGTTTTGGCTGTCATTTTCATGACAACAATTGAGCATAGCTTTATCTATAAGTCCCTTTCAGGGGCAGATGGTTTTCAATAAATTCATTAAATTTGTTTTGACCAGTAGTTAGTTTTTCATATTTCAAATATGATTTTCCTGGAGAGTAACACCAAGAATAGTTTCGCCCCATGCAAACAATTCAAATTAGTAATTTTAAAGGTATAATGATGAGCAATTTTGGTAAAAAAAGCTTTACGCCCTTGAATATCAATCAGAAAAAAGCAAATTTAACTTAAAATAGTTTTAATTAGCATAGTTTGAACATTTATGAGAAGTTTTTTTCTTATCACTCAGTGTTGAACAAAAACACTAGGAAAAGCCTTCTTCAATTAAATAATTGGCTTACAAGCCGATTTTAATAGGCTTTTTCCAATTGTTGCCATTATCAACATTCTTTAAATCAATGCCATACTTGGAGCTAACAATATTGTCTTTTACGAACTGCATCATAGGCAATTCACCATGAAAATGTTTTAAAATGCTTATGAATGTGAACAATGAAAGTTGAAAAAGGCTCTTTCAAGTCTACTCAGCAACAGTAATTGAACCAGGAGGACATAATCAGTATTTCACCAAAAACTTCCACTTTTTGGGAACAGCAATTTTTTAAGGGAAATTCGGCCCCATCACACATGAGCAGATATTATCGAAAAATTCTTTAAAATTGGGTGAAGATGCAACATCTTATTGAAAAAAAAAAAAGTATAAGAAATAATCATGAGTTACGCACGGCAAAGAAGAGGACCTTGCATTTAGTTTGTTTTTGCTGACAAGAGGAACAAAGATGCAAAAAAAAAAAAAAAAAAAATACATACTGTTTGAATGGATGTAATTGTAAGGAAACAAGATTTTCCTAAGTTACCAAGGTTCATAGTTACTTATAGCATAACGTTTTCTTTCATAAAATGTTAAAAGTACCACTGAATATTGACCAATCCCAAAAAGAAGGGGGCAAATGGTTTTATATATAATTAGGTAAATAAAAAGGTTTGAGACATTACACATTCATATGTTCTACTCTTATAACATCTTAAGAATTTTTTGTTTTAACTATCTCTTAAAACATCTTTAAAATTGAAACGTTGTGGCAGCTCTGTGGACTTAACATATTTTCTTACAATTAACGACTATGAAGACACGATTACTTTTTTTTTTCAATAGGACACTGATAAGCAAGCTGAAAGAGAAAGAATGAAAGTTTTGCATTTTTGTTATATTAGATCTGTTTTGAAATATTATGCAGAGTTTATAGTACTTATTTTGATGCTCAGAAAAGTTATACCTAAATAGAAATGAATCACCAACAGAAATTTAATCAATACTTACGATTCAGGTGATGCAGGAGGAGTGAAGGCACCATCAGTGGGAATAACTGCTTCATCAACTACAGTGATAGTGGAGCTATCTTTAGTTGTGCAAACCAGAGCAGATTCAGAGGTTTGAGTTTTAGTGTCTCGTGTAGTAGGCTTAACAGTCCCTTTAACTATATCAGACAACCTACTCTCATAGACATCAACATCAACAGTTTCCTTTAAAAAATTGAACTCAAACTTAATTAACATTCAACAACATGTGGATAAAAAATTACAAACAGTTAAGTTAAACACAAAATCCAAATAATTTTACTAAACATAGTAGGCATTCCACGTTAGATAAATTACTTTGGAATCAATCCCTCTTCAATTTTAATGAAATTTGATATAATGGACACAAATGATAAAGTAATTCTTTTTCAATTTTCAAAATTGTAGTAAAAGAAAATTCTAAGCATTAAAGCATTTATAAAAAAGTTTTATCTTTCAATTGATATCCTAATCCACCACCTGACGCCAGGTCAAAGTATGAAGGTGACCTGATTTCTTTTTCATATTTCAAAATGTGTGTTTTCAATAAATTATATATATATATATTAGTCACAGCATTTTTCTACCCATGTACTAATTAGCAATCAGGGGTTTCGACAGGAAGGCTATACGGAATCGAACAAAAGTGAAGCTGTGTAGTTGCAGACTTCTACAGCAAAGACACATAGGCAGTACTTATAGAGAGATCGATCAAAACCAAATAAGTTTTTTTTTTAAATCAATATGATATTCCAAAATATTTTGATAAAGGTAATGATCATTTCTTACAAAAATGTAATTTAAATACTAAGAAAGGTTCTCCTGTCTATATGTGAGATACCTAAACATATTGACCAAATATTTTAATAAAAATATTATAATTTTTACATGTAAATTATTTTTTAAGGCAATTTAATTAATTCCAAAAGAAACTTAAGTTTTTTTTATAGCTATTTTGATGGTAATTACTTATATTAATTAGCTTAAAGAAAAAGGTAAGAATGTGACGATATCCTTATGCTGCTCATTTTCATTACAATTAAGGGGGGGGGCTAAGACTGGTTAGAAGGGTGAAAATGAATAAGTACATCGAATTTGGCGAAATTAACTCTGCTTTTCAGCAGACAGACTAAGAATTACATTTTTCCAAGTAAGAAGGAAGAGCTGTCATACTATCTGTGCAGTTAAGTTTCTGTCAACTCTTATGTTTTTACATCTTTAAACTAACCTTATTAATTAATTATAAAAATTGTTTTTAGGAATTTTAATGAGACAGTTTTAATTGGCGGATGTAAGAAGCCCTGCTAAAAACAATTGGCTTTCATAAAAACAAACTTGGAAGATCAATTCAAATCGTTGCAAACTGAGCATGTAAAAAAGTGACTGCTCAAGTTCAAAATGAACATTTGCCGTAATTACATCGTATAAGGAACATCATAAAAAGAAAAGAAAGAAAAGTGAGTTTGAAAAATCAGGTCAGGGTTTCCACTGAAATTAGGTTTTAAATTTCTTTGAATTTTCCAGGTAAAATCTATAAAATTGCCAGACCAGCTTTTTCTCTCTTCATAATATAGCTAGAATGGGTATTTGAAAAGCGCCAAGATCAATTTTATATTTATTTACATTTCAATATAAGAGCCATTTTATTTAAACAGTGCTCTTTATAAAATTCCTTTATCATAGCTTTCATAAAACAATATCTAAAATCAAATGTTATTATAATATTGCTTGCTTTGATTTAGCATTACTTTAAGGGATATTCAGTATTGAAAAATGAATGCCACAAATGCAAAATTGTCAAATTTTTAGTAACAAAAAAATTTCTTCCAATATAAAAAAACTAGATTAAAACTTTTTATTTTATCCTTTTTTTGAAATTAAAATATTTAAGGAATTCTAAACTAACCACATGGTTTTAAAGCTTTGTCCTTCTTTCTAATAAACACATACGAATAAAATTTATATTTTATATTCATACACTTCTTAGTTTTTGACAGCTTTTTGGGGTAAAAAGATCAAAAAGCAAATATTTTGCACAAAACAGCAAAATTAAATTCTAACACATAATTGGCTCTCATAAGAACCTTTTTTTAAATTAAAATATGTTAGAAGAGGTTAAAATGAAATTTAGAAAATTAGCATCAACAAGAATTGTAACGATTTGTTGAAAAACATTGCCTTTTGAGAAAGTAAGAAAATGTGTGATTGTTTGGCTTTGCTGGATTCCTTTATTGCCACTTTCCCGATTTTATTGGATAGGAGTCGCAAAAGTTTTTTAAAAAAAAGTGGAATATAAAATCTATTATTATATTATAATCAACTAATTTTTAGAGAATTTTATAAAGTTTTAAATACTAAATTATTTTGTCAAAAGAGAAAAGATACCCACAAAGTACTAACAATAAATGGATTCAGCCCAGGAACTAAGGGGAAAAAAAAACTTTACTTATAAGCAGAAGCTTCTTTCAAAAAGGTATAAGGTTTCTCCAATCATTTAACTTAACAATGCTTTAGCGAAATTTGCACCATTCTAGTCCTTCTTGACTAGAATACTGCACAAAACTCTCACATGGTTGTTAAATGAGTTTCCAAAAGAAATAATGGTACTACATGGTATTGTTTCATAAATGGTACTACATATACATGAAGGGTATTCTGTTTTATTCCCTTTAAGTTGCTATTTTATTTAATATGCCAGTAATTTCTGAGAATATTGATCAGACGTGCTGGAGCGTCAGTAGCACTCACGAAGACAGGTTGAGTCTGTGTGCTACTGACGCTCCTGAGCGCCGGGTGGAGGGATGCTCTCTAAACAGAAAAATAATATATTTCTTCGTTTTTCTGGTTTTCCTGGTAAAATATAAGGAACATTTAAACCATTAAAACCCTGTTATGTAATTCGGCTTCTGAGGATGGAAATATTTTTAGTGGCAGCGAGTGTGTTAAATCTGTCGTGTAGCTCGTAATAGTTAATGATTGACAAGGACTTTGAAATTATTCTGTTAATCCTACAACAGTAAATGTTAAGATTTCAGACAACAAATTGGCAGGATATTGCAGCAAAAATATTATTTTACTGCAATTAGTAAAATAGTCACTACTTTATATGTTTGCAAGTTTATGATTTTAAATAAAAATTTTTAGTTTTTGCATTTTCAAATTAGAAATATACCCAATTTTCTAAAAAGTTAAAGGGTCTGGAAAAAAGTGATCAATCTCACATAGAATGACTCAGTAAGGATTAATAAAAATATTTAATTACCAAGCAAGCACTGCCAGGAAGAGGAGGAAATGACGTTGTTTCTAAATCAAATTTGGGAGACTCTGGTTTAGCTTCATTTTCAGTTTGAGACTTATTGAATGTTCCATTAGAGTTTTCGGAATAATTTCTACCACTGCTGGAAGGACCATTTTCTTTCCACCATCTTTTATTTCGTTGTCTGTTGGCATTCATCCAGTTCTCTCTGGTTTGATTTTCACCACCCTGTTTTGCAGAAGTATTTGCAGAGGTTCCCGAATCTCGGGAATAGGCCAAAGACGCATTGTTCCCCACCGAGAGGTAACTTTGGTCTTGACTATTTATTGCACCAATACCCACTTGATTTCTTGGCACTATAACTGGGTTGTGCCGTGTTTGTGAGGTGTGTGCAGGATAAATAGATGGTAATTTGTTATAATACAAATTGGGAGCAGTAAAAAAGCTCATGTCCACACCAAAATTATGGATGTTTCTTGATCGTGATGCATAGGGCACATAATCAAAAGTACAATTATTGGTATTCACAATATTTGGAAAAGAGGCCTGCTGATGAAGTTGCTGTCTTTGAAGATAGGACGCTGACTGGTTTCGGTTAAAATACCTGCTTTGCTCACTACACAAATATAAAAAAGAAAATTAACTTCCTGAAGACTAAACTTCAAAATTTAAGTATCTTTAATGGATATAATAGCATTAATAACTTAAAGTTATGAAAAAACTGTATGACTTACTTGTCTCTAGATGCATAGTTGTGTCTGTTTGAGCTATTATTTAATGGTCTGAAAGCTGCCTGAGGAGAAAGGCCATTAACTGAAAGAACCTACAAAAATAAATAAATAAATTGACACAGGAAAGTGTGAATGCCATTTACATAAAATTATATGGTATTACTTGTAATAAAAAAAATGGTGATTTAAGATTTTATACAAAGAAAGACCAGGATAAGGCAAAACAAGGCAAGCCAATAACTAGTTTTATATTTTTTTAAAAACTGCTAAATTTAAAATATAAAGTTACTTTTGTTAAAATTATGTGGCAACAAAATGGATGAAACTAGTTACAATAGTTAATAAATTGCTAATGTCATTAAAGAAATTGAATTTGCGCAATTTTATTCTTATTGTCTAAGTCTATTAATAAATACTAAAAAACAAATTTTGCAAGCAGACATCAAATTAGAATCAATTTGGCAAAGATTTTATTGGGCTGATTCTTAAAAATAAAAGGAATTATAGTTCAAAAAATATTTTAAACAAAACCCAATGGCCAATGAAAAGAATTTTTAATCTAATTTAATTTAAACAATGTCCTTTTGTCCCAAGGAATACTTAGTTTTAATGAAGATAAAACCATAATTTTACTAAAATTTTAATAATAAAGAAAATTGGTAACTAAACACTAAAAGGAAACCTAAAAATTCCACAGAGCAATTAAAGTTCACGATAAATAATTATATATACACTAGAGGTGCACAACATGTAGCCCACTGAATTTTGATGTGCGACTAGTAGAAGCTTCTAAACACAATTTATTTTCTTGGAAATTAAAATATTTTGAATTGCAAGTCAGTCATTATTTTTTTTTCACTTGTTCAGTTTTCACAGATTATATTGTAAATCTATGTTGTTTTATAATCGCATGCATTATAAGTGGTCATTGATATGAAATTCCTTTGGTTTTAAAAAGCTCTAACAATATGATAATTCCGAATATGAGCTATCACTTTTTGACTCGTGTCATACTTATCATAAAATTATGTGACATTTCTATTTTTTTTTTTCTTGGCAGTTATAACAAAGAATCTCCATGTAGTTTTTAAAATCACAATACGATATTACAACTTTTAAGTTATCTTTAGGGTGGTTATTGCTACACTAGTATGACATAGTTTCAAAAATGTACATTTAAAAAATTACTTTTCAAGGCACATTGTGGCGATTTCATAGTAAATAAACTTATTTTAGTTAAGTGATTCAACCAATTTATTTTATTTACTGTTATGCATACCACATTGTTTCAAAAATTCAGATTTTTATTATAACACACATCTAAATAATTAGTAATAGAAATGCTTTATTACAGCATATCTAATCGCAAATTAAATGGATTTTACATTGTATGGAGAAACCTTACAAGTCAGCAGGTATGCACAAGCGAAATTTTCTTTTGATAAAGGTCATTATTTGATAATTTTAGTATAACTTTTAGTACATGAATTTAAAACTAAGTGTATCTCAACTATCATATAGGAAGTTTTATACACTTGTATCTTTCCACGTTAATCCAAGTTTATGTTTTATCATCTCATCCCGAAAGTATTAATGGAGTCTTTCAAAACAACTACCTTATAATTCACTAAAGAAAAAATATAATGTTGAATAAATAAACTCTATAAAACAAATATAAATAAACTGTAAAAATAAATGTCTGTAAAATAAATTATTCAATCTCAAAAAAAATTTGTCATTTAGAAGTGTTAATGCTTATTGTTCGAGTGGAATATATAATTAGGAGTCATAAAGGCTTTTAAATTACAATTTAATAAAAAAGTTGAGATACTTACAGTCCCCAGGTCAACACAGGCTGGAGTAGTTGGTGCCCATGTTTGAAGCATAGTTGGGGGATAAAAAGGAGGACAAACCTAGACAAATAAATGCTTAATATCAAGAAAAGTAAAAAAGCAAATGCAAATTGCCAGCAAATACAGTTTATCAGTCTCTAATAGGGATGTAACGAATGTCTGGCCACTATTGGGTACTCTACCCTTTTGTCGAATATTCGTTTGGCCAAATATTCGAACAAATTCCCCCCTTTAGAATAAGAATAGATTTAATGTAAAATATTCTAAACTCTTTTTTTTTTAAAAATACATTTTCAGGGTGCGTAACAAAATATTTCAAGAAAAAATAAGCACCTTTTAAGCACTTAAAAATATTTTTAAGCACTTTATATATTAACAAAATGCAAAATAATTTTCAGACTTAACGTGATCATGATAAAATAACTTGATTATATTAGCCACCACAAAAAGATCAAGAGATTTTTCGGTTCGAAAAATGAGGGTGGAAAATGAAGCCAGAAATTTAGAATATCTAGCAAAATGCAGCAGAGTTACATATGAGAGTGCTAGAATTTCATAAAACATGTAAAATGACTGCCGCTTTCATACGCTATGGACCGAAATGGAATGCGGTTGAATGAATTGTAAAATCGTTGAATAGAACAATGCAAAAGCCAGGCTTTTGCATAATCGCCAAAAATAGACATGGTAAAAAAAAAGGAACATCAAGCACTTCTTAAAAACATCTAATAATAAAAAGCTCCTTTAAGGGCTTTAAAAAAAAGAAAATTGAAAATAAGCACCTAAAAAAGCTACGCACCATGATTTTAATATTAAGTTTTGTATAATTTTTTCTCACATAATTAAAAATTGTTTCTACACGCACCTGTAAGTTCTAATAGACAAATTAAAAAAATATATATATATATTTTTGTGAAGAATTGAAACTTGATTACTTTATACTGAACCATGTATTTTACACTCAATTTTTTAAAAATATAATCAGAAAAGTCAATTAAGAAAAAAATTTGAAAATTGGATACTTTTGTTCTGCTGTTTTTATTATAGAGCGACACTCTTTTCCTGGAATGGAACAACCGAGAACTGATTTTCAATGCTAAAACTTTTTTTAAATAGGTGCTTCTTTTACGATACGGCTTTTCTTCTTACCTCAATGTTTCTAACAAACATTCTTTTATCTTCACTTAAATAAATAAAAAAGGCAACATGAAGAGGCGCGAGGTTTCTGAGGCAGAATTTTCTAGTGCTGTCTGCGACCAAACTCTCTAACACTAATATCTTTCAGCAAAATACTTTAATAATAACAAACATATGTTACGAATTTAAAACAACCAAAGTACTGTGTTTGCATAAAAAAAATTAAAAAAAAAACTATATACCTTTTTTTAATTGAACATTTAATAATTATTTTTCCTAATATTATGTGGGATATTCTTGAATTTTATTGGGGGTGGCGTACAAATTATTTCCTGCTAAAAATTCAGTAGAATCATTGCCTTTAAAAGTAAATATTCAAATGCAAGATTAGAATTTTCTATAATGCTTGAAACATATCAGGATATTTAAAATCTATGTGAAAATCAATAACTGCCAAAAATACAATCAAAATATTACATTGATTTATGATACAATCAGCGTAAATTGAGTGTATCGAAAAGTGATTACTTAAATGCATAAAATGCAAATATTAAGTGAAAATTTTCGAAGAAAAGAAAAATAATAGTTTTTGATATTTTGAATGAAATTTTTTGTTTAAAAATTAAGATTTTTTTTTGTTTCAGCTTCCATCTTGTTTATTTTTCAAAAAAAACCCCATCTGTTTGTCTAAGATAGGTACTCTGAACGCCACTAAGTCTGTGGCAGTCTGGTGCATGGAAACAAGAGGGCATTTTAGGGAGGGTAGCTTCGATGAAGAGGTCTCCTTTTCTCTCGCTGAAATCAGTCCTAAAGAGGGACCCCGCACCTCTACTTGAAACTATCATACTTCCTTACCATAGTCACCGCCACAGCTCCAGATGAATGTCTGGCAGAGTATCTATCTTCAAACAGTAAAACCTTTGTTATTAGAAACACAGCACTTAAAAAGACTTCGACTGCACTGAGTTGTTCAGCCTCAAAATTTTCTTTCAACATATAATTTGTTTCATGGTCATTTTTCTCATACAGTGAAATTTTTTTAAAAACTGTTTCTGATATACCACATTTCTTTTAGCATTTTATGGATATTTTTTTTCCCTACTTTCCTTTTTTCAACTTCACAGCTTCATTTTTTATAGCTGTTAGTTCTTTACTTATGAATATTTCTACAGATAACTATTATAGCTTTTTTTCTTCTTTACCCCATTCTAATAATGATGGTTGATGTATAAAATATATTCATTAAGGATTATTATTATTTTTTTTTTTTAAAGAAAAAGTTTCTATTTGGTTGACGAACATTTGGTATTCGGCCAAAACCCTATTCGTTACAACCCTAGTCTCTAAGGCATAAAATGAAAAGGAAATACATACCTGTTGATTATTATAGCTATCATTTGGAACATTAGTATAAGTATATTGAAGAGGAGTTTGTGGCGCCTGGTTTACATTTTGAGTGTTGTAAGACTCTGCTTCCATTGTAGTAGGAGCTCCATTTTTATATGCATTAGTAAAAGGAGCCGAAGTAAATGCCTTAGCCTTAATACGAGCCTGAAATATTAAAAGACGTTCAATAAGTGATTTTACGTAGTTTAACATTTTCTCAATTGAAATAAATTTTTTCCCCTGTACTTATAGGTTAATTCAATAATAACTTACTTCACTTAAGTACGAGAAAGGTAAAATTTTTTATAAAATAATAAAGTATACTACCTTTAATTTCAGGATTGCTTTGATCAGAACAGAAAGTTTTAAGAGAATTTACTGTAATTTTACGAATAACAATAGCTCGAGATAAATAGAAAATTATGGCACTATCGCAAAAAAATAATGCAATTAATTATTTAATTCATTACACTAATATTAAAATGAGCAAATAAGTAGAAGGTTGCATTTTGTTGTTCTTAAAGATTTGCGATTATCTTGCAAGATATGTTTCATTTTAAAGGTGAGAATATTCAACTCTCATCATTAACGTGCATCCAACAGATGTTAACTTCATCTTTCACCTCACATGTTTGAGATTATTCTTATATTGATAGAATCACCCACTCAGGTTATCGATATATTAGGGGGAAAAAAGGTTAGAGCAGATTCCTTAAATGCATACAAGAAATATTTTCTACAAAAATTAAAAGCTAAATTGAAGGACAGTTATTTTATATCCATTTCTTTGATTCAAATACTATTATTTTTACTGAAATGAAGGTAATTTTTTTTTACAATATTGATTAAATACTTCAATGATTAAGGGTTAATGCTTACCATAACAGGTTTTCCATGAAAAGTTTTGGCTTCTTCTCTTAAATATTGATAGGCTTTCTGTGTATCAGCATCAGATTCAAACAACACATACCAACTGTTATTATGGGCAAATTCACACCGTAAAAATTTTGGACAATTTTCACTACTAAACAACTCTTCAAGTTCCTGAAATAAAAGTTTAATTAAAGATTATCATTTTGCAAAAAGGTAATATTTGATGCATCAAATAAACTAATAAAAATTCAAAGACACAAGGCAGTCTAAGGTTTGAACTAATTCAAAACCAAATCAAAGACAACACATTGAAAAAAAAAAAAAAAATTAAACTAATTTTTGTAGATTTCTCATCACCAGGTCTGAAAATATCTCCGGAAAAAATAAAAGGATTTTAACAATTGGTCACATTCCATCACTTTTTTAAAGTCATTTAATGATAGAAGAACATCAACGTTGAAGGGCTCTGGAAAAGTTTTTTTTCTCATTAAAATGTCCAATATCTCCATTGAAAATTTTGATCCTTCAGAATCCATTAATTTATCCACTGATTCTATTGTAAATCTATATTAATTATTGATAGATTTTTCATTGATTATTGCTTTTAAATTTCACATAGCTTTAAAAGACCCAATGTTTTTAATACGAAATTACAACCTGTGAATTTGAATAATTTTTGCTGCTTTCATCATAAATTCAAGTGATGTATCGATAGTTATTAGGCATTTATAATTACCAATTGTCATGTGTTTAAGATTTCGATACATTTAATACGATTTGTTAGTTATAAATCATGCATCTAATTTATTACTTTGACGTTCTTTATTTGTACAGATAATAAATTTAAATTATTCTTTTAAAAGGCAGTTATTGCTACGTGATCTCGGAAATCCAGTATTTTATTACGATATTATAATGACATGCAAATTTCAAACTGCGCATCTAAATGTTTGACACCTTTTACGTTTCCCTATTTAAAATAAATTCAAGTGACGTTTAGATCGTTTTTCAGCATTTATAACTACTAATTTCCATGTAATTTATAAATCGCATTTAACGGATCACTTTTTGACGTACTTTATTTGTACTAATTTCATCTTTTATCAAAGGAAGTTTTCCACATGATTTTGAAAATCCTATATATTTATTACGATACAAGAATTTCAGACTGCCCTTTTAAATAATTTTTTGATGTGCAATGTCTTATCTAATTTCATCAAAAAATCCAAGCGTCGTTTAGATCGTATTATGCCATTTATAGCTACTAATTTTCATGTGTCTTCCCGATACATTTATTACGATATTACAAATCGTGAGTTAAAAATTGTGCATTTGAGTGATCACCTTTTGGCGTACTTAATCTGTGCCGGTAACATTGTCAATACAAGTAATTTTTTTGACAATCTTTTGGCAGTATCTGCAATGCATTCTCACATATTTTAAAAAATTCAGATTTTCATTGCGACATTGAAATCTTGCATCTCAAAAATGACTCATCGGCTCACTTTACTTGAGCTATTCTCATCGGATATATATATATATATATTTTTTTGGGTTATTAAAATAAGTGTGACGCTTTTCTCGGGGATTTTCACGATATCGTCACTATAAGTACGCTGTTAAAATGAGATGCGAATTTCTGATTGCGAATTTAAATAATCACTATTTGATACAATTTATTTGTGCATATTTGTTCTTTTCTTGTAATTTCGGTAGTTGGCACATGCACTTGTATGTGGCATTTAGAATCCCAATACTTTAATGTTATTGCATTGTGAAAAAGTAAAAAACTTGGGGAAAACGAGTTTTTTAACTGCTTACTCTTTGCAATCTATTTTTTTTTTTAAATCTTAGGTGATTTTTTTAGGAAAAAACTAAAAAGAAAACATTTATTTTTTAATTTCTTAAAAATTCCAATAATTCAAGAAATAGTAATAATATCTGAAAAATAATACTAAATAATTATTGAATTTTATTGTGTATATAATGAATTTGCTTAAGCATCAAAAATTTTCTTCAATAGTTTTTTACAAAAAAGTATAAGTTTTTTTATTTTTAAATAAATTCAAATAATTAAAAGTATTTATTTTTCTGCAAATACAGCCGGACTTCTATTTAACGAACTTCCATTTTACAAATTTCTCTATTTTGCAAATTTCTTTGCAAAAAAACTTCCATATAGCGAAGTGAATTTTCTATTTAACGAATTTTTTTTTAGATCTACTTTCCCTATTTCCTAAAATATTCGAGAAAATTATAAATTTGTTAACGCATTTTATGGGGAAAATGACCTTGAAATGATTTTCGCATCCATCTAACTTTTATAGAAATCAGTAAAATCCCTTTCTGCTTGCCTTTCATACAGAAATGCGTGCCAAAAATCGATTTACGAGAAAGCATAACAGAAATTTCTAAAACATGGAGCTATGATGTCACAGATCGTAGTATTCGTAACAGTTTTGTAAGTTGGACTCTTTGTCAACACTGAGAATTTGGAAAATGCGGTGGACAATGAGGATATTACTTTAGAAGAGCTTAAAAAATGTGGATACAGCTAAGAGAGAGAACCACGAAATTAATGATGATATACTGACTAATAATTTTCTTTCTAATGATTCTGAAGCTGAAACCACCGAAACATTATCTGAATCGGATATTTTTGAGTGTGAAAAATTAAAACAATGCAGCCATAAATAGTGAGGAAGAAGAAAATACTCCTGGAGAAGTTTTTGGTGCATTACAAAAATACAAGACCTATTATGAGAAAAAACACTTTTTCAAACAAAAAACTCAGTCAAAATTAATGGACTTAATCAGTAGCAATTAAAACAAATGTGATAACAATTAAAACGCATGTGATAATGCCTGTTTAAAATTACTTTTATAATAAATGCAGCAATAGTTTTAATATATAAAAATTTAGCTTTTTTATTCAGTGGAAAATGTATGTAGCATGACAGTGTAACACTGGTTAATGTTTTGTTTTATCCTTTCTTTGCAGATTTCTTCTATGGTTAGGATTTATAAAATAAATAATAGATAATAATTTACACGATAAAGTGTGTATCAATTGCAATTTCAACTATTTCTGGTGTTTATGAATTTAAAACCTGTTTTGTGTTAGTGAAATATTTCAAAAGGTTATTTTCTATTTAACGAATTTTCCATATAACTAGCTTTTTTGCGGGATTTAGAGACTTCGTTAAATAGAGGTCCGACTATGTTATTATGTTTACTGATAAAGTTTAGTGCTTAGAAAAGTAATGTTCATATAAAAATTATCACATTTGCATAACATGTGTGCGGCCCTTTGTTAATCTACCGGCTTCGCAAGTGGCTATTCACTCAAAAAGGTAGTACACTCCTACTTTAACTAAATCTGAACAGATATAATACCTACTTTTAAAGGAGTAGATTCAGGAATCTCGCGTAGTATCAAGACGCCAGAGCGAGGGTTTGAACGAACCTTCTCACCAGCTTCATCTACTTGGACTACAGCAGATTCTAAAATTAGAAAATGTTAAAACAATTGTCAAATAAGTTTTGTCCTAACATTAGATAACACATATCCGTCAACCGTGATACTTAAATTTGCAGAGAAAATTATTGAATACAGATTTTATGCAATTCAAGACTATCACAAATTTATAGAAAATACGGACTAAAGTATTAAACTATGAAATATTTACTATTCCTCCAATCTTTAATTTTAATAAAAAATTTTACTCAAGATAATAATACAGAAATATTGGATTAACTATTATGAAATAAAAATTGCTTGCAATAGAATTTGATTTTTGACGGAGTTAGGAGAAAAAAACCCATTTAGTTTTTATTGTTGTTTAAACCAAAAGTCCCATTTAGCTTTTATTGTTGTTGGTTTAAACGGGTTTTTTTAAACAATGTCTAATAATATATTAAGCCTAATTAAAATTACTGAATTGTCCCTAAATATTTAAACTATTAACTTCTGTTTTCAATAACAAAGCTTAACTATCCACTTCGTTCGTTAAATATATCATAATAATAAATTTATAACTTCATGTAAATAATCACTTAACATTTAAACTTTATTTAAGTAAGAAAACGTATGAATCGCACTATATATTTATAAACATTTAAATTAAGATTAAGGGATTATAAATAAGTTAATTTCAAACAATGGGAAAAAAGTATATTAAAATATTTTAGCTGTCAAAAAAATTTTAAAAGTTAATAATTTACCTCTAAGAACTTCCACTACAAGGTTGTGATTATCAGTCAGTCGTCGTACTTGATTAAACTTAGCAACTGTGCTAATAGCAACATAGCCATCGCTGTCCATTTGAGATTGAAGATATTCATCAGTTTGAAGATTTTCCCGAGAAAAATAATATTCCAACTGTCGGCGTAGAAGTTCCTTAAGAGATGTTAGACTCACCCTTTCACCTGTGGCCATTTCAACTGGAAATACAAATATATTCATTTTAAAACAATATGATTAGTAGATTAATTAAAATTTCTAATAGAAAATATGGACTTTTAATAGATGTTAACTGGCAAAATATCTAGCAACATTAATGTTTTAACGTAGTAATTTTAATTTAAATGATTAAAACTATTTTACTTAACAAGACAAATCTATAATTCAAGAGGGAAAATTAAGCTATTTTAAAAACCTTCGAAGAAAGAAAAGCACCCTTAAGAGCTTATAAAAACAAAAATCAAAAATAAGCACGTTTAAGCTTATGGCAATAAAATAATTTTGTTGCAGATTCTGTTGTAAAGCCAATTCTGTAACCACTTCATTAAATCTGCAACTATCAGCCTAAAAATTTTTTAATAAAAAAAATCACTTGAGATACATATAAATGTTAAATTGCATTAAGAAATGCAATTTTTTGTACCTTCAACATTATCTGGATTATTAGAGTACATTTCAACTTGAGAATTTGCGACTTGGAAGTTACTAGTTTCTGTAGAATTTAAAGTGGCACTGCTGCTAGCAGTTTCTGATGGAGATGAAGTAACAACTGTATTTGTTTCTTCCATGTCTAAAGATATAATTGGAACTTTAGCGTCAGTGTCACCTGTAAAAATAAAATGATAGTTTATTTTAATGAAATTAACAATGCATATATCTTTTAATATAAGAAAATAAGAATATGGTTGATATTCAGATTTAGTAAACATGATCAGCATTGTTTCAGAAGCAAACTGAAAAAGAAACGGCATGCAAAATGTCTCATTTATAAAAACTTTTTAATTACGAAACTGTATTTTAAAATTTTAACTGAATGCACAATTAAATAGAACAAGAGTGGTTATACTCTGTCAAGATAGCAAAATCAAATGGTGTTACAAAAAGAACACAATTAAATGGTTCAAGATAAACATTGTGCTTTAGGATTTTTGTACCTTTTTAAGTTCACAAAACTAAAAATACCATTTAATGAACTGAAAAGTGTTCCATCATAGGTAATTAAGAACTGACTACATTGTTGTCAGGTTATTTAACATAAGATTTGTTTCTTTATTCCACTAAATTTGTTTACAATTTCTGCAAACCCTAACTGTAACAATACCAGTCTAGGTACAATGCAAAACAGATACAACAATAAGCTTTATACTTCATTTACGGGGAAAATTCCCAGATTATCCAAAGAAACAATTCGAAAAAATATAGCACACGATTGCAGAATGCATCAGAAAAAAAACAATAAGACAGCAATAAGATTTGAAAACGTGGTTGGGTTTTGACATGACAGGTCTAAAATCTTATGAAAAGTGTCAAACAGTTCAACTTTTAACAAAAATTCTCAAAAACCTGGGACATGAAATCTTGCACAATCCTTGCATTATATACTACTATAATTATGCTTCATATTATATTTTTCTAAAAATATAATACTCTTAATACTTTAGGATCAATATTATTTGATATAACTTTTCAGTTTATATTACAGGTAATAACTATGAGTTGTTAATTCCTACCAATCTAAATATTTTTTTTTTTAATAAGGTCCATCATTTGCTCTCGAGCATGAGAAGTCTTGCAGTCCAATATAACAAATAAATATCTCCAGGGGCAGAGAGCGTCTGGAAACTAGAAGAATTACGGGCCTCCTGGAGGGCAGAGCAGTTCCATAGTGCCCGCCATTCATATGGGCCCTATTTGTACATAGAGTACAGTTAGGAGAGTCAGAAAGACCAACACGATGCAAGTGCACCTGTAAGTAATCGTGCCCAGTCAACAATCGGAAAGACGAAACACAGATAGCTCTAGGGCGATTTTTCAGAAGAAAGGACGCCAAAAGGCTCTCCCAATGTTTTCCAGAAACTTGCTCTTTGTTGGAAGAAACCCGGGGACTTCGAAGCTTTAATTTAACAATTTGTGTGACATTTCTCAAATTTGTGGGTGACACAGAGGGCTCCAATAGAGCCTCTTTGGCAAGGTTATCAGCCTTTTCATTACCCCATAAGCCACAATGGCTGGGGATCTATTGGAAAGTTATCTCCTTTCCACTAGACAGAAGAACATTAATAATGTTTTTACAATTGAATTCAATGGCTGTAGGGCGTAGAACATATTTTGAAACAGTGTGAATTGCGGCCTGGAAGTCGATGAGGAGGACAAATCTATTTTCAGGTCTTTCTAATATCTTTTGGAGAGCCAGGTATATTGTGAACATTTCTCCATCGAAATTGTCAGAGTTTGAACTGAGTGGCTTTTTGAGTTGGAAAAATCTGGTTAAAACACCTGAGCCTGCTCGTCCAGAAGCTCTTCAATCTAAATACTAATTTTAATCCTTTTTTTAATAGATTTAGTGAAATTGAAGTAGTTGCCAACAGTTATCCAATATCAATTTTTATTTATTATATGTAAGAAAGCAGGATATGTTTGATCACACAAACAAGGTTTTGAAGTAAATTCAGGCCACCATGGGGAAATTTTTGGTCTAAATTACAAAATTTTTTGTTTAAAACGTGTCACTAAGCAACATATTCCTTTTCTAAAAAAATATGTCAATTTGTATATTTATTAGTTTGAATTATTAAGTTCAAATGTGGACTTTAGTTCAATTTAATTATATTTATTTCTATTATTTTTAACACATATGATAGTTTATTCAAGAATTGTTTAAAATCAAATGAATTTTTAAAAGTTAAATATTTTGGGAAATTTTGTTCATAAGAAATATTAGAGAATTTTCTGAAATCCAGCTTATTTGTATATGAGTAATTCCAATAAATAATGACTATAATATACTCCCTGACAAATGAAATAATTTTTTTCAATAAATTAATTCAAGGTCAAATTACTATTGTTATTTAGTATAACTGTTAGAATGAATTCCCTAATTACATGATATTTTATTATGTTACAATAGTTTTAACGGCTACATTCTAGTTTATGCAGCTCAGTATCAATCGAAAGAACAGTTTAAAATTTTGGTCTTATGCAATTGAAAGTTGAACTGTGGAGTAGAGAGCTGCTTAACTTATATTTCGTAATCGCATGCTTTGAGAAAAGGAGTTGAAATGAAAATTGATTTTTATAATGAATAAGAGGGTTAGTGAACATTTTTCTCCTACAATGAAATTTTAAATTTTTTTTTAAAATTTTCAATAATTAAACTATTGGATAAATTGAAATTTTACACTTTTTCATTATAATTATCCAATATTTTCTACATCAAAATCTGGGCATTTGACTCCTGGTATCAGGGATGAATTTTTTTTTCCAATTTAATAATAATAATAAAAAATCGAGATTTAAAATCAAATGGCAAAATGCATTTTCATGACTCAAAACTAGCACACTGAAAATCGTAGTCACAACAAACATTCGTTTATAACATTCTGTAGATAAATGCTTCATATGTACTTTTTCTTGCTTAAATATAAGGTATTTTTTAATTACTTCAAAAATGTTTTTGCACTTAAAAAATTTATCTCTGTAGTACAAATCAATAGTGTGCTAAAAATTAAAGAATTTAAAATCTTATCAGCGTGTAATTATTACCTAGACAAATTACATTTTTTAAAAAAGAAATATGAACAAAAAGGCATTGTTTTTAAGGGATAGACTGCTTACTTTTATAAAAAAGACCAAGAAAGCACATTTATAGGAATTAAGGGCAGACTGCACTTTAAAAAATGCTTAGGGAGAACACTGCTGCAACTATAAAGGGAAACAATTGTTTCCCTCTTATTGTTATAACATTCTTTACTCGTGCAGTCTCATGAAGAAAAGCATAAAAAAGGATATTTCCCCCCCAAATTAGAAATGTTCCAAAAATCTATTACCTATTACCACAATAAATTAGGAAATAGTCACCAAAATCTGCAAGATACCATTTTTCAGAAACAAGTGCTTTTGGACACATTGAACTCAAAAGTTGCCAGAGATCAAAATAAGTAGCAAATAGTTGCCAGTGGAAACCCAATAAAGACATAAATCTAAATTTGGAAATACTAACAGTATTGTTGCAGTACTATTTATTCCCTAAAACTTAGTTTACAGAAAATACACGATGACATGGCTAACATTCACCATGCATTCTTAAATTTATCACTAGATTCTTATCATGCCTAGTAAGCTTAGCATCAATTGAAAGAATGTTTTTGAAATTTGGAGTTATTCAGAACTTAGCCAGGGTGTAAAGACAGCAGGCAAATTAGCTACATGCAATTGAATGTTAAGAGAAGCAACTGAATGAGACTATTCTTATCCCTTCCTCTGATTAAGCCCTCTTTGTTTAATGCTAAAACATGCTTTTTGTAAAATTTAAATGCTATTTACCCGTGCATGTGTTTTTTCACCTTTTGTTTATAAATATCACCTTAACATTCTTATAATTCAATATCACCTAACATCAATAGATGTAAAATCTATTTCAAAGCCTCATATGTATATATTTTGTCTCTCTTTAAATGTTTAATGTTATTAATGATCAATATTTTAAATATCTAATAAGAAATATACATAATATGAAATGCTCATGAATAATTAAGGCAGAAAAAGATTCTTTTAAACTTTTATATACATATTCAATTAACGCATCTATAAAAAGCAAATAAAAATCATTAAGTTTATTTTATTTTTGAGAATTAAACATTAAAAAAATCACATTGTACTTTTCATTAGAAAAAATTTAGGGAATTTAAATAAAACCAACTTTTTTCTTTTTTTCATTTCTCAATTGTTAGAATATGAACATAATTTGAATTTAATAAATAAAGTGTTTCATGTTAACATTTCTCGCACTCAATTTTTTTTATAGATAAGTGTTAAGAATGCTTTTGTTAAATAAAATATTGTGTAAATTATGATTGTTTGTTCATTGTTTTTAATATTTTAAACTCAGATAATATTTTATTATAAAATCAATTATTGTAAATTAGTTTTATTTTAGATCCCAAGCAAATGTGTAAAAAATTACATTACAATTTATTCATTATATTATTTATCTTTAATGCAAGTTCAGAATTGTATGAATAAAACTGTGCAGAATGATCAGGTGAAGAAGGGCACAATTATGAGTAAGTTATTATTTCAAATAGAGGTTTTTTTCCAAATACTTAAACCAGTTTAAAACTACGGACGAACTTGAAGTGGTGTTTAAGTGTCATATCTGTCTTGGTTGTTGAAATTAATTGGCCAGGCCACCAAGCCATCAAACAATAAGGTTATCATCAACTAAGTAAAAATGTTGCTAATGTTGAAATTTGTTATTTAGAATCTACAAGAAGTTTTGAAGCCAGTTTAGTAAATAATTCAACTAGGTGCATGATTTGGGGACTAGAGAAAGAACTCAAAGAAAATTGATCTGAATTAAATGTTACAGGCGAGATGAAATTTAATAATCTTGTATTTGGGATAGATTTGCAGAGACTATAATGTTAATTCAACATTGCCTCATGTTCAACAGTGACTTTGCTTACAAACATTATTTTGATATTTCCTCCTGAAATTTTACAAGCCACTTAAAAAAACAAAAAAAAAAAAAATTGCATCAACGACAACGTTTTCCACGCAATACAGCTATCTAAACTACGTTTTCGATGGTACCGCCTTTTCTGTGAGCTGTTTCCAAGAGAGCATCAACAATGAATTCTTTGTTGTGAAGAACTAAATTTGCGAATATAAATCTATTTTTGAATTGATTGGCAGCTCCATCAGATCTTTGCAAGACACAAATCGGTATCAATTTCTTTTTTAACAGCGAAAACTTATTCCTTCTGTTGACTTTGACAATATTTCACCTATCTAAATTTTGCTCTGACATTTAAGCATCTAAGTTATCTTTTAACTCTTCATTCTTGGCAGGATCAGTCTATGCAATGGATTTTCACCAAAATTTACAAATACTTTCTTTTGCAATTATTGGTTCAGAATTTTTTGGAAAATCAGGACAAAGGAGCTCAGATTCCTGAAAGAATCATACTAATTTTTCGTAGTATATAAACCAACAGACACACCTGGTCTTTCTTTCCAGGTGATAGAACGTATTTAGGACGAAGCTCATTAAATTTAGCTTTCCGAATATTTACATTGCTGTCACAGTAAAAAATGAACAAAAATAGTTGCTTTTAGTAGCCCCAAGCATGAAAATAGTTGCCTAAAACTATGAAAATAGCTGTCTGAACAGGAACAAAAATTTATCAAAAATAGAGCCAAATAACTATAATTATAGCTTAATTGTCAAATACTATGATTAGGACTGGGTGATGTCAGAAATTTTAAATCATGATACATTATCAGTTAGACATCGCGATACAGCAATGTATTGAGATTTAGTATATGTTCAAAAAATACCTATGGGAAATCTTTAAATCAATCAAAAATAAATAAAAAGGAATGAATAAAAGGAACAAAAGAAAATATTAATTCTAAACATATCCTACTATGACATCAATATCATTGCTTAATCTTTTCAATAAAAATAATAAAGTCAAAGTAAAAGCAAACCCAAGCTTTATTTCATTTTCTTAAATTAAAAATGATTTAAGATTTATTGGTTTAAAAATAATAATACTGTAACAAAATATTTTACATGCATGCATTAAAAATTAAAAGGGGGGAAAAAAAAAAAAGTTGAAAACAAACCTAAGAAATATTCACTTTAGAAAAAAAAAACTTTAAGCTATTAGTTGAAAAAAAAAAACCATGCTTTTGAAACATCATTAGACCCTCTTTCATTTAATTATTTAAAATAATAAAAAGTAGTATTAACTAATAGTTAATAAATGAAAAATATTTTTACTTATTTATTATTATCTTTTTTGGAAATAAAATCGACTTAAGATTTATTTGTTTAAAAATGATACTGACTAACTAACAAATTATAAAAAACAAGTATTGAAAGAATTCTAATAAAAATTTTTTTAAAAAAAAGAAAAATTTAAGTACTAATGCTAAATTATTAAAAAGTGACAAAACATTACTAAACTATTTATTTAATTAAAAAAAAAATATTTGTTTTAAGAACTAAGAGCCGAACTTTTTAAAAACGTTTTCAAATAAAATAAAGATAAGCTTTGTTTTTATTCATTTATAATTAAAAACGACTGAACATTTATTGGTTATTATAATTACCTACATTAAATAAATTTTAACAAAGTTAAATATAAAATATCCCTATTAAATTGTATTGCTTAAAATGAAAAACAATAACTGAAAAAAATCATTGAAGAATCTTTTTTTTAATTTATATTTTTTTTTCATCGCTCAATTGAGTTCAGAACGAAAATTTAAGATAATAGCGATTTTGCAGAAATCGCGAAGTAACATTCGGCCTTTAAAAAAAATTGACAAGGATCGTTAAATCCAGACATTAAAAAAAAAAAAAAAAATGGTATGAAAAGTAGCAAAAGTCTCACTGAAAATAATTTACAAGAAACCCGACAATTATTCCAGACGAAATAAAATGCACAACGATCGCAAAATGACTTAAGTCCCATTGAAATGCATTGCGTTCTATACTATAACAATGATCTTCGCAAAGCTGGGAGTTCTGATTCAATTCGCTCCTCGCCACTCAACATCAAGAATCTAACATCGTCTGTAACGCTAGTCTTAACGTCCTAAACGCAATAGGCGACAATAAACGCAATTGCAACTAGACGAAATCAAAATCGTCTTCGGCAGTGCGCTGTCGTAAAGGATCTTTGCATATTAAATCATTAAACCACGATTATAGTCTTTTTCCGGTGACTTAAGTCAGATTTCTGATGCATCGCCTAAATTGAAAGTCATTATATAGGCATACCGATATATGCGTTAAATCGATATTTCTCGATACATCGATTTATCGTCCAGTACTAACTATGCTTGAATTAAAAAGGTTTTGTACAAATGTAAAAAGTATACATATTATAAATTAGGTACCTTAATAAAAGTCGAATTAAAATAAAGTATGAATGTTAATAGAAGGAAAAACAATTAAAAATAGCAAAACTGCCCCTCAGAGAGAAAAAATAACAAGTACTTTATTAAATCTATTGGAAATTAAAATTTTTGGCATTTTGGACATAAATGATTGAATTTAAGTTTGCTTTCTTTTATTAACGTTCTGAAAAGTAACATTCATTTTTGGGAAAAAACTTCGCTAAGAGTAAAAAGTCTTCCAATAATCGCCTATCCCTGCAAATAGTTGCTTTTTTTTTAAAGCCTTTTCAAGCAAATAAGTCGCCATAACCACAACTTAGGCTGAAAATAGTAGCATTTTAGTAGTCTGTGGCAACCCTGTATTTAAATCAGAAATTTCTCAAAAAATAACTCCTACGCTTTTTGGTGTCTTTCTCTTCCTTTAGTTGTTTTTATGGATAACACTTCCTTCTTTCTTGGGCACATACGGTTAATATCATCCTTAATAAAAAATTGCTTTACTTTTATTCCAGTTTCCTCTGCTAATTTATCATTCCTGGTTTTTCAACTACTAGATATTATAACAGTAGAAACAAAGCTTCTTCTGAAGAGATTTTGGCAGAGCATTATTAATTTTCATTACCGCTTTTTCCCAAAGATTGTCTACTGGTGTAGCCAGATATTTTCAGGCTTGATTTTTTATCTTTTGGATTTTTCTTTTTACATTACTTTGTGTGGGCTTCTTCTGTTCTTCAGTAAGAACCTTAGAAAGTCGATATTCCTCTTTTTTCTTTTCTTGTTTTCTTCTGCTTTGATAGTTTTATATTTCCCTGCTGTAGCTTTCAATTTGTCTTTTCAGTCGAGACATTTCTGTACTTGTTACTGGCATGAGGAACTTTTATAGTGTTACAAACTCAGTTTAGAATTTTATATTAACTTAATTCTGTATTATTTTTTAACTTGAATTATATAATAATCAAACAAATCAACTAGCCAAGATTAAATCTTTTCAAAACTCTTAAGAAAAATTTAATAAAATAGAAAAACATCTGCAAATAAACATATGCATAACCTAAATAATAAAACTGTTCTATTCTAAACAATGTTCTACTCTAATTAATCTTCTATTAACTGTTTTGTTGCTATTATTCCTAACATAAGCAAATACATATGTTGCCATAAATGCAATTGTTGTAAAAATTTAAAATACATATATATATTTTTAATAAAAGGAAGAATTTAAACATGCTTAAAATGAAGCAATTAGTCATTACAAAATTAAATAGTGTAAATTTTATAAGTTTCATGGCTTGTGATACAAATTTACTGAAAGTTAGAGAAATTGTATTTTGAAACTTGTCATGCCTTTAATGTTGCGGACATGACAAATTTAAAAATTCTTTAAAAAATATTAAATAAAATTTTTTTTTTAAAATCAGAATACAACACTACAAATGGTTGAAAGAAATGGAATTTTGAAGAAAATAGATCTTTTGATTGCTTTGTTTTAATAAAATTAAAAGAAAAAAAAAAACAATAAAAAGTAAAGATGCTCTTTTATAAGCATCCCACATTTTAATTCTAAACGTAAAAATGACGTTTTCTCAGTCATTAATCATGTAAATAAAATATCTCTTAAAATACCATGTTTAATTATAAATATTAAATGATGCAATAGAAATTTTTTTTATTCTCTTTGTCATGTCCGCAACTTTTAAACTCAATTTTTTTCCTTTATTTTATACAAATAAAAGAAAGTGTGCATTGTGTTTAAAAAAAAAAACTAATAGAATATTCATAAAATACATTTAATGACCTTTAATTTGGTATATAGTTTATTAACTTTAATGATATTTTCTTTTTAAGCATGCCAGTCTACAAACATGGAATCACCCTCATGTTATATAAAGGATTATTCATAATTCCCTCCGGGGTTTCGTAGCGTTACAGTAAAAAAAACGAAGACGAATATGGCAAAAAAGACCATATGAAATTATTCCGAAAGTATTCAAGTTGTAATTTAAGCAGTTGCCGGCCGATGGCAGTAACATGTACGACTGAAGCCAGTTGTAATCAACATAAGGTTGTAGTAAACAGAGGGAATTATGAATGACCCTGTATTACTTAAACTAAAGCATTATAAGGATAAAATTTTTTACAGCATTCAATTATCTGAATAAAGGAATTTCAAAGGGGTCGCAGGAAAGAAGGTTGGACAGAATGGTTTAAACCAGTCTGTCTTGAACCTTGCCAAACATGCCCCCTCCCATCCAGACTTAGATAAAATAAATTTCTACCAACACAAATTTTTTATTAACTTTCTGCACCTCTTTATTAACTCATGTAATTAGTTTAAACCTTTTCGTCACCTCATTTTGTTTGTAAAAATCTCAGATTTTACAGAACTATATTGATTTACACCACAGGGGTGGATTAGATAAAAAAATACTTTTGTGCAAAACTTTTAATAATCGAAGAAATACCTGAAATTTGAACAAGAAAAAAGTTTACATAGAAAGAATTTAGGATGTTATAGACGTTTAAATAAAAATATAGATGCTTGATTATAAAATTGTGTGAATACGGATTTAGATATACAGTCAGACTTTGATATAAGGTCACTTTTCCAAAGTCCCAGCTCACGGAATAGGAATTCTTTGTTACAGATTATCGGATATATGATCAAGTTTTAAAAATCTTTATCACTTATAAGGTCATTTTTATCTGAGACGAGGGGAGCTTTTTTCTAACAAAATCCTATTTAACTTCTTTACAAGGCAATTACTCTCTAGTTCTAGGAAAATGTTGCAGCCAACAAGCAAGCTAGAATTTCTGAAATTGTTTCACAAGTTGTGGACAGTGAGGACAATGACAGTGATCTAGAGACTGTAGTTGCAACAACCCAAGCGGAAGTCTTCAATGCAAAAAATGTCATCAGATTTTTTTTAATAAACCATAAGGGAGCTGAGAAACATTTTGAGAAGTCACAAAATCTAGAAAACATTGTTCGAAAAATGAAACAAAAAACGAGACAGACCTGCATAAATTATTATTTCAAATAAGGTAAGATGTAATGTATGTATGTATACTTTGAGGAAATTTGTAGACAGCTTTATTTTAAATAAAAAAATAATTTAATCTTTCTTTAATTCTTTACAAATTCTGTTAAAATTTATTGACTTAAATATTTAATTTTTGGCCGATCATTTTCGTTTATATTACCATTTAAAAAAATATCATAATGTGCACTGTTTACATGCTTAGTTACGAACTGGCTAATGAATCGGTTAAAAGGTTGCTTTTGCGATGTCCCTTAGGGTGACCTTAAATAGAGGTCTGACTGTGTATATATATATATAGTCATTTGAACACATATCATAATAGTGGCTTTTAAATCATGTTAATAAAAACACTATGCATAACCTTAAATCGTGTAAATAGAAATCACGCCACATGGTTTTCTATCAGGTGAATGTAATTTAAATCAGACTTATTGGTAGAAAAAAGTGTAAAAATGAATTTTCTTTCTAAGGAATTTGAAAAAGTCAGTCTGGTGTTTTTTAGCAACAGTAAAAAATTCCTTCAAGATGCATTCATGAATATTATACAGGTTGGCATGCATCCGAGAAATGATTTTGACACATCCGAATCATAATCTACATGGTCTAGTTTATTGCTTTTCCAGACAAATGATAATTAAGTTTTTTAAAAACCATTATTTTTTAAAGTTTTTTCTAAAACATGACGACTAAAATCCATGTAACCTAGTCAATTGTTTTCTCAAAAAAATGGTGCTTTGGATTTATAGCGAAATGTAAAAGAGTTGGCAGCTATTAACAACTCTTAGTTTGAGATCAGAAAATTTTAAAAATATTACAGCACTAAAGAATAACCAACATCAATTATTTTATATTTTCTCACATCAATATGTAATTTGTAAAAGTTGCAAGACTTCCTTAATCAAATAGTTTTAAAGTAAGGTTTCAATAATTTAAAAAAAAAGAAGAAACACAGTAAACATGCCATAAATTTTGGTATTACACTAATACAGTAGTTATATCAACATAATAAAATTGATATGAATTACTTGCTATTTGGAATTGTTCTCTTTTAAAATCAAATGAAAGAGACAAATCAATAATAAATTCATTACAGATAAATTTGATAATGTAAAATTGTTATTTAATCTTCTTTCAATATGAAAAAATTCTAAAGAGCTTTGAAACAATGAATTCAGTAAGTATCAAGTGAGCATGTATATAATAAGTGAATGATCTCTAAGTTATCAAATTTTATAAACATTAAAATGTTAGATTAATAATTTTGCTCTCGTGCTTTCAACCATGCTAAAAAAAACTCCAACGTAATTCATTTCTTTAAAAGACAGATTAAGATGAATAGAAATATATTTATTAAGGTACTATTTATCTTTGCTCAAACAATTTTGAACTATCATTGATGTAACTACAATGCAGTTAGTTGGTAAGCTTCTGTAATAAATTTTGATAGGCAAATGATAGTATTAGAAAAATGCCTTTCTACTCAAATAAATTTCTCATTTATACAGGTAAAACTATTGTTTTCAAAGCTATTAGTGATTACTATTATATTTTTCATAACATCCACAAATATAATGATGCAAAAAACAGCCATTGTTGTCATGGAACAATACATTTAAAAAGACACAATAGCAATATGTTGACTTCAAAATTTAAAATAATCCAACTTAGAAAATAAAAATTGTGTAAAATATAAATAACAAAGTAAATCCAAATGAATATTAATAGAATGGGAACACAATTTATAGTTTTTCAGATCCAAAAGCTTGTATCAGAAAATATGAAAATAAACTCGCCTGTTTCTAGATTATGGAGGGGAAAGTTACTTGAGCTGCATTGCTCTGCAGTTGTTTGATTTTGGTAACTGCCAGGATGAATGTTGGAGACATGGTCTATAAGATAAAGTGATATTAGATTCAAAAGTGAAAAGTTACATACAGTCTAACAGACAAGTCAGTCATATAAACAATTTAATTTGTTGCAGAATACCTAGACATTCATGTAGCTTTAAGGTCAAAAAGTACTTTTTATAGTAAGAAATATATAGCAAGGGTTGAAAATTTTTTGGTAATCTTAAAATTAAAAGTAAACTTTTAATTAAACTACATAGTAAAATTTGATATCTGCAATGCTTCTAAACTGACAATTATAAGTATGCAAGTTATTTTTAAATATTTAAGGTAAGATATTTCATTAGTAAATAATCCTAGGATCGCATTAGGTTTGCCTTTGTTTTTATAAAAATTATTGATTAATCCAAGGAACCTGTTTTGGGCACAAAACATATTTTAATGTGCACCAAAATTAGTTTCTTATACATTAATTGTTAACTATAAAAAATACAACAATCCATGCAAATAGCTCATTAGATATAATATTAATCATAACTTTAATTAATCATATCAAAATAAGACTAATACTCTGTGAATTCTCACACAATTAAAAATAATGCTCAGGTCTTATTAATCTTATAATCATAAATTTCCTCAGATGCACAATGTTTACAAAATGCACTTAATACTAATAGAATAGGTCTGAATTTTCAAATACACAAAATCTTAATAGAGAATTGACACAAGAAATTAATAATATTTGCATAATCAAAATTTATAGAATAAAATTTGAATATAAACAAAATAATGATGGAAGAAAACATGAAATATGATTCAAAAAAATATTCTATGATATATTAAAGCAAATCGATGATGCAATGCTGCCATTTATCGATATTTAGTAAATAGAAAAGCAAAATTCATGATTAAAACGCGGATTCTTAAAATTATATTGAAAAGTGTTACATTTCTAGAAAGCATGATATAATTCGATGTAATAAAGTCTACAAATGGAAGTGCGCACACCAATAAGAATAGCTTTTTTGCAATCAAAACATTTTCCGCAATGCACAATTATGCAGCTTGATATAACTGCGTCATAGAATTTAACAAATTATCAAAAACATATTCGCCACAATGACTTTAAATATCCTTAGAGCAACGATTTCAACTCGCGACTTAATAGCCGAGGGCAGCAAACGCCTTCGGAAAAAATTTAAACTATATATCAACTTAACATACATCAAAAATAACCATATGATATAAAAAAGTTGTAACGATTATTTTTACACAAATTTTGAAAAAAAAAATTAACAATTACACGCATGATCATACTCAAAAGTGTATTTTAATGTGAACACGTTTTTACAGGCCAATTGCATTCAGCCATGAATACAAGGACCTATCACGTGAGCACTGCAAAATAAATACACTAAAAACAACAAAAAACACAAATGAAATATTTTAACACTTTTAAATCACCCCATAACATTAATTTTACCAAGTTAATGTTAGTTACGACGATTATCGTATGTTAGGCTTAACCCATTATGGAGCTAAGCAGGTATACATTTACTCTTACTTCCCGGTAATCTAGATCACGAGGAATCGGAATATTTTACATTTACAGATCAATAAATTGAGTCGATTCCTCGGATCAACATGAATTAGTTTATTAAATAAAAATATGTTTATTAAATATATGTACTCACCACTAGATTACATCAGCACTGGCATAAGCCAGCCCAGTAAACTTTTCAACATCTTGATTTAACAATTCGCAAAGGGCGAGTGATTCGGCCTAAAGAAATTTAAGATGACTCTAGCGCCAGACGTTGCCATTCGCAAAAACCTTATTCGCTTGTTTCATGCGCTGAAAAAAGTAGACGTGTCAGCTGATTGGGGTGGCCGAGAGATTCTTTCAGATTTTGTTATTGCTAATTACGCCATTATTACCGAGAGCAGACTCCATGTTCGTTCCCTCAACAATAGATTTTCATGGGAGGAGGGTGTGATACTTGGAGGAGGAATTATTTAATCATAAAATGGGTTTTTACAATAATTCAAATTCATAGGGATCTGGAACGGCGTCAGCGGTAGTGTAATAAATTATACTCCTTCTTAACTCAGTTGCTTTTCAAGTGGGACAATAAAAAAAACAAAGTAAGAACTGTAGAGAAATATTAAAAATTTGTTAAAAAGTTAAGAAAACAAATCGGTATAATCCAAATGTGCTACATCATTGAGGAAACCCCTTATATTCCCCCTTGGCTGCTGAATATATATTTTTAAAATTAAGTAGCTTGTTGTTTTGAGTTTGTAAAATATAAATATTTATTTTTATCAACTATAGCTGCCTGGATTTTATGTAAAGAAAATGTTCTATTAATTGATAAAAAGCAAATCGCTATATTGTGGGTCCGGTAGCAGAACTTGTGAGGTATGCGAAAGGCACCGCAATTTATTTTGATCTTCCAAACATAAATTAAATGCATTGCTTCCCCTCTATTTCTCTTCGTTTTACTTTTGTCCCGCAGTGGACTGATCGTTAAGACACTGTTCCGAGCAGCTCACTGAAGTCAAGCATAATTGAATGCGGTCAGTGTGCGGGTGGGTGACAACTTGGATCAGTCTGCGTAGGGACCGAGGGTGTGCGGTATTGGTCCTCGTTAAACTGTTCTACCGTAAAGTGCTCGACTTCGCGTGCAGGTCGTCGGGTTACCGAAGCGGGGGTGCTATCCCCTCTGCAGAGGATCAAAATTGTGATGGCATGTCTTCGGATCATCCTCAGGGATGTTTCCAAGACCGTCGCCAATAGCCCATTGTGCAGCTCTAGTGCGACGTAAATGAACTACTACAACAACAACTACGTTTTGTTTTTTAGTTTCTTAGAATATAGTAATGCAAATTTATTTTATTTCAGGTAGAATTTGTAATTTCTCAAGATTTAGAATGGTTTAAATTCTTTACTTAAAAACTTAACTTAATTCGCATGGTGTTTTGTAAATCTTTTTTAAAAATTTTATTTCAATGATGACTTACTTTAATGAGCGAAAAATAAAAAAAGTCAGGAATATAAATTTTAGTTTCATTGTTAGAGAATTTTCTCTCTTCAATTAAATTTCAAACTGCTACAGTTTCAACAATAAAATTTAAATGCAATCTTTTAATAATGCAGATTTCATCATGCATTGAATCATTGAATATTCTTGCCTTTTGAAACATACGGATCTAAAAAGTGTAATATTTAAAAAGAAAATAATTATATTTTAACACATCTCCTCGGCAGATAAATTTTAATATTTTTCGTGTCGCTGATTAATACAGTGATTTCGGCCATTAGAGTAGAGTATTTACATTTTACCGCTTCGGCCAGGGTTTGATTCCAAGTGACTGGTAGTATGATCGGCTAGTACTTTTTTCGGTCGTGCTTTAGTTCGAAATCCAATTTAATTAAAAGCGTGCAGAGGTGCTTCATGTCAGGTGTGACGAATTGACATAATTTATAAAAATATTAGATAAAGAATAAATCGTTCGATTTACACATTCGCCATCTATTATTTGCATTCTCCCTTTTACTTTTATTTTCCTCTGTCTTTTTATTTTTTTTAAAATTGCTTTGCTGATTTATTTTTCTTTTGAAATCTCTAGTTTAAAACTCGCACCAAAAGCAAAAAATACTTTGCTTATTCCATTTGCACTTTCATGGTTGGAACTTTCCATTTCATTCTCATTCCATTCATTCATACATACTTCATTTTATTTGCTCATCTCGTATTCTCTATGACAGTTTCTTACTCAAATTAAAGTGAAAAAATATCCAAACATAACCTGCTTTTTTTTCTTCGTATTACGTTTAATGATTTACTTAATTTTTTTAAAGAAAAGTCACGAAAAAAAAAGTAAAAAATCATTGTTATCTCATGACGAAATGATAAAATAGTTTAATCTCCTTATTGCATTTCGAGGGATTCTTAGTCCGGAAACTATAATATAAGAACAATGTAGGGGAGAGTCGGGTAGCCCCGCCCACTTAAGGAGTATTGCTTATATTTCTGTATAATATTGAGTAATAATCAATATTTTTGTATGTTTCTATTGTTTTATCATCTAATTAAATAATGCAAAAAGAATAAACCTAAAAAAAGAGTAGTTTAACTTAAAAAAAATAGAAATTTAAAAAATTTGACTACTGTATTCAACATATTTTCAAAACAATTGTTTACCATGTTACCAGCTGCATAAATATAATACTTGAAACTTCGAAAATAATCTTTTCTTAATCTAACAATTAATGTCCGATGGCCCATTGACTTGAAAAAATATTCTATACATATGAAATTGACAGTGGGCGGGGGTACCCAGTGCCGGATTACCCATTGGGCCAGACTGGGCCATGGCCTGGGGCCCCCAGTGATTAGGGGCCCCCTTAAAAATATTTTTTTGAAAATAAATTCTAGAAAATTAAGAAAAACAATGATTTAAAAAAAAAAATCTATTTCAAATATAAAATTAATAAAATATGATAATTTTTTTACATAATTATTACATAATTTTTTACATATTTATTTATTACTTATTTTAGTTATTATTTATAAGTATTATTATACTTCATGTATTATAATATTTATCAATGCTTTTTAAGTTCAAATTTGTCCTTTTGATTTGCGCGTGAAAATATTGAAAGCAGTACTATAGCGAGCTGAGACTTGTTTAAACAAGAAGCAAAGAATTAAATGTTGTTGACATTATTGAGACGTTTTAAATGAAAAAGAAGTTATTTAGTGCCTCAACTGAAGTGTCTCATAAGTCTTTTAGTTTTTTATAATTATTTAGTGTCCGTAATTCTATTTGATCAATAAATAATTATTAAAAAATATTTTACTAAAAGGTAAGTGTTTGTTTATTGTTTTATATACTCTAGAAAAAACTAATACACCTGTCACTTTCAATCAAATTTTATACACTGAAATTGTATTTCTATTAGGATATTATTTATTTTTATTTATATGCTTTCGTAAATGAAAAGATATATAAATACTTTTATATTTGAATAAATAAAAAAATATACGAAAAAAAATTTAATCTAAGGGCCCCCAAAATTTGAATGGCCTAGGGCCTCGCGTACGCTTAATCCGCCCCTGGGGGTACCCGACACTCCCCTATGTTTCCATTTGTTCATTACATTTGGAATTATTTGATTTAACGAAGCATAGTTATTGAATGCAAAAAGTGAAAATATTTTTAATATTTATTTAAATTGCAATTGAAAAACTTTATAAATATAAAAGACTGGAAGCAGATAAATTACGTAATCTAATACAGTAAATTTTAATTTTTTAAAAAAATCTGTCGAATAGTTCCGAACAGAAAACTAAAATTAATAAAATATTAAACAATAAAAAACTAGTATTTCTTATAAATGCGATGAGGTGTTCAAATATGGCGGATAAAAAAAAAAAACTTTTCATAACAGCCTGTAGTGAGCCAAGGGACATGTAGGTAAAAGCTCAAAAATTTCGTGACCAACGATATGACTTTGGCAATGTGATCAGCATTGCGTACAGACTGCCTCTACTCTCCAGACAAAAGCTGGAATCCGTGGATCCAAAGCTGGATAGGATTCAAGCCACCACTGAAGATAAAACCTTATCCGTCAAATTTGAGTCATCACTACTTAAATTTGATGGGTAGGTAGTAGAAAATTTTCTAGTAGGTAAAATATTTCTTCTTCCCGCTTCTTTTATAAATTGAACTCTCCAGAATTTATAAATTTGGTTGGACAAAAAATTCTTTCTTTACCAAAAAAAAAAAAAAAAAAAAGTTTCGAGAATTAGATTTCTGTTGAATAGATGAAGCATTGAAAATATTTTTCTTTAATTGTCAAATTCGGCAGAGTTGTACTAAATTATGATAAATAAATTCTTCATTTCTTTTAAGCGATTTAAATTTTTTTTTTTTCTGATGAAAGAAGTAGACTGCACTCTTGAGAAATGATGAAAGGAGACAGTGAATATATTTTTTAATATTACAGTCGATATTTCTGAAAATATTATTGAAATATATTTAAGAGATTTTATTCTTATACGACAAAATATGAACAAAAAATGAACTTTACAAAAAAAATAAAATAAAATTTACTCATCACTAATGTTTGTTTGCAGAAATTTTCTTCTATTGAAGGAAATTGTTTCACTCTCTTTCCACACTAAGTTCTCAATATAAAAAATTTTCTGAAATTTTTTTTTTAAATTTTGAAATTCTTAGTAATTATTTATAAATCCTTTAAAGTTTAAAAAAATAATATTATTTTTTTAATTTTTGTTTTGTTTTGTTTCAACCGTTTAATCATTTATTTTCATTAGCAAAAAAATCATGCAAGTGTAATATTTAAAAAATGTAAAGGTTTAATGTGTGTAAAAATGAAGTTAAATTATAAGTAAATTTTTCTATAAAAAAAAAAAAAAAAAAAAAAAAACAGTAAGCATACAAATGCATTATTTAAGACTACTTAGAAAAATTAATTGATGTAAAATAAAAACATGTCTGGTTTACTAAATTGCACTATTTTCGAATGTGCAGTTATGGTATTAAACTAAAAATAACGAAAAAAATGCGTTTTAAATTACATTTTAAGGAAATTGAAAGTGGTTAGTATATTGTCCCACCTCAATAAAATTGTCAGTGCACTGCTATGATTATCGTGAAGAAAAAAAAAAAAAAAAAAAAAAATAAACGAACAAATCTGCTTTTATCTACCCACCCGCCTATATTTTATGTTGACTTTTGAAACGATTCAAATTTATTTAGGAGTTTTATTGAATGATATCCAAAACTGGTTGACCAAAAAAAAGTTTTTTTTTTTAATATAAATTTTTTTATGGTACTTTGTTATAGGTTAGAATTTCATATAAATGGGTAATATAATATTAAAATCTAACTTAAATCTATTAATGAGTTGACTATATGGGTTTTTAAACTATTTAAGGTCTTGGCAACGAATTTGACAAATTTGTAAGTAAGTATGAAAAAATAAATTTTAATATTAAATGAATAGTTTTTTAATTTGAGAAGTGATTTTTTTTTAAGCTAATCAGTTTAATGTTAAATTTAAGTATCTAAATGTATTTCCTTCTGGTAATTTATATAATTTATTAAGAAATATAGGATGTTAGGTAAATAAAACTTTAAAGGTCTTGTAAAAAAATTACATTTATCGTTATTTATGTTTAATACCTTAACTTGTAAGAAATATATGAATAACATGATATAAGAAGGGATAAAAGGAAGAGTGAGAGACTCATATCTCTCTATAAATTTACGACGTGTATGAGTTGGCTATTAAACCAATGCACCAGGAGTTGGTCACTAAACCACATGTGGTCATCTTACACAAGTTTCACCGTATTGTTAATTGTTTAATAGAAGCTCCTCATATGTTTCGTTAGTTTCATATGTAGGGTAGTTTCAAATGCTTCATATGTTTGGAAGACTCGCTCACCTTGTGAACCCTTATCTTGTTATGCCCTATTAGGTGATTTTTTTCTTGGGTAGAATCGTTTTAATTTTTTAACATTATTTGCTTATTTATTTTTCGTTTTTCTACTAATGATCATTATCTAGTTCATGTTAGGATTTCATCGTCTTCTATATTAAATTTTACTTATTGTTTTCAACAATAAGTAACTTTTGTACACATATAATATAACTTTTTTACGCATATATGAATAAAATTGTTTTTTTTTCTTCATATAATATAAAAAACTGCTGAAGTTCTGATAAGAACTAGATAATGATCGACATTAACATTTAGCATACTTTTAGAATTTCATATAGACTTAAAAATTTGTATTCATTTACAAAAATTGAAAAATCAAATTTTTCTTATTATTTCCAACAAAATTTTTCTTTTCTTATTTATAAATATAATATAAAAAAGGTAAGCTGAAATCCTTATATTAACTAGATGATGATAATGGACATTATTAGAAAAACGAAAAATAAATAAATTAATAATATTCAAAAATTAAAACGAAGTCCGCAGAAGGAATCATGACAGATTTAAATTCCTATTACCCGAAATGCAAACTCTAAAATAGTCCCAATAAATTAGTCTAAACGATTATAAACCTTTTAATGTAATTTTTATTTTTTTGCGTTTCGCATCACGCCTCCGAAATTTGTACTCATTTATCAAAATGCAAAATCTCTCAAACTTTTTTAATTACATTAAAAGGTTCATAATCTTTTTGACTATTTTATTGGGATTATTTTAGAGTTTGCTTTTCGAGTGCAAGGTCATGATTTCTTCGTTTTAATTTTTGAACATTATTAATTTATTTATTTTTCCTTTTTCTAATAATAACCATGATTATATTATTATCCAGTTCATTTTAAGATTTTAACGTACCTTTTTTATATTGTATATATAACGAAAAAGTTGTTTTTTTCGTTGAAAATAATAAGGAAAATTTGATTTAATTTTTATAAATGAGTACAAATTTTAAAGATTTGATGTGAAATGTAAAAATTACGTTAAGAGATCCATATTCCTTTTAACTAATTTTAAGAACTGTTTTAGAGTTTATATTTCAGGTGTTTGGTATTCGAATTCGCCATGTTTTCTTCTTGAATTTCATTTTAATTTTTGATTATTATTTATTTATTTACTTTTTTTTCCCTAATGTACACGATCATTACCTAGTTGATATCAAGAATTCAGCAAACTTTTTTTAAATTGTGAAAAAAAAAAGCTTTTTTTAAAATAATAAATAAAATTTTAATAAATGTGTCGGGATTTATTTGAGAAATGCTACTGAATCTTTTAGTGCTTAAAATCATTTAAAAATAATGGTATCTCATATTGTCTGGTAAATCTATATTAGCTCCATTCTTTAAGAACTAATAAAATAAATAGTTTTCATTTTTTAAAGGTTCATTTTTTTGTGGATATTCAGGAAATAATTTATTCACAAAATACAGGTGTCAGTATTTATTATTTTAAATGTTGAACTTCATTCAACAATTAAAGAAAGAACAGTGAAAGTTCGTATTTTTGTCTCATGTAAGCACCAATTCACGCTGCTATAATTCCCGTGCTGTTCTTATCAGAAGACAGAATTAACAAAATACATGGATAACTAACAACTGAAGAAAGGAATTCTTGGGTCCGTTCCTTTCCTTTCTTTTGTGTTTCTTAGAAGCAAAAGTGGTGAAATTGAGGGGTGGACTATATCTTATCCAAGGTCAAGGGCAAATGTGTTTCACTTCAATTTTGACCACCCACCTGTTGAAAACCGGAAGATGAATTTTCCCGCCGTCTTACTTCCCCTTCCGCAAGCAAAGCAAGTAACGCAGCTCCTTCAGAATGCAATGTTGTGGTGGCATCTTTTTTAAATGGGGAAACGATAAAAATCCCAACTTCATTTGTATCTCTCTTTACAATGAAACGTAATTTTCTTTTCTTTCCTACATCATTCACGGGAAAAAAATACAGGTAAAATTACCGTGCTGTATGCTAATGACATTTTTGGTGAAAAAAAAAAAAAATGGTACATAAAATCAAAATATATGGTTATTAAGAACCATTCATTTAGGTAATTTTTCCTTTCACAGGGTAACGGTTTACCGGAAATTCTGGTTTTCAAAATTATAACTCTTAATACCAAACATTTAGTAAAAAGTAAAAAGTAAATTTAACCGAATAAATGATAATATGATGAAAGGTGTTGTGATAAAATTACCAAATGTTGCCTCATTCGGCAAATTTTCTTACATATTATAACAGTATATCTTTTGAATTGTTTTACCAAAATCATTGCGGTAAAAATTATCTAGTTTTTCGGTTATTTCCTTGAGTCAGAAACGCGGTAAATTTTACCATATTTTGGACCATAAGCTTTCTCTCAGTGTTCGATTTAAAATTTTCTAAATGGTTCATAGCCATTTTAAAGTAAAATTTTTCACACTTGCTTCAAATTCATGCCATAATTTAATATTAAATAAAATGAGAAAAAAAAAGAAGCGTGAAATGTTACTGTTTGCAGAAAATTTACTTTTCAACTATCTTCTTTTTAACCATCTAACCAGAAAAAAAAAGTGAAATTATAAACTGATAAATACGACATAATGCTAGTTAATAAAAGTAATAAAAATATTCAACTAATTAAAAATTACAGAAACTAGCAAACTTTATACTAAACAAAAAGTTAGAATTTATAAAACGACTTCAAAATTTGTGAAAAATAGTGAGTGTACTCCTTATATTCTCCATAACAATTCTAGCTACCTTATGAGCGGGAGGGGTGCTATTCTAAGAAATGATAATTTTGTCGTACTCTCTTAATAATATAAAATTTTTACCCTGAAATTAAGGGAAGAAGTTTTCTGAAAAAGATTAATATTAAAGGCAAAATTTTATGCTGGTGGGCACAATACCAATTTCAAAACTATTTCGACTGTTGGTTGGTTATCAGTTTGGAACATTTTTTAAATTAAAATTTCTTACATTTGTCCACTGGATCTGGCTTTTGAGGAAAAGAGTATGATATCAAAAGGCTTGTTTCTGTTACAATTGTTATACAAAACTGTTACAATTAATGTGGTATAACAGTGTCCCTCTCTACTCAAAATGATATTTTTTGCGAAAATGAGTTGTAAATTTATTAGCTTTTAAAATGAATAACATTATTCACTTCCTGTCAAAGCTTGAAGTCTACATGTATTTGGGCTATTTATAAATTTTGATTACATAAGCTATCCCAAAAGAAAGAGAGAATTTGAACAATTATTTATGCCTGTAAATGCATTATAATATAATGCTGATGATTTATATGACTATATATTGTTAAAATAAGAGAGATATGTATTTAAGAATCCATTTAGCATAGAAAACATTCAGTTCCCCAGATGCAAAACCTGTCAACTGTTTTTTAAGATAAAATACGGGTAATATACAATATAATCACGTTAAGTTTTAATTAACTTCAACATGAATATATTATTTCAGTTCTCATTGGTTTAACATTTCAATTTTCGAAATTAATATCATAGTTAATACGCTTTGAAGTACAATTTATTTCTTCACTTCTCAGCTTTTCATTAAAAAGTAGGTGTAGGTAGCAAGTTTTACACCTACATTGTTCACTTATATACGGAGAAAAAAATTCTGGTAAATTATCGTACTGTACGGTAAAGCCATTTCTGATTAAAAAAAAATCATAGTTCTTGTACTAAAATCCAAAATATACGGATGTTAAGCTATTCACATGGTAACGGTATACCGGAATTTTTTTTTTTCAAAATTATAGTTCTCATTTCCACACTTTTAGTGAAAAATACAAAATTGAAAAGCAAATTTTACCAAATAAACAGTTTTTATGCTCTGCTCTAAAGGTATCATGATAAAATTACCAAATTTTACCGTATTTCCAAAAATTTTTATCACACACTTTATTTCAAATTTTTACTTTATATATTTTATTTAATTTTAAATTTTATTAAAATTATTACCAAAGTGCTTCAATAAAAAATACTGAAGTTTTTGGTTCCCATAGATCTAGAATGAAAATATTTAGGTATGGTCATTCTAGAACCCTGGCCAAATTATTAGACGCACTATAAGATTCTATGTAAAATCTTAATTATCAGGTGATACTATACAGCTTTATTGTTTTCATGTGACTGAAACCGGTTTGCACTTGTTTACGTTAGTGCATCAATTGGTTAAATTAGACGATATATGATATAAATTTGACGATAGGATAAATTAGACGATATATTATATAAATATAGAATGTTTATTAGATCAAGCATTGCATTGGTATATTATAATAATAAAATCAAATTATTAGACGTTTTATTAGTTAGTATTATTAGTTAGTTTTATAATAATTACATAATTTGCACGAGTTTATATGAAATACTTTTATATTTAAACATACATGTAATGAGTTTTTATTCAGTAAATTTTTATATACTTATATACTTCCTATATGTATTTATTTTTAACGTATTGCATTACAATGCTAACCAATTGATACAGGAGCTTAAACAAGTGAAAACCGGTTTCATCCTAGTAAAAACAATTCAGCTGTATAGTATCACCTGATAATTATAATTTAACAAAGAATCTTATAGTGCGTCTAATATTATGGCTAGGGACTGTATTCTTGTTCTCAGTGTAGAATGTTTAATTTAAAATGTGATGGCTTGAGCAGTTGAGATAATAAATTTTCTACGAGCCGTGATGACTCAAGTGATAGAGTGTTTGCCTTCCAATGAGGCGAACCGAGTTCGAATCCCAGTTGATACGAACTCTGCATCTGGGTTGCACTGACCACAGTGCTGACGTGAAATATCCTCAGTGGTAGATGGATCATGGTTTAGAGTCCCCTTGCCGCCAGGCTAACCGTTGGAGGTTCTCGTGGTCTTCCTCTCCATGTAACGCACATGCGGGTTAGTTCCATCAAAAAGTCCTCCGCGATTTCTCTCAATGCTCGATCCAGGAGTTCCCTTGTCTTCTGGATTGGGTTCAAACTTACAAGGCTACGGAGTTAAATATTAGTAGTCCTAAACCCATAAAAATGAGTCGGCTGTTCAACGACGGTTATAAAAAAAAATAATTAAATTTCGTACGTCATTTTTGTTAAAAAAAAGTAAGTACCAACTTTTATGCTGGAAGATAAGTGATAAATTTTACGGATTACACATAGTAAGTTCAAATACAATCTGTAACATTCAAAGTAAATAAGTTTATTAAAAATGTAATATTTGCGTATGTCAGAGCAGTATGAAGTTTTATTGTGGTATCATATAACTCAACTAATAACAACTCATGAAAAACGTATAAACACGAAAGGAAAACTGGAATCAATGCATAAAAATACTTTAAAGAAGGACCAAAATGAAAGAAGCAACATACTTAATAAACTGCTTAAAAATTATTCTCCGTATATTGTCTCCACTTACATAACATCATTTATAATGAATATATATATAATGTAATTCATTTTCTCTATTTCTTTCTTTTTTTTTTTCGTTTTTAGATTTCGTGGCGTTTCTAATCTGTTCATATAATATTTCTTATACATTTTGTAAAATAATAAATTATATTTATATTTTATTATAAAAAAGATAAAAAATTTTTAATTAGAAAAACACATTTAGTATTGTGTTGGATGTTAAACAATGAAGTATATCTTCGAATCGAACGTTTTCCGATAGACGCGTGTTGTCTAAGGGAAGCTCGGTAGATTAATTAGTATATCAGTTATAATTTATATTTCTCATGACAAAATTATAATACTATAATATTTTATTTAATGACAAGAGAACAAGGGAAGCTTCAATGATGTGAGGATAATAAGTTGAACTAATTGAAAGATAAACGGTTGTCAGATAAGAAAAATCGTATTTATAAACGAAAATGTTTTAAACAAAATAAATAAAAAGGTCTGAAAAAGTTATTTAAAAAAGTCTAAAATACAACGGTTACTTTTATAGTTTGTCTATGGTAAGAATTCCCCCCGTCACAAAGTTTGAGGCCGTCTGCTGCTATGGAAACAAGAATAGTGCATTTCAGGGAGGGGAGCTTCTTGTCACTCCAAGGCTAACACAATAGAGCGAAGAAAAAGATTTCCTTTCTCTCGCCGCCCCAAGCCAAAACTTGATAGCCTGGTCGGTAGGGTGCTGGGCCCATATCCAAGAGGTCGTGGGTTCGATCCTCGCCGGCCGAAGACTCCCCGTGTAGTAAATGGTGACTGATGCACGTTAAATCTGTCGAGTCTCAAAGTCTTCCATGTTCCCATAACAAACCAATACCTCTGGGGGTACTGATCCAAGAGTTTCCTTGTCTTCTGGATTGGTTCAAAATTACAAGGCTACGGAGTTGAACATTAGTAGTTGTAAACCCATGAAATTGGGTCGGCTCTTCAACGACGGTTATAAAATAAAATAAAATGACCCCACATCTCTACTTGAAATAGCTATACCTCGTTACCATAGTCACCGCCACGGGTCCAGGCGAATGGCTAGGGGAGATCTTACTTAAGACAAACTATACTTTCTTATTACTAAGACTTAAAATAGGTGACTCACTTTCTTCATAAAAAAATCTGTACCGAACCTAGTTTGTAGTTACAGAATCTATAACGACCCATTTTTTTGATACTGAATCTATAACAACCTATTTTTTCGATACCGAATCTATAATACTTCTTTTTTCGATATTGAATGTATAGTGGTCTATTTTTTTTCCGATAATGAATCTATAGTAGTCTTATTTTTCAATACTGATTCTATAACGACGTATTTTTTGACACTGAATCTATAGCGAAATCACAGAAAACAAAAAAAGAAAAAACTCAATGCAATACTAGTAGCATTGAATTTTTCTGTGTTGAACAGCTCGAATTTTTTATTTTACCCACAAGAGCTTAAGTATGAATTAACTAAAGAATAATAATGAAATTGAAATCAGAGACAGAGACAAATGATATTTGATTTATTGAATGAGATAGAAATGAAAAAATCAATATTTCACTTTTTTAGGGAAAAAAATATGATAAATAAATGAAACGTTATTGAAATGTATTTTTCGAAAGAAAAAAAACAATCGAATATTTATGAGTATTTATTAAATATTATTTTTATTCAATTAAGTCTTATTATTATTTTTTTTTAATTAAAAAAAATAACCGCTCGTGTTAAGTTGTAGGACACTATCATAAAGATAACTTACCATTATTGGTAGATACAGCAGGCTCTACAGGAAAAGTTGATATGAGTGTATCATCGTCTTGTGTGCTATTAGTACTGTTTACGGATTCTTTTTCACATATATCTTCAGAGCTTTGACTAGATGGTTTTACCTGCATAAAGTCAAACAACATTTTATTTCAATAAGTAGAACTTAATGATAAAGAGCTTTTTAAAATAGCAAAAGTTAAATTCTAACGAGATAATAGTACATATTTTTTGACTAAAATTATTGATAAAGATTTCGGGTAGTTAACAGTGGAGCACCATCAACATATGTAACATAAATTACCATACAGTATGGGATTAAGACTGCATAATTGCATATATTTTCCTCTAAAATTAACAGATAAGAAAATAAATCGCCTTTCATAACCTGTTTTAAATCCAGACCTACAACATCAAAACTAGGGAGATGAACGGGCTTGGGACTACTTATGGCGTTTTTATTTATTTATTAACATACAAGGATATAAATAAGTCTTCAATGGCCTGTTAAGAGATCCGACCTAAAACGTCAAAGTTAGGTAGTCAAATTGACTTGTCACCGTCTATAATATTTGTATTTATTTATTTATTAGCATACAAGGATATAAATCGTTTTCCATATGGCATGCTAAGAGTCCTCCTGATCTAGAACATCAAAGTTGAGAACTTGAAATGGCTCTACACATTGTCCAACGTTGTCAGAGAAAACCAATAACGAGCAGGTTGGATTAAAGAATGTAGAAAGGTGTGTATCTTATTATTTCTTTTGTTGAACCGCGGAAGTGTTCAACAAAAATTAGAAAATTAGTACTTAAGAGGGGAAGAAAACAAATATGTTTTCTTAATAACGACATATATCAAGGGTGGTTAAGTGCAGAACACTCTTTACTTCTGTGTTAGTGATTTGTGATTGAAATGACGAAAATATTAAAGAATAGGAGTATAAGATAGACGTCTAATAAAAGGATATTTTATCAACAAAAAAAAAAAAAAAAAAAAAAAAACAGTATCTCATGTATAATGAATATCCTACGCACAGAATAGCATTGGATCGATACCGATTAAAAATAACTACATTTTTTTTAATACGTTATACTTTTCTACAAATAATAAGAAGTTTACAGCATGAGAAATTTCGAATAACGGGGTTAAAAAAAGCAAATCGTAGTTAATAAGCTTAATAAAAATGATGAAGGATCAATAAATATTGCCTTTGAATATAAACAAGATACTGTAATTTAAAAAAAAAAAAAAAAAAAAAAAAATAGTCGCAGTCTGGGAAGTCTGGTCCCAATAGTTTGGTCAGAAGAGCGGTCCAAAGTTTGGATCTCTTAATGTTAATTTTATTTTTTGCGTTTTTTGCCATATCTCGAGAAATTTTTACGCGAACTGAAAACTTTCAGCTACAATTACAAAATTCGTTTATCCAAAGATGCAAAAAATATTTTTTAGTAAAAAATGTGTTATTTTTATTGTTTTATTTAATAACAGTCGAAAAATTTAGAATTGGAACGTATAAAATTTTTTTACATCATTTTAACGAATGTAATTTTACATGGCAAAATACAAAATCTGAGCGAAATCGGTCGAATAGTTCCTAAGAAATCGATTTTTAAAGAAGGCGTGTTTTTATTTTTTTTGCACACTGTTTAACGGAACACCAGTAGAAATATTTAAGAGTTGTTTACCAATATGATTTCAGTGCAGTCAAGAACCCAATTAATAAAACTTTTGTTTGTTGTTTGGCGGGGAGAACGGTAATTTACGCTTTGCTTCACGAAAGATTTTAGGGAAGGACTGATTCATCGGAAGTGATTTAACTAACTCCAGAGAACGTGCACGTGAATCTATATTTATCTCAGTGTGATGATAAAAATACTTTCTCGGAGTTTTCAAACGAAACGCCTTTTAGCAATTTATTTTTTTAACTCGAAAATAAACAAAAAATTTAATAATCATGTGAAAAAGCGCTAAATCAACATTAAAAAAATTTTTTTTTCTTCTAAATTTGGTATTATTTTCAAATTGTCACTGTAAATAATTGCAATTAAAAATTTTTTTTTATATGTTTTGTTTGGTGTGTTTTATATGTTCTAAACCAATGCTAAAAAACGTGATAGCTACCGCCCACTTGTGGCTGCTCTTGCATTCATGGTGGGCTGTAGAGGTTTTGTCCAATATTGAGGTACTCCCCCTGATTTTTAAAATTTTATTCTTGGTACTTTGATGTCGCCTCTGATGCGGCATCAAAAATCAAAAATTACCAATTAAAAATTAAATTTTTTTTTATATAACTATTCTGAAATTGCATATATATTTAAATAAAAAAAATTAAATTTTTATTTTTTATTGAAAAGCTGTATGATGGGCAATTTTTGGGGTCAAGATTCATCATAGGTATGTGTAATAAGATTATCACTTGATGATGTTTATGTAAAGTTACTATTTTTTTTGTGAATAAAAAATAAGGCTTTAAACAAAGGAAAAAGATAGCAAAAAGAAATATAGAAAAATATAGGGGAGAGTCGGGTAGACCCGCCCACTTAAGGAGTATTGCTTATATTTCTGTATAATATTGAGTAATAATCAATATTTTTGTATTTTTCTATTGTTTTATCATCTAATTAAATAATGCAAAAAGAATAAACCAAAAAAAGAATAGTTTAACTTAAAAAAATAGAAATTTAAAAAATTTGACTACTGTATTCAACATATTTTCAAAACTATTGTTTACCATGTTACCAGCTGCATAAATACTTGAAACTTTGAAAATAATCTTTTTTTAATATAACAATTAATGTCCGATGGCCCATTGACTTGAAAAAATATTCTATACATATGAAATTGACAATGGGCGGGGATACCCGACACTACCCTATATATAAAAAAAGAAAAATATATATATTATTTATTTTCGGAACAGTTTCCTAATTTTCAATTTTTGCTTTAATTTTTCAAAATTGAAACTCCATGCGTCAGTGGTTCCCAAGAGATGTTCCGCAGAGCCTTAGAGTTCCAGGAAGGATAAGAAATGGGATATTTTAAACCAGGAATAATAATATTTATATCTACTCAATTATCCTTAATTTGTTTAATATTTCGACAATTTAAAATATAGATATTTTTTTCAAAAATCTTATATAAAATAAATTTTGAAAAATATATGCTTTTTTTAAAAATTTGATAAGTATGTCTTATCCAGTTTTTCAGTTCAAAATAAAATAGCTAAATTCAAGAAAAAACTCCTGAGTAATTGTTACTCCTGGTGTTTTTCTGATAACTCTTTTCATCGTTCATATTTAGAAAAAAAAAAAAAAAAAACACCTTAAATTAGCTTATTTTATTCATTTTCAGCATATGCATACGCTGGGAAAAAATTCATGGCATTAAACATTTCATTCTACATACTAAATTATTTCAAAATGCTTAGAAGCCTTCATTTATTTTGATTAGTATATTCGAAGTTGCTAATGAATTTTTATATAATGCCGGAAGCCCCGATCAGTTAGGGTTTCCTTGCAAAAAAAAAAAAAAAAAAAATTTAAAAAAAAAATGGGTACCGCTGCTTAATGTAATTTTATTATTAATATTTTTTTAATAATTTTGAAGTTTCTAGGTATATAAAAAGACGTAATACTGCTGAAACGTTCTTTAGAAATATTGATAAAATAAGAGAAATTTTTTTCTAATAACTTCAATAAATTAACTTAAGCATAACTACTGGAAATAGTCGAAAAGCTTAAAATTGAAATATTTTTGCCATTTTAATTATTTTATTTTCATACGTATCTGTAATAAAATTAAAACTTGGTGACATTAATTTTTAACTATTGTCCTTTTGTGAATAAAAAATAATGCTAATAATAATATAGCACAATTGGGTTCAAATGAATATAATAAATTAACTCTAGCATAATTACCGGAAACAATACAAAAGCTCAAAATTGCAATATTTTTGTCATTTTAATTGCTTTATTTTATTTAAAGTAAAAAACCTACTCAGTGTAAGAAGAAAAAAAAAAAAAATAAACATTTTCGAAGCTACAATCAAGCTTGGAAAAATTTCAGGCTTAAAGTGAATCCGAACAAACAGCTACACGTGGATTTTTATCAGACGTCATAAGCTAGCGGAACAACTGATAAAATACAAAGGAACATTTGCCTTCGATTATCTAGAACTGTTTTCTCAATGATGAGTTTAGTTTCATGATTCATTCAAATTTATATCACCTAGAATTGAATATGTCAGAAACAATTGCGAACGAGTGACTTAACCATTTTTCTTCAAGATAGAGATCACGAACAGTATTAAAACTTTTAATGCTTCGATCGCGACGCTAATTTATTTAAACTGAAAATTAATCAGAAAAACTCATATAAATACAAATATTATTATATTAGTTTATGTTTGCATACGTACTTATAAATATAGAATCGCAGTTTACGTTGATCTAGATTTGGTTAAAGGAATTTTTTCAATGAAAGGAAGAAAAAAATATTGTATAACTATAGAAAGTATGATAATATTGAAAAAAAAAAAAAAAAAAGGAGTATTGCATTTACAATACTATTTTTATTTTACTATATTCAATAACGTTTTTATAATTCTTTCCTATTGGTTCTTGCTTCTTTCCATCAACGATTCAAATGTTAATTTTGAATCTTTGTTTATGTTAAAAATCAACTTCTTTTTTCTTCGTGAAATTGACTTGTTATATTTTTATGATGGTATTTCACAAAGTTATTAATTGATGTTTACAATTTATCTGGCTCAAATTATTGAATTATTTTCATAGTTTCTTCATGATATTTTTTGCTATTATCTTAATCTTCCAGATGACATGCCCTGCTCACACTGAGAAAAAAGTGTGGTCAAAACTACCAGAATATGATAAAATTTACCGTGTTTCCGGCTCTATGGGAACACCGAAAATCACGGTACATTTCACCTAAAAAGGTTTAATTACCAAGCAAAGAGGGGTAAAGTCTGGTAACTTTATTCTGGTATTCCTTATAAAATCTTTCTCTGACTTGTGTCATTTGTCCTTCAACTTGACAAGAACTTATAACAAAATGTACTTTGTAATGAGTACACGAGTTTGCATTTGTATGTGCAGCCATAAATAAATAAATACTTGGTACTGGTATTTTTTATTTACGTCGCAGTAGAGCTGTACAATGGACTATTGGGAAACATTCCTCAGGATGATCCGGCGACAACATACATACATCACAGCTCATTTTAAAGGAGGATACATTCACATACCATCCATCCTCGGATAGTAATCTTGATTTGAATCAGAGTACGATAAATCTCCGATCCAGTACCCTCAGAGGTATTGATTTGTTATGGTAACTTGGGGGACTTTGTGATCCCAACTGATTTAGCGTGCACAAGTCTCCATTTCGAATTTATTAAAAGTAAATAAATTAAATGAACAAAATAGAAAGGAAGCAAGGAATAAGTTTCAAGGTATATTTCGAAATGAAATCTATTACATCTTTTATTTTGAGTATAAAAGTTGAAGATTGAATTTCTTAGGCAAATAAATAAATTTTTTTAATGACACGTAAACTTTTTCTTAACATTTAATGCCGCATCGTATTTGAAGCTCTTTCTCTCTTTTTTAAAGTTGCAATGTGCAGTGTTACCACGTATTCAGTATTACAATTTCATTACTTTAGGTAGAGATAGATAAGAACTTAAATCTTCAATTAACTTTCAAAAACTAAATTTTATAATTTTTACCTACGTATAATTTTATGTAAATTCTAAGGAAAGGTTTTGATTTTAGCGTATATTTGCAAATTTACTCGTATATGTACAATGAGAAAAAAAAAAGACTAGAAAAGGACAATTCTGAATAACTTTTGGTCTAATGATTGGATCTTCACGTTCTACAACTCAATCCTAATGGTTCGAGGGGGTTACCTCAAATATGCGAAATCAGACTCAAAAAGGCATTTTCTTTTAATAAACATACTTTCTTTTATGATCGAATCAGATTTCTGATCTCCAAAATATAGGGGTAAATGCAGAACCTTTTTTGAAATTCAATTTCTTAGAAAATATTTGATAAATTTCACTCAAATTTTGGATTTTGCCTTATAAAATTACATTATTAAAAGTCATGTAAAAAATTGCATACCTTAAAATTTAATTCTTTTTAAACTATTATTAAATTATATAACAAATATTAATTGAAAGTAATTTTTCTATGAAATTATCTTTAGACAAACAAATTTTATAATTGAGTACAATATTTTTTCAATTCGCTTAAGAGTTTCTAAGATATGGTGAAATACGAAAAAAGTAAAATTAGCATTAAGTGATCCAAGCTTTGAATCGCTCCCCTGACTCTCCTGATCCCTATGGGATCATATTTCCCGGATTGTGGCTACCTCTTTATTTTGGGGGTCAGAAATTCGAAAAACGACAAAAAAAAAACAAAAAAAAAAACGGTATGTTTATTAAGAGAGAATACGTTTTTGTGTCTGATTTCGTAACTCAAAATATCGTTTGCACTCATTAATTAGCATAGTTGAGGTCACCCCCTTGAACCATTAAGATTGAGTCATAGAACGTGAAGATCGGATCATAAGATCAAAAGTTAGTCAGCGTGGTCCTCTTTTTTTGCATACTGTACATAAATTAATTTATATAATGGTAATCAATAAACAAATCTTTGACAATAACAGATAAGTAACTACTTTTAATAATAATTAGTAAAAAGGAAAAAAAAATCTATATTAAAATAGTAATAAAAATATACTTTTATAACTATATTAAAGATATAAAACACAAAAAATAAAATTACATACCTCAAAAAATTTAATTAAAAATAATTTCTAAGAATTAATGAAAATTGATCAATAAATTATTATCAATAAATCAACAATTCATTTATCCGTATGATTTCATAATCATTTAAATGGGATTTGTAAGAGAAAAGAGGATACAGATTTTATATCACAAGCAATAGCTTTTAATTATAAACTAAGATTGTCCTTGAATTTCATTTTCCTTTAATAAAAATATTAATTAAAACATTCGATTTTAAAGAGTAAACAAAAATTGCAATTCAAAATGTGCAACTAATGTAGACATTGCAGTTTACAATTTAAAAAATTGATGAATTCTTGAAGATATAATTAAAAAAACTATTTTGTTACAAAATCTTTAGACATAAATTTATCGTTTGTTAAACAAAAATCAAATTTTAAAACGAAATATTATCATTAGACCATTCTTTGCATCTATATTTCATTGATATATTTCATTAATCAATGAAATAAAATATTAATATGCTAAAGAAACCATATCGCTAGAGCAAAATGGCGATTTAGAAACATTAAAAATAAATACAATAATAAATTTATAATAAATACAATAATAAATTTATAATAAATACATAATAAATACATAATAAATATAAAATAGAAATAATAATAAAAAGAAAACCAACAGCAAGTTCATAATTAACAAACCAAACTTAGTAGAATTATCATCAGGTTTTTTTTTCCAATACAGTTTACGTAAACTACTATTTATACACATCATCACTTATATTAAATAAATTATAAATGTTAAATATACATTTTACCTAAATCATAGATTACATTGAGAAACATATAAATGCAATAAAAAAAAATAATAAACATAATAAAGATATTATATGTAGTAGATTATAAGGAGGATATTAAAACTAATATTTTTTTAATTGAAAAATTCCAATAATTTAAAGGGAATATCTAATTAGTTTAACATGGTGTGGATCATGCTAAGTTTAAATATCCACGTTAATTTAAATAAAATTTACATACTTTGAAAATTCTCAAATCTTAAATAGAAATTTGCTATGAAGATACACATACGCAGTGTTTTAAAAAAAAAACAAAAACGGACTAGGTTGTATATATTTTTAAATTTTCGTTTCAAATCAATTACCTTTAGCCAAACATATTTGTTCCAATGCTTAACCTGGAGCTGCCTTTGCCTTGAAAGTTAGATGCAATATTGTTAAAGCTAGGTGTAGATTGTGCCAAGATAAAATATTATATCTGCCGTTTACAAGCAACAACAAGCTTACAATTGTATTTCGGATTTTAAGTCACAAAACTGTCTTCATATTAATGACTACGATAATATACTTATTTTAATAGTACAGAATAGTTTTAGCGCCAGTTTATATATATGTTCGAGCAATAAAATGTATTCGAACTCCTACTTAAGAATTTATTTCAACTTAAATTTATAGTAAGCAATTTATAGAGATTTTAAATATAAATAATACTTTTCAGCGAGATAGCTTTATTAGAAAAGGTTCTCAAAGTTCAAAAGTACACTATAAAAACTGTGGTGGATTCCTATCCGAATTTGACACCTATCCCTTTTAAAAAACACCTATCAATTTTGAAAATTGTGTGAATGATTATCTTTATTTTAAGTTAATACCGAATCGAGTTGTACACACTTCAGAGTATGCAGTTAAATCCTAACACCAATAACTGATAAAGTTTACACCAATCTGCAGCTCGTTGGTGAAGAAGGTTGTGTTTTTTGGAGCTCCAAACACTTGGCGAATAATTATTGAGCTATTAAATTCTTGCTTAAAATGATGGTAAGGCATATTTTAAATGAATATAACAAATACTTTTGAACCATTTTTAGAAGTTTAAAGGCGAATAATTCTGTAATTTCTAGGCAGTGACAATATGGTGATCAGAGCCATGGTGATCATGGAGTAGAGAGTTCCCTTGCCATCAGGCTACTATGAGAGGTTTTCGTGGTCTCCATGCAACGCAAATGCAGGTTAGTTTCCTCAAAAAATCCTCCACTAAGGCAAATTTCTCTTAATACTTAATTCAGGAGTTCCCTTGTCTTCTGGATTGGGTTCAAAATTACAAGACTACGGAGTTGAGCATCAGCAGTCGTAAACCCATATTTGGGTTGACTGTTTAACGAGGGCTATAAAATAAAATATGGAGGCTAAGATAGCGATTTGTTTACATTGAAGTGCATTGAGGAAATGCGAGTTCTTCTTCTCAGATTGAATTGACAAAATGGTACTACCAAGTAAGTTTTAATCCTTGTTACAAATTCTATCAAGAATATTAATTGTGGTCGATTATTTGCCAAGTAATTTTAATCTTCTTGTCGGATAGATGTGACAAACTACTCTCGTGAACTGTTATAAAATGCATGCATATTTTTAGTTGCATAATAAAGATATTTATGTTCTCATAAGATGTTCATAAATTTGTCAATCTGTCAATTGTACAATATAAAATTATTTTAGAATATTTGATTTCTATTCACTTCAGTTTTGTTCGAATTCATATTAATATTCTGTCTATGCTGTGTGTATGTTTGATCAACAAAATAATTTTGTTTTAAGAAATATTGTAGTAAATGCATTCAAAATTTATGATTCTTGCTCTAAATTTTATCGTAAAAGTAACTTTACATATTTTTAAGTGTTACCCATTCTACTGTAATTATTAATTTTAGTGTTTCTGAATAACGAACATGTTGGCTGTTACTTTACACCAAGTACTGTAAACGAATATACTATAATATATAGTTGTTACTACATAATACATATATAGTTGTTTCACAACACAAGAAATTATCCTTGGATTTGGTATAGTGGTGGTGTTTTCAACTAGAGATCTACTTTACAACAAATTGGTGTATAAACACCAATTTGTTGTAAACAATTGGTGTTTATACACAATTTGCAACTACTTGCAACAATTTGCAACTACTTTACAACAAATTGGTGTATAAACACCAATTTGGTGTAAAGTAGTTACCCCACTGTTAGTGCTGAGGTATACCAAAATTTTTTACTATACTTTTGTGTAAAATTAAAATTAGTACTTTAAAGTGTAAAATTAGTAGTTTAATGTACAGAATTCAAAAAGTTAATATATTAAACTTATTTTAGTAAGAGCACTAATAAAATCAAACAACAAGTTTAAAACCAATTAAATACGTTTTTCTGAAATAATTGTCAGGGAATAATTTTTTTTACAAATGACTATTAGTGATTTTATTTTTATTCAACGAAGTACCAAAAAGAGGTAGAATTATTTATTTTATTTGTAATATTTTTGATTAAATAGTTTATTTACACCGGTATGAAGCAAAAATGTAAATTAATGAAGATTCGCTATCATATTGTTTTATTTGCATATCTCGAATGCATACAGTATGTGTAGCTTATCTCTGATTTCATTAATCTCAAACCGTTAATTTGATGATAAATTCTAAGCAAAAGCATATAAAAAAAATATATCACATAATTATCTTGTTGTTAATTAAATAACTTCATAATTAATTATCCATTGTTGATATGATTGAACGTAATGCCTAATAATAAGATTCTTAATTTGAATTCTAATTTATGCGATTTGGTAAGTAATGCTTTTCTTTTCACTTTTGAATAAACTATAATAGCTAGAGCTATTATTTAACGCAATATTAAATTGAAATGTTTATTTTTTTGAAACTTTAGGTTTAAATGTCTGGTAGCTGGATCGCTTTGATTTAGCGAACGTTAAATGAGAAAAGCAATATCTTTATGTGGATTATTTGCGTCACATTAATAATATAAAACAATAATAGTTGCAATATTATATTTTTGCTTTGCATTGTTTTCTGAAATCACTGACTTATAAACAGAGTGCTCTGATAATGTAACTTTAAACTTAGAGTTTTAAATTCACTTTTTTTTTTTTTAATTCAACAAGTTTTTGCTTTTAAGCAAGCTTGTATAGAAATTTTTTCTGCAGACTCATTTTACTTATTGAATAACAAGGGAAAAAACTAGAAGGGAAACAAGGGAAAAAACTAGAAAACTAGAAAAAACTATTTGGCAGGAAACCGTTCAATCGGCATATATATATATATATATATATATATATATATATATATATATATATATATATATATATATATATATATATATATATATATATATATATTGTATTACATAAATATATAGATATATATGTAATACAAAAATTATAAAAATATTTTTGTATTAATAAAAGCATTGAGACTCTTTCATTTTCATAAAATGCAGATATTCTATTTTGGGACTCCAAGGTTAAAAACATACCAATGAATAATAATTAGATTTATGTTTCAAAAGAGGAGTTATTTTAAGATCTTGCACTTCCATATAAGGAAGGATTAAACGATTTTCGATGAGTATTAAATGATTTGTGATGAGGCGTAGGAATACAAGGAATGTAATATGACTGCCCTCTTACCCATGTATAAAACCTAGGAGCGCTGGTTTTTGCGTGGCTTTTTGTGTTTTACTTGAGCTAGCTAAGTTCCGTCAGATTTGACGATCACTGTGTCTCCCCCTCCAGCCATGGGGAGGGGCCGAGACGTCTGCCCTCAACATCTATTACTAAATAAAAAATCAGTGCAGAAAATAGTTTATTTATTCCTGTAATTTTGACTATTATTACATAAAATATCGGGGCTTGGTCCCCAGATATTAGAGGTGTTGCTCTGTTATTATATATATATATGTTTTTAGAATTTATGTAAGTAAAAAAAAAATTCTAATGTTTAAAAAATCAGTTAGCACGTCAAGACCTAAATGCGTTTTTCTTTCAGTAGGAACTGTTCTCAAATAAACTAGTTATAAAAAATTTCCTTTTTTCTTTGCTCTGATCAATCTCATTAATTAATTCCCCAGATTTCCACCATGTTTTCATACTCAAAAACTACCTTGCTATCTATAATGTACATAATTTCTTTTTAAAAAATGTGTATTAAAAAGGGTGATGTGATTAGAAAATAAATTGTATAAATTAATTTCATTAAATATTTATAATTTTATTTTTATTGCGTCTAATCGGTTCTTAAATATTAAACTATGCGGATCACGTTAAAGAAATATAAAAATAAACTAAGGAAGTTCCCTCTTTTAAAGTATTCTGTTAGTACATAAGTTAACGTAATGTAAATTGCGTACAAAAATAATGCATTACTTAAATCGTTAATAAGTATGATATTATTTTTTTTATTACGGATGAGTCCTGTGAATGTAATAAACTTACCCTATTTTGTCGGTCTGACTTTAACTAATAATTTCATAAATTCTAAATGAAAAAAAAAATTGGTTTTATTATAATCGATACTTTTCTATATTAAAAAATCCTAAGCGCCTCTGCCACTGTTTTAAGAGTTAACGTATAATGTAATGTTTTGTCTTGCTGAGCAAAATTTATCTTACACTGAGACTCGAAATTAAGAAGGTGATAAGAAAATGTAAGGATATAAAATGTACAATGAAATAAAAAAATTTAACATTCGAGGATTATTAACTGTTAAACAGTAATTGTTAAAACTCAGTTTAAAGTACCATGCGGGCAACTCTCTGAGCCGCATAATGCAACTACGGTGAAGAAATTTTTTTGTCCTGAAAGCTCCATTTTTGTTTATGAAATTAACACTTTTTTTCGAAAACCTAATTTGCTTGAAATTTATCGCATTTTTAAATGTTTCTTTTTGCTAATTTTTCACTTTAAGTTACTTTTTTGTTGTTGTACAAAAACTATTAGACTTAGAAACTTGAAATTACGAAATGGTGTAGAAAAATGTATTGAGAGTATGATGGCATAATAATAATAATAATAATAAAAAAATAACATTCGACTATTTGTTTGACGGTTATCAATTGTACCATGCAATTGTACTATAGAAAGCGTGAGGCTACAATTTTGCACGCATTGCCCATGTATGCAAAAATACCATGCAGGCTGATCTGTAGCCCGGTGAAAGGCAGAAATAGACGTTTTGAAGGGTTTCATTTATGTACTAAAAGCGAATTTATTTAAAATTCCAATACGTTTGAAAATTATTAAAATTTAAGTGCGTTTTTATCCAATTTCCCCCCCTTTTTTTTTAAAAACTTTAAATATTTATACATTGTTGCAGAAAAATATCTCTCTCTAGAGACCTTCAATTTATAATCTGGCATTTAACTTTCTGTTAAGAGAGACAAAAAATAATAATAACAATGGTGATAATAATAAAATTAGAAATAGAGAAATCGGGTGTCGACAGACACTAATCTTAATATTTATTTAGAGGCTTTTAAAAACATAAAAGATTCAAAAGAGATTAAAACAGTTCGCAATATGAACTGTCATGTAATACAGCTAAAAGAAAGAGATAAAAAACCACATCTAGTTTGGGGACAATTTTTTACAGTTTTTACGTATTTCGAAATACTTCAGTGAATCTTCTTAAGTTAATCGAAAATTTTTTGCACTCAATCATGAAATTCATTTATTCAAAAATAAATATCTGTACAAAAAAAAAAAAAAAAAAAAAAAAAAAAATCTTGAATAAATATTTTTTTAAATGTTGTTTTATTAGAATCAAAAAAGGGTAAAATTGCTAGGTATGGAAACTTTTACTCTATTTTAAACTGTGCAACTTTCAGTGACAAAATACTAAATTAAAGGCAAGATCAGCCGAATTGTTTCTGAGTTAAAAAATTTCAATACCTTTAATTCTTAGAAACTACTCGATTAATTGAAATGAAAAGTACTATAAAATTTGTTCTCTATTTACTGACAATCACTTTAAAGTGACATTTAGTTAATAAGGTACTTTTATACTACTTTTTTTAAAATTTTGAATACAATAAATAAGTACATAAATGTTTTAAAAAAAAGGGAATTGTGATATTTTTTAAAAAAAGAACTGTGATACTTTAAAAATATATGTTTTTATAATTCCTTTCGAACCAATTTTAATTTTTTTATTAAGTATATAAAGTGTTTTTATAAGCTCTAAAAGTATTTAATGTAATGTTTGCTTAACATCTTTTTTTAACTGATAAGAAACTTATGTCAATTGTTCCTTTGAAATATTTACTTATTTTTGCTGGTTGTATGAATTCAAATGTTTTTACTATTTTAAATGTCTTTTAGCTGTTAAGTTTATTTTTAAAACATCTTAACTACTTAAACGAACCTAAAAGTTTCAGTTTAAAAAAAAAAAAAAACAAATATAAATTCTAATTTATTTTTAAATCCTAATTTACGTTTATATAAATTAATGATATATGCATGGTTGATATAATCCTTTTACTTTTTATTGAGAATACATGCTTTATTTGTGTGATATCATTTTTTCCCCATTAAATACACGCAATACTTAATAAAATATTGAGGAAATTTGTTTGATACATTGTATTTTCTTTCTTGGGAAGAAAAAAAAAGAAAGAATTTGCATTTAAATCATATATTAAGTTAGACGTAAAAATTAGACGAAATATTAAGACCATAAAATACAGCTTAGCATTTGGTCAAATAGATATACGAAATATTTAGATCAAATACTAAGACGAAACTTTCAGACCAAGTTTTAAAACGAAACATTGAGATCAAATATTAAGGCGTAACATTCAGTCTAAATTATACCATGAAACATTTAGACAAAATATGAATTGAAACAAAAATATTCATTGCTATTGAGAATAGTATTTTTTTACAAATCGTTTCTATAGTGTGAGTTGACGAACCTAAAAAGTTATTTTTATTATTTTTATATAATATTTCCCAGTTTTTCCAAAACAGGATTTAAAAAGAAAATATAATTATTAATTTAAAAACACACGTATTTTTCATATTTAGGAGTATTCTCATTGAAATAAAGTGTTTTTATACCACAAACCTAACTGTTCTCGAATTTAAGAAAAGGGGGGGGGGGACAAATGAAGATTCAGGACTTATTTCTTATCCATAGATGCTTCTTTTGGAAAGAGAATATAATCTTTAAGGTAGATAAGAAATGATAAACGATGATAACGTTAATGATAAATTGAGGTACATGTTTAGGTTTTGCTAATGTTGATATGAGTAATCCTGCAAAGAGAGGGTAAATTAATAACTCGTTTTTAAAAGTTAGTAGCAGCTGTTGATAATATCTGAAGGGGAAACACCACAGTGATTGTTTAAAAAAAACCGGTTTAGTGAAGTACATTTAACTATCGCTTAATAAAAGCCATATAAAAATGTTCTTTACGAAAATCTTTCAGGGCGATTTTGGTGAGAAACATCGACATTCTCATGTATGCAATAAGGTATTTTTGTGTGTTGTGCTGCCATCTAGAGGAAATTCTGGAAACTTGTAAAGTAATTAGCTAGAAATAATACTTTGGGACAGTTTGATTTAAAAATTTCTTCTTATTAAAAAGTACAGCTTATCACTATTATGCTCCAAACCTTTCAAGAAATCCTGCAAAACTAAACGCGCGCAGTTGATTAAGGAAAGTCCTCTCTTGCAAGCTTGATAATTGCTTCAATTTTTATTGCATTTATGGCAGGAATTCAACAAATTTCTTAATATTGATAAAATTTTTGCTGCAAACAGATTTTATAAGAAATTATTAGTAACAAAATAGCGGAAAATTGGACAAAAATAGCTTCAAATAGTTTATTAGCTAATTAATGAGGAACTATATCACCAGCATGTAAATTATATCACCAGCATAAATCAGTATATGTTAAATCATCAATTCTGTGACACGAAGCATTTGGAGACTGCTCCAAGCTGTTCTGACGATGCTTTCTAAAACAGATTGAAAAGTTTAATCAGTTTTCATCTAAGAGCAGAGGAGACATTCCTTCCTTAACTTTTTGTTATAAATAAACGATTTTGTGTAGATTTAAAATGCTTTGAAAACAGACTTTTCATTTAAATTCAAGATATTTTTCAACGCTGTAAAGACAATATTTTTTTTATCAATTTTTTATCAAAATAAAAATTTCTATAAAATTTAAATTTAGAAATTGAGAATTTGATTGGTGCATTTCAAGTAGAGCGATCAAATCCCTTTCATTAGGAATAAAATACATTTCATGATTTTTTCAAACTTAAGAAAACATTTTCTTAAGTTTGTAAAAAATCATGAAATGTGTTTTATTATTCTTTAAGATTTTAATTTTTTTATTGAAGCAACTTTTAACTTTTTTAATTTTCTGATTAATTTTTTTAACTTTTTTAATTTTCTGATAGAAATATTTAACATATTAATGAAAGAATAATGACGTCAAGGGAAAATTGCAAAATGAATAAATCTAAAAATCAAATGGGGAGGTTTGGAGCGGTTTCCAAAGTTTCCGTATAGCGAAATTGACCCAAGTTTAAACGAAATTCATTGAAATTTAAAAGTTATCGAATCCATGGGTATGAAAGAAGTAGTTTTATTATTATATTTCAAATTAATTACTCTGATTTTCAGCAATTTTTCTATTAAAATTCTTTTTTTTCCAATGTTGTGCACAAAAAAAAAAAACGAGCATCTTGAAAACTTTTGGTTTAATAATTGGACGGAAGAAGCACAAACCTTTAATATGCTAAAATTTTTGTGCTGAAGATATTTCAAATTTTATGAGAACGAGGACATACAATAATAATGTATGCATAAAAAATTAATATTCAAACTAAATAAATGAAAAATAACTGTTTAGATAATCTTATAAAAATACACAAATATATATATATATATATATATATATATATATATATATATATATATATATATAGTGAATTCTTGAGAAAATAATTGGATTTGTCAGTAAACTCTAAGAAAATCATTGTATTGAAAATGAGTAAACTTTGTATATGCTATAATAAATAATCTTCTTATAAAATATTGTTATAAACAATAAAAACAATGCAATCAGTCATAATTAGACATAAATGTGGTTTTTTTAAAAATTGTAATCATGAGAATTCGAGTACCAATGCGCACGAAACTTTTGCTACTGTAAGTGTACTAGCCAAAAGATGTTAAAATGTGCTTAGTAAGTTGTGTATAAACAAACTAAATAATGTACTGAATAAACTAATAACTAGTTAAAGTTTGGAACAGAACAATCAGTGTTTAATTCAGATAGTCAGTGTTTTATTCAGATAATTTTAACAGCAATCAGTCATAAATTATCTGACTTAAAACTTCGGCAATGTATAAAAAAAAGCTCAGATCGAAAAAGTGAAGCTGGACACACATTCAATATTTTTTAAAAGCTATCCAATGATTCCAAACTGGAAATGACTCTGTTTGAGTTGTAGGTTTATACATTTTGCTGCATAAATGGAGCTGCAACCAAGAAAATTGAAATAGGGTAAAAACTGTATTAAATCGTGGCATCTCGAGACCTAATCAGATAAAAATGTAAAATTAAAAATGTTTCGATATTTAAAAAAAAAAAAAAAACGACAAAGTTTTTTTAAACGTTCTATTTTTATGTTCTTAATCTGACGGGTCAGCTTCTTCTCTGTAATGTATATGTGAAGCAAAATGCATATACTACTGACAACTAAGGTTACTTAAGGCATAGGGTTACTTTTTCCCAGAGAATCCGAGTTTGCTATAAGAAATAGAGCTCTCATATATGTTTGGAAATATAAAAATAAATTTCATAAATAAATATTATTTGGCGAAAACAGGATGACTCTGGGGCATATATTGTGTTATATAAGATTGGACAGTTTACGTATTTTTTATAAATTTTTGCATCAAGGAATCAATTTAAAAGTTGTCCCATATTGATATGCAAGCGTCAAATGCTTTAAAAATGCTCATATATTTTTGGAAACATTAATATACATTTGTTAAATATATATTGTCTAGTTCATCCACAGGCTAACTCTGGAGCATATATTGTGTTTTAAAAGATTGGGCAGTTAACGATTTTTTTAAAATAATTTTCGTAGCTGCTGTCGTAGGAAATTGATCCCCAGACCATAAGTCTAGGTGTAGGTCTAGTGTGTCAAGGTCGGAGACAGAACGGTAGCGCCCAGAACCAACAGTTTTCTTCAAGCAGTACGGCTTGACCATCCTTGGTGGTCAAACCAACAATCATGCACAGTGGATACATTTCTCCCCAGTCTTTCTGCAATATCGTGAAAAGAAAATCCACCTTTTCGCAACTCTATTACACATTCAAAGTCAGTGAGTTGTTGATAATGGTTTCTTCGTCTTTTTCAAGGCATTCTTGACTAACAGCAACTCACTACATCAAAATTGAGCGAAAAATAACCCTTACGAAGTGTAGAACGAGTATTTAAACTTATGCGCCAAGCGCGGAATTTGAATATACATAATCTTTTAGCTGTATAAACAAGTCTACCAAACTTAGTTTATCTAGCATAACTCCTTCTTGGGTTTTTCTTTCTTTCATCTGTGTATTTCATTGCATCGGCACTGAAGATGACACTGCTTGTTTATTAGTACCAAAATCAAAATGAAAGTCTGCATTGGTAACCTTTTTATTTGTGTTTTACACGTGATTATTAATATTATTATAATTAAAAATACGAATCGTGTGCGAATACGAAAGATACTAGTCGTCGATACTATAAGATTATCTAATAAATTTATATAAAAGGAAATATTAATAATGATAATAACTCAAACATATTAATAAATTTTTGAGTCTGATCTTATAGTTTTTCATAATCCAGTGTGAAAGACTCCTGTATATATATATATATATATATATATATATATATATATATATATATACAGTCGAACCCCGCTATAGTGAACCCTCTGCGGACTCAGTAATGTGTCCACTATAACCGATGGTTCACTATATTCAAATATCCAAATTTTTCGAAGAATACTTTTTGCATAAAACAGTTGAATGATTGAAAATTGGGTTTGCAATTTTACATAAGTTACTTAAAAAATTATTAACTAATTAACACATAATAAAGCGAAAATTGATGAAAAAAGTACTTACGTCGCTAAATATTAGTTTTAATTTCACTTTTTATGAAAAAAATGTGTGATTTTTGATTGAGCACAATTTGAATTTAATGATCATCAATTCCATGTTCATTAATTTTCTTATCTACAATATGCAAAGAATGCAAGATTTTTTGATCTACATTTTCTATAGAAAAAAACATATTAAGGACATTTATGGCTGATTTTACTTCAGCTATAGATGGTGATGAAAGTTCATTTTCGTCTTCAACAGTTTCTTCTAATAAGCCTTCTCTACTTTCTTTCGTTTGTTTTATTTCACTGACAATGTCATCATCGGTAGGAGTTCCAGAAGTGCATACTTCATCATCGCAACATTCAAATTGCTCAATAACGTCCTTAGGGAAAATGTCCATTCCATGTTTTTTAGCCACAGAGAGATAGGTAAATTTTCTTCCTCACCTTCTTTGTCCGGCAGTGGACTGATCATTAAGACACGGTTCCCAGCAGATCACCGAAGTCAAGCATCACTGGCTGCGGTCAGTGTGCAGGTGGGTGACCACTTGGATCAGTCTGTGTAGGGATCGAGGGTGTGCGGTGTAAGTCCTCGTTAAACTGTTCTACCGTAAAGTGTTCGACTTCGAGTTCAGGTCGTTGGGCTACCGAATAAATCACTGCCCCACTCTCGAAGTTCTTCTTCTTAAAAAAAAGGGAGGTCATCCACGCTTTTTGATTGGCTTTGTAGTTTACGGACAGTTTTTTTTAACATTTTTAAAGTACCTTGGTTTTTGAGATTTACCTATGGCAGTTAGTTTTCGCTTTTCCGAATCATTCATGTTAGCACAAACAAGAGCTGTTATTCTCACTTTAGAGAGTTTCCCATTAGTGCATTTTTCTCCTTTAAATTTTAACGTCTGATTGAGAATCAATTTGTAAAATAGTCCAGCTTCGTCAGCATTAAAAATGTCTTTCTCTTCATAATTCTGTATAATACTCGGCCACACTTCAGTTATCCACTTTTCCACATCCGTTGCATCAACACTCGCTTCTTCCCCAATAATCTTTCTTGAAGAAATATTATTCCGTTTTTTGAATCTATTCAGCCATCCATTGGAGCATACAAAATCCCTTTCTTCTAATTTTTCAGCAAACTCATTCGCTTTAATTTGAAGCATAGGTCCGGTCACAGGAAGATTTCTATCCCGCTGAGTGGTCAACCATTTTAACAAAGCTTCTTTTACGTTTTCTCTTTCAGCTCCACGCAGTTTTTTCGATGAAACCATATTTTTGTCGTATGCCGCAAGAATTGCACTTCGATTTTTCCAAATGTTTGAAACTGTAGATTTTGACAAGGAAAATTCCTTAAACGGTGCCGATTGATTGGTTCCATCTTCAATACGCTTTACAATTTTAACTTTGTCCTCTATCGAAAACGCTTTTCTCTTTAGAGAATTTGCCATTTTCACTGCTTTTCAGATAAAAATCTTGTCTTAAATAGATAATGTAAGAATATTAAGAGAGCAGCTGTAGAATGAGTTAAATTGTTCCCCTTCTTAAATGTCAAGAGGTGATTTGTAAAGAATATGGTTTGAACAGATAAGAAAATTCCAAAAATTCAGCAGGTGGCCAAGTTAACTAGTTGTAGAGCAAGCTTGGTGAAAAGAGACAAAGCGAGGCTTGTCAGGGAGGGGGAGTATAAGATAAATGATCTGTCTGACATTTATTACAGTATAGTTAAAAGTGATAAGCATAAAGGAGTGAAATATGACACATTTTATAGGAATGCATTCATTTTCAGTCCCAACACCTACAAGTTTAAAGATGGAGGACTGAAAAAGATATTTAAAGAAATGAAATTTGAGTCCACTATAACCGAGTTCCCAAGTTCTAAGCTGTTCACTATAAGCGTTTAAAATAACATTATTTAAATAGGAGTACGGACGGGACCGCTAAAAAAGTTCACTACATCCGAGTGTTCACTATATCCCAGGTTCACTATAGCGGGGTTCGACTATATATATATATATATATATATATATATATATATATATATATATATATATATATATATATATATATATATATATATATATATATATATATATATATATATACACACTAGCGGGCTCCGCCCCCTGCTCGCTACCGCTCGCCAACCCCCGATAATTGCTTCGCAATTACATTTTTGTTCGCTTCTCGAACAAACTTAAAGTCGTTTTTCTGGAGATAAGCTGGCAATTTTTCATCCTCCAACATCCTATAGAGAGAATATGATAGGATTCTAAAATGTCAGAGGTGCTTATTATAAACTTATATAAGGCAATTTTAATACAAACAATATTACAAACTTATATAAAGTGAGGAAGCAATATTATTTAACACATTACTATAGGTCATTAGCCGGAAATTAATCTCCGTATTCGAAGCACGCGTGGTAAAGCCTAACTCAAATCATTGTTGATCTTATAGGATGCCGGACGCTCCCTATATGGTGCTTCATCTCCCCCTTCCAGTAATTTAAATTTTAAACTGAAAACAATTAAAACCTGATGAAATAAAACTTTAAAATATGGCAAACAAATTAAAATATGTAATATTAATAAGTTGAAGCTAAGTAATATTTCAAAAGCAAATACCATTGCAAGTGATTGCCTAATTAACTTCAATACTGTTAACTGACAAAATATTTTAGTTTCAATCAGACAAAAAGCACACTATATAATAAAAACACATGTAACTGAAATTCGACAAATTAAATTAAGCAATTCAATTTTTTTTGTCATACTGAATACTAATAAAAAAACAAATATAAAATGAAATAATTATTAAGTTATCAATGATCAATAAACATTTTTGTCAGAATTGTTATAAAAAAAATGGGTAGACTGTATTTGAGGGTGCTGTGATGTTGAAACCCAATCGTGATTCTGATAGATTTAGATTTAAGCTTTATTTTTAAATGTTCAAATGTATATTTAATTTCAGAGGTCCGTTAGTTCTGCGTTGGATACCGGCTGGTAAGGCGACTTTTGCTTATGGTGCATAAGATCGAAGGTATGTGGGCAATCATAAAAAAGGGACTATAAAAAAAAATTTCACCGTCAGTACGGTACCACGGACGCCATTTTCGATTCGTATTTCGCTGAATTTATATGGCGATGTACACAGATTTCATTCCTTATAAATTTAGACAGTATCTAACTGCTATTAGAGAATTCTGTGCACCTAAATCTGAGAATATTCAAGTTTAATGAAGAAGTGAGTTTTTTTTTTCTCCTTTTCTTTCTGTGCTTACTCCATTAATTTTTGTTTCGATTCAAAATTCATTTTATTGTGTTAATTAATTTTGCTTATATTGGCTTCATTACAATTTTATAAAGTTTTGGTCGCCATTCCTGTTACCACAGTGTTCCGCGCTAACAGGAATGGCGCCAAACATAAGTCGCTAATTTCGCCAAGGGGCACTCTCAAGTATATTTTTACCTAAAAAAATAAGGTGAAAACAATAAAATTAAAATTATTTACAATAGATCTCTGAATATTCACAAAACCTAGCTATGTACATTTTTCATTGATCTTTCTTTTCACATTATTTTGTGAACCAATGATTTGCACTTTTATGTATTATTTAAGAAATATATCAAATATGAACTGTTAATTAATATTTCTGGCTGAACAGTTTTTTAAAAATAAGTAAAAGATTGTTAAAGGTTGTTAATTACTTTTTATCTAAGCTAATAGCTAACTTTTGATTTCTTTAAAACTGCCGAGTTGCTAAGGCAACGTTTTTCCTTTTATTTTTGTGGAACAAGAAATGATCGTCTGAAAATTATTATGTAAATAAAATGTTGTTCTTTTTTAAGTAAAAGTTGGAGACAGATTTACTATTTTGAGTAGAAGAAGAGAACGACAGAATATTTTACTTCCTAATAGAGTCTCGTAACAAAGATATTCACGGCGATCCCTTTTATGTAACAAAGATATGAGTATTTTACAGTAAACTCTGATGATAGAGGAATCAATATATTTCACACATTCAATACAAACATGGAGTCACAACAAGCTTTAGCTGGTAAGTTTAGTTGCAACATTTCTGCAGGCAGCATTATTAAAAATTATTACTTTTTCACACACATGCGTTCTCAATTTTGATTGGCTGTTTTGTGCGTTACTAACCAGAAGTCTTCTGTGATTGGCTATGTGTTATCATTCCACTCTCTTCTTATATATAAAGATATATATTTTTGAATCGGATTCTATTCGCGATCGCAACGAACTATAGGGGGCGTTGTTGTATGTGCCAAATCCCTGCGATTTCTATCTAAACAGTCATTCAGTTACACTGGAGAAGTCTTTAATGTAGCGTGTAGCATTGTAACGTTCCATCTTTATTGTGGCTGATTAATTTTAAAAAAGAAAAATGTTTGTTTTCTTTCTTATGCAAACGAAAACAAAATGGTATCTCTTTTTTTTTAGAGAAGGAACATCCAGAACACATCGGAAAAATATTTGTAAATAAAGAGAAAAAAATAGGTATATTCTTATAAGAGTTCAAACCTAATGCCTGAGAAATAGTTTTACTAAATTTAATGGTATAACATGAAAGGCCCATTTAAATTTTAACGTAAAATAAAGAATGCTTACGAAACAAAAAAAAAAAAGAGCCATTCTTTTTTTGTCGCCATTTTTTAGTGTTACGAAAATGCGTCTTTGGGACTTGCCAAAAACAAAACAAGATGCAATTTTATTTTTTTAGGAGCGAAATATTTCATGGAGTGAAATATAACGATCAGTGATGGAGTGAAATATAACGAAATCGATAGAATCAGGTGAGAGAAAAGTTTGTTTTGAATCTATGCTAAACTCTATATCGGCCCATTTTCCACCAAAATCCGATTGACTACTTTGATTTTAAACAAAGTGTTTCATTTTAAGATTTTTTCCAAAAATTTTAAGTGTAGATTGGCGGCACTTAAAAATCTGTCAAATCTGTAGCTGTGGTCAATACGTAAGTACCGAATTTTTCTTCCATACTTTTCTGAATCATATTACTTCAAATATTAGAATATGCAAGAAGTATACATAAACACATAATTTAATACCATTAAATTTTTCAAAAAAAGTATTTTGACAACAAGTTTATCAAAAAATTATAAACTAAAAATCGTAAAATAAAGAATTCTTAGGATAAAAACGATTTTAAAAATTCCTCATTTTTCAATAAAAACTTTCGTATTGTTTCTTTTTTTAAATTCTTATAGTATTTAATCAGACGTAAAAAAACCATTTTGTAGAGAACGATCATCAAGTAAGAAAAAAAATTATTTACAAGCAAATTTTTTATTATAAAAATCATAACACTTACCTGATTTATAAGTCCGGAGAATTCCAAAATGATATGTTCTTTGTTTGAAAACTTTATTCTCAAATAATATATACATAGTTTATCCCTAAATTACTTTTAGGTAACATACCACACATCAAAATTTTATAATTGTAAGATCTCGATATGAATTTTAATATGTAGTTTAAAAACAGAATAGCTGAATTCTAGTTGAAATTCATCATTCTCTCATCATTGAAATTCTCTGAGTTAAGTATCCGACGGGGTAAAATAGGCTTCACAAATCGGCAATTTTGCTGAAAATTCCGATTTTCTTTATTATATATGTTTGAAATCTAGTTCATTAGCTTTCAAAAACCCTTTGAATTTTCTATCGCTAAATTTTATAAATGAATTTATAATAGTTTTTTCGTGTGCTGATAGACGAAACTGAACCGGAAGTAAAATCCCAAAAATAATACTAAAATGTTTTTTGTTATGCTTTGAGTATTTTACCCTTTTTTTTATTTGAATAAATTAAGATAAATAAAATTCATTTTCGGAAATAAATTTTTCTATAATAAATTTTTTGTATTCAGAATTTTCAGACATTTCTGAATTTTCCACCATTTTAAATATATTTTTTGAAAAAAAGTTGATTTTGGGAAAATTTCTTTACGATAACACACATTGCAAAAAAAAAAAATTTGTAATAAAATTCTTTTAAATTTTGTAGAATATTAGCGATGTCTTGAACTGATAGCTAAAGTCTAAGTGTGAATTTGATATTTTTATCAAGCTTCAAGTAAGAACATTTAGAATTTTTCTTCAAAAATTCAATATTAAGCAATATATTTCCTTCTATTTCATTGTCTTTTGGACATTTTTTTTGGATTTTAGTTCAAAACACATTATTCATCTAGAAAACATTTATTTTGAAATTTATGCATCGCGATTTATTGAAGAGCTGATAGTGTGAGAAGAAAAATTTGAAGTTACTAAGCTCAAATTTGTCCTCCTTTTGAAAAATAATATTTAAATTTTTATATTTTACTTGAAATTGATAATTTTAAAATCCTTCTTACCGAACATAAAATTCAAATTAAACATTTTATTTCTTTTAAAGATCTACGAACTTAATTTGCACCGTCAGAGAGTTATATCAAACTAATTTTTAAATAATTCATTTTGCCTGTACTTAACTTTTCTAGACATTTATGTAGTGCAATCGTTAGACCAGCATTTATTGTTATTCTTTTTTTAAAAAAATTTAGATCATGCATACAAAACACAAGAGCAATATAAAGTAAATGGCCTTTTGTTAATATACCGGCTCTTAATTTGTATTATATCTTCATATGGTACATAACAATATAGAAGCAGAACTTATAATTGATTTGGAAAAAATATTTTAGCGTTAAATTTCTTGTGAGGGTCCAGAGAGGTGAAAAGTTCTAAAACTTGAATAGTTTTAGTGGAAGATTTGGTGATATTCCCCTTTAAAGTGTGAAAGATATCATTAAAAATAATCGATTTTTCTATTTCTTTTTCTTTTAGATTTTTTTATGTATCTATAATTTGAAGCACTTTTTTTATAACCCATTCAGTCACAAATATTACAATCTTTTTTGCGAGTATTTTAAGACCTCACCGAAAAGAGAACATAAATAATTTACGAGTTCAATTTTTTCTAAGGGGTTAGAGAGGTGAATTGAGGTGATACCTGAACGATTGCAACTACAAGTAGTAAAACTTTGCTGGGATTTGCCCCCTAAATTGTGGAAGGAAAACATCAAAAGGATCGATATTTGCATTTTTAGACTCTTTTTCTAGATATTTAAGTTTACAGCACAACTTTCCATTCTAAACACCTTCAAATAATAAAAATATTAAATTACTTCACGGCGAAAAAACATCTGATAAAATTACCGTACTGTGTGGTAATGACATTTCTGGTTAATAAAACCAAAATATACGTTATTTAAACCATTCATTTGGTAATTTCTCCGTTTATATGATAACAGTTTACCAGAAATTCTGGTTTTCATAATTATAATTCTTATTGCTACACATTTAGTAACAAATACGAAACTAAAAAGTAAATTTAACCAAATAAATGTTCGTTATCCCATGATCTTCGGTTTCGTGATAAGCTTATCAAATTTATTCTCATTAACTAAATTTTACCACATTTTACAAAACATATCTTATTTTTTACTTTACCGTATTTGTTCAGTAAAAATGACCTTATATCTTGGCGTTCTCATAGAGCCAGAAACACGGTAAATTTTATCCTATTCTGATCATTTTGACCATACTTTTTTTCTCAATATTCAGGTAAAAGAAAATTTACTAAAAATGGGAGGAGGGCAGAATTATCGAAGTTCTCACGCGAAAGTTTAGAACGTTTATGTTACTAGGATTATTCGGCCTCTTCCACTAACCCACATTTAATCAAAAATGTTTTTTAAATATTTGTATTGTTGGGGATTTTTTGGAGGTAAAAAGGAATATAAACTTGAATATCTTCAGAATAAGTTTAAAACAGCTGCAAAAAAAAAAAAAAAAAATGGGGAAAAGAAACGATAAATTTAAATTATTTTTTTAACAATTCATGGGGAAAACTCCCACCGAAATTTTCAGAAGAAATTTAACGGTTAAAAAATAATCTCACTCTCCCCCAGGATGTTTTGCTAGAAAGATATCGCTTGAAGAAAAGTGTGGAAGATTCTAATTCCCCCACTCATCCCGAAAGATAACAAAAATACATTATAACTAAATATTTTTGTTATTAATAGGTATCTGGGAAAGGAACGGCTGATGAAAGCTAAAATATGTTGAAAAATAAGGAAATGCGAAAAAAAACTCAGAAAGAATGATCATCTGTAATGATTTATTTTACAAGTTAAAGTGTATAATCCCTCAAAATCTTCTTCTTTGCTATAACTGTTCATTTTTCTAAAATTTTCACCTCTCTTGTCCCTTATAAGAAGCTTAAAGGTAAAATTAATCATTTTCTTCTCTTCAAATAACACTTATAGCTAGTAAAGTAACGAAAAGTGATAAATATAAAGGACGTTCTCAGAAAACAGTGAATGATGGGGTAAAACAAGGGGCATATTTGAATTCAAGGGGTCATTTTACTAAACAATCAGATGGAATGGTGTCGGACCTTTTCCTTCATGCAACACCCTACTACAATATCAGAGTAGAATCAATACAATTCTGTTATAAGTATTATCAGAAAGGTAATTTAACTTACTTTCTTACTTTACTTTAGTCTTTAGTTTTTTTATCTTCAGTCTCTTACTCATTCTACTTTTGTCTTACTTAATTGTTTTCTTGGATTTTTGAAAAAAAATTGCTTTTGCACGGTTACTTTAAGACACGTTTTTAATAGCATTCAAAACGGTTCTTATCAGTTTAAAATAAATAAAAGAAGCATTTTTAAAATCTAAGAGCAAAGAAAAAGCAGCATTCAATTACCTATCGAAAATTGTTAACCATAATACTTTGCTATATTAAGTTTTTGAAGTTCTTAAGCATAAGATGATTATCGAATTCTTCTTGATTCGTTACAAATCTAGAAAATTGGCTTCAAAACCTAAAACTTCAAATTATACCAGTGCTAAAGTTTTAAATTTTGGTAAATTTACCTCATTTTTTACCAAACAGTATGGAAATTTTATTGTTGATTTCTTCGAAAGTCACTACCAAAGCGCTATGGTAAAAATTACTGTACTTTTTGGTGTTCCCGTAGAGCCAGAAATAGGATAAATTTTACCATATTTTGGTAGTTCTGACCATACTTTTTTTCTCAGTGCACTTGTTTTGAAAAATATTGTGTTGTTAAAGATTAGCTATCATCAAAAGTTAATAAAAAGTGCAAGATCTTTTTCACTGCTGCTAGATTTTTAGCACTGTGCTAATCATTTAAAATATCTTCGGTTGCAGTTATTACGAGATCTATTTAGATTACCTCCAACTAAGCATAAAATATATAACCAACGTGTAGCATTAAAATAACGATGTACACAATTTTTTTCGCAGCGTAGATGAGTGATGTCATCTTTAACTTATTCATATTTTAAAATTTCCACATTTTTTTAATTCGGAGAATAGGTCTGTCACTCTCGAAGTTGTTTATTAAAAGTTTGGTTCACAAACTTTTTACCAAGATTTAATAATATTCCGGCAGTTTATAAATCGAAGTTATTTTTAAAAATAATTGCAAGATTTTCTGTATAGCAAAAACTTCAACTTCCTTGTATTCTGAAACTTTTGTCACAGGTCTCATGCCATAGAAATTTAGAAACTACCATTTCTTTGAAACACAATTTAGATGCTAAGAAATATATAGATTAAAACTATATTTTACATACTTTCCTCACCAAGCAATGTTTGCATATTCTTTTTTGACTAGAAAGTAATTATATACTTTTCCAATCAGACAAAGTCTACGTGGACCTTTTTGATCACAAATATTTACTTTTTTGGACTGACAGTAAACACTGTAAACACGTAACCTTTTTCTTGTTGTTATAACACTTGGGCAAGCCAGGCTAACCAGCTATTGACTTTTTGCGAATTAAGTCAAGAAAATGCTACTTTCGTTTGACAAGAGAGCACCGTAAAAGTGAAAGTACTTCTTAGCTCAGAACTTCCCAAATAGATAGCAGTCCCACCCATTCACGAGGCCTCTTCCTCAATTTAGACATAGATTTGAAGGGGAAGAAAGTTTTCTCCGGATCTCTGTACGCATGGTTCAGTGACCAACCACAACGTGTACTGTTCAGTGGCCAACCACAGGTCTTTCGATTCTACAGATTTTACGAGCATGTATATCGCATATATTCGGTGAGTTTTAGCGAAATCTAGAATGGAATCCCGGCTCTTCCGGACTGAGTCTGATTCTCTGACCACTGAGGTATCACGGCCTTGCGTAAACTTTTTTGACCAGAAAATATTTAAATTTCCTTCTGACCAGATAATGTTTATAAGTGATGATTAAATAAATGTCCAATTTTAGAAATCAAATAAATAATGAAATTATATATCTCGCTAAAGGTTTTATTATTCAAATAGTTTATTTAATTTAAAAACGAAATAAATTATTTTAATAATAAAAAACTGTCTTCAATAAATACGTTCAGATCTTTCAACAAAGTACAAAATAAAAATTGAAATCAAAAATAGGAACAATCTGATTTTTAAAAAAAATCACTAAAACTATTCAGTAAATTCGTGGAAAAGCATTAACTATTTAATATTTTGTTTTATTCATTTCAAATGAAGCAAATATTTAAATAACAGAAAAAATGAAATAGCAAATTTATTTCTATTTTTTAACACAAGATATCGTTTAATAATTCATTTTCGAGTTTCTTATTTTCAAAAAGGCTAATGGAATTAAGATAAATCTATTTTAAATGTCATTAAGTTTGAACGTTTTTATAAATTCCAGATTTCGTTGTTCATTACAACGTTATTTTTATTACTTTGAAGTAATGCATAGTTAAATATTTCCCCCTGAAGCCATTTAACGTACAAATTGTTTAACGATGTCTTTGAAATCTTGCAAGAAATTTTAAATCCTTCTCCTACCAATTATCTCCTTAATTCACTGTGATATTTACTATGTTTTCTGATCTTTTGATTCGTATTATTTTAATTTTTTTTCGGCATTCTTATTACTTTGTTATATATTACGGTACTCCGAGTATTTAGAAAGGAATCTAATAAAATGCTTCGTTTTTAATTTTTATTTGTTCAATTGCTCTTTCCAATTTTCTCCAATTTATTATACGTTAAATGCCTATTTTGCTTTCTTTATGTTAGTTTTACAGATACTCTCATTAGCTTAGGGGATAGAGCTCTCCAATGAGGTGAACCTGGTTCGAAACCCAGCAATGTCTAGTCGATTTGAATTCTGCACCCGGCGTGTATCGACCACAGTGCTGACGTAAAACATTCTCAGTGGTAGATAGATCATGGGTTAGAATCCTTTTTGCCTTCAGACTAACCATGGGAGGTTTTCGTGGTTTTACCCTGCAGGTAACGCAAATGTGGGACAAAAACTCCTCCCCGAAGGCAGATTTCTTCCAATACTAGATCCTGGAGTTCCCTTGTTTTCTGGATTGTGCTTAAAACTGCAAGAATACGAAATAGAGCGTTGGTAGTCGTAAATCCTAAATTGGATCGGCTTTTCAACGTCAGTTATATAAAAGAAAAACTTCGAGCTTGTTGTCTTTTTTTTAAAAATTTTCCAGTAGAGTTTCAGTCCAGAACTCATTCTTAAATTTTGATACTCACAATTTTTCCATCAACTATGTAAAAAGTAAAAATGCAGCTTTAATTAGTACTTAATTACACTTAAAAATTACATTTAAACATTAATACTATGAAATATCATGTAAATAATTGCAGTAAATTTTCGTTTATTGTAATTGCATTTTACTTTAAATTTAAAGTTTGATTAAATTTAGATTACAAGAAAGGAATACACATGATGCAGTTTTGCTTTTCATTTCTAACACAAACATGGCTGCTCTTTAAATGCGTTTAAAAATTATTCATTTCAGTTCTTGATAATATAAACCATAATAAATTAAATTCAACTGCTTTAGTTGTGATGTAAGCTTTTACCAGAAAAAATTTATAAATGTCAGCTATACCGATGAGGAATGTTTGGGGTGCCTTCCCTTTTTTGAGATATAAAATCACGTTTAAGAAGTGCAACAGATGCAAGTTAGTGATATAAAATAAAAACAAAATAGCTAAAGTCTGTACTTTTTTTACACAAGTCATAATTTGATAGCAACCCCCAATTATTTATTGATATATAATGAATGTTTTACATATCTATATGAATACCTAAATATTTCCAAAGCCAACCGCTCTTTATGCAAATACAATCTTATAATCAAGATGGGTTTTTATCATTTGCGGTTTAAATAGAAAATTTAATTAAATTTAATATACATTACAAAAGCCATTATAGCACGTTTGCATTAATTTATATCAAAAAGTCTAAAAGTTTTAAATTAAAAAAAAACTGAAATGTATTTAAGAAGTCATTTTTAAATTAAGTCTAAAATCTAGACGCAATCGTATTAAAGTGCTGCATTAAAAACATTAAAAAAAATTACGCTCTAATATTTCTCGCTTTTTAATTAAGATATTTTTTTCTCTCTTCTGAGTTTATTTTTTTTATTGCCAGTTAGGGTCAAAATGAGTCTAAAAATATTCCATCTTAAGGAATGCTCCCTTTCGTCAGAGTGTTTATTGATCGCCATGACGCTCATGAAAATAAATAGTTCATTATGTTTAGAAGCGCATTAATATGTAAGAATAGATAATTAGAACGTGGAATTTAGCTTGTTTTGATGCGAAACGTGGATTTAATATTCTCCGTACATTAATGAAGAGCTGAAGGAATGAAAAAACAACTTTAGTTGAAAAAAGAAATGTGCTTGATTTATTTTAAATAAATTTTTCGTAACTTTCGAAATATACTTTTTCAGCATTTTATGGTACTTGAAGCATTTAACATCAATTCTTATGAGTGTTTATCTTGCCTTTTCAACTGTAGCAAATACCCGTCGGTTAAAAATAAAACTCTCATTTTTTTAGATTGTATGAATAGTATTCAACTAAATTTGTAGCCAGACCACTCTCTAAACTTTTAAACAGCTACATCTATAATTATAAATGTGTCGTCTAGGTATAGTTAAGTGGATATGATCAACAAGATAGAACCGCTTAATCTAGTGAGAAATTTCAAAGTTAGTTTTTCTATATCGAAGCAATTTAGCAAAAAAGTTAATCAAAGACGAATGAACACCTTGAAGACATTTGGCGAAAGTGAGACGCTTGCGAAACATTTTTCACAAATAAATTTTTATCTAACAAATTTGTAGACCGATTTTCAGTCTAACGCAGCCAGAAGACGAAACGAAAATACTTTGCGCTGGTGTTCAGTCAGGCGCAATGAAGCAGGACAATCTATCATAGATGTTACTTTTTTTTTCAGTGTCCATCGTTCTGTCTTTTCACGATTATGATTCAGAACCGCCAAACGGTTATCCGCAGGATTCCGCAGAATATCAATACATTGCTGTAGTATCCAGGCAAAATCGAAGAGCGATGTCCACACGTTTGACATCTATGATTAGAGCAGCCATAGGTAGGACGATGTCTACCATTACTTTTAGCCAAAGACTACACGTGAAAGGACTGTACGCCCGGGTATTATGATTTTCAATTCCTCTATATGTCCAATTCAGAGGGGCATGATTAAAGTGGTGGCGCAAGAATGTGAATTAAACTGTGTCTGATTGAAACAACGGTATGTTCTCAGGTGAGTCACGATTCGGACTGCAACCTGATGACAACTAATCATGTAAGAATCTGCAAGGAACAAGGCACAAGTAACAGGCCACAGAACATCACTCAACCCTCGATGGAAGCATCATGGTCTGGGCAAGTTTTGCAATGGGATATCGCACCGACCTGCACAGCTACAGACGGGGTTCTTCGACGGCTGTAATGTATAGAAATGAAGTCGTAGACCTCATTGTGAAACTGTACGCTGCAGCAGTTAGATCTACTTTCGTTTTAATGCACAGCAATAATGTCCTCCTACAGCTGCCAACATCGATGCCTATTTGGATCGTGGGGAGCGTATAGAGGGACCGGCTTACATACCGGATCTAAATCCAATTGAAAATCTTTATAAAATCATTATTTGAATAAGGTATATTCATTCATATACACATAAATTATGTGCTATTTATATATATATTACTAGAGGGTTAATCGCTCACCAACCCCGATGATTGGATTGCTTCGCAATAATCGTCGTTTCTTGGCAGGAAACAATTTTTCTACCAAAGTTAAAATTATTCACTTAACATAAATGTACTAAAAAGAATTCTATTTGCCTGTGCCTCCACTTCCCACGTTTATTATAATTATAAATATTTAGATCTGTTGGTGAAGAGAAGAAATTTTTCTAAGTAATCATTTTTTTAAATGACATTCATATTGTTATATCATTATATTGTTCAAACAAATTTGATGAGTTCACAACCGCAATTTAATATTTTCGCTTACCAAACGGGTGAATATATTAAATACTATTTTTGCTCGCATCTCATTGTGCATGAAGCTGATCATTAAGTTCTAAATCATTTAAACAGATATCTTTAACTGTAATTTATAACAGTATATTAATGTTTTTTGTACAAAAATAATAATTGTAAAATGGTTAATAAGATTAGACCACATTTCCAAATAACTTTATTTTAGAATGTAGCTCAAAATTGCAAAATAATAATAATAAAAACAATTCCCTCAGTTTTAAACTCTTGAATTAAAAGCGTAATAATAAACAGTACAAGAATATAACTTTAAATTAGGGACACAAAAATATTTATAGAAAATTTATGCTGATGACAACCAAAACAATAAGTAAATGAATGAGGGAAAACTGGATCCTACCACGTGACTTTCCGGTTAATGAAAATGCACGGGCAACGATGCTGTACCATCCATTAGACATACTCAAAACAAAATATAAAACGCAACAAGCTTTAGCTGGTAAGTTTAGTTGTAACAGTAAGTTTAGTTATAACATTTCAGCTGGCAGCATTATTAAAAATTATCTCCTTTTCACACGCATGCCTTCTCAATTTTAATTGACTGTTTTGTGAGATACTAACTGCAAGTCATCTGTAGTAGGGTATGTGTTATTATTTCACTCTCTTCTCATATATATAAAGATATGAAACAAATTTGAAAAAAATTATATAAACGATTTTTTACGTCGAAATACTTTTTGTTGACTATGACTGATTTTAATGATATTCCAATAAGTATAAAAACAAATTTCTGGCTTAAATGAAATAGGTATTATTAAAGTAATAAAGATATACAGAAAAGCGAATTTTTTGACTTGTCATTATGCTTTCGAAACTTTTTCTTATTTTGAATTACTTTTATTTACTATGGAAAATGATTTATTTTTATGCAAAGTGTATTTTCATTATAATCAAAGCAATCATCCATTTTTATGATAAAGAAAAATGTTTGTTGTTCCCTATTGTTTATCTGTTATATCTGATCATAATTTAGCTCGGCATTACTTGAAAAAGATGAAGATTTTACTTTTAGTTTTGCAACAATAAACTCCAGAATAATAAACAAAAACATTAGATTGTCATAAATGAAGGTCATTTTCGATGCCTGAAAAAACAAATCTGGAACGTGTGTTGTTTTTATCATTAATTTTTATGAATATTTAATTTTAATATCCATAACTGAATTTAAATGCTGATTATTAGGTGAGATATTCAAAAATTCTTAAAAAGAAAAATTTTTTCTAAAAAATTATATTGATGAAAAATAATAATTTAGCATTCATATATTTAATATTAGGCGCCTTTATAAACTAGCTAATTTACTTCATAAATTTATTCGCTGGAGTGGAATTTAATTAAATCATTTCATTTAAACCGAGAGTAGTTTTCGCTGAGCAAAAATTATTTAATTCTTTCATCGCGACGGATGAGATAACTTCTCTTACAGGAATATTTGTTGTGCTCTATTGGCTCTATTATGCTCTACGCTCTATTATGCTCTACGCTCTATTATGCTCTAAAAGCGAATATGGTTATTGATTGCAATAAATTGATCATCGATTTTAAAGTAAAATAAACAAATTTTAAAGGAATATGTGTTTTTCTTTTTTTTTTTTTTTTTTTTTTCGTTCTGCTGGGGAATTCTAAACGCTGAGGGTAGAGCAACGGCGCGTCATTGTCCCAATGAAAGTTTCTCATTCGCTCGCTTTAAAAGATTATTTTCTTAATTAAGAGATGGTTTCATGATATTTTTAACTTCATAACACGCTGAACTATTCAGAAAGTATGCTGAGACTTTTTAGAAGTAGTTTGACGATGGCTTGCAAAAAAGTTACTAAAGTAAAGTCTGTGTCAGTTGACCATTTGCCTGACATTGTTTTAGCAGACAAAATAGACAATTGATCAAATTATAGAAGGAAATGAATCATTGTTATTCTCTCATCATTTCTTGTGTTATGTTTTTCATATATATTAACATGTTTTTCACATTATTTATCTCATTCATATATTTCTTATTTGCTACTGATCAAATTAAAGAAAAATATAATTAAGTTTTAACAAGTCATTAAAATTGTATTTTTCAAAAAGCTCCATGTGAGAAATGACATTAATTAGAAGTATAAATTAAAATTTAATACCTAAATTTAGTATTAACATGATTAGTTATAAAAAAATTTACATGTTTTGTTAGTAATGTACAGAATGCAAAAAAACGGTTCGCCCGGAACAACTTATGATGTAGTGATCGGATTTTATACGTCCTTAGGGAAAATGTCCATTCCATGTTTTTTAGCCATAGAGAGATAGGTAAATTTTCTTCCTCATCTTCTTTGTCCGGCAGTGGACTGATCATTAAGACACGGTTCCCAGCAGATCACCGAAGTCAAGCATCACTGGCTGCGGTCAGTGTGCAGGTGGGTGACCACTTGGATCAGTCTGCGTAGGGATCGAGGATGTGCGGTGTTGGTCCTCGTTAAACTGTTCTACCGTAAAGTGCTCGACTTCGTGTGCAGGTCGTTGGACTACCGAAGCAGGGGTGCCATCCCCTCTGCAGTGAATCAAAATTGTGATGGCATGTCTTCGGATCATCCTTAGGGATGTTTCCCAGACCGTCGCCAATAGCCCATTGTGCTGCTCTAGTGCGACGAAAATGAAATACAACAACAACAATCCTCATCTTCTTCCTCCACATTGGAATCTTTTTCTTCTAAATCCTTTGAAAGACCTGCATGTCGAAAACAGTTGCGGATTGTAGCTGATGTTACTTGCCTCCATGATTTTTCTAGCAAAACTATTGCTTCTAGAAGAGAGATGTTGCATTCTGAGTCCATGTTGTTTTTATCATAGTTATCTAAAATACGCATAACTAATTGTTTCCTATAGTTAGACTTCAGACTGCGAATAACACCTTGATCCATGGGTTGCAACACAGAAGTTGTATTTGATGGTAAAAATATGAGCTTAATACACTTTAGACTTTTTAAATGGGGGTGAGCTGTGCGATTATCTAGAAGAAGAAAAATTTTACGATTTACTTTTAATAAATCACTGCCCCACTGTCGAAGTTCTTCTTCTTCTTCTTCAAAAAAAAAAAGGGAGGTAATCCACGCTTTTTGATTGGCTTTGTAGTTTACGGGCAGTTTTTTTAACATTTTTAAAGCACCTTGGTTTTTAAGATTTACCTATGGCAGTTAGTTTTCACTTTTCCGAGCCATTCATGTTAGCACAAACAAAAGCTGTTATGCTCACTTTGGAGAGTTTCCCATTAGTGCATTTTTCTCCTTTAAATTTTAACGTCTGATTGAGAATCAATTTGTAAAATAGTCCAGCTTCGTCAGCATTAAAAATGTCTTTCTCTTCATAATTCTGTATAATACTCGGCCACACTTCAGTTTTCCACATCTGTTGCATCAACACTCGCTTCATCTCCAATAATATTTCCTGAAGAAATATTATTCCGTTTTTTGAATCTATTCAGCCATCCATTGGAGCACACAAAATCCCTTGCCTCTAATTTTTCAGCAAACTCATTCGCTTTAATTTGAAGTATAGGTCCGGTCACAGGAAGATTTCTATCCCGCTGAGTGGTGAACTATTTTAACAAAGCTTCTTCTACGTTTTCTCTTTCAGCTCCACGCAGTTTTTTCGATGAAACCATATTTTTGTCGTATGCCGCAAGAATTGCACTTCGATTTTTCCAAATGTTTTGTTCCTGTAGATTTTGACAAGGAAAATTCCTTACACAGTGCCGATTGATTGGTTCCATCTTCAATACGCTTTACAATTTTAACTTTGTCCTCAATCGGAAACGCTTTTCTCTTTAGAGAATTTGCCATTTTCACTGCTTTTGAAATAAAAATCTTGTCTCAAATAGATAATGTAAGAATTTTAAGAGAGCAGCTGTAGAATGAGTTAAATTGTTCCCCTTCTTAAATGTCAAGAGCTGATTTGTAAAGAGTATGGTTTGAACAGATAAGAAAATTCCAAAAATTCAGCAGGTGGCCAAGTTAACTAGTTGTAGAGCAAGCTTGGGGAAAAGAGACAAAGCGAAGCTTGTCAGGGAGGGGGGAGAATAAGATAAATGATCTGTTTGACATTTATTACAGTATAGTTAAAAGTGATAAGCATAAAGGAGTGAAATATGACACATTTTATAGGAATGCATTCATTTTCAGTCCCAACACCTACAAGTTTCAAGATGGAGGACTGAAAAAGATATTTAAAGAAATGAAATTTGAGTCCACTGTAACCGAGTTTCCAAGTTCTAAGCTGTTCACTATATCCCAGGTTCACTATAGCGGGGTTCTCGACTATATATATATATATATATATATATATATATATATTAATTACAGATTTTTGAATCGGATTCTATAGGAGTTTCCTAAAAATTTCGAATCTTCTAATCTTCGGCAGAAATCTTTTTAACATTAAAGAACAGAGTTTTCCCAGCCAATTAACTATTGTTTGGTGGAAGCCTTTTTTCTTGTACACTCTAAAAAAGGTTTTCACTAAAATGTGTCAAAATAGCTCTGAAACAAATAGACGAGTTTAAAAACCTCAAAACTTGAATTCAAAATTGAAACAGCATATGCTAATTTTGTGAGAAAAATGTATAGTCTCAAAAGTGATGTGGAAGGCGAAATGAGAGAGAAATTTGTCCGTAGTCTTCCCGCGGAATTCGAACCCAAGACCTCCGGAATCACAGTAGGATGTTCTTACCATGATAGTGTACACCCAGGGACTGATCATCGCCTAGGTCCGATAGGCATGGGCCTAGGGCCCGCAATTTCTGAGGGGCCTCAAAATTTTTTAAAAAGTCTAATGCAAGGTGGGCCAGCTTTGTGTTGGTTTAAGTACTAGATAAAAGTAATTCAGCTAATCAGTGACTTTTAGCAAAAAAAAAAAACACCGATTTCTATTATTTGTGGTCAGCAAAATATTTTTATTTTGGCATAACATTATTTTATTGTTTTATATTTTGCTTTAATTTATAGATACGTAAATTTTATCTTAGAAAAATAATCTTCAACTGTCTGTTTTCAAAATTTGTTACAATATTTCTCTTGAATCAGGCAGTTCAATAGATTTTTTTTTTATTGTTAGGACTACTCGTCAGTAATTTAATTTCAAAATATTTTGTAAGAGACCAAGAAAATGTGGTGGGCCTTGGATCTGAATTTGTCTTGATCGGTCTCTGTGTACACCCCAGAGCAGGGCGGTTAGGAAGCATTATATAGTCGCTGCCGCAACGACACATTCTTAAATACTTATTTTCAGTTTCAATGGTACAAGGAGCTACAGTTGGGAAAATATGGTCCCAATAGTTTAGACAAGAGAACGGTAATTTTAATTTAACTTTTTGCTTATTTCATTGTATCTCATACTGAGATAAAAAGTATGGTCAAGACTACCGGAATATGATGAAATTTATCATGTTTATGGGAACACCAAAAAGCTGGGTGATTTTTTTCCCGAAGTGATTTGGTGGTGACCTTTGGAGAAATTAAGAATAAAAGGTGGTTTAATTACCATGCTGTTTGGTAGTAAATGTAGTAAAACTTGATTTGGTAATTTTATACCTTTTAGCTTGATATAAAAATCATTTATACGGTCAACTTTATTTTTCAGTTTTTTATTTTTACTAGGTATGTGGCAATAAGAACCATAATTATGAATACCAGAATATCCGATAAATTATATCATACGAGTGGAAAAATTGCCAAATGAAAAGTTTTTATTTTGGTTTCACTGCCAGAATAAGTATTTTTTTTTTACAAGTAGAAATGTTGTTACAAATTATGGTCATTTTATAAGAATTTTGCATTAGCTAAACCATTAGTAAATGGAATGTGTGTCATCATGTTACATAGTGGTGGACACTATATAAAGCTTCCCACCTCTCCTTGGATTGAGGTTTATATGATGACTAGATCTCTCTGATACGATCCCGGAGGTCCTTGATTCGAATCCTGCCAGCAGTCGTCGATTATCTCTGCCACACATTTTGCATTTGATCAGAAATGATGCTATTTCAATTTTGAATACACGAGGCTTTCAAATTAGTCTATTATTTATTTTGGAGCTATTTTGACACATTCTTGCACTATTTTGAGAAGTCCTTTTTTACAGTGTATAAAAATAATAATAACAACAGAAGCAGAAGCAGTATAAGTATAAACAATTGGAAAAAATTCTGAATAATTTGTAACATAATATTTTAAATATTTTAAAAATTGACGGAAACTAATTTTTTTCAATAAATATATCAATAAAAGTATCAATAGTACAAATGCTAATAGTATTACGGTAATAATTACTTTGAAAAATTGTTACAGTGTTTCATTAAATGAAAACATAAACTAACGTCAGGTGAAATACTTATAATCGAGAAATATTTCAACATTTCAAATTAGGAGACATTTAAAAATCTACAGAATACTTAAGTATAAAAATTCATTTAAACTAGATTGAAAATAGCTATTAGTCAGCATTATAATTAAAAGTTAGTTCATTATGAAAATTCTCTTTAAGTAAATATTTCAAAAAGATCCTTCCTATTAAAATTTATTCCCAGAGAATTCAGAAAATTCTTTTATTTTTCGATACCCAGACATTTCAGAGAGTCCTTTCAAATCAGACTGTTTGTAGACAGAATTTTCTTAAAATTTGAAAGGAGAAAGGAATATTGTACAATCAAGCTAACTATTTTAAAGTCGTTAGGATAATTCTATTGAATTGCTCAAGTTTCAGGAATCGCAGCGAAGGTTGCGTTAAAGCGGCTGATTAGATCACTTATGCAAAAGTTTTATTAGTTAAATTTAAACTAGAAGCAACTAGATCAAGAAATGATTGAGAATTTTAACAGTATTTTCAAAAAAACATTAACATTTGATAAACTGGTATAATATTTTCATATTTAATGCAAAAAAGTTTATTAGTAATGATTTTTTTAATAAATATTATAGAAAATTGCGGAATTAGGTATTAACCCCTTAACAATCGGTGAATTTTCAAGAAAACGGTCGTAAGAGCTATTTTGCCATATACACGTTTTTGATTAGTGCTGACATCTAGTTTAAAATAAACTAACTATCTACAATTACCTAAAAAATATCCTGGTACTGCCATTTAGTGTGTAAAATGAGAAATAAAATGCTTTCCGGGCAAAAGAAATGAATTAGTTTTATTCTTATTGGCATGTTACTACTGAACACTCCAGCCCGGAAATTTCACGGGAGCGAGAAATAGAGGACGAAACCTCACCCCCTCATTTTCACGGGAACGAGAAGGAAGGGGTCAAATGAAAGACTAAAAGTTTATTATTGAGTCAGATCATTGATTAAATATCCTAAAACTAAAACGAAAGTTTAAAGAGATTCACAGGAAACTAATTAAATATTTCACTTATTTAAAACATGACACAGAAGGTTTGAAAGATGAGCAAAGAGGGATAATAATTCTTAAAATTAAAGAGTAGGTAATTTGATTTTTCTTAAAAAATATTTCAGTCTTCAGTATTTTTTAATATTTTTGATGCAGATTATTGTTTTGAAAAGCTACTGTAATTTTAGTTGTTATCTTCATCTACAACAATTTATTGCACGCTAAACTCTAGTAAAACAAAATGCGTTTTCAATTTTCAAGTAAAAGCTCAGATTACATTTTAATTTTATACTCTTTTAAACTAATTAGTTGAATTTAACCACTTACATTGGACGCTTAAATCCTTGTAAAACAATATGAATATAAGCTCAGATTATACTTGAATTTTATACCTTTTAATTCAAACATCATTGTAAAGGATAGTAGTTGAATTTGAATCTGTACGAACCAAGAACTTTTTGTTTAATTTTTTAACCTACCTAAACTTTATTTTTAATTTTAACCTAATGTTTTGCAAAGTACAATACATAAAGTTAAATAAACACGTGCAGTTTTTTCGTTTGGAATTATTTAAATAAATGGTTTCAGAAAACTTGCTAATTGAATTGCTAATTGAATTTTATTATATCTATGACGAATTATACAATTTTATTATACAATTATACAATTTTATTATACAATTATACAATTTTATTATACAATTATACAATTTTATTATACAATGCATATAATATTTACAAGATAATACTTATGTTGCATTCATTACAATAACATATTTTAAGGAAGTAATAGTATGCACGGTAATCCTATAAATTGTAAAAAATTCCAGATAAAATCACGGTAAAAAGCACATTTTACCGTAAAAGCCATTTTTACGCTTAAGTTTTACTGAACAAAAAATTCGGTATACTGTAATTTTTATAAAGTAATATTTACTGCAAAAATACTGAATCAATGTAATTAAATAAATATTAGAGTACAAGTTGCGGTATGAAACTTTACATTAAAAATGAATTTTACGGATGTTGCAAGGTGGCAGTATTTTTTACCGTAATTTTATCCGTGTACGTTATCAGTATCATTCGTTAAAAATAATGAAATTTTTCTCAATTTCAGAGATATATTTGAAAAGAATTAATAGCTTTATTAATTCTAGTGATTAACTTAAGAGAATTTTAAATTCTGGCATTATTCAAAAATGTTTTCCTCCCGTTTTGTACACCATTTAAGCGAAATTACGTTAAAATAGCTAGAAGAAAAGCCAACTGACAAAAAGTGTAAATTTGTTATTAAATCATATTAATTATAATATGCCCAAAATAAACTTCAGTTTTACGATATTTTTAAATCATTTACTTAATAAAAAATAAGTTGTGACACAGACTTTTCTATACCTTCGAGACTGATGTAATTAAGCTTTTAATGAACTTAATGAGATGAGAGACTTCTTTTATTACTTTAATTTTTTTCCCTATCTTTCACAGACTTCAGCAAAAAGAAGTTTGCCATTCCTTTTTCGCTTAAAAAGCAAAAAATTATATTTCGAAAATGTACTGTTTACTTAGCTTTTAAACTTTATCTTTCGGAGCATGTTTTAATATGGAATATTTATTATGTCTGCAGACGTATTAAGCGGCTGTTAAAATATTCCTACGTTTAATATTCAATATTATAAACTCGATTTATCGATAATTGTTTTAAATAAATGTTCAAAAGTGATAAGTTTTTCAAGAATTGAATTAAATAATTAACATCTTCTTTGCTTATTTTTCCAGACAAAGATATAATATTGTTATTTGAACTTTCTCAATCCAAAATTATATGAGCTATGCGCAATTTTTAAAAAAAAAAAAATTATCCGTGTATGTTTCTGAGGAGAGCAATACATGAAAGGTTGAAAATATAACTACATATTCTACAGCGAAGGCAAAAAAAAAAAAAAAAAAAAAACATTGCATTTTATCAAGAACTGAAATGGCTTCAAGGGCAAAATGGGGAGCCGTGTGGCTCAGGGGATGGAACGTTCGCTATCCAATGAAATGATACAGGTTCGAATCTCAGAGTTGATTGGTTGATACAAATCCTGCTAATAGCTCGCACGGACCACAGTGCTAACGTGAAACATCCTCAGTGGTAGACGGATCATAGGTTACAATCCCCTTGTCGTCGGACTAATAATAGAAGATTTTCGTGGTTTTTCTCTCCATGAAATGCTAATGCGGGTTAGTTCAATTAAAAAAAGTCCTCCACAAAGGTTAGTTTCTCCTAATGCTTGATCCAAGAGTTCACTTGTCTTCTGGCTTGAACTCAAAATTAAAAAGCTGTGGAGTTGAACAATGATAGTCGTAAACATAGAATTGGGTCAGTGATTTGACGCCGGCTATAAAGGGCAAAGTGGTGCGCTGGTATGACAGGGGCATACAAAAACCATGAATGTCTACAAAAATGCATCATTCGAAAAAGGCTATTGATAAAAAAAATGTAGAATGCTTAACTTTTAAAATGATGTAATAAACCGTGAATAATTTGTCTTATCATTTAAAAAAAACCTTTATTTTTTTTAGTTTACCATTATTACTAGCATATCAAATATTTTATCAATAGATTTCCTCAAAAATAATGCGAAATTTTTGAAATAAATTTGTAGTAATGAGTTAAAGAGTATCCAGCCATTAATATTTAAAATAAAATAAAAAAAAAGCTTACTATGACATTTTATAACCCAAGACAACTTAAATTTAATTCGATTTAACTAAAAATCTTTAACTTTTTTTGTAAAAAAATAAAATAAGGGTAATTAGTACACTTGAATTCCTTATTTAAAAAAAAAAAAAAAAAAAATGCTTTCAATTGGATTCCAAATAACTACTTATTTTAGTCATCAAGACATCGATTTTCCAATTGGTAGTCTTTTTCTACTCTTTCATCGACCTGAATTAAGCTGGTCTACATTGAATACTAAGAATCGTTTGGAAGAAAAGAATTTTATCTATATTTTTTTTTTTTTCAAAAATTATATCACATTTTCACCCTCTTAGACCTTCTACTTCCAACTTAATCTTATTTTGCGAATTGTTTTAAGAAAAGTTTAACTTTTAGAAAGACAAAGAAAGTTTTAATATCAAATATTGTTTAAATTGTATTAATGATAATCCTATATAATATTTTATACTACACGTGTTCAGGAACTTTTTGTGAACAAATGTGGAAGATTATTTTGTTCCATGCTGGAAGTTTGGGTGTACAGTGCGCAAAATAAATAAGATATATCCTTAAATGACTTTTGTTCTAATGATCAGATTTTCGCAAAGTAAAGCCAATCTTAATGGTTCAACAGGGTGACCTCCAATATGTTAATTAGTTAGTACTTACCATTAATTAATTTACAGAAACAGACAAAAACCGTATTTTCTGGAACAAGCATACCGTTTTTCCCCCCATGGATTTGGATGTTTGATCATAAAAATATGTGAAGTAGCCACAATCAGGGGGATATATAGTTCCAATAATTACGCATAGAGAACTGTTGAAAATTTTCGGTCCTTAATGTTAATTTCAATTTCTGTGCATTAAGTCATATCTCAGATGGCTTAAAGCGAATCGAAAAAATTTTGCGCGCAATTATTATATTCGTTTATGCAAAGATATTTCCGTGTGAAAAATAATTTTTAAGAACTTTTGTTAGTTTCTGATAATTTAATAAGAATCGAAACAATATAGTTTTTCTTATTTTCTTAATTAATTAGTAACTCATTGTTCACATAAAAATACAAAATAAATATGAGATAGTTAAAGACAGAAAGTACAAAACCAACTACTTTTAATTCGTTTTTTTTTTTTTATTATATGTATTTTAAATATATAGATTGATAGTCAATAATAGTTTAATTAATAATTTTCATTATTAAATTTTTATTATTTTTGTATTGCTTAAACGTAACTTAAACAAAATTTCACGAGTAAAAAAATTTATACAGTAAATTTGGACAAAAAGGTACTAGACAATTTGATAAAGTTTTGGTGAAAAGACTTTTTGCCTGGGCGGCCAAAACAATAGTTTTTTTACTGTTGATTTTACCATTATGTCTGAAAACCTTAAAACTTATGCTTATTAATCAGAAGAATTGTTCTATCAGAAGTTATCTGAATTAACTTTAAAATATTTAAATCAGAGACACTTTTGAAAGACTCATAATTCTATTTAACTATAAAAGTTTTTGAATTTTTTTCAGGCATTCATATCCATCAAATGTTTTAGAATTAAATATTTTATTTTATTTCTTAATACATTTTAATACAGTAAAAAAAAAAAAAAAAAACGGTTACTGAAAACTTAAATAAAAAATTGTAACATTACTTGAATTTCAGGCCAAATTAACTAAATCCAAGCTTAAAAATAATTGTTCGCACAAAAAAAGAACATAATTTTTTTAAAATATATATTATTCAACGTAAGAAGTAAAAAAAAAAAAAAAAATGCGCGAATGAGAAGAAATGCTTTTAATTAAATGGTTTAATCCTTTATAAAACGATTTTGCTTAAAATAATAGTTTTTCTTGCTATTTGTTCTATCACCGGATTATAGTTTTTTTTTTTTTTTTTTTGAAATAACTGACAAAAACAAAAAAGGAAGTTCTTCAAAATGTGACGCAAACAATGATTTTTGTGTTAGGTTTTCGATTTAATTCTTAATTCTTAGAAATAGAGAATTTTTTGAAAGTATTTATTGCTTTAACATTTAAAAATGAGAACTTACTTTTTACTGTTGTGTGAGAACAATTTATTTGATTTATTGGTTTTCGAAAAAAAATGGAAAAAAATACCTAGAATAATTAAGATTAAAAAAACAGGTATTCAAAAAAGAGCTTTTAATATTGTTTTAAATAAGTCGCACAATATATAATATGTTTAATATTATTTTAAATATTTTGATATCACTCATAATTAAATACCCTTTTTTAGCAAGCTTAAATCTAAAATATTATTCAAAAATCTTAGTTCTTGTTCTGATGTAAGATTCTTTAATTAAAAACCCTTTATGATTGATGTTAATATATTGCTTATATAGATGTTGCAATTAGAGGGCCAGCCAAAAAAATAAGACTATTCGATCAGTTTTTTAATAATCTTTAATAAAAGGTATACAAAATTTGACTAATGAATTTTGCTTTTTAATACAAAAAAATCGTGGTGGCTCAGGGGATAGAGCACTCGCCTTGCAATGAAGTGACCCTGGTTTGAATCCCTGGTTGATATTAATTCAGCACCCGGCTCTCACCGACCACAGTGCTGACGAAAAATATCTTCAGTGGTAGACGGATCATTGGTTAGAGTCCCCTTCTCGTCTGGCTAACCGTGGGAGTTTTTTGTGGTTTTCCCCTACAAGTAACGCAAATACGGGTTAGTTCCATCAAAAAGTTCTCCTTGAAGGAAAATCTCTCCTAATACTTGATTCAGGAGTTCTGGATTAGGTTTAAAATTACAAGGCTACCGAGTCGAACACGGTTATAAAATGTTGATGCAAAAGTAATTTGTTAATTTTGAAGTAGAATAACGATTTGTTAAACTATAGTATAGTTTGAAATGCCATATTTATAAATAACTCCGGTTAATCTTTTCTAAGTTTAATCAGAGAATATGAGTGATTTTATGTGTTCTCTGCATATTCATTAATGCCCATATTTTCCCGATATATATTGACCTATAAATACCGTGTTAATTTTGCTTTTATAGGCTGTGAAGTCTACTTTCATATCGAAAATAATTTATGTGGCAAAAATTTAGTCGTACACACATAATTATTATAATAAATTTATTATTGTTATTGCTTATTAAATTATCATAATCAATTTCAAATAAACATGAAAGTATCGTGCTACATCCTTTAACATAATGAAAAATTTTCTATAAGTTCACCTTTAGCCTTAATGTCCAGCTGTAATCATGTCACAAAGTTATCTGTCTTTGGTTGCTACAAGCCTATTGCTATTTTGTACCATTCCTTGCAGAAGTATTTTTTTTAGGAGTGTAGCAGAAATTCTTGTCTTCAAGATAAACCAAATGAAAAATCAATTAGATTCAAGTTTAGTGAGTAAGATGGCTAATGAATCGGCAATCAATAGACGAGCAAGTATACGCATTTGCTACAAAAGCGTAACATTTTTATGAAAATATTTGATTTTCTAATGTAGAAAATTGTTATGCAAAATAGTTTCGCTAAGAAAATTGCGTTGCATATTTTTTTTTTTTTATCAATATGTTACAGGTTATTGTGCATTGCCTTATTCTTTCATCCATATCCTATAAATATTGCAAACAATTATGGAACTTTAGAATTAATGTAGAAAATAAAATTTTCCGCTACAAAAATGTACGTATTTTATAAATTTCAGCAACTTTTTAAATAGGGTTCTCAAGCCGCGAAACCGCGATTCTTAAGCATTACATCATGTGACCTCACGTTTTGTATTATGCTATAATAAAAAATAAAAGAAAACTTTATTTTACTTCATAATTTATAAATATTGCAAACAATTATGGAACTTTAGAATTAATGTAGAAAATAAAATTTTCCGTTACAAAAATGTACGTGTTTTATAAATTTCAGCAACTTTTTAAATAGGGTTCTTAAGCCGCGAAACCGCGATTCTTAAGCATTACATCATGTGACCTCACGTTTTGTATTATGCTATAATAAAAAATAAAAAAAAAACTTTATTTTACTTCATAACATAATCCGTAAAAACTGACACTGAATTCAAACGTTCGAGAAGAACGAAATTCACATTTCGATACTGCACTTTCCTCATAGAAAAAAGATAAAGAAAATAGACTGAGAAAGAGCAACAGTTCCTTGCAGACTTTTCGGTTATTGGCGAACTTGATGCCCCAAAGTGTCAACGCGCAATATCGATTGCCTCTTCTGCCATAGAGCGTTACAATATGCAAATGGTTTCTTCTTCGGAACTATTATGTCCTAGGGAAATGAAGGTACAGAAAGGCATTCGATGCACTTAACTGGAAAATTGAATTCTTAGAATCCTGTCATCAAATCAAAGGAGAAGCATGATTTTTAATAAAGCTTTCCATAAAGAAAGCTTTATTTCGCTGTGTAAATATTTTATTGACAAACAAAAACGCTTGTAGGAAGCTGAATTTGGTATTGGAAGACAGTAAATTATGGAATTCTTGATGTTTTAATATTCTGCACTTAAGCTGTTTTCTTACAAATATAAATGATATATTATATGATTTTGTTTTGGGGGAAAAACTTTTACTGATGATCATTAAATTAACTAATTGAAGTGAATTCAATCTTGAATGGGACATCATATAAACAGATGAAATAATATATGTTAAAATTAATAAACGAATGTATATTTTATCACTTTTTATTTCTTTTGACTGGCTATCTTGCACTTGGAATAACTGTGTTATTTACTTTTTTAGATTGAAAGGTAAAAGAAAAGTAGTTCCACTAGCAATCTGTTTTCTGCTGCATGCCAGACAATTTTAACAATAAGTAATTACAAGGATGTCTATAAGTTTTATTTCTAGTTTGAGCAAAGCAGATGGGAGTTCTTTTAAAAACATTGTTTTAAAGTTTGGCTATATAAAGTCGCTTCGCAATCAATGGCGCCATCTGTGAGCGAAATATATAACTAATAAAGAAACTTGATGAAAATGTATCATTGGTTTTCTAAGCAGAGCGTAACAAGCTGTAAATTATGATTCCTTCTTGTTTTTTTTTTAATTGACCTTTCAAACCATCATTCATTTTTCAGATAGTTTCTATAAAAGTAATAATTAGAAAGAAAACAAAAAGAATTGATATCCAAAACCAATGATTTAGATTATGATTAATTAGTAAAAAAAAAAACATACACAATGTCGTCAACTGAGCTAAAGTTAATCAATATTGAATAATTTTGAAATTCAAAAGAAATAGACAATAAAGATATATTTATCGTAGAACACCCATGGAAGAAATGAAACATAAAAATAGTGTCATAAAAAACAGGAATTGAGGAAAGCGATTAAGGGAAAATCATAAGTAAGAAGATAAGTGTATTTACAGATCGATTTCCTTTAAATTATGTTACGCAATGAGGTTTATTGTAACTAAAAGTATGAAATACTTATAAAAAAGAAAAGAAAAAGGATCAAAATCAAGAATTATGTATAATTCTTTTTCTCATCATTTTTTCCAAACGTGATAGCGTTCCTATCTAGTTCGTTCTTTTTCGAACTTATCTACGATGTAAAAATCTTTCGGTGTATAGTTGCCACGGTTTTTGGTGTTAATGTTAACTAAATACATTTTCAAATATGGAATCGTAGTTATTGAGCGAAAATTTGTATAAAATTGATAAAATAAGAATTGTTTGAAAGAATTAGCGTGAACATATTACTAAAAATGTGTTTCTTTCTCCAATGATGTAATAAATTGATTCTAATGCGTATGCATATATCTTATTTCATTTTATAACCGTCGTTGAACAGCCGACCCAATTTCATGGGTTTACGACTACTAATGTTCAACTCCGTAGCCTTGTAATTTTGAACCAATCCAGAAGACAAGGAAACTCCTGGATCAGTACCCCCAGAGATATTGATTTGTTTTGGTAACATGGAGGACTTTGAGACTCGACAGATTTAACGTGCATCAGTCACCATTTACTACACGGGGAGTCTTCGGCCGGCGAGGATCGAACCCACGACCTCTTGGACATGGGCCTAGCGCCCTACCGACCAGGCTATCTCGGCCTTTAAGTATTCTATATATATATAACCCTTTTTTTTTAATGTTATAGTCTTATTTATTTAGTCATTTATTGCCTTTTCGCTTACAAGCAACGGTATGCATATATCGTTGCTTGTAAGCGAAAAGGCAATAAATGACTAATTAAATAAGACTATAACATTAAAAAAAAGTTTAAAAGAATTTGACTCTATGCCTGTAAAATTTTTTAGTTTTTCTCAACACAAAAAATGGTAGCAGCTATGCATCAAAATGTTTTACAGTATAAATTCAGCATAGATACTCCAGATTAAAAAGGTTCCTTAACAAAAATTGCAGCTAGTGTATATCTAAACAACTTTGTTTAAAAAGTGAAGTAAAGTAACTATTTTCAATTAAGCAAAAATAATTAATTCGGCAGTTTATATTAGTTAACATAAATTGTCAATATGTAATGTATTTATATACTAATATATTGATTCTGAGGTAATCTTAATTTCATATCTTGTTATACTCGTACGTATTCTAATTTGTTTGCATTTCTTTTTTTTTTCTCAGTCTACAGTAGTCTGCCATATTTTTCATATACTTCAGAGAGAATAACGGTGAGGAAAGTAAATAGCAATAACGAACTATTTATTGCCCAAGACAAATGAAAAAACGGATTAGTGTTTTTTTCGTAATAAATAATTCGTCTGATACTAAGTTTTTTTCAGAGGGTAGACTAGTAACTAGGGATATATATGTACTATATACAGTGGTGGCCAAAAGTGTGAAGATTTTTTGAAAGTTTCATGTTTTTCAATTTTGTGTGCTTGTAGAATATATTAATTTTCACTTAAATACAAACGTTTATATATCAAATTGAAGGTAATTTAATGTAAAATTTAATAATAAATACAATATCTGTATTACAAAAAAATTTATGCAACTAATAGTAAGATCTATCTTAGATTTGATTTTTTTAAAGTGATACTTACACAATCAATACTTAGTAGGATAACCCTTATTTTTTAAGACAGCTTCACAGCGTCTTTTCAACGAGTGAACGAGTGTTTGGAGTTCATCTTTCGTAATCACATGGTGCCAAGAATCAATTATAGCTTCAATAACTTGTCTTTCATTGGATGGACGTTTTTTTCGTACAAGAATTTTCAAACGTCGCCACAAATTTTCAATTGGATTGAGATCAGGGCTGTTACCTGGCCATGGTAATATATCTATGCCTTTATTTTGAGACCATGCTTTGCTTACTTTTGCTGTGTGGCATGGAGCTGAATCCTGCTGAAAAATAAATGGTGCGTTGTTGGGGAAGAGATCCCTGATGGAAGGTATCAATTTTGGTTTCAGGACAGTTTCAATGTATTTTTTGCAATCAGGGTGCCATCAATCACTTGAATTCGGCCCACACCATCTGCAGACATACATGCCCAAATCATGACATTTGTTGGTTTTTTTTAGTTGTTTCAATGCAGTCAGGATGAAGTGCTTCACCTATTCTACGTCTCACGTATTTTCTACCATCACTACCCAAGAGCGATATTTTACTCTCATCGCTTCAGATGACTTGCTTCCATTGATTTTTTAATGTGTTCTTTTGCCCACTTAACTCGTTTTTCGCGTTGCTTTTGATTTTAATATGGTTTTTTCCTTGGAATTCTAGCTTTTAGTCCAAATCCTGAAAACCTTCTTCTTATTGTTCTTGAGCTTACTGCAATATCCGCTGCATTCATCTCACATCTAATGGCATCTGATGAAATTTTTCTATCTTGAAGGCATAGCCGTTTAATTTTTCTATCGGCAGTAACACTTGTGCATTTTTTTCGGCCTGATCTGGCTTTATTTTCCACTGATTTCGGTTTTTCATAATGTAAACAGAGCTTTCGTACACCAGAACAAGTCACTGAAGCACCAACTTGTCTTACAATTTCAGCATAAGAGAGGCCATTTTCTCTCAATATGACAATTTGGCTTCTTTTTGTAGATGTCCAATTAGTTCTTCTTGTTGATGACATTGTTTAAAATTAGTTTAATTAAAAAAAGGACTTTAAATATTCAAAAACAGCAATACTCTATTTAATTGAACTAGTATGCATCATTCCGCAAAATATTTCCACAATAATAACTCTTTTACCATCCAAATAACCTAAACTATAGTTACAGACATTTGATTGGTCCTAAGAACAGTGTTTGTAATTGGCTAGTACGCTTTTATTACAAAACACGTCCTTATTCAAAACGATTTGTGTTTGTTAGTTCTACTAAAATGAGCATAACTTTTTTTGTAATACAGATATTTTAATTCTGTTTTTTTTATTAAAGTCTACATTAAATCAACTTCAATTTAATATATAAACTGAGTAATTTAATATTCAATTTAAGTGAAAATTAATATATTCTACAAGCACACAAAGTTGAAAAACATGAAACTTTCAAAAAATGTCCACACTTTTGGGCACCACTGTATATAAATATATATATATATATATATATATATATATATATATATATATATATATATACATATAGTAGACAGTAGATCTCAATCCCTGTATAGACTTGAGATAATATGTTCATCTTCTCAATATCCATATTTAAAAAAAAATATTTTCATAGAAAGTTCGCTATGTAAACTACTGGGTTAATTTCGATAAATTTGATTTAAAATGCAAAATGCAAGCCTGAGATGCTGAAATGAGACATTACTCTCTGCCTGAAGGAAAATTCCTGATAAGCTTTTGAAATTTAAGTGTAAACTACTTTAATTTAGATGTACCTTAAATGAAACTCAGGAACGATATTTGTTTAATCTTTATGATAAAATCTATTAATTCAATATTTAATTTAATTTGATTCCTATTGTATTCAAACTCCAAAATTTGCAATTGTGTAAGTAAATTGTCAAAATAGCCAACTATTATTCTACTACATATGTTAGATCGCGTTGCTTAACTATTGACATTTAATCCAGTTTACATTAAAAAATTTTTAGTGCCTTTTTCTTGGATTTTATATATTTTACGACATAAATGTAGGCACTATTTCCCTTCGATGGGTGTAAAAACCAAACTACTACTAATTTCAGTGATTATGGTAATGGATACAGGTATGGTGGTTGTTACCTTATATAGATACTAGAGCCGTGGTGGCTCAGAGGATAGAGCCCTTACCTCCCAAGAAGGTGACCCAGCTTCGATTCTCAGCGTAAGCTGGTTGATACGAATTATGTTCCCGGCTCACTCCGACCACAGTAGTGACGCAAAATATCCGCAGTGTTTGACGAATAATGGGTTAGAATCCCCTTGTCATCGGGCTAACCGTGTGAGAACTTCATGGCTTTCCATGTAACGCAAATGCGGTTAGTTCCATCGAAAAGTTCTCCACTAAGGTTAGTTTGTCTCTATGTTTTTTCCAGAAGTTCCTTTGTCTCCTGAGTTAGGTTAAAAATTAGAAGGATGTGGAGTTGAAAAGCGATAGTCGTTAACTCAGAACTGGGTCGGTAGTCAAACATGGGTTATAAAATAAAATAAGATATAGATACTATTGTAATAATTTTTTTTTTTTTTTTTTTTTTTTTTTTTTTGCGGATCACTGAAACAGAATAGCACCGAGTAGTATATAAATTAAAGGTTTCACATTATGCATGCGTTTCATATTTTTAGAACTTTATTTTAAAAATAATTCCACTTTCGATACAAAGATAGATTAAAATTGCGTTGCCCCTTAGTTGTTTGAATTAATTCTGAGTTTTAAAACTCCTTCCTATTTTATTAAAAAAATTGTTTTAAAGTTTACCTTCAAGTTTTAAAAGTTAAATTAAACCTTAAATTTTTTAAAACTTATATTAAAACAAAATTAATATAAATATTATAAGACTTAAAAACATTTTTATTATATTTTTAACGTTGTTAATTTTAAAAAAATGAAAAGTTTGTTTATAAATGTATATTTATTATTTAAAAATTCTATGTTATGGAATAAAATAAAACGAATTTTTTCTTGTATCTTTAAATTCTCTGAACTTATATCCTTTTATATTATTATGTATGTTTTTAAATAACAATGCTCACGAAGATTGAAAAAAAAATTAATAGTGATAATAATGAATAATAATAAGGAAAAAAAATTAATATTTATTCGGAATGATGTCTTAACATTAAAAGAAATAGACTTAAAACTAAATCAATGCGACATGATTAGAAAGAACCATTTGCAGTACTTTACTTTTGAGACAAGAAATTAAATTTACACTTACGGAATCTGGTTATATTATAGCAATATCGGGAATGAACTTAACAGCTAACAGTTAAAATTCAAGAAATTGATCGTTCGAAACTATTGAGTTACTAATGCATTAAAATAATTCTAGCGCCATTCGGTTTCTGGATTCACACGCTCTTTATTGATATTATCCATCAAAACCATTGAAACTTGATTTTTCATAATTTGAGGTTTATAGATCAACAAATAATATTAAACAACGAGAAATAAGCCCATATAATGCTACATGAACAAACTACTTTTTCGATTCTATAATAAAAAACCTTCAACAATGTCCAAACACAAAATGAAAGAGGGAAATACACATAAGTAGAAGAAAATACAAACAAGTTACAAGCAAAGGAAAAAAATGTTGACCAATTGGAGAATGGGAAAAAGCTTGAACAAGACAATTGAGAAGAGATAAAAATCAAGGGTAATGTGGTAGAATGAGAGCTTAAATTGTTGCAAGAGGTAGAAATGGAAAGAAACGAAATTTCCAAACATTAAATAATAATAAGTTTCAAGAGAAGCCATTTACTAAATTATTCATGTTTTTCAAAAAATGAAATGATTCACAGAAATCTAGAAGAATCTGGGAGATATTTCAGGCCAAAAAATGTTTTTTTCTTTTTTTTTCTATTTTAATTTTGTTAAAAAAATCTAAAGGGGAAAAAAAATGGAAAAACCCAGATCTAACAGAAATATAAAATTTAGTGCCAAATTTACCATTTATAAAAAAAGATTGAAGTAACTGGCATGTAGCATATACACAGCTTTTTTATTTAAGACTTTTAACCGGTAATAAAATTTACAGTGAATTTGTATAAGCGTAAAATAAAAGTTTCCGAAAAACAATGTTAATCGATGCACGCTTTTCTTTACTGATTATCCTATAGTTGAGGAGGTTAACGTCGTTTGTAGCGATAAATTGTCAAATCTTCATTATTAAAGGAAAAGCTTTTGCTCCGAAATGGGTGATAAGTTGACCTCTCTAATTCAGGGGCTCTAGGTTCATCTATTCTGAAGAAAAATTATAGCCTAACCATAGACTTTCGAAATAAATACAGAAATTAGTTCGCCAAAAACGATAATAAAAATATTAGTTTCAATACTAATTATTTTCGAGAATATCAGTTATTTCATCTCGGTTAGTGGTATAACTAGGAATAAAAATAAACAAGTTTGTTTTTATTGAAAAGCTTATTTAATGGAGAAAAGGTACTTATTCTTATATGAAGAAACGTTATTGGTGCCAGTGATGCTTTATTAGTTTTAGTGAAAGGTACAAATTTAAGAGAAATTTTTTTTTACTGTAATACGAAGCTACTAGGAAAAGTTAAGTACTTAGTTAGTTAAGTACTAGGTGAACCTAAAAGAATCGCGATATTATTGTTGACGCTAATAATGCTTTACTAATTTTGGTAATAAGGTACTATAGGTATTATGATAATTGGCGTTTTGAAAAAATACTAACTCAACTAATATTGATGCTAAGATATCTATTGGTACTGTGGAAATAGGTTTCCTACGGTACACCCCAAACCATAGGATATTTCCAATGAGGCGAACCGGGTTCGAATCCCAGTCGATACGAATTCCGCATCCGGCTTGCACTGACCACAGTGCTGACGTGAAATATCCTCAGTGGTAGACGGATCATGGGTTAGAGTCCCCTTGCCGTCAGGCTAACCGTGGGAGGTTCTCGTGGTCTTCCTCTCCATGTAACGCAAATGCGGGTTAGCTCCATCAAAAAGTCCTCCACGAAGGCAAATTTCTCCCAATACTCAATCCAGGAGTTCCCTTGTCTTCTGGATTGGGTTCAAAATTACAAGGCTACGGAGTTGAACATTAGTAGCCGTAAACCCATTAAGTTGGGTCGGCTGTTCAACGACGGTTATAAAATAAAATAAAAAAACCATAGGATATGTACCATAGGAAATTGTTGATTATGATAATTTTTGACTACAAGTGTTGACATCATGCAATAGCATTATGCCAAATGATACTAAATATAGTTAATCTTAATTTTGTTGGGATTAACTTTTAAAAGCATGTTTTGCCTAATCAAATAACATAAAGTTACCGGAAAGGACAAAAAATAATAACAAACAAAATTTTCTTAAAATTCGTTTTATCTTTATCAATTGTTTAGGTACATGTCTTCCAGTTTCATACATGACTTCGTACCAATTTATTGACTACTTTGGTTTACTTATTGGTACCAATTTAATTCGTTTTCACACCTTACGAAGAATGAGTATTCAGCTATTAGATATGCGGAGGAAAAAAATATGTTAACATAACCTGGTGATCTGGTAACATGAATGGTACAACCGTTTCTGGTAAACCCTCGTCCATAATTCTGATTAATAGAGCCAAAATAAACGGTATTTAAACCATTCACTTCATAATTTTACCGTTCATGTGGTAACGGTTAACCGGAAATTATGCTTTTCAAAATTAAGTTCATATTGTCACACATTTAGTGATAAATACAAAACTGAAAAGCAAACTTAGCCGAATAAACGGTTTTCCTGATATATTTTAAGGAATTATGGTAAAATGAATAAAATTTATTAGCATATAATCAAACCATATTCTACTGTTAATTTACCAAAATCGTCACCAAAGCGCTTCATTTAAATTACAGAGTTTTTTGGTTTTCCATTAAGCCAGAAACACGGTAAAATTTATTTTATTCCGGCAGTTTTTCCCATTCACTTCTTCTCAGTGACTTCCTCTCAGTGATTCACTTCTTCTAATATGATTCTAAAAGAATTTTTCTCGCATTGGGAAGAAAAAAAAAATTAATTTGCCTTTTATTATACTCAGTAAACGTTAGGAAGGAAAACAAAGTAGTATTTTATATAATTGCACAACTAAAATATTATTTGAAATAAATTATTACTATTATAATCTAAAACTTAATAAATTTTTGTTTTACTGTAACGATAAAGACTGATCTCCACATTGCTTCAAAATCTTCTCTAAAATTATATTATTTCTTGGAATTAAAGGATAAAATCGGTATATGTACTTCTCAAAGATCAACTAAAAATATGTTTTGTTTAAGACTGGTGTTATAAAATTGAAAATTAAAATTTTACTCAATTTTCGAAATGGAACAATAGAAGTTTTTTTTTATTAAGAAACAATGTAAGTATACGGAAATTATGTAGAAAAATAAGTTCTACTTATTTTTATTTTATACTGTAGGAAATTTAACTAAAACTGTAAGAAGGTAAATATTACTGTTTGGTAGCTATTTATTTTATACGAAAGTTTTTATATTTTTATAATAATGCTTTGAAATCATATATCTGATCGCAATCGAAGAGCTTAGTGAAAGAACATGATTGCAAAAGTCAGTTTCGGAATGTATAGAAACATAAAGATGCTATTTCAAAATCATGATTATTCAAGAAAACCATGTAACCTAAATATTTGTCAGATTGAAATGACCTTTAATAGTAATAATAAAAACACAAGTAAAATTTACTCTTATACTATTATACTTATATATATATGATTTCATTACACTAATATTGTACATTATATCAATATAGATTGTATATTTATAATACGGTATCAACTATAAGATAATAACAAGATAATAATTATCTACTTACGGGTGTTCCAAAAGGGACATATAATATGAAGGGAAAAAATAGCGGATAGAGATAGACATGCAGGAACTATGTTATTTATTCCCACTAAGTTTCAAAGTTAGTTACAAAGTTCACCAGTAGATGATGCTGTTAACTAAGAAAAACTAAAAAAAGAAAATGTTTTTACAATACCACCATTTGTAGCTATAAAGTGGGGCAGCATGAGGATAAAATTAGCAGACGCACAGCCTGATAGGCAACTGAAAATATTGTTTTATAGTTAATCTAGTCAGTCACGCCATCTGTTGGTGAACTTTATAACTCGTTTTAAATTTGTCAAGAATAAATATCTAGTATTCTAAGCATGCTGCAAAAATATTCATTCTTATCTCCTTGCATTTTTCTTTTATTGATTTTTCAAATAGAGGCTCATTTTTTAAATAACCAGTAGCTTTTCTCGGTGAAAGTTGGATGTCATAAGTTCAATACTGGAAGCCGACTAAACAACCGGAGGGTATATGCAGCAAGGTGCACGTTAAATCTGTCGTGGCTGAAAGTCCTCTTGTTGGTTGCAGTGTGTAAGTTTATAGATAGAGGTAGCATCTCAGTCGCTTTCCTCGTTGTCTGATCGAAGTCGGAAATTAAGTGCTATTTCTACCACGGCTGTTAAAAAACAGAGTAATCAGAGTAATGAAAAACGGGAATATAGGTGCTAGGTCATGGCTGGGTGTTGTGTGTTTCTTTTACAAGATGTCTGTTTTTCATCTATGTACATTTGTTACAGCGTATTACCTCTTTCTGTTTTATATAGTCATTTTTTTAAAGAAAATTTATTAGTTGTAGGTGTTAACAAATTATCTCCAAAATAACGAAAAATCGATGAATAAAAGTAATTTTAAAAATTCTTCAAGCCAAGTAACAAAGGTTGCATATCTTTAGTAGTAAAAAAAAAATAAAAATAAACTTCTTTAATAACAAGAAATTTTCAAATACATTTATGTAAATTTTTTGTTGCTAAACATCATTTTTATTTATCCCAGGGTACAAAAAGGAAATAAATATTTTTACTTATATTAATACTTATTAGTTAAGTTGAAGTAAGGATAAGGAAGTTAAGTTGAAGATTCATAAAACATTTATTAGACCTATAGTGCTATAGTTACGTATAGCAATGAAACTTGTATTCTAACAAATAAAGAAAAGCCTTACCTACTAATCTTCGAAAGGAAAATTTTGAGAAAAGTTTTCAGACCAATTAAATTCTTTTAATCTTTAAAAGACTTAAATTTGATTTTTTTAACATTTCTGAAAACGACTTTAAAATCAAAACAGGGAAGGATACTAGAAATTTTGTAGCAAACGGAGTAGAAAACGTTGTAGTAACGAGTTCACTTTAAAGGTTAGAAAAAGAACAGTGTTTGGGTATATTAAATATACAAAAGAGTTGAATTAGCAGTAGAAGGGATAGCAGCAAGTGAGAGGAGAAAAATATGTTCGGAATTTAAAGAGGAATAGTCGGAACAGAGCTTTTAGTGGGCGGAAAACTAAAGTATGAAATGCAGAAAGTTTTTAGTAATTAGTGTGATTAGAATCATCATGGGAGGAGAAGCGGCAGAGTGTTTGTGGCATACATAGATGGAAAAATTGATCAGTGTGATTATTTACTGGAACATTTTAATTGTAGTATTAAATAATACTAGCCAATAATATAAACTAAACTTAACTCAGCGGCGCGACAGCCCATAGAGGGCCAAGGCCTACTGTGCCCATCTCAGTTTTTTTGACCTTGGGCTCTGGGGTGCAGGAGCAGATGTTCTGGTCAGGTGGTCAGCCGAACGCGGAACCCCGAGTGTTTAGTTCCCAAGCATGCTTGGTACTCATTTATCGACCCACTGAAGGAAGGAAAGGCTGAGTCAACCTTGCCCGGCCCAAGGATAGTCAATAATATATAGACGGATAAATAGATAGTTAAGAGTCCTTTATTCGCGCCATCTTGGACTTTAGGTAAAATTTTTGATTTTCGATTTCTCGATGTTACTCTTAAAAACTTTTTGATGATATAGTATTTATTATTCGGCAAATCAATATCTTTCAAAGGGGAAAAAATAAAGGGGTCGTTTTATTAGATTAGAAGAAATAGAGCTTGATAATTTTTAGAAAATCTGGGAATGATAATTTTCAGAGAATATGACTCACATATTTTATTATGAAACGAATTTTAAAAGAATCCCTCTATTCATAAAAATTTACAAAATAAATGTTACTTTGACTTATACACTGAAAATTGCGTGTTTTGGACAAAATAAAATTATTTTAAAAACATTATTTAGGTATTTTCAGACATTATATATATATATATATATATATATATATATATATATATATATATATATATATATATATTTCCAGAGAATAAGACTCGCATATTTAATTATGAAACCACTTTTTAAAAAATCCAGTTAACCATTTATTTGAGCATTTTGAAACAAATTTAAGCACTTTTAGACACATATGGGTATTTTAAAAGAATATGACGCACCTATTTTAATAAGAAACTAGTTTTAAAAAGTATCCCAGTTTAAAAAAAAAATCAAAGTGTTCAGCCTAATATTTCTTGGAAATGTACATTGGAAAATGCGTGTTTCAGACTAAATAAAATTATTTAAAAAATATTTTCTAAGTATTTCTAGAAATATATAGATACATATTTTAATATGATACCACTTTTAAAAGAATTCCGTAATTAAAAAAAAAATTAAAAATCACACGAAATGTCCATTTTAGTATTAATTTGACATATACAACTGATATTGCTTGTTACGGATAAATAAAACTATTTTTTAAGTATTTTCAGACATAAATTATTGATTTTAAAAAATATGACACACATATTTAATGAAATAATAACATAATAAATAATAATGAAATCAGCTTAAAAAAAAATCCTGTAATTCAAAAAACTTTAAAAAATTCACGAAATATCAGTTTTAGTGTTATTTTGATATATACACAGGAAATTGCTTTTGGACTAAACTCAAACTATTTTAAAAATGTTCTTTAGGTATTTTCAGCATATATGGGTATTTTCAGAGAATATGACGAAAGTATTTTATTATGAAACCAATTTTAAAAGAATCCCGCAATTAATAAAAACTTAAAAAATGCACAAAGTGTCCATTTAAATGTTACTTTGTTATCGTTTATTATTATAAATACACTGGAAATTGCGTGTTTTGGACAAAATGGAACTAAATAAAAAATTTTTTTTTAAAGTATTTTCAGATATATATGGGAATTTTCAGAAAATATGACGCTCATATATATATTAATATGAAACCAGTTTTAATATAGTCCCGCTATTCAAAATTAGGTGAAAAATTCACAACGTCACCATTTGAATGTTACTTTGATATATTGTTTGGAAATTGAGAACCTCGGATTTAATAAATCTGTTTTAAAAATATTCTTTATGCATTTTCAGACATATATGTATATATATATAGTTTCAGAAAATATGATGCAAATATTTTAATGTGAAACCAGTTTTAAGAGAATTCCGTTATTCAAAAAGTTTTTTGGTTATTGGTGAAAAGATATTATTGAACGAGGGACCCACAGAGAAGGAATATTTAAAGGGGCCAACAAGCTTTTTCTTCCCACGGCTCTCCAACAGTAATTTCTGAGAAGTCTAGTGAATTCTCAGACATTACTGTTGCAATTTCTATAAAAAAAAATTTAAAAAATTCTGTCAGTATATATCTCAGATTAAATATCCTATTATTTAATATTAAAATTTAGTTTATTTTTAAAAACCTCTACCATCTTCAATGATTGCCCAAAATTGCCTCAATGAAGCCCATTTTAAGAGCAGAAAAGGTAATGGACTGTATTAAACACTCTCTCTTAACTTCCTAAATTCTCACTTGGCGCTGCAGGCGTTCTTCTCTTGAGTACAGGATACGTGCTGAAGAGAACATCGATAATCAGTGTATGTAAAATTAACCAAATTTACCAAATACGCGAATTAATATGACAGTAAATTATAATTAAAACTTATTGAAAGGTTTGTTGGTTTAGTTTATTAGTGATTGAATGTTAATACTTTTTAATGCATTAAATTGCATAACGGAAATGAATTTAGATGTAGAAAAAGTTTTGCGGACAAATGAGAACTAAGATTGTTTTTTTTTTTTTTTCTTTTAAATTTCTTTTTTGAATTTTAGTGAATACTACGTACGGTATTTAATACGTTATTTTGAATTACTTGATGGTAATTTAGAAATAAATTATTTCTCTTTATGGAAACACTTGGCATAGTATATATTGAAAAATTATAAAAATATAGTTAACATTTTTTTAATAGTTTTCAATACAATGCTTTAAACTTAACTGTAAACGACATGAAACTTAACAGTAAAACATATTACCTGGGCAACAAAATATATTACATTTAACATTAAAAACATACAAAAATATTAAGAGGAAAAAAATGAATTGTCAATTTCAAAATTACTACTTGCAGAAGTTTAAAGTTTTTAAATATTCAAAGAACTGCATAAGCGGTATTGCAATAATAGAAAGTGATAGTTTTTATAAAGATAAGAAACGTGTACATGTATCTCTATATTGAAAGAGTTACTGCCGGCGTCACTACCGTTTCCGGATATTTACGCCGAGCGTACTTTTGTTTTATTTCAAAAATTATTTGATGAAACAATATAAAATGTTGCTCATTTATAGAGAAATGTTTAAAGAACACTCTGGTGCCAAAATGTTATTCATACTATCATTAGTTTTAGAATTAATTTATATCAAAGATGAAGATTTTTTTTTCGAAGCGTAATTCAGTTTAGCGAAAACTATTAGCAGAAGCATTTTTATTCTTTTGAAGTCCCGTTCATCTAAAAAGTAAAAGTATCAGTTCGTCTATATTTTTAAGGAACGAATATTAATCTTCTTCAATATGTTTGGCGCTATAGCCGTAAACGATCCCATAAGCGAGATGGACAGGTGAAAGAAATGAGCGAAGCAATCGCACAAAAACTGAGTAAGCAGTTCTGAGGATTTTCGAGTGAAAATGAACTGTGAACATAACGTCTAATAGCCTAGAAAAGATATTAACGAGCGAAAATTGGGATATTAAACAAGAGACAGAGGAGAAAAGAGTTGAGCGAAGCGAGATTATATCATAAAATGATCTGAATGGAACTGCCTCAGCAATTTCGGGAGTTGGTGAGTAATAGCGAGCAGGGGGTGTGAGCCCCTTAGTCTTCTAAATAAAACTAGGAAAATCACATAACTTCTTACATATTTGTGAAGCTAAATTAAACTATCTAGTCGGAAAATTTCTTGTCCTCAGAAGTATGGAAGAGATTAACTGCGGCCAACAGATGCTTTTATGGTCTAAGAAAATTTCTAAATGCTGACAACATTAAAAGGAACACCAAGTTGCTGATATATAACAGTTTAATAAGGACAGTTCTCGCGTATGCATCTGAAACATGGACTTCGTCCCAGGCTGATAAAAAAAAACTCTCGCAATTTCTGAAAGGAAGATTCTCCATTCCATTTTTGGTGGCTTTTGTGATAGCGGAGTTTGGAGAACTAACTCTGAATTTTGCGGATGGTTCCAGGCTGATAAGAAAACTCTCGAAATTTCTGAGAGGAAGATTCTCCGGTCCATTTTTGGTGGCTTTTGTGATAGCGGAGTTTGGAGAACTAACTCTGAACTTTACGGATGGTTCCAGGCTGATAAGAAAACTCTCGAAATTTCTGAGAGGAAGATTCTCCGGTCCATTTTTGGTGGCTTTTGTGATAGCGGAGTTTGGAGAACTAACTCTGAACTTTACGGATGGTTCCAGGCTGATAAGAAAACTCTCGAAATTTCTGAGAGGAAGATTATCCGGTTCATTTTGTGCTAGCGGAGTTTGGAGAACTAACTCTGAACTTACGGGTTATCCAGAGTACCAGACATTCTGAAGTAGCATAAGGAATAACGTTTGAAATGGGCTAGACACATATTAAGAATGAATGATGATTGAATGATGGAAAAAAAAAGTCTTTCTGGTGAAACCAATAGGAGTCAGAAGAAGAGACCATCCCAAATTGAGTTGGGCAGACTGCCTCCAAAGTGACTTTGTCTCAATTAACGCCAGAGACTTGATGGCGGTGCCGCGCAGAAGAAAGGACTGATCTCGCCTTTTAAGAAAGCCAGGATCCATCCTGGACTGTTGAGCTATTGGTGATGAGGAAATTATATTATCAAATCAAGTTTTAAAAAAAGTAAGATTGAAGATTAAGATATGAGTTTTAAAAAAAATTGAAACAGTATTTCTGATGAGGATGCGAAATAATTTTCCACCATTACTTGTAGTTTATTATTATTTTCAAATAGAAAAAATTTTTTTAAGCGTTTTAACAGTTTTTGCAAGTTTTCTTCAATTTATATTAATTATGGCTAACATCTTTAAGCTGCAGGGATCTTATATCTTAAGATTTTCTATACGTACATTACAAATAATTGCTAAAATGCCAGCAAAAATTTTTGAAGGTGAGAAAAATTTCATTAAAAGCTCTAGATATCTATAATATAGTGGAATATGTAAGTTGAATCATCTAAGAACTGAATCTACCCTACGAACGAGAGTAAATCAGAATCTTAGTAACCTGACTAGATGTCAATCTTTCAAGTTAACCGCTGAAATAAGTCAAATTTGTCTAGAAGTATAATTGAATGCTGTTTCAAACCCTTCTTAAGTGAGAGGGAAAAAAAACTTTTTCTTAAGTTATCTATGCTATCATATTTTATATGAAAATTTCACTGAATTGGTAAAATAGTATTAAAAGCTAATCTAAACTCCTTTGTAACTTGAAAACTATGAAAGGTTCTTTAGCAAATAAGTTTATAAATATAGTGCGAAAAAATAATGGAATTTTTTGAATAACTTTTGATCTAATGTACTAATCTTTACCTACAAGGACTCAATCTTATTTGTTTAAAGAGGTAACTTCAGGTAGGCTAATCAATTAGTACAGAATGTATTTTGAGATAAGAAATAAGAGACAATGCCGTATTTTCTCTGAATAAACATGCCTTTTTTTGACGGGGAAATCTGGGAAATTTAGTTTAATAGTTTGGTCAAGAGAGTGGTCGAAAGTTTGGGATTCCGTAATGTTAATTTTACTTTTTTCACATTTCACCATATCTCGAGAACTCTTACGAGAAACGAAAAAGTTTGCATAAAATTACAAAATATGTTTATCCAAAGATAATTTCATACAAAAAATAATTTTTAATAATGATTTATTTCTTATTATTACAAATTTAACATTTCAATTATTATTAAATTTATTATTGCAAATTTATAATTTCTTCTTATTACAATTTCTACGAGAATAATCATTACAATAAAAATAATTTTTATTATTATTGTACATAATTTTAACGAATGTAATTTCATATGGCAAAATTAATAAATAAATAAAGAAAAAAGCAAAGAATAATATCGATCGAATAATTTTCCGGAAATTGAATTTTAAAAATGCGATACTTTTAAATTTGTTTCAATTATATACCTTACAATTCAAAATAATTTCGGTTAATATGAAGCAAAATAAATAAATAATAACATTTATTCTTTGCATGGAATTATCTTTGGATAAACGAATTTTATTGTTCAAGGCGAAACATTTTCATTTCACTTAAATATTTAATAAGCTTCAGATATAGCAAAATAAGCAAAAAAATAAAAGTCAATATTAAGAAGTTCAAACATTTAATGGTTCTCCTAAACAAACTATTGGGACCATATTTACCAGATTGCGGCCATATTTTAAGAGTCAGATATCCCAATCCATTAAAAAGAAGCATGTTTATTTAATGAAAGTGGGTTTTGTGTCTGATTTCGTAACTTAAATTATTATATCCACTAACTAATTAGCATATTTGAGGTCACTTCTGTAAACCTTTAAGATGAAGTCCAAGTACGCAAAAATCCGATCACTACATCATAAGTTGTTCCGGGCGAACCGTTTTTTTTGCATTCTGTACATTACTAACAAAACATGTAAATTTTTTTATAACTAATCATGTTAATACTAAATTTAGGTATTAAAATTTAATTTATACTTCTAATTAATGTCATTTCTCACATGGAGCTTTTTGAAAAATACAATTTTAGTGACCTGTTAAAACTTAATTATATTTTTCTTTAATTTGATCAGTAGCAAATAAGAAATATATGAATGAGATAAATAATGTGAAAAACATGTTAATATATATGAAAAACATAACGCAAGAAGTGATGAGAGAATAACAATGATTCATTTCCTTCTATAATTTGTCTATTTTGTCTGCTAAAACAATGTCAGGCAAATGGTCAACTGACACAGGCTTTACTTTAGCAACTTTTTTGCAAGCCATCGTCAAACTACTTCTAAAAAGTCTCAGCATACTTTCTGAATAGTTCAGCGTGTTATGAAGTTAAAAATATCATAAAACCATCTCTCAATTAAGAAAATAATCTTTTAAAGCGAGCGAATGAGAAACTTTCATTGGGACAATGACGCGCCGTTGCTCCACCCTCAGCGTTTAGAATTCCCCAGCAGAACGAAAAAAAAAAAAAAAAAAAAAAAAAAAAAAAAAAAAAAGAAAAACACATATTCCTTTAAAATTTGTTTATTTTACTTTAAAAACGATGATCAATTTATTGCAATCAATAACCATATTCGCTTTTACAGCATAATAGAGCGTAGAGCATAATAGAGCCAATAGAGCACAACAAATATTCCTGTAAGAGAAGTTATCTCATCCGTCGCGATGAAAGAATTAAATAATTTTTGCTCAGCGAAAACTACTCTCGGTTTAAATGAAATGATTTAATTAAATTCCACTCCAGCGAATAAATTTATGAAGTAAATTAGCTAGTTTATAAAGGCGCCTAATATTAAATATATGAATGCTAAATTATTATTTTTCATCAATATAATTTTTTAGAAAAAATTTTTCTTTTTAAGAATTTTTGAATATCTCACCTAATAATCAGCATTTAAATTCAGTTATGGATATTAAAATTAAATATTCATAAAAATTAATGATAAAAACAACACACGTTCCAGATTTGTTTTTTCAGGCATCGAAAATGACCTTCATTTATGACAATCTAATGTTTTTGTTTCTTATTCTGGAGTTTATTGTTGCAAAACTAAAAGTGAAATCTTCATCTTTCTCAAGTAATGCTGAGCTAAATTATGATCAGATATAACAGATAAACAATAGGGAACAACAAACATTTTTCTTTATCATAAAAATGGATGATTGCTTTTATTATAATGAAAATACACTTTGCATAAAAATAAATCCTTTTCCATAGTAAATAAAAGTAATTCAAAATAAGAAAAAGTTTCGAAAGCATAATGACGAGTCAAAAAATTCGCTTTTCTGTATATCTTTATTACTTTAATAATACATATTTCATTTAAGCCAGAAATTTGTTTTTATACTTATTGGAATATCATCAAAACCAGTCATAGTCAACAAAAAGTATTTCGACGTAAAAAATTGTTTATATAATTTTTTTCAAATTTGTTTCATATCTTTATATATATGAGAAGAGAGTGAAATAATAACACATACCCTACTACAGAAGACTTGCAGTTAGTATCTCACAAAACAGTCAATTAAAATTGAGAACGCATGCGTGTGAAAAGGAGATAATTTTTAATAATGCTGCCAGCTGAAATGTTATAACTAAACTTACTGTTACAACTAAACTTACCAGCTAAAGCTTGTTGCGTTTTATATTTTGTTTTGAGTATGTCTAATGGATGGTACAGCATCGTTGCCCGTGCATTTTCATTAACCGGAAAGTCACGTGGTAGGATCCAGTTTTCCCTCATTCATTTACTTATTGTCTTGGCTGTCATCAGCATAAAATTTCTAAAAGTCGTAAAGGTATTCGCGATCGCAACGAACTATAGCGGGCGTTGTTGTATGTGCCGAATCCCTGCGATTTCCATATGAACAATCATTCAGTTACACTGGAGACGTCTTTAATGTAGCATGTAGCATTGTAACGTTCCATCTTTATTGTGGCTGATTAAATTTAAAAAAGAAAAATTTTTGTTTTCTTTCTTATGCAAACGAAAAAAAAAAATGGTATCTCCTTTTTTTAGAGAAGGAACATCCAGAACACATCTGAAAAATATTTGTAAATAAAGAGAAAAAAATAGGTATATTCTTATAAGAGTTCAAACCTAATGCCTGACAAATAGTTTTACTAAATTTAATGGTATATGAAAGGCCCATTTAAATTTTAACGTAAAATAAAGAATGCTTACGAAACAAAAAAAAAAAAAAAAAAAAAAAGAACCATTCTTTTTTTGTCGCCATTTTTTAGTTTTACGAAAATGCGTCTTTGGGACTTGCCAAAAACAAAACAAGATGCAATTTTATTTTTTTAGGAGCGAAATATTTTATGGAGTGAAATATAACGAAAATGTACCAAAGTCCATAACATGAAACTTTATCTTAGTTAACGTCCGTTTTGGAAATGTTATTTCATTTTGAATCTTACTTATTAGAGTTCATTATGGCTATAGAATCAGGTGAGAGAAAAGTTTGTTTTGAATCTATGCTAAACTCTATATCGGCCCATTTTCCACCGAAATCCGATTGACTACTTTGATTTTAAACAAAGTGTTTCATTTTAAGATTTTTTCCAAAAATTTTAAGTGTAGATTGGCGGCACTAAAAATCTGCCAAATCTGTAACTGTGGTTAATACGTAAGTACCGAATTTTTCTTCCATACTTTTCTGAATCATATTACTTCAAATATTAGAATATGCAAGAAGTATACATAAACACATAATTTAATACCATTTAATTTTTCAAAAAAAGTATTTTGACAACAATTTTATCAAAAAATTATAAGCTAAAAAGCGTAAAATAAAGAATTCTTAGGATAAAAATGATTTTAAAAATTCCTCATTTTTCAATAAAAACTTTCGTATTTTTTTTTTTTTTTAAATTCTTATAGTATTTAATCAGACGTAAAAAAAACATTTTGTAGAGAACGATCATCAAGTAAGAAAAAAAATTATTTACAAGCAAATTTTTTATTATAAAAATCATAACACTTACCTGATTTATAAGTCCGGAGAATTCCAAAATGATATGTTCTTTGTTTGAAAACTTTATTCTCAAATAATATATAAATAGTTTATCCGTTCATTACTTTTAGGTAACATACCACACAACAAAATTTTATAATTGTAAGATCTCGATATGAATTTTAATATGAAGCTTAAAAACAGAATAGCTGAATTCTAGTTGAAATTCTTTCAAAACTAAAAAACACTTACCAAGAAAACGATAAAAATTTTATTTATAATCAGCACAAAAGATACTTTTTCAAGTAATTCGGATTATTCTTTATTGCTGTTTTCTGAATTATGTAGATACAGAAATATATACAATTCTATGGAGAAGAAGAATATTCTATAACTATTACAGTTCTGTATGGAATTCATTGGAAGACATTTATTCATTGGAATGACGAAAGCAATGTTGACTTCATTTTAACTTGTAATGAGTTGAAGACAGAAAAATTATTTTACCGCAATACACACATCTGTAACAGCAAGTGATCATGAAAACATTTTATGTTGTTGGTAATAGAAAGGTAAAAATTATTGAGAAGTTGTTATTCAAATGCTTAGCATGTTCTGCTTCAAAGTTTGGCATGTTCTGATTAGTTTTTTCAAGAAGTTTTACCTTTTCTTTAGCGAAATTTTGCTTCCTATTTGCTGCTAAGAAAATGGCGTCCGTCATTGCCAATGGTTATGTGGGAACTAATGCCCGATATTTACAGTCTCCCGCTAGATGGCGTATCGAGTGTTGCGATCGCGAATTGTTTTTCTATAAATATTTTTGTGTCCCTAATTTAAAGTTATTTTCTTGTACTGCTTATTATTACGCTTTTAATTCAAGAGTTTAAAACTCAGGGAATTGTTTTTATTATTATTATTTTGTAATTTTGAGCTACATTCTAAAATAAAGTTATTTGGAAAAGTGGTCTAATCTTATTAACCATTTTACAATTATTATTTTTGTACAAAAAACATTAATATACTGTTATAAATTACAGTTAAAGATATCTGTTAAATGATTTAGAACTTAATGATCAGCTTCATGCACAATGAGGTGCGAGCAAAAATAGTATTTAATATATTCACCCGTTTGGTAAGCAAAAATATTAAATTGCGGTTGTGAACTCATCAAATTTGTTTGAACAATATAATGATATAACAATATGAATGTCATTTTAAAAAATGACTACTTAGAAAAATTTCTTCTCTTCACCAACAGATCTAAATATTTATAATTATAATAGACGTGGGAAGTGGAGGCACAGGCAAATAGAATTCTTTTTAGTACATTTATGTTAAGTGAATAATTTTAACTTTGGTAGAAAAATTGTTTCCTGCCAAGAAACGACAATTATTGCGAAGCACTTCAATCATCGGGGTTGGTGAGCGATTAACCCTCTAGTAATATATATAAATAGCACATAATTTATGTGTATATGAATGAATATACCTTATTTAAATAAGGATTTTATAAAGATTTTCAATTGGATTTAGATCCGGTATGTAAGCCGGTCCCTCTATACGCTCCCCACGATCCAAATAGTCATCGATGTTGGCAGCTGTAGGAGGACATTATTGCTGTGCATTAAAACGAAAGTAGATCTAACTGCTGCAGCGTACAGTTTCACAATGAGGTCTACGACTTCATTTCTATACATTACAGCCGTCGAAGAACCCCGTCTGTAGCTGTGCAGGTCGGTGCGATATCCCATTGCAAAACTTGCCCAGACCATGATGCTTCCATCGAGGGTTGAGTGATGTTCTGTGGCCTGTTACTTGTGCCTTGTTCCTTGCAGATTCTTACATGATTAGTTGTCATCAGGTTGCAGTCCGAATCGTGACTCACCTGAGAACATACCGTTGTTTCAATCAGACACAGTTTAATTCACATTCTTGCGCCACCACTTTAATCATGCCCCTCTGAATTGGACATATAGAGGAATTGAAAATCATAATACCCGGGCGTACAGTCCTTTCACGTGTAGTCTTTGGCTAAAAGTAATGTTAGACATCGTTCTTTGTTTTTGCCTGGATGCTACAGCAATGTATCGATATTCTGCGGAAGCCTGCGGATAACTGTTTGGCGGTTCTGAATCATAATCGTGAAAAGACAGAACGATGAACACTGAAGAAAAAAGTAACATCTATGATAGATTGTCCTGCTTCATTGCGCCTGACTGAACACCAGCGCAAAGTATTTTCGTTTCGTCTTCTGGCTGCGTTAGACTGAAAATCGGTCTACAAATTTGTTAGATAAAAATTTATTTGTGAAAAATGTTTCGTAAGTTCTATCTTGTTGATCATATCCACTTAACTATACCTAGACAATACATTTATAACTATACATGTAGCTGTTTAAAAGTTTAGAGAGTGGTCTGGTTACAGATTTAGTTGAATACTATTCATATAATCTAAAAAAATGAGAGTTTTATTTTTAACCGACGGGTATTTGCTACAGTTGAAAAGGCAAGATAAACACTCATAAGAATTGATGTTAAATGCTTCAAGTACCATAAAATGCTGAAAAAGTATATTTCGAAAGTTACGAAAAATTTATTGAAAATAAATCAAGCACATTTCTTTTTGTCAACTAAAGTTGTTTTTTCTTTCCTTCAGCTCTTCATTAATGTACGGAGAATATTAAATCCACGTTTTGCATCAAAACAAGCTAAATTCCACGTTCTAATTATCTATTCTTACATATTAATGCGCTTCTAAACATAATGAACTATTTATTTTCATGAGCGTCATGGCGATCAATAAACACTCTGACGAAAGGGAGCATTCCTTAAGATGGAATATTTTTAGACTCATTTTGACCCTAACTGGCAATAAAAAAAATAAACTCAGAAGAGAAAAAAAATATCTTAATTAAAAAGCGAGAAATATTAGAGCGTAATTTTTTTAATGTTTTTAATGCAGCACTTTAATACGATTGCGTCTAGATTTTAGACTTAATTTAAAAATGACTTCTTAAATACATTTCAGTTTTTTTTTAATTTAAAACTTTTAGACTTTTTGATATAAATTAATGCAAACGTGCTATAATGGCTTTTGTAATGTATATTAAATTTAATTAAATTTTCTATTTAAACCGCAAATGATAAAAACCCATCTTGATTATAAGATTGTATTTGCATAAAGAGCGGTTGGCTTTGGAAATATTTAGGTATTCATATAGATATGTAAAACATTCATTATATATAAATAAATAATTAGGGGTTGCTATCAAATTATGACTTGTGTAAAAAAAGTACAGACTTTAGCTATTTTGTTTTTATTTTATATCACTAACTTGCATCTGTTGCACTTCTTAAAGTTGATTTTATATCTCAAAAAAAGGAAGGCACCCCAAACATTCCTCATCGGTATAGCTGACATTTATTAATTTTTTCTGGTAAAAGCTTACATCACAACTAAAGCAGTTGAATTTAATTTATTATGGCTCATATTATCAAGAACTGAAATGAATAATTTTTAAACGCATTTAAAGAGCAGCCATGTTTGTGTTAGAAATGAAAAGCAAAACTGCATCATGTGTATTCCTTTCTTGTAATCTAAATTTAATCAAACTTTAAATTTAAAGTAAAATGCAATTACAATAAACGAAAATTTACTGCAATTATTTACATGATATTTCATAGTATTAATGTTTAAATGTAATTTTTAAGTGTAATTAAGTACTAATTAAAGCTGCATTTTTACTTTTTACAGAGTTGATGGAAAAATTGTGAGTATCAAAATTTAAGAATGAGTTCTGGACTGAAACTCTACTGGAAAATTTTTTAAAAAAAGACAACAAGCTCGAAGTTTTTCTTTTATATAACTGACGTTGAAAAGCCGACCCAATTTAGGATTTACGACTACCAACGCTCTATTTCGTATTCTTGCAGTTTTAAGCACAATCCAGAAAACAAGGGAACTCCAGGATCTAGTATTGGAAGAAATCTGCCTAAGGGGAGGAGTTTTTGTCCCACATTTGCGTTACCTGCAGGGGAAAACCACGAAAACCTCCCATGGTTAGTCTGAAGGCAAAAAGGATTCTAACCCATGATCTGTCTACCACTGAGAATGTTTTACGTCAGCACTGTGGTCGATACACGCCGGGTGTGGAATTCAAATCGACTAGACATTGCTGGGTTTCGAACCAGGTTCACCTCATTGGAGTGCTCTATCCCCTAAGCTAATGAGAGTATCTGTAAAACTAACATAAAGAAAGCAAAATAGGCATTTAACGTATAATAAATTGGAGAAAATTGGAAAGAGCAATTGAACAAATAAAAATTAAAAACGAAGCATTTTATTAGATTCCTTTCTAAATACTCGGAGTACCGTAATATATAACAAAGTAATAAGAATGCCGAAAAAAAAATCAAAATAATACGAATCAAAAGATCAGAAAACATAGTAAATATCACAGTGAATTAAGGAGATAATTGGTAGGAGAAGGATTTAAAATTTCTCGCAAGATTTCAAAGACATCGTTAAACAATTTGTACGTTAAATGGCTTCAGGGGGAAATATTTAACTATGCATAACTTCAAAGTAATAAAAATAACGTTGTAATGAACAACGAAATCTGGAATTTATAAAAACGTTCAAACTTAATGACATTTAAAATAGATTTATCTTAATTCCATTAGCCTTTTTGAAAATAAGAAACTCGAAAATGAATTATTAAACGATATCTTGTGTTAAAAAATAGAAATAAATTTGCTATTTCATTTTTTCTGTTATTTAAATATTTGCTTCATTTGAAATGAATAAAACAAAATATTAAATAGTTAATGCTTTTCCACGAATTTACTGAATAGTTTTAGTGATTTTTTTTTAAAATCAGATTGTTCCTATTTTTGATTTCAATTTTTATTTTATACTTTGTTGAAAGATCTGAACGCATTTATTGAAGACAGTTTTTTATTATTAAAATAATTTATTTCGTTTTTAAATGAAATAAACTATTTGAATAATAAAACCTTTAGCGAGATATATAATTTCATTATTTATTTGATTTCTAAAATTGGACATTTATTTAATCATCACTTATAAACATTATCTGGTCAGAAGGAAATTTAAATATTTTCTGGTCAAAAAAGTTTACGCAAGGCCGTGATACCTCAGTGGTCAGAGAATCAGACTCAGTCCGGAAGAGCCGGGATTCCATTCTAGATTTCGCTAAAACTCACCGAATATATGCGATATACATGCTCGTAAAATCTGTAGAATCGAAAGACCTGTGGTTGGCCACTGAACAGTACACGTTGTGGTTGGTCACTGAATCATGCGTACCGAGATCCGGAGAAAACTTTCTTCCCCTTCAAATCTATGTCTAAATTGAGGAAGTGGCCTAGCGAATGGGTGGGACTGCTATCTATTTGGGAAGTTCTGAGCTAAGAAGTACTTTCACTTTTACGGTGCTCTCTTGTCAAACGAAAGTAGCATTTTCCTGACTTAATTCGCAAAAAGTCAATAGCTGGTGAGCCTGGCTTGCCCAAGTGTTATAACAACAAGAAAAAGGTTACGTGTTTACAGTGTTTACTGTCAGTCCAAAAAAGTAAATATTTGTGATCAAAAAGGTCCACGTAGACTTTGTCTGATTGGAAAAGTATATAATTACTTTCTAGTCAAAAAAGAATATGCAAACATTGTTTGGTGAGAAAAGTATGTAAAATATAGTTTTAATCTATATATTTCTTAGCACCTAAATTGTGTTTCAAAGAAATGGTAGTTTCTAAATTTATATGGCATTAGTCCCGTGACAAAAGTTTCAGAATACAAGGAAGTTGAAGTTTTTGCTCTATACAGAAAATCTTGCAATTATTTTTTAAAATAACTTTTAAGGAATGATGAGAGTGATCGAGAGTGACAGACCTATTCTCCGAATTTGAAAAATTGGAAATTTTAAAATATGAATAAGTTAAAGATGACATCACTCATCTATGCTTCGAAACAAATTGTATATTTCGTTATTTTAATGCTACACGCTGGTGATATTTTAAATGATTAGCACAGTGCTAAAAATCTAGCAGCAGTGAAAAAGATCTTGCACTTTTCATTAACTTTTGATGATAGCTAATCTTTAACATCAAAATATTTTTTAAAGCAGGTGCACTGAGAAAAAAGTATGGTCAGAATTACCAAAATATGGTAAAATTTATCGTATTTCTGGCTCTACGGGAACACCAAAAAGTACAGTAACTTTTACCATTGAGCTTTGGTAGTGACTTTTGAAGAAATCAACAATAAAATTTTCATACTGTTTGGTAAAAAATGAGGTAAATTTAACAAATTTAAAATTTTAGCACTGGTATAATTTGAAGTTTTAGGTTTTGAAGCCAATTTTATAGATTTTTAATGAATCAAGAAGAATTCGATAATTATCTTATGCTTAAGAACTTCAAAAACATAATGTAGCAAAGTATTATAATTAACAATTTCTGATAGGTAATTGAATGCTGTTTTTTCTTTGCTCTTAGATTTAAAAAGGTTTTTTTTATTTATTTTTTTTAAACTGATAAGAACCGTTTTGAATGCTATTAAAAACGTGTCTTAAAGTAACCGTTCAAAAGCAATTTTTTTTCAAAAATCCAAGGAAACAATTAAGTAAGACAAAAGTAAAATAAGTAAGAGACTGAAGAAAATAAAAGAAAAGACTAAAGTAAAGTAAGAAAGTAAGTTAAATTACCTTTCTGATAATACTTATAACAGAATTGTATTGATTCTACTCTGATATTGTAGTAGGGTGTTGCATGAAGGAAAAGGCCTGACACCATTCCATCTGATTGTTTAGTAAAATGACCCCTTGAATTCAAATATGCCCCTTGTTTTACCCCGTCATTCACTGTTTTCTGAGAACGTCCTTTATATTTATCACTTTTCGTTACTTTACTAGCTATAAGTGTTATTTGAAGAGAAGAAAATGATTAATTTTACCTTTAAGCTTCTTATAAGGGACAAGAGAGGTGAAAATTTTAGAAAAATGAACAGTTATGAAGAAGATTATGAGGGATTATACACTTTAACTTGTAAAATAAATCATTACAGATGATCATTCTTTCTGAGTTTTTTTTCGCATTTTCTTATTTTTCAACATATTTTAGCATTCATCAGCCGTCCCTTTCCCAGATACCTATTAATAACAAAAATATTTAGTTATAATATATTTTTGTTATCTTTCGGGATGAGAGGGGGAATTAGAATCTTCCACACTTTTCTTCAGACGATATCTTTCTAGCAAAACATCCTGGGGGAGAGTGAGATTATTTTTTAACCGTTAAATTTCTTCTGAAAATTTCGATGGGAGTTTTCCCCATGAATTGTTAAAAAAATAATTTAAAATTATCGTTTCTTTTCCCCAATTTTTTTTTTTTTTGCAGTTGTTTTAAACTTATTCTGAAGATATTCAAGTTTATATTCCTTTTTACCTCCAAAAAATCCCAAACAATACAAATATTTAAAAAACATTTTTGATTAAATGTTGGTTAGTGGAAGAGGCCAAATTATCCTAGTAACATAAACGTTCCAAACTTTCGCGTGAGAACTTCGATAATTCTGCCCTCCTCCCATTTTTAGTAAATTTTCTTTTACCTGAATGTTGAGAAAAAAGTATGGTCAAAATGATCAGAATAGGATAAAATTTACCGTGTTTCTGGCTCTATGAGAACGCCAAGATATAAGGTAATTTTTACCGAACAAATACGGTAAAGTAAAAAATAAGATATGTTTTGTAAAATGTGGTAAAATTTAGTTAATGAGGTTAAATTTGATAAGCTTATCATGAAACCGAAGAGCATGGGATAACGAACATTTATTTGGTTAAATTTACTTTTTAGTTTCGTATTTGTTACTAAATGTGTAGCAATAAGAATTATAATTATGAAAACCAGAATTTCTGGTAAACTGTTATCATATGAACGGAAAAATTACCAAATGAATGGTTTAAATAACGTATATTTTGGTTTTATTAACCAGAAATGTCATTACCACACAGTACGGTAATTTTATCAGATGTTTTTTTCGCCGTGAAGTAATTTAATATTTTTATTATTTGAAGGTGTTTAGAATGGAAAGTAGCGCTGTAAGCTTAAATATCAAGAAAAAGAGTTTAAAAATGCAAATATCGATCCTTTTGATGTTTCCCCCCCACAATTTAGGGGGCAAATCCCAGCAAAGTTTTACTACTTGTTGTTGCAATCGTTCAGGTATCACCTCAATTCACCTCTCTAGCCCCTTAGAAAAAATTGAACTCGTAAATTATTTATGTTCTCTTTTCGGTGAGGTCTTAAAATACTCGCAAAAAAGATTGTAATATTTGTGACTGAATGGGTTATAAAAAAAGTGCTGCAAATTATAGATACATAAAAAAATCTAAAAGAAAAAGAAATAGAAAAATCGATTATTTTTAATGATATCTTTCACACTTTAAAGGGGAATATCACCAAATCTTCCACTAAAACTATTCAAGTTTTAGAACTTTTCATCTCTCTGGACCCTCACAAGAAACTTAACGATAAAAATTTTTTTTCTTCCAAATCAATTATAAGTTCTGCTTCTATATTGTTATGTACCATGTGAAGATATAATACAAATTAAGAGCCGGTATATTAACAAAAGGCCATTTACTTTATAATGCTCTTGCGTTTTGTATACATGATCTGAATTTTTTTTTTTAAAGAGAATAACAATAAATGTTGGTCTAACGATTGCACTACATATCTGTCTAGAAAAGTTAAGTACAGGCAAAATGAATTATTTAAAAATTAGTTTGATATAACTCTCTGACGGTGCAAATTAAGTTCGTAGATCTTTAAAAGAAATAAAATGTTTAATTTGAATTTTATGTTCGGTAAGAAGGATTTTAAAATTATCAATTTCAAGTAAAATATAAAAATTTAAATACTATTTTTCAAAAGGAGGACAAATTTGAGCTTAGTAACTTCAAATTTTTCTTCTCACACTATCAGCTCTTCAATAAATCGCAATGCATAAATTTCAAAATAAATGTTTTCTAGATGAATAATGTGTTTTGAACTAAAATCCAAAAAAAAATGTCCAGAGGACAATGAAATAGAACGAAATATATTGCTTCATATTGAATTTTTAAAGAAAAATTCTTACTTGAAGCTTGATAAAAATATCAAATTCACACTTAGACTTTAGCTTTCAGTTCAAGACATCGCTAATATTCTACATAATTTCAAAGAATTTTATTTAATTTTTTTTTTGCAATGTGTGTTATCGTAAGGAAATTTTCCCAAAATCAACTTTTTTTAAAAAAATATATTTAAAATGGTGGAAAGTTCAGAAATGTCTGAAAATTCTGAATACAAAAAATTAATTATAGAAAAATTAATTTCCGAAAATGAATTTTATTTATCTTAATTTATTCAAATAAAAAAAAGGGTAAAATACTCAAAGCATAACAAAAAACATTTTAGTATTATTTTTGGGATTTTACTTCCGGTTCAGTTTCATCTATCAGCACACGAAAAAACTATTATAAATTCATTTATAAAAACTAGCGATAGAAAATCCAAAGGGTTTTTGAAAGCTAATGAACTAGATTTCAAACATATATAATAAAGAAAATCGGAATTTTCAGCGAAATTGCCGATTTGTGAAGCCTATTTTACCCCGTCGGATACTTAACTCAGAGTCAGGCGGGTAAAATCATTTTACAATTAACGTAATTAACATAATGCCGTTTATTTATTCCACAATATCTAAAGAATCAAGTCAATGAATACTTTAATGTGATTATTAAAATAAACCGTGATGACTCAGGGGATTGAGCGTTCTCCTTCCAATGAGGTGAACCGGGTTTGAATCCCAGCGATGGCTGGTCGATACGAATTCCGCATACTCATACCGACCACAGTGCTGATGTAAAATATAATCAGTGGTAGACGATCATGGGTTAGAGTTTCCTTGCCATCGGACTAACCGTGGGAGGTTTTTGTGTTTTTTCCTCTCCATGTAACGCAAATATGGGTCAGTTCCATCAAAAAAGTCCTCCACTAAAGCAAATTACCCTCAATAGTTGATCCAGTGATTTTCCTTGTCTTCTGGATTGGGTTCAAAATACAAGGCTACGGAGTTGATCATTTGTAGTCGTAAACCCATACAATTTCGTCAGCTGTTTAACAACAGTTATGAAAATCAAACAATCAACAAGTTAATTGATGGAAAGAGAGATACGAAAATCGTAGATACGCATATTACCTAGGTAAATGGCGAAAAATATTTGATTTCGCACTTTAACGGATTACCATAGTTAATCTGCATATTAGTTAAGTAACGTGCATATTTACGGCTTTCCGATCTTTAACGATAACATATTTACAAATGATGGACTTTATCGCGTCAAAGTCTCTAAGGCTATTAACGGTAAAAGATAATCGAAATAAAATTTTTGATGTGATTTCATTAATTTGCACAGGTGAAAAAAAGTTTATTGAATTAAACTATATTACAGTAGCACTGAAAGGTTTGGCAATACATTGCAAAGTGTACTATAATTATTTTATTTCGAGAAGTGAAATACTCGGTATAGAAATGAAATAACTTCACAAACAAAGAAGTCTTCTATCTGTTTTTTGAAAAATGAAACGAAAAAAATTTCACAATCACATTTTCCCATTAGTTGTTCATTTTCATTGCATTCACGGAGAAGAAAAAAGTCTCGAAGTGAAGCTGAATTCGTTTTTATCGATTTTCGGAATATAATACGAATTCTCAATACTATTTCTTTCATAATACAAAAGAAATTCTTTAAATCTAAAATAAATTTTGAATCAAGGAACTCAAAGTAATATTTTTTACATTTAAATGTTATCTTTTAAAGCATTTCCCGGCAACAAAGAACACCGCCATTTTAGACCCAGGAAGTTTAAGTGATTAGGTTCAATATCAGTTACTTTCACAATTTTATTGCATAAATGAAATATATTCTTATTTTGTCCTATTTTGAAATGTAACAAGAGGCGTTAAGTTTTATTATTTTTAAAAAAAAGTTATTTACTACTGTTACTGCTTAAAATAATATCAAAGCAGTTTATGACTTTTATATTCTTGCAGTTCATAAATACTAAACATTTAATCCAAAAATGTATTATTTTTGACTGACAAAGGAGCTTTACCCATAATTTCTGTCCTAATTATTCTTTTAATTATTGTCAGTTACTTTCACAATTTATTATGTAAGTAAAATATACTCTTACTTTATCAAATTTTTAAATGAAACAACAAGTTAACAAGTATTTAAATTCTAATTAATTTTTTTAAAGTTATTTACTAAATTCATAAATTTTACACTTATTTGTATATTAATGCCAATTTACTTGTCTATGTAAGAATTTTTTTTAAAAATTTAAGTTTATATTTAAACGAAAATTAAAGTTCATTAATATTAAGTAAAAAACTACTTATAAAATTTAAAAAGCAGTTTCCACTACGAATAAAAAAAAAAAAAGAAAAACGAAACTCCTTTTCTTTCTTTTTAAAAAGAAAATGAAGAGAGAACAACAAACAATTAAATACAATACAATGTAAAACATGTTACAGTGATACATTGTAAAGTTAATTTTATTTTAATTATTTTACATTAGTTTAGGCATTATTGCAGCCATGAGGCTTCCAAACTTCCGCTACTATCTGAACATTATACAACTTGAAATAAAAATTGGCATTCTTTCAATTGGAGAGAATATGTATACAGCTTTAAAATTGTAATTAATTTTAATTCCCGTTTTTTATTTGCTCTCAAAAAACATTCAAGAGGTTGTTATAATGAGAATAACTAATATGGTTATAATATGAAATATTTTTGGTATATATGTATATTTTAAAAGCATAAAAAAAAATTTCTGAGGAAAGTGCTTTGAAGCTTGCTAATAGTCTACATGAAAATAACAGGAAATGAAATCTGTATGTATTAATATTGAAAATTATGTTTTGGATCAGCGTAAAGGTGTCGAGCCCTGAGATTAGAATTCGAATCCGTGTGGGAGTGTTTATAATATTTTGTTAAGTCCTCCACTCGTCGTTAAAAAATTGTGAATAGAACTCTACATTGTTTGAATTTTCAGTTTAAAATTACAGTGAAATAACCCGCAGTGGTTTGTTCATCCAATTAACTGTAAAATTTACGGTTAGAAAAGATTTTTTTTTACTTTTACGGTTTTTAAATCATTTACAACTAGCATAGTTTCAAAACTGTAAAAATGAAATCTAACTGGACGACGGAGTTAGGCTTTTTGTTACGTATTGGACATTGGAGTTAGTTGTGGTTAACTTGTGTTCTGTTAAATAAAAGGTAGAATGTGGCTTAATTAAATTATAAGGTGGTATCGTGAGATAGGAGAACTACTAGACTTTTTTTTATACCAAGCAGCTCTGCTGTTCTGCCATCCTTGTGCGAATGCGTGTTTCATATTCAATATGTTCAAGTCACCGATTGGTGCGTGAGGGGCCACAGGAAGCTCTTCAGGCGTCACGGCAGAATATTGTAATGTCAACAATGGGTTATGAACCTATGTTCAACCGGCTATGAGATTGACAGATTAGTCCTCTCAGCTTTAGTATGTACCCAGCTGCTAAGAACTAAGTGGCTCCATGAAATGGGCTTAGTTAGTGTAGATAAGAATTCCGGTTGTTCAATCTTATTTCTTGAAAACAGTAAATAATTTTTTTTTTCCCTCATAATTAAATAGAATAGTTTGAATGCCGTCTTTTTTATGATTCTCAGACAGTTTTGTTTGAATATGGAAAAATAACAATTAAATTAATTGTTATTTAAACATTTTTTCCCAAGAAATTTCTGATAGTTTAGTATGTGGCAATAAATGCATATATTTATCTACATTCTTTGTTTTCTAATAATTATTATCCAGATATCCCGATTTTTCCACCGGTGTAGTATCTGAAATTTCTTAAACATTTTTGCGAAGTTTTTGAGACTATTAAAAAAAAAAAAACTAAGATAAATAAATATTAACATTGAGATTTTAAAAAAGCAAACATTCTAGGTGGAGAAATAGATTTACTTGTACAATGCAAAAATAGTATTATTAAATACATTTCTTTGATTATTTGTGCTGAGTAGATATTAGAGCGAAAAGGAATTATTTAACAAAAAAACTAATTGATCCTTCGATAAGCTACATGATCTTTAAACAGAATTAATTAACAGAAGAACAATACAAAAAAGAAAACAATAAACGATTGTGTTTCAATGTTATAAAATTATTGAATAAGAATAAATAATCATAATTTAATGAATAATATATGATATTTAATAAGTATAATAAGTAATATTTAAAAAGTAATAAATAACTTTACTTAAATTAAATTAATTAGTTTAATTATAGAAATTTAATAGTTATGTGATTTAAAGTAAGAAAAAAAAATGGGAGCATTAAATATTAACAATAAGAAGAACTTTTGTTTAAGAAAAAACAATGTTTTTTTTAACATTTTAAATCAAGAGTCTAATAGAGAAACAGTTGGGGAAAAATTATTATTATCAATATTGAAATGTTGACTAAAATATTTAATTTCCAAAAAGCATTTAAAATGTGAAATTTATTCTTATATTTTATTTTTCTCGAGGAAAATGAAGCATCTTAAGAATTTTTATACACTTTCTTAAATATTAAAAACATCTAACCTTTAATTTTTATTTTAAATTTAAGTATAATAATTAAATCACAAATAGTGCTTACGATAACGTAGTTTGAATGTTTATTATAGAACTCTTTTAATTTAGATGAAAATCTTTAAAAAAATAGTAATCTACAACTTTATCACGTTTTCTTAAATTCCAAACCTCATGAATGGCAAAAAAATGAATAAATGCCTCTCTTAGAATTGTTTCATTATAATTTATTTAGTTTGTGTAAAAATTGAAACATAAAACTAGAAAGTAATCTCTAGGTAATAAGTATGTTGAGTTTGTGTATTTACCTGGAATAGCTTAAACATAAAAAAAGACAGCTGTATCAAGTTTTCTGAAATTCCAAAACTTGTGAATGGCAAAATATGAATAAATCTCTAAGTTAGAATTTTTTTTTAATAACTTCAGCTCATTGATATTCTATTTTTAGAGGAGAGTTTAAAGAATCGTTTATGAAAACTAAATGGCGTTGATCTAAAAATACTTCGACGCAAAAAAAAGAGTACCTCGCATTTCGATCAATGATCATTGCCACTAGAATTTTTAAATTATTCATCGGCAGTAAACGGAGCATTTAATAGTTTCGAGAGCAAAAATATAGTTTGCAGAATCTATCGTCTGTTTTTATGTTTCTTATAAAAATATCGTTTGGTATAAATTTAAAGCATTTCCATGATGAAGAAAGTATAGTGTCGGTATTTCCTGTTCGATATTATTAACTACGTGGTTTAATAATTTATCAATACTTTAAAGTGTTGATAAAGTATTAAACCACGTAGCTATAGGAAATGAAAATAATTTTGTCACCTTTAAAATAACAATGCGAATCTGTATCAGTGTGTGTCAAAATCGAAATGAATCGAAAATTTTAATCACTTCACTTTCTCTTCAGATATTTTCGACCAATTATTGATTCCTGGTGATATTGATGAAACGTTTCTGAAATGTCAAAGGCAGGGGGAGGGGTAAAATCAATAAAAACAAGTTACCCTTGAAGCATTACTACCTCACTCGACGACTTAACTTTGAGTTTATAGATTTAGAATTACTGGTGATCGAAAATTTACACATACTCTGATTATACTATAATTTTTATTTTTATCGTAGTTTCTTTCATTAATTCTCCGTAGCTTAACTTAACTAACATTTTGGTAAAGAATTCTTATAAGTAGGTGTATTTTCTTTTGGTATTCAATCTTATTTTAAGTTTTTAACGAATTCTACTTCAAAGTAATATTTTTTAGAAATAAACTACGTCTCAATAATGAGAATTAATAGTTTTAAATATCGAATCACTACTTTTATAGCTATTTAACGCCATTAATAGATACTTAATCACAAAATATTAAGATTTTAAAATTATTTTTGAATATTAAATAAAGGGAGCTATTTTGGAATAATAAAATTGTGCAGCTTTTTCAATTTAAAGGAATGCTTGTGTTTTAATATATAAATATAAATTTTGCATGAGGAAGTTTTGAGAAATAACGGAATTTTGCTACAAAATACATACAATCAGCAGACTATGTCAATTTGTCCAGAACATGACCGGAATTAAGAGTTACAAGTAAAATATATCACTTCATAATACAAAATTTGGTATAAAACATATAATATTAATTGGTTATATGTATGAAAAGTTGTTCAAATAGAGCAGCTTAAGTAAAGTAAAATGAAAAATTGTTCAAATAGAAAAACTTACTTAAAAAAAAGACATATAATCGTAAATTAAGTAAATTTTATTAATTGTTCGAATGGCGCAGGCAATAAAATTTTGTTAAACAGAAAAATACAGGAATTAAATTTCAAATAAATAGTATGTAAACTAAGTTGTCGGTCGATATACGAGAAGTGAAAAAGAGTTAAGTACAAAAAATTTTATGCAATGTAAGCATGTGAGCAGAGCTAACTGCAAAGGTTTGGTTAATTGGTTTATGAACTAAAATAGAGTTAAATATAAAAATCATATCATAGCTTTATTAAATATGAGCCTAATTTAATAAACTTGTTGTGTTTGCAAAGCAAGAGGCTATACTTTACTAATTTTACTATTTTTCATATGTCGAATTTTAAGGTAAGCCACACTTGTTATAAATTTCAGAGTTATAATCAGTCAGTGTTAGAATTACTTGTTTTGTTTTAATCAAAATAAGGTTGTTTTTCAAATACATTTTTTAAAGCTCACCACGGGATCACTAATTTGCCCCAATACTTGAACACAAAGAATTGAATTTTTTTTTCTTTTTTGGGATTAAATTACGAGGTTATGGAGTTGAACTTTAAGAGTAGCTAATCTAAGATGGACCAACTGTTCAAGTAGTAAAATCATGTTCTGTCTAGGTGATGTTGGTTAATTACTTAATAATACAGTTTTTGTAGTAACTTCAACTCAAACAGTGTGCTCAAGGATATTATCTAAGTTGCACTCGGTGTTCATTATTAACCCCCTTTAATGCATATTTTAGAATCCTCATCAAAAATAAAATAAAAGTATACAGAGGTGGTAAAATGATATCGAAGCAAACACAAAAGAAATACGTTATCGAAATCTATTATTTCGCAAGTTAGGAAGGAGTGATGAAAAACAATAAAATAAAATTCAGTTTGATAGAGGGGAGAAATGAATAGGAATTTTAAAATGATTAGCATCCTACAAGCTTCAAGTGGCAAACGAACAGGTTTTAATGATAGTGTTAGTCTCGGTAGTGTTTTATTCTAGCTTCGATATTAAATTGCTATCCCAAGTTTGTATGCTTTTTTTTCAGCAAGGATTCTAAAAATAATATTTAAAGACCGAAAATTATAGAGCACTCCAACTTGTAAATAAATGAAGAGAACAAAGGTTCTAAGAATTAGATTACTTGTCTAGAACAGCAAACAAGACAAGGATTGTAAAAATGATTATTAAAGACGATCACTATAGAATACTCAAACTCGGAAACCAATGAAGTGTGGATCGTAGAACAAAGATTCTTAAAATTTTGAATCTTTGCAAAGAACAACAGGATAAGGATTATAAAAATGTTTATTAAATAAATACGTTTATTATAAAACTCTCGAACTCAGAAGTGATCGGAGAGTGGATTGCAGGATAAGGATTTTAAAAATGAGTATTAAAGGTGGTTGTTACAGAACATTCGAACTCGGCAATCAATGAAAAGAACACGAAATTCCAAAAAATTATAATCCCTGTAAGGAACAGCGGGAGACGAATCCTAAAAAGGATTATCAAAAACGGTTATTATAGAATACCCATACTCGAAAGTCAATTAAGAGTAGATTGTAAGATAAGTATTCTAAAAATGAGTATTAAAGGTGGTCATTACAGAACACTCCTCGAAAGTTAATGAGAAGTGGATTGTAGGACATGGCTTTACGCTTGAATTTATAGAAGAAAACAATGATGGATGGATACAATGATACAATGATGGATGAATTGTAAAAAAGGTGATAACATGAAGAATGTTCTGATTGTAAAGAAACAGTGATGAGTTTGAGTGCTGTAATAATGAAATGTGCATGTTTGCAATTTCTTGAAAAATGTTATATAAATTAAGAGTACAGATAACGACAACATTGAAAAATCTTACTATGAAACGTTGTAGACATATCATCAAGGAAACTTAAAAACTATAGCTAAAGGAAGCTTTTGGAAACTGTTTCGATCACATGTTTTGATTAAAAAAAAATAATCACTTGGAGATTAATAAAAAAAATCAATGACTTAATCATCATTTTATCACTTGTAATTAAGATTATCATTTAATTTTTTTCTCCAAAACAAGCTAACATTAGTTAAAGTTTTAATTATTATGATAGCCGGCCACTAGACATAAAAAAAACATTGTTTTTCTTGACAGTTAAAATCTGTAAATTGTAAAATCTATTAAGACTGTAAAAATACTTAAAATTTTGCCATGAATCTAAATAAGGCTTCTTTACAATTTTTTTAAGAGCGCAACATTTTGACGATAACATAAATTTCTTAATGAATCTATTATTGTGAGGCAGAACATCGTAAAAGATTTTATTTTAATTAAGTAGCTTTCATCATAATGTCATGCTTAAAGTTGTACATTAAATTTTAAGAATGAAGTAGAAATAAAATTTATGTATTATTATATTCTTTAAATAAACATGCTAAATACTACCATGAAGGATTTTTACATTAAGAAAGATCGAGTGTTTGTTATATAGTTAATTAACTAATGAGTCAAAATTCTCTATTATACACTTCGAAACTTTGACGGGCTTAGAAATAGAAATTTAGGAATAATATGGACTTATAAATTTTTGGTTAGATTCACTATGCCATCCAACAGTTTAATTTAACTCTTACATGTAATTTATGAGATTAATATATATTATAAATTTATATACGTATTTTATTATGCTTATATTATATTTTCCTGTTCATTATTTTGAGGAATTTAACCTATTGACCAAAAATTAAATATTTTTATGATAACCACAAAGAAAAAATTGATCTTCGAAAAGAATTTCGAAGTTTTGCATCTTTCCTATTTCTAAAGCACGATTGAAACTAAACAGTTTGGAAATCTTTAGAGAAACCTTTTTAACCTGTTCTTAAAAAGCTTACAAAGACAAATAAAAACAAGCAGAACATAAAATTAGCACTCATATGTATTTAATATTCTAATAGGGATGCAAAATTATATTAACTGATTAATATTGTCTTTTTATTATGCATTAACCCAGCAATATATTATTTAAAAAACCTACATAATTTAAAACTGGTATTTGTTTGTACTGGCACAAATCATTCAAAAGTATTAAGTTTCAAAAGTGATATTTTAAGTCATAGAAAATATAAATATTTACTTTTCATAACTTTAAAACGAAGAATAAATGTTATCATTGCCTTATTTCATGAAACTCAACTGATTGAAAAATATTATTTTTTGAGAATAATTCATTTAAAAATCTATGAAATATACGAGTTTAAATGTAAAGTAAGAATCCTTTTAACTTCTTGAAATCTAATTTCAAAATGCCAAATATATTATTTCTGAAATTACATTTCAAGCTAAGTGCTTGAGTGTGTATAGATTACATTTCAAGCAAAGTGCTTGTTTCAAAATCATTTTATAAAGAAATGTCAGAGCAAATATATGGAATAGAACGGTACAAAGTTGAGCAACATAAGTAGAAACAAAATTTATTTAGAAAAATAAAACATCTTAGTTAACCATTTATTTCAGCGTCAACGTAACTGGAATAAAAAAAAAACTTACATTTTAATGTAATTTCTATGATGGTGTAAAATAGGTAAATAATCATTACGATTTCTACAAATAATTAGCTTGTAACTTTTATATCATAAATTAAAGTAAAATATAATACAATGAAGCAGAACATCACTTAGCCAATTTTTTAGTCTCTTAGTTTGTAGATTTCGTTTATTTATTAATGTAGTATGCCATAGAAATAAAAAAAAATTCATATAATTTGTTAAAATTATAATTAAATTGATTTTTATTTTATTTAAAAATCCGCCTAAGACCTTTATAACATTAAATCTTTACTTTTTGACGGAGAACAATGCTGTTAAAGACTCTTTTTTTTATGGTTCTACATAAAAATTTATGACACCAATAAATTATACTTTTAAATGAAAAGAAAAGCATAAAAGTATGTACAACGTATGCTTATTTCAATACATTGCGTTTGATTACCTGCTACTTTTCATAGATTAGAAAATAAAGAAAGCATATTTGTATTTCTGCTGAAACGTATAACAAACATATCTGAAATACACATACGGTGAAAAATTTTGGTGAAATTAACGTACTGTGTGATTAGGACATTTCCAGGGAAAAAGACCATAATTCTGGTTAATAAAACTGAAATATATGGTATTTAAATCATTTATTCGGTAATTTTTCCGTTCATATGGTAACGATTTGCATGATATTCTGGTTTTCAAAATCATAGTTCTTATTACCAAGAATTTAGTGAAAAATATTAAACAGAAAAGTAAATTTAACCAAATAAATAGCTTTTATGCCATGCTCTAAAGGTATCATGATAAAATTACAAAATTTTACCGTATTTCCCAAATTTTACCACACACTTTATTTGAAGTTTTTACTTTATATATTTTATTTTATTTTAAATTTTATTAAAATTATTATCAAAGTGCTTCAATAAAAAATACTGAAGTTTTTGGTTCCCATAGATCTAGAATGAAAATATTTAGGTATGGTCATTCTTGAACCCTGGCCAAATTATTAGACGCACTATAAGATTCTATGTAAAATCTTAATTATCAGGTGATACTATACAGCTTTATTGTTTTTATGTGACTGAAAACGGTTTGCACTTGTTTACGTTAGTGTATCAATTGGTTAAATTAGACGATATATGATATAAATTTGACGATAGGATAAATTAGACGATATATTATATAAATATAGAATGTTTATTACATCAAGCATTATATTGGTATATTATAATAATTAAATCAAATTACTAGACGTTTTATTAGTTAGTATTATTAGTTAGTTTTATAATAATTACATAATTCATGCATAATAATTACATATCATGATGAAAATACCAAATTTTACCACAATTACCAAACTTTATTATATTTTATAAAACCATAGGTTATTGCTAGTTTTACCAAAATCATTGCTAAAGCGCTTCAGTAAAAATTACCGAATTTTTTTGTGTTTCCATTGGGCCAGATACATGGAAATTTTTACAATATTCTGGTAGCTTTGACCATGCTTTTTTTTTTCTCAGTGCAGGACTAAGAAATCTAAAAATATTTGTTTTGACATCTAACAAAAATGTGACAAGGAAAGTAAAATCTCTAGATAAGTTTATAGGTCTTAATAAATTAAAATCAGATAGGGATAGAGAGCAAGAATTAGTGAAATTTATATCTCAGATATATTAGCATGATTTTTATTATTAGTAGTATTTAGATGTTACAGAAAAAAATACTGATAAAGTAAAATAGCTTAAATAAAATGAACATATTTGTATAAATTAATAAATTTTGTATTTTATGGAAATTGCGTTTAAATGGTATTTAAATCTCTTCGTAAAATAATAGGTATTTGCATTTTACATAAAACGATGTTTCACGAAACTAAAACATTTGTATAAATAAATAGCTATTTATAACTTATGGTCAACAAGAATAAAATTAATTGAAATATTTTTTTATTAATTATTGTTTTTTTCATCACAGAAAAAGTAAGAGTTAGTCAAACTAAAAAATCTATATAAATCAATAGCTATTTGTAATTTTTGGTAAACGAGTTTTTTTTAATAAATAATTGGTGTTTGCATCTTGAAAAATACGTTTTAAGGAAACTAAAAAATCTGTATAAATTAACAGCTATTTGTAATTTATGGTAAATGAGTCTTTTTATAAATAATCGGTGTTTGCATCTCAGAAAATACATGATAATGAAACTAAAATATCCTTATAAATTAATAGCTATTTGTAATTTATGGTTAACGAGTCTTTTTTATAAATAATTGGTGTTTGCATCTTAAAAAATACGTGTTAGGGAACCTAAAAAATCTGTATAAATTAATAGCTATTTGCAATTTATGGAAATGAGTCTATTTATAAATAATCGGTGCTTGCTTCTCAGAAAATACATGCTAATGAAACTAAAAGATCCGTATAAACTAATAGCTATTTGTAATTTATGGTTAACGAGTCTTTTTATGGTAAATGATTCTTTTATATAAACAATCGATGTTTGCATCTCAGAAAATGAAACTAAAAGATCCGTATAAATTAATAGCTATTTGAAATTTATGGTTAACGAGTCTTTTTATAAATAATTGGCGTTTGCATCTTAAAAATACATGCTAGGGAACCTAAAAAATCTGTATAAATTAATAGCTATTTGTAATTTATGGTAAACGAGTCTTTTTATAAATAATTGGCGTTTGCATATTAGAAAATAATTGTTAGTGAAACTAAAATATCAGTAAAGATGATTAAACATTTGTAAATTATAGAAAACAGGTATAACAGAAATGTAAATCTTTTTATAATTTATTTACATTTTAGATAAAAGCAAGTATCAGTGAAAAAAATATTTACAAATTATTAAATATTTATATTTTTTAGAAGAGAATATTAACAAATTTATATTTGTTATTAAAATTATCAGTTATATATACCTTTTACAGAAGAAAATGGAAGTGAATTTTGAGCTTTTCAGTAAAGCAGAGATATTTGCAACCAACAGAAAACACATGTTAATTAAATTAGAATCCATTTAGAGAGATTAGTTATAATTACAGATTATGCATAAATTAGTATAAGCACAATTCTTTTTTCACCATTTTTACGTCCTGAATAAAACGTAAGACGGTTGATAATATATAGTTTAGATAAATAATTAATAATTCATTTTGACAAAAATAAGTTTGTTTTTTCATAACATTTCAATTATTAAGAAAATATCTTAAATACATATATAGTAATTTTGGTATTTGGCAATTAGAATTTCTATTTACTTTCTTATATGTCAAATAGTTAACCTATCGTCATATTTGTAGCTTATGATGTATGAGGGAAATAAAATATATGTGTAAATAAGGAAAATCTTTTAGAATAATTTGTTGTAATGTTTTATAAAAAAAAAAAATAATTCTATAACACAAATAAAATAGACAAAATTATTAAGTGGACAGAAAAATGATTTCTATGAGCATTTCCTTGTGTTTCATTTTCTTCTTTATTTAATTTCAGTTGTTTTTGTAGACACTGCAAAAATATTTCCTGAAACTGATCTTATATAAAATATTTGTTTCCTAACATTCTTTTTAACAATATGTATTGAATCTGACAGTTTTTCGACATTTGAACGTGTGTGATAAAAACTTGTCGTAAATCATTTGTGAGTCGTGTTTTTGATTTCACATCTAAATACTTATCTATAATAGATTTAACTTGTCAAATGTTTAACCTATAATGATAACCTAGCATTAAAAAAGTAAAGATATGTCATTTATAATTTTTCACAACACAGTTTGTTTCAACAAGTAATATTCAAAATCATCTCATTTGTTGAAATTAAACTTTTTCCATGCCAACTAAAAGTATAATAAAAGCAATATGTAAATAAATGACATTAAATGTCGTTTGTTTTAGTTATTTAATCCCGTTTTATAAATGTAATCAAACTACACTGTTAAAAATTCCGGATCTAATAATGATAAAAAGTTCCCGTAATCAAAGTTTCAGTACTTTTTGCCGTAAAATTGAACGGAATAAACAAAATATGATGTACCTTTATTTTTATAGCAATATTTACACTGAATCCCTGTAATTAAGTGTACATTATTGACAAAATTTCGGTATAAAATTTTGCAATATAATGAATTTTACAATAAAAATAGATTTTACGATAAAAAGGAATTTTACGGAAAAATGGATTTTAGATGCTGCTCGCAAGGTATCGATACCTTTTATCATATACTTTTTTAATCAGATGTGTGTGTGTGTTTATTTTTTAATTTTTTTTTTTTTTTTTTTTTTTTTTTTTTTTTTTTTTACAGTATGGTCAAATTTTTATTGCTCCTTTTATATTGTAATTCATAAGTTAGTTTATTAAACTATATGAAATGTAATTTTTAAATGGTTTCTTTCCATGAAATAATATATTTTCAATTAAAACTGAACTAAATCTTTAAACTAAGACAAATGTATTAAAGTTTTAATTCAGGACACAACAGATCATTTGCACTAAGTTAACATTTAAAATGCAAAATGTTGGTTTTATAAATGCCCCTCTTATTTAGTCTTTAATAATTTAGGTTTAATTACTTTCACTATTGAGAAGGTACTTTTTTTTCAAATTGGTGAAACTGCATCGATTTTAAATGACTTGCTGTCAAAGATATTTTGAAGAAAAAATTTAATAAATGATAAAAATTTGAAATTCACAAAAGATTTTTTTTCCAAGTAAAATATTATTTATTTATTTGAAAATATCATAAAGTAAGAAAAATTCGAATGATATTTATGTAAAATTTTTTATTTATTTTTTCTAAGTGGAAACTAATAAAGTGAAAGTTTTTGATTTATTCACTATTTATTTTAAAAGAGAATAGTAAAATAATTTTAGATGATTTTAAAACAAAATAATTTCTTTCGCCAAAAAAGTTTTCGATAAAGCCTTTAGTACGAATAGGTAAATCTTAATGAATTTTTTTTTATTTAAAAAATGTTTAATTTATTATTAGTGAATACTTATAAAATGAAAAATTTGCTTTAAGTCCACGTACTCTTTATTATGAAGGAGAATAAAAAAACGAAAGAGCTCGAAAAAAAATAATTGGTAAAGTAAAGGAGAATAATGCGTGGAGAATAAGGTGTAGTTTGTCTACGGTAAGAACTCCCGTACCACAAAGTCTGAGGCCGTCTGCTGCTTCTCCTCACTCTACGGCTGAGGGAAGGAAGCTTCTCTTCACTCTACGGCTAACACGATAGATCGAAGAAAAATATTCCCTTTTTTTCGCCGACCCCATACCCCTACTTGAAATAGTTATACCTCGTTACCATAGTCACCGAAACGGGTCTAGACGAATGGCTAGGGACGTTCTTACTTTAGACAAACAATACAACTTTTAATTATACAGCAAAATTAAGCAACTAAATGCTGGGAAGTTCATTAAAATTCAGCAGGTGACATGGCCTGGTCATATATTTAGATACGACAATGAAAACCATTAAGAAAACTTTTCACAAGTCAGAAGGAAAAAAAAAAGAGAGGTAAGCCCAGTATAAGATGGTAAAATACCGCGGAAAAATATTTAATTAGTGTGGAAGCTAATAGGCGGAGAGAATGGGGTCTTATAGATCAAGATGGATAAAGCTGCTTGAGACAGCCATTGGCTGTTGTGCTGGTAGAAGATGAAGAAGAAGAAGAAATGAATTATCTAAGTGCATTGAAAAATAGCTTAGTTTATAAAAAAATTTAAATGTTTTGTTAAAATTTTAGTGTGAATCTATATGTGAATGAATTTTTCATTTAAAAAAAAGTGTTAATTTTTTTAGTGAATGCTTATGAAATAAAAGATTTAAATTTAGCTTATTTTCTTTTTATGCTAAAGAAAATAAAGGAATTATTTCAATTTATCTTAATAATCAAATAATTTATTTAACAAGAAATATTTCTATTAAATATTTTAATGCGAATCTTAATATGAATGCTTTGTTTTATTAAAAATTCCTCTTATTTAATTTTAGTGAATCGTTATAAAATGAAAACAAATTGCCAATAATCTATTTTCCTTTTACGATAAAAGAGAATAAAGAGATTATATAAGTAGATCTTGAAAACAAATAATTTATTTCGTAAAAAATGATTTCGATAAATAATTTAGTATGAACTGTAGTATGTATGAGTTGTTTTATATAAAATATGCTTAACTATTTTTAATCAATAGTTAACGAATGAGAGATTTTGCTTTTTATTTGATCTTTTCTTAGAGAATAAAGAAACAATCTAAAATAATAAAGGAAAAATCTAAGTAGATATTTTTTAAAAAAAATTGAGGATTTTTTAAGGGTTTTTGATATACATTTTTAGTTTGAATTCTAAAACAAAAATGACTTATAACTGCAAAAATTTTTTTGAGTGAAACTCATAAATTCTTCCAATGAATAGTGAAAGTATTTAGTCTTTCTAATGGTTAAGAATTAGTTTTTTCAAATTATACGCCCCCCCCCCTCCAATTTAGAATCTTTTGCCTATCATTGAACGTAATACGAATAGAAACGAATAAATTTAAATGTCACTCAATTTGTTTTCAGTTGCAGTTAAATCATCGATAAACATAAATCTAAATTTAGTCAAAGCTCAGTCAGCGGAAATTCAAACGATGTTCGCAATCGTATGTAAGGATTCCGAAGAGAGAATCGATAAGCGAAAATAGCAACAGATTCCAAAAAAATCCTAACTCCATCAGCCTTTTCACATCCTCCTATAATTCCGAGAAAGGTGGAGCAATCCATCAAGCAGACCCCCCATTCTCGACTGGGGTCGGTGGACACTAGCGCCCGCAACGCCCCCACATGTCCGCAGCAAAATCTGGGGGTCCTGACCATATGGTGAGGACAAAATTTTCCATTTCTTTCCTCCTATTAACACTAACGAATAAATATAGATCGAGACAATGAAAATTATCCTTAGTTATTTAAGCAGAAATAGAAATGTATCTTGAGTTGGCGAAAAATTTTAGATTTATTGATCAAACCTTGGCTACCGTTTTGCACTTGATCATATTTCATTGCTGTTATAACATCCCGGCAAATATTTTTTAAATTAATTCTTATGTCAGCTAGATGATTTATTAAGATCGATTACTATCTAAAAAACTAAATTGTAAAATATTTAATTGAATTCTTCAGTGCGTTTAAAATACTATATTGTACGTGATACGAAAAGTATTGATTAAAAACAGAACTTTTCTTTAAAATAGATAAACAAAGAAAGGAAATTTGTTATTCTGTAGTATAATTAATTATCTGAATTCGATAATCAGTTAGCATAATTTTAATTAATTGAGAACTGCGTAAAAATAATTTATTAAAATATAAACTAGAAGCCACTTCTTTGTTATGAAGAAATTAACATTTGCTAAAATGTTATAAAAGAACTTAATGTTAAAATTCTATGATAAATAAACTATATCTAAATAATGGTTGGATATTAATCAGAAACTTAATAATTAAAAAATATTAAGTAACTTTAAAATTAACCATAAACTTTATTAAAATTAAGCAATCTTTCATGATTATGTAGTCTGTTTGAGGAAGAAAAAAAAAACTAACTCCTTTTCCCGAATTCAAAAGAGAAAAAAAAAATTACAGATAATTATTTAAATCCTGAGATAGCTAAATAAATTCGAAACACATTTCATAAGGTTTAAAAACATGTTCATCAATCTAAATGAAAAGTTATGCATTTAAATATTTATTATTCTGAAATAATTATTATATATCAAGTAATGGTCATGAATAAACAAATAAACAATATGATTCTGGAATATAAACAAAACATCAACAGGTTTCACGATTTGGGCGAACTGCCAACAGCAAGCCACATAAAAAAAAGCTCACCATATGGCAGAGGTCCGAGATACAAGAAGGATCGAGCCGTGAAATAATCCTCGTCACAATGTTTACTTTTACTAAATTATTGTCACACTACTTATTTTATTCGAATTTACAGAACTATTTCACATATAGCCCTTGCAATACATGTCCGTATGGTCAACTATATCGGTGTCATAATTTTTTAAAATTTTGGAGTGAAAAAATAGCAATATTTACGATTTCCTCTCACCTTTTGAATAATAAAACATCGAGGGCTGTAAGCGCAACAGATGTAGGTATCCTGAGCTTCGGTCCAGTCTAATCTATGCCCTGGTCCGGAACTGTGATGATGGGGCGTATGGATAAAGTGCTGCGGCCGCCTAGGGTAAACGTTGCGGTAACTGCTGGGCACCACCTCCGAATGCTGCCGACAGGCACCAGAGGGTGACCGACTCCATCTCATCGTCTCTTGCGATGGCTGACTATCCAACTGCTGTTAGCTGGGATGATCGGAAGAGGATGGAAGAGAGTAAAGAGTCCCGCGGTTTTCATCGCCAAGGGAGACCCGCCAAAGCGCGCCGCATCTCGCCATTTTCTTTTTATTGGGGTGGATTGTTAACAGGTTTAGATGCGTTTGTTTATGTGATGAAGAACAACAGGTGCAAAATTGGCTTTTAACATCTAGGTAGAGATGGCACACGGATTCATTATATGCTTTTTTTTGACAGATATGTCAAAAATAAAACAGATATGTTTTTGTGAAATAATAGTTGATAATGTGCTATTTTTTTGTGATATGATGGGTGATTTTTTATATTATTTCAGGTTTTCTATTGATATTTAGCTTTATTAAAATATATAAAATTTAACTTAGAAAAAACTTGTACAAAATGCAAAATTTAGTGATTAAAGCAAGTATGCATGAAATCATCTTTGCGTCTTATTAGTTTTAATTTTCTTCTTAATAAACAAAAGAAGAAAGAGTGAAAAATAAATAACTTCTCGCCATAAAAAAAAGGATAAATACAGGGAAAGAAAGACGACAATTAATTTTTTTATAAAAAAATATTTGACAGAAAAATTGCACAAATTTAAATTATTTTATTTCATTTTAAAATGCCAAAATAAAGATTTTTTCTTATAATTTCAACAAAAAGCGCATAGTTGAAGAACGGTTAATATTTCTTTCAAGTTAAAATATATATGAAAAAAAAATTATTTTATGAATCAGCATAAAAAATATGTTTTAGTTAATTTCAATGAATATTGCAAACCCAAAATTTTTTTGGTGTAAAATTTTAAAATATGAATTTAACACAGGAAGGAAAATATGATAAAGGAAGAAGAATTTACAAAATGGAAATAAATTTTCTGATATTTATACTTAAAATTAAATTACAACATTAGAGCAAACCCATACAATGCTCTTTAAATTCAGCATAATTCAGTGATTTATTTTTTGTTATGGGACTTCTATAAAAGAGTTAATATTAAGTTTCTGTAAAAGAATTGTAAGGGATTTCTATAAAAGAGTTTATAAAATTTACTTCAGTAAAATTGATCAAACCTGTAAAGATAAGAAAATCAATAATCTAGAAAATAAAGAAAAGGAATATATGGAAAATGTATTATACGGTTCTGAGATTATTTATAATATATATATATATATATATATATATATATATATATATATATATATATATATATATATATATATATATATATACATATATATATATATGTAAACTTTTATCCAGATAATAGTGTTTATTGTAGATTTCACCAGTATTATTTATTATCTTAGAACAACAAAAAATATTGCAGAAATCAAGAAATCAAAATATTTTCAATACAAAAATTGTTATTGTTTTAAAAATATGTTTTATTATTTTGCTTAATCTATTTTCAAATAAATTATTCAAATAACTCCTAAATATATTAACACATATAACATGTAAATATATGTAAATAGATAATAGCATTAAAAAATGTTTAAATATTTCGATGACTACTTATTCAACACCAACCGATTTCTGAATTATTCTCTACCCCTTAAAACCAGATTTGGCTTTTCTGCGAGACTTCTTAAGAGGGAGAAAGGTAAATAAGAAGAAGATAAATGCAACCATAGCAAGGAGTGAAGCGGAAAAAGCAACTATACTTATCTGAGCTTTATCGAAAAGTTCGTTGCATAGAAATTAGGAAATTCAGCTATGCTCTAGGGATTTGCGTGGATATAATACATCTTCGTGAAAATGAATACTTGCAAAATAAACTTGGGCTGCAGATTACAAACTTAGACTTCCTCTTCAACAATTTTTTATTTGAAATAAAAAGTATAAATAACACAATTGAATATTGTAATATCTGAACTGTGATATATTTTTGAAAGTTCATTTAAAGCTGAAAAGTCTTTATTTATTATTTGTTTTGCGATTTTAATAATGATTGCAGTATTTTGATGTTTTATTCAATTGTAGTGCAAAAAAACATCACCCAATATTTTTTGATTAATTTAAACACTCGCCCTTAAAAGACTTATTTTACTTTTCAAATTGAATTATTCCAGTTTTAAAAATAACGGCTCAAATCTGGTAAAGTATAAAAAATTATATAGCATTCTATTTTTTTTTCCAAATATATATTTTTCTTTTTTCGTTACTTTAATTAACAATTAAAAGCAATAAAATAATTTTATATTTCAGGTAAAATGCAAATTTTATTAAAATATTTAATTAAATATTAAAATAGTTTATTACCTCTATTCCATTTTTTTAGCTTTTCTCCTGCATTTAGTTGCTGTAAGACCAGTGTGAGTTGCATTGCAAAAGGTCAAATACTGTTTGTCATATTATTGATTGCATGCATTGATTAATATGTTCATTAAGATAATTTAAATAGTGTTTTATTTATTCTTCCAACAATTTATATTTTGTATTTCGGCTTTTTATAAAATTTACAAAAGCATGCATTTTAAAAGTGCTTTCATTTGCAGCTATAGATTTTAAAAATGAGAGAAATGTACTAAATTATTTTCGAATATTGATATAGATTCATAGTATATTTACGATATAGAGACATAATGATAAGTATATTATTAAATTTAATTATATTTTGATTAAACTTAACTACAGTTTTGTTCATAATTTACTCCACAAATAAATGTTCTGAGATTATTGAAAATTTTGAAGAACTATAACAATTTGAAAGGTTTTTTTACTGCAAAAGCAGTTTTTTCATATTATTGGCCCTCTTAAATCAAGTACTTTACATTATAGGATCTCACGAATCAATGATTGATTTATATAATTCAAACTCTTGCATCTTTAAAGTATGAAATTGTTAAGTTAAAATGTAAAATAAGAGTTAAAAGTTGCTGCTCACATACGAGGTGGTGACTTCAAAATATATATTTCTGGAACTGATTATAATTTAGCTGTAAAGAATAAAAACTTAATTGACTGTTTCAAAATTTGAATCGTTGTATCATATGTACCACTAGATAGCCTTATGCATTGTTAGTTTCTGCACCATTACACTGTAAAATAAATCTGTTAAATTCACAGAAAAAAAAACTGTCAACTGGTGTGCCAGTATAACACCATTTATTTCACAGAAATATACTATAGTTTAAAAACGGACACATGCTTGTTAAGCATATAAGTACTGTTATTTTAATTAAAAAAATCTCTGTTATTTTTACAAAAAAAAAAAAAAAAAAAAAAAAAAAAAAAAAACTCTATAATGTAACTACTGTTTGTCTAAGATAGTACTCTTCCAGACATTCGTCTGGAGCTGCGGTGGTGACTATGGTAACGAGGTATGATTATTTCAAGTAGGGGTGCGGGGTCCCTCTTTAGGACTGGTTTCGGCGAGAGAAAAGGAGACCTCTTCATCTAAGCTACCCTCCCTAAAATGCCCTCTTCTTGTTTCCATAGCACCAGACTGCCGCAGACTTAGTGGCGGTCAGAGTACCTATCTTAGACAAACAGTATGCCAGCATTGTGGTCGTTGCGAGTCGAGAACTAATTTCGTATGACAAGTCAACCTCGGAATTCGGGACACCTCGCTGGGAAGGAAGTGTTCTGCATTATAAGACACGGTTATGAAGAAAAATCTCAAACTGTCTTTATCTTAAAAATCTTACTTATTAAAATTATATATATTTAAGTGTGAACGTTAAACGTTTTAAACTATAATGGCCTACCCTTATAAAAATGTCTAACAATTTAACTCACCGAAAAATTGTACTTCAGATAAATATAAATCAGTTAGATTATCAATTCGACAATTAAGTCGAAATGGAATTCTATTTATTCGATGTTCAAAACCAAAAAAAAAAAAAAAAAAAAAAAAAAAGAATTGTAAAATATAGCTGTAAACTGTCAAGTAAACGGATAAAGTCTGTAAAAAAAAAAAAAAAAAAAAAAAAAAGAATTGTAAAATATAGCTGTAAACTGTCAAGTAAACGGATAAAGTCTGTAAAAAAAAAAAAAAAAAAAAAAAAAAAAAAAAAAAAGCAAGAATTTTTTTGCAGCAGCGGGTAACAATTAAAAACAGAAGAATAGTTTTTTTTTTCTATCAAGCAGTTTTTTCTGTTAAAAATAAATTTTTTTTGTAGAATTTACATTTATTTTATACAGTGTAACTAATTGTAATTTAGTTCAATTACATATTACGACTTGACTTAGACCATAATTAAATTTTTACCACAGATAGATGTCATAAGAGTGACAACTGTTAGAGGTTGGACAGTTCATATAGTATCCTCCTCCAATTCAGCAACTGAATACATTGAAAAACATTTGGCACTGTTTATCACTTAATAAATAATAGTTTATGACTTTTTTCTTGTTTGTATGTTTTTAAAAAGCGATTATCTACGTAAAAATTTTGTTAATTTTACCCTCGTTTGTCCGAATTTTTATTTACAATTAAAAAAAAAAAAAAAAAAAGAAAAGCAAGAAGTGTGATTTAGGTAACCTTTTGAGAGTTTTATGGCACTTAATATCTTTTCATTAGACTCTTGCGAATTTTGCTTCATGATCAAAATTCAACAAAAACTGATAAAAGTTTTTCCTAACCGATTGAAAAAAAATATATTTATGCTTTAAGAAATATTTAAAATGTTTCAAAAGGCTCTAGAAATTTTTTTTATTTACCGTAACTAATGAAACAGCCATTTTGGGGAGCACATAAAAAAACTAGTTTACGAAAAAACTTACGTTCTAGAAGTAATTCGCACACAGAAAAAAAAGCAATGTCAAAACTACAAGAATATGGTAAAATTTACCGTATTTCTGTCTCGATGGAAATCTCAAAAAAGCTCAGCAATTTTAACCGAAGCGCTTTGGTAATGATTTCGGATTAAGATTAACAATAGGTTTTATAATTTGTGATAAAATAGGTAAATGTGGTAAAATTTGGTAATTTTATCATGAACCATTTATTCGGTTAAATTTAAATTTCAGTTTTGTACTAAATGTGTGGTAAGAAGAACTATGATTTCGAAAAGAAGAATTTAAGATAAACCGTAACCATATGAAAAGAAAAATTATCAAATGAATAGTTTAAATACCGTATATATTGAATTTATACCAGACTTTTTTTATCAGTTTTTTTTTTTTTTTTTTATCAGAAATTTCATTATCATACAGTATGGTAAATTTACCAGAATTTTTTTCTCTGTGTACTAAGCTATAAATTTCAGCATCATATCAATATTTGAATTTAAACTGTATGATAGTCTCGAATGATATACTTCGATAAAAATATCGATATAATTCTATAACGATTCTTCAAATCATTATTATGAAACTATGATTATTTCAAACATATATACTCGCACAATACTATTTCATATAAATATACTTCTTAAGCATTACATAAAAAGTGTTTTTAGAAAATGAAAGCTTTTCTATGAATAAATAATTTATTAGTGTTTCAATAATACATACAAAATAGCGTAACTTATAATGAGAAAATAATGTAAATCAGATGCAGCTTTTCAAATATATGTGTATTATAATAAACTATAAAAGAAATCTTGATGAATTGTAATGGTATATTCAAAATTGCCAGTACATTAAAAACTCACATTTTAAAGTTTTTAATGTTTCCAATATTATTTGCAATAATATATTTACAGAAAGGGTCTTAGTATAGTTTACCAATGTCAATGAGCAAGTATTGAATAACCATGATATAAATTATTCATTAATGTTATAAAGTTGTTTTATGTCAATTTATTGATTACGCTGTGGAGGGAAATTTTCATTATTTTGATTTTAGGAAATAATTGCAAATTCAACATTATTAAGCATATTTATTTAAAAATAATGGGAGTATTTATTAAGCATATTTATGGGGGTAATTATATTAAGGGGTAATGGGGGTAATTATTAAGCATATTTATTTAAAAATAAAAATAATGGGATAAACTCTATAGACTGAAAAATAAGTGAGGTAAAAAAATTTTTTTCTTCTCCAAAAAATTAAGTTTTAAGAAATATTTAAAGTGTAAACATATTTCTATTTTTTATATGACAATTTATGAAAAGATTAAAAGTTATAACTTTTCCATGCAGGTAATATTTTATTAAAGTTATTTTATAAAAATGAAGAAAACATTTAAAAATATTTGAAAAAGCTTTTAGTGTTGTTTGGAAATAAAAATAGAGCCTATTTTTAAATTCTAAGTAAAAGCATATTATAAGAGAAAGATATTGATTTAAGTAATTCTAAAAAAATATTAAAAAAAATTTTTTTTTCGAAATTCAGGACTTTAAAAATGTTCACATTTTTAATTTTTTGAAAGTGTAGGTACCGTTAACGTTAAATATACTTCCTAAACTATTCTACTATTATTGAATAATTATTATTTTCGAAATATACAAATGTATACACTAATAGCATAAAATGTTAAATTAATAAGTAGCTTTTTTAATAAGTATTATTAAACCTAAGTCATAATACGCTAAAACCTACTATTTTATCGAGAAAAGAGGATAGGTGCCAGCGATATTAAGCTGTAAAATTAAAATTTAAAAAATCGATGCGCAGAATTTCTCGTGCAAAAAGTTTGCATCTATACTATCTAAAACACTAATGTGTTGCTATATTCTTAAATAACCGATAAAAAATTGTTTGGAGTTGGCTGCAAAAAATCTAAATATCAAGAGAGTGGGTACATGAAGAATATTTAAAAGTACATGTTGATAAATTTCTGAGCGTAATTTTCTTCTTGCATTGGTAATGTAAAGCTGGAAAAAATTAAAGTAGTTGAGCTATCAGTTGGCAGAAATGAAACTAAAGTATACAAACTAAGCTATGTGGGAAAATTAGAACAGAAATGAACAGATTGAACAGAAATGAAAAAGTAAAAGTGAACAATTAATTTAAACAAACAGGCTGAGCTCTGCTTTTTTAATTAGGCCAGCTAATTCACGCATGTTCAATTACAATTTGGAGCTATATTTCAGTTTTATTGATGAGATTCAGTGATAATGAACACGCATTTTATCAACTAAAATCGATCCAGAATGCTTTTTTTTTTAATTTTCTTACCCTTTTTTTTATTTTTATACATGATACGAGAATGTTAGGATACAGAATTCAGAACTGTTGTGTCTGTTCGGTTGCTTAGAACTGTTGGACTTAGAAATGCTATGTCAGGATGAAAAATTTAGAGCTGTATACAATCAAATTGAATCTGGATGAGTTTCAAACTGCCACTGAGAAATACATACTGTACACTTTTGAAAAGGAAATCTAAAAATATGCAACATATACATCCTGAGAAACTGTTGATTTGAGTCCATTTAATTTATTAATATACATATAAATTTATATGTCCATTTTATTTATTTATATGTCCATATAAATATTTATGTCCGTTTAATTTATTTATTTACATATAAATAAATTAAATGGCCACAAATCAAAAGTTTTTCAGAATGTATTTGTTGCATATTTTTAGATTTCATTCTCAAAAGAGTACCAGCATATATATTTCAGTGACAGTTTGAAAGTCAGCCAGCTTCCGATCGATGGGCACCAGTTGTCTGGGAAATAAAGGCGGCCTGTGCGCAGTATTGATCGCAATTCTCCAATCATGACCACATAACCTCCATGACCAGCCTGGTCCACAACGGGCTATTGCGGAAGTGCTGAATTGCTTTTTACCAGCATATATACAGAGATAGGCTAAAATGTGTAACTCTCCAGAAAATGAGTGAAGCGGGTTTGAACTGCGGAGGCCGGCGAGAGCAGCGAGAAGGGGTGATTAAATATTGATAGTATTTAAAATATTGTATTCACTGCTGCTTTTACTCGGAGAAGATTAGATCTTGAACCAAATTGTGGTTAAATTATTCCGTTAAAACTCTCTTTAAAATGAGTAGAAGTATAATTTATTTTTGTTGTAAAATACAATTTACAGCTTATGAAACAAATCTTTCAGATATAAAAAAATAATCACTTATTATCCTTTATTCAATATCCTTAAAATATGAAATTATATTTTCTCAAATGGAACCTTATATTTGTTTGGGATCTATAAACAAGGGAAAGTTTTTATTTCTATTTATTTCTTTTTTTAAAAAAAAATTTCCTAGAATAAATTTTTGAATAACAGAGATATAACAAAATAAAATTGAATTTCCTTTTATTTTCAGTTTTTCTCACAAAGCTTTTGAAAATAAAAGATATTACTTCACTCAGCATATAAATAAAATAAATATTGATTGTATGAGATAAAAAAGAAATTTTTTTGCATGATCAAAACATTTTTATTGGAGGATTATTTGTTTATTTGATTAAGCTCGCTATTGAAAATAAATCTATTATTTTTCGAAAGAATTATTGCTCAATGATGAATGTAAAATTTCATAAGAATTAAAAATGTTTTTTTCTGAACATAGTTTTATGAGCACCACTGAATTTTAAAATAGAATTATTCAGATAGAAAATTTTAAAATCGCGGTATATCATCATGAAATACCGATATTTCACTACTTATCAAGATATTTTTCCAATTTACCTAGCCTTCATTGTTTTATAATATATCAGACAATATTTTCACTAACAAAATAAAATTTATCAAAACTCACGATAGTATCGCATTCCATAATTATCATTAACAATAATACTTGGATTAATATCGTAGTCGGTATATATTGTTGTTGCTAATGATCACAGTATTTTATATTTAATTTTCGTTATCTATAGTAATATTGACAGTATCCTACTTGATACTTACCTTTCTTAATTATTATCACGATATTAACGTTATAGTTTAATTATCGTATATTTGATATTTATTGTAAGACATAGTATTTACGACACATCCGGAAAATTCTTTCATGAAATAAATATGTCATCGGAATATTTAAAAAAATTGATATGTCATCCAGCTGTATTGTTTAACGCAAAATCTTTGGACAACAAGACAAAGGCAGTCAGGGTAGCTGTTTTATAAATCATTGTCTACAGCGGTAGTTCAAATTAAATACTAAATCATAATGAGTTTGATGACCAAAAAAAAAATAATAATTTCAAATTTATTAAAAGTTCTATTAAAAAAATTAAATTCATTACCAATTGATGTAAAAATAAATTGCATAAATTCATTAAAATTTGTATTTCAAACAAAATTTACCTGCGAAAATACGAATGGGGTAATGGGTAATTCTAGTAAGAATGGGGTAATTCTAGTCTGACACAAAATAACCAAATTATAAAAAATTAAAACAATTTTTTACGTATAACTTTTATACGGCTTTTAGTAAGAAAACTGTAATAAGGTTTTACGTTTTTACTTTGTTACTGAACGGACTGTGTAGGGGTCAAAGAACAGGCGTTGCATGAGAAAGGTTCTGGGCTCGTATCCCGGGCAAGACATGTTGCTCTTTCATTCTCTGTACTATCTGTCCTTACTGTAGGAGCAACGTTGGCCTACCTAATATGGTGTCCCTGAAAAGAATGGCCAACAAATATGCCCTTCAGATGCTTGTATTGACGAAATGTTAACAGAGGTGGGCATTGGAAATAAAAAATATATTCCCTTAAATTGATTATGTACGTGATTGCCAGGGTTAAAACTAATGTTGCAGTTGAAAAAAAAAATAGTGCGAGTTCCCTGACAAGATAAAGAAATAGCTGCATGAAATGGGAGAGAAATTATTAGTATATAATTGTATCCTTATCTTTTTAATCATAAATAATTAGTTTGTTCACAATATAACAATATAAACTCAGAAATTTCTCAAGGAATGGAGGTGAAAATAGAAAATAATCAATAGAATTATCAGAAAAAAAATGGCTGCAATGTTCATTGCTAAAAAAAAAATCGATATTGTTTTAACTCATAGAATACTAACAAGAAAGTAACCTAAAAACTTGCTCGTCAAATCAGGCTGATTTTTTTTTTTTTTTTTACAAAGTGTTTCTCTCGTTAGGAAAGGGGTACTTTTTATTCTAGAATTTCTTATATCATGTTATTTCTACACGAGCGTAGCTTTCAATACTAATTCAAAAACTCAGTGAAATTCTGATACATTGCATAATACCATAGAAAATGTTTCTGAATTCTTTTCCCATTCAATTTAGGAAAGATTTAGCACAGCATTAAACAACTTTCCTGGATAATTTGAATAGATTTGACTAATTTTAAGTTATTAACATACAAGATTAGATAGGTGATGAGGTTACAAAGCCTTTGCTCCTTTTTACTGAAAAGCGAAAATTCGATTTTATTTTAGAAGGACACTTAGTAGTCAATTTCACTAGTGTATGAAATTAAGAGAATTTGCAGACTTAGTCAATTATCTCTAGAACTACTGGACCAATTTTAATGAAATTTGATATGTACATACATTGATACAATAAAAAACAAATAACCACTTCGATCTGTTAACGCCTACTTCGATGGATAGTCCACATTGAACAGTTGGCTTGCTATTTTTAACTGCATTATCCACATCCTCACGCTGTTGCTACTCAGTCTCGTCTCGATTAAACACAACGTCTGCCTGCATACACTCGACTGCTATTGGCAACACAGGAGCGAGTACTACTGTGAAGTTAATACACCTCTCACATTCAGCACTCAAAAAATTCCGGTTACCTTAATTCCAGCTTTCCCGGTCTGTCACAAGTACAGCAACTAGTGGTATCTGTTCATCGAATTCTATCACTGATAAAATTCTGTTGGGGGAGTATTGTGGCGTAACTACCACTACGAAAATTAAACATCAATTCTCTGGTATATAAGACATGCTAACTTGAATCAACCAGAGGTACCTTTTGATATATGACGGTTGGCATGGTCGATAACTCCGCCCCCCCACACACGCATGATCGTGCGTAACACTCATTGGAGTCGGAAGGTATGAAACAGTTGTTGCAGAATAAACAAAAAAGTAAGTTCATAGGAGGCATGGTCCCCTCTTACAGATATACAGGCTTTGCAGCGTGAAATAAAGCAGTTCATCATTGCCTGAGGTAATTGGCTTGAATTGTTCTGTGATAATTTCGTACTTCCCGACTCCAACGAGTGTTACGCACGATCATCCGTGTGTATTATAATTGTTGAATGGTTATTTGTTTTGTATTGTATCAATGTATGTACTTATCGAATTTCATTAAAATCGGTCCAGTAGCATAAAGATAATCGACCAAGTCTGCAATGTCTCCTAATTTCTTACAACAGTGTAGACAAGTTTAACTACAAATAATGTTTTTCTTCTCGGATTTGAAAAAAAAAATTTATTCATTTATAATTTGGCAAAAAATACAAATTTTTCTTTAATTACGGCACCACGTTCCATATTACATACACTGTACAAATTTCGGTAAAAAGTACCAACTCTAAGACTACTGATACTTTTTACCGTAAAATGCAATTTTACCAGAACATGTTCTTGAATTAAAATCTGATATACCGAAATCTTTACAATAAAAATCTGAAATCATTCCAATCAAATAAAAACCCTAATTAAATAAATATTGCTGTAAGAATTAAAGTATAGCATGTTGCGGTAAAATGAATTTTACGGCAATATGGCTGTTGGTGTTTAAATGTACCTGTAAAAAGGCAAAAAGTGCCGGTACTTCATAACGTAATTTGATCTGGAGTGCTTTAATTCTAAAGTCGATATATATATATATATATATATATATATATATATATATATATATATATATATATATATATATATATATATACACACAGACACACTACTACTACTACTACTAAACTAAACTCAGTGGCGCGACAACCCATAGAGGGCCAAGGCCTACTGTGCCCATCTCAGTTTTCTTGACCTTGGGCTCTGGAGTGCAGGAGGAGATGTTCCGGTTAGGTGGTCAGCCGAAAGCGAAACCTCCAGTGGTTCCCAAACAAGCTTGTTACTCATTCATCGACCCACTGAAGGGATGAAAGGCTGAGGCAACCTTGCCCACCCGAGGATCAAACCCAGGATATATATATATATATATATATATATATATATATATATATATATATATATATATATATATATATATATATATATATATATATATATATATATATATATAATATTGAGTAAGTATTAAATTCAATTCTTTAAATTCGATATTGGTTCATTTTAGTACGCAATTTTGATTTCAATAATATATATCAATAATACAACTAATAACAAGCATTTGTGCAAGGACAAATCATTTAAATGCAGCAATTTTGGTATTTGATGAACGAGTAAGTGACATAACTCCATGAACTATAATATTTTTGTTGGAAAACGTAGTTTTTTTTTATAACTTATTTTTAATCTTTTATGGGCTTAATAATACTCTAAATTAGATAAAAATTAGTTTTACCTTCAAAACCTCCGGTATAAAAATTAAGTACACCCGGTTAGGGTAATTTTTTCAAAAAAAAAAAAAAAAAAAAAAAAAAAAAAAAATTGTTTTAATTAAAAATATTTTTAGTTTGCCTTTTTTTTTTTTTTTTTTGCTGAGCAAAACAGATTTACAGCTTTTTACCGACACGCTTGTGAAAATGATTGTGGTAAAATTAACAATAAAATATAGTTTTAGAATGTGTGATAAAATTTGGAGAAGGTGCTAAAATTTTGAAATTATATTATTATACTTTAGCGCGTAACATAAAAACCATTTTTTCGATTAAATTTACTTTTTAGTTTTGTATTTTTTTACTAAATATGTTATAATAAGAACTAAAACTTTGAAAACCAGAATTTCCAGTGATCCGTTACCATAGGAACGGAATTGCCAAATGAATGGTTTAAATAAGGTATATTTTCGTACCAGAATTATGTTCTTTTTAAAAATTTTATTTATTTATTTATTTTTTTATTAGAAATGTCCTTATCATAGAGTACGATAGTTTTACAATTTTTTTCTCTGTGTTTAGCTCATGTTTTTAGTTATCGTCTTTTCACACTCTAATGAACAAAAAGAGTAAATTTTGTATACTTTCGATTTTCTAGTGTCCTATCCTAATATCTATGACCGTAGTAAACTGCTCTTGTTTAATTACACTAAGATTTGTGCATTTAGAGTAAAAAAAAATTTAAAAACATAACAATGAAAAATTAATTTATTTTTTAATTTTGAAAAAAAGTAAAAATGTAAATACATTTTGGACAATAAGAAATAAATTAAGCAGAATAATTGTAAAAAAAATTACAGAATTTAGTCAATTCTATTCAATCAATTTCAGCTGTCTTTTCCAGCTGTAAAAAGTCAATGCGGTATTAGAATATTATACTTAAATTAATACTTTGAATTTAATAATTGTTGAAATCAAAGCAATGATAAAAAATTATTTTGTTTGTTTGTTTAAAAGGAATAAAAAATAAATTTTTTTGAATTACATGAATAAACTTGAACAGAATGACTGTAAAAATAATTGACGATATAATTTCAACCAACTCAAACATTTTTCAGGCGTAAGACTTCTAATCTTAATTAAGATGTTATATCTAAATGTTTGTTTGAAATGGAATGTTATTAAAAACAGACGGAGGATAAAAAATAATTTTACTTATTTTTAACACGTTGAATGCCTTGGGGGTCACCAATGATCGGCACTGAGTTTGTTCGTAGCGCCAGGGTTGTCACAGGTGACTATTCGAAACGCATAATTCGAGTAAATTTGTAATGCTTTTAATTTTTTTTTAATATTATTATCGTTACTAAAATGATTTGAAGAAATTAATGCAATATAGAACACACAAAAATAGTTTTATTTATATACATATATAACATGTAACCTTATCACGTTGAATGTCATGGGGATCATCGGTGACCTCAGTGAATTAAATGCGTCACGAATGATTAAAAAAATTAATTGTTTTGTTGTAAGTAATATTTCATCAAAATATGCAACGCCTACTGAGAAAATCATTCTGGCCTAATGGGCAAGCCATGTAAAATTACAGTTGCATTCAATGTGTTAATTTGAATTTGAACAGAACGAATTTGAACAGACTGGCTGTAAAAATTATTCAAAATATAATTCCAACCAATAAAAATATTTTCCAGTCATTTAAAGTTCAATCGTTATTAGGATGCTATGATTAATTAATGTTTTAGAAATGTTGAGATTAAACCAAAAGAATAGAATTATTTTAGTTTTCTTTTAATTGGAAAGAAATAAAAAATGCACTTTTTTTCTTGAACCACGTGAATAAATTTAAACAGAATGGCTGTAAAAATGATATGATTGAAAATATAATTTCAACCCACACAAATAATTTTCCGCCGTAAAAAGTTAACTCTGTATTAGGATGCTATAATTAAATGATGATTATTTTTTTATTAGGATGTTATAATTAAAAGATATTTTTTAATTAGTTTTAATTCAAAAGAAATAAAAAGTGAAACTTTTCTTTAGCAACATGAATGAAATTAAACAGAATGACTGTAAAAATGATTAAAAATTTAATCGCAACTAATACAAATATTTTCCATCCTTAAAAAGTCTAATCGTTATTAGGAATAAAATGATGGTTCAGAAATGTTAAAAGCAAACCAAAGAAAAGAATTAGTTTAATTAGTTTTTAACTGAAATAAAAAATATAAAATTTTTTTTTGAGCTACAGGAATGCGTTTGAAAAAAAAATGGCTTTAAAGATAATGGCAGTATTATATTCAATCAATGTAAATAGTTCCCAGTTATAAAAGCGATTTATCGTTTTTGGATACTTTACTTGAATTACTCTTTAGAACTGAGTAAATTTAAGAACAAACTTATAAAAATTAATTATTTTTTTTTAAATTAAACATAAAAAAAAAGAAATTACCCCAAATGAATTAATAAATTTAAAAAGCATAACTGCAAAAAAAAAAAAAAAAAAAAAAAAATTATAATAAAGTACAGATTCAACTACTTCATTCTATAAAAAAAACAAAATATTATTAGTTTTACTTAAGATTTAAATGGTAGTTCAGAATTAAATAATTGTTAAAAATAAATTAAAGAAGGAAACTATTTTCTTCATTTTTTTTTTTAAATTAGAAAAAAAAAAAAAAAAAATAGAACTTTTTTCTTACAATACACGAGGGAATTTGAACAGAATAGTTGTAAAAATAATTGCAAATACGTATTCAACTAATGCGAATTATTTCCTGCCTTAAAAAAAAATGCGCTCATTTTAAAACGTCATACTTAAATTATTGTTTAGAATTTGGAAACGCGTATTTAAATTATAACACAAGCTTATAACATTCCATTGCAAAATTAGGAAAAAAAAAGCTAATACTGTAGACTGCATTACAATTGCCCCCGTAAAGGAAGCAGACAACAGGTGTTTCGAACGTCAGTTCCATACATATACTTTCCCTTTTGTTCAGAAAAATGGAGAAAAAATAACAAAATGAGTTTGTGAAACAGGGGGGCGCTAAATTGCCAAGCATAGCTCACCTTCCAAAGGTATATTGGGTATTTGGCGAGACAAACGATTCTGAAAGGAGCATGTCGCCATAGAGAATTGCGCCATTAACTGTTCTTTGTAATGATAATTTGTGTAGAAGCTTTTTTTTTTTTAAAAAAAGATATTTTTATGGTAATATGTACACTTGATTTCGTTTTATGACAGATGATTTTTAACAAAATGGTATTTCATTGCTATAAATTCTTTGATATGAAGGGAAAAAGCTCATTAGTCTTAATTGGTTTGGAATTTCAGTTCATTAACTACAAATAAACTGTGTCAAGCGTGGAAATTTATGTCAGAGAAGGATGCAAAATGTAATGTGCAAAAATATAACTGTCGTTTGATAATAAATATCACTTAAAAATTAAATTAATTGTTTAAGTGCAAATTAGTTGTTATTGTAAATTGTCATCGTAATTGTTATTGTAACTGCTATTGTAATTGTAAACTGTTATTGTATTAAAAAAAATAAATCTTTATTTGATTGCATATCAAAACATATTTTCATTTCGTGTGGCATATTTCATGCTCACTTTTTTTTCTTCTTAATTTTAGTTTTTATACGTCAATAACGTAGTAAGAACTTTGTCAATTATTGCTTATAAACCTTTCAAATACTCAGAAATTTATTATTTCATGACAATGCTAAATAATTCTTTAAAGGTATAGATTTGTATTTTGATTTTGTTTTTCAGTGGACTTTTATTTTTTTGTTGTTGGTTAGTTACAAAGCTGTAAGCAGTCATTTTAATTGTATATAATCTATTTTGAAGCTATCGACGCCAATTTCACAGTATGGTTGATACTATATTACACAATTATTTATAAAAATCATGTATCATTAATTTTTAACTATTGTAGCATTTGAAAACATTAACGTATTACTTTTCATAAAAAGAAGTTCCAAAGTATATGCAACTATTAAGAGAAGTACTTAGCTAAATTTAGTTAACTGTGTTGCTTCATCCGAAACTCTCACAAACCTGTAGTATATGCTTCTTATAATACTCTGCAAATCCTTTCTACACTATAAAAATTTCAGGATCAAATTACGATATAAAGTGCAGGCCTTTTGGATGCATCATCCGTAAAATCCATTTTTACCTTAAAATATCACAATAATATTTATTTAATTCGACTGATTAAGTGATTTTACGGTAGTTATTACTGTAAAAATTACGGTATATCAGAATTTTTACCGACACCCTGTGTTAATGTTCGTGATGTATCGATCTATTGGACTGTATACACATAATAAAATTTATTTATTTACACATATTATTAATATAAATTCACAGGATCATTGCGAGGTGTCAGGGAGATGTGCCCTGCTCCAGAGTTGAATGGCAACTGAATCATATTGACATGAGCGCCGCCTCGTGGCATAATTTCACAATTCTTAACACTCCCCGCCGATTGGATGCTTAAATCCAATCATTATTAATTACAATTCTTAATATATTGCAAAATAAAATGAAAAATTGACAATATTCATACAAAACATCAAATATACATAAACGTAATTTCAACTTTAACAATTATAATGAAGATTTTAATACAAAAATTAATACACAGGTAAGATACAAATGTTGCGTACTGATCTTTTAAGCATGTTGCCTTGTGGCAAACGTATATTTACAACTCTTACCTTCCCATCACTTCCCTTAAATATTTCCTCAATTCTTCCTGTTAACCATTTAGTGCCTGGCAAGTTCTCCTCTTTTATCAACACTAAAGTTCCAATTTTAACATTATCTTTACTGAATTGCCATTTGTGGCGTTCTTGGAGATTATTTAAATAATCTCTCTTCCAAAGTCTCCAAATTTTTTGAGAAATTTTAAAAATCTTTTCCCACTTACTGAGTCTATTTTCATTCATATCTGCAAGTTGGGGTTCTGCTATGGAAGTGATGGGTCTCCCAATCAGAAAATGCCCTGGTGTTAGGGTTTCATAGTTTTCGAAATCAGCTGACAATGGAGTTAATGGCCTGGAGTTTAATACTCCTTCAATCTCTGCTAAAACTGTAATAAACTCTTCCAAAGTAAAATTAGAGTTTCCTGCAATCCGTTTTAGGTGGAATTTAAAAGACTTAACACCGGCTTCATATAATCCTCCAAAATTCGGTGATCTTGGGGGGTTATAATGCCAATCAATTTTTTCCTCGGTAAAATATTGAGCCAAAGGTTCATCTGGTGAATTAATAATTTTGAAAAGCCGTTTCAGTTCAGCGTCTGCACCAACGAAATTTCGTCCATTGTCAGTGAAAATTTTAGAGGCCCTTCCACTTCTAGAAAAAAATCTTTTTAAGCTAGCTATAAACCCTGTTGACGTTAAGTCACTCACGAAATCTAAATGTATTGATTTAGTACATAAACATACATAGATTGCAACATATATCTTATTTAATACACCTTTCCTTTGTCCTTTAAATTTATATAAAATGGTCCACAAAAATCAATACCTGTTATGGTAAATGGAGGAGAAGGTTCTATTCGTTCTTTAGGCAACTGACCCATTAATTGTTGCTCTAAAACTGGTTTGTTTTTTGTGCACGTAACACAATTGTGTATTACCAACCTGCACAAATTTCTGCCGTTCACAGGCCAATACCTTTGACGCATTAAGTACAACAAAGCTTGTGCTCCCACATGTAAATATTTCAAATGAAAATAATGTACAATCATATAAGTTAAGGGATGTTTAGATGGAAGGACAATTGGATGTTTAGTATAATCATTAACACTTGAGTTTACAATTCGACCTCCAACACGTATAAGACCTTTTTTATCAATAAAACAATTAAGAGAAGATAATTTACTTTTACCTTTCACATTCTCACCTTTCATTAAAGCATTCAATTCTTCTAAATACTCACTTTGGGCAAATTTTAAAAGAAAGGTTTCTGAATTACTCAATTCTTTAGAATCTAAATACCTACCTGCCTTGTTCTTTGGATTTTTACAGTTATGGATAAATCTAAAAATATATGAAACTATACGAACAAGTTTGGAAAAATTATTGGTAAGTTTAAGTAGGTAATTATAAAACATAACATTTTGATAAGTTAAAGCAAAACACATATCCTCTTCAACAGAGGAACCCTTTTTTAACTCTGAAAGGTAAGAGTTTTCAGCAATAGAATTAGTGTACTCAAACACTGAAATCTCATCTTTTCTTAAAAACTCGGGACCTGACCACCAAGCCTCGTTTTTTAGAAGAACATCTGCACTAACTCCTCTTGTAAGAATATCAGCAATGTTAAGTTTACCGGGAACATGTGACCATGCTTCAGGATTGCTAAGCGCTTGAATCTCTTTCACTCGATTAGAAACAAACTGTTTCCATTTATGATGAGGTCCTTTGATCCAGAACAATGCTATCTGGGAATCTGTCCAAAAATGAACTGTGGGGGATCCCTTTCGCTTTACAATATGTTCTATTTCCTTTGCGAGTCTAGTTGCAAGTAATGCACCCATTAATTCTAGTTTTGGAAGAGTCAGTTTCTTTAATGGAGCAACACGACTCTTTGATGCGATAAGATTAACTGTGATCTTGTCACTGTACTTCACTCTTAGGTACACCGCTGTTCCGTACGCTCTTTGGCTGGCATCCGAAAATACATGAATTTGAAGTACCTTGGCATCATCTAGACTGGAGTCGAGAATCATTCTAGGAACTTGTAATTTCGAAATGTCAGATAATTCAGATCTCCACTGAATAAATTTTTGGCGAATGTCTGGTGGAAGTTCCGTATCCCACGGACACTTTCTAAGCCACAAGTCTTGGAGTAAACACTTGAGTCTTATTGTGTACGGACTAAGAAACCCCAATATGCCGAACAGTTTTCCGATAGTTCTTAAAACAATTCTTTTAGTAACGCTTTCTTTTCCATCGAATTTAAGCAAGTCTTTCAGATCTACAGAGAGGTAGTCTTCATGCACATGCCATGGCAGTCCTAGAACTTTGTGTAAATTGGCAGAAGGATTGGCTTCCGAATGAATGGGATGGGTTTCGAACCCGCAATCCTTCCATAATTGTACCAGTTCCTTGCTGTTTGAACTCCATTTGCACAGATTCATGCTTGCTTCTGCCATAATTTTCTTGGCTTCGTCCGACATCTGAAAGGCAGATGTCACGTCGTCGAGAGCTCCTATGAAGTCATCGACATACAGACATTCATTGAGCATTTTCGCCGTAGCGGGATGCAACTCTTGATATTTTTTTATATGTTCCTTAATAGTGGCAAAAAGTAAGAAAGGACTGGCGTTGACATAATATAAAGTGACAGTATAACATAAATATTTTATGTTATACTGTTCACTTATGGCTGGGTTAGAACTTGGAAAAAGAAATCGCACTGCATTCCGATCTGTCTCATTCAACGATATTTGAAGGAACGCTTTTTTGATATCTGCCAAGATCACCACTGCATTCAAACGAAAAAATATAAGCATGTTAAATATCAGGGGATTTAGGCTAAGTCCTGCGTATAAACAGTCATTTAAGGAAAGTTCACCTTCTTCATGTGAGCTGGCATCAAAAACTATTCGTTTACTAGAACTGACTGATTCTCTGTAAACCATAGAAAATGGTAGATAATATAGCGGTTTATCTGTTTGGACTGTCCTTTGGGACTTTCTCTATGATGCCTTGACCTTCGTAGTCTTTCAGAATGTCACGATAATCTTCATACAGTTCTGAGTGTCTCTCAAATTTTCTAATCAAATGATCTAGCCGTCCTCTGGCTACAATAAAGTTATCGTTTAATTCCCTATAATCACGTTTCCATGGTAGCCTAACTTGATACCTCCCTTCATTGTAATCTACAGAATTTTTAAAGAGAGCTAAAGCAGTACTTTCCTCATCTGAATTATCATTTGGAACTATCCCAATTGATTCTAACTCCCAAAATTTATTTAACCCTTCATCAACATTGTCCTGTATGAAATAACAATTGGAATCATGTGGGTGTTTTGAGGGGATCGAACCTGTAACCATCCATCCGAAAACTGTTTCAATTAAAATAATAGAATTACCCCTTAATCGAATTTGATTCCCTTCTAACAATTCATAAAATACGTCACCTCCTAAAAGAATCGATATTTTTTGCGGTAGATAAAATTTAGGATTAGCGTACTTAACGTTCTCGGGTAAATTCAAACTAGAAATGTTTATTTCTTCCGAAGGAACATTTCCGGCTATTTCTGGCAAAATTAACAATTCGAGTTCCTTACTAAATGATTCCTCATCATTACTTATACGCGAATGAATCTTTTCAGTTATCGGAAATACTGTATTTTTTAATCCAATTAAATTTGACCTACAACGCGATCTTTTTAAACCCAATAAATTAGCTGCCTCTTCAGTAATAAGAGATTTCATACTTCCAGAATCGCATAGCCCTATCAAATGCAAATATTTTCCGTTCGATTGCAATATTTTAACTTTCACTGTAGAAAGAAGAACATTTTTATTTACATTAAAAGAATATAAACATGGTGAGTCTTGCAGTTTGTTATTAATTCCATCTAGCATTTGTGATTGCGCAACCTCTTGTTCCGAAACTGAATTATTTCTTTCTTCCCTGCTCGTAGGCGCCACACCCGCATTTTTGTTTTGATTTTGTTTATCGAAGAAAAAGTTCGCTCCGTGTAACATTGTACTGTGATTCTTGTTACAAGATTTGCATTTTAAATGAATTTTCTTACATTTAGACATTGCGTGAAATCCGAGACAATTAAAACATAATTTATTCCTTACAACACATTTTAATCTATCATCTATATTAGAATCGATAAACTTTTTACATCTGAAAATAGGGTGTGATTCCATACATCCTAATAAACAATTATTTTTGTTTTCGTTTTTCACCATTAGACTTTTGAATTTCGGGGTTGGTTCCCGTTTAAATTCGCCTGAACTTCTATTTACATTTTCTAGTGCTTGACATCTTTTAGTTAAGAATTCCGTAAATTTTTCCCAATTCGGTAATTCGGAACCCAATTCCATTTCGTATAATTTACGTGAATCAATATCAATTCTTTGAATAATTATATAAATTAATATTGCTTCGCAAAGAGGGTTCGTTTCTAATTCTAGTTGTTTTAATGATCGCAAATTACTTTCAATTTTATCGAGCATCTGTCTTAAACTAGACGCAGATTCACATTTAACTTTAGAAAAATTAAATATTTCACCAATATGACTCATAATTAGCAACCGTGTATTTTCAAACCGTTTTTTCAATGCTTCGAATAAACTGTTGTACGTATCATTTACCGTAATTAATTGTTTAGCGTTACCCTTAAGTGCCGACTGAAGGTAAAACAATTTTTGTTGTTCTGACAACTGTTTGTTATCGTCAATTAAAGACATAAATTGTGTTTTGAATGACTACCATTCAACATATAAACCTGAAAATTCGGGAAGATTAATTGACGGTAATTTTAGCTTACAGTTACCAGAGGACAAACTGTTTTCATTTGAATTAGAATTTGGATTTAGAAGTTTTTGAAAGCTTACCTCGCATGTTTCGAGGTCAATTTGTAGCTCATCTAAACTTGTTTCAAAATCAGGCAAATCCTCATCCGACAAAGTAGAATAGCATTCGCTGCGTAGATCCTCTAACTTTGTTCGAAGTTTATCCAATGTTGATAATTTTTGAGTAATGTCCGTATTGTCCGCAGGTAAATCAGTATTTTGCTGAAGTGCATTTTCAATCCTTGTCAATTGTCCTCGTATATAACCTCGCTTTCGGTTAAATACTGTTATTTGCTCCAAAGCCATTGTTTCGATTTCGTAATCAATTTCCACAAGCGTTCGGTTTGTCTTCGAGCTCGGCGATGACCACTTTGTTAATGTTCGTGATGTATCGATCTATTGGACTGTATACACATAATAAAATTTATTTATTTACACATATTATTAATATAAATTCACAGGATCATTGCGAGGTGTCAGGGAGATGTGCCCTGCTCCAGAGTTGAATGGCAACTGAATCATATTGACATGAGCGCCGCCTCGTGGCATAATTTCACAATTCTTAACACCCTGAATGCCTGTATATCTTTCCATAATTTGATGCGAAATTTTTCACATTTAGGGAATGGTCAAAAATTTCAAATATCTCTTTGTGATTTTACGCAAAATTTTAAAATGTTTCTAAAGTATATTTTATGAATTTTTTAAAAGTGGGTAAAAGTGTATGAATTTTGAAGTGGGTTTTCTGAACAAGATGGAGAAAACAACAACAATAAAATTTTTTTTTTTTAAAAAAAACTTTGCTGAATATAATTAAAGGAATGGTCAATGAATTTAAAATATCTCATTGTCATTTAACACTAAATTTTAAACATTTTTTTGTCTATTTTATTAAATTTTTAAAACTGAAGTGGGTTTTCTGAACAAATCTTTCTATAACATAAAAAAAGAATAACTATCATTATATAATATGTTCTTAGTCCATAATATTATCTGAATAACTAAATAACGATTTCTAAATTTGCCTATTTTATTTAGTGCCGAGCCTTTGAAACTTACATAATTTCTTAAATTATTATATATTTTTTTCATACTCTATGAGCTAATAAATTAAACAAAACTTTTACTTCTTAATTAAACTTGGATTTTTAATTCAGCATTTGGCCACAGAAAGAGCCAGAACTGCTAACTCTCTTTTCGTTACACAGTGGGCACCTGTGGCGAAGCCCCGGCGGTGGAGCAGCGTCGCCCACATTTAAGTTAATATACCTTAGCAAATATAGTATTTACAGAAAGAATTAATGTTTAAATAGCATTTGTTTGGGGAACTAAATTTTAAATAACTTTTAAACACCTTTTAGTATGAAGCTTTAACTCATCTTTATGCCGTAAAAAATTCTGGATCAAGTAATGGTAAAAGTACCGGTATGTAGTGTGCGGACATCTTCGCCAGAGGGCGCTTCGCTCACTCACCTCCGAAAAGTAATTAAATAAAAACAAGAGAAGCGTTCTCGGAACTGGCTTGTGAAGTCAGAACAAATTATGTCTATAACTTACATTTATCTCACGTTAATTTTATGTTATATGTTTAAATAAAATGTGTTGTCCATACAAGTGACAGTTATTCATGCGAACCAACCACATTACTCCTAGAGTAATACTACACGGTACTTAGGGTGCCGGTACAAAATTATCCGTATTGCTTATAGCCGATCCATTGTTAACGGAACAAAAATCTGATAAATATGAAAAATATGTTACGGTACTAAAATCTGCTAAACCGTAATTTTTATAACAATAACTACCATAATTTACTGTATTAGTCTAATTATAGAAATATTACTGTTAAAATTTTTGTTAGCAGATGTCTATTGTTTTTCAATGATATAAGAGTCAGGAGAGTTTTCTAGTCACTCCAAAATAATCAGTTTGCTTTTAATAATATATTTCTTAATTTGTTTGAAATCATTTCGAAAAAAAAAAAAAAAAAAAAAAAACTTAAAAGTTTCCAATTTCAGATGAGATCTTCTTTACTGACTCTGGCGAACTCATTCTTTCAGATATTATTATTATTATATTACCCTCGAGAATAGGACAAAACTATAGTTTATCCTATAATAAGGATGAATTTTTGATCTTAAGAGATCATGTTAACACATTATCATTAGACTTTAGTTATAATATTAGACCGAGAATTGGGCAGAAAGTATATGTTGATATATTTTAATTATATTTTATTATATAAAGGGGAAAGAATTAACGTGGACAAAATTTTAAACAAAACATTTTTATCGTGAACTTATTCTGGGATACATAATGCTTCTTTGATGGCTAAAGCTTTTAAGGAAATCAATGAATCTTACATCTGAATTCTGCTCGGATGCATAGAGTTTAAAGCCCTCAAGAATAGTACAAGGCTCATTCTTTTGCAGCTTCTTTCTGTCGATTTCTTACGGAAAAAAATAAGAAGAAATCGAGAGGAAAGGTTTCGACAGATTTGATTGAAATGGATTTTTCCGTTTGATCAATCTTAGAAACAATGGATTATACTAAATTTCATAAGACTTTGTCATCACTAAAAAAAAATAGTTCGCCTAAAATGGAATAAGATATCAGTAGGTGAGGTACGGCCCAGAACGCTTTGTTATGCTATGTTTAGTATAGCTTTGCTATGTATAGTTTAGGTAGTAAACAACTTTGTATTAAGTTGAAAGGTGATCAGTTTGAAAATTTGTAAATATGTTAAAGGAAGAAGTATTTTCAAATTGGTTTGGAAGTTTGATTGTGATACTTTAAGAAGCCCCAAAATAATAGTGTGTGTATTTGACAGGTTTAAATACACTGAATGAAATTTAAAATGACAAAATCTTTAAAAAGTAACGTACTTATAAGTAATGCATCAAAATCATAGAACGATCAAAAATATCAGTATTATTTTCAAGTAATTTAATGTATAAAAATTTTACCGTTACAGCAATAGATTCTATTATGTTAAATAACGGAATTTATTAGTTTTATCTGTCTGCTAGTAACAGCCCGCATGCACAGTTATAAGAACTGCTGAAATCTGAAAATAATTTGTTATTCGGACAGGTGTTTCTGGCATTAAAATACCCGCTTATACAAGAATAACTGTCTCGTAAAAATTATAAAGGAAAGCTTGATGTAACCGACTTTATAGTGCATGGAAATTATATTGTCTGTGATCACGATGACAGTAATTTAAAACACACTTTCAATTTTTTATACTCATGTATGTTATTCGTCTGCTCACAATTGATGTAAACAAACGTAAATTAATTCATGGAAAAATTAAGTTTGCGTATATCTTATTCTTTTTATAAGTTACGATGCTGCTAGACCCCCTCTCGATATCGCTCACCAATCCCCGGAATAGCTCTGGGTTTTGAAATGAAATAATAAGATGAGAATAAAAGAAAAAAGATGGAAAAACGAAAGAAGAAGAGCATGAAATTAATAAATATCCTTCATTACTATTAAGGAATTAATGTAACTATTAAAGATACTATTACTAATTTGAAAATTTGAAATTCTCAAATTTATGTATTTTCATTACAGCTTTCTAAAGCTTTATTAAAGCTTTATTCATTAAATAAAGCTTTTCTAAAAAAAAAAAATAATAATAAAAAAAAAATGCTTCTATAGATATTATTTGAAGAAAAATTGGATACTGTTAGTTAGAAAGTTTTTATATGTTTATTAGCATTAAATATATGTAACATACAAAGTTTATTAGCATAAAAACATGTGATTTAATATTAACTGAAAGCCCTTCCTTCGTATGGGATGAAAAAAAGTAAATAACAACAAATTGATATTTGTCATTACAAGAAATTATTCTCAAAACTGGAAGGAAAATACCAACACGATTGTTCTCCATTTTTTTTTAAAATTCAATTTTTATTGACTTATTATTATTTGTTGCCCTTAACGGCTGCTTTAAGTTAAAAACGTTAAGCATAAAAATGATGCCTTTATGAACGGAATTCATCAACTTTGTGAAGTTTCATGTTTTTAACTGCATAAAGATAAATTCATAAATCTTTAAATTTTATTTGTATTTCGAAAATAAGAAAAGCGCGAGGAAATCTCTCTGGAAGTTCTTTTTTTTATTAGTGAGAATTCATGAAACTTAAAAATTAAATTATTTACAAACATGCATAAACATATCCTATTTAAATTAATAAATAGATTTGTTAAAATTTTGAACAAAAAACTATTAACTAGGATTTACTTAAAAAATATTTAATGTTTTCGCGAAATCTATGAAAGGCTTTTGGGGATTCTTCGGGTGTTTCAAAACCCAATTAGGAAATCCGTATTTTATCATTGCTTATAGTTTACTTAAGGTACAGTGAACCACTAGAGACCATAATTTAATCCAATATATCCCTAATCTTATCTATGGATATAAAAAGGAAAAATGATGTGTTATTTTAATTAAAAAATGCTTTTTTTTACCTTCTTGGCACTGATTTTTACGATTACTTTTAAGTATTAATTTAAATAAATGGCATGACTGAGTTTATTATTAACAAGAAAAATTTAGAGAAGATTATTTGAAACCTAAGCATACATTTCTGTTCGTGAGAGACTCATAAAATTATTTTGCTTTAGTTTCAAAAGTTTTTGAGGGGAAAAAAATTTATAAAACGAATTTATCATTGTTAGTTATTTTTTAAAAAAAAAATAAGTATAACAAACCTGTTTTTTTTTATTTTAATTTTTTTAATTTTATTTTTTTACCTTTTTCACAAAACTAAGCAGATTTCTTTCTTCCAGCTTAACAGGATTAGTTAAACATAAATTATGCACACGAATTAATTAAATGGCTTTTTTAATAGAAATTGTTTTCAAATTAAAATTTAGTGTTACGCAAAAAAATTATTAGGAAAAATGATGAAGAAAAACACGTAAAAAAAACTCATAAACGACATCTGAATTAAATTCAAATTCTGATTACTGTTTGAAGTTTTTTTAAAAGTGATGTTTGTTTAACTTTCAAATTTTTTTTATCATCGAGTTTTCTTCAACAATTAGGAATTAATTTCAAGATTTTTTAAAAGATTGCTAATTTTGAAAAACTGATTTTATTTTCAAAATCTAATTGATACGGAGGAAATTTAGAATTTCTCAAGTAATTAAAACTGAAATATTATTTTGTATTTATTTGTATTGCATTTTCATTATTACTGAATGATTGAGTGATAATTTCTGATAGTGACGATTAATTTTAGCAAAACTAATCTTCTTAATTGCAAAAAAAATTACTTATTCGTTCAACTTAATTACAACCATTTTTTAGCGTCGCATACAAATGTACATTTTCTATAGGAACAAATAAGAAAAAAAAGCTTTATTTAGCAAAATTTTTCTACAATACATTCCATGATTTTTAAAGAAATAATTTTAACATAGTTTTTTCTATTCTGTTCTATATATTTTACTTCTTTATTTTAATATTCTACTTCTTCTTCATTTCATTTAAAAACTTATTAATTTTCTTTATAATTTATTTTATTACATTACTATATTTAATATTATTCGGCTATACCTTTGTCCGCTTCAGAAGCTGTAGTTTTTTTAAAATCAGCAAAAGTTGAATTGGAAAAATCATTTGTTAATATCGATGATAGTTATTGAAAAAGAAAAGAAAAAATAGATATAAATATAATAAAATGAACACAATGTACTTCATGAGAATAAAAAATTAAGTAAAATTACCTTTTAAAAGTAAATTATTTATTAAGGAAACTAAAAATACAAAAAATCCTTAAGTACTCATTTTAAGGAGAAAAAAAAAACTTTATGCTTAGATAAAATTTCTGTTGCATTGGATTGTGACAGGGTTTCCCAAACCTTCCTAAGTTGTGGCGTCCCGAAAGAAATTAAAATTGTATGCGGCACTTCAGTATTACAAGTCAGTTGTCAATATTCAGTTGATGTATCATAGATTGCTGTATGAAACTTGCATATACATGTTTCATATTTGTAGCCTTATTAAAGAAAATTGAAAATAAGTGCTACTAATTCAAATCATATTTAGAATTCTTTGAACCATCTTGATTTCATTTGAGTGAGCATGAGTACATGCTGTAAGTACATGTTAGGGGCATGAATGCAAGTGACACGTTTATTTTTATTTTTATAACCACGTACAGATATTGTATGTGTTGTGGGATTTTGCTGTTCGTGGCGTATTAATTCGAATTGTAAACTATAATTCCTGATTAAAGCAGCCAATCACATTACTTCCTTGACGCCAATTTTAAAAGTTAGTGCTCTTTATGACAGTAACTGCTAAAGATACAGTTGTTATAGACTTCAGAGATTGAAAACATTTATAACTTTTGCATTTAATATGATATTATATCGTCTCTTTATATAAAAATAGCAAGAACTGCTGCCGATACCTCTATATTGAGTTTCAACTTTATGTTACAAGTTGTTTTGAGCAGCAAAAACTTAAAACTTAGAAGCTTGACTACGATGGTGTGTAGAAAAAATGTACAGGGAGTATTTTGGAATAGAAAACCTAACATTCGATAGTTAGTTAGAGAATATTATTCGTTAAACTTGCAGTAAAACATACCTCACCGTCAGCTCTGCAGCCCACATAAATGCCATAATGGAGTAAAAATTTGACGATCGTAAGGTCATTTTTATTCGTGAGTTTAACGCGAGTTATTTATTTATGACAGTCCAATTATAATTATGAAATTATAATTTGTTCGAAAGTTATTACAGTTTTAAGTATTTTTTTTTTTTTTTTTTTCGAATTTCTTCTTACTTTTTTTTTGTTTTACATAAATTGACGCGACATTTCGTTTTGCTGAGAAGAAACTTGAAATTATGAAGGGTTGTAGAAAAATGTACAAGGAGTACGATGCAAATATTTTTATTTATTTTTTTATTATTTTTTTAAGTTATCAGTTCAAATATCATTAACTGTTAAACTTGCAGTACGCCCGGTGGCTGAATGGTAGCGCTTCCCGCTCCCGTGCCGCAGGTCCTGGGTTCGATCCTCGGGCCGGGCAAGGTTGACTCAGCCATTCATCCCTTCAGTGGGTCGATAAATGAGTACCAAGCATGCTTGGGAACTAAACACTGGGGGTGTCGCGTTCGGCTGACCACCTAACCGGAACATCATCTCCTGCACCCCAGAGCCCAAGGTCTAGAAAACTGAGATGGGCACAGTAGGCCTTGGCCCTCTATGGGCTGTCGCGCCACTGAGTTTAGTTTAGTTAAACTTGCAGTAAGAAACACATGTGAGTGGAAGAGCAGTCCACATAAATGCATACGTGCTTAAGAAGCCATTTTTATATATGAACTTAATTGAATTTTTTTTTCTTCAAAATTTTAATTTGTTTGAAACTCGTTGAAATTGTTTATTTTTTTCGTTTTCAAATCCGATTATTAGTTTAAAAACTATAAATAACGGAATAAAAAAATTTGACATTCTACATGCATATAGAGAACTATTAACTGATTAACTTGTAATAAAAAAATATCATGTGAGTTGATCTGCATCTCGCTGAAGTTCAATTATGGAGTTAAATTTTGGCATGTTGAAAAAGCCTTTCACCAGGTAGCCTAAAAGCCTAACCAGGTACTAGATGCTCACACTTTGTACAGAGCGGACTTTTCTTTCACTCCCTTCTCGTAGTTATTCAAATTTATGTTTGTCCGTGTGATATTTGACATTAATAAAAATATTTGATACAAAGATATTGCCAGATTAAAATCTCAACATTTATATTGAATTTTTAAAAAAAATATATAAAAGAGAGATAAAAACCATTCCCTATTAGAACTGCTATATTGATATAAATCTTGGTAACGAGTAAAATTACTTCTTGTTATAATATATATATATATATATATATATATATATATATATATATATATATATATATATATATATAACTATGTGTTCTTTGTTTTTGAGGAAAATATTGACTTTTAAGAGTAATAAGACTTTTTTATTTACATCTAGGTGTCAGCACTTTTTTCTTTAGCTTTTGATGTGGAATATTTAAGGGTTTTTCATTTTAATAACTGTAACTGTTTACTATTACGTTGATTATTTATAGGATGCTACGGGGGGCGTTTCATAGTTATGTATTTCTATTTTTGTAAATTTAAAATGTGATTCTCTTGTAAATGTGATTTTTAATATTGTAATTATTTTTATTCTTATTTTTGCTTGTTTTATCATTAGGGGCCTCGGGGCACTGTTAGTTTTGGCTAAAGCCACTAACAACAGAAAGGCTCCTGTGTGCTCCTGTGTGTTCTTTGTTTTTGAGGAAAATATTGACTTTTAAGAGAAAAAAATAATGATTAATGAGACATTATCATGAGGGTTGGTGAATTGAGTGAAATTCTTTGACGGAACCTCCTAGTTTTTATAAAATATCAAAAAGGCTTTGTCAAAATAAGAATCATGGGATTATCTTTGAATGCATGGAATTATCTTTGTATAAACGAATTTTATAATTGTGTACAAAAGTTTTTCAATTCGCTTAAAATGCTTTCGAGATATTGCGAAATGCGCAAGAAGTAAAATTAACATTAAGGGGTCCAAACTTGGGAGCGCTCTCCTGACCAAACTATTTGGTTTGTATTTCCCTGATCGCGGCTAATCCCTATACTTTGGGGATCAGAAATCCTAATCCATGGAAAATAATGCATGTTTATTCAGAAATAGAAAGTTTTATATCTGATCCCGTAACCTAAAATATCGTCTGCACCTAGTAATTAGCATGTTTGAGGTCACTCCCTTCAGCCATTCAGATAGAGTCCTAGAACATGAAGATCCGATAATTAGATCAAAAGTTATTCAGGGTTATCCGTTTTTTCCCCCGCACTGTACATTTTGCAGTCTTTATAACCTGTTCAATTTGTTAATGGTGACAAATAATTAATTCTCAAAAATGTATTAATTCGAGTGAAAAACTATATTATATTTTCCAAACATTTATCATAAACGGTAATTTAATATAGTCTAATTCCCGTTAAATATTTTTAATGCCAAATCTCACTAAACGAAGGTAAAGCGGATATTTAGAAAACGATTGCAAAATTCTGACTATTCAAAAGCGATAAAAAAAAAACCAAACAAAACAAAGCTGGAGGATTTTACACGCAATTTATCGTTTGCCTTTTTATTTATTTCTGTTTTGTTTTAATCAAATACAGTATGTTGCAGGTTGACGTCAATACAGCATTCGAATTCAGGTGTCTTTTTTTTTCTTTTTTTCTTTTTTTTAATTTAGGGCAAGTTATATTATGGTTGATAGATTGTTGAAAAGGAAGTAGTCTGCTTATTAATTTTCTAGCGTACGCATTGACAATGTGTCACTGCCAGTTGAATAAATGTTTATTCATTCAAGATGCATACAGATTTCGGAAATTAATGTTTTTGCTTTTATTAACCATTCTGTTCCAGTTTAATTACTGCGCAGTTAGTTTGCAAAATTCCATGAAAAAATCTTGTTTATTCATTTTAGATTAAGAAATTATCAAAATTTTTGGTTGAAGTTATGCGCCGTTTTTGGGCTTGTTTAACAGTTCTCTACAGTTCTCTTATTCAATATTTTAGTTATTAGGTATTCTCAAAAGAGAGGGTAAGAAGAGAAAGAAAGATAAAAAAAATTGTTTGAGAAAGCAATTGTGTTCATACTTAGAAGATTTACAAGATTGTTTTCTCATTTCTAATTTAAAACTTTTGTATTTCAATAAATTTTTCCTATATTAAAATATTACCATATTTTTCACTTTATACAATTTTTTAGGTTTGTGAAACCTTATTTTATTCATTTTGATTAGTAGGTTATTATTTGTATATCAAAGTGGAAAGGAATTACGTAATTTTTTGAGAAAGCGATTCTTTAATTAGGTGATTTTTCAGATCATTTCATTATTTTCCAATCCTAATTAATTTTTTTAATTAATTTATTTTCAAGTTTTAATTAAACTTTTTGTTTTAGAATGTGCCATTTTTTAGATTTGTGAAACAGTGTCTTTCGTCACGTATATTTCAATTGGTACTTACACTATATTTTAAAATGGAAGAAATATATATTTTTTTCCAGTTGTATAATTAGTGGTATTGAAAATCGTTTGCGCCGCCCGATCAGTGTGATAGGGTTTTTCTTCGCTCAACCAAACAAAATTTGGGGCAGAGCTTGTTTCCCTGGGCTAAAGGCTGTGTCTGTGTGATTAGACATTAGTTGCTTTTTTGACGATTGTGCAATTCGGAATTGACTCTGGTGTAATAAGGCCTAAGAAAACTTGCGCATCATTGGGCGCAAAGAATGCGCCGTGCTCGCGCAGAGGCCAGATAATTATTAACATGATATACCTGATTTAAATTATAAAAGTGTAGTTTGCGTGCGCACCAGTATTTATTTCTGGTGTTCAAGAAGGAGGAATCCCAGACAATCGCCAAAAGCTCATTAGTGTAGCTCTAGTGTGACGTTAAGAACCAAACCAAACAAGACCGTATCTTAAATTTCAATTTTTAGCTTATTTGTCGCTGTTAAAAAAATTCCTATTGTATATGAATAGATTTATTAAAAATGTGAAACAAATGTAAAATCGAATACAGTAGAATAATATGCAACCCAAAAAGGGGCTTGATATGCCTTATTTCATTTATAATACTTAAATAAAATAAAATAAAATAAAATAAAATAAAATAAAATAAAATAAAATAAAATAAAATAAAATAAAATAAAATAAAATAAAATAAAATAAAATAAAATAAAAACACACTTTTTTGTGAAAATAATTGTATAAATGGTGACTTTGTATTATTTTTATTAAAACTAATAGGTACCATCAAAATTACTCCCCCCGTCACAAGTACGATGGGGATAATTTTAGTGATGAGGTGCAATATTAATAAATTTGTCACGAGTTGAGATGAGATGAAATTTTTATTAACAAATACAAACTCCGTATTTTGAGTTAAATTCTTTTTAGTCATGTTTTTAAAATCTCCAGTTAAGTTAACGAATGTAGTAGCTATCAACCAAAACCCAGAGTTACAGTATTTAAATCACGAAACAAATCGTTTAAGATAGTATCAGTAAGTTATAGGTGAAAAAAAAAGTTTTTAACAATACAACTGTTTAGCTTTAATTTAATTTCGTAAATAGATCTAAAAATACAAATTAAAAAGTTTGATCCAAACTTTTTTTTCTGATTCCGAATTTATATGATGTTCCATTTCAAAAGAATTTCAACTCTAATAAACTTGATGTTAATTATTTGAGAATATTTGATAAATTAAAGGTTGAGTGATAAAATAAGTAAAATTTTGTTTTATTTATTCGATATTAATTATTCGGTAGTTTTAAATTATATGATTACAGAGTACGCCCTCTAGCGGGAGCCTGAAAATATCGGGTATTAGTTCCAGCATAACCATTGGCAATGACGGATGCCATTTTCTTAGCAGCAAATAAGAAGCAAAATTTCCCTAAGGAAATGGTAGAAGAACTTGAAAAAACTAACCAGAACATGTCAATATTGAAGCAGAACAAGCCAAGCATTTGAAGAACAATTTCTCAAAAATTTTCTATTACCAACAACATAACTTCTGATTTCATGATCACTTGCTGAAACAGATGTGTGTATTACGGTAAAATAATTTTTTCTGTCCTCAATTCATTACAAATTAAAGTGAAGTCAACATTGATTTCGTCATTCCAATGAATAAATGTGAATTTAGAACGTACAGAACTGTAATAGTTATAGAATATTCTTCTTCTTTATAGAATAGTATATATTTCTGTATCTATATAATTCCGAAAATAACAATAAAGAATCATCAAATTACTTGAAATTGTATCATTTGTGCTGATTATTAATAAATTTTTTATCGTTTTCTTGGTAAGTATTTTTTAGTTTTGGAAGAATAATTTCAACTAGAATTCAGCTATTCTGTTTTTAAGCTACATATTCAAATTTATATCGAGATCTTATTTTGATGTGTGGTATGTTATCTAAAAGTAATGAAGGGATAATCTATGCATATATTATTTGAAAATAAAATTTTCAAACGAAGAACATTTCATTTGGAATTCTACGGATTTATAAAGAAGGTGAGTGTTATGGTTTTTATAATAAGAAATTTGCTTGTAAATAATTATTTTTCTTATTTGATGATCGTTCTCTATAGAATGGTTTTTTACGTCTGATTAAGAACTATAAGAATTAAAAAGAAACAATATGAAACTTTTTATTTCAATAAGAAGAACTTTTAAAATAGTTTTTTATAATAAGAATTCTTTATTTTACGTTTTTTAGTTTATAATTTTTTGATAAAAATTGTTGTCAAAATGCTTTTTTTGAAAAATTAAATGATATAACATTATGTGTTTATGTATACTTCTTGCCTATTCTAATGTTTGAAGTAATATGATTCAGAAAAGTATGGAATAAAAATTCGATACTTACGCATTAACGCCACCGCAGCTACAGATTTGGCGGTTTTTAAGTGTCGCCAATCTAAACTTAAAATTTTTGCGGCAAATCATAAAATAAAACACTTTATTTAAAATCAAAGTAGTCAATCGGATTTCGGTGGAAAATGGGCCGATATAGAGTTTAGCATAGATTCAAAACAATCTCTATTTTCTTCCACCTGGTCGCCATATGGACTCTAATAAATAAGATTCCAAATGAAATAACATTTCCCAAAACGTACATTTACTAAGATAGAGTTTCATGGAGTTCATTTTCGTTTTTTCTGTAAAATATTTCGCTCCAGAAAAAATAAAATTGTGTCTTGTTTTGCTTTTGGCGAATCCCAAAGACGCATTTTCCTAGTACTAATAAATTGCTTTATTTTACGTTTTTTAGTTTCTAAATAATGATTTTTATTGAAACTTCAAACTTTTGATATAAATTGTTGTCAAAAATTACAAAATTAAATTATATAAAATTATGATTGAAGTAATATGATTCTTAAAACTATGGATTGTAAAGTTTAAATGGGCCATTCATGTTATATCATTAAATTTAGTAAAACTATTTCTCAGACAAAAGGTTTTAACTCTAATAAGAATATATATATTTTTTTCTGTTTATTTACAAATATTTTTCCGATGTGTTTTGGATATTCCTTCTCTAAAGAAAAGAGATACCATTTTGTTTCCGTTTGCATAAAAAAAGAATATCAAAAATTTTTCTTTTTTAAATTTAATAAGCCACAATAAAGAAGGAACGTTACAATGCTGCACGCTACATTACAGACGTCTCAAGAGTAACTGAATGACTGTTCATATAGAAATCGCAGGTATTCGTCTCATAATAGTACAACACCCCCTATAGTTAGCTGCGATCACGAATGGTACAAAGGATAAAAAATTATTTTTTAATAACAAATCAGGACTTTTGAATGCTCATGCCGATTCAAGCTGGGGAAATGCTGAAAATGGGAAATCATTTTCAAGAGAAATTGATTAGGTGAATCTTTAATTTTATGGAAGAGCAATAAACAAAAAACAGTTGCTCTATCCACTTGTGAAACGGAACTTGTTTCTTTAGGTTGTGTTTGTAAAGAACTAATGTGGATATTAAATTTATTAAAAGAATTGCATTGTTCTATATTTGTAAAGAAACCTGTGACCATTTCGTCTGACAATCAATCTGCAATTAATTGGTTGAATAGTGCAAAATCATCTTCTAGAACGAGACATATCAATTTGAAACTTTATTACGTAAAGGATATAATTGGCAAAATTTAAAGTGGAGTATCTGCTAATGGACGAAATGATCGTGGATTTCCTAACTGAAGCTGTAACTTTTGACAAGCTCACTTGGACTTTGTCACAAATAAATTTAATTGATGAATTGTTAATAAGTTTAAGTTGTATGAGAAATTAGTTTATTTATGTTTTATATTTTGTGGAAAAATGTGCATTTATTCGCAGGAGGAGTGTTGTTAATATGCGAACAAAACCCCATTTTCCCTCTCTCTCTCAGGCAAATTGCGCGAGTTGCGTAAGTTAGTGCAACGACTTCCCGATAGGGGAAATCCGTATATAGTAGAAGTAGCTGCCTGAGTGTGTGGTTCGTTTGTTCGGTCGCATCATAAGCTATGATGACTGATTAAGATGTATTTTTCTTTTGTATAGCACTGTGTGTGCGAGATGTTATTTCCTCAAGTTGTATTTTAATAAACACTTTGTTTGCCGGCATTGCCTCTGTATTCTTCAACAAAACAACAATTAACATTAACATTTTTCAAATTAAAAGAAAGAATTGAGTTGTTATAATTTTCGTCATCAAGTAAAATTACTTATTTATTTCTTATTGAGTCACATAATGTGTACAAATGATTATTTTTCAAATCTGCTGAATTGCGTATTTCTTTACAATTGACATATCTAACACAATGTTGCTATATAAAGCTAGTATAATTGTTTAGTTTGAAATCAAAATGCTCATTGCTGAACTTTAGGAAAAAATAAACTATATGAGGGTTGGTGAGTGGAGCGAGTAGAGGGTGGAGTCTCCTCAAAAGAAAAAAAAAAAATCTTAAAATATTTATGTATTTATTTATATAATATAATATTTATTTACAGAACTATAGACGTGAAATCCAAGTTTCAGGTCAAATTAATCTGCTGAAGATATGTATTTTGTCGTTTCATTCGTGGTTTATTTTTGAGTTTGCGAATTCATTATTATTTAATAATTTTCATTCGCAATTTTTCTGTGTCAGTAATTTTTTTTCTAGAACTAATTTTGTTAAAACATAAACTTGTTCCTTTTATGTCACCATAACTATTTAACAAATATAAATTAGCATTTCGAGCTTTATCTCCTATTTCAGTTTCATTTATTACAAAACTCTGGCTTATTCATTGCAGATAAAAAGGAATTACGCATATTCTGTGATTACAATCTAAAAATAATGCTGTTTCTCACGCTGTTGAATTATTCTATCTTTTCCCCCTCCCTCTTTTTTTTATATATAAATACCTATTCATTCTTAAGATAAAGCTGTTCAGAGATCATTTTTCAACCAGCGTAAATATTTATTTCCTAACTGTGAGAAGATAATTTTTATGTTTAATTTTTATTTTTACTCTTAATTTTTTTTTTCAATGAATTTAGGAATTTGCCCACTTTTTTTCAACACTCGTAAGGGCATACAGCTCAAGATTTAAAAATATAGATTTCTACCCCAACATTTTCAGAAATAAATGCCGAAAAATTAAAAATAAAACAAATAACAAACAAAAAATAAAACTGTAAACAAATATTCATCATTTTTTCTGAAAAAGGGCGTGTTGTGTACATTGTTCGGTAGAAAATAAAAATTTGAAAGTAAACTTTTGAAAATTTCTAAAAGGATAACATGAACTCCAATGAAAATTGTTTTTTTTCTTCTAGTAAAAAAATAAAAAAATTTATTTTTCTTTCTATTTAGTATCATAGCGTTTCTTTCTTCTTGCACTCCTTCGGTGTAGTTAAAGGTGTTTTGAAGAACAGCTTTATTAAAAAAATTTTTGTCGAATTTCTTCTATGAAATTTAGTTTTTGAAACTATCTTGCAGCCTTTATTTTAAATAATTTTTATACCATCGAATTTCAACTACAATTTTTTAACGCCTATAATAAGGAAAATAATAAAGGGAAAATAACGTGTATGATAAGGAATATAATCGGGGAAAACTTCTTATAAGGACATCTAGTTTCTGATAAAGGTGAAAAAAAATTTTTTTAAAAAATACTAGGAGAATTTAATTGTTAAATTTCAATGTGAGATTAATATTTATTTGTTCGGAGCTTGATCCTGAGTTCCTCATCTTTTTGAGAGAAACTGTTTTTCGGAAAAAAAAGCATGTTAGCAGTTTCTCAACTCTTTTTTTCAATTCTATCTTATAAATTTATAAAGAATGCCTCTGATTAATTACTGATTTAATTACTAAATTACTGTAATTGAATAAAAAATACTAATTTGTTTAAAAAAATTAATCTTGACGTAATTTTAATTTCTTTCCTATGGAAAATATCATTCACCGATACTTTCGCCAAAACGCAGTTTTATTTGCCCAATTTACGATTTTGTCGCATTTGGCGAGGTGGCGGTTGTTTCGCGCGGGCCCTGACACACACACACGCGCACGCACGCACGCACACACACACACACACACACACACACATATAAATATATATATATATATATGTGTCATTCGTCATACATAGGTATATAGTATATGCTTATCCCCTCCCCAAAACTGAAAGTAACAATCCCTCTCACATTTATGGAAACAAAATTACAAATAAATTGTAATTTTTCTGAATAAACTTATAATTTTTTTAAAACTTGTTTTGAGCAGAAATGAAAACTCCCAATTAAATAAACTCCCAATAAATAAACTCCCAATAAATTTTCAGTAATATTTTAGAAAACTTTCAAAAAGGTAAACTAGCATTTAAGTGCCATTAAGTCGTCTGAAGTGGCATTAGGTATGAGCTGTTTGAAAACCGAAATATTCAACGTTAATTATTTTAGCAGCCTCCATAGGAATTCAACACATAAATTCGAAACGGAGAAAGCGTTGCTTTGCATTTCTGGCCAACCAAAACATTTATTACATACGTGTTTTGCCATTTGTTTTTGGAGGACTACATAGAAAATGAAGTAAAAGATTTTAGATTTTAAAAAATATCGTACCCTTAAAAAAAAAAAAAAGAAAAAAAGAGTAATCTAGATAATAGATTATTATTATTTTATTTATTATTATTTTTTTATTTATCATTATTTTTTTAATTTTGTGCTTATCATTACAGGAAATAAAAATGTTGTAAATTTGTGTAAAAGAATGTTTTACAAAATAAGAATTCAGAAATATTCCCCCCCCCCTCCTCAAAAAAATAAAAAATAAACCCTAAATCTTGAAAAATATCTCTTCCCAATATTGTCCTAAATATTGAAAAAAAGTACCCTTCCTCCCAGGAAATGGGTGTGGTGACTTGCCCCCTTGATATGACAAATATGAACATATGTAGTTTTACATGTCACATCTCTACATTATCTTTTATTACAGAAAGTGATACTAATAACATTATTATGAGAATGGGAAAATCAATATCACCATTTATTTCAGGGTCTTAAAAATTACGGATTCAAGAATAAAACGGAGAGTTTAATTTTTTTATATCACTGAACTCTGTAGAAATTATGAGTAACTAAAATGTTATCTTTTATAAATGAGCAAACATCAACAAACATAAAATTCACTCAGATTAAAAATTTTATGACTTCCAGTGACTAGCTGATTCACCATTTTGAATTGGGGGAGTTTTAAATGACTCTTAGTTAAAAATCGTGTCGACAACAATCATACCTATTTATAAAAAAGAACTCGCATTGTAACAGTCACGGGTTTTACTTGTACCTCAAACATTTTGACAGTCTCTGCTCTCGCATTTTTTTATATTTTTTTCAATGAAATTTGTCATAAATGAAAGACTCTATTAATAAAATAAGCTTTTTTTTGTTCAATGTAACATATAATAAAATGTTATACAAAAAATGTACTTATTATCTGAAGGTTTTTTTTAAGGATAAGAATTTAAACCGTGCATCTTTTTGCAATCGTAGCTGTAATGCTTATTAAAAAATTCTTTCGAATGTCAATTACTTTTATTGTTTTTTTTGTCAAGATGAGAATTTTTACTTAAAATAAAAATTAAATTACTGAAAAATAATTTAACTTCATGTCGCTCTTGAAAAATTAATGAATATTGAAAAGTAAAAATCATTATCAATAAAATGTTAAAATTCAATTTGAAATTTAAAATTATCAGTTTAGTTCGTAATTAAGATGCACTTTTGTTTGATAAGCAGTTTTAGTTTTAATTTCTTTTAAGGAAAATAATTTTTACTTCAATAAAATTTGCATTTCTTAATTTTAAAATCCATAAGTTGAAACTGAGTTGACCTGAGAATTGACTTCGAACCAGAAAGTTGATCTGAGTCTTTTAAACATGAATACCGAAACACAACATTTTTGTACGGTGACTGACTTCTTACTCTTAAAAACATTATAAATATAAAATTCATGATATCTTCATTTATGAAAAGACTGATAAATAGCGTGTTATTATTATTCGGTATCGCACACTCGAATACGCCATTTGCGGGGAAGACCGGTTCCATTTTTTGACCCTCCCCTTTTCCCTCTTCTCATCTGCTAAATTATATGCGAATGTACTACAAAATTTTCCCGTTCCATAATATTTTTCGCATTTAACTGTCAAAAATATTCCAAAATTTCCACGACGCTTTTTACATAGATATGTTTGATTCAGTTTTGAGCTCCATACACTATTCTAACCTAAAAATTTTCCATATGAAATTCCATAAGAATTCCAGATGAAAATCAAGAAAGAAACTAATGTATTTCCATAGCCTATGACTCTCCACACAGTAATGGTGAAGGCATGCAAAGTGTTCTCATAGGTAGAGAGTTACTGCGCTGCATTACCTGTAGCCTATTATGATTACTAATTGTGAAATTTGGAAATAAAAAGCTTAATAAGTTCAGTTATCTTAAAAAAATAGTATTTAGGACTAAAAGAATCACTGATTAGCTAGCAAATTTTTCGTGGGTAAATGTACCTAATTCACTAATCGGGTTCTCATTTGCATCTCCAAGTTCCGATTACTGAAATTTTTGCATGCAGTGAAACCGGCGTGAATGACATTGCATCTGATTCGCACCTGCGATCGCATGTAAGTGTAATTCACGCATCTGCGTGTAGTTTGCGTTAAGGAAATGGACGTAAATGTATTCCTAAATATTCGCATGCATGCTTAGAAAAATCGAAAGCGATGTGAAGGGACAATACTCAATAAAAAAAATAGGGAACATGATTGGTAAGTTTTTCGCTGGATAATTTTTTCCCTAATGAAGTTCATGGAATTGCCTTGACGGCGATTGGAGGTTAGTGGATTTCATACAGTGAAAATAAAACTGCAAAGTTGCTTGAGAAACCGCACGCGGCTGACTTTAACGGACATGTCTTTAAATCCAACAGAAGTAGAAAGCTAGAAGCGTCTACAATATTTAATCAATCAATCGATTTTGCTAAGATTTGTTTGGAAAACTAATGGTATTATAGCAACTACTACTGTGCAGTACTGGAAGATGAAGATTTTGTTTCTTTTAAATACAGCTCATTAATTTGGTTTTATGTAAAGATGTGATTTGTTCTGAACATTTTCATTTATTCGTATAATACACTTGTACTCATTCAATCAAGTGTTTTTTAAAATGAGCACACCTCGTAAAAGCTGGAAGTCGAAAACTAATAAAGAAGATGAAAAGTCACTGGATACATACGATGATTATTTGTTTCAAAAACGTTTACCTCCGTCGCTTCCCCGCCGACCCAATGATGTATACGTGAATCAAAAAACTCCTTTTATAGCTCAATTCAACAAGTGCAAAGCATTGCTCTCGAAGGAAAGAGAAATTCACATACATGGATTGGGAGCAGCTGTTAATACTGCTGTTAATCTTGCATTGCAGTTGAAAACTTTTTACTTAAATACAATTGTTTTGGATACTACAACATCAAGTGTTGAGTTGATTGATGACTTTACTCCTTTAAATGGGAAATTTAAGCCAAAAACTAATACTAGAAAAAATTCAGTTATTCACATCAAATTGACCAATGTAATGCAGGAAAGTAAATAAATTACTGAAAGGCTTATGTATGTGCGTCTATTTTTTATTCAATAACCAGGCTTATTTGTTTTTATTACCAACAAATAATTTAACTATGTATTTATAATCCAAATCGAAATTCATTTAACATAATAACGGTGAACAGATTTTGTGTATTATAAAATATACAAATTCATCGTATGTATCTATATATTATTATTTTTGATCAGATTTTAGTTATTTAAAATTTTCCTTCATCTTATGTTTTTTTTTTTGTGGGTATTATTACATTTCTATGGGTCATAAAAATTTAAAACCTTGTATCTACAGTCCCTGGCCAAATTATTAGACGCACTATAGTTTTTTAATAATTACGTGTTTTGCAGGAGTTATATCCACAATACTTTTGTTTTTAAAGATGCAAATTAGGGGTTTTCATTCAGGAAATTTTTTATATACTTCCTGTTGGTATTTATTTTTATTGCCTTGGATTACAATGTTAACCAATTGATACACGAACGTAAACAAGTGCAAACCGGTTTCAGTCGAGTTGTCGATTGTGGACGTGTTTTTGTGACTTTATGCGCTGCGTTTATTTGTTTCACAGTTATATACTGCACAGTTATTTGTTTACCTTGTGTGCAGTGTTGAAATGATCAATGGGAACATTTTCATCATGGGTAAAAAAGGTGATCTTTCACCATGTAAAAAAGCTGAAGTTAAGGCCCTCATGAATGCAAAAATATTTTAAAACCTCAAAATATCTGAATTATAATTGAAGGTTTCTGAAGCTAGTGTATGACACATAGAGAAGAAAATTGAGTCACAGGGCCGATTGAGCTCGAAACAAAGTAAAAGATCCGGCAAAATCTTATAGTGTGCCTAATTATTTAGCCAGGGACTTTATGTTATGTTACCAATAATAATTTGGCATATTTTTTGCAGATCTGAGAAATGAAATAGTACCCTTAGTTGTCCAATTTTTTTTTTCAAATTTTCTAGAAGATTTTCGATGTCCAAAAAAATTTATGTTAAAATTTGGTCAATCAAGGTTTAGTTACTTTTGGGTAGTGTCCTGCAAGAAGTTGAAAAAAGCTTCACAGAAAAGGGCTGATTTGTAAAATATAACTCGCAGCCAACCCCTCAAGGAAATTTCTCTTTTTCTTATTTTGAAGGAAAGAAAATATTTTGCAAGTTTCAATACATTTGGCATCTTGGCAAAGGTAGTTACCAATACGTTAAGGTACAGATATATTCTCCATCTATATATATTCTCCATTATATATAAGTCTATATATTCTCCATCTATTCTTTGTAGTCGTGGTTATAAACTATTATTGTTGCGTTCCGCTGGTCGTGGTTATAAACTATTATTGTTGCGTTCCGCTGGTTGAGAACCACTACTTTAATGTTTACCAGGTCATAAAAATATAAAATTTCAAAATATCTGAATTTCAAAAATATACCTACATTGGTAAAAGTAGTTGAGTGATGCAGCTTTATTACTTTAGTCAATTTCAGGGTTGCATAATAGATTTTCGATCAATTTTATTGCTGATTCATCACATTTGTTTAAAATAAAATTTTAATTTTGCTAAAGAACTTTTCATTGTTTGTTGAAAGTTCAATTTTAAATAGATTATTTTCAACCAACAATCTTTAGTTTCTTTATATTTGGTGTAATAAATTAGTGACATTTGAGGATTTTCATTTTGCTAGAGTAGACAAGTATTTTTATTTGATTAAATACTTATTAGAGCATGTATTGAAATTGATTTTAGCAATTAGGGATTAATTTTTCAAGATTAAAAATTACGTCACAAATACTTTTTGTTTTAACAAAGCTATGGTTTTCTTCATATTGCTTTGCACCATTTTCATATAGGGGGCTGAGTAGAGGTAAGCAAAATTTAACTTAATAATTCTGAATAACTGTTATTAAGTTACAATATTTATATAAAAAAGATACAATATTTATATAAAAACTGTTATTAAGTTACAATATTTATATTTCAGGTGAAGATCAAGTCTTTAAAAACAGTCTTACAAAACTACCGCCTCGCTCAAAAAACAAAAAAAAATCAGTTCTTTTAACTGTCTAGAAGCATTTCTCTTTAATCTATTGTTAGTCTTTTTATAAGTTAAACAGTTGACAATTTTCCTACTTTTTATCAATTGTAAAAAAAAAAACTAATAAGTGTTATTTCAGGTAATCCCTGAAACTTTAATAAACAGCCTTAACGAGAAAACAGTCTGAAAAATATTTTTATCATTTTTTGCACAGAGCTAGAAAAATTTTAGGATTAAATAGTTCATGGTAGTTTGTCTATTTGATCACAATTTTTATAATTTGATTAAAATATACAAATCAAGAAAAGAATGATAAGTCTTTTTTTATTTTTTATATGAGAATAAAACAGTGAGATTGGAAAATTTTTTCTGCACAGATGTAAAATAGTCTTCGGTATTACTATTAATTAAATTCTGTAAGTTTGTCTATAGATAATAATTCTTTGTAATTAGATTAAAATATGTGAATCATTTAAAGAATAATTATTTAAATGTTACCTGCACAACTGTTCTTAAAACTTTAACACAATTGTGCTGTTATAGCTTAGAAGTTAATCAAATATTACCGTTATTATAAATTAATGTTCTTATATTTCTCCTGTTGCTTTTGTTTTACTAAGTTTTCATTGATGAATATTTGAATTTTGTATTATGAGAATTTAAATTACTAATTCTTTAAGAAGAATTGAAATTATTTAGTAAGATAAGAGGCTTTGTTTGAATTAATACCTTTGCCAACCATAGTTAATTATATGACTGCCATTAAATGACAAACATAAATTGTTTTATATCAATGTTGTTGATAGGATAACATTGTCATACTTGAATATTTTAATTCTTTCCAAACCACAGTTTGTTATCATTCAAATAGTTTCCTTTAATTTTTTTATTATTTTTTCCAATTACTTTTTTAAAATAAAGTTTCTGTGTGTAACTATTTTTTTAGATTAATGTTTCCTGTGTAATTTAAAAAAAAAAACAAAAAGCAAGTCATGATTCAAAAATTGCAGGCATATATATATATATATATATATATATATATATATATATATATATATATATATATATATATAGAATTTAATAAAAGTGAAAGCAATATAAAGTAATATTAAAAAAAGATATTTTTATACAATTAAGAACGATATTTTTGATTGGACCTGTGACACGACAGCGCGAAGCACTACCGCTCAGCCACCGGGCATATATATATATATATATATATAAATATATATTGAATGTTGCAAAAGAAACATTGTAAAAAACCATTCCTGTATCAACCTGTTGTGTGCCAAGCAGGGTTGCAAAAGACCCACCTACTCAGTAAAACCCAAACAGGTTTTACTGGGTAAAACCCACTCTGAAAAACCCAGTAAAATCCACCCTAAAGTGGGTTTTTCTAAGATTGATTTCTTTTTTATCCTCTGTTATATTAAATACCTATTCTATTGAAATATATATGTAGTCTAGCCTTAAAAAAATTTACCTATAGTGAAAAAACTAATTGTGTTGGAGACTGGAGAGTCACTTTGCTGGTTTGACTGTATGGCCATTGATTATTCCATGCCATTGAATTGCTTTCTATGCAAATAAAAATTTTTCCTCAAGTATTTTTTAAGATTAAAATATAAATAAAAAGTAATCCTGTGTAAAAATAAGTTTCAAATGTCTGATGTATGTGAGTACATATAAAATTTTGTATCGTGATTTCAGAAGCAAACTTTTTTCAGACTTTTGCATCAATTTATTTGTATTAATTAAATCAATTTATAAAAATAAACTTAATTATTAATATTAAAATAAGCTTTTTTAAAGTAAGGTACTTATCCCTGCCCTCTTTTTTGAAAAAACCCCCCCATTAAAACATGAAAAACCCAGAAAAGCCCAATAGAACCCAGAAAAACCCACCCGGGTTTTTTTGCAACCCATGGCCAAGGGGTAATGGATGTTAAGGTGACTGATTGTGGAAATGTGATCAGTATTGTATTCAAGCCACTTCTGTTTTCCAGACAAGCTGTTACCATTAACTGGTGGGATTCAAGCCACCACTGGAGAACGAGCCAGAGTTCTTCACAATGATAGTTTAGTGCTTTAACCTCTGAACTATCTGGCTCAGTAAGCATTATTACTAGGGTGCATTTTTCTTAAATGAATTATCTTTTGAAAACCACAGTTTGTTACTATTTGATATTGTTTTCTTCTTTAATTTTGGAAAGGATTGTGTGCATGTCAGAAGTAAAATTAGACTTTCCCGTTAATTTTTTTTATTTCTGTGTGTAATTATTTATTTAATCTAAGCTTTAATATAAAACTTCACCCAATTGTTATAATCTAATTTTACTTAAGAATATGGTTATATCATTCGTGACCAAAAATTTTCTATTGTTAATTATTGGCACTGCCAAATGAATGCTTTTCATATACAAATAAAAATTATTGTGCATAACTAAAATTTTTTTTTATACTTATTTGATGGCTGTCTGTATTAATGATATTTTTTTTAAATATAAGTTTGAATATTTACTTGAAAACTAGTTTTGACAATGCTATAATAAATTTGCATATGAAAAGTAAAAAAAATGTAGGATGAGATTTTTTTAATTTTAATTTTTAATATTTTAATTTTTAATATTTACTTTTAATTAATAATAGGGAGATACATATGTCACGTTCCAATATATACACCAGAGGGGACGGGTCTTGTGACTTCAGATGCACCATACAATGTATAATTTACACCATAATTTAGGAACAATCAGTGTGGTTAGGTCTGTATATGGTTGCTATTAGCAGCCAGAGGTAGACGATTCCCACTTTAGGAATCTTGGCAGAAATGTATTTATGATTAAATTTATTATTTTTTTGGTATTTCTAAGTTTGCATTGCTTGTTAAAGATATATATTTCTAAACTTTAGAAAACCATTATATAGAATAAAATGAAAAATGTGTGTAATGTATATTCTTATTATTAGTTTCAGTTTTTCTGATAGTTTCAGTTGATTAAAATTTCTATCACATATAAATAAAAAAATATATAGAAATTACTAATGAATCTTTACTTGGATTTTTTTTCATTCTCTGCAATTCTAAGTACGCAAGATCGTCTGTAAAAGAAGAAGGAAAAAAACCGAAAAGTTTTGATACGAAACAAGAAGTAAGCTAGTGATAAAGTTTATAGAGTTTTTATTTCTTCCAGGAGAGAATAAACCTTAGAAATTCATCACATATTGACATCAGCTTTTGCCATCAAGTCTAAAATATTTTTAGATCAACTTAAGTATAATTTGTAAATAATCTAATATAATGGTGTGTGTGAAGATGTCTCACACAAAATTAAGTCTCCATATCATAATTGCTATGTTGCAGTTGTCAGGAATGTTTTGATGAGTACCGGAAAAAAAAATTGCTTGATTGTGGTAAATTTTGACTATCATGAGCAACATTATGCTAAATGATACTGAATATCATTATTTTGATTGGATGAACTTCTAAAAACGTGTTTTGCTTATTGTAAGAAATTTAAAGCCATCTAACTAAAAAAAATTATTCCAGATTTATTAGTTGCGTTGGCATATATATGTATAACCTTCAGTTATGTGCATGATTTCCTTCAGTACTTATTTATTGATTATTTCCCTTTTTTTTTAAAAAATCCCGTGCAAAGAACCAGTATTCAGCTAGTATTAAAATAAGTAAAAAATGATGTGATATTCATTTTAAAAATATTGTGTATTTACTTTTTTAAACTACACTACTGTTATTTGATAAAATCCAAAGCGTTTCCTTGTTTACTATGTTCTAAATCATTTTGGTCTTTTTATTTCTATTCTTAAACAAAATTTGAATGATTTTAAATTTTCCTGAAAATTAGTTAATTTGCAAAAATAGTTAAGAAGGATAGTTTTTTTATATTTATGTATGTGTTTTAGTAAAATAACTGAAACTTTTGAAATAGTTAAGCAAAATAAATAAATAAAATAAACAAATAAAATAAATAACTAATAAAACGCAATTTATGAATTAAGAAAATTAAAAATCATTTTAAATGATTAATATTAAAATAAATAAAAAAGGGAAATTAATTTTTATCCTTTTTTCAAATTGATTTTTTTTATTATTTGTAAGTCTTATATTTTATGAACATGACTATTTATTTATGTATTAAATTTATTTATGCATTAAATTTATTTATGTATTCTATTTCTTTATGCATACAATTATTTTCACAAATTTTGAAATTTCTTATCATCAATGAAATTTTTTTTAGAGGCAAATTATATTATTTAAATTCGCGAACACAGCTGAAGCAAATATTATTAAAATAAAAGATAAAAATGTTTTCTTCCGTAATAAAAATTTTAAATATTTTTTTCTTGCTACCATTCATTTGTTTTTTCTTACAGAAATTGATCAATTTTGAATTTGGACGGAGTGAAAATTTTTAAATGTTTTTAATTTAGATGGTTATTTCTCTTTCCTTTGTAATTTATAAATTTTCTTTTACTTTTTTTTCCATCTAAATTCTTTTTTGATTTTATTTTTTTAAGAATTTCTTTCGAATTTTTTTTAAGAAAACAGTTTTGTTTATGCTTTTGGCGAAGTGAAGAAGTTTGCAATTGAAATATTAATTTACTAAATAATGTTTTTTAATAAAAAATTTTATTTGAAAATAAATTTTATCTTAGTAAAATCTTTAAAAATTTATGCAGTTGTGAACGTTTTATTTTTACTTTCTCGTGCTGTCCTCTGCCGGTGAAAACGATTAATTTTTAGAAATATCAACGATTTCTTCTATTTGTTTTACTTATTTTGTTTCCTTTTATTCTCAAAATTTTTTTTTAAAAACAAATGATTCAAAATAAAGTATCGTAAAATTTTTACGAAGAAAATAAGGCAATAGAACATTGTTTTGTTTGAATAAAATGTTTTTTATTGCATTAAACATTAAAGAAAATTTTTTAAAATTGCTTCTAATTTTTATTTGAATGATTAAATTTGAATGAGAAGGTATGAATGAAAAATTACATTAAAATAATTCCAAGTAGTTTTGTAGATTTCTTAAATGAAATTTTAAATTGAGTACCAAAACTTGAAAATATTTGCAACTGATACCCGTTTTCACTATAAAATCAGGATTGATGAAACCAAAAAATGACCAATGATATGAAAAAACAAAGAAAAGAGAAATGATAATAAAATCTGAAGTTTGTTGTGTTTTATTTAGGATACCAGAAAATTTTATGTCAGCAAAATTTAAAATTAGTTAGGAAATTCGCCATAAATTTGTGCTGTTGACTGTAAAACAATGCTTTCTGTTGCATGCCAGACCATTCCATTTCAACTCGAGTATTGCACAGGCTTTTCATAATTTTGTCATCAAACAGCATTACATCCTTGATGCCAAAAATGCTTATACAGGTATGTAATATACATGTGGAATCAATAATTCCAATCAAAAATATCGTTTTTAATTATATAAAAATATCTTTTTTTAATATTATTTTATATTGCTTTCACTTTTATTTAATTCAATATATATATATATATTTGTGGAATCAATAATTTCAATCAAATCTATGGATTGAAATTATCATTTTAGATTATCAATAAAACAAAAATTTATTTGGAGTCAATTTTTTGTATTTATTTATTTTGTTTCTATATTTTTATGAAATTTGGAAATTTTTTTATGGAATAAATAGCATATATTATGTACAATTAATCAAATGTAGATACAATACACGCGTAGAATTTTGCATACTTGTTTTGTCTTACACATTTTTTGTAGAGATATTTTTATTGTTTTTACAATGATTTATTTGAACTATTTATTCTTAACTTTCCAGACTGTTCTTCTCTTTGCCTCAAAGAATCGAAGTGATAGTTTTTCCAGACAATGGATTTCACAACTTTTTAAATGCGTGAAGAAAAATCTAGAAGACTTGATTTGAAATCAATTAATCGCCTCTGTGTATTATATTTATGTCTGATTGTAAAATAAATATTTGATTGGTAAATATTGCTAGAACTAAGATCTAAACAAAAATCAAAAATATTTTTATTTACATACTAGCTCAACACAAAGATATTTATTTACTTAATCATTAATTCCAAGTAATATACCATTTATCGACTAAATTGAAAAATACAGTGCTCCTGATAGCCGGTTACCGTTCAGGTGGTTATGGAGGTTAAAGGTCCATAATGTCGAAAGTAACGGCATGAATGGTGGCAACTTAGACACCTATGCTCACCGACTTCCTTTATTTTCCAAATAAGCTGGTAAGTAGTGATATGACATTTGTCCCATGAATAGAACGTCAGTCTTCCGCGATAATTGCTCAGTGCACGCAGCTTAATCAAATAATTAGGATTGGAATTTATAATTAACCAATTTAATAATAAATTCGAAGATTTTTTTAAAAAATTCTCGATTTTATTTTCAAAAAAAGATTACACAATACTACAAGTTTGACATAACGGAATAATTTTTTAAATGTACACACTGAAAACTCACAGTAAAACGAAATATGCACCGTAATTGGCGATCGCAACACTCGAATACGCCATCTGGGGAGAGACCGGTTTCATGCCTTTAGCCCTTCTCCCTTCCCTCTCCTCCTCTTTTCTGTTGTATAGAAATGTACTACGATATTTTCCCTTTTCTTAATATTTTTCCTTTTTATTTAATAAAAATACTTCTTAAAATTTCCGTGATACTTTTTTTTAGAACTACGTTTAATGTAGTTTTCAGTTCCATATAGTTTTTCAACTTAAAAGATTTTAACCTATATGAAAATCAAGAGAGAAACTAACGTATTTCCTTCTTCTATGACTTTCCACACGCTAATGGGGAAAGCATGTGAAGTGTTGCCATAAGTAGAGAGTTCTGCTCTACGCCACCTGCAGCCCATTTCGATCGCCAATAGTCACACTTAATATAGATATTTTCAAAATGGAAGTCTAAACATAATATGCACAATAGGTTGTAGATTAACATTAAATCAAGGAAAAACAAAAACGCTATCAAAGTGTAGCGCATCAATATTGACGAAGGTGGGACAGAAAATACCAAATTTTGTTTGACTGATGGAGAAATTCGAGAGGAGATGAAAGAAAATTATCAAAATCACCAAACAGATACTAAATAATATAATTTTGTATCATCTGTAGCAATCTGTTGAGTAGTTCATACAAAAAAGTTGTAACAATAATAATAAGACAATAATAATAAATCGTTTAGAAATAATAATAATAAATAAAGAATTTAGATGATCCGATAATGTATAGAATTTGTAACTTATATTCAAACTGATATTTTTACAATGATGTAGCAGTACTTTATTTATGTCGCCCTATAGAGCTGCTCAATAAGCTATTGGCGACGGTCTGGGAAGCATTTTTGAGGATGATACGAAGATATGCCATAACAAGTTAGATCTGCAAAGAGAATGGCTTTTCCGATTTGGCGACAGTCGATATGCACTTTACGGTAGAACAGTTTAACGAGGTCTGATACCTTGCACCTCCGGTTCATTTGCAAGATAATCAAAGTTGTCACCCACACGCTGACTGTACGCTAAGCGTAACTCTCGTGATAAGTGAAAAATTATAAAACAGAACTTAGTTTTATAATTTAAATTTTACTATTTATTAAGTCGCAAGAATATAAGAGTCGTAAATTGCTGCGATAATATTTTTCAGGCCATAAAAAAAAAACATTTAATTTTGTCTATAAAGCCGTAATATGAAATTCCTATATTACTCTTAAATTTCTTTGTGAGTACAGCAAGTGTTTGATCACTCTGGTATTTATAGGTTACAACGTAATCATCTTCAATTATCGTGGTTCACTCTGTAGCAGGTGATTTTATATACTTTTGAATGTTGTGATACTGTCAGATTAGTTATTATTATTTCTTCTTTAGCTTGTTAAGTTCTTTGATATGTTTGATGAATCACTTTGTTTACGAGAACTTTGATTTGTTTACTTTTATGCTTCATTCTATCTTAAAGCACAAATTTTGTCTTTTTAATTACGTAATAAAGTTATTTTTGGGAAGACTGTACACTAAAAAGTCGGTCATTATTTTATATCTCATATATCTTAAGTAAAAACAAAGCTATTGACATCAATTCAGTAGTTTGAGAGCAATGCATAAATATACAGATGTTTTAAAATTATTTTGTAAAGTACAGACCTCAGACCAAGAGTAAGATAAAAAAAATTAATTTCAATTAATGAAAGGAAAATTTATGTTTTCTTTTCTGCGGTATATTCTAAATCTTTTATAAGAATTCAGTTTTTTATAACTGCCTTAGGATTCGAATTTGATTAGGAAGAGATGACTGACCGATACTTAATTAATTAATATCTATTTTTTTCCCTTTACACTTGATCTGGCATCTCTTAAAATTATTTAAAAAAGACTTAAAACTTCCACACGTAATGCTTCGTTATTAGATAATTATTTTTGTTTTACTCTATAGATCCTATTACCAAAGTAAAATATGAAATATTTTAGATAATTTGTGAAACCGCCTCTAGAGCTATAATAAAATTTAATTGTTCATATTATTAATATATATTACAGGAATCAATTTTTTTATTATTAGTTTTTTTTATAGATCTGGTGGATTTCATTTTTTTTTTAATCCGCACACTTTTCGACTGGATCAACGTCATCGACTAGATCAACTTTAACACCATAATGAAAATACGTAAAATTCAATCAACTTTGACGTCATCATGAAAGTTTCTCGAAATTTCTCCTGGCCCAACTGCCTATAGCGCCTTCTCGCAGCACTCAGCGGAAACTATTCAGTGGATGGGAATTATTAACACATGATAGACGAGGAATAGTTGACATTGGTATTTTATGCAGTGTCTCTGTCATATTTTTATTTACTTCTATACGATTATATTTGTAGCCTGAATGAATTAATAATAATTTTTGTAATTTCTATAATGTTAATTTCAATTGAAACTACTTAATTAATGTTGGATTACGTGAAATTCTTTCATATAGACGGATAACCTTAAATAGACAAGCACAGGTGGCACTAGGGGTTAAACTTCGTCGTAAAACATCTTAATAAGTACTTCCAATTTATTTTTACCCCTAAGCTAGAAAAGACAAGCCATGCAATATTATTATGCTTGTATTTACAATATAACGCTTACAATATATGCTTGTATTTACAATAATATTGATATAGTTAAGCTTTTTATAGTTATATGGAGCTAAAGACGCTTAGATGTGACTGCTGAAAGTTAGGCGCACATCGATAATAATAATAATAATAGTAAAAAAAAAATAATAATAAAAAAACGCGTCGTCGTTTTTTTATATGCTCTGGCATGCCATTAGCACGGAAAATCTTTATATATTTCTCTGAGACTAGACTTTTAGCACAACGCTACGGCAAAAAAATTACTAGTAAAGCCTTGGATAGATTAAGTAGCGATACGATGGTGACTGCAACCCTTTTATTGATCAGTATTTCCATATTCTTGAAGATGACTTAAATATTTAAAATTTATTTTTTAAATTCTTTTTTCTCCTTGAAATTATATGTTTTATTTTTATTCTATTCAGTGAAAATAATACCTTAACTATAAGTGAAAACTTTCTCATTTTGACTTTCATAATCTTCTAGAAATTTTTTTTTCTAACCTCTGTGAAACTTTTTGAAATCGTTTTTTTTATGATTCAAAGGGTCGTATGATTAGTGATTTAAATAATTATGGATATTATTATAAGTGTTCAAAGAAAAAGTTTATTTCCCAATAGTTCAAATCTTTTTTTTCTTAATCAATACCAGTTGTAATTTGGTCTTTTATAATAAACAATTTTTAAAACTTTAAGTACAATTAATTAATTCAAAAATGAATAATTTTTAAAATACTAATTTAAATAAAAATGTGTTTGTCAATTAAAATATAAAACATATTATAAATATTAAGCCAATAAATTAATTTAAAAGGCATAAAAATTTCCTTTTTTTCAAAACACATTAATTATGTTTTTAATTGCATTATTTTATCATCATCTTATCGGTATTCGCGAATGTAACGACTTATAGGGGGCGTTGCTATTTGAGACGAATGACTGCTAGCAGAACAACACGATCACCAGTGTGACTGGAGATGTCTTCAGGGTAGCGTTGTAACGTTCCTTCTTTATTGTGACTTATTAAATTTGAAAAAGAAAAATGCTTCATATTCTTTTTTATGCAACCAAAAACGAAATGGAATCGCTTTTTTCAGAGAAAGAACATCTACAACACATCGGAAAAATAATTGTAAATAAACAGAAAAAAATATGTATCTTATTAATAGAGTCAAAACCTAATGCCAGCGAAATCGCTTATTTAATGACCTAATATGAAAGACCTATTTGAACTTTACATTCCATACTTTTCTGAATCATATTACTTCAAACATTAAAATATACAAAAAATATACAGAAACCGATAATGTTATTTTAATTTTTCCTAACAGTTTTTTTGACAACAATTTTTATCAAAAAATTTAAAGTTTTAATATAAAATCATTGATTATAAACTAAAAAACGTAAAATAAAGAATGCTCACGATAAAAAACACGATTTTAAAAATTCCTCATATTGAAATAAAAGACTTTCATGTTTTTTTTTTTTTTTTTTTTGATTCTAAATCAGACGTACAAAACCATTCTGTAGAGAACTATCATCAAATTAGAAAAAAAATTATTTGCAAGTAAATATTTTATTATAAAATTCATAACGCTCACTTGTTTCAATCCGGAGAATTCCAAAATGAAATGTTCTTCGTTTGAAAATTTGTTCTCAAATAATATATATGTACTGATTATCCCGTCATTACTTTAAGATGATATACCACACAATTAAATTTTATAATTGTAAGATCTCGATATGATATTCAATATGTACCTTAAATACAGAATAACTGAATTCTAGTGGAAATAATCATTCAAAATTAAAAAACACTTAACAAGGAAAAGATACACATTTATTAATAATCAACACAAGTGATACTATTTCAAGTAATTCGGATGATTCTTTATTGTTGTTTTCCGAATTTCAAATTTTATGAAGAGGATGAAGAAAATTCTATAAGCATTACAGTTCTGCACGTTCTGAAATCACATGTATTCATTGGAATGGAATGATCAATGTGGACTTCACTTTGATTTACAATGAATTGAAGACAAAAAAATAAAATAAATAAATGTATTTTACCATCATGCACACATCTGTAACAGTAAGCTATCACGAAATTGGAAGTTATCGGTTCCAAGTTTGTTGTTATTATAAAGGAAAAAATTATTGAGAAATTGTTCTTCAAATGTTGTGCTCGTTCAGTTTTATGCTGATTTATTAATGTTCTGGGTCGTTTTTTTTTATAGTTCTTCTGCATTTTCTTCAGGGAAATTTTACTCCTTATTTGCTGCTAAAAAAGGCGTCTTACTTTACCAATGATTCTGATAGAACTAAAGAAAAACTTAATAAATGACAGCCTGAAAATAACCTTCCCTGATAGGGGGCGTATTCAAGCGTTGCGGTAGCCAATTACAAAATAAAGAGTAAAAGCTATTTAATTTATATAGATTTACTGTGATTGAGATATATTATTTAAGTATTTATAATTTTTTTATGGTAAATATTTTATTTTAATAAATAATTTTCAATATTTCAAAAAAATAATTTTAATTTTATCAAATGGATAAAGTAAAACAATCAAACATGAGGTACATAAAATGAAAAAAAAAATATTTTACCGAATTTGTACAAAAGTATTTAAATTGTACCCGATTTAATTCTTTAATAATTAAATTTTTTATTAATAAGTAATAATGTTAATAATATATTTTTGAAGAGGAAAATACTTGGCATAACTGTTAGTTTTTTGGAATAGACACATTATTCTCTTATATAAAGAAAAAACAAAGCAATTCAAATTTCCAAATTAGGTATTTCAAAGACACTTCTTTGAAATTAAAAAGGTAAAATTTCACTGAAGCAAACATAATAACGAGCAATTTAAAATATAATGGGACAATTATTTTTTTTAAGCATTTTTTTAAAATTTAAAATTTTAGAGCACTTAGTATTGTTTGGAGTCCAGTTATCTCTGTCAATTCTATGCAGTCATATTTTCCGTCGTTCTAATAAATTGCGATCTCCAGGTTAGCGATATAACTTTAAGCCTAATTTCGACTTATTAGAACACCCAATGCGCAACAATCTGTTTTTTAACCATAAATTTAATGTATGAAACAACTTAAGTAAAGAGAAATGCGAAATTAGAAATAACAGATCGAATGCAATGATACCTAACCGTTCAAACCAGTCCACAAAATGGCGACTGTTAACCCATGTCATCGGTGATAGCCAATCAAAATCGAAAACGGCACAAAGGTCACAAGGAGAAGAGTGACGATGCTTAAACTAGGTAATCTAGGGCTTTAACTATTTATAAGATTGATGAGTTTATCGCTTTCGTTTATTATTTTTAAAGGAATTTATGAAGCTCTTTACAATCGTTTGGTCATTTGTTTCATTAGAATTCCATGAAATGCTTAAAAGTTAGTTCCTTAAGGATGTCGCGTGTTAATGAACACAAAAGTACATTTTGTTAAAATAAATTACCTTTATTTTAATTTTCACTGTTTTTCTTCTTTGTATGTTTATTTTTATGTTAAATAAAATGCATATTTATATGGTTACCATACACTATTAATCTTTTTTAACAAAAGATTAATGGTGCATGGGGGCATAAATACGGATAAGTGTTAATAATAATTGTTAATAAATACAAAAAAGTGTTTATAGTGGAATAAATACGAAAAAGTGTTAATAGTGTAGAATTCTTCTTTTTCTGTTTAAAATAGAATTTATCATATCCCAGAATGAAATAAACAAGTCAACAAGAAAAAATAAAAATTTGACCGAAAAAGATTTTACGAAAAATCCTAAGTAAAAGATATGGACTTGTATTGAACATGTTATGCTTCTATATAAATGCGTAATGTGAAAAAAATTCGAAACACTAATATAACTCCACATGATTTTAACCTTAATTCAATAATTTTGATAGAAATGAAGCACAAAAACTCAACTTTAAAACTATAAATCACAAAGTATCATGAGTCATTGAGTCATGCCACAAATATAATCGTATAGAAGTAAATAAAAATATGACAGAGACACACTACTAATATAATGTAGAGTGTCAAGCATTTATATCTACTGAATAACTCACTGGTTCCTTTAAGTGTTGCTAGAGGGTGTTATAGACAGTTAGGCTTAGATAAAATTCAAGAAACGTGCCGTGATGATGTTAGCGGGGATTGTCCTTAGGTATTATTGTTTAAGGCTCTGGCATTAGAGTGTAAACTCTATAGATATTTCGCTGTGATCAAAAATAAAAGGTTTTAAGAGTCATAAAAAATCAGACTAACATAAATCTTAATAATAATAATAATAAAAAACAAAAAATAGACGATAATTTTGGAACTTTTTTGAAGTTGATTGTTTATTAAGACTGAATTTTTTCTTTTTCATTTCACCAGCATGCGTTGAATGATTTTGCATATTATTAATTTAAAGTATTTTATGATCTTTTCTATATCTACTATCTCGGTGATGATTTTAATATAAATATGAATACTGAAGAAGGATGAGAAGAAACGTATATTGACTGGAAAAGAAAATCGATCCAACCCATTGGAAGATAAGAAGATAAACATCAATAGACAACAAACAAAAGAAAGATGGCATGTAAAAAATCTCGTTATGGTATTAGTTAAAAAAATATTTCCGTATTAGTTACAAAAATATATTAGTTATATAAATATTGAATAAATGTAGTAGCTTGACTGCGACGTTAACAATCAAATCTACACATTCACATAGCTCCTTTATATTTCTTTTATATTTAATTCCACATTGAATAATTTAACTCTCTTATTTCACATTGAGTGATCACTCAATCACATCGAATTATTGTAATATATTTATAATGCGCTGACTTGCTTTAAGTTTTAGAATAATATTATCGAAATAACGTATTATTGCTAAATCTTTTTAATAGAATCTTTTCAATCTTTCGAACAATATTGCCATTTGCCCTATGACTTTAAACTTAAAAATCGATTTTGATTCTAAAAAGATTATTTAGGCCAAAGTTTTATGATCAAATTGAGAAGAAATAAAAATTCACTATAAACTTTTAATGTTATTAAGTCTGGGAAGAACCAATTTTTCATTGATGGATTACTGAGTTGAAGTATAATTTAAAAGTTTCGTATGCATCATTCCATTTGTTTATTTTTGCCGCCTGGTATAAGCTTTTTGCTCATGAATCATAGTAAAGATAAACAATATAATAGTACTTAAGGGTTAAAAAACGAGATCACAGAGGTTAATCTCATGTATTTGTGTTTGTTGTATTTCAAACTGGTTTAAGGTGTTAAAAAAAAGGTTGCCAACCTTTATTGCATCACTTCCCAAATTATAAGTAAAAAAGTTTTTTTTAAATTTATTTATTTTTAAGTTTAATATATATATATATATATATATATATATAGGAATCAACTCTAGTAGTAAATTTTAAAAAGTAAAATGGATTTTTTTTAACTACACTTAGTTAAATATCGAAAGACGCATTTTCAAAAATAACACAAATCTCAAGAAAATATTGTATTTTTAAAATTTAATATATATTTATTTGTTAAATTTACATTCTTTTAAAAAAGTCTGTTACCTTTCGTTGCGAAAGTCCAGAGTTTCTATCATGGGCTGCCCTATCGCGCCAATGTTTGAACAACAGGAGATCCATCGGTGTAGCATCGTTTCTTTGCTCCAAATATTTTAGGGCAGTTGTCAGTGCTTGAACACCTTCACTATGATTTATAGTCGTAGAATCCTCAAAGTCCTCATCTTCATTTTCAGCGTCATTAGTGTCCGATAAAGGATTAACGGTTTGTATGATTTCTTCGTCATTCAGAATTTCAAAATTTGGATGTTGATTTTCAACGTCCAGCCACTCGCAAATATCCTCTTCCAAAACTTCCTCCCAACCTACAATTCCATTGATGATCTCAAGACGTTTCCCGTCTGTCGGTGTGTTTTCCGCCTGCTGGGATTCAACCTGTCTCCTCGTTTCAACAATTATTTTGTTGAATGATTTACGAATTGTAGCTGGATTCACTAATTGTCATGCCTGGGCAACCATGCAGATAACGTCTTTCACATTAATTTTTTTCAGCGCCTCATTTTGGTTTTCTTCGCATTCAAGAATATGAGTGATGAGTTTCTTTTTGTAGTGTCTCTTTGTTGTTTCAATTACCCCTTGATCATTGGTTGTATTATCGATGTCACGTTTGGGGGAAGAAAAATTGCCCGTATTTCTCCTGAAATGAGTATTTCTTCTTCGGATGACAAGGAGCATTGTCTATCAGCAAAACTGCTTTAGGTGAGAGATTTAACTGCGCCAAATGTTCCTTTACATGCGGCACAAAGTCATCATAGAACCACTTTTCAAAAATTTCAGAATTCATCCAAGCAGACCTCTGATTTGTGTATTTCACAGGCAAGGAATTCATATTAATATTTTTAAATGGTCTCGGCTTCTTTGATTTACCGACGAGAAGCAGGGGTAATTTATCAGCTCCACTTGCATTTGCACAAACTAGAAAGAACACTCGGTCTTTACTCTTTTTGTAACCCGGGGCACTGGCTTCATCTTTAGATGCCAAAGTTTTCGATGGCCTCATTCTGTAAAACAAGCTAGTTTCATCAGCGTTATAAATTTGATCTAATGTCAAATTTTCTTTTTCAATCATTTCTTCAAATCTTTTAACCAAGTCTTTAGCAGATTCTATATTGGCAGACAACTTTGAACCTGCATCGCCAGTTGTCGAATTCCATGTCTCTTTTTAAATTTATCTGACCAACCTTGACTCGCAGAAAAACTTTCATTTTCGTTTAATTTTTGGCTGAGAAGAAGGACTTTCTCTTTTAGAATGTTCCCATAAATAGGAATGACCTGCGCGTGTTGTTGTTTGAACCAAAGATAAACGGCTTCATCTTCAGTTTTTGCTTTCTTTAATGTACATCGTCCTTCTAAGGCTTTTGACGAATCCATCTTTGAACAAAAAGTTTCTATTTGAGCTTTGTTACGTCTCCAATTGCCTACAATGGTTTCACCAACTCCAAAGTAATTTTTTTCAAACTCTCACCATTATCAATTCTTTTATTTTTACTCATCGAAACAACAACTCTCTTTCTTTTGGGTTTGGCATTTTAAAAATGAGCCAATTACTAGTGCGATGGTCAAACGTGAAATGATTTAAGCAAAGGTTCACTACGAAATAGGGGATTCGCGAAAAAAAAAAAGCAAACAGGAGACTGTTATGAAACACAAATGCCTATTGTAAGAGTCGCCAATCATCTCCCCCAACAGGGGGGGGGGTGTAAGTGTCCGATAACATATTGCACCTGGTATTCAATAGGGTCACATGACCGTTGTTAACAAAGCATTCATGGATGTTGTCTTCTCAGGGTGTAATATTTCTTGGAAGTTGAGTGCTTTTGTGGGGAAGAAGTGCCTGTAACACGGACAACGAACTAAAATGTGTAAAACTTTTTCCAAGCTCATTTTATAAAGGAGAAAAAAAAGGTAAAAAAAAAAAAAGACTTTGTTATTGCCTCGGTTAACAGAAACCTTGTTTAATCGAGGTTCTACTGTACATATAACAGCAATACCACATACCTTTGAACGAACATGTGTTGGGTTCCATTATAGCAGCGGGGAGAACAGCAAAAGTTGTCGTCATGTTGTTATATGGACATTAAGCTATCAAACTAGACAAAGCAAAAATTGTTTAAAAAATAACGCAAAAAAGTTAAATCCAAAATCAAATCAAAACTTACGAACGCAAATATCACAACATCAACAGTCATCCTTCCAAATTATTGGATCGAAAATATAATCCATGTATTTAATCAGTTTCTTAATAATCAGGTAAAAATAACTGGGTTATGAATGTCGTACTTTACTCTTGTGCAGAATTTTGATTTAGGGAAACTTTGGTAAAGTGGACACCTTTAAAACAGAGAAATATGTCCGCTAAAGAGCCTGCTTAGACAAAGAATTGGCATATTCAGAAATCTAATGCTGAAGGCTATTTTAACTAAATCAATATGGTAGTTAAAGAAATAAAAAATTAAAATTAGACAATAACATTGGTACTTATTTAATGTTAATAAATCATAATGGATAGATTTCAAATGTAACTGCAGAAAAATATGATATAAGTACATTTCTCTCATATACTAAATTTGCTTCAAGAAAATCAGCAAATGCAATAATATGTTTTTATCAATTGGGTTTGCAGGCTTAGCATTTTATTAAAGTAATAGCGCTTTTGGCGACCAGGTTGGTCACCTTCAAAATTATCTTGGAAAATATATAAACTTTAATGGTAGCCCAGCCGAATACATAACACAACTGTATTTAAATATTCTAATTTTCCTTTAATCCTTACACATTTATTAGTTTTAAGCAATATATTAAACAAATATTTTCACCGTCTAGCTGTTGCCCGCGCGGGAGTACTTTGATTTGAATTTCAACTATTTTCAGGAGATGGCTGAAGTTTTTTATACATTGAATTTTAGTAATAATTAAAAAATCTGTCTGGCGGCAGATATTAATATATATATATATATATATATATATATATATATATATATATATATATATATATATATATATATATATATATATATATATATATATATATATATATATATATATATATATATATATATATATAAATATATATATATATATATATATATATATATATATATATATATATATATATATATATATATATATATATATATATTTATATAACTAAATCAAGGATGTATGAATGAAGAATGAAGTCTATAAACGACTTTCTATCCATTTTATGTGCAGGCTCTGACTTTTAAATAAGTCACCCTATGTATGATGAAAATGTGTATACTATTAAATTATGTAAGAATGTATGAATGGAGGATAAAGTTTATAAACGACTTTCTATCCGTATAAATGATAGGATAAAAATGATGATTTTTTTAATTTTTTTTTTTTTTTTTTTATTGAATTCGTTAAACATAATACATTTTCCCCATTTTTGGGTGCTAATAAATTTATTTCCTAATTTTGTTAATTCTTCTCATAGATGGCAGCACTAATTTTTTACTTACTTAAAATATTTTTCTACTTCGATCAAATATATATTTTTATTCGATTCAAGCTATAAGCACAACTTCAAATATTTTACCTCTTCGCCAATTTTACTAACTGTTTTATTATCATACCTTTAAACCTAAACACGCCGTTAGTTTGCTACATGCCGGTAAGTTAGATTACTTTTTACTTTTTTCACCATTTTTCAACAATATGTTTTTTGCGATATCGACACATATAAAGAATAATTTTTATCTTAGGATAATTATTCTTTATTCAGAAATATCGCATTTATAGCAATAGATGTGTCTTGAGAACGACTATTGCTTTTCCCATTCCTATTTCTCTGCATTTTAGTTTTTATTTTATTCATGTTTTTCTTATTAATTTGTGTTTTATATATATATATGTATATATATATATATATATATATATATATATATATATATATATATATATATATATATATATATATATATATATATATATATATATATATATATATATATATATATATATATATATATATATATATATATATATATATATATATATATAAACTAAACTAAACTAAACTCAGCGGCGCGACAGCCCATAGAGGGCCAAGGCCTACTGTGCCCATCTCTGTTTTCTTGACCTTGGGCACTGGGGTGCAGGAGTAGATGTTCCGGTCAGGTGGTTAGCAGAACGCGGAACCCCCAGTGTTTAGTTCTTAAGCATGCTTGGTACTCATTTATCGACCCACTGAAGGGATGAAAGGCTGAGTCAACCTTGCCCGGCCCGAGGATCGAACCAGGGACCTGTGGCACGACAGCGCGAAGGCGCTACCGCTCAGCCATCGGGCGTATATATATATATATATATATATATATATATATATATATATATATATATATATATATATATATATATATATATATATATATATATATATATATATATATATATATATATATATATATTAATTAAGAACATAAATAAACCTTTTCATTTTTGCATAAGTTAACAAAAACTCGTTTAAAAACATTTAATTATATTTTCAGTGTAAAAAATAAGTAGTTCAGTCAAATTAATAATAGAATGAAATTATATAAAGATAATAAATTATTTTAATGCTCATAATAGTAAATATTTACCATAAGCACGAAATTTTTTTTGCCGTGCTTATCCCTCTCCGGAAGCTATAAAAACCTACTTCCATAGTATCTACATTAAGACCCTTGGTACCTTTATTAGCCTGTTTGATACCTATTACCAGCACCTTATTACCATTGTACCAAAAGTATTTATTATCAAAATTAATCAATCTCCGTTGGCGCTACTAATACCTTTTCAATATTTTATGGTTTCCCGAAACGAATAAAAACCTTCTCCCGATAAAATTTTATTCGTACATGATGGGTTTTTAATTTTAATTCAATTACAATTGATTTTTAATTACTAAGTATTATAAAAAAATGTTTGGAGTTACACTGTAACAGGTGATTGTTGCATTTGGACATTTGTGTTTTCTGTAGTTAAATGGCTTCCATTGACAACAAAAATAAAGACACATAATTTTATCATTGATGAACTATACGTTTTACAGATACATAGCTTTTACAATGTATCTGTAGGCAATTTAAATTAGGCAATTAGGCAATTTAAAAGTTTCTGTGTCAATTTGTCCACCAATTTCAGCAAAGCTATTTTCAATGCTTGAATGTTTTCTGGATTGGAGCCTTCTTCAAAGGGTCTCAGGTATGTTATTTATGGTTGAGGCCTGGAGAGATAGAAAATCAATAATCAGACGAATACCTTTGATCTTCAGAGAATTGGAATCCCATAAACTCAACATGGTATGCATGATTTCTAATCTCCAATTAAAATAAAATGAGCACCAACTGTACAATTATAAAATCCAACTGATTTTCGAACAACTCACTCACATACTTTACTATAATACCTTTCTCAATGGCATAATAGTGGTGAATTAATTCAAAGATAATTGCCCATTTAAATTAAACTTCGCTGCCTCGACATCGATGATTCCTCGACAATAAAGGGAAATTAACGGTAACTTATTTCATATGGTTTAATTTTTTATGCTCAGTGCCCAATTTCTATCCTCTAATATCCGAGAAATTATAAATTTTAATGTAATAAATTATGGTAAAGGTAGATTGGTGTTCTACGTAATATATTCGTTCTACGTAATTCGTTCTGCGTAAGGAGTAAAAGAAAAAACTAAAATACGGAGATCAGAATAAAGATAATTATTAGGCTCTGATGAAAAAATAAGGCTGGAAGACAATTTAGTTCGTGGTAAACTCAAGACTGTCAAAGTTTATTACAATCAAGCTATTTTCCCCATTAATTTTGCGCTTCAGTTCAAAAATTATTATTTTCTTTTTAACTTTTAAAAGCTTTTTATTTTTACTTTTATATTACTTTCTATTATTTTTTTTTAATTTATAAAAACACGTTTCAAATGCGTAACTATAAAAAAAAAAAAAAAAAAAATCAAATTGTTAACTTGGTGACGTAACCTCACGTTCATTTTGTCTAAGCTTACCTTACAGTCCTATAGTTGATCGAAAATGAATAATTAACTGTTAAAGAACGTACAATAAATCAAGGTTTTGATTAAACAGAGCTTCAAGTGTGAAAACATAACTGATGTTATCTATATCTTTCAATTGTTTGAAGAGAAAAAAAAGAACAAAAGCGTCTATAATTTAGTTTATAATGCTTAGAAAACTATGAGAGAGATGAATTTTTTAGCAGAACGAAGTAAATAAAATTTTTGAAAGATTTTGAGGATTGGGGACAAAAATTTCCTCTAGCATAACCTGTACAAATTTCAGCATCCTAGCTCATATGGATATGGAGTTATGAAAGAGACACAAAATAGACAGACAAAAATTTACACACAAACTTTATATTACATTAGTACAACGTGACGAATTGTTATCTTGTAATGACTTGAGATTTTATAATTTCCCGTAAATACCAATTTCCCGTAAATATAATGCGCAAAGCATACTGCGCATAACATACTCACACATACGCATACTCTCTCTCTCTCAAAAAAAGTACAATTTCGTACCTTAATATTGACACTTGGAACCAGGTTCACTTCCTTCTTATTAGGGTGTTAATTTGAACCATGTTACTTGTTTAAAATGATCCGTAGTATCATGTAATTAAATCTAAAATGAGTTAATCTTTACGATAATGTGATCCTTCCCATATCATAAGGGTAAATTTACATGAAAATTTACATATATGTTGACGCGTACTAAAGTTTTTGGTATTCCAGGTAATTTTTTCGTCAAGAGTTTTCGTAAGTAGTGTAAGCAGTGTTTCTTCTTTAAAATTGTTTTCCACAAGTTTTATTACGGTGATATTAAACTTGGTAATTTTACGGTATTAGTATGATCTTTTATCATTTAAGGGGTAAATTGCATCACATATTCTCAGGAAAATCGGTTCAACATTGAATCTTAATTTTAGTTCTTTGAACCGTAATTGCCACAACCATATTCAGGCGCTTATTTGCACCGTAGTATAGCTTATTTTTACTTAAGATAGCTTATTTTGCCTCATAACATCGTTATTTTGGCAGCGCATTAATGTTACAGAAACGTCTGAAAACGTCGCGCGATAGTCTAGGCAAATTTTTAAAACGAGTTTGTATAGGTAGTGCAAATACAAAATAAGTATTTCTTCTTTAAAATTGTTTTTCACAAATATTTTATAAACGGCAACATAAAAACAAGCTTTCATAAAAGAGTTATGACCCTATTGAATATTTTTGCAATAATTTTATTTCGAGAGGGAATTCTCAACTTGAAATCAGAGTATCGGCTAATATTTTGTAACACTCTATTGGATGCTTCTGCGGTTATGATTCGAGATGGTACGTGTTTTATATCCCCGTTATAGGGTTATAAAATCGCAATAACAATTTTTTTTTTTTGTGACTGTGTTTGTTGTCACACTTACCTCAAAACTATTTGTTGAATAATCGAATGTTCACTGTACAGTTGGAAAGTTACCGTTACTGATGTACTCATCGTAGTGGAATATTGCATTCTCAAACAAATAGGAAAAAATAAAAAGATATGAAAAGATATGTTGTTGAAGCTTGGAAGGATAATACTAAGGTATGCTTAATTATTGTGTTTAAAAATATTTTTACATTTTATCTTACTAATTAGGATAAATTACTAAATGTTTAAAATAATTTTAATGAATTTATAATACTACTGAAAATTGGACAAAATGTATAAACCTGTTTTTATAAATTATAATGCTAAGAAAAAATTAATTTTCTAAATGTGTAGACGTTCATGAACTAAAAGTGTTGAAGAAATATTGCTTAGTAACAATAAAAAATTATTTTTGTGCACTAATGTGTTATAAAAACACAGATTACATAGTGTTTTAAATTATTTTTACGGACAGTAAGTTAATAACTGAGTGAACAAATTTATTTTCCAATCTAAATTGATATTAGGCTAGTTTCTGTCACAAAAAAGGCAGATTTACTACGTAACGAATTAGGGAAGAACTGAAAATTGTTTTAAAATTTGTGATTTCAGCCTAATAGGAAGACCAGAAGTTTGCAACCTTCTTTCGGAAGAGTTTAAGGTTCTTCTTAGGCACCACAGCCGGTTACTGGTCATGGCCGTCTCAGTTAGTTTACCTCATGTAAATCGATGCTATATTTCTCCATCTATTGACTCCTTTAACCACTCCTCTACTCTATCTAATCATCTTGTCCGAGGTCTTCCTCTGTTTCTTTTTCCCTCTGGTGTTTGGAAAGTTTTTTTTTAACAGGATTTTCATTGCTATATCAAAATACATGTCCTATCCACCTTATTAGAGAAACCTTGATCATTTTTATTATGTATTTTGATTGTAATTCATGGTTATAGCGAATTCTCCTGGTTCCGCTTTCTCTTACGGCACCAAAAAATTTTCTTAATGTTTTTCTCTCGTAAGTCATCATATTGAGCTATTTATTATCTTGAATTTATCGAGGTGGAATAAGTGTCAAAAGGAAAAAAAAAAACTTAAATATTGTTGTTTTTCAAGTGAGGTTTTGTATTCTATGTATTTTTTTTTTAATGCTGAATCAAATGATACCAAAATTTAGTTGTTTTAATTCGGTGCTAGGACTATAGTACTAATTGGACAAATTAGTTGAAAAGATTAAGGTTTACTTCTGACCCTAAAAGTAAGCAGTGAGAAGTTCCGGATCAGAAATAGAACTCAGAGCACGGAATCAATAGTAAGAATAACATTTCTGTGATCGGCGTGCAATAACAAGCATGTCTTACATTTCTGTTAAGAGTATTGAATCATGAATGTAATTCTGAATACTACCAAAGAGGCTGAATTGTGCAAACAAAAGGATACGCGCTAAACATGTTCCGGTTAAAAGGTGCATATGTTTCAAGTTGTGCGTAAAATATTAGTTGTAGTGGTGTGAGCTCCAAGAGAGAGTGCACCAACTCAGACATCTACCACGTCATCCGAGCGAAGATATAATGCTGATAAGTATGGATAAAGAATAAGTATTCCAAATAAGTGAAATATTTAACAGTCTCGTTTCTTGTAGTGGATCTTTCAAATTCGAGTTCGTTATTTTAATCGAAATTACAAATGCTATATTGGTGATCGCTGGTTTAGAGAATTTAATGATGAAATAAGTCTAATTATAGACGGTCAAGAACAAGAAATATCTATCAAGAAATATGACGTATGCGTAACATGGATAGGATAGCCATTGAATTAATTACTTATTTTTTCAAAGATATTTGGATTCCAAACTTAAAAAAATGTTGATTCTGAGAAAAAATAAATGATTTATTTTTAACAAAAAACCTTTGAAAACTGTCATGTAATTAAGTAAATATCTTTGAATCATAAATTAATTTAATAACAATCATGCTCAGCTTAATTACACGGTGTTAAGTATTAGAATACATCGAAATAAGTTGTACTTTTTATGGTATCTCTTTAGCACATAGTAACTACATTTGTGAATTAAATATTTTTTTGGTTAATTAAAATTAGTTCTCAAATGGAAATTTAATTAATTCATAACTGAAAAACAATGGAAAAATAGGAGTACTAGTAGTAAATACTTACGAGTCAAATATGCATGAATTCATAATACAATCTTTAAAATAATATTTCCTTTTTACTGAACAAAACTGAATTGAGAAATATTAATTGAGTTATAAAGATTGAAAAAATATTCAAAATTTACTGTTCAATTCTGAATTACACATATTAAGCTTAAATGATTTAAGCCTCTAATTACTTACTTCAGAAGGGAATTATTTTTTAGTCGTATGTTTTTGAAAGAGTTACTATAATTCTTATATTTTTCCGGATTATTTTTTAAAAAAAACAGTATTACTCATTAAACTAAGACAGATTCAAAGCTGTTTTTGTTCCATATTTATAATTTTTTTCAATAGATTTATAGCTACAATGTACAATGCACCAAAAAAAAAAAAAAAAAAGAAAAAAAAAAAAAAAAAGAAAAAAAGACCCGGACCACCCTGACTTTTTGGTCCAATGATCGGATTTTCCTGTTCTAAGACTCAATCTAAATGGTTCAAGAGGGTGAATTCAAATATGCTAATTATTTAGTGAAGGCGTTTACGTACATTTATTAGTGACGACATTTACATCACATACATTTTAAGCTACGAAATCAAGCCCCAAAACGTTCTTTCTCCGAATAAACGTACCTTTTTTTTTTATTTTTTTATCTCGTATTTGGATTTTTGACCCCCAAAATATAGGGGTTAGCCGCTATCTGGGAAATATGGTCCTTACTGTTTGATCAGGAGAGCGGTCTAAAGTTTTGACCCCTTAATGTTAATTTTACTTTTTGCGTATTTCACGTTTCAATTATTTACATCTTTGGACAAACGAATTTTATTATTGTGTGCAAAAAGTTTTCAATTCCTTTAAAAAATTCATTCTCGAGGTATGGTAAAATACACAAAAAGTAAAATTAACATTAAGAGGTTCAAACTTTGGACCCCTCTTCTGACTAAACTATTGGGACCATATTTCCCAGATTGCGGCTACCCCCCATAATTTGGGTGTCAGAAATCAGAATCCTTCAAAATAAATAAATAAATAAAAATGTATATTTATTCAGAGAAAGTGCACTTTTGCGTCTTATTTCGTAATTCAAAATATCGTCTGACTAAATAATTAGCCTATTTGAAGTCACCCCTCGAACTATTGAGATTGAGCTCTAGAACGTGAAGATCCGATCATTAGATCAAAAGTTATTCAGAGTGGTCCTTTTTTTCCTGCTCACTGTGCATGTAGTTGTTTTTCCCATTGAAATATTGTTTTTATTACATGATTTCCATGAATAAATATTTACAAGTATTTTATGAGTTTATGAGATTTGTCATTCATCTGTATTATAAAAGCTACAATGCCATAAATATGTAATAAAATAAAAAAATAATTACTTTTTTATGTATGATTCATCTCAGTGAGTAATTAATTTTGTTATTCAGAAACTGAAAGGTTTAGGGTGATACGACGATAAGATTTCAAAAATAACCAGGAGGTCGTTTTTACTGAAAAACACAATGACTTTCAATATGAACAATTTTATTTTTTTGATGTCTAGGTATTTAGTACATTAAACTCATATTTAGTTAAAATATTTCAAACTTAAATGGTACCTACCTGAAAATAATATTACCTGAAAATAAATAAGACGCAGTTTATTGTAAGTATACCATGGTTGGAAAAATTGTAGCTTATATAACTATATTTATTTAAAGAAAAAAAAACGTTTAGTTATTTTATACTTTTTATAGTTGCTAGTGTTTTTGACTAATAATTATCATTAAAAATTTTAGTACTGACAGTTTTCATTATTTTCAATTGTTTCGTATATTTATTTTGGTTATTGGTAAATTCAGAACGAAAATTAACTTTTGAAATATAGCTTTTAATCAGTTATTTATATCGATTTACAGTTGGGTTTTTTCATTTTGACATTTTGCGCCTAGGAAACAACGAAAAATAAACATTTTCTAACCTAACAGTCATGCATAACTGTTACAAATTCAGACCGGTTTGGAATCATTTGTGGCATATATTTTCACTGGTATTAAAGGGAGCCCAAGATAACTCTTTTTAGTAAATTTCTCCATCTAATGATTTGGCTTCTTAACCCTTCAATGTACCCATTTGCACATCTGCAAAGCTAAGTTTGAATTGGATTTTCTTTTCTCTCCATTATAATTTGCCATTGAAAATTGCTTTGCACATCTGCATGTCTTAGTAAAGGAAAAGAATTGACTACCATTCTGCGCTAGTTTAAACGTTGAAAGAGACGCTGTTTCCGCATGTGTAGCTTGGCACATACTGCCATTTCAGTGAAAGGGTTGCTCTGAATCTGCTGTTCTCATTACTGCAATTTGAAGCTTCAGTCATTTCATCTCTTATATTTCAGTTTTTAATTGATTTTTGATGATTTTGTATTTTTTATACAGCAAATTTTTTTTTACATGTACAGTGCGCAAAAAGAACAAAATACAGACCACTTTGATTAAATTTTGATTTAATGATCGGATCTTCGCGTTCTAGAACTAAATCTTGATGGCTTAAGAGGATGACCTTAAATAAGCTAATTAATAATAACTAATAAGCTAATTAATTGCAGACGATATTCTAAGTTTCTAAATCAGACACAAAAACGTACATTCTCTGAATAAACGTACTCCCCCCCCCCCCACCGGATTCGGATATCTGACCCTCGAAATAAAGCCGCAATCTGGGAAATATGGTCCCAATAGTTCTGTCAGGAATGCGATACAAAGTTTGGACCTCTTAATGTTAATTTTAATTTTTGCATATTTCGCTACATCTCGAGAACAAGAGGATTGAAAAATGTTTGCACACAATTATGAAATTCGTTTATTTAGAGATAATACCATGTAAAATATAACTTTTAGTAAATATTTATAATATTTTTATGAATTTATTTAATAACGGCCGAAGAATTTTTTTAAGTGTAAAGCATTAAATTTTTTGCATTATTTTAAAGAATATAATTTTATATGGCAAAGTAGAAAATGTGAGCAAATTCAGTTGAAAAGTTCCCGAGAAATTGAATTTCAAAAAAGTTCGATATTTAAATTTCGATTTCTCAAAAACTATTCGACTGATTTTGCTCAAATCCGGTCAATGGATATCAGTGGATTTATAACATTGTACACGCAGTTTTGCAGACATGCAAGTGTTTTTCCCCTCAAAAAATTTTGACTTCTTTTTTCTGTATTTTTCATAAATTACTTGACCAATCCTGCGTAAGTAAATAATAATTATTATTCACTTTTAAGAAGTGTAGAGTGAAGGGTTAAGGTAGATTCGTCACAGCTCGAGGTACCAAAATGATCTTCTTCTCTCTTTAGAAGTAATACATCGTTTGATGAGCATACACATTGTTGTCTACGTTCGATGCAAGTTTCACAATTCCAGCTAATATGACTCAACTCAACTCGGCCAAACTTTTAGTAAATTGCACAATGTATTTGGGTTTTTTTTTGAATGAGGAAATAAATTTAATATAAAAATAAATTTTGTATGGGCTCTAACGTATTTTAAAACAAAAATTTTAACAGTTTTATAAATTTACTTTTGTACTAAAAAATACTAGTCAGAAATAGTTCATTTCTTAAGTATACATTTTATTGCCCATGTACTTTAAAATGACAGCTTAGTGCCACTGTGCCATCGTAACTCACAAAACATATCATTACACTAATTTTTTAAACATATTACTAATTATTAATAAAACATAATATTAATTATTGCATATTTTTTAAATGTAACATGATAATGATTTCTTAAACACAGCGTTACATTAATTAGTTAAACATGTCTTTATAATAGGTTGATGAAAATGCTTTATTTGACGTATCCTAGTACCTCGCAAAGTTGGAGGAGGGTTTTTTTAAAAAAAAAAAATTCTTCATATCTTAAACTATTGCCTGAAATAGCAAAAAATATTTAAGATTCATAAATTAATATTAAAATTTTAATCAATATTAAAAAAAAAATTGATGTGAGTGCATTCCAATGCATCTGCTTACATCACTGAGTCGGTGTGGTAGGTTTAGTCATTAATAAAGGTTAAAGGTTAGGTATCCGATCGGACTGAGCATCTTTTGACTCAGAGCATGTTTTGACTCAGAATCTATTCTAATATTATGCCCTCAATTGCTTCAGAGCACACAGTTAAGCAATTGGAAAAGTTGGTGTGAAGGAGATAGCGATCACTATCTGCTTTAAGATCTAAAATTGTAGTAATGCATATGATCCATTCGGATTATAATTAAAGATGAATCCTAGACCGTCATCAGTACTATAATAAGACTTATTATTAGAGAAACCCTAGTGTGACATTAACAACCAAACCAAACCGAATCAAAACATTTGTTTTCTTGAAGGGAATACAATACTACTACATTGCATTCTTTTCAAGGACAATATGTGTAAATGCATACTTAACTATAGCATTCTCCTAAATAATTCAAAATATATTTTATCCACTTTTTGTTGTGTGTATTTACTTTTAAATCAACCCGAATATCCTTCTCAGATTTTGCAATTTTAATGATTAATTAAGTTATCTTTATAATTTCTGAAATTGTGTTTTTCTCCCCCCAGGTCTTAAAGAAATACTTACCTGGACTTTGCATGCCTCAACTGTTTGCTCGTAGTTGCTTCGTGTTCATATCATCCATTTAATACTTGTTGCTATCATCCAATCTATTTATACATAGATTTACAAACATGGCAGTTACCCTTCTTTCAAAAACAGCTCTGAACTATGATTATCCAGACAGTCCAAGAGAAACGTCAAACGGCGTGACTTCTATAGCAACCATAGAGTTGCGCAATGTAAAAGAAGAATATAATGAATACAATTGCAACGAGGGCGAAATAGACTATAGCTGGGAAGTGAAATCTTACAGAAGACGTTTTTATATGCTAATGCTGTATTTTATGTTAGCCACTCTAGGTAGTATGCTATATCCTCAACACATAGCAGAAGCAAATGTAACAGGGTGTTACTATGGCGTTAGTCAAATTGCAGTGAACTGGACTTCTCAGATAACAATGTTAACATACATTGTTTTAATAATTCCTGTTTCGTTGCTAATGAATATATTAGATCTTCGATGGACCTTGATCTGCGGTTCAATTCTCAATACTACATGTAAATTATTTTCATCTATACTTGTTTTTAATTAATTAGGAGAGCTTAGAGGAATTAGGTTGAAAGTGACAATTTTGAAAAAGTTGAGATTTTTCGGGAAAGATCTTACTTAAGTCTTTTAACTGTAAAATTTTAATTTGATTTTCAAAGTCTTTAAATTTCAGATAAAGGGCAGCAGATAAAGGGTTTCCTGCACTTAAAAAAATTCCATGCGCATTAGACAAACAGTAATTCCCTTAAAAAGTTTTTTTAAATTATTTTTTATTAGTATTTTTATTTTTAGAAAGTTGGGGTTGGGTGGCATGTCAAGAAAACGCCATGATACGACTAAACAGTTAAAATGAGTGTTTCTGATGCAATTTTCCAATCCAGCAGCTTTTAACAACACGCTCTTTGGCATATTTTTTTATTAATTAAAAAAAAATCTTAACTCTTGAATTTTTTTTAGTTGAGGTAACACATTTTAAAAGAATCAAAAGCAATTGAACTATGTCTGTTCAAAAATTGGAACCAACTATAGTCAAGAGGAAAATCTCCATAAGAGAGCGTGAGTCAATAAAGGCCGCTGGTTTGTAAATTAGCGTTTGGGATTATATATTTGTTAATCGAACTAGAAGTAAAAAAGAGGCATAATCTATACTTTTTTATATACATTCTGACATATTTTGTTAATAAAAGGTGAAATTCTTAATGTTTTTTTCGTTTACATATAAGAAATTAATTTGTAAAAAAAAAAGAAAACGTTTTAACTTTAAAAAGATTTTTTGTGTCTTATTTTATCTGTCTACACTAATTAATTAAGATACATTAAATGAGCACCTTGTAATGTGCGATCTAGAGCATAAAAATCCTATCATTGTCTAATATTATTTAGATCATTTGGTTTTTATTATACTAACTATACACATGAAAGTTATGCTCCAAATCCATTCCAATAGAAAGTATATTTAACGTTACTTGAAATCATTTCTTATTTAAAGAGTGGAGTCAAAATATGTTCGAAAATTCTATGAGTTCTTCTTTCACAAGTATACCAAAAATGCACAGAATCAGTTAAGAAAAAAAAAAAAAAAAAAAAAAAAAAGAGCACAGTATAATTTTTAAAGTTATTTTACTCAGTTTCATTAAAATATAACACTTTGAAACTTTTTCCATTAGGTTCTTTAGTTTGCATTTCATTTAATTAGATTAAGATTTATTCAAAGCATTTCAGAATATTTTATGTGATATATTAAAAGAAGATTTCTCAGTGAACAAATAGGGTGTTTATTTAATCTCATCAAGAATTTTGCTTATATGAAACTTAATATAGGGGGATTTACATTGTTAAAAAATGTCTTGACATGAGAATCCCAATTTTTGATAAATAAGTGCTCACAAAATAGTAGTTTATAATGTTTGTGCTAATTTTTTTTTAAATGGATGTAAATATGCTTTTTAAATGCAAAATTTGTTTAGCGTAACTTTCATCTACAATTGGATAAGTTTTACTTTGTGTTTAAAGTTAAAACCTAATCTCGTAAACATAATGGGCTTTGAGAGAGTAAGGCTAAATCCTATTTTTAAATTATCCAGGAGAGCATTTTTACGTGCTACCTTATTTAAAAAAAAAAAAAAAAAAAAAAAAAAAAAAAAAACACGATGAAATGTTATTGTGCGTTGTGCTGTTATCTAGAGCAATTTGTAAAGTATCTGTCTAGTGACAATAGTAAGCAACATTTGATTGAAAACTTGCCATTATTTTAAAAAGCATGGCCCCAAGCCCTTCAAATAATTTTATGAAAGATGAAAGCGATAGAAGATCACCACTTAAAAATGGTCATTTTTGTTTATTTGTGACTTTTACATTTTTATTTAAAAGTTTCACAACGACAAAATTAATTAAAAAGTAATTGAATAATTGTTCGGGAAGATCCTAGAATAAAAATACCACGTGTGGCAGTTTTCAAGAAACTTTTAAACATATATTTACCCTTTTAAAGTGGCAGCGATTATATTGCTCCTCCAATAGCTCCAACTCATTCAAGATGGCCCAGAATTTGCTCGGATGGCTCGGTTTTTAATTTCTACTTCTAGTTCTCCACTGTAGTCAAGGACAGCACTGAGACGTAAATTCTGGTACATTTTTGATTTCGTCATCACCAATATTTGGTTTTCTTTAAAGATTATGCATTTATTCTCATAGTTTGGGATTTCTTTTAATTTATATGTAATTCCACTTTATTTGTATATTTATTGATTAAGTGTGTTTTATTTTCAATGTCATTTTTATTTTGATGACATTAGCGCAATGTCATTAGAAAAATCCAGATTTTCTAGGGAGGTATCGGATCTCCATTTATTTAGTCTGTTCAAAATTCGGTCAATTACAAAGATGAACAAAAATCTAGACAGCACACATCTTTATTAGACACAAGTTTTTACTTCAAAAAAACTCAGTTAAAACTTCATATTTTCTCCACTTAATTAACTATTAGGATATAGATCTCTTATGAGCTTTTTATACATTTCAAAAGTCTCATGAAATGCAAGCAGTTAGGTGCATTAAATTACATTGGTTAGCAATGAGTTATTATATTTTATTTTATATCCGTCGTTGAACAGCCGACCCAATTTTGAGTTTACGACTGCAAATGTTCAATTCTGTAGCCTCGTAGTTTTGAACCAATCCAGATGACAAGGAAACTCCCGGATCAATACCCCCAGAGGTATTATTTGTTATAGGAACATGGTGGACTTTGTGACTTGACAGATTTAACGTGCATCAATCCCCATTTACTACACGGGGAGCCTTCGGCAGGCGTGGAAAGAACCCACGAACTGTTGGACATGGGCCCAGTACCCTACCGACCAGGCTATCCTGGCCCTTGAGTTATTATATCGGGTTGTTCAGAAAGTAATTTCGTTTTTTCCCAACAGCGGACATAATTCTATATTTACACTCAATTGTGTATGTACACTTAAGCTGCATAATTTTTTGTATATTTTAGCAGCTGATATAGCAAAGATTGTTTGGTAAAAAAACTGCGATATATTCTACGCAATAACTTTTGATTGGTGCCCTTTCAAATATGGAAAGTTCGGCATAGCTTACTCCTTTACTATCGAAAAGGTAAAAAGGCTGTTCAAGCAAAAAAAAATATATATGATGCATATGGAGAAGATGTATTGACAGCACGTCAGTGCCGAAATTTGTTTTGCGAAATTTCTATCCAGCAATTGTGATGTTGAAGATGCACCACGTTCTGGAAGCCAGAAGTTGATGAAGACACAATAAAGGATTTAATTGATGCAAACCAGCAAATAACATCTAGTGAGATCACAGAGAGATCAAATTTATTGAATTCGAACGTTCATGGTAATTTTAAACTCCTAGGTTCAATCTTAAAGCTCGGTGTAAGTGTTTCTAATGTTCGTGCGAAAAGAAATTTGTTTTGTCGTGTTGGTGTCTCTAATTTGCTACTCAAACGTCAAGAAAACCATCCATTTTTAAAGCGCATCATCATTGGGGACGAGAAATCGTTTGTCAACAACTAGAGATTATGAAGTAAAAAAGATGAACTGGCTCAAAGCGATGGAGGTCAAAAACTATCTCGATGAATTTTTAAGCCAGTGAACAACAAATACATCAGTAGCGTGGAATCCTGCTACTGCCAGAAAGATGGCAAAAGTATTAAATCAGAATGGACAATATATCATTCAATAAAATACAAGACTATAAGAAAACCCTCTTTCATTTAAAATTAAAAAAAAAAAAAAAAACTAAATTACTTTTTGAACAACCCAATAGTAAGATTTAAAAAAAAATTAAATTTAAATCTATGAGGTATATGGACTTGACAATTTTTTCAGCTGTTTCTCTTCAGTTTCTGGCACTGAAGCCAGATGGGTTTCCATTTGTAATGTTGAGCTGTTTCTTCGATGCTTTAGCCAGTGTGTTCATTATTGGAATGAGTCCCTTCTTGGCTGCAAGGTGGTTTCCTGCGAACGAGATATCTCGTGCATGCGCTTTTGGAGTTTTAGGTAATGAAGTAAGTAGCATACTTTTGCCCTAATAAATGTTTTATTGGACATCTTATTAACTCCTAAACTATGCATCTTGTAGACTTGAATTAGATTTTGTTCATATAGTGTAGAATGAGAAAATCTTATAAATTTTGCAAAATATGGTTTAGAAATATAATCCCTTGAAATAATTTTATATTTTTGATTCCATTAAAATCTATAATTTTCTAGATTCAATGTAAAATTCAATGTTTCATGAATTAATATAATTATTGGTTTTATTGATTATTTTAAAAGAGAAAGATAAATCAAAAAGCAAATTCTTTGTTAATGGTCATTTATGTTGAATTTCTTACTAACTAACTAACTCCCTGGCATTATAGTCCATGTTGGACCATGGCCTCACTAACAATTTTCCTCCAAAGTCGCCTGTCTCTAGCTCTTTGCTTCCAGTTTAGGACTTTTAGAGTCTTAAGGTCTTTTTCCACCTCGTCCATCTTTTGACCGGTCTTCCTCTTTTCCTTTGGCCCTGGCACTGCCCCTTGAATATCTTCTTAGTGCCCCTGTTTTCCTCCATTCTCTCAAGGTGTCCTAGCCATTGGATTCTCTTTGCTTTTACATAATTTATTATATCCTTTTCCTTAAATAGAAACTATTGCTGATTTTTGTGTGTTTTTTTAAATGATTCTTGATTCTTTCTTCTTTTTTTCAATTTTCAGATTGGTGTGTCATTTGGATTGATGTTCACACCCTTACTAGTCAGCACTGACTGTAGCAACCCTCAAGAAATTGAATCGGGAAAAAGAAATGTTGCTTACGTCCTTACAGCTTTAAATGCTGTACTTCTAATCATATTGTTTTTTAGTAAGTATAAATATCAATTCTTTAAATAGTAATAAGCTGAGTTTTTTTTCCGTACAAAAATATTACGTCGTTAAGCATGACATTTGTAGAAAAAAAAGACATAATTGGTTCCTATTTTCAGATATTAGGAACTATTTCAGTTATCAAACTATGTACTCCTATTCTCTTTACATTTTTATGTAGTTAAGAGCAGATTGTTCTTGGTAGGTGTGATAAAATCCTGCCTCACAATAATCAATGAATTCAGAAAAGCAATTTTTACAGACTTTTTTAGAATTAAATTGTTCTATTAAAAAGTGTTCAAATTTAGAAAGAAATTAGTGTATCCAAATACACGAGGCACATAAAAACATGAAACGATTCATGCAAATACATAAAAGCCTTACATAAAAACGTAAAACTACTTATATAAATAAGTATCAAATAATGCAAATATCCAAATGCATAAAGCCTTGTATAAAAATGTAAAGTGTTACATGAAAACATAAAGCTTTATATAAAAATATGAAGCTTCAGATAAAAATAAGGAATTTAATATAAAAATGTGAAGCAATTCAACCAAATACATGAAACTACGATCTATAAATACCATAAATTAGGTCTTATGAGGAGAAATTTAAAATGGAAAAGATCATCTTGATTCTTTTTCTGGAAATCTATAAAAATTGATGTGATAAATGAGTTGCTTGATTACATATAAAGAATTTAGGAGCAAATATTAGTTACTAAAAAAAGTTTCAAAACAGTCTTCTCGCTAATATTAAGGATTTGCTTAATAATGTCCCCAATGTAGAGGATGCTGCTTTTAATGTCGTTAACGTATTGAAACACATTAGTTGTAGTTGTAGTTCATTTAAGTCACACTAGAGCTGCACAATGGGCTATTGGCGACGGTCTGGGAAGCATCCCTGAGGATGATCCGAAGACATGCCATCACAATTTTGATCCTCTGCAGAGGGGATGGCACCCCCGCTTCGGTAGCCCGACGACCTGCAGAAACACATTAGAAGTAGCAAATTAATATTTCAGTTATTCAAGCGTAGAACCAAAAATCCAAAAAATCAGTATTGAAAAAGACTGGACTTATGGCTTCAAAACCAGTTTGATTTCTTGTAGGTGTTTCTCGGAGTGGTTGAAATTAAAAATCGGAAACCAACAACAGGTTTTAATGTTTCTAGTTTCTACTTTTTAGTAATCATTCATTTGAAATTGATAGCGCTTATGTTTTTTACTAGCTTACATATTAATTTTATCACCTATAATATGCATGTTTTTTCGTTTACAAGGATTCTTAAAGCATATATTAAGGATAATCGTTACGGAACAACCTGTAATTACTTGAGATAGTATTCGGGTGAACGGGTTATTATTATTAGCTCTTCTAAACTGCAAGGCATGATATTGGAAGTTAGGTTGATATTGGATCAGTAGGATTTGTATAAGCTGAGATCGTCAAGGTGATGTCATAGCAAAACTTATTACTGGATCTTCGGTAGTTCGGCACGATATTAATTTTGGTAGCCTTATTCCCATTAGTTCATTAGGATTGGTATAAACTGCGACGAATCAGGGGACGCAATGGAAAATATTTTACTAGTTCTTAGGTTGTAAATTAGGTAGTTAGGCACAATATTGATTTTGAAAGTAACATAGACAATCCAATGACCTCACTAGAATTTTGCTGGGACCGACAAAATAACGACATAGTAAGATGGTGTCCCAGTAAATCTGCCCTGAGATCCTACCCCTCATATTACCTCCTGTGGGGATAATTACAGCTTTAGTCCACACTCCCTCATTCCTGTCCCATTCTCTCAAGGGGTTGCTACGTTAGATCAGCTATCGCTTTTACATTTCTTTCACTTCAAGGAATGTAGTTTCAGTAATTTTTTAAAGAAATAAACATAAGTAAATAAATAAAAAGTATAATAAAATAAAGAGTTTATTAAAAAATAAAATAAGATTATTAACCGATTCCTAATAAAAATCTAATTTCTCTTTTCTTTTGTGCAGATTCATTTATTTATAATTTTAAATATTATTGAGATAAGTGGTGTTTTCTTTTTTATCAACAGAATTTTTTTAAATATAAAATATTTAAAAAATAATAATAAAATAAATGCTGCTTTTGCTCTTGATATGCCTCCAAAGAAAGTTTTTGATTCTGTCGTGAATATATAATTTAATATTCGTAAATATACATTTCAATATTCTGCAAAAATATTTTTGGTTCTTTGTTAAACTTTAATATTTTATATTTTTTTATGATGCTTGGTTAAATAAAGTTAGAACATAAATTTGACCTTTTGCTTTTTTTCCTTTTTCTCTTTTAAATTTGATCCTAATTAATTTGAAATCTGACATGAAAGTAGTTGTGTATTCACGATTCTCAGAAAAAGAGTGTTAGAACACTTTTTTCTTTCATATTGCATTCAGTAAATATTTTAAAAGACAGTTTCCTTATAATATATTGTTTATAGCAATTAAAAATTAAGTACCTGTTTTTCGTCTATTTTTGATAAAATGTAAAGAATGTCTCGACGTATTTATTAAGAAGTAAGATTAAAAACACATTAAAAGTAATAAAAAAAAATTTTAAAAAAACAAAAACATTTTTTACAGATATTTTTTAAGCAAAATATGTTTTATAATCAAAGTAAGTAAAACAGGCATTTTTGTTTTTAATTTTGAATATAATTGAGAATTTTTTTTCTTCTCTTTTTGTTAAAAAAATTTTTTTATTATGAAATATTCATGAAGTAATTCATAAAATAAATGAAATATTTGCTTTGATATGCCGCCAAAAATACATAAGCATTATGTATAGATATACATTCAACATTCAGTTGGGATTAAGTTCGATATATTTTTAACCTTAGGACATTGATATTTAGTGAATTATAAGAGATTTTATGTATATTAAATCTTAAAATTGTCTTTTTTAATGTCTTTTTAAAGCTATCGAAAATTAGAAACAAAGCTTAAAATTATAAATACTAGTTTAAAACTCACTGTTGAATTTTGCTTTTTATAATAATATTGCTGTATTAAAAAAATCAAGACTTGAAAAGAAAAAAAAATTAAATAAATAATAACAACTGCATAAAAAAAGAAAGGAAAAAGAATGAAAAATAACATGGAGGGACGATGAAATCAGAAGAAATAAAGCACGTCAAAATTAATGATTAAAATACCTGATTCGAATATCGCAAGTCGTTTTAATACCGGATTAAAATTATCAGGATTTTCGAAATCCAGTGGAAAAGCCTAACAACAACTGTTAAATCAACAATAAAAATATCTCAGATTTAGGAGGAAATTCGCACATTAAATGATTCGAGTATCTTATTAATTCATATTAAAAATATCGGTATTTTCAAAACCATGTGGAAATGCGCTGTGCCGAAAATAAACAATAGAAAAATATCATGGATTTGGATTAAAATTGACACAAATAAATAAGCACGTCAAAGGTGATTTCTATTTGCATGATTTAAAAAACGCGAGTCGTTATAATATCGCAATAAAAAGATCGGAGTTTTAAGAAACACGTGGAATTCCGACAATAACCTCCGAAAAAGCGATCGAAAAGTCATTTGGATTAACTGTGAAATAGACTCAAATATAAAAGTTATTTTTAAAATTCGAAATTCACGCATCATGATTCTGTCGTATTAAAATTGTTGGGAATTTGAAATTTTGGAAATTCGAAGTGATAACCACCGATAAAAGCGATCGGAAAATTTCATTGATTTAAATTTGGCGCGTTCAAAAACTTAATTGCGTAACTCACAATTTCAGATTTTTTTTTTTCGAAAAATATTATAATAGTTTTTTTTTATTGTGCTGCGGGCCGTAGGTTGTACAGCCCTTGTAGTGTAGTATTTCTGGATCAAGTGCCCTAATCTCTCATCCGTATTACTGAGTACTTTTACTTTAAAAAGTTAATAAGGGTTATTTAATTTGTGAAAATTAAATAACCGTTGTAACTTACTGTTTGATAATGAAATAATATTAAATTTACTATAACTTATTGTGTATAACTATTTTATTGTTTATAAACATTTCATAATATTTAGGATTACTTTATTATTTTCTATTATTTTACTTATTTCATATTTGCAAATGATATAATGCTTAACTTAACACAAAAAATTTTAATTTTAAATTTACAATAAGTATCTAAATAATGGGTAATAAATAAGCTTTAATGAAACAGTAAAATGCATGAAATAAACTTCAAACTTGCTGATTTAGACTTTTGTTTTGTTAAGTAGTTGTTAATTTATGTAGTAGCATTTTTTAAATGCCTGTATAGTTTACATAATTTGAAAACCAAATAAAAAAGCTTTGTATAACAATAAAAAAAAACTATTTTTTCCATTTTTTTCTTTCCTGATTGTTGTGACCTTTCTTTTTTATCACAATTTAAGATTTATTCATTCTAGAAAAATAAGCAAAATTAGTCGTTAGTTTTTAAGAGAAAAAAAAAATTTTCTTCTCTTTTATAACATTTTTTACAATGAATTGCAATTAGCAAACACAAACAATACGTTTTTTTCCCTTCAAATTATATAATTTATTTCTTTTTAGAAAATTGTATTTTTAATCGTTATGCTTTATTGAAATATATTTGGTAATGAATTCTTTGCAATAAAACTTATGTCTTTTATTACTAAATTAGACTGAATCCAACTCAGAAGACAAGGGTGCCAAGTAGTCGCACTTTATTTGTCATTTAAGGATTTAATTTTAAAAATTTTTGTTATACAATTTCAATGTTGTCGTTCTAGCCATAAGGGTTATTGATAATTTTTTTTCTAATCAAAAATTTGTGGTCTTAGTTTCTCTTGATGTAAATACATTTATTTAATTAAACAAATTTTTATTTACGAAATTGTTTTTATATTTTACGATGTTTTTTTTTTTTAAAAAAAAAAATCTTATTACTTACTATTGTGCATGTAAAATAAATTATGAAAAAGTCATTCGGAAGAACTTTTTTTTTCACGTGTTGCATAAATTTATAAAAGATTTTTTTAATTAGAATTAATCGCATCAGATAAGGATAATCTAAATTAATAATACAATATTATTTGAATAAAATGAATTAACGCTAGTATAATAACAACTAATGAATATAACAAAATTTCTTCATAAATACTTAGCTAATATTTAAAAAGAATTTCACAACAGAGAAAAAAATACAGTATAAGGGAATACAGTATATGGGTACAGTATAAGAGAATATTACAAAGACCCGGAATATGAATTAATATCTCATTAAAAAAGTTTTTTCTTTAAAAAATTCCAGTTTACTTTACCATTATAGATAAAAAAAAAAAATGTAGGAATTTTTTTATGTCTTGATATATTTAGAAGGAAATTTCCACATTTTCAAGATTCGCAAGGTGCACAGAAAAATATGAACAGAATATGTTTCGTAAGCATGCAATTCGAGACGAGCCAAAAACAAAAATTATGTGAACCATTTTTGCTGTAAAAAACCTTCTTAGGTTCTTGGCTACTTTGAAAACAAGCCAAGTAAAATTATAAAGTAACCTCGAGAAAACCCCTCCAGTTGACCATTGCTCATGTCAGGGCCTCTATTCACACTCACCCCTTTATTATCCTCCTTCTGATTTCGACTTAGGAATTTTGGGGCAGATCTACAGTGGAATCAGTAAGATTTTACTAAATCTTAGGTAGTGAAATCGGTACTTATTTATTATTGATTTTAAAAGCAACGTAGATATTTTAACTGGTTTACTGGAATTGCATCAACCGTGATAGATAAGGTGACGCCATTGCAACAAATATTACTTGATTTTTAGATAATGAATTAGCTAGTTAGCATGATATTGAACCTGGAATCACTTAGATAATTCTCATTGGATCATTTGGAATTGTATAAAAAGCAATATAGACAAGGGGATGCCATCGAAACTTTTTTACTAGTTTTTAGGTAGTGAAGTAGGAAGTTAGGGCATTATATTGATTTGGACAGCATCGTAAATATTCCAATGGGCTCACTAGTATTTTTCTACGAAAAACAAGTTAAGGCCATAGTAATATCTTACTAGATCTTAGACAGTGAAATAATTAGATATGATGCAGCACAGACATTTCAATTGGTTCACTAAAATTTGCATCAATTGTCCATTCAAGGTGACGCCTTTGCAATATTGATTATTAGATCTTAGGTTATGAATTAGGTAATTAAGCACGATATTGACTTTGGAAGCATTTGTATAATTTCCATTGGTTCAGTAGGACTTTTCTCAGCCGTTACAAAGTTACAAAGTATGTTTATAGGTTTTAGGCTATGAATTAATCTTTAATATTAGTTCAGAAAACAAATTTCTCACTAACCTTAATACATATCTTAAATATATACATATTTCTTAATACATATCTTAAAAACAGTGAGTGAAAATTATTTTCTAAAATAATGAAAGTTTCATATCATTATCATTGATGAAATTGCTTAACGTTTCCAAGAAATGTAATTTTGTATACATATCATATTTGAAACAACTGAACAATTAGAGAATGAGTTACAAAAAAGAGATAACTTTTAAACTCGTTGCCAGACAATAGTTATCTTAAAAATGTTTGTTCAGCATTAGATTCTAGAAAGAAAATTGATTGAGTTTTAAGGACAAATATTGGGACGTTGACATAAGAAACATAATAGTGCGATTGTTTTATTTCTTACATAGAAAAATTGAAGAGTTAAGAAACGTTTATAGCGTTATTCAGCTTTCATTCTTGTTTTATTACACTCATAACGCTCTATTAATATTAAGAATCAGAAGAAACGTTTCTGCAGGGTTTAAATATTCTTATACTATCTTAGGGAAATGCTACTATAAATGGGCCAGAAAAATCAGCAGCAATAGAAACTTTTTTATAATTGAATAGAAAAACTCAGTAAAAAAATAAAAAATAAAATAGTTTAAAGAGGGTAGTTTAGGCATTACAACCAATACTCCTATAAGTGCCAAGAAACAGAAAGACATAAACGTCACCAAATACATTTTTATGTGTTTTGGTTCTAATGATACTACTTATAGTAAAATTAACAGTGCCAATTATAGAATTTAGGGCAAATTAGTTGCTATTTTTGTTGTAACAAAACGGATGTGTGTCTCTTTTAACTCTTGAATATCGGGTTTATATGTAATTTTCCATCCAGCAAAGATAACACAAGAGAATGATTTTTTTTCCTGTTGAAAGCGATTTTTTAATGGATCTTAGATATATTCACGTCACTGATTTCAAACCTGCAATCGATTTCTCTTTCCAAGTTACAGTTGCAAATGACATTTTCAGTCTATTTTTTTTTCAAAATACACAAGTTCAAAAAAAAGTTATATAATAAATGTTGCGACAAACTTCTAGGGAAGTAAAGGCAGATCATCAGGATTAAAATTGCATAGGAACCCATGCCCCAAAATATCATTTGTTACTTTGTGGGCTTCTAAGTGGATCATAATAAAGAAGCTCTTCTACCCGCGCATAGCGACATTTCTAGGCACGGGTTCCAGTGCATTATAAATAAGTTTTTAAACTCGTAGATTTCAAGAAAAAAATGGACTGAAAATAGGATAAGGATCTGTGAGAAACATTGTGCAAAAAATTATCTAAGAAAAATTATTAAAGATTATACAAATTTGAAACATGTATTCATAAAAAAATTAACAATCATCTTTTAAGATTTTTTTTTATTTTGTCCATACATTATTTTTTTTAAAGATATTCCATTTATAAATGTATTCAGAGTGGAACAATATTAATAAAACATACATTTTATCAAACATTCAAACTTTAACAATAAAAATAAACAACTCATTTTATAAATGTTTTCAAATTTCAGCAATAATAACAAACAATTCATTTTATAAATATATTCGGAGCTGAAAAATGATAAGAAACCATTCATTTTATAAATACATTTAGAATTGAACAATAACAATAAACCATTCATTCAGAATAGCAAAGAATAGGAATAGAATTTTAAAGTTTAAAAACTATTCTATATTTTTTCATGCACTATGTTGATATCTTCAAACAAAACAGGAAAATCAATTTTAAATCAGTGCTTTTAATATTTTTTTCTCTCGAAAACTTTAGTGCTTCATTGAAAAACACATCTCTGTAAACATTGAAAAAAATCTGATGAATGAAAAATTTTAAAATAATACATTTTAAAGTTTCAAACTTCTCCTTTTTTTTTATTTTAATGCAAGATGAATGGTCATTATTTATAACAGCGGTTCCCAATTTCTTACGGACACTGTTTTTTTGGTGGAAATCTAAACATATAAATAAAATTTATCAGCAACAGTGAACATATTGAGAAAAGAAAGACTACCAAATATTTTGATAACATTAAATGTGAAGAATAATTTTTTTTCAATAATCGTTTTATCAATAAAACTCTTAAAATACTAGGTTTTATGCCAAACAGTTGAATATGCAGGCCTGGAGTGGTATTTAGTCGAGTTCTGAATCAGTTTTTGAGGCTTCATTAGCTGAAAATGAATAAAATAAGCTGAATTATGGTTTTTGAAAAAGAACTCTTATAAACATTGAGAATAGTTATCAGAGAAACATAATTCGTTATTCTTAAATTTGGTCATTTTATTTTGAATTGAAAAGTTAACGAAAAATACTGATGCATTTTTTTTAAGAAATTTTGCCATTTCTTTTTTACTAACATTTTACTTCAATAATTTCATAAAAATATCCAAACTACCAAATAAATCATCGCTTATTGTTTTGATATAATATGATTACAAGTTCCATACGTTATAACCGATATAAAAGCTGTAAACTCTCGGAACCCCTGTGACCCTTACATGTAAGCCCAGGGTTCCGCAGAACACCAATTGAGAATCGCGGATTTATAAAACTAGTTTTTGAATAGGGATTTATTAATGTTTAACTCTTGACAATAGCATGAGTTTGAAGCATTATTATCTTTATATTTTTAAATTACCGATAAATGTTTTGATTGAATTTTGTTGTTGTTGTTGTTTTAATTGCATTCCACTGTTTTAATAATGTTTTGAAGCATTTCAGAATGAACCAGAGGTTCCACCTAGCGTTGCTCAAGTGGAAAAAAAGATGGAAGCCACTCAAGGATATAGCTTAAAAGACATTTTGATGATGATGAAAAATCCACAATTTTGTCTTGTTTTTCTACTAACTGGTAAAAAATTTTCATTGCAATTTAATTTAGGAATATTATACAGTGAAACCTATCGGGAGCGACCACTCTTTGTTCCAGGGTAAAATGGTCATTAATGGAGGTTGGTTTGTTCTTAGGGGTTATCTCCTTTGATTTCAAAATGTTATCGTAGGTACATGATTTTTCGCAAATGATTTTGATTTTAGTCAGTGTCATTTTCCTGGTACAGAAATGCCTTTTATGTTGGCGTCACGAAACAGCTTCAATGAACCAAATCTAGTAATCTCAATAAAAATGATCCCAACTGATATAATTATGTGTAAAAACAAATTTACCTATTAAAATTAGAACTATTTTAAATAAATATATAATTATGTTTTTAAAATTGCATTTTATTTTATATCATGAAAATTAGTTGGTTTTAAAAAATGAGAAGAGGTTTGTTAGCTTGAGATGCTTAGTTTTTTTTTTCTATAATAACTTCTTTTTTCTAATTTAACTTTACTGCTCTAAAAATAAAGCATTGATAGCATTGTCTTTAGTGCTCTCTGACTGCTACATGAGGTTGCCGATCTCTCTTAGTTATCGTCAAAAAGATCTCTTTAAATAAGAGCCCCACACAAATATTTTGAATACGTTTTAATCTACTAATATGTTTTGTTTATAATTTTTATTTTGATATTTCTTCGTGTTTTCTTATTTAACTTTTTCCGTATTTGGTGCTGAGATTTGTCCGGTCGCTGGGAGACGTTTTTATGGTCTCTTCTAAATGTTTTTTTCAGCACAAAATCTATAGAAAAAAATCCGTACCTTTCAAAAGTGGTCGCAAATAGGTACATAAAGGTGGTCTTTCCTAGAGGTTTTACTGTATTTTATCAAAGACAACCAGTTATGAAAGTTGTTTAAACAATCAGAAAAATTGGCTTCTCTGTCGAATAATATTAATAATATTGCGTAAATTTTCCTACGGGTACGCATATGGTTCAGCTCAACCAGTTTAGCAAAGTTGAATTATATTATTCTTCATCATGATCCGAAGTTTCGAAAAATAAACTATATACACCAGCATATTATACGAGAAAATCCTGTATGTTTCTGTCTGCAATTTCAGTGAGAAATCTTTTCCTTTATACATACTTTTTTTTGTTCTTAAGAGTTTGGAAAGTTTTGAGATAATAAAGAAATTACTTTTTTTAATAAAGGTTGAAATAATGCGAAAAAGAAATTTTTTTTTAAAAATTGCACAATCACCTTTTTTTATTTACTTTTTAATTTATTATTTAATAAATAAGCAAGTAGCACTTTTATTTAAGCACTCCATTTTTTTTTACAATTTAATGAATTTTTGTTATATTTTTTCCTAATTTGAATTTTTTTTTATAAATAGACAGAAAAAACCCATAATAATAATAATATTAATTTTTTCCTTTGCTAGCTAACTTTTACGCGGCAATTTTTTTTTAATATAAAAAAGGTAAACAAAATTAAAGGAGCAAAGGAGTAAGAATAACCATAATAAAATTGCTGTTTAACAGCAAAGTAAAGTGTCTATATTAGTTAAAATCAAAAAAAAAAAAAAACAAATTTATCAAGATAAATATGATATTGTTTTCAATGAAGAAACATTTTACCATGAAATATTAGCTGTAAAATGTGAACCAATGATGTTTCTATATTTATGGTTTCCTATTACTATCAGCCACTATTATTTTTATGCTCATAAATGTGTACAAATACTAAAATATATCCTTTCTATATGCAGGTTTTATGACTGGATCATTTTTTAATTTCACCACAAACGCCAATCACTTAATGATCAGGTTTTTTCCAGTAAGTGATTATTGTTTTATTGAAGTTGAACGCTCGTTTTTTATTACATAAAATGTGTAAATAAATTGAATAAATTATAATAACACAAATTATCTGAAAATAATACTTTCATTTGAATTGTTCGAACATATTATCATGCTTAAATGATTTATTTTGTTTATACTCTACGGTAAACTTAATTACACTGTTACGTATACAGTAAAAAAATTTGTTAAATTTAGGGAAAAAAACTGTCTGCTGAAGTTCTTAGATAAAATCGTTTATTTCACGGAAAAATACTGTTGTTTAACAAACAAATGTTGTCAACAATTAAGTACTGTTATTTTAATAAAAAAAACTAGGTTATACCAATAAACAAACTTTGTTATTTTAACAAAAATACTATGTTATTTTAACAAAAAACTTTAAAATATCTATGTCAGCACTGCCGTTGGTACTTCTGGTCTACGTTCATTATGAAGAAAAATCTTGAGCTGTCTTTACCCTAAAAGTCTTATTGAAATTCTGTTTAAGAGTAAAAATATTTATAACTATACTGACCCACCCTTATGAAATGGTCTGACAACGAAACTTACCAAAAAATCTTATCGTAACATAATACTTTGGCAGAGTATTATTTTGACGATAAAATCAATTCGCAGTTTTTTTTATACGATATTTAAAGCCATAAAAAATTTCTCTTAATTAAGAGCAAGTATAGGAAATAATCGTAAAATGATTTGCAAAAAGTTATAACAAAACTGAACTGAATAGCAAAAATGAGAATTTTAATTGACGGTTTTCATCCATTTGTGATTGAGGGGTAAAACAGAGAAAACCCGTTTTGTCACCAAAACAGCTTTAAGCCGTCAAATATACAAAGAAAATTCGTATGAAAAACGGGAATTTTTTACATTTCACAGATAACGGTGGGAAAAAAATCTATAACCTTCTTTAAGCAGTTTTTTGTTGTTGTGAAAAATGAAAAATATGTTGTTTTTTTCCTGCAGAATTTGCAGCTACTTTATTACAGTATTTTTTTACAGCTATTTTTTACTTTTTATTTTTTCAGATTTAGAAAATATCCATAATATGGAAAATGGTTTTGTAGTTGTATGGCACAAATGTTTGATGTAAATTTCAGGTCAGAAAATGCATGTCTAATTTTAACTGGGTTTGAGATATGTTCATCCAACATAAAAATATTTGATTAAACGATTGGGGTTCCTTTGTTTAAGTTCATATAATGTAGAAGAGGACTCTGAGCAGAAACTTTATTTCCTAACTAGCTTCTGAAGACTATCAACCTTTCACTTCCATAATGATCAATTTCTCGGACAGGTAAAGGATCTGCTCTCACCATATTAAATTATGTATCTGGGTCACTACTTGCCCGCCGATGTCCGAGAATTCGGACACTATGAAAGTGGAAGTTAGATGGCCAAAGAAGGCCTCATGTAGAATGGCCACAGGATCCTCCCTGCTGTTGAAAAAAGCACTGTTACTAGTATGAATATAGAAATGTGTTCTTTAGCTTTTATGGAGATTAAGTTGGTTCTGATTTCATCTAAATGGACGACAGTGAGCAGCCACGCAGACTTCATATCATGGATATCCTGTAATGTCGAAGATATTTGTCGAACAGATTGGTCAGCCAAATCCAATAGAAAATGCTTTGGATTAACTTGATAGACAAGTTGCTACTATGAGTCCTCTTCCACGGTCGTTGTATAAGCTGAAACAAGGGTGGATTACTTCGTGTCCGGTATTTACTATCTATTTCGGTGACAAACAAATTAATTGTGAGCATGGAGAATCTATTCGCATCCCTATTAGGGGAGGACACATTACTTATTAATATTTTCGCTGTGTTTCCACGACAATTTTCCTTATGAAAGTGTAATATACTGTTATCTCTGAGAAGGGGCGTTTCTGCCAAATGTGTTTTGGGTAAATTTCTTTGTCACGATCAATAAATAACTGTTAAGTGAACTCTTTCACCAAATTTGTTGCTCCCGTCTTCATTAGTTTTTAGATATGAAACACCGATTTAACTTTTAAAGACCAGTGTAAATAACTAATATAGAAATATGTTGCAGTATATAACTGTCTTGTTCACAACACAGCTTCAACGTCAAAAGCCCTGTGAAATACCTCATGATGTCATCTAAATTTAAAATTGTTCATAAATATTAAAGATTTATTGCTTTTTTCTCCGTAAAGACAATGCAAAAATTACACAAGTATACAAATAGCAGTATATATGTTATATTTTGACTTGAATTTAAAGAATTTTTTTTCTTGATTTCAGGATGAAGAAGTAGCGATTGCAGGAGTTGCTACAACTTGTGCATTCATCGGTGTCGTTGGGGCACTATGTGCTGGATGTTTTATGGACTATTCACATAAGTTTAAGTAAGTATAGTTTACATCTAAAATAGTTTTCAACTCATAATTTTATTTTTTAGAACACATTGTTGCAGTTTTTTTGTTTTTTTGTTGTTTTTGTTTATAGTTAAAATATTCAAAATTCTTTGCCAACATATCCAATACTCCTGTCGTAAATTTTAAATATTGTAAGCTTTCGAAAATTGCAAAGAAGAAAATGTTGATTTTTGAAAAGTTCCGTGTGGCTTTTTCTCATTATACACAGTTAAAAACTTCTAGGAGAAATGGTTACACAACAACTTATTAATTGTTATTTTTTTACCATATTCAACCAAAACCGTCAAATAACCATAAAAAATGGTATTCAAATTGTTAACTGTAAGAAAAATCGTATATTGACTATTTTACCTAATATGGTTAAACAATTAAATTTTTTTCTGCCCTAATTAGGCCAATTTCTATGATGCCCCTTAGTTCCTTGCGGCTGATTACATACAACAGACGTAAGGGCTAATCTGTCAATCTCATGACCGGCTGAATGTGGGTTCGAATCCTGGAGTTAACAACACAATATTTCTACTCATGAAGAGCTTCCATTGTCTAGCACTCCCCAATTAGTGACTCTGGATTATTAGAATATGAAACTCTGAGTCATCTTAAATGGCAGCATAAATATCTGCTTAAAACAAAAAGTTTAGTATTTCCTATTATTCATGATAAATGGCACCAACAAGTGAATTAACAAAACCCTTTTCCGCGAATCAATTGATAAAATACAGCTTAATCATAACCTAATTCCAATGTCCGTTACCTAACAAAAGGCCCAACATAACCTAACTCCAACTATCCAGCTAAATTTTATTTTTACAGTTTTGAAACCATGATAGTTGTAGATGGTTGCAAAACTGTGTATTTTTGTATTAACTGTTTTTTAATCATATCAGTCTTAAATGGTTACAAACTCGTTAAGATAAGGAAGTGTTCCTAACCGTGAACTTTATGGTTGCTGGGATGGAAAGACGGCTGCTTGGTTTAAAGTAAATTATAATTTTTCAGAACAATGAAAAAATATTGAAATTATTTTTGAAGAATATAAATTTTTAAGGTTCTCAGTTCTAAAATTAATAATTCGAAATTAATAATTAAAAATATGATTTTGAATTATTACTTTTAGGATCCTAACTATTTGCAACTTTGTGAAAAGCATTGTTCATTATTACAGAGAGTGACTTATGAATGTTTTAAATTTTTTATTTCAAAACCAATGAAAAAAGTTGCATTTGGAGCGTCAAAGAAACTAGATTAGAGGTCGTGATGATAATCTGTATACCTGTATTTAATTTATCAAATGAAAACTGAATGCATATTAATAATTACTAAATAATAAATATTGTTTTTCGCACCATTTAGGGAAACAGCTGTTGCTCTGTGTATGGCAAGTTTGGTATTTCATATTCTGTTCAGTACGACTCTCTACCTCAAAACATTATGGATCCAATATATTCTGGCAGCTGGTTTCGGGTAAGTAACTATGTGTACATTATTTTTCATATAGTTTCTTGTATTATTTCATTTAAATTAGGTGTTCTGTAATGACTGCTTTTAATATATATTTTTAGAATCATTCTAAAAAGTAAAGCTAAAAAATGACTACATATGGGTACACAAAAAATATATAAATGAGTAAAAAACAGGATAACACTATTACAAACTGGCCAATCAATACAGAGCAACCACAGCAATAGCGGGATTAAAACCATCAAAAACGAATTTATTTTGCTAAATAGAAAGTAAAAAACGACCAATTTTATTCAAGATTATCTTTCAAATTCATGTTCAAATATACCGGTTTTTGGAGATTTTTAAATTTTTTTAATTCTAATTAGTAGAGTTTGAAAAGTATGAAAACGGTTGAATATCTTGTTGAATATCTACTCACTGGATTAAAATATCTAATACCATAATTCGACCAGGGGGTCGTGCATTAGGGGATCGAGTATGATGTCTTTATAATATAAGTTTCTCAAAATTTCAAATACGTATATTTTTTAATCTAACTCACATTTTTCAAATGAAATAAATAATACCAAGGAACAGAATTGGTAAGATATTACTTGATTAAAGTATTTTTATTTTCATTTGTATGTTATTAAAGCCAATAAAGTTTTTTTTTAATCAAATTACGTATTTTTTAAGTTACTTCTATTTTAGACGTTGATTTTCATTTTCATTTCGTGATTGTAGTGCAAAAACAGGGAACCAAGATGAAAAAACTGATTATCCATTTGTAGTGAGTTTTCTTCTGGGGAATCCAAATCTGCAATAAAAAAAGGATTTGAGATTTTGAAGTTTATTTAAGATTTCGAAGTCTATTTAAGATTCTATTAAGATTTCTATTTAAGATTTTGAAGTTTCCACCACCTTTACCTCAAAAGATGATATTAGGAGGCTGAGTTTTATAGAAATGAGTGTGTCTTTTTTAAACATTTTCACCAGTTTATAATTTTTGTATTTATCCCATGCGTAATGAGATATTTGACCGTTCCCATATTTTTTGGACTCTCTGTATATTAAGGGTGGTCATCACGGAATTCCTTTCATATAAATAATTATGAAAAACAAAAATAATAATTTCACCAGGAGAATACCTCGAATAAGCGATTGAAAACATTCTGAGGATAAATATCCGTTTTCTCATTTAATACATATTCTTAAACATAACATCTTAAGAAATATGTAAGAAATATTATCTTAAGAAGTATTTAAGCTTCCTAAAAAAAGAGAGAAAAAGTTTTGAAGAACTTTTTATTCAATTAAAAAGTCTTGCTATGCTTGTAACTGCAGGAAAAGTTGAAAGAGAAGGAAAAGTTACGGGTTTAAATGAAAATAATTATTTTTCTAAAATAATAAAAAAACACGTAAAATAAATTATATTGTTTAGTCTAAAATAGAATCCTGAATATTATTGAATATTCTGAATTATTATTTAGATCCTTCAATCGCGGATGTCAATTTTGATAACAAACTAATTTAACTTTTTGTACAAGTTGAATTATTTTATCGCGCTAATTTGTTGCAACTTTAAAAAGCTGACAAGTTGAAATGCATTACTGTGAAAATTAATACTTTTAAGTCACAATTAAGTCCAAAGTAATATCATATGGGCGGAATGAGGGTAGAACTCAATCAGTTCTTATATCTGAAGCAAAATTGCTAAGAATGATAGTTTGGAGTAGCCATATTATAGTAACCCTTTTCTGATTTCTTTTTATAATAAAGCACTTTTTCCAGAAAAAAGGTTTCCATCATTTAAGATTTCAAATTCTGCCGGCTACGTGGCCGAGCGGTTAGCGCGCCTGACTGTGAAGCCATTGGCTGCGGGTTCGAATCCCGCTCTGGGCATGGATGTTTCTCTCTCTCTTTGTGCTGTCCTCTGTTGTGTGTGTGTGTGTGAATGTGGCCCACACTATAAACGGGTTTGTGGCAGTGTGGCGTGGGCAATGTTGCTCACCTCCGTGACTTTGGTGCACAGGTGCCAACTGGTTAACGCGAAATGAGCAACAATGCTGACATCTTCATAGGCAAAGATTCAAATTCAGTGCCTGGCATTGGAAAAAAAAAAAAAGATTTCAAATTCAAACTAAACAGTTAAAGTTATTTGTTTTAATACTTTGGACATTATTTACCGCTTTTTTCCTAAAACATTTCAAATAGTTTTCATTGAATAAGAAATTAATCAATTAAAAAGAACTTGAGAAACTTTTGGTGCTAGTTTGAAGTATACTTTTGAGAAAGCGTGTTTGAATTTTTCAATTTAATATTCTAGAATGTCAAAGAAGGTACAGTGCGCAAAATAAAAAAATTACCACCAAGTATAACTCTTAATCTAATGATCGGATCTTCACGTTTTTTAACTCAAACTCAATGTTATATCTCAAGGGGGCAACCTCAAATATGCTAACTAATTAGTACAGGCGATGTTTTTAGATACGAAATCAGACACCTTTTACGTTCTTTCATCACGAAGTAATATACATGCCTTCTTTTCGACGGATTTCTGATCCCTAAAATATAGAAGGTAACTTCAATCTGGTAGATATGGTCACAATAGTTTGATCTGGAGACCGGTCCAAAGTTTGGACCCTTCTATATTTATTTTATTTTTTTGCGTATTTTTGCATGTCTCAAGAACTTTTTTAAATAAATTGAAAAATTTTTGAAAAATAGTTATAAAATTCGTTTGTCCAAAAATACTTTACTGCAAAAAATGACTTTTGATAAACATTTGTTACTTTTTATTATAATACTTAAAAAAAATAATGGTTAATAATTAATAATAGTTAGTAATTAACAATAGTTAATAATTTTAATAATAATTAAAAAAAAAGTTTGAAGTGTTAGGATTTTTTAAAGAATGCAGTTTTGAATGCCAAAATACAAAATTTGAGCGAAATCGGTCGAATAACTCCTAAGAAAACGAATTTAAAAGAAATCGTACTTTTAAAATTCAATTTCTCAGGCATTATTTGACATATTTTCCATATTATGGCTACCCCACATATTTTGAGGGTCAAGAGTTCAAATCCATCAATAAGAAGGTAAGTTCATTCAGCCAAAGTACGTTTTTGTATCTGATTTCGTAACTTAAAATGTAGTATGCACTAATTTTATTTTATTTTATAACCGTCGTTGAACAGCCGACCCAATTTCATGGGTTTACGACTACTAATGTTCAACTCCGTAGCCTTGTAATTTTGAACCAATCCAGAAGACAAGGAAACTCCTGGATCAGTCATAATTATCATTTTTGAGGTCACTCCGAAAATGAAGATCTGATTACTAGATCAAAAGTTATTCAGGTTAATCCATTTTTTATTTTACGCACTGTACATGACTTTTTCCCGTACGTCTGCCTCAATTTCGTGAGTTTATGCTGACAACTTCGAATGGACTGCGACTCAAGACTTTGTAGAATAATTTATTAAATACTTTTCCTTTCTAGGTTTTGTGTAGCTGGATTTTTACCAGTAGGATTAGAATATGCTGTAGAAATAACATTTCCTGCCTCTGAAATGATTTCTTCAAATTTACAGTATTTATCTTGTCAAGTAAGTCATCTGTTATTGCCCACATAACTGCCACTTAAAACTTTTTTGGAACCAATTTTATTCCTTGTCATCATTTTGCGTGTAAAACATATTAAAAACGCAGTATTTTTTAAAAAAAATTTTTTTATAAAATTTTTTTAAATTAAATATTTTTTAAATTAAATATTTTTAAAGTAAATTTTTTTAATAAACTTTTTTTTTAATTAAATAAAAATTTTTAAAAAAAAAATTGTTTCGAAAAAGTTTAAAAAAAAAGTTTTTTTGAAACATTTTATTAAAAAAAACTTTTAAAATCATCTTTCTAATTCTTTTTTATTTATTTTTTGATAAGATTTTTAAAACAAGTTGAAAGTTAAAAGAATACCACTAAAACAAATATATTCTGTAAAGTTTGGGTAAAAGAATGTATTAATTGTTCTCATATTGAGTGTTAACTATTAATTACGTTATATTTTAGGTGTACTTAAAATGCACAATTCTTTTCCGGTAACCCCTTAAAAAGTTAACCTGTATAGATTTTTTTTCCGTTGATTTATTATAACTTTACTGAAAACAACGCTAATGAACACATGCCAATTATCTAATTTATTTTAACAGAATATTTGTAATTTTGTACTCGATCTAAATCAATAATCGAAAACAATGTCAAAAAACAAGAGGAATTTTAATTCATAGCTTTTTCACCCACTAAATAAATTAGGATTTATATGTATCATATAGTAAAAGTATGTATCATATAGTAACTGAGGCAGAAAAAATAATAGTTACCTGTCTCTATCCTAAAGCATTCAAGCACTACACTATAGTCCATTAACGGCAAATTTGTGCCATAATATTACTTTCGCATAAAAATGTCAGGTAGTCATTATTAAGTGATTGCTCAGTGAACAAGTAAGTGCCTTGCACCATTTTTGTTTATTTGCAGCACTTAATCCTAGTTTTTATTTATTTATTTATTTTATTTTTTTAAGGAAATGTTTGCTCAAAATAATGAGTTATGTTCTTATGTAAAACTTATTTTTCTTTTCTCATAAAAATTCGTCAAATGGGCAACAAAGATGTTAATTTTTACTTCCAGTTTTTCTTCACCAATAGAATATGGCATAAGTATTTAAATTTGCACGGAAAAAAAATTCTGGTGAAATTACCCTACTGTATACTAATAACATTTCTGAAAAAAAAAACCAACATAATTCTGGTATTAAAAAATTAGGTATTTAAACTACTCAATTGGTAATTTCTCTGTTCATATAACAACGGTTTACTGAAAATTCAGGTTTTCAAAATCATTGATCTTATTACCACACATTGAGTAAAAAATACAAAACTGAAAAGTAAATTTAACCGAATAAATCCTCTTTATGCCAAGCTCTAAAGTATCACAATAAAATTACCGAATTTTTCTACATTTCCCGAATTTAATCACATACTATAAAACCATATTTTATTGTTAATTTTACCAAAATTCTTACTAAAGCACTTTGGTAAAAATTAGTGAGCTTATGCGGATGCTCCTATAGAGCAAGAAACATGGTAACTTTTACCATATACTGGTAATTTTGACCAAGCTTTTTTTTCAGTGTGAAACTTATTATTTATTTACGAATCATATTATAGTTGTAATTAAAACTTTTTAAATCTAATAAAATTGTATTGTTTTAAAATTAGTTTTAATCCTGTAACATTTTTATCCCGTAACTTTACTAATCCCGTAACTTCTTATTTTAATCCTGTAAAGCAATTTTTTCTACCACATTTCATTTTTTTTACTAAGCAATGATAACAACAATATTTTTGTATTATTAATCACATTGTCACAGTAAAAAAAGGTTAAAGTGGTTGTAAATGTTAGTTATTCACTTTAGACATATTTTAAGAAATATTAAAAAATATGATTACGTTAAACTTAAAAAACATCCAACTTTATTAAAGGAGTGGTGTTTTTTAAAAAAATATGAAAATATTAACCAACTTTTAAAACGTCTAATGTTTAGATATATGTTATGTTCTTAAGAAATATGAAGATGTCAATAAATTTTGGAATAAATAAAATCATCTAATTGCTAGAAATTCGAATAAATTTATTAACTTTGAAAACAACTGTTTTTATGAAGCATGTCGTAATTTTCAAATTCGTGATATTATGAAGGCTTAAGAAACATACAATTTAATGGAATATAATAGGTTATGAAAATTTTAATAAAAAATAAGAGCAAATGAATATAGTAAATGTTTTTTTCAGGGATTTTCGTTAATTATTGTGCAGACAGTCACATTATTATTAAATAGCTATGGTCCCATCCCATCAAACATTGTACTTGCTTGTCTTCTTCTACTTTGTTCTGTTATAACATGTAAGTATTATTTTACATATTATATTTTATTTATATTATGTTTGTTTACATGTGTTTGACATGTTTTTACATGTTTTACACGTGTTTACCTGTTAAATTTTATATATGTTATGTTATATTTCATACATGTTATATGTTATATTATTTTACATGTTATTCTTTTATATTGAACATTGTTGATTTTGCTTATTAATACAGTTTTAGATTGTTTCATGTATGAGAACATTTTGTAAAATGGTTAGTTATATCAAATTGATGAAAAAAGTTTTTTCTAGCAGAAAGAAACTCAACCTGCGTTTATTTAAATCACGGGGAATTAAAAATATTTGTTTCATAATATATTGTACCATTTTAATTAATTTTAACGTTTACTATTTTTTAATATTAACAGCATTCAATATTTATTATTTTTTTTAATTTTAACTATTTTTAATTTTGATTTTCTTACTATCAGTCTTAAATAAACTAAATATATTTAGATCTTATTCAAACTGCGTACAAATATCTGAATCGCTTAAAACATTCTCCTAAAATCGATAGTAAGAATTTTTTTTTCACTAATAGAGAAAATAGGAACTAGTGTAGACAATTTTCATCAATTTGACAAAAAAATCATTTTTCATCATGTGCAACATGTCTAGTTTTTTAAAAAAAAAAAAAATTTAAACTCATCTTCAATTTCGCAGGTGCATAAGCTAATTTGGATACTTTATGTACTTTTTAAATAAACTCTTTTTGACCACCTTGCTCCACAACGGGAGGGTCAGTATACAAACAAGTTATGAAATTATTCATTTAATATATTGTTACTTATAAAAAAGTCAAAAGAAAAAAAAAGGAACTGATTTTTATCAAAAAATACAGTATTACATAAATCATTATAAAAATGTATATTTTAATTTATGTTAAAATTACAAAACATATTTTATAATTAATGACTGAACAATATAAAAAACTTTCAACAATATAAAAAACTTTTTTTAAGGCAATTTATACATTGGAGGTCTACTTTTGGACCTCATTCAAAAATATTGTTTTATTACTTTAGTTATGTTTGCTTTTTAGTTTATAAAGCAGTTTGACTAACCAATAATAAAAGCTAGCTAAGAGATAAGAAACATAAAAGGAATTTTTGGAGTTTACGTCTCACAACTTTTTAACAAAATGATAAAATTTCATAGATAACAAAACTTTTGATTAAAAAGAAAAGAACAAACATAAAATGATAAGAGCTTTTTTGAAGTTTTTCAATGTGCAAAAATTAATCAATTTTAATAAATAAAAGACTAAAAAGTGTAAAATTTTATAATGAAATATATAATTAACGAAATTAATCTAACTTAATAATTAAATACTCTAATTAGTGATGTGTTACTAATTAACTTGCAGAATTCCCACAGAAAACTCAATATTGACATATCTACAGTAATATTAAAAATATGCATACTGTAAAAAATTTCAGAAACTCCAAAAATCGGTTTCCGAAAATCGTAAAGAACTTTATTTAATATCATATTTCCGATCAATTGAGAAACATTTCTTTTATTTTCGATCGTAGGAAACGGAATCGCATTGACGCCTATTCAGCTTCAGAGGGTAGTGTGCCAACCACTATAACTATTAAATTCCTATTCACTTGTATATAAAACATGTTAACTCGATTTTATCAGGAGGCACTTTTTGACAGACAACGGTTGGCATCGTCTGTAGCCTATCCCCCAAGGGTGACACAGGGCGTGATCTGAACACGTCTGCCTCGACCGAAACGCCCACTTCGATTTAATCACACCTAGTTCGATGGACGGTTCCCAGTGAACTTACTATTTGTGACTGCGACATTGTCCTCCTCACGCTGTTGCTACTCAATCTCAACCGCACACAACGGAATCCCGTACACACTCGACTGCTTATAGCAACATAGAAGAAACCACACTTTCAACTATCAAACTAATACAGCTCTCACGACCAACACTCAAATCAGGGTGATCTTAGTTCAAAACTTTTCTGTCCTCTCGCAAAACAGAAATGAATCAACTAGTGGTATCCATTCATCGAATTATATCACAGTTAAAATTCTGGTGGGTCATTTATGGGGCATAGCTACCACTACAACTATTAAATTCTAATTCATTAAAGACAGGCTAACTAGATTCGATTTTGAGATATCTTTTGATAGACGACGGTTGACATTGTTGGTAATCAAGCCCCGCAAGAGGTTTCCGAAATATTTAGAAAAGATTTTGAAAACGAGATGCACCGTCGCTGCCCCATATATTCAGAAACGTTTCGTGATTTTTTTTATTTTTATTTATTTATTTTTTCTTTCCAGTTTATACTCGCTAGACCAGTAGAGTTATTTGTTCGTTTAAACTTATGACCAGCTTGCTAAGCAAAGGTGTTTCCAAAGTAAATATTTAAACACGCAATAGGCATTCGTACATAATGTCTTCTATTCTTGAAAGCATTGAATAAAAATAGTCCAAAGTAGCGATCAAAAAGTAAATTAAGAATTTATTTTCTCACTATAAATATACAGTAAAACCTTTTTTTGTGCGGTGGATAGGGACCGCATAAAAGAAATCGCACAAAAAAAAAATTCGAAAATTTTATAAATTCTTACATGTAATAAACAAGTTTGTACGATATACTACCTAAAACTTTTTTTATGCGTTTGATAGGGACCGCATAAAAAAAGTCGGACTTAGAAAATACATCAATGATTTATGAAATAGATGAGAGAATGCTTTCAATTGAATGAAATAATTAAATTAGACCTAAAGAAATTGTAAAAATACTTAATTCTTCATTGTACATATACCTGGAGAAGTTTTCAAATTATACATTAAATAGTGGAATTGTCTGCCTTTTTACTTTCTTTTGGCTATAATTATTCATTTTAAGGGAGTAATGTAGAACAAAAACAGACAAAACAAAAAACAAAAAAACTTAGAAACAAAAGTAACTAATCTATTTATCTTTAATCCCACTATAAAATGAATCCTTAATCACGTGAATCGTGTATAAAACTCTGAATACGAAGCGTATACTGTTCTCGCGTCGAGCGACAATATGTACGTAACTGACTGCCTTGTCAGGAGATTGTTTAAAATAAATGAACAGAGCATCGCGAAGTCCAGATACATCGTTGTCAAGGAGACCACGTAATCAGATTTCGTCCACATCATGTATATGTTTACATTGATAGTAAACATAAACTGGTGCTAACGCCTCTAAGATTCATATAGCGCATAAAAAAATTCGCACAAAAATAAAATCGCACAAAACCAATCGCACAAAAACAAAATCGCATAAAAAAGGACCGCACAAAAAGAGGTTTTAATGTATTGTTTTTTTTAATTTGCTGTTTAAAAAATTAAGTGTGTCGTCATGCAACTATAGTTATAAAAGTATAACACAGTTAACTTAATCAGTTAAAATTTATCAAAATATGTTGAGTAATAAATAGAAGAAATATTCCAGTTATCCATATCAGCTTCATATTTATATTAGCTCCTTCTTCTACTAAGATTAATCAACTTTTTTAAATTTTAAGCTGTCGTTTCAAGTAATTTCAAGTTCATTGGTATATTAGGTTGGAAGATATATAAGTTCCCATTGGTTTTTCTAAGAGTTTAAAGTATGAGGGAAAAAAAAAAGGAAATACAATTTGAAATATAAAAGTTTTAAGAAAAAAAGAATAACTTAAAAACTATTCGACGGATTTCGGTCAAATTTTTAATTTTATTGATTAATTTTGCATACTAAAAAATCATGCAAAAATGTAAATAATCTATAAAATTTTCACATCGTTGTATAATAAAAATTCTAAAATATTTTGAATTTCATTAAATGAAAAATTGAATTTCATTAAGTAAATCCAATTCCGATAGTCACCAAATCCTACTTCCACAATAAAATTTCTTTACCATCCATCAACCATACTATGTAACTCTCCAACTGTTTACAACTGCCATAAACCAAAAACTAGGTTTATCAATAACTCTTGTAATATATTGTAATATGCTCACTTCACTTTACTATTGTAATGATGTAATATTGTAATGCTGTACTATTGTAATATACTCACCTCAATCATGCCTAATTGCTAACTGCAACTTAGGATTAACTGTGACCTAATGTTTTATAATTCAACAACTTAATTATCACGCTAACTGTATCACTTAATTATCACGCTAACTGTATAAAAGTATCAATGTACAATGCTCAATTAATGTATCGCCATCACAATAGTCCAATGTACGATATCCCTAATCAACATTGTTTGCTAAGCACTGCACTGATGAAAATCCATAGGTTAATTCCTCGATTTTAACGTTTCCTCACTGGCCACAGCCTGTTATATCCTTGGCTTATGCCTTATAGGTCCAATCTAATTTCTATAATTTCCAATAGCTTATTGTTATTTTCAAGTGATGTTATCCAAGTCAACTTGCAGCCTAATTCATCAATTCTTAATTTCAATTTCTTTCGTATGCTAATCCAAGTGATGCTAATTCTCAATTTCAATTGCAATTTAATTCTATTTTATTAATTTCAACTTTCATTTTTAATGATATTGTTTTCCATCTACTAACTTTTCTTTTCCAGCAAGTGTAGACAGACAAGCTTTAGTGTGCCTATAGGGTAGTAGGATTGGGCACTAATGTGCGTGGAACTGCACACGCTTCTTCTGGATGACGGCTGTGTGGTTTTCGGGTTCGAGGGGTCTGGGTCTTTAGGACTTCCGGATGTGCTAGGGTTGTAGTTGTACGCAGTGGCCATTAAAAGCAGCAAACCCGCTTCGTGGGTTGGCTGGCCACCTGCTGTGTCCAATCTCCTTATTTTCGATTTTGAATACATATTATTATATAATTTATTAATCTTTTATAATCCAATTTATCAATCTTATTATTACATAATTCATTAATCTTTTATACTCTAATTTATCAATCTTATTGTTATATAATTTATTTATCTTTTATAATCTAATTTATCAATCGTATTGTTATATAATTTATTAATTTTTTATAATTTAATTTATCAATCTTATTGTCATATAATTTATTAATCTTTTATCAATCTTATTGTTATATAACTTATTAATCTTATATAATCTAATTTATCAATTTTATTGTTATATAATTTATTAATCTTTTATAATCTAATTTATCAATTTCATTATTAGATTATTTATTAGTCTAGTTTTTGAATAATTTATCAAACTAATTAATATGCAACAATCTTTTTTTAGTATGAATGATTGCTATTATTACTCACACGCATTCAATAATTATAATTTCAAAAGTACAACTATTGTGCCCCTTTTTAAGTTCAATTTATTTATTTTTACATTTTAGCTATCATTTGCGTTATCTGAAGAATTTATTTTTAAATGTAAAACCTACCAACACTTTGAAACGCTATTTATGTAAAAAAACTTCAAATGCTGCTAATAGTTTTCTGTTTATTTTTAAAAAGTTTAGATATTTAGCGATTCATTAATAAAACCCTATGTTTAAAACTGAAAAAGAACATCAAAATAATATTAAAATTTGCACTGAATGTCCTAAATTGTTCCACTGCTGCATAAGGCAAAATTTTGTTAAATAAACTTGTCCGCTTGAAGGGTTTTATTATGTATGTTTATCACTGCAAAGTATGTGAATGTTTGATAAATGCCTGCTTTAACTGTACCAAATAATATTTCTGATTGGTATAAATAACTGTACCAAAAAATATTTATGATACATAAATAGGAATTTTTGTGCTAAAGAAATAAAGTTACTAATATTTATAGTTTATAGTTATTTAATTTTTTTTTCAAATTTATTTTGCAGGTTTTCTGACTAGAAATTACAAAAGAAGTACTGCATCAGCTCCTCCTCTGGAAAATAAACCAAAGATTGAAACTTAAAAAAAATTTTAATTAATGCAGCAAATATATTTATGTTTGTATACTGTTTTTTATGAGGACTTCTCTCAACTATGCCATTGCAATAATTCATTTGTCAAATATTTAGCCTTGCTATTGTATAAGTACATTTTTATAGTTTTAATGATTATAGAGTTATTATACACTTTTCGTGTATAGATTTGTACCGTACGTCATTTTTTTGTTTTTGCATCTAAGTAAAATTTAGATACTTTCATTGACTTAAAGGTAATTTCTTTTAATCAATTGTACAGATCATCTTGAATCAGTGTTTTAAAACACAAATTAATTCTAATCATTGGCTTAAATGAAAAGAGATGGTACTTTATCAGATCTTTAAAAATGCTGCTCTAATTTTTTTCTAATGTATATATATTTTCCGAATGCTTGCATTGTAATGCAAATATGAATTACACTATTTAAAATAAATATACCATTCAATTTTGAATATTTACACTTAAAATTGAGTTAAAACGATATTCAAATAAAGTTTTTTTGTATATAGATTAAAAAAGTCGTTAAAAATAATATTTTAGGTACAGCGTTTTTATTTCAAGTGACTGGTGTTCGATCCTCAATGGAGAATTGAAGTCCACTCAGCTCCATAGCAATGAGTTCTAATTTGTTCGTAGGAATTAAAGACGGCTTGTGCGCAATTCTGACTACATTTACACTATCACGTCGATGGTCACAAAATTCTGTGAATCTAAGATAAATCATTCCCCTGCTCAAAACGGAATGATGCAAGAGTGCTTTTATAACTATTAGAACATCTGGAAGTTATTCCATAAAACGTTTCAAATGTTAATTTTAAAATTGTATAGAGTTTAAAAGTAATACTAAATTATTAATTAGGATACCATTAAATGCATTGCCATTTAAAGCACTCATTTGTGTTACATAATAATCTTCCTAAATTTCCACTAATACTTCTCTTTTTTACTGGCATAAATTTTTGAAAAGTTCCAAAAATGGGTAAAAAAAGAGCCACGATTTATAGCATTAAGCAAGAAAATTACATGTTGCATATGCATATTCATGATGCATAAATGAAATGCACCATGAACAGTCATCCGATAACTTATGTATGACACGGTGAGGATTTAAAAGTTTCATACAAAAATTTTTAAACATTAAAAAAAATAATAATGTCGCCATCAAAAACTTCGTCAAAATCTGTAAAGATCTGACTTATATTGAATAATTTGATATATATTGAATAATAATGTGATAGAAATTTGAATATTGGAAATTTATACCCTCAAGGAATTTTAAAAATTTACACGATTTGGTTGTCAGATATTGTTGCCGGTTTAGATCAACATATGTTTATAAACAAATGCTTTGCGTTATGAACAATATAAAATCAAAACATCTTTTGATATTAATTGAAATAATTTTAAAACACGTAATTTTTTTCCAGCATCAACCAATCTATCGCTCGAACGTTAAACATCTTCAATTATTAATTCAAATACAAATAACTAACAAAAAAGACAAATTTAAAAGCTTGATAATTAAGTATTTAGAGTAAAATATTTTTTTTTTTTACATAACCGTACTAACAGAAGTTTTAAGAATTCTTATTAACAATAAAACCTATGTCTATTGTTTTGTGTTGTTTATCATATTACTTTTTTTAACTCTCAATTAAACAGACTTACATGAGAAATATAGTACTTTAAAAAGAAAAAGACAAAAAAAAAAAAAAAAAAAAAAAAAAAAAAAAAAAAAACATATCAGCTTGTAGAAAATATTTTTTCAAATTTTTTTTTTTAGTGCGTTAGAAAAGTTGGATATTGCACACACACACACTATTTCTTTTCTTCAAAGCGTGATAGAAATATTGGCACAAGTTGAATAAGTTTATTGTACTTGTTAGCTTCAGCTTTATTTAGGTGTCAAATTGAGCTATATTATTATGCAAGTTGATCACTTTTAAACTTAATTCTGCAACACTAAATTTCAGCTTGAATGTAAACAATATTCAGCTTAATATTTTGCTAAATTTGCAGCAAATTTGCTCACTATGATAATTATTAATTAAGATATATAAAAATACTTCCATTATATTTTTATGAGTTAATTTCCTTTTTTCTTATTAGACATTAGTTTCTGTTAAAAAAAATATTTACTGCACACTTTAAAGAAATTATGAATTTATGAAATTATGAAATTATGAAATTATTCTTTGCTGCAAAATTTTGAACCAATACTCTTCTTGATTAAATAGTCAACTTAAAGATAACAGGGAATTTCTTCAAATTTCTCTTGCAGTCTTTTGCTAAATATAGTTTTAATTTATAGAATCAAAGCAAACCTGGTATATTTTCCAGAACATATATATTTAAAAATATGCCTCTTTCTATTACTGTTGCATTTTTCGATGCTATATTATGAACTTATGTAGAGTATTTATGTAGATTCTTTAAGCTATTATAGGGTAGGCTAACCAATTCATCGCAAATATTTTATTCAATAGGACGAACGAACCGATGTGGTCATTTGTCCGACACCCTGTTGCCCGTCAACTTAAATGCCCAACTCCGTTTTCCCAACAACTTATTTTCGCGACAGGTACACTTTCCGACGATTTCTGGCAATTTATTTTCCTGATCGTTACATTTGTCCGACGGGGCTGACATGTAAGGAAAATGAGTATAAGATAAGGTTGGGAACTGTTTAACCTTTTAAATAAGGCTGGGCTACTTGTGATGAGAAAGGGCAAGCGATATTTAATGATTGTTTACATAGTAATTGTTTAGGTTGTAAATTTTTCTTCTTCTTTTTAAAGGACTTGAGACATTTTAGAATTATAGTTAATACTGAAAGGCTAATCATTTCTTCTTTTTGTTTTCTTTTTTTTTCAAATTTTTATTTATTTACCTATTTTTTGTAATTTTTTTCATTCATTTATTTTTTTTATTCTTTTATTTTTTATTCTTTTTTGTTTTTTTGTTTCGATTTAGTTTTTTATTCTTTTGTTTTATAATTTTTTTAAGTTCCTTTCGCTTGTTAAATTTTTTTGTTGTTGATTTTTAAAACATTTTTATTCGTTTTTCCCAACAAATGAGTTGGACAAACAAACCTGTCTGGCAAAGGAGGTTTGGATCTTGTATTTAATTTAAATGAATACAAATCAATTTAAAAATTAAATTCAATATGAAAGAAAACATTGTTGCTGTTGTTCATTTACGTCGCACTAGAGCATCACAATAAACTATTGGTCTGGGAAACATCCCTGAGAATGATCCGAAGACATGCCATCACAATTTTGACCCTCTGTAGAAAGGATGGCACCCCTACTACGGTAGCCCGACGACCTGCACGTGAAGTCGAGCACTTTACGGTAGAACAGTTTAACGAGGACCAATACCGCACACCCTCGGTCCCTACGCAGACTGATCCAAGTGGTCACCCCACCGCACATTGTCCGCAGCCAGTGATGCTTGACTTCGGTGATCTGATGGGAACCGTGCCTTAACGATCAGTCCGCGGCGGGACAAAAGAAAACATAAAAGAGGCATTTTATTACACAAAAAAAACAACAAAAAAAAAACAAAAACAAAAAAAACACATGTAATGCTTTTGTTTGCTATCTACATATAATGCAAAAATGAACTGAACACTCTGAGTGACCTTTCATAAAATGTAACACAAGAGTAAAGAAAACAGCAAACAAATATTAAATTTGGAAGTATATATAATACCTATATAAGTCTGAAATAAAAAATTAATAGCATGATTGTTCTTTTTTCTATTGTACGCAATTGAAATAAAAAATCTGACAAGACGTAATTATATGCAGATGAGTTACATTTTCTATATTTATATCTTTCTGAACTGCATATATTTTACCCAAAATAGACGCGCCAGACATTTTCTCGAGTGACCTGTATTATTATGTGAGTATAAATTTCAGCCAAGTCTAGTTTTATACCTTTTTTATCATTCGGCAGTCAAACTATTTGTTGAAAAGTTACAAATAAAAATAGGTAAGTTCATTTTGGGTCTTATTAAAAAAAATCAATTAAAATTTTTACACTGAAACAAAAAATGTGTGTACTATTGACTCAGCAGTATGGAAGCCCAAAATTTGCTTTTTTTATTTAAAAAAAATTATTTTCCAAAGTATTTATGAAAAGTTTTGAAACAATGTAATAAATTTCTGACCTTCGAGACATAGATCTAGTTTAAAGTTTAGATATATGGTGTAGATATATGATTAATTGAAATTATAGGTGGTTTCGAAGTATGTAAACACCTCTCTATTTTTAAAAAAAAAATCAAACAAGCAAATGTTGCAGCTGTGTTGTTATACGAAGAAAATACCGATATCGTTATGTGAGTTAAAGAATTTTATACGGTGAGCAATTAATTCAATTAAGCCTATATTATCGCAACTGTGTTCCAACTTAAAAACTAAGACTATTTTGTTTTCAATAAGAGAACAGGATGAGGATAAAACAAAAATATTTTATCAAAGCACTATAGATCACCAGTCGAAAAGGTTTGTTTAAAACCTTTAAAACCAGTTTGATTGCCTTGGAAATGTTTATAATAATTTTTTTTTCATCGTCAATAGCTTATTCGAACAATCAATCAGGTTTTAATTTCTTCCACCCCAGCTTCGTCAATAGTGATTCTTTAGAGTTTTATTATCGATCGATATATCGAGTATCGATATTTGTATTATTATTATTATTATTATTATATTTATTTGCTACCCTAGTGCGCACATTTTAGAGCTGACTTTAGTTTTTTGGTCAGAATTCAAAAAATTCATATTAATAAAAAGTGATTACGAAATATCTTGTATTCTTACAAAAAAGTAGCGTTGAGTCGTAGTGGCTCAGGGAATAGAGCACTCGCCTCACAATGAGGTAACTCGAGTTCGAATCCCAGCGATGGCTAGTCTAAACGAATTCGGCACATGGTTCACACCGACCACAGGGCTGACGTAAAATATCTTCAGTTATAGAGGGATAATGGGTTAAAGTCCCCTTGCCGTCAGGCCAACCGTGGGAGGAATGCGTGGTTTTCCTCACAATGTAAGGCAAATTCGGTTTAGTTCTATCAAAAGCCAAGAAGGGTAATTTCTCCCAATACTTCTTCCAGGAGTTCTTTTGTTATCTAGACTGGGTTCAAAATTGCAAGGTTACCAAATTGAACATTAATAGTCGTTAACTTAGAATTGGGTCGGCTGTTCAACCCGGTTATAAAATTAATAAAATAAGTAGCATTAACATAACGATAGTATAAGATATTAGCATTTTCTCGTAGAATACGTCCTAACCTTAAAAATCAATTTTATATGAAATTTCCACTCGATTGGTGAGCAAATTTTTGATTACTTTTCTTGTAAGAATGAAACAATGATATGTAAATCGCATAATTACTAGTCATTTCGTATCTTTGAAATTCCCTCATTGGAGAGACACATAAATATTTTATTATTAGATCAAACTGTTGAATTATTGTCTAGAGCTTGCATATAGATATACATAAGGTGTAATAACTATTGTATTATAATAGTCCTCGTACTTACTCTACTGGAATAAAAGGTCATTTTTGTCGAAGCAAGATTCTTTACTGTCTCTTAAGAGTTAGTTTGTAAAACTATGATTTTTTATATTGCATTGTGTGAAGGGCTCATTATTTATTCAGTTATTTACCATAAGTGCCTAGAATACAATAAAAGATTTCTTACGTCTGAATGTCATTTATTTTATTCCGCACATTACATTATGACTAAGAGAAAAAGTCTTAGTATTTTTCTGGAAAGTTAAACTTTCTGTCATCAGTAGATAGCAGGTAAAAATTTTTTATTCTTAAAAACTATTAAGAAGGTCACTCTTATAATTATAACTCTAAAAAAAAAATGATTTTTATTCTTTTTCTTAATATATTTGGTGTAAAACTTATTTTTAAGCAGCTCGTTGGCTAATTTCTATACGGAAAAAAAATTCCGGTGAAGTTGCCGTACTATAAGTTAATGACATTTCTAGTAAAAAACAACGCAATTTTAGTTTTAAAAAGCAAAATATAGGTAATTTAAACCATTTATTTGTTACTTTTAACGTTCATATGGTAGCAGTTAACCGGAAACTTTGTTTTTCAAAATTGTAGTTCTTATTACTATAAATTTAGTAAAAAAATACAAAACTGAGAGGAAAATTTGACCGATTAGATACTTTTGATACCATGCCATGATAAATATACCAAATTTTATAACTTATGCCTAGACTATATTTTAAAGCACTTCTTTAAAATATAGCACTAGTACTATATTTAAAGCACTTTTAAAGCCAGAAACACGGTAAATTTTACAATAGTCTTGTAGTTTTGATCACATATTTTTTCTCAATGAAAGTTGCTGGAAAATATGGATAATTGGAGTTTACCCTCTTCCTCGAGCAGAGCTGTCGTTATCCTGAATTGGGGGGAGGTGGATTCAACAGGGGGAATATTTGTTGTTGTTGTAGTAGGTCATTAAAACAAGGGAAGCGATTGTTCTTGTTTTCCAGAGGAGACATCTATGGCCAAGAATTTGACTTCTGCCATACTTTACGTTACACTCGTTTACAGAGTGGATCCATTCATACATCCACCGATCGTAATTTTGACCTGAACCAGAGAATGATCAATCTTCAATACAGTACCACTAGAGGTATTATTTGTTATGGGAACATGGAGGACTTTGTTATTCGACAGATTTAACGTGCACCGGTTACCATTACACAAGGAGTCTTCGACTGGCTGGATTCGAATTCCAGCTCTCACAGGCGTGAGTCAAGCGCCCTACCTACTACACGGAGCGGGGATTATTTAATTGTTACTAAATGGACTGGTGGAACATCGTTTCTTTTGAATTTCTTTCTTTCATGCTGTAACAAATGACACTAAAATAAAGTTGATAGAACAATTCAGATGTCATAAAGAATTTAATTAGTAAGAACCATAAAAAAATACAAATTTTGATTATACCTACTTCCTAGTTAGAAATGCCAAACTAAAGAGGTAATTTTCTATTTTTTAAGCTGTATTATAAATGGGACTAATTCAAAGTCGTCGATAGGATAAATATTTCAAAATTAGAGTTTATATATATTTTATTTTATAGCCGTCGTTGAACAGCCGACCCAATTTCATGGGTTTACGACTACTAACGTTCAACTGCGTATCCTTGTAATTTTGAACCAAACCAGAAGACAAGGAAACTCCTGGATCAGTACCCCCAGAGGTATTGATTTGTTATGGGAACATGGAGGACTTTGAGACTCGACAGATTTAACGTGCATCAGTCACCATTTACTACACGGGAAGTCTTCGGCCGGCGAGGATCGAACCTACGACCTCTTGAACATGGGCCCAGCACCCTACCGACCAGGCTATCCCGGCCCTTAGAGTTTATATATAAAATAAAGTACAGTTTTGCATTTATATCTATCTTTTATTAATATGTAAACAAGAGACGCATTAAAATCCTGATGTTAAAATTTACGCTGAGTACAATAAGATAAAAAGTAAGTCGATATCACTAATAGTTAAAAAGATATGGTAGTTTGAGGTATGACAAATATGATTTTCCATTTGCACTTTTTTTGCGCACTAACTCATTATAACTTCGAAATTAATAGCAGAGTTTGATTTAAGACGGAAAAGAGAAGAAAAAAAAAGTTTTTGTGAGGTGTAGCATAAGGTTTTACTGTTCTAAATTGTTAACTATTTATCATTATTTACTTTTTATCAAGTAAAAAAGCAGTACTATATATCTGTCATAACTCATAGTTTAATCTTAATTAATCTTTACTCTTATAAAAAACAAGCTTAAAATGATGATTTTCTAAAAAGTTTTTTCCTTTTTCTGTTTTGATCTATACACACTTTTTGTTTTGATTAATAATTGTTCTATACCAGTTTAATTTTAGGTTTATTGAATTCAACGTAAAGATATAAAAGATGATAACAATGTCGTGATAACAATGCCAGTTGCAGAGATAGGCACACAAATATTATACCTTTATAACTCTTATAGCTTTTAAATTATAGGTCCTTTCTACTTGGTTTTGATTTCTTTAAATTTAGCTTAGAAATGCATAGGATTCAGTACTTTGTTTGTCTCCATAGCAATGTCAGAAATGTAGATAAGTATAAATACAGAACTGTAATTTTTATTCATAAAACTGTTTTTACTTTTTAACAATTAGTTTTGACAAATTTCCTTTGGTTTCATTAGATTCAGCGTAAACAAAATACATAGGAAATGATATCCGACTTGTTTAGACACGCTTATGGGTAATTGAAAATAAAATATTTTGAAAAATATTTTCATACTTTATAAAGGTTAATACATATGTTTCATTCAAAAATATTTTGAATATTAAATGCATAAGTGAAAAATGGATGTACATCACTTTAATTTCATTTTAATATAATCCAAATACAGCCGTTTAATACTCGAAATTCGATACCGTTGAGGTGGTAAAAGATATCAATTAATAGTCCTGAAACTTTGTATACGTATTGTTTCCAAGAAATGGTAACTTTTAAGCAAGCTGCCGCAAACCAATAAACAAAATTGGGGATTTTTTCACATAAATTTTTGAGTTTTAGCCATTTTTAGTCTAGTTTTCACTATTTTTGTCCATAGAGACAAAATATACTCCCACTATTCCAGCCACCCCGAAACATACGATAGCCAATCGTTGTATTCACGTGTCTCCCGCTTTGTATTAATATGTTATATAAACGAAATAAGCACAATCTGTGACATATTTTAGACGTGGCATTAATGGTTAAACATATAGCTACGAGTCATAAAAGCTACAAAATATTTTGATAGAGATAAAAGCTAAAAAATATTTTGAAAACTAAAACCAATGTTTAATTACATTTAGAAAACAGTTGTTGGATGCACAGAGTGCACCCTAGAGTTCTTTCACTATCTTTTATTAATCATTTTGGGTCTAGTTTTATTTTAGAATTTTTTTTTTTTTGTCGTTAAGCCTCTGAAATTATTTAAGTTTTTATCTCTTAAACAATTTGGTTTTCATTTGACAAGTTATATAATAGTAAGATAAAGCAAATCACAAAACAAATATAAGGATAAATCCAATCGCTTCATTGTTTATATGCATACGATGACCAATTCACTTGGCTTTTTTTGCCAATCTTTTTTAATTAAAATTTTTCGTCAGACAAAGAATTATGCACAAATTTTTTTTTGCGGTAATCCATTGTATTAAACTAAGAAAATATATACAAAATCTATCTTGAGCCAAAACTAAGTTAGAGATGCTATCCAAGAGTTAGCAAAATATTCAGAGAGCAAGAGTACAAATACAGAAATTGTGCAAAGAGGAAAATGACTTAAAAACAATCATCGGAGGCAAAAAAGTGCCATTCAATGAACATAGGGGTTTGTTAAATTTCATTGGTGGACGTTATTATTTAAATTAGCGTTATCTCAAAGGTCAACTGTCGTACTCGGACCTGAAAATTTATCCTCTTTAAAGTCCATCAAGGAAAAACAAACAGTATGTTCTAAACTTTAACCCTCAAATTCAGAGGAGTAATGAAAGACAACAAGAGGATGAAAAGTTACCGTGGAACATGGTGTCACTATTCACATTGAGAAGTTGAAAATTGAATATAACGCATGCCAGAGGAAGTGGATTGGACACGCAGAGCTGCCACCACTTTTGACCGGATCTCAATTTGTGGGAATTTTCCCTATGAAATCGCATTAAATCACTACTTTATGCGACGCCTATGGACACATAGCGGAGACTGTCGTCGCTTTGGAAGACATCAGAAGCACATCAGACATCTTCTATCGAATCAGAGAATCGTTTTTACTTCAGTGTAGACAGCTCAATGGCATCAGACAGTGCCACTTCGAACAACTCTTGCAAAAATTAACCAAATAACTATTTTGTAGTTAGCAAGGCTATAGTTTCTTTTGTAGTTGTTTTTAAAGCGGCGTCGTAACCTGCATTGACTCTACAGACTCTACAGATTTGAGACTCTATGCTAAATTAATAAGTTTCCGTCTTCATGATACCTTCTATTACCCCTCTGAATTTGTTGATATAATTTTAATATCATATCAATATATTGTAACCACTATATGCAAATTATTTAAATTTACATATATGCAATTTAATAGGTAATTAATTTATTAATTGTTACATAATTTAAAATAATTAAAATCAGTATTTAAGGTGCTTTGCAACAACTAACTTTTACGAATTTTTAAATTTTTTTTAGGGAACAAACTCAAAAAAATTAAACACAACATGATATTTAATGGAGGAAATAAAAATGCAATAAAGTGAGCGAATCCTGATTGATTGTTACAAACCAGAGAGAAGGTGGAGGGCGTTGATTACTATCTCCAAGTTTCACCAGACCTTGGACAAAGCACCAGACATTCATTCTAGTTTTGATGTTTTTCTACAGCGCTTTATTCATTCCTCGCTTAAATATTAATTTGCCTCTCCAAATGTGTGTCGCCATTTGATTGCATTCATAAGAACTACAAGTATGTTAGCAACTATTCTTATAGAACACCGAAATATGAAATTATGAAAAATAAAAACATCAATTTTTTAAATTAACTCTGAGTATCTGAATAATATCGCACTGCATGATATCATAATACTTTGAGCATTTTTTGTGCGTACATTTTCTGCTTTATTACTAGGTAAAAAGTATATTAATTGATATGATAATAAATAAAACGGAAAACGATTGATTAAATTTATAAATAAGTAGAAAAAAACGTTAATTAAGTAAATAAAAAAAAATACAATAATTGATGAATAATTTTCTATGATTTGAATAAACTGTGAACATTAATTACGATTACGGTGTTAGAATTTTCCTTCTAAAATTAGGATAAAATAGTCGGCAGCAGTCTGTCCATCCAATTAACCGTAAAGTTTACTGTAAAGAACATATTTTAACTTTACGGTTTTGAAACTATTTACAACTAATATGGTTAAAAAATCCATGAATATAAAACTATATGGTTTTTTAACCATTTTCCACTAGCATGGCTGAACTGTAATAAAAGAAATTTAACTGGACATTGGAGATGGTTTAGCAGTTTTATGGTGCTTGCCATCTATGCGTGATTGAGTGCATCGTATTCTAATAATTCATAATCACGAACTTTAGAGAACAGAGAACACTGGAAACTCTTCATATGTTGAAGGAAATGAGGGAAATATTGTAAATTGGGAAATATCAACGCTGGGACTGGAACTTTATGTCGGTGATGCGATTGACAGTTTAGCTCTCTCGGCTAAGCAAGGAACTAAGTGGCTTCAAAAGGTGGGTTTAGTTGGTGCGATAAAATTCTGGTTGTTTTACCGTATTAGGTAAAAGCAGTTATTAAACGGTTTTTTTTTCACAGTTAACGATTTGAATACCACATTATTTATGGTTATTTGACCGTTTTGTTAGAATATGATAAAATAACAAATAAATTGTTATTTAAAATTTTTTATAGAAATTTCTAACAGTATATTTCTGCTTTAAATTTCAGGTAACTGATGTTCGATGAAAGTAAATAATGAAGAAACTTCAAGATTATTTTTGTGAAAAGTTACTTTCTAAACAAAATGAGACTATAAAAATACATTAGATGAAGTAGTAAAGGAGTGGATTGTAAAAATAGCGGTAACAGTGGCCACTGACGCGAGTACAAGGAGTGAGAGCTCAGTCTCAACCATGGAGAATGGAACCTGCAATACAACTGAAATCAAATGTTATAAAAGACGATTTTGGATGCTTTTTCTGTTCAGTACCACGTCTTTTCTTTGCGGCGTACTCTATACCGAGTATGTTGGCATGGCAGACCTTAATTGCTGTTATTACGGTGTGTCTCAAGACGCGGTCAACTGGACATCGATGATGTTTATGGTTGTTTACTTGGTGGGAGTGATACCAACTTCTGTGATCATCAACTACATCGATTTACGATGGACAGTAATCCTCGGAGCACTTTTTAACACAATTAGTAATATAATTAAATTTTTCTATCAATTTATTTGAATGCGTTTGAGAGGTTCTTTAGAATCAAACATCTTATAATAAGTTGTGGAATATATAGCACTTCTTTGATTAAAAACAAAACTAGATGTGGCTGCTAATTTTAAAAGATGAATTACTTTACATGATAAACTATTTTTTCAGCATATAAAAGCTACTTTATTAGCAAGTTTTTAGTAAAGTCTATGGCAATGTTTTTATCAAAAAACCTTTACCATAGACTCTTTAGCGAACTCCACACAATACGGTGTTATTTTTGCCAATAATGAGATCTTGTTGGGGCAGAGGTTTCCAAATAGTGTTCCATGAAACCAAAGGGTTCCATGAAAGAGTCAAGGGAGTTCCGAAAGTTAGAACTTTTCTTAAAGTTTTCTTAAAAAATATTTTTGTGATCTGTAATTATATTTAATTCCAATTATTAATCAATCATTTACTTAATATTCAGAGTGCCTTTACGAAATTAGTTAAAAAATGACTACCATATTTTAGTCATTTTCAGTTTATGTATATACATTAAGAACAAATTTATTACTAAAATAGATTCAGCCACAGGACTGAAAAATCAACTGTGGGGCATAAAACTTAATTTAATGTTTGATAATTGATGGATGATGGAAAAATTGTGTTCCTCTTAATATATATTTTTATAATGCCTTTTATTGGTTCATACGTTCACAATTGTCATTATATGCTTTATTTATAAATTCGGAGTTCCAGTGCAAGAAGCTCGATCTTTTAGGATTCCATAACAGGAAAAATTGGGAGTCGCTGCATTAGGGTACATTCTAAGTTAAAAATGAATTAAGAAAAATGTAAATAAGAGAATAGGATACATAATCAAGTACGTATCAGATTTTGTTTTTAAGTTCGTTTTCAAAACATAAATCAAAGCGAAGGTGGCATTAACTTATTTATTGCCATTTTAAATCAAATTGAAATAATTTTATTCATTGGGTGAATAGGGAGTTAGAACCTCTTTCCATTTCCTTTAGGAACAAGAAGCCTTTCTGTTTTATCAGACAAATAAACTACTTTTCACGATTTTAATTCCCTCTTTTTGATTTGGCCGTTTTCAGTAGTAATTAAGTTTCGATAACGGTGTTTTTTTCTCCATTTGAATATTTATTTGCAACCACAAATATGCAAGATTTTATAACTTGGAGTTTAACATGGATTTTTAAAATACATACTAAGGAAATTATTGCGTAAGGTAGTTATTGCAAAATTAAATTGTAATACAAAAATAATAGATCATTTTTGTAAAAGTTAAATATAAAATTTATTCAATTTCTGTTTCATTGATATTTTTTTCTTCTTATTTTTTACAAATTGGTGTGCAAAACCCTAGAAATTTATAGATTCTGAAAATGTGCGCAAAACATAACTAAAAAACTATCTTTAGGTCAATGTTGTCTCGATAATCGTCATTGTTTTGTAATAAAAAAAAGTATTTTTGCATTCTACAATTTACTAATAAATTAGTGCAATCAAACAATGTAATGGATAACTTATCAAGAATCTAAAATAGTTAGCTCGTACATGAAATTTTTCATTTATTCTATAGATTAAAAAAAAGAAGAATACAGTAAGTGCTAAAATTATGAAGCAACGCATTTGAAATCACTGTTCGTCCATCTACGCAGGCGGATTATTATCATACTTAAAAAATGCATCATTACTTTTTGAATAGCTAGGCAATCCACACATCTTGATTCAATTGCATGAATGAATTTATCATTCTTTATTATTCGCAAGTTTTGTCATTTGAATTGCGACAAAAAATAATAAAAAATAAACAATGAGACATAAAAACTTGCGCCGTGACAAATTTAAGAGCTAAACTTAAATTTCTGCCATTTTACTTCGCTTGACTTTTTCAATAAAAAGTAAATAAATGTTGTTTACCCCTTTGAAAATCAAGGAGCAGTTTCAATTTTAGTATATAAATGCTATAAAGTTCTTGCAGGCTTCATCAATTCCTTTGAAGCATATAAAGCATTCATCAATAAGTCATATATATATTAAGTATAGTAAAATCGATTGGAAAATTTCTTAAAAAAACCCTTCTTTGAGATGCATTATTTTGCTTGTGAAACTTAAAACTACTTGTAACATACTACAAAATTCCAAAAAATATTTAATTAACTGTATGTACTGAAGAATTTTCTCCCGTTACAATTTTTACCTTAGTTTTTACCTTTTAAAAAAATTAAGAAAAATAAGAAATAAATAATTAAAAAGTTCATTCAAAATTTTTACTGGTAAATTACCATAATTTTTATAGTAATATTCATTTAAATAGAGATAGTCAGAATTGTAGAGATAGTGAAAATTATTGTATATCTGTTTCTTTTTTTTGCTCCGTAACATGTCCCTGTAAAAATAGATTTTACTGTAAAAAAGTACCGGCACTCTGAGTGTTGGTATATTTTATTGTAATTTTATTCGAAATTTCTCACAGTGTATTGATATCATTCAAAATGAGTATCCAAAACTTCTTCAGACAATTTAAAATAAATTCTGTTGCAAGTCAAACAATCAAAATATAGAAGAAAATAAAGAGAGAAGGAAAAAAAATTTCTTAGTTACTTTTAGATAAAATAAAACCTTGAGTGATTTTTTTTTAAAAATCTGAGCGATTCTTTAAAAAAGGTGCGATACATAGTTTGAATTTATACTTTTTAACACTATCACTTAATTTAATGTTTCTTATTTTACGGCAGGTAGTGCTGTACAGTTTGCAACTTTAAAACCAAATGGATTTCCAATCGTATTAGTCAGTTCTTTTTTTGCATCTTTGTCTGAAGTAGCTGTCTTGGGCATCCCGCCTCTTATAGCGTCAAGATGGTTTCCAAGCAATGAATTATCTCGCGCATGCGCATTTGGAGTTTTTGGTAATCAGGTGAGGCCCGAAAATTTAAACAATTGAGTTTTTTTTTTTTTAAACATTTGTCTTTTTAATTGTTTATAATTGGGATATATTTTTAATTAAAATATTCATAGCTGCATTAGAATTTCTACGAAATTAATCACCGGAATAGCATTACATTTTAGTTGTGTAGCACTTGAACTACACCGGTGTAAGAAATTAAGGGAATTTGCAGACTTGATCGATTATCTCTAGAACTAGTGGACCGATTTTTATCCAAATTTGATATCTACATATATTGATACAACACAAAACAAATAATCACTCAACAATTGTAATACGCACTCATGATCGTGTGCAACACTCGTTGGATTCGGAAGGTATGAAATTGCCCCAGGACAATTCAGGCTAATTGCCACAGGAAAGGATAAACTGCCTTATTTCAAGTATGAAATCAAGCTGCAAGGCCTGTATATCTGTATGAGGGAACCATCCCCCCTATTAACCCATTTTTTGTTTGTTTATTCTGACTGTTTCAATCAATTTTCATTAAAATCGATCCAGTAGTTCTAGAGATAATTGACCAACTCTACAAATTCTCTTAATTTCTTACCCCAGTATATCTTTCAAAATGCAAACTGAAATATTATCGCTTAATGAAAGAAGCGGATATTAGTAATACTAATTTTTTCTCTTTGAATATTCTAAAGAGAAATTTATACTGCACTTACAGCTTTGTAAACTTATTTTTGCCATTACACAATGTATTATGTATAAAAAAAAGAGAAATATATATTATGTGAATAAGTTCTGATATAACGTAAAATCTTCCCATAGAGATTATTAAACTTTAATATTTTTTCGAAATTTTATGTAATTTAGTGATTAATACTATAGAAAAAAATAAAAAGATAAAATTGTCCTTTTCTCAAACTTCAGCCAAATGTTCGGATAAAGTGTTTAAATAATATTTCATTATTTTTGATGAATATAGAGAAAAGTAAAGAATGAAAATATTCGCAGAGTTAAAATCTGAAAAAAAAATCTGTTCACCTTTCTAATGTTAAATACTCTAACACTTTGGATTTCTCTCAAGTTCTGCAATATAATTTTATCACGAACTCTTAAGAGGTTGAGAAAATTGTTCGGAAGCTAAAATTGAATTTAATATTCTTTACTTTTTTGTTCCTCAGCTTGGAGTTGGTATAGGTTTTATATTATCTCCGCTTCTGGTCAGCAGTGATTGTACAAAGAAAGAAGAAATAGAATTTGGTAAACGGAATGTGGCTATTTTGCTTACAGCGGTCAATGCTGTGGTATTAATTCTAGCTCTAACTAGTAAGCCTTCCTTCAACAACTTTTATAATTCATATTTATTAATGGGAACAATTATTGTTTGTTTTTAAATGCATATTTTTTAAATTTTATTCATTAAATTTAATAATTAACTAACATTCTTGTAGCTTTTCAAAATTCACCAAAACATCCACCGAGTCTCAACGAAATGGAAAAGAAGTCAGAAGCTTCGAAGTCGATGTTGAAAGTTATTTTTAGAATGCTGAAAAATTTGCATTTCATTCTAGTTTTGGTAGTGTATGGTAAATATTGAATTTCATGAAAAAAATTTATTTGGTCATTACTTTTGGTTAAAGTATTACATTAAAATTCTCAATGGTAAAAAAAGTTAACACAATCAATTAATCAAATCATTCTTTCAAAATCACAAAAGGAATTTTATTTCACACTAAAGCTAAGTTTTTCATAGGTAACAGGCATTGGAGTTAGGTTGTGGTTCAGTTGCATTTTATCACACGAACCATGGAATGTGGTTTAAGGGCAGGACACTGGGAAATCTTCATGTGTTAAAGGGAATATTGTCGTGTCAACGCTGGTACCTGAACCCCCGTTCTCTCGGACATAAGATTGACAGATTAGCCCTCTCGGCTATATATACCTAGCAACAAAGAACTAGGTGGCTTCATTAGGCGGACCTAGTTGACGAGATAAAATTCTGTTTTTTATATTTTTTTTAAAACTATATTACGAGTAAGCAGTTAATAAATGATTTTTCTCACAGTTAACACATTGAATGTCATCTTATTTATGGTTATTTTTTTTAATATGATAAAATAACTATGAAATAAATCGTTATTTAATAATTTAAGTAACTATACAATCATTATAATAATTATTTTAATATAAATATTTTAAATAGGAATTTATGGTTAAATAACAATACAATTGTTATTTAACCGTCTTCCCCGAAACAATTTCTAACAGTACACTGTTGTACGGTAGGCAAAGAAATAAACGAAATACCCTGAATAACTTTTACTCTAATGAACAGATTTTCACGTATCATGACTCAATCTTAATGGTTGGATGAGATGACATCAAATATGCTAATTAATCAGGGTAGGTGACGATTTAAATTTCAAAATCCGACACGAAAAAGTATTTTCTCTGAATAAACATAGATATTTTTTCGATGGATTATAGTTTTTGAGCCCCAAAATATTGGAGTAACCACAATCAGAAAAATATGGTCCAAATAATTTGGTCAGGAGATAGGTTGAAAGTTTGGATGCCATAATGCTAAGTTTACTTTTTGTTTATTTCGCCATATCTCAAAAACTTTTTAAGGGAATTGAAAAGTTTTGAGCACAATCATAAATTTGATTTATTCGCAACTAATTTCCCACAAAAAATAATTTGAATAATTATTTATAGTTTTTTGATATTTTGTTCGATAATAATCAAAAAAAATTTTGATTGTATACAAATTTTTACATTATTTTAAGGAGTGTAATTTTATAAGACAAAATATAAAAAAAAAATGCAAAATAAAATAAAAAATAAGGTAGAATAGAAGTTTAAATGCTACATAAAAGCATAATTTTTAACGTAAAAGATATAAACCAGATAAAAAAATTATATTGCATCAAAATATTATTGCATATTCATAGAAAATTCACAAATAATAGCATGCAAATTTCGATGCTGCATTTCTTTCAAGCATGATGAAATGATAATGAAACTGTGTTGCATCGAAACTTGTAGGCCAGTTTAACTGTTTTAAAATATTTGTGAGTTCAGTTCTTGTTTTTATCCTAAATACACTATTTGATTTGTTTACTAAAACCTATAGCAGATAAGAAAGAGTCTTGCAAAAATTTTACAGGTCTTATGGCTGGATCATACTTTGCTTTTGCCACTACATTGAATGATATGATGCTTCATTACTTTCCAGTAAGCAAAGAGTTTTTTCTTCTAAATACTTAAAATACTTATAAAATATTGTTAAGTATTAAAAAAATACTAACAATAACATTGTTTTCGTTTGATTATTTTTTAAATGTCTATAAAATAATTTCTAAGGAAAAACAGCTTATTAGTTTAAGTTGATTAACATTTGGAATTAAAAAAAAATATTATTGTGACATTGTGTCACTTCATTTGGATTTTGGTACAAAATTGTGACCTAAAAATTAAGCCGACCCCTGACCCCTCATCTCTGACGCCTTGCTGTCCTTCGTCCTTCACAACTGTGACCTTCGGCTGCTTTTGATGTTGCACATGCGAAACAGTGCAGTTGTGGTCGCAGTTAGTTCAAAATTGTAATTTCATTTAAACTTTTTTTAGTTCACTTCAAGTCCCTGCTTAAGCATGATTCTTGCTGTGTTTTAGGCTAATGATATACATAGCGGCCAGTTCTTTGGATCGGGGCATTCGAATTGAGTCGTCTCAAATATCACGTCTCTCCGCTTAACGGGGATTTCATTTTTACTCCCTCCTCACCCCCGAGGTCGGAATATGGTGTCAGCAACGCCATGGCTGATTGTCGTCGCTTCCTTCATTTAAGTTTTTTTTTTAAACTTCATCTTTCTTCAAAAATAACCACCTACGGGATGGTCGCTAAGTGATGATTCCTCTGAAGTTGTTAAGGTTCCATTTTATAGATGATCGCTGAGTGAGGATTACTCCGGAATTGGTGAAGTTAATCATGCTTACTCCTCCACTAAAGTAGCCTGTTGCATGGGATCTTCTTAATAAAAGGGGAATCCTTCAGAATGTTTTCGGACATGTGTTTTTCTTGGGTGCTCCAAATTATTGACCGTCAACCTGCCAAGGGATACCGCTTCTCCGTCCCAGTTAAATTGTGAACAATACTGAATCTTCTTTTTTTCTCTGCAAATAAAAGCATTGAACCCCTCAAGATGTCGTGAGTTTGGTGACTGTGTTTTTTTTACTCTGTTGTGGACCACGACTATGGATTGTCTTTTTATTACAGATATCTGATCCAAGCCAAGGTTTGATTTATTAATTCAGTTTCTTTTATCGGGTTATTTCAACGCCTCTATATGTACTTCTACAAAAGTTTTCATCATGTGCCTTCTTTTTTTAATAGTATAATTGTCTTTAATTAAATTCTTTTCTTAGTATTTGTTCTTCGACACCCAAACCTGAAATATAACAATTATAAAAATATTTCATTCTTATTTTTTTTTCTTTTCTTAGAATTGTAGCGTGGAAATCGGATGGATGGGTTTACTCTTTATAGCAACAGGATTAGTGGGATCGATCTTCGCTGGTTGGTTACTGGACGTCACACATAAATATAAGTAAGATATTTTCTAACATCTGGATCGGTACTCACTAAATTTCAAGGAAGTTATTTTTGTACATCGTTTGAAAAATAATAGAATTACAATATTTAAGGAACTGAAATTGATTATTGTGCCAAAAAATGTTTAAACTGAGTTCCTTTTGAGTTAGGAATTTAAACGGAATTTTTATATTACTCTTTGACTTAAAGATAAAGGAAAAATTTTAGTTTTATAGAATTTATTTAATAGGATTTAAGGAAAAAAATTTAAAAACTACTTATTACAGATAAGACTATAATGAGTAAATTTGTTTCAAAAGAATTCATTTGATTTTTTTTTGCATATTTGATTTTATGTTTATATCAACCCTGTGAATTAAATATGAACATTTATGAATGAACATTATGAATTTTAGCTGCATGTGGACTGTTCAAATCAGAATTGACTTCTTTTCTGACTTATGATGTTAAATCTCTTTATAAGTTCTTCATTTCTTTAAAAAAAGTTGCTAAAAGGGCAATGACTTTCCTTCACATTCTGCAATTTGTATATACAAAGAGTTGTCAAAATGACCACTGTGATGTGTGATCAGAGTGATCACAGATGGTCAAAATGTTTATGTGCTTTTTGACCTTTATTCGAATATCTCGTTAGGTTTCATTTTCCTTTCTTTTTCATAGCATAGACTCGCTCAGACGGTGATAGGTCATTTGTAGTGATTCAAAGCACCGATAATATGAGACTGGATTAGCTCTTTGTTGACACAGACGGTAAAGGTGTCGGTTAGGGTCTTATGTTCAATCCTGACAGCCAGTGAAAAACCGGCGTGTATACACAGCAAGTTGTGTACTAATCCTGTCGTGGCTAAAGGTCCACTCGTTGTTTGGGGTGCAGAAGTCTTCAGAGAAGGATATCAGCTCAGGTTCTGTTCACGTCGTCTGACCGTTGTCAAAATTACGTGGCATTCTTACCATGGGTTACCACGTTAAAAGATTGAGTGCTATCTCTTAACCTGGTAGATGGGTTACCATTCCTACCATATTAAAAGATAGCACTCAAAAAGCAGACAAAGTCGGGTGATATTTGAAACTAGACAATTGGGTACTTTCAACTCGAGAAGAGGTGAAATGACTATGCCAAACCATGCGATTTAAATCAGATTTAATTGGATGCCTACATGTGACGTCACGCGTGTGTGTCGAACCTGATTGGTTTCTAAAACGACAAATGACGATGACGTCACTTATCTGAGTGTGGATTTCAAATACGGTTATCTCTTTCAACTTCATCCTACAAATACTCAGCATGATTGAGATCCTTGGATTGTTGGAGCCAAGGTACCAAATTGCAGATTCTGTAACGATTTTCGACCCAGCAGAATTGGTAGATCTCAATGTCTTGTTGGAGGTATCTCTCACCTTGGGCATAAATCATCAGGATGTACTTGGTTACGAACAATGTTTAGTTATGACGTCTTATCGAGACTATCATGTCCACCAAATTAAGCTTCTAAAGCACGTCAGCATTACACTAACAAACGACTTACACTAACAGCAACACTGTGCCGCAATATATCTTTTGCGTGAATGTTTGTTAGATGTTAAGGTCTTTGTTATAGATGTTACATTACTCTTCGATGTTTATAGTTAAGTAGGTACTCAGTGTATTTTAAAGAACATATTACATTAACATCTATGTTTCTAGTTTCATTCAGCATGTTATCTAGTACCAAATACTTCGAATTAGTAAAAATATATACATTAATTAAATAAATGTGTGATTTTTACGTTTCCTTGTTAAAAATCATTCTGCATTTTTTAATTTTATAATGCAATTTTGTTTCCAGAGAAATTTACATGGGAATTTGCATTCTGACATTTCTACTCTACATCTTGTTCAGCGCTCTGTTGTTAGTGGATAAGCTGTGGGTTCAATTTTTAATTACTGGCATTCTAGGGTAAGAATTGTAAATTTCTGAAATACTTTTTTATACGTAACTGCTGATATAAAATAACACAAGCGAAAAAAGTTTTTAAAAATTTAGAAATTATTTCGAAAGTAATATAAAAAACAAAAACAGCAACAAGTAAGTTATAAAGTGAAGTTGCTTGTTCAAACTTTAACTTAAGTTGCTTTTTTTTAAACTTTAGCGACATAGAGCCTCGAATCTAGTGCTGCATTGAATAGTTGCTTTAGTTCATCATTAATCTGTTATTCAATGCAATAATTACACTATATCAAAAAATTAAAAAAATGAAATAGTTTCAAAAGAGAGAATTACCTTTTCATAAGCATTTTTTTAACCTAAAACTGACTTTACATTACTTTCCAGATATGCATAAAAGATCAATCAGTTACCAGTTGATCAATGCTGTGTATTTCGTCACATCATTTATGAAATGACATTGTGTACTTTTCGAAGAAAAAAGAGCATGCTAATTGTCTGCTTTAATTTGATTTAAATTCTCCTTATAAATCAAACAAAACAAGTAAGCGATGTTAAGAGAGAGTTATAATTTGACACTTACACCGTTTGTGGCCCTTGACAACCACAATATTAAAATAAATGATAGATTGAGATGTGAGGTTTTATCTTTGGTATATTAAATTACAGATTGGAGGAAACACGTTTAAGAAAGAATTTAAATTATCTTAAACTTTACAAAGGTAACGGACTAATCTGTAAAGAAATAGTGAAAGGTTTAAAAATATGCAGATATATTGTTGAAATTTTTCAAACTTTTATATATTTGAATTTTTAGTTAATTTCGCTTGGAGTTTATTTATAACGATTTTTAGAATTGTTTAATCCAAATAGAGATACATATTTTCTAGTTTATTTATGACGAGTTTCTTGCCAGTTGGATTTGAATTTGGTATTGAAGTTACTTTTCCTGAATCTGAGATTATATCTGCAATGCTACTTAATGCTTCGAGTATGGTAGGTATTATATTTTGGTATGCGATCTTATTACCTATATTATATTTTAATTGTAAACATACTACTTATTCTTAGGCATTCGGTATTCTTATTACTGAAGTAGTTTCGAGAATTTTGGACACTAAGGGACCAATTTGGTCAAATGCTTCATTTTGCATCGTTCTTTTACTGTGTTGCATCATATCAAGTAAGTCAAAATGCGAATAAGTACTACTTTAAATTATAATAAATTTTTTTTTATTGAATTTGAAATTTAGCTTTTTATTTCTATGAAATTTCAACTCGATAAATAAACTAAATAAGCAAAACCTTTGACTTGAGCTCTTTGATGTATAATTCGTCAGTAATGTATACCTGTACCCCTAATGCTATCTACACTCACACGAACCTAAACTAATACTATGACAGTTAACCGTTAAATTTTGAAGATTACCAATGTTGAAATTCAAGGTAGCATTTGAGTTACTGATTTAATTCGAAAGGGTGTCACAATAGTGCTGCAGTTGCGTGCAAAAAGCTTTTAAATGATAAAGAATTAAGTTTTCCTCGATTTATATGTTTAAGTCAATTCAAAATTATATTTTTACAAAATATTATTTTGTGTTAATTAATTAATTTAGTAATTTAAATGTTAATTAATTAATAAATTGGTTAATTAAATAATTTAGCAATTTAAATGTTATTTAATTAACTAATTAATTAATTACTTAATTAGTTAAATAATTTAGTAATTTAAATGTTAATTAATTAATTTAGTAATTAATTTAGAATTGCCTTCGTTCAGTGATAAAATATATAAACAAAATGTCAATGTGATTAATAATTTGTTTCTTGGAGTTACAGGAAAAAGCAATTTATATATTAGTGAGTTTACAAATTAATTTTCATAGTATATCTTTTGACAACATCGTACCTAACATATAAAGTAGGTTCAAACCGAGTAGAAGAAAGAGTTTTCGCTGTAATGCTAGAACATGCATATAAGTGGCAGTGAGGCGCATTTTTTCATAGCAAGTTAAAGTAACATCATATACAGCTATCTAATTAGCCATATTTGACATATAAGGTAATTATGGTTAGTTCATAAACAGTTCTACAAGGATAGAACTGTTATGAACTAACCATTTCCTTTTAGTGTTAGATAGCTCCCCTAGATGAAGGCGAGAAGAAACTTTAAAAAATTAATTGTGGTGACGTTACAGTGGAAGGTCCTTTAGTATTATTCATTCGAAGTTCAGACTTAACGAATGTCGACATAAAAATATCCGATAAAAACCAGATATACATACAGATCCAATGAAAACGTTAGCAAGGACATTCCTTAATGAGTGACTTGCCTTGATATTTATCTGTCCATGGAAATAATATTAAAACCAAATGTTTAGAACCTTTTTTTTTGTTGTTTAATATGGCTCCAGTAATATATTTAAATTTGTTCCCATTAGGTTTCATCACGACAGAATACAAAAGACTGAAAAAGAGTAAAGAATCCTTGGAGAAATAAGTTTTATTTAAAGGCGTTTAAAACAGGAACATTAAAGTTTGTCGGATTGAACGAAGATAGGACCGTTATGATGACAAGGATTTTCATTTGTAGGATTCCCATCTGACTGCAGCTTAATTTAAATAAAATTGCTGCTGCTACACTGGGTGAGTTGGCAATACGGTGCCAGCGGAATGTGAAACGCTTCAATTTTCAAGTTGCAACACTTGCTTGATTGTCGACTTTTCGAACGATTCAGTTTCCAGTTTTTATTAAAAAAAAGTATGAAAATTACAACTATTACTATCTGGACTTAATTTTTAGAAACTTGGAGTTTATTCCCACTACATCAGTTTAACTATGTTGCATCAGTTAACAATCAGTTTCTCAATATCCCAATGCACATTTCATATAAAGTTTATTAAATGAAAAATATTTTTTTAAAATACAACTTGTGTAGCACTATAGAATATGTTCTATTGCAAATAACAGTTTGTTATTAAATCATTTTACATAACTCTAAATTGTTTGATTAAATAAAATCAAGAACAGAGAGGAGGTCTCAATTGTTTGGTGTTTAGAAAAATAAAACTTTTTTGTACGGCAACTATTTTGACGATGCGGCGTGTTTCATAAAACTCGCTCAATACAACAAATTACTCCAATATGCAATATAAGTTTATATATTATTATGAGTTTATGAAGTTTCATTAATAGTTTTAATAATTTGTTTCAATGTAAATATTATTCAAGTTTGAAATTAGATTATACTCGGGATCATCAGCTTATGCACTAATTTAGAGACGTTATCAAGACGTCTATTTTAAATTAATTTCGTACATGTTAAAATGAAGCTTCTATTAAGCTGGTGTCTATGTTAACCCTATGCTGAAAATGACACATTCTGTAAAACATGTACATACATGTTAGGGTTCATTAAATTAATTCATGAACATCCTTTTCAAAGAAATAAGTATAATGTTAATTTATTTTTTATTTTTGAAATTTTGCATTAGAATAAGTAAATTTAGGAAGGCAATACAATATCTTCTAATTATAACATTTTTACTGTAAATATGCATTTTCCAAGACCATATTCTCAGTGGCATTTCTTTTCTTTAACTACTATTTTACAACTGCAGACAGTATTTTTGAACAACTTGATCTTTTACATTTACATCATAATGTTGTTATAAATGTACTCAGTATTTTCTTAATAAGCATATCAGTTTTCTGAAGTTATAATTGGTCATCAGAAAAATTTATGTCAATAAATTCGTTCAAATTTCTGATTTTTTAAATTTATTTCAGTCTAAACATATATCCATCCATTCAAGAACATGAAATTTCAGTCCAAACGTTACTAGTTGTGTTATAAAATCTTATTAGTTATGCTATATGCATATAAATATATGCAAAATGATGACCGGTCCATGCATTCTTATTGAACAGATAAATCACATAGTATCTTTATATATATATATATATATATATAATAACAGAGTCTATTAATCACAACATGTCTCTAGCTTCTCAATAGCATTCAGTAATAGAATTCCTGCCAAGTGCAGACCAGCCGAGAAGGTGCGTGGAGTCCATGTCCTCACCAGAACTGCAGTGCATACCTGGGAAGGAACGATACCAAATCTAGACAAATGTTTCGGCAGACTGTCATGACCGGTGGCCAAGCGGAATTCAGCCACCGCTCTTCGTCTTGGGCCATTTCGAAAATTTAGGATAGTCCTCCAGGACTTAGTAGAAATACGGTCGATAAGTTCTTCACGAGCACAGGTCTTAAAGGTCCTCTTGATAAGCTGATTATACACATATATATATATATATATATATATATATATATATATATATATATATATATATATATATATATATATATATATATATATATATATATATAATATACACTCATGTCCATAAATTAAGGATAATGAAGTTCAGGCACAGAAAGAGACAGAAGCCAAACAAATTTGACTTATTTGTAAAGTCTCTGTATTAAACAAAAGGTAAAGAGCAAAAAAGATGCTATATGTTTGACATAATTAATAAAAATTGTGATTTTTACTTCCTGGAGTAAATTTTAAAAAAGAACCTATTTGCAAAAAACAGTATAACATGGTTAGTATGATGGTTAAAACGGAGTATGTCTACCGGAGGATGCAATACAGGCCGTACAACACCTAGGCATGCTGAGTATCAAATTATCAATCTGATCTTGGGGAATATTACACCACTCATCAAGCAATGCCTTCCGAAAGTCCGGTAGACAGGTGGGAGGGGGTTGACAGGCTGCAATTCGTCGGCCAAGCATATCCCACACATGCTCTATTGGATTCAAGTCTAGTGAGTATGCTGGCCAATCCATACGGGTGATATTCTCCGATTGAAGGCATTCGTCTACAATGTTTGCACGGTGTGGACGGGCGTTGTCATCCATAAACAGAAATTCGGCACCCATGACGCCCCGAAACAAACGTACATGTTGTTCCAGAATGACATCCCTATAGATGTGGCCTGTCATTGTTACACTCTGAACATGCAGGTCAGTTCTGGAACCAAGAATAATTCCTCCCCAAACGAGCCATCCTGCACCACCGTAACGGTGTCGTTCAATGGTGTTGTCTTAGTGGTAATGGGTACCTGGCGCTCTCAATATGAAAGTCCGGTGAGAATCAGACTGCAAACTAAACCTGGACTCGTCGGAAAACATCACACAAGACCACTGTTGCGGTGTCCACAATGCATGCTCTCTACTCCAGGCTAATCACAGGCGACAGTGAGTTGCGGTAAGTGGAACACATCTGAGAGGCCTACGAGCATATAGACCAATGTGCCCTAAGCGTCTGTACACGGTCTGCCTTGAAACCGTCGTACCAGTAGCTGAAGAGAGCTGACGAGACAGGTCTGATGCTGTGCTCTGCTTGTTTCTTTTGGCAGTAACTGCGAAATACCGGTCTTCATTCGGTGTTGTAACTCGGGGGCGACCTGTGCTGTAACGTCTACTCACATTACCATCATCTTGGAATCGTTGCCAAAGCCTGGAGATGACACTCTGGGCGATTCCAAGTTCCTCGGATACTTCCAGCTGGGTACGTCCACATTCCAGTCGTCCGATGATTCTGCCACGTAAAAAATCCTCCAAATGCTTCCTTTGTGCCAGAACTATGCGGTTATTGCACCGAAAGGCTTTTAAAGCGCTTGTGAACAATTTTACTTCTTTGCCACCATTCCTTATATACCCCTCTCTTACAATCTCGTCATTGTGATGTACTACCAGCGTCGTCTAGTGGTTTCCTGTAATTTGCATATTCTTCTTCAGGGTGTGTGTGATAATTCTACAGGTGAAATTTTAATTTTAGAGTTTGATTTCCGTGTGATTCTGAATTATCCTTAATTTATGGACATGAGTGTATATATATATATATATATATACATACAGTGAAACCTCCTGTTATGGACACTCCGGCAAAACGGACGCCTCTCAATACGGATATATTTTTAATTCCCCGGGAATCTTCTATGAATAAACCATTATGTATATTCTCCGCAAAGCGGACACTCCCGTAACCGGACGCGGACACTCATTTTGGCCCTGAAACGTTATTTTCTATCTCTTCAATCCGGACACTACTTTTTCAAAATTTGAAAGAAAAAAAACTATTTCTGCTTTAAATTGCGAGGGGAAAAATGCAACTTTTCGTCATTTTTAAAACATGTAAATTTTTTGCCTTATCCATAACTAAAAATAATGTTAAGCTATTTCACTACTCCTGTACTCATAATCTTTCTCCTGTCACCTTGCCTTATTATTGTAAAGAAAGGAGAGAAAATGATACTGCTCTTCTGAAATAATTCTGACAGCTGCATCTTTTGATCTTTTCATCTGGACCACACAGGTTATGAGACCCCTCAAGTTAAAATGACATCTTAAATTTCTTTAATTTTCTTAGCAATTTGAAGACTGTATTTAACACAGCTGGGGTAAAAAAGAGAACAGAAATATAATCTTTGATGTGATTATATAAATGAAACGCTTATTCAGACACTTGATAGCTGATCAGTTGTGTATAATCAACTCTATAGGTTCTCATGACTTAACTGTGAATCGTGGGAGGTTTACTTTCAAGAAGGTATTAACCATGTTCCCTATCAATGTAAAGGGAGTTAAACTTAATAACTGAAACCGAATGAGGACTGAAAGCTCCTATTCGGTATCACACATCTGACTTGAGTATCTATGCTAATCGGAAAATTATATCATTTATCTGTACCTACATCTAGAATTATGTTTTTATATCAAACTTCTTTACATATTCTTTTTTATTTTTCCTAAAGTTTAAATAAATGTCCTTGTAGACAGTTATTGTAAATTATTTAATTATTTCTACATCTTTGAAAATATTCTAAAAGCAATTAAGTGTTGAACTTCGTTATCAGGATATATATATATATATATATATATATATATATATATATATATATATATATATATATATATATATATATATATATATATATATATATATACACACACACACAAATTGCTTCTAAAACTAATGTTTTCCAGACCACTGTTGTCAGGACTTAGCAAGGGAAAAAAAACTGGCCAAAATAAGAGCCTCCAACTATCAGAGAGACCTAAAATAGCGTCCAAGCGTGAGGATAATTTTGTCTGCATTCATAGTAAGCTGCAGAGGACTCGAACACCACCAGAAATCCGTGAGGAATTGAATGCTACTTGGCAAAAAAACTGTGTCAGTAACCTCTGTACAACGCCGACTTCGTGACTATGGTTTAAAAGGTTGTGTAGCTGCTAGAAAACCTCTTTTGAAAATAAAAAACATAATTAAACGACTGCTATTAGCTAAAAACGTGTTAACTGATCTTTAAAACAGTGATCAAATGTTTTGTTTACTGGCGAGTCGAAATTTGAGTTGTTTGGAAGCAAACGAAAGCAATATGTTCGTCATTTAGTTGGTGAACGAATGACAAATCAATGTTTACTACCAACTGCGAAGCATGTTGGAGGTTCAGTCATGCTTTAGGGATGTTTTGTCGGTGACAAAGTTGGAGATCTTATAAGAATAGTCAGAATTATGGATAAAAATATTATCACAGAATATTACAGCGATACGCTGTTCCGCGTGAACAGAGAATCGTTGGTCAAGGATTTATTTTTCAGTAGCAAAACGATAAAAGCATTAGTCTAAATCGTGCAGAAACTACATCCAAAGAAAAGAAAAATACAGAAAAAAAAGGGATTGGCCCCCTCGATTCCCCGATATTAATCCTATAGAGCTATTGTGGGATAATCTCGATGGAAATGTTAGAAAAATGTGAAAACCAAAACAAATTTTCGGAATTTTTACTTAGTTGCTGGAACCAGTTCTAGACTAGAACATTGCAAAAACTAAAAGAAAGAATAGCAAAAATATGCGCTGCTGTGATTCAATTTAAAGGAGGATATTTCGAAAAATTCGAGTTTGGTCGAGAATTCATAAGTTATACACAAAAATTATAGTTCTTATCTCTTAAGTGGGCAGATATTTGTCAAAATAAAGTTAATTTGTTGTGATTATCGGTATATCAGCTTTTTCTTTTGTAACATTTTTCGGAAAAAATGGATTTTACGGTAAAAAGTACCTGCATACGCAATGACAGTACTTTTGACTGCTGTTTGGTTCGGAATTTTTTATAGTGTAATTTTTAACAGTGTATAGTATTAATTTTATTAGTAATAATATTATTTTTATAGTGTATAGTGTTATATTTAATGATTATTCTGATTACCTTTTGGTTAGCTAACTTAATATCATTATGGTCTACGTTTTCTCCAGTGTTATTCGTTAACCTATTATATCTTATTTATTTTTTAGATACAATATTTGATGTAAGTAAATAAAAATAATATATATATTGTCATGTTTCATTTCAATAATTTAGAAACTCTTTTATCAAGTCACAAATAAGGCTAGATAAATACGATAAAATTGATTATGTCTTTTTTGTCATTATGTAAGTAACCTCCTCTGTTTCCTTATCTAATATTATACAGATCTACTTTAAATATTATCACCTGCTCTCATTAGAAGTTTAAATCGTAAATCTATTACACATAATGCATATTTTTACAAAAAACCAAAAACATTTTTTCTTATTTTTTATTATTACAGTAATAAAAAATGTCGATTTTATGATGTACATGTTTCCTTTCCCCCCTTCCGATCTTAAAATATCTCAAATGAGCATAAATCTAAAAAAAAAAAAAAACTTTAATTCTTATACCGATAACGAGCTAGTTAAGCACATCTGATCAAAGACACATTTATTTACTATATTTTATTCCAATGACTATGCATATTTTGTTCCATCTAATAAAGCAAAGAAATCATTCAACTAAAACTGACTGATTTAAGAGTAAATGTGTCTCTGTAATCTTACTTGATTTCTCCGCTGATGCATTGTAATTTGCTTACATTATACAGCGACCAGACACGATTGTAATTTCATGCTAATAAAGTAGCATGATATTTCAATTCAAATCTTTGAAATTTTTTTCAATCCATACATGGTTATAGCGCAATCTATTAAAGGCAGTTTCAAGTGTTGAAGAAGCTTAGGTAAGTCAAATGTCTTGACAGTTACTGTAAAGTTATAACGACGATTCAACATAGATAATTACTATAGGTAATTACTATAGATAATTACTATAGATAATTTCTATAGATTATTACTATAGATAAATACTATGGCATTGAGTGTATTTATGCAATGAAAAATCATAGAATAAATATTGTACTGTAGAAAGGCAGCTTATGAAAAAAAGAATTGTGTACTTTATAATTACAGCATGACATTTTTATCACTGTTAGTACAATTAAATGATAATTTTATAACCACCGTTGAACAGCCGTCTCAAATTTAAGTTTACGACTACCAATGTTTAAATCCATATCCTTGAAATTTTTAAACCTATCCAGAAGACAAGGGAACTCCTGTATCAAGTATTGGGAGAAATTTAACTTCCTGGAAAACGTTTTGATGGTTCGACCTTCCATTTGCGTTTCATGGTGAAGAAAACCATGAAAATCTCTCATAGTTAGCCTGACGGCAAGGGGGCTTTTACCCTTGATTCGTCTACCACTGAGGATATTTTACGTAAGCATTGTAAGGATTATGTATAAGAATAAGAGGTAATAAAAGGGAAATATACTTAAATGTTGCTATCTCAACAAACGAAGTGTTAATTTTGAAGTATTTTTTTCACGCTGAATTGAATGATACCAACTCAAGTCGAGAAGACTAATAGTTAAGAAGTTATTAAAAGTTTTGTCTAGGAACAGTTAAGTTTTGTATTTATATTTACGGTAAATCAAATGAAATTTTAAAAAAAAAGTTGGCAGCATTAATATATATAAAACGTAATAAAAGCATTTACATACGGAAGAACAGTTTTGTACTTATGCATCTCTCAATGGTATATAAACAAGTGAGGCATTGTTTCCTTTAAGTTTTTATGACAGATTCAGTAAAATCAAAACTAAAATAGATCGAACTAATAATTTCAAATTTTTAAGGTGTCTATGAATAAAGAGGTAAAAGTTAAAAATTTTAATTTTGTTGCATAAACCTTATTGCATCTAACCTATTAGTACTATCAGATAAATTTTGATTTTTAATATAAAGTGCATAAGAAATACGTCTCATATTTCTATATAGACAAGTGAGGTATATTTTTTTTCTATATAATCAATAAAAACAAAACTAAATAGGTAGAATTAATATTTTAGAAATTGCTAGGGGTGTATGACGAAAGGGTATAAGTTAAAAATTTTAATTTTCTTATATATATAAAGTGCATAAGAAATACGTCTCATATTTCTATATAGACAAGTGAGGTATAGTTTATTTTTTTGCTATATAATCAATAAAATCAAAACTAAATAGGTAGAATTAATATTTTAGGAATTGCTAGGGGTGTATGAGTAAAGGGTATAAGTTAAAAATTTTAATTTTCTTATATAAACCCTCATTTTTTTAAAGTATTAGAACTATTGTCTTAATTTTGATTTTAATGGATTTGGTGTAATGAAATACATAAGAAACAATGCCTAATTTATATATCGATAGCAATATCATACGTGTAATTAAATAAAAGTACAGAATTGTTTTTTTTTTCATGCATAAAAATTTAATTATAATTCTTATGACATCTAAACTATCAGTCCTCTCAACGTTTTTGGTTTTATTTCATTCAATAAAAACAATCGATCATTTTCACAGATAACATTATTGGATGCGTGAATAGGTATAAAAAGAAAACAGTACTTTTTCTGCAGAAAAACGCTTTTAACGTCTACACTATCAGCTCGTCTTTGATTTCATTCAATTTAGCGTAAAAAATTACCTAAAAACCAAAACATCATTATGTCTATTTAACAATGTTTAAGTTCATTCCTCTTGAGGATTGAATATTAAATGCTCCAATATTTTAGAGTCGTGTTCAAGTACTAATACTGATACACAGCTTTTAAATGTCTATGTATTTAACATATCAGCGTTTCACATAATGCAGATTAAGTTTATGAGTTGAGGCATTCATTGATGCCACGCCGTGGCTAACATATTATGAGATAGAATAACACACTATTTGTGCCATGAAAGATGTGTTTGAAAATATGAAAAGTTTTAAAATTAACCATCTCAATTTGCTGCGCATTCCTTATCTCCACATGCATCTCCACATGCCTGTTTATTTGTGAACTTAATACAACAGTTAATAGATTAAAACACAACAAACAAAAAATATAAAATATTTTTCTGTTATTAAATACTTATATTCGAACAATGATAATGATAATTATTTTAATTAAAATATAATAAATTAAATCACAACTTTTCTATTGATATTAAATAATAGAGTATTAGGATATAGATAAAATATAAAACACACAACTAACGCTAAACAGTGTTTTGACAGTGTTACTTGGAGTCTTCTTCCATTAAGCTCACATTAGTATTAATAACACAGGAGAACAAATTTTTTGCTGCATTTATACAAATACTTTAACCAGCCTAATTTAATTGTGGAGATTTCAAATCTGAAATTAGTTTTGCTCCTAAAGCTGCTCAATTTTTTCCTAAAGTCTACATATTTATTCTATTTTTTGACGATATGTATAAGTTTAAAAATGTTATATATAACAGGAGGTCACATAAGTGTTGTGACAAGCTTCTAGAAAAGTTGGCCTAATCATCAGAATTAAAATTGCATAGAAATCTATCGTCGTACGTCCTATTATAACTTGTTCAGAAGCACACGAAAAAAACAGTTTGTAGAAGGAAGCTCCCCTAGTGGCTAATGGCGGCATTTCCGGGCATCATTGGTTCTTATGCAGTTTTAGTCCTGATGGTGTGCTTAGTCGCAAAATTCATGCGATCGTTTGCTATATCACACGTTGTTACACTTGCACTCTTCGAAAAATAGACAAAAATGTCATCAAAAAAAGCAATTCAGAGAGAGAGAGAAATCCATTGCAGATTTGAAATCAGCGATACGAAAGTGTCAAACTGTTAAAAGTAAGATATGATAAATTTGCAAGATCTGTTGAGATCTGTTAGCAAGATATGCTAAAAAAAAATCTCCTGAAATTTTTTTTTCCCACAGTGTAATGTGTGATTTATACGAAAAACAAAAAAGCTAATATTTTAAAATATTCAAGTAAACGGGAAAATTAACTAAATTGAAATTGATTTTCTATCGCATTGTAATGTTTTGGTAATTTTCAGAGTTATCTATATCTATCGGTACTATTACTCCAAAGCATGCCTTAATTACTACCAAATATACTATAAATATGAGCATATTATACTATAAGCGTACTAAATATGGCTTTAACTCAGTTTTGAAAAAATTTTCATTTAACACGGTTTTATGATAAACCTCATAAGTAATATTTTAATAGAAATGGCTAGTATTTCCTGACAAATATTTGAAATATGAGTATTTATTGCGAAATAAAATTGAATATTACAAACTCCAAAGAAACTAAAATAAGTTAAAATTTTTTTTAAATATGTTTACATTAATTTTTTTTCTGAACATAGGTCGATTGAGGGGTGAAAATATGCCTTTATTAATTGAAAGGTAAAAGTCTGTAACATCGAAATTAAATGGATATGTGATACCCACAAATACTGTAAAAAGAAAAAAAAAAAACACTGTAACAATGACTTCTAAAATCGCATCCACGACAGATCACGCTACTGTCAACTTTGATCCAAACTACAACGTGACTGAAATCAAAGTCTACAAAAAACGTTTTTGGATGCTGTTTTTGTTCAGTTTTTTGGCGTTTTTGTGTGGAATGCTATATACGCAATATGTTGCAATGGCTGATATGAATACTTGCTACTACAATGTAACACAAAATGCTGTGAATTGGACGTCAATGCTGTTTATGGTTGTTTACGTAATTCTTGTTTTCCCTGCTTCTTCAATCATAGACCAAATCGACTTGAGATGGACTGTTATTTGTGGCTCTCTATTCAATACTTTAAGTAAGTTTAAAATTCCTTAAATTACTTTATAAAACGTTCCAGTACAATTATTATACGGATTAACTAGTAACTGCTAGAGTGCTTTTAAAAGCTGATTTCAGATCATTGTGTACTGTACGCAAAAAATAAACGGACTATCATGAATAACTTTTGATTTAATGACCGGATCTTCACGTTCTAGGACTCAATCTTAATGATTTGAGAGAGTGATTTCAAATATGTTAATAAATATGTTAATTAATAAGTGGAGACAATACTTTAAGTTACGAAATCAGACACAAAAACGTACTTAATTTTATTGAGCATAATTTTTTTTTCTAAGGATTCGGGTTTCTGACCCCTTAAAATGTAGGGACCAGCCGCAATTTGAAAAATATGGTCTCAATAGTTTGATCAGGAGAGCGATTCAAAGTTTGAACTCCTTAATAGTAATTTTACTTTTTGCGTATTTTGAAGAAATTTTTAAGTGAATTCAAAATTTTTGTACAGAGTTATTAAATTTGTTTATCCAAAGAAAATTCCATGCAAAAATTAGAAAATATTTAGAAAATATTTTAGAAAATATTTATTATTTTTTATTATTTATTTATTAATTGTCGAATTAAGTTTGAATTGTGAGATATGCAATTTTCAAAATCATTTCAAAGAAAAGCAGTTGTACATAGCAAAATACAAATTTTGAGCGAAATTGGTCAAATGGTTCCTGAGAAATTAAATTTTAAAAATACGACTTACTTAAAATTAAATTTCCTAGGAACTATTCGACCGATTACGCTCAAACTTTTTGCGTAGTAAAATTACACACTTTAAAATGGTGTAAGAAATTTTATACCTTACAATTCAAAATTTGTCAACTATTATTGAATAAAATAATAAAAAAATATAAATATTTACTACTAGTTATTTTTTTCTTTGCTATCTTTGAAAAAACAAATTTTATTATTGTGTGCAATTTGCTTAAAAGTTCTCGAGATATGGCGAAATACTCAAAAAGTAAAATTACCATTATTTCGGGGTCAGAAATCTAAATCCGTAGTAAAAAAGGTGTGTCTATTCAAATAAAGAACGTTTTTCTGTCTAATTTCGTAACTTATAATTACTAATAATCTGCACTAATTAATTATCATATTTGATGTCACCTCCTCAAACCATTAAAGTTGAGTCTTAGATTCGATTATTAGATTAAAAGTTATTTAGGGTGGTCCGTTTATTTTTTTTTTATATTTGATGTAAAATGTATGTGATAACAAAAATTATTTCCATTGTATTTTATCCAAAATTCATGTATCGGGTGACCCAAAAGTGACTGACAATTTGAAAAATCAAATACAGAAAAACTAAAAGTGATATAAATTATGCGTTCTGCTTAGGAAACAAGATATTTATTCCCATAAAGTTTCAAATGAAATTTGGTTCATAGTTCCTCAACAAATGGCATTGATGACCTGAAAAAGTAAACAACCAAATCTCTTGCTGTGTGAGAACCATTCCAATTGAAATATTTGCCTGGATACTTGTTAATTTTGTCTCTAGACTGCGTTGCTGTAAATGATAATTATGTTAGAAAAACATTGCTTTATAGTTTTTTTCAATTAGCAGGACTGCCTCTGGATGAACTTTTTAACTAATTTTAAAGCATAATGAAAATTAATTCCTAGTTTTAAGCAGAACGTGACACCGAGTATGTTTCTAACTCTCCCTTTTCAAATAATTGATTTTTAATGTTTTCGGTCATTTATGAGACAACCGATAAGATGATCTTCAATAACTTATACCTCAGTTAAACGAAAACTTATTTCTTTAAATAAAAGTAAAATTTCTTATGAATTTTTAATTTTGTGAAATATATATTATACGTAACATTTTCGAATCGTCAAAATACTCATTTGATGACATAGAATAAAAAGTATCAAAAGCAAAAGTCTCAAAGCGATTAAAAGCAAAGTCTCTAATTTTTTTTGGATGAGTATTGGATGAGAATAATATAATCACAGCATTTGCTGCTAAAAATACTTTTGCTACTAAAAATGACGTCGTCGAAGTTGTTTTGGGTGTTCAACTTAATGCCACATTTTGTGTTGTTGCGCAAAATCTGTAAGACTTAGAAACTTTAAATTATGATGGATTGTAGAAAAATGTACAGGGAGTACGATGGAGTAAAAAAATAACAGATAGATAACTTGAATAGTTATAAATAATAACCAGATAGTTGAAAACCAGATAGTTACCAGATAGTTAAAACAACAGTAGATAGTTAAAAAATAATAGATAGCTAAGTTGCTGTTAAACTTGATGCAAAAATATTATACAATTGTTCTGCAGATCATAAGAATGCAATTACACAGTCGAAATTTGATGTACTGAAAAGGTCAGCTATGCTTATGAACTTAATACGAGTCGCTTTTCTTTTTAATTTTGCATTTTTTGTAAGTTATTGCATTTTTAAATATTTTTTTGCGAATTTCGATGTTTTTTTAAGTTACATTTTGCTTTTCTACGCAAAAACAGTAAAATTTAGATATTTTATATTACAATGGGCAGTCAAAGAGAGTACTGGAGGAAATGCAAATAAAAAAAAAATTAAGATTCGACAATTAGTTGCATAGTTATTACCCGTTAAACTTGTAGGGAAAAATACCATGTTTGGCCAATCAGTAGTTCACTAAAATGTAACTACTGAATTAAAATTTGACGGGCTGCCATTTTTATTCATGAACTTGACGAGATTTTTGTTTCAAAATTCCAATTCATTTTAACTTTATTACAAATTGAAGTATTTTCTGTCTTTTTTTTCGGTTTTTTTTCTCTAAATATTCATCTACTGTTAAAGAAAATTTATTTTTCCTACACAAGAATTTCATTTCTTTGTTTTATAAGCTCACGCTTAGGTAGATATCAATAAAAAGTAGCAAACGAGTAAGAAAGATTGCATTATATTATTCATATTGCAAATCTTAGCATTCATATTGGGCTTAACATTCATAAAGAGTGATAATAACCTTTCCCTATTTGAATTGTTATAAGTCTCATCAACGAGTAAAATAACTTTTCATTTGTTTCTTCTTAAAGAGTCGCATAATCAGCATTATTCAGACTTATTATTTTCAATTCTTGGAAATCGTCTATTCCGTTACGATTAACCTATTAGCAAAATGTTCTATTTTTTAGTGAAAATTATTGACGCTAAAGAAAAAAAGAAAGGATGATGAATGAGAAGCAATTAAATTGAATAAAAAAAAAAGGAAATACAGAATTTGATTCTGTCTCCAAGTGAAATGCAGAAAATGATTGGTATTTCCAAAATTTCAACTCTTTTTCAAATTAGCTTTAAAAAAATTATATTTTCATATTCATAATTCGAAAAAATCCAACGAAAAATTTTAGTATTATACTCTTAAAAGTTCTCGAGATTGCACTGAACAAAATTATTACAACTTTTTTAATTTGTCAAGTTAAAGTAGTTTAAATGACAAAATTCTGATTAACCAAATGACAATGACCGCGTAGTTCAGATTTAAAAAACTGAAAGTAATCCATTAGTATACTAATAAATATTCCATCTTAGCTGAAATCTTATGCCTTGAGGGCCTGTAAGTTTATAGTTATGTCTAAGCAGATGGTCATTGGAATGAATTTTATCATATTTGTCTTTTAACCTTGCATCAATTGATGAATTGGTTGTCAACATCAACAAAAGGGAATGAAAATAAGTATACTGATATCATAAGCAGAGAGAAGATGCAAATAATTGTTGAGCAGCTGAGGGTAACTGATCTAGTTCCGCTTCATAGCTTGGACTTCGCTATTTCTGAATACAATCTAACCGAATTTAAAAAAAAAAAAAAAAAAAAAAAAAAAAAAAAAACTAATTCATGTTAATATGTCTGCTATGTGGTCAAAAAAATCATTGCAGTACAACTTTAACGGAGATAATTCAATTTTAAACAAAAGATTTGCTGGATATAATAGCATTACTCACAAATTTCGAAAATATAATTTAAAAGGCATTATTTCCAAATGAAGCATATTTTATTAAACAATTGTGGAATATTTGAATGTTTTATACAAATTTATTGCAGGTTCAGCTTTACAGTTTTTGACATTGAAACAGAATTCATTTCCTTTTGTGATTGTGAGCACTTTTTTCGCTTCACTCAGCAATTTAGCTATTTTAGGAATACCCCCTTTCATAGCATCAAGATGGTTTCCATCCAATGAAGTGTCACGTGCATGCGCGATTGGAGTGTTTGGTAATCAAGTAAGTTTCAAATATTGTTAGAACATTCCTTTCTGCCGTAAATCATAATTCAGAAACAATTTTAAAATAAATAATAAATAATTTTAAATCTTATAATTCTTTTACAACCAAAAAATTAAACATCCAACTGGTCAAAGAAATTTTATACTTCTTCAAATAATTTTTGTAATGCTTGAAATATCGCACCATCATGGCGCCCAATGGAACCCCGCGCCCTCTAGCTACCGTAAAATGAAACGATTAATTGATATTCTAGTTAGGAATAGTTTCTATTCATAATGTAGTGTGACTATGTCATATTTTCATTTACTTCTGCACTATTATATCTTGAATGATGAAGTCTATTTATAGCATCAACGGATGAAATACTTCTCTGTGTGTGACAATGTGTGTGCATAGTTTTAAATTTGTATTTTCCTTGATTCATTCCAATAAATGTCATTGGAGAGATAAAATTACATGGACTTATGTAAGTGTTTTGAAAATTTTCCATTTTATCCATTTATGTAGAAGCATAAAATTTTTAAATGCAACCCGAGAGGAAGACGAACACTGATACACAGACACATGACCTATGACGCCAGTGCCAGCTGATCGTTTATAAACGAGATGGCGTGTTAAAGTCGAGTTAAGTCTCTCCACACAAGTTAGAATGTTAATTAACGTAAAGTTAATTAAATAGAACGCAGTATGGCACATTGAATTTGTTAAAATATAATTATTTCTCTTCTACGTCTTCAACTTAAATTTAATATTTGTTTATGTATTTTATTGTAAACTTGTTATATTTTTGTTCAGTGTACCTGGCAACTTCGATGCATAATTAGTTTGTTTATTTTCTACATGGCTTCGTGCCTGTCTTTGTGTTAAGTTAAAAATAAATCGCGAAAGAATTGAAATCTTTGTGAAAGAAAATAGAATGAGCCAATTAAGAAAATTAATACTTAACGGACTTGGCTTGCTCAAAATAGAATGGGAAGAACAGTTGATAACGTAAACAAATGCCACGTTTCAACAGTCAATCAGGATCAAGAGACGCACACTACGTGACTTTCAGGTATCCCATTCCAAATTATATTAGTTCTATAATTAGAGAACTTTACGTTAATATTATTTCCCGGTCTTGAGTGATACTACACATGCTTAGAAATAGCGCATTGCATCTCAAAAATTGAGTAGGCACGTTCATTTTTCTCAGACATTAGTTCTATTATACTTAAAAAGTGTTTCCGTAATAGTTTTATTTTGAATAATTTATTTCATTCTGTTACATAATACATTTTATTACAAATAGTGGAAAAAACGCTTTTTGGAATGTCATCCGTATATAAATATATGTTTTATTCTGCATTGAAATGAATTTAAGAACAAAAAAAAATAGTGAATAACTAAAATATATTAAATGAGTCATATTTTACTTTATGAAATGTGCTTTTTTCTCATTAACACATGACATCTATAAAGAATTAATATTTAAACATTTTATGGAACTAAAATAAAGCATATAATAAAACTATTATAGAGAACTTTATAAATTTAATTAAAAATATCAATAAAAAGCATAAGATAAACTGATCAAACTAGTAGTTAAGCTTCTTACCGTAACATGCCGCTGAAACCGTTTGGGTGTGCTTTTGCTATTATGTTTTCAAATAAAACACTTCGCTCTTTATATACGCATTAGAGTGGAAACCATTTTTTTATATTTCTCTTTGATATAAAAAAGTTAAAAACATTTAATTAAGAAACTAAATAATCAGTCATAGAGTATCAACTATTCAAAGTATCAATTAATAGTTCCTTTTTAGTTTGATAGAGGGCGCATGGGCTTGTTGGGCGATTAGAAACTACATGAAAAGTGCCATGACATCAAAGTTGATCGTCCTTAAGTAATATCATTATGACTACATCATATTAAAATACACAATGTGAGATATATGCTGCACTTTTATGTCATTTAAAATTCCAAACCGATTTTAATCTAATAATTTATTTCAAAGAAAAATGAATCTTTTCAGTCAGATTTAATCAATGAATTAACTTTTTAACTTATTTGTAATATTTCTATAATGTTTCTCCTGATTCTATTAGAGTTTTACTGCATTTTATTTGTTTATTTATTTGTTTACTTTTGCTCATAAGAAATTAATAATGGCAGCATTTGATAAAAGAACAAATAAGAAATAAACAGTGTATTTTATGCAAATGTTGAGTCATGTTATGCTTATGTCAAATTATGAGGTATGTTGGGTCGATGCTTTGTGATATTATGCATAATAGAAACCTTAAAAAACATGAATATGTTCATTATTAATTGTAGAACGAATACTGGATTGTTTCTTGTCATTTTTAAACCGGCTGACGAAAAATAAAACTTTTTTTGCACTTGATTTAAGTTTATAATTAGAAATTGGTAAATTCATTCATAATCCATTAATTAGTTTTCATGTTACATTTAATTTTGGAATTTCTGCATTTAGGTAATAAATTGCACCAGCTCATTTTTCACAATTGTTGTTTTTTTAAACATCAAAAGTGTTTTAGAAATTATATTGAGTTAAACAATTGTTTTCTTCAAAATTATCATAAGTGGACAACAAATTTCGCCAAATTTTCGCTATCCAGATTTGACAATTTCAATAGAAAAGTGTATGTATTTTAACTAACCTAACTATTTTTTAAAAATACAGCTCGGGACGAGCAATTGAATCAATTATTTCAAAGACATAGGCAAAGTCACCAAAACAATATTTTTAAAGTGATCAACACGTCTATCTAGTATCATTGTTATCGATACCAACTAAGTGGTGAGAGTAAAATTGTGTTAGTGCTTAAAATCTATTATTTTAAAAATCAGAAAAAAATATGAAATTTTGATAGTTGCATTTTTTGATTTGCTTGAATTTTATTGTGAAGTAGGTTATAAATGAATACTCTGCAAATTTGAGCTCCTGAGACTTTTCTCTTCCCTGTAAAAAAATTCAAAATTTAAGGTAATTTTGTTAAAAGTGATATATTAGTATGTTTTAAGCTGTTTATCTAAAGAAAGTAACAACACCTTTAAGTTTATCTTTGTTATATAATTAGTTTATCACTGGCTAGTTATGTTCATGCACACGTTTCCATGGCGCACTGTTACTTTTTAGAGTTCTGGTCTGTCAAAGTTGGTGAGAACTTCATTTTTCGATGTTTTCTACCCTGAAAATCTTGGTTAAATAACGGCACTGCAATTTTTTAAATGATTTTTAAAGAACACTATTAGAAAAGTTCCGGGACCCAGCACAAGTCTAAGATTATTGATGCTTCCAGTAGATATAACCAATCAAACTTCCAAAAAGAACAAGAATTTTTTATTAAGCCTATCTAAAAACAGCATCATCGCTCAAAAAAAAATTAACAGTACCAACTTGCAGGTAAATGTATCCACTCACATGCGGGAAAAAAAATCAATAGGACTTTGTACCATTATCAAGAAAGAGCTTCGACTTTCAAGAAGAAAAAAAACTTTTAAGAAAATCAAAGGGGAATAACGGGTTATGAAAGATGATTCTGGAGAAGAAGAAAAAGAATTTACTCACGGACGCAGGAACTTTCATTCCATTGCACTACCCATTAACACAACACTGCTAACTCTGGGTGAGAACTGATTTGTCAAAACTTAGAGCTCCTCAAAATGCAACACATGGCAATCCAATCGTAATTTCTATTAAAAAAAAATGGACTCAAGCCATTCTTCTCTCTTGATCTTCAATGATGAATAATAACAAATCACAAGGGCTGGTGAGCAAAGGGAAGAAGCGGCTGAGCCTCCTGGAATTAAAATAATTTTATCAAAATTTCTATAAGTACAATGGGCAAAATAAAAAATGGGCCACACAGAAAAACTTTTGATCTAATGATCAGATCTGCACGTTCTAACACTCAATCTTAATACTTCAAGAGAGTGACCTCAAACATGCTAATTAATAAGACGATAATTTAAGTTACAGAATGAGACAGAAAAACGTACTTTCTCTAAATAAATATATATTTTCATAGACGAATTCGAATTTCTGACCCCAAAAATATAGGCAGTAGCCACAATCTGGAAATTTTGGTCCCAATAGTCAGGCGCGCGGTCTAAAGATTAGAACCCTTAAAGTAAACATTATTTTTTGTGCATTTCGCCATATCTCGAGAACTTTTTAAGTGAATTGAAAAACAGTTGCACACAATTAAAAATTTCGTTTATCCAAAGATAAGTTCAGGCAAAAAAATAACTTTTAATAAATATGCATTATTTTTTATTATTTTATTTAATAATAGTCGAAAAATTTGTGAATTGTAAGGTATGGAATTTTTTATATAATTTTAAAGAATGCAATTTTACATGGGAGAAGTCAAAATAAAAAAATTGGTCGAAGTCTCTGGGAAATCAAACATTAAAGATGCTTTTTTTTCCTTCAAATTTCTAACAAATTTAGTAATGTTCTATGCAAAATTACATTCTTTAAAATGATATTAAAAATTGTTTACTTTACAATTCAAAATTTTTTTCCTCTATAATTAAATCACTGGAAGAAACTGAATTAAATAAAATAATAAAAAGTAATAAATACTTATTAAAAGTTACTTTTTACATGGAATTATCATCAGATAAAGGAATTTTATAATTGTGTGCAAAAAGTTTTCCATTCGCTTAAAAAGTTTTCGAGATATGGTGAAATACGCAAAAAGTAAAATTAACATTAAGGGGTTCAAACTTTGAACTTCTCTCTTTTTCAAAGTATTGAGACCATATTTCCCTGAATGCGGCTACCCTCTATCATTTGGGGGCAAAAATTCTTATCCGTCGAGAGAACGGTATATTAATTCAGAGAAAATATGTTTTTGTGCCTTTAATTTAAAATATTGTCTGCACTATGTAATTAGCATATTTCGGGTCCCCTTTGAGCATTTAAGATTGAGCCCTAGGACATAAAGATCTGTCGCTAGATCAAAAGTTATTCAGGATTGTCCAATTTTTATTTTGCGCACCGTATCCATTTAGAAAGTGAGCATGTCATAGTATTCTTTTGTGAAAATAAATTTGAAACCTTTAATTTAACTTACCGAGTAGCAAATTTTTCAGCATAGTATAATCTCTACTAGAAGCATTTTATACATACACTGAGTTGATGTTCAAAGATCATCACTTTGAGATTTGTGGTCATTAAAACTTTTTATTCCAACAGCTAGGAATTGGAATAGGCTTCATTTTCTCCCCTCTCTTAGTCAGTAGTGACTGCAAGAAAAAGGAAGATATTAAAGTTGGTAAAGAAACAGTAGCTACTATCCTTACTGCTATGAATACTGTTCTGTTTTTATTAATACTTTTAAGTAAGTGTGCTTGCATTTCGTTTCATTATATGCATTAGGAATCTTTATATCTTTCATAAAATACGTATGAAAACTTACTTTTAAAAGATTATATAAAAAAAAATAAAAATAGATAGCATAATCGTAGACATGTTATATAAAAGTGAACTACTCCTGCTAAATTTGAACTAAAATTGAACTACTAGTACAAGTACTAATGTACTTGATAAAGTGTTTTTTGCGATCCCATCCCATCTGTAAAGATCAAGTTTTAGAATCCTTTTCAAAAATCGTTTAAGATACAACTAATTTAGTATCACAAACTAATATCTAATAATAAGAAAAATAAAAACATTATATGTAAATATAAATTTATTATTAGATTTACACAATAATATATATATATATATATATATATATATATATATATATATATATATATATATATATATATATATTACTAGAACTACCCAATACATAAATATATTACTAGACACAAAAACGTACTTTCTCTAAATAAAAATATATTTTTCTCAATGAACTTGGATTTCTGACCCCCGAAAATAGGGGATGGCTACAATCTGGGAAATATGGTCCCATTTGTGTGGTCAAAATAGCGGTCCGAAGTTTGGACTCCTTAAAGGTAATTTTACTTTCTGCGTATTTCACAAAATATTCAGAACTTTTTAAGCGAATTGAAAATTTTTGAAGACAATATAATTGTCTTCAAAATTCGTTTCACCAAAGATATTTCTCCTGTAAATATAACTTTTAGTAAATATTTATTATTTTTTATTATTTTATTTAATAATATTAAAATATTTTTTACTTTCATCAAAATTTGTAGGGTATATAGTTTTTTTACATCATTGCAAGATTGCAATTTTAAATGGTAAAATACAAAATTTGAGCGAAATCGGTCGAATAGTTCCTTAGAAATCGTATTTTGAAAAAATACTTTTAAAATTCAATTCCTCAGTAATTATTCGACCGAATTTGCTTAAATTGTGAATTCTGTTAATCTGTTAAATACAATTATATTCTTTAAATGATGTAAAATTGTATACCATACAATTCATAATTTTTTATTCTTATTAAATAAAATAATAAAAATTAATAAATAGTTTAGTTACTTTTTGTGTGGAATTGTCATTGGATAAACGAATTTCATAATACTGTGCAAAAATTTTCAATTCCTTAAAAAGTTTCGAAACATATAAAAATACGCAAAATAATAAAATTAACAAAAAGGATTGTCCTCCTGACCAAACCATTGGAACCATATTTTCCAGATTGCGACTGCTCCCCATAATTTAGGGGTCAGAAATTCGAATACGTTGGAAAAAAAGGTATGTTTATTCAGAGAAAGTACCTTTTGGTGTTTGACTTCGTAACTTTAAATATCGTCTGCAATAATTAATTAGTCTATCTGAAGTTACCCCCTTCGAAACCTTAAGATTGAGTCCTAAAATATGATTAGATCAAAAAATAATCAAGGTGGTCAGTTTTTTTTTTTTTTTTTTTTTTTTTTTTTTTTTTTTTGCGCACTGTACACCTGCATTTTTTACATGGTTTGTAATAGAATCATACCAGATTAACGTAAGGATTTCAAATTGGTTTAATATACAATATCTATCTTCCAAATATTTTCATGTTTCTTAATTGTTTGTTAAATCCTTTTTATACTAATTTTTTAATGTTTTGTAAAAAGAATTGGTTCTAAAATAGCTTTTCAGAATGCGCCAAAACTTCCACCCAGCATCAATGAGTCTCAAAAGAAGTCTGAAAATTCAGTACCTCGATTGAAAGTAATTTGGAAGATGTTAAAAAATTTTAATTTTATTCTGGTACTTCTCGTATATGGTAAGATAGCATTTCTTTTATTCTAGCTTTGGGTATCTCAGTTATTTAATCTCTGTTAAGTTTTTTTTTTTACTAAGAAGAACTTTGATATATAAATGTTTCATTTTAGAAGGCAAACAAATAACTATTTTTTAAATGTTAAATCTTATAGTTATTATAATTGTATGCTGATCGATTAAATTTTCTTTCTAACTTACTAACTAAATAACCGCAGCTAAATTAATTACTTTTTAAGAAATCATTGAATACGCAGTTTGCAAGATTTATCAATATTTATTGCATAATTTTTATCTTAATCATTTTTAATTTTTTAAAAATTAAAAAACCAAAACATAACTATAAAAGTTTCTTTTCTGAGCTAAGTGCTAAAGTTATTTTTACCATTTTTTAAGTCGAATGTTTAATATAGAAATAAATAGAACAAAAAAAATTCTGGTAAAATTACTGTGTTGTATGGTATTTACATTTCTGATAAAAAAAAAAAAAAGCACTCCTATAATTCTGATAAATAAAACAAAGTATATGGTATTTAAACCATTCGCTTGGTAATTTTTCCTTTCCTATAGAGACGGTTTACCAAATGTTCTGGTTTTAAAAATTATAGTTCGTATTTCTACTTATTTAGTGAAAAATACAAAACTGAAAAGTAATTTCAACCAAAAAATTAGTTTTCATACCATGTTTTAAAGTATCATGATAAATGACCAAACATTTCACATTTAAAAAATTTTATCACATATTATTAAACCATAATTTATTACAAATTTTACCAATATAATTACAAAAGATCTTCGGTAAAATTTAGCGAGGTTTTAGGCGTTTTCATAGAGCCAGAAACACAATAAATTTTATCCTATTCTGATAGTTTTACCATACTTTTTTCTCAGTGTAAGAATGTAATATTTAGTATACTTTTGAAGAAAGAATTTTAATTTAAAAAATATATTAAAGATGTATTGGAAATAAAGAGCTATAGAGTAAGAATTTTAAGACTTCAAATAAATTTGTTTCTTAAAATATTATATCTTTATAGGTCTAATGGGTGGATGCTATTTTGCATTTGCAACAACGTTGAATGATTTGATCTTGCGTTACTTTCCTGTAAGTTTAGTGAAAATTTACCTCATTTCCTATTGTATTTTATTGAATTGAAATTATTCGTAATATTTGAATATCACTTTTAAATGTTTTAGCAACATTTTTCTAAGAGTTTCTGAAACACATTGGTTCCTTGGGTTATGCATCCACTTTTCCTTTGAGGTTAATATCTTCCTTACCTGTACAATGCATGATTCTTTATCGCCTTACGAGATCATCGCCAACAAAACCGATTATTTTTATTTTTTGAAATGCCGGATGCTATTTAGGCAAAGTATGAAATAAACGTCCTGACGAGGTTATTATGTAAATGATGTGCATGTTACTGTGAGTGACCGAAATCGGTGGTTGTTGACTTTCACCGGTGAATGTTGAAAATGAAATTAGTCGCTTTGGTGAATGTCCGAAATATTTATTACATTCGATTTGATATTAATTTATTCGTGGATATAATTACATTTATTCGATATTTTAATACTTACTGACGATAGATTAGAACAAACATTAGTGTTTGGAGTATCGGGCTAATATATACCGGGCAATGGCACTTGACTTTAAAAAAATATCAGTGTAGGGTATACCGGGCAGTGGAACTTGACCTTAAAAAACATCAGTGTGGGGTATACCGGGCAAATGTATACCGGGCAGTGGCATTTGACCTTAAAAAAACATCAGTGTAGGGTATACCGGGCAAATGTATACCGGGCAGTGGCACTGAACCTTAAAGAAACATCAGTGTAGGGTATACCGGGCAAATGTATATCGGGCAAAGGCACTTGACCTTAAAAAAACATCAGTGTAGGGTATGCCGGGCAAATGTATACCGGGCAATGGCACTTAACCAGACCTAGTATGACTAGACCGTTGGTAAATGTCCGAAATATATACTAGGTCTAGTGCCACATTAGCTATAGCTTAAATATTTAAAAAAAAATTAAACAAAGCGTTTGAATCAATTTTAAACTGATAACGGAATTATTGCTTGAAAATTAAAAAAAATAATAATAATAACTGCGCCAGATAAGAGTAATTGAACTAGTTGCTTTATACCGCGCATGTGCGGAATTTTTTTTTTTTTTTTTAAATTATCCAGGTGCATCTAAAAGTGGATGAATATCCCAAGACACCCTAAAGAATGCATTTTTAAATAAAAATGAAAACTAATGAGATTTTTATTTTTACATTTTAACAAACACCTTCGTTAAATAAATAGGGCTCTAGTGTAGAATCGAGGCTCCTTGGTTTGGTGATAATTTTCATTCTGTTTTGCTAAAATCCCATTTCTGGTTACCACGATATATTTTGTGGCCTTTGCTTTCAATTTCACCTTCGGGTTACCACAACTTCTGTTTACTTTTATATGATAGGTTCTTGGTTTATTTACGTTTATTCCGTTTATTTCAAATCGCCAAAAATGAGAGAGGCCCTATAGAGTAAACTATTGCCCTATTTATGTTTTTCAGTTATATAATTTTTAAATTAAGTCAACTATTTTTTAAAAATCATTTCTGTTATTGCAGAACAAAAGTATCGAAGTTGGATGGATGGGGCTATTATTCATATTTACGGGTTTAATTGGTTCAGTTGTTGCTGGTTGCGTATTAGATTACACACACAAATATAAGTAAGTTTTGAGTTGAAGAAAATAATTTCTTTTTAAATAAAATTTAATCAATAAACCTTAAAACAAATTTTTGTAATCTCCAAGTTTACTAAGAAATTGCGTCTTGCTTTAGAGAGACGTACGCAGGAATATGCATCCTGAGTTTAGTGCTGTACGTTGCATTTAGCTTACTAATATTTGTCAACATGATATGGGTGCAGTTCTTGATGATAGGAATACTTGGGTAAGTAATATAAGTTTATGTAAAGCTATATAATATAAGCTACGTTAACTTTTATATGTAGTCACAAAACCGATGGAATTTATTTAGCGCTCTCACTTAACATTCCGCACGCACATTTGATTTGTGCAGGGCCGTTTCCATCAAACCTCGTTTGTTTATTGAGTTTGCGCAGAACTCGCGCAGGATGAAAGAAGAAATTTCCGTTTTTTCGGGCAAAGAAGTGCTGGAATAAATTGAATTATAAGCCTAAAAGAAATGTAAAATTTAAAGCAAACTTTTCGTTCAAAAACAACAAACTGAGTTAGATTTGCTAAATTATATTTATCAATTTACGCAAGATGCATAATATTTTAAAGTTTAAAGCTTGTTATAACCCATTTTGGACAAAAGAGGCAAACTCGCACCATTTCAATAAATAATTTTTTTTATTCACACTGGGAGATAAATTTTTCACTAATTCCATTTTTCTGTCATTGTCAGAGGTTTTGAAGACGTCTATAAAATACTAACAATTTAATTGGAGAGCACTTTTTTTTTTAACTACGCCAGTTTCGCAACTTGAAATGGTTATTGACAAATTCGACTATTTCAAAATGTATAATTATTCCTTTTGAGATTAATCATATGGTCTTAAGATGAAGTAAAGTTGAAAGTTTTTATTTTACTTTATACTTTATAACCGTCGTTGAACAGCCCACCCAATTTTATGGGTTTACGACTACTAATGTTCAACTCCGTAGCCTTGTAATTTTGAACCCAATCCAGAAGACAAGGCAACTCCTGGATCGAGTATTGGGAGAAATTTGCCTTCGTGGATGACTTTTTGATGGAGCTAATCCGCATTTGCGTTACATGGAGAGGAAGACCACGAGAACCTCCCAAGATTACCCTGACGCCAAGGGGACTCTAACCCATGATACGTCTGTCACTGAGGATATTTCACGTCAGCACTGTGGTCGGTGCAAGCCGGATGCGGAATTCGTATCGACTGGGATTCGAACCCGGTTCGCTGAAATGGAAGGTGAACGCTCTATCCCCTGAGCCATCGCGACTCAAGTGGCAAGTTTTGTAAACAAAATAAAAATAAATTTCATTAAAAACCAGTGCTCAGCTAAATGATTTGTCCATTGATTTGGCCAATGGTGCACATATGCCCCATAATATTTCATACATAAAATATGATTTTTCATGCTCAAAATTTTTTTTTGTGTCTTAATGTAATTTAAACATATTTCAATGAAAATAATTCCACAAATTTTATAAATTTTTTATGCTTGACTTAAAATGGGTCAATTTGAATAATACTTAAAAATGTCCGTAGAATAAAGGGGTATTTTAATCAAACTGCAGAAGAATGGAATGAATAAAAATTGGCTAGAAATTCTGCAGAAATAAAGTGATTCTAGGATGAGAATCTATCACTTATCTATCACAGATGCGTCTCTAAACTCATTAATCTAGAATAATATATTTAGGGAATTTTTATAAATTTTCTGGATTGTCCACTTTCATTTTACTTGTCTGGAATGCTAATCGATACAACCTAAATTTATGTTTTATCCTTCGAATATTGTCCCCATTTTTCTATACATCTTTACTGCACTTAGTTAATTTTCTAGCCTTTTACTTTGAGTTTTATGTATTTTACGAGTTCATGCAAGAATAAAGGCTTAAAACTGCTGTATTTCCAAACAACGAAACTTAGAACTGTGGATCATATGTTGCATAGTTATAGAACTTTGTTTTTGAAAAAATGACCTCAATTTGTACAAAACATATATTTAGGGAAATTTTATAAATTTTCTGGATTGTCCATTTTCATTTTACTTGTCTGGAATGCTAATCGATACAACCTAAATTTATGTTTTATCCTTCGAATATTGTCCCCATTTTTCTATACATCTTTACTGCGCTTAGTTAATTTTCTAGCCTTTTACTTTGAGTTTTATGTATTTTACGAGTTCATGCAAGAATAAAGGCTTAAAACTGCTGATCATATGTTGCATAGTTATAGAACTTTGTTTTTGAAAAAATGACCTCAATTTGTACAAAACATATATTTAGGGAAATTTTATAAATTTTCTGGATTGTCCACTTTCATTTTACTTGTCTGGAATGCTAATCGATACAACCTAAATTTATGTTTTATCCTTCGAATATTGTCCCCATTTTTCTATACATCTTTACTGCGCTTAGTTAATTTTCTAGCCTTTAACTTTGAGTTTTATGTATTTTACGAGTTCATGCAAGAATAAAGGCTTAAAACTGCTGTATTTCCAAACAACGAAACTTAGAACTGCGGATCATATGTTGCATAGTTATAGAACTTTGTTTTTGAAAAAATGACCTCAATTTGTACAAAACATATATTTAGGGAAATTTTATAAATTTTCTAGATTGTCCACTTTCATTTTACTTGTCTGGAATGCTAATCGATACAACCTAAATTTATGTTTTATCCTTCGAATATTGTCCCCATTTTTCTATACATCTTTACTGCGCTTAGTTAATTTTCTAGCCTTTTACTTTGAGTTTTATGTATTTTACGAGTTCATGCAAGAATAAAGGCTTAAAACTGCTGTTTTTCCAAACAACGAAACTTAGAACTGTGGATCATATGTTGCATAGTTATAGAACTTTGTTTTTGAAAAAATGACCTCAATTTGTACAAAACATATATTTAGGGAAATTTTATAAATTTTCTGGATTGTCCACTTTCATTTTACTTGTCTGGAATGCTAATTGATACAACCTAAATTTATGTTTTATCCTTCGAATATTGTCCCCATTTTTCTATACATCTTTACTGCACTTAGTTAATTTTCTAGCCTTTTACTTTGAGTTTTATGTATTTTACGAGTTCATGCAAGAATAAAGGCTTAAAACTGCTGTATTTCCAAACAACGAAACTTAGAACTGTGGATCATATGTTGCATAGTTACAGAACTTTGTTTTTGAAAAAATGACCTCAATTTGTACAAAACAAGACTGAAATGAATTAGTATCCAACAAATCGATGCCATCAGAAAGAAACAGCGAAAACAGCTCCGCAGGTCCGTCAAACAACCTGGGGTGGACCCCCTAGTATTTATTTAAATTAATGAAAAACGCAAAAGAGAAAAAAGCAAGAAAAGAAATATTTACAACATAAAAAAATATTCCGACATTGTTGTTTGTTTGTTTTTAATTCTTCAACATTGTACGCACTTTACACAAACAGCTTTACATTTTAACGAATAAATTTGATTTTCAGAATATTTTTTACCAGTTTTCTACCTGTTGGATTTGAATATGGTATAGAAGTTACGTATCCTGCTTCAGAGGTTCTGTCAGCAAATTTATTAAACGCATCTACTATGGTAAAATTATTATAATACTGAATTCCAAACTTAAACATTATAAATTATATAAAGCTGTCAGTATGTAAAGAATTCTTGTTTATTTATTTAGTAGCTGAATACTCGATCTTCGTAAGGGGTGAAAAAAAATCACTAAATCAGTATGGTGACCCGGGGTAATTCACGATCACTCTTTTTCTAGGGTAAATAATGATCACCTAAGTTTTATTTTTAAAAAAATTATTTTTATTTAAATTTGAGACATGGACAAGAATGCTTGTACACTTTACTAAAGTATAACTACATTGACTTAATAATAGTTTTTTTTTTAATCTAACAAAATAAGTACCTTTTAAACTGCTTTCTGTATTTTCCATTTCAAAGACTGCTTTTTCCAACTGCTTTTCAAACTGTGCACATTGTTAATATAAACATTAACATTATGCTAATAATAAATATTTTGAGTGACTTTTTCTTTGATATAAAAATAGGGTAAGCTTTTGTTTAATTGTTTTGTTTCACATCTACTGTAAACATTACAATTGATTATAGGAAACTATATCAAATTTTGCCCCCTACAGATGGGGTAATTATTGATCACCGGGGTAATTCCTGATCATTGTCATTTCTTCTGATAAATGATATAAAAATAGCTAATAAATAGCTAATTGTCTTTTTTTAAACAACAGTTCATACTTATTAAGTGGAACAAGTATAAAATATATTTTAACTGTAATCACATAATTTGTTTTTAACTGTATACAAGACATATATGTTCTGATTTGCCTATTTCTGGTTTGTCTTACCTTGCTTCTATCTTAATTTTATGTGTATACACACATAAGAATAATTTTCAAGTTTATAAATTAGCCTAATATAAATATGGTGAGAAATTATAAGCCTAAAAAGGATACTTAGATTCTAGAAAGAAAAATTAGTGAATTTCTTATAATGATTGAAAATGAAAATTTCAGTGTGAGAGCTGCTGCATGAGCTGTTGACATACCTTACTTAACTTTACACTTTCACTTAATGAAGTTAAAAAATACAGCAAACGTAACCCATGTGGGAACTCTTTCTTATATTCCAGCAGAGCATGAGAATGAGTTGGGTGCTTGCCTAAAATGTATGGCACTATGCAAAGATTTTTGGAAAATTTAAAGTGTTATTCTTTTTTCTTGCTTTTAAATAAATCGTTTTATTAGCTGCTTAAACATATCTTTTTGGTTTTTTTGTTAATTACCATTGTATAATTATTTTTAAACAGCCCCTTACTATAAAAACTGGTGATCAGTAATTATCCCAGAAGGGATCAGGAATTACCCCAAAAGTGATCAAGAGAAGGGGTAATTCCTGATCACTAAAAATTTAAAATCTTTTAAATTTTAATTAGGTTTTCAAACAGAAGAAGGTAGCATAGTACTCATCTCATATAGCCTCAAACTTCAAGTAAATATTAAAATTCTATCTTGAAAAGTTTTTTCACAAAATAGATGTTTGCATTTTTTGATCAGGAATTACCCCAGGTCACCCCACCCTACTGAAAACACTACAAAATCGGGTTCGAAACTGAAAATCTTATATCAACATGATTAAAAATGCTAAATTAATTCCAATATATTTTTCACTGTTATATTTTGTCTTTCCCGGTTGTTTTCCGTTATTAGATTCAGCAATACGCGTTTTTAGTAGTATATCCCATCCAAAAAAACGATTAATTCTACACATTTTACTGTTTTAGATGATTACATGCATTGTTACTTTCCTTTTCTTTTCAAATTATTTAAAATCCCTGGCATAATTGTTGCAAGCTCTTTTGTTTCCTTAAAAAATTCAAAATTTTTTTTTCTTTTAGTTTCAAGCATTTTCTAAAAACTTAGTAACAACAAATTATAATAATCTGAAAAAAAACCTAATGTTGCTTAACATAATAGTTAGTAAGAAGCATCTAAGGAACTTATGATAGTAATTTTTTCTTAATTTCGCGATAAACGGTCATTGTTTATTTTTAAGTTTAGAATACAACTGGCTTAGCTGTGTGAAATGCATATATTATATTTTCAGCCGGCCAGGTGGCCGAGTGGTTAGCGTGTCTGACTGCGAAGCCAATCGCTGCGGGTTCAAATCCCGCTCTGGACATGGATGTTTCTCTCTCAGTGTGAATGTGTAGCCCACCCTATAAACGGGTTTGTGGCAGTGTGGCGTGGGTAATGTTGCTCGCCTCCGTGACTTTGGTTCACAGGTGCCCACTGGGTAACGATAAATGAGCAACACTTCCGGCATCTTCCTAGGCGAAGAACGAAAAGTTCAGTGCCTGCCGTTATTTTAAAAAAAATATAATCAAAAATAAAATATTATATTTTTAAGATAAAACTGCAATAATAAAAATTAAAAATTATTTATTTCATAAATAATTGATTTTCGGTGTTTGCATACATATATAATGCTTATTTATAGTTTGAGAAGTTTATAAAAATTATTTTATTTAAGTGCGTTTTCAAGATAAAACTGCAATAATAAAATAAAAATTACAAATTTACTAATTTCATAAATAATTGATTTTCAGTGTTTACATACATATATAATGCTTATTTATAGTTTGAGAAGTTTATAAAAATTATTTTATTTAAGTGCGTTTTCAAGATAAAACTGCAATAATAAAATAAAAATTACAAATTTACTAATTTCATAAATAATTGATTTTCTGTGTTTGCATACATATATAATGCTTATTTATAGTTTGAGAAGTTTATAAAAATTATTTTATTTAAGTGCGTTTTCAAGATAAAACTGCAATAATAAAATAAAAATTACAAATTTACTAATTTCATAAATAATTGATTTTCAGTGTTTACATACATATATAATGCTTATTTATAGTTTGAGAAGTTTATAAAAATTATTTTATTTAAGTGCGTTTTCAAGATAAAACTGCAATAATAAAATAAAAATTACAAATTCACTAATTTCATAAATAATTGATTTTCAGTGTTTACATACATATATAATGCTTATTTATAGTTTGAGAAGTTTATAAAAATTATTTTATTTAAGTGCGTTTTCAAGATAAAACTGCAATAATAAAATAAAAATTACAAATTTACTAATTTCATAAATAATTGATTTTCAGTGTTTACATACATATATAATGCTTATTTATAGTTTGAGAAGTTTATAAAAATTATTTTATTTAAGTGCGTTTTCAAGATAAAACTGCAATAATAAAATAAAAATTACAAATTTACTAATTTCATAAATAATTGATTTTCTGTGTTTGCATACATATATAATGCTTATTTATAGTTTGAGAAGTTTATAAAAATTATTTTATTTAAGTGCGTTTTCAAGATAAAACTGCAATAATAAAATAAAAATTACAAATTTACTAATTTCATAAATAATTGATTTTCAGTGTTTACATACATATATAATGCTTATTTATAGTTTGAGAAGTTTATAAAAATTATTTTATTTAAGTGCGTTTTCAAGATAAAACTGCAATAATAAAATAAAACATTCCACAGACTTCATACAAAACCAAGTTATGATTGGATCAATTAACGAACCATACTATGATAGTGAGAATAGAATTACTGGTTTTCAAGACGACATCATAATTATCGCCGCAGATTGCAAACCAAGATGTGCTGTCCTAATTAGAAGACGCGGGGCAGTGCCTTTTCCAATACTAGTGAGTAGAGATATGGTGATTATTGAGGTCACTTATAACAATTTGCACTTTTATTTTGTTTCTATATACATTCCTCCCTCTGCCGATCTATCGACTCCCCTGGATCAACTGCAATACCATATTCTTCGGCATCAAAATAGTATTTTTATTATTAATGGCGATTTCAATGCCAAAAGTACCCTTTGGGGTAATGTAAATGATCAACGAGGTCAACAAATGATTGATTTTATCTTTTTAATGGACTTGGATATTGTTAACAATCCTGACTCTCTACCCACCTTTTCATCCGTTATTGGAGAAAATTGGATTGATTTGACACTAATCACACAAAATGTCAAGATTGATAAGTGGAGAGTCGTGGATCAGGAAACGTTGAGCGATCACAGACTTATACTTATGGAATTAAGCGAAGCTTTTCAACCGAAACTGAGTACATGTCGTATTAATTATTCAGACATTGACTTATTTAACTTTTCAATTAAAACTAAGAAACTGATTGATAGTTGTAGAAATAGATTGGAGGAGGTTGATACTTGTTCGAAAATGGATTCTTATATTGAAGATGTAATGGATGCAATGGTAAAGATTTGTGGTCAATCTAGAAAACAGGTTGGTTTATCTTTTATCAAGAGCCCGAAATGCTGGTCTTCAGACCTCTCAATTCAACGTAAGAAACTGAGAGCGAAAAGAAGGCTTTTCCAAAAAGAGACCGATCCCACCATTAGAAAACTAAAGCAAATTGACTTTAAAAGGGAAAAGTCGTTGTACACAAAAAGTATAGAGTAAAGAGAACAAAAGAGGTTGAAACTGCGCAATTACTTGGAGAAATTGACCAACCAGAGCTGTTTTGGACCTGACTACAGAATTGCAAAGGGAGCACCTTCTTTAACGGCATCCTTACAAAGACAGAGGCGACCGGATGGCACCTTAACAGAAAGTAATCTGGAAACCATAAATTTTATTTTGGACTACCACTTTGCCCGATGTCCAGACGTTTCACTGCCAAACACTATAAACTGCGATTTGGAACAGCCTTTTTCGGACACGGAAATTGAACAGGTGGTAGTGAATCTGAAGCCAAATAAATCCCCGGGCATCGACGGCATACCGTCAGAAATATGGAAAACCGTTCATCGCCTCGAACCAGTGTGGTTCAAAAACGTTTTTAACAAATGCTTCCAACTCGAGTACTTCCCCGTGAGATGGAAAAGAGCAAAGCTTGTCCTTTTACCAAAGCCTGGCAAGGATTTGGCTCTTCCTGATGCCTATAGGCCATTATCCCTTCTGCCCACATGGGGTAAGATACTCGATAAGCTTCTTACAAATAGATTGACATTTTTTCTTGAATATAACAACCTCCTACAAAACGATCAACATGGATTTAGGACTAGAAGATCGACTACCACGGCACTTAAATCAGCCCTAAATATTATCGCACAAGCCAAAGATAGAAAACATCATACACTTGGTGTCTCTCCTGACATCAAGGGGGAGTTCGATGGCGTCTTGTGGAACGGAATTGTGGAAGAAATTATACAGTTGAATTGTACCAAGACACTTACAAATATGATCAAGAGTTTTCTTGATCAAAGAGTTGTCACATTTCAGCTCAGCGACCAAAACGTTGACAAGACAGTATGTAGGGGTGTGCCGCAGGGTTCGTGCCTTGGGCCAATCCTGTGGCTCACTGTAGCAAACAAAATACTTCGTAAAATTAAAGCGGATAACGAGCATGTCATCGCATTTGCTGATGATTTCTTTTTAATGGTTACTGGCACAATACTTAATAGACTGGGCCCTTGGGCCACAGAAGTTCTAAAAGACTATCAGTCTTGGGCTAAACATTTTGGACTTTCTTTCAGTACTCAAAAAACCAAAGCTATAGTCTTTCCAAAAGCAAATAAATATACCAGGAAACCAACCGTTAAGCTCTGCGATGTTAACATTCCCGTTGAAGTTAATATTAATTACCTTGGGTTCCTTTTAAACACACAACTCTCCTGGTTGCCCCATTTAGAAAAAACTTTTGACAAAATTACTGTTTTTCAAGCTAAACTCAACCGACTAACTGGCGTTGACTGGGGAATCGACCCAAGAACAAGGAAATATATGTTCCAAACTTCCATCTTAAAAATTATCATTTATGGTTCTGAAATCTGGTACAATAATAATATCAGAACTTTAAATAAAATTAAAAAGATCGAACGTATAACACTTTTGAGTCTTACAAAAGCCTATAGAACCACATCTACAGCGGCCCTTCAGGTCTTAGCTGGTACGATACCATTAGATTTAACAATCCAAACAGAGGCAAAACTAGCAGAAATCTATTTACATGAGGATTCTATAAATTTTAAACAAGAACTTGCGCTTAAACATCCAGCCGATTATATTTCTATTCCATTTAATTACATTTTACCAAGTGATGAAACAATACAAATTTATACAGACGGGTCTCGCTTGAATTATGAAGCCGACTTCAGAGTCGGTTGTGCTTTCGTCGTGTATTTAAATGGTAACTATTTCGATCATTACTGCTTCAGGTTGAGCGATCAATCAACTGTATTTAAAGCCGAGCTCTGGGCGATTCTACAGTCTATTTACTGGATAAATAATAACAACATTAATTTAATTGTTCATATATATTCCGATTCCCTTTCTGGTTTGCAATCCCTAAATAATATTAAAGAATATGACTATCTGACAAAAATGATTAAAGATAACTATAGACAAAATGTTAAATTTCACTGGATTAAAGCTCACGTTGGGCACAGGGGTAACGAGGAGGCTGATAATTTAGCAAAGATAGCTTGTTCTAAAAACGAAATTGATTTAATTGATTATCCTTCAAAATCTTCAGTTAGACACGAATTATATAAACAAAATTTGATCACTTGGCAAGAGCGATGGGAAAACCCTGAAAACCAAGCTCGTCACACATTTGAACTAATTCCCAAAGTTAATCCTAATTGTATATATTCTAACTTTTACGTAAATCAATTTTTGACAAATCACGGAACTCAGGGTACATACCAAGCTAGATTTCATAAAAAATCTACGTTGTGTAAATCATGTTTAATTAACGATGATCTTAATCACATCCTTCTTGTTTGCCCAAACTTTTCAACTATTAGAAAAAATTTCTTTCCAAAAAATCTTGCGTTTGAAAATCTTAAAAAACAATGGGCTACTCCGAAAATTAAGAACGGAATTGAACAAATTATTAAAGAACACTTTATAAATAATACCCCAGTCCTTTAATGCTTTCTTTCCTTTATTGTAAATCAATGTCAGAAGGGTTGACATGGTTTCTCTGGATATACTTTCGTAGGCGGTAGCCTTATGACATGGATTAACTACTTAAAAATTTTTTCTAAATTGCATTATTATGTACCGAAGATCTTCTTTCCATCTGTTTTAGATCGAATATACCCCTGTAGACTGTAAATTTTTTAATGTTTGTCTTTAATGTACACTGACAACTTTAAAATTTTGTTATGTGGATCTTCTTTTCAACTGTAACTTTACGTTGTTACTGTTTATCATTTTCATCAGTATGGTTGAAATGCTATATATTCACACTTGTCCTTTCGATTCGTACTGGGATGTATGTATAGCTGTTTAACAAGACTTACTGTAGTAGAAATCATCTATGCATCTGTTAATATTTTCACGCAGACATCACTTTCACTTTTCAGTTTCATTGTTTGTTTTTTTTAACTCACCATTTTAATTCATATACATGCTGTGTACATATATACTTGTGTAGCTGTTCTTTCATATTCAAAAGTTGTGTGGTTTATTTGCACACCACCCTTTTAAAGGTTTTATTATTCAGGGGACCCCTTCGACTTACAAACTTTCTAAATTGCATTATTATGTAGCGAAGATCTTCTTTCCATCTGTTTTAGATCGCATAAACCCCTGTAGACTGTAAATTTTTGATAGTTTGTCTTTAATGTACACTGACATCTTTAAAATTTTGTTTTGTGGATCATCTTTTCATGTGTAACTTAACGTTGTTACTGTATATCATTTTCATCAGTATGATTAGAATACTAGATATTCACACTTGTTCTTTCGATTCGTACTGGGATGTATGTATAGCTGTTTAACAAGACATATTGTATTAGTAATCATCTATGCATCTGTTAATATTTTCACGCAGACATCACTTTCACTTTTCAGTTTCATTGTTTGTTTTTTTTAACTCACCATTTTAATTCATATACATACTGTGTGCATATATACTTGTGTATCTGTTCTTTCATATTATAAAGTTGTGTGGTTTATTTGCACACCACCCTTTTGAGGGTTTTGTTATTCAAAGGATCCCTTCGACTAACTACTTACGAACTTTCTAAATGGTAATATTATGTAGTGAAGTACTTCGTTTCATCTGTTTAAGATCGCACTTATCCTTGCAAACTGTTTATATCTGATTGTTTGTCTGTTTTGTTTCCCGGATGTCTTTATTGTTTCCCGGTTTGTCTTTATTGTTAAAATCTGATTGTTTGTCTTTATTGATACCCGGATGCCCCCTTGGGGGCTGGGCGGGGTTTAGCAATAAATATATAATGCTTATTTATAGTTTGAGAAGTTTATAAAAATTATTTTATTTAAGTGCGTTTTCAAGATAAAACTGCAATAATAAAATAAAGATTACAAATTTACTAATTTCATAAATAATTGATTGTCAGTGTTTACATACATATATAATGCTTATTTATAGTTTGAGAAGTTTATAAAAATTATTTTATTTAAGTGCGTTTTCAAGATAAAACTGCAATAATAAAATAAAAATTACAAATTTACTAATTTCATAAATAATTGATTTTCAGTGTTTACATACATATATAATGCTTATTTATAGTTTGAGAAGTTTATAAAAATTATTTTATTTAAGTTCATTTTCAAGATAAAACTGCAATAATAAAATAAAAATTACAAATTTACTTATTTCATAAATAATTGATTTTCTGTGTTTGCATACATATATAATGCTTATTTATAGTTTGAGAAGTTTATAAAAATTATTTTATTTAAGTGCATTTTCAAGATAAAACTGCAATAATAAAATAAAAATTACAAATTTACTTATTTCATAAATAATTGATTTTCTGTGTTTGCATACATATATAATGCTTATTTATAGTTTGAGAAGTTGATAAAAATTATTTTATTTAAGTGCATTTTCAAGATAAAACTGCAATAATAAAATAAAAATTACAAAATTACTTATTTCATAAATAATTGATTTTCTGTGTTTGCATACATATATAATGCTTATTTATAGTTTGAGAAGTTTATAAAAATTATTTTATTTAAGTGCATTTTCAAGATAAAACTGCAATAATAAAATAAAAATTACAAATTTACTTATTTCATAAATAATTGATTTTCTGTGTTTGCATACATATATAATGCTTATTTATAGTTTGAGAAGTTTATAAAAATTATTTTATTTAAGTGCATTTTCAAGATAAAACTGCAATAATAAAATAAAAATTACAAATTTACTTATTTCATAAATAATTGATTTTCTGTGTTTGCATACATATATAATGCTTATTTATAGTTTGAGAAGTTTATAAAAATTATGTGTTTTTTTTTTTTTTTTTTTTTTTTGCCTAAAAATACAGTTCTGACGACGTTTGACTATATTTCACACAGCAAACAAATCCATTCCTTGATTTACTATTTAGTTTTGAAAAATTCAATCCATTTTAAACAACTGGAAAAAATAAGTAACTAATAAATATCTTACAAGTTTATATATTTTTTTTCAATTTTTGAAAAACTGTTTAGTCAAATGAACTTTTTTTGTCGTTAAATGCATACTTTTAAGCTTTAAAAGTTTTTTTTAAGAGATGTTGCTGTTAAACCACCAATACTCATTTTAAAATAACTTTTCTAAATGTGCAGGCAATATACAGTAAAATTTTACGAGATACATATGTGTTATTTAGATTTAGGTAATGGGTGCTAAGTGCTCCGTAATCATCGCCTTTATTAAAAAAAAAACGTTTCTAACATTTTCTGAAATTCAGTAAAAAAATATACAAATTATATGATGCAAATCAATATTAGACAGGAAGAAATAAAAATTCTAACTAATCTCTTATAATCACATGTAGAATTGAACTATGAAAACCAGTTTAAAAGCCTGAAAAATTTGGAGATGTATCTACTATATTTGTCTCTGTTTCTTACGCTCAAACAGTTTTTTTTTTTAAAACCTTTTCAGCTCTGCCTTTACCTATTGTGGTTCATTAGATTATATTACTTCTCCGCAATTAATTTGTAACTTTTAATGGACATACTTCTTGTCAAAGAATAAAAATATATATAAAAAGCGGTAGTTACAGAACATTCTGTTTATTTTATATCATGCTAAAAATACATTCTTATAAAAAAAAAATTTAAAACTTGATTGTGCAAGAGCCCTTGAATTAATTACTTAAATATTTTTCAGGGAATTGGCCTTATTTTGACAATGCTTGTATCAACAGTACTAGATTCTAAAGGATCCATATGGTCAAATGCTTTGATATGTGGTGCACTTCTGATCTCCTCTATTTTATCAAGTAAGCTCTAAGAGATGCATACGAGCATTGAGGCATGCCTCTTATTGCATAGTATTTGGTTCTTTAAGGCCGTATGTCTCCTTTTCATCAAGGCTCTCTAATCTCTCCAGTCGTTTTTCTGATCTCAGCCACCCCAGCAAAGAATTTATTATAAATTAAAGAACCAAGCTGATACTTTTAAGTCGATATGCTTTAAAAATACTTAAAATTCAAAATGTATATATATATTTTTTGAAAATTGTGATTAAGTGTAAATTTTAATAAGTAGTTTGACTTTATAATATTTAAAATACTTTGATTTTAAAAATGTAAATAAAAACCTGTTAAACTTTTTTATAAAAATATTTTAAAACTAAATTTCTCCAATTTCTTTTAAATTTTTTAAAGAATTGTGCTTAAATTTTTTTCAAACAAATTCACTTAAAATCCCACAAAATACATTTTATTCCATGAATGTAATCTCAGAAATTAATTTGCTTAAAATGGAACCATTGAACATCCAATATTTGATCTCGGGAATCGGAATAATGAGTAGTTATAAGTATAGGTTAATAGTATTGCAAGATTCGGTTTGAAACAATAATATACATTCAGTTTGTTTTTCTATGATTCTTTTTTGAAAGCAGACAATTGAAGATTATTTTTTAAGATTAAGTTTACGCTTCTAAATATTAAAGCAAAATATAAAATGTTGTGTGAAAATAAAAATAGTTTGGTCACCGCAAACAAGTGAAATCAGTGATTTTCGCTAAAAGTCACTAATTAGCTGATGAAGATTGTAGTCCTCCATCTACAGCTTCACGTATTTGTTAAGAATAAGCTTTTAGTTCTTGGTGACACTAATCATTTATAAGAGACTTTGCGAATATGCATTCTTGTTGCATTTGCTTAAGCTGTTGGAGTAAAAATTGCACCAATTAAAATTCAGCTGTGCGTTCGAATTTGATAAGTGCAATGTTCACACGAGTTTGGTTTATCACAATATAAAAAAAATTTGAAATAAAAAAAATTTCATTTTTTGAGAAAAACTTTTTTTTTTTTTTCAGTATTTATAAAAAAGTAATACTGTGGACTTTTTACTAATTTTCGAGGTCCCCCAGAAAGTGTAGCCCTAGGCCCGTGCCTATTGGATCTAGGCGATAATCAGGCCCTGCTTATGCGAAGTAACTTAGCTTAACTATAACATGCCATTTTACTGGCGTCATGGTCAGCTGGCGTCATAGGTCACACGTGTGGGTATTCCCTATCTTCTTATTGTTATTCAAGTGCAAGTACCCAATTCATGTGCGAGACAGTAGAAAATTGTTATAAATCTGACATAAATAATATTTATCACTGGAACAAATATTTCATGCTTAGATACAAATTTTTAAAATGTCCTTTTGACTAATTATTAATGAATAGACAAGTATCTCGCCCATAAAGGTTAGTAAAACCACCTAACAGCCTTTTAAAATGAATAGATTTGTATAGTCAAAACCTTATTTTAAAAATTAATATTCTATTAATTGAAATTTGCTTTTCAGAAATCACTATCAATATCAAATCACAAGAGAAATACACAATCCACTTGCTTTTGCTTTCTTGTTTATAGATAACAATTGATTCTAGTCCTTATAACATGCCTTTTAAAAAGTATACTCATCCTTACAACAAGTAAGTGTAATTTAAGTACAAGTGACATAAACATAATTGGAGATTGATTTTATATATTTTTCTCTTAAGATTCCCACCATTTCAAAAATCCTACCGGATAGTGACATTGTATTGTGGAATAGTCTTAGAACTATATTTATTTTTAATGTTAGCATAATGAGCTGTTTAATTTGCTTCACGAAGTATGGCAGATGCAGAGGCTTACTTAGGCTGGTTATTTTGATTAAACGGGTAAAATAAAAATGCTTTTTTAATAGTTTAAAAGTTTATAAGGTGTTTTTTCTTTCTTTATTTAACTTTAAAAGACGTTCTTGGAGAAGTCTATCTTTTTTAGGTTCTGGGTTCTTTGTTGCCCATCTAGAGAATAAATAAAAAATAAATAAAACGTTGCAAAAGTTTAACAAAATAAATAAATAAAATTATATAAAATAAAATAAACTTTTACTTTTTATATATTTCTGTTTCTGTAACTTTATTTATTTTACAGGTTTCATAACAAAAGATTACAGACGAATGAATAAGAGCAACGAAAAACCTGATTCATGACAGAACCTTTCTTCACGTCAAAAGTGGATACCTCAACAGAAACATCTAATTCAAATTTTCAATTCCTTTTTTGAAAGTAGCATTTAGAAACGATGTTTTTAAAGATAGTCAATTTATAATTGATTCAAATAAAAATCATTTTTTATTAAAAATATTAATTTATCTCTTGCTTTCCCACACTTGAGGTTTTGTAGGATGTATAAGAGCAAATCGTATATGAGTCAAATTTTTTTGAGGAGCATTTTTTGGTGAAAAGCGATTGTTATGTACGCAAAAAAATGTTTCCCTGCATCGTGTTGTTATCTGGTGGAAATTCCGGAAGCATGAAAAGGGGCCTAACTGTAAACAGTACTAAAAACTATTATAATAAAAAAACATGTCCATTTTCGAAAAATTTTCGCTTATAACTAAATTGCTCCAAGACCTTAAAATGTAAATCACCAGACGAGAATTTAGGACTCAAACATACTTTATCTGGTACTATTGTTATTTTGAAGTTTGAGTTTTAGAGGGTGCGAGCATTTTAATATTTGCAATCTACATAACTACCACGTAAGAACAATTGTCAAAATAATATCATTTTTATCATATAAATATAAATCAGTGATTCTAGATAATGTTTGTTTTTAGGCAGTTTCACGGTAGCATCATCAGACTTTAAACAGATTTCACTTTCATTTAGGATTGAGCTGTTTGTGTTTAAACATGTTAAGATACAGGATATGAATATTCAACTATGGTAGGATAACGAGCTGATTTCTGTTCATCCACTCCTTCTTAAATTATACCCTGCACTTTAAGAAATTTTGGACTGTGTTGGAACTTAATATTCCTTACATTTGCTATGAATTTATAATTAGTAAGGGGAAAATTATAAGATGAAAATATGAAGTAGTAAGCTATCACTATAAAATTTTTTGAGCATTATAACTGTACTTAACGGGGGACCCCACCCTGAGATGGTATATTATTAACGTTTTTCTTGAATTTTTTTTTTTAAGTAACAGAGACAATGCAGAGACTCCTTGTTTTTTTATGTTATTTAGCTACAATTTAAGTCTATTTTAAAAAATTTTCCTTTTCAAAATAATACAAAATAAGTTGGTGGCAGCTCCGTGTGTGGTTGTTTATCAAAAAGTAGCACCTCACTGGCCTCATGGATTTAGAAATCCTGAAACATAGGAAAACGATTTTGATAGATTTTCTGAAACATAAAGACATTATCAAAAAAGTAGCATAGCGGCTTTTTGATATTCGCAAAATTACCAAAATGGCGGCAACTTTTAAAAAAAATAAGTTTTTCATTAAAAAATATTCATTGAAATACTGATATAAAATCGAAATATAAAAATATCAAAAAAAATCCTATGCTACTTTCTAAGGAATATATTTTTACGTAATTTAAAATAAAGAACAGCTTATTTTGTTGTATAGATCACGAGAAAAACGTTAGGCCAGGTCAAAAAACAGCGTTTTGAGAAATACGCGTTTAAAGTTTTGACTTATGGTAGGAGAAAACGTTTAATTTCATATTTATAATGGTCGGTAAATGAAATGCCTACAATAAGTTTCTATATACAGTCAACAGAATGGATGAGACACAAAAAGAATGTCGCCCCTCCTAATCTGGCCGAACGGGCCTTTCTACCTGCTTAGCGACGACTCTCTATTTTCCGGAATAACTTCCAAAGTTAGGTACCGAAAAATCGTTTTAGACAGGCATTAAGAAGGGTACAAAGATTCGAAAGATGCAATAAAATTTTTTTCGAATTTTTGAAATATTCAGGGTGGGGTCCCTTGATGATATGGTTAAGCCTGAATGGTTCCCTGGTTTAATTTAAGGCCTTATTAAAGTTAAAGAAAATTTGCCCGCTATTGTGGTTCATGGTACTGAATTTATAGTTCACTATTGAACCAATTTTTTTGAAAATGCAAGAAAAAAAAGTTTGTATATTCCCCAATTATTTATTGCAAAATAAAATGAAAGAGTAAAACATAGGAAATTTTTATTATCAATAGTTAAATGCTATTACATAAAGAAGAGAAATCACTACGAAGACAGTGATTTTTAATATAGTACGTACTACAGAGGTGCAGATACGTACGGATACGTGCTACACACAGAACGAGAAGAGGAATGGAAATCTGATCTTAGGATAACCACCGATTTTAAAAGGGGATTGCCGAAATCGTGCATGCCAAGGAAGGTAACTGTAAACTAATTGGTTACAAGATAAGTTGAGAAATGAGAGATTAAGGAGGTTTTCTGATGAGACATTTCCAAAAAAGTCTATTTTATTTCAATTTTGATACCTTATACTATGGGGTATATGTGAGCGAAACCATTTTGTCAGTATATAATATAGTTGAAAAACGCGATCATTAGACTAGCCGCTTCGCATCGTTGAGGCCTCACAAACGGCGCAGTAGACAATCAGTGCAGAAAGCAATCAAGCCTATATACGAAAATCTGTAATGACAATTTATTGCAAAGATGTGTTGCTGCCAACAGTCAAAACAATAATTAGTCGCTAAATTTGTTCATTTCAATGTTTTTTTTTCCAAAACACATCTATTACGGTGAAAATGTGATCGAAATTGCCAATTATACGGCTATGGTGATCCTCAACGACGGTTTCATGGGGATTGCCAGCATGATAGATGTCATGGGTATTTGAATTGGCAACACGACGCTCGAGTTTTGCAAAAGGCACAACTTGAACATCATGTTGCCACTTTGACTTGAAAGTTCGAAGCAGTACTCGTCCATCTCTAACAAAGAAACCATATTCACACCCGAAAGAAAGCAGTGCATGCCAACGAAATGTATGAGTACGAGGAAGGCGTGCAGTATGTTTCAGGCATCGCCGATTGAAGATAAGTCCGAAAAAAACTGATAAGTCCGATGGAACGTTTTGTTGCTGCTTCTAATGTCACTTGCCAATACCCGAAAGTCTTCTAGGTGCAAACCAGAGAATTTAAGGTAGAGGGTGCGTTTCTTGTTTTCCAGATGGAAAAAAGAATTATTATTAAATAAATATTAATAACGTCGCGTGAAAATCATGAATTGAATCAATTGAAAATTCAACCGTTAAATGATTTACAACATTTAACAGTAAACGATAAACTTCTCAGAAGTTAAAGAAATTTGGAAAGGACTCGGAAAGCTCTCAACAACCCAAATGATTAATTTATTTATTTGGTTTACGAAATTTAGATCTTTTCTGTGAATAAAATAATTTTTTAAGCTTAAAGAGATATTAAGGTAGTAATATTTAATACTTTAGTACTTTGGAAAATCAATTACGTTTTGCAAATAATTAATTCTTCAAAAGATTTATTAGTCAATTGAATTAAACTAGGAGGTTTTGCCCCCTGCTCGCTGGCGCTTGCCAACACCGGGAACTGCTTTCGCAGTTCATTTCGGATTGCTTCGCAAACCAATGCTCGCTTTGCTCGCTCATTGGATACGTTCTTAACGTCTAGCTTTTGTATACTTTATAGAGAGAATTTCTTTAAAAACACAATTGTTAATTTGGGCATTTGGCGATACAACAGTTATAGAATTGAAGGATTTGTTACGTCAAGCACCCAGGTATCATAATTTTGATCTAGTTGCGCTTCTATGATTTATGTTGCTAAGTTAACTTTCAAAATATTCTATGGCTGGCAACAGCATTTTTAATTTTTAAGTTGTTTATTTTTATTTTTGCCGCAGCTGAATTGAACAACCTGATAATGCTCACTCTGGTTATTGTTTCCGTTTTTAAAAGCGCTATATGTTGAGCCACCTCAGCTAGAATTGGCATGTGACATTTTTAGATGCAATCATTGGTCGATTTTCTAACGTTGCCATTCGGGGAGTTGTAATGAGGCTTTTTTTTGGTGCCGTGTAAGAGAAATATATATAGAGATAATGAGAAGCACGCAATCGTGCATCGATGAAAATTAGTCAAACATTTTTCTGACACTTAAATTATGTTCCTCACCTTGATAATGCAAAAAAAAAAAAAAAATTTTTTTAAAGTTAAAATACGTGAGAGTAAAAGAAAATATTAAAAAAATTTTTCGCATTATTTATCTGTTGTATTTCTCAGTCATATTTTCAAATATTGCATTGAAAGTTACATATTCGCTGTTAACTTTATGACACTAAAATTCCATACTATATTTATCCAAGCAAGGTCGATGTATTTATTTAAATCTCATTCGTTTACAAGTGTTTCACATTCATTTATTTATTGACGGTTTTGCATTAGACGCTTTTCAATAGAAAAATATCGATTCCAAAACTTTGTGGAGATGATTAACTTTTAACTCACTTAATAAGAATATCACTTAACATCTCTTTTCACTAAGTTCTTTAGACAAAATACTTATGTTGCTGATCCTCTTAAAGTTAAACCTGCATATATATATATATATATATATATATATATATATATATATATATATATATATATATATATATATATATATATATGTATATATATATATATATATATATATATATATATATATATATATATATATATATATATATATATATATATATATATATATATATATATATATATAAATCTCTTGTCACAGTTTTAGTGGTTAGACTCCTCCTAAACGGCTTGACCGATTTTGATGAAATTTTATATGTATACTAGGGGGCTAAGCCCCCTGTTCGCTGCCGCTCACCAACCCCGATGATTGCTTCGCAATAATTGTCTTTTCTTGGCAGAAAACAGTTTTTTTACATAAGTTAAAATAATTCACTTAACATATATGTACTAAAAGGAATTCTGTTTGCTTACTCTTGTGCCTCTACTTCCCACGTCCAAATATTACTATTTATTAGTATTATAATTATTTGGATCTCTAGGTGAACGGAAGTGATTTTTCGAAGTAATAATTTTTTAAAATAACATTTATATAACATTATGATAAACATTATTTTAAAATAACATTATGTTCAAACAAATTTGATGAGTTCACAACCATAATTTAATATTCTCGCTAATAATAACAGTACTGGAAAATAAGTTTAAATTAGGGATACAAAAATTTCTAAAGAAAAACAATATCTTTAAGACTATTGTTAATTTAATGCTGATGACAACCAAAACAATATGGAAATGAATGAGGGTAAACTGGGTCCTACCACGTGATTTTCCGGCCAATAAAAATGCGCGACAACAATGGAAAACTGCGACACCATCAATTGAAAAGAAAAACAATATCTTTAAGACTATTGTTAATTTTATGCTGATGACAACCAAAACAATATGGAAATGAATGAGGGTAAACTGGATCCTACTACGTGAATTTCCGGCCAATAAAAATGCGCGACAACAATGGAAAACTGCGACACCATCAATTGATTTTTATATATAGTAAGATTCAGTTGGTCTGAGAATAGGTTTATAACTAATTTTTTTTTCATTTTTTGGACAAATTTAATGTATATTTTAAATATATCCTTATTTAATCGTATTCGGATCCAAACCAGACATAGAAACATAACAAATCAAAAATGATATTCACGCACGTTGCACCAAGTCATTATAAACTATAATACTTATGCTCACCCTTGAAAGAAGAGCATCAAATATATTTGCAAGTATGTTAATAAAGGCAGTGATATGGCAGTATTTCAAGTTGAAAATACCACTGTGACTGCTCTTCCAGTGAATAACAACGATGAAATAAAGCTGTACCAAATTAGCCGGTACATCAGCTCCAATGAAGCTGTTTGGCGTGTCTTTGGTTTCCCAATTCATGAACGGGATCCAACCGTTATTCATTTAGCCGTCCATCTTGATAACGGTCAGAGCGTATATTTCACGAACGAGACAGCGATTGACCGAGCTATAAATCCACCACAAAACTATAGTCACCAAATTTTTCGAATTGTGTAATCATGCGAATGCTTTTGGTGCCTTTGCGTGGACATTACTCTACTCAGAAGTACCACACTATTTCACATGGGCTCAAACAAAAAAATGGACACCCCGCAAGCAAGGCTCACCGGTTGATGCATGTTCCGGTTTATTCGAATCAAACGCCTTGGGGAGAGTATTTACAGTCAATCCAAGGAAGACTGAGGGCGTAATGTTGAAAAAGTTCAACTAAAAGAAATTATGCACGTCCAAATGCTTCAAGATCCTTCTGCTGAAACATTCTCAAAACAGTTGTTAGACATCGGTGATGGAAAAGTTACTAAGGATGAGACTTGATGCATAAAATTACCGGACGATTTTTGCACAATCATTGATTCACAAGGTGCTCTCATTAACCTAATATTTCACGATGTACACACGCAATACAATCATCATGAGTGGCTGGCGGAATGGGCGATTTTAGTAGCAAAAAATGTGGACGTTAACGAATTGAATCTGAAGATACAACAGTTATTGCTAGGTAACTTGGTGACATATAAATCCGTTGTTGCAGTTTGCGACCCCATTGAAGCTGCAAATTTTCCAACAGAGTTTTTAAACTCATTGGATTTACCAGGCATACCACCGCATAATTTAGTACTCAGAGTTGGATCTTCGATTATTTTGCTTCGTAATTTGAGCCCACCACGGCTGTGCAACGGCATGCGATTAGTCTTTAAAAAATTAATGAACAACGTTATCGATGTCATTATTTTAAATGACCAATTCGGGGGTGAAAGTATATTACTTGCACGAATCCCTATCATACCCACAGATGTGCCAATTCAATTTAAACGCATTCACTTCCCCATTAGATTGGCATTTGCAATGGCAAGGTCAAACAATTTATGTTTGTGTCTTAGATTTGAGCACACCATGTTTTTCAAATGGACAATTATACGTGGCATGCTCTCGAGTGGGCAAACCATCCAGTTTATTTGTGTTAGCTAAAGATGGAATGACAAAAAATATTTTACACTCCTTTGCACTAAGAGATTAATATCGTTGTACATATAATTTATAAGAAAAATTTATAATAAATTACGGCGCTCCATTCCTCATATACCACATACGCACACACTTACAATAAATAAGATATATTTTCATACTCTTTAAATAATTCATATGGCAAAACAACGTTTACCGGGTCAGCTAGTATATATATATATATATATATATATATATATATATATATATATATATATATATATATATATATATATATATATATATATATATATATACTCAAGAGCCAAAACATTATGACCGACCACCTCTTAATAACGAGTTGTCCCACCCTTAGCCAGTAGCACAGCTTCAACCCGCCTTGGCATGGATGCCACAAGTCCTTGGTAGATGGCCGGAGACAGATTGTACCAGATGTTTAAGCAACGGTCACGCAAATCCGAGATATTGCGGCTTAGTGGTCTTTGAACTCTGAGCTGCCCTTCTATGACATCCCAAATGTGTTCTATCGGATTATATCCGGTGAGCTAGGCGGCCAGGACATTAACTGGAATTCAGCATCTTGTTCCTGGAACCACTCCAACACAATTTGAGCCTTGTGACACGGGGCGTTGTCCTGTTGGAAAATTCCATTTCCATTCCAATGCCAATGGGAAAATTCCATTCCAATGATGTTCAGATACCCTGTAGTATTAATGGTCTGCTCTACTACAACCTCGGGTCCCAGAGACGCCCAAGAGAACGTCCCCCAAATCATAATACGGCCCCACCGGCCTGTGTATGACCTAGTGTACATTGAGAGAGTAACTGTTCGCCTCGAAGACGGCGTATCCTGACACGGCCATCGACGAAATGAATGACAAACCATGATTCATCTGACCAGGCAACTCTCTCCCACTTATCCATGAACCAGTCGCTATGTTCCCGGGCCGAGCGCAGGTTTAGTTGGCGATGACACTTGGTCAGCAAAGGCACACGAGTGGGACGTTTGCTGCGTAGCCCCATATCCAACAGTGTCAGCTGAACAGTGTGCTCTGATACTATTCTACTTGACCCTGCATTGTATTGGGCTGTCAGCTGAGTCACTATCTGGCTCCGGTTTTGCTTCACCAAGCCAGACAATCTCCGACGACCTTTTTCTTTGATAGCATGTAGACGTCCAACACCATGTCGTCTACTGCTGGTTTCACCGTCCTTCATCCACTTTGCATAAGTACTAACAACTGTAGATCGCGAACAACCCATGAGTCGTGCAGTTTCGGAAATACTTGTTCTGAGCCTTCGAGCCATTACAATATAAGTTGCTTAGATCCGCAGCCTTTACCATCACACACAGAAGTAAGTGAAAAAATGATTCTTCAAACTCTCCAACAACAGTTAAAGACCACTTCCACCTGATCACGTGCCTTCAACGTCATCCAGGAGAGTTCATTGCAAAATGTAGGGGTGTTCATAATGTTTTGGCTCTTGAGTGTATATATATAGATATTCTAGCATCCTATTTTAATGCTTTAGCAGTTCAAGAAGACACATGTTACAAATCATTTTTCAAATTTTCACTGAGAAAAATTTGATGTGCATTTACTTTTTTTAAAAAGTTATGAAAGCAAATAAATATGAAAATAGACAATCAGCGATTTTGTGTACTTTTATTTAAGCCTAAAATGAGCGGAGTCATGCTTAATAATGATCAAGTAATGCCTCCCTGTATAAGGAGAAATTATTCGTTAAAAAATTTATGATTTGAACAATAAAAAATGAAATTCTAACAAAAAAAAATTTTTTTTTTATCAAGTTTTACTTATATAACTTATGTATGTTTTAGAAGGATCTCGTAATGGAAATTTTTATCCTTTTCATTATTTAATAGTCCAATCGAATTTACCACCGAATAAAGTTTTAACCACTTTCCGTAAAGGTAGAGTGCTCAAATGTTACCTGGAATCCTGGAAACAAAATTGGCATAAGCATACTAACAGATATGAAACAAAAATGAAAATAATAATAACGTTCTTATCCATTCCATTTCCCGGGGGGATTAAAGAAAATCAGTTTTTGTCACATCAAAAACGAAGAAATTTCAGATTCTCTTATATCATTATCTAAAAATTTCCCGCGTTTTTCGAAAAAAAAAATCTTCAAGTTTTTGTTTTACACGTGACAAAAAGATATATCTTCCTCTTTTTACCACAACTGAAAAACGTGTTTTTGTTAAAATTATTTTCATTACCTTATGGATTTTATTTGTACTCGAACATCAAGAGATAACAGTCTTAAGTTTATGGTTAAACTCGACGAAAATAGATTAAATATAAATATTTATAATAGATTGTAAACAGTTGAGAAACACAAAAGGTGAGTCGACAAAGGAAGTACTTGAAAATGGGATTTCATAATCTTTATTATTTTTACTTTCGTGCGTTCATTTTTCCTCTGAAAAGTCACGATTGAATTTCTTATGGTAATGCATAAGTTATGCATCAGATTTGGGTTTTAATCTTCAAGCGAATCATGGAAGTAATACTCATCTTATCTTTCTTATTCTTTAAAATTTTACACAAATAGATACTAGCGTTTCTTAGGTAAGTTTACAATACATTTGCTAAAACTGTATGAAATATGTAGTTTAATCAGGAAATCAGTTTGTTAAAATAAATTTTGAAATAAACAAACTAAATAATTATTAATTAAACAATTTGATGGAAAAAAAACAGTCAAATGGCATCAAGGTGAAATTGTAAAAATGATCTTTAAATTACTAGTAGGCAGATACTATTAAACGATTTGTAACAATAAATATATACTATTAACGTAAACATTACAATTAAACATATACTATTACCAATAACATAAGAAGACATATACTATTTTACAATTAAGATATATTATATAATATTCGGCTTTTTTATATCATGGTAAACTACAAATTGCTAAAAGAAAAATTCAAAAAAAATTTTTTTCTTATCAGTTTTATGAAATTATATTTTATTGTTAACAACATTAAGCAAGGGCTTGAAAATAGCTGTTAAGCCACTTTTCCTGAAATTGTATTTTATTGTTGACAAAATTAGCAAGGGAATAAAAAAATTTTAAGTAGCTTTTCTCAAAATTTCTATTTTATCGGTAATGCTGTCAAGCATTACCGAGGGTATAAAAAAAGCTGTTAAGCCACTTTTTTCGAAATTTCTATTTCATTGTTGACAGAATTAGAAAGTGTAAAAAGAAACATATGATGTCTCTTTTCTCGAAATTCTATTTTATTGTTAACAGCATTAGCAAGATTAATAGAACAGTTAAGTCACTTTTGTCGAAATTTATATTTTATTATTGTTGAGAGCATTAACAAAATAAGAAAAAAGTTGTGGAGACACTGTTTTCGAAATTCTATTTTATAGTGGTGAGCATTAAGTAAGATTAAATTTAGCCACTTTTTTTAAAATTTATATTTTATTCTTGACAGCTGTAGCAAGGATAAGAAAAAAGTTGTCAAATCAGTTTTCTCAAAATCGATCAATGCACTTGCGTTTTTTTTATTTTTTTATTTTTTTTATTTTTTTTTTTTTAATTTTTATTATTTTTTTTTCAATAGCACGGTAGTACATTATGAGAAATAATATTTTTTAAACTTAACTACCCGATACTATGGATGAATTGGAACAGAAACAGGATAAAATTTAAGACTTTATTATTGTTGAATAAAGTTTGCTTCGTACTATATTATGGTTCGAAAAACTAATATGATACAATGGTGTAGTTGTTTTTGCTTTTTATGAGAAAGTAAGATTCAAAAAACTCAAATAGATTGTCTTTAAATCATCCTTTCATCCCCTAAAAATTGACTTATTAAAGATGTGACAAAATTCTATACACACAGTTAATATTTCCCATACATTTATACACATGTGTTTGGAACTAAAAATTAGGATTTTAAAATGTCTTTCGTTCACAAAAAAATACAGGATTTGTGAAACCCCTTACATTACATAAAATTTAAATGTGATTGAAATTATGAGGATTAATAATGCAATTTAAATTATGAACCTAAAGCATTTTAAAAGTTTTTTTCGTTATTAAACTTTGTTTTTAGAATTTAAAATTTTGTATTGGGATAATTTAAAATGAAAAAAAATTTAACAGTAATTTCATTTATTTTACGAAATTAAGTTTCAATTTAATTTAGCGATTTTAAGTTTTAAAAAAAAACATTTTGTTCATAGGCACATTTTAATGCGATAGTAAGAGTATTGAAATATATTTGTAATATTTCTAGAAGGTTCCGCTTCTTGTATCCCTTGCTCTGTAATACCGTGATTGTTTTGCCTTCAACGTTGTTTTTCTCTTTTAAGTTCTTCAAAAACAAAGAACATTTTATTAATAAATTGTAAATATATTATACTTTTATGTATTATAATTTTGTATAAGAACACTTAGTTAAATAATAACGAAATAAGTGATTGCCTGAATTGAAAAAATAATCAAACGTGCTTGAAAAAAATTTAATTTTAAGTTAACAGGATGTGGGACACATTATAAATAAATAAATAGATAGCAATTTAAATAGTTAACTAACATTATAAGTTTTTAAACAGGAAATGATTTTTTATCTCTTTTGATTTAAGTCTTTTAGGTTTTTAAAAATTTCTATATAAATGATAAGATTTATATCTGCCAACATCTCTCACTTTCTTGTTACTTTCGACATGAACTCTTGACATTAACTCAAATTGGAGATAAATAGCTTTTTTTGCTATATTGGATAAATAGTCATTTTTAAATCAAAATAAGCTAGGAAATTTTGCGGAAAAAAAACTTAAGATGCAAAAAATTTTGAAGTAGAAATTTTGAAAAAAAAAAAAAAAATAGCTTGTGTTAAGTTTATATTAATATTGGGCTTTCAGTACGTCGAATTTTATTGTAGTAGTTTCAAAGTGGTCAAAATGATTTTTTTTCCAACATACAACGAAATTAGAATTTTCAAACTAATTCTCATATTTCGAAATTACCTTTATTCCCTCAAATTCAATAAATATTTTGCTTCACTCCTTTGCAACTTTAAATTTCCAGATTCGTAGTTCTTATGCAGCAAAACAAAATATAAAGTTAAATTGAACAAACAAACCAGCAGCAGCGGTGTTGGCGTAACTTACCAGGGAAAAAATTAAATTTTAAAAAAGTATTTATCTCTTTTTTTTATTTCGATTCGATCTTCCTTTCCGATCTAATAAAACTATTTTTTTCGTGTTCGGTCCCTTTCGATGCATCGTAAAAATTTATAAAAATTAAAACTTTCTTTGTTTAGTCCTAACTTTTGAACATAAAATTATTAAACCGTCTATAAAATTAGTCCATCACCTCGCGTTAAATTTCATTTGATTCATGCGAGAAAAACTACAATCAGAAACTTTTTTTTTGTCCGTATTGCCACCAGATTATAATATCAATTACAAATCATCCATTGTCCTTGCAACTATTTATCTGTTAGTCGCATTGCCTCATGTTTGAGTTTATTCCATTCAGTGTAAAAAATTACAATGGAAACAATATGAAAATAATTTGTCTAAACAACAATGTGTATGTTTCGCACCTTTTCACCTCCATTTTGTCTCAAAAACCGTCGCGGAATTTTGTGAAACTCTTATGAGGGGCCGCATGAAAACTTCATGAGCGAATCCCAACATATCACCTGATTGCAATTGAAAATATCTAACTCAAATTCAAATTCGACAGTTCCACAAATAAGTTTATATATTTGTTGCACTGAGTAGTGTTAATGTTTTTTCTATAATAATTCAATGTGATTTTTTTCGTTGCAACATTCATTAAATTGCAAAAATTAGATGTACACTAGTGTAAGAAATTAAGAGAATTTGCATTCTTGGTCGATTGGTCTAGAACTACTGGACCGATTTTAATGAAATTTGATAGGTACAGTCCGCAAAAAAGAAAAAAAAAGATATCACCCTGAATAACTTTCGTTCTAATGATCGGATTTTCACGAACTAAGTGTCAATCTTAATGGTTCCTGGGTTAATGGTTAATTAGTGCTAACTATGAATTAAGTTATGAAATCAGACACGAAAACGTACTTTCTCTGCATAAACATATGTTTTATTTTTACATATTTGAAATCCAGACACTTGAATTAGGGGGGGGGGGGGTAGATGAAATATTAAAAAAATTTGGTCGTAAATTGAGTCGCAATAAAGGTTTATATATTTGGCGATAGTCCAGAAAACCCCCCAAAAAGTTGCCAGCACAAATGAATATTTTAAGATAACCCATTGACTAATTCAAAAGAAAAATGCTTGATTTTACTAGGTTGCTAAGCAACCAAGCTCTGACAGTAAAAAAAATTGAAATAATGTTCTATGATTGCTCGGAGAGGTTTAATTAATAGTTAATAGAAAATATTTCGAAGTTTCTAGGCAATAGACAATTTTTAAGCTGATTTTTGTCCAAAAAGCAAAATTGTTTTTATTTTAATCTCCTTTGAAAAGAAAATTTGAATCGATTTATAAGTTATTTATGATTTTCTAAGTTTTTAGAATTTAAATACATGAACTTTTTATCTGATATTATTTAGATTATGTTGTTTCTGCTATATTTATTCGAGGATTTCATACTAAAATCAAATTAACATAACTTATTATGGCTATAAATAAAATTTTAGGGATAATAATTTTTACAGCTTTAATCGAGTCTTCTAGGCAAGAAAGTTTGAAAAAAAAGTGTTTGAAAAATGAAATGTACATTGTATATTAATTCTAATGCACATTCACAAGGTTTTTTATAATTTACGATATTTCTTTTTTCTATAACTCAAGGAATTGCTGAATGTCTAGTGGTATTTTAAAAACATTGAAATATGTTATGTTTAAGAATAAGATATTGAAATAATATGTTGCATATTGTATGATTCATTGTTTAAAAAATCGTTTCATTCTGCTAGATATTTAGATTACAAGGTTTTCTTTGGATAAAGATGATTAGAAAATAGCATTCTCATGTTTCGTTACATTCTGAAACTTACGATCGCAAATTCACCATAAAATGTCGCACAGCATATTCTTCAATTATGGTAAGCTACACTTACCACCAAATACTTCTACTATGATTAATTTTGTTATCTTATCTATATCTGATACGATACTCTCTTTTTAAACAGAGCTCGTAAGGTCCTTAGGATACTGAAATTGGGGGCACGAAAACTTAAAAGATAAAATATTTAATTTTAATAACTCAAAATATCTGTTCTCAAATTTTTATTTTAAAGTTAAATATAACTTTTACAATATTGATGGTCTTACGTTTTTAAAGACCACATAAATCCTGTTAAGATATGAAAATGTATATGTTTACTTGAACGAGTGTAAAATCCTTATCAAAATAATGATCAAGACCGAAATGTAAAACAGTATAATTGATGATAAAAACTCAACAGGCTTCAAAAAATATTAAGAGGGAAGTAAAAGTCGACATGTTTCGAGCGTTCAAATATAATAGTCCATTCTCAAAACTTGTCAAGCTTGAATTACTTGTGACTTTTGTTATTGGACGCTCAAAACATGTCTATTTTTATTATCATCTATTATTTTTAACATCAATGAAGTTTTTATATTTTCGATTCAGTCTCTTGGGATTATTTATTTAGTTATACACAACATATTAAATTATTCCACTCGATATTAAAATAAGTTTTACACAAGTTATAGGCACAGGCTTTTAGATTGAAAAAATAATAATTCACTATGTAAAAAAATCAATGCAATACAATTTTTATTTATAATTTTTTTTTTTTTTTTTTGCTGCAAGCCTTAACATTTTATTTTAAGGATATAAAAAAATTCCGTTTGCAATTGAAATTTCAAAAGTCGAATGTGAAAATGGAATGTCCCCTAGCACCAGGAATCGAAATTAAATAATTACAAGGACAACTATTTCAAACAAGTTAGCGTATCCGTGCTACTCGAAGTTGTTTGAAAAGGTATTTTTTATATATCGATTCAAAAGTTTATTCTACATATATTTTAGGGTATGCTTTCGGAGTATTTTGATCGGGTTTATTTTTACACCCTTATTTGCTTAAAATTATTAAATAATATGCTTAAAATAAACTATTCAAGTTACATGATTTAATGCATTTATAATATAATATTAAACGGGGCCTCCATCGCATATCCTTAACCTTGATACCGCTATCATTAAATGAATGGAATAAGCTTAGATAAATAATAAAAGTTAATTTTTTCCTCCTTTTAATTTTCAAGGAAATGTGTTTCGATCAAACAGATTTCATTCTGGAAATAGCGAAATTATTGAGTAGGTCCCTCGGAGCAATATCATTCTTATCCTCTTTTGACGAAATTTTGGAAAAATTGGTTTTCACAGTTTCGGTAAAAAATATGTGAGCCTTCTTGCCACGTTTTTTTTAAAATCAAAATAAGTTCGGAAATTGCGTATTTTTATTGCATTTAAAAAAAAAAAAAATCAGATGACTCAAAAATTGGCATGGCTTCGGAATCTTCTTACAAATTTCAATTTTTAGTATTTCCTGCTTAACAAAATAAGGCATTTTTCCTGATAATAAATTGTACTACAATAATATCTTGGGAATCGTGCTAAAGAAAAAATTAAACAAAATAGTTTAATATATTATCCTGAAAAAATCTACATGGAATCATAAAGAAAGAGTAAAAGATATAATGAAATAATTAGTGAATCACACGCGGTCAGATAATTAAAAATTTAATTTCATAACTAAAATGTTAGGACAACATTTAAGATATTGAGATTAAGACGCTTAAAAATTTTGGCTACGTATTCGACAGCTTTTTATGTTCGGTATCTTTATACACTTTGTAGTGACTTATAAAACATCAACACTATTTTAGATAATCTATGTTGGAGTCACAAGAAATGAAAAAAAAAAAAGAAAAAAAAAAGAAAAAAAGACTATCAATAATTTATATATTTTTTCGAAAAAAGTAGTTTGCTTAGTAAATAATCAGCTGTTTTGCATTAAATAATTTTAAACAGCGGAATGCTTTTAATTTCTAAACAACAAGGTTCTTAGGTAGCCGACAATAATTCTTTTTAAAAAAAAACTTGACTATAATTTGAAAAGGAACTTTACTTTAAAGAAAACCTGAATTAAAGTAGTAAAAAAATTGAGTAGTATATTAATGAAGAAATAATAAACGTAGTAGGGTAAAGAATAAGATTTTTAAAAAGATTAAAAATTAATTAAATAGTTGGTAAAATAGTTCTACGAAACACTTCCGAACAGGTGATTAAAAAATTACTTTTAAGATTAAGACGATATATAAGATGTTGAGAAATTTGCCAGAATGTGAGATATGCTTAAATATGTTTACTAAGAATTTTTCATAATATTTATGAAAAAATATATACAAGAAATTGATAAATATTTTATTCCAAATCTATTCATACGTATGTATATTATCAAAATTGTATGAGTTATTGAGAAAAAAAATAAAAAAATAAAAAATAATCACATTAAATAAGCACAATCTGGTGTATAATCATATTCTATCAGAAGCATGCTTTTATAAAACTCGACATTCGTTCATTAAAATGTTTTATTCAAATTTCTTTACTAAATTGCAAATAGATTCTTAGACGACTAAAAAAGAAACATCGTATTTTATAGTTTTAAAAAAATAAAAATAAAAAGATTAGCAAACGATTATTAGCGAAAAAAACATGAATGAAATTTTACCCAACGCGCTCTAAGTCAAGTTCCTCGTAAGTTTATCACATTTTAATATTAATCGCCCCATTTAATTATTTCTTCATTGTCGTCAAATTATTTTTTTTAAATAATTAATTTTAATTTTTCTCATCTTCTAATAAATGAAAACAGTTGAAACTTTAGATTTTTCAATTGAAAAATATGTAGATTAATATGGTATAAAAAAATCCATACCTTATAATTCAAAATTTTTTCATCCTCACTTTAATTAAATAGTAAAAAATAATAAATAATTATTAAAAAGTGTTTTTTTCATGAAATTATCTTTGGGTAAATGAGTTTTATGAGTGGGCGCAATCTTTTTTTGAATTGCTTCATTAGATTTAAAATATGACTGAAAACGCAAAAAGCGAAATTAGCATTAAGGGGTCCACACTTTGAATCGCTCTCCTGACCAAACTATGGGGACCACATTTCCCAGACTGCGGCTACCCCCTATATTTTGAAAATAAGGAATCCAAATATGTTAAAAAATATATGTTTATTCAGAGAAAGTACGTTTTTGTGTCTGATTTCGTAACTTATTTCATAGTTAGCACTAATTAATTAGCAAATTTGAAGTCACCCCCAGGAACCATTAAGATTGACACTTAGTTCGTGAAAATCCGATCATTAGAACGAAAGTTATTCAGGGTGATGTTTTTTTTTGCGGACTGTACATATATTGATACAATACAAAACAAATAACCATTTAACACTTGTAATATACACGCATGATCGTGCGTAACATTCGTTGGATTCGGAAGGTATGAAACAGTGGTTCCAGAATAAACAAGAAAAAAAATAGATTAATAGGGTTTATGGTCCTCTCTTGCAGATATACAGGCCTTGCAGAGTGATTTCATACTTGAAATAAGGCAGTTTATCATTTCCTGTGGCAATTGGCAGGAATTGTCCAGTGGCAATTTCATACCTTTCGACTCCAACGCCTGTTGCGCACTATCACAAGTGTATATTACAATTGTTGAATGGTTATTGTATCAATGCATGTATATATCAAATTTCATGAAAATCGGTCCAGTAGGTTTAGAGATAATCGACCAAGTCTGCAAATTCTCTTAATTTCTTACACCAGTGTATTTAAATATGTGTGAACTGCTAAGACAAATTCTTATGAAAAATTAATCAAGTTTTCATTAATAATTATTTTCTTTGCCTTTAGGTGTGTAGACTTCAGAGAAAACTTCTTTCTTAAAAGATGGTTAAATCCGAAGGGCAGCGAAAAAATAATATGTTTATTAAATAAGTGCTGAAAAAGATCCATCGAACGAAAGGCATTAATAGTTCAGATGGTCAAGAAATTTACATCCAAGATCGATCACAATGCTGCTAATTTTGAACTAAATTGCAACACAACTGAAATCAAAGTCTACAAAAGACGTTTTTGGATGCTGTTTCTCTTCTCTTCCCTGTCATTTTTGTGCGGTTTGCTATACACACAGTATGTTGCAATGGCAGATATGAACACCTGTTACTATGGAGTTTCGAATGATGCCGTGAATTGGACATCGATGATGTTTATGGTTGTCTACTTAGTTCTTGTTTTTCCAACTTCATCAATCATTGACCGCATCGACTTGAGAAAAACAGTCATTTTAGGATCTCTTTTTAATACAATAGGTAAAAATTTATTGATACCTTTACCTATTGTATTCTAATTACTCATAGAATTACTTTTTGCGTTGTTTTTAATTCCCCATACGTAAGACATATTTTTTAAAATAGTAGATATGTTTTAATTTTTATAAGACAGGGTGTATCAAAAATGTTGGATAAACTTTAAGGGAAGGTAGGGTATATGTATTAAAACTCTTAGAACTTCTAAATCATTTCTCCTGTGAATCGGAAACAATACCTAATCTGTTTATGTAGCAATATTTTAGTTTTTCCTTCCTAACACTCTGAAACTGGACACACAAATCATGCTATTTTCCGGCACTTATGAAGAAGATGGTACTTGTTTTGATACTGGGTAGAACTTTTTTAAGAATTTCAAAATTTACCACTATTTTAATTAATTTTACTGTAATGCTTTTAGCTATTATCTTAACAGCGTTAGTTTAATTTGCTGCCAAAAGTGAGTCTTTCAAAGGTTACTTGTCAACTGCTTGCTCCAAATGCACTTGGAACTTTCTACTTCATCTAAAGGATTAGTATCTTTATTCGGTAATATTTAATTAATTTAAAGGGTTGGTAAAAAAAATTAGTGTTTTACAGTTAAATAACACTAAAATAAAATCTCAATTTTTTAAAAATGTGACTTTTAGCTTTTTTTTTTAACATAATGAAATTATGTTTGGGGAAGATTGAAAGTGTTTCCTAACCAAAAATTAAAATTTATTGTGTTGTTTAAGTTGCATAAATTTGATTAAAAATCACAGTAATTCACATACTATGAATTCTATTTTAGTTAATATCTTTTTCAGTTATTATATATTCATGAATATTTGAGGTAGTCTTTATAAAAACTAGGTCTTCCATATTTTGAAGTAATTTATTCGAATAAATATGCGGATTCAAAACTCATATCCATCACCGTTTTTATTGTTATGTTTTAAGGGATTCACTTCATCCAGAAAAATAACTCATTCCCGAATTGTTAAAGGAAAAAGTATCGTTCTTAAGGAATATTTTCCTATTACTTGAAGCACACAAGCTTGAAACATTTTTCCTAGAAATAAGTAAACACTCTTAATTGATTTAATGAATGTTTTAATTAATGAATTATTTTACAAATAAATTATTTTAATAATATATTATTTGAATAATAAATTTTTGAAGAGACAACTCAACAAAACTTCTTACACCTTCTGAAGGTAGTTTGGCCAGCAACGAAATTTAAGAGTTTTCAAAGATATACACCGATAGTTAATTGTCTATATCAAATTTTTATATATTGATAAAAAATAGCAAGTTTGAAGTGAAATTATTAAATGAATCTAGATAGAATCTGTAAATTGAAAGACCGGAAGATAATTGGGTGCTTGCACTTGTCACATGGTTATGCATGGCATGTTAACGTTACAACTTTAAGAAGTAGGTTTATTATCACGGTGAATCAATTTTCAGATCGGATTTAATTTGATACCTGCAAGAGACGACATGCGTGTGTATTGAACCTGATTGGCTGAACCCCGCGTAACGTCGCTTGCAGATACCAAATTCTAATTCTCGCTTCTTTTTTTTTTTTATTATTGGCCTTTTGGTCGTCTTTGTTATGTTTCTTTTTCTTTCTTTCTTTTTTTTTCTTTTTTTTTCTTCTTTTTTTTTTCTTTCTTGTCGAACCTCTTTCCTATTTCTTCTTATAATAAATGAATTTTCTATATTCGAATGATACTGCATATGATATCTGATTAATTTTAATTACAAATAGATAATAGAAGCATGTAATTTTTATGTATAGTATTCAACAATCTAGCGTTCATCAGTAAAATATTTGCTTAATATGAAAAATATAGAATTAGACAAACCGATGGTCGAATCTTCGATAATTTTTCTATTCAAAAAGTCATGTTTCAAGTAATAGTAATTTCTTTTGTGAGTTGAAAATGCATCTTTTGTGCAGAATTCTTCAATTTTAAAAAAATAGCAGTAATTGGTAGCAATACAGGTGGAAAATGTTTTTTAAAAAAATGGAAAAATTTCTTTGAAAAAGCTGAAAAGCTTCAAATAGAGCCAAAAAAAAAAAACCCAATTAAAACTGCTTTAGAATAATTATAAAGTTTTAACAGTCTTAAGTGAAATTGAAATACTCAACATTTTATTTACAATTACATTTGAATTTGGTTATTGTGCATGCATTTGTAAAATATTGTGAGCGGGTGAAAATATTTAAACAATTTTTATTTCAGGTTGTGCCTTGCAGTTTTGTGGACTGAAACCAAACGGATTTCCTTTTGTGTTGTTGAGTACTTTTGTTTGTTCTCTCTCCAATTTAATACTTGCAGGCATTCCCCCTTTCGTTGCTACAAAATGGTTTCCCAGCAACGAATTGTCCCGCGCATGCGCTGTTGGAGTGTTTGGAAACCAAGTAAGATTTAAAATTCTTTTTATCAATTTCAGAAATTTAAGCATTTGCACTAGTTCTCATGTACATCATTTTTAAACATGCATTTTTAGATTACGACTCAAATTAATATTCAAGTAGAATTAGTGTGTAATCAAGAGTCTAAACAGTACTGGAATCTTATAAATCATTATCGAGGAAGGCGGATACATTAAATATCATTGCACATTTGATATTTTATCACTGATGGAAACGTGGAGGGGTGTCTCTTTAATCTTTAATCAATCTATCAACTAAATTTTTATTAATATATACAGGGTGATTCTGAAAAGATGGGCAAAATTTTAGGAAGTGATAGTACACACCCTAGCAAACAATTTTTATCATAGAATGCATGGTCGAAAACAAAAAGCAAAGGTGCTAGCGCATTTGGAAAGTTTGATGCAAACGATGCATTTAGTTCCAGCAGAACGCAGCACCAACTCTTTACGTACGAGAAGTGCGAAACTATCTGGACGTATCCTTTCCAAACCAATGGATTGGGCGAGGTGATCCTATAGCTTGGCTACCGTGCTCGCCAGATCTTTCATGTCTCGATTTCTTTTTGTGGGGACAGCTGATGGCTCTTATGTATGAGACTCCCATTGAATTTGCAGAAGAACTTGTCGCCAAGCTTTCGGCCGCTGCAGGGAAAGTTCGTGATATACCTGGTGTGTTTCAGATTGTTCGCCTATCTTTTCTTCGCCGTTGTACTGCTTGCATAGCCGGCCAGTGTTTTGAACACTTATTGTAATCACATGCCATTAAATTTGCTTTTATAACTTAACTTCATCGTTCTTTGTGTGTTTTTGCCTCATATAAGAACATAAACTTTGACGCCCTCTAGCGGTTTTGCGTTTTGTTTACGACCCTGCATTCTTTGATAAAAATTGTGTGCTTGGGTGTGTACTATCACTTCCTAAAATTTTACCCATCTTTTTAGAATCACCCTGTGTATATATATATATATATATATATATATATATATATATATATATATATATATATATATATATATATATATATATATATGAGACAGGTGAGAGTTCATGTTGCGTACTTTGTGCGGAAATGCTACATTCACTATGTTACTTCGTATCTCTCATCATATTTTTGTTGATGTCGGCCATTCCGTTTTATTTCTCTTCAGTTCTGTTCAAATGATAAATTTATGTAAATAAAGTAGAATGTTCATACTTGTATGTATGTACTCTATATGAATCTGCAACTTTGAACCATTCCGAATTAAATTTGGAATAAACACGTTCGAAGACACGGTGGGTAAAACTAAGGCTCCTATACTATGATTCAGAGGTACAACTATCTACTGTAAAACTTTCTCTGATCACCGTTTCGCGTTTACATACTTAAGAAAAAGTTTTCCATAAGTTTTAATAAATATTTTTAAAATGACTCGTAGCTTGCAGTTCTAATCAACCAAAAATTTTGCTTCATTGCAAGTTTTGTATTTATTATTTATCTTTAAATTTATTTATTAGGTTATCACAAGTAAACTAAACGTTAATAATTTTTAAGCATATTTTTGTAATGACGTCACCAAAATTGTTTTAAAAGGTATTCAAAACCACGCATTTTGAAAGAAATATGAAACTACGTGTTTCTATAATATTAAATAATGGAAACTCAACAAGAATTAATCATTTAAATTTGAAGTTATCAGTGAAGCCATATGCATAGTTAACCTTTCTTTTAGTGAGTTGAATGCCTTGCTTATATTATGTCTAGTTTGAAGCCGCACCCGAATATACAACAAATAAAAAGAAATAATAAAGGTTGTGTTTTAAGTGCCAAAGTTGTGTGTATGTATTGCATGGTGATATTAGGGTACTTAGCCATTTCGGAAGATGGGAAAAAATGTATTATCTCATTACCTAGATTAGGCACCTATAATGGAACAAGAACTATCTTCATAAAAAATCTTATTCATTTTTTAATAATATTTTATACTAGGAGGCTTCGCCCCCTGCTCGCTGGCACTCACCAACCCCCCGGAACTGCTTTTGCAGTTCATTTCGGATTGCTTCGCAATCCAATGCTCGCTTTGCTCGCTCATTGGATACGTTCTTAACGTCTAGCTTTTATATACTTTTTTGAATACTGAAGTTCCGAAAAATTTTCACTGTAGAAAATTCTTAATTTGAAATTGCAGTTGTTAATTTGGGCATTTGGCGATACAACACTTATAGAATTGAAGGATTTGTTACGTCAAGCACTCAGGTATCATAATTTTGATTTATGTTGCTAAGTTAACTTTAGAAAAATTCTACGGCTAGCAACAGCATTTTTATTTTTTAAGTTGTTTATTTTTATTTTTGCCGCAGCTGAATTGAACAACCTGATAATGCTCACTCTGGTTATTGTTTCCGTTTTTAAAAGCGCTATATGTTGAGCCACCTCAGCTAGATTTGGCATGTGACATTTTTAGATGCAATCATTGGTCGATTTTCTAACGTTGCCATTCGGGAAGTTGTAATGAGGCTTTTTTTTTGGTGCCGTGTAAGAGAAATATATATATAGATTTTATTTGGTAGTTAGGTATCGGTGTGGCTTTCATTCTTTCACCAATGTTGGTTACCAGTGATTGTAAGAAGAAAAGAGAAATAGAAGAGGGGAAGAGAAATGTAGCAACCATACTCACTGCCTTAAATACTGCTCTTCTTATCCTAATATTATTCAGTAAGTATCTTACCAAAGAACAAATATGTGTATATGAATAAAAAAAGATATATAAACTTTACAAAAATTAAGTTGAGTTTTGAAAAAAATTGAGTTTTATCTCTTACAGCTTTTCAGAGTGCCCCAAAACATCCTCCGAACCAAAATGAGCTTCAAAAAATATCAAAAAAACCATCTTCTAGAGTGAAGACTATTTTGAAAATGCTGAAGAATCCGCATTTTATTCTGATTATTGTAGTGTACGGTAAGGAAAATATTTATAACTTAAAGTTTCAATTCACATTATGTATTCGGAAGTTTACAAACCAGCTTTATTCATTTTTTTGAAACTTGATTCTAGCTTAAAAAAATCTATTTGATACTAACATGCGAAGATGTCTTATCATAAAATTGATAAAAACATTGGAGAAATTGTTAAAAAAAATTTGTGTACTTTCGCAGTAATTGGCAGCATATATGTAATTAAAGAATTGAAAGGTGTAATGTTTAATACAGGAAGTGTTATACAGAAATAATTTTTTTTTCTCCTTATAAACAAGACGTAATGAAAATTTCCTTAGAATAATGGCAGAAATTTTTTTTTTAAAAAAATGCTTTTATAAATTTACTTATTTGGCAATTCAGTTTAATGATTTTTTTTCAGAAATATTCAATTTTCTTTCCCAAATAACATTCACAAAATACTTTTTAAGTTGTTTAAGAGAATATGAATGAATTATTTTCTGAAATGCAATTTGACCCAACTATATTTCAGGAATGATGTGTGGATCTTACATGGCATTTGCAACAACTCTGAATAACTTGATACTTCGCTACTTTCCAGTAAGTATTACTAGAAATAAATATTCAGGGTTATTCAGCGAAAAATGGTTAGATGGGAATTCTAAAGGAATCTAAAGGATCGATGCAATCTAAACATCGATACTATCTAAACATTTATTCACAACTAAAGGGTCGAAAATCGAATAGCAACCTCAGAAAATGCTTATTATAAATTTTAGATCTTATTGCAGATAGACGCATTTGAACCGCTATTTTTATCTATCCGAATAACCTTGATTTTATGTTTTCTAATAATCGTTGTCAAAAATTGCATACACATGTGTCTGTTTTATCATGATTCACTGACTTGGCAAGATCTGGCTGGCTTAGCAAACGAGATCTGTTTGTTTCCAAATAACTAAACTAAAACAGATAAATTTGTGCGCCTATTTGAATTCAACTTTCAAGTAGTATTAAAAAACATTAAATTTAGTTTGCTTTAAAAGTATCAATTCAACCAATTCAAATGAGCGCGAACATCCAGTATATGGAAGTACCCTTATCAATTCATGATAACATTTTTGGTCATGGATTGCGATACAAATCTCAATCTTAGGATCTGCCCTACCTGTAGTACCCTCTAAGTTTGTAACCTCTGTGCTGAATCACCCTACAGAATTCAAGCTTAGCTTGACATTGTTAGAAAAGGGGGGGGGGTGAAATTTTGACATTTTTTACAAATTTGTCAGCAAAAAAAAACCTAAATTGATTTTAACTCATTAATTTAACTGAAGTATATTTTAAGAATAATTATAATGTTATCTGTAATTTGATTTAGAATTGCATGATTGTTTAGTTTTTCCATAATAACTTTATTTTTTAAAAAAAAAGTTTGTTTTTGTTCACTCCAGCCCCACAACACGGGGGTTAGTGTGGACAAGTTATGAGGCTAGCATAGACAAACTTGATGATTTATCAAGTAGTTATTTATTACAATAAAAAAGTATGTAAGTCAAAATGAAATTAATTTTAATATAAATCTAATTTGGAAATAAATATTGCCTTCTTTAAATTCAAACACTAATTTTTAATAAACATTCCACTATTCTAAGAAAGACATTTTGAACACAAATCATTACATTTGAAAATAATTATTCAATTTCACTCTTTTGAAAAATATTTAGTAATTTGTTTTAGTTTTATCAAAGAGTTTGGCATCTCAATTTTAAACGTGTATTGAGATGCAGACTGCAGCCCTTCATGTATTAGAAAAGTTTTTTTCTTCTGAAAAAATAGCAAAGAAATTCATGACTACAGAAACTATGTCCATCGTTTTTTCTTAATTAAGCATCACAATATCCAAATCTATAAGCAACTTTCACTCTATCAATATAATGCACAACACCTTTTCTTTAATACTTAACTAGCACAAAGTTGTTAACTCTTGTTGAGTCAGCGTTATCAAAAAGTTTCAATTTTAATTTTTCAACAGCCGGAATGCACAACATACAGAGTGCATGATATTTTTCACACTAGAGCAACGTGAACAACTTGCTAGGCAGAAGGCGGTACTGTTCACTGATGTTCAGTTATAGTTTAATGTATGACAAAAATAATTATGTAGTAAGAACTTTGTTTCTTATTTTAAGTTATCTATATTGAAATTTATTATTGTAACAAACTTTATAAAACATCTTTCAATTTCCTTGCATACCTTGTATTAATAAAAATGTTTCATGCTAAATATTTTTACTATCACTATTTGTAAAAGTATATTATTTAGCAGAATCATTCTAATTTAGCAAATAAATAAAATCAAATGCGTTCCATTTGTGTAATATGCCATCACCATGTGTCTTCACAAGCCCCATGAAGACAGTGTTCATTTATGTTTAATGCTGCTTAATTGAAACTATGCAGAGTAAAAGTTAATATCAAAATATATAAGAAAAAGTATAATTTATAAAACATTTATCAGCTTTTATAGAAATTCTGAAAATAAAAGATCAAAGAAAAAATTTGAAAGTTATTTTTGCACCTTAAAAAACCTTCTTTCATAATAATTTCTACCATAGTATTCAATGCGTGGTTATGCAATTACACATGGAAATGTTCATCAGCATTGCCACTCTGCAATATCGCATGGAGGAAAATTGTTCAATAAATGAGAAATTATTCAAGATGCCCTTTTCTACTTTGCAGAGCATTGCTATGAGACACACCTGAAGGTTATTTTATGAATCATAATGTATAGTTTTAAGAAAAAGGCAATAAATACTTAAGGGAATAGCCGTAGTGTCTAATTGCAACTCATTAACAAAATGCTACACGTTAGAGTAAAATTAACCCTATGCAATATATACCATATGAAAAGAATTTACAACTGATTTTTCAAAAGAATTATGTTTGTTATAAGAAAATTAGCAATTTAACACTATGTCAGCGCATTACAATAAGCCACTTGTTCAATTATTAAAGAGAATATTTGAGTCGTATAGTGGCATTATTATAATTTGCTAACAAGTTTTGACTTGAGAAATCTTTTTGACTATCTCCTTTCCACGTGCACTTAGTTAAGGTATTACGAAAAAATATTTCACAACTAATATTAGAAACATTTGAGTATGTTTTATGTCCATATATTTCAGGATAAAATTACCTGATCTTTTCATTTGACAGAAAAATTATAAGTTGTTAATATAATGCATTACAGGGTATCCTAAATTAAATTGACGGTTTTCAAAAATTTATCACTAGAAAAGCAATTTATGTAAGAAAAAAGAATTCTTGGCACAAATTCGTGTAACTGGGGATAATTTTTTATCTCAAAATTCCTGGTTTTGTTTAAATATTTTTCCACAGATGGCGCTGCAAGTATCTTCTACCATTATTTCTCAGGCATTTCAATCTATTCAGCTTCTGTCCTCTAATTATGACCGTTACTTGTGACAGATAATAGTGATTTCAAAATTATCGTAATGTGATTTTCATTTCTAGAAAGATTTATGAATTATGAGAAGTGATTTTCTATTACTTTTTCTTTTATATGTAGTTTTACTATTCACAGCACCACTTGTCAAAAAAATTTAAACTAAAAACAGGAGCTCTGAAAAGAAAAGTATGACCTACCACATACATTTGCTGCAATTTTTTTAAAAACAAAATTAATCTTTTTTCGGTTATGGGTTTTAAAACATCCTCTATCTATTTTAGGCTACCCTCTAAATTTGATAAATGTAGGTCTAAAGCTACATACATACTTAATCTTTTATTATTTAAGCTAAATTGTTTTTGTTTTCTTATGTGCAGAAAAAACAAATTGAAGTTGGGTGGATGGGATTAATCTTCATTGCTACTGGGCTAGTTGGTTCAATCATAGCAGGATGGATATTAGATAGCACGCATAAATACAAGTGAGTGGAATTTCACAAACGTTTAAACGTAATAAGATTTTCATCAATAATTTCATTTGATGTCAAAATGACAAATGCAAAATTAGAGCCACGATGGCTCAGGAGATCGAGCGCTCGCCTTCCAATGAGGCCAACCGGGTTCGAATCCCAGTCGATACGAATTCCGCATCCGGCTTGCACCGACCAAAGTGCTGAAGTGAAATATCCTCAGTGGTAGACGGATCATGGGTTGAGGTCCCCTTGCCGTCAGGCGAACTATGAGAGGTTCTCGTGGTATTCCTCTCCATGTAACGCAAATGCGGGTTAGCCTCATCAAAAAGTCGTCCACGAAGGCGAATTTCTCCCAATACTCTATCCAGGAGTTCCCTTGTTGTCTGGATTGGGTTCAAAATTACAAGACTATTGAGTTGAACATTAGTAGTCGTAAACCCATACAATTGCGTCGGCTGTTCAACGATGGTTATAAGGAAAAAAATGCAAAATTAGAACTATTACTATCAGTACACAAGCACTTCAGTATTTTTCAACAATGCTGTTAAAACAAGTTAGATCAAATTATACTTTAAAATGTCAACCTGCCATAGGGTGACGAAAATAATAACTGAGAGACAACGATGCTGATATGAAAGAAATTTGATCTTTGACTGACATGATTTGTTAACATTCTAAAGCGAGCGACATTTGAAACACGAGTGTTATTAACTTTGTATATTGTTTAGTTCTTCCACTCTTCAGAGTTAAATTTGTTCTGGAAAGTCAAAGTTGATAATAAATTTCATAGCACTGGTTTCTAAAAAACCCAATTCTACCCGGCTATAAGCTAGTACCCTCCATGGAATAGGTAGTAAAGAGAGAAAAAACTTAAATATGTCTATTTTTGCACAATTTTGTCAATGCTATCTAATTGTCATATAGATGAGTGAGGCATTGTTTCTTATGTTTCTCTTCACCCTGAATCGAATAAAAACAAACACTTTAGAAAAAGAAAATGAAGACATGTACAATTGAAAAATAGTACTTTTTGCATAAAATCAATAGAGTTTCTGAAAATTTAGTTTCAGTGATTCGTGCTCAGTCTCATTGGATTCAGAATGAGACAATACACCAGAAATAATTTCTCATCACTGAAGATAGTGATTGTTACGTTTCTCTTCCTCTTACCAAAAAGCGACGTAAAAAGTTCTGAAGCTTTTACCGTTTACTAAGAAGAGGCTACTTAAAGTTTTAGTAGTATTTAGTAGAATTTTTTGATGTCCTAATTTTCTCGTGTTTGGTTCATTTCATCGGCAATCACTTCATCGTCAGACTTTTTAATCGACAAGGTCCTTTCGTCGACATACCATTTCCTCGTCAGGGTCAGTAAACCAACAGGTCATTTCATCGAGTGGCTCATTTTATCGACAAGATCATTTCGTCGAAAAGGTACTTTCGTCGACAGGCTCGTTTTGCCGACAGGTCATTTCATCGACTGGGTCGTTTCGTCGAAAGTTGTGAATCGTTGACAAGGCCATTTCGTCAACAAAGTCTTTTCGTGGCGTGTCATTTTGTCGTCAAGGTAGTTGGTCAACAGGTTCATTTCAGTCTGTCGATGAAAGGACCCCGCCGATGAAACAACCCTGTCGACTATATGGTCTGTCGACGAATTGAACCTGTATATGAAGTGGCCTTTCATCGAAGAGGTGTTGATGAAACGACCTGTTGATGAAGTGATTTTCGCAAAAATAATTGCGATCCGTCTTGTCACCACCTCTCAGTTATCTTAACTGTACTATAAATAATGAAGTAGTAATACTTTTATGGATCTCCTTTCTTAGCAAGTAAGATACGTGTCATTTTCTAAGTTTAGCAATATAGTATTTTTATTGCTTTCTCATACTATCATTTATACATTGCTTTTTTCAGAGAAACATACTTAGGAATATGTACCTTCTCTCTGGTATTGTATGTCGTTTTCAGTATACAACTGTTTATCAAACTCTTATGGTTGCAGTTTCTAATGATTGGATTACTGGGGTAAGTAGAGTTTAGAAACATTACATACTTGTTCTAGTTCTATTTAAAATTTAGCAATGACAAAAACTTGCTTGTGTTCTTCATGATTTGGTAAATCATGAAAAACCAATGTCTAAAACTTTTTATGGTAGATTTTTATGAACCAATGGTGAGTAAAAAAGTTGGTTTGAGGTAGCTGAAATATGTTTCTAATCATAAACTTTAATCTTTTCTATAGAAGAGTAATACCAAATCTGTTACTCTTCAGTGACGCATATTTACGAATACTCATTCTTCATACGGGTTAAAAATAATATGCATCAACAAGCAGTACTGAACTACACTACAAAATCATGTACAAAACTTTAAAACAAAAACCGAGGCAAATAATAAAGCTAAAACAATTTAAATATTTTTATTTATTAATTTATTATTATTTGTTGTTACCCTCGTTAGTTGTACTGAATTAGATTAAGTAAAATACGTATTTAGTAGTTTCTTCTATCAAATTAAGGAATAACTGTATTCAGTATCATCCAGCATAATGCTGTTGCTTTAGGCAACTCAGGATATTTAAAATTAATCATAATCAAGCCTCTTACTCCTGTACTTATTTCTTCATAGGGCTGAAAGAATCTATAATAAAAATTTACAGTGTTGATGTTGGTACCAAATTTACTCTTAAACTAATTTGTGTCTACATAAAATACATTTATTAGCCATTAAAACTGCTGCAAAAAAGGAAACGAATGAAAATTAATAAAAATATGACCACCGAAGCCGACGTCTTCAGGGGGTACCGGCCCCGGTAGCCATAAAAACAAAACCTTTTCTATTGAGAGAGAGGCAAATGCCTAAATAAACTCCCTCAGTACCCCGAAGGTTTTGTATAGAAGTCCAGGAAAGAAATTGAAATACATTGAAACAATTCAGAAAAGAAACTCAAACAAAATCATCAAAAAATAATAAAAAAATAAAAACTCACTTTAACCACGTCAAACAGCAATTTCATAAGCAATCCGAATGAAAAGGAAACACTAGAAATAAAGAAAACAACGCCCTCTATTACAATGCGCAGATAGAGAAAAAAAGAAGCCAAGGAAGAGATACGTAACATATTAAAAGAATGCTTAACTGGGGCTGCTCAGTTAAAACTTGAATTGATTGAATCTTAATTAAAAAGTTAACATTACAGAAATTAAAAGGAAAATCATTATTACTCAAATTATTCAAAAAATTATTCACAGCTTCCCGAAAACTTTCAACATTTAACATTGCAAATATTTTTAATCCTAACCAATTGTGAAAAAACCAAATTTTTAAAAATTTTATTACACAAATTAGTATTTAAGTTGCAGAAAATTTTTTATTAATTAATATTTTAGAAAATTTCTTATAATAATATTTTTATTAATTTTCCTTCGTTTCCTTTTTTGCAACATCTATTCTTTATTTGAGATCTTAGCTGCTTTTAAGCGCGTTTTTTTCAAAGAAGTTTTGTCTTTTTAGTTTTAAAAAATTTTTTGTTTTCTTTTAGTACTATTAAAACTGCACCAGTTATGAGGTCAGTAGAGACGATTATTAAAATTAAGCATTATTGGTGATAATAATAGTATGGCGACCTTTAATTATCCCCCGTAACGAATAAGTACATTTTCCTCATTAATTTTGCTTTTCGTAATTTTTTTTTTTTACATTTTAATTAGTACTTGTTACCAAAATTAATAACAATAATAATAATTAACAATAAAATATCAATAAATCAAGCAAAATTAGAAAATTAAATAATAGAACTTCAAAAAAATGAATTGACAACAATTAATTGTTTTGGATTAACAATTAAGTTTGCACATTTTTTAAGCTCTTTTAAACGAATAAATGCCATTTCTTCATTTACTTCTAAATTTATTTGTCCTTTTAGTACATCGCTTATTATTTAGTTAGTAACTATTACCAAAATTAATTATCACTAGTGGGCTGCGCCCCCTGCTCGCTAACGCTCGCCAACCCCCAAAAATTGCTACTCAATCTTATATGGTTTGCTTCGCAAACCAAGCGCGCTTTGCTCGCTACTAACTTAGGTACATTGCAAATTTGGGATCGTTCCTTTGCAGTATGGTCTAAAGATGTTACACCAGTAATCAAATTCTCAAAATATTGTGAATGCGACAATAAAGGAAGATCAACCTTGCCTTTCTGACAGCAAATACCATATTCATTGCTACTTCCTGTCTTCTCTAACATAAAATGCTTAGCATGACAAAAGTTACAAATAAAAGTCATAGATCCAATAGTAAAGGGATCACAATCGTCATGAACAGTCAATGCAGATTTGTACAAATCTCGAATTTGTAGAGGTGGCGATTCCCTTCGGCGAGAAATGCTTTCCCGTTTAGAATTCCGCCATTCATTTCTCTGACGTCTGCCAGAGATATTTCGACGCCTGATAGCAGGCATTTTATTTAGGCAGCAGGCACTAAATAAATAAAAATAGAACTAAATAACTAAGATATCGTTTTAAATCTCAAATCAAAATAATTGTTTGTAGAAAGTTTGTTTTGGTTTGAATATTCGCACGATGCCATTGCCATTCTATTGTAACGAAACAAAAAATTTATCATGAAACTAAAAATTTATCAAAGGAACTAAAGATATTGAATTCTTTTTTTAAGAAATTCAGTTCCGTTTTTTTTTATCCACTCTTATTTTTGTTTATCAATCTATTAATTCAGAAATGCTTTAAATAAAACGATGCTTACGGAAACAATGCTTATGCGAACCACCCGAAAAATGATTTGCTGAATTCTCATTGGTTGAAACTAAATTATTAATAATTAAAGGAAATTTTCATAATTTAAGACCTTATTGCACATCTACATAACAATACCTTTAAAACGACACCTTATTTGTTGAATTCTGTTGCGTAGTTTGGGAGTTTTTAGCGAGACAAAATATTGCTAGCCTATTAATATATAGATTAGAGCCAATAATAATATTGGTGTTTTTATTTTATTTTTATGTTACACGAATTAGTTTTCTTTCTAAATTAATTTTGCTTTTCAGTTCAAAACTTATTTTTTTATTTCAATTATCGTTGATTTTAAATTTTTTCATTTTACAGTAACACGTTTTAAAAGGATAAATTATAAACAAAATAAACACGTGGTTTCAGATAACTTTATAAATACTAATTTGATGACGTAGCCCACCTATGCTACCAACATCCCGTAGATCATTTATATAACCTAGCATAACGGACAAAAACTATTTAAGTATTTTAGAAAGAGTTTTAAATGATGCTTTTGATTAGAGATATAAGTTAGCAAGCATGGCTGATGATATCTTTAAAATATTTGACCAGTCTAAATCGTCTGTTGTTCATTTCAAAACAATGACATTCGCTAAACCAATGAGAAACTTCCATTTCTTTTAAATGTCTCTGAACGGGCTTTGTTATTTGTTTACTCAATGGTCTTCATGTTGAACGTTGTATTTTTTGTGATTACGGTATACAAGAAATCCGATATGCCAACAAGCAGACGCAAAAATTCTTTATTTTATTAAATTTATAGATAGATGTACTCGAAATTTAGAAAGGATGATCATTATTAGTAAAAAAATATTAATAATACTGTAACAAAATTGTGCTTTTCTTTTTGGCATATATTCTGAATAATGATTCTTCTCAATTTAATTAATAATATTATATCTCTTATTCGTAACTAATATATGTTTAAATTTAGTTACTATTATATGAGTTTTTTTAAAAAAAAACCACTTTATTACACTTAAACAAGTGATTATTATTTTTTAAAAATTCATGAAAAATTTAAGAGAATTTTGTTAGTGAAACATAAAATATTAGCCAAAACAAATAAGAATAATTGAATTAATTTAAATAAGATAATGAATTTTTAAGGAGGAATTGTTTGATTTCTTAAACGGTAATTGAAAAATCGAAAATCAAAACTGTTCCAAATCCTCTAACAATATATCTTCATTATTTACTTCAGAGAACCATCTAATACACAATTCTTAATATTGATCAAAGATTGATATTAAATTATAGGTTGCTTACATGTTAACCTAGAACAAAATTGAGAGCAAGTGTATCCATAAATTAAAAATTAAATCTGCTTCGAATTTACAGTCTATTAAAGTTTTTATTTCAATAATAATAGTAATCAAACTACAATATTGGAATAGGGATCCATACACAATATCTTACATCGTTTCTGCTCAACCAGAAATAAAAAAAGAACTTCGCTTTTTCATACTCATAAAGGGTTTCGATTACGGAAAAAAATTCTGATAAAAATACCATATTGTATGGTCTGATATTTCTGGTAAAAAAAACAACATAATTTTGATAATGAAAATTAAAATGGACGAAATTAAAAACATTCATTTTGTAATTTTTCCATACATATAGTAACGGTTTATGAAAAATTATAGTTTTCAAAATTATAGTTCTTATTACCACACTTTCAGTAAAAAATACAAAACTGAAAAGTACATTTAGCCGAGTAAATGTTTTTTATGACTTGCTTTAAAGTATAATGATAAAACTACCAAATTTATAAAATTTTATCACATATTATAAAATAATATTTTATGGTTAATTTTACAGCAATCATTACTATAGTGCTTCGGTAAAAATTACCGATGTCTACGGTGTTCCCATAGAACCAGAAACACAGTAAAATTTACCAAATCCTGATGGATTGGACCATATATTTTTCTCAATTATTAATTATTTACCTTACCACAGATTTAGATTTTAAATAAATTTTAAAAAGTAAACAGGAAATGACTATTTATTTCAAAGAAATGAGATAAAATTTTAAATTTTTTCTGTCTTTACTAGCTTAAATTTAAATTGAACCTTTTTGATTTGAATGAATTAAATGAACTGATGGTTTATTTTTACTTTTTTCATCTCCATTTGTCACATAATTTAACTTATTTTCTTTTTATTGTACTTATCGTGTATCTAAGAAAATTTACAAATAGTATAAGTAACAAACAGTTATATTTCAGCTTTTTCCTCACGAGTTTAATACCCATTGGTTTCGAATATGGCATTGAAGTTACATATCCCGATTCAGAAGTGATATCAGGAAATTTATTGATGACTTCGACAAATGTAAGATTTATGATTATTTTTAATATTATTTTCCCACACTTAGTTCAAAATAAAATAGGCTTAAATAGATCTAAGACTATTTAGGAAAGTTTTAATCTTTATTTTTTTTTTCAAAGTTATATTTAAATTTCATGTAAATATATTTATATTCGGGAAAAATAAAATTTTTCTTCAAAAAATATTTTTTTCCATAGAAAACTTTATTGTATTATTGTAAACGATACCTGAAAACTCTTCAACTCCCCTCTGTAAGCTCCACCCTTTTTTGACGGAAATAGGGTGGTTTTAGTGGAAGAATTGAATTTTTTTCTGATCGAGCAAAACAGACATAGACATTATTAGGATGTTTTTCTTTTACGCAGAAATAAACGAATCCTGAGAAGTTCGAAATAATAGTTTAAAAGTTCAGATAGTTTTATGTACAAAAAGTACAAATTTGTACTTGTACCAGTTTAAGCATCTGATATTGCTATCTAAATAAATGAAAAAAATGTTTCCTATCTATATTTATAAACTGAATTATACGAGACAACAAATGAACGGAACAAATAGTTCAAAATTATCAAGAGCTATTACGTATAAAAATTACTTCTTTTGGAACGTACTTATATATACATTTTAAATTACTATCCGGTGACTATCTAAACATATAAATGTTCACGCTAAATTGATTGATACCAATCATGAGACATTCAGACTGATAGCGTAAAAATTATAAGTATTTTATGGAGAAAACGTACACTTGTACTAATTTGCGCATCTGATATTGCTATCTAAATAAATGAGAAAGTGTTTCCTGTCTATATATATATATATATATATTTTATTTAATAGCGGGTACTTGGGATGTATTCCTATCTATATTTGTAAACTAAATTATATTTGACTATGGACAAGTAAAGAGAACAAATAGTTCAAAAGTTGCAAGAGTTTTTACATATAAAAAGTACTTCTTTTGTTGTCGTAGGCCTTTAAGTCACGGGAGTGCAATTGTTCTTTTTCCAGTGGCGCCATCTATGGCCGAGAAATCGACTTTTGCCACACCCATACGTAACACCCGCTTATAGGCTGGACCCATTCTTACATCCATTCATTCATCCAAGGATCATAATTTTGAACTGAAACTGAGAGCCATCAATCTTCAATTCAGTACCCCCAGAGGTTTAATTTGATATAAGAACATGGAGGACGTTGTAACCCTACATATTTAACACACACCAGTCACCATTTACTACATGGGAAGTCTTCGGCCGGCTGGATTTAAAGACCCTTTTTCACCAACGTGAGTCCAGCCCAATGCCTACCAGGCTATCCCGGCCAATAATTCTTTTGGCACGTACTTATGTATATCTACACTTTACGTGACTATCCGGTGACTATCTAAACACATCATTGTTCACGCTAAATTGAAAGATACCAATTCTGAAATTTTCAGACTGATAGTTTAGAAGTGAAAGGCGTTTTGCGTACAAAAAGTACAATTTTGTACTTGTACCAATTTACGCATCTGATATTACTATCTATATAAATGAGAAATTGTTTCCTATCTATATTTATAAACTGAATTATATGAGACAAGTGAAGAGAACAAATAGTTCAAAATGTGCAAGAGATTTTACATATAAAAAGTACTTCTTTTGGCACGTACTTATGTATACAATTTACATGACTATCCGGAGACTATCTAAACATATAATTGTTCACTCTAAATTTAAAGATACCAATCCTGAGACTTTCAGACTGATAGTTTTGAAGTTATAAGCGTTTTAAGTACAAAAAGTAGAATTTTTTACGAGTCTAACATAGCTATGCGGACAATTGAAGTATTGTTTCCTATGTATTTTTTCATTTATCTAATGAGACTAAACATGATTCAAAAAAGCTAATATTTCAAAAGTTGAAGTGTTTTTTTTTTTTTTTTTTTTTTTTTTTTTTTAAACACTTGATATGAAGAAAACTCATATAACTTAAATTATTTCTAACATAATATCAACTCGAACACTATTTTACTTAATTAAATATAAAACATTTAATTGAAAACATTTACTCGAGCTCCTGTTATACAGCCCCTTGCCAAATTATTAGACGCACTATAAGATTCTATGCAAAATCTTAATTATCAGGTGATACTATATAGCTTTATTGTTTTTCCGCTGAAATTATTTTATCACTTGTTTACTTTCGTGTATTAATTGGTTAACATTGTAATACAATACGTTAAAAATAAGTACAAATAAAAAGTATATAAAAAATCTCGTCAAAAACACCCATTACTTGTATGTTTAAATATAAAGGCATTGCATATAAACTCGTGCAAAACATGTAATTATTAAAAAAACTATAGTGCGTCTAATAATTTGGTCTAATTATTATTATATGCTACGATAATTCCAGATGTAATAAATATTCTATATATATGTAATATTCTAAATATATGTATCGTCTAATCTATCAAATCGTCGAATTTATATTACAGATCATCTAATTTATACAAGTGATACACGAACGTAAACAAGTGCAAACCGGTTTCAGTCGCGTAGAAGCAATAAAGCTGTACAGTATCACCTGATAATTAGGATTTTGTATAGAATCTTATGGTGCGTCGAATAATTTGGTCACGGTCTGTATATAAGGTTTTTAAACGTGTTCATTTCGTCAAACTATAGAAAAAAGATGTCATTTAAAAAACTGTATCTTGTAGAAAAAAAAAACTATTGTAAGTTTGAAATGATACGAAAGTATCTAAAATCTGTTTAAAAATATCATCCAACAGAAACAAAAAAACATGTTCCTCAATTTTATTTGTTTTATTTAGTTTATTTTTTGGTGTAATATCATCTTAAAATCCAAATCTAAACTTAAGTAAACTTAAGTTGAATGTTTAAATTTTTTTAAATATGTTATCGATCAGTATTTTAAACTAAAAATTAGAGCCAAACATTCAAAAAATACATATGAATTCATCAATAAGTTAAAATTCTCTTTGTCAAAAAAAATTTAAAAATAGCTGTATATATAATTAAATCGCATTAAGTTTCTGTATGTAGTTTATTTATCAAATTATTTTATTATGAAATCAGTTAAATTCATTAGAAAATCTTTTATGCTATTTTTTTATTCATACATAGTGAAAACTTCAATTTTTTTCCAGCTATTTGGTCTTATTCTGACGAAAATTATTTCAACAATCTTAGATACGAAGGGTCCAATTTGGTCAAATGTTTTTATTTGTATCATTTTCTTCATTTGCTGCATTATATCAAGTAAGAACTTTTACGTGTAGTTTTAACAATATAATAAATTATTTTGAAGGATTTTTTTTTAATTTGGTGATAAAATAAACATTATTATTTTTTATAACGGTTTAAAAAACTACTACAATAGTGTCTTGCATTTAAGATGCGCTTCCTATTAACATATTTTGGTTCTTCACCATACATACTTTGCGTGTAAGACAGAAAGTATATGGCGGAAAACGTATGTATGGTAACATGCCTACATCATCTCCCATTTATGCAGGCATACTTTAGCTCTCCACAATATTCTACTTATAATTGAATACTTGCAACTTGAGGAGAAATAAAATGACAACGCCTAATTTATTGAAATCAAATTTAATTGGATACCTGTAAGTGACATCACGCGTGTGTGTCGAACATAATTGGCTTCTGAATCGGCAAATGCCAGATTTACCTAAGATGACGTCACTTGCAGGTAACCAAATAAGGTTAAGAACAATGTTTAACGGGTTGAGTCTTGGTGGTGCAGGGGATAGAGCATTCGCCTTCTAATGAGGTGAACTGGGTTCGAATCCCACCGATGGCTGGTCGATTCAAATTCAGCACCCGTCTCACATCAACCACAGTGGTGACGTAAAATATCCTCAGTGGTAGACGGATAAGGGGTTAGAGTCCCCTTGCCGTCAGGCTAACCGTGTGAGGTTTTTGTGGTTTTCTTCTCCATGTAGCGCAAATGCGAGTTAGTTCTATCAGAAAGTCCTCCACGAAGGCAAATTTCTCCCAATACTTGATCCAGGATTTCCTTTCTTCTGAATTGGGTTCAAAATTACACGACTGCGGAGTTGAACAGGAGTAGTCGAAAACCCAAAATTGGGTTAGCTGTTCAACGACGGTTATAAAATAAAATAAAATGTTTAACTGGTTATTTCGCGTGATATAACGTGAATATTATTCTTTGTTTCTATACACTCTTATTTTCTTACTATACAGTCATAAAAAAATCGGAGTTTGTTTCACCCTAAGCAATATTTGAACAAACTCTGTTGAACTACATCTCTAATGGTTGCAACGAGAAACCTTGTCACATCACAAATGTTTATTTTACCATACTCGTTCTCACGAACACGGGTCCAACGTCTTACCAACCAGGCTATCCCTGTCTACAGCTTCACTCACTGGCATACTCATTTTCAACTCTCTTCGGATTAGTCCCGGCTTTTTCCGAAATTTTTGCTGCAAGCTTACGTGTAAACAAAAAACCGGTTTCTACCATTTTATTCAATGGAAGAGTAGTGCATAGTCAGAAAATTTCCATACAATTTTACCCAGGGGCCGCTTGGAGGATTAAACAAAAAAATTTCTAATTTTGAAAAAGACGAAGAATTTCAACATACTTTAAATATGAGCCAGCTGCTCACCGGAGACGACTAATAAAAATTTAATTCTAATAAATATAAGAAAATTAATTTAAAATACTGCAGCTAAAGCTATATTTATTTTTTCAATTTTATTATTATTATTATTATTATTTTGTAAAACAAGTAACACTTTTGTTATGTTTTACAGGCTTCATAACTAGGGATTACAAACGAACAAAAGATAACGAAACGAAAATAGAATGCAGAAATGAGATCTTCCAAAACAACTCTACTCCATGAAACTAAATATACGAGATCGTTCTATTTATGTACTTTTTTAAAACGCATTTTAATAAATATTTGTATAAAAAGTTTTTTCCATGGATAATTTGAATAGCCTTTTAAATTGGATAGTCCACCTGAAAAAGAGTTACAGCCACTTTTTTTTTAATATTGAGAAAAGGGCGATGTTAATTCTTCTTTTTTTCAGTTTCTGTCTACTACTAATTATAATAACGGATTAAAACTCTTAAATGATAATTCATTTAATAATTCATGTATAATTAATCTTAATGGATAATTCATCTTAATATTCAGTCGGATGAAGCGATTTAGTGATATATTATAAACTTAATGCACAATTATTCTTGAGAAATAATATTTTTGTGGGTTCACTACAATTTAAACTTTATTATTGTGAAACTTCGATAAAGAATTGGCGAGTTGTAAAGTTTTGGCTGTAAAAATTTGATGTTTGTAGTTATGACAGGGATAATTTGAGAATAGTTTTACAGCCATATTAATAATCTGAAAGTGCAAATTTATAATTGTAACTATAAACTCGAATTATTTACAATGAAACAATGGAATTTTGAGGAGGGACAGTTAGGAATTATTATTTTACTCCGGTTTTTATATAACTATGAGTAAAATTATTTCTATGTACTCTTTTTTGGTAATAAGATTAACCTACATAAATACATACCTACAGAATATTTTTCAACAAGCACCTGTATTAGTTGATTGCATAAGTCATGCACCAGAGCCGTGAAATCGCCCTTGGGGATTAAGACATTCTTGGATTATATTTTCACATAATTTTTCATGTAGTATCATAAGTATCGTACATTTATTTCTATCTTTTAGAAAGGCTATAAATATTAGTTTGTAATTTATTTATTTCATTTTTTACAATATTGCTCCATCATATAGCTTATATCAGCAACTCTAAAATAAAATGAATTATTAAATCTGACTTTTTTCAATTTTTGTTTTGTTCTTATTATTCATTTATAAAAGGACATAAGGAAATGATGATTCTATAATGTTGAAAATTTAGCACTGATGTCTGAGGAGAAATGTGAAAAAGGAAAAAAAGGGGAGGAATGATGAAATGTTTCGGATATTGTTGATTTTTTCAATAACCTTTCAATTCCAAACTCTCTCCTTATAAACAATAGTGGCATTTATTTTCGATTTTAAAAAATTATAATTATAAGTGTAACATTTCTAATAACCGAAGGTATTTAAAAGCATATCGTTGTTTTGAGTTAGTCCTAATGCCTAAAAGTTCAAATTTTAAGATAATGCAATGTTGCTAACAGACGCTTAGGAACATGGAAGAGATCCAAAATTTGGCGAGTTATCAGTAGATAATAGAGTCAAAAATACAGCTAACTCAGTGTAATTGATATTAAATTTTAAATAATCTGGCTACAACTTATCACCAAAAAGGCCGTTAGAATTTAACATAACCCTGTAACCGAAACATTTTTGCGGTTAGAGAAATAAAGTATCTTAAAGAAAAATAAAGAAAAAAAATAGATTTTGATGTTTAATTTTTCACAACAATGAATTACTAAATTATACACTTTTATCTAAAAAGTTAGTCGTTACATTGATTATTAAGAAAAGAATGAAAAATATTTATATTTGCTTTTTATAAAATTTGATAAAAAAAGTAAGTAATTGATTTAATTTAATTATAATATGATTAATAGAGATTAAGAAATCAAATTTATGAAATCAAAGAAATGTTAAAAGCTAGTAAATACGCAATGCTATAATGGCATCACAATTACATTCTGTAATGTTTTTAATTTCTTATTATTATTTTTATATATGTATGCATAGATTTTAAATACCGTAGTGTAGGGTTTCCATCTTTACGGATAGTTTGCGTGGCAAAGAACAATTACTCATTGGTCTTCGAGATTTCTGTTGAAGAAACCACGACTGTGGGTTTAAAATGTTGGCAAGATTGAGGCTGATATTCATTCTAAGACTGTTGTTGACTGACGGTCAGAAACCCCTAAGCAAAGGTCAGGATCCATTAGATATCCTGATCAGTACTTTATCTTTCTCACCTAGTCCACGCACACAAGAGGGGTTCTGAAGGAATCTTGATCCATCTGTATTAATACCAAGAAAGAAATCTGCCAGTTTACCTGATAATACCAGTTTCTTCTTTTTATAAATTGCTACTAAATACTAATAAAAAATACCGTAAAAAAAAAAAAAGTAAAAAAAGAAAACGAAGAAAATTTCTTGAATTTCGTCAGATCTACTCAAAAACAGATGATGCTCTGTCTTTTTTCTTTCTTCTAATGAAAAGCGAAGATGTCTCTTCATTGAGTTTATGTACCAGTCTCCTAGTGATTTGCTATCTTTTTTATTTCATAGCCAGCATTAAACAGTCAACCCAATTCTGTGTTTATGACTACCAATGTTCAACTCCTAACTCTTGTAATTTTGAACTCAATCCAGGGAAATCATGTATCTTTTATAAGGAAATAACCAGCATTCGTGTTACATGAAGATGAAAACTGTGAAAAACTTCACGTTAAGCCTGACGGTGGGGGATTTTAACCAATGATCCGGTCTATCACTGATGATATTTTACGTCAGCACTGTGGTCGGAGTGATCCGCGAGCAGAACGCGCGTCAACCAGTCACCGTTGGGATTCCAGCCTGGATCACCTCATTGAGAGGTGAACGCTCTATCCCTGAACCACCTCGGGCTCCAATTTGCCCTCTTAAAAGCCATTCGAAATGGAATTTTCGTTTATGTATGATCCAAAAAGATGAAGAAAAAAAAACTAACCTGCTCCAAGTATAACCAAATATGGCCTTTGTAAATAAGCATTCTATAAGTTTCTATTCTTGTATCGTTGTTAAATTCATTCGGCGTCCAACTCCTTGACTCTCTGAACTCACTTTACCAACAATTCTCAAATAAATAACATATTTTGGTAGTCCAAGTTCTTTTTCAGCTCTCTCTTATTTACCATTGCAGCAGTTTCCAGTATGTTCTTTACAGAATAAGAAGAAAGAGACTTAATTTTATGCTTGTCTAGACATTTTTTCGCAACAGAGCGAGCTAGTCATTAGTTTTAGGTCAACACAAAATATAAACATAAATACCCTCTTCTTTTAAAGAAAAAGTGTAATTATTACTAAGTTACTTTCATGTATAATAAAATTTGATACAGAAAAATTATAACCACAAGCAGGAAAAAAAATCAAGGATCGGATTTGAACTCATTAAAAATGTTTTTTTTTTTTTCAAGGTTTGAAATGACTTTGAATCAACTTGCGGCAAAACTGTTCTTCGAAGATTTGTCTAGTTTCCTAGAATTATTTGAATATTGACTCTTATTTTTTTTATCTAAGAACTATTTAAAGGTTTCTGAAGCAAAATAAGTACAGTGCGAAAGAAAAAAATAAACCGATCAACCAGAATAACTTTTGATATATTGAACAGATCTTCAAGTTCTAGGACTCAATCTTAATGGTTCGTGACCTCAATAATGCTAACTAAAAAGTGCAGACGATATTTTAAATTACAAAGACAGAAACAAAAACGTACTTTCTTTAAATAAATGTACCTTTTTTCCAACGGATTCTGATTTCTTCATTAACAAGAATTTCTGTTTTTTTTTTTTTTTCCTTTTATTATTTTTTTTTTCCACCAAAAATGTTATTACCACACAGTATTGTAATTTTACCAGAAATTTTTTCTTCCTGGTCTTAATTGTTTTTCTTTGATTTTTTCTTTATTTTTAAAAAAAAAACTAAAATTCGTAATATATTTTTTATAAAATATCTTTTCCGTATAATGACATGATCTGTCAATTTTTTTCAATTACAGTATTATTTCTTTAATTTCTGCCTTATCATGATATTGAATGAACTCTAACTGTGTCGCAATGTTTTTCTCAATGGGTATAATTGACAAATTTATTTCGAAGCAAATTTTTTCCATTAATATCAATGTCATATGTGTGTTTTTTATGTAATTTTAGGATATGACTAAGTCACTAAATTAAGTGTAGCATTTATAAGTCATTCTGCATTACAACAAAAAGAGATTTATTTAAAAGTTGGATGCCAGTTTTTCATGCTTAATATTTCTGATAAAGTGTGATGTTTAATTAACGGTAGTAAGTACATATAATATTCTGCTTATAAATTTGACACAAAACTTTAACACTTTAACACAAAAACGAAAATAACATATTTTTGTTTCTTAAACTATTTTCTTTAATGCATATTTAAATTTTTTAAGCGGATAAATTAACGTATGTTTATTTCATCACAATCAGTTTTTATATTATGAGTATGGTTCCAAGACTGTATCGATTGTTTGTTTTCATTTTCTTTTCCCCTTTTTTTTAAATCTTTTATTTTATTAAAGTTTCTCCGGCCATTTAAAGCTAAGATTTTTGAAAAATACACCTGATCTGATCTACCAGATATATTATGATTTATTCATAATATATCTGATATATTTGAATCTGTTGATAAGAAGATTCTCTGTTTTAAGATAAGAAGACTATTTTGTTGATAAGAAGAGTTTAAAGGAAGAACCAGGTAAAGAGCATTTTAATGAGAAAATGAACTTTAAAGTTTATACATTCCTTGCATTTATTCTTTCGCCTTAAAACTTTTGAGGATACAATTTTTTGATTCTCTCTCTCTTATAAAAGATTTTTAATAATTTTTGTGCGTGACATCTGTTTACTTTAATGAAGGTTTTTTAATATTAAAAAAGAATATTATTTTGTTTTAAAAGCAAACATATATATATATATATATATATATATATATATATATATATATATATATATATATATATATATATATATATATATATATATATATATATATATATATATATATATATATATATATATATATATATATATATATATATATATATATATATATATATATATATATATATATATATATAGGCAACACTTGTCCCAACAGTCATGAGTAGCTGTTGTTGAAAACTCATGGCAGTTATGAAAACAGCATATTATTCGCAAAAAAAGAATCCTATGACAACGAAGCCTTCGAAAAACAGCCTGAAGTAGCTCAGATTATAAATTCTAAAGGTAGCTCTAAAATTGAATAAAATTATTTTCATTCATTTTAATGCAAAAAATATTAATAGCTGTTGAAGAACATTATTTATTTAATTAGTTATATAATTTTTCGTTAAAAATTGGCAGCATCATGTAAGAAAGAAATTTTTTTTTTTTTGAAATTTATAAAATGTTTAGGAAACTTTTTAGGCTATTTTACTTCGTGTTAATCTGCACGCTTATGATTAGTAACGCGACACTCACTTCCTTCATATTTTAAATCACCACTTCACAAATGATTGGGGTTGAGCAGCCTAACCACACATTTATTCAGCGCATATGAAACTTTTATTTTCAATCTAGAAGACGATAAAACACCTACTTAACACTAAAAAGACGTATACTGCCCAAAAGCAGTCAAAATGACTGCATTGTGAAAAAATAATTAATGTGTAAAGGAATTTGTTTAAAATTAATTTTTAATATTTTTGATCACCTCTTGTTCGCATTGCCAGCACTTACATTTCTGATGTGTTAGGGCAGTTGCTCTGCTTTATCTTCGAGGCCTCCATAACGCTACGTTTTAGCAGGACAATGCACAACCGTATGTTACCCTCACTGTCCTGACCTTTCTTGACACAGAACATGTTCGCCTGTTGCCCTGGCCGGCACGTTCTCCTGATCTCTCACCAATTGAAAACGTCTGGTCAATGGTTGCCGAACGACTGGTACGCCACCACTTGTCAGTCACTACGGTCGATGAATTGTGGCATAATGTTAAAGCTGTATAGAATGCTGTACCCGTCCATGCTATCCAATCTCTGTTCGACTCGATGCCCAGGAGAATAACTGCTGTTATTGCTGCCAGGGGATGCTGATCTGAGTACTGATTCCTCAGGATCGATAGATCCAAACTTCCTGAAAATTTAATCACTTGTTCTTCCTACTATAATGTATGTGCCCAATAAATATAATTTTGTTATTTGCATTCCTTCCTGGTGTAGCGATTTTAATGGCCAGTAGTATAGGTTGTTCAGGCTTTTGAATTTGATAAGCCCGGTAGAAAGTTGTTGTTTATAGTAATTTTCTGACTATCAGGTAAATTGCTGCCAAACAATACAAAATATCGTTAATCTTCATTTTTATAGGACGAACTTTGAAAAGCTTGTTTTGTATAATCTAATAACGTAAAAACATCAAAAAAAAGAGCAACAAATAATAATACTTGATAAAACTGGAATTGTTTGAACTAAAGTAATGGTTTCAGTATATTTTCATTTAGTTATATACATAATTTCGTAGTTGTGATCATTATCAATTTATTGAATTTTTTTTTCCCTTTCGCATGAAGAACGTATAACAATTATGATCCGTTGCAAAAGCTGCGAATGCACAAAGTATTATTTATTTTTAACGCAAATTTCCTTAGATAAAAATCAAATTCCTAGCGAGTGATTTTCTAGGGTTAATTGTGAACTATTTGTTGCCAAATCACTTACCTGGTTCTTCCACACGAAGAATATTTAAATCATGTGTCTTATCTTCTTCCACGGAGCATCTTTGGAATAAATAGATTCAGAAATAGAAACGAATGTTATAGTTTTAATTAAGACAAAAATAAGAACTTACCCAGAGAAATGTTAACGTTTTTAAAATATTTTAATACATTTGCTGCAATGGAAATTTTTAAGAATGTAATTTGAAACTTAATGGCTAAACAGTTAGGTTATTTAGGTTCTAGTTATTTCAGGTTAATCACTTTTTATATTAACAATATAATTTCAAAACCAGATCAATCTTTTGTTTTCTCTAATTTTTTATAAATTTCCTTTATTTAAGTGAAGTTTTTCCGGTCTTTTGATAACAAGATTTTTTTTTCAAATTAAATCCTTTTTTTTTTTTTTTTTGAGATATTCGATTTCAAAACCAATTCGTCAAGCTTTTTTAAGTTCTTTTTTAAAATAAATATTTTAGAATTTTACGACTGTCTACCTAATGTCAATTTTACTTAATGTTTGTGATAATTAGTTGCTAATAATAAAAATATTAATTGTTACATATTTATACATAAAAGAAATCCACAATTCAGATTAAACTATAAATCAAAAGACAATACATTTCAGAACATAGTAAACAAGCATTTGAGCAATCAAAACAAAAATATTTTATTACAAAAATCATATAAAGTTTATGTAAATCTCATTTCTCAATTTTTAAAATATTATAAGTATTGAGGATAAGTCAACAGTGAAAGAATCATGCTAGTTATATTACGTTATAATAGCAATAAAATTGTTTTGCAATTTAAATTTGAATCTATAGAATTTTGTAAGGATATCAGAATAAAACGAGAGTAAAATAATTTTTTCCTTTGTTTTGTTCAAAACTCATTCAATTTTATGAGTCAAAAAAGTGATATAATTCAGAACATTCCAGCATTGATAGTAAAGTATAATAGCAGTAATTACTCCACGAATGCTATTTCTTATCTGGGCTGCGTATCTTGCACTATGTTTGCAAAGAAAGTTCAGACTTAGAAAAAACTCTTCTCTGATTAATTCAAGTCAGAGCTTTTAAAACTGTTGAGGTATGATTTATTTTTCATTTTTCATGTCTGTAATTAACGCTTTCGAAATGTTTCAAAATATTTCATTAATCGATCGCTTTTTTGGGCAATTACATATTTTTAGATATAGTAAATTAGTGAATAGATCGAGAATTGTAACAAATGTTTTAAAAAAATTACAAAAATTGAACAAGTAGAATTTTCTATTGTATTAATTAGTTATATTTGTAATAAAAATAATTATTTCTACAATTAATTTCATGGAAGTGCTTTAAAATGGAATATTTTCTTCCGAGTCAAGTACTTGTAATTTTTAGGTATACTCACCTCTGGTTTTGAAAATTTCTATAAAGTTTTTTTTTAAAAAAAAATAAAGGACATTTTCTAGCGTTTAATATCAATTGAATAAAATTTTCTGTTGTAGGGAGATATCAAACCAATTAATGCTTGAAATATAATTCAAAATGCTATTTAATCAAACGTTTTTCATTCAATTATGAACTCATTGAGTTTAGAAAATTACTATAACTTTAAAGAGACATTTTCGAAGCTTTAACGACGTAGGAAAATAAAATGGATCAAAATATTCAATTGTATTGAGAAGTCAAATATATTTTTCATTAATTAATTTCACAATAAGCTTTTCAGAAGTTTTTTAAAATGTTATTTGAATCGCAGCCCGCAGAAAAATATCGGTAATATTTCACTTCACTATTTATAATGGTTCTAAGAATTTTCGTTAAAGGTGGTAATTTTTGAGCATCCTATATATCTAAAATATAAAAAAAAATATTTAGATGATCGATATTACGTTACACATGCAATCATCAATGACTTCACACAATTTAAATAAATGAAAAAGGTATCAATCCAAGAAATTTATCCTAGTTGCTGATAAATAGTGAGATAAGTTAAGACAAGATTAAGCAATCACAATTAGCTATTAAATAATATGAATAAATGAAGAGGAGAATGGGTATCAGTCAAAATACAGAAATGTTGAATAGTATATATTAAAAACAAATACATCTTGGGTTGTTATAAGTGGGCGAAAATTCATATAAAATATGCATTGGAAGTTGATAAAGTGACCATTATTAAATGAAGAATTATATTGTTATTATTAGGGATTTGAAAGCTAGATTAAGCAGAAAGCCGGCCGTCCAACTATTATTTACATTCTAAAAATTGGAGCATTTCGGATTGCATTCTACCAACGCTTCTTAGATGAGACAGGGCCTCCACACGGATCAATTTCGTACTCCGACGTACCAAAAATAAACTGCACAAATGGGGTGCAAATAAGAGAGATGTCCCAACGTTCGAACTACTAACAGGTTTATGGAAAACCTTGCGAACCTTTCTCGTTTATGGTAAACTTTGAAACCTTTCTCGTTTGTGGTAAACCTTGCGAAAGCTTTCTCTCTTCTAGGAGATGCTGACACCGTATCAAAGAATTCGAACATTTATTTTTTAAGGCTGTTTGTCGAAGGCTCCGTCGTAATATGATCTGATGTTTTTTTTGCGAATAATTTGCTCCTTTTATAACTGTTGTGAGTTTGCTTATATAGTTTGCCTATCTAACGAAGTTCAGCCTATCTAAAGCAAGCACTCTCTACACTTAATATGAAAATGGCGCAAAACGTCGATATGGTGAATAGCCACAGTTTTGTGAAATGAGAAGCGTCTGTGATCCAATTTTTTAATATTTAAGAACTTACTTCAATGCTGCATTTCCTGGGCTCATAAAAATTTGCAAAAATTGAGAATACAATCATCAATTGAAAAAATTTTCCCGCAAGAAAGCAAAAAAAAATTTTCAACAAAGGGGACCAGCTCGAAAGGTATAAATCGTAGCCAACACCCCCCCCCCCCCCAGACAAAAAAATTCCTTTTACATTTGTGAAAGTTATACAAAAATTCTTTGGTGTCTTCGCAAGAACAGATACCGATATAATATCCCCATTCTACCAAATGATAATAATATATACAAATAGGCATCATAATTTAATATTTTTTTTAAAGTTTTTGATACATTATCTTTTTGTTATAGATAAAGAACATTTTATTTCTTCAGGTGAAGTATAAAGGAAGTGAAAATACAATGTCATCCCATAAAAGTATTTCTGAACTTGTATGTTCTAAATCTGAACCTTCAACGCATCTTAATGTAATCCTTGAAAAAGAATCAGTGGTAAAAGTTTACCGCAAACGGTACTGGATATTGTTTCTCTTCAGTTCTCTCTCCCTTTTATGCGGAATGCTTTTTCCTCAATATGTGTCAAATGCCAATGTCAGTATGTGTTATTATAATATTTCTATGAACATGTTAAATTGGACAGCATACATGCTGATGGTGGTGTATGTTGTGTTTGTTTTTCCTGTGTCGTATTTGATGAACTACATCGGTCTCCGTTGGACTATTATAGCTGTATCTGTGACTAATACTATTGGTGAGTATTTTTCTATTAAGGGTTTTCTGTAATCACCGTCATAAATATATATATTTAGAATACCTATACAACTGTCGTTGAACAGCCGACCCATCTTTGAGTTTACGACTACTATTATTCAACTCCGTAGCCTTGTAACTTTGAACCCAATCCAGAAGACAAGGGAACTCCTGGATCTAGTATTGGGAGAAATTTGCCTTCGTGGAGGACTTTTTGATGGAACTAATCCGCATTTGCGTTATATGGAGAGGAAGACCACGAGAACCTCCCACGGTTAGCCTGACGCCAAGGGGACTCTAACCCATGATCCGTCTACCACTGAGGATATTTAATGTCAGTATGCAAGTCGGATGCGGAATTCGTATCGAACAGCCATCGCCGGGATCGAACCCCGGTTCATCTCATTGGAAGGCGAACACTCTATCCCCTGAGCCATCGCGGCTTTTTTAGAATACCTGATAAAAATGAAGGTAAAGTTGAGGTGGAAAAAATAAATACCAGTTTGATTGACTCAAAAAATTTGGAGGTATTTGACTAATCCGCTACAACTTCTCTATGTTTTCTCGGGAAATCAAACGAGTTTGAATGTTTTAGTCACACCCTCCTCAATAGTAATTTTATGAAGTTTTTCTTTCTTTAAAAATGAATTTTACGCACTAAAGTGTTTACTTTTTAAGATTTAATTTTAGCATGAATTCAAAAGACGAAAAAAAATAATAAAGAGAAGACTTTACAAGACACCAGGTATATTTTTTTAATTGGATCAATCTTTGATTATATCTGAACTTTCATCAATATTTTGACTCTTGAATCTGCTTTAAAATTTAAAATACAGCATTTCATGTTTTTATTTTCTTTTGAATAAAAAATATTAACTATCTAAAAACAAACAAAACTAGCCCCAACTTATGAAATTAACATTCCCTTCATAGCATTATTTTTTAAATGATTTTCAACACGCTAACAATTCAGAAACTTGTTTCAAATATCGCTTGGGCTTATTGTTTTAGCTGTAAAATTTCAGATAACCTATATTATATACGTGACAATATCAACCGTCGTTGTACTTGTGTAATAATGCCATATGTCTTGGGTAGAACGCTTTGAACACAGAACCCAGATTTTCAAACATGAATGATTTTCAATAATTTGTTTTCAAGGATTTTTTACCACAGTACTTTTTTTAAAACCTCAATTTGAATATTATTTATTGTGTGTAGACAATGACCTACAAATCAATGCTGGCAACTTAGGGACATCATCCGTAAAATCCATTTTTACTTTAAAATCCGTGTTTAGTATAAAATATATTACCGTTGTTATCACACTAATATTTCATTCGAGTGACTCAGTGAGTTTACGAAAATTATTACTGCAAATATTACGGTATATCAAACTTTTGTTCCATAACATGATCAGGTAAAAATGGATTTTATGGTGAAAAGTAATGTGGCAAATTCCGGAGTTTATCCACATTACTTTTGATTAAAACTAATGTTGTAACAAGTAATAATACACATCATTTATAATATAATTAATTTTATCTGGAATTTTTTACAGCGTATACGCTGAAATTTAAATGGAAAGTGCATATAACAAAATCTAAATAATAGTATTTTAAAAATAAGAACAGCAAATTATATTTACTTACCAAAACGTAAAACAGCGTCTTCTTCAGAAATAAAGCTGTTAATTAAATGATTTTTTAATTCTTCTTCATTCAAAATATTGATCGGCATATTCGCAAGAAAAAAATTAAACTTAAAATAGAAACGAGAACATAACTTATTTAGATCGTAGAACATTACAATTTCATTTATATTTATTATCGCTTGCTTTCTAAAATAAAACGGTACAATTTCTAGCTTATAGCACGCACACAATTAAATAATAAATAACGCACTAATAAAATCATGCTTCAGTGAAAACAACTCAAGTATCGCTTAAATATCTGGTACTCAAGTTCGATTTAACGCGGATCAGGTATTTCACTCAACATGGGTGCATTCAACTCAAGTTGAGTTGAATTCACCTATCACATTTTTTTTGCGGAATTTCCACTTTTTTGAGTAAGAGAATTCATTTTAAGAGAGTAACTGATAAAAAAAATTTCTGAAATGTGTTCCTCCTCTCCTTATTTGTCTTACATTGATACTTGGATAATGAAAGCTATATGAAATAAAGAAAACTTTGTGTAAGAGAAGCGTATGAAGTTAAAACAAAGATAACATTCATAAGCCGGAATCTGTTACACTCTAATACGGAAAGTGAAAAAAGAGAGCAAAAGCTATAAAAAAATTGTAGAAGGTGGAAAAGTTTCTCTGATTTGTGCAAAGATTCATTATTTCCTTACACGAATGTAGTTACCTACAAAATTTGTCCTGTTACAAAGAATTATTTGGTTAACTTCTTTAATTAATGATTGGCACATTTCAGTAACAATTTTTCCTACTTAGAATGTTACAATGAGTTTATTTACATTAACTAACTACATCTAAGTGGTGTAAATTGTAAGAACAGTATCTAATTAGAAAAAAAAATAAAAGTAGTTTAAAGTTTAAAATGAACTATATTATAAGATTTAAACGCAATTTACATTTTGACTGAATAACGTATAGGAACACTTTTAAAAAATGTATTGTGTTAGCTGATAAATACGATGATTTAGTTATCCATATTATATCAATCTAAAGTTCTATAAAGTAAATGTTTAAACTAAATGGAATTTATACTTTTTCCTTGCTTTTTTGTTTAGCTTGTGCCTTGCAGTTTACTGGTTTGAAACCGGATGGATTTTCATTCATTTTACTTAGTACTGTGTTCACCTCTGCATCAAATATCTTAGTCTTAGCCGTTCCACCCTTCTTAGCTGCCACATGGTTTCCGAGTAATGAGCTATCGCGCGCTTGTTCGGCTGGAGTATTTGGCAATCAGGTAGTTTTAATAATTTATACATGCAGGATAAATCATTGTTAAAGAAATCATGACCATCACATTAGCTTTTTTTGTACATCGAACAGTTCTCAGTCAGTTTAATGAGTTCGTTCTTCGATGATCAGTCATCACATAAAATAACAAATTATATATAATAATATGGCATTTTTATAACTGTTGTATGTTTGTATCAATTATTCCTGCCCTGTTAATTTCAATTCATGCTAATATTGAAAATGGTACAAAATGTCAATTAGAAAGAAAAAAACCTTAGTTTCAAAAAAGAAAAAAAAGAATGACAGTTGTGATTTTAGTTCATAATATTGAAAAATTACACCGCAGTTATATTGTTTGGGCGCAAAAAATATGCAAAAATAGATGATTGCTCGTTGATTTTAATCTTTTTAATCTATTAATCCCATATTATTTTTTTAAAATCTTAATAAATTTATTTTAAAACGTTTAAGCTATTTGTTTGTTTTAAACTCCAGACCATTCCTTTAGCAAGATGATCCATAATTCATAATAAAAAATTTTCTTCGAATTTAGAGATTTTTTCCCGTTTTCCTTGCCTAAAGAACTTCAAAAAAACTCCTCTAAAATGTATTCACAACTTAAAATATCATTTTTTACTTAAAGAAAATGACTACAGAGTATTATTTTAAACTGTCCAAAAAATTTGTCATTGCTATGTCGTTACAGGCTGCAACGAATTTAAGAATTTAGAAGTCAATATCAGAGATTGAAAAAGTAATGCTATTTCTCTAAAGTACAATTTTATAATTATTTGATTGTATACACATCGACTAGTTCCAAAATTCACATGAAAATAGAGAAGATTAGTTTATGAAATTTTTACAGCAAAATATAAGAATAGCAGGGCTATTTTCTTCCCTCATAGCTTTTGTTCTTTTCCTATCCATTTTATATAAAAAAATGAATTCTTTTACTTATGAATACAAAATTTGTACGTATACAAAATTTGGTTGTGGTCAATCTGATAATGTACTACCTGATTGAAAACTTCTTACGCATCAAAACTATATAAAAATGTTTCAATGGATATGTTTCAAGCGAATCAAAAATAGGCGCCCATTTGTAAGACTTGACAGACATGAATGTTTCGAAAGAAAAATGATATGGAGAAACATTAAGTCGCCAAAGAAAAGTGGAAAAATAAAAGTGAGAAAAAAAAGCAAGAAAAACCACGGAAGAAAAAATTAGAAAAAAGGATGAAAAATAAAACAAGAAAAAGAAAATTGCAGTAGCCGTAAATTAGGGAAAATACATCTCCACGCGTTATAGAGAGGTGGAGAGTAACTAATGTCGTTAACTAGGGAATCAGCATTCAAAGAAATAAAACAAAATTCCAGGATATCAAGATGAGCTGATGTGACTAGGGTGGGAATAATTTTAACATTGTCGAAATCTAATTTATGACCAAGATTCTAACAATTTTATTTTATTTTATAACCGTCGTTGAACAGCCAACCCAATTTTCAGGGTTAACGAATACTAATGTTCAATTCCACAGCCTTGTAATTCTGATCCGAATCCAGAAGATAAGGGAACTTCCGGATCAAGTATTAGGAGAAATTTGTCTTCTTGGATGACTTTTCGATGGAACTAGCACACATTTGCGTTACATGGTGCGGAAAACCACGAAATCATTCCATGGTTAGCCTGGCGGCAAGGGAATTTTAACCCATGATCCATCTACTATTCAGAATGTTTTACGTCAGCACTGTGGTCGGAGCGAGCTGGATGTGGAATTCGTATCAACCAGCAATTGCTGAGATTTGTATCCGCTTCACCTCATTGGAATGCAAACGTTCCATCCCTCGAGCCTCCACGGATCAATTAAAATTATTTTATTTCATAACTGTTGTTAAACAGCTGACCTAATTTCAGATTTACAAACAGAAATGTTTACCCTGCAACCTTGTAATTTTGAACCCAATCCGGAAGACAAGAGCGAAATCGGGTTGGCTGTTCAACGACGGTTATAAAATAAAATAAAATTGTTTAAATCTAGGGCATATAAATTCGATTTCGACAATGCTGAAATTATTTCCACCCTAGTCATATCAACGCATCTTGATACCCAGGAATCTTGTTTTATTTCTTCGAATGCTAAATCCCTAATTAACGACATTAGTTCCTCCCGACCACTACATAATGCGTGGAGATGCATTCTACCCAGATTTGCCTCTCGGCCACTGCGTGTTTTGTTTTTCTTCTTCTGTTTTGCATATGTTCTCGGCTTCTATGGGTTCACTAATTTCGTTTCTTTCTTTTATTTTTTCCATATTTTGAGGGCAACTTTGCGTTTTTTCAAATCAGGTTTGTTTTGATACATTCACGTCTGTAAAGTTTTGAAAATGAGGGCACCATGAAACATTTCGATTGCCATTATATTTTTGCTAATTTTTGAAACCTATGAAGTTTTCAATCAGGTATTTCTTACATAACGGGCTAATCGCTTCTGTTTTTTGGGAATATTTATGTATTTCGGTTAAAAAAATATGCAGATGGAAAATAAAAGACATGTTTTAAGTGATTACAAATAGGCAACCATGCTCTAGACTTGCCAAAAACTTCAATTCACATCTAGCAAGCCTTGGGAATGGGTGCCTATTTTTGAGTACTTGAAATATTTTGACTTTTATTACCATCTGCATATATTTAAAGCCAATAAAATTTTTGAATCAGTCAGGCATGTTTCTGTTTAGTATAGATTTCTATTTTTTCTATTTTCCTTTTTTGTTATTTTTTTATACTAACATAAGACATTATTTAAGTTAGGAATAGCGCTGGGTTATCTCTTCTCCCCTCTAATGGTTTCTAACGACTGTGAAGATAAACCTCTGATAGAGAATGGAAAATTCAAAGTGGCAACAATTCTGACGATACTAAATTTGATTTGGTTGATGCTTGTTCTTTTCAGTATGTTCCTTTTAATTCATACTACACTGAAGAGCCAAAAAAACTGGCATACCTGCCTAATATCGTGTAGGTATCCAGAATTGCTACAGAGTGGATCCAAGAGCACTCTTCTGAATTTAGACACTTCCGCTGGCCACCAAAATCCCCAGACATGAACATTATTGAACATATTTGGGATGCCTTGCAACGCGATGTTCAGAAGATATCCCCACCCTCTCTTACTCCTACTGGTTTATGGATAGCCCTGCAGGATTCATGGTGTCAATCATCTCCAGCACTACTTCACACATTGATCGAATCCATGCCACGTCGTATTGCGGCACTTCTGCGTGCTCGCGGGGGCCCTACACGATATTAGGCAGGTATACCAGTTTTTTTGGCTCTTCAGTGTATATAAAAAAATTTCTTTAAGTAGTAATTACAGAGATGATTTTTTTTATTAAGAAGAAAATTTTCGTCTTTTCAAAGAAAGTTTCATTTTTTCGAATCATTGAAAAAAAAATTTGTTTTCGCTTTTCCCTATTTATGTAAATACGGGTTAAAACTTCATTCACGAGATTTGAATACACACATCGTGATTCGTATTCACGTGCTTTTAAATTACACACACAATCCGTATTCACGTAAAATTACACATCGCAAATTCGTTCTCCCATGATTTAAAATTGTGATTAAAAAGGAGACTCCTATTCACGTGAGTTAAAAACCGTGCGTAGAGATTCGTATTCATGCGATTTAAAATTACACATATATATTTATATTCATGTAATTTAAAAATCTCATGTCAGAATTTGCATTTTATGCGACTTAAAAAATATCAATGAGCAATTGAGAAATATCAATGAATCGGGATTCGTATTCAAAACTTTCACTCAAAAATAATAATAGTAAAATAACACGCATCGATATTTTTTGTTAAAACATTAATACTATTCTTCCTTCATTAATTTTTTTTCTCAAATTCTAGGCATTTTTGCAGTTATTTAAAATGTGTTTTGCACATAACATTTTTATATTTCTATTTTCAGATTTTTTTTACCAGCTCACCCCTTTAATTAAAAATTGTGATACATTTGACTGATACATTAATTGTGAAAATCTTTAATATCAATAATTTATTTCGTTTAAGGCTAGTGACATTAAAAGAACTAGTCTCAGATCGAATGGCGAAAAATGCAGGAAAATTTGTATCAGATTTACATAGCATAGGCACATTTTAAGAATTTTATCAGAGCCGGGATAGCCTGGTTGGTAGGGCATTGGTCCCATACTCAAGAGTCCATTAGTTCGATCCTCGCCGACCGTATACTTCCCGTGCAGAAAATGGTGACTGGTGCGCGCTAAATTTTTTCGAGTCACTAAGTCCTCGAAGTTCCCATAACAAATCAATACCTCTGAGGGTACTGAATCTGAAATGAATCGTGGTATGGGTCAGGTCAAAATTACTACCTGCGAATAGATGGATGGTGTGTGAATGTCTCCTATGGGCTATGACGTGCATGTGGAAGAAGTCGAATTCTTGGCCATAGATGGCGCCACTGGAAAACAAGAAGAAGTTCACCCCTCTGCTAAAATTAGGCTTGTGAGTATTGATAAGTGGCATAAGAAGACAACAAAAAGAATTTTAACTGTATGATATCATTCTGACAAAGGTTATCATTGAAAAATTTTACTGTCTAATAAGAGTACAGATCTATAAATTTATTGTGAGGGCAGAGATTATTACTTATGACTGCCAGAATGACTGCCTTTAATGTATATTTTTCGAATCATTAGAAATATGAAGTCGAAAAACTATTCGCATTAGGGTTCGCAAATTATTAGCTATGTGAAGAAAAAAAAAACATAAACCTTTCCATTCTCTGACTAATCATTATTGAGATCAGAAGAGCTAAAGAGGGTTTATTTAGAGATAAAATCAACTAGTCTGCTTAGCAAAATTGGGATACATTCACCTTCTACTTATAACCATCTTTAAGCTTCCTGATCAAAAAAATTGTTTTTTTTTTATTAATTTTAAGTCAGAAAATTCCAAGATAGTGATTGGTCACAATTTAAAATATCTTTTTAACTTGTTATCTTTGTATATTACTGGAATAAAAAATTCTGGTAAAATTACCGTAGTGTATGGTAATGATATGTCTGGTAAGAAAAAGTTATTAAAACCATTTATTTGGTAATTTTTAAGTTCATATGGTAACGGCTTACCAAAAATACTGTTTTTCAAATTTATAAATCTTATTACCACGGATTTAGTAAAATATTTGTTAAAGGAAGAAGGGTTGAAGTATGTTAAAGAAATTAAGAATGACAGAATTGAAGAGTATTTCGAAAGGTAACTTTAAAAATGTTTTTGACACAATTACAGCTGATTGAGTACGAAAGTGAATTACATCAGATTTTGGATACTTAGAAAAATATTATAATGAAGTATGATTTTCGCAATTATATATTCAAAAGTTAGATCAATTCTAAAAACAATGAAATGAAAACCATAACCTGTATGATAAAAATGCCGCCTTCGAGATTTATCGGCAATTAGTTTCTGGGATTTATTTTATTTTTTTGTATTTCGTCTTTTCCCCGGTTTAATGTCATAAAATATTTGTAATTTTTCAAAACCTCTTTTTCACTTTTACTTCTTATTTCATCATCAAAAGTTGAATCTTTTTAAAAATGAGTCATAAAAACTTCTTTTAATGCTTTCAGAATTAATAAAAAAGAAGGCGACACATCTTTATTTCTTTACGTAATAACAAGTTTATCTGACGAAAAAAAAATGTTTATTTTCAAAACGATGTTTATTTCATGTTTTTACAATAAAAGCAGTCAAAGATGATAAAAGAGGTATGAAAAATTAAAAATACAATAATTAAGAATAGATATTTTTGTATTTTTAGTACTACCAAAAGTAAAAGTTACTATTTTTTTTTTTGTCATAGTTATTTAAAATAATATCTTTGGTTTTAACTCAAACTTTTGGGACCGATAATTATTTACACTGTAATTTGAAGTCATACTATATTCAAACTCAGTCCTCAAAATTATTAATTATGTATAAACCAACAAAAAAAACATTAAGAATTAATTTTAGAAACTTTTAAAAATGAAACCTATTCACGCTAACAACTTTTTTTTCTTATAATACATTTTCCCTCTCTTGACAGTTTTTTTTTTTTTTTTTTTAATTATTTTGTTTTCTTATTTTTTTACATTTTTCCCTATTATTAATCTATCTTACAAACACAATTCAAAAACTTATTTCAAAATAATAATACTTGAGGTAGGAAAAACACAAAACAATTATTAATCCAATTCAAACTGGAACAGCGCACAATGCAGCTAAAAACCAAATTTGTATTTTAAAACTAATAACAATGTAAAATAACATAAAAATAATTTAAAATAACTTAAAAATAATTTAATATCTAAAAAATAAAATGTAATTGTGTGTTTACAGAACAGCACTTCATCAGGGGACACACTGTCTGTAAACACACAAGAGCCCCTTTCTGTTGTTAGTGGCTGAAGCCAAAACTAAAACTAAACTAGCTTACAAAACCGTATGTGCCCTTCAAACTGTTTGCAAATTCAATTTAACGTTACATATTATTCGATGCCCAAAATGTCTTTGGACTAATAAACTAAAAATACGCAAGTGTGTGTAAAAAAGTACAAGAAATACGATGAAATAAAAAAAGCGTTCAATAATTAGTTATAGAATTATAATTAAAAATAAATCGAGAAAACAAAAAAAAAATTATTAGTAAACTTCCGGAAAGGAATCGTATGAGAGCTGCCTTATAGGCCGCAGAATTGCAACTACAGAGGGGAAACTTGAAGTGCTGAAAGGAGGTCATATTTCGCTCATGGGCTGCAATAGTGGCACTGTTCAAAAAACACGCGTTTTGGACTAAAAACAGGTGAAAATAGGAAAATGCAAATTCTTTTCAGAAGCAATACTCAACAAGTCATAATTCAACTTGAAGGTAATCTTCGTTTAAGCAAACTAAAGCGTTTCTTATGCATTTTCCTTAGCAATGAAAACTTTAAATCCACTTATCTCAAAACATGATTTTTTGAGTTGTGCCGCTATTGCAGCCCATGAGCGATTTGTTTATAAACTTGAAACGAGTTTTTTTTTCAAAATCACGTAAATTATTGCAATTTGTTCAAAAGTTACAGAGATTTAAAAGGATTTTTTTCGCGATTTGTTTTTGCTCTTTTTTCTTTGCATTACATTTTATTTTGCTGCCCCGAAACTATGAGACTTAAAAACTTGAAATTACGACAGAATGTACAGGGAGTACGATGGAATAAAAAAGCTTTACAATCGAAAATTAGCTCGAGAATTATTAACTGTTCAACTTTTAAAAGTGTGGTTCAATGTGCTGCCCGCTGAAACGCAACTACACAGTTTAAATTTGATATGCTGAAAAAGCCTTTTTTGTTGGTGAAGTGAACGTGATTTTTTTTTCTTCTCGAAATTCCTATTAGTTTGTACGTTATTGCAATTTTAGGTGCTTTTTCAGTGAGTTTATTCTCAGTTTTAACTTCATTGTGATAGTCCAAAAAATGTTGACAACTTGACGAATCCTAGCGAGATCCAAAAACATCCCTTTGAGCAGTTTCATTTGTTAAATGTTCAATTACTCAGCTATTTGCAGTAATTTTGCATATATGTGTAAGTGTTGAAATTTTTTCCTAATCTGTGAAGTGTTTTCAATTAAGCAATAATGATCTAATATTAAACTTTCTTTTTATGATAGTATAATTTATTTGTATTAATTTTTTTAATAATTAACTTATTGCATATTTTCCTGTAATATTTCAGCTTTCCAAAATGAACCAAAGTCTCCACCAACTCAAGCACAAATTAAAAAAGAGCCTTCAAAGTCTCATACAAAGAGTGTGATTACTATGTTTAAGAACTTGAATTTCGTACTGCTGCTTATTATGTACGGTAAGTAAGCAAAGTATTTATTTATGATTTCAGCTTAAAAGAATATCAGCAATTTTATAACTAGAAAGTAACAAGAAATGACTTGTGCAATGCTTTAAACAAAATATTTTTACCGGAACATGCTTTCAAGTCCTTTATATTGTTCAAGTCCTTTTGAAACCAGAAAATGATCATTTCAACTGGATTCTGCTCCAGCACACTCACATAAAGCCACTAAAGAATGATCAAGACATATTTTGCCGACTCTTTCACAGCCACTTTACTCACCAGATTTGAAATCGAATGGATTTAACCGCTTGGTCTATCACGGAAACAAGAGTTTTTGCTAAACCTCGTAAGGCTTTGACATCTCCAAAATAGTTTTTCAGCAAAGAATCTGATAAAATATCAGTAGGTGAATTGGGGTTCATAGCAGAAAGTTTTATGACTTGTTTGCGGCTCTTTATTGTAACCATACGTGTTCACGTTGAATATTTTTAAATGTTACAGGTATTAATATTTTCATGCTTATTTGAAAGTTTGGCATTAATAAGAAAAATAGAGTGTATTGTGTGTCTAAGTTACTTTTTGTCACCCAGTAACATTAATTCTTATATATTTAAAAGAGATGCTGCTAACGATATTCATATTAACTATGTATTAAATGATAAAGCACTTTATCTAGCCTGTAACAACATTTTTTACTGCTCTATGAATAGTTCACACTTAAAATAAAGAAATAAGAAAAATAGAGTGTATTGTGTGTCTAAGTTACTTTTTGTCACCCAGTAGAATTAATTCTTATATATTTAAAAGAGATGCTGCTAACGATATTCATACTAACTATGTATTAAATGATAAAGCACTTTATCTAGCCTGTAACAACATTTTTTACTTCTCTATGAATAGTTCACACTTGAAACAAAATAAGTTACAGGGTTCACATGGACTATCTTTATATACATTTACTTTAACTTCCAAACAACTATCGTTAGGAAAGGGTGTTGAAATGTATTAATTTGATCAAAGATATTCGAGGAAGCCACTAACATATCTAAAAATAATAATGTTAGTATATGCTAATGAGTGCGGTTCTGATTTAGCATTCATGTTTCGTTAACTAAACTGGATGCAAACAAAAAGTAATTTCAAGCTCCCAAATATTCTTTATTAATTACGAAAAATACTATTTAATCATGATCAAATCCTTTTAATATGTAATATGTTCTAATATGTAATATAATTTCTAAAGTGTTCTCTTAAGAAAATTTTTAGCCAAAACCTTTGTTTTTCTTTTAAGAAACTTTAAGGTGAGAATCAAAGTAATTTATTCATTAAAAAAACAGTTAAAAAGACTACAAAGTTATATTATACAAAGAATTTAAAGTTATATTTAAAGTTACATTAATACTAATGCTAATATTATATTAAAAAGGATAAAATAAAAATAAAATAAAAAAAATCATAATTGTCTGATAATAGAAAGTCTCTTTCGTACTCTCCTTTTGCTCTTTTGATTCAAACAAATAACTCACTTTTTTTATATTTCTTTTTAGGTTTGACTGTTGGTACCTATTTTGCTATTACCACCATTCTGAACAATTTAATACTTCGATATTTTCCTGTGAGTATAGCAACAGTTTTGAAACGAAAAAGTAAATTTGCTAAAGCAATTAATTTATTGAAAAATAGTTTTAAATAACATTTGGAAATAATAGAATCATATCTGAAAGAAATATTATTTTAATATTAATTACCATTTAGCTTTAGATAAAAGAAACTTTATAAAGTAACTTTTTCATTTTTCATCGACACAAAATATTTTGAATTTCTTTAAATATGAAACTAGTATAACGAATAAAAGCATATTTAATTTGAAAAAACTTTTATATTAAAGGTTGTCTTCAATTATCTTTGAAAATGCTCGAGCATTATTACATAAAAAAGCTTTGTATAAAAAATCTTTAATGAAAGGAAAGCCAGTTCCCATGTTAAGTAACATACAGCACCTTACAATAATGGAAGAGGCGCTTTCAGTTTTTGGTATTTTTTTCAAATTTCTCAAGAAATACTAGAGATTCATTTTAATACTTTTGAGGTATTTAGGTCATGCAATTTCTCATACGTGTCAATGAAGTTAAAAGCTTTCAGTGTCTTGAGACACCCGCCATAAATTACGAGTGAAACAGAGTGTTTTTGAACAACTTATGCTGAAAAATGTAGCAATAAGCATGAAACTTGTATCAATTACTTTATTTATTAAATGCAATAACTGCACACAATTTTGTAAATTGTGTGCAGTGGAGATATGGACATTTTTTTAAAAAAAACTAATTTTTTTGCCGTAAGTTTTCTTATAAAAACTGTAGAAAAATTCAATAAATTTAAGCAAAATTTTTCTAGTAATTTTTTATTAATAACGAAAATATAATTTTCAAATTTTGAATTTTTTTTTAAATTGCTCAAAATAGGAGCATTCGAAGTAGTCTTTCATACTACACATGCGCAGGAAACATTTAAAAGGAAAAGTTTTATAATTTTGTTGTGAATCGTATCTGATAACTTATGAATAAAGTTTGTTTTGAATATTTTGAAAATGTAAAATGTTTCCAGCAATTTAAGTAGCTTTTGTACTTATTTAAGGAAAGCTCAAAATGATAAGAGGTTTTTCGCAAATTTCCTTTTTTTAATATAAAACAAAACAAAATTTAACAACAAATCATAATACCCTACAATGATTGTCCAGGCAACAAAATGTGATGGTATTATTAAAAAAAAAAACGCGTGAAACAAAACATACTTTAATACGGGATCGTCCTTTATAATGTTGATGTCCTTTTTAATAAATCTTGTTTAATAGTATAAATATAATTAGTGGAAAATTGAAAAAAACCCATTGAAATTTGCGCAAGATGGAAAATAGGATTTTAAAATAAAGCAAGACCACAGAATATTAATGATGATATGAGTATGGAATAATCATTAATAAAATTAATGATATGAGAATATAATATTAATATGAAGCCTGAGCAAAGAATATTAATGAGTAGAAATATTCAATAAAATTAAACAAATTTTTTGGGGTACTTTTTAATTATTAACAAAAATATAATTTTAAAATTGGAAGAAAAAAAATTTTTTATCGTGTTTGGTAACTTATGAAAAAAATTCAGATTTGATTAGCTAAAAAATTCAAAAAGTTTCTAGCAATTTTCTAAGCAGTTTTTGAAAATTATTAAAGAAAGCTCTGAATGTTTTTCCACATTTTTTTGTACCGTTAAAAAAATTAAAAAAGGACACCGGTATTAGAGGTCCATCCTTTATTAAAATATGATTTATTTCACATGTTTTCATTCCTTATACCATCACATTTTGTTGAACCGACAATCATTGCAAGGTATAATCTTTTGTTGATAAATATTGTTTTATAATGCTAAACAAAAGTAGTGGAAAACTCTTTATCATTTAGTATTCTTTAAAAAAAAATACTAAAGCTACTTAGAAAATTGTTAGAAATTTCTTAAATTTTCAAGTTATTCAAATCGGTTTTTTTCAAGTATGATTCACAACAAAATTATGAAGAATTATTTTTTTTTTATATTACCCCTGCATGCGCATTCTGAAAATACAACTTTAAATGCTTAAACCTTGCACAATTTTTAAGGAATTGTTTTTCAAGCTATAAAATGATATTTTTGCTATTAATTAAAAAAATTTCCATAACTTCTTTTGATTTTATTGCTTGTGTCCTGTTCCGGAATTCCTTGGGAGCAACTGTGATCATTTGCAGCTTTGTAGGTAAACTATATGGTCAGTTCTATGTCTTTAAATGTTTAAATTTAACAAATCAGAAAATGTATTCAAGATCATTAACTGTGTTTAAATGTCTATTAAATATAGGATGTCAATAAAATTACTCACGATTTAAAGGATCATAGAAAAACCGGAAGAGACAGAAATAGAATGGTCTGCTGTGTTCTTAATTGAAAACTAAGTATTTTATTTCAAATATTTCAAAAACTGTTACAAAGTTCTTCAACAGAGGGTTCTTCTGAGTAAAGTATAATACAGAGCCTTCTGCAGCATATAAAATCCACATATAAAACATTTGCTAAATAGTCAGTCAATTTATACTCAGACTTGGCCAGCTTAAACAGAGTAACCACCGTTTACTTCTACTAATAAGGCTATTTTGAAAGCACTGTATAATAATTTTTTTTCCTTAGAAGCGCCAACTGTTGACGAATTTAGTCAATAATTTTAAAACTTGGTGAGAATAAATTATTTAGTTTCCTAATCAGAGTGCAACAAACCGTACTTTTTCGTCTCCTTTTTTTCAATTCATTTATGAAACCGTTGGTCATTTCTGGTACACATGGTAGATTGTTGATGCTTATTGTTGATTCATATTATAACATATCTTAGTATTATTTTATAACGACAGATTTGGCTGTCTTTAAAACTATGCTTAATTTAGAAATTTATTAATGTGTTTCTAATTATTTAATATATATTTAATTAAGTATTCTTCGAATTTTTCAATCATGCAATTTATTATCATTTAATTTTCTATATCGACTTTAATTTATGTATAATATTTTCATTTAATTTTCTAAATTGACTAAATTTTAACTTTTTAGCACCGAGAAGTTGAAATCGGTTGGATGGGTACTCTTTTTATCATTTCTGGTCTCGTAGGTTCCATGATTGCCGGTACAATTCTTGATTACACCCATAGGTTTAAGTGAGTAAATCAAATCCATGAAAGTCATAAGATTTTATTCAGAATAAAAGCATTTTTATCGTTATAAATTTACCCCTGAAAAATTCACATCGATCAAAAAATGTTTACAATTGCTATTAATAGATATTTTATAATTATATTATAACAAAACTAATTCCTGTCATAAGATTAACTAAAATTATTGCTATCTTAATTTAAGTTTGAAAGCCGCAATTTTTCAAAAAATTGTATTTAGTATTTATTTATATTGACTGGACATAAATCAACCAAAAAGTTAATTAAAAAACATTGTATGAGATTTTTTTCTTTCTAAAAATTCGAAAAAGTCGTGAAATTTAGATATGCAATGTGAAATCCCCCCAAACAACTAAATTAAAAAATAAATAATAAAAAAACTATCAAAATATAAATTTTAAAAAAATATATGTTGCTTTTAATATTGTATTTAAAGAATTTATTACTGTACTGAGTATGGTTTAAACTCTCAGAATATGGCAACATTTACCTTGTTTCTCTATGGAAACTTTAATAAGTTCGGTAATTTTAACTAAATTGCTTACTTGGTCAAATAATGATTTCGGTCAAATTAACAAAAAAATATGGAATTATAATTTATGATAAAATTTGGTATACGAAATGAAATTTTTAAATTTTTTTATGATACGTTAAAACATGGCATAAAAATCATATATTCAGCAAAATTTATTTTTCAGTTTGTATTTTTTTATTAAATGTATGGCAAAAAGAACTATAATTTTTGTAAACCCGTAACCATATTAAAAAAAAGATTAGAAAATTAATGGTTTAAATACCAAATATTTTGGGTTTTTTCAATAAAAATTATGGATTACTAGGAACGTCTTTGTTATACAGTACTATAATTTCCCTAGAATACTTTTTTACCGCGTGAAAACAAATAAATAAATAAATAAAAATCAAAACTAAGACATCTGTTCTTGGTACAGAGAAAAAATAATTTCGAGGGGGAGTAATTTTCGCTGGCATAATTTTTTCATATTTCTCCTGTATATGACGGAAAAAGAGTAATACAAATAATTCATTTGTATTTGGTTCAATATGTAACCTTCAAGGGGTCAATTTAATAATATTTATTATATGAAGCAGTAAGCTAAGGAGCTTTCAAGTTTATTAAGTAACTCTATTAAGTTAAGTTTATTAGGTATCTTTAAATTTTTTTTTTTTTTTTATTTTAGTTTTTTTTTTTTTTTTTTTTTTTTTGCGAATTTTGAAATTTGAAATGGCTATAATGAAAAATATGACATTCATTTCTAATAGCCTTAACAATTAGCAACAAAAATAAGCGTAACAAAACGTATAATATTTAATTAGCATGTCATGTAAGTACCTTAATATCTATAAGGTTACGGATCTGACCTTACATGCATTCAAATTAACCTGCTAGTCAAAATATATGTGGCATAAATTTAGCAGTTTTAAAAAAAAATTTGAAAATTTAGGAGTTTTTTATAAAAAAAAAATCTTTGTACAAAAATAAATAATTTAAATAAATGTAAAGGATACAAATATTTCATTTTCGGGAGAATAGCCCTTTGTCATCATTATAACTAAATTTAAATCTGAAATGTTATGGTTTAAGTTGCATTTTGAAACAGTGGAACTTTCCACCCTTTTCTTAACGGTTTAAGTTTGTATAATAATTATTACGGGATAACTGAATTAAAAATATTTTTTAGGTGACACTTTATAAAAAATAAACAAGTATTACTAACTTAAAAAATAAACTCGTCTTAAATTCCGCAAAGGAAATTTTTTGTTTTGAAAATTCTCCCGACACGAAACTACTCGTTTTTGCACTCAGCTTCAACTTTAATGATTGAAGTTTTAAAAGTTTGATCATTTTTGTTTTACTTTAATTAGAGAAACTACTTTGGGAATATGCATTGCAAGTATGCTTACTTTCATCTTGTTTTGTACACTACTGATGATTAAATCTCTATGGGTCACATTCTTGACGATTGGCATATTCGGGTAAGATTTTTTTTTCTCCATATATATATTTCTCTATATATTTTGGTTTTCTTTTCATACAATCTAGTTTCATAACATTAACTTTATCTGTATTATAGCATTCATTGTACTGCTAAATGTTTAATAATCATTTTTCTTACTCAATTAATACTTCTCAGGTTTAAAAATATGTCGAAAAAAGAGACATTTACTTTTTTTCAGTTTTGAAGTAAACTAATTTAAGAAATATAATTTGAAAATTAATAAAATAGCAACGTAAATTCTCTAAGAATAAACAACATTGGTTTTAATTAAAATCTTTAATTTTTGTTTATGTCTTCAACTATTTAATATCAGCTAAACAGTTTAATTAATTTAAGGGTTAGATTTAGGATTAACAGTTTGCGGTTTCATTCCCTCTTTAATCTCCCATATCAAAAGATGACTGGTTGTCGCAAGCTTGTTTACACTGCCTCTCGAATTCGTTCCAATAATGATCTCTTCAAAAAGGAACTCACTGTTAACAGCCGTTTTCCTTCAGCAAATTAGTAATTCCTTCTCTAGAAAAGTATTCACGCAAATCCATAAAATATCTTATCCAAATTGAACTAATTTGATTATTTCCTATTATTATATCAAAATTAGAAATTGATTTTGCCGTTTGTTTACATACTAAGTTTCATTAACCTTAAAAAATACTATTTCTGATTATAATAGCTGTAAAATTTAAATTCCTTATCGCTGTCATAATTGTGCATATCAGATAAGACAGGCTTACCCTTTTTTCGAAGGGGTTTTCGAAATTCTTTAGCCAAGGAAAATTAAAAGGCCATAGTTCAATCCCCTTAGACTTATAGCAAAGCTATAGTTTTTAACTGTATATGAAATCTTGCTGTACAAAATTATTTAGGCTTTAGAACAGACAAATAACTAAAATATTTTAGAAGTTATTTAACTTTTAAAAAAATCGCCACTCTGGCGACATTTTTCCATTTAGATTAAAATTATCAAAATCAATGTCTTATGCCCATAAACTCAGATAATGCAGCATTGGAGTAAGTTTCAAAATATTAAAAAATTAGACCACAAACACTTTTTCGTTTCTCAAAACTGTGGCTTTTCTCTATTTTGACGTCTTGCGCCATTTTCACAGTAAACTTAGAGAGCGCTGGCTTAAGATACGCTAAACTTGACCTAACGGTCATGAGTAACTGTTATAAACTCACATTAGTTATAAAAATAGTTAATTTTTTGCAAGAAAATTTTTCATTTTATGCTATTACAGAACAGCAGAAATACAGCCTTAAAATTCCTCTTAAAGAACAAAAAATATATGTTCCATATAAAGACGCAAAACGATCTCCCATACTGAGAAAAATGCTAGAATAACTGCGTAAATGAATTTCGCATGGTACATGACGATGTCAAACTTCACTTTGGATTCATGTAAAAATTAGTAATAAAACATGTTTTCTTTTTAACAGCTTTTTTCTGACAAGCTTTTTACCCGTTGGTTTAGAGTATGGTATTGAATTGACTTTTCCAGAGCCTGAAATTATAAGTGCATCATTACTGAATGCTTCCTCAAATGTAAGTATCATTATGTAGCATTATCTTTGTTGCTTTGGAATCAGAATATGTAAAGACCACACTTATTTTATATTTTTTTAAAACCACTCATGTAAAATTTATTAAAAAATATGCTATTAAAATTCAAGATAATAGTATCACAACTTAAGAAAAAACTTTTACAAAGACAGACTTATGATTGAGGTAAAAAATAAGTAGTTAAGATCATCGTAAACTAATTTGTTTACCTAGCACAATTAAAAAGCATTTAATTTTCCCTGTGAACCGTCTTTTAGCTAAATCCTCTAATAAGCAATATTAAAATGTTTTAATACCTCCTTTGCTCTTTTTAACCTCAATAATGATCGGTCAGAAATTGAAAGGGTCTTTCTCTCATGATTACAAATATTATTCGGCAACTCCAAATGAATAAAGATATTAAAAAATAAAATAATGGATTTTGCATTAATAATATAAATACAAAAAAACTTTGAAGGAAGGACTGAAAAAATTACATATTTGATACGCATGCAAGGTAACAAATTTGACTCTCTGGTTGAATTTTCTGAGCAGTAGTATGTTCTGTGTTATTTTTTTGTTATTATCTCGTTGCACTTCCTATACATTTTTATACACTTCTTGATATTTACACGTTTCTTAGTGTTGAAATTCTAAAAATTTAAAGCCTAAAACAGTGGCTTCTGCAATTTTTTAACATTGAAGAAAATTTTTTAAAAATTAATAATTTAAATAACTGATAAAAAATGTTGGAAAAAATGCTTTTAACGTTAATATTTTTGAAAAAGAAAGTTTACGAAATATATTTTTTGCGCGTTTCAAAATTGAGATTTGATTCAAACACACGCCGTTTTTTTCGACAATTAGATTTATTTCAACAAAAATACTCTCAATTACTATAATCATAATCATTTTGGACAAACCAATCAAGACTAGTTCATTTATATCTCGAGTGCTGCTATATTGAGATAAACAATTAATAACTTCATAAATTCAATTAATTATATGTATGACATATTTACTATTTTATTTTACTTTTTATTAATGTTTTTACATAAAAAATAATAGGATATTTTAATTTATTTACTATTTACGCGACCATTATAAGCTCGAAAGCCACAAATGTGCACATTACATAACTTATCTGCAAGGTAACTAGGTTGATCCGTTAAAGTGTGATATTGAGAGCTCTCAGGAAGTTCGAATCGCTATGATATTTTAAATCATTTATTTATTCGTAATATAGTTTTCAATTTGATAGCTGATTGATTTTATCAACTAATCTTTTGGTTGATTGATTGTATTAACTTAATTCCGTAGTTATACAAAAAATAGCATTTCATTTAAACATGCAAAACGTTGCTGTTGTTTCATCTAAGATCTTATTTCACTTTAACGAGTTCTTATATTAATTAAGTAATCAGCAAATATGCTGATTACTACTGCTCCACGGAGCACCAAAAGGTGCTCCGTGGAGCAAAAGCTTTAGTGCTTTTGGGAACCACTGATCCTAATTTCGGATCCTATGTAATCCTTCCACGGAAAACTACTCTTCCATAAAGCACCTTTTGGGAATCCTTGTTCCAGATAATTTGCAGAATAACTATTTTTGTGCTTAAGTGGGAACACATAAATTTTTATATTCTTATTTATTATTGTATTAAAAATTTTTTTCAATTCATTATATATATTCTTATTTCAGTTATTTGGTCTTATATTAACTGAAATTGCTTCCCGCTTGCTGGATGCTTGGGGACAGAAATCATCAAATATTGCCATTGCTGTATTCCTACTTATGAGTTCATTAATAACGAGTAGGTACTTTTTTTTAGATTTTTGTCAAGTAATTTTTGTATAATTGAAATTGAAGAACTTCTGGGTTCTCTAACTTCAATCACCACAGTTTAATGTTAGGACACTGTAAAACATTCATCTAAAAATTACTATTAAAAGTCCAAATGCCAATACTTTTTACCGTAAAATCTTATACCGTAATTTTTACAGTATTTGTTCAGTTAGAGTTATTCAGAAAATATTACAGTAAAAAGTACTTAAAGTATGGTTTTTTATATAAAACTTTACGGGGAAAATTGATTTCACGATAAAAAGTACTGGCACCCTGAGAGCTGGATAATTTTTACCGCAATTTTACTTGGAATTTTTAACAGAAAGTTTTGTATTCTGACGATTGTTAAATTAATATAGTCGTAAGCACGAATATGTAATTTCTATAGGACACCCATTAATGTTCAATAAAACAGGCCTCAAATTTACGTCACAGATTTCTCGGTGACATTAAGCGGCACTGTTAGTAGAAAATGCCGTAAAGGTTTAATTGGCTTTGACATGGGCTCTATGATTTTAACTATGCTTTTAACTATGCATTATAAACTATGCATGTTGAGGCATATTCTTTAACATCTACTAAGTATGTCCTACGGTTTAATTTTTGGGTTATCAGGTTTGGGTTTGGGTTATTAGGGTTATCATAAATTTTGCAAAAAATTAAAGATAAAGAATAAAAAGTTCAAATCTTTAATATTATTTTTAAATATATATAACTTAAAAATTAAAATAAATTTTAAAAAAATAGTGACTTTTAAGTTAATGGTTTCTTAGAAATTAATATCCTTACATTGTGCCCCATAGTACAACACTTCCTATTGTAAGTTTTAAATAGTAAGTTGAATTTTAATTAATAGTTATTATAGTAATAGTAAGTCAAATTAATAGTAATTTGTATAGTTATATAATTATATTAGTATAATTATTATATTAGTATATAGAAATTAATATAATAGTATAATTAGTTAAATTAATAGTAATAGTAAGTTAAATTTTGAAATGATTATATGAAATGTATTATATAGAAATATATTTCTCATGCTATTGAATTTTGAAATTATAATTGTTCTATGTCATTTTTTTTTTATTTATTTTAGTTTTCATCTCATCAGAATATAAAAGAAATAAGCGTCCCATCAAAGCTGCTTTGAAACATGAACACGACAAGACTTATTATTGAACATTTAGAACAAAATTCTGTAACTTACAACTATTTAAATTTAAATATTGAATTTATTTTGTTCAAATATTCACTACTGAGTTATGCTGCTTTTATCCCTCATTTAATGTAAATAAAACATGCTTAATAATCTAATATGTTGTCATTGAAATTGTATTTATTTATATAATAAATAAAATATCTACAGCATGAAGACTTATACAAAAAAAAATATTTTTTATTAGCGTTTTTATACGAGGGCAATGAAATAAGGTATCTTATTATTAATTTTTTTATTATTTAGAATTTTAAAAAATGTATTTATTTTTAACAATATCCAATAATAAGCAAGTTTCTAAATTTATACATAACTGCCATTCGACCGAAGTAATTTTATAGACACTGTGATAGTTAGTGTATGCCCGTGTCGTGCCATCTTCCCGCCATATTCGACTACTAATGTTCAACTCTGTAGCCTTGTAATTTTGAACCCAATCCAGAAGACAAGGAAACTCCTGGTTCAAGTATAGGGTGAAATTTGCCTTCGTGGAGGACTTTTGATGGAACTAATCCGCATTTGCGTTACATGGAGAAGAAGACCACGAGAACCTCCCACGGTTAGCCTGAAGGCAAGGGGACTCTAACTCATGATCCGTCTACCACTGAGAATATTTCCCGACAGCACTGTGGACGGTGCAAACCGGATGTGGATTCGTATCGACCAGCCATAACCGGGATTCGAACCCGGTTCACCTCATTAGAAGGTTCACCCGGTTCACCTCATTATCCTCTGAGTGATCACGGCTCACGGTAATTATTATTGAAAAAAATTACGGTAATTATTATTGTAAAAATTAAGGTGTGTCAAATTTTTAGTCAGTAGCATATACCGGTTAAAAGTACCGGTACACTGAGTGCAGATACTTTTTACCGTAAATTAATCCAAGATATTTTTAGTGTAAGCGATTTGTTGTGATTGTGCTTCCACCACTCCTAATCAAGCGATGGAATCAAACGAAGAATGCTTTGGACAGCAGTTACGTCGTGGACATGCAAAAATTCCCGCTACAAAAGTGAATTGACTAAAATGGCAATTATGCAGAAAAATAGACGAACGTGCTACCCTTTATCTGTTGTAAATCTTATAGAAAAATTAACTGTTTTTGAATTTCTAAAAAAAAGGATACCTCATTAATTGAATTATCCTCAGTAAAATTAAATAGTTAAAATTAATATTAAAAAATTATCATTTTATGCTCAATATATAAGATAATTGAGTTCGAAGTTCGTATACAGTTTAACCGTAATTAAACAAAATAATTGGGACCGAACTAGCATCAGATGATCGAAATATTATTATTATAGAGATAGCAGCAATTTTTAATCTATTTTCATTCGTGAATTTTAAATTTGTATGACTGTTCTATATAAAATTTAAATTTAATTTTCAAACGACCATGATTTAAGTTTGCATAAATATTTGGATAATCGAGATGCATTTCGATATAAAGAATAGGAACCATTGTTGTAAAAGTTAAACAAAATATTAAATATTCTTTAAATAACCGGTAGTTTTGAAATATATTAATTTATTCTTTAGTCAATACAAAAAAGATTTTATAAGTTTTAAACTTTGGAATGTTTTTATGAAGTATTCTACATTAAATAAAAGTATTTTTTTTTAATTTTACTATACCTTTTACACAATCGCCAAAAATTGAATATAGAAATCAATGTTTCTAGACTCTACTATCGAATAAAAGACTCACTCAAGTTATTAACATTGAATCACTTACGATTATTTGCTACTACAATTTATTTATAAAAAATTTTACAAAATATATCTATTTTTTCTTTTGTTAGACTTATTTGTTTTTTTTTGTATCCATGTAAAAAAATTATTTGAAATAGAAATAAATCACTTTGATATGATTTAGAGTGACAAGTTTTGCGAACTTAGTCGCGAAAAACGTGTAACATTTCATGCCTACGTAATTTACTTCCCATATATTTGTTATATAAGCCGTCTTAAAATAAAAGGGTTGTAAAACAAATATGTATTGTCAGCGTTTATTGATGAGTGGTCTTACATCAGAAATACTTTTTAAACTCATCCTTTCCAAGGTGAACCATAAGTTTTGACGAAACACTGTCATGCGTGAGAAAACATATACTTTAAATACTAAAATAAATATTTCAGATAAAAACAATAAAAGCAAAGCGACATGCTGAATCCTTTACATCCGTGTATCTACTCCCAGCCACCAAAGCTGTTTTTTACTGTTGTAGTTTTATATGTACTCTCGTACACCAAAACTGTTTTTTCCTGTTTTTACTGTTCCAGTTATTTGCATGCTCTCAGCTACCAAAACTGCTTTTAACTCTTTTAGTTGTATGTGTGCTCTCAGGCACCAAAAGCTGTTTTTTACTGCCGCAATCTTTTGCGTGCTCTCAGCCACCAAAACTTTTTTCACCGTTTCAGTCATAAGTCTGCTCTCAGCCTTAACCTTTTTTTTTTACAGCTCAAGTCGAATGTCTGCTCTAAGCCGTCTAGCTTCTTTTTTTTTACTGTTCTTGTCGCATATCTGCTTTCATTTCCCAAAGAACCATACGGATCTTATAATATTGAACAATATTGTTTAAGTCAATACACTTTGATGGAGATTCATAAAATTAAAAATATTATTTTCTAAATTGTAAGCGTGATAATGTTTTCTTCTTCATCCTCCGTTCCATTATGTCTGTCCAACAAAAACTAATTTTAATTAAATTAAAAGTGCTAAAAATCAAGTCTCGGTTACTAAAGCTGTTTGTAGCCGACCCACCTTCATATGAGAGGGCTTTAAACAGCTTGGTGGCGTTCAAATGGCAATTCAAATAATGCGTTTTAGACGGTAAAGGTGGCATGTGCTTAATGCTGACCTCATTGCCAGTATCATGCCCTTATTCTTAAAATTGTGGAATCATAACGTTAATAATATTCATGACCGACAATTGGCTGTTGGGGTAGAGTTTTACCTAAGCTGTGCAATTAGCGTCGCAGACTTACAGTTTAATGCTAATGCTTTGATTGAAAAGCATATTCATTTTTGCGAACGGAGGACAATGAAAAAGGGTTAAAACTGAAGACTTGAAAACCATTAATTCGTAAACTACCAACATCTTGCATTTAAATACAATAAAGCTAGGGTGTGATCGGGATCATTTTCATTTATAAAATCATATTAATTTATTTTAAAATATTAAAATGAACAAATCTTACATAGAAAGTGATTAATAAATAATAGCTGAAACAATTTTTAGTTCAGACATTATCGTTGATATGCCACTTTCTGAAGGCAAACATTGAACAAAAATACGTTATAGATTTCAAAATGTTATATAAATAATTTAGTTATAGATTTCAATGTTATATTATAGATATTATTGTAATATTATAGATCAATGTTATATTACAGACAATAATTATTTTATAGATTACAAATGTTAATAAATAGACGTATTAATTATAAATTATCCAAATGTTTGATTTTTTCATGCTAATTTATCCATTAATGTTACATGATTAAATTCCACCATTTATAGAACTTTAATATTATGTCGTAGAGACATGATTAATTAGGAGCACATCTTTTCACGGAAATCCTACAATAAAAACTAAGGAATAAATAGGTAATGGGCAATGTGCAGTCTTCAAAAAAAAAAGAAGAAAAAAAAAAAAGAAAAAGACATCAACCTGAATAACTTTCGTTCTAATGTTTGGATTTTCACATACTAAGTGCCGATCTTAATGGTTTCTGGGGTTGACCTCAAATATGCTAATTGTTTAATGTTAACTAATAATTAAGTGACAAAATCGGACGCAAAAACGCACTTCCTCAGAATAAACATGTATTTTTTTAACATATTTGGATTTTTAATGTTCCAAATATAGGGAGTAGCCGCATTCTGGGAAATGTGGTCCCAATAGTTTGATCAGGAGAGCGATTCAAAGTTTGAACCCCTTAATGTCAATTTCACTTTTTGCGTTTTTAGTCATATTTTAGAAACTAATTAAGCAATTCAAAAAAAATTGCATCCATTCATCAAACTCATTTACCCAAAGATAATTTCAAGAAAAAAAAAATTTTAATAATTATTTATTATTTTTTATTATTTAATTAAATTGAGGATGAAAAAATTTTGAATTATATGGTATGAATTTTTTTATACCTTATTAATCTACATATTTTTCAATTGAAAAATCTAAAGTTTCAACTGTTTCTATTTATTAGAAGCTGAGAAAAATTAAAATTAATTATTTTTTTTAAAATAATTTGTTGACCATGAAGAAATGATTAAATACGGCAATTAATATTAAAATGTGATGAACTTGATTTCGTGAGAGCAGCGTAAAATTTCATTCATATATTTTTCGCTAATTACCGATTGCTAATCTTTTTATTTTTATAGTATCTCTTAAACTATAAAGTTCGATGTTTCTTTTTCAGTCGTTTAATAATTTATTTGCAATTTAGTTTAGAAATTTGAATAAAACACTTTGAATAAAAGACATTTTGTTCAACGAATGTCGAGTTTTATAAAAGCATGCTTCTGATAGAATATGATTATACACCAGATTCTGCTTATTTAATGTGGTTATTTTTTATAGTTTAGTTTTTTTTTTATATAACTGATAAAATTTCAATAATATAAATACGTGTGCATAGAATTGAAATAATATATTTATCAATTTCTTGAATATATATTTTAAGAATATTAATAAAAATACGTAGTCAATATTTTTAAGCATCTCTCACATCATCGCAAATTTCTCAACATCTTATAAATCGTCTTAATCTTAAAAGAAATTTTTTATCACCTGACCGACAGTGTTTCGCAGTACTATTTTACCGACTATTTAATTAAATTTTAAAATTTTCAAAAATCTTATTCTACGTATATTATTTCTTCATTAATATACTAATCAATATTTTCAGTACCTTAATTTAGGTTTTCTTTAAAGTAAAGTTCCTTTTTAAATTATTGTCAAGTTTTTTTTATGAAAGAATTGTTGTCTGCTAGCTAAGAATAAGACCTTGTTAAGAAATTAAAAACATTCCGCAGCTTAAAATTATTTGATACAAAACAGCTGATTATTTACTAAGCAAACTACTTTTTTCGAAAAAAAAAATTTATTATTGATTGTCCTTGCCTTTTTTTTTTTTTTTTTTTTTTCTTTTTTTACGTTTCTTGTGACTCCTACATAGATTATCTTAAATAGTGTTGATGTTTTATAAGTGACAACAAAGAGTATAAAGATACTGAACGTAAAAAAGCTGTCGAATAACTAGCTAAAATTTTTAAGCGTCTTAATTTATCTAAGTATCTTAATTGTCGTCCTAACATCTTAGTTGTGAAATTAAATCTTTAAATATCTGACCACGTGTGATTCACAAAACTATCCAACTAATTATTTCATTATTTCTTTTACCCTTACTTTATGATACCATTTAGATTTTTTTCCGAATAATATACTAAACTATTTTGTTTAATTTTTAGCACGATTCCTAAGATATTATTGCAGTATAATTTGTTATCAGATTTGCTTTGGAATCGATATATAAAAAATACCTATTCAAACAACTTCGAGTAGAACGGGAACGCTAGTTTGTTTGAAATAGTTGTCCTTGTAACTATTTAATTTCGATTCCTGGTGCTAGGGGGCATTCCATTTTCACATTCGACTTTTGAAATTTCAATTGTAAACGGAATTTTTTTATGTCCTTAATGTTAAGGCTAGCAGCAAAAAAAAAATGTACTGCATTGATTTTTTAAGTAAATAATCAGCTGTTTTGCATCAAATAATTTACAGCGGAATGTTTTTTATTTCTTTACAAGATTTTTTGCTTAGCTAGCAGACAATAATTCTTTTCAAAAAATAAATAGTTAATAAAAGACAATAATAGACAATAAAAGTTTTCTTTTTAAATTTGACAATAATTTAAAAAGGAACTTTACTTTAAAGAAAATCTAAATTAAAATGCTGAAATTGATTAGTATATTAATCACGAAATATTATACGAAGTAGCGTAAAAAAGATTTTTAAAATTGTTAGAACTTAATTTAATAGTCAGTAAAATAGTTCTGCAAAAATCTCCCGGACAGGTGATTAAAAAATTTATTTTAAGATTAAGACGATATATAAGATGTTGAGAAATTTTAAGATGCTTAAAAATGTTGACTACATATTCGTATTAATAATTATAAAATATATATTGTAGAAATTGATAAATACATTATTCCAAATCTATGCATAGGTGTGTATATTTTTCAAAATGTATCAATTATTGAGAAAGCAAACTAAAAAATAAAATACGGTCACATTAAATAATAATATTTTATCTGAAAATGCTTTTATAAAATTCGACATTCGTTGTATAAAATGTTTTCTATTCAATAAAATGTTTTATCCAAATTTTTTTACAAAATTGCAAATAAATTTTTAGATGACTAAAAAAGAAACATCATATTTTATAGTTTCAAAATATTAAAAATAAACAGATAATATGTAGATTAATAGGGTATAAAAAAATTCATACCTTATAATTCAACATTTTTTCATCCTCAATTTAATTAGATAATAAAAAATAATAAATAATTATTAAAAATTATTTTTTGCATGAAATTATCCTTGGGTAAATGACTTGGGTTTTAAAATATGACTAAAAACGCAACAAAAAAAAAATAATAAATTTAAATTAACATTAAGGGGTCCAAACTTTTAAATGGCTCTCCTGACCCAACTATGGGGACCACATTTCCCAGAATGTGGCTAACCCCTATATTTTAAAGATTAGGAATCCAAATATGTAAAAAAAAAATGTGTTTATTCAGAGAAAGTACGTTTTTGTGTCCGATTTCGTAACTTAATTAATGGTTAGCACTAAACAATTAGCATATTTAAGGTCACCTCCAGAAACCATTAAAATTGGCACTTCGTACGTGAAAAATTCGATCATTAGAACGAAAGTTATTCAGGATATTTTTTTTTTCGCGGACTGTACATAAGAACAAATTTAATTAGCATTTTCACAAACATTACACAAAAGAATTTATAAGGAAGTGAAGATATTAAAAAGGAGAATTAAATGAGATGATGATGCATAGATCATATTAACATGAAATAACACTCAGCTATGGTATCTGGACTCATAAGCTTTTCGTGTCTTCTTTAAAGATTTGTTGTGTAAGTCTCATTTTTCAAACAAATATATATTTATAAATTTTTCAAGCGATTATGCTTTATAAAGCAATTCTTTTAATTTTTTGTTTGTTTTACCATTTGGAAAAGAATCACGCAAGCAAAGTTTGCAGAGTTTTTTAGGGACGTTTGAAAATCTAAAAACTTAAACGATAAATTTTAATGGCTCATTATTTTTGCTAAATTTTTAAATTATAAGCAAAATAAATTCATAAATTTTCATCAGTAGCAGAATTTTTTTCTTACTGGAAACATTAAGAATTTTTTAAATAACCCATATTTAAAAGCATTTGATAAAAAGTAGTTGATCCTTTACAAGGTTAAATGTCACCATTTATTGTTTCTCAATGTTATGCCATAAGTAACAACTATTTGAAACATAGTCAGAATTTTTTTTGTTTTATGTGACATGATTTTTTTTTTTTTATAAATTCCGTATATCTGCAAAGAAATCAATGAATTTTATGTCTAAAACACTAAAACTCAAAAGCATATTAATTTTATTTGAAGAAGATAAATATGTCTTAAATATTGTTCGATATTTTGTTCGCTATTGTGCCTTCTCTTGATTTTTGTCTAAGATGTTATACAAAGAAAGGAATAAGTAACACAAAATCATATATTGCTGAAAATGAAGCCAAAAGTCTCTTATTTATTACTTACTTAACACAAGTAAGTTTTTTTTTCTTGCATTATTCTGCGTTCTTATCATCTGGTTTTCTATCATTAAAATTATGTGCATAATGTATATCATTTTAAATTTCGCCATGAATTTTTCAAGTTCTTTTAGTTTAAAACATAAATGTAAAAATTAACAAATCAGTTTTTAATGATATCAAAGAGACATAAGTTCATTTGATGCTAGCCCAAAGTTTTGCTTGTGATTTATCACGCAAAAATGCATAGATCATTTAACGACATTGTAAATCTTTTCACAATTGTGTAAAATCAACTAAATGGTAAATTTTTATTACTTTATATCTAGCTTTTTTATTTCTCGGAAACTTTTAAATAACTTTTTTTTCTTTTTTTATGAATACATCAAATGAATAAGAAATTACAATACTTTTTAGAATTTCCAATTATAATTAGAATAATTTCGATTATGTATTTAAAATTAATAGATAATTCTTTACAGCTAAAATTAATCAAACTACATTTGCTTTCATTAGAATAAATTATTAATTAGTTTTATAATTTCAAAAATATTTATTTGCTTATAAATTAAATTAAATTATGCAGTTTAATACAATTACTATGTGTCTTTCAAACTGTTTAAAGAGGACTTATATTACGTATCCTATTTTTCTGCGTTATATTAACTCTATAAGGAATTGTAAATTTCTTGCATAAATACGAAAACAATTTTAAGAAACCGATTTCGAACTAAATCAAAGAACACCACATATAGTATTCAGAAACATCTCATATGGAATATTTTATTAATAATATTACGATAATTTTTTATAAAATTAAAGTAACTTAGTTCAAGATTCTAGTCACTAATATCAAATAAACATCAAATAACTACATTCGGAGACATTTAAGCCATAAATTTATTTTTGTTTGTGAGATTTTAAAAAAAATAATTTTGAAATTAATTTTAATTTTCTCCAAAAAGTTAAGGCAAAAGGTTTAAGACAAAATATTAGATATTTATAAAAATGTTCATATCTTCGTAAATGCTTCATCTAGATTTACTATGCAGTTGTTTCAAATGAGAATCAAAGTAATCGATAAAAGTTACAAGTTTATTGCTTGATTTTTCTAGTATATGGTGCTCAAAAATACTTGTTATTTGTTGTTGGTCTCTCAAACCTCTGAGAGCTTTGAACTTTATTGTAGAGTATGAATTAAAAACTTTTAAAATTACTAAATAGTCCTCTTAAAGTATTTCATAAGAAATTTTAAAAAAAATATCAAAAACTGAGAGTCTCTCTTTCATCACTGTAGGGTTGTGAATAAGTTCAAGAGGGGTAAAATTAAGGATATCTTCAGATTCATGTATCAAGTTTGCTACCAGAAAGGATATGGATGGCATAAATCCTAACGAGGCATTCATTTTTTTTTAATTTTAATTTCCACTGTTATCTATAGTTTCTCTCATAGTTTCATCGACCTTCTAAATCAACTGTATGATCTCATTATTTAACTCCAACTAAGATTTTTTCCCCCTATGCCCACATGGGGAATGACCTTAAAGGCATCTGAAAAGCAGATTTGTTGCCCACACCATATTAGATGGGCCAATGTTGCTCCCCCCACAGTAAGGACAGATAGTACAGAGAATGAAAGAACATCCATGCCTTGCCCGAGATTCTATCCTAGAAACCTTTCTGATGCATGGCCAGTTCCCTGACTCTTACACAGTCCGGCCGGCACTGCAACAAATTCGTCTGGGAATTTCTCTGCAAAATCGTCTGAGTTTTTGTAGAAAAGATAGGTAACATACCCTAACAGAGGGAAAAATTTAATATTTCGGTACAGACATCATGGTGATTCTATGGATTCTATGATGGTACAGACATCAATATCAAATTTATGAGATTTCCCTGAAGATCAGTCTTCTTAATCTGGGATGAACCATCTAAACTCCGCGATAGTAAAATGCAAATATTTTCATTTATTCGAGTTACGTTAACGAGTTACAACGACGTTACTGGAAACTTTAATATTACATTCGAAATGAAAAGACCAGGAGATTGCGTAACGAGTTCACTTTGTCGTTATATTGCGGCACGAGATACACCACAATGAGGTGAAACTACATTGCAGCCCTTATATTAATTTCCAATTACTTTTTTTATTTTCTTTCAACTTAATCTACACAATTATTATTTTTTCTCGGGATCCGCAGAAATAAAAACGTATTACTTGTTATTCATCTTGTTATTCTATATAGAGTTTTTAATATAAACATGGTGTTTCTTTCATTTTAGATAAAACGGAAATTATAAAGATACATTAGCCACAGATATCCGAAGTAGGAAGACTACAATTTTTTCAATCAAAATGACAGAAAGGAAAAGTTCTTATGACTTGTCGATCTCAACAACGACCCTTGCTATTGGAATTAATCCTCATTTAAAACAAGAAGAGCCTGTAATAAAAGTTTACAGGAGACGTTACTGGATGCTGTTTCTTTTCAGTTTCCTTTCAGTGCTGTGTGGAATGATATTTCCTCAATATGTATCCATTGCACATGTTGCAACATTTGTTACTATGACATATCAACAAGCACACTGAATTGGACTGCTAATATTTTCTTGCTCGGCTACGTGATTTTTGTGTTTCCTGTCTCGTACTGCATGAATTATGTAGGTCTAAGAAGGACGGTGATAGCTGGAGCGTTGAGCAATATTGCAGGTAAGTATATTTTCGTGTATTGTTAGAAGAAATTTTAGAGTACCTGGACAAATACCTAAAATATAAGCCCATTTATTTTAAATGCTAAAAATCCATAATTATACTTAGTTAATATGTAATTAAAAACTATTTATTATAAAATATAGTTCTTGTGATAGCTAGTTAATTCGAAAACTTCTCCCGGCTCGCACAGATCTCAGAACTCATTTTTAAAATACTTCCAGCGGAAAACAGATTACGGGAAAGAATGTCCTTGCCATTTTGCTAACCGTAGTAGGTTTTGCCTCTTCATGTAACCCGAATGCTGGTTAGTTACATAAAAAAACTCTGCAGAGTGGAGTTTTTTCCAACACTTAATCTAGAAGTCCCAGTATTATCTTCTAGGTTTGGCTCGGATTTAAATATTGATAACCCCAAATCAAAATTGCATTTGCTTTTTTAATCCTGGGGATAAAATAAAATAAATGAAATGAACGTAATATTTAGATTGAAACTAAGAATTTGCATCAAAACAAGTCTTGTTCGTTGACATAAATTCATGCTTGTTGAATTTTAAAGCAGAACATGCCTAATTTGGTTGATCGGTATTATGGACAAAAAAAAAAAAAAAAATACATCGTAAAATCCAAAAATAATGAAATGACATAAACTATTATAACGAATTGAAAACAATAACAAAGACATGGAGAGAGGCAAAATATCTGGACACAAGTAGGGTGAGATGGAAAACTTTGATAGAAGCCCTATATGCTCCAATTCGGAGGTTAAAGGACTCTGCATGCATGAACCATTATTTTAAATTGTTTATAGATATTTAAGTTTTAATTATATCTAAAAGATAGTTGATATAAAAATCGATAACTTATGTTAAAGTGGATGGCATAACAGTGTTTAAGACGTGACTGGAAAAATAATAGAATATCAAGAGGAAATTTAATAAGCAGAATAGAAAGAAAAAAAAACAATGTTTTCTTTTTCATGACTATGAATACAATGGAAAGTTAATATATATTTTTGTATGGAAATTTCTTTAACTCTGACAAATTATTTTAATTATTGGTCTGAGTCAAAGTGCCATGGTTTTTAGTTTATTTATTTTTTCAAAACTTAAAATTTAACAAAATTGTATTTCGGCCATAACAGCTTCACCAATTTTTATCTTATACAATTAGAAGTTTTGTAGCTTGTTGAATATATTATCACTCAAATATGCTGGAATAGTTATATGAAACTAAGTTCAACAAAATTAGTGTAAGTTTTAAACTTGATTACACAGTACAATGGCTGAATGGAAACATAGTTCAATCTTAAACATTAATAAGATTGCAATAATATTGCAACATATTGTGGTTCAATGTTTCTTGGTGAATCATAATATCACTCAAATATGCTGAAACTTTAATATGAAATTACGTTCAACCAAATTAGTGTAAGTTTTAAACATGATTACTCAGTACTATGGCTGAATGGAAACATAGTTTAATTTAACAACTTAGTAAGATTGCAACAAACTTAAACCGTATCGTAGTTTCGTGATGAATCATAATATCCTTCAAATATGCTGAAACCTTAACTAAAATTATTGAAATTTAAACTACGTTCGGCCAAATTAGTTTAAATTTGAAACGTGATTATAGAGAACTTTGAAGGGAAACATGGTTCAATTTAACACTTTAGTAAGATAGCTAGAAGCTTACATCATATTCTGTTTCATTGCTTCTGAAAATGAAGATGGAAGCAATTCTGCTATGGGAACTGAAACAGGTACTCATTGATGTAACTAAAATGATATAAAAGGAGTCATTAAAAATCTCTTTAAAATTATTACAATATATTTTCTGTTCTTCTCTCTTAAAAATTAAATAACTGTCCTTAAAATCTTTTGATATATTTTATACGTTGAAATGCTATGAAAATCAGAATACTTTTATCTTTTAAATGTAAACCCTATTTTTTAATAACAATACTCTAGTGTCATTGAATTAGAGATAACAAAATAGTAAGTAGAGACTATGAGGTTCATACGGTAAACTGAGACTAAGCAGATCCGTTTGCCGACTCTAAAACCATAGGGAAAGGAAACGGAATTAGGGATAGATAATGCTATTTAAACTATGCAACGATAAGCCTCGTTTATACGAAAGTGAAGAAGCTGTAGTAACTGCATATGCAGTTAGTACTTCGGCTGTTATTTCAGTTGTTTCAATGTCACAGCGTAAATAAAACTTCTGAATTATTTGATCGTGGGCATATAGTAGACACTTGAGTCAATTTCCAAAATTGGTAGAGAACTATATTTTGCAGCAGTGTCTAGACTATTTCAAGAATTCATGAATGGTCAGGAAAAAAATTTAAATTGGGCAAACTTCAAATAACAATATATTTCAAGGAATGATGAACGTTGCGAGTGTACGCACGATTCTTCGTAGAAAGCCATATTGTACGTACAAGTGAAGCAAATCGTTTGCTCAAATTAGCAATCAACTAAATCAGGATGCTAATCACAGAGTATGTAAAAAGTCCTTATGGGCTTTTGGAGAGTGGACCCGACTTGCAATTAATTTCTAATCATAATTGAATGGCACTTTAGTGAATTTACTCATTCTTGTTTCTTCTCTAAAAATAAGAGTGCATTTTCAAATTTTTTAGTACTCGGAATTCAAGTGCTGTATGAATCAAGTACTCTCAAGTACGGAATGAAAGTACTGTAAAAACAAAACAAAAAAAAACAAGAATACATTTCTCTTTCAATTGTAAACTTCATTGTCGTTTTTTTTTCAGCTTGTGCTATACAGTTCATGGGACTATCACCTGAAAATTTTGCTTACATTTTAGTCAGTACAATATTTGGATCCATGGCAAATCTCTTAGTGTTATCTGTTCCTCCATTCTTGGCAGCGACATGGTTCCCAACAAATGAGCTTTCCAGAACATGTGCTGCTGGAGTATTTGGGAATCAGGTACCTTTCAATAATTAATTCTCCATTTTTTTCTTTTTATAATAATTTATTTTTTGTCATCCCCTAAAATTTGGACTTACTATTTAAAGTTTCAAGACGAGAATTACAGAGTTGAGAAAGTCAGAGGCTGAACTAAATCAGTACTTCACTATCAATGCAATCAATTTCCGTTTGCCTTATTCTTATTGGCCAATTCGTATTCTTATCTCGTTATAAACGTAATCCTATTGGTTACATTTGCAACTGACTGATCATTGATGGATTTTCAGTCTACAAATGAGTGAAGTGACATCGTCTTAGACATCTCTATTGAAATTTCTTATTTTAATAGCATACTTCAACATTAACCGTAACTCTGGGCTTTTGCATTACAAAATGCGAAACTTGCAATCAAAATTTTGACCACTTTCGTAGCAGCTAGAGTGCTCAAATTTCAACTAGAAATCTGATTCGGATGACATTACACGTTCTAATTGTTTTCTAAGCGAAATATATTGCCCTTTACCATCCCGATCGAATTTATCAATAATCATGATTTCGATCTTTTTCCGACATAAACTAAAGTGAAGAAAATAATAAAAACATTTTTATAAATCACGTTTTTTAAATGAGCAAAAAAGTTTAAAATAATGCTATTAAGATATCTAAAATAGAAAACGTGAGGAACTTTCATGTACATAAATGGAAACTTCAATAAAATGACTCTATGGGTTTTTTTTGGGTATGAAAAAAATCGGATTCTTCCATTTAAATAGAAGTAAAATGGAGGTAATGTTAAAAAAAACTGCCAGAATAACTGAAGAGCTCCATACAGCAAATCTGTGTATGGAGCAATTGCAATACTCCATACAGCAATTGCTGTATGGAGTATTGCATTGTATTGCATGACATTGTATTGCATGATATGAAACTGTTACATACTTACTAGAAAAAATCATAAATACGTTTTTATTGATAAATTACGATAAAAGATTGAAAAAACACAACAAATAAAATAATACCGCACTATACAGTAATAACATTTTGAAAAAAATATAATTTTGATTAAAAAAATATATAATTTTGATTAATAAAACTAAAATATACTGTTTTAACTATTCCTTTAAAAATGACCAGTAATGGTAATAGTCATAGGGTAATGGTTAACCGGAAATTCTGGAATTCAAAATTATAATTCTTGTTACCAAACATTAACAAAAATATAAAACTGAAAAGTAAATTTACCCGAATATCTAGTTTTTATGCCATGCCTTATTACATTACCAAATTTTATCACCTAATTTTAAATTACCAAATTAAAATTACCAAATTTTAAAACTTATTATAAAATCATATTTTATTATTTATTTTACCAAAATCATTACCAAAGTGTTTCGGAAAAATTTGCCGAACTTCTTGATGTACCATTAGTGCCAAAAACTAGGTAAATTTCACCATATTCTCGTAGTGTTGACCATGCTTTTTTTCTTATTGAATAAAAAATCTTTTCTCGCTTGTTACATTGTAAAAAAAGTTTGATGTATAGTTGCCACCATTTTTGGTGTTGAGGTAAACTGAAATTTTTTACACGGCATATAGTCATATTTCTATATACTTTTTCACTGCTGTAGTTTTATTTACTTATCTTTTGTTTCTTCGTTTCTTTACTGACAACACATATTTCATATAATCAGTAATGGCTTCATTGTAAAAATATTTCGTTTAAAAAACAATCACATTTTTAGCAAAGTACTCACACTTATTCTTTCAAACAATTGCCATTTTTTCAATTTTATTTCATTTTCAGCACGTTAGCTACCGTACTTAAAAATGTATTTAGTTTACCTCAACACCAAAACGATGGCAACTATTTAACAATTTTTTTTTCAGTGTATTATCCTTAAAATATTACGCTCTTTCTAAAGTGAAACTAAGTTTTTAAATAAAGAATCTGAAAAAGAAAAATTTTTTCCTGCGATCTACATAAAACCTGATTTGCTTTTTATTTTTCTTTCGTATATTTTCCCTTCATGTTACTTAAATATTAACAGAAATTTTCTTTTTTTCCTTTCATAGCTTTACTATCAATTGATTATATTTTTCATCATCGATTCGAACATAAAAATGATACCTATGGAATGCGCCTTCCAAAATTAAAAAAAAAAAAAAAAGAAAAGTAAAAACACGAAATCTTATATCTTATGTCTTTTAAACTCTTCAGTTAAGACAGTAATGCGTTGTAAATTCACCGGTTAAAATAACCGGTAAATTCACCGGTTCACCGGTAAATTTACCGGTTTCTATAAACACAGAGGAAGCAATGAAAATCGTTTATCTGATAGCTTATACTTTCCTGGCATGCACAATAAATATTGATTCAGAAATCCCGATGTTGCAATTCTGATTTCTCAAGAAAATAGTTGTTTAAACGAATATATTTATGTGTTACGTTATACTAAGGCAAAAACATAAAAAATGCACGTGTAAATAATGTATCTAATGTAATGTAACCAACTCTAGCGTAATAGTGACTTGAATAGTTTATAAAATTGTATTGGTTTAGTTAAAATCTTCAAACTGGTTTTTACTTTAAATGAGAAATGAAGAGCACGGATACAATAATCTAGCTGCCTTAAATTAAATAAATAAATAAAACTTCTTGCATTTTTATATTTTCCGGAAAATACTGGTGAAATTGTTCTTTTCCGGTAAATTCTGGTTCCTGGTGAAACCAAGTGAATTTAAGGCAGAGTGTGCGTTTCTTGTTTTTCAGTGGCGCCATCTATTGCCAAGAATATAATTTCAGCCACACACATGTCACAGCCCATTTGTAAGCCGGAACCATTCAGGCATCCATTCATCCTCCGACAGTAATTTCTACCAGAACCAGAGAACGATCAATCTCCAGTTCAGCAAACCCAGAGGTATGATTCGTTGTAGGAACATGAAGGACTTTGTGAACCGACAGATTTAATGTGCACTCGTCACTATTTACTACACGGGGAGACTTCGGCCGATGGAGATCGACCTCACGACCAATTTTTATTCAGTTTAACTTTTTTTTCATTGTTTTGTTTTATAATAAATGTGTGGCAATCAGAACTATTATTTTGAAAAGCAGAATTTTCGGTAAATCGTAACCATATAGGAGATAAAAATTCACTATGATTGACTTAAATGTCATATATTTTGGATTTTAATACCAAAATTATTGATTTTTTTACCAGAAATGGCATTACCATACAGCACGGTAATTTACCCGAATTTTTAATAGTTTATGTTGAGTGGAAACACTTAGACTGGGAATTGGGGCAATTCGTAATCTTCATTTTCTTACTAACTCCAAGTAATTAACTCCAAAGCTAATTTACTCAAATTCATTAAAATGAATCCAAAATCGATTTCTAAATTTAAATAAACTCAAATTCACTGTAGAACTTTTATAATCAGATCTTCAGCTGGTATCCACCAAAAAAACTTCACTTAAAAAGTTAAATATGGCTTGGTGTCTGTTTTGTCTGCTAGAATGTTAACTTCCTCCCAACATGGCCCTTCACCAAAATGGCTGTTTCCCTATTCTACAAAAGTCATTTGCATATCAATCAATATATTGCAAAGTTTTTCAGTACATAAATACAACCGTTATCTGTTTTTCATTTTTTAGTTGGGTGTTGCTGCCGGCTATCTATTTTCTCCCTTGATGATTTCTAACAATTGTTCAGATAAAGCTTTGATACAGCAAGAAAAAACTACAGTCACCACTATTCTTACATCCATCAATGTTTATTGGCTTTTTTTATTAGTCTTCAGTAAGTATTTTTTACATAATATCTCTTATTTAACATTTGCTTTATTTGGATCATAAAAGTTAAAAATATTATCTTTAATCTCAAAAGATGGATAAAATGCTACTAACATATAACATGTAATATAGCTACTAACATGTATACCTTACATGTTGAACAAAACCTCTTTTAAGAGCGAGATCGAATTGAAATGCAGTATCTGTTTTCTTTAAATTGTTCTACAGAAAAGTGCTCGACTTCGTTCACACATAGTCGAAATACCAAATGGATAGAGAACTTCCCCCAGCAAAGGAGCAAAATTCTGATATCTTGTCTTCGAATCATTTTCAGACTTGATTCCCAGACCATCGCAAATAGCATATTGTGCAGCTCTACTGCAACGTAAAGTACTACTATTACTATTTTACAATTGATATTAAATACAATGATAGAAAAAAATGATTATTATTAAAAATTATTTTTGAAAGAATTATTTTTAGATAAACGAACTGAGGAAAAAGTTTAAAAGTTTTTGTTCCATTCACATTATGGTTCCCAATAATTCTAGGATTCCAAATATATATCGCACCCCGGCAAGAAAAGTGTGACAAATCAGAAAACAGCAATTTAGAGGTTACATCAATAAAAAATATGCATGAAGTGCCCCGACAAGAGTGCCACCATACTATAGAGTACAAAAGAATTTACCAAAACAACAAATACTTAACTGAAATTTATAAAAAGATAGTGGTGCTATTTCAGAATAATTTTTGTAGTAGTCTTTAAGTTGATTTTTCTCAAATGTTGCTGCATTTTAGAGTTATGACACTGTTATATATATATATATATATATATATATATATATATATATATATATATATATATATATATATATATATATATATATATATATATATATATATATATATATATATATATATATATATATATATATATATATATATATATATATATATATATATATATATATATATATATATATATATATATATATATATATATATATATATATATATACCACAGCAAAGGAGTAAAATTGTGATAGCATGTCTTCGGATCATATTCAGGTTCCCAGACCATCTCCAATAGCCCATTGTGAAGCTCTACTGCAACGTAAAGTACTACTATTACTATTTTACAATTGTTATAAATACAATGATAATTATTAAAGATTATTTTTGAAGGAATAAGTACTAGATGAACGAACTATAGAAAGTTTTTGTTTCATTCCAATAATACTAGGATTCCATATATATATATATATATATATATATATATTTCATTCCTAAGGTAACTTTCATGTGTAGAACGAATTTTCTAATTCATTTACAGCATTCCAGGACTCACCTAAATATCCACCAAATCTACATCAGCTAAAAAGAAAAATGACACATTCCCACCTCAAGACAGTGATTGGAATGTTCAAAAATCTGAACTTTATTGTGCTCTTTGTGATGTATGGTAAACAGTAATTTTTATTTATTTATTTATTTGTTTGTTTGTTCATTTATTTACTTATTGCAGTCCAAATCTCATAGCTTAGTTGATAAATAAATACATTTCATTTATCAATCAAAAAACATATTAGTTAGGTATTTGCTGATCTCCGAAGAATTAACGAGAAATATATTTAGATATTTTATATGGAAAAGAATAAAAATAAATATTATAATGAAAAATGTTACAAGAATAAAATAAAAAAATCAAGTTACACATTTCAAAATTTTATAAATCATTTTTGTTTTGCTTACATTTTCATAAAGTTGGCCAGTTTACACATCGCCTTCTAAAACCTTATCCTAAAAGTCGAAATTCATATCAATGACAAAGATACATAATTAAAAATGTCATTATATTTTTCAATTGTTTTGCGCAACTTCACTAAATTGTTTAATTAATATGAAAATGAACTAGTTTTAAAAGGAGTTATTTTTAAAAATTCATTCTAATTAAATTCTTTTTTCTTTCAGGACTAATGGTTGGAACTTGTTTTGCTATCACTACTGTATTAAATAATTTAGTTCTACGATATTTTCCTGTAAGTTTTTGAAATTAGGTTTCAGTAGTAGTGCTGCTTTAAAAATAGCTTTAAAAATAAAAGAAAAAACTTTAGTTTAATTTTATAATTTTTATAAAATTACTAAGTAGAAATTGCTTTTTTTACAGTTTTTCTAGCTTGTTTTCGTTAAACACAAAAATTTGAGCTTCATGTACAGTATACTTTCGAATTTCATTTTTTTTTTTAATTTCATGTTTTTATGCACTTTGTTTTGACTAAGCATAACTTTTTTAAATTATTCGTTTTTTTTTATGAGTAAATGATTTTACGATTTTAGGAATGTCGTTAAGAAAAATTCCAGCTTAAATTTTAAGTAATGCAGCAGGTATTTTCATACCGTAGAGGTTTTTAGAGCTGCATTGCTTAAGATCAATGCAAATTTTTATGAGATTGCTGTTCGTATTAAAAGTCTATCTTCATATTCTTTAGATTGTCCTTGCCGTAGCTTGTATTGAAATATAAAGCGTGTTTTTTAAAGACCATTTTTAACATTCGTTTTTAGAATCTTTGTCAAAAATGAAAACAAAAAAGTATGCTTAAGAGAATCACAAATTAATATTTAAACGAGAAAAAACAAAAACGTGATTATAATCTGACAAGAGGTATGTGAAAGTAATAAACATTAAAACATGTTTAATTGGAGATTGAAACTTGAAGGCGTTTCAAATAATTTGTTTCTGAGTCTGTATTTCTGTACTATGACTTGTCAGATATTAGTAGATTTTTTCCCTTTTTTAAATAGTAATTATCTTCTAACGTATGTATAATTTTTGCTTTAATTATCATATGGAGTCTAGAATTACCTATTAAAAGCAGTGCATAATTAACTCTGTTCGTGCATAATTAACTTTGCATTTATATCTAAAGCATAGTATAGATATATATATATATATTGTTTGTACAAAATGTTTTACTTTAACCTCAGTTATAATTCGCTTCTTAAACTATTTAAATGACAAAGTGATATCTACACGGAGAAAAGCAACCCTATTAAAATTACTGTAAGAATGGTAATTACATTTCTGGTAAAGAAATAAGTAATAAAAAAATTTTGCTAATAAAACCAGTATTCCAATTTACGGTACTTAAACCATTCATTTAATTTTTTTTTTCATATAGTAAAGGTTTACCAGAAATTCTAGCTTTTAAAATTATTAACTCTTATTACAACACATTTAATAAAAAATACAAAACAGCAAAGTAAACTTCACCGGATAATTGATTTTTGTGTCATGCTCTAAGGTATCATGATATAATTATAGGATTGTATAGGATTATTATAAATGCAAAACTGCAAATTAATAATTATTAATATAAACTATAATATTAATTATTAATTTGCAGTTTTGTATTTATAAATGTAATATAAATTAACAATATAAACTGCAAATTATTTCAATACATTTCATAAATACAAAACGGTAAAGTAAAAAATACAAAACTGCAAAGTACACTTCACCGAATAATTGGTTTTTGGGACATGCTCTAAAGTATCATGATATAATTATGGGATTGTATAGGATTATTTCAATAAATTTTATCGCTTACTATTAAATTATATTTTAATGTTATTTTTGCCAAAAACATCATCAAAAGTGTTTGTGCTGTTCCCATAGAACCAGAAACACGGTAAATTTTACCCTTTTCTGATAGGCCTATTCTGACCATAATGTTTTTCTCGGTGTTCCAAAATTAACATTTCTATTTACATTTTAGCATCGAGAACTTGAAATTGGTTGGATGGGTACACTTTTTATTGTTGCAGGACTCATAGGGTCAATGATTGTTGGAACTATTCTTGATTATACCCATAAATTTAAGTAAGTTAAACAGGTTATAAATTCAAATAAATTATTTACATGAATGCAAAAATGTATTTAGCATGAAAATAAATTAAATTTATCTTGTGCTAAAATAGTTATGTAATTTTTTGAAAAAAAAAATGACCAATGTATCTGCAGCTGATGTGACTTAATCTTCAGTTTTATTCAGTTAGGAAAATACAACTGCATTTCTGAGCTAATCTTAGAAAGCATTCTTTGGCAAATTGTTGAACCTAAATTACTATCTAATTACTATCTATTACTACTAATTACTATCAAAATTACTATTGTTCACCAAAATTACTATATAAATAATAAGGCATTATAAGGTTGAACAATGCTTCTATTCAAGATGACCATAATATCGGGCAATCAAGGCCGTGGTAGCCTGATGGGTCCAGACTCCGGTTCGGTGGGGCTGGGGTTTGATTCGCGACTCCTCTAATAAGACCCACCGAGTACATGCGACATACACGCTGAAGTTGGGAGGACTCCAAACGGTCGCCAGGGACAGTACTCTAGTTCTTCACAAAAATAGTTCAGCATCTTAACCCTTGAGCGATCGAGGATCCCAGTTTTTAGTTTAACAGTTTTTTCTTTGTATAATAATTTTTCTTCAAGAATTCTTCATGTGAATGATCTGGTATAAAACTGACTACAAATTATAACTTACGTAGAGGATTTTGATTTAAAAATGAGGAAAACAATGGTCAATTAACCGCTACTGTTTGCAGAAATTTTTTTCGATAATTAAAATGTGTGTGTTTGTCTATTTGTGTTTATTTAAATACTTTATCTGTTTTTCTACTTGTATTTTAGAGAAACAGCTTTATGCATATGCGTCGCCAGCTTTATGACGTTGATTATTTTTTGTTCTCTGCTAGTCGTCAAAGAATTGTGGGCGACGTTTCTTACTATCATAATATGTGGGTAAATATTTACTTTTCAGCTTCTTTTCTAGTTTGAAAATTTTTATAAATGCAATAAATTTAATGCAAAATATTTAAAAGTCTATAAAGCCATATTTATTTTTAACGAAAACTTACATTATCATAATACCAATAACTGCAATAATTTTTCATAAAATAAGTAATAAAAAATGTATACTCAATTTTAAAGGAAAACGATTAGTATTTTTACACACTAGTATTCAAATTTTAAAGCATTCAGCTTGCACAAAATTTATGAGCACACAATTGTTGTTGCGATTTATCCGTATTAGGAACAGCTATAACAAAAGTTATTTCGATTTCTTACGAATAACTAACCAAATTTAATATACAAATGTATCTATCGGCTTAGATAGATAAATGTGTGAAAAAACCTTCTTTTAAGTCATCAATATAAAGATCCCATATACCCTAAGTATCAAAATATTTGAGTGATAGCGTCATTTACGTTTTTTATGATTTCATTATTAATCTTTACATGTATTTTTATTAAAATTTGAATATTTGTTTACATACACATTTTGAATGATATCACAAAAGTAATTTTTTTTATTATTCCTATAATTAATTTATTTTATAAATAGATGTATAATATAATAATTATAGAATTTTTACTGAAAATTAAATGCATCAAAAATTATTTACGTATAGCTTTAGATTTTTCCTGACCAGTTTTCTACCAGTTGGCTTAGAATATGGAATTGAATTAACATTTCCAGAATCCGAAGTAATCAGTGCATCATTACTTAACTCAGCTACAATGGTGAGTATCTTAGCAAATTAACAAGGGATTAGATTATTTAGAAATAAGACTATTAAGAATTATGATTTAAGGATGATTAAGAAAAAAGGGTCTTACCTTTTTTTCGGATTGAAAGCATCGGATTGAACCCTTCGGATTGATCACCCTTCGGATTGAAAGCATCAAAATCTGTTTAAATGCCGGAAAAAACGTATCGAAGATTAAAGCTAATCTTAGGAGACATATTTCATCGGGCCAATCAAACTGGTTTTAATTCTGTCCTAGTATGGTGCCGTCCATTATACTCTCCGGCTAAGACTGGAGTCAGACTCAACATCCAAAGTTGTACGAATAATCAGTTTAATGCCGAGAAGGAGTTCGTTGACGACGTAATAGGGCTTCATTTCTTACTCCCATACCTATTGTATATTATCGTTGTAAATATTATTTGGTGGTTATATGATTGTTTAAGTTTATTAACAAATAAATGTTTAGTCAAATATTTTAATGGATAATTTTTATGCAATTACCACACCCCAAAATTCTGTATTCATAACTGGCTGTATTCATAAATATTCCATTTTATCTTTAACACTTTTTATAAAACAAAAATTGGAGCTTCGTACAAACTTTCACAGCAGAATGAATATCTTGGTTGATTTATGTCTTCTCATATTATAAAACTTATTCATAAAAATCTAATAATTTAAACAATACAAAGCTTCACATGTAATGCAAATTTTGATTACGGATCATAATTTTGGTTGGGATAGTTCTAAAATTAATTTTCGAAAAATCTGTGAATTTCATTGTGCAATAAAGTGATAAGCTCTTTAAATAAAATCCTTATTTTCTCACTAAGTTATGCTAGTCTAAAATGAATTTCATCTTAATGCTGTGCAATAACAACGGTAAGATTAAAACCGAAAGATAACTTGCAAACTGAACTTTTTCTGAATTAAAAAATATTCTCGTGACGGAATTGTTTTAATTAATTTTTCTCTCGTTAAAAACTATTATTCTTTTCGTTCATATTTTCTTTTTTAACACATTAACCTGAAGTGCATTTTTTAATTATTTTTAGATATTTGGATTTATATTGACAGAAATTACATCAAGTCTACTGGAAAACTTTGGCCAAGTGTATTCAAATATTGCCTTGGCTATTTATTTGCTTATCAGCATCATAATTACAGGTAAGAAAACGCGGGTAATAAGGATTTAATAAATAAAAAAAATGCAAATAAAGAACTTATTGATTAGCAAATATGCAGCTTATAGTTATGCAATATAATATGATTATGATTACAACATGATATTAAGATTATTTATTATTATGTTTATATATGTAACTGTATTATAATTGTAACAAAAGCTTAATTAAAAGAAATCATAAATTATTTCTTATTGAAGCTTTCATCTTTTATCTCATCAAAGTTATGTACAGTGCATAAAAAAATGGACCTCTCTGAATAACTTTTTATCTAATGATCAAATCCTCACGTTCTAGGACTCAATCCTAATGACCTAAAATATGCTAACAATTTGGAGAAGACGATATTTTAAAAAAAATTAGAAACATAAATGTATTTTCTCTGAATAAATAGGCCTTTTTTTCCAACGGATTTGGATTTCTGAGCCCCAAAATAAAGGCTTAGCTGCAATCTGGGAAATAGTTAATAATTTGGACAGGAGAACGATCCAAAGTTTAGACCCCTTAATGTTAATTTTACTTTTTATGTATTTGACCTTACATCGGGAATTTTTTCAGAGAAATGAAAAGTTTTCGCATACAATTTTAAAATTCCTTAGAACTAAGATAGTTCTATGCAAAAAAATTTAAGAATAATTTATTATTTTATTTCATAATATTTGAAAACATTTTGAATTGTATGGTGTATAACTTTTTTTATCATTTTAAAAATTTTTAATTAACATGGTAAAATACGAAATTTAAGTGAAATCGGTCAAATAGTTCTTAAAAAATCAAATTTAAAAAATACGACTTTTAAGAAACTGTTAGACTGATTTTTGATAGATATTATTTTTTCTGTAAAATTGCATTTTTCAAAATGATATAAGAAATTTTATACCTTACAATTCAAACTGTATGTTGACTATTAATAAATAAAAGGATAAGAAATATTTTCAATAAATATTCATATTTTCAATATATAAATATTTACTGAAACTTAATTTTTTTTAATGAAATTATATTTGGATTAACGAGTTATCTGATTGTGTGCAAATATTTTTCAGTTCGCTTAAACAATTTTCGAAATCTGGCGAAATAGATAAGAAGTAAAACTAACATTAAGGGGTCCAAATTTTGGATCACTGTCCAGACCAAACAATGAGGTCCATATTTTCCAAATTTCGGCTACCCCCTACATTTTGGGAGTCAAAAATCTGAGTCCGTAGAAAAACATTCATGTTTAATAATGTTTATAAGTCCGTTTGTGTGTGTGATTTCGCAACTAAAATATCGTCTGCATTAATTAATTAGCCTATTAGAGGATAACCTCTCGGACCATAAAAATGGAGTCCTGGAACGTTAGAAATGGAGTCATGGAGTCCTGTGGTTTAGATTCAAGCGTTATTTGTCATAATGGTCAGTTTTTTTTTATATATTTTTTTTTTTTTTTTTTTTTTTTTTTTTTTTTAAGTGCACTGTTTGTACATTACTTATAGTTCTAGTAACCTAGAATCTAAATTATTTTCTCTAAAATCTTAAGAGAAAATAATTTAAATCTATAAATAATGTTGCTAAAATAATAATCAATTTTAAGAAATGTCTTTTAAAACTTTGATACATAAAAAAAAAATTTCAGTTTCTTAAGAACAATTCCAACCATCCAATTAATATATATATATATATATATATATATATATATATATATATATATATATATATATATATATATATATATATATATATATATATATATATATATATATATATATATATATAATTTTTTTAAGGGAAAGATTTAATATTAATTTTAAAAATCTAAACAATTTTTAATTCAAATCCGAAACTAATTACAATTTTTGCGCACACCATTAAAACTGTCTTTATCGAAAGTTAATTCAATACAAAAAATTAGTCTTCATAACTATATATTATTTTTCATTAATGATAAACTTTTTAACTGTAAGGAACACAAGTTAGCGTAACTTTAAGTAACAAAATCCAAAATTTGAAAGAATTCTTTTCATAGTATGCGGGAAATAAAAATTTTAAAATATTATTTCTTTGAGATTATGAAATATGCAAAAAGTAAAAATTAACATAAAGGCTCAAACTTTCAACTACTCTTGTGCCTAATCTATTGGCACCATATTTTCGAGATAACTGTCATATTTCCCATATTTCCAGTTATAAGAATCTAAATTCATCGAAAAAATGATGTTTGTACAAGAAAATACATTTTTGTGTTATATTTCGTAACTTAAAACATCGACGGCCCAAATTATTCAGGAAAGTAATTATTCGAATTATTTAAATTGAAAATCCGATTATTAATTATTAAGATGTTCGCCTTTTTTTTGCACTGAGCAAAAATTATTGGAAATTGTTGACCAACTTTATTAACGAGAGAAAAAATAAAAATGAAAATGTTGCTTGGTTTTTTTAGACAAAAGTAATTGAAACTATACTTTTCACTATTACTACTACTTTTTAAAGAAAAGTTTCAGGTTATTATGTCTCGCGCACTATTCAACCGATTCACTTTCTTTTTACTTCAAGAATTCACGAATATGTTTTCAAAAAATTTCATTTGTTCTTTTTTATTACGCTCTGTCAAATAAAATTTTTTTCATTTTCATTTCACTTGTTCTTTTTTATTACACTCTGTCAAACAATATTTTTTTATTTAATTTATTAAATTAGAACTCATTTCAGTGGTTACAACCTACATTCCTGATTCAATATTCCTGCGAAAAATATTAGTTTCTTACTATACCATTTCTTAAAATTTATACCAATATTTATGAAACACTTAATATAAGCATTATACGAATACAAATTTTTTCCTTTAAAATCTATCAAACACTATACTATTGATTATTGCTTCAAGAAAAACATATTTAAAACCTTATTAGCATACATATGTTTTTTTAGGATTTTGAAGTAGATGTAGTAGAAAAGTCGAAAAATAAGGGACAAGCAATCTATTTTTATTCCACAAAAATTTTATAGCCCGCCTTGAGAACACTTCCTCAGATTCTAAGAGTCCCAAATAGCTAGTTAGTAAACAGTGTAAAACAAAAAGAATTTAAATAATAATATTACATTTTGTCTATGAAAAATTAGTAATTATAATGATTTTAACTTTGATAACCAGAATCTAAACGATAACATAATTTTCAGTAGGTAAAAATATACATTTAAATAATTTTTTTCAAACAATTTTTAAATAATATAGTTATTATTTTCTTTTTATTTCAGTCTTCCTCACATCAGAATATAAAAGGAGTAAAAACCATACAAAAGAGGAGACTCATCAACCTCATATTTCAGAAGAAAATGCTGAAAAAACAGTTTTCTGAATTTTAAAAACATTAATTGTTTAATTTTGCTAACTTCACGTTCCAATCCAAGCATTAAGTAGCTTGTAGCTCAACAAGTGATTGATTCGGTTATTTTCTTGTTCGATGTTTGACTGACTCAGGGTTTCACCTCAAATATTAAGTAGCTTATAACTCATAAATTGGTTAAATCAGTTATTTTCCTGTCCGATGTTTGACTGACTCAGTATTATACCACAAGTATCAAGTTACTTGGAACTCATCAAATGTTTAAATCGGTTATTTTCATGTCCTATAGTTGAGTAAATGCCATTTTATACGATCCAAGTTCTTGGACGAAATTTATTGTAATCGTAGGAAACCTATTTTGCTTGGAGTTTGGATCGTGTAAACGATCTTCCACGTTCTTGGCCCAAGCCCTTGGATGATAGTAGAGCATATTCTACTTTCCGTCCAATTTTTTTCTTATAATCAATCAAGTTTTAGGACGTTAGCAAGCAGGCATCATATTATGCCATTTTGTTGCCCGTTTCCATATATTTTAAGCCAAATTAATCTGTTAGGGTATATTTGAATTATTATAATTTTATTTGAATTTATTTAGTAGTTTTGAATTCTTGTAAGTATGATTTTATAATGTTTAGTATCAACAATACGCATGCGCAGGTTTTTCATCCGACCAATGAATGACATTCAAGAACTTGGATAGTGTCGACGATTCATTCGATTTCTTGGAGAGAGAAATTCCGCCAAGTTCTCGGATTCAAGAACTTGGACCGTGTAAACAGGCCTTAACTAAGCATTTCCCCACAAGCATAAATAACAAGCAGTTTACCAATGTTCATCAATTGGTGAATTGACGAAATGGTGAATGTTCACTAATTGATTCAAACAAATGGTTATTTTCATGTCTTCGATTTTAACTTCCATACATGCATGTAAATTGTGAAATAAAAAATTTAAATCTCAGTACACTCTCTCATTCATTCATCAATGAATGAAAGGTTTGTGACAATATCGTGATCAACCATTTCCCCCCAAAGATTACATTCTTCCATCATACTGTTTCTAAGTATTGTTTCTGAAACTAGATGCCTTTTTTGAAGTGCCTGAAATATCTATTAGATGGCTATACACAGAAATATTATTCCTTCCCATATTCCTGGCCTATATTTTTTTCCAATTATTTCGCAGTTTCAATTTCACGAGCACGTGCAGTTTAATTCTTTTAAGAGAAAACCCACATTGGTGGAACTTATGTGAGGTCCTTGGCACACCACAGATCACAATCTTACACTAACCCTGTCCAGCACTCGCCCTTTGAGCGATTGGGAGGAGGGGTTTAAAGCACAGGTGTAAGATTGATAACTGTATGTAACCAGAAATGGAAATCGTAGCTTTTCACCGAAAACATTTTTCTGGACACTTTGAAAAATGTAGCCAAGTACTATAACTTGCTATGTTCTTGAAATGCATGATGTTTTTGAAAGATTAACAAACTCTCCTATTGCTAAATATTTCTTTTTAAATGTCTTTTGTCATTTTCGTACTTTTTAAACAAAAATGTGCCACACAAATTAATAATAGCTCAACTGTAGCATGACACGATTCTCGTTCCCAAAACATAACCTAAATAGTTAAACAATGACAAAAATAGAGTTACCAATAATTGTGCATTTTTCAGTAACAAAGGCGTTCCTTAAGAACCGCTCTTACTATATTAAGAGAATTATCAATAATTATGCAAGGTCAAAACAACCGAAATAATCTTTTTTATTCAAAGGAATATTTCTACACTCTCAGAAAAATAAGTTCAACGTTGTTGAATCATAATATCGACAATTTGAACCACAATTTGGGGCAATCTTAATAATATTTTTCAGTGCAAGTTGAACCATAGTATCGTGCAATTAAATGATAATGTGATTCATCTTCGTTACACATTGTGCTTGTAGCAAATTTGAGCAATGCTATGCTTTACTACATTCGAAATTTGTTGAGAGTTTACAACTTGTAAACTGTTTTTTCCTCTTCAATTAGGGTTAAAAATTCAGCTTTTGATGTAATCTAATCATAAAAATTGTTATTAAGGTATTATTATCACTTCAGAGAATTTATCTTGTCCCACGTTCCTAGTTCCATATTTCCAACTTTTCAGAGCTTTTTTTTTTTTAATTAGGCAGTTTTTAATAAAGACCAGTTTCGCTAATTTGAGTTTATAATATGCAAAGTTTATCAATGTTAAATAATATTTTTTTATTTTAACAAGTTTTGAACTTGAAATTTTACTATGCTATGTAACTCAAAAATAAAGCATTCCCACAGCAACGCATTGTCAAGCTAAGGCTCCACGATTTCATGATTGTGCCAAAGTAGTCAAAAAGAAATTCTCAAAAATTTAAAAAAAGAAATTTTTAAGAACATTATTTTTGAATCCAAAAATATATTTCCTAATAATAAAAATATTATTCAGGTTAACACATAAGTTACAAATTTTTGAAAATTCATCAAAATCAATAAATTTATTAGCCCTTTACCATTACCTCTTTTATATCTATACTTGACAATAAATAATCTAGGAAAATCAAATGCTTTAAATTTATCATAAATACAAAAATCATCAATATTAATAGTACCTTCATCATTTAATTTACTATTTAAACCATAAAAAAAGAGTTTTAAGTCTGCTAATATAAATATTTTCTAAATCAAGCCTGTTATCTAAATTTTCTATAAAATCCAAAATAAAAAGAGTAACATTACCAAAATCATGAAATTGAAGATATGAAATTTTATAATTTGTAGTACCATTATTATTATTATTAAAATTTTTTATAACAGATCTGTGAGAGCTAATTCTCTTCTGGAATTCTAAACTAGTTTGTCCAATATAACATAAATTGCAAGAATTACATTGAATTAAATAAATTATATTACAACATTTACAAAAAAATACATTGGAATATCAATCAATTTGTGAATTATCAGCTAAAAGACAAGTTTTGCAATTTTTATTTTTACAATTTTTTAACTTTTATTTTTTTTATATATTTTTTAATTTATTTAAACACAAAATTTGACTTAGTATATTTTTATCCGAAGTAATCCCCAAGTCAAGATTAATATCAGTGTTCCTTGTTTTGGCGCGCGAAGAGCCATGCACCATGAAATAAATATTAATAGCACTTTGCATAAAATTAAATTTAACCTGAAAGGCAAACAGTCAATTAGACAAAAGTTAACTCAATTCCTAGATAAAGAACAAAACTCATGTGACGTTTAAAGATTTTAAAACTTTAAAAAAACATATAAAAAATCTTAAAACAATTATATAAGTTTTCTAAATAATTTTTCAAAACAAAAAAAAGCGCAAAATGCAACTAAAACCAGATTTGAAAATTACATAATAAGAAAAGAAATCAAAATAATTAAAGCTATTCGAAACTACACTTCCAGTGGAAAAACGCGCAATGCAGCAGAAATTCCAATAAGAAAATAAAACCAAAAGAATAAAGAAAAATAATGAAAAATATGACAACCGAAATTAACTTCGTCAAGGGGTACCAGCCCCGAAAGTCATAAATGCAAAACCTTTTCTATCGAGAGAGCCCGACAAATGTCTAAAATTGCTCTCTCTGTACCCCAAAGGTTTTGCCAATGTTCAAGTAGAGAAAACACAATACAAAATACAAAAAACAAATATGAAAGTATAAAATCTAAACTAATACATGCTCAAATATCTAAACTAATACAAGGCTCAAAAATTTACTTCTAAACTACTTTAAAAGTACTACTTCTGAACTAACTCTTTCCACAAATCCCAAAACCAAATTACACAACTGACAGCCAAGCATCAACTAAATTGAAATAAACGAAAAAACAACACCCCCTAATTTAATGCGCAGAAGGAAGAAAAAGGAAAAGAAAAAGAGCAAGAAAGTGGTTGCCATCATTAATAGAAATACTTAAACGGGGCAACTGGGTCAAGACTTGATCATCCCCAATAAAAAGAAAATGCGAAACTAATCATTTTCAATCATTTTCTTAATTTTAAATTCAATATTACAGAAATTATAAGGAAACGTAATAAGTCAATGTATTTGTTATATCCTAATTAGCTTAAACCAAAAAATCAAAGAAACAGGTTTCCTCCTCTTCTTTGAATTTAAGACTCATGGAGCCTTTTTACTCATATAATAATTCGATTAAATCGTATACCCAGAATTTGTGGAGTCATTTTGAGCCATTTTACTGATATAAACGTGGAGCCATTTTACTGATATAATAATTCGATTAAATCGTATACCCAGAATGTGTGGAGTCATTTTGAGCCATTTTACTGATATAAACGTGGAGCCATTTTACTGATATAATAATTCGATTAAATCGTATACCCAGAATTTGTGGAGTCATTTTGAGCCATTTTACTGATATAATCGTGGAGCCATTTTACTGATATAATAATTCGATCAAATCGAATTTGTGGAGTCATTTTGAGAATTTTGAGCTTTTTTTTTTTTTTTTTTTTTTGTTCACGTCTTTATTTTGTAGGTAAAGGTTCGGTGAACACATAGGATAAAATAAACCTTTAAATCAATAAAATATTATAAGGAAATAATTTAATAAAAAATAAAATTAGCAAAAAAAAACGATTATTTTGTTTTAAAACGTTCAAAAAAATTTCAAAAAAAAAAATATGTATCGAATTACCCGAAGCTTCCCTTCCCCTCTTCAGCAACATCCTGTAGCTGATAAAGACATGGATGTTATAACATAATTGTCTATAGTTAATATTTTATTTTATAAATTTTATAACCGTCGATGAACAGCCGACCCAGTTTTGGGTTTACGACTACTAATGTTCAGTTCCGTCGACTTGTAATTTTGAACCCAATCCAGTATATAAGGGAACTCCTGGGTCAAGTATTGGGAGAAATTTCCATCCTGGGGGTCTTTTTGATGGAACTAACCCTCAATTGTTTTACATGGTGAGGAAAACCACAAAAACCTCCCATGGTTAGTCTGGCGGCAAGAGGATTCTAACCCATGATCCGTCTACCACTGAAGATATTTTACATCAGCACTGTGGTCGGTGCGAGACGGGTGCGGAATTCGTATCAACCAGTCACCGCAAATAATTGATCAAATAATTGAATTGCAAGATAACTGAGTTGAAAGTACTTATACAGTTGGACCCCAATTAAACAAAATAATTAGGTCTGAACCTACTTCAGATTATCGAAATATTATTATTATTGAGGTAGCAAAAATTTTTAATCTATTTTCATCATTGGATTCTTGAATGTTAAATTTTTATGATTGTTATGAACATTTGAATTTAATTTTAAAACGACTATTTAATGAATGTTTGCCAAAAATGTTTAAAGATATTTTGTTTTAAACTACACTTACACTGTTGCCCCGGATATCAGTATACTACTTCGTTACTAACAAACCATTTATATCAGCATCTAATTCTGAATCGTTTACTGATTTCACTCATTTCTTTATTGATTTGTATTCGTTTGCAAACTTTATAATGCCCGATATCATTATTATATTTTTTGCACAGTTAACATAACACACTTTTTTCTGTAGCAGTGGAAACAATAGCTACACTGTAATTACAAAAAAATAACCGAATGAAACAAGAAAAATTTCAACTTGAGTTCTTAAGTAAAGCCGAAGCAACCGACTTCACTAGCTGATAAGTAATTTATTAGTGACTTACATAAAATGATACTAAAAGAATACAAATAATTTTTCAATCTTTCATTTTTTCAATCTGCGCAATTTAAAAGAGGGCGTTGTTATCCTTTGGTTTAAGTGTTTCCATTTCATTTGGTTTGCTTGTGAGTTCGCCGTCTGACCTTGTTTATGCGAGTTTTTATTTTCTGATGATTTTTATTTTCTGATGAATTTGTATGAGTTCTTTTCTGAATTAGTTCTATGTCTTACATGTTTTTTTCTCCTGGACTTTTATACAAAACCTTCGGGGTACTGAGGGAGTTTTTTTAGGCTTTTGCCATCTCCCTCAATAGAAAAGGCTTTGTTTTATGGCCACTGGGACCGGTACCCCTGAAGACGTCGGCTTCAGTGGTCATATTTTTAATTTTAGTTTTATTTCTTTCGCTTTATTTATTTCTATTTTTATTACATAAAATGAACAATTCGATGTAGTCATGAAATACAAAGAGTGTTCTTTATTTCAAAGGCCTCATAGGTATGCTTGACTTAATTAGTGAAATAGAAAAAAGGCGAAAAGAAAAGTAGGTTTCGCGTATGAAAAGAAAGAAAAACTTCAGATCGATCGCACGATTTAAGTTTGCATAAATATTTGGATAATCGAGATACTACTGCATTTCGCTATAAAGAAAAAGAAGGCATGACGTAAAAATTAAACAAAGGATCAAATCTTCTTTAAATAACCGTTAGTCGAAATATATAAATTTTTTTCTTTAGTCAATACAAAAAAGAGTTTTTAAGTTTTAACTTTGGAAGGTTTTTAAGAAGTATTCAACATAAAATAAAAGTATATTTTTTTCTCTTTTATTATACCTTTTTCAGAATCGCCAAAAATTGAACTTAAAAAATTAATCTTTCTTGACTGTACTATCGAATAAAAGACTCGCCCAAATTATTTATAATAAATCGATTACGATTATTTGCAACTACAATTTATTTATGAACAACTTTTTTCGAAAGTAAATATATATATATATATATTTTTTTTTTTTTTGTTATATCCATATAAAGAAATTATTTGAAATAGAAATAAATCACTTCGATTTGACTTTGAGTGACGAGTTTTGCGAACTTAGACACGAAAAACGTGTAACATTTCACGCTCACGTAATTTACTGTCCATATTTGTCATATAAGCCGTCTTAAAATAAGAGGGTTTCAAAACAAACATGTATTGTCAGCATTTATTGATGAGTAGTCGCACAACAGAATTATTTTTTAGACTCATCATTTCCAAGGTGAACCATACGTTATGACGAGACTTTGTCATTTGTGAGAAAAACTTAAAGGAAATGTATACTATAAATACTAAAATAAATATTTCAGATAAATGCAATAAAAGCGAAGCGAAATGCTTAATCCTTTTCAGCCATATATCTACTCTCAGCCACCAAAGCTATCTTTTACTGTTCTAGTTGTATGTGTACTCTTAAGCACCAAAGCTGTTTTTTACTGTTCTACTTGTATATGTGCTTTCAGTTACCCAAATTGTTTTTACTGTTCTAGATATATGTGTTTTCTCAGTCACAAAGTTGTTTTTTACTGTTCTACTTACATATGTGCTTTCAGTTGCCCAAATTTTTTTTACTGTTCCAGTTGTATATGTACTCTCAAGCACCAAAGCTGCTTTTTACTGTTCTACTTGTATATGTGCTTTCAGTTACCCAAATTGTTTTTACTGTTCCAGTTGTATATGTACTCTCAAGCACCAAAGCTGTTTTTTACTGTTCTACTTGTATATGTGCTTTCAGTTACCCGAATTGTTTTTACTGTTCTAGATATATGTGTTTTTTCAGGCACAAAGTTGTTTTTTACCGTTCTACTTGCATATGTGCTTTCAGTTACCAAAACTGTTTTTTACTGTTCTAGATGTATGTGTGTTAATAACCAAAAGCTATTTTTTACTGTTCCAGTCATTTGTCTGCTCTCAACCACCTAAGATGTTTTTACTGTTGTTGTATGCGTGCTCTCGGCCACCAAAACTTTTTAACCGTTTTAGTCAAAAGTCTGCTCGCAGCCTTAATCTTTTTGTACAGTTCAAGTCGAATGTTTGCTCTTAGCCGCCTAGGCTTTTTTTACTGTTCCTGTCGTATGTTTGCTATCATCCACCAAAAAGCCATACTGATCTTATAATATTGAACAATATTATTTAAGTCGATACATTTTGATAGAAATTCATAAAATTCAAACAATTATTTTAGAAATTGTGTTGTAATCGTGATAATGTTTTTTTTTCTTCTTTTTAATCCTTTTTCTTCTTTATCCTCCGTTCTATTATGTCTGTTCAACAAGAACTAATTCCGACCAATATGACAACAATATATAAGCTTAATACAGTCAGAAAATGTTCTGGCTATATTAAGCTTATATATTGTAAATAAATCTGGGTTACTAAAGCTGTTTGTAGACGTCCCACCTTCATCTGAGGGAACTTTAAATAGCTCGGTGGCGTTCAAACAGCCATTCAAATAGTGCGTTTTAGACGGTAATTCAAATTACAGCTTACTAGGAAATAAAGGTGGCCGGTGCTTAATGCTGACCTCATTACCAGTATCCTGATATTAGTCTCAAAATTGTGGTCTCTTGACTTCATAGCAATTCATGACCGACAATTGGCTGTTGGGGTAGAGTTTTACCTAAGCTGTGCAATTAGAGTCGTAGATTTACAGTTTAATACAAATGCTTTTATTAAAAACCATAGTCATTTTTAAGAACGGAGGACACTGAAAAAAATAGTGTGTGGAGTCCTTCCGCACGGAAGAAGGGAAACTTCGTAATGGGGAAATGAAAATAGGAAGGGGTAGAAATTTTTAGAACTTTAATATTATGTCATAGAGGAGCCTATTTTTACACGGAAAATCTATAATAAAAACAAAAGAGTGAATAGATTATGAGAAATGTACATCAGAGCAAATTTAATTAGTATTTTCGCAAACATTACACGAAGAAATTTAAGAGGAAGTAAAGATATAGTTAAAAGGAGGATTAAAAAAGATGATAATGCATAGAACGTATTTACATGAAATAACACTAAGCTATAGTATCTGAACTCAAAAGCTTTTCGTATCTTCTTTAAAACTTTGTTGTGTAAGTCTTATTTTGTAAACAAATACATATTTAGAAATTTTTAAAGCGATAATTCTTTATAAAGCAATTCTTTTAGTTTTTTTTTTTTTTTTTTTTTTTTTGTTCAACCATTTTAAAAAGAAATACATCAACAAAACTATTATAATTCAATTTTTTTTTGTTGCTAAATAGGAAAATTATAAGCAAAAAAAGTATAAATTTTTATCAGTAGCAAAATTTTTTTTCCAACCAAAAACATTAAGGACTTTCTAAATAGCCCCTTTTGAAAAACATTTGATAAAAAGTAGTGGATCCTTTACAAGGTTAAATGTCACCATTTATTGCTTCTCAATGTTATGTCATAACGAACAACTGTTTGAAAAATAGTCAGAATTTTTTGTTTTATGCGTCATCATTTTTTTTTATTTATTTATTTACTCCGTATGTCCGTAAAGAAATCAATGAATTTTATGTCTTGAACACTAAAACTTAAAACCATATTAGTTTTATTTGAAGAAGATAAATATAGCTTAAATATTGTTCGATATTTTGTGCGTTATTGTGCCTTCTCTTGATTTTTGTCTAAGATGTTATAGAAGGAAAAGAATAAGTAACACAAAATCATATATTGCTGAAAATGAAGCCTGATATTACTCGAAAGGTGTTAAGTAAGTTTTTTTTCCTTACATTATTCTGTGTTCTTATCATCGGGTTTTCGATCATTAAAATTATGTGCAGAATTTATATCATTTTAAATTTTTTCACGAATTTTTCAAATGCTTTTAGTTTAAAACATAGATAAAAAAAATTAACAAATAAATTTTTAATGATATCAGAGAGACATGAGTTCATTTGATGTTAGTTCAAAGTTTTGTTTGGGATTTATCACTTTAAAATTCATGGATCATTTAACGATACTGTGTAACAAATGTGTAAAATCAACAAAATTTTTATTACTTTATATCGAGCTATTATAGTTCTCAGAAACCTTTACATAAAATTTTTTTCCTTTTATATGAATACATCAAATGAATAGGAAATTACAATACTGTTTATTACTGTTTATTACTGTTTAATTATAATTAGAATAGTTTCTATTATGTAATTTAAATTAATAGATAATTTTTATAGATAATTACTCTTATTATAATAAATTAGTTATTATTTTTATAATTTGAAAAAATAACACATTAAATTAAAGTACACAGTTTAATACAATTACTATGTGTCTCTCAAACTGTTTAAAGACTCACGTGTCCTATATTTCTGCGTTATATTAACTCTATGAGGAATTGTAAATTTCTTGCTCAAATACGAAAACAATTTGAAGAAACCGATTTCAAATTAATTAGACTTGTACAGTCTGTACAGTAACATCTTATATGAAATATTTACTTCCGGAGATACTTATTTATGAGTAAAAGAGTAAGCGGCGAAAAATTGAAAAAAAAATAATTCAGCGATGAATAATTTGGCTCTTACAACGATTGCCATTTCACTCCTATTGGGCAAAACTTTAAAATGTAAGTACATACCTTTCTTTCATTTAGTTCAGACACCTAATATTCGTATCATTTTTGAACTTTTATTTTATTTAGATTCTTAATAAATTTAAAAATTATTTATCTTGCAGTTATTTACTATGATATACAATGCAGTGTTATTTATTTGTGTATTAACCGCCGTACTGTCGAAAACGTACAAAAAAAAGTACAAAACTTCATGGAAATGAAATTTCCGGGAAAAAAAATCAGGTTAATAAACCAAAATATATGGTATTTAAACAATTGTATGAAGTATTTTTTCTGTTCATATGGTAATGATTTTCCGGAAATTCTGGTTTTCAAAATTATAGTTTTTATTCCAACACATTTAATAAATAATACAAAACTAAAAAGTAAATTTTACCAGATAAATGGTTTTTATGCCATGCTCAAAGGCTCATGATAAAATTACTTTATCACTGAGTTTTATCACTGAGTATAAAACCCTATTTGATTGTTATATATGTTAATTTTACCAAAATCATTACCAAATCTGGTCGGTAAAAATTACCTTGCTTTTTGGAGTTTCCTTAGGGCCAGAAATATGTAAATTTTACCATATTATTGTAGCCATTTAGCGTACTTTTTACTCGGTGCTTGAAATTAATTCTCTTTAGTCCCCCCGGAAGTAATACAAACTCCATTATAATGGCGATATGCTTGTGGGTCTCCAGTACGATATACACTACCCTACAATGATGGTAGACACACTTTCAGTTTTTGATACTTTTTTAAATTTCTCAAGAAATACTTAGAGAACTTATGTGTAACTTTATAGTTGTTTAATTCGTGCTATTTTTATTACTTTGCTATAAAGTTTAAAGCTCTCAGAGGTTTAAGAGACTGACTATAAATTACAAAAGAAAACAAGTATTTCTGAACACCCCTTGCCGGGAAATCAAGCAATAAACTTGTAACTTGTATCCATTACTTTGGTCGCTATTTACAATAACTGCATAAAATTTCGTAAATCTGGCTTAAATATTAAAAGACATATGAACATATTTATAAAAAACTAAATTTTTTGTCTTACGTTTTCTTTTTTTTTTCTTTTTTCTTCTTTTTTTGCTATTCCTTTTAAAATATTCGGTGGAATTAAACAAAATTTTCATAACAGTTTAAAATGAATTACAAAATTATTGTTTTAAAATTTGAAATTTTTTTTTTTAAGAGATGTGCAAGATTTGAGTATTTACAGCAGTTCTTCTATACTGCGCATGCGCGGAAAAAAACAAAATAAATTTTTCACTAACTTGTTGTAAACCGTATTTGGCAACTAATGGAAAATATATGATTTAAACATTTTAAAGGAATAAAAAGTTTCAAGTAGTTTTCTAAGCATTTTTTGCAAATTTTAGACGAAAGCTGAAAATGATAAGGGGTTTTCCACAAATTTTGTCATGTAATTATTACATTTTTAAAACTGGACAATACGATTAAATGTGTAGAAATTTCATTTTAAACATTCCTCGCAAAAGAACAAAAACTGCTTAGAAAATTGCTTGAAACGTTTTAAGTCTTTAAGATTTTAAAATCAGACTTTTTCCATTAGTTGTTAAATACGATTCACTGTAAAATTATGAAAAAATAATTTTAACTTTTTCCGGCGCATTCACAGCATAAAAGAACAACTTTAAATACTCATATCTTGCGCGTTTTTTAACAATAATTTTTTTTAATTAATTTTAAAGTTAAACTAAAAAATATAGAACAAAAATTCTTTTTATTTTTTATGAAAATGTTCATATCTCCATAAATATTTAATCTAGATTTACTATGCAGTTGTTGTAAATAAAAATCAAAGTAATCAATACAAGTTGCAAGTTTATTGCTTGATTTTCTAGTATAGGATGTTCAAAAATACTTGTTTACTTTCATAGTTTATTGTCGGTCTCTCAAACCTCTGAGAACTTTAAAATTTATTGCAAAGAATAAAAAATTGCATAAATTAAAGACTTTTAAAATTACTAAAAAGTGCTCTAATTATGTCTTAAGTAATTTTAAAAAAAATTAAAAACTGAAAGTGTCTCTTCCATTAGTGTAGGGTAGTGTATATAGTTTAAGAGGGGTAAAATTAAGGATATCTTCAAGTTCTTGTCCAGCAGCACTCAAATCTTGGTAAACCATTAAAATCACCAATTAAGATAGTTGTTTGATAGATGGTTATGATTCATAGATCAAGTTTGTTACCAGGAAGAAGATAGACGGCATAAATCCTAACGAGGCATTTATTTTTCTTAACTTTAATTTTTCACTCTTATCTACAGTTTCTTTCATAGTTTTAACAACCTCTAAGCGATCTCATTTAACTTCAAGTAGGATTTTTTTCCCATGCCCACCTGGGAAATGACGTCAATACAGGCATCTAAAAAGCAGATTAGTTGGCCACTCTTTCACGGGCACCATTTCAGGTGAGCCAACGTTGCTCTCACAGTAGGAACAGATAGAACAGGGAATGAAAGAACATCCATGCCTTGCCCGAGATTCGAACCCAGAACCTTCCTGATGCAAGGCCAATTCCCTGACACCTACGCAGTCCGGTTGGCACTCCAACAAAGATACCACTGTGAATTCGTCTGGGTTTTCATAGAAAAGATAGGCAACATACCCTAACAAATGGAAACATTTTCAACAATAAGATTTGCCTCTGGGATGGTACAGACATCAATATCAAATTTATGAGAATTCCTTGAATATCAGTCTTCTCGGGCTCCGCAGATATTCATCGTATTCATCCCATTCATTCATTTCCTCGCATGATATTCATCCTATATATGGTTTCAATTATAAACATAGTGTTTCTTTCATTTTAGATAAAAAAGAAATTATAAAGATACATTAGTCACAGTTTATCCAAAGTAAGAAAGACTACAGTTTTTTCAATCAAAATGCCTGAAAAGAAAAATTCCTATGACTTGTCGATCTCAACTGCCCTTGCTAATGGAATAAATCTTCCTTCAAAACAAGAAGAGCCTGTAATAAAAGTTTACAGAAGACGTTACTGGATGCTGTTTCTTTTCAGTTTCCTTTCAGTGCTGTGTGGAATGATATTTCCTCAATATGTGTCCATTGCAGATGTGAACATTTGTTACTATGACATATCAACAAGCACACTAAATTGGACTGCTAATATTTTCTTTCTCGGTTACGTGATTTTTGTATTTCCTGTCTCGTACTGCATGAATTATGTAGGTCTGAGATGGACGGTGATAGCTGGAGCGTTGAGCAATACTGCAGGTGAGTATATTTTCGTATATTGTTAGAAGAAATCTTAAAGTACCTGGAGAAATACCTAGAATATAAGCCCACTTATTTCAAATGCTAAAAATCCACAATTATACTTAGTTAATATGTAATTAAAAACTATTTGTTATAAAATATAGTTCTTGTGATAGCTTGTTAATTCGAAAACTTCCCCCGGCTCGCACAGATCTCAGAACTCATTTTTAAAATACTTCCAGCGGAAAACAGATTACGGGAAAGAATGTCCTTGCCATTGTCCTAACCGTAGTAGGTTTTGCCTCTTCATGTAACCCGAATGCTGGTTAGTTACATAAAAAAACTCTACAGAGTGGAGTTTTTTCCAACATTTAATCTAAAAGTCCCAGAATTATCTTTTAGGTTTGGTTCGGATTTGAATATTGATAACCACAAATAAAAATTGCATTTGCTTTTCAATCCAGATGATAAAATAAAATAAATGAAATGAACGTAATATTTAGATCGAAACTAAGAATTTGCATCAAAACAAGTCTTGTTCGTTAATATAAATTCATGCTTGTTAAATTTTAAAACAGAACATGCCTAATTCATGCATTAAAATGCTATGAAAAGCAGAATACTTTTATCTTTTAAATGCAAACCTTATTTTTTAAAAAACAGTGTACACTCTAGTGTCATTGAATTAGAGTTAACAAAATAGCAAGTAGAAACTATGAATCTCATGTAGTAAAATGAGGGTAAACCGATCTGTTTACCGACTATAAACCCATAGAGAAAGGAAACTGGAATTCGGGATAGAAAATTCTATTTGAACTATGCAACGCTAAGCCTCCTTGATGCGAAAGTGAAGAAACTGTAGTAACTGCATATGCAGTTAGTTCTGCAGCTGTTATTCCAGTTCTTTCAATGTGACAGCATAAACAAAACTTTTGAATTCGACGCATTTGATCGTGGACATATGGTAGGCGCTAGACGCCAAAGTCATTCTGTTTCCAAAATCGTTAGAGATCTAGAATTTTCCAAGTCGGTGGTGTCCAGAGTATATCAAGAATTCAGGAATGGTCAGGAAAAAACTATCGATTGGGCAAACGTCAAATAACAAATAAGAATATATTTCAATGAGCACGGTGAACGTTGCGAGTGTACGCACGATTGTTCGTAGAGAGCCGTATAGTACGTAGCAGTGACGCCAAACGTTTCATCAAATTGGCCACCAACTAAAGCAGGATGCTAATCGCAGAATAGGTAAACTGTCCTTGCAACACTCATTTCACTGTAAGGGCTTTTGGAAAGTAGACCCAACTTGCAATTTACTTGCTACTCTTAATTTCATGGCACTTTAGGGAATTTTCTTTTTCTTGTTTCTACACTAAAAATAAGAGTCCAATTTCAAAATTTTTAGTACTCGGAACTCATTGAAATACTGTAATAACAAGAATACATTTCTCTTTTAATTGTAAACTTTATTGTCGTTTTTCTTTCAGCTTGTGCTATACAGTTCACGGGACTATCACCTGAAAATTTTGCTTACATTTTAGTCAGTACAATATTTGGATCCATGTCTAATCTCTTAGTGTTAGCTGTTCCTCCATTCTTGGCAGCGACATGGTTCCCAACAAATGAGCTTTCTAGAGCATGTGCTGCTGGAGTATTTGGGAATCAGGTATCTTACAATAATTAATTCTTTATTTTTTTTAATCTATTTTTTTCTGTTATAATATCTAAAATCTGGGCTAACTATTTAAAGTTTCAAAACGAAACTTACAAAATTGTGCAAGTCAGAGGCTGAATTAGATCAGTACTTCACCATCAATGCCATCAATTTCCGTTTGCCTTATTAAACAGTTCGTATTCCGATCCCAATACAAACGTAATCCTATTGGTTACATCTGAAACTGATTGATCATTGATGGGTTTTCAGTAGACAGATGAGTGAAATGACGTCATCCTAGACATTTCTATTGAAATTTCTTATTTTAATACCATACTTAACCGTAAATCTAGGCTTTTGCATTGTAAAATGAAAAACTTGCAATCAAAATTTTAACCACTTTCGTAGCAGCTCGAGTGCTCAAATTTCAGCTAGAGATCTGAGTCGGAGGACTTTACACGTTGTAATTGTTTTCTAAGAAGTTTAAGTAAAATATCTTGCCCTTAACCAGTCCGATAAAATTTATCTCTAATCATAATTTCGATCTCTTTCCGACATAAACTAAAATGAAGAAAATAATAAAAACATTTTTATAAATCACGCTTTTTGAATGAACAAAAAAGTTTAAAATAATATGATTAACATGTCTAAAATAGAAAACGTTAGAGAATTTCATTTACATAAATGGAAATTTCAATAAAATTACTCTATATTATTTTAGGATATGAAAAAAATGGATTACTCCTCTAAGTCCATTTAAAAACGAGATTTTACCTATTTTATTTTATATTTTCATAGCTCTCAATTTCATTATTTTCGTGCATGATGTTTCTAAATATCAAATCATACTTAAAATTGAGCTTACTAATTCTCTATCATTTCGTGCTAAATGCTATCATAAACTATTGCAAAAAGTAAATTACATGAATTTCGTAAATTTACATAAACTTCGTGTAAACACCTTATATCACATTGCATTAATTTCTTAAAATGAGCAAATTCCAGAGATGCTCCAATTGAATTTTATGTTAATTTTATTTTTTATTTTATTTTATTATTTTCGTGAATACCTTTCGTGAATATTCTTCTGGACCTCAAACCATGCTTTAGCATTTACGATTCTAAATAGGTTGAGACATATCGCTGTTTCAAAACTAAAACGACACATCTGCAATGTTAACTCAATTGGAGATGTGTCGTTTTAGTTTTGAACCAGCGATATGTTAAATAAAGTTATAAATTCTTGAAAAATATTTCTCGCACATTATAATTATTGTGTAAAAGCTTTAAACACAATTACTTGATTACATTTTAAATTAACAGATTCCAGAAAGAAATGTCAGTTAACTTTATATGGTAACTTATTTCTTGCTCAACTTCACTAAGTAATTGATAAATGATATCTTATCGATGTTATACAACATTGCTTTGAATATCTTGTAAATTAACCTTAAAGAAAATCAAAAAAACTGAAGAGCTCCATACAGCTAATCACTATAGAAATTACTGGAAAGTTATGCTTAACAGTTCAACTCCTATACATTGTATTGTATCATATAATACTGTTACATATTTACAAGAAAATTTTGATTAATGCATTCTTTTTAATAAATTATTACGATAAAAGATAAAAAAAACACAACAAATGAAATAACATCCCATGAAATATAATAAAGCAAATTCTGGTAAAATTACAGCACTGTATGGTAAAAACATTTTCTGGCAAAAAAAAAAAAACATATTTTGATTAATAAAACTGAAATATATTGTTTTAACCATTTCTTTAGTAATAGCCGTTTATTGTAATAGTCATAGGTTCGTTTACCGGAAATTCTGGAATTCAAAATCATAGTTCTTGTTACCAAACATCAGCAAAAATACAAAACTGAAAAGTAAATTTTCCCGAACATCTGGTTTTTATGGCATGCTTTATGACATTACCAAATTATATCACCTAATTTTAAATTATCAAATTAAAATTACCAAATTTTAAAACTTATTATAAAATCATATTATTTTATTATAAATTTTACCAAAATCATTACCAAAGCGTTTCGGAAAAATTTGCCAAACTTCTTAATGTACCATTAGAGCCAGAAACACGGTAAATTTCACCATATTCTCGTAGTGTTGACCTTACTTTTTTCCCAGTGAATAAAAATCATTTTTCTCCTGTTACTCTGTAACAAAGTTTGATGTGTACTTGCCACCATTTTTGGTGTTGAAGTAAACTAAAAAAATTTTACAGTGCATATAGTCATATTCCTATTTACTTTTTCACTGCTGTAGTTTTATTTACTTATCTTTTTTTTTTTTTGTTTCTTCGCTTCTATACTGACAATACATACTCTCATGAGCGTTAGAATCAGTTTAATGGCTGCATTGCAAATATATTTCATTTAAGAAACAATCACATTTTTAGTAATATACTCTCACTTATTCTTTCAAACAATTGCCATTTTTTTCCATTTTATGTAATTTTCTGCACCATAGCTATAGTTCTGTACTTAAAAATATATTTAGTTTACCTCAACACAAAAAATTATGGTAACTATAAACCAAACTTTTTTTACAGTGGTATAAAGTGTTTAGAAATATCATTATATTTATCCTTAAAACATAGCGATATTTCTAAACTAAAACTAAGTTTTAAAATTCAAATTTTAAAAAAGTAAAATGGCTGTTTTCTAAATTTATTTATTTATTTTATTTATGTATCTTGAAATTATAAGCAAGTAATATATAAAAAAAAATTAAGTCAATTTCTACTTAGGTCAAAGAAGAATTTAATTTTATTATATGAATCAAAGAATTAGAAATTTTATTTTATTTGCTTTTTATTTAATAATTACAATTAATGTGATGGTCCGTTTTTGAAGCAAAATTCTCTTTCTCTCTCTCTCTCTCTCCCTCTCTCTCTCTATCTTCTCTCTCTCTCTCTCTCTCTCTCTCTCTCTCTCTCTCTCTCTCTCTCTCTCTCTCTCTCTCTCTCTCTTCTCTCTCTCCCTCTCTCTCCCTCTCTCTCTCTCTCTCTCTCTCCCTCTATCTCTCTATCTTTCTCTCTCTTTATTTTTATCTCTCTCTCTCTCTCTCCCTCTATCTCTCTATCTTTCTCTCTCTTTATTTTTATCTCTCTCTCTCTCTCTCCCTCTATCTCTCTATCTTTCTCTCTCTTTATTTTTATCTCTCTCTCTCTCTCTCTCTCTCTCTCTCTCTCTCTCTCTCTCTCTCTCTAACACACTTTTCATCTCTCTCACTATTTTATTCACATGTTTCATTTTTCCTTTTGTTTCTAGTCTGGGTTTCTAGTCTGAGTCGAGAAGGGTCTCGACTCAGACTAGAATTTTTTTTCTGTCATATAAAACTAAAAATTAATTAATTTAATTTAATTAATGAATTAATAGTTGAAAAAACTGCATTAACATCAACTGCCATCTATTGCAAGTTTAAAAAAATGTATTTGAACTTGAGTGGAGGAATACAAAGTATTTTATTAATGATTGAAAATGTAATCAAGATATGTAATTATATATAAACTAATAGTGAGAATTGACAAACAATTTTGACTCCTAAATACGGGTAAGGTAGATAAATTTCTACAAAAAAGAACAATATCAAGTTAATTTTTTTATCTTCTTTTTCTTGCTTTTTCTTATCATGGTTCGTAATATAAAAATATTTTTAAAAACAATAATTTGAAAAAATCAAATACAAAACAATCTTATTTTATTTATTAGAATATAATTTTTGCTTGCTCTTCAAATTTTTAAAAATTTGAAAAGAAATCTTTTTCTTTTAAGCGTCGGTAAATATATTACACATTTTTTATTGGGGAATAAAAAAATTCCAACCAATTGCTATTAACCTATTTATTGTATCATTTTATATAATAGAGAAACTTTTAGCGGTTAAAAATATAATGACATGAAACCTGATTTGCTTTTTATTTTTCTTTCGTACATTTTTCGTTTATGATACTTATATATTGACAGAATTTTCCTTTTTTTTCCTTTCATAGCTTTACTATCCAATGACTATATTTCTTATCATCGATTCGAACATAAGAATGACGCCCGTGTTGCCTTCCAAAATTTAAAAAAAAAAAAAAAAAAAAAAAAAAAAAAACGAAATCTTATATCTTATGTCTCTTAAACTTTTCAGTTAAGGCAGTAATGCATTGTAAATTCACTGGTTAAAAATACATTTTTATGAATAATAATATTTAATTTCGTGAATTCATCACGAATAAACTATTTCTATAAACCACAGAGGAAGCAATGAAAATCATTTATCTGATAGCTTATATTTCTCTGGCATGCACAATAAAAAAATATTGACTCAGAAATCTCGATGTTGCAATCCTAATTTCTCAAGAAAATAGTTGTTTCAACAAATATTTGTATGTGTTTCGTTATACTAAGGAAAAACATGAAAAATGCACGTCCACATAATGTATTATTAACCAACTCTAGCGTAATAGTGATTTGAATAGTTTATAAAATTTTATTGATACAGTTAAAATTTTGAAACTGGTTTTTACTTTAAATGAAATTTGCAAAGCGCTGTTACAATTATCTAGCTCCATTAAATTAAATAAACAAATAAAACTTCTGGGATTTCCGGAAAATTATTTTTGTCAACTTTTGTATCCCATTGTATCCTATAACCTAAAGATACATAACTTTCTTAAAGGTTTTTTACTAATCTCTCATCCATATAATAATTTATCAATGCTCCAAAGATTCATAACCTTTTTTCATGTTCATTTTGTTACCTCCATAATTATTCGGGCCTTCTTGGGAATAAACATTTACCAAGTCTATGTCTACTCTCTAACTTATACTTGTAAAATATAAATTGTTATTTGTATAAATTAAAAGAAAAAGTTAGTAACTGCAAAGAAAAATTGAGATTTCTCTTTAAATGATTTTATTTTATTATACAACTTCCATTTATTTTGTCATGTCATAAAATTTTGGAGATCTCAATGCATGAAGGTGCGAAATATCAGTCTTTGCGTATTTTTGGAGTAGAGGAAGGTTTCAAATGTTAATTTGGTGACAAAGAGGCGGCTGCAACTTTAGTAAGTGCCGCTTTTGCCATCATACTCGAACACCAAGAGTGTTGTTTATTGTTTTTCAGTGCCATCTATGATCAAGAATATGATTTCAGCCACACACGAGTCACACCCGTTTATATAACAGACCCTTTCAGGCAACCATTTAATTATCCTCAGATCGTAATTTTTACCTGAACCAAAGAACGTTAAATCTCCAATTCAGTACTCTTAGAGGTATGATTTGCTATGGGAACATAGAGGGCTTTGTGACACGACAGATTTAACGTGAACCCGTGACCAATTTCTACACGGAGAGTCTTCCGCCAGTGAGGATCGATCTCATGACTCCTTGACCATTTGCCAAACACCCTACTAATCAGGCTATCCCGGCCTAACACCAAGAGTTTGAATTTTTAAACCGAGAACACTTTAAATAAACAGTTGAGATTTATACTAAATGTGTGGTAATAAGAGCTATGACTTTGAAAAGCCGAATTTTCGGTAAATCGTAACCATATAGGCGGAAAAACTACAATGCGAATGGTTTAAATGCCGTATATTTAGGATTTTAATACCAGAATTATTGATTTTTTTACCAGAAATGGCATTACCATTCATTGTGGTAATTTTACCAGAATTTTTAATAGTTCGCGTAATAGTTACAATAGCTTGCGAAATACTTACTGCAAATTAGGGCAACTCGCAATCCTCATTTTCTTATTCAAGTAATTAACTCCAAAGCTAATTTACTCAAATTCATTAAAATAAATCCAAAGTCAATTTCTAAATTGAAATGAACTCAAATTCACTGTAGAATCTTCATCCAATCAGATCTTCAACTGTAGAATGCACCAAAAAATTTCTCCTAAAAAGTTTAATTTGGCTTGCCGCTTGTTTTATGTCAATATGCCTCTAAGCTAGAATGTTAACTTCCTCCCAACATGGCCCTTCACCAAAATGGCTGTTTCCCTATTCTACAAAAGTCATTTGCACATCAATCAATATATTGCAGAGTTTTTCAGTACATAAATACAACCGTTATCTGTTTTTCATTTTTTAGTTGGGTGTTGCTGCCGGGTATCTATTTTCTCCCTTGATGATTTCTAACAATTGTTCAGATAAAGCTTTGATACAGCAAGAAAAAACTACAGTCACCACTATTCTTACATCCGTCAATGTTTTTTGGCTTATTTTAGTAGTCTTCAGTAAGTAGTTTTAATTTAGCATCTTTTATTTAACATTTGCTTTTTTTTGGATAATCAAAACCTCTTTTGATCTCCAGATTGAATTGAAATGTGAAACTTTCTTAAAGTGTGTAATTTCAAATGTAAAATTGGAATGAAATTAGTCTAATAGTTTTAAGGGGGGATGAAATTTTAAAATTATGCTTAAGTTATGAACAATGTTTTTAACGATGAAGTGCTAAAATTTTAAAATTACGAAAGGAAATTTTAAAATTTCGTTTTTCAAGAATTATTCGAATTTTGTACTTTGTTATTTAGAATTGCATGCTTTGTAATGATATAAAAATTCGCAAAATGCTTTACGATTCAAACTTTTTTCAAGTGAAATAGTCGTAAATCGTGGTTTTCTGAAGATTACCGAAGTCACCCATCAGTGGTTACAGTTACTAAACAGGTTTGGAACCACTTTGATTAACCTATGAATGTGTGCAGTATCGGTTTATATATATATATATATATATAATACAAAAATTATAAAGAATATTTTTGAATTAATAAAACCATTGAAACTCTTTCGTTTTCATAAAATGTCTTTGGTAAAGAATAGGTGTAGAGATATTTTATTTTGGGACTTCAAGGCTGAAAACATACCAATGAATTATAATTAGATTTATGTTTCAAAGGAGGAGTTATTTTAAAATCTTTCCCTCTTTCACTTCCATATTAGGAAGTATTAAATGTTTTTCGATAATGAGTAGGGATACAAGGAATGCACGACTGGGCCTTTTTATCTCCTTTTTGTTGTAGTATTTAATGCAGGAACAATAGTTTTTGCGTGCCTTTTGAAGTATGGTGTGAATCTGATAAGCTGTGCCGGAATTGTCTGAAAGTGTTGTCCAACCCCCTTCAGTGTGGATGGAGAATGGGCGTGAACTGTTACAGCCACCAGCCTACCCTTAAATAAAACTTGTGAAGAAGTACTTGGTTCACGACTTAATTATTTCAGCTAAACACAACCAAGATAACAAAGACGTAGCCCTGATATTATATATATATATATATATATATATATATATATATATATATATATATATATATATATATATATATATATATATATATATATATATATATATAGATATACCTGTATATAAATATTATTCTTAAGGTAATTTTCATGTGTAGAATAAATTTTCTAATAAACTTACAGCATTCCAGGACTCACCTAAATATCCACCAAATCTGCATCAGGTAAAAAAACAAGTAACACATTCCCACTTCAAAACAGTGATTGGAATGTTCAAAAGTCTGAACTTCATTATGCTCTTTGTAATGTATGGTAAATAGAAATTTTTATTAATTAATTCATTTATTTATTTATTTATTTATTTGTTTGTTTGTTTGTTTGTTTGTTTGTTTGTTTGTTTGTTTGTTTGTTTGTTTGTTTGTTTGTTTGTTTGTTTGTTTTGTTTGTTTGTTTGTTTGTTTGTTTGTTTGTTTGCTTGCTTGCTTGCTTGCTTGCTTGCTTGCTTGCTTGCTTGCTTGCTTGCTTGCTTGCTTGCTTGCTTGTTTGTTTGTTTGTTTGTTTGTTTGTTTGTTTGTTTGTTCATTTATTTACTTATTGCAGTCTAAATCTCATTGTTTAATTTATAAATAAATACATTTCATTTATCAATCTAAAAAGATATTAGCTGGGTTTTTGTAGATCGCCCAAGAATTCACGAGACATATATTTTATTTTAAAAGGAAAAGAATAAAAATAAATATTATAATACAAGATGTTTTAAAAACAAAATGAAAAATCCAGTTACACATTGCAAAATTTTAGAAATCATTTTTGTTTTACTTATATATTCATAAAATTGGTAAGTTTACTCAGCTCCTTCTAAAATTTTGTTCTAAAAGTTTTTGTCGAAATTCATATCAGTGACAAAGATACATGATTAAAAATGTCAATATATTTTTCAATTGTTTGCACAACTAAACTGTTTAATTAAAATAAAAATTAACTAGTTTTAAAATGAGTTAGGTTTTAAAAATTCATTCTAATTGAATTCTTTTTTCTTTCAGGACTAATGGTTGGGACATATTTTGCTATCACTACCGTATTAAATAACTTAGTTTTACGATATTTTCCTGTAAGTTTTTGAAGTTAGTTTTTAGTAGTAGCTTAAGAGTGTTTTAAAAATAAAAGATAAAAATTTGAGAATTTTATAATTTTTATAAAAATGCGAAGTAGAAATTGCTTTTTTCTTACAGTTTTTCTAGTTTGTTTTCATTGAACGCAAAAATATGAGCTTCATGTACTGAATATTTTCGAATTTCATGGGTTTTTTTTAAATTACTGTTAATGTTTTTATGCACTTTGTTTCGACTAAGCGTAACTTTTTTTTTAAATAAGTCACTTTTTAACGAGTAATTGATCTTACAACTTTAGGAATGCCCTTTAGAAAAATTCGCACTCATGTTTCAAGTTATGCAACAGGTATTCCCATGCAACAGGTATTCCCATGCCGTAGAAGTTTTTAAAGCTGCATTACTTAAAATCAAAGCAAATTTTTATAAGATTGCTGTTCGTATTAATAGTCTATCTTCATGTTTTTGGGCTATCCTTGCCGTAGCTTGTATTGAAATATATGCAGGGTGTTTCTTAAAGACCATCTTTAACATTTGTTTTTAGAATGTTTGGCAAAAATAAAAATAAAAACAAAATGTGTAGGAGAATCACAAATAAATATTCAAACGAGAAAAAAAACAAAAATGTGATTATAATCTGACAAATTGCAGTAGAGGTATGTGAAAGTAATAAGCATCAAAACATGTTTAATTGGATATTGAAACTTTAAGGCATTTCAAATAATTTTTTTCTGAGTCTGTATTTCTGTACTATGGCTTGTCAGATATTAGTAGATTTTTACCCTTTTTTAAATAGTAATTATCTTCTAACGTATGTATAATTTTTGCTTTAATTATCATATGGAGTCTAGAATTACCTATTAAAAGCAGTGCATAATTAACTCTGTTCGTGCATAATTAACTTTGCATTTATATCTAAAGCATAGTATAGATATATATATATTGTTTGTACAAAATGTTTTACTTTAACCTCAGTTATAATTCGCTTCGTAAACTATTTAAATGACAAAGTGATATCGACACGGAGAAAAACAATCCTATTAAAATTACTGTAAGTATGGTAATTACATTTCTGATAAAGAAATAAGTAATAAAAGAATTTTGCTAATAAAACCAGTATTCCAATTTACGGTACTTAAACCATTCATTTAATTTTTTTTTTCATATAGTAAAGGTTTACCAGAAATTCTAGCTTTTAAAATTATTAGCTCTTATTACAACACATTTAATAAAAAATACAAAACAGCAAAGTACACTTCGCCGAATAATTGATTTTTGTGTCATGCTCTAAGGTATCATGATATAATTATAGGATTGTATAGGATTATTATAAATGCAAAACTGCAAATTAATAATTATTAATATAAACTATAATATTAATTATTAATTTGCAGTTTTGCATTTATAAATGTAATATAAATTAATAATATAAACTGCAAATAATTTCAAACATTTTATAAATACAAAACTGTAAATTAAAAAATACAAAACTGCAAAGTACACTTCACCGAATAATTGGTTTTTGTGTCATGCTCTAAGGTATCATGATATAATTATAGGATTGTATAGGATTAATAATTTTATCGCTAACTATTAAATTATATTTTATTGTTATTTTTGCCAAAAACATCATCAAAAGTTTTTGTGCTGTTCCCATAGAACCAGAAACACGGTAAATTTTACCCTATTCTGATAGACCTATTCTGACCATACTGTTTTTCTCGGTGTTCAAAAATTAACATTTATATTTACATTTCAGCATCGAGAACTTGAAATTGGCTGGATGGGTACACTTTTTATTGTTGCAGGACTCATAGGGTCAATGATTGTTGGAACTATTCTTGATTATACCCATAAATTTAAGTAAGTTAACAGGTTATGAATTCAAATAAGTTATTTACGTGAATGCAAAAATGTATTTAGCATGAAAATAAATTAAAATTATCTTGCGCTAAAATAGTTAGGTACTTTTATGCAAAAAAATGACCATTGTCTTTGCGCAGCTGATGAAACTTAATCTTCTGTTTTATTCAGTTAGCAAAATACAACCGCATTTCTAAGTTAATCTTAGAAAGCATTCTTAGGCAAATTGTTGAACCATGATGTCCACCAAAATTACTATCTCCTGAATAAGGTATTATTAAGTTGAACAATGCTTCTATTTAAGATGACCTTAATATCGGGCAATCAAGTACGTAGTAGCACAATGGTTCCGGACTCCGATTCGGCAGGGCTTGGGTTTGATTTGCAACTCCTCTAAGACCCACCGAGTACATGCCACATACGTGCTCGTAAAATCTGTGGAATCGAAATTCTGACGATGAGCAATATCATGGGAACAGTGGTCTAAAGAAAATTTCCTTTCCCTTCAGATTTATGTCTAAATTTAGGAAGTGAGTGATGATCTATGAGTGGGTTTCTGAGCTAAAACGTACTTTTATCCTTGTGGTGATTTCTTGTCGTACGAAAGATGCACATTCCTGACCAAAGTCGCTAAAAAGTCAATAGTTGGTGAGCTTGGCTTGTCTAAATGTCATTAGAAATAACAACATAGTACCGGGCAATCCAGTGTAAGAAGGATTAATTTACGGATTAATAGAGTACGTTGTTGTAAAGTGAATTTGTAAGACATTAAAAAGATGGATCTGTAAATTATCTAAAAATTAAAACTCATTTGTTCATAATGTGTTCTAATTTTGGTAATAAAGTTTCCCGTTATCAATTATAGAGCTTCCAGCAATTATTTGGGGTATCCAGTTTAAGAATGCACATAAAACTTTATACCTTAATAAAGTTGCAGTAAATTCGCTTTATGTGCGATGTTGATGAAACTGTACCAATATTTCAAACAGGGCAATATAAAACATTAATAGGTATACTGGTGCGTTTAGTAATGCTTTAAGTTTTTTTTTCCATTAAATATGTATCGCAACTAGGAAATGCTTCTTGTTTATCACTTTAAGCTTAAATTTCCCAAAAAGAAGTACCCGAGTTATAAATGAATTTTAAAAATATAAAATTCTGTTTAAACTGAGATACATATATATTCTTTACATCACAAAAGTCTTATTCATATAATAAAACTCAACTGGGGTAAAATTTATTTAAAATATTTAAGTAAAGTAAAGCTTTCAACTGACTAATGTTTGCCAGGCTCATGAGCACAGTCAACTGCCTATTGTAGGCCACGAGATAATGAAGTCTCCACAAATTTGGGACCAACGGCATGATTGAGACAGAGTGCTCAGTTTTTCGCAACTTCGCATTAACCACTTTATCTTCCTAGACTAACTTATACCCAACGAGGTGAAGTTTGGAGGGCTCCAAGCGGTCGCCAGGGATAGAACTCTAGCTCTTCACAATAACGGTTTAACATTTTATGCTTTTAGTTTAATGCTTTTTTCTTTGTATAATAATTTTTCTTTAAAAATTCTTCATGTGAATGATCTGGTATAAAACTGACTACAAATTATAACTTACGTAGAGGATTTTGATTTAAAAATGAGGAAAACAATGGTCAAATAAACGCTAATATTTTCAAAAAATGTTTTCGATAATTAAAATGTGTGTGTTTGCCTATTTGTATTTATTTAAATACTTTATCTGTTTTTCTACTTGTATTTTAGAGAAACAGCTTTATGCATTTGCGTCGCCAGCTTAATTACGCTGATTATTTTTTGTTCTCTACTAGTCGTCAAAAAACTGTGGGTGACGTTTCTTACTATCATAATATGTGGGTAAGAATTTCATTTTCAGCTTCTTTTTTAGTTTGAAAGTTTTTATAAATGCAATAAACTTAATGCAAAATATTTAAAAATCTATAAAGCCATATTTATTTTTAACGAAAGCTTGCATTATCATAATGCCAATAACTGATATAATTTTTCATAAGTAATAAAAAACATATACTCTAATGTAAACTTCTTCAATTCTAAAGGAAAGCAAGGATTAGTATTGTATTTTTACACACTAGTATTAAAATTTTAAAGCTTTCAATTTGCACAAAATTTATGAGCACACGATAGTAGTTGTGATTGATCCGGACCAGGACCAGCTGCAATCAAAGTTATTTCGATTTCTTTACAAAAAATATGATATGAAATACGATATGATACATTATAATACGATACAATATGATACGATACAATATAATACGATCTGATATAATACAACGTAATGCAATAATACAATATAATACAATACAATATGATACGATACGATATAATACAAAATAATGCTATGCAATATAAGACAATATGATATGATATGATATGATATGATATGATATGATATGATATGATATGATATGATATGATATGATATGATATGATATGATATGATATGATATGATATGATATGATATGATATGATATGATATGATATGATATGATATGAAAACAAAACTAATTCATTTATGATATAGGATGAAAATAAAAACAAATTTACAACATTCACTAGATCTGCTATTTAGAATGATAAGCAATATTTTTAAAAAATAATAGTAATGCTTGCTAATAAAACAAGCTAAAATCTTAATAAAACATGTTTTATTGAAATCTAAACAATCTAAACATTTGAAACATTGACCAGTATAGATAGGAAAAAAACCTATTTTTCTATTTTTAAACCTATTTTAATTCGTAAAATAGCTTTGATAGTATAAATGGATTTCAAAAATATATTAAAAATATATAAATAAAAATATATAAAAACTAAAAAAACTGATAAAAAATTTCATAATAAAGGTTTTTATAGAATTTAAATAATTTCAATCGTTAACTAACCGAATTTAAAAAGTAAATGCGGCTAAAGGTTTAGATAGATGAAATTCGTGAAAAAGCCATCTTTTAAGGCATCAATATAAAGATCCCATTAACCCTATGTAACAAAATATTTTAGTAATTACGTCATTTACTCTTTATATCTTTTCATTATTAACCTTTACATGTATTTTTATTAAAATTTGAATATTTGTTTATATGCACATTTTGAATGTTGTCGCTAAAAAGTTCTTTTTTTTAATTATTCCTCTAATTAATTTATTTTATAAATATATATATAATATAATAATTATAGAATTTGTACAAAAAACTAAATGCATCAAAAATTATTTACGTATTGCTTTAGATTTTTCCTGACAAGTTTTCTACCAGTTGGCTTAGAATATGGAATCGAATTAACATTTCCAGAATCCGAAGTAATCAGTGCATCATTACTTAACTCAGCTACAATGGTGAGTAACTTAACAAATGATTGTTAAGGTTTTACGATTTTTTTTCTTAATCAACAACCAATCAAATCATGACAACCATTTGCCACCACATATTTATTCAGTGTGTTCTGCAGAGATTACCTTGACTAATATATATTTTTTTTTAATTTTTGTACAAATTGAAGTTGAAAAAGCATGCACAATGTGCGTTGTAAGTTATCTAAAGAAACTGAAGAAAATCGGATTAAAAGCATCAAAATCTGTTTAAATGCCGGAAGAAACGTATCAAAGATGAAAGCTAATCTTATAAGACATATGAGATGGTTTCGATTTAATAATTTTAATTTAATCGTATTTAAACATGCTTTTAAAACAAAATACTGTTACATGCGCGTTATGGGTACGGCTTTAGGTGCCGGATTTTTGTTTTAAGTTTATCGCAGATGAAAGTTTATCTCAGCTCCAAATCAAGCTCTCGTCCATAGAAACCCGAGAGAAATACACCATTTTAAATAAAAAGGAAATAATTTAATGTTCCTGAAGCTGTTCGGCACCTTTTGATCCATGGACCGTTACCGGTCCACTGCCCGGGGGTTGGGGACCACTGACTTACTGAGTCTGTGTTCAGTATTATCAACTTAAACTTCTACTGTGGTAAGATTAAAACCACCAAGTAACTTGCAAACTGAACTTTTTCTCAGTTAAAAAATTTTCTCTTGACGAAATTGTTCTAATTAATTTTTTTCTTGTTAAAAACTCTTTTTCTTTTCTTTTCTTTTTTTTTTTTTCATATTTTCTTTTTCAACACATTAACCTGAAATGCATTTTTAAAATTATTTTTAGCTATTTGGATTTATATTGACAGAAATTACATCAAGTCTACTGGAAAACTTTGGTCAAGTGTATTCAAATATTGCTTTGGCTATTTATTTGCTTATCAGCATCATAATTACAGGTAAGAAAACACGGCTAATAAAGATTTAATGGAGAAAAAAAAATACAAATAGAGAACTTATTGATTAGCAAATATGCAGCTCAGCTTATAGTTATGCAACAGAGTATGATTATGATTGCAACATGATATTAAGATTATTTATTATGATGATTATATATATAACTGTATAATTGCAACAAAAGCTTGCATTAAAAGAAATCATAAATTATTTCATATTAAAGCTTTCATGATGTATTTTACATTATCTTTTGTCTCATCATAAAAGTTATGTACAGTGCACACAAAAAATGGACCACCCTGAATAACTTTTTATCTAATAATCAGATCTTCACGTTCTAGGACTCAATCCTAATGTTTCGCAGGTGTGACCTCAAATATTCTAATAATTTAGTGAAGATGATATTTTAAAGAAAATAAGACACAAAAATGTATTTTCTTTGAATAAATATACCTTTTTTCCAACGGATTTGGATTTCTGAGCCCCAAAATAAAGGGTTAGCTGCAATCTGGGAAATATGGTCCCCATAATTTGGACAGGAGAACGATCCAAAGTTTAGACCCCTTAATGTTAATTTTACTTTTTGTGTACTTGACCTTATCTCGGGAATTTTTTCAGAAAAACGAAAAGTCTTTGCACACAATTTTAAAATTCGTTTATCCTAAGATAGTTCTATGCAAAAAAAATTAGGAATAAATTATTATTTTATTTCATAATATTCGAAAATATTTTGAATTGTAAGATAAACTTTTTAGATCATTACACAAAATGTAATTATACATGGCGAAATAAGAAGTCTAAGTGAAATCGGTCGAATAGTTCCTAAAAAAATCGAATTTAGAAAATACGACTTTTCAGGAGCTATTAGACTGATTTTTGATATATCTTGTTTTTTATATAAAATTACATTTTTTTAAATAATATAAGAAATTGTATACCTTACAATGCAAACTTTATTTGGACTATTATTAAATAAAATGATAAAAAATAATGTATATTTACTAAAACTTACTTTTACTAAAACCTACATTTTGGGAATCGAATCCGTTGAAAAACAAGCATGTTTATTGATAGAAAGTCCGTTTTTGTGTCTGATTTCATAACTAAAATATCGTCGGCACTAATTAATTAACCTATTAGTACCCTTTTAAACCATAAAGATTGAGTCTAAAATTTTTAAATTAAAATCCGAAACTAATCATCTACATTTTTGCTCACACCAGTAAAACGGTTTTTATCAGTTTAAGTTAATTATATTAAGTTAACGGTTTAAGTTAATTATATGCAAAAAATTAATTTTTCGTAACTATATATTATTTTTCATTAATAATAGATAAACGTTTTAACCGCAAAGTACATAAATATGCGTAATTTTAAATAACAAAATTTGAAATTTGAGGGAATTCCGTTCATAGTATATGGAAAATAAGCTTTTAAAATACGTCTTCTTTGAGATCAATATTCAAAAAGTAAAAATTAACATATAGCTCAAACTTTCAACCACTCTTGTACCTAAACTATTCCCTCCTTATTTACGAGATTACGGCTCCACCTATACTTCCAGACACAATAATTTCAATTCACTGACAATATCATGCTTGAACATGAAAAATACAGTTTTGGGTTATATTTCGTAACTTAAAACATTGACGGCTTCAATTATTTAGGAAAGTTAATTCTTTGAATTATTTAGACTTAAAATCACATCATTAGCTACTAAGATGTTCACCTTTTTTTTAACTGTATAAAAAATTATTATTGGAAATTATTGATCAACTTTATTAACGAGAGTTTTAAATATATATATATATATATATATATATATATATATATATATATATATATATATATATGTTAATATGTTGCGTGATTTTTGAGACAAAAGTAATTAGAACACCACGCTTCACTATTACTAGCACTTTTTTAAAAAGTTTCAAGTTATTATGTCACGTGCACTATTCAACCGATAAACCGTTCGCACTATATAACCGCCCCGCAGTGGACTGATCGTTAAGACACGGTTCCCAGCAGATCAACGAAGTCAAGCATCACTGGCTGCGGTCAGTGTGCGGGTGGGTGACCACTTGGATCAGTCTGCGTAGGAACCGAGGGTGTGCGGTATTGGTCCTCGTTAAACTGTTTTACCGTAAAGGGCTCGACGTCGCGTGCAGGTCGTCGGGCTACCGAAGAGAGGGTGCCATCCCCTCTGCAGAGGATCAAAATTGTGATGGTATGTTTTCGGATGATCCTCAGGGATGATTCCCAAACCGTCGCCAATAGCCCATTGTTCACCTCTAGTGCGACGTTAATGAACTACAACAACATCAACCAATTAACTTTTTTTACCTCAAGAAGCCACGAACATGTTTTAAAAAAATTTCATTACTTCTTTTTTATGAATTACTTCTTTTTTAATTTATTGCCCAAAAAATTTTTTTAGTTAATTTATTGACCTAAAAGTCATATTAGTGGTCACAGCCTGAATTCCTGATTCAATATTCCAGCTAAAAATATTTGTTTCATGCAATACCATTTCTTAAAATTTATACCAATATTTATGAAACACTTAATATAAGCGTTATACAAATACAAATCTTATCCTTTGAAATCCATCTAACACAATACTATTGATCATGGCTTCAAGAAAAATATTTAAAACCTTATTAACCTTATTGTATGTTTATAAGGATTTTGTAGCTGATGTAGTAGAAAAGTCGAAAAATAAAACACAAACAATCTATTTTTATTTCACAAAAATTTTATAGCCCACCTTGAGAACACTTCCACACATTCTAAGAGCCCTAAATAACTAGTTAGTAAACAGTGTAAAACAAAAAGAATTTAAATAAGAGTATTACATTCTGTCTATGAAAAATTAGTAATAATAATTATTTTAACTTTGATAACCAGAATCTAAACTGTAACATAGTTTTCAGGAGGTAAAAATATACGTTTAAATATTTTTTTTTTCAAATAACAATTTTTTAATAATATAGTTATCATTTTCTTTTTATTTCAGTGTTCCTCACATCAGAATATAAAAGGAGTAAAAACCATACAAAAGAGGAGACTCATCAACCTCATATTTCAGAAGAAAATGTTGAAAAAACAGTTTTCTGAATTTTGAAAATATTAGTTTTTTAATTTTTTAATTCTCCGCGTTCCACTCCAAGCATTAAACTCATCATTACAACTCATCAAGTAATTGATTCGGTTATTTTCCTGTCCGATGTTTGACTAACTCAGCGTTTCACCTCAAACATTAAGTAGCTTGAAACTCATCAATTGATTAAATAGACTATTTTCTTGTCTGATGTTTGACTTACTCAGCTTTTTACCACAAGTATCAAGTTACTTGAAACTCATCAAGTGTTTAAATCGGTTATTTTCATTCCAGATGGTTGACTAACTCAGCGTTTGCCCACAAGCTAGCAGTTCACCAATGTTCATCAATTGATTACATCAATAAATCAATTTATTTCACCAATTGATGGAATCAATTGGCGAACATGGGTGTATTACTGAATTGGCGAAATGGTGAATGTTCACCAATTGATCACCAAACAAGCGGTTATTTTAATGTCTTTGATTTAACCATATATGCATGTAAATTGTTTAAAAAAATTGAAATCTCAGCACACTCACTCATTCATTCATCGATGAATTAAATGATTGTGACAATATCATGATCAACCATTTTCCCCAAAAAATAGCATTCTGACATCCGACTGTTTCTTAGAATTGTTTCTGGACAGAGATTCATTTTTTGAAGCGTCTGAAATTCCATTAGATGGGAACAATACACAGAAAGATTATTCCTTCCCTGAATTTTTCTCCAATTATTTCGCTTGCAGTTGCGATTTCCCGTGCTGGCGGAGTCAGTTCTTTTTTAGAGAAAAAGGATATATTTTTACGTTACATGCTGCCGAGCTGTGATTCCCACATTGGCGGAATTTATATGTGGTCATTGGCACACCAATGACCACAATCGGACACTAACCCCAATGCCTTGACCTGCCACTCCTTTTGAGTGATTGGGAGGGGGGGATTAAACTCAGGTGTGAGGATGAGAACTTTATGTAACCAGAAATATTGCCTATATGGAAATCGTAGTTTTTCACCGAAAACATTTTTCCGGACGCTTTGAAAAATGTGGCCAAGTATTATAACTTGTTATATCCTTGAAATCTATGATGTTTTTGAAGGATTAATAAACTCTCATATTACTAAATGTTTCTTTTTAAATATCTTCTATGATTTTTGTCAATTTTAAACAAAAATTTGCCACACAAATTAATAATAATACTTTAATGGGGTCTAATTGTCTCAACTGCAATACTACACGATTGTCGTTCCTGAAATATGACCTAAAAAGTTATACAGTGGCGAAAATAAAAAATTAGCAGAAATTGAGCATTTTTCAGTAACCAAGGCGTTCCTTTAGAACCGCTCTTAAAATATATCTTTAAAATTTTTATCAAAAATGAGGACCAAAAAAAATAACCAAATTGGAAGTCGAAAACAAATAGTAAGTGAAAATAAAACACATTGAAATTTAACAAATTTGGTTAACGTGCGTACAGAATAACAAAACCTGATTCATTGCTGGTTGAAACTTGAAGAACTTTCTAATAAATGTTTTTTAACTAGCCGACCGGCCTGTGTAGGGGTCAGGGAACTGGCCTTGAATCAGAAAGGTTCTGGGTTCGAATCTCGGGCAAGGCATGGATATTCTTTGTGCTATTTGTTCTCACTGATGGAGCAACGTTGGCCCACCTAATAAGGTGCCCTGAAAGAGTGGTCAACAAATCTGCCCTTCAAATGCATGTATATAACCTAGGTCATTCTCCAGGTGGGCATTGGAAAAAAAATGTTTTTTTAACTCATTGTTTCCTCTCACAATAAAACTGATTTTGTACAACAGCCTTTTTTAACTGTCATTTGCCATATTTCTGGGGTGTTTTTTCGTTGCTTAAATATCCTTTTTTATCCTCATTTCCAATTAAGATTCTACAAAGGAGGAACTCTTACAGAACACCGTATAAACTGAAACTAGGCACATAAGTTTTCGAAAGATTTCGACAATTCTCGATTCTTCACCAAATTCTAGATAAAATTGTTGAGTGAAACAAAAAAAAATTTTAATTTTAATATATTTACTATTTTATTTAAACAAATGCTGAATACCGCTTTTTTTTCATAAATATTGTCTTGTTATAAAGGATGAAAACTGTACGCATTCTATAAAGATAAGTCAAAATAATTAAAAAGGGATGATTTTGGATGTAAAACGGCATTATTGTATCGTTTGTAAGAATGATTTTTATCATACTCAAATATATGCGTAACTCATTGGAACATGACATTTTCTTTAAGTTCCAATATTTTTTTTACTTTAAGAAAGGTATTAATATCTAAAAAAAATATCATTAATTATGCAACGTTAGAGCAGCCGAAATAATCTATTTTTTACTCAAGTAAAGAATATTTCTACACTCACAGAAAAATAAGTTCAAGGTTGTTGAATCATAATATCGTTAACTTGAACCACAATTTGGTGCAATCTTGATAATTCGTTTCCGTTCAAGTTGAACCATAGTATCGTGTAATAAAGATAATGAACGATAATTTGATTCATATTCGCAACACATTTGCGTTTGCAGCAAATCTGAACAATGTTATGCTTTACTACATTCTAAATTTTTTGACAGTGTGCAACTTAAAAAAAATTTTTTTCAACTTCAATTCAGTTTAAGAATTCAGCTTTTGATATTATTTTACCATAAAATTATTACTTAAAATATAATTATCACTTCAGCAAGTTTACCTTGCATAAGTAATCTTGAGTCTCACGACTTCGAAATAACCCAGTTATATTTAAACTTTTCTAATTTTTTTTTAAAAATTAGGCAGTTCTTAATAAAGAGCAGTTTTTCTATTTTCAGCTTATAATATGTGAAGTTTATCAAAGTTAAATAATATTTTTTTCCAACAAGTTTTATACTTGTTGCAAATTATTAGGCACTCATATACTTCGAATAAGCTATTTTACTATGCTATGTAACTCAAAAATAAAGCATTCCCAGAACAGCCCATTTTTAACCAGAGGGAATATGAAAGTTAAGACTCCCCAATTTCACGATCAACGTCACGATTGTGCCAAAGGGGTCAGCAGCGCGCAATAGCCACTTTTACGTCTCAGACAAGCTGGTACCAATCGATCTGCAGTTGGGTAAACTTCAAGTCGCAACTGGGGATCGAACTCTTGACCTTTATATTGATTGTTCAGTGACTTAATCATTGAGTCATTGCAGCTTTCTGTATTATTTATTTTGGAAATTTGCCAAGATTTGATGCCCATCCTCTCATATCATCTACTAAAATCAGTGTTATTTATTAAATTGTTTTAAAATTGTAGTTTTCAAACAATCTTTTAGAAAACTTGATTATAGCTTTTATTTTATTTTCTACAACACATTGTATGGTATCATTTCAACAATAAAAACCATCTTTCTACGTGTCTTAATATAAAGGTAAAATGCAACAAAAACATTTAAGTAAACTTTTAAATAAATAAAAGCTCTATAAACTTTAATAAACTTTAAATGAACAATACAACTTTAGAAGGTTACATTCATAAAATTTTGTAAACTTCTAATTAAATAAATATTGGTGAGGTCTGTCTTTCAAATATTATAAGAATCAATAAATCATTTAAAAAAACTTTTACACTTTACAGTATCTTGAAAAGATTGATTTAAATATCGCAGAAACTTTTTACTTGTACTCTATGCTTTAAAAATAAAATACAAATGCATAAAATTTCTTCTAACTCTTTAAAATTAAATATAACTTACAATGTAATATGTACTTTATGCGTGTAAACTGATAAAAAATAGTTCATTGAAAAACACTTTGAAATATAACTCTTATAAATACTTAGATTATTCGTGGTAATTCCAAAATATCAAATATTTTTGTCAAATTGAACGAATATTTTATTATGTATGTTACATTCTAAAAATATTTAAAACCAAAAAATAAGGGATTTAAAACCAAATTTTCGCAAATCACACTTTTTTTTCACTCTTAATTAACAATGCAGAACAACAACTATAACAATATAAGAATTATTTGACAAAATTATTAAATATTCAACTAAATTAAACATATTTTCATGCCTTTTACATGCATTTTTTCTATGGCACACAGTTCTATACATGACTAGTTAATGACAATAAAAATGTACAAATCTGGTAAATAATGTGGATAAAGTAAAGCTGCATCAATAGTTTTTTGTTGTTAAAAAAATTTTAGTTTTTGAAACATCTAAAAAAAAATTAAAAAAAGGTCGTACAGAAATTGACATGAACAATTAACTCACATCTAAAACTTTTCAATTCAAAAATAGAGATTTTAAAACATCAAATTTCGTATAAACACATTGAAAAATGCTATCACATATGCATCATAATTAATGCATGTAACTAGGAAATTCTCAGTCATGAAAAATGAAAAACTAATAAAAATGTGAAATGACTGTTATTTATCCATAATTTCATTCTAAACTTTTTGACCGAGGCTTCAATTCATCAAACGCTGCATTTGTTCTTCGTAAGTTGCATTTCATACAAACTGAAAGACAAATAAATAAATTAATATAAAAGAATAATTATTTGAAATATATACTGTTGCAATATAAGCATTCTTAATACTAGTCTAAAATTAACTCTTAACAAATCTATGCCACCATGGAAAAAACACGGGTCTATTACTTGAGGAGGTAACACACAAAAAGATGCACATCGCTCAGCAATTGAAAAAACTACGCAAGTGCAAGTTTCTCCCGCAGATGTTACGTTGTTTTTTCAGTTGCATGACAGTGTAACAATTTTCAGTTTCAAAGAGAAAATTTTATGCGCAAAACTGAACTAACTACACTATGTTCAAGAGCAAACAGTGCAAACGCGTCATCAGTGCATGCGTTGCTGTGGCGACCGGCGCTAGTTAAGAATTTTTAGAATTCCATTTTTTTATTAGATTTATTATGCATTGAAATTTTGGTGAGTTACCTCTTGAATGAGATACCTGCAAGCAACGTAGTGTGGGTATCTCGATCCAGATTGGTTGTTGAAACGCGGCATTTGTTTACATTAGCAACAGTTTTTTCCATTCTATTTCAAGTTAACCAAACCCGTCAACTATAAATTTCCTTAAGTGACACATTCTATATTCTTTCACCAAGATTCAAATTCTTTCACTATATTTCTTATTTAACACAAAGACAGACATGAAGCCATTTAGAACATAAACTAATTTTGTATCAAAGTTACCAGATACAAAAACAAAAATATACCATGGTTACAACAAAATACATAAACAAATAATAAATCTAAGAAGTAGAAGAGAAAGAATTATATTTCAACAAATTCGAGATGCAATACAGCATTGTATTGCACGTTGTATTAAGTTAACCTCGCGTTAATTAACATTCCAACTTTTGTAGAGAAACTTAGCTCAACTTTTACACGCCATTTTGTTTATAAACGATCAGCTTGGGCGTCATAAGTCACATGTGAGGGTATCAGCAATCTTCCTCTTCTTGAAATGCAAGTACCCAATTGTGGGACCTGAGAGATCCGATAAAATACTACTAAAATTGTCAATAAAGAGAATTTCGTCAGTTGAACGATGTTTTCTCAATACTGAGTCAGTTATTTCACCTTTATTAGAAACTCATTAAACTAACACCCATTTTATTAAGAAACTTTTATAAAAATCAGATTTTTTTCACATTACTGAAGAGTTGTTCTTCATTGCATAATGAATTTAATAAAATAAAAAAAAAGAATTCTAAAAATTAGTAAACAGCAGCGGTCACCATAACAACGCATGCAATGACGATACTTTCTCACTGTTTGCTCTTGAACAACTTAAATTTGTTTTTGAATGGCACTTTCTTATATATTATGTCAATTAAATTATGTCAATTATGGGTAGTTATATTATGTCAGGATGATTAATCCCTTTATTAAATATACATTTCTTAAATTTGATTGGTTATGAATAAACTCCTTTTGTTACTCACCTCTTTCCTTATTTGAATCAATGCCGTGTATATATCGAGAAATATCATTTTCTTATTTCTCTTATTTAATTAAAATTACATAATTAATATAAATTATTGAAAATAATTAGTTATACCTGCTAGAAAGTAAACTTGAAATACTTATGGACCGTTACACCCTTATACATACAATCAAACATTTCAAAAACAGAATCGTTGTATTTTATTAATCACTATTTAGACTAAATATTTCACTTCTTAAAAATACATAACATTTCCTATATACTCTTAAAAATTTTCTATAGTACTCTAGCAAATATTGCAACGTTTAATTGAAGCATTTTATTTTGGTTAAAATTGCGAACTTTTTAGGACTTTTTAATTGATTACACAATAAATTATCGGAAGAGAAATATTTATGATAAATATTAAATTTCGCCATAATGTCTCTTCATTGGATCCATGTGGTATCACACCCTCCGAAGTTTCGAATACTGGATGTCAGTGAAATAACCGATGAGCTTCTTAAGGGGAATATATTTCAACAATTAATTTTTATAGAGATTTGTTTAATATTTACATATTAATACAATCTCTAATGTATAGATGGCGCCAAAATATTTATTACAATTGGATGTTTCAAAAACGTGAATGAAAAACTTCAGCAGTTTTTCAAATAAAAAAGTTTGAGACTTCTTTATACATTACTAACGTTCTTTTACTTTTTGTTGTTATTTTATTTTTTTGTTATAAGGATTTTTGTGGAGGAAATTTAATATAAGAGGAAAAGTTGCTAATTACTTCTACTATTGAGACTACACAAACGAAAGTGAAGTACTACACACTGAAATAAATAATAGATGTGGCTTGAACATTTTTCAAAAATTGTAAAGTAAATATACCCTCAACAGCCCGTAGTGGCTCAGGAAGGTTAAGGCACCGCATTTTTTTTAACCTACTGCGAAAATTATAGAATTCATAATTTTTTCTAATATTTTCCCTTTGATAGATTTTTGATTACAAGTAGAAAATAAATGTAAAAAATAAAAGAGAAAATACTGTTAATTTTGTGAATTAAAAAACCTGTATAGTGTTTATAGACATTTAATATCTAATGATGCCAGCAGCAAAAGCTGTATAAAACGACTTATAACTACTAAATTGCAACTAAATAGGAAAAACAAATCCATTTAGCTTTCATGTAAAACTTATTTTACACATATTTTTTTAAGTTAGAAAAAAAAACTTTTTTAAAACAATTTTAATAGGTAAAGCAATATAAATTTTTTTAAAAATTCAAAACTCTCTAAATAAGGAATTTTTACTTCAAAATACATAAATAAATAAAAAGAAATACTTTACCTATTATAATTAATCCTAAAAGTAAACTACTAGAGAATAAAATATTCGAATAGAAGTCATTATAATTCTGTAGCAACGAAGAGGCAGCGTGAGTGAAAAGTATGCTGAAAATCTAAAATAAAGAAATTAATTATTTAAAATTAATGTCTGCTGTTAATTGGTATAAATATTAATTAAAATAAACTATAGAGTATATTAAACTATAAAAAAATCGGACATTTAAGAAAGTAAGTAAAGTTTAAAAAGTTAAGTTAAACAAGATTAGGGAGAAAAAAATGCTCGAAGCTATCTGAAAAAGAAACAACGTCAGCAGCTTTGGAGGATGTCAAGTGATAGCGAGCAGAAAGTAGAACCAACAAATTTTTTTTTTAAAAAATTCGAAATTACTTTAATTCTCTCTGCAGAATAATATTAAAAGCTAACATGTGCCAAGCTTTTTCTGCCGATTTTATTACAAAATCAGTCTTATATGTGAGATGGAAATTGATTGATGGAAAAAGTTGATGTATTTATGATTAGTTGAAGAAGTTGATTGATGCATTTTCCATTTCTCCGAAGATACAGGATAGCAATTACATATTAAAACTGCTGAATGAAGAATTAAATATAAATAATAAAAATATTTTATATTAGTAAATATAGAGCTCCAAAGTAAAGAGGAATCTTCATTTTTATGTGGAGTGCGCAAAATAAAAAGCGGACCAACCAGAATAACTTTTGATCTAATGATTGGATATTCACGTTTTAGGACTCAATCTTAATGGTTCAAAGACGTGACGTCAAATATGCTATTTAATTACTGCAAACGATATTTTAAGTTACAAATTAAATACAAAAACGTACTTTCTCGGAATAAATATACCTTTTTTTCGACGGATTCGGATTTTTGATCTCCTAAAGTAAGGGGTAGCCGTAATCTGGGAAGAGTGCTCCCAATAGTTTGGTTAGGAGAGTGGTCCAAATTTTATACCGCTTAATGTTAGTTTACTTTTCATGAATTTCGTGATATCACAAAAAACTTTTAAGGCTCATTGAAAAAATTTTACACGCAATTATAAAACTCATTCATCCAAAGATAATTCTATGCAAAATATAATTTCGAGTTAATATTTATTATTTTTTATTATTTTACTTGATAACAGTTGAAAATTTTTCGGATTGAAAGGTATGCAATTTTTTATTATTTAAAAAGATCGGAATATTCGATGGTAAAATATAAAATTTGTGCGAAATTGACTAGAAATCGAAATAGTTTCTGAGAAATCGAATTTTGAAAAAGTCGTATTTTTTAAATTTGATTTATCGTGAAATATTTCACCGATTTCGCTCTAATTTTATATTTTGCCATTTGAAATTAAATTTTTTGAAATGATGGAAGAGTTGTACACTTGCAATTCAAAAAATTTTCATCTGTAATTAAATAAAAGAATAAAAAAAAATTATAAATATTTACTAAAAGTTATATTTTGTATGGAATTTTCAAGTTTTATAATTGTTTCCAAACATTTTTCTATTCGCTGAAGAAGTTTTTGAGGTATGGTGAAATACACAAAAAGTAAAATTTACATTAAGGAGTTTAAACTCTCCGCTCTCCTAACCAAACTATTCGGACCATATTTCCCAGATTGTGGCTACCAGAAAGTACGCTTTTGTGTCTGATTTCGTAATTTAAATTATCGTCTGCACTAACTAATTAGTATATTTTAGTCCCTCCCTCCTCGAACCATTAAGGTGGAAATATATATTATAAGATTATAATGTAGTTTTTAAGTGCTAGAAAATAAATTTTACCTATTTCAGAATGACAATATGGATAATATGTCCTCCTATTATTTCAATATCTTCTAAAGCTAGTGTTCTAAATTCACAAAAAGTAACATAGAACCTTCTGAACTCTTTTATTGAAAAGTTAAAAACCTAATCCCGAAGATAAAATACTAATTTAAAGTAATAAAAATTGATGGCAATAGAATTACTTGTGTTGATGCATTTAGCAAGCTTCCTGACATAGCTTCAGGCTCTGGATAGGTTATTTCTGCCCCAAAATCAAATCCTGCTGGCAAATACCCAGTCATGAACAAACTGAAAGATTAAAGAAAGTATAAGCTTTATTAAATATTTTATTGAAATAAATTTTTCTGAAAAGAATTTACTGAATATTTTTTTTTTCTGTTGAAATCAGCATTTTAACTTATTTGTAAAAATTTTGGTAATCTGTCTAATATTGAACATACGAGAGGTCTAATTAGTTAGGTCATTGGAGTCCCCGAGAGGAATCTTGGACAAGGAATTCTAAATACATAATGTAAACCAGTCCCCTAAGATCTAGTGTTGTCCCGGAGAATAAAGGCAAAAAACAACATTTAGGGGCACACCAGAAGAGGTTCATAAAAAGGGTTTGCACCCTCCTCTCCTTTCAACCATTTCTGAGGTTGGGAAAAGGGTTGCGGAGGTGAAGAAAAGTTTTCTCTTTTATTATGGAGAGGTTTTTTTCGGCATTTTTACAGTATTGATAAACAGTACCGTACTATTATTTAAGATATTTCTTTGAGAATACATTTATATCCACCATGTTGATTAAATCTAATGACGCATTTTGAGATAGAAAAAAGAATAAAATGGCAATTGGTTGAAGGCAACGTGCCTTAAAATACGGACAGAATTGCCCAACAACCAGTTCACAAGTGACGTACCTCCTGACTGTCATTTTGCTTCTTATATGCATGCGCTGTATCTTAGTATATATGCTAGGCTAAATCTGAGTAAGTTGCACACCCTGTAAGTTGCAAGCATTAATTACGTATTTGAAGAGCTGGACTTTTCCTTTATCGGTTCCACAAGACACGCGTTCGGCTTAAGGACTAGGCTACCACCCGTGCGCGTATTAAAAACACAAAATTACAATATAGAACTCAAGATATGGCTAAAGTCCAGCAATAAACACAAAAACAGTTTAAAATAAATCACGCGAAATTCCAAAGGAAAATAGCAAATAACAATAAATGGTATTAGGGTACAAATAATTTAAAAAAAAAAAAAAACGTTTAAAGAAAGAAGTTTGTTATGTGATTATTATAACCGAGCAAAAAATCATAAAAAAGAAAAAGTTCATAAAAGAGCCTGAAGTTAAAATTGAACTAAGTAAATAAATAAATACTATAAAAGTGTCAAAATTTAAGTCCTAGTGTGAGTAGGATAAACTTCATCATCAAGTTTTGGTGCAATTTCCGGTGTTTCCTTAATGATAGTTGTAATAATTCGTTTTATGTAGTGGTGCTAATCAATTGTTTTCTTATAATAATGCATTATTTTTCGAAAGAAGAAGATGCGCAATATTTTCTACATGAACCAGATTTTTAAAAGTATATAGTTTAATTACTATAAAGTTTTTCATAATTTCCTTAATGTATGTCCTTACAATCTTTGTTCAAAGCGTTTTAAAAATAAAAACATAACAATTGATCAAATTTTAATATTTAAAAAATGTTTCGGAATTTTGACATGCTTTTTTACAAGAAAAGCCAAGTTCAAACATCAAAACTGGTTTGATTGTATGAGAAATCTAAAATATGTTAATAATCGTTATGTCTAATAATCACATTCTATTGTCTTCTCCAACAATAAAACGGGCTTCGATACTTAAAATCCAGCATTGCTCGATGAAAAATCGGCAGATTTGGATTGAAAAAAAATTCCATGATATACAAGCAATTAGGTAAACTCTTTGACTTAATTGTTTGAATATCTTTGAATACATTGAATAAAAAAAAATTCAAATTAATAAGCAAATACTTACCCGAGAAATGATAAGAATACATATTGAATCCAAATATGTTCAAGTTTAATTAAGAAAGTGTAACCCAGCATGAGAAGGAAGCTTACGGTAAATACCAACACAGAAATTTCTCTGAAAAACATGAAATATTTAAAAATATTATGCTTCAGACATTTTTAATAAAATGAAATGCTAATATTGAATATAAATCACACTCACTTGTATTTGTGGGTTCTGTCAAGAAATATCCCTAGAAGCACTGATCCTATCATTCCCGCAAAAACCATAATTGCACCCATCCGCCCAGCGTCCACTTCATCACCCTATGGTTAAATAAAAGTCAATTTTGACTCATTTCAGATTTTACAAGAATATAAAATGTGCAATTTTTGCTCTAATTATTGAATTTTCACGTACATATAACTATGGTGATGACCTCAAGCTACTTAATTAGTGCTAAATTTAAGTTACGAAAAGAGACACAATAACGTACTTTTCCTGAATAAACATACCTTTTTTTCAACGGTTCTGGTTTCTTCACCAACGAGTAGCCGCACATAAGAAGCTATGGTTCCATGTACAACTTTTTAAAATTTTGAAGAGTTTAAATTTTTAATGACAAAATACAAAATTTAAGCGAAATTAGACGAATTTTAATTGATAAAATGTTTTTAAAAAATCACATTTTTGAACTTTTACTTCTCAAGAACTGTTCGACCGATTTCGCTCAATTTTTTTTTCTGTTTATTTAAAATTACTTAGTTTGAAAAAACGTAAAAATTTGCATAATATAAAACAAAAATGATGTAAAAAAAAAATAGTGTAAAACATTTTTACATGGAATTGTTTGAATATTTGAATTTCATAATTGTACGCAGAAAAATTACGATAGACTTAAAAAGTTCCAGAAATGCAGCGGAATACACAAAAAGTGAATTGAACCCCTTCAGAATCAGTGGAAGAAGGAAGTGTTTCCTCAGATCAGGGGTGAAAGCGAGACGGAAAATAGGAAAGGCTGGTAGTGAAACCTTTTCAGTTATAGCTAGTTTTGGGGAGGAGTTTACTTATTCTTTTTTTAAATTATTCAATAATATCTACTTTATCTTCGAAAAGAAGCAGTTTTATATATATGCTAAAATTTTAAAAGAAGTCTTGATAGTTACAGATATTTTAATTTTTACGGAAAAAATGCTGGAATGAAATTTCTTACGTACCAGGTTTTTCTCTTTTCAGTCTTGCTATATAAGGGCTTTCACCCATGCCTCAGACCCACGAGCTACGAGTTAATACGTACTGAAGAGTACGTATATCTTCTACTAGTAGGGGATGTAAAACGAGAGTACCGAATGGCAATCGCGTCCATGAGATAATGGGCCACTCGAGTCTGAAAGGCTCGTTACACAATTGATACCATTGGCCATGAAGAGAGAATTGCTCAATGACATATATGTGATCTGTAATGTATCTACCATAACAATGATTCAATTCACTAGTATATAAGACATGTTAACTCAATTCTATCAGAATGTACCTTTAGATAGACGATGTTTGGCATTATCGGTAGCCTAGCCATGGGTGAAAGCCCTTATATAGCAAGACGGAAAAGAGAAAAACCTGGTACGTAAGACATTTCATTCCAGCATTTTTTTCGTAAAAAATAAAATATCTGTAACTATCAAGATTTCTTTTAAAATTTTAGGATATATATAAAACTGCTTCTTTTCGAAGATAAAGTAGATATTGTTGAATAATTTAAAAAAAGAATAAGTAAACTCCTCCCCAAAACTAGCTATAACTGAAAAGGTTTCACTACCAGCCTTTCCTATTTTCCGTCTCGCTTTCACCCCTGAGCCTAGCCCTAAATTGGTAACTTTCGGGCGTGATCTGAACACGCTTACCTCAACAGAAACGCCCACTTCGATATGAACACAGTAAACAGTTGACTTGCTATTTGTGATATTATTCTCCTCACGCTGTTGCTACTCGTTCTCGATCACACACAACGGGGACGTGTACACTCTCAACTTCTAATAATAATATAGAAGAGACCACTCACACAACCGATCTCAATGCAGCTCTCACCACCAGCCCACAAATTTCGATGATCTTAATACAGCTCTCCCGACGTGTCACAAAACAGTAATGTATCAACTAGTTATATCCATTCATTGAATTCTATCCCATATAAAATTCTGGTGGGGGACTATTGCATGTAGTTACCACTACCATTATTCGATTCCAATTCACTAGTATATAAACACATGTTAACTCGGTTCTACCAGGAGGTACCTTTTGATATATGACGGTTGACATTGTCTGTAGCATAGCCCCGCAAATCACTGCCCTGAAGGAGTTAAAGGGCATGAACGCTTTTCTGCTCTCCTTGCTAAATTATTGGGATGATAATTTCCAGATTTCAGCTATCCCCATTTTTTTTTAAAGTAAAAAATCTAAGTCCTCGAAAAAAATTATTTTTTATTTAGATAAAGTATGTTTTTGTCTCGACCTTAGTAGTTTGGAGTAGCTAATTAGCATACTTAAAGTAATAAATTTGAACCATTAAAATTGTTTTGTACGTGAAAATTCGAACGTTAAAACAAAAATCGTTCAGTATGATACATTTTTTTTTCACTGCACTTGCTATGATATTGATTTTAAAAGCATATGGCCACAAAAAAATTTAAATTATGAGAGTAAAAATTACTGGGAGTAGTTATCATAAAAAAGAAATTCGGCGATTGAATGACAAAAGTTTTGCAAATTTGTTAACAAGGCTTACTAATAAAACGATTGATAAGATACCGATGCATCTCAAACAAGATTAGGGAATGTTGATGTAATATATTTAAAAGGTTGATTTCAAAAAGGATGTAAATTCATTGAATCTAAAATCCTTTAAAGTAATAAATTCATTATTACTTTAAAAAGAGGAAGTTTTTCAATAGTTTTAGTTTTTTGAAATTCTAAAGAAAAACAATCAAAGTTTTTTTTATTAGGAAAATATAAGTTGAACTCTTTTTGGCAACATCTTCCATTAGAGTTGAGCAATATGTAATAGATAACTGGTAATCATAATTTACGATCACTATTGTAATCATAATTACAACGATTAGCATTACGATAACAAAGTATTAATAATCTATGATTACACGTAATTACAATTATAAGTAATTTGAAACATTTTTTTGCTACTGAAATCTTTACTACAAATAATTAATATCTTACACTCATTAAATTGAGTTTAAGAAATTTCCTTTTTGATGTTTTTTCATAAATTTCTAAAACTACTTAACTTTAAAAATCAAAAACAGTTTTACATTCATGAAAATCAAAAAGTTCGTGATCATTAGAATTTCATTAGAGAGGAACTCCCATTTAATTTTATGCTATTTATAACAGGTTTATATTATGTATGAAAGCCAATAAAATATTTTGGAAGTTATTTTAGCTTCCATTTTGATTTCATTTTATTTGTTAGTATCACATAAAAATTAAACTAATAGACCATTAGTTTGGACTTAAGATAAATCCTCGGTTATAATCTAGAGCAGGGCTGTCCAACTAGCGGCCGCATGTGGCCCACCAACTTTTTATTCAAGCTGATCGGCCTCAGTTTTCCCATTAAAATGCAAACAAATTGTTTTATAATCCTTCTATTCCATTGTTTTATAATTAATAATTCAACTATTAATTATTATTGTATAAGAAGTATTGTTCAACTTTTTCAAACTGCGGCCCGGAATTCTGGCCCGTGGGCTCTTTGTAGTTTGACAGCCCAGATCTAGAGAGCAAAAGCGCACTCCTTTCCCGAAGTTTTGATTAGAGATCAGATTATGATAATAATCACCCGATGTCCGTACCACGCTCCCCAACTTCCTTGAACTGCGAATATTTCAGGCTCATAAATTACAAATAAAATTACATTTTAATTTAACTCTGTTTCGTAGAGTATACACTACATTTACCAACAGGCCTTTGAACAACTTTTAGTCTTTCAAATAATTCTCAGTCTTTAGTCCCAATTGAAAAATTATTTAAAATTATTCAAAGAATTCATAAAGAAATTATATAAAGTTGAATTCAAAAACCACCACTAATTATAGGCAGAAGATGGAAATACTATTTCATGAAATAATTATTAATAAATAATCTTTCAATTGAATGACAGGTGTAATTTGAAATTCTAAATCAAGATAGAAGGAAAACTTGTTGAATTCTCATTTAAAGTTTCGATTTCATGTTGTTATAAGCATAAACTGGATTTAAAGTATTACAATAATTAATAAAAAATAATTTCTATTTTTAAAATAATCTATAACTTAAAATTACAATTAAAAAGAAAGAGCCTTTAGTAATAGTAAAAGAAAAAACTATGATATTTTCCCCTGAACATAAAATATTTAAGCAATACGCAAAGAAAATATTGAGCTTCTGAAAATAAACGTCAATTGAAAAAAGTGTTCGCATATATTTTGGTCGGTCAGAAAGGATTAACTTCATAAAACTCTGGTTTCAAAATTAGTATTACAGAAGATAATCTAGCTTATCCGTTTCATTCCTCAAAGAAAAAAAATAACATCGACTTGTATTTATGGTTTAGTGACACAAGAGGTAGAATAAGCTTCGATTCTGTAAACATAAACGACATTAAATATTGAGAGTATCGAAAACTGTGTTGTAAAATATCTGTAAGAAAAAAGGAGGATAATGTTAGTGGAGCGCCTCTGAATCGAAAGAGTTCTATTTATCTTATGTGAGTAAATCTCTCTAGAAGATTCTATAGCATTAGAGTATTAACCATTTTGAAATGTTATTTCGTTAATAATGACTGTAGGATAACTCAAAAACCTCAATTTTGAACTTAAGTACACAATGTGCTCCAAAAACATCTTTAATGTTGTCTTTTAATTTCAAAAAAAATTATTTAATCAAAATTAGCATAGACACTTACCGGGAAATGAATCAGGACCATCTCATTCAGAATAGTTGACATTGCAAAATAAGCTCCTGTAATAAGCCCTAAAACACATACAAAAATATTTAACATTAATACAACCGTTAAGGAATAATCGATTCGTTAATGTTATTAAAAAAAATTTTCTTATAATGTTATCAATTATAATTATATACAATTATTTCTTATCATACAATTTATTTATACAACTATTTCTTATAATTAATTTTTTCTTTAATGTTATCAATTAATGGTACGGCAAATACAAAGCATATAAGACCAAAATTACAAACGAATAAGAAAGGAAACTTATTGTAAATTTGACCCAAATTGTTACCTTAAAACTTCTACGCCAGTCACCAAAAAATGATGCATATCGACGGAGATAGTCTCGATTTATTGCATCTACCGAATTACAAATGAGAAAGACAGGGTTCAAGTTTAGAGATGGTCTGCCAGGCTTTAATGTCTAGTTAGAAGCTGGAAATGGGCAGTATATCTTAGATTGAATTTGGAATTCATAATCTTTCTCTATTACTTACTTGCTATGTATCTCTCTGGAATGGAAAGATAGTGCAGAAAGATCTGTTTATGGCAGTCTGGTGATTTTATTGCGAGGCTGCCGGTTTATTTGTTCTTGAAAAAGCCAAGTACCCACCCACTAACAAAACACACGTTTCCTTTTTAAAGCCTACTACCGTAGTTAATGCCACTATTAGGATATTTCTTTCAATGGCGGGGGAGGAGACTAAGAGAACTACTGCCCTGCATTCTAGCATAGAAATTAGAAAAAAATTATTATTCAAGCGAATCCATTTTCAAAAATCAACACGTTTTTCAGAGCAATTCGGATATATCCGACTTTTCCTTCACTAACTATTCAAATATAGATTCAGAAGAAAAATAAAATATTAAAAAAAAATAGTGCGTGGAGTCCCTCCGCGTGGAAGAAGTGAAACTTCGTAAAGTGGAAATGAAAATAGGAATGGGTAGAAATCGATTTTTAGTGAAATCATATTGTTTCTTTAAGACAAACTTTATTAACATTGCTTACAACCACCTTTCTACATAACCTTATTTTAAAATGTAGCGCAGAATTACATTACAATAATAATAATAATAAAACAATTATCTTAGTTTTAAACTCTTGAATCAAAAGCGTAATAATAGAGGTACAGGAAAATAACATTAAATTAGGGATGCAAAAATATTTATAGAAAAACAATACTTTTATGACTTTTATTAATTGTATGCCAGTGAGAACCAAAACAATATGGAAATGAATGAGGGAAAACTGGATCCTACCACGTGATTTTCCGGCCAATAAAAATGTAGCGTTAAACGTTTAACGCAACCTTGTTGGAAGTCGCATTAGAAGTTTCACTTCAAAAAGACTCCTCCTGATCCTGCAGTAATTAGATTTTCTAAAAAGGAGCCCTCCGTGTATACGTGAAATCACTCAGATTTTGGGTGCCTCTTAAGCATAACACTTCAAAACATCTATAAAGGTATCCTCCTTTAAAATGCATGCTCATACAGTGAACGAAAAAAGTATAAGGACAACATTAAATTGAATGAAATAATGCTTTGTTTTCATTTCATCTAAATGAAACTTGGATGCGTCTCACTTCCTTTACGCTATTTGTAATATCACCTATTCCTTAAGGGGGGTTAGTTATAGACTATGTCAACCTTCATCTATCAAAAGGTACCTCAATATGGAATCAAGTTAACATGTCTTATATACTAGGGAATTGGCATTTAATAATCTTAGTGGTAGTAACGCCACAACCTCATGAAAAGTAAAATTTTGCTTCAAAATTTAGATTTCACAAAAATTAACACAAACGGAAATATGGAGAAAAAAAAAGTATAAGGGTATGTTCTAAAATGCTTAACATATTGATCAATAGTCAAGAAAACTACCTTTTTTTTCGATCACTTGAATAAGCCGAGTGGTCATGGATCCTGAAAGCTCTCTTTGTCCATAAAAATTTTTCTCCAAACGTCTTTGATAGTGAGGACAAGATCCTGCTTGCATTGATATCCATTTTAATTAACTTCTCTGGTTCGAAGTACCCATGAGTTTTCGATTGAATTAAGATCGGGACTCCTTGCTGGCCAATCAATTAAATTTACAGATTTAGCTTCAAATCAGAGTTTCGTGCTTTTGCGAACGTGTATCAAAGCATCATCCTGTTAAAAAAAACAGTGTCTCTTGAGGAAATCAGTTGCGTTTTTCAAGTAGCAAGCTTTCTCCCAACATATCAACGTATTTGTCGGAATTTATTTTACTGTTGATATAAACTATTGGAGTGGTTCCATTTGCCTCAAAAGCGCCACAAACCATCAGTGAGCCACCACCATATTGATGTTTGCATACTTCGTTGATCTTTCGCCGCAGATCATACCAAAAATAATGAAAACCATCAGTTTCACCAAGGTTGATTTTATTTTCGTCAGAAAAGTCCATTTTTGATCGAGGGAAATATATTTTTTGGCTAAGTCAACTCTTCTTCTCTTATGTTGATTAGTGGACGTGAAACTAATTTTACATAAATATTACGATGTTTATTTAAAATATTTTGAACAGTCCTTGATGAACATGGCAAATTCAAATTTTTGTAAATTTAAATTTTGTTTTCTGGGACAAGCTCTCCTGACAATCATTCTCTTCTGTTGACGAGGGCAAATTTTTAATCTCCCAGTTCGTTTCTTCATTCCATACATTCTAGGATTTTTTAGAAAATTATATACTGTTCCAAATTTCTTCATTATTTTTTTTAAATTTCCCTTCCACTTAATCCACATTCTCGAAAAACAACTCAATTTTCCCTTTTTCAGAGTCAGAAATATTAGTTTTATTGGGCATTGTTCAAATGAATGTCGACGAGTTCGAACTTTTTCTCAAAAACCACTCTTTCGATCCTGATTGTCATTTTCTATTTTCAAATATGCAAATTTTTCAATAGTTAGGGAGGAAAAAGCAATGACCTTATACTTTTTTTCCAATATCATTTGTACTTAAATATCAAAAGGTAAATTTAAACAGGTTTATATTTGGAAATTTTAATTGGTTTACAGGAAAAAGTAATTTAATTTTACTCCTATTTTTACTTTAAAATTTTGCTCCTTATATTTTTTGTCCGCCACTGTAAATAGAGAAGGGGGCAATGCAACAATTAGAAAGCTAGACTTTTTTTCTGAAATCTGTATAATTGTATACAATATATAACATAAAAATCAGAAACCTAAAACAAATATATATGTGCACCAAAAAGAAAATACTTTTCGCAGAGTATAAATTTTTTTCAACATTTATTAAAATTATATGTTTTACAACACATATTTACTATTTCTTTTATTAGACACTCGGTGAGTCTACTCATTTCTAACGATGATCGTAACAAATTTCGTACAAATATGACGTCCGAAGATGAAGTTTTGATTAAGGCACCAAAAGAGAAAAGTGAGATTCAAAGATATGGTCTCAGTTCATAAATTGCAATTAGGATGAATTTTGGAAACGTTTACGTTTTTCTTAAAAAAATGTGTGCATCAAACTTATGAATCAAACTTAAACGCATGAATCAAACCATAAGAAGCAAAAATAATTACTATTTAGTAAACGCAAAAACAAAGTCATGAATGGAAATGGAAATATGACGTCCGAAGATGAAGTTTTGATTAAGGCACCAAAAGAGAAAAGTGAGATTCAAAGATATGGTCTCAGTTCATAAATTGCAATTAGGATGAATTTTGGAAACGTTTACGTTTTTCTTAAAATAATGTGTGCATCAAACTTATGAATCAAACTTAAACGCATGAATCAAACCATAAGAAGCAAAAATAATTACTATTTAGTAAACGCAAAAACAAAGTCATGAATGGAAAAAAAATCAGAAATAAATTCAATTCTTTTTTAAAATAGTAGTATAATATATGAAGATCTTAGGGTAATGTAATGATAAACCGCACTTTCAAATCCTTCAGAAGAGTGTTTTGGAAAGAAAAAAAAATACAACGCTACATAGGCAATGGGATGTTTCTGAATACTGTTCTGTTATCTGGAGGAAATTCCATAATTTTCAGATATGTATGGGGAAATTCCATATGTATCTGAAAACAATACTAAGAAACAGTTGATTTTTAATAACGTCACCTTTTAAATAAGTGTGTCGGTTTATAATATAAGCAATAGTCTAAAACCTTCTAACTACAAAATTATTCCTAAATACTTTTTTCAATGGCAACAACAAGAAAACTACAAAAACAAACACTCACTCATTTAAATTTTCGTTTAAAAAGTGATTCACAGTTAAATACTTGATAAAATATAAATATTCTTACCATAAGCAATGAGTAGTAAGACAAAAGGACCATTTCTGAACAAACGTTTTAGAGAAGCCCCATATTCAGGTCCTTCTCTGTGTTTAGTTGCCTGTGCTATACTCGGATATAATTTAGGTTTCTCTTCGAACACTAAATGAGATAAAAGGAAAAAAAAAATTTTAGGTAAAACCATAGAGCTGAAGTAGAACATGTACACTGTTATATTTCCCCGATCTCTCTACTTTCCAAACATCCGAGTCCCCTCAGTCACGTGCTCCCTCCCTTTCGGTAATTTTTTGAGTTGCGCAACAATTGAAGTGAGTTCTCTTTTCTGGTGGCTTCGGGTTTTTTTACTTATAAAGGCAAAGCTGGAAAATTAAAAGCTTCATGTGTGTTAAGATTAGCGGAACAGTAAAATATTGGATCATTTTTTGAAAATACTTCGCTTGATTAAAAATCCTTTTAGAATTCTAATTTTTTAAGATGTAAAAATTGTATAAAATTGTTTAAATTTTTATTAAATTAAGAAAAATTTTAATTTTTGAATGTTTTTAAAAATAGTAGAAACTTATCTCGTGAGCACTTAAGTCTTACAAAAAGTTAAAATTAAAGTTAGAAGTTAAAAATCAAAGTTTTTTCCAATTAAACTGAAAAATTGTAAAATTGCCAAAAACACCTACGCTTTAATTAATTAAAAACGTAACCTTTGTTAATATTTTTTTTCAATAAAAATTTCATTTTATAATGTTTTACATAATTTGAAGGGAAAAAAACTACAAATATTTCAACATTTTTATAATTTTTATTTTTTTTATTACTTTTTTTGTTACTTATTCTTTTGGTACATAATTTTAAAGTATGTCTAACATTTTAGAGTTAATCTTAGGGAGTTTTTAGTTATAGGAAACGCGCGATTAAATTTTAATCCAACATAACAATCAATAGTATAACATCTTGTAAAATCATAAATATCAGTGTAGGTATTGAAGAAGTTTCAAAAGATTTTAAACATGTCAAGAAATCAAAAAATAAAATAAAAATTTAGAGAGAAAAAATGCTGCATCGAATTTTTTAAAAAAAACAACCTCTTTTTTTAACTTTCTGATTTTAACATTACTATAAGAACTTCTAAATGCTAAAATCAAATATAATAATTAAAATATTCATAAATTCCAGATTTAATTCAGTAAAAATAAACATAGAGGATCTGTGTAAACATATTTTAAAAAATAAGATTCATAAATCCCCCTTACCAAAAAGAATAATGAATAAAATGATGATGTTGACTATGACTTGAGGATAGGCCATGCAACCCAAACCTTCAGTTATGCTTGATGTATTGTTGCAATCGTTTGTTAAAGCTAAAGGAGTGAAGATAAAACCGATGGCAATACCTAGCTATGAAAAAGTAAACTCTCCTGAGCACATATTAAAAAAAACAAATCCTGAATAAAATTTTTAAAACATGCAATCGTAAGACAACATTAAAACCAGTGTTACTGTACTACAAAATATTTGATGTACAATTATTTATTACGTGTTATTTAAGAATGAATCTATTTATTTTCAGTTTAATCCAGTTAATAAAAATAATTTTTGAAAATATGATCGATTAAATAAAATTCCTCTTTGGGCATGACTACTTAATTAATAACTAACTTATTCAAATCTTTTAATATTTTAGACCAAAGCTGTTACCGGATTAAAAATTTCATTCGCTTCAAAAATACATAAATATAAAATAACAGTCAACGTGTTTCATGCTCTCAAAAATAGGCGACCATTTTCAAGACTTGCCAGACGTGAATGAGAGGAAACAAAAATGAATTGAATTATAAAACAAAAAAAATAAAAAATTTGGCAGCACAAAATGGAAGAATAAAGGTAAAAAACAAAACAAAAAAGCACAGAGGCGGAGAGAGAAGAAAGATGAAAAACAGAACAAGAAAGTCCAACGTAACCGAGAGGGCCAAATTAAGGTAAAATGCCTTTCCATGCGCTATGGAGAGGTAGTGAGGAACTAATTTTTACTACATTCCCCGTCAGTGCGACCTTAGCACCATCAGACAAACCAGAAGCGCTTTAAAATTTAGACACTATAGATATGTCCATTTTCAAGAGTACCAGAAATCATCAATTACTGCACATTGTTAGAATCTTGGGCATAAGTTCAATTTCGACTCCCTTTCAATTCCCTTTTTGACGACATTAGCTTCTCACCACTTCTCCATAACGCGTGGAAATAGTGAAATGCAATCCACTGATTTGCCCCTCTCGGCTACTGTGGTTATTCTTGTTCTGATTTTCATCTTTTTCGAATCTGTTGAAAAGTTTATCCAAATAAAATGAAATAAAATTTTTTTAAAAAAACTACCTGAATAGGTAAAAATTAAATTGAAAATGCTATTACAGAACTATAGTAAATTTTAAGGGAAATAATACAGAGAGGATACGTTATCGAGAAAATTTCTCTTTTAATAATTTTGAAATCTCAATTTTTTCCTTTTATATTAACACTTTAATCAGTTATTTAAAAACACTTCCGAACCAATCCTAATTCTTATTTCCATCGAAATTCCTCAATAAAATCCTTTCATTTTAAAGTTTGTTCATAAAAGTTTTAAACATTTTATTGGTGGAACAGCTTTAATAAACTTCTCCAAATCGCATTGTAAGTATGCACGAATACAATCATACGAAATGCTCCTTAATATTTTTATACAACAAAATAAACTAAGTTTTATCTTTAAAAATGTATTGAAAACATTTAAAAGGCAATAAAGTAATATAAAGCAATTTAAAGCTTCAAAAGATTTAACATAAGGATAGAATACTACAAAATATAAATTCTATACTTCAAAGTACTTGCATTTATTAAACCACACGAGATTTTTCTCAATATGAAAAAAACTTAAAAATAAGAAAGAATATTAATTTAAGATATAAGAAATAACATAAATTAAAAGACGCTTCGATATTGCTATTGCTCTAATTACTCCTTAAACCAAAGATTAAAATTTTCTTGCTAATTTCACATGTCATATTTAAGTTTCTATAACTTTTGATGAATGATTAGATTTTTTTTAATAGGTCAAAAATGCCATTTGTGAACTAAATGTCGCAAAACTAAACTACGCAACAAGAAAGGAGGAAGTAATAAAAAAAACGAAAAAAGTCAATATTTATTCATAAAGTCATGCTGAGAGAACGTGATTTTACTTCATGTAACATTTCAGCTGCAAAACATAGTTGTAAACAGCTGCTGAAACAAAAGGAAATCAATCACCTTTCGTCGAAAATCTTTTTATGAGGAATTTTGAATATTTTACAATGATGAAGCTCATATAATAACCTATTTTTTCTAAATTTATTTTTGTACATTTTAAAGTAAGAGGTAGAAAAAAGTAACATTAAGTAACATTCAAAGGCAAAGTTTATTATAAGAAAGTTCTGACATTTTAGTGAATTTCAAGACATGTATTAACTAACAAGAACATCAGGCCGTCTTGATGGGTAGTGACGCATACCATGGCTTGGGTTGAGGTTCGATTTCGCATGTTATAGAATAAATGTCGGATCGGATAGCACTAATTCGATCGTGTCTAAGTAGTTTTCAAGCAACTTTAGCAGCCCACGCATGATTCTCCCATACGTGGACTACGCAAGTTCACCATTCATGATTGAGAAGTAAGGGAATGTGGCGCGTAGACAAAGAGATTACTATCACCATTTGCTCTGCAATGTAAATCTCCATATACACAATTCTTGTCATCGCATTATCATTAAGGATGAATTCAAAACTTTTGCCAATAGCCCATTACTGCAGCTTTAGTGTTATGTTAACAATTAAACTAAAATTAACTTTAAAAAATAGTGAAACTGTTTACAAGACTCACATTAATAATTATCTGACTTATTGCTCTAACGGGGAAAAACAATTTGCAGCATATACAGCTGATTTTAACAAATTTCAAACTTCCGCTTTTTTTTCAAAATAACACTTAAAATTTTCGTCCACTAAACAGGTCATAAAATATAATTGAAAGTTTAAAACACAATTTTTCGTGATGATTTTACTCTAGTTATAGCTATAGATAGCTTTGTTAATTTTAATTTAAATATTTCATAAGCTCATGCTTTTATTTTTAACTTACGATCTTTTATTTTAACTTATGGATCGGGTTTTCACGAGCTAGGTTGAAATCGTGGTGGTTTGAGAAACTTCACTTTATAACTAATTAATGCAAAAGATAATCTGAGTTGCGAAATCAGACACAAAAGCATAGTATCTCCAAAAGTTAAGTTATCGTTATTTTCAAAGAACTTTTCAATCAATTTCTTTCACATTTCACATTCAAAAATACACAGTTCAATAAAGAATAAAAGTTAGTATATTGTGTTTAACTGCAATTATACTGCGTATAAGTATTTTATTCTACACATAAAGCAAAAAATAAAATTTGAGGGCAACTGTCCTAACCGCTGTTCTAAACTATTGGGACTATAATTTCGAGATTGTGGCTCCTAACAGTAAGTATCATTAAGAAACACCATTACAATATATTAGTCCAAAGACGAAGATCAAGCAGCATCTAAAACAGCAACTCCCCTTCACTTAAAACATATTACATTGAAAGGAAGAGCTAGCTGGTCACCTAATGAAGTTATGTATATAAGAATTTAGTTTCTGTTTATGGAAAGATATTTATTATTAAGTATTATTTTTTTCATGCGTAATTTTTTTAGTTACTTATCTCTTCCTCAGTGTTTCCAATGAAACAAGTTTTGATGCTTTTAATCTAATCATTTTCGTTTTTAATTCGCCAAGCCTTAACAACATTTCTTTTAATTCTAAAAACAATTTTAGGAGCAGTAATTAAAAGGAGCCCCTTCCATTTAAAATAATAGTAATAATACCTGATTTCCAAAGACACCCATAGCACATGCTAATCCTACTTCATTTGCTCCAAACCAGACACCTGCTATGAAGGGAGGTAAACTCAAAACAAATACTTGCCCCATGGCATATATTGTTTGACAAACCATAACATAAACATAGCGATCAGGTGAGAAAGTATAGCATTGCACTACTGAACCTGTGAGTAAATAAATAGTCCTCTTACTTACATTAGAAAAACTTCTTTTTATAGTCTAGCAACCACGAGTTGAGCACTCAGGTTTTAAGTCCAGAGCTCATTTTGTGATGGCTAGACTAGTATTATATATGTTTTGAAACAGGCAAACTTTTATATCAGATAATTTACGTCATATAGATTAATATTTGCATAAAAACATATGAGTAAAACACCATCGTACGCAGCTTGAGGCGCTTTTTTAATAGAGACTCGTTGTTTGCGAACATTTTAGCATTGTACTTTTATTTAGATAAGCCACCTTAATTTTAAGTTTTCTAATAATTATTGTCGAAAATTGCATTCAAGAGAAATAGATATTTTATTAAATTTTTATAATTTGGTAGACTAGCTTCGCGAGTTCTGCCAGTAAGTCGCCAAATTAATGAACTACTATAAAACAATCAAATCGGGGCCTATTAGAAGCGATTTTTGAGAATAACTATTTAAAAAATTTATCATTAAAATAATTCAGATAAATAAAAGTACCAATTCAACATATACAGATTACCGAGTGACTGTCCATAATGGTGGAAATACCCCTGGCGACGAACGATGATGTTTTTCAGCATGGGTTTCTAATGTATTTCTCAATTCTTATTATATGCCTTCAGAGTGTGTAACTGCTGTGCTGAATATTCCTATGTTTTAGCCTATTATTTTGAAAAAAGGATGATTTAGAAAAAGCACTTCAAATTGTTTACAACATTACGCAGAAATTATATATAGTGTTTGAAACAAATGGAAGAACCAGTCAAAAGTTTTTCTCTCAGAAAAAGCATGTAAAAATTTTCAAAAATGGCTAAACAATTTGTAGTTCCAGCAAAGCAGGATATAGAAACATCTATAATTGTGGTTCCCGTTTTTAAACTTGCGGAGCTTTCGTTCAACATTTAATTGACAAATAACTTTCAATGAACCGTTCATCATGTACCATTCCCTAAAATCTTGTTTCCTAGTGCATCTAGAACTTTGAAACTTAGTTTAGGTAAGTAAGGCTTTCGCTGACAAGTGTCTCCAAAGCAGCCAAAATTATCACCAAGTAGGCGATAACACCGGTGTCTCTTTTGTGTATATATACGCTCTATAACAAAAAAATCGACGCACCAAGAAGGAGTTGACCGATTGAAACGAAAATTGGTGGATAGGGAGACAATGTACAGAATAGTAAATGATTAAAATTTTAGAACAATTGAATAATTTATTGCAGAGTTACAGTAACAAGTTCAATAAGGTGTTGACCCGCCTCTAGCCTGGATACAAGCTGCCACACGGCGTGGCATAGACCGATAAAGCTCCCGGATGGTCTCTTGCGGTATTTCCTAATTCGATCCAATTGTCGAACGAGGTCATCCTTGCCAGATGCAATAGCCATCCCATCATATCCCAGGCATGCTCGATGGGAGAGAGATCTGGTGATCTGGCAGGCCAAGGAAGAGTTTGACAAGCTTGCAGACAGTTCATAGCAACACGTGCCGTATGTGGTCTGCATTGTCCTGCTGAAAAACCAGCCCAGGACGCTGCAAAAGGAACGGTAGCAAAACAGGTCTTAGGATGTCGTCGACGTACCGCTGTGCTGTAAGTGTACCTCTAATGACGACCAAAGGGGTCCGGCTGTCAAAGGAAATGGCACTCCAGACCATAATGCCTTGTTGAGGGCCGGTATGGCGTGCAATAGTGAAGGCAGGATCCCCCTCTGCCCTGTGCGTCTCCAAACAAGTTTTCGATGATCGTCAGGACACAGTTGGAAGCGGGATTCGTCGCTAAAGACTATACATCCCCAGTCGGCATCATTCCAGCCTGATCGAGCCATGCACCACTGTAATCTGGCTCAGCAATGTGCGTCGATTTTTTTGTTATAGAGTATATATATATATATATATATATATATATATATATATATATTGGATTATTTAGTCATTAAAAACAGCCTTATAGTTACTAAAAAACAATCTGTTAGATTTTCGGAAATATATTTAAGCAAAAATACAAAAAAAGTTTATTGAAAAAAAGATTATTTCCTTCATATTCAAAAATTTATCAATAATTGATTTTGTAAAAATTTCAATTATGAATAATTGTTTCTCCCTGGTCTAAATAACTACAAATAAGGGCAAATTTCAAAAATAATCGTTTGGAATTGAGAGATGTTTGAAAAATTTTACCTTTCACGCAGAAGAAAACGCCGGTATATCATGCAGTTTTTCATAACCATAAATTACTAAAATGCAAAATTTAATATTTTTCACTCATTTTGACCTAAATTAATACAAAATAATGAAAAATATGTTCAATACAAATTCTGCGATGATAGGAAGAAAGGCTAGATTCGTTAATTTTAGCCAAAGATATAAAAGATTCAAATCTAAAGATATATATTTAGAAGTTTTACAAGGTGATTAGAAAAATATCTACACTTACCTAAAAAATTTAAAACTCCTCCAAGTACGAGAGTTATCCGTAACCCTTTGGTGTCCATCAGATACATTACTGGAAAGACCAGCGGCAAAAACGCTACCATATATACAACTGAAGCCCAGTTCACTGCATTTAGAGATACACCATAATAGCAAGATATGATATCAGCTACAACTGTGTACTGGTATTGAGGTACACCATTCATCATTGAACACAACATGAACACAAACAGCATGAGAAACCTCCGTTTGTAAAGTTTAATGCATGCAAAACCTGCTGATTTCTCGAATTGTTTTTCAGGATAAAGAGCTGTCTTTTCACTGTGATCGGGATAAACTTTGTGGATGGACATATTGTTCACTATGGTGTCGCTGCTGAGATTCTTGTAAAAGTTAGAAGATAAATTACATTCTTTGGTGGAGTCTGTTCCGTAATGCTTTCTCATTTTGCTCGTAGACGGGAAAGTATTTCTGGGGGGAAAAAATCTAATTCAAGAAATGATTTTATAATGCTCAAAGAAAGACACTTTTTAGTTTTAAATAATTTTAGAATGTTTAAAATTAAATAATCATTTAAATATTTTTGGACATAAAATAGTATCAGAAATATGAGTTTTAAAATATACAGAAACGCATAAAAGATGCCTACAGATTATATTATGTTTAAATGTTCCTATTAGAAAAACTATTTATATAGTAAAAAATAATTAACGCTTTTTTTATGGATGCAACACATGTTTATATATTTAAAAGAAATTTGCTAACTGCGTAGCAAAACAAGTTTTTTTTAATTTTATTTTTTGCTTTATTTTTCTAGTTATCATCCGTTTTAACCCTTTTGAATACCGTGGCAAGTATACTAACCACCTATTTTTAAAGCCCATGGTGAACTTTTTTACCACTTTTAATTTAGGTTTCCATTTGTTAATAACTTCAGATTTCTTGAAGTGCGTTTGAATAAAATTGGTAGTTTAAGAAAACGTATAAAAGTATAAGTTTGTAGCATTTATAAAATTTATTTTATAAATAACGAAAAATAAAAGTCAATAAGTTTCTAATAAGCCGTAGTAAATATACTTACCCCCCCCCCCCAAAAAAAATGACATTAAAATTTAGATTTTTATTTTATAAACTAAACTACTATTCTTATATCAATTTCAATTCCAAAAATACTCTAATTTGCCTTTAGTAGAAAAAAATGGCCCATTAAAGGGTTAATAACATAGTTTCTGAAAAGGCAATTATCTAATTTAATTTAGATGTATTGTAAAACTAAATAAATTACAGATTTCAGCGAAATTTTTGAACTAAATATAAACTTGCTTAAAAAATATTAGATTAGAAAAAATATTATAAAACTTTTTCATATTAATAAATAAATGAATGATATGAAAATATGATATACGAGAAGATCACGTTTTAAAATCATCAAAGAATGATCTGATGATTTTAAAACGTTATCGTAATAAAAATATCTAATACAAGTTATTCGTGAGAATTTTAAAAGTATATGCAAAAGTGAAACTTTTTTTATATTACCGAACATTTGTGTTTCATATTGAGCAAAGTAAATACAAGTATTTTCCAATATTACAAGAGATTCAAAAGAAATTCCAAAATGAGTAAAATATATGAATACTAATACCTTAAAGTCAAATCTAAAAATATTTTTTGACATTTATTCAAAATATTTCTATTAAGTAGGGGAAAAAACATGGATATAAATTGCATAGGGAATTCGAAAATCTTGCTTTATAATGGGTATAATCTTTTATTGTTTATAAAAATAGGTATTTGGATTATCAGAAAACAATTTTCCTTAATATAAAAGCGTGTAATAAACTATTTGTAATGTAATAAATTGCTTTTTAATATAGCTGAAAGACTTGGATGAATATAATGATTAACCACGTGTCCACTTTTTCAATCAGTAAAAAATTCCATGCCTTCATGTAAGTAATAAGACGTTTCTGTTTATTCTGTTCTTATTTTGAAAAGTCCCGCAGAGGACTGATCGTAAAGACACGATTCCAGTAGAACACCGAAGTCCAGCATCACTGGCTGTGGTCAGTAAGCGGGTGAATGACCATTTTGATCAGCCTGCGGTCCTTGTTAAAGTGGCAGGTCTTTGGGCTTCCAAAGTGGAGGAGCCCTCCCTTCTGCAGAAGATCAAAATTGTGATGGCATGTTTTCGGATCCTCCTCGGGGATGTTTCCCAAACTGTCGCCTAAAGCCAATTGATCAACTTTAGTGGGGCGTAAATGAAGTACCCACTTGCTTTATTTAGTGGAAACAATACTACATAACACATAAGAACATTGATATAAAAATATCAAATTCACAACAACAAAAAAATATGTGTCTTATTACTACCATATGAAAAATATAAAAAGACCGGACTGTGTAGTGGTAAGGAGTCTGACCTTACTTCAGAAAGGTCTTGGGTTCAAGTCGTGGACAAGGCATGGATGTTCTTTCATTCTCTGAACTATCTGTCTTTACTGTGGGAACAACGTTGGCCTACCTAATATGGTGCCAATTGGGCGAATGAGCGAGTGTCAATCGGGTAAGCACTGAAAAAAAATCACTACCATATATGTTAAAACAAAAATAAAGACACTGGTTTACTCTTAAATATAATACAGTGAAACCTGTAAAGTTGACCACCTCTATTATCAAGAATCAAATTTATCCTATATATTAAATGATGGCAAAATCTTCATAAACTATTCGCCTATCTATCTCACATGTTGATCACTGATGCCAAATTTCTCTAGAAGTGTTAATGAACACTATTTAAAACCCTTCAAAAAAGTTGACAAAAAGAAAACTATTTCAGAAAATTTTCAATAATTTTACTACGTTGTGAATCAAAATTTCCTTATATTGGTGAAATAGTATCACAAGCTAATTATATTATTTTAATTAATGTGGAAAGATATTAACTAAAATTAAATAATAAAACTAAATAAAAAAAATTGTATCCTCTCCCATAAGCTGGTCACTTGGCTAAGTTGACCACTAAACAACTGCACTACATGTGGTCTGCTTACTTATATTTCACTGTGTATAGATAGATTCATTGATTTTGTGTGATTGCAAGAGGCATCTGATAACAACACAAGTTTCAATAGTTTCTTGACCGTTATAAGCAAAATTTATCGTTATATTATTGCCTTAAGTAAAGTACGTCAATCACAATTCAGACCAGACCACTTTACGATTATCTAGAATCCTCAAATTTCTTCTAAAGATGTGTGGTGGATGATAATACAAGTTTTTAATTATTTTATGACTACTAAGAGTAAAAATTAATCGCCAAATTATTGCCCAAAAAATATCTATCTTCAATTCAAATTTCGACATTTTTCCGACTAGCTAGTGTACTCAAATTTCAACTGGAGTTGTGCGTCTAATACAAATTACAATTGTTTCCTAGATGATTAAAGCAAAATGTATTCCTTGAAATTTCGGTCATTTTTAAAAACTACAGCTTACAAGTATACTAAAAATGAGAAACTAATTTTATTTTTGGTCTACCCAGAACCAAAAAACGTAGGTCTCATCACTTTCGTAACGAACTTTTATCACCAACGAAAATTCCCCTTTCATCGAAAGTTGTGTTCCCCCCGTTTTTCGTTTTATGACTGAGTTAAAAAAAAATTCTCTTTTTTAGTCTACTTAAAATGTAGATTTAAAGTTTAATTTTTTATCAACAAAAAAAAAAGAATTTTTGTGCATATTTGTAATTTATGGAAAGTTAAAAACAGTTAATAAAACCACCATTTATTTATCAAACTGAGATTGACTATCAAACTGAAATTGATTGAGATTGATTATCAAACTACAAAAGGCAAATTTTGAGTATCAAACTGAGATTGATTATCAAACTACAAAAGACAAATTTTCAAATAACAAAATTCAATTATTATTATTTGAAATTTATTTTGATCTGTCGCATTCAATAATTTTTTATTAATATATTTAAATTTTTTGAGGTTAAATAGATTTTAAACAAATCATATATGATAAATCACTATAACTAGTTTTAAAGATTTCTTAGGAAAAGACACATAAATTTTATTTATATGTTTCAATAATACTAAGTTTTAAAGTTCTTTGTATCTTTCAACTTTAAATGTTCATCATTAAATTAAAAATGTTTTCTACTTTTCAGAAATAATGTGAAAATTTAGAAAATTAATTTTTAACTTAACGGCTTAAGCTAAAATAGTAAACACTTTTATAACTGAATTGTGGTTTACTATACAGTTTGAAATTAAGAATTCTTATAGCATTTTAAATCTGAAATATCAAACTAATATTATAACAACGTAAATAAATATATAAAACTATTTGGAATGTTTAAATATATAACATTTTTCACTGTAATAATTACCGTAAATTTAAAATATCTTTAAAATATGTATGAATTTATATAGGTAACATTTTTTCGCTAACATGTTAATCCATTGTAAGTTTAAAACTTATGCTTTTAAAAATCAACGTTCATACTTAATAGTCTTCTCCATTTTCTATGATTGTCTCTGGTTGATTATTATCTTGTCTTACAAATATATTTTTGGTCATAAAATAACACAGCATTTAGAATAACACAGCTTATGAAATAACAGTAAACATTTTAAACTGAAAATCAATATTGTGAGTTTCGTATTTTCAGACAAATAGAGTTAGTACATTTTATTTCATAAAATAATGCAGCGCATAGAATAACACGAAGAATTTTGTACTGAAAAAGCAATATTGTAAATTTAATGTTTTTCCTTAAAAGCTTTTAAACAGTGTTTGATAGTTTGTATATCTTTTCAAACAAGTATTTGTGCAAAATATTTGCAAAAAAAACTATTTTTAATTGTTTATTACATAAAATACAATGTTTCACTGCTGAAATTTGAGTTATGTGTTCATACCTTACAGCTACTTGTAAATTAAAGATTCGCACACAGAAAAATGGCATTATTAATTCTAATTGATATTTTAAAAAGAAACATATTTTTGACTTACCAATACATTTAAATTCTAGCTTATATATTTCTTTAGAAAAAGATATTTTTGCTATTTTAGCTTTCCGATGCATACTCACACTCGCCGTGAGTTTGTTTAGTTTATCATTTCTTTAAAGAAAGAGCCAAAATAAATCGCCAATTGCCTGCAGAAAGCTAACTTAACAGGCCGCTACTGTGGTGAAATGAAACAGGCTAGTTTACCATGTTTAGAGTTAAATCTCACTTTTTAAATGATTACATACTTTATCTTTTTTACATAAACATTGACTATTTGATGTGTAGTAAACAATTTATAATTTTTAACGAAATTATTATATATTTAAATGTTTTAAAATCTCAAATCAATTTATTTTATATGAGTTTCTTTTTTACTGAAATATTTTTTTAATCTTTATTGTTTTCATTTGCTGTAAAATATTCGGTGTTAAGAAAAATTAAGTTTGAAATGCGCTGCAATAAAAATTTAGATGATGGCAAAGCGCTTTTAAAAAAATAAAAAAGCAAGTTTAGATTTAGTTTAATATTTTTTTTCTTTATATTATAGAAAATTCCTTGTTGAAGGTCTTATAAAAATGTGCATACATGCAATAAACAAAATAAAACATGGACATGTTAATGTTTTATGAGCACTTTAAACAATTTATCGTTCAATGTCAAGCGTAAATTTTTAAAAACTTCATTTTGAAAGAAATTAATTTCACAGTTTAATATGTTGTTTTAAAATTGTGAAATAAACATTATGTACAAAGAAGTATATTTCAGAATTTTAAAACACTATTATATCCGCACGTTATTGTTGTACCCTCTATAAAATAGAAGTGTAATCGAGTTAGAGAATGTGTGTGTCAGGAGAGCCGTGACGAGTTTCATAAAAGAAAGCTCTGTTTCAAACAATAATAAGTATTGTGTGTGTTAACAGTCCACTTATAATTATTGAGCAAGTATTACGTTTTTCTGAGCGTCGACAACTATATTTATGCTGTGGATAAGCAGGGCGGCTTGTCACAGTTTAAGTAAATAACATTGCTCATTGCGCGTGCATCAAAATTCAAGGTCACTTACAAGCGTGCGTCAATTGTTGGCACGTGCCTGCAAAGTGCATGGCTTAAAGCGCATGTACCTTCGCAATTCTTAATTCACAGAATCAATCTGACAGAGGAACGTCCGCAAAATTTAACCCATAAAAATTAGTGCTTTTAAAAAAATACTGCTCAAATTAAGAAGTAAAATAATTACTAAGGGGCATAAGTTTTTCTTATAGATAGAATCTAACCCTTCTGATAAAATTTAATTGAATTTATTTCCCTCTTCGCAGTGATTCACAAAAAAGTTACGAAGACAAATTCACAGCCCCTCCGCTTTTATTCAAAATTTTGTCTAAATGTATGTATGATTGCGGGGGGTGGAAAAGGAAGCCTGAAAGCTGGTTCACGTAGGTCTCAAGTTAAAAAAAAAACTTGCAAAAAAGAAACTGGTTAGACGTTTTCATAATTTTTAAGGGAAAAAATAACCCCAAAATCTCTTTGCTGGGACATGATTAGAATTCCCTACCCCGAAAACATGAAAGTTTGAAAATATTCTTTTCCCTTTCTACAAACCAAATTTATGGCCATGAAATTATCGAAAAGGAAAAAAATTAAGGGGCTTCTAAAAAAAAAAAACGATGGGTGATATGGGGAAAACGGGGACCATATTCCATATTCGAATTAAGGTGGTCATTAAATAAAAAACAACTCGAAAATTTTTTATTTTTGCGGAACAGTATAATTAATGCTACTGCCTAGAAAATTAGTGCTACGTTTGCTTCGTCTTATAGGCATGTTGTCCTATAATCATTTTTATAACAAACTTATGTAATCCTAGTCAAAAAGGAAGTCATATATATTAGACATATCTGCAAGCCATAAAATATATTATGGGTCTTAAATTAAAGTTTAAGGGATGTCAAGATCCTTCATGGGTTGGAATGCTAAAAAGTAAGTAAATTAGTGTACTAAAGTTTAAGGGAAGAAAAATAAAAATAAAAAACTCACGTATCATTAATGAAGAAAGAGAGGTAAAACACATCTTAAACTTTTTAATTGTTTAAAGAAACTGAGATGAAGCGAAAAGCGAGTATTAAAAATGCCTTCGAGTTGCAAACTTTAGCCTGATGTTTTTAATCCAACATATCTCAATAGTGATTCATCCGATATTGATAACATTAATCATTTTTTCCCCCTGAAACATTATTTTGCTACCATTAATGTATCTATTCTTTTTACTTTTGAAGAAGAATCTGAAAACATTTATAAATGGCAATGATTATGAAATAACATGTGACTGACAAGTAATGTTAAATCATCATTGCGTATCAGAATTAGGTCATGATCATGACAAAATTAGAAAAATGACACTTCAGCTTCAGATATCTTATTAAAATAGATATTACGCTTTATTTAAATTCTCTAAATTAAATATATTATATACATAATAGACAAAACAATGAGTTCTTGTAAATGAATATTCCCGAAAAACTGAAGCGGAAAGATATACTAATGTGGCAAAAACTTCGTATGCTTCAAAAGTTATAAAGGTGGGAAAACTCAATTTGTTTCGAGTGCTCAAAAATAGTCATCCTTTTTCCAGACTCACCAGACGTGGAGGAGGAAAACAAGACAATTTGAAACAGAAAGCATAAAGTTTGATATCCAAAATATGGAAACTGGACAAAAGTGAAAAATAAAACTTTTAAATGGTAGCTGAGAGAGACAATTTGGGGTGGTTTGCATTTCCAATCGCAATGGAGAAGTGGTGGAACTCATGTCACCTCTTAAATTATGTCAGATGAAATCACTTTTGTTTTTCACGTCTGATAAGTCTTAAAAATGGGCGCTTATTACTGAGAGATTGAAACACGCCGATTTTTTTCCAGATATAATTTTTGAAACAAATGAAACTTTTACATTATCAAGTCACATCTAATATTGTATGATTTTTAATTTTCTATTAAAATATTTATTATCTTTATCGTAATCAGTGAAAATGTATACATTAGTAAAAAAATTACATCAAATTTAAAAATACAATTTTCACATTCAGTTCGTGATTCTGAATAGATTCAATATATGCATTTATTTAAAATAGAGCATTAACAGCATTAAAAAGTCAAATATAGTTTTTAATTTATTAGATTTCCATCGGTTTTGAAGCTCCCCCTTTTCTAGGTGCCCATAGTTACGTAGTGCACCCATTTGGTTATCAAAGCTGTAGAACACAAAAAAACAAGCACCTATCAGACCCATTTACAATTCAATTCAAACATTTCAGCTTCAAAAAATAGGGTCAGGTGTGGTAAATACGAGGGTTGCTATTTATATTTCTGGCCTTGGCAACAGTAAGTGTTGCTAGGTGACCGCAGACGATTTTAATCGAAAGTTTGATATTTTTAAACATAAATTCAGTAGACGATTTGCCATTATAGCTTCATTTGTGTTGTTGACGATAAATTGAAAAGTTCTTCTCTTTCAAAAAATGGAATTGAATCGTGAACATTTTCGTGCCATTATTTTTCATAACTTTCGACGTGGATTGTCAAGACAAGAGTGCTTCGATGAACTTAATTCTTTATTCAGCGATATAGCGCCATCCTACAGCACTGTAAAAAAATTGGTATAACGAATTTAATCGTGGTCGATGTTCGATCCAGGTCGAATCCCGTGCAGGTCGTCCAAAATCCGTTGTTGTGCCAGAAAAGATCGATGCTGTGCGTGAACTGATAAAGCAAGATCGTCATGTGACATACCGTGAGATAGAGGCGTCTTTGGACATTAGTATGACTAGCATCAATAAAATATTGCATGAGCATTTGAGCGTAAAAAAAATTTTTTCGCGTTGGATCCCGCATAATCTGACAAACGCTCAAAAAAAGGCTCGTGTCGATTGGTGCAAGGAAATGTTGGAAAAATACGTTCAAGGTACATCAAAGGCTGTGTATAACATCTACACAGGTGACGAATCATGGATCTATGCATATGAGCCGGAAACAAAACAGCAATCAACTGTATGGGTCTTCCAAGACGAGGCAAAATCAACAAAAGTTGTTCGAGGAAGAAGCACATCGAAACAAATGATTGCCCGTTTCTTCGGCATTAACGGTCATGTGGCAACAGTGGCGTTAGAGCAACGCAGGACGGTCAATTCTGAATGGTACACGACCATTTGTTTGCCAGAAGTCATCGGAGAAATTCGGAAAAAGCAGAAGAAAAGGCGAATCATTCTTGATCATGACAATGCGAGCTCTCACACATCGACTCAAACAAAGGCATTTCTGACGGAGCGAAAGATCGAACTGATGGGTCATCTGCCGTACAGCCCTGATTTGGCACCCAATGACTTCTTCTTATTCCCACACATCAAAAATAAATTACGTGGACAACGATTTTCGACCCCCGAAGAAGTGGTTGATGCATTCAAAACGCATGTTTTGGAGTTACCTCAATCGGACTGGAAAAAGTGCTTTGAAAATTGGTTCAAACGCATGCAAAAGTGTATTGATCATCATGGAGAATATTTTGAAAAACAATAAAACCAATTTCGATCCTACATATTTGTTTTTTCATTATTAGGCCAGAAATATAAATTGCAACCCTCGTATCATCTATAAGTTGATATAAGTTGAGATAATTTATTTAATCTTTTTAGAAACATTTACTGGGATTGTGGAAAGCATTTTTATTTGAGTTTTAGAGACTAATAAGAAAAAAATCATTGTTTACAAACCATCTTTTAAGATCAACTTATAAAGAATATTAGTCTAAGCTGTTGTTGAATTTTCTTCTAATATCATTAAAAACTATCAAAAACTATTAGTTTTAGTCCAAACTGGTAGAAGGACCTATAAAGAACAAATCTACATAGAAATTTAAGTATAATTTTCAAAATCTTATGTATTATCAATTGTTTTCAGAGGTGGGTGAAATTGGCTATATAGTTAGGCTTAGCTAAGTATATTGTATTGTATAATGGGGACATTTTTTACTTCTCTGTTAGCTTTAGTAAGTATCTAATGCTCTATATTTTATAATGAAATAGCTAAAAACTAATTTATTAGTTTGATTATAGCTCTTTATAGTAATTACAACGATGAAAAAAAAAATTATTTTATCTTTTAAAGAAAAAAATGATAGGGGGAATAATAGAATAATAATATAACCGACATATTATACAATCAAACAATTACATAAATAGCATAATGGTACAACTTAATGAGCATATTTAAAGATATAGATGAGTTTTCATAGAAGTGTCTGCGTTCATATGACAGTTTTTCATGGACGACAAACAATTTCCTTAAAGTAGCTAAATTCAATAAAAATGCATGTCTGCTATAAATAGTAAAAGCGCTTTAAATTCATTCTATAGATATTAACTTCTACACTATCATTTATATTTTAAATAAACCAAAAAATATTACACTTTTTAGTGAAATTGTATGGAGTACACAAAAATATTCAAAGCCATCCAAAGTGAAACCCAATTTTAATAGCAATGAACATTTTTTGACCTTTCGTCGAGAATGACCTTTCGTCATCTGAAGGGCAGATTTGTTGGCCACTCTTTCAGAGGCGCCATATTAGATGGTGCCAATGTTGCTCCCATAGTAAGGACAGATAGTACAGAGAAGGAAAGAACATTCATGCCTTGCCTGGGATTTGAACACAGAACTTTTCTGATGCAAGGCCAGTTCCCTGACCCCTACACAGCCAGTCGGCATACCAATGAACATTAACTATTTAATTTAATAATACGAAAAAAAAATATTTTTCAGCATGTGTTTTTTTAAATATAATCATGATGCATTTGTTTAAGAGCATTTTAATTTCGAAAACAATATTTTCTTACGTGTTTTAGTGAAATACATGCTAATTTTAGAACTATACCCACTTTACCCCTGCTCTGGGGTAAAGTAAGTATATCAAAGCATGTTCTTCTGAATGCAGTACTGTAAGAAAACAATCAAACAAAAATGATAAGTTCGGCCTCATATTTAATCTAAAAGAATCCGATGTACATGAAATGCATCAAAATTTTTAGTAAAATAAACCTACTGGTTTGGATTTAAAGCCTTCTTTTTAAAAAAAAAAAAGCTTGGTTTTTTACCCACTTTCCCCCACCTGACCCTGTATCATACAATATATGTTTTTTGATCACTTATGCAACCATGTACTAAATCTAAAAAAATATTAACTTATAATTTTGTTTTTATTTATTTGTTTATTTATAGTTACTAAACACACCTTTCTATATTTATTTACATGGGCAAATCGTTTTTTTTTTCCTTCATAAAAATGAACGAGAGAACAAGATTAGACAAGAAAAATAAAATCCAGCTTATGATAGCGCATGATTTCTATGCGAGGTTTTAAGGGATATGTTTGTTCTTATATCATTACTGTGCAAATATTTAGTTTTAAAAAATTAAAGAGTTCATTGCAAAATAAATAACAAGCCACAAAAATTTTATGATAAAAAGCAGCTGTAAATTATTTAATAAGTGCAGACAGTTGGTAGTTCTGGCTATTATTTCTAAATTTTTAAAGGTCGTATAAAAAGAATTTTCAAACCTAAAATATAAAATTTGTCAATGTAAAGATTTTACGAACACAATCGTGCTAAATGTCTTTAATTCTCCCATAAAATATTTCAGGAAATTTCATTCACTATTTAAATGTTAACAAATGTCTAACTTATGACATGCGCAGTTGTTTTACAATAAGACCTTTAATTGAGGCAAACAATTAAACGGCACTTTTTTATATTGTATATTGATGTTTCAATGTCATATTGGCATTTCGATGGTATGATAATAGCCGTTGTAATCCTTTAATAAAAGAAAAAAATAATTAAAATATATATTCTTAATATTTGCTACCTATTTTTACATTTGATTTTAACCAACATTAAATTTCAAGTTTTAGATAAAGGCAAAAAGCAAAAATACAATTCATTAGAATAAATTCTTACTTCTAAGATTAAATGATTTGGTATAACTTCGATAGCAGAATAGTTTATTTTCAATCAAATTTCTCTCCATTGTTGTGATAGTACTGATGCTAATACAACCAACAAGCTTATCACAATTTCAAAAGCAATAATCTGCGATTGAAATATTTAAATGATATAAAATAAAGGACTTTACGCTCAAATGTGTCAAACATACTTAAATTAAATCACGGATGCCGCTCATATGTTACGTCATAGGTATTTCCTTTCCTATTCCGGAAGAATTACGTCACGCCATGTTGAAGAGATATTTGCTACGATCATAAAATTAGATAGTCAATCCCAATTAATCATTCGAATAAAATTTTTATGAAAGTATAAACAAAGAATTTGAATGAAGTTTTGACGTTGTTATAAAATAAAAATAAATTGGTATAATTTAAAGAAAAAAAATTGTAAAAATTTCTTCTCATTAATTTGTCATTAGAATACATTTTCTATTATAATATAAACTAAATGCTGGAAATTGTTATTATTTTTTGAGAATTAAACTTTATTAGTATTTGGTGAATAAAAATCGTAAGAATTAACTTATTATGTTTTTCAATAATATTTCTAATTATTAAGAAATTTTTCCATTTTGTTTACTTATTAATTTTGGAATCAAATGATTCATTTATATTATTAATCAGAAAAATCGTTAGAATTATTATTAATTATACTTATTCATTAAAATTATTATAGTAAATTATTTTATACATATTAGAAATATTTTTAACCTTGGATGCAAAAATCTATTTTAAACCTTTTTTTTTTTTTGGTATAAACTTTAACAATGGTTGTGAAATTTAAATTATGTTTTTAAAGTCCTTTATAAAATTCTTTTTAAAGTTCTTTAAGTTCCTTACAATTCTAATTATTTTTAGTTATTGTCATACAAAGGATAAAATGGGCAGGACATTTGACAAGAATGAATAATACTCAAACCACAGAAAAGATCTGTTTTGCTAATCCAATCCCCTCTAGAAAAAAGGAGGACTTAAGTTGTCCAACGTCTTTAAAAAATGCCTTAAAAACTATAAAAGTAATGAATTGGATATCCTTGGCCAAGAAGGGCAGCTTGACAGTTTGGGATAAAAATCTGCAAAAGGCCGGTGCCCACCCAGGGCTGTCGTGCCAGTGAGGAAGGAAGGAATTATTATTAGTTATGTATTATTAACTAAAAAAACGTTAAAATAAAAAAAATTTCTTCTTCTATTTTTATCATTTATTCGCCAAAGAAATAGGTTAAAATATTTGTACTTATTTATATGTTCAATAAGAATATTATTTATTTTACATAATTACAGAAAATTTAAGAATAGAATTTTCTTATGAAATAACCATAGTTTTAAAGTTAATATTGTTAGTGTAAACAAAACACTACAAGTTTCTGTTCAAATCAAATGCAATAAATAATAATGCATTATAAAAGCAATGTAGTCATAAACACGAAAAATAACTAAACTCTTATTTATTTGTTTTTAACAATTTTTCAAGTTTAAACAATTTTTCAAGCAACTTGAAAAAGTTAACATAACATTAAAATTCTTAGAAATTATTTCTTAAGTTTCTTTCAACTTTAATAATTTATTCCTTTAGTAATTATACGAAGTAATTTTATCTAATAAATAAATTTGATATCATAAAATCATTATTCTCATTGATTTATACATAAAACATTAAAATAAAAAAAAGAGCTACAATTACTTACTTAATAATTTTTGCATGGTGGGCAACCTTTATCGAAACACATAAGGCACCAACAATGCTCCATACCTTGAAGCTTTATATGAGTCATGATTTTTTAAGATTGTTTTGAGTATAAAATCTTACTAACTATCCACGCTTTCTAGGTTTTACGTATTGGTTTCCGCCTCGATGGTTTTCTATGCCAAGTTTGTATTCTTGGTAGTAAGTAGAAAGCAGATAAAAAGTAAAGCAAGACGAAAAAATAGTGCTTTGTTTCCGTAGAAGAAATGATTTCTTCCGTGACGCAACCTAATTACCATTTTTGTTTTCGATATTTGTGGCTCAACGATTGGACGAAATGGAGAATGATTTTTAAATTTTCAGTTACTAACAAAACTTATCACACTTTCCTTACTTTTTAAACTAAAGTTCTAAAAAATTGGGGAAAAAATTTTGAATTTGAGTAACGATTGTCTTATAAAAACTTTCCGAGTACTTCGTTTTTTTTTTTTTTTTAATGATATTTTTTTTCATCAGGCACGTTAGTCTTATCGCGAGGGTTCTCGATAGTGTTGGGTAATATGGGAATTTTAATATTGTGATATATCGTCAGAAAATACCGATATTTTACGATAAAACGCACTACTTTCTCGATTTAACTATTTTATATACATTTTTACAATACTCAATATTTTTATTGCCCCGATAAAATTCCTTAACACTCACTGTAATATCGTATTCGATAATCATGGTTATCAGTAATATTCCGTGAAAATCGTATTCGATAATTATCGTTAGCGATAATACAAACGTCGTTATCATAATTGATATTTTACCATTGTAAATAAATATTACAATAATTAATGATCACAATATAATCTTTGTTGACCACTATCGTAAATTCAATATATGTTATAAAATAGTGTACTCTGGGTATATCATGATAATACTCTATTAAATATTGTTACTGCAATGTCTAAATAAAATTGGTATTTCACGACTTATAGATGTATCATCTAACTAGATCTTGAGTGGGTGCATTTCTCGCCTTTTCCGACGGAATGTGAAAATCGTTTTGGCCATAAAATCTTTTCCATTTTTGAAATAAAACCTTACATTAGATTCGAGATGATTCAGGGGATAAAGTGTGGTCACCTCCCAATAAGGTGACCCAGACTCGAATCTCACCCACGGCTGGCTAATTTCTGCCACCTCCCTCTGATATCAGAGCTTAAGTAAAGGATCCCAAGAAGAATCATGAGTTTGAATCATTACAGGCGGCTAACCGTAAGATGTTTTTGTGTTTTCCTCTATATATTGCAATATAAATGCGAGTGTGTCTTATCAAAAAATTCACCAGTAAGGGCAGTTTGCTCCAGTATCTAATCCACAAATTCCCTTGTCTTCTGCGTTTGGGTTCAAGTTTCAGGATTCTGGAGTACAACATTAATTGGCGCAAATCGTATGTAAATCGGGTGTTCAACGTTGATGGTAAAATTTGAAAAAAATCTGCAGACAAGTCATGATATCAAGGGAAGAAAAAATATTTTATTAGAAATCTTTTTAATGGTTAAAAAACGATACAAATAATTTAGCAAAAAATTTTCAAAAAATTTAATAAATGGTTCGACTGATAAAAAAAAATCTAACGTCACGTTATACTTTGAGTTATATATATATTAAGTAGGTTCCTTAAAATGGGTGTTTGAAATTAAATATTGGTTTGCATAATATAGTTATTTTTTGCTACTTCTTTATTAATTCGCTGTCGTGTGTATTTAAAGGTAGAATCTTGAAAGGAAAATTACAACCACTTTCCGACTAGCTAGAACATTCAAATCTCTTCTGAAGAGCTGTCTGATAATAAGCTTCAATGGTTTCTCAACGGCTAAAAGCAATAGGTGATACTATCACCAAAAGGAATGTATCACTTATTAAAATTCCGACTACTTTCCGACAAGTTAGAGCACACTAATTTCAATTTGAGCTCTACGCTAGATGACATCACAATCTATATATATATTTCTCTTACTCGGCGACAAAAAAAAAAGCCTCATTACAACTCCCCGAATGGCAAGGCTAGAAAATCGACCAATGATTGTCGCTAAAAATGTCACATGCCAAATCTAGCTGAGGTGGCTCAACATATAGCGCTTTTAAAAACGGAAACTGAAATAACCAGAGAGAGCGTTCTCACCAAATGCGATCTCTTCCGAAATTCACCCTATCAGGTTGTTCAATTCAGCTGCGGCAATCTCATACTATTAAGTTAGATAGAAGAGAGTAGTCTTTGTCGATAGATCTCTATTTTAGTATTTTGTCGAAAGCGCTTTTTTTCACGACGATTTTTGATTTATTAGAAATTTAGTCTTAAGATTTTATACTATAGCACATTTCTAATAGGTTTAACGAATGACATGTCATTTATTTGAATTCAAAATTATTTTAATGACTTAGTATTTACTAAAAAGATGTAATTTGTTTTTTAAAAAAAGTTGTTATATAGATTTGAATGATTGTTTTGAATTCTTAGAATTTTGTACATTTGCAAGTTAATAGCGAGCGAAGCGAGCTTGGTTTGCGAAGCAAACCATATAAGATTGCGTAGCAATTTTCGAGGGTTGGCGAGCGTAAGCGAGCAGTGGGCGCAGCCCACTAGTTTCAATTATTTTCTAACCGCTGCAGCAGAATTTACTGTCATATTATAGTCATCTTGAAAAGCGTAGTTTTTTTTTTTTTAATTTTATTTTATTTTGCTATTATTATTTAATTTTAGATAAATATTCTAAAATGTATACTAATACCTAGCTGTAGTGTTTGATAATCACCGATGACAAATTAAGTAGTCAGATCGACGGAAGTCAGTTTATGTGCAAAATGAGCATAAGTCAGTGAGAGTTAGTCGATTGAGTAAGTCGATAAGACTCGGGAATGACGCGCAAATGCAAACTTATAAAGACTAGTTTAATCTGGTCTCAGATAGTAATCGCACGTTTTTATTCACGTTAAAAAACACGAAAAGGCAATAAGTTTTTCTTATCGCAAAGTGTGTAAAATAAAATCTATTTGTGTAAATTACGCTGCTACGAAATTATTGCTGCTATTAAGTTATTACTGCTATGAAATAAGTGTGTAAGTACATAGACATTTTTACAAAGGTACTTTTTTATTCTCACAAAGTTAAAAAAAAAAAAAATTTTTTTCTTCATGTTGTTGCAAAGTTTAAAAAATGCATTTACATTTTTTTTTTCTTTTTTACAAATTCTAAGAAAAAAATACAGTCACAATAAGACAAAGTTTTTAAAAAAAAGTACTTTTGTGTTTTAATATAGTAAAACAATTTCTTTTCCTCGAAGAGTTAAGAAAAATTAACTTCTTATCAAAGTTAAAACTATGTACTTACTTATTCTTACAAGGAAGTTATAATAATAAAAGTTAGTTCATGCTAAACTGCTATGTAGTTTAAAAGAGCTACAATCATTTTCAAAAGTGGTTTAAACCAGTTTCCTTTGTTATTTAACAAATCTTAAGAATTATCACTTAACTATTAGCTGACTACAGTTAAAAGTTAAGAGTATGGATTCAAGCAGCTAAAAGCTTCATTAAGTTCTAAAAGCTTTTATTTAGATTTTTCAAGTTAATCTAAAAATTTTAGCGTATAGAAGTTTTCACGACAATACTGATGGGAAAGAGAAGTAAAAAAACACATTCTCGTTGGGAAACAAATTAATATTCAAGCTAAGAGAAAATTCAAGCTAGAAAAAAAATCGAAATACGTAGAATCACTCTTGAAATAGGCGAGTGTAAAAAAAAGTGCAGAAATAGGTCTGATTGCCCAGTGAAATTTAAAGATGTTTCTAATAATATCTTTTCAACTTTTCTAAGTTTCCTCGCGCAGACAAGCAGTTTTTGATATTTTTATTCCCGTCTTCCAGAATAGGCGTTCAATACATTTCAATAGCGTTATTGTTTTTTTTTCCTAGCTTAAATATTATTTTACGAATCTAAATCTACATATTTACTATTTTTTTGATAAAGTTTCTAAATATTAAGAGCAGTGATTACGAAACACCCTTTTAAAACTTCTTTTCTTAAAAATGGTCTAAATGGAAGCAAAATAAATAGCTTATATGAATTCATCACTACAAAATCTGTCAATAAAGTTTTGTTCGATATAAGAAACTATACTTAAATGAACTTTAGTTCGTAGTAAATTTATTTGTGTGCAACACCCGATTCGTAATAAATTATATTATGCCTTATGAGAAAAAACACAGAGACTTGCTGACACAGAGATCACATAGTTTAATTTTATTTTATTTTATAACCGTAGTTGAACAGCAGAACCATTTTTGGGTTTACGACTACCAATGTTCGACTCCGCAGCCTTGTAATTGTGATCCCAATCCAGAAGACAAGGGAACTGCTGGATCAAGTACTATTGGGAGAAATTTGTCCTCGTGAAGGACTTTTTGATGGAACTAACCAGCACCAGCATGGAGAGGGAAACCACAAAAACCTCCCGCGGTTAGCCTGACCGCAAGTGGACTCTAACCCATGATCCGTGTACCACTGAGGATATTTTACGTCAGCACTGTGGTCGATGCAAACTGGATGCGAAATTCGTATCGACCAGTCATCGCCGAGATTCCAACCCGGTTCACCTCATTGGAAAGCGAAGGCTCTATCCTCTGAGCCATCACGGCTCAACATAGTTTATAGAAAGAAATAGTTAAATATTTTATTCATAAATCTATATTACCGCGACAACTCGAAAGCCGTTAATGTGTACATTACTGAGCTAATCCACGTATTAACTGATTTGTTTCGTTAAATCCGCATTTTTACCTAGGTGATGTGCACATTAACGGCTTAAGTATAGTTAAAGTTCAAAAGTCACCGCTGCTTGATTTTTTAATTGAATTTACTTTATCCTTTAGACATCTAAAAATAAGTTAATAATATTATGGTAATTTCCTTAATTATGATAATATTCTAAATTTTTTGATTCGTTCTTCTTAAACTTCAACTGTTGCTTAACTTAGTTCCTGGTGTTCATATTATGTCAGGGCACTGTTTCATTGTATTAATTTGATTCCTCAAATATCGAAAAATAAATAAATAACATTATGCTAATCTAAGCGTACAATCTTATTTTCACTAGAACGAGGTAATGTGCATATAGGTAATATGCAAATTATCAATGTAATCGAAGAAATTAATCTACAGATTTTATTATTATTTAAAGAATATTATATTATAATATTATTTAGAGAAATTATCTGCAGATATTATAATATTATCTGCAGATTCCTGCACTTTAAGTTAACAAATGTATCAGTTCCTATGAAAGATAGATTAAGGAAGAGTCGTTACCCCGTGCATACCCTCATAGACTTTGATTGTTCTTCAAGTCGCCAAGTTCTCACACTGATATCGCACTATGTTTTTCTCTGAAAAGCGTAATTTAATTTTCACTTGAATGGCACCTAAATGTAACCTTTTTTTACAGTTTGCAAGCATTAACAGTAAAAAATTTAAATGACAAGCACATAAAAGGGATCAATTTTTTATTTCTGATTTAAAACGTTTAAATTCTATCAATTTTGATGTTTTCCTCTACGGTCAAAGGTCACTGTTCTCTTCCCTACAGGTTAACAGTTTTCAGTTAATAGCTAGGCTTTTGGCACAAAATGAAATGTAATTTAAATATAAGGCAGTGGCCGAAAGGTTGTAAATGGAGAATATTCTGATAGTATCATCACAGTGATAAACATGGAACACCTTGTAATATTGATCTAACTCTGAAAAAAGTATACGATTTAGAGTTAATAATTTACTCTATCGTTGATATGAACCAATGCTCCCCCCCCCCTCCAAAAAAACACGAAATCTTTTCACAATCACTTCGACCACAAAAATGTTTTCAAATCAAACTCCATCTTCTTCTTAAGCACTACATCCGGTTACTGGCCAATGCCGTCTCTGTCTATGCCAAGTCAAGCCCATCTAGATCTAATAGATGCTATATTTAAACTCCATTTACTACCATTAATATTTAACAATTTTTTTAAAAAAAATAAACATTTCATAAAATTCAAAAAAGTACATGTACACAAAGTTAAGATTTTCAAAAAAATAATTCAAGTGAATTTCGAACACAGAATAGTAGAAAAATAGCTATTAAATAAACTTTTTTTTATTTGTGTAAACTAACTTTAAATTACTACTTACTGATTTGAAGACATTATAATCAATTTCTCTGAGTATCGTCTCGACATTGAATAATTCTAAATCCCACTTGAAAGCCATTTGTTAGAAACTTGACACTTACGGCGCATTCCCGGAAAAACACATTTAAAAAAATATGATAGTAAAAAAAAAATCAAATGTTTATCAGGACAAAAATTGATTTGTTTATCAGATGTTCAATCCTTCTCCATCCATCTGATTTAGCAGGCAAACAATTCTTAAATTCTCGACCGCAGTTGTGGCAACTAAAACAAAGAAGAATGAGAATGATTTGCGACACGTTTTGCCTCATATCAATGTCATTTCACAAACAATGCTGCATGGAATAAATAAGTAAGAGTTTTTTCTTACAATTTAAAGAGGAAAAATTTTGTGAAGAACTACTTGTTTCTTTTTAAACAGTAAAATTATTTTATATTTTTGTTATAGACAAGCTAAGTACCTGTTACTTGTACGCGGTGGAAGAAAAAAAAGAAGAAATAATTTATAAGTAAATCGCCATCAACAATACGAAATCATGCACAAAGTTCCTATACCGACACAATAAATAAAGCGAAAATATTTCTTCTTTTTTTTCATCATTATAATTATTTGTTTTCTTTTCTGGTGATTTCACGGTAGTAGATTAAACAAAGCACGTTGTTAGAAGTTCAACTTATCAAGAACTTATCAACTTATCAACTTATCAACTTATCGTTGTTAGAAGTTAAACTATATTCGGTGTAACCGAAAAGGATGCTATTGATCAGGTAAGGCTCAAATGATAGTCAAAATTTACCATAATGAAGCAGTTTTTTGCAACCAATTTGTCTTTTTAAATTTTTAAAAGTTTTAACTATCTGAATAACCGTTTTTCGTAAGAAATTGAGAGAAAAAAGAATCAATAAATCAGCACTGAACAACACTACAAAATAATGCTCTAAACTGAAAGACAAATACCAACACAAAGGACAGTGCTAAATGGTAAAATAAATCAAATATAACATTCATTTATTAATTATTATTTGTTGCCTTTTTCTGTATCTTTACGCTTTAAGCGAAAATCCTCATTTAGTAGTTCATTCCATCAAAAAGAAGATTATCTATATTCAGTATCATCTGGTACAATGATGTTTGCAACTCATAATATATAAAAAATTTCCAAATCACATACTTGAATCTTGGAGGGGCGGTAAAAAACTTATTTCAGAAGTATCTATCATAATAATGCACAGCATTGGTGTAACTTTAATGGGTACCAAATTTTTCTCAGAAAATACTTTGTACCTCTTCAAGAGTGTATTTGGAACCTACTAAAACTGCACCAATTGCCATAATTAAGCATCATTGATGTCAATAATAATATGTCGATAATTTTTGCGGTTCTTCTTAATCATTAAGTACATTTTCTCCAACTATTTTACTTTTCAGTACAAAATAGTTTTTTTTATTTCGATTACCATTGATTTTAAAATTAACTAAGCATCATTGGCAATAATATTTTGTAGATTTTTATACGCTTTCTTAAACGAATTAGTAACATTTCTCCATTAATTTTCCTATTCAGTACATGGCTTATTTTTTTACTTCAATTAGTAACTATTACCAAAATTAATTATCATTAATTTTAATTATAATATTTTATTTTATTTTATAACCGTCGTTGAACAGCCGACCCAATTTCATGGGTTTACGACTACTATAATGCTCAACTCCGTAGCCTTGTAGTTTTGAACCAATCCAGAAGACAAGGAAACTCCTGGATCAGTACCCCCAGAGGTATTGATTTGTTATGGGAACATGGAGGACTTTGAGACTCGACAGATTTAACCTGCATCAGTCACCATTTACTACACGGGGAGTCTTCGGCCGGCGAGGATCGAACCCACGACCTCTTGGACATGGGCCCAGCGCCCTACCGACCAGGCTATCCCGGCCTATAATTATAATATTGGCGTTTTTTAACATTTCTCTTTAACGAACTAATACCATTTCTCAATTATTATTGTTTTTCAGTGCAAAACTTTTTTTTTCAATTGCCTTTAATTATAAATTACTTTGTTTTATAGTAACACGTTTTGTAAGCATAACTATAAACAAAATAAAAGCGTAGTTTTCAGTAAACATTAGGAATACTAATTTGGTGATGTAGTCCGCTATATGTAGATAATCTGTCATAACGAATAAAACATAATTAATAAAATAGAGCTATAAGCTAGCAAATCATTATAACATCACTAATGTTATGTTTAAAATATTTTACGAAACTAAATCGTCCATAATTTAATTTAAAACAGTGGCCTCCGCTAAACCAATGAGAAAATTTTTTAATGGCTCTGAATTAAAAACATAATTAAAAAGTCGAAAATTGGGTTTTGTAATTTATTTACAATTGTTCTTATTGAATTTGATGTTGAAATTCTTATTTTAAGTGCCTATACGATATACCCCCAATCCTGGATTCACTCACATGCAAATCCTTTATTTTATGCATAGATTACTGTTGATTTCAAATTATTTATTTTTATAGAAGCACGTTTCAAATGCTTAACTATACACAAAACAAACAAGTGTTATCAGATAACTTTAGAAATACGAATTCGGTGACATAACATTGATCCTTGAGCTTACCTGATGTAATGAATATACACTAATTAGTTATTAAAGAAAGTTCAATAAACTGGTGAAGTCTTTTAATTGTTAAAAATGTGCATATAAACATTGCGCTTCAAATGATGCAAAAAATAAAATAAATAAAAATTTCTGTGTGATTTCTTTTATTTAATTTTAGAAAGAGCTATTTCAAGATCTATTAAAAATAACTGTATTATATTTGGAAATATTTATTTTGTTTTCTTTAATTGGTCTTCAATAAATTTATGTAACATTTTTAGATTTTGTTTCATAATTATTTCTAAAAAAATCATAAAAAGAAAAAGTAAACAGCTTTAATTTAAAATTTTTTAAAAATTTTTAAACACTACTAGCAAGAAATGCTGAAAGCAAATTAAAGTGTTCACATATTTACTCAAATTAAACAACAACAAAATTTCACATTGGAACATAATATTTTCAATTGTATCAAAAATTTAAAATATCATTCTTTATAATTTCAATTTTTTTTAAGTATTTAATGGAATATTTGTGAGCCTCTTTTTATATACTCAATATATTATTATATTATGTTGCATTTTCCCAAAAAAATTCAATGCAGTACATGCATTTTTTAAAACGTTTCATGCCTCTTCAAGAATGGCTTACCTTGTATTAAGAAACAGAATCTACCTGTTGAAGAGTCCGATGTGAAGGTGAAGAACACAAAAGCGTCATGCTGTCTGTGAAAACTATTTGCATCTCAGCTGTCCCGTAGAAATGGAACTTTCTTTCAGCTGCGCAAACATCAAGTGACTCAAAAATAACGTAATTTTTTTCTGCAATTGTATGCATTAGGGAGGCGGGAAGCGAATTCATGAGTATTATTTTTATAGCTGGACATTCCTATAGTTAAATCACATTGAACTTATAAGTCATATGTAAATGATGTTGTGGATGAATCAGAGTTATCTCTGAAAAGTGTTACTAATCAAATTATTACTCTGAAAGCTTTTTTTTTTTTTTTTTGGAAACACATAAACTGTTTCACAGAAAATATCGGTAATTGATTACACGCTAACAATAAAAAAAAAAGACAGAGGAAAGTGTAAAATAGTACAATTTTGTATTAAACTAGTGAGCCCTGCTCGTTTCGAAGGGACTCTACAAGAATGCATCTCAAGTATTTTTGCTTTTTGACTATGATTAAATTGCTACATCAAATTTCAAAATTAACGCATTAAAAGATACCAAATAGTCCTGTAATTATAGAAAAAAAAAAGATGTTTCTTTAGAAAAATTAATATCCAAGATATTTTTTGTCGAAACGCTTTGCCATGTTATTATAAATGATACCTCAAAACTCCCATAATCTCATCTGTACTTTTCCCCCTTTTTTGAGGAATATAAGGGGGGGATTAAAGAGGGAGAAAAGAATTTCTTCTAAACAGGCAAGTGAGATATATTTTCTGACTTTTTTCCCGCTTAATTGAATTAAACTACTTCGACACGATTTGACTAAATTTAGAAGTTATTAATACTTTGTGTACAAAAAGTACAAATTTGTACTTATACCTATTTACACATATGATATTGCTACCTAAACAATTGAGGCATTGTTTCAATGTATTTTTACAATACATTGAATGAAACTATACACAAATTTGTAGAACAAATAAGTTAAAGGTTACAAGAGTATTTATGTTTAAAAAGTGCTATTTTGACACCTATAGGTATGCACTTTATATTGCTATCCAAGAACTATCTGAATATGTAAGGAGCATTTTCCGAAGCCAACTTTTATTTTGAATTAAATTAAATAAAAATAGAGACCATTGGGCTGATAATTCAAAAGCAATAAGTGTTTTATTCGAATTCATTGCAATTCGGCAAGAGTACTTTTTATACATGAAAATAATTAATTTATGAAATATTAGCTCTTTTGATTCGTATTTGGTCTCATTTCATTAATGAAAAAAATACACAGGAAACAACACCTCAGTTGTTTGTACAGCAATGTAAGATGCGTAAATAGCTGCAAGTACAAAATGGTATTTTTTGTACATAAAACGCTTAACTTCTAAACTATTAATCCGACAATCTTAGAAATGTTTTAAATAAATTCAGTGTGAAAAAATAAGTTTGGAAAATATACCTTGATTTGATAGTTCATGAATAGCAAGAAAAAGTGTAAATATAAGCACGCGTCAAAAGTAGTACTTTTTATGCATAAAAACTCTTGCAACTTTTGACCTATTTGTTCCCTTGACTTAAGTTTCATTCGGTTCAACGTAAAAAATACATAGAAACGAGTCTAACTTGTTTAGATAGTAATATCAGAGTAATTAGGTACAAGTACAAATTCGTACTTTTGTACATTAGACGCTTATAACTTCTAAATTGTTAGTACGATAACCACAATCGATTCTGATCGTGTAATACAGGGATCCCCAACCTTTTTGTATCTAAGAGCAAATACCAGAATATCGGTCGAATGGCGGGCACCATTTATTTTTTCAAGATAAATTTATAGTTGGTAGACATAGGTAATAATACACACTATGTAATGCACAAAAAATTTAATTTTAAAAATTAATTTATGAATAATTAGTACTCTTGTGTTAAATAAATGATTACTAAATTATACGAAGTGTAAAAATTATTTATATTATATATAAAATACAGTCAATGTGATCTTAAGCATCGTATTTCACTGGCCAGCTCTTCAGAATTGGGAGAATATGATGAAATGAATATGAGAATATGATATCACAAGCAATCGTCATGGTGTTTATCTTTAAGTCGTTGTCTATATTTTGATTTTATGATATTCATTGCCGAAAGCAATGATTCACACAAATATAAGTGGAACCAAATAACAACTTTATTTTATATGCTGCTCTTTTTAGGAATGGAAATTTCCATCTGTATTTCAGAATCTCTCGTTTTTCAGACTCAGATATAATAGTTTTGAGGATAATGTCAAAGATCCAAAATTTCTATCTCCACTTCCTCTCGCCTTACTTGAAAAAATTCTGAAATGTATGTTGCTATTTAGGTTACGCTTATTTGGTTCGTTAAAGGATTTATAAAAAAAGGTGACCATCGGCTCGATGATATTAAATTGTTGAAAGCGCCTTTCAAATTGGAGGTGGATGACAAATGTTGATAAGTCAATTTAACTGTCGTCTATCATTTTTTTCAAGCATGGAAAATGCACAAGAGACTTCATTTTCAAATGTGATATCCACAAAACCAGTTTAGCTCTGAACGAGTTTATAGCCCCTATCATTCTTGCTATATGTTTGTCCTTCTCTGCAACTCCAAGTTAAAATTATTTAGTTTTTCCATTATGTCTGTTACGAAAGACAAATCTGCTAGCCAAAGAGGATGTTTGATTTTTGGCAGAAAGATAATTTTTAATTTCTTCAATTAAATGTTAAATCTATCAATGTATCTGTGAGGATGGATGTCGATTTCCTGGCGATTTCTATTTTGGTTGTGTTTATCATCAATATTGAAAAAGCAAAAAAATTTGCATAACATTTTATGGAAAAATGGAAAATTTTATCGTTGGGTACAAACAGCGGGCGCACCTAGACCGATCGACAGGCGCTATGGTACCCGCGGGCATAGGGTTGGGGACCCTTGGTCTAATACAATTCAATGTGAAAGAATGCGTTGGAAAATATGTCACACTTGTCTGTCTTAAAGTAAACCAATTCCCTCTCCCCCTAAAGTCACCCCTAATTCCCTCAAAAAAGAGTGAAGTGTACGTAAGAGAGTAGGAGAGTTTTTAGATATAATTTATAATAACATAACAAAGTTTTTTGTTAAAAAAATATATTGAGTGTTAATTTTTCCGAAGAAAATGTCAAATTTTACTGGACTAAAAATTTTTCATTGTATTAACACAGTTTCAGTTTCCGTTTACAATAATATAAAATTTAAATAAAATTAATAAATTATACAATTTAATAATACTGTAATAGTTGCAAACAGTTAATTTATATTAATAATTTTAATTGTATACAGTAACTGAACAAAGTTAACGTTAAATTGTGTATAAAAATAAATATAACTTATAAAAAATCAAGTATAACTTGCTTACTGCGGATTATCTGTAGTCCGTATTTAAGTATTTTTATCAAAAAATTTTGCATAATAAAGTAACATTTTAGTATGAAATATCATCAAATAATAATAAAAGTCAAAGCGTAACAATAACGTAGAATAAAATTAATAAAACAAAATGAACAAATATTTATAGTAAACACCATTTCCTAAGGGGTAAATGAATTATTTATTGATAAATACGATTATATCTTATAAATTTTATGCTGATGACAGCAAAAGAAATCTGGATTTTCTTGATCATATTACTTAATATTTATATCCCATGAGAAGGAATAAAACACTAAGACGACAATCATGTTGTTAGGATATAATGGCTGAATGCCCTTTCTTCGTATGGGGGGGGGGGGGTATCAATAAATCAGTTCTGAACAACACCGCATAATCATGCACAAAACTGATACTGACACAAATAATAATGCTAAAATAATTTTAATATTTTATTTTATTAATTATTATTTGTTGCTCTTCCTGCTGTACTTTATTAGATTAGAAAAAACACGCGTTTAGTAGTTCATCCCATGAAAATGAAAATTATTTCTAAAAAAAAAAGCTATTTAATATAAAAGCTATTTAAATTTTTTTAAGAATTAATTTTTATTTTCATAGGATGAACAACTAAATGCGTGTTTTTTCTAATCTAATAAAGTAATACAGGAGGAGCACCAAATAATAATTAATAAAAAAATGTTAAAACTATTTTAGCATTATTATTTGTATCAGTATTTGACATTCAGTTTTGTGCATGATTTTGCAGCGTTGTTCAGAAATGATTTATTGATAATTTTTCTATTTTTCCCCTCGACGAAAAACTGGTATTCAGCCATTATAGCCTAACAACATGATTGCCATCTTATTGCTTTATGCTTTCTCATGCGATATAAAAATTACAGAATATGATCAAGTAAATCCAGATATCTTTCGCTGCAATTTTGCTTTTTAAAAAAATTTTATCATTTATTTTATACTTTATTTTTTACTACACTTTACTTTTTACTATTCTTTACTTTTTACTATACTTTACTTTTTACTATACTTACTTTTTACTTTAGATATTCTTCTATTCGCAATCGCAACGCTCGAGTACGCCATCTAGCGGGAGCCTGAAAATATCGTGCATTATTTCCGAAACGTATCGTTAGTAGAAAAAACTAATCAGAACATGCCAAACATTGAAGCAAAACACGCCAAGCATTTGAAGAACAACTACTCAATAATTTTTACCTTTCTATTACCAACAACATAACATGATTTCATGATCACTTGCTGTTACAGATGTATGTATTGCGGTAAAATAATTTTTCTGTCTTCAATTCATTACAAGTTAAAATGAAGTCAACATTGCTTTCGTCATTCCAATGAATAAATGTGTTCCAATGAATTCCATACAGATCTGTAATAGTTATAGAATATTCTTCTTCTTCATAGAATAGTATATATTTCTGTATCTATATAATTCGGAAAACAACAATTAAGAATCATCCGAACAACTTGAAACAGTTTCATTTGTGCTGATTATTAAAAAAAAAAATTTCGTTTTTTTGGTAAGTATTTTTTAGTTTTGAAAGAATAATTTCAACTAGAATTCAGCTGTTCTGTTTTTAAGCTACATATTCTAATTCATATCGAGATCTTACAATTATAAAATTTTGATGTGTGGTATGTTATCTAAAAGTAATGAAGGGATAATCTATGTATATATTATTTGAAAATAAAATTTTCAAACGAAGAACATTTCATTCGGAATTCTGCGGATTTATAAAACAGGTAAGTGTTATGATTTTTATGCAAAAAAATGTGCTTGTAAAAAAAAAAATTTTCTTACTTGATGATCGTTCTCTACAAAATGGTTTTTTACGTCTGATTAAATACTATAAGAATTAAAAAGAGAAACAATACGAAAGTTTTTATTGAAAAATTAGGAATTTTTAAAATCGTTTTTATTCTAAGAATTCTTTATTTTACGTTTTATAGTTTATGATTTTTTGATAAAATTGTTGTCAAAATACCTTTTTTGAAAAATTAAATGGTATTAAATTATGTGTTTATGTATACTTCTTACCTATTCTAATATTTGAAGTAATATGATTCAGAAAAGTATGGAAGAAAAATTCGGTACTTACGTATTAATCACAGCTACAGATTTGGCAGATTTTTAAGTGCCGCCAATCTTACACTTAAAATTTTTGGAAAAAATCTTAAAATGAAACACTTTGTTTAAAATCAAAGTTGTCAATCGGATTTCGGTGGGAAATGGGCCGATGTAGAGTTTAGCATAGATTCAAAACAAACTTTTCTCTCACCTGATTCTTAAGCCATATGAACTCTAATAAATAAGATTCAAAATGAAATAAAATTTCCAAAACGGACGTTTACTAAGTTTCATGTTATGGACATTGGTACATTTTCGTTATATTTCACTCCATAAAATATTTCGCTCCTGAAAAAATAAAATTGCATCTTGTTTTGTTTTTGGCAAGTCCCAAAGACGCATTTTCGTAACACTAAAAAATGGCGACAAAAAAAGAATTGTTCTTTTTTTTTTTTTTTTTTTTTTTTGTTTCTTAAGCATTTACTATTTTACGTTTTTTAGTTACTAAATAATGATTTTTATTGCAACTTAAAAGTTTTTGATATAGTTGTCAAAAAACTTTATTTACAAAGTGAAATTATATAAAATTATGAGGCTTTACGTCCTAATTTTTTTTCATTTTAATTTTTGAAGTAATATGATTCTTAAAACTATGGAATGTAAAATGTAAATCGGCCTTTCATGTTATACCATTAAATTTAGTTAAACTATTTCTCAGGCATTAGGTTTGAACTTTTATAAGAATATACCTATTTTTTTCTCTTTATTTACAAATATTTTTCCGATGTGTTCTGGATGTTCCTTCTCTAAAAAAAAAGAGATACTATTTTGTTTTCGTTTACATAAGAAAGAATATCAAAAAAAAAATTTTTTTAATTTAATCAGCCACAATAATGATGGAACGTTACAATGCTACATGCTGCATTAAAAACGTCTCCAGTGTAACTAAATGATTGTTCATATAGAAATCGCAGGTATTCGTCTCATACAACAACGCCCCCTATAGTTCGTCGTGATCGCGAATACATCTTTTTGTTTTACATTACACTCTATTTTTTACTATACTTTACTCTTTACTTTTCTTTACTTTTTATTTTGCTTTTTATCATTTTACTTTAAGTTTTCCTTTAATTTACGCTTAACTTCTTGCTTTGCGTTTTACTATTGGCGATCGAAGTGGGCTACGGGTAGAATGCGAGGCAGAACTCTCTAACTCTGTTAACATTTTATATGCTTTCTCTAGTAGCTTGTGGAGAGTCATGGAAGAAAGAAGTACGTTAATTTCTGCCTTGATTTTCAAATGGATTAAAATCTTTTAAGTTAAGAAACTATATGGAACTGAAAACTACATAGTTCTTAAAGAAAGCATCGTGGAAATTTTAAAAAAATATTTTTAACAATTAAATACGAAAAATATTAAGAAAAGGAAAAATATCGCAATACATTTCTATACAACTAAAGAGAGGAGGAGAGAGAAGGGTCAAAGGCATGGAACCGGTCTTTTCCCCCAGATGGCGCATTCGAGCGTTGTGATCGCGAATCTTAATGGTACGTTAATCAGATCAAACACTCAATATAAAATAATAATAAGATAATCAAATATCATTCCATTATAGTATGATATTACTTCTTTTAATTACCTTTTTGAATCCTCTTTTTTACTGAGATGTCACGTGCGTGCACTTTGAGTCTACAGTATTCTCCGGATGCCCCCTGACGGGGGCGGGACGGGGTTAAGCTTTGATGATGATGATTACTTCTTTTAATGAAAACAAAATTATCTGTTTGAAAATATCGCCTCGCAGAATAACATGTAGTAAGCAGCTGCAAACTTTCTAACAATAAAAACAACATCCATAGAACTGTTCTTACTGTATGCGAATTGAACATGCGGTCGCATGCGAATGCGAGCCTAATTAGTGAAGTATTTTTCCTGTAAAAAACTCGCTAATCATGCTCTAAACAGCACTAGAAAAATTACAAGCAGTGAAAATGGTCCCTTCATTTTTCTATAATACAATGAAAATTGAGACTGGCCACATGTGCGAATCAAATACAGGAAAGTGTGAAGTTGATCCTTGTCCAAAATCAAATAAACTACAACTTCTACTTTGGAGTGTTTTGGTTTTCGATCGTGTGTTGATGCATGCATGCGCAAAATAAATAAATTTCTAATTACTTTTAAAGTTTGACTTTAATTATAGCTTTTCTTATAAAGTATGAGAGTTGAACACTGTTATTTTTGTTCTTCACCTGTTTATCCAGGCCACGGCATTCAATTTATTCGAAATGACTGCAAAGTAATTTTTTCTGTTCCTTTTGTTAATGATTAAATTATCAATTGACATTAAAAAGGATAAATGTCGATGTTTTCATTACCAATTTATTATACTTTCAAAATTTATTAGTCCATCTTGCTTAGTTATATATATATTGATAGGTTGTGTTTATTTATTACTTTACATGATGAAATCAGTTTGTAAAGAATTTTATAGTTGTGAAGTATTATTCTTGCCATTCTGCTACTAATATTAGAGGAGATTTTACATAGCACTGGTCTTCCCTTAATGTAATGCTTAACTTATTATCTACCTCTCAGCACTTCTATAATTTCTTAAGTAACTTTATGAGCATGTTCTGTGAACCTCAAATAGTGTAACTGAAATCCGTAATACTGTGTTGATGTCTACCCATAACTTTACATTATTGTGAAATAGACTATTTTCAATTTTTGCCTGTTCTAATATCAGTATATCTAAAGCTTCTAATCCACTTTCCTTAAAATTACTGGACATATTTAAATTTTATTAATGTAGTGTTTTTGTCAGTGGAAGCTATTGTATTGTATTTTTTTCTCTCTATAATATTACAGGTAAAATGAAGTCTCTTCTTCTTTTTTAAGGATATCTACAATTTTAAGAGTGATTTATTGATTTTTTAGCTCTTTTCCGTCAATTGATGTAGTCTAAAATTTAACTCATTATTTCTCAGTACAAATCAATTGCTTGACTTCCATGATCTGTCCTTCATTCACATTTACAAAATTACTGCAAATTTAGATCATAAGTGAGGACAAATAGAAGTGGTTAGAAAATATTAAGATCAAAAGCATGTTTTTATAAAAAAAAAAATTTACTAAGCCTTAACTAAGTATATTATTATAAAAATAGCCAGAGTCTACAGCCTGCAGCCATGTCGCCTAAAACATCATAGCTGGCATCCGTATTTCAATTAAATTTGTTATAAAAGTCTACCTCCTATTCCATATTATACTGGTTTCTAAAGGTTCTATCTTTTCTCCTAGGAATTTTGTATTTTTGTGGATCCTAAAAATAACTATATCCTACATCTCAAATGAATTAAAACGACTTTTATTTTTTCTTCTGTGTAACTAACAGGCATGAAAGACTTCCGCAAAAAATCCTCCCAATTTTTAAAATGTCCGACCATGTTCTAAAAACTTTAATTTTTGGGGACTCCAACTAGAAAAACCCAAGCCCCTCGAACGATGGTTGTACTTTGAACAAACTTTCCCTCCCGTCTGCAGTAGCCTCTTGAGAAAATGGTGAAGCTTCGACAGGTACGTCGTTGCCTTGATAAATGCGACTTCCACTATAGATCAGAAAAGCAATTTCGTTTTGACCGCCGATGTTTGATTTCTTTTGTTTGGCTGTTTTTCGGAATTTGAAATATTAGGAACTGCCCTGGAATCTGCTAAAATCGTGATTCTTATTCAGACCATTTTAATATCTATCATCGATTTTCATATTTAACTGATTTGAAAGTCACATGTTGCGATTTGTTGTTACGCGGTTTAAAAACCATACTCGCAATTTCCTATTCACTAAATTTAAAAATCGAATGTCACGAGTTGTATTTAAGCGTTTTAAAACCCAATATCATTGTTCGTTGTGAATTTGCAGTTGGAATATCAAGCATCGTTTTTCGTATTTATACACTATTTAAAGACTACTCAATGCAATTGGCATTCACGTGCACTAAAAATTATGCGTCGTTATTCTTATAAGTACGTGATTTAACAATTCAATATCTCAATTCAATTTCTATTTTCGTGTTTTTTAAAATCCAATGTTGTGATTCATATTCACATGATTTTAAATTCCAACAGCGTAATTCATATTCACACGATTTTAAAATCCAATATCGCAATTCTTGAAAGAAGTAAATTTTTTCTTGAATTAATTACTATAAAGATGCGATATTCTCTAGTAAGTAATTTAATAGTTGCAACTTCCTATAAAATTACTTAATTTTTTTAATATAGTTTAGTGGTTAAAATATTACAATTATATTTAAGAAAAATTTAAATTTCACTGTGTAAATGCTTCGACCACTTTAAATATTAAATAAAAAATCTCCTTAAGTTGCTTTTATATATCTCATTGACATCACATATATAAAACACTCCAGTGACTGCATTGTAAAGGTTTAGCTTTTTTTATTTTTGTTCACTTCCATGCCTGAACTAAATACTGCTCCAGGAATCAAAAGTAGCTAGCAACTATTTATACTATCCTAAATGTTTTGTAAAAAAAAGGGGGGGGAAATTAACAGTATAAATTTTTTTTTTTTTTAAATTAATACCATTATAGTTTTGTTAATGTCCAAGAAAATGTAGAAGTTTTCATACAATCAAGGCCTTTTTGTGTATATAGTTTTCAAGCAATATTTTTTTTTTTTTTCCATGATATAACACATTTTTAAGTTTGATACTAATTTCACTCATGCTGCACATTTTACTTAATACTAAAATAAAATAAAATTTTACAGATATTCAGATTCTGTCGATCCAAATGCCGAAAAATGTTTAATAGAAAGAAGAATCCTAGAAAGCTGAAGTGGACGAAAGCCTTTAGAAAGGCTGCTGGCAAAGAACTCACAGTAGATCCTGCATTTGAATTCGAAAAACGACGCAATGTCCCTGTTCAATACAATCGAGAGTTGTGGCGAGAAACAAGTATATAATTTGTTTTAAAATCATAGATTATAAAAAAAATCATAGATTATAAATTTTCTTAAGTTAAGTTACTTCTTACATTTTGTTTCTATTGTTTTCTGTATTGTAAAAAAAAGTTTTAACTTATTTAAAGTCATATATTTTTAAGTTCATCATGTACAGTAAATTCTGTCAAGTCCTGTAGGATTAAATCTTACGCATTTGTGAGTGGCCTAATCCTCTTACATTGTGTAATGCTTTATAGGAAACTAGAAAAAGGATTAGAAAATTTGATTTTGATAGGAAACTAGGAAAAGGATCAGAAAATTTGATTATCATTTTTTTTCCTAACAATTTTCTCAATGTTAAACATTTAAATTAGTTAAATTTTGATGATAATCTTCATTTTAACTGTGTTTGAAAATCTAAATAAAAGTGTTTGCTCAGAATGATTTTGCATGTATTAAGAAAAATATTTTCCTCAAGCTATAGCGGCTTATTTATCTAGTCTCAATAGGTTTTTAGGGTAAAAAACACAATGGTACATATTTTTATCATAATGTTTTAAAATAAATTTCTAGCTTGCTGTTTCATGATCATTGTGTTGATTTAATTTTTTTAATATGGATCAGCGATTAAAATCACTAGTAATGATATTATTAATCCAGTAATCAACTCCATTTCTTTATTAAGTTCAAGCTCTAGCTAGAATGTGAAGTTAACTTATTAAAATAAAACCTCTAGTTTTGATTGAGTTTGGTTTTGGGGACTAAAATAAGACAAAGGGGATCGTTTTTTTATTATTCATGTTGTTATTTTTCATTTCATCGTGTAGTTCAAGTTCTAGCTTTATGTTTAAGTTTATTGATATAGAACCCAATTAGGTTATGTGGTTAGAAAAATAGTTGAATAACACTAATTTTTGGATTATTATTAGTTTTCATTTTATTATTTTTTCCTAAATTTTCAGTGTACTATTTATTAGCCATTGGTAAGGTAAATCTAATAAATATGATAGATGTTTAAATTAACTTTTTTATTTTTACTTTACAGTTAAAGCAATGAAAAAAGTATCTGAGATAAAATCAAGAAGAGAAGCTTGTTTCATAGGTCAAAGGTAATTATTACAAATTAATTATATGGAGTGATTTTTATATTTTCCATTTTCAGGGTTCCCACGGTCCTTAAAAGTCCTTAAAAACTGCTTAGTTTTTATTTTGAAAATTAAGGGCCCTTAAAAGTACTTAATTTTGATTCAAGGTTCTAAAAGTCCTTAATTTTTAGTATTACTTGTTGCTTGGAACAATTTTTTTATCTTAGGAAAATATCCACAATTAAATAGTACGTCTTTCGCCTAGAATGAGACCCTGCATCGAGGGTAGAACATTTTGAATGCCTGTGAGGGTAGGGGCTACAAGCAAGTGGAAGAAAACATGCCCAGCTTTTATTTGACTTATTTTTTGACAATACTTAGGTACTTTATCAGCTGAAGACCTGCATTGACCTACATCCATAGGGTTTCAGAAATTCAATTCTTCTGATAGCACACGTTATAGCTTTGATACTTTATTCAAATGTGAAATTGTTAGAAATGCCAGGAAAATGTGTTTTTAATAATTTATGGACACTTGATGAAAAATATAAGGAATGGTTAACAGCATCTAGTGATCGTCACAAGACAAAGTGGGTTTTTTCATTGTATCATATTTTCACCTGAAGTTGAATTTTATAAATGACTACATTTTTTAATATAAGGGATATTACGAATATTCAGTGAATTATAATTTTAATCAGGAAAGTCGTTTTTGTCGTTTTATCATCCACACTTTTTGTTTCAAAAAGAGTGAAATGTTTGTTTTCTTTTTTCACTTTTGCTGGTTTTTTTTATAGCGTGGCATTTTAACAGCGTTTCTGATATATTTTATCTTCGCTTTTTCTTTTAAAGTTATACAGATAATTAGAAAACCATTAAAATAGAAAATTGATTTTCTACGTTGCAAGTTTTGTTTTAAGAATTTAGAAAAATTTTCTGTTTCTCTTTTGCTTTTTTGATTGTGTGTGTTTTTTTTTTTTTATTTTGATAGCATATTTTAGAGAGCCTTCTTTTTCATCATTTTTTTTTCTAAAACCGGCGATGGGAAACACTTAAAGTGTAATTTTCAACGTTAAATTTTTCTTATAAAAATTTAGAACAACTTTTTGTTTTTATTTCTGTTTGGCTTTCCCATTTTTTTTATAAAAAAATATCCAACAAAAACTCTTATTTTTGTTATGACGCGACAATTTTAACGAGCATCTTAGACATTTTTAAATCGATGTATCGCGAGTTAACGACTTACCGCGCATATCGGCAGGCTGATATAATTACTTTTATTTCAGGTGATGCATCAGGTATCTGGTTTAACGTGTGAGGATTCTTGCCTATACTAACCCTAACACCTCGCTGACGAAGACTATTTTTATTTCGTCTTGCTGCGAAGATGTTGATTACATTTTTAGCTACAAAAATGATGTTCGTTTCATGATATTGAATAACCAAAAGCGAGGATCAGCGTTGAAATATAGAGCGCGAGGCATAGTTTCTTTATGCGCCATTTTTAACCTTGGGATTTTACGTTCCTTGAAGATCATTTTCAGCAGGACTTATTTTGCGATCACTGCATTTTATTTCGACGGGGTATAACATTTCAAGTAAATTATTTCCAGTGAGACTTTTGCTACTTAGCGATCATTGCTCATTATTTCGTCACTTTTTTTTTCTGTCTGGATTTAACATTCTCAATTATTTTCAGCAGACCTATTGTTACTTGGCGATCGTTGCGCAATCACTGTAATCTTAAATTTTCGTTCTGAACTTAACATATTAATGCAAAGAAATCATGAATTTAAAAAAAAAAAGATTCTTTATTGATTTTTTTAAAAGTGATACAATTTAATATTTTATATATTTTGTAAAGCAATTTATCCCTTGTCATAAAAATAAGTTTTTTTTTTTAATTTAATTCACTTTAATATAGTAATTTGTTAGAATTTGATTAGTTTTTAAACCAATAAATCTTCAGTCGCTTTTAGTTTTAAAAAAATTAAAACAAAGCCTACATTTAATTAATTTGCTTTTATTTTTGAGGAAATTAAAACAGAGTTTGCATTCTTTCTTTCTTTATTTTTTTATATTTAATTTGGCTGTTAGTTAAAATGACTAAATTTTTTTAAAATTAAATAAAAGTTTTTTAGAATTAGCATTTTCTTTTGTTATAGATTTATTTCTTTTATTTATTTTTCATTGATTTAAAGATTTCTGATTGATAAATTTCAAACATATGTTAAATTGAGAAGTCTGACTGACGATCTATCATGATATAAAATTTCTTATAGCGCCCAGGCCTATTTTTACATAAACAATAGTAATTCTTGAGGATTTTTTTTAAAAAATGTTGTTTATCACTGGGTAGGCGGCCGATTTATTTGGCCGGATATTTGACTATTCGACCAAATCACTATTCATTATTCCCTATTTTATAATAATAGTATTATATATTTATAATTCATATTTGCATCCAATTTTCATTAGCTTTGATTTATTTGACAAATTATTGTTTTATAATTTCAGACAATACTTAAATTATTACGAATTAAAGTGAAATTTTTTTTCACTTTAATTCGTTTTTTTTTTTTTTTTATCATAGATTATTTTAGTTCCTATACAAGACAATACTTTTTAATTGAATAAATTCTAATTCCTCAGAGGTGCAGTATTGCTTATCAGTGTAAGCATAAAATTTTTTATAACTAAAAGCAGACTATTTTATAAAGATTTTTATCCCTTTTTATAAATGATATTTCTGATTCCACTGCGTTTTGTTGTTTTTTTCCCTTCATTCACAATAAATTTTGTACTTAATGAATTATTTCATTATATTTTAAATTTTTAGATATGGAATTTTTTCATTTTTATTTCCATTGATCATTATATCCTGCCTTGTCCTGTGTATCAATATTTATGTTAGCACTTATTTTAACTATCGTTACTGTTTCTCACTTCTTAATTTTAATTAATAAGTTTTCCTTGTACTTTATTTATTTCTTTTTTCTTGATTGTTAGGTACTCAATATATTTTGATTTTAATCATTAAATTTTTTATATTTTGTGATTTTAATAAATCTTTAGCTTATTATAATTAGGTTTTACTTAGTTTAAAATAATTGTCTTAACCTCAATAAACTTATATTTGTTAGTTTCTTTTTGCCTTGGTTTAGTATTAGTCACTCAAAATAATATTTTTATTATTTTAATGAATTTATCATCTTAATTTATATATATTTCTATCTGTTTACCTAGTTTTTTTTTTTTTTTTTCTATTTTTAAATTGAAAATCTTAATGTTTAATCTGCATTCTTTGAGTTTTTCTTTATGTTCTTAAAAGCTCACGTGAGGTGATTAAATGCAATTTAATTTTAATTAAATACAGATTATTTGTATTAAACATTTCTTTATTTAATTTCTTTTTTTAAAGGATGACTGAGTTGAAGAAAAGCTATTCTATTTTTTTATTCTATTATTATAAATCTATGATGTTTTATTTGATGATAAATTATTGATCATTATCCCATTTTTAAGGTCCTTAATTTCTAAAAAAAAAATCCTTAATTTTTTTGATAAAAGTCCTTAAAAGTGCTTAATTTTTGCTTTGATAAAAGAGTGGGAACCCTGCATTTTATAAGTGACTATAATATGAATTGGTATGATAAACTAGAACAGAGAAACACAGTTTTAAAAACTGACCTGTTGGAAGAAAATCTTTAGTACATATCTCATGTAGTATTAAACTTGCTGAAGAATCGGCCTTTATTTTTTCAAAGAAAAGATAAGACATGGGTTATATATTTCAGGATTTAAACAAAAAAAAAAAAAAAAAAAAGGTGATGTAGTTATCATTAATTTAAAATACATATTTTTTAAATTTGTAAATAAAAATAATTTTTAAAGGATCAATTAATTAGATTACAATTTAATTCTATCCATACTTTTGCTCAATTTTATTTTGTTATTCATAGTTTAATTCAGTAAAATTCATGACTTATTAAATATGGTTGATTTTTCTGAAAAAAATTCTTGTTGCATTTTTTTCTCTATGCTTCTACCACTCAAATCTATTTTAAAATGAAATTTAAAGGCGTGCTTAGGTTCTAGAAGTGTAGTTTCCTTCTTTGATGTATAATGGTGATGTATAATTTTTACCTAGCATTTCATTATTCCAAGATAATTTCATTTTTAAAATAATATATTTTCCGATCTATCAGTAATATAATCTGTCCCTACTCTTATTAAAAAGAGAAAAACTATTTGTTTTTCACCAAATAAAGCAGTTTTTGAACAAAAATAGGGTTGGGGGTATCTGCCGGTTACAAAAGACATGCAAATTACAATAGTCAAAGTACAAAGACAAAAAGTTTTTTAAAAGATCTTTAAAGGGGCCTTTTTCTTTGGATGTTTTTAAAATGTGCTTAATTTCTCTTTTTCCTGAATGAGAAAATTTTTTTCCCCCGTACATTGTGAATTTTTGTGTCACATATATCTGGTTAATTGTTCACAAAAAAATTTCTGTTTTTTTTTTTTTTTTTCCTATATGTATATATATATATTTTAATATTTTATTAATGATGTGAATGTAAAATACATTCAAGAGCACTTAAATAAATTGAATAATTTCTTTAATACAAAAGAAACTAAAGTAAAATGACTTTAAAATAAGATCATAAAAGTTGATTTTGATGTTATGATTGTTTTTGGAGGGATCTGGAGTAGATAATAAATTTGCTGCACACGAAAGTCTTCTCAAATTGTTTTTAAAATTCTTTTCATTTTTTCCTTCGCATTTATACCCTTTTTATCTTTATTATTCTTTTATTATTAATTCTATTTTATTATTTTAATTAGTGCAATCATAGTGCAAAAGTTTATCCAAATAATGATGTAGCACTTTTTACACCATTTTTCTAGGTGCATTTTTCATGAGGAAATTTAAATTCCTATCACAAAACATTCCCCAAGTTTTTAAAAAATTATTATCCATTTCAATTATATACAATTATCCTTCAATTATATACAATACAATTATCCTTCCTACAATATTCATTCTAATTGAATATTGTTGGTTCAAAAAAAGGAGAGAACAGTAGTATGTGAACACTTAAGAAGGAAAAAAAAATTGTGCTACTAAAGTATATATTAAAGTATTATAAGTCTTATAATGAAACTCTTTCAATGTAGCTTTATTTACTAAAGACTACTTTGATTAATGTAAAATTTTTCTTGTAGATTAAAAAAAGGCAAGGTTCTTGCAAAAGAATTGGATTTGAAAGAAGTACAAAGAGATATGTCTCTAATAAGATCTGTTGCTGGTATGTTTCGCTTCAATTACTTTTTTTTTAAAATATTTAAATCTGATAATATTGGCCAGTATATTGGTTATTATAAAATGCAGTGTGACTCTCTGAATGCTATTTCTTGCTTTCATTTTACTGCATTACATTTAAGCCCAACATTCTCTTCCTATCAAGTCATAAGGCAATGAATGAAGATTATATTATTTAACCTATAAAAACCACTAATTGTCAACAAATATGAATATTTTTTAATAGAAGCTTTAATAATCAGGGTTGTGGTTTTGGACAAGACACGTGGGTTTTACTGTCTTAAAGTGTCCAAAACCTTGAACTTTAATAAAAGGTAAAAATTCTATATGTGTAACCATTGTGCACATAATAATTACATATATCAATAAATATTTGATATTTTTTATACAATTTACTTTAACTTATTAAAGGAAAATAATATAATAGGAAACGGTTTATAATTTTTGAAGCTCCACAATTCATTGAACAACAAAAGTGAATCCCTTATCCTTTAAACATAAATATGCTTTTAACACTGATAAATTATTTTTTTTGCATAAGTATAAATAATGCAATATTAAAAAATAATTTTTTTTAAAAAAATACTAAATTTGTTCAAAAATTAACCATTTATTTTTTACAATATTTTTTTTAAAAAATTTTATAATTTCTGCATCACAGGATGATAAAAAAGACAACTATTTAAAAATAATAATTGTTTTTAAATATAAATACATTAGTTTAGATTGGATATACAAAAAAACTGAAAAATGTATTAACAGTTTTGAAGGGCATAACATCAGTTTCAGCTAGTGACACTGGTGATGTATCACCACTCTGCTAAAAGAATTGAACATGAATGAAATAAAAAAAAAAGTATTCTTGAATAATAGTATTATAGATAAATCAGAGCTCATTCTGGGCAGGGTAAACAGGGTGCAGCACCCTGCTGCCCTTTTAGTCAAAAGAATCCACCCTGTTGACCCTGGAAGTAAATTAGTGTCCTGATATAATAGACTCCATACCCTTTTTGCCCTATCTTTCCTCAACCCTTCTCTGTTTTTTCCCCAAACTCTACTATGGATTTTTTAAACTTTGGTTATTTTCAACACTTTTTATTTAGTTTGTCATTGCTATGATACATAGATTTATATGGGAAAGGAAAAATAGCCATCACACTCCCTTGTTGCACTTGTCTTTGTAAGTTTGCAGTTACTTCCACTATCAGTAAATCATAATTATTAATCATTTTAATTATTAAATCATAACTACAGACACTTAAAAACATACATTTATTATTTTATTAATATATACATGCATTTTAAATAACTTACTAAGCTAATTAGCCCATTAACTCGATATATATGTTAATTTATTAATGAAAATTAGTAATTAATATGATTGCTTTGCTACTTTTAGTAAAGTAAAAAAAAAAAAAAAATCTTTTACTAATTGACAATGTTTTTTAATAGAACGTGTAAATCCCATAAAAAGAAATTATTGCCTTTTTAGAATAATAATGCCCTTTTTTTAAACTTTTGCACCCTGCCCTTTTTTCTGCCTAGAATGAGCTCTGGATAAATAAACCTGTTAATGACTAACCAAGCACTTAGTTCCTAATAGCTTAACCTGTATGACCAGGTCAAACTTCAGTTATGTGCTATCGAATGTTAAGAGGACCAATTGAACTTAATTACTGATTAATCTTCCTTTGTTTAATGTTTAAATTGAAGAGTCAATTAACATTAATAAAACATTATAATTTAAAAACAAATATTCTCTAGTAGATTTAATTATCAATATGTTATTAGTTCTGTGTTTATTTTACCTTTTAAATATTGTTCAGATGAAATTGTGCCATAATATGAGTAAAGGGGTTTTGGACAGGATGGTTTAAATCGTGGATTAATCCATTCTGTCCTAAACCTCGCCAACCCTGTTAATAATGTAAGATGTGTTGAGATTGATAATAATTATTTTAAAAACAACAATGTAAAATTGCAACTAGCCTGTAATGGCCTTGAATGTTTATGCTGCGCTCTCAAATGGTTCTTTTCTTCCCTCTAACATCTGTTTTTCAAAACAGAATCCGTTTTGGTCCTGTTTTTTAATGCTTATTTTTAGAAGTTCAAATCTTATATGATAGAGATTAGTTGTCCAAAATATTGGAATTAATCTCTTTTTTTTCTGATTAATTAAAGTGATTTCAATTTAATTAACAAATCAATACTTGTTTTAAGAATTAAGAGGATATTTTTCTTTTTTAAAATTCTTTTCTTTTTACAACTTTAAGGGAAGATGTGAACAATGTTAGAATAGAAATGTTTTGGAAAGGATTGCAGTTAGCATTTGTTGGTATGCTAGCAAATAAGTGTTTTTAAAGATATCAGTAGATTATGAAGTAAAAAAGAACTTTTTTTATCAAATAATAACTAGTGTGATTCATTAATCATGAAAATCCTTTCTTTGAATCAATCAAAAAGACACTAATTTTTAACAGATATAATTTAAATGATATTTCCTTTTATTTTACATAGGAACTATTGTTTAAACATAAGGAAATATGTTCTATACAGGGTTGCCACAGGCTACTAAAAGGCAACTATTTGCTACTATTTTCAGCCTTAGGCAACTATGGCGACTTTTTTTTTTGCCTGAAAAGGCTTTTAAAAAAGCAACTATTTTCAGGAATAGTTGAGGATAGGGAACTTTTTTACTCTTAGCGAAGTTTTTTTGCAATAATGAACGATTACTGACAAATGAAATGAACAAACTTTTATACAATCATTTATGTCCTAAAAGCCAAAAATTTAAATTTCCAATATATTTAATAAAATACTTGTTATATTTTCTCTCTGGGGGGGGGGCAGTTGTGTTATTTTGAATTGTTTTTTTCTTATATTAACATTCATATTTTTTTGTAATTCCACTTTTATTTAAATACCTATTTTCTAATATGTATACCTTTTTATATTTGTAAATACTTTTTTTTAATTGGGGCATAGTTTGGACTGAGCGATAAATCGATGTATCGCGAAATATCGATTTAATGCATGTATTGGTAGGCCAATATAGTGACTTTCGTTTTAGGCGATGCATCTGAAATCTGATTTAAGCCGCCGGAATAAGGCTGCAATCGCGGTTTAACAATTTGTTATGCATGGATCCTTGACTACGCTAACGCTGTTACTGCACTGACGAATACTGTTTTTATTTCGTCTAGCTGCAGAGATGATGTTGAATGATGAAGAGCGAATTGAATCAGAACTCCTGGCTTTGCGCGAGGATCAGCATTGTAATATAGAACGCAATGCATAGTTTCTTTATGTCCATTTTTGTCTTTGGAGATTATTTTCAATGGGACTTTAGTCATTTTGCGATCATTGTGCATTTTATTTCGTCTGAAATAATTGTCGGGTTTCTTGTAAATTATTTTCAGTGAGACTTTTGCTACTTAGCGATCGGTTCATTCTGCATTATTTCATACCATTTTTTTTCTGTCTGGTTTTAACGATTTTTGTCAATTATTTTTAGTAGACCTACTGTTACTTTGCGGTTGCTGCACAATCGCTGTTATCTTAAATTTTCACTCTGAACTCAATAGATCGATGAAAAGAAAATATAAATTTAAAAAAAAGATTCTTCATTGATTTTTTTTAAATTATTGTTTTTCATTTTAAGCGATGCAATGTAATAGGGGTATTTTGTATTGAACTTTGTTATAAAAAGTTAGTTTTTTTTTAATTTATTAAATGTAGGTAAGTATAATAATTTGATTATTTTTGAACCCATAAATGTTCAGTCGTTTTTAATTATAAAGAAATTAAAACAAAGCTTACCTTTATTTAATTTGCTTTTATTTTTGAGAAAATGAAAACAAAGTTTTAAAAAAATTTGGCTATTAGTTTAAAAGAAGAAAAAAAAATTTTTTAATTAAATAAAGAGTTTAGTAATGTTTTGACGCTTTTTAATAATTTAACATTAGTGCTTAAGGTATTATTTTTTTTAAATTTTATTAAAATTATTTCAATACTTGTTTGTTTTATAATTTTTTAGATAGTCAGTATTATTTTTAAACAAGTAGATTGTTAGTCGATTTTATTTTCAAAAAAGAAAATAATAAATTAAGTAAACGCATTTGTACATTTATTTAATACAGAATTTGACCTTTCAGGGTTCCCACGATCCTTAAAAACTGCTTAACTTTTATTTTGGAAAATAAGGGCTCTTAAAAGTACTTAATTTTGGTACAAGGTTTTTAAAAGTGCTTAATTTTTCAGCTTCACTATAGTTGATAGGAACAATCTTTCAGTTCAATGTTTTAAAACAAAAAGTCAATCTTTTTTCACCTAGAATTAGACCATGCATTATAGAGAGACAATAAGGGATGTGTGAGAGGGCTACGGCAAGGAGAAGAAAGCATCTCCTCTTATTAATATATTGATTCTTTCATTAATTTATTCTGCCTTTTGTCTCGAATGATTCTCTATGAGAAGAGTGACATTCTAAAAGAAAAGAATAGAGTGTGGACAAGGGGGATGCTGCACTTGGGAGAGACAATGCTTTTTTGTGTGTGAGGGGGGCAGTTCTGAGGCACTTGAGTGGGAGACCCACACTCACCTTCGAAATTGACAGAATTCAAGAAATTCAGTTCTACTGGTAATGCATCTGCTCATAGAAACAAAGTAAAACCCTAAGAAAAGAAGTATAAGATAAATTTTTTGAACTAGAATCCATAACGAAAACTATTTCCAAAAATCCTGGAAGAATGAAATAAATTTGTATAATATTTCAGTGTGTAATAAGTAACTGTCAATTTGTAAAACGCTGTAATATTTTTTTTTAAATTCATGATTGTATTAAAAATTAAACAGATATGTAATAAACAGGGTTTGAAAAATCCCATCCCACCTAGATTTTACATCAAAAACCTGAGATTTATTGGGTTTTTGGTGAAAACCTCAAGTTTTTTCAAAAATATTTTAAATTTTTATTCCTGAGTACTAAATAAGAATGCATGGTTTGCTCCTAACAAAAAAGTTAAATATTTGGTTAGTTAAATATTTATAACTTGTTTTTCTGCAATGTAAAATTTTTTATTGTTATGCTATAGTTTTTATTTCTTAAGGATAAGCAGATTGTTACATAAAAATTTATTCCTACTTAACTAAAGGAACCCAAACTTTTTGTTATTAATGTCTATTAGAATAAAATTCAAACTTAGATTTTAATAATCATTTTTCTCAGTTAACATTGCAACTTAATATTCTGTTTTTTATTTTATTTATTTTTTAAAATTTCTATCCAACTTTTGGTTGCTTTAAAATTCGTATATGTTTTTCGTCATATTATTTAGTAATATTATGTAAAGTAAATTCCTAATATCAGTTTTGGCTGGAAATAATTGTGAAGCTCATCATAAAATTAAATATAACAAATTTGCTGTTAGTAATAATTTCAAAATGGTAAAGTTACAATCCGTTTTCAATATGCTTTTCATAAAACTTTTCAGTAGAATTTTTCAAAACTATTAATTTACGATAAAAATAAAATATCAAATCATAATAATAGTAGAGAATAATATTAAGAATGATAGAAGATGATAAAGAACTATTACAAGTAAACACCTATAAATGATGAAAAATAAATAATTTATCAACATTTATTAATTAAGTAACTGTACCAATTTTCTGGCCATAGGAATGTGTTGATACCTTTGAAAAATCATTTTTATATGTTTTACTGAGAACTAATTAAAACATATTGATTATAAATCTTAAACATAACTGTATTTTTAATCTATAAAAATTTTCATAAAAATATTTATTGCAATAAATTTGAAAAAATATATATATTAAATTAAGTCTAATGAAAAAAAAGTGGAATGATTTAAGGTGCTTAGATATTAGTATGACCCATTTTTACTTGAAATAGGACTTAATTTAACATTACTTAGTTAAGAAAACTGCTCTCATGTATAACTCTAATTAAACTTCTTAGTATTGATTTTTTAAATGTATACCCTTATAAATTAAACATTTTGTTAATAGAAAGAAAAAGAATTTTTTTGGCATAACTGAATATTTGCAAAGATAGGCCCACAGCTGAATATGTGATGCATGTCTTGTAGCGAAATATAAAAACTTGTAATATTTTTTTCCATATTTTCCCCAAATTTCCTTATTTACTCTTTTTTTAATATATGAAAAAAAATTGCTAATTTTAATTTCTGTACCTAACCTTACAATACAATTTCATTGAAATGATCAAAAAGGGAATACAGATAAGTTTAATAGATGTCGTTAATCCTTAACAATTTGAAAATGTTTTTAAAAAAACCGAGCCAGGTTTGCAAAAAATTGTCTGGTCCTACTTTGGGCTGTTAATTAAAACAATTTTATCAGTACTTACATTATTATAAAATTATTTTTATTATTTTTTTATTTATTGATTTTTTAAAGTTAAATAATTTGCACTGTAGCAAGTTATTAAAAGTTAAATAATTAGCACTGTCACTGGTTATATATATTTATTCAATGATAAACAATTATACTATTTTCAAGGTCCTTAATTTTTCCAAAAAAGTCCTTAATTTTTTCAGAAAAAAGTCCTTAAAAGTGCTTAATTTTTTCTTTGTCAATAGAGTGGGAACCCTGCATTTAGTTAATACTACTTTTTATTATTTTAAATAAAAGAGGGTCTAATGATGTTTTAGAAGCATGTTTCTTTTTTCTACAAATAATTTTAAAAAATATTTTTTTTCTAAAGTGAACATTTCTTTGGTTTGTTTTCCACTTTCGTTTTTTTTTTTTTTTCTTTTTAATTTTTAATGCATGTATGTAAAATATTTTGTTCCAGTATTATCATTATTAAACCAATAAAACTTAAATCATTTTTAATTTAGGGAAAATGAAATAAAGCTTGGGTTTGCTTGTATTATACTTTTACTTCTTTATTATTTTAATTGAAAAAATTAAGCAATTATATTGATGCCATAGTAGAATATGTTTAGAATTAATATTTTCTTTTGTAATAAATTTATTCCTTTTTATTTATTTTTGATTGATTTAAAGATTTCCCATAGGTAATTTTTGAACATATGCTATTTCGCGATCTCTAACTGACAATGTATCACGATTTAAAATTTCTGACATCACCCAGTCCTGATCATAGTATTTGACAATTAAGCTATAATTTTAGTTATTTGGCTACTATTTTTGATAAATTTTTGTTCCTTTTCAGGCAATTATTTTCAAAGTTTTAGACAACTATTTTTATTCTTTTTTTACTGTGGCAACCCTGTGTATATAATTGTGACTGGGGGGGGGGGATAGTTACTTTTCTTTCACTCATCATAACAGTAAAAAATCAAAGTTGAAGCGGCATATACGGCCTAAAACTTTTAAATGATGTATATTATATCCATACACAATGGCTGTGGAGAGACTGATGAAAGTTGCAGTTTATAAATAACTTGCTAATTTTGAAGTTCAAATGTTTTATAAAAATAACAATTTATAGAATTATTCATTAATCATAAAATTATGCATTAAATATATTTCAAAGTGAAGGTGAATGAATTACAGTTGTAGAATTATCTTGAACTTTAAATTCTATTTACTTCGAACAAAAGCCTCAGTTTTCATCTAGATCTGTTTTGCTCTTTATCTTATTACAAATTAGAAATAATAATTAACAAGTGTTTTTACACTTGTCAATCAAAATAATGATTATTATGTTCCTACATGTTATGTTTAACACATTGAATGCTTTTGGGGTCACCGGTGACCAGCACTGAGTTTGTCAGTGGTGCCACGGGGGTCACCGGTGACTGGCACTGAGTTTGTTCATAGTGCCACTGGGGTCAACGGTGGCCAGAGAAGCCAAGATTATTAGAAACACATAATTCGAATAATTTTTTAATGCTTTTAATTGTTTTATATTATTGTTACTAAAATAGTTTGAAAAAAATCATTTTGGCCAAACAGGCAAGCCATGTAAAATTAGCGTGGCATTCAACACATTAAACAATAAAACGAAAAATGCGATAGTTTTATTAGAAAAATATTTTATTCCATTCTAATTTTTTTTTTTTTAATCGATATATCTTTCTATTTGGAATTTTCAAAACTAAGCTGTAACAAAAATGTTAAATGTTTGTTTCAAATTGTAAAAAAAAGTATATTTGCAATATGAGGTTCAAGCACATTAGGACAATGAATATGAAAGCCATGAGCATTGTATAAATTGTGGTTTGAGAGGTTATTATTCTTTTAATATCTAAGGATTTTGATTTAAATTCATTTCTTTTTTTAGCCACAGACAAAATGAAAATAAAAGAAGAAGAAATGAATGTGGACACATTAGAAGAAAAGCAAGAAGTGAAAATGATGGAAATGAATTAATCATTATTTGCTTCATATTTGTTCATGCATTCTTTGATTTCTGTAAAAAAAATAAAATAATAAAAAAATTGTATAAAGCCAGATTGCTCTTTTAAAATATATTTTGTTTTCAAACTGAATATGGGTCTAAGAAAAAAATCAGAATAACATTTTTCTAAAAAAGAATTCAGACATTTTACTGAACAGATTGCATGTATCAGGCTAATTGCAACTAATTATTATATTCGAACAGCAAACCAAAAAAAGAAGTATAATAAAAGTAAATTTTATTGCAAAGGAATAATAAAATGCACTATTTTTAATTTCAGAATCAGAACAGAAAATTTTAACAGCATGGGTTAATGCATAGCAAAATGTAAATGCAAATGTGTAATGTCTGGCTGTTCTCTCTTAATAGCCTCAATAAAGTTAAATATGTATATCATAACCATTTCTAGCAGACAGTTTCTAGTAGAATTATTGTTTTTTATGTAATAGATATGATTCACCAAAAAATACTAAATCCTCATAAGTGCCATCTGCAACGTTAAACTAATTCTGCATTTTTCCCTTTTATTACGCAATTAACATAACTGTTTTAAGTGTAAAACTGCCAACATGCTTGGAAAAAAAAATCCAGTAGATTTTATGCAATTATATAAGTGTCATTATAATTGTTACAAAATGTACTAAATATTTTACACATAGGGAATTTTAGAAACTTTTATCGTCATCAAAATAGAAAAAACTGCAATGTTTTTGTTTAGATTGACATTAAATGAACTGGAAATGTTATATATTATGTCTACTCATAATTTTGAATAGTTATAGGCAGGGCTGTTCAACTGGCGGGCCAACTTCTTATTCAGCATATTTCTATTTTCGAAATTTTATGATATCAAGAAGCATCCGAGACTGCCATTCTTGGTCATACCGAGATTCCGAAGTTTCCTCTTGATCGCTCTTTCATTGTATTGGGAGTAAAAGGTTCAGGACATCTACAAGTCAAGAGCAAGTCCTACCCTGCACTCTGGTGTTATACAATAGTATTGCCTCGTGTTAGATAGACAGTGAGAATCGAGTGTTCCAGGACCACTGGGGAACCCAGTATTTCATCACGAATAGAAAAGACCAACTCCAGTGCTTGGTTTGTATGCAAGTTGTGGCTGTGTACCAAGTCAAAAGACATTACGCGAGTCTTCACGAAGGGAGCCACAGTAAATATCAAGAAGCAGGATCTCTGATAGTTTCAGAACTGAAATCAAAACTGCAAAAACAAACTGGGATGTTTACTCAAGTAAAATCTTATCAGTACAATGCTTCGTATGCAATTTCACTTGAGCTTGCTAAAGCGAAAAAACCTTACACTGATAGCGTCGTTGTTAAAAAGTGTGCTTAGAAATGGCAAAAGCATTTGGTGATAGCAAAATAGCTAAGCATTTTGATTCAGTTTTCCCATTAAAATGTAAACAAATTGTTTTATAAATAATAATTCAACTATTAATTGTTATTGTATAAGAGGTTATTATTCAACTTTTTCAAACTGCGGCCCGCTAGGTGATCAGAATTCTGGCCCGTAGGCTCTTTGCAGTTGGACAGCCCTGGTTATAGGCATTTATTTCATCAAAGATAGTAACAATATTTTTTAATTTAAAAAGGAGTTAATAAAAATGAAACTCGGCCTATTAGATCAAAAAAAGGCTTTAAACCGATTTTTATAAACGAGGCTAGCTTCGTTATGTATTAGTAACACGTTTTTAAATGTGCAAGCAATAATATGCAGAGCGAACTCAATTTTAGGGAATTTTCAAAAATGTGCAAAAACCGGGAGCATTTTTATCAAACCAATAGAAACTGGCAAAATCCAGTAGTGTTGGCGATAAGTATGTATTAAATTATTTAATTTTTTTTATGCTGCTTTAATCTAAAACTTTATTACTGAGGATCCGAACCAAAATTAAGATATGCTTTTTTGACCTGTAAATTTACTTTCTATATCCTAATCTTCTAGCTAAAAAAAATTATTGCAGTAAAAGTTTATAAAAAATATTGATAGCTAATGCATTGTACAAAAATAGCTTTAGCCATAATTAAAATGCATTCCTTTAATGCTTTTTCTTCTATGCAATCTCATACGTGTAAACATTCAAAGTACAGAGCGTAAAATAAAAAAGACCACTCAGAATAAATTTTGATCTAATGAAGAGATCTTCACATTTTTGCTCTCAATCTCATTAATTTAGGGTAACCTAAAATATGCCTATTAGTGCGGACAATAAAGTTCTGAAACGAGGTCAAATTTTTCGACAGATGCGGCTTTTTGACGTCAGAAATATAAGGGTAGCTGCAATCTGAATTTTTGTCCTAATAGTTAGGTCAGGAGAGTGGCTCGAAATCTGAACCTCTTAATATTAATTATGATTTTAGGACATTTCATCATATCTGTAGAACATTTGCAAAATAACTTTTAGTAAAACTTTTGAATTTAAAGGTATACAATTTTAAGGGATGTAATTTTTCAAGGTGAATTACAGAATTGGAACTTAATTGGTCTTAGTTCCTGTTCGATTCTCTCAAAATTTGCATTTTGCCACTCAAAATTGCGTTCTTTAAAATGCAAATAAAAAGTATACCTTATAATTCATACGTTTTTAGACTATTTATTATTAAAGAAAATATTTACTATAAGCTATATTCTGTCTGGAATAAATTTTGTAAGTGAGCAAAAATTCAATTCGCTTATTCTCGAAATGTGGTGAAATACGCAAAAATTAACATTAAGGGGTCCAAACTTAGGGTCGCTCTCCTAACGATAACAATTGGGCCCATATTTTTTTAGTGTCAGAAATCTAAATACGTCATCCCTGATTTAATTACTTAAAAGCTTCGCAATTATTTGCAATGAGATCACCTCCCGGTTAATTAAGACCTAGAATACGTAGATCTGATGATTAGATTAAGTTATTTTGGTCCGATCTTTAGGTAAGACAAAACATATATATTGTTTTCAACTTAATTACACTGCATTACAATCTAATTACCCTAAAAAGCAGGAGTTAGCAGCAAACAGTAAAATAGTGTCTTTACTGTTGAATTAAAAAGCAGCCAAAAATTTAAGCTACTAATAATACAACCAGTTATGTCACGATTTCAGGAGCTAATTGAGCATATTAAGAATCTTTCCAATCGCCAAAAATATTGTTTTAATAGCACTCAGACAAAATGGGACGGCCGTCAAGAGGTGAAATAATGTTCTTGCCTTCGTCAGTTAGACTTGCCATAGAAAATTTTATTATTGATCATGTCACTGTTTTTCAGACTTTTTATTGACCAAATACAGACACAATTTCTGATAGCATAGCTGCAGTGATAAAAACAAAAATAGAAACACAAAGCGTGAAAAGCCAAGCAGGGGAAAATAAGACACTTAAGTAAAAAACAAGATATCCTTTAACATTTAGTATTTAACTTAAACATAATTTTTAAAGCTAACAGTTTAAATAAATTACTTACTAAGAAGAATATCTCATCAGATATCCGCTATTAAACGTTTATAATACGAAAATCGACGACGAATAATAAAATCACCTGAATAAGAATCGCCTTATCACCAGATTCTGGCGCAGTTCCTAAACCTTAAAATCCCACAGCGAAGTTAGCGTATCTTAAAGAAATCAAATTAGCGGGAGAATCGCATATAATTAAGTTCCTAGTTAGAGATTTAGCGTAAGTTTTAAAATTTTGTCGGAAGTTTTTGATCCACGGGAGTCCAAAAACCAATGGCCCTGAGATATGGGGAATTCTGCTATATTCTCGAAAAAATCACGTGTCTTGCTCCTAGCTTTTATATCTGTCCACGATTTGAAAAAAATCGGCATGAAGAGCGAAAAGGCGAATTCAAATCATTGACCCAAAATCGTATTTTCGGACCAAGGTTAAAAAGTCAAAACAAATAAGATTTAATCAGAACTTTAGGCAGCAATGTCTGATAGATATAAAATATAAAAGTGAGGAACTTGTTATTGGGCTGCAGCTTAGTTGATAGTAAAATAACAAATATACATACACCAGATGGATATAACTTAATGATGAAGGGATAAGCCCCCCCCCCAAAAAAAAATTGCTAACATATAAATTGATTATCATCTTAGATCACGAAATACAAATAAAACAGCTTTTTTTAAGGTTTCATCATAATCATCGTTTTTTTTAAGGTCCCATAACAAAATGAATCAAAACGAAAAAGGAACTTTATGCACACAGATCTGGCTTTCATTTTCTATTACATTTTTCAATAGGAAAGAATGCAGGTCTGCACGGAACTGTTGATATATACAAGAATTTCTTTATGTCATAGCGTAGTTAGTACAACAAATACAAGTAAATAGAAACCAAATTGCAATATTTCTTTTATTTTTTTTTTCATTCAATAGAACATTTATTTACTAGTACTCATTTTATGACCACTAGATGACACAGATTCTCGCTGAGAAGCAGATCTCCTTCTGCGTACTTCTTCAGCCCTCTTCTCTTTAGCCTCCTTGGCTCTCTGTGCCAACAATCTTGCATAGTCAGCGGCCTCATCCTTTCGCTTTTGAGCACGCTTACGTTTCAAGGCAATACGATGACGCTTACGCTGCAACATCACGGGTGTAACAAGTCTTTGAATTTTAGGAGCTTTCGTCTGTGGTCTCTTACCTGCAGGGAGAAAGCATATATTTAAAGTCACATCTTTACTATACTTTATAAATCTTTACTTTTGCGTGAGAAATTGAAATTTACTCACGCAATATCAAGTACATAAATTTATTACTAAAATAAATTACTGTATTTTCCAAAAATAATAGACAAGTAACAGCACATAAAAGAAAGGCTGCAACTACAAGATCAGATTTATTAATCAATCAAGAAAAATCAGCGTTGGATCTGTTTCATCATACTATTTAGAGCAGCAAATACAGTTAGTTCATTGTAAGTGTCAAAATTAAAAAATACAATCAGAAATAAATTTTCATCAAACAACTCAGCGTTGGATCTGTTTCATCACAGACATATATGTTTAAAGAAGCAAAAATTAAAAGCCAAAATTAAAGAATGTTATCTGAAATAAATTTTCATTCAAAATCAGCATTGGATCTGAATCATCAGACATCATTGCTAACACAAATTATCTTTTCAGCTTTCTTTCAATTAAAATTTAAAAATAAAATAAATAAAACTAGTTATATCTTTTTTATTTCAGAGATTGAAATAAAAACTAATAAAACAGCCTCAGACAAGTTTTTCATCATTTGAATAATGATCTGTATAACATCATCACAGGCTCGTTTAGTAAAAGAATGCAATAGATTTAAAAGCTTTAGATAAGTCGTACCAGACAATTCTTCATATGAAAAATCTGCACATTTTAACTTAGATACATCAAATAACCTGCTACAAAATAATGACGAATAAATTAAATCAGATTAAGTTTGATTTACTAAAATACTTTAAGTAGCAAAATTATGCACAACAGTTGGCAATGACCGAATACTGCAATTCACACAGTCCAACAATCAAGCAACCACCTGTCATCAGGTGACTTTACTTGGATATGACTTCACTTTATATAGATTGAGGTATTTATATTATGCCAAATAAAAAAAGGAAGAAAAAAAAATCAGACAAATGCCTCTAAAGACATCAGAATTGGAAACTCTCATCACATACATCTGCAAGAAGAAATGAAGAACTCATTTTATCTAGCATAGTACTGACTCGAGAAATCCATTCAGACTCGTCATCGTGTCATCACAATAAAGCAGATATTTTGAATGACTTACTCTCAAAGATAATTCAACTTTTATGAAGTATTTAATATAACAAGAATTACTTATGATCATAAAAAAAAATTTTATGAGGAAAATAATGAGATATATACTTAGCATCTGGCCACAAAATATATTTTTTAATCAAAGAATCATTTTTAAATTTGGATGACCCAATGGAAAAAGCACGTTTAATCACTTAAAAAACGCTACGTATCCTGCAATAAAGACACTTAAAAAAAAAAAAAAAAGCTTTTTAACAAAACCCCAAAAATCTCTTTTTTAACTAACTCTCTTACCCATGTCATGCACACTACATACATAGTGAAACTAATCAATGGGTGGAAATAATTGCACAGCAGTTTAAAATAAGAGATTCTCTATAAATCTTTACATCAGATTAATGCTTTACAGTTTCATTATTAAATCAAAGACTCTAGTCTGATTCTAGCAAATCATCATGATCGCAATGTATACATAATAAAAAAATAGGTCATTAAAACTATCAATAATATAGTTAAAAATTGGAAAAGAAAACGAAAGAAAAAAAAACTAACTTAATAGAGCCATATTAATTTTGTCAATTTCAGAAGTAAATAATTATGCAAAATACATTATTAAGAGCCTCCTGAAATACTTTAATTTACCCACATCTTGCACACTATGCAAGCAGATAACTTGAATAGCCGGCTTAATCAATGGGTACAATTAAGAGATAACTGATATAACAAAAAGTAGACAACTCATATTTGAAATACGCTGTCAGGACTGCTTTACAGTTTCATTATTCAGTCAAAGAATCTAGTCTGATTAGAGCAATTAATCATTATCACTAATATTCAACTCTGAGAAATTAAATCTACTTTAAACTTTGGCAAATTAAAAAAAAAAATTCAAGTACTTAATGGCAGAAAGGATTAACAAAGTACCCCAAAACTAAATTAAAAAAAACTATTAAAATAATTATAGAAGAAAAAAATTAATTAAAATTTATTGTATTGAATTGATAACAAGCATTTTATGCTTTGTCAATTTAAGAAGGACAATAAAAAAAACATGCCTTCCCAAATATTTTTATTTGCCCCTTGCACACTTTTAAAAGTTGATAACTAGAATAGCTGGCAAAATCAGTGGGTGAATGAATTATGCAGAAACAGTATATAATACTAAATATTTTAGTTTGTGCCCACATTTTGCACATTATGAAATTAGAAAACTTGAATAGCTAGGTTAATCAATGGGTACAATTTACACAAGAGATAGCTAATTTAATAGTTAAAATCAGATAATTCATATTTGTAATGTGCCATCAGGACTGCTTCACAGTTTCATTATTCAATCAAAGACTCTAGTCTGATTAGAGCAATTCATCATTATCACTATTACTCAACACAGAGAAATTCAATCTACTTTTAACTTCAAATGAAAAAAAAAAAAGAGCTAAATGGCAGACAGGATTAACAAACAACCAAAACTAAATAAAAAGTCTATTTAAAAAATTTATGGAAGAAAAAAAAATCAATACAAATTTTATTGAATTGATACCAAGCCTCTATGTTTTGTCAATTTAAGAAGGATAATAGGAAAAAAACGCAAGCCTTCCCAAATATTTTAATTTCCCCACATCTTGCACACTATGAAAGTAGATAACTAGAATAGCCGGCTTAATCAGTGGGTGAAGAAATGCAGAAACATTGTATTGCATTGCATATTATTAAATATTATAATAAATATTAATTTTTCCACATTTTGCACACTATGAAATTAAACTAACTACCAAAACTAGATAAAAATGTCTTTTTAAATATTTATAGAAGAAAAAATAATAAATTAGAATCTATTGTAGATACCAAGCATCATTTGTTTCGTCACTTTAAGAAGAATAGAAAAAAAATGCCTTCCCAAATATATTAATTTGCACACTATGAAGGTAGATAACTAAAATAGCCGGCTTAATTAGTGGATGAATAAATGCAAGGACAGTACATAAACTGTAACAAAAATGGCTAATTTAAAATGTGACATCAGAATTGCTTTATAGTTTCATTATCAAATCAAAGACTCTAGTCTGATATTGTAGCGATTCATCCTAATCACAATCACAATGCAAACAGTAAAGTTTAAGCTAAAAATCAGACAAATGCCTCAATACCCATAGAATAATCAATTTAAAAGTAATGATTACAGGGTTAGCATTTTAATTCTGTCTGGTAGAATTTGGACAAAATGGACGGAAAATATATGTTTTGTCAATTTAAGAAGGATAACAGAAGTCACTCCTTCCAAAATATTTTAATTTGCCCACATCTTGCACACTATGAAAGTAGATAACTAGAATAGCCGGCTTAATCAGTGGGTGAATAAATGCAGGGACAGTACATTAACTATAACAAAAATGGCCAATTTAAAATGGGACATCAGAATTGCTTTATAGTTTCATTATCAAATCAAAGACTCTAGTCTGATATTGTAGCGATTCATCCTAATCGCAATGCTAACAGTAAAGTTTAACCTAAAAATCAGACAAATGCTTCAATATACATCAAAAATAGCATCTCTCAGCAACACATCTGTAAATGAAAATGAAGAACTCATTCTCTCCTACATAGTATTGACGAGAAAAAACTATTCAGGCTCGTCATCGTGTCATCATTTTTATGTTTAATCATTCATTCAAACTACATTATCGTACACATTATAAAAGGAACATCATAGGACTATCAAAAATATCAAAGATAAAATTTACAATCAGCAAATCAAATATTAGATAACATTATAACAGTATTACATGAAGCTAAGGAACGAAACTGAGCTACAGTGAAACTTTAAAAATTCAGTACCCATAGAATACTCAAATTAAATATGGTTAGCATTTTAATTTTGTCACAATGGAAAAAACTAAAAATAAACAATGCAATTCTTTAGCAATCATTATTATAATTAAATTTAAACTAATTATATTATTCATTACATAGTACAAAAAGTAAGAAGTTACTCAGACTAAAATTTTTAAATACTCCCAGACATAGAAAAAATAAAAACATTAAATTGTGCAACTATTTTTAATCTTTTCATCGCCACCTCATTTTGGTGCAATTTGCTCAAAAATCACATTTTATTGAAAATGTTAAAAGCTTTATAGAACCGTATATTAATTCATACCATAGGGATGAGTTTGGTTAAATAAACAAAAAAAGCTAAATACAGTCTGAGCTCTATTTAACGAACTTCTCTATTTTACGAATTTTTTCAAGGAACAAAGAACATTTCTTCATAAAATAACTTCCAAATAACGAAGTGAATTTTCTATTTAACGCACTTTTTTTCGAGATCCACTTTTTCCATTTCGCAAAATATTTCAGAACATTTCAAACTTGTTAATGCATTTTATGGGGGGAATGATCTCGAATTGATTTATGAAGCCACTTCACTTTCAGAGAAAGCAGTAAAATCCCTTTCCCTTTGTTTGCATTTCAAACAAAAAATTCAGACAAAATTAATGGATCTAACCAGTAGCCATTAAACTTAAGAACGCATGTTGTAATGTATGTTTAAAATTACTTTGCAATTATAATTTTATACAGCAAATAAAGGCAGCTATAATTTTATACATAAATTGAGTCTTTTTTAGTTGAAAATTTTATAGCATGGTTGTGTAACAATGGATAATATTTTGCTCTCCAAGCAGATTTCTTTTATGGCTAAGATTTATAAAATAAGTAGCAGATTGATTGATTGAATATAGGGTTTAGTGGCATTTAAAATAAATAAATAGCAGATACTAGTTTAAAAGATAAAGATGTATCGATTGCTATTTTAATTATGTCTAATGTTTATGATTTTAAAGCCTGTTCTGTGTCGTTTAAGTATTTCAAAAGGCGATTTTCTATTTAACGAATTTTCCATATAACGAACTTATTATAGTGATTTAGCGACTTTGTTAAATAGAGGTCGGGCGGTATAGAAATCTAAAAATGTTATGTACATGATCATTTATTAAATTTTAAAAAATAATAAAAAAAAACGCTTAAAATTTGAGTAAGAAATTATTAATCTACAAAATACTATCGTTTCAATAAGTATATATAAATGCAAGTACTTTACTTAAACTGCGGGTATACGAATCTCAATTGATTTTTAAATTGTGCAAATACAAATCTTGATATATCATCCTAAAATCGTGTCAATACCAATTTTGACCTTTCCCTTTAAAATCGTGCAAATACGAATATCTACATTTTATTTTGAAATTGCATGACTACCAATTCCGATGTATAATAAAAAATATGTTAAAACAGGAACAAAATTTCTTTAAAATGGCAAATCATAACACCAAGATTAATTTTTGGTTTCAACTGCTGGTACATACTACTACGACTAGTTCATTTACTACTACTAATTTACTAGTTCATGAAATATATTTATGTTCAAAACATTTTATATGCATTTTCCATTTAATGGAGCTAATATATAATTGATATGTTCACATTAGATACTGTTAAGAGTTCAAAAGGACTAAACTTCTCCAATTAAAAATTTAGTTTACCACTTTTTTAAATCTCTAAATATCCAACTTAGGGGAGAGTCGGGTAGCCCCGCCCACTTAAGGAGTATTGCTTATATTTCTGTATAATATTGAGTAATAATCAATATTTTTGTATGTTTCTATTGTTTTATCATCAAATTAAATAATGCAAAAAGAATAAACCAAAAAAAAAAGAATAGTTTAACTTAAAAAAATAGAAATTTAAAAACATATTTTCAAAACTATTGTTTACCATGTTACCAGCTGCATAAATACTTGAAACTTTGAAAATATTTTTTTTAATATAACAATTAATGTCCGATGGCCCATTGACTTGAAAAAATATTCTATACATATGAAATTGACAGTGGGCGGGGGTACCAAACACTCCCCTACTTGTTTAGACAATAGAATCCAATACACTACAAATCTCACACAATACTGAACTGACCTGTAATTAAATTTAATGAAATAATTACCTTCTTTCTGAGGTAAAGGCCTCTTTACTACGAACTGTCTAACATCATCGTCCTTCTCCAAATTAAATAATTTTCTGATTTTACTAGCACGTTTTGGCCCAAGGCGACGAGGGATAGTTGTATCGGTTAAACCAGGAATATCTTGATCACCTAATTTACAAGAAAAATTATTATAAACCTAATGATCATAAAATAAATGAATTTAATCAAAATAGTTATCAAAGTTTATAATTCATACCTTTTTTAACAATAACTAGGCAAAGCACACTTAAATTGCTATCAACAATGCAGCCTCTAACAGATTTGCGCTTCCTCTCACCAGTTCGCCTTGGTCTGTAGCAAGAATGTCCTTTAGAAAGAAGAAGTCTAACTCTACCAGATGTCAAAACACCCTGCTTCATGGGAAATCCCTGCTTATCATTACCACCACTAATGCGAACTACATAATTCTGAAAAACATAAAATTAAATAACAAATTAGCAATTCTAGATAAATTTTCAACTTGTTCTTTAAAAAGAAATATAACCCAGCATCTCATAAAATAATTCTTAAGACTAAGGTTAACGCAGGTGTGGGAAAAAATGCAATATTAGTTATGCTGCATTAGATCTGATAAATACAACAAATGCTGAGAAAAATATACAAAAATATAGAAAAATAAAAAAGCTTCACTTAAAATGTACACCAATATATATATATATATATATATATATATATATATATATATATATATATATATATATATATATATATATATATATATATATAATATAGCAGTGGTGCAAGTGGCAAAACATGGTTTTGGAGCATCTTTGGAGCAACAAAAAAGCGATTTTGGAGCAGCAAAACAAAGATTTGGAGCATATTTAAAAAAAAAAAAAAAAAAAAATTAAAACAAGAACTTAATAAGAATTTTTAATTCTGTTCATTAATAACATACCTTATTTTTGACATTTTTTTAAGGTCCCTGCATTAATAAATTAAGTTTCTTTTTGGTATCTTCCAATGCTGTTAAATATTCTGCTATACTCGACTTAGCCTCAGATAAAAGGATTTGTCCGTTTTCTATAATTGACATGTCTTTATTATTTTACCCATCTTTAATATTTTTTCAGCTGTGGCTAGAGATCCTGAGAAGCCTTAAATTTTTTTTTTTTTTTTAAATCAATTTCAGCAGCTTTCAATCTGCTTTCATCAGCTTCAGTGTTTTCACATTCTTTGCGCTTTCTTTTTTCTCAACCTCTAATCGAGCAGAATAATTTTTAAATGCTGCAGGAGCCACTTTAATCATATCTTTGTCAACTTTAAAGTTATTTAAACCCCCTATTTTGTTGATATGTGACACAACTGGTCTCCAACCATTAACACTATGGGAATTTAAACTTGTCCTATTGTCAAGTAGCTTTTTGTTCACACTAAAACCATGTGGTATGCATTCCCATGTGGTATGCACAAAAGAGCTTTAAAAAGCTTTGTTAAAAGAGGATATTTGATATTCCCAAATTATCTTTCTTCACAAAATAGTTTTTCCAAAACAAAACAATTGGTGCATATTCATTTGAGTCAGAAGAATAACCTTCTGGTTCTCCACATAACCTCCTCCATTCATCTAGTAACAAAGATGCCTCTTCAGGTTTTATAATGGATGGGGTTACTGTTGCCAGATATCTTATTGACTTAATAGAAGTGTCTTCCATTATCATTATAGGATGCAACAATTTAAGATGGTGCAGTAACCTATTTTCAAGAGGCAATTCTTTTAATAACTTTTTTGCACATGCCAAGTAAAAAGACCTGGCCTTTGTGGTATCTAGTCCAACATCTATTAAATTTGAATTTTGCCAAATTTCTGCGTTTTCTACATTTAATGATTTTAAGTCCTTTCCTGACAAACTAAGAAAGCAGAACTCTTTAAAAAAACGCCTTAACAATGCTTCAACTAGAGACACCATTTCATCAAACAGCAAGTGAATCAATGGTGTCTCAGTTTGGAAAAGACATAAAACTTTTTTTAATATAGCCGAAATATTTCTTAAAAAAAGAGCTTTTGGCAAAAGCAATTTAAAAAAAACCCAATATTGAGTGGCTCATACTTTATTTCAAATTAATAATTACTTTATTTAATTCTGTAAAAGGTAATTCAAAACTCTAATTAATTTAACTATTATTTAAGGTTATCAAAAGTATTTTTCTTAAAATTTAAATAAATGTTATTTGTAATAATATATTCAACAAAACATTAACACGATTAATATTGATCATACAGAATTTATAAAAATATGTAAAGAATTAATCAAATTAAGAAAACTTTAATAAATTTATATTACAAATGTAAATTAGTGAATGGGCCCCTAATAAATTTTGATTAAAATTGGTTACCTAGTACAGTATTTCTTTAATGAAACAATTTAAAAAAATTAAATAATTTAAAAAAATTAAATAATTTTTAAATGCAAATACAATGAGTATTGAAGCTAACAATTTTTTGTCAGAAGTAAATTTTTATATTGTCCCTACACTCATAATATTTAACAAATCTGTGATAATAAAATTTTTTTATATCAATTGTTTTAAATCAAATCATTAAGAGATGAATTAAAGTATTTTTGAATGACAAATCTGAAAAACATAAGATTTTTTGCTGCATTTAAAATATTGAAAGCTCCCTCTGTTCATACTTGCCTCTAAATATAAGTAAATTTTTTTCCTAAAACAAATTAAAAGCACTAAGAATTTTGAAAGTAATAATACAATAATAAAATGTAGTAAGTAAAAAAAATATATTAGTAAAAGAAATAATAAAGTAAAATAAATGTTAAAAAACAATATGCAATTAGTGGATGGACCCTCAGATAAAAATTAACATTTAAGAAACTCAATTAATTCTTATCTTTATTAAATTAAATGAATAAAAGGGATATGGAAATTTTGAGGTTATGAAGCTTTGTGACTGCTCTAAGGATTAACATAAAAATATGTACTTAGTGAATGGTCCCCAAGTTAATTCAAAAATCATGGTACTAATTTATAGATAGAATAGCGCAAGAAGGCCATTAGCTTGCCATGGACGACGACGATGGCACTTCAATAACGATGAAATTAACAAGAGAAATAAAATTTTCTTTTGCTATTAAAATTTGGCAATGTTTAGTTGGTCCCCGAAAATTCGAGAGAAGTTTCGGTTCCTTTTCTGAGGAAGAAAATGAAGCCTGAAATTGAGAATATCTTGCAAAATGAAGCAGAGTTACACATGAGAGTGCAAGAATCCTTCCCAATGAATCCAGAGCAACCTCCCACATGGCAGTAGCTTGGTAGCTGCAAAATTGTGACTTGGCGATACCCATGGGAAAATATCCTTTTTGGCGCAGATTGGCGCAATTTAAGCCAAATACTTCAATTTGGAGCATGTAGGCGCAGGTTTCCACAATTGGCGCAGATCGGCGCAGCACTTGCACCACTGAATATAGCCATAACTGCCAACATGAAAAGGAAAAAATCCAGTAGATTTTACGAAATATTAATTTCATGCTCATTGTTGCATAATGTAGTAAATAATTTACACATAGGGAATTTTAAGGATTTTTACAATCATTAAAAGAGTTTTGAATATCATGAATAATCATTATGTATTATCATGAAATTTATATTTAAATATTCACAGGGGTGATCGTGAGTCCAACTCAAAAATCCTGAAAATTTCTTCAGTAAAATCATTAATGATGCATTTCAAAAAATTAATGTCTTTATAAATCCAAATCATTGATATTTTCACAACATGAAATTCCAAATAAATTATATGCTGCATAATTTAAATGAATAATTATGTATAAGTCACTTTTATCTCTAATCACAATTATTATTCTACCAGAAAAATATTTAAAAATGAAAGATGCCAAGCATAAATTTTTAAATAAAATATACATATTTTTAAATAAAATATACAAGAATTTTTATACATAAATGTGATTGGATTTCCAGAAACTTCCTTCCGGAGCACAATCACCTCTGTATTCAAGCAAGCAATAATCTGTACTAAAATTTCACTTCGATAGATTTTTTTTATGAACCTTTCACAACTTCAGGGAATTTTTGAAATTGTACAAAAACCAGGAGAATTTTAAATAAACTAGTAGAAACTGGCAAAATCCAGTCGAGTTGGCAGCTATGTATAGCCCATAATCTGTAGCTCAGGCTTGATTTTATTAAATAATTTGAAAGGTAATCATAAAATAAATGCTAGAATTGCATTTTCAAGGCATCCGCTGCAATTACCATTCAAAAATATGATCAGTAACAAATGCATCCATTTAGACCTTTTTTTAGTAATCACTTAAATCAATCTTTCAATAACTAGATGTAGCATGATATGCTAGTTGGGCAATAAATTATATCCAAAACAATTAAGTTCTTTTAAAATGAGTAGCCAGCATTTTAAAATATCAAGCCTTATCTGCAAAAAAATATTAGTCTAGCTAAGATTTTAAAACTAGATAATTGCATCTTACTTGCTAATGGTGGCCCTGCAACTGTTGTTAAATATTCACAAGAGATAATTGGTTGAAAAATTGAAAATTTACAATTACATTATATTTTGATTGATTACTAACACATATGCTCATTCATTTAAGAATTGTGTAAGTCGTTCTCTTAGTTTCTTTTATAAAAAATGTTTTGACAATAGGATAAAGTTTATTTTTAAAAAGTATTTTAGAAAAGTTATTATACTTAAAACACTTAATTTTTTTTCAAAATTTCAATTACTAAATAACTTCTGCACACCTGCTTAAATTCCAATAAATCATGACTGTAATATATTCCCTAATGAGTAAACTAATTGATTTACAAAATATAGAAATGTTTGTTTAAATGAGTTAATTTTTTCAATCAATTCAAGGGTTTAAATTACTATCAGTAATTAGTACAAGCATTAAAATAAATTTCTGAATTACACATAATTTCAATGTTATAATAGTTTTATTGCATGTATTTTAATCTATGCAGCCAAACAAAACTGAAATATAACTTGGAAGAGGGCTTTTGAACAATTGATTTGTAATAATAAGATAATTGATAAGTATATTTTTCTTATAAGATGAAATATATGTTCTTTCTGTTATAATTTTCTACAACTAAGCTAAATAACTGATTAGATGAACTATAGTTGTACATTTTTATTTATAATTTAATAATTAACTATTTATATTTTTTAAACCAATAGAAACTAGCAAAACTTAGTAGAGTAGACAGCTATGCATTTATAATTCGATATGTTCCTTATTTATACAAATAGAATGATTTATATATATAGCTTATAACCAGGGGTCTGCCCAGACATTTTGTGAAAGGTCCTATTTCTTAAAATTTGTGAAAAAATTATTCATAAATTTGTGAATATAAAATAAGCGTCAAGTCACAGAATATTCATTTTGGACGAATAATGAAAACAAAATCACTCGCATTTTAAATAATTTCAATTGACACATCATAAATAACACAACTTAGTTATGTATCACTTCTAATGTTTTACACATTAAGTAACAATTCTTAAATTTATAATAGTTTTTTTAAAAAAATTATTTAAGTAAATTTTTATTTACATAATATTCAATCAATTAATTTTATGAATAATATATTACTCAATTATTTATTTACAGAAAAATATCATTTAATATCAATAAGAATGTACACACGATGTTTGTAGAAGTAGAAAAAGTTTCTTAGAATACTGCATTTGGAATTATTTTTCGACTTTAAAGAGGTTAAGGTACATAACATAATTGAAATGAGATCAAACTTAGTCTTGGAATTAAAGCAGAAAAACATGATTAAAAAAATATTAGAGCAATATTATATATGTCGATTGCCAATAGACTTGTAAATATCTATTAATAGATGAACACTCAGCATCAGTCACTTTTCATCACTGCTAACACAATTTATTTTTTCAGCATTCTTTCAATTAAAATTTTAAAAAAAATAAAATAAATAAAACTAGTTATATCTTTTTTATTTCAGAGATTGAAATAAAACTAATAGAACAGCCTCAGACAAGTTTTTCATCATTTGAATAATGATCTGTATAACATCATCACAGGCTCGTTTAGTAAAAGAATTCAATAGATTTAAAAGCTTTAGATAAGTTGTACCAGAGAATTCTTTATATGAAAAATCTGCATATTTTAACTTAGATACATCAAATAACCTGATTCAGTTTGATTTACTAAAATACTTTAAGTAGCAAAATTATGCACAACAGTTGGCAATGACCGGATACTGCAATTCACACAGTCTAACAATCAAGCAACCACCTGTCATCAGATGACTTTACTTGGATATGAATGACTTCACTTTATATAGATTGAGGTATTTATATTATGCCAAATAAAAAAAGGAAGAAAAAAAATCAGACAAATGCCTCTAAAGACATCAGAATTGGAAACTCTCATCACATACACCTGCAAGAAGAAATGAAGAACTCATTTTATCTAGCATAGTACTGACTCGAGAAATCCATTCAGACTTGTCATCGTGTCCTCACAATAAAGCAGATATTTTGAATGTCTTACTCTCAAAGATAATTCAACTTTCATGAAGTATTTAATATAACAAGAATTACTTATGATCATAAAAAAAAAATTAATGAGGAAAATAATGAGGTATATACCTAGCATCTGGCCACAAAATATATTTTTTAAATCAAAGAATCATTTTTAAATTTGGATGACCCAATTGAAAAAGCACCTTTAGAATTAAAGCAGAAACACATGATTAAAAAAATATTAGAGCAATATATGTCGATTGCCAATAGACTTGTAAATATCCATTAATAGCTGAACACTCAGCATCAAACACTTTTCCCCGCCCACAATGTGCAAATATCTTTTGTGAAGGGTCCAATTAAAAGATAAATTATTTTGTGATGGGTTCGTTTTAAAGTTAAACATTTTGTGAAGGGTCCATTTATATAACAAAATATTTCGTGAAGGCTCTGTTAACCCAATTTCTTCTAACATACATTCTAACTTACTATACTCTAAATAATATTTACTATAATCTTAACTATACTCTTCTAACATAACATTCAAATTTCTTAACAGACCCCTGATAATGGCACGCTTAAATTTAAGGGATTTGACAAAAACTTGCTAACTCAGCTAGTACGTCTCTGTGGGTACAGTTAGGTTACGCAGCAAGTTTTAATAATTAGAAAATTTCGTTGCAAAATTTCATAAACAATGTTAACAATTAGTAATCAATTAAATACAGGGGGATATTTCTATATCATGATCTGTCCTGACAATCGCCAAGGTACCAAATAGATTTTAAACTTGAAAATTAAAAAAAAAAATGTAGATGTTTGCCCAGGGGTGGCTTACAAGCTATACGTTTTTGGTTGGTCCCCTTCAGTGATTTGTTTTTTTTTTTAATATTAGTTTCTTGGGCCGCTGCCCAGAAGACACCGCGATTATTCTGCCACAAATCACAATAAGGATATCTTCCTCTTCCTTCATGTGGTTACACTATAACCCCAATAACTGAGAAAGTGTCTATAGCATACCTGCTTACATTAGAGAAATAAAGTATGAGAGATTTTACAAGCGACATTTTACAGGCTATGAGTACGTAATCATAATACGTACATAAGACGTAATCATGTAAGTCAAAAAATTAAATTAAAAATTAAAAAATAAACACATACATTTAACACAGTAAAAAAAATTTATAAAAAATTTTAAAATAAAGAAAAAATTTTAAACTATTATTTAAAACTGTTTAAACTACAACACCAAAAAAAATTTTTATTTACATTTCTTAAACAAATATGGTGCAACTTGAGAATAAATAGGTAAACAGGAGATAGTCCTAAAATACAAGTCTTTTTTAAAAAACAGGAAACTTGCTGTTTATTTCTTTGAATTATTCAATAAAGTCAAATAAGTATGGAAAAACTCAGCTACAGATTTTAAAGAAGAGAATGAAAAGATTCTAGACTAATTTCTCAAGAATCAAAATTTATAGAAGCTTGAATCATAAAATGACCTCCATGTGTCTTTACAAGATGAAGGTGAAGTAAAAAAAAAATCTCATAAGTTATTATACAACATGAATACAAATTAAATTAAACCTTGGAAGTAAAGGTTAATTTGACACAGAACATAAGATCAGAAAAATAAGTAAAACAAAATAACATACATAATAAAATAAATATGAACAGGAAACACAAGTTCCTCTTTGAAAATATTGACAAGAGGAAAATAAGAATTATTACCTTCCATTCATCTCCAAGTCCATCAGCTTCAACTTCATGTCCCATACGCTTTTCATAAAACATACGAAGTTTCTTCTCATCATCAATTTCGATGAGTTTCTGGCACCCAGTAGCAGGATAAGATATATTTAGCTAGAAATGGACAATAAAAATTAACTACCATGTTTACGAAACCAAAATTACATCATATTACAGAATACATGATTGTGATCACATTAATTTATTCCGCAAGTAGATTAAATAGAGGATATCAAACCGCAGAGAATTAATTATAACTGTTTAAGTTGAAGCCTTAAAAAAGAATATATACAGCGAAATTTTATACTGTCGGTAAGTTATTGTTACAATAAACAAACACACATTCTATGTGAACAACAGACAAGAATTAATATATAAAAAATATCAGGCATTTTAAATTTTTTTTTCAAATTTTAAAAATGATCATAAAACTTAAGATAGGAGCAGCTTAACACTAAGCGTAAATCAACGAACAAGTAACAACAGAAATCTGTAAACATCAGCAAAACAAGAGTTAAATAGGGCCACATATGATGGTTAAAATATTAAGATATGATTAAAAAAATAATTTCGCATAATATTGCAGGTGCAAATAGTCATTTTAACTTACTTTCATGATTTAAAATTAGGACATACACACACTAGAAAGACATTTAGAATTTAGTGCTAACACACTTCTTGTCGGTCTACAGATTTTGTTGATGCCACATGTATAAAAGTTATAATAGTCATAGGGCATCAAAAAAAAAGAAGCTTTCAAAATTTAAAAAAAACTTATTTTCGGAGAATTGGGTGGAGTTAGAAAAAATAAATGAAAAGCAAATATAAGAAATAAAATTATAATAATTTCAACGATTATTAAAATTTTACTTATTAGCTATATGATATAATCTTTTTAAGATTCTCAGCACTGCCATATCTAAGGGACAATTCTCGCTGTCTGTTTTTGTTTTGTCGAAATCGCATTCAAATAAGAAACAGATTGATGCAAAATATTTTCCGGGAAAAACTCGAAACGAGTTTTCGCTCACATCTTCAAATTCATGTACATGTTTTTTTTTTTTTTTTTTTTTTGTTATGTCTTGACTCCTCTCCTCCTCTTCTCAGATGTATAGGAATATAATATATTACGATATTTTCCAAATTTTTGATATTATTCGTATTTAATTGTTACTAACATTCTTTTTCTAATTTCCACGATGCTTTCTTTTAGAACTATATTCAATATAGTTTTCTGTTCCATATAATTTCCAAACTTGAAAGTTTTTAATCTATTTAAAAATCAACCTGACGTACAACCTCAAAGAACCTGACGTACTTCCTTCTCCCATGACACTCCACACGCTACGTGTGAAAGCATACGAAGTTTTTCCGTAGGTAGAGAGTTCTGCTGTGAACAGGCCGTTTACACTGTCCAAGTTCTTGAATCAGAGAAATAAAGGGAATTTCTCTCTCCAAGAAATTGGATGATTCGTCGACACTGAAGGCGATTTGATTATGTCAACATTCATCTATCAAAAGGTACCACAAGCAAAATTAAGTTAGCATGTCTTATATACTAGGGAATTGGTATTTAATATTGATAGTGGTAGTTACGTCACATTACTCCAGAATTTTATCAGTGATAGAATTTGGTGAACGAGTATCACTGGTTGATTTATACTGGTTATTATTTTATAAAATTTTTGCTCATTATATTTTTCCTTCTTTTTTTGTTTATAGCACTTATTTTTTTCTTCATTTTTATTTATAGCATTTCGCTTTTTTTTCTTCTTCAATATTGTTTATTTACCGGGGGACTTTGTTTACTTCTCTGGATTTTCTTTCTTTTCAGCAGTATATTTTTAAGCAAATCAACTGTTTTAATTTGGACCATCCATTGATGTTGACGAGTTCGCATCGCGTTCGGGTCATCATTGAAGGGGGATTTAATCATCGGCTATGTCAACCTTCATCTATCAAAAGGTACCTCTACATTGAATCGAGTTAACATGTCTTATAAACTAGGGAATTGGTATTTATTATTTATTGTGGTAGTTACGCTACAATTAACACTATCCAAATGCTTGAATGTCACTGATTGTTCGCAAGAAAAACCAGCACATGAGCATTGTTTATATTCAACATTATAAAATCATACTTACAGGAATTTAAAATAAATTTACTAAATAAATTCAATTAAAGTCATAATAACACAAATAGACCATAACATATTAATTTATTTGGACTAAAATATATGAAAACAGGGAACAAAATGACATAATCTGATGCCTGCTTGTTGACGTTACAAAACTTAAGAAGGTGGTTGGTTAAGGGAGGAAAAACATGCTCTACTATTCGAACCATAGGGGGCGTTGTTGTATTAGACGAATAGCTGATATTTCTATATGAACAGTCATTCAGTTGCTTTGGAGATGTCTTTAATGTAGCGTGTAGCATTGTAACGTTCCTTCTTCATAGCAGAAAAGAAAATATGTATCTTCTTATTAGAGTTAAAACCTAATGCCTGCAAAATCGTTTTGCTAAATTTAATGATAAAACATGAAAGGCCTATTTAAACTTTACTTACCATATTTTTAAGAATCGTGTTACTTTAAATATTAAAATATGCAAAAAGTATACACCACCTCATAATTTTTTAGTTTTGCCAAAAACGTTATTTGACAGCAATTTTTATCAAGAAACTATAAGTTTCAATAAAAATCATTATTTATAAACTAAGAAACTTAAAATAAAAATGCTTATAAAAAAAAAAAAAATAAATAAATAAAAAACCATTCTAACATTCTTGTTTCTCCACATTAAAATAAAAACTTCCATGTTTTTTTTTTCTTTGAATTCCTAATCGGACGTAGAAAACCATTCTATAGAAAATTATCATCGAATAAGAAAAAAAAAATTATTATTTACAAGTAAAATTTTTTATTATAAAAACCATAACACTCACCTAACGGAGAATTCCAAAATGATATGTTCTTCGTTTGAAAACTTTATTCTCAAATAATATATACATAGATTATCCCTTCATGACGGTTATGCACGTAGAAAGTCGTATTTTAACCTACAGTCTTCTCCGCATAGCATAACCGGGATTTCTACGTTATTAGATAGGGAAATAGTGTATTGCGGAGAAACATTCTCTCAATTTTACCCATTTGTTAAACCGCCAGTGGGTTAAGATGACATACCACACAATAAAATTTTATAATTGCAAGATCTCGATATGAATTTCAATATGTAACTTAAAAACAGAATAGCTGCATTCTAGTTGAAATTTATCATTCAAAATTAAAAAATACTTACCAAGAAAACGATAAAAATTTATTGATAATCAACACAAATGATATAATTTCAAGTATTTCGGGTGATGCTTTATTGTTGTTTTCCGAATTATATAGATTCAGAAATATATACTATTCTTACTATATAGAAATATGTACTATTAATATATTATAAAGAAGAAGAATATTCTATAACTATGTCAGTTATGTCTGAAATCATATTTATTCCTTGAAATGAAGTTAGCAATGTTGACTTCACTTTAATTTGTAATGAATTGAAGACAAAAGAAATTTATTTTACACACATCTGTAATAGCATGCGATCACGAAATCGAAGTTATGTTGTTGATAATAGAAAGGTAAAAACTATTGAGAAATTCTTAAAACGTTGGTCGCGTTCTATATCAGAAAGATTTATCAATGTTCTGGGTAGTTTTTTTAAAGTTCTTCTGCCCTATCCTTAGGGAAATTTTGTCTCTTATTTGCTGCTAAAAAATGGCGTTCTATTGTGCTAATGATTCTGATAGAACTAAATGAAAACTTAATAAGTAAAAGCCTGAAAATATCTATCCCTTAGACTCGTACTCGAGCGTTGCGATCGCGAATCATCCAAGGACTTGGACCAAGTACTTGGATGATCGTTTACACGAAACAAGCTGAAAGCAAAACAAATTTCCATCAATTTCAATCAATCTTCGCCAAAGAATTTAGATCGTATAAACAGGCCTAAAGCCACTTATAGCCCATTTCGATCACAAATTATACAAAACCACTCTCGACCAAAATAGTTCCGAAAAGCAAAGCTCCATTACTACAGTCCAATCGTGGCGTTAGTAGTATAATTCGAGCTGATTATTCTAAGATGTATTATTCTATCAACGGTATTTCTTTTATTAAAATATAATATAAAGAATTTTTTTTCAGACATTGAACAAAATTCAAGACTGCAAGCCAAGAAGTTGGGGGGTTTGATCCCCATCAGTGAGAAAGGAGCGTATATTTCGCACGTTACCTTTAAAAACATTATGAACCAACTATAAAACACTTATTTAGCACTTCTATGGTTTTTTCAATTCAAATTTATTAAATTATATATTTCAATATATACTTTTAATTTAAATTTTGATAAAAAAAAATTACGAAAATCTTTTTAAATAAAATTTTTTATACGTTTATAATTTAGTACCTATGATACACTTTACCTTCGCATAAATAACTGTAGAGTTTTATTTTTAATTTAATGAAATGAAAATAAAATTCTATTCAAGTTTTCTTTTCGTTATAAAGAATTTAGAAATAAAACTTTACTAAAATTTTTTGATTTAAAAAATATTTAATTTTGGCAAAAATCTGTTCTAATAAATTGAAGAAAAACATCAATTTCTAAACTTGTAATGACTAGGAATTTTAACTAATTAGATAATTTCAACTATTTAAGTTAAAAAAGAAATTATTAAAATTAAAATTATATACAGTTCTTTATATTTAAATTATTTTAATAGCAAATTACGTTTACATATATTTATATCAAACTACAAATTTGTTTTACTTGTAAACACACAAACTTGAAGGAAATTTTTATTTTTACTTCGTTAATTTGCTTAGCATAAGAGTTAACATGTAAAACTCTAAAATATATTAGAATTTATTATTTGAAATCAAAACAAAATTTTATTAAAATGTAAATAAAGTCTTTTCCTTTCTTAATACAAATAATACTTCGGGAAAAAAAAAATTATTATCAAGTTTTACGATGATTTAAATTAGTAAATTATTTTCTTTAAATTTTAGCAGAAACTTCGGATTTTTTATCACAAAGGATTACTGTCCAAAGAAATGTTACAAAAATGTAATGTGCTAGTCGCAAAAAAAAGCTAGCTTTTCATACAAAACATTTTTCAAAATTTATTTTACATATAATCATTACTAGATGGCAGTACCACTAGCAAAATCGGAAGTTTCTTATACTTATTGATTGTAATTGAAAATTTCTATCAGCTTATATAATATAATCCTGTTCGCTAATTCGTGAACGAAATGCTTAATACTCCCTCTAGCGGAGAGGATATTTTCAGGGAAATATTTATTAAATTTTCCTTTAGTTGTATCACACACATTAGTAGAGTAAGACGCTTTTTTTTCAGCAGCAAATAAGAAACAAAATTTGACTGACGAAAAGGCAGAAGAACATGAAGAAACGACTCAGAACATTGATAAATCATTCTGAAATAAAACGAAACGTTTTAAACAAAAAGAATTATTAATTCAAAAGACACACGTATAACAAGGAATACTACTCAAGAGAGTCACGAAACACAATGACCACGCTGTGAGCCAAATGGCTTCAAAACACACCAGCAGCAGTAACCCGGAAGTAAAGAGCTAGTGTAGGGGCACGTTCCAATATTCCCACCGGTTTGCCGAAACCATTCATTTCTGATTTCAAAAATATATACATTATTTTAGTTTTTTTCGGTTTCTCTTATTGAAAAAAAAATGTTTTTTTTTTTTTTTTTTTTTTTTTAAGACGTGTGGGTCAAATAAAAAAGATTTTTCATATATCTCACTAGATAGCAGCATCGTTCCATGTAGTCGATAATAAGCTCTTAAACCCAATGTGGTGCCAACTTCTAATGATGCTGCCATCTAGTAAAATACATGGGACGTAGTTTCTCGTTTTTCTTTCAAAAAGTGACGTATATAAGATTTACTTTTTATGTGACTTGCACGTTGACCGTCATTTATTTTTTTTCCAAATTAGAAAAGACAAAACATATTCTTTATGTTGAAGAGGAAAAAAAATTACTCTGCATTATTAAATATTCAAACCATAAGATTTAACTATAATCGATCGCAACGCTCGAAGACGCCATCTGAGGAGAATACCAGTTCCCTGTGCCTTTGGCCGTCTCCCTTCCTTCTCCTCCTCTTTTCAGTTGCATAGGAATGTACTACATTTCTTCTTTTCTTGAAATATTTTGTATTTAATGCTACAAATATTTTTAAAATTTCCATGACGTTTTCTTTTAGAACTATATTAAATGTAGTTTTCAGTTGCATATAGTTTCCTAACATAAACGATTTTAATCTATTTCAAAATCAAGACCGAAACTAATGTACTTCCTTCTTCTATGACTCTCCACACGCTATTAGTGAAAACATGTAAAGTCACCTGTAGCCCATTTCGATTGCCAATTTAAAAACTTTTGTATCATTTAAAACTATATTTACTATTTATTTTATAAATATTTATTAGATAAATATTTATATAAAATAAATAATTATTATGAATGAGCAATTGATTATTAATAATTGAAGTTTCCCCTGACATGCAAATAGGCTACGATACTTTTTTAATCTAGCCACCTTCAACAGAGACAGTCTTTTCTATTTTATTCCTCCTTTAACATACATATGAAAGCATATTAGCAAACGGAATTATATTATATAAGCTGACAGAAATTTTTAATTATAATCAGTAAGATACGAAATAACCGAATTTGCTACTGGTGCTGCCATCTAGCAATGATTATATATAAAATAAATTTGAAGAAAGTACTGCATAAACAATTATACATAGAAAAGAGTTTTTTTTGCAATTATCTTAGTTTTTCGCTAATTTCAAATTGTATGTGATAACCAAACAGAAGTTACCGTTAAAATTTAAAGAAAATGAATTACAAATTTAATCCATCATAATACTTTTGTTACTAAATTTTTCCCTGAAGTATTATTTGTATAGAGTTTGGAAAACACTTTATTTTCATTTTATTTACTCAAAATAATAAAATAAATTCTAAAATATTTTAGAGTGTACCTATCAACTTTAATGCTAAACAAATTAACAATATGAAATAAAAATTTACTTCAGACATATGTGTTTTAAATTAAAAATTATTTTTAGTTTGATGTAAGTGTATAAAAACGTAATTTGCTGGTAAAATCAAAATAATTTTAATTATAAAAAACTGATTTTAATTCCATTGTTAGCTTAAAAAATAGTAAATATTAGCTAAATGGTTTATTCCTAGTCATTACAAGTTAATAAATTTATATTTTTCTTTAAGTTATTAGGACAGATTTTAGCTAGAAATGAAAATTTTTTTAATCAAAAAATTTTAATAAAGTTTTACTCGTAATTTTTTTTACAACGAAAAGAAACATTGAATTGAACTTTTTTTTCATTTTATTAAATTAAAAGTAAGACGCTATAGTATTTAATGCAAAGCTAAAATGCATCATAGGAACTAAATTATAAACGTTTAAAAATTTTAATTTAAAAAAATTCTAATAATTTTTTATTAAAATTTATGTAGAATAAAGGGGGTGCAGAAAGGGCTTTGAATAAAAGGCGATACGTTAAACATAACGAAAATTATATTAACAACTAAAATACAAAAAATATGGTACACATCCCGCTGGCATCCAGCTCGAGCCAGGCGTTACGAACAACTGAAATGACATCTACATAGTGTAAAGGTAAAAGTAATGCGGAAAGTAAATGTAATGATTGTCCTTAGCTACAATAACACGTGATTGAGAAGCTTGCTTCCTGGGATGGATCTGCATTCCACACGGTCATCCTGCTCTTCACCGACCGCGGTGACTATTTTCCACCAGTTGACAAGCCTGCTCCGAAGGACATTTTCTGAAATTACGGAAGAAAAAAAAGAACAGTACAAAAGCAAATATTTCGAAACAATTAGCTATAAGAAACAAAAAAGAATTAGTTTTTTTTTTTTTTCAGTCCATATGGTTTTTCAATTTCCCCAGATCTTCATATGGTTTGCAGCAGTAGAAGTTATATTAGGACCATCGTGAGTTCCAAGTTTTCTGACGTTGTATCTATCGTTGTTGTTCACCTTAGTAAAGTAACTTCATAAGGACCGTGGAATTTTGGTCTCAACTTGAGTCCTGTACCGAACTGCGTTCGTAGAATGGCAACGACATCACCTTTCTCATACTTGTGAGCTTTCTTCCTCTTTTTGTCATATGTTCGCTTGTTTTCCTCTTGAATCTTATAAATGTTGACTTTAGCGTTGTCACGAATTTCTTGTCTGTTACACATAATGCTGTTTTCATGTTCTTCCTTCAATATTTCCAAAAGCTTGTCATCTTGTTTTTGTTTCATTTTAATGCCAGTGAGTAACTCAAACGGTGTATATTTGATACTTCTAGATGTAGTGGAATTTAATGTTCTCTGTACTAATGGTACGTATTTATACCATTTCTCTGGCTCATTTATGGACAGTTTTGCTAAAATTGGAATGAGTGTCTCGTGAATCCTTTCAATCATTCCGTTTCCTCGTGGGATTCCAGTTGTGATGGTAAGATGAGTAATGTCTTCATTTGCACAATAGTCACTAAATTCTTTTGATGTAAAGGCGGCACCTTTATCACTAATCAGTCTGTTAGGATTTCCAAAATTTGTTTGTTGTTGGTTTAATTTCTGAATGGCATCGGATGATGATGTAGATTTTACAGGATAGAGCCATACAAATTTACTAAATGCATCTACCACAGAAAAAATATGGTTGTAGTTTTTATTGGTGGAAGGCATTGGACCGATAAAGTCAATGTGATATGTGTCTAATGGAGTATCACCTTTTGGAATTGGATTTAATAAACCCTCTGCTTTTCCCTTTTTCCTGTTTACACTTAACACAACTTTTAATTACATTTTCTACGCACTGTCTGATGTTTGGGAAAAAATATTTGTCTTTAACAAGATTTTCTGATTTGTTTACACCATAATGTCCTAATTCATGAGCTCTTTTTACAATTTCTATTTGCATGGTCTTAGGGACCACTAATAAATTTCTATCGTTAACAATTTTGTAAAGGATATCATTTTCCACAAAGTAATTTTCAGTTTTACCACAGTTAATTAATTCCTTAATTGTTTGTATAAATTCGTCATCTTTTTGGGCTGTTGAAATTTTAGGTGTTATTTCAGGGGTTTCAATAATCATTATTGGGTAACGACTTAAGGCATCAACGTGGCGCATGTGTGTCCCTGAACGATGAATTATTTCGTATTCAAATTTTTCTAGAAATAATGCCCAACGAGCTATTTTAGGAGTAATTTCTTTTTTCTCCATAGTTTTTTGGAATGCCGAACAATTGGTAACAATTTTGAATTTTTGACCTAATAAATAAATGCGAAATTTTTGTAAAGCTGTTATGATAGCTAAGACCTCTAACTCATAACTGGAATATTTTTCCTCCTGTACTGAGGTTTTCCGACTCATGTAATGAACTGGGAGGAGTTTTTCATCATCTCCCTCTTGCAATAGGATTGCTCCGTAACCAAGTTTAGATGCATCTGTATGCAATTCAGTTCTAGCACCCTGTCTAAACAAATTGTGAACCGGATTTGTTGATAATTTTTCTTTCAATTTTTGAAAAGCAAGTTTTTGTTCTGGTCCAAAAATAAAATTAGTTTCTTTACGTAATAAGTCACTTAATGGTTTTGCAATATGTGCATATCCTTGAATAAATTTGCGGAAATAACTTGTAAGGCCTAAGAAACTCTAAATTTGTTTGATATTCTTAGGTTCAGGAAAATTTGTAACTGCTTTCGTTTTTTCCGTTGAAGGTGTAATAGTTCCGTTTTCGATAATATGTCCCAAAAAATTAACTTTAGTTTTTAGAAATTGACATTTTTCGAAATTTATCTCTAAGCCATATTCTGACGCGATCTTAAAGATTTTAGTTAAACGCTCTAAGCCTTCGATTTCATCCTTCGCTATTACGTCTATATCGTCCATGTATATTACCATAATACCTTCATTAATAAGATCTCTGAATATGTGATTAATGAATCGTTGGAATTCGGCTGGGCTATTGGCTAAACCGAAAGGCACTTTGGTAAATTCATACTGACCATTGGTGGTGACAAATGTTGTGTATTTTTGACTATCTTCATTTATTTGTAAGTGAAAAAATGCGTTCTTAAGATCCAGTAAGGAATGAATTTTTGCCTCGCTTATACTATCTAAAATATCATCTAAGACAGGAAGGGGAAATCTATCCTTAATTGTCTTTTTGTTTAACTTACGATAATCCACGCAAAGACGCATAGTACCATTTTTCTTCTTACACAAAACAATAGGGGAAGCAAAATCTGAATTACTAGGTTTAATTATACCCTTTGATAACCATTCCTTAATTTGAGAATCAACTATTTGTTTTTCAACATATGGTAATCGACGAGGTTTACAATAAATAGGAGTGTCATCTGTTAAGATTATTTTCATTTCTAAATTACTTGATTTCACTTTGTGAGGCTTATAGTTTTGAATTAGATTAAATACACCTTGTTTAACACGCTCATATTTGATATGATTTAAGTGCAAAGTATTTATATCATTTATATTCAATTGAAAACAATTAAAAATATCATCATGAAAATCAAATAAAAAGTTTTTATCATCATGCAAAGTATCACATAATGAAGAACTATCAAAAGACAGGGAATCATTTAAACACAGATCATTTTTCTTGTTTAAAAGTAAACATTGGGATTGAGAGTTTTCCTTTTGCAATAAATCTCCTGCGTAAGCATTTTGTTCATTTATTTTTTTATTTGAAGTGTTCGCAGTTGTTTTGAATTTAACATCTGGCGAATCTGAAATTTTACTCTCGAAAAGAAGAGATTTTACTTGAGGAATAATGATGCAAGTCATAGCTAGTTTATTGGTTACAGCAAATGGAATGAGTAATTCACGTTTAATGATGTTTTGACTTGGGAGTGAAATTTTAAGAGAATAAGTTTTCGCTTTAATTATCTCTCCGAAACAACTTTTTAATTCAATTGAATTTTCTGGAATACGATCTTTCAAATTTACGTATTTGCTATTTATAACACAAATGCGTGACCCCGAATCTACTAAATTAATTTTTCGCTCATTAATTTTTAATTCAATAAATTCCAAATTATTTACACATTGTTCATTGATAGGGTTTTTACTTTCGATTTGATTAATCTGATTTGTATTAATTTGTGAAGCATTAATTTGGTTTTGAGTTTCTTTAAACTTCAAGTTGCAATTTTTTGCGAAATGAGAATTTGCACCGCAAATATAGCAGCTTTTAGTGTCTGGCAATTTATCTGTTCGTTTAAAAGTGTTTGCCCTATATTTTTCCTGATGAGTGTTTTTAGGAGAATGAAAAGTGCTCCTATATCGATGTTGATTTTCTGTATGGTTGAATGTTAACTGCGGCTCATGTTGTGATTTTCTTTTTGCCGTAAAATAAAGATCGCATTCTTGTGCTAATTCCAGAGGTTGGAACCAACCATTAGCCTGTCTTACGCCAATATGGGCGGATGTATCTCTGTCTAGTGTTTCATATATTTTATCGGAAATCATTAAATCACATAGTGTTTTAAAGTCATTTACTTCTCTCAGACGTAAATAATACTCAAAAGTTGAACGAATTCGTGTTGCAAATTGAATGTGTGATTCATCAAAATGTTTTCTTTCGCGGCGAAAATTAAATAGACACTGTTGAGGGGTTAATTGGTATTCTCTTAAGATTAATGATTTCAGTTTTTCGTAATTTTTTAATCCCTCTTCTTCTACGTATAAAAGCGCTTTGTTTGCTTTTTCTTGCAAAATTGCTATGAGAATTTCGGACTTAAGTTCATCTTTTACGTTTTTTGTTTTAAATGCTCGCTCCAAAGAATTAAAGAATAAGCTAAGATTTTCAGGATTTCTCGGAACAGTTACTGTTAAGGTTCGTATACTTTTAATAAGTGATTCTAAATCTTGATGCGGGTTAGTTAAATCAGAACTGATGTTTACGCTCATATCTCGCTCATTTTGACTAAGTGATTTAAGCTAAATTTCTTTTTCTATCCTAGCTAATTTTACTTTTTCAAGTTCTAAATTAAGTTGTTGCATTTTTAATTCTTCGTCAGCTATTAATTTCCTTGCGTTTATAATTTCGTCTAATAGTTTCTTTACTGTGTTCGGGTCATTTTTAAATTCCTCTGAATTTTCAATTAAAGTTTTAAGTTCGCTTACTGTAGCGTTAGGAGAAGTGGGAATATTTAATTCTTGGGATAAAGTTATTAAATCTGTTTTCGTAGATTTGTACATGATGATGTTAGCAAAAAGAAGAAAAAAAATAAAGAGTCACCTACTTCAAAGATTTCTTTGCAGATAAAATTTTTTGGTATCTAGTAACGCTGGTTCAACACACAATTCATGCACGAACTCTGTATCCGTTGACGATATTGTAGTTTCAGCAGTTTCAAGCAACTTCGACGGTGAAATTTGTAGTTTCCAGGAATTTCGATGGCGTTTCTCATTCAATTCAGCTCAGCGTAGTTTTAGTAGATTCCAGCCCTGCGCGGCTTAAAAAATTATAATAGCTCAACCTACTCGTTGGCTATACGTGAAAAAATTGAAAAGTTATTGTCCAAAACGCTACGCCAACTTCTAATGATGCTGCCATCTAGTAAAATACATGGGACGTAGTTTCTCGTTTTTCTTTCAAAAAGTGACGTATATAAGATTTACTTTTTATGTGACTTGCACGTAGTACGTCATTTACTTTTTTTCCAAATTAGAAAAGACAAAATATATTCTTTATGTTGAAGAGGGAAAAAAAATTACTCTGCATTATTAAATATTCAAACCATAAGATTTAACTATAATCGATCGCAACGCTCGAAGACGCCATCTGAGGAGAATACCAGTTCCCTGTGCCTTTGGCCGTCTCCCTTCCTTCTCCTCCTCTTTTCAGTTGCATAGGAATGTACTACATTTCTTCTTTTCTTGAAATATTTTGTATTTAATGCTACAAATATTTTTAAAATTTCCATGACGTTTTCTTTTAGAACTATATTAAATGTAGTTTTCAGTTGCATATAGTTTCCTAACATAAACGATTTTAATCTATTTCAAAATCAAGACCGAAACTAATGTACTTCCTTTTTCTATGACTCTCCACACGCTATTAGTGAAAACATGTAAAGTCACTTGTAGCCCATTTCGATTGCCAATTTAAAAAATTTTGTATCATTTAAAACTATATTTACTATTTATTTTATAAATATTTATTAGATAAATATTTATATAAAATAAATAATTATTATGAATGAGCAATTGATTATTAATAATTGAAGTTTCCCCTGACATGCAAATAGGCTACGATACTTTTTTAATCTAGCCACCTTCAACAGAGACAGTCTTTTCTATTTTATTCCTCCTTTAACATACATATGAAAGCATATTAAAACTATCATTTAAAACTATATTTACTATTTATTTTATAAATATTTATTAGATAAATATTTATATAAAATTCTAGTCAGGAAGGAACAATAAAATACATTTTCTACTTTTGTGATTCTGGATGGAAAGGGGAAAGGGCAGTGCAAAAACTTTTTATCAGTTGTAATTTACAATAGACTAATAACTAATCGTTTAGCCAGGTATTGTAAAATAAGTCTATTATATTTAATTTACCAAAGAAAGGTATTTAATATTTACCCACATACATATTTTTTGTTTTTCTTTTCCCTCCATAACTAATAGGAAATTACTCTTTAAACCTCAGGCGCCATCAACGCCTGTAAAATCATCAACCTTTGAGGGGGTTTATCTTCCTTAGATAATTATGAAGCAATGCCTTTAGAAATTTTGAACAGTGTTGATCAATAATATCGTGAAGTCCCTGAAACCTTGATAAAGTAAGAGTGCAGCAAGTCAGCACATTATGAGTCCAGGCAGAAATATAATGGGGGTAAGTTGAATTATTTTTTTGAATGAGTAGATGTCTATTGGTGATCTTTTTTTCTTCTCATCTAATTTTTATTCTTTTATTTTTGCTTCAAGCATAGTTAAGCAAAATTTTCTTTTTTAACCCGGTCTAGGTCCTGCTCAATCTAATGCTTACTTTCATTACCTTTTCCACCTGCTTGCCCCCGCCCCTGGTGGATCTACAGCGTGATCTCATCTTCTCCCAATTTAATAACTTACACTAACCCTTTTATTAATTAATAAATTTTAAAAAAATTTGATGTTTTAAACGTATTAATTACCTAATTTTTATGTTTTCATTGTTACCTGTTTTGTGTTGTCTTTTGCCCTTCTTCTTTACCTTTATTTTAATAAACTACTAACTCCTAAATTAACTAACCAATTCATTTCAATATCACAGGCATTGATTCAATAAATATTTCACAATGTACGGAAGTGGCCTCCTTGACCAGGTACTCCATCTTATCTTTTTATTAGTTTCCTCACAATTTAGTTTTGTTTAAAAACATGATGTCCATACAAATTTAGATAGAGCAGGAGCTTTATCTTGTATCATCATCAAAAGAAGATAAGCCGCTTTGTTAAAATAAACTACCAGAATTCATGCTGATTCTGCGATAGGTAGGAAAAAGAAAATATATATATTTTAAATTCTATCATTGAGCATTTCAAATAGTTTATTTTTGCTTACACTAAGTGATTCTAAAGTTAGACAATTTTTATCCCCGAAATGTAAAACAACCATTAATCGTCAATTTTCACTTTGCTTAATAATCCTGGTTTTAAAAACATTTCGGCCTCTTTCGTTTTTCTTTTAATTCTTTAGTATATTTTAATTATTTTTAAACAATTAAGAGAAAAAGATAGTTTTTAGGATAAGCTGGTCGGATTAACTGTTACAAAACATGTTATTTGTTAGTTTTTAGTCAATTACTAAGGTAAAAACGAAGTAAGAAATATCAGCAACGAATTTTTATTTATTAATTTTTTTACAAAATCTATCATAAATCGTTAAATTTTTTCTCTAAAAATATGCTTATTTTTGGGATAAATAAAATATGCATATTTTGGGTCATTCGATAAATATTCTTTATTACTAACTATTTATTCTATAAATGAGCTATGTATTCTAAAAATCAGTGTTCTTTTATCTTCATTAAAATTTTTTCTGATAAATATAATTTAATGTAGGGGTATTCTCGCATCCATATCAGTAAAAAACGAGCCAGTCGCTTACATAATTTTTTCTTTTGAATTTTATTTTTTTCTGATAAATATAATTTAATGTCTTATGCAAACATTGTTTAAACCATCCTCTGTCATGAAAGCAAGAATATTTAAATCTCAAACCTTTCCCTGTCTTGGATGCTTATGTAATATTTGAATTATAAATATATTAAATTAATAATAATCGAATTTTATGTTTAGAACGTTAGAGACCCTTATACTACCGGTTGGTTAATCTGTAAATAAAAAAGGCAATTATTCTGTTTTTATTAAAAAATTTTAACGATAAGAAATATTTTGCCGCTATAGACAGTGCTTTGCTGCTTTAAAAATTATTGTTTAAAAGCTAACCTCTATTTTTTTAACGTAAATATAAAGATGAAGAAACAATAAAACAGTTCTTTAATAAACAATAAGACATTCTTTTTATAAAACAGTTCTTTACCAATAAGCTTTTCTTCAGTAACAAAGTGGCATTTGCCCAAAAAATAATTTTACAGATCTTAATCTTTTTTTTCTAATCATTATAAATCATTTTATAAGATGTTTTAAACATTGAGTCTTCTAGTTTCAGGTGAATTGCTTCGCTGCTTATAAACAAATACTATTGCAGCAGCAATGATGGCAACTGCCAGTAGAGATCCTACAACTATTCCAGCAACTGCTCCTTTTGTCAAACCAGGTTTTTCAGTAGGAGTGGGAGAACCAGTTGGGGTTACTTCAGTGCCTCCAGTTTCTTTAGTGAGCTCAGTTCCAGTGACTGTAATGTTTTCTGTGGTTTCTGTGCCGGTGACGGTGTTGTTATCTGTGCTTACAGAATCAGTGACGGTATTGTTATCTGTGCTTACAGATTCGGTGATGGTAATGTTATCTGTGCTTACAGAATCAGTGACGGTATTGTTATCTGTGCTTACAGATTCTGTGATAGTATTGTTATCTGTGCTTACCGAATCAGTGACGGTAATATTAACTGTGCTTACAAAATCGGTGACGGAGCTGTTATCTGTGCTCACAGAATCGGTGATGGTACTGTGATCTGTAGCTTCAGATCCAGTGGAGCTACTATTACCAGTAGGATCAGTTCCCTCGTCTGTGCTTTTTGAAGTTGAATTGTGTGTAGTGACTTCAGAGGTAACAACTGAAGATACTGAGCTGGAATGATGGGTAGAAGGGGCGTGGCTAGTCACTGAAAAAACAATTGAAGATATTGTAATTAAATATGGTGATTGTTTTAACTATTTGAAAGATCAGATTTTAAATAATTAATAATAAAGTGTAGCTGAAGATGCAATGTGTAATAAAAGAATAAACTTTTTTTTATTTTTGGTGGTTTTGACAATTATTTATTAATGCAATGTTAAGTGCTCAAAATACCTTCGATCGGGATGTCAAAGTCTTTAGAAGTAACAACAACAATAATAATAATTACAATGTTCATAACCAATCGTTAAATTTACGTGTTAGATCCAGATAATTTCTTTTCTCAATGTAAACACGCATTTTTCGGAAAAAGCATGTGATTGCAAAATAAGGGGCTGAAAGCTTTTTTTTTTTGCAAAAAATGCCCGTAAAATGTTTATTTCCGAAACGAGCTTGAATAAATAGCGATGTTTTGCAAATTTACGTTTGAATCTTTACTCCCCCGTACATAAAATTTGAAGTAACTGCGAATACTCATATTTTGTATTGTTTTGTTTGCAATAAAATAGCTAAAAAAAATATACAAAAAGCAAATAACTAAATATAGTCAGATATATGTAGTTATTTAAACCTGTTTTATTTCTTTTTAAAAGTAAGAGTAATAAAAAAAGCCTAAACTAGAATTTTAAATTGATAAAATAAAATTTAAAAAAAAAATAGATAAAAAAAATTCTGAAATCAAAGAAGTTAAAAAGATAATTCGCTCTAGAAATGATGTTCTTTCTTTCATTTTTTGAAAGAACACCATAATTTTTAAAGAACAGGATAAAAATATTTTATATTTTAATAAAATGTGACTATGAGTGGGGATTTTGCTACAAATACAGATATTCAGAGCTCTGTGAACTTCCATTTTAAAAATTAGATTTTGCGTCAACCTTAATCCATGACTTTCCAGGTGCGCAGATACCCTATATATATATATATATATATATATATATATATATATATATATATATATATATATATATATATATATATATATATTAGCCTTACAATTATTAAATTATGGTTAATAATTTTAAAATTATGTTTATGTCATGGACAAATTGCATGTCTCCCTTGAATTGGATGCAATGAAACCTCAATCATTCGCCCCAAATCGTTGCCTAAAGGGCTCAAACTTGAATGAAGAAGTGAGGTTCAGACAGGTCACAACTGGAAGCTATTGAAACATTGTCCAAAGTCCAAAGTTCAAGCAATTGTGTGTAACATGTTTGTTTAACATAATGAAAATTTAAGATTTTACCTGTAGACTCTTGTTTAGGAGTTGAATGAGGAATTTTGGTTGGAGGATACGTAGATTCATCAACGTCGGAAAATATCTTGAGATTTTTTGTTGTTCCATGACCCGAATCTGTTGATATCGAAGATAAAAACTTCTTGGAAACTAGAAAGTCGTCTGATGTGGAAATTGGTCCTAATGATGATATATCGAGAATCATGGGAGTTGTGGAAACTTTAAAGTTGCCAGATGTTGTCAAAGCAGTAGTGGTTGTATCTATTAAAAAATAATTATTATTATTATCATTTCTATAAAGAGTGAAGAAAAACTTAAGAAATTATATAAACGTAAAGTACTTAAAACGTGAGAACTATCGCAACGTAGTCGCCTATTGTTTATTATCATCACCTTTTTTTCTTCATATAGTTGAAAATGTATGGAAGAAATCATACATATACTTAAAGGTACTTTTATTCTATGTGTAGAACAGAGATACAGCCTTTCTACGTTTTTGCATGACGAAGATAAGAGCAAATCCTATCGTTTTTCGAATATTATAAATTACATAAAATTACATGACTAAAAATTACACACTTTCAGTATATAATTTTAAGAGCTAATAATAAGAAGGTAAATAGTGAGATAGTAATACTAATAATAAGAAGAGCCTTTCTTCGTAAAAATTGATTAAATTTCAAATGAAGGCATCTTTTCTCATCTGCGATTCATGATGGTGACCTCAGTAACTATGATATTTTTTAATTTGTAATAAAATTTTTAGCTTAAAATGGAAAACTTTAATTACAACGGTAGATTAAAAGATGAACTTGTTTTAAGAACAGGGACAAAGTGAAACTGAAATGAAGCTAAATATTATTGCAACATGACAAACACTTCTTGATATTTAGAATTATCAACTCTTAATTACTAAGACATTTTTATTTCTTAAAACTAATCAAGTTAAATGTTTTAAATTTAAAACTAAAAATTTGATGTAATTATTACGCTAATTTTAATAAGACTCGCAGAAAAAACATTGTATCGCACTAAATTAAAAAAAAATCGTACACTACGCTGCCGCCGGCGCAGTTTTGGTTGTTTAACTTAACGATTACAACTTAGTAATTTTAAATTACGTAGGTGTGGGGAAAAGTGTACAAGAAGTATGAGGAAATAAAAACAGTTTAAACTTGTAATAAAAAATACCCTCTGACTACTATTAAAGATTGTCATTGCAGTTTTAAATGCTTTTTTCGTAATTTTTTTTCTACTTTGTTTCAAATAATAACTATTTATGCATTATTGTAGAAAATTTTATTTATCTCTTGGAGATTTTATATGATCGGGGTTGAGTTAATGTTGAAACAAAGAAACAAAACAGCGTGAGACAGAGGGAGGGAGAGACAGAGAAGATTAGATTACCATATTGCCGTATATTTTACATCTTATATTGAAATATTCGAAAATATAACTAACCTAATTCAAGAGTTCAAGTGAGATACTCCTACTTGAATTGATGTAATGAAAACATATCGTTAACGAGTAAAATGACTTCTCTTTTATTTCTTCTTACTGTGTCACATTCAGTATTCCTAAGTTTAATTTTTTCCAAGTACATTAAATTTCGATTAAAAAAAAGAAGAGTCAATGATTGATGAGAAGCAACTTCACAGTTTGATGAGCAAAGCAAGCAGAGGTGGAATCTTATTAAAAAAAAAAAAAAAGCATACGAATTATTTTATTTCTTTAAATAGGGCTTTAGCATATTAATCTGATGTGATTCGTGTCAGATTTGAATTATTTGGAATTATGAAAAACAAATTTTTTGTCATAAAAGTCACAATGCACATCTGTCTTGTGAATGCAAGCATTTGTTTTAATTTTCTCGTGCAATAATTGCTCTTTTCTAACTAGAGTTAGATTCACGAAATATTTGTGACAAAAAGAAGTTTTAGCATAAATGAGGAGCCAAATATAATTACAATTTTGACAAAACGTAGAGAATGTGGAAAAAATGCAACACCAAACCAGAAAGAACCAACTTTTAAACAGTTAAAATGTCAAACTAACGATATTTTTGATAAGCCGAGAAAAAAATATATGCACATTGATTATAATTCAATGCTAAATGGTCTAAGGTCTTTCAAGAGAGCACATACAATCATTTTCGAAAAGAAAATTAAAAGCAAACACTATACGAAAAACAACTTTAGCCGTGAATTTAACTAATGTATTAATAGCTTAGCTAATGTATTGGGCTTCAAAAGTATTTACCTTAACAACGTTGAAATAAATTAATTTATAATAGTGGTGTTAGACTTTAAAGGACGAGCGTGCAATTACATGGCGATCAAGTTTTAATCAGGGATGCCAGAATCTATTAAGATCTAAGGGTGCAGGAATATTATATAGGGCAAAATAAATTTTGCAAAAAAGAAGTTTTTAAAATTGTTTAGATTATTCCGGATTTTATTATTTTTTTTAAATAGAACTAGAAAATAAAAGAGAGTGTCTTTGCTCAAAACCCCATGACTGCGTCCAATAAATATTATTATATAAATTAATATGAAAAGAAAAAAAATAGAGACTGCAGTAGAAAATAAAATAGAATTCCTCACACTAAAACAAAACTTAAATTGGTAGTTAAAATATTCTTAAAAAGAGAGAGAGAGAGCAACTGTTGTTATCAAGTTCTAATACAAAATATGTACCACTAATATTTATACATCAAAAATATGGTACCTTTTAAATAGTTTTCATTTTTTGCAACACCATAAAGAATGAGATAGGAAGAAAAAAAAAATTGAAACCCTGATATTTCAAAAAGTCACCTCACTATAAGGTCCATGTGAGCAAGTGCTACATCCCCCAGGGCCCCATGCTATGGTGTGACTGTTTTTATAATTAAAAAAAATCATCACCCATGTTTAATAATTGGGTAAATAGTTATAACAGCTGAGGATACGGTATGCATAATGGAAATGTGATGTTAAGGGTGACTGGGAAGCATGATTGGTGACAAAAACTACACGTTTATTCAGTTGCGTATAATTAGTTAGGTTTATGAACGCATTACTGACAAACGGATTTAAATAATTGGAAGAGCTCGGGTATTTCCTTAATACAAATAATCTTGTACATTAGTTTTCTATCTGTTTCATTTAAAATTCAATTACTAAGATCATTCGTCTAATTTTTTCTCAACTTTTCGAACTTAAGAAAGATAAATAAATATTGAAATGTCATGAAGCAAAATACAGAACAAAAAAAAGGAATTTAACTAAAATTTTCTTATTGTTTACGTTTTTTAATCGATCTCTTTTGTCTTAGAAACGACATAGTTACGAGAAAACAAACCTCCCCCTATTGTATTTAATAAATAGATCTTGGTTACAAGATAATACAGTGCAATGACGTTTTTGAGATAAGAATTTCTTTGAAATGAAGAAAAAATGATTACTTTTAATTTTAACAATAGAAGCGATGTTATCTTTTTGCTTAATCACAAAAAATGTTCACCTTTAGTTAGTTTTAATCGATTTTGTTAATAGAATTTATCAACTTATTTATATCACACTAATTTTAACCTATACATTAAATAATCAAATTGCATTTTACAAAGAATAAAAAAATTGTCAATTATTTAAATATTGCCGTTATTCCAGAGAGAGAAAAAAAAAAAAAAAAAAAAGAAAAAAAAAAAAATTACAGTAGAAGTTAATATGTGTAGTGCAATTTGGAAACATGTTTTCAAGAAAATGTTAAAAGGATATTAATGTGGAATTTTTCAGGTGTTTCCAATAAAAACACTTTGTTGTACTACACTGGACATCAACAAGTTTTAAAAAAAAAATTCGAGTAGAAATAACAAAGCAATTGTTCTAAATTTTTAATATGGTAAAACAATATTTTTGAATAATTTATATTTGAATAATATTGTCAATTTTATTTTAAAGTTATTTTATCACAAAAGATGTCAAGCACAAGTTTTTAAACATTTGTATTAGGAGATAAGCCTTTTTTTTTAAAGGTAAGCAATGGATCAAATGACTCTAAAGCACCCCAGGGATCTCTCCTCCCCCCCTTTTCTTATTCTTAGTTTAAAACACTCTTTGATCAGTTTCCTATGTTTACATTTGGCTCTTAAAAATGATTCCGTCTGATCTGTCTTGACAGTTGCTCTGGTTTTTTGTTCTGGTGCTTTGAGACACATTGTACAAAAATTTACCTTAAAAATTTTATTTTAATTTTTTAAAAATTTTTATTTTAAAAAATTACAAAAGTAACATACCCAAAAACTAACTTTTTATGGGTATGAAAAGTAAAAAAACTTGAAATCTAACTATTTTTCTTTAGAAACAACTATTTTTCTTTTGAAGTTTATTCACAGAAGATCAAAGTATAAATAAATCTGTAAATTCTTTTAAGACTAAATAAATTTATTAACGAACGCAAACAAGTAGAAATTTTTTAATTTACTCTATTTTATTATACTTTGAATCTAGTTACATTAAAAAAATCGTAAACACTGCTGTTTTGGGTGTTAAATTTTATGTTTTATTTTATTTTGCAGCATAAAACTTGTAGTTGTTGTCGTAAGCCATGAAGGCAGGAGATGCGATTGCTCTTGTTTTCCAGTGGCGTCATCTATGGCCAAACATTTGAAGTTTAAAATTACAATAGTGAGTAGAAAAATGTGCTGACAATACGGTGAAATAAGAAAAGAATTTATATTCTACAACTAGTTCGAGAATTATTACCTGTTTTACTTTGAGTAAAAAATACTGCTTATGCTGCCCTACAGATCACAGAGTTGAAATTTGACGAGCTAAAAAGGGACTTGTTTATGAATTTAACATAAGTTTTTAATCAAAATTGAAATTTGATAGAAAGTTCCTCTTCTTGATGTGTACCTATGTTGGGCCCATGAAAGCTGCAATACTGCGAAGGAGGAAGATAACAATATATCCAAGACTGAGCAAGGTTTTACGGGCCCAGGACAAAATTTATTTCGGCTTCCATTCTCAAAGCACAAAAAAACCATATTTTCATACTTCGTAGGATTTTTGTAGAATCCATTTACACAAAATTGTAGTTTTTATATAAATATAATGAAATTCTGTGCCATTTTCCTTTGAAAAAATATTCAAAGACACTCTAATTGTTTTTTTAAAGAATTTTGTTTGTGCCCTCAGCTATCTAAGGCTCAGGGACAATTGTTCCTCTTTTTCCAATTTCCTCCATGAGTACGCTCATGACTACATCACGAGTAAATTACATGACTAATTCTCTTAAATTGTCATATAAAACAGAAAAATTGGCTAATTTTTTTCGTTGAAGTTCTATTATTTATAAATTTCTCATTGAGTCAACATATGTATTTAGATTTACTCCACTAGAGGGGTAACTTTTCTGGATTGGTTGGATTTTTCTAGAAAGGGATCATGTATAAAAAAAGTAGTGGACAATGACTTTTCGAGAATGATATATTGTATACAACAAAATAGGTGAAAATTTATGTTAATGCTACAAGGAATTTTGCTCTTTTGCATATGTATTTCAGCATTCTACATTTATGATCCTTCTACATATGTAATTTCTTGGGAAAGTAATGTTAAGTGGAGATTACGCACACGTTAAAATATCGGCATTTTTTGTATATAATAGTTGTCTATTTGTCACTATACTTTTTACTTGTACATATAGTAAGGAGTTAGTGAGCCTCAAACTGGTTTTACGAAATTGATGTTCAACACGACTAAACCGATTGGGAATCACTGCTTTAAGGGTAAAGTGTGTAGAACGCTTGTATAAAAGTAAACATAATTTATGAATCATAATAACGTAAAACGAATTTATACCTAGTAATGAATTTAGTAAACATAAATCTCTGAATTTACAGAGAAAACTGTTAACACAACTTCTTTCGAAATTGGATTATTATCAAATTTACTATGGCTTTAATATTACTATGTATCACCGGAAATGAGTTCGTGTTTTATAGGTTCGTCATTACGAGTGTAGAAGAAATAAAAAAATGATAACGCATAGAGAATTTTTTCGGTTAGCTTTGGCGAAAAGTCACCAAAAAATGTAGTTATCTCTGCCAACTTCTTTTTATATTATTATTATTATTTTTATTTTTATTTATTTAAACACCATACAAAATGGACGTTGACAAAAAAATTAAATGAAAAAAAAAAGTAAAAAAGAAAATTATTTCCGACTTGAATTTTCGCGTAAACTTGAACATTTCATTTATCTCGTTTTTTTTCTTCGTTTTTAGAAGTCTAGTTATTGACGATTTATAGTTCTGAACTAATGACGCGTTTTAAATGATCCAAAAACAGGTACGCATTCAAAAATTTCAGAAATTTGAACGAAAAACAGAAACAATAATGAATGAATATAAACAATATTCATTCATAAACAATATTCATCCTAAATAAAAATAGAAATTACTTAAATATCTCCAAGATTTAAATACTTTTGAGACTTCCTGCAAACGGGTGCTAGTACGGGTTACCAGCTGAATCTCATCAATCTTTAAGACCGAATTGTCACTAGGCTAATCATTTGTGTTTCGTATTAAAATTTTATGCAGAAAATAATCCACTAATATTAATCCTGTAAATAATGCACATAGCGTATCAAGTGTTCCCCGATGGGAGAAAAAATTTTAATAACTCAAATAATTTTTTCTGGTATAAGATACATAAAATTAATCAATACCGTCTTTCTTAGTTTTAGAACTTAAAAATCAACGGAAAAGTAAAAATATTCTTAGAAACAATTTACAGAAAATCTGCTGTAGTTAAATAGTGTGCTTGTTTTAAAACAATATATTTGTAACTAAAACACCGACTGAATAAAAGATAATAAGCAAGAAATCATAGAACAATAATATTTACCATTCAATCCTATGAGAATGCCGAGTTTGTGCAAAAGTTCCATAAAATCCATTTTTATAAATTAAAGTTTTGCATAAAACTATATTTCCCGGGGAAAAAAACCCAATTAAATCGTGAAATGAAGGTAAGTTTATCAGAAATTCAACTGAAAAGAATTTCTGGAATAAACAGAACTGAAAAACTTTAAGAATAAAACGGTATAGAACCTAAAGAATAGAACTGAATTAAACGTGAAAAATGGGATAGAAATAAGATATGTTGACAGGACAGAAATACATCTGAATAGAATTTATAAATTTAGTAAAACAAAGTAACTGTTATCTTCTGATTTTAAGAAGCCGTTAGGGGAACCGTTTTAGGAGAGAGTTATCTTCCAAAAATTTTATTCTTTTATTCGCGAGTATATTCACAATTATAAGTAAATAATCGGCAAAGAATGCGAACGAAATAGAACTCATATAAGAAGAAGGGGAAACTGCTTTTGCAGAAGGAATTTATTTTTAAGAATATCATTATTTAATTTTTCAGGTAGATCGTGATTATGCATAATTAACTAAGATGACCAAGTAATCCAAAGTTACAAAGCCCAGTAAGAAGACAAATTTATGCTAAATCACCATTTTTTAAAGATCTTTATTATAAAAATTTCCCAGAATAGCGTGTAATGCAACAAAATCCAAAAGAACTAATCGCGACAATGGCGTAGCAAGAAATTTTTTGTTGTGGGTTAAGCCGATATTACTTGTGCATTCGGGTACATAATTACAAGATTATTTCACCAACAACACATATAACCGATAGTTTCACTTCAATTATTGCAGTCGCGCAGGAAACTTTTTTACCTTAATTCTTAAAAATATTTTAACATTCAACTTAGACAGGCATTTTGTAAAACGGTTGGTCAACTAAAAAGATTGCAGATATGCAAAATATCTGTCGACATTCTAACGTAATAAATGTTTTGCGTCAGGATAAATTATAGGAAACATAAATAATAAATTGTACATATTTTCTAATTGACACTAGCGGAGATCCGAATTTATAAATTTTTTGCCTCGACTGAAATAAAATTCAAACGAAGGAGATAATTTTATTACTCCTTTATCACGGAAAATGTGAATATTTCAACTGTTTTATTAAATATGCAAATATGTATAAACAACAAAAACGATTCGAACGAGAAGAAATTTACGAGAATCTTAAATTCTTAAGGGGGGGGGGGAGTATAATCTCGTATCCTTCCTTTGGTTACACTTACAAAACTAATTCGCAGGTAAGATTCGGATATTAACATTATTATTATATTATTAATTTATTTTATAAATAAGTTTTTTATTATTACATTATTCGGATATTAACATTATTATTATATAGTAACATTATTATTATATTATTAATTTATTATTATAAATAGTTTCTAATTATTATATTATTCGGATATTAATATTATTATTTTATATTAACTTCTGATTTCCGTCTAATTTTTCTGCTTTTGATTGAGCACAGATTTTTAATAATTGCCATAAATAAATAATAATGTAATAAAATAACCAGTAAATCCATAAAACAATATTTACCATCTCCATGGACAAGGCCTAGGATAATACCAAGTTCGTGAAAAAGTGCGGTTATATTCATCTTTGTAAATGAAAATCTTCACAAAAATTGTGAAAGATGTATAAACTCGTAAGAAAACAAATGAAAAGGATTATTTGCTGAAAGTATTCGGTTTTAAGTATATCGTTATCTGCCGATCAATGATTTTTCGCACTTGAATGGAATGATTTATCAGGAGGAGACTAATAATGAACGAGATAGGATAACAATATAAATAGTTTTCTAAAAACAAATGCCTGACTTTCACATTACTGATGCAAACAGGCGTTTTCTTTATAATTTCCCCAATCACATGGCTCAAATTGATAATGAATCAGAATTATCAATGTTTTTGAAATTTTTTTTTTCAATATCTATGAAACGAAACTCGATATTCAGGTGCAACAAATATTACCGAATTGAAACATTCGGTAACAAACTTTAAGAAAGTATTTCGAATAAAAAATAAAGGGTTGATAACCCGAAAAAAAACTTAAAAACCATAACCGCAAATTGTTCATTTGTTTTTTTTTTTTTTTTTTTTTTTTTTTTTTTTTTTTAAATTTGCAGCTTGAAGTCTTATTATAATATAAATACCAACAGCACAAATATTTTAAATAAAAGAATTTCCTATCTACCCTAATTAAAATAAATTTTTATTTCCTGCGTTTAGTTTTTGTACTATTTCCTTTAAACAACTTTCACCCTAATAAAAATCTTTTCATTAAAATTTAAATAAATATTAATGCTATTGTTCATGCTTAATATCATCATCATCATCATTATTATTATTTCGTATTTTACATAGTCTTATAGAGTTTTGAATCAGGACTAGTTCAGTATTTGTATGATTATTTCATTGCTATTATTCTCGCAACTCCTAAATGAATGGTATATGATTATTCACATTGTTATTGAATTAATTTTACATTTAAACATTTATGATCATAGTAATAAATTAGCTGTGTTAAGTTTTTTACATATAATTTCCGAAGTACACAGAAACTTTCAAAAACCCTGCAAAACCTAATGATTTGAATTTTTTTTGAACCAAAATAATAAAAAAGCATTCGATCTGTTCAAATTGGATCAAATATTTAAAGTTTTTTTTTTTAAAAAAATAGAAATTAATAATTAAAATTCTTTAATTAGATAAATTTCTTTTATCCAACTTTCTTGTAATGTAGATATTTTTACTATACGTCTGTTATGTTCTGTTAAAAAGTATGAGAGCACTAAAACATTATGACCTTGTACTCATACTTCCGGTTGTTCGTTCGTTAAAAATTCAAGAGTTCACAAATAAAGTTTAGCAAGCAAATGTCGCCAAGATTAAGATGATGCTTTCTTATTCACCTTCTGGAATTTCTTACTCATGTTGACAATGCTTTTACGTGTAAATGATTTCGGCAGATTAATCATTCTTTTTTAGTGCATACAATTTCTGACAGTGAGATCATTTCAGACTGGTTTTCCCTTCATAATAGTGGTAAAGTTTTAAACCATTCAGTTTCTCAAAATAGTTATTTCTATTTTCGTAGGAAATAATTGTGCCATATTTTGAAGTTTTCTCGCATATGAAACATTTCTCAGTAGTATTTCTTCTTCGGTATACGTGCAGCAAGAAAAGATAATTCTAAATTCTCTGGATAACTTTTGATTTTAATGATCGGATTTTCCTTTATTAGGACTCACTCTTAATGGGTTCCGAGAGCCTAATCTTGAATATATTAATTAATTAAAACAAATGATATTCAAAGTTATGAAATTAGACACACAAAAACATACTTCCTCTCAATAAACATACCGTTTTTTTCCCTCGGTGGTTTAAGGTTTGACAACCTCAAAATATGAAAGAATAGCAGTAAGAATAGTTCACATTCTTCGCATTTCATCATTTCTCGCAAACTTTCTAAGCAAAGTGAAATATTTTCGCACATAATTACAGAATTCGTTTATTTAAAAGTTGATAATTCCATGATAATTACATGCGTAATTTTCATGCAAAAGAAAATTTTAAAATTAATATTTATTATTTTGTTTAATAACAGTTGAAAAATTTTGAATTGTAAGATACACGAATTTTTACATCATCTTAAAGACGTAACTTTAGATGGCAAAATACAAAATTTAAACAAAATCAGTCGAAAAGTGCTTGAGAGATCAAATTTTAATTATACAAAGTTTTTAAAACTGAATAAAGAAACTATTCAGTCGATATTATTCAAATTTCTTGTATTTCGTCATTTTAAGTGTCGTACTTCGAAATAACGTAAAAATTTATCTATCTTACTATTCAAAGTTTTTTCTGACTTTGTTTTAAATGAAGTATCAAAAAAATACTAAATTTTCATAATAGTTTAAAGCCGTCGTTGAACACCGACCCAATTGTTGGGTTTACAACTACTAATGTTCAACTCCTTAACCTTGGAATTTTTACCCCAATCAAGACGACAATGAAATTCCTAAATCAAATATTGGGAGATATTTGTCTTCATGGAGGATTTTTTGATGGAACTAATCCGCATTTGCGTTACATGGAGAGGAAAGTCACGAAAGCCTTCCACGGTTAGCCTGAAGGTAAGGGGACTCTAACCCATGGTCCGTCTACCACTGAGGATATTTTACGTCATCACCGGGTGCGGAATTGGTATTGACTTGCCTTCCTTGGGAATCGAAACTGGTTCATCTCATTGGAAGGCGAACGCTCTATCCCCTGAGCCACCATAGCTCCCCTAAATATTTAATAAAATTTATCTTTACATGGGATTATCTTTAGATAAACATCTTTTATAATTTTGAGCGAAAACTTTTCGATTCGCTTAAAAAATTCGCGGTAAATGGCGAAATAAGCAAAAAGTCCGACCGCTCTCCTGACCTTACTATTGGGACTATATTTTGAGATAGCGGCTACCCAATAATATTTTGAGGGTCAGTAATCAGAGTGTGAATTATTCAGAGAAAGTACGTTCTTGCGACTGATTCCGTAATCTAGATTATCGTCTGCTTTATTAATTATCAAATTTAAGGTAAGAATTCAAACCATTAAAATTGAGTTTTAGTACATGAAAATTCGACCATTTGAGCAAAAGTTATTCAGGGTGCTCTGTTTTTATTTTTTGCTTCACGTTTCTCAAAAGCTCCTAAATGTCGTAAGCATTTCACATTCTTAAACTACCTGAAATTTATGATATGCTATTATGATCTAATTAATGCTATTAATTAGATGTAATGAGTATATCTCGGTATATTTAATTACATGAGTGATGAGCCAAAACTTACATTTGGTAATTTGGTTTCATGTTACTTGAAGACCATGGCATCAAATATGAAAAAATTTATAAGCTTTTGGGAACATGAAAATTTTATTTTAGTCTTAAAAATTTTTATAGAAAAAGAAAATTAGAATAAAAACTGACATAAGCGTAAATTTGACGAAGAAAAGGAGTTTAATGGAAACTAGAGTAATTTTATTAGATTTAGGATTTTTTAAAAACTTTTTTTAATGCTAAATATAATATTTGTTATTTAATATTGAAAAGATAGTTTGAAAAAGTTCTTAAATTACAATAGTAATTTTAGTGGAATTAGATTTTTTAAAAAACTTTTTTTAATATTAAATTAAATATTTTTATGCATTCTAGAAGCATATTTCCTTCAAGCTGAAAAAAATTCTACGATATTTGTTATAATTGAATTTAGTAAAGGTTTTTTAAATCATCCCCAAGCAAACCTATTCTTCGCAGTTCAGAAAAATTAAGGACATAAATATCTCTGTTTTTATTTTTGCGTTTGAACGAACCTTTTATTTCTTTCATAAACAGATGAATATTAAGCTTATTAAACGTAACAAATAAAATGAGCTTAATATTAATTTATTTACAAAAATTTAATAACTTTTCTGCTGTTCTTATTAACAAAAAATATTTATGAAACTTCCTTAACTGCTTCCAGACTAGGTTAGCTAATCCTCTAGTTATTTATGTAATATAACAAAAACCGAAGTATAGGTAAGTATTAAAATAGATAGAAATGTAGCAGAATCATATATTTTAATTCATATATACAAATAATAATACTCGGAAATAACAAAGTTTCTGAGTATTGGAGCAAACTCAGAACCTTTTGACCGAATCCTGAATTTATATTGCAAAAAAGATGTAAGCAACGGAAGACTGTCTTGTACTAAATAATTTAAATTATAGGATCAAATTTTAATAATTGAAAGTGTTAAAATAGACATAAATGTAATCATAGGCGTAGTACAAAAAAATACTAAAAATGTCTTATAACTTAAATGAAAGTAACAATTAAAACTGAAGCCAAGATGAGAACACAATTATTTACACTGAAACCGAAATGCATAAAATTCCCAAGCATGTACAAATATGAACCGTTAGAATAAAGTATGTAAAATAACATTATACTTTATTAATTTTAATTGTGAAATAAAATTATGTTTTATTACTATACATTAATGTAGTTGATACAATTTAAATAAATAATTTTTCTGTAATCTTAAAATTTAAATATTTCACTTACTTTAAGAGAATTGCACTTTTTTAAAATAAGGAAAAAAGAGCAATTTTTTAAAAGAAATTTTTTTCTTACAAATGTTAAACTCAAATTTTAAATGAAACAAACGATCTTGTTTTGAAAGACCAAACTTATGGACGAGTACATTCCAGAAAATGGGGGCATTACCGAAGTCTTAATTAATAATCAACGATCCTTTTTACCTTTTTAAAAAATTCGACCAATATTCACTTCACTTGTTTTTTCAAACAGCTGCTTTTGCCTTCATTCACGAGGAACAAAAATATCCCAATATCTTCTTGAAGCAGACGATTATCAAGTCAATAATTTAAAATCTCTCTCTCTTTTTTTAAAACTGACCTTTTATCTTTGATGAACACATTAAAATAAACCAAACGAAGTAAAAAAATAATAATAATAAGCGGTAAAGATTTGAATAAAAAAAATGAGACAGTGGATGTAATAATCTTAATTTTTGTTTAGCTATTAATTTTTTTTTAAATTGTGCTATCAACTGAGGAAAAATTAGCATTTTGGCAAATATTGGAGGTTGGTACATACCCCTCCATGCATCCTCGACACTATGCCTATGATTGTAACAATATCATATATTTTTAATTAAGCTAATTGAATTTCTGCAACTGCATGAACATAAATTTTTTTCTGATTTTTCACACTGAAAGGAAAAACAAAAATTATTTTTATTTAGATTACTCTAAAAGTAGTTAGCTGGACTGAAGATTTTTCTGCTTTTAGGGCTTCAATTTCCAATGCACAAAGGAATACATTTAATGGGTTCGTTAGTATTTTAACAATAATAGTGACAATAACAAAACAGTAAGTACGGGAAGTCGTAACCCTTAGGAGGTTACGGGGAAGTGCAGGCTGTGACAGAAATCGAAAATACGCAAGCTTCGACTTATCATTGCTTTTGGATATTGTTAAAAATGCTAATACTAATAAAATCTTTAATAGAGTATTATCCTATAAAATTAAGTCATTTATTAAATAAGATTGGAAGCATTTTGATTTATCTAAAGACTCAAAGCTTGAGTTAGACTTATTCATGCTAGTAGTTAAAAATTATTATTGACAACCAATAAAAACTTAAATTTTTGACCTGAGATAGTAAAATAGATAGTAAAGTGAAAGAGTGTTAATATTAGTAGATAAAGTTGAGCTTTATCTTTAAAAACGTTTATTTTGGTCATAGTTTACCATTACTTCATTTAAAACTTTACTAGTTAAGATATGAGGGAGGAAAAAAAAACGTTTTTATAACTTTGATCGCTGGTCAAAGATTATTATATTCTCCTTTTCTTTTTCAATTTTTAGTACTGTTTGCTCGCAACAGAGAAAAAATATTAAAAGCAATACTAGAAGTGTTTACTTTTTAAATGATAGATGTTGTCTCTTTCGCTTTTCTAGAAAACTGTAAAACGTGGGTGTTATATTTGAGTAGCTATTGGTAATTTCTCGTTTTCTACTGAATTTTTTTTAAACACAAGTGGATATATGAGGTGTTCCTTAATGTACGCCCTTAATACATATTTTTAGAATCCTCATCAAAAATGAAGTCAAAAAATATTCACATTAAGAGTTATATAAAAGAGGGATTAAAAAAAAACTCAACATCGAAATCCGTCGAATAACTAATGAGAATATATAACAGTTTTTGTGTTTTATATCCCACCTTCTTGAACAGAAGCAATTCGCTAAATTTCGATAACGTTCTTTCCCCCTTGATTACACATCAATTTGGGACCTTAATGTGCATACTATTTTGTCTTTAGTCTTAACAAAGATTTTTCATGGCGCTACAGATTAGAGTCGGCCTTGTTTATTGAAAGTTGCTGTTCTGTTCCTGGCTTTGGATTTCCAGTTTGTTATGATGAATTATGATAAACTTGTTTATATTAAAATAGTTTATGGTTCATTATGGTAAGATGGTTAACATATTAACTGACCATCACTTTTTTTTTATCTTAATCTATGGATTTATCTTTGTTTTCTTTGCTTTTGTGATAGTGTTGGGGTCCTGGGGATATTGGTTTCCTTCATAATTTAAGATTTTTGCTAGCCCCTTATTTTTATTCATTCTTTCTGCTGGGCTTAGACACGCCACTTGTGTCGATATTGGTAATCGAAGAATTTTTTTTTTTTTTTTTTAATTGTATAATCAAGTTCTCTATTTTTCTAATCTTCACTGAAATATGTTTAAGGTGGTTATTATGGATTACCTTGTGTTAAGATCACTCTTAATAATGGAGGTAATATGAAACAATTCAATAAAACTGCTAAATTTTTGCAGTTATAAAATGAGTTTTGTATTTACTTTTTTAAAAAAATAGTTTAAATTACAGACTAAAAGAGGGCAAATATGAAATACAGCTTAGTTTTTACAGTTTTGTTTTTAAGATTTTTCCCATTTCTTTTACATAAATATTAAATATTTTCATTAATTACATCGTTAGTAGATTTTGGCGCAGAAGCCGGAAATGACTATATAGCTTCATGAACTTTGTCTAGCTAATAGGTATTTTATTTTAGATATTAAATTGATAAAATACAGTGTCGAAAAATGAGTGTTTAACGGAAAGATTATCTTGAAGTTTTATCGGCAATTAGTAAGTGTAGAATAGGGTAACAGAAATAGATGGATAGAGCAAATACCATTTTTTTCCTTACGCAGATTAGCATAGATGTACTGGAATCTAAAATGAAATATGATTTTAAAGCTTTTTAAATTCTGCTGTTACAGTTAGATTACAGTTTTTTTTTCCTTCGGAATTTTGGTTTGTATTGAAATTTTGATTCCTATTTGGCTAAATTTTTTTTTTAAATTTTGGTCCATATTGAAACAATAACAGCATAAGTTTAGATTTTTATTTCACGTATTCTCTTAAATCTACTTTTATTGAAACTGAAAAATGTAAACCTCGATAGCTTTATTTTATAATAGACAGTAGTTTTATCTAGTATAATCAGATAACGCTTATTATTAGAACAATAGAACAGACCCCTTTTCCTTTAATCTCGAAAATAACATACATATCTTTTGCTTAGCGAATGATTAAATTTTAGTGGAAAAACGTGCACAAATCAGTTTAAGCAATGTTGGGAAATTTTCCCAATTTCCTTCATCCAGGAACCTACGCAATTTTACCTGCACCTACGCATAAAAAAGATATACACACACACCTACACGCATTTTTTTTTTATAGTTTTATCGGGATTTAAAATAATTTGCCTATTATATGAAATGTCAGAGGTTGGACCTTAGCGACGGACAAGCCATTCGCCAGATATTGGAAGCTCACAAAGCTTTTACTTAGATAATCTAGTTTACGTTTCTTTTTATTTATTATTATTTTTTATGTCGTTCAATTTAATTAACTGTCTTTTTTTTGTATAAAAAATGTACTACGCATAATATAAGAAAACTTTGTATCCTTTCAGAAAGAAACAGATATTAAGGTAATTTTATACAATTTTAGAGCATATTTGAAATTTTAGAATTTATTTCTTTAGATTCTAAATAAGAGAGATCTTTTTCTTTTAAAAATATTCTTACGAAATTCATAGATAAAATGAAAAGGGATTTATAAGCATTTATAATGCATATTTCAAATTCCCACATCGTTTATAACTTCGTTGTTGATAAAGCTCTTGATTTCCGGGTTGAAATGGAATAAAAACATTTTTAACCGACATTTTCGAGGGTTAAAAGAATTTATTTAGAAAGAATTTGATGGGTATGGACATCTATTTATAACAAATAGCTTGGAAAATCTTAATTATATTATAAAATAATTCAGTCAGAATAAGGGAAGAAAACGGAAAATTTACTTAAAATATCTTGAAGGAAAAAAATTTAAATATCGCAAAAGTTTCATTTCTTCCCATTGAGGATTCATCTCATGTACTGTGGCATTTTATCAGAAGCTATTAAACACATTTAAAAAATAAAATATAACAAAAGCATTAACTTTCTTAGAAAAAAAAAAAAATTAATTAACCTTTTTGTTTTATATGTACGTGGAAAACGTCAATCTATTTTTAACAAATATGTCAAACTTATTTTTGAAAACTAGTTTCAGAAAAAATAAATTAAAAGTAGAGGGCTCACATTATTCAAATCAAGTGATTCTGCAAAATCTCAATATCAAACTGAAATTTCAAACTATATTTACAAATATCAAAAAAAGAATTTTTTTTATTTATTTAAACATGCGTGACTTTTAATCTAATAAAACAATTGTGACTTTTTTCCCCGAGCAATCAGACAACCTTTTGTTTTTGTTAAACAACAAACAACGCAAAAGTATGAATGCGAGGCGTGAACGTGAAACTGAAAGTTATATTGTCTGATAAATGTATTTAAATCTTACTATATTTTGAAAGAGGCAGAACACAAATTATGAGTTTAGCAAAACAAATACAAATATACTATAACTAACTCTTTGAAAAAATGGATTTCTATTCATTTAAATAAGATTTTCAGATTATGTTTCTCATTTAACCATTTTCGAGATCTTTACTTAATCTCTATTTTATTTTGGTCAAAAGCAATAAATGAATTTCTATTCAAATGTTATTCAAAGCATTTACTCTCTTTTCATTCCATTTTTTTGGTTAAAGAAATAGAACGATTTTTATTCAAACAGTTTTCCATTTTCCACAACGCACTCATATATTTGATATACTTATTTTTTACTTGTCATTCCATAAAAATTATTGAGCTATAATAATTCATGAAACATAAAAGTCATTAATGATTAACCTAGCTCTTTATTTTAAAATTAGTTTAATTTGCAAACGAGTGGGAAAACGTAGAGAAAACATTAGTTAACACGGAAAAGTAACGTTGTCATAAAAAAGAAAAAGGAGAGCCCTTATAATTCTGATGCTTAGAAACAACTCTTTGTAGCAGGTGCGAGTAGAGGTAGTAGGTAGTAGGTAGGTAGTAGGTTAATGTTATTTTCCTGTACCGCTATTATTACGCTTTTAATTCAAGAGTTTAAAACTAAGATAATTGTTTTATTATTATTTTTTTATTATTATTATTGTAATGTAATTCTGCGCTACATTTTAAAATAAAGTTATGCAGATAGGTGGTTGTAAGCAATGTTAATAAAGTTTGTATAAAAGAAACAATATGATTTCACTAAAAATCAATTTCTACCCCTTGCTATTTTCATTTCCACATTACGAAGTTTATTATTATTATTGTAATGTAATTCTGCGCTACATTTTAAAATAAAGTTATGCAGATAGGTGGTTGTAAGCAATGTTAATAAAGTTTGTATAAAAGAAACAATATGATTTCACTAAAAATCAATTTCTACCCCTTGCTATTTTCATTTCCACATTACGAAGTTTATTATTATTATTGTAATGTAATTCTGCGCTACATTTTAAAATAAAGTTATGCAGATAGGTGGTTGTAAGCAATGTTAATAAAGTTTGTATAAAAGAAACAATATGATTTCACTAAAAATCAATTTCTACCCCTTGCTATTTTCATTTCCACATTACGAAGTTTATTATTATTATTGTAATGTAATTCTGCGCTACATTTTAAAATAAAGTTATGCAGATAGGTGGTTGTAAGCAATGTTAATAAAGTTTGTATAAAAGAAACAATATGATTTCACTAAAAATCAATTTCTACCCCTTGCTATTTTCATTTCCACATTACGAAGTTTATTATTATTATTGTAATGTAATTCTGCGCTACATTTTAAAATAAAGTTATGCAGATAGGTGGTTGTAAGCAATGTTAATAAAGTTTGTATAAAAGAAACAATATGATTTCACTAAAAATCAATTTCTACCCCTTGCTATTTTCATTTCCACATTACGAAGTTTATTATTATTATTGTAATGTAATTCTGCGCTACATTTTAAAATAAAGTTATGCAGATAGGTGGTTGTAAGCAATGTTAATAAAGTTTGTATAAAAGAAACAATATGATTTCACTAAAAATCAATTTCTACCCCTTGCTATTTTCATTTCCACATTACGAAGTTTATTATTATTATTGTAATGTAATTCTGCGCTACATTTTAAAATAAAGTTATGCAGATAGGTGGTTGTAAGCAATGTTAATAAAGTTTGTATAAAAGAAACAATATGATTTCACTAAAAATCAATTTCTACCCCTTGCTATTTTCATTTCCACATTACGAAGTTTATTATTATTATTGTAATGTAATTCTGCGCTACATTTTAAAATAAAGTTATGCAGATAGGTGGTTGTAAGCAATGTTAATAAAGTTTGTATAAAAGAAACAATATGATTTCACTAAAAATCAATTTCTACCCCTTGCTATTTTCATTTCCACATTACGAAGTTTATTATTATTATTGTAATGTAATTCTGCGCTACATTTTAAAATAAAGTTATGCAGATAGGTGGTTGTAAGCAATGTTAATAAAGTTTGTATAAAAGAAACAATATGATTTCACTAAAAATCAATTTCTACCCCTTGCTATTTTCATTTCCACATTACGAAGTTTATTATTATTATTGTAATGTAATTCTGCGCTACATTTTAAAATAAAGTTATGCAGATAGGTGGTTGTAAGCAATGTTAATAAAGTTTGTCTTAAAGAAACAATATGATTTCAATAAAAATCAATTTCTACCCCTTCCTATTTTCATTTCCACATTACGAAGTTTATTATTATTATTGTAATGTAATTCTGCGCTACATTTTAAAATAAAGTTATGCAGATAGGTGGTTGTAAGCAATGTTAATAAAGTTTGTATAAAAGAAACAATATGATTTCACTAAAAATCAATTTCTACCCCTTGCTATTTTCATTTCCACATTACGAAGTTTATTATTATTATTGTAATGTAATTCTGCGCTACATTTTAAAATAAAGTTATGCAGATAGGTGGTTGTAAGCAATGTTAATAAAGTTTGTATAAAAGAAACAATATGATTTCACTAAAAATCAATTTCTACCCCTTGCTATTTTCATTTCCACATTACGAAGTTTATTATTATTATTGTAATGTAATTCTGCGCTACATTTTAAAATAAAGTTATGCAGATAGGTGGTTGTAAGCAATGTTAATAAAGTTTGTATAAAAGAAACAATATGATTTCACTAAAAATCAATTTCTACCCCTTGCTATTTTCATTTCCACATTACGAAGTTTATTATTATTATTGTAATGTAATTCTGCGCTACATTTTAAAATAAAGTTATGCAGATAGGTGGTTGTAAGCAATGTTAATAAAGTTTGTATAAAAGAAACAATATGATTTCACTAAAAATCAATTTCTACCCCTTGCTATTTTCATTTCCACATTACGAAGTTTATTATTATTATTGTAATGTAATTCTGCGCTACATTTTAAAATAAAGTTATGCAGATAGGTGGTTGTAAGCAATGTTAATAAAGTTTGTATAAAAGAAACAATATGATTTCACTAAAAATCAATTTCTACCCCTTGCTATTTTCATTTCCACATTACGAAGTTTATTATTATTATTGTAATGTAATTCTGCGCTACATTTTAAAATAAAGTTATGCAGATAGGTGGTTGTAAGCAATGTTAATAAAGTTTGTATAAAAGAAACAATATGATTTCACTAAAAATCAATTTCTACCCCTTGCTATTTTCATTTCCACATTACGAAGTTTATTATTATTATTGTAATGTAATTCTGCGCTACATTTTAAAATAAAGTTATGCAGATAGGTGGTTGTAAGCAATGTTAATAAAGTTTGTATAAAAGAAACAATATGATTTCACTAAAAATCAATTTCTACCCCTTGCTATTTTCATTTCCACATTACGAAGTTTATTATTATTATTGTAATGTAATTCTGCGCTACATTTTAAAATAAAGTTATGCAGATAGGTGGTTGTAAGCAATGTTAATAAAGTTTGTATAAAAGAAACAATATGATTTCACTAAAAATCAATTTCTACCCCTTGCTATTTTCATTTCCACATTACGAAGTTTATTATTATTATTGTAATGTAATTCTGCGCTACATTTTAAAATAAAGTTATGCAGATAGGTGGTTGTAAGCAATGTTAATAAAGTTTGTATAAAAGAAACAATATGAATTCACTAAAAATCAATTTCTACCCCTTGCTATTTTCATTTCCACATTACGAAGTTTATTATTATTATTGTAATGTAATTCTGCGCTACATTTTAAAATAAAGTTATGCAGATAGGTGGTTGTAAGCAATGTTAATAAAGTTTGTATAAAAGAAACAATATGATTTCACTAAAAATCAATTTCTACCCCTTGCTATTTTCATTTCCACATTACGAAGTTTATTATTATTATTGTAATGTAATTCTGCGCTACATTTTAAAATAAAGTTATGCAGATAGGTGGTTGTAAGCAATGTTAATAAAGTTTGTATAAAAGAAACAATATGATTTCACTAAAAATCAATTTCTACCCCTTGCTATTTTCATTTCCACATTACGAAGTTTATTATTATTATTGTAATGTAATTCTGCGCTACATTTTAAAATAAAGTTATGCAGATAGGTGGTTGTAAGCAATGTTAATAAAGTTTGTATAAAAGAAACAATATGATTTCACTAAAAATCAATTTCTACCCCTTGCTATTTTCATTTCCACATTACGAAGTTTATTATTATTATTGTAATGTAATTCTGCGCTACATTTTAAAATAAAGTTATGCAGATAGGTGGTTGTAAGCAATGTTAATAAAGTTTGTATAAAAGAAACAATATGATTTCACTAAAAATCAATTTCTACCCCTTGCTATTTTCATTTCCACATTACGAAGTTTATTATTATTATTGTAATGTAATTCTGCGCTACATTTTAAAATAAAGTTATGCAGATAGGTGGTTGTAAGCAATGTTAATAAAGTTTGTATAAAAGAAACAATATGATTTCACTAAAAATCAATTTCTACCCCTTGCTATTTTCATTTCCACATTACGAAGTTTATTATTATTATTGTAATGTAATTCTGCGCTACATTTTAAAATAAAGTTATGCAGATAGGTGGTTGTAAGCAATGTTAATAAAGTTTGTATAAAAGAAACAATATGATTTCACTAAAAATCAATTTCTACCCCTTGCTATTTTCATTTCCACATTACGAAGTTTATTATTATTATTGTAATGTAATTCTGCGCTACATTTTAAAATAAAGTTATGTAGATAGGTGGTTGTAAGCAATGTTAATAAAGTTTGTCTTAAAGAAACAATATGATTTCACTAAAAATCAATTTCTACCCCTTCCTATTTTCATTTCCACATTACGAAGTTTATTATTATTATTGTAATGTAATTCTGCGCTACATTTTAAAATAAAGTTATGCAGATAGGTGGTTGTAAGCAATGTTAATAAAGTTTGTATAAAAGAAACAATATGATTTCACTAAAAATCAATTTCTACCCCTTGCTATTTTCATTTCCACATTACGAAGTTTATTATTATTATTGTAATGTAATTCTGCGCTACATTTTAAAATAAAGTTATGCAGATAGGTGGTTGTAAGCAATGTTAATAAAGTTTGTATAAAAGAAACAATATGATTTCACTAAAAATCAATTTCTACCCCTTGCTATTTTCATTTCCACATTACGAAGTTTATTATTATTATTGTAATGTAATTCTGCGCTACATTTTAAAATAAAGTTATGCAGATAGGTGGTTGTAAGCAATGTTAATAAAGTTTGTATAAAAGAAACAATATGATTTCACTAAAAATCAATTTCTACCCCTTGCTATTTTCATTTCCACATTACGAAGTTTATTATTATTATTGTAATATAATTCTGCGTTACATTTTAAAATAAAGTTATGTAGATAGGTGGTTGTAAGCAATGTTAATAAAGTTTGTCTTAAAGAAACAATATGATTTCACTAAAAATCAATTTCTACCCCTTGCTATTTTCATTTCCACATTACGAAGTTTATTATTATTATTGTAATGTAATTCTGCGCTACATTTTAAAATAAAGTTATGCAGATAGGTGGTTGTAAGCAATGTTAATAAAGTTTGTATAAAAGAAACAATATGATTTCACTAAAAATCAATTTCTACCCCTTGCTATCTTCATTTCCACATTACGAAGTTTATTATTATTATTGTAATGTAATTCTGCGCTACATTTTAAAATAAAGTTATGCAGATAGGTGGTTGTAAGCAATGTTAATAAAGTTTGTATAAAAGAAACAATATGATTTCACTAAAAATCAATTTCTACCCCTTGCTATTTTCATTTCCACATTACGAAGTTTATTATTATTATTGTAATGTAATTCTGCGCTACATTTTAAAATAAAGTTATGCAGATAGGTGGTTGTAAGCAATGTTAATAAAGTTTGTATAAAAGAAACAATATGATTTCACTAAAAATCAATTTCTACCCCTTGCTATTTTCATTTCCACATTACGAAGTTTATTATTATTATTGTAATGTAATTCTGCGCTACATTTTAAAATAAAGTTATGCAGATAGGTGGTTGTAAGCAATGTTAATAAAGTTTGTATAAAAGAAACAATATGATTTCACTAAAAATCAATTTCTACCCCTTGCTATTTTCATTTCCACATTACGAAGTTTATTATTATTATTGTAATGTAATTCTGCGCTACATTTTAAAATAAAGGTATGCAGATAGGTGGTTGTAAGCAATGTTAATAAAGTTTGCATAAAAGAAACAATATGGTTTCTCTAAAAATCAATTTCTACCCCTTGCTATTTTCATTTCCACATTACGAAGTTTATTATTATTATTGTAATGTAATTCTGCGCTACATTTTAAAATAAAGTTATGCAGATAGGTGGTTGTAAGCAATGTTAATAAAGTTTGTATAAAAGAAACAATATGATTTCACTAAAAATCAATTTCTACCCCTTGCTATTTTCATTTCCACATTACGAAGTTTATTATTATTATTGTAATGTAATTCTGCGCTACATTTTAAAATAAAGTTATGCAGATAGGTGGTTGTAAGCAATGTTAATAAAGTTTGTATAAAAGAAACAATATGATTTCACTAAAAATCAATTTCTACCCCTTGCTATTTTCATTTCCACATTACGAAGTTTATTATTATTATTGTAATGTAATTCTGCGCTACATTTTAAAATAAAGTTATGCAGATTGGTGGTTGAAAGCAATGTTAATAAAGTTTGTATAAAAGAAACAATATGATTTCACTAAAAATCAATTTCTACCCCTTGCTATTTTCATTTCCACATTACGAAGTTTATTATTATTATTGTAATGTAATTCTGCGCTACATTTTAAAATAAAGTTATGTAGATAGGTGGTTGTAAGCAATGTTAATAAAGTTTGTCTTAAAGAAACAATATGATTTCACTAAAAATCAATTTCTACCCCTTCCTATTTTCATTTCCACATTACGAAGTTTATTATTATTATTGTAATGTAATTCTGCGCTACATTTTAAAATAAAGTTATGTAGATAGGTGGTTGTAAGCAATGTTAATAAAGTTTGTCTTAAAGAAACAATATGATTTCACTAAAAATCGATTTCTACCCCTTCCTATTTTCATTTCCACAAAACGAAGTTTCACTTCTTCCGCGCGGAGGGACTCCACGCACTATTTTTTTTTATTATTTTTTATTTTGTCTGTACAGGTGTGATGGTGTTCCGTCATCGCTGTCCTCGATATATTTCAAAATCTTTGTCAAAAAAGAACTTACAAAGGTGCTTACATTAGGGGTCACAAAATGCCCACTTTTGTATTGAGAGTTAAAATGCAAAAAAATTTAAGTTATTTTAATAAATGCCTACAATAGCAAGGATTTAATACTACTTAAATAGAAAGAAAAAAAAAATTTCACTTACCTCTGGTATAACATTTAAAACCAGATTAAATTTTACTGAATCCGTTTTAAAAATGCAGGTGTGATGATCAAATTTTTATATAAATAAATTATAGTTTATTTTCCACCATTAATAATTTGTCCATCCCTAGAAATGTTTTCAAAACATTTTATGTTGCAAAACAATTTTTATCCTCAACGCACTGTGGTAAGATCAAAAGCAATGCGTGGATGCATGCGAAAATTATTCAAAAAACCGCCTTTATCTCTCGGACCGAAAATATCGGCAATAGTGTATGTTGTTTTCACATATAAAATTTAAAGACAATTTTAAAAAAGGAAGACTATAAAATTGACTGTTAGTTTTTTCAAGTAGTATCCTGCGAGAGATGCAAGGCTGGAGTACAGATTTTATGAAACTCATGATAAAATTTAATGATGCTTCTTCCTTAAAACACAGTAAATCTTATTTACATAATTTATAGGATGTTTGAAGACTTTTTTTTTTTCTCCTTTTAGTTTCCTAGATTGTAAAAGAGAATTCAGTTCAGTTTTTTTTAAAAAAACTGATTGAAAAACTTTGAACTTTTGTAAAAAATTTGAGACGGCACTCAGCACTTTTGGCTCGTGATTACCCAATCCAGCGGCCATTTACGACCTGCTTTTCTGTTTGGCATTTTCTTAAATACTTTCTTTTAAACACTTTAGTATATCTAGTCCTGTATTTATTACTTTTGAAACATATTTTTAAAATTATTAAATATTACTTTTGCATCTGGATGAAACAGTTATAAACTAAATATAAAAGTAAATGAAGTCTGACATTTAGTCATAAATAATACTCAAGGAATGCTGATGAAAGATGCTTCAAACTATATCTAACACTCAAAGAAAATAAAAAGAGAAAAAAATGATCCTTCAAATCGTCCTCCTCGTGTATATTTAACGAAGGCAAACCGCCTTACGTGAAGACCACTGCGTTGTATTTTTGTGAAAAAAATTGTCTTAGTTTAAAATTTGAATTTTCGTAAACTATTCGACCGATTGAATCCTTTTTTTTTTTTTTTTGATGCTATAAAACCTTCGAAATACAATTTTCAGTTTCTGACTTATTAATTCCATCATATCTGGCTTTCTGTAACCGTATAATAATAATTATCTGAATCAAAATATTTTTGTTTTATTTGATGGACTATATCCTTAATAGCTTCTTTTAAATTTTTTTCTTTGATAGACAATATCAATAGAACTCTTTTGGTGTTAAGATTATTGTTTATGTGTTTGTTGTTTTTATCATCAATTAAAATAAATAACGCACGTCTCATGTTTTTTTTTATCATCAGTTTTCAAATTCATCATATCCAATTTTATAAGTTCTATAACTTATTAGTTTTTCATTTAGTTTACGTAAAATAATAAAACTATAATATTTAGTCCAATTAAAAGTTAATTTCAGTAAGTTTTTTAGAATTTTAAAATTTATGTACAAAAAACAAGTTTTTTCTTAAAAAATAATTTCGGAAAGCTAAAAATATGCAAAAATGAAGAAGTATGCATCAAAGATCATGCATCAGTATGATAGAAATATGCATCAAGGAAAAAAATTTGATAATTTCTTTAAGATTTCGACTGAAAGAGAAAAAAGAAGTCCCTAGGCAAACTATTAGAAATCAGGAGCCATCGTCGATTTTATTACTAATACTTTCAGTGTAAATTTCTGTTCTAATAATTAGTTTCCTGGATCGCTCAAAATGAAAATCCTCGCCTTAAGTTCCAATTGTTCATGCGATTTCCTGATAATTTTGAGGAATCTTAACTAAAATTATTAATTGTAACAACAGTTCAGTTTGAAGAAGCAAACAAAAATTCATAGCCGACATTGACACCCAATTCTTTAAAAAAAGTTTAAATCATTGTTTAATTATATAAAAAGTTATTGAAATAATTGAATATCCATTTAGTAGTAATTTATAGTTAGTTTTTCTTTTGCATCACATTTTTTTACTAAAAGTGATAAAAACAAAGATAAAAGAATTTTCACATTCTAATTGGTCAGTTAAATGTGAAACTTTACGGAACATGTACAGAAGCGGCTAAACCGGGCCAAACACAAATTATTATTTCTTTCAAGCATAAACGTTAGTAGAGAGGTTTAGCTCTTTCGCGTAATATCTCACTCGCTCACGAGCTTTTAATTTGTGATTCTGTGCAGTGCAGGCACTTCGAATTATCTCGATTCGCATTATTTATGTACGTGAACGAGCAAGAGGCTAAAGCTTTCTATTTTATAGCAAAATCAAACAATGTATTGAGCGCAAATAAATAAAAAAAAGTGAACATTCTTAGATCAAACAATCGGATTTTCACAGGACTCAACTTGAATGGTTCGAGAGCCTAACTTTAAGTATGCGAAACAATTACAGCAGTGTAAGAGTAGACGATATTAAGAGCCGCAATCTGGAGAAAAAAACAATTTAGTCAGAGCCTTTTCAAGTTTGCGATTTATAATTTTCAGTTATTAACAGGGCTGACGATTCTAAGGTTGCTCAATAATCTTTTAATTCATTCCTTTTTTTTTTTTTTTTTTTGTGCGTCAGACACAGTTTAATGCATTTTTTGTCAGTATACTTGTCGTAGTAATTACGATTTTTGTCTCACTTTATTTACTTTTTATATTTAGTCAGGTATTACTGAAATGCATTTTCCTCACATTTTAATTTTCAAATTTCGTAGTTTACTTTGATTTTTTGTTAGTTATTTTTAATAACATTATTTTCTTCGGATTTTCAATTTTTCTTATAATTTTTATTCTTCAGTCCTTGTTATTTTTTAAACATTTTTAAGCTAAATGGGACATTTTGTTAATTTTTGTGATTAATTTTGTAACCCGTAACTCTTAATTCTCATTAATAAAATAATAAGTCCTCATAAAAACTATGTAATAAATTTTAAAAGTACAACAAATTTTTCAGATTTTTTTTTTTAATTGTAAATATTTATTTTAGATTTCATTTTTATCGGATTTTAGCTTTTACGTTGTTTATGTTAATGATATTTTTGTTAATTGTTTTCTCAATACTTTGTTAGAATAATTTAAATTCTTTAAATATATTTCATTCAATTTATACTAGAATTTGTTTTAAATATTTTAAAAGTATATAACATAATTTCCCAATATCATTAGGTTTTTCAAAGGATTTTTTAAAATTTTTATTAGTCTTTTTCGCTATCCAATTTTGTTTCAAATAGCTATAATTCGAAAAATAATATTACATTTTTCAAATTAAAAAAAATAATAACCATGTAACCTCAAATATGCAATAAAATTTTGGTTACAATTTTATAATTAATTAATGAAAATTCCTTCATTTGTTTTAATTTTTTCATCCCTTTTCCTTTACTATGAAAATTTAATTAATATGATTAAGTTAATTCTACTTCATAGAATTACTGCATATTTATATGTTTTAAATTATGTATTTTCTTTTTCTTTGAATATATTTTCAATTTTTACCTTGGAATAAACCTGAAAAATCAGATTTGTTAAAATTCAAAGTAATTTTAAAATAAGATTCAATTTGAGAAATCAATCTTTTTTACGTCCTTCATTTGTTGTTATTTTATACCTTGTGCTTTACCATTAAAATTAAATTAATATGGTAAAGTTAATTCTCCTTTTTTGCATACTAATAATTTATAGTCATGATTAAATTAAAATCTGTACCAGAATCAAAATGTAAATCACAAATTACTCTTGCTTCAATATGTTTTTGAGAAGCGAAAATTCATTTTATGCCATTATGATTAATATGTATTTATAAAATGTCTTGCTCAGCATTAATAAATTTAAAGGAGTAAAATTACAAAATTAATTAATTAAATTTTTTAAATTTTAATGCACTTTTTTTAAATTTGTTTCCGATTGATAAATAATTTTTTGTTAACTAATTTGTTGGTGTGAATGCAACAGTCGTCATAAACAATGGAAATAATTATAAATAATTACAATTAGATAAATTACATTAAAGTAATACAACTTATTTTAAAATACCAGATCGGACAAAATTTCTGACTTAGCATTGGCTCGCCCCCCCCCCCCACCCCCAGTCAAAAAGAAGTTGGCACGCCACTGTGCCAACTTCAAATCAAATCATTTCTGTTTTCTACATAATAAAAGTTTCATGTTCAAGTTGGCATCAAGTGGAGAGGGCGAGAGAAAATCGTTTAGTTTAATTCTTTCAGAAAAACTGTACTGAGAGTAGTTTACGAACAAAATGATTTAAATTTATATGTGGCTTTCGATTCTCAATTACACCGATAAAAACTCGAAAGTTTGGATACGTTTTCGAGTTTAGTCATTTTACGAACAAAAATTTTAGTTGAGAGAGTTATATTTTCTGAAGTCTCACCTAGTAGTTTTCCAACATGAGAATGAGAGGAATTTATTATTAGTGTGAATTATTCTTTTTCTTATTTTCAAACACACTAACGTATTTATTATATTTAAGAAGATGCAGCCTCCACCGAGAAAGGTTTGAATTAAAATTTTTATAGATATTAATTAAATAACAATTGGGTTGTATTCGAACTTAAATAAAGATTACTAAAAACGTTCCGTCGATTGTTAAAATAAATTATAGTTAATTTCGGACAATTTTTTGTTTTACTTCATATTTCTGTGCCCGCTACTTAATAAACCGATTGTTTGAAATCCTATGGCTTTTTCCTAGATTATCAAGTGCCAGAAGCAAATTTACTATAGTTTGTTTCCTATATTTGATTTTTTATTAGTTGACAGAGTTCATTTCTAAAAAATATTTCTGTTGCTCAGACTTACTAAATTTTAAACCAATTTTTTCTATATTCTTATCAAATTTATGTTGAATACTTTCTATGTTGTGCCCTATTCAAGATTTAAATTAACTGCTGTTGATATTGTAAATATGTTAATGTAAATAGAATATTTTATGAAATAATTTTAAAAAAAAAGAATTCGCTTTTTCTTACTGTAATATATCTGTAAAATATATTAACAGATAATTATTCTGGGTTTGACAACAAACCCAAATTCATGTTTCTAGAGATATTCCACATTTAAGAAATATAATTTATGTCCTGTAATATTTGTTTTATTGAAAAAATGTGTATTGTTAATATTATTTAATTATATTGTATTGTTATTATTGTAACTTAAATATATAATTAACTGATGCTTGTTACAGATAAATTATTACATTATTCATTATGTTAAAGGTAAACAAATTCTGTTGAAATGTTCAAAGTCAGTGTCATAAATAGATATTTCATAAAAGGGTTATATATAGAATACTTGGATATGAATAAAAACATGTTTAATGAAGTGAAATTAAATTAAATCTTTTTATTTTATTTCATTAAGGAATGGATATATATATATTTACCTCTTATTGGTTTGAATTTTCTTTCTAAAAAAAAAGGAAGATTTCCATGCCATTGTATTATCTGTGGCAAAATAATCACTAAGCCTTGGTGACTTCTCTGCAGCAGTCCTCTTGAAACCAAAAGAAAAAAAAATCATTTTGAGGGTATAACTTGTAGTGATCCCTGGTAAAAGTAGAACAATTTAATAGTAAAGCATTTTTTTAAGACAAAGTTTAAATTTGACTCTTATGGACATAACAGAATATGTTACTTAATCCTTAATTATTTTATTAAATTGAAATCATAATTTTCATAAAATTTTTTAGCTTATGAAAGCTAATAAAAATAGGAAAAAGTGTAAATGATAACATGAGTTGTTTTAACAAAAATTATTAGAACTGTTAGATCTTTTTTGAATTAAATGATTTAATTTTAAAGTTTTCAAATCTGGTATTTGTAAATGTTGCAATTGTATGTGTAAGCTTATTTTAAAAAAAAAGGTTTTTTGTTGGAAAACATTTTTAGAATATATAGGTATACAGTAAAACCTCCGTTATAAGCGGACACTCTTGGGACCGAATAATTTGTCCGTTTATGAGAGTTGTCCGCTTACGGGAAGGGTACCCTAATAATGAAGTTTAACACTGTTAATTGTTTTTAGAATATTTTCAAAGATGTAGAAATAATTAAATAATTTACAATAACTATCTACAAAGATATTTATTTAAATTTTAAGAAAGATAAAAAAGAATATATAAAGAAGTTTGATATAAATACATAATTCTAGATGTAGCTACAGATAAATGAATATAATTTACCTATTAGCATAGATACTCAAGTCAGACATATGATACCGAATAGGAGCTTTCAGTCCTCAGTAGGTTTAAATTATTAGGTTTACATCCCCTAACACCTACCTATCATTTGACAGGGAACATGGTTAATAGCTTCTTGAAAGTAAACCTCCCACAATATACAGTCATTCTCAGTTAAGTCATTAGGACCTATGGAGTTGATTATTCACAATTGATTAGCTATCAAGTGTCTGAATAAGTGTTTCATTTATATGAACACATGAAAGATTATATTTATGTACTCTTTTTTACCCCAGCTGTGTTAAATACAGTCTTTTCAAATTGATAAGAAAATTAAGGAAATTTTCAATGGGGACAAAGCATTAAGAGCATATAAGACATCATTTCAATTTGAGGGGTCTTATAACCTGTGTGGTCCAGATGAAAAGATCAAAAGATGCCGCTTTCGGAATTATTTCAGGAGAGCAGTACCATTTTCTCTCCTTTTATTTACAACGAAAAGGCAAGGTGACAGGAGAATGATTGATTCTTCAGTAGTGAAATAGCTTAACAAATATTTTAGTTATGGGTAAGGCAAAAAAATTAACATGTTTTAAAAATGGCGAAAAATTGAATTTTTTTACCTTGCAATTTAAAGCATAAATATATATATATTTTTTCAAATTTAGAAAAAGTAGTGTCCGGTTTGAAGATATAGAAATAACGTTTCAGGGCCAAAATGACTGTCCGCGTCCGGTCACGGGAGTGCCCGCTTTGCGGAGAATGTACATAATGATTTAGTCATCATAGAAGATTCCAGGAGAATTAAAAATATGTCCGTATTGAGAGGCGTCAGTTTTACAGGAGTGTCCTTAACAGGATGTTTCACTGTATATATATATTAAAAATTATAAGGTTTGATAAATCTTTTTTTTAACTAAGAACATTTTTATTTTTTATCTTTTCTTTCAGGGTAAAGTCACCACCCAGTTAAAAAATGCTCACAGTGAACAATTGCTGAAGTTGCAAGTGAAGCATCAGCAAGATTCAGATTTCTTAGATGATATAAGGTATTATTTTTTTAAAAAGTATAGTGACAAGTTTAAAATATTTTTACTGCAAAAGATTTTTGTTTAGATATTGTGTCATAAAGCTTTCCTCTCTACTTTATTTTTTATTTTAAAATTGTGTTTATTTAAAGTTGCTATCAAATAGAAAAATAAAACATTAAATTTAAAATATATCTTAATCAAATACAGGATGCATATATTTAATTTCTAATAGCATATATATAAAAATTATTTTTTTCTTGATATATCTAACATATTCAGGGGCCATTTAAGGAGAAATTTTTTTCTGTTAATGAACCTTTATGAAATTTTTCATTGTTAAAATCTTTTTTTCACAAAATAATTTATTGTAAAAACAGACCCTCCACTAAAGCATCATGAAAACTGACTCCTCACGAAACTTTTCTTTATATACACGGAGTCAATGACATCTGTAATTCAAAATTTTCCTACCAAAATTCCATGAAATTTAAAGTTAAAACTTCTTTTGCATTTTTTCCAAACAAAAGTAGGACCTTATTAAAAATTCAGAAAATAAGTAGAATTATAATTATTATATAAAATATTATATACGTAGAATTCTTTACAATTTCACAAAAAGTCAGAATAGGCCATTATTTTTACACTATTCTGCACAAAATTAGAACTTTAATCTCAAAAATTCACAAAATTATAAATAGATTTTTTACAAAATGTCTGGAATAACCACTAATACCAATAATTTGTTTACTCATTTTAATTTACCTATTATAATACTCACTTGTATGCTTTGCTCTTGAGAGAATTTAAAAAAAAGAGATGGTAATAATCTAAATCTGTACTATCTATGATTATCTATATAATTTTAAGTTACTGTGCATATAGTAAGTATGGATGTACTTCTGTTGAAATTATTAATTTCCTTTCTAATTATTTTCAGAAATTTTTCTAAAATGCGTGCTGTTATTGAAAAAGATTATGCTCAGGTAATGAATTCTTTCTATTTCAATAAACAGTTGTAAATTTCATGTAAAGACTATTTTCTGGTATATTCTTTAAAGTAAAACATTGAATTGGTTTTAAAATAATTGACCATTAAGATAATTTCTGCAAAACTTTCTTTTCTGAACTTTATTTTTGTATTCCAATATATATTATAGCTTTCTTTTAAATATTTTTTAGAATGTCATTAACTAAAAAATTTTTCTGATAACTTTTTGAACAACACTTTTTTTTTACAAAAACAATTTTTCATTGATATTATTAATAATTTTTTTTTGTTTGTGTTCTTATTGGCTAATTTATTTATTCTTTTATTTTTTGACTTCAAGCTAAGTTTGTGTAAGTCTTTGTAATTTTCCCACATAAAAAAAGTACTTTTCTACTTGTTATTTGATGCCAAAATACTGTTAAGCTGCAAAATTTTTCAAGAAGTTCACTTATATTGTTTGTTTTAAGAAATATTTGAACCTGAACAGTTGTATATTTTATATATATTTTTTGTTGAAGGTTTTTGTTCTTTCAGAGCTGTTAGCAAGTTTTTTGATAAATAATATATGGAGTTTTAATTTTAACATAAATGATTTGGAACTATTTCTGAAAAGTTAATAAGCATTTATAATAAATCTAAATTCATTGAGAAAGTGGAAAAGGCAACAGAATGAAGAAAAATATTGTTGTTGATATTGGTATCCTTCCAAAAATTTTGATAAAAAAAAAAAAAAAAGAATTAGCGTGTTTTGTCTGTTTTCATGTTGAGAAAACATTTAGTGTACAGTTTTTCAATTAAGAGGACGCAATGCCAGCAGCTAATGCTTTTTCTATGGGAGCTTCATTTACCAATAACTTTTTTGCATTTTGATATTTTGAAAAAATTCTTTCAGCATTTGAAACTTCATAGTTTACACTAAGCTTCTGCTTTTTCACCTTTTTTTTAACTATAAATTTTAAATTATTAATTGAGTTGAAACATCGGTAATCGAGTTATCTTCTAGAAATCCGTTTTTTATCAAAATTTATTCAGTAACTCCTTATTTTTCAGAAAGCGTACTCGTACTATACATTTCAAGCTTCCAAAAGAGATAATTCGTAATTATTTTCTTCAATTATTAAATGTGTTATTATGAAAGAAAGATGAAAAAATTCTTAAAAAAATTGCGAAAAGAGCCTAAACCACGCCTCCCATCTGTCCTCTCTTCATTTACCAATCCGAGTATAAGTTCTAGTAGGGGGTTTTTTGGGGGGTTAGGAGATAGCTTCTTTACTTTCTTTGAATAGTTGAGGGGTTAAATAGCCTTGGGGTCTTCTATTGTAGTTGAAAATAGTTTTTACTTCATTTGCTTTCTTTGGAATGAGTTAGGATAGAAGACTTTCTTTCGAATTTTCTAATGTTTTTTTATTATTATTTTTTATTTATTTATTTTTTATTTTGGATGCATGCAATTTTTACAATGAAAAATAACTGAACCCACTTATACCAGTTCAACTAATTAATTAAATTAAATCATTTTATTAATATAAATAAACGTTTTAAAAATCAATTCGTCGTTCAGAATTTATTCAGTAACTCCTTATTTTTCAGAAAGCGTACTCGTACTATACATTTCAAGCTTCCAAAAGAGATAATTCGTAATTATTTTCTTCAATTATTAAATGTGTTATTATGAAAGAAAGATGAAAAAATTCTTAAAAAAATTGCGAAAAGAGCCTAAACCACGCCTCCCATCTGTCCTCTCTTCATTTACCAATCCGAGTATAAGTTCTAGTAGGGGGTTTTTTGGGGGGTTAGGAGATAGCTTCTTTACTTTCTTTGAATAGTTGAGGGGTTAAATAGCCTTGGGGTCTTCTATTGTAGTTGAAAATAGTTTTTACTTCATTTGCTTTCTTTGGAATGAGTTAGGATAGAAGACTTTCTTTCGAATTTTCTAATGTTTTTTTATTATTATTTTTTATTTATTTATTTTTTATTTTGGATGCATGCAATTTTTACAATGAAAAATAACTGAACCCACTTATACCAGTTCAACTAATTAATTAAATTAAATCATTTTATTAATATAAATAAACGTTTTAAAAATCAATTCGTCGTTCATTTTTTTGTTTATTATGTTAAAAAATAATCACTTATTAAAACATTTTGGATTTTAGGATATATATATATATATATACATATATATGTATATGGATATATATATATATATATGTATATGGATATATATATATGTATATGGATATATATATATATATATGGATATATATATATATATATATATAAATATATATATATATATATATATATATATATATATATATATATATATATATATATATATATATATATATATATATATATATATATATAAAAACACAAATTAATACGAAAAACATGAATAAAATAGAAACTAAAATGAAGAGAAACAGGAATGGGAAAAGCAATAGTCGTTCCCTTTTGAGAGAATATATATATATTCTCTCAGTGAAATAACCCCTCTATAATGAGCCCGGGATATAGTGAACAGTCATTTAAAATGAAACGTATGACATTTGAATCTATGTCATACGTATAAAAGTATATAATTATAACTTTTAATTAAAAATGGAGTAATACACTTTTAAAGCAGTGTTTAAAATAAGTTATTTCGCTAAAATGAATAACGTGTGTGGTCCAAAGCTAGACACATGGCAGAACAAATTGGTTGCACAGAAATTCAAACTTGATATGCGCAATAATTTTTCTTCAAAAATGACGCAAATAAAAACGATAAACCTCTAAAAAATTTGTAAAAAAAAAGACAGCTACTTCACTGTGTTGAGAGTATTTTGAATGTTATTTAGCATTTTCATTAAAAATTTCGTTAAAGGAAATAATTAGTTGAAAGGAAACTATTGTAGAGAGACTTTGTATACTTATCTACTTTATGACTTCTGAGACAAATTATGTGCCATTGCAGTCCTTATTTCCCACAATACTTGAGGAATATGCTAAGAAAAATATTTGTTCCTAATTTCTTGATATACTGAACCACCATATAGAGTGAACTTATCACTGGATGTGCCGACGATTTATTATGTTGACATATAATAAACTTATACTTGACTTTATATATATATATATATATATATATATATATAGTACAAAAAAAAACAAAGAGAAAAACGGAGAGAATAAATAAGTAATATTATATTGATTATGTATGTATTGGTATTATGTATTGATATATTTTGCTTTGGCTATATTGATACAATATTAGAAAGCACTCCTTTTTGCGCATATAATCGTGTGAGCTGATGAAGAGATTATATTCTTTATTTTGTTTTCCGGATTTTTAATATTTTTTAATATATTATATCCGGATTTTTAATATATATATATATATATATATATATATATATATATATATATATATATATATATATATATATATATATAATATATATATATATATATATATATATATATATCAATTAAGCAGCTGCAAAAAAATTTTGTAATTATCCCCAAGGACAGAGCTAACAATAACTATGCAATCTTCTGTAAAAAATTCTATGTAGAACTTTTAAATAATGAAGTTAAAAAATAGCAAAAATTTTAAAATTCGTAATTTAAATAATAATATTGTCATTAAAAATTATTTAGTAATATGCAATTAAAATTAGTAATATGCAATTTCCTTACTTAATTATCAGTCCTAAATTTCATAAAATTACTATAAAATTCAGAACAGTCACATATGGGTCTAATACTTGCCTAATTAAACTTGACACCTTTTTCTCTAACTACTTCAGTAAAATTATTAACAATAATATTATAGAAGGTTTTTCTTGGATTATCACTAATAATCAACCGATTTTAGCATAAAATTATTTCTATTGCCACTTTTGATTTCCCTTTCTAAACAGTCCAGAATTCCCCTTTCTAATCTGTAAAAAGATGCCCTCTTGAATTATTACTATGATTTTAAAAAAATCATAGTAATGGGAAATTCCAATTAATTTTTGTCTTTTTAATAAATATCTTTGAAATGGAAAAGATATTTTTCTTTAAATTGATGGAATACCAGAAGGATCTAATTTTTCATCTCTCTTAGATAATTTATTTTTGCACTAAACAAAATTATACTCTTAATGTTGATAATTTAATTATCTTCAATTTTCATGAATATACTTTTTTATTAAATAATATTTACCCCGAGGACTTTAACCTCGCTTCGTAATCATGATGATAATTTTAATTTTTTGGATTTGGGTATTATAAAAGAGGAAAATATCTGCTTTGTTGGTCTATACGATAAAAGAAATTGTTTTTATTTTAATATAAATAAACTAATTACTTGGAATTCTAATGTTTTTAAAAACATCTATTTAAATACCATTTTTAATCAAATGAATAGAATTAAAAGATTATGTATTAATGTTTAGTTATCCAAGAAACAAATAGACAAAATTTGATAATAAAAAAATGGTTACCCAAATATAGTAATTAAATTCTATATAAAATCATTAAGTTAATTGTATGTTATTGTTAATAAATTTACTAAAAAACTTCTTCGTTAATTTATATAATTTTTACCGTGTGCAAATCCATTTCGGGCATATCCGTAGCTGAAATTTGTGCATAACAGGCAATTCATATTTCCTTCTCTCTCTTTTCTGTTTTATTTATTTTTTTCTTAAATAAAAGTTAATTTTCTAAAATTATTAATTGGAAACTTCTTTAAATTATCCAGTATAATATTACCTTGCACACATCCATTTTCGGGCCCATCCTTGGTAACTAACAAATCAAGCGCACTTCAGTAGGAACCCTCTATTTACATTTTTACCTCAATTTGCGCTCGGTTTTCATATTTTATAATCTGGTAATCGTACTTTATATATATATATATATATATATATATATATATATATATATATATATATATATATATATATATATATATAATTTTATTATTATTATTATTTTAAAATTTAATTTTCGCAACTGTACAGCATTATGTATATTCTCAAAAAGGAAAAATTTTCATTGCATTATTTGTTTTAGTTATTCATATTTCATTTTCAAAATTTCCACAACTATTCAGCACCATGTGCTTGCCCGAAAAAATACTTGTGTACTAGTTTATAGAATTGCTTATCAGGAGTTTTCTCAGTAATATTTTATTTCCACAGTGTCAATAATTCATATTATAATTTTCCCTCTAGCAAATGCTCTTTATTTCTCAACAACACATGTTGTTGCTCAGATTTTTATTTATTTTATTTTATATAGTATTGGTAGATTTAATGGCTGTTCATCATAATGCCTATTTGCTTTATATATTCTTGCCTGACTTCATATTTTTGTTCTTTATTTTAGTTTTACTATTAAAAGTCGTTACCTTATATGTATTCAAATAATCATCACTAAAACTGCATTTTAAAAAATCAATTTTTATTTTATGTCTCCATTTAATTATATTAATCCATTAACGCATACAATAAATTTAATAAAATATTCAGATTAGTTTAATCATGAGACAATATTGGGGAGTATGTTGGTGATATGAGTGAGTTGTATTAACATTTTTAGAAAAAAATATAATACCAATTTTTAGTATTTCAATACAAAGTAGGTTTTATCTTTAAAAAAAAAAACAAAAAAAAAAAACGCCTATCTTTTGTTGGGAAACTCTTTTTCATATCTTGCAGGAAATTTCAATTACTATTTAAAAATGACGGGAAAATGTTTACTTTAAGAAAATAAATGTTTACTTCAACTTTCAACTACTACAAAAGGCCCATAATTACCATTGTATTATTTACTATGCCAATTTAAACTTTAATTAACTTTTTGATATTATTCTTTTTTTCCATTTGTGATAAAATAAGAGTTTTGAGTTTAATTTTTAGCCCTTTATTTTGTCACCATATGTAAACATAATAAATATATTGTAATGCACATATACATGTAAACTATTTATATTTTCTCTATTTTGTATTTTTGTTATTTATATTTTCTCCTTTTTATGTTTTTATCTTGATTATACAGAATTAAAAGATTAGGATCGTTATAAATAAAGGTTTTATGCTTTTAATTAGATAATTTTTTTAATTGCATGCTTTGCCCACGAAAATGGAATTTTTTGTAATATTACAGTCATTTTCTCTATTTTTGATTTATTATTTATTTTTTTTGTGTGCGAAGTTCTGACATATGTTTACAAACTTATCTGCATTATAAATAAGTTTATATTTCATTACGTAAATAAGAAATATCTCAAAAAAGTAGTTCGAGAACATTTTTTCACTCAATTTAGACCCCCAAAATTTCACACTAGTGGCCATTTTTTGTTTGAAATAAAGTGTCTCTTAGCTTTTATATGTATCTTAATGAACAGGTGTGTGTTCATAGATACACAATTAAAATGAAAGTAGAGAATTCAAGATGTGATCAAAACAAAATTTTTAAACTGTAGACAGAGTAGAATGACAAAAAAAAAAAAAAAAAAATGAAGTTAGTTTGCTGATTATCAAACTACACGCTACCAGATGTTTCATCTGAATTCCATCTTTATAAAGCTGAAGTAATATGAAACATGTGGTGAAAATTCACTTTAAAAAAGAATAGTAGATAAATAAAAATAAATAATACTAAAGTACAAAAATAAATAATAATCACACAGAAAATTTAATAATTCGAATAGAGATTGAAATGTATGAAACAGAAAAAAATATAAAATTATTGAAACAGAAAAAAAAATATAATTATTTTTCTGTTAAAATATTTTTGGTTTTTTATTTTCTTTTTCCTTTGCTTTAACACACATACACTCACCCATATTCACATGCACGTATGTGTCTTAAACTGTTAAAAATGAAAGAAGAAAAATTCTCAGACAAATACACTTCAGCAAAATTACAAAGCAATAGAACTAAATTATAAAATTTATCGTGAAATTATTATCCTTATTTACAGAAAATAAAAACTTCCCGTATGGTGAATGTAAGATTAAAAAAGATACGTCAAAACAAAAATTTTCTTTGATGCAACCTAAAAAGCGTTTGATTTTAATTTTATCATTTTTTATTATTATTATTTTTTATTTTTATAACTTTTTATTATATTGATATAAGTTTTAATCATTTTCTTTAACTCTGTATTATAACTTTATAAACTGCCTATGTTTTTAGAAATTATTTTTCTCAGAATTTTTATATTTATATTTCTTCATATATTTACCGCTCAATATACTTAGCAGTTCTAGTGCCGATTATTAAAACTAAGTTACTTTAATTAATTATATTAATTCCACACACATAAATAAAAATTTATATTCATCTTGGTGTTCTAATTTGAAACGAATTGTAAGATGTAAGTTAATCCCCATTATCTTTTAAACACCTATTAATTATTTACATTTTTAGTTAATGTAAATAAATAGTTAGAATGTTTATTCTGGATATTTCACAATGAAACTAAGAAGGTGTTTAAAAATAAAAGACCGCGAACCCAGAATCACTTTACGAAGCTAATGCTTACATTGTTCAGTTTTTCTTAAGGGAAATTGGGATAGTGTAACTGACCCTCTATCATATATCACTGTCACTGTACCAATTCACTCCTCCTTCAAAGCGACATCCCCATAGTGCGAGACTTACAACTGATTTTGCCAATTCAGGTTTTTTATCTGGGTACTGCGTCCTCTTAAGTAAAATTTCACTAACTCATTGGCTTCACTGTTTATGGTTAACTATATGCTAGATAAAACTTTATAATAATTATGTACCTTTTTTAGAAAGTTAGATCACTTTGAAAATAGGGTCTTACTTTCAAAATTTGTTATATTTTAGAAGGCTTTTTTTTTTCATAGCACATTCTTTACTAAAAGTCAACATATCAATTTTTTAATTTTTTGAATATTTCTGATAAAAAGTTACCACAGAAGTGTACTTCTTTTTGCTTCCTATATTTATTTTGCCCTTGAAATAGCTTTTAGACTTCTGCTTTTATTGTATTTTAATAAAATTTTTTAATAATGTCTTCAATTTTGAAAATGTTTTATAATAATTAAATTCATTTTAGTGATTATTTATTCTATTAATTAATCGAAAATATTCTTAATAAGTATTTAAAAAAACTTGTAGTAACATTTTAAATTATAGTATTTTTGAAATTTCCGAATTTATGTTAAATAACTTCTATTATGAGATAAGAAAAATAGATGTTAGAAATTAATGTATTGTGGTAAATAATTACAGTAATAAGTAAAATCAGTTTTTATATCTGTTCTTACTTTATACCTTTTCACAAAATTTGTAGTTTGTAATACAACAAATATAAATTTAATTACTTTTTAATTTTGAAATTTAAAAAATTAATCATCAATATATACATATATATATTGTATTTATTGACTATGCTGTAATATTTTTACGTTTTTTTATAACTAAATAAAATTTTTTTTTCATCATTTCTAATAAATTCTATCATTAATTGCTGCATGTGATTGGATATGACTATTTTAAATTGTTTCATAGGCTCTGCTAAAACTTGCAACATCTCATTTGCAAAAGAAGGGACCAACTGTACCAGATGGAAAGTCAGAGGATGGTGATACTAGCAAGTAAATTATACAATTGCTTTGAAATTAATTAAAAAGTATTACCCACTTTTAAAGTTAGTATAATATTCACTAGCAAATATATATTTTTGTACTTATTGATGTAAAAATGTCGCTAAGCAATGTAAATTTTTTTTACACTGTTGCTTATTGTCCAAATAAAGGAAATAAATTTATTAATTTACTTGCTTTTGCTTTCAAATTTATTCTCTAAATAGTTTGAAGGGTGATAAAAAGGAAAATATAAATTAGTGTACGCTTCTTTTCCAACTATTTTTTTAGGATAATTTTGATGTAAATTTTATTTTTTTTGATTAATAGATTTTTTTTAATTCCTAAATTTATTTTTCCTATTAAATTAAATACTTCTAAAATGTATAAAACAATCATGTGGTACTTATGAAACATTTTATAGAATATGTTGCTGATTATGCATGCATTTAAAAAAAAAAAAGTTTTAATATATTATGAAACTATTTTTAAAAAAAATTTAAATCTAGTACATTTTCTATTTTAATATTGCCTCTCTTGTTATTTATTTATCCTTTCAATTTCTATAAATATTTTCCTACTATTGATTGTTACTATTTTATGAAATTAATAATTTTTAAAATTAAATATGTCTAATATTTAAATAAAGCAGGATTATTAACTTTTTCTACTTAATTAATATTTATATATTAATATCTATATTAATTACTTTATCAATATCTATATTAATTACTTTATTAATATCTATATATTAATATATAGTTATTAATTCCTACGTTAATTATATAGGAGAATTTATATTAATCTTTTCTGTCTCTATAATTTTTTATTACACATTTTACTATTTTTTTAGAATTAATAACTTTTAAAGCTAAAATGTAATTTAATTAGAGTAGAAATACTATGAATCTTAATTTGAAACAAATGTATGCATGTGTTAACTGATTGATTACATATATAAATGAATCAGTGTGGTAAAATAGTTTTTATGAGTTGTAATAATTCAGAGGAATATATTTCTTGGTTATAATTTTATTTTAAAATTGTTTTTATTATCGTTATTGTAAAAAAAATGTGAAAATTTTTAGATTGCAAATTTTGTGTTTGTTATTTGTCTGTTTTGTTTAGTGATTAGTTTTGTATGGTGATTAGCTTTTTGTTTGTCTTTGATTACATTGTAATATTAAACAATAAGTGAGGTTTTCCAATGTATATTTTCTTGTAACTTGTTGAGAATTAAATAGGTCGCCAAAATCAAATTTTCAAAGCAGAGTAGGCAATTGTTTGTTGTTTGACAATTTTTTTAGTCCTTTGTTTCCCTTCTTAAAATTACTTTACATAGTAGCTGAAAATAGTCTGCATGTATGTATTGCACTAAAAAATATCCTGATTTTAGTTTGAACCACTAAATTTAAATTGAAGTTTCATTCTAAAAACAAATTAACTGCGACAACTATTGTAATTTATATTATCTAATAATAAAAAAATATTAATCAGAAATTATTTTTCAAAAATTTTACATAAGCATTGAGAGGTTGCTGAATTCTCAGTGAGGGAGACCAAACAGGTTTTATAAGGTGGCTAGCAATAGATAAAGCACTGACATATTTTTTAACCATTGAATTTTAATATGCTCATCTGATTATATTGTGTGTTTATTTAGCACTGTTTATGGTGTTTGGAAATCAATGCTTGATGAAACTGAGAAAATTGCTAGAGCTAGGTTAGCTGCAGCTGAAGTATATCAACAGCAGGTTTCTGAAGGTGCTAAATCGTTAAGGCTGTATAAATTACAAGTAGCTAAAAAGGTATTATATTTTCTTTTTATAATTTTTAAAACATAAATTATAGTTGTGTGACTTATTATTTAGAATTTTTATTTTCAAACTTTGTTTCTCTCTCATTTCCCCCTTATCTCTCTGTTAAATTATATTTAAAATCAAACTTTTGTGAGTAGCAGTATCTTTGTGGATTATTGTTTTCAGTTTGTTTGTAAAAAGAATTAAAAAAAAAACAACAACCTGAAAATAGTATATTTTATTAATATTACAGATAACCTTATTTTGTTTTAATGAATTAGTTTGTTAAAAAAGATTTTGCTTCCATAGTGTTAGAAGGTTGTGAGGAAAAAAATTAAGTCTTTAAATTATAATAAATGTATTCCTTTAAAAAACATTAAACCTCTTCCAAAACTGAAACTTGAATACGATGTAACACTGTTCTGAAATTCATTTTTGTATTTTAAGTACCATTTATGCGTTTTACAATTTATTATACTTTAATTATGGGTTGGCTTATTATTTTAGTTTCAACGCTGAAAGATTAAATTTTTAAATTCTCTAAATAATAAATTAAATTTTTAACTTCCATCTTACGCTAACTTTTTCCGAGTAGTTATTTTCAAATGTTGTTTGGTAGTAGGGCATTGCATATACATTTCAAATTTTTTTATTTTATCGTATCGTTGTAGTGGCTGTAGTCATTCTGGGAAATTCTTTTAAAATGCTTTGAATTTATTTTTTAAATTCCAAATAGTATTTATGTTATTTATAACCAGTGGTGAACTACTGACCCAATTCTAAGTTAACGAATATGAATGAACTCCATAACCTTGTAATTCCCAAATTGTTTTTGTATATTCTCCAAATTGTATTTGTATATTTTGTATATTGATTTTGTATTCATAAAACAAAGCAGTGTTGCTCTTATTTCATTAAAACTCATAAAATGTATTGTTTTAAGCATGGCTCATGATTTACTGTGATCTATTGGTCTGAGGCTCTTAAAATTTCACAGGGATCATCTTAAAATAGTGATAATATAATAATACAATGTTATATGATATAATAATGTAAACTAAAATACTTCATATCGGTGAAACAATATAAAGAGTGTTCTATTGGTCTGTGACTTAAAATTTCACAGCAAGCTTCATTAAATAGTTATGATATATGGTATAATAATATAAATCAAAACCTTTTATTTTGATTGCTGGGCCTGCAGACCAGCAGTGTAGAATTTTTGATGTGGGTGGTTTTAGTTTTTTTGATATTTAGTTTCATATTTGAGTCTGTGTTTCTGTCACTAAGTAACTTTTATTTCGCCATAATTATTGCATTATGCATTCTCTGAATTCAAATTTTTTATTAAAATTCTCTTTATTAAATTTCTTTAAAAAAAAATCAACCTAATAATGTAAATTGAACTGTGTAAATGTATATGGACTAGTAATATCTTTTATTTACTGACCCTTCAAACCAGTGACTTAATTTTCTTAATTTCTCTTCTTGTTATAGCACTTGATTTTTTTAAATCTTGTTTATAAAACTTTTTTGTGGAAACATTAAAATTTGTCCTTTGCTATCAGTTAATTAAATTTCCTTATTAAATTTATAATTATTTTTGTTGCATGCAAATTTAAAGGAGGTAATGAATTTGTCATTTTAGAGTATAATTTATTTGTCACTTTAGAGTATAATTTGTCATATCACGAGTATAATTTTTTAATTGAATTTTCTATGACTATAATTTTGCATTAAACGTTGGAGATCAAATGAATTTAAATTACTCATTACAATTACTCTTAAATGACAATGTCTCCTTCATAAAACTATTTTTTTGTTTTAATTATCTAGATTATAATGTTTGAGATCTTGTGTTTCAATATTTTCTTCATATTGATGGTTATTTTAAAACTCAATCAAAACTTGGTCACAAAGTATTGTCTGACATTTTAGAATTTATGAAATTTTATCAAGTGTAAAATATACTTTTATTTTTCTAGTGTTTTGAAAACTTGCGTAAAATGCATGAGGAGATTCAAACTTGCATAGTTGAAATAGATAAAACTAAAAAGCTTTATTTTGAAGAAGAACACATGGCACACGATGCAAGAGAAAAAGCTCATGATGCTGATGAAAAGTAAGCTTTTAGGAATGTTTGCATGTTTGAATGATATAAATATAAGAGAAATGTTTATGATGTATATTTTTATGAGAGAAATAATGTTTCAGCATTAGTTTAAATTATTTAATATTCATTATTTATTCGTAAGTTTTTTGTACCTATGTCTTGCCATGGATCAGACTTAGAAGAAAAAAAGGACGAATATTTCAGTCTATATCATCCTTACAAAAAAATAGTGCAAAGGTATGAAATTTGCTGTATTGTATGTAAAAACACCTTTATGCAATTGATATTCTTTTATGCGGTTTAAACCTTTTGAAACACTTGAAGTTCAAAGCCATTTTTTTTTTACAGTTCAACACTAATGTTTTAAGTAAAACCTAAGGTGAAAGATAACACACTTTAATTTGGCTGCATATAATTGTTTTCTTCACATATTAAAAAAAAAAAAAAACTATTAAATAATATCAGTGGTGGTTATAACTTGAAAATTTTTACTGTCTGAGTCTGATTGTCTATGATTTCTGTAATCTATTATTTAAGTTTTATTTGAACTCTTAAAATTTTTAATTTCAAAACTGTTTTGTTAAAATTAAAGTTAAAGATCAGTTTTTTTTAGTTTCTAAACTCATTCCAGATGAGTTTTTGATTTACTTTATTATAAATTAATCTCCCTTTCTCATCATAAATTCTCTCCACCTTTAAAAACAAGTGTGTCTGAACTGTGATTGATCAAAAATTATCCAATGAAACTTATCTATTATCTATTAAATGATTAATTTAATTTATTGTAGAAAAATCAATTCAGTTGTCTTAGGAAACTGGTTTTTAGTTTAATCAAATTTTGTCTCACTTGCATAAGAGTAAATATGTAGGATTTAGTCAAATATTTATACATTTTTGATTTTAGTTTTATAATGATGTTAAACACCTGTGTTTTTTAATTTGTATTTTCTATATTAGCTCAGTTTAAGTATATATATATATATATATATATATATATATATGTATGTATATATATATATTTCAGCTTTTATTTTTTGTCTAGATAAAATAATGAATTTTTTCTTCGTGTCATGTTTTTTTGTTTAAGTTCTTAGAACCTTTTCACACTTAAAATTTAAATAATTTACTTAATGCCAAGTGTAGTCTTATATGCTATATAGTTTAAAAAGTAGACTAATTTTAATACTTAAAATGTATAACTGTACAAGCTTTTTAAAATTGATTTATGAGAATTTAGCCCTTTGATTTTTGGTATGAATTTAATGGACCCAATTAGTTGAATTATATAACTTCAATAAATAAAAAATATTTAACTACAATTTATGCTTATTTTAAGCTTTGTATCTTCTGCATGAATGAATTGGAGTTTTTTTCATTTTAACACTTGTTTTAAAATGGCAGTTTTCTTTTTAAAAAATTAGGCGCACATTTTATATTTATATATATTTCCTTAGCTGTTCTAGCTTTAAACTTAAGAATGAGTTTATAAAAATTAAAAATAAATGTACTTCATTATATAGTGATTGATATTATGAAAATGTTTAATATTTTTATATTTTCTAATATATTAATCATTTAATATTTTTTAGTTTTCATTTCGTCGTGAGGCATGTGACATTCAAGCTACTAAAGCTCGTAATGATTATGTTTTAGCCTTAATTGCAGCTAATGCTCATCAGACTAAATATTATGAAAATGATCTTCCTGATTTAGTACAGGTAATATTCTTGATTTTTCTTCATTTCATAATAAATCATTGTATTTTGGGTAATTCAATTTTTGCTTTCAATTTTTCGATTTTTTATTTTTATTATATGTTACACTAAACAAAAATATTAGTGATAAAAAAAAATGACTTCTCAAAGAAACAATGTCAAGCAATTTCAAACTTCATTACTAGTAAAAACACGTAAAGTAATTGGATTAGATAAAAAATGCCCACTTACAGAATCACTGCCCTGCTGTTTGATAAAACTTGGATTGGAAAAATATATAAAATCATTAAACAAAGCAACCTTTACAAAAATTTTATGTTTTTGAGGTAGAAATGAGTTTTTATTTTTTTTATGAGGTGCTTTTGATGTTTAAGTTAGTTATATTTGCTCAGGCTGAAATTAGACATAGTTTTACTTCATATCTACCTGAGGTGTTTTATTGTTATACTTATTGAATGTTGTTAATTTTCTACCTTAAGTTAATAATATAACACCTTTGGATATAATTTTCCGACCTAAAGTTAATAAACAATAACTTACAATAGATGTAAAGATTGCGGGTAGAAATGAGACTATGCATCTATTACAACCTTTCCACTCTCTTTTGGTAGATAATTAACATCTTCTATGAAGTATAAAATAAAATACTTAACATTAATAATTAACAATATCTGAAAGGTGTGTGAATAAAACGCCTCAGGTAGGGATGAGGTTACAGTGGGCACTCTTAACAACAATAACCTTAAATAGATAATTAGCAGCATATATCTAATGTAAAATTAAACACCTCATAGAATACCCAGGGTGTTTAATTTAATATTTAAAAAAAGTTATTACCTACTATCTACTGCATATGTTTTCACCAAGGTTGTAGTGAGTGCAAACTTCAACCTCACATCTATTGAAGTGCTTCCTTTTTATAACCTAAGGTAATTATTTATTAACCCTGCATGTCATATGTATACTGGAAGCTATAATTTATTATCTCAATAGAAATTCTCTAAATTTTCTTTAAAAATTAAATAATGTTTAGACGTGAAACATATGTTAAAATTTCATGAATTTGTCCAGTTCCATTATGCTGGTTGTTCAACTTTCCATTTTGATCTTGCTTAATTAAACGTATAAATGATAATGGAAAAATAGATGGGAAATTTGTATAAATTAACTTAATCTTTGAAGAATGTAAATTCAAATAAATCAATTAAGTAGTTAGAAATATAAAGATTTGGACACAATATTTTATAATTTAAATTGTGACCCCCAAAGATTGAAACATTAACTTCTCAAACATTAATATACTCTTACAAGAACATGTTTTAAAAATAAAAATAAAAGACTTGAATAGAAATATTTTTTTTTTATTTCCTGAAAATTAATGAAACTGTAAATTGTGAACCATTTACAGAATATTCATCTGTAATAGTAGAATCTAAAAATAAAAAGAAAAGAATTAATGACTAAATGTAATAATATTATGTAATACAAGTATTTCAGAGCTGAAAGCTAGTCAGGCGTATAATAGTACAGACTTACTGACAAAAATTTAAAAAAAAAAAAAGACAAATACAGCGCTTTTTAATATATTCGACAGTTTACTAGTGGAAGTGGATTCCCCCCCCCCACTACAACCTGATTTCTTTTATTCTGTAACCAATATAAGTCTTAAATCACCAATATAAGTCTTAAGTTTTAAGGTGATCACAAAAAAGTTTTTAGTTTTGCTCTAAGGTGGGATTAGGTCCAGATTAGAAATATTAAAATATATTTGGGGGTGAGGGGGCAACGTTTCAAATACATCCTTTTTCTATGTATACTCAGAGAAAAACATAATATATGTGATGTGCAGTAACATGTAGTTATGACATAACTCTAAATAATCATACCAAGAAAGGCAAAGAGTTAATCATTATACTAGCCATTTTTTCTTTCTCTTATTTTGTTTATTTATTTTAATATATCTTCAGATCTAATCACGGCAGGAAAATGTGAAGATTTTATAATAGATTTTGATTAAACAAAGCCTTTAAAATTACAGAAATCTAACTTAAAGTTATATGCGACAAGAATCTAGAAAATTAATTTAATTCAACGATTAAGCAAAAAATTTTAATAAAGTTTAGAGTTTTTTTTTTTTTCATTTCTCCAAGAAGAGATTGATGGGTTACAGTGCGATTTGGAAGGGCAGCAGATAATGCAATATAAGAAGACTTTGAAATTTATTTTCTTAAAGTTACATAATTTAAGATTCTAAATATTTGATTGTTAAAACTGTATTAGAACTGTCGGTGACATTTAGTGGTTTTCTAATAAGACACCTAGACACGATGTTCATTCCGATCAGGCATTCTTCCCTCTTTATCACATCGCTGGAAATGACCGCAAAAGATATTTTCGAAATGGTTAAAATTGCTTATATTTATTCTGAAAGTTTAAAAATGATTTTTGAAAAGGCACTGCATGTTGTGTTTTTATTATACAATTAGCACTATACCTATGTTGATGGGTTTCCTTGAATGATAATTGATATGAAGTAAATGGGCGACATATATTGTTAATTGTTTTTTAGCCTTTTCGATATAATTTTCTGTTGTAAACTTTCATACACGATTTTTAAGCCACTAAGAATGACATTCGATTTCAGCATAATCACGGCCCCTATTTATGCACGTTGAAATAATCAAATTATGTGGGGTGATACTAGTTAAATTTTCACATATTGCATAACCCACTGGTTTCAACAAAATTTAATGCACGCTTAATAAATCCATACAAATATTTATGGGCTCAAATTAGAAAAATATCTAGTATATAGACTGACATGTGGCAAGTCATACCAATCAATAAGAGTTTACTACATTATTACTTAGGGAGTATCACACAAGATGTAAAAAACTAGTGAATTTCGGAGATGTTCTGCGAATTCAGAGAAATATATAACCGTGAAAAAACTCATCAATCAAATTTTTGCTCGAACCTCCAAATTGGAGTGCACTATTTTTTTGCATCCCCTATTATTCATAAATTAAAAAATTTCCTTGCAGGGGTTGATGCAAACGACACTTCTGCACTATTCCTTACTAGAAAAAATAGTTAAGTTTTTACACTTTGCGAAGCCAGACGGTTTCAAATTCTCTTTTAGCTACATTAGTAATTTAAAATTTAAAGTTAAAAAAAAAAAATTTGTTCAAGGAGACCTAGTTTAACTATGTAGTAACCATGGAGGTTAAAATGCTGAATTTCTTTTTCAAAATTTCAAAATGCAAACAAATTATGGGAGTATTTCTAAGGATTATGCAGTTGAGAAGTTATCCTGCATAAATTTGTTTGCATTTTGATATTTTAAAATTATTTTTTTCAGCATTTGATACTTCATGGTTTATCCTGGGTTTATACAATCTCACTTTTCCCAAAATTGCAAATTTAAAAATACCAATGGATGTGAATATAGATAAAAATAATTAGGATGTGGATCCACACGTTAAAATTCATACAAATCAGAAAGGCTTACCACGTTATGATTTAAAAGAAAAAAAAATTATCTATAAATTAAAAAAATTACCCCTACAAGGGCTGATGGGAGTGACGCTTCTGTACTTCAATGCTTGAAGTGCAGCAAAAAGTATCCTGAATAATTTCATAACAACCAAATATGGCAGGTTGATGTGAAGTAGATTTGAATCAACCTCAAAACAACCTTAAGTTTGAAAGAAAAACTTAGTACACATCAATACCTTAGGTTGAAATCTGGTGAAATTATTCACACCTCATTTGCTTGAAGTGTAAAGAAAAAAAAAGAAAAAAATGACCCGTACATCTTCAAAACAACCACTTTCAGCTAGCTGCTTCAAGGAAGATTTAAATCAACCTCAAAATAACTTGAGGTGGAAAAAAATAACCTGTACACCTTCAAAAAAATCTCCCTCAGAAGGTTGATATGAAGTGCTTTTAAATTAACATCAAAACAATTTGAAGTAAAAAACAACCTTTTCAGCTTCAACAGGTTGCTACAAAGTTGATTTCATTCAACCTTAAAACCATCTTAAGTGTAAAGAAAACAACTTCACACACCTTCATTATACACCTTGTGAGGTATATTCCTTGCGGTTGTTTTTGTTGCTAATTTCAAATCAGCCTTAAAACATCAAAATAACCTCATATAAACATCAAAAACACCATAAATTTTTGTAAGGGAACTTTTTTAAAGAAATAATGTCACATAGTGCTATATATAATAGAAGAATACAATAATAGAATGAAGAAAAAAAAAGCCTTCATTTGAGAATGCACTGGTTTGCTGTTTGATAATACTTTATTAATAGAAAAAGGCATGAATTAGTGTAGTGAAAATATTCTCTATTTTAGAAAATGTTGCAAAGTTTTTTATAGTTTCATTAATTGAAAAATGTATTAATGAGTAGGAATTAAAAATATTGTTCTACTGATTATAGAAATAGAAAAACATCTGCCATTGGTAAGATTTAAAAAAAAAAAAAGTAGTTGTAAATTGTAATTGTCTCTGGTGGTAGAAAGTGGCTCACACAGTTTCAGATTAATGCCTACAGATTAATGTCTAAGTAGAATCGGCAGCGAGCTGGCAAACATTGACAAAATTGGCCTGGTCATACGATTGCTCTCAAAATTGTGGAGCCTTAACCTTCATGATCAACTTGGATAACAAAAACCGGCTTAAAAGTGTTTTTTTTTTTTTTTAAACCGAAATTTTCATAAATATTTAGCAAATTACTTTCATGAAATTATATTTCAGGGTATTTAAATTTTTATGTGATTAATTTTTACCAAGTTCATAGAATTTTGAAACTTCAGATAAAAAGTATTTATCTGAAAGGAAGTGACGAGGAAAAAAAAAACTTGCTTAGAATGATCCCAATTGTTTTTGTTTGAACTTAAAGATGGGAAAACAAAATCTTTGATCACTGGAATCAGTATATACATTAATACGACGCTAACTCGTATTAAATAAATCTGATGTTAGATCAACAAAGAGTGATTACAATTAATTAAATAGAAATTCATTTTTAATGATTTAGAATTCTTGATTACAAAATAGTAAAACAACATAGAAAGGGGGGAGGGAACTAAATGCACTCACCAGGTTTAGCCCATCGTTTTCGATCACCAACGCTGCAGTTCAACTGACTCCTAAAGAAAGGGTAACCCCCAATGTGAAAGGGATCCTCGTCAGCTCTCTGTATCTACACTTGCATCTTATTTACTCAATTAGTACAAACACAAATGTAAAAAAATTTCATTACTTTTTAATAATTATTAATCTTGATTTTATATAGATACTTAAAAATTGAATGAAAAGTGTTGTTTATAAATTATTTTATTATATTTCTTGTTACTTCAATTTTTAGTTATTTTTATATAGAAAGTAACTTTTTATACTTTTAGTATGCTGATTGTGATATTTATGATAAAGTTAAAGAATATATTCTGCTGATTGCTCGCACAGAATTGTTAACATGTGCAGCTTGCCAATCTTCATTTAGCATAGTTCAAGAACAAGCTAATAAGGTAATTGCATTATTGTCATTTTATTATTACGTGTGGATTTTTTAAAAATAAGTCTTTTTAACATATTTAAAAGAAATATTTGTCTTTCTCATATTTATTTTTATTAGCAACAAATGTTAATCAATCTTGATTTAGACTGTTTATTGCAAACTTATCTAAAATTTTAAAAAGAAAATGGTATGAATAATTGAATCTAAAATTATAAGGTGTCGCTATTAAAGATTAATTATAACATTTATTAGTTAGAAAATTTGTTATTTTGTTATAATGTTATTTTATTAAATGTTTTTCTTTTTTAGTATTTTTATTACTGTTCTTGCAATTGGTAATAAACATTAAAAGATATCTCTAATATCTACTACCATTTATTATAGAATTAGGGAATATTATGGTATAGCTATGTGTATTATATTTCATATAAAGCTCTACTGTTAAGCTTTTAGCTGTCATATGTACCTATTTGTGTCTTGAAAAGTGGGTGACTTTTTTCTTATTGGTTTGTTTTAACTGTGAATTCTTACATTTTATTCATTTTTACCTAAACAAATGTATCTAATGTATAATTTAAGAAATATTTTATTTTATGCTCTGTGGTAATGCTTGATATTCAATTGCTTTATTTATTAATTTAAGATTGAAAAGGTATTATAATTTTTTACTGGCATTTCTATTTTTTAGGCATCTAAACAATATACAATGGAGAGTTTTTTCCGTGATAATCCTGTTTTATCCCAGAAAATTTTATATGATTTTGAACCTTGTGATAATGATAAAGTAAGTACTATAGTATTTGTAAAAAATTATGTATGATATCTTGTATAGTTAAAATGTATAATTTTGTAGTTTTTAGGAAAATTATTTTTTTAAACTAGTGTGTATGAGAGTGTATAAAATTATACTATCTTATTCACTCTAAGCTTAGTGTTCATTTTAGCAGTATAGGAAAAAATTAAAAGATATAGTATATGAAGCATGAAATTTTTTGCTTTATAAATTTTCATTACATAATTAATGGTTTTATATTTTAATTCTATTTTCTTATGTAAGATTTAAATTCCCCCCCTTTTTTTCTTCTTTTTTTTTTTTTTTTTTTTTTTTTTTTTCTTTCTTTCTTTTCTTTTTTCTTTCTAATTGACATAATTTTTTATTTCCTGGCTTTTGTGTGATATTTATTCTTTTGAGGCAGACAACCTTATTTTAACTAAAGTTAATATTTTAAATTAATTTTATGTTTTATCTCAGAATTTAAATATTGTTATCATTGGCTGAAAAAGAGACAAGCTACTAAAAATATATTTATATGTAAAATTCGATTATAATAATAATAATCAACATATTCTCTTTTTTAAGAGGGCAGCAATACTAAAGTAAAACTTTTGATAAGGAATATTTCTGAAATTCGTTTGGTTAAAAGTTAAAGGAACAACCATTTTTTTTTCTGCATTGATCAAAGAAATATTCTGCAAATATATATAGTCATTTTAATGTGTTTAACAATGTTATTATTCACAAGTGTTATTCTTAACATAATCACTATTTAGGAACGTAACACAAGTTAGTACTTATTAATTTGAGCTACTCTAATAAGGCCACAAACAGACACCAGAAGAATTTTAAATATATGAATGGTGAATGAATATATAATGTTAAATAATGTTACTGCCAATTAAGAAAGCATGAGAATAAATTTAAACAAATGGCATTGCTTATAGAATGTTCCCATAAGCAATTTACTGAGAGCTATCTCAATTTCCCTTCAATGTCTTCTAATATAAATCCATTCAAAAGTTTGGGGCTGATACTTAACATATGAAGGTCTTCAAAAAATGGCGCTAAAGAAAAGGTGATTGCTCCGGGCCTAAGAAGCCTTTTTTAATTATATATTTGATCACTTTATTTTAAAAAGCGTTATTAATTTTCTTAAGGAATTTAACTTTTATGTATTACGATAAAGAATTAAAAAAAAGCCTTTCAACATTTAGATAAATTTGATATTTTCTAGATTTAACAAAATTTCGAAATTTAAATTAGTTTTAACTGTATTTTTATGTGCCTGTTAATTATATTACTGAATAAAAAGAATTTTAATGCTGACTTTTTATATTTCTATTTTTTGTGTTTCTTCTTAAAAACTAATAACAAAAATTTACATTTCATGCAAACATTTTTGTGATGTAATTCAATCTTTGAATTATTTTAGATTTAATTCATTTGTTTATGATGCATGTTTGCATATCTATTTTTAGATCAATAAACTATCCATAGAACATAATGCAGCTCTATGCCTTAGTAAAGAGGCACGAAGATGGATTAGTTGTGTTGCAAAAGAAGTTAGAGTTATTAAGGATAGCAAAGAAGAGCTGAGAAAACTTCTAGCCCAAGTGGGTGACAAGGTAAGTTCTCTTTTGTCTAGCAAGATCTGGTAGTATTTTGTTAGTCTTTTTCATTGTTGTGTTCGTTACTGCTCTTGGAATTTTTCTTTTATTTATTGCAAAATTCTTATCTATACTTATGCTGCTAATTTACTGGAATATTTTTTCTTAATTTATTTTTAATTATTTTGACAACTTCTCAAATCATGCTTTTAACTTTCTATTTTTTAAATTTGCATGTATAGTTTTTTTTATAAAGTTGATTGATTTTTTTAATATTTGTGTAATTTATGTTGCATAATTTCATATATATTTTTCCAGCCTCCTTACACCTTGCAAAGTGATCAGATTGGACCACAAGCAGAACTGGAAGCAAGGATTGATGAATTACGCCAAATCATACGAAAATCTCAAGTAAGACCATGTGATTTATCATATTGTTGACTTATGCTAGTTTGAATATTAAATCACCAAATATTGAAATATTTTTTTCTTTTTAAGAATTGTTATTTATTTTTCAATTTATTTACATATTTGACTGTTTCTGTGATTAGTTATACAAAATATTGTTTTTGACACTGTTGTAAGATTTCTAAAATCTTACTTGAAAATCATGTTTTTCGTAATTATTTTTACAAACTATGTGCACAAGATTTAAAAGAAAATATTGATAAATAAATAATAGCCTTTTTTTTCTAGTTTTTTTCATTCACTTTATAAAATGTGTAAAATCTACTAATAAGATATTAAGTTTATGGTTTGATAAAGATTCATATAATTTATTGATCCTTTCTTTAAAAGTCATTTATTAAGAAATTATTAACAGGCTTTATTTTTTTTTATCAAGTTATAAGTTTTGTCAGTTAAACATTGGTTATGTTAATTTTTTTAACTTTTTTTCTTTGATTTAGAAATTATGAATTTAATAGTAATGACTACTATTAAATTTTGTTTTCATGCTTGTAAGTTTAATTTTAATTATTACTGTTTGTTAGTGATTTAGTTCATTGTTTAATTTTAATTATTACTATGGTGATTTAGTACATTGTTTACAAACTTGGAAGGAATGTAGAGCATGTAATAAGAATTTAAAACTTAACAGCACCCCATGGCCAGAAATGTCATGTTGTTGGCTATACCAGAGGTGTTTGCTATTTTTGCAATTTTAAACTGGTACTTTTCTTTATTGGAATTAAAAGATTCGGTGGCTAACTTAACTAGCTCGCCTAGTAGATCACAAAATCCTTAAATTATGATAAAACAACAACAATTGGTTTCTGAGCCCCTATGAATACAATTTGCAACATTTATTAGAAAATATAAATTTAACATTGAATTAATTTTGATAAATAAAAGCTTCACTTTAAAGGCTCTTGAACAGGAAGTTCTTGATAGGGAAGTACCCCTAGTGGTGTATGTTGGCACTTTTGGTCACAGGTTATGTAATTCTCGATTTTTATAATGTACTCTGCCTCCCCTCCTGGTTTGAAATCATTGTATATCACCCTGCACAATAAATATAAACAAATTGCTAATGTTGAAAGAAGTTTTCTTTTAACAATCTAGCTTAAATAACAAGCTATTTGAACATGTGTTCTAGTTTTTTTCTTAACTTTAGCCTCTTTCATATGTAATTCAATTGGTAGTAAAACATAAAACTGAACTTTTCTTTAAAATTTTCTCACACTATCCATATCCATGCTTAGAAGATTTTACAGAAATGGGATTGTTTTATACAATATTTTAAGTACTTCATCTTTAAATTAAGGTTACATATTAATTCTTAGTAATTTTATTCTTCAATATATTTATTAGCTATGTAAATAATATAATTTTAATATCATTTGTATTAATATAAATTTTAGTTGATGTTAAATGCCAAGATATTTTTTAGACTAGCAAGAAGAAGGCTGAAGCTCGTCTAGAAGCTATGAAAGAAGCTGGTGGTATGTATTTTAAGGTTATTTAAAATGTTAAACTAATATGAACATACTATATTTACAGGGTATCTGCACACATGGAAAGTCATGGATTTCGGCATAGAGCAAAATTTGTCATGAAATGTCATGATTTTAACTATTATTAAAAGATAATCATGGAAAGTTATTGATTTAGGTTGCCGAAAAATCTAATTTTTTAAAATGAAATTTACAAATTAGATTCCATTCTACAATTGCTACTACCATTTACAAATTAGATTAGCATTTCCTTCCCAATTTCACCTGTTTTTATCCTGTTTTTTAAAAATTATGGTGTTCTTTCAAAAACTAAAAGAAAGAACATCATTTATAGAGCGAATTATCTTTTAAACTTTAGAATTTTTTTTATTTATTATTTTTTTATTTTATTAATTTTAAATTATAGTTTAGGCTTTTCATATTAAACTTACTTTAAAGAAGAAATAAAACAACTTTAAATAACTACATATATCTGACAGTATTTGGTTATTTGCTTTTGTATTTTTCAGCTATTTTATTGCTTCAACTCGCTTTATTCCGTTTTTTAAGTTTAAAATCAATAAATATGAAGATGCAGAGTATAAGAGTTTAGGTTATACCTATCATCTAAATTAATGTTATTATAATGCTTTTTTAAATTTTTTCTTGGGTTTTTGTGGAGAAAATAGTAACTTCGGTAAGTCATGAAAAATTGTTGGAATTATTCATGAAAAGTCATGGATTTGAAACTCTGAAATGTAGCTGATACCCTGTAGATTGTTTAATAGCTAAAATGAAACTTTTTATTACTACTATTTTATTTAATTTTATTATTGTAATTTACAACTTCATTTAATTTCCATAAACTTAATTTACTAGTGACTTTGAAACTAATATGAATTTTATTTTACAATCAGTTATTTATTAAATTAAATGAATCAGTTTTGCTAAAAAATATTACTATCTCTCTAAAATAACAAAATTTATGCAGTGTTTCAAATTAAATAGCTAAAAAGCAGCTGTGCTGAATTTTCTTAATTTATTTAATAGGTGTAATTTCTTTGTTTAATTTTGCCCTCATTTTATTTGAGCTGTATGACTATTACTTTTTGTTAATTGCAATATGGTCTGGATGTAAATTAGATATTTTATAGTTGAAGAAAAGTAAAACATTTCTACCTTAATGTTTTTTTAAAAGTGCTTTTCATTGTTAACATAGTTAACTAGTTTTTGAGTGTTAAACATTTAAAGGAATGTTTTACAAATGATTTATGATTTTTAATTTGTTACTTAAAATCAATATCAGTAATATATATTATTTCATTGTTGATAATATTATCCCTAAGATATATTTAATGTTTATAAGGTATTTGAAAAAGTAAACCCAAATAAAATGGTGTTTACCTCAAAGCGAAATCTTATTTATTGTTAACATCTTAAAAACATGATTTAAATTTTTTTAAAAATCCATTTGATATTTCTTTTATATGATTGGGTTTTTAAATAGTACTTTTGTCATTGACCGAATCAAGGATTAAGGATTAATGAATTAAGGAGTGATTAATTAGTAAGGGATTTTGATATTAAGAAAAGAAGCAACAAGACGATAGTTAAGTATATAAACAAATGTGCAAGTGATGAATTTTTATCAGTTGTAAAGTTTTATTCGTTTTCATGATTTATTTCAAACATTGACAACTACAAATAAGAGACAGTTTTTTTTCTCCATCAGCTGTGAAAAAACAGTCTAGTTTTATTTTTAAGAAGATTTTAAAATTCTACTTTCTTGAAATAAGATTTTTAATTAATTAAATTTATATTAACTATTAATTCTTCCTTACAATTGTACTTTATTACAATTATGCTTATATATTTTATTTAGTTAATATGGAAGAATGGGTACGAAGTTCTGAAAGTGATTCAGTGAGTGTCACAGAAGCTCCTGCAGAGATCTTTAGTCGATCGGGTACAGTTACTTCACGAAGTAGTCGCCAAAGTTATCAATCAGAAGTAAGACTATGTTATTAAATTGCTTTTATGTTAATATTGTGCTTAAATATGTACGCTCTAAGCTTCTAATAAACAAATTGTAAAACAATGCAGCATTATAAATAAAACAGAATACAGAGCTTTTTAGTTTGCCTTACATTCTGGTGCATCTGTTGTACTGACGGTGTAAAAAAATTTATATAAAACATGACAAAAAAATGCATGTTCGAATAAATATTTCTTGGAGCATTTAAATATTTCATATATTTGAACAAAACTTCTATAGTTTGTTTAATAAAAGATGCAAGTTTTAAAGGGAAATGCATGTCATGTGACTGTGTTTTCTAAATTAATGGTCTTTCTATAGGAAAAATGTAAATTTCTGGACATAATATCAATCTTATGAATTAACTTTGATGTTTAGTGATTAAAACTTTATGTACGGTAATTTGATTACTCTAATAATGCAAATTAAGATGCTTTTTTTATAATATTGAGCTGGAAAATAACATTTTGTGATAATATAGTTAAAATTACTCTTTCAATAAAAAAATAAAATCACGTATTAAATTTCTTAGTCAGATATATCCTGTAAAAATAATAAATAAATATGTATTAAAGTTTATTCATGGCATTCTGAGATATTTTTGTCAAATAATTGCATATTTACCATGCAATTAGCTTTTGCTGCGGAAAATGTGAGACCTTCTGAAACATTAGTGAAACTATTGTTTACTAGTGAAACTATGAAAAGTATTTTAAAATGTATATTTTACTGTAATTATTCTGTGATGATTCTCTCTCTCTTTATATATATATATATATATATAGACTTAATAATTTTTTCTTAAATTAGTTACCTTTAAAATATTGAATTAAAACAATGTTATTTTCATAGGGTTTTGATGGAAGTGTTGAAGTGAATGATGCTGCTTTCTATGACAGTGACACAGCAGAGCCTGCAAATGCTTCTATGGAAGCAGAAATCGAAGCACCTTACATGCCTGACCTAACTTCCGCTGTTGATGTTGTAGCAGCTGTGCAAGAGGCTTGGGATGCTGCAGCAGAAGCTGAAGAGATTGAAGACCCTGAACCAGAACCAGTTTCAGCAAAGGAGAGTCTTGTAAATGGAGAAGTTTCTGCTCCAGCTCCTGGTCAAAGATGTGTTGCATTGTTTTCTTATGAGGTAAATTTTTTGCTTAATTTTATCTATTGCAAATTTGTTTCTTTTTATAAAATTTACTTTGTTCAGATAATATTTTACTCAGGTTTTGTGTCTTCCTGCAAAATATTATTTAATTAATCATTAAAAGTCTTATTCTATTAAACTAACAATTGGTTACAAAGCTTGAGAAAAAAGTAAAAGTAAAAAAAGGTTTTATTTTGAAGGTTTTCAAAATAAATTTGCATTCTACTTTTATTGGTTTTGTTTTCTCCTTCAAAAGTAATACTTATAAAGTCTTTCTTTACTAACTAATAATCTGTTACACAGCACACTAAAAAATAAAGTAGACATATTATATTTAAAATAATTTTTCAAAATTCATTTGCATTTAACTTTAGATGCATTTGTGTCATCCTTCAGAAATTTTACTTTATTATTAAAAGTCTTCCTTAATTGGAATTATAATGTGTTACACAACACACTTAAAATTAAGTAGAAAATACCTAACATAAAAGTTTTCACAATTATTTCCATTCAACTTTCGTTGGTTTTGTGTCGTCCTTCAAAAATATTGCTTGTTTATTAAAAGTTTCTCATTTGCAATTATAATTTGTAACACAACACAGTAAACAATAAAGTGGAAAATATATTTAAAATAAGTTTTGAAATTTCATTTGCAAAGTTTTGAAAAATTAAATGGTAAATATTTTAGTTCATCAGACTATTTCCTTTGTACAAATGCAATGATTAAAAGAAATGAGTTGATCAATGCTGTAATTTACAATAACAAACTTGAGTTATTGTGAAGAACACGATTTTCCAAATCGATCAGCCATGCCCAAAATAAAATGAGAAGGAGGAAACTTTATTATATATTTTTTTACTTCATCAACACAAAGGATATTAATTTAAAAAACATTAAATTTAATATTAATCTTTTGTTCTTCTGTCTTGGAACTAAGTAAAAAATTTTTAATTTTGTTCTCAGATTAATATTATAGAGGGGCAAAACTTAATATCATTAATTAGATCTAATACTAAATTTTATTTTAAAATAAATTTCCTAAATTAAATTTTATCATAGGTAAGATTAAATAAAACATCTTTCTTTCTCGAATTCTTCAAATACTGCTTACAAAACAGTATAAGGGAAGTAGAAGGGAGTAACAGTATAAGAAAAAAGGTTACTTCTACTTAAACAGAGATAATTCCCCTAATGAAGCCCAGTGGCTGAGTGGTTGCACTTCACGCTCCAGTGCCACAGGTCCTGTGTTTGATCCTCGGGCTGGACAAGGTTGACTCAGCCTTTCGTCCCCTCAGTGGGTCGATAAATGAGTACCAAGCATGCTTGGAAACTAAACTCTGGCGGTTTCGCGTTTGGCTGACCACCTAACCGGAACATCTGCACCCCAGAGCCCAAGGTCAAGAAAACTGAGATGGGTATAGTAGGCCTTGACCCTCTATGGACTGTCACGCCAATGAGTTTAGTTTAGATTCCCCTAATGTTTAAATTGTCTTTATTCTGTTTTCAAACTAAATATTTTATTATTGTACTTAAATTTATTTTGATAACTATTAAATATGTGCAAATAGAAAAATTTTTATTTCTAGTTTTTTTCTTCTTTTCTTTAGTATGTGTCTAAGGAGATCTCTTTGAAATTCTACCACAACCACAATTCAAAAAACCTCATTTTAAGAAATTTCTGTGATATTTGTATTGAATGTTCCCATACCTTCTCAAAGTTTTAACATTAGCTATTGAAAAAAAAAAGAGCATTTTTCTCAGATAATTGCTTCGTATACAATTAATTTGAAACATTAGTTTGTTTTGAATACTAATATAACTTGTGAATTTCTGTTTGCAGGCAACGAATTCTGATGAACTTAGTTTTGTTGAACAGGAAGAGTTAGAATTAATTAATGATGGAGATGGCGATGGATGGGTTATGGTAAGTTAAATACAAATAAATTTTTTAAAATTAAGTACTTAATACCTCTCAGCAATAATTTGCATAGCTAAATAGTTCAGTTTTTAAAAATATTTAAAACTATTTATGCCATTATTAAGAATCTGCTTTTTGCACTGTTACTAAATAATTTTTTTGGTGAAGAACATTTTACAAGTTTTTAAAATAACCAAAAATTAAGTACAAATTAAAAAAAAAAAGTTGCAGTGGTAATTATGTAAAATAATGAAATTTGAATTTTCTGCGTCTAGAATCTAGAAGAATCAGTGAAATTAAACATGTGTTTTTGCAATAAAATATTTTAGGATCTTTCAATTAAAATTTTTTTTTATATTTAGAATAGATGTGACATTTTATTTATCATCAAGAAATAAAAAGGAAAAAAAAAAAAAATAGCAATTATGGGGTTTAGTGTGTAATGAGCTGAGCCTCCTAATAATTTAGTTATTTTTTATAAATAAACATGTTTTAATCAATCTTTAAGAGCTGCTATTAAATTTTTAAGTCTACAGCTCTGGTTTAAAATATTAGAATAACTGAAAAATTCCACTTTTTTACAATAACATTTCTTTTTTATTTCAACAAAAAAATAAAGCATGATTATTATATCTTTTTTATAGTTATATAGTGAAGGAACTGCTATAAAATTAGTTATTTTATTTATTCTTCTTCTTTTACTGCTTTTATAATTGTATAAATAAGCCAAGGTTACTATTATATTCACATTATTAATACTTGAAAAGATTTTTCAAATCGAAAGTTTTTTTTTTTTTTTTTTCATTGCTATTTATTTAAAAATAATTTGTAAAAGGAAAGTATAACATTTTATTTTATTAAAGTATAAAATAGCTCTGGCTTATATATTTGCTTTAATTTTGTGAAACTTAGCAAGAAAATATATCACTTTCCTGGCCACATTGAAAAAAATGTTTTAGATTTCAATTACTGTTATTTTGAGACTAAACTCCATTACTTTTTAAAGGCCCGGAACTATCGTGGGGAGGAAGGTTATATACCTCAAAATTATGTTGAAGTTGTAGAATCCCAGAGTACTGAGACTACCTCTCGTCCTCCATTGACTTCATTTTCTTCTGTTGATTATACTATGCCAAGTGAAGATAAAGAAGCTGGCATAGATGTTGAAGGTCAACCTATTTCAAGTACAGCAGTATTTATATAATCAATATTAAAATTCAGTATTATCACTTTTATATTAATCTTACATGATTAGCTTACATTTTAAATTTTAAAAGAAAATGTGGTCGTAAAATTTTCAAAATCAGATTTTTTTATTTTTAGAAAAAAAAAAATAGTTGACCCATGTAAAAAAAATTGCTTTAAAAGTTAAGCCGAAACTCATATAACTTAGACAGATACATCGTTCTTTTGCATTGACATAAGTATTGATAAAATATGATTTTTCATACTATATGCACTTCTATTTGAATAAGTCAAAAAAAATTTCCTGTTTCTTGCCTAGAGTCATTGGTGTTGCCTGCTTTAGACTTGCCAAAGGTCATTACTACTTGGAGAGTTATTGGTATTGAATGGGTCTGGTAGTTACAGATACTTGCCTTGTTATCATGGCGTGCTCATGACTGGAGAGTACCTCAAAATATGCTGCTCTGTTATAGCACATTTAGTCCCTACAAGGGAACTAAATATAACAAATGACAGTTAAATAATTGTTTGCCAGTCTCAACCTGATTGAATTTTTTTTTTTGTCAAAAATGCACCCGATTTGCATAGTTTTATAATTATTTTTAATAAGTGTGGAATTATTATGAATAATTTAAAATATTCTGAAAATTACATTATTTTACATTTGTTTCTTGAAATTTATTCTTTATTTTAGTAATGACCTTTAATATTTATTATATATTGAGGATTACTTAAAAAATGCCTTACAGTATTAATATCAACAGTTTCTATTATTAGTTTGAAATTTTCAATACTTTAAAAAGTGGATACAGTTAAAAATGCTACAACTAGCCACCACCCCAGTAGCAAAATTTTTAAAATTTTTTCCTGTACCCTCTGTTCTTAATTCTTAATTTTTTACACTGCATTGAGATCATCAACTTTTGAAAGGTCAGAAACAGGCATTGTTTTAAAAAAAGATTTTTCAAATTTTAATTGACGTTTTTTCAAGAGGATGTTTTTCATATTTAAAGAAAAAAATATTACTCCTCCATTTTTTTATTTATTTATTATTTATTTGTTTATTTATTTTTTTGATTTATCTAAAAATTTTACAAAATGAATTCAAATAATGAAGCTTCCATTTTAGAGAGGAATTTTTTTCATCATCAATTAATATTAAAAACTTTGGTTGCTATAGGGTCAGAGAAACTCGAAAAATCAAGAATTGTCAGTGATTAATGCTTTTTATCAAATCAAAACCTTGATAAAATCTTATCAAAATTTAAAAAAACCTAAAAATTTACAGTATAATGAAAAGCCCATAAGTTTTTGAGTTAATGAGTAAAATTTATGCAGTATATATTGGGCTGTTCGATAATTAATGTCGTTTTTTTTCTCATAGATGACTTGAATTGCATATTTAATGTAGTAGTGATTGCGTGGCTTATATTATTGTATACTATTTTAAAGTTTAGACTTTCTTTAGTCAAAACCAGAGCGTCATTAGTAAACAACAAGTTGGTTAAAAATTTAGTTGAAAATGGACACTCAAAGAGAGCATTATCGTCATATTTTATTGTTTTACTTACGAAAGGGCAAAAATGCGATGCAAGCTCGGAAGAAATTGTGTGAAGTTTATGGTGAAGGCAAACGCCAGTGTCAGCGATGGTTTGCTCGCTTTCATGCTGGAAATTTTAATGTGCAAGATGCACCACATACTGGTCGTCCAACCACTACTGATGACAACAAAATAAAGGTGTTAATCGAAGCTAATCGACGTATGACAACTCGAGAGATAGCAGAGAAGCTCGACATATCGAATTCAACTGTTTACTTGCATTTACAACAGCTTGGTTACGTAAACAAGCTAGATGTTTGGGTTCCTCACGAATTAAAGGAAATCCACCTCACCAAACGCATTAACATATACCAATCTTTGCTGAATTGTAACAAAAACGACCCATTTCTGAAAAGAATCATAACGGGTGATGAAAAATGGATTGTTTACAATAACGTAGTCTGAAAACGATCATGGACCAAGCAAGATGAACCTCCACAATCAACATCCAAAGCCAATAATATACACCAAAAGAAGATTATGCTTTCTGTGTGGTGGGATTGCAAGGGTATAGTCTACTTTGAGCTGCTTCCAAAGTATCAAACTATTGATTCAAATGTCTACTGTCGTCCATTATCGAAATTGAACGAAGAAATCAAGAAAAAACGCCCTGAACGGGCCAATTGCAAGAGAGTTATGTTTCATCATGATAGCGCTAGACCCCACACATCTTTGATAACCCATCAAAAATTTATGGAGCTGAATTGGGAACTGATGCCACATCCACCCTATAGCCCTGACTTAGCACCATCGGATTACCATTTGTTTCAATCCCTTCAAAACCATTTGAATGGTAAAACTTTCGATTCCGTTTAGGCTATTAAAAATGAGTTGGACCAGTTCTTCGCTTCTAAAAACCATAGCTTCTTCGAACATGGAATTTTTCAACTTACGGAAAGGTGGCAAAAGGTCATCCAGCAGAATGGTTAATATATCATTGATTAATGTTTGTTGTTAATATAAAAAAATTCACTGTGAAAAACATGGAAAAAAACGACATGAATTATCGAACAACCCGATATATATGCTAAGTAGTTAAATTTATTTATATTTTCTTCATTTTATTTAAATTAGAATATTAATTTGTACAAAATGCTTTTTGTTTAACAATTTCTTGTTTTATTTCGTTTTCTTATATATTTCTATTTCTTATATATTTTGGCTTAATGGTAATAATTGTATTAAAAAAAATCTAGTATGAGGGTTGCCGCGGGTGACAAAAATGCGATTATTTGCAACTATTTTCAGACTATGGCAGGAAAAGGAGACTATTGGAAGACTTTTCTGTGCTCCTAGTGATGTTTTTTTTGGCATAAATTGGGTTGACAACCTGCAGCCTATGGGAGCTTCTGTACACAATGAATTTTTTTTTTTTTAATGAAATAAAAAATGATTAAAATTTTGAATTGCAAATTTGAGTCATCACTTTTTAATGCGCTCTGTTTGCAAAGATTTCATTGTAAGTCTATTTTGTTTCTCGATCGCCTTTTCAACAGTTATTGGTATGAAATTCTGCACAATTTTAAATAATCACTTTTCACAACAGTATATATATATATATATATATATATATATATATTTGCTGAATCAATTATTGATAAAAGGGAAAATTTTTTAGAAAAAGTTAGTTTTTTTTATAAAAAAGTATTATTTTGATTGAATTTTAGTAATTAAAAGTATTAAATTTTTTTATATAGAAATTTAGTGCCAGAACACTAAAGTTTATAAAAAAAATCATTCTTTTTGCCACCAACTTGACTAAATGGATCTTGGTATATGACTATTATAAGTCTTTTAATAAAATTTTAGGCAACTATTTTCATAGTTATCAGCAACTATTTTCATGCTTTAGGCTACTAAAAGCAACTATTTTGTTAATTTTTTTCTGTGGCAACCCTGAGTATTGATCTCTATATTTAACTGTAGATTTTTAATCACTAGTGAGATATATGATGGCTGTGTGACTGATATGATTCTATAAACTATATTACATTGAGTTCTTTTAAATTATCTAGTTCTTCTGCAAAATGTTGCTTTATATCTCTTATAATAATTTAATTCCCTGTTATGAAATTTACATTAAACTTTTGCTTATAAAGATTTTATTGCTTTTAAAATGTAAAACTTAAAACATTTTCTATGAAAAAATAAGTTTCATGGCCTATTAAATAAAGTATTATTTTCCGATAAAATATTTCCAAGTACAGTAAGAAATATGATCTATTTTATTGACATTTTATAGATAATTTTGTCAACTCTATTTTTAAAATAAGCTGGAACTCTAGCCTTAGTTTTAGGACATTTTTTATATCATGTGCTGTTATTTTGTTAAAAAATGTTTTCTTGCAATGAAAAATCATGCTATTTAAGCTTAAATTTTTGTCACAAATCAAATAAAATTCTATCAATTAATCGACTATCTCAAAAAGAAAATTTTACATGTTCATCTGTTTCAGCATTTTGTTTCACATAATTGACTTCATTAAATAGTTTAAGTTTAGTTCAAAAAATATAGAATAATTTAAAAATAAATTTGTATGCCATAATTTATATAGAATAAAATTTGCTGATAAAATATGCCTTTCATTAAACAATTACTGTAGTGTACTCTATGCTTTGAGTATGTAAAATAATTTACATTTTGCAGATGATGTAAATATTGAAAATGAAGTTAGCGAGCTTACTTCACAAGAGATACAAAGACCTTTGGATTTACCTTCTGCTGAGCGTTAGTATTTTATTAATTATTTTTATTTTTATGAATTGTTTTATTTATAATATTTTTTTGCTCTTACACCAAAAGCTTAAAACTAATTTTTGTGCATCTTTCATTTTTTAAATTTTGTTTTAATTCTTGAAAACCTTTTTTTATAAATATTTATGTGAAAACTGTAAAAAAGAATAAATACAGACTCTAAGAGAATGTAAAAATACATAATTTATGGTTAATTTGCTTATTTATTCTGAGATATTTTAGACAATTTGTATGTTATGTCTAAAAAATTATATTTAAATTTTATAAATCTATGTCTTATTTTAAATTTATTTGAAGAAAATTAAAATAATTACCATCATGAAGAAATTACCAACTTTGAATCTATTACACAGACATTCAAAACCTTTTTTTGTTCTGTTTAGTCCGAGAAAAAAAGCCCCCTTTTTTTGAAAATAAATTGAGTAGTTTCTGAGAAAGGTTCGTCAAAATTTGTTGTGCGGTAATATCTAATATCGCTCCTTTTAAATATTTCATTACATTTAATTGATAATTAAAATTTATTTGTACTTGTGGAAATAAAGGTTAAAGGCTCTTATAAAAAAAACATAGAAATGTATTGACTTACCCATCTGCTTTTTGAACCTAGTCATTTATGTTATTTTTTACACCCTAAATTAAAGAATCATTGCAGGTGTAGCTGTTTGTCAAGCAATCTATGATTATGAAGCCACCTGTGATGAGGAAATTAGCTTCTTTGAAGGACAAATTATTAAAATTATTCGAAAAGTTGTCTCAGATGTGGATGATGGTTGGTGGGAAGGAGAGCTGGATGGTCAAATAGGTCTTTTTCCTTCTTTAGTCGTTGAAGAATTGAAAGAAAATGGAGAACCCTTGACACCTTTGACTCCTATGGTATTTATATTAAATTTTGTGTATTCAAAATAAATATTTATTTCTGTTATCATGACTGTTTAACCATTGATTAGCTGTGAATTAATACACATTTATATATATTTTTTTCAACAATAGACAATTCTTGAATGGTATTGTTATACTGATGAGATGACAGGTTACAAAAATGAGTAAAAGCTAATTGTATATGTTCACCAAGAATGGGATTAAGAATTTTGATAAGTTAATTTCTTTTAAATTGGTAGTCCAGCTGAACTTAAATGTTTATCGACTAGTCTGCATGTTTGAATTACTGTTTTAAACATATTTTATAGATATTTGTAAAATTTACATGATATTAAAAGTGTCTGTTTTTTTTTATGTAATTCGTTATCATTCATGCACATTATAGAGTTTTTGGTATCTGTTTTATTATTTCTGAATCTTTTCCAAAGCTTAAAATTTATGCATAATTGCAGCATATTTTTGTGGGTGTATTATTACAATTCTTTATGGTAGACCTTTTCTAGTTTCTAAGTTACAATGCAGGTTATTCTTATGTTTACAAGGCACATTTTAACTCTAAAATATATACACAAGTGAGTTTTTAAGATCGCGATGCTATCTCTGATTATTTTAATTTAATATTTAAGTTTAATATCTGACAGCTAGGATATAAATATTTAGTTGTGATCACTCAAATTTTGTTGAAAGCATCAGTTTTTTCAAGTTCTACCAGAAAATGAGAAAGACCTTATACAAGATGGGCAGATTTCGCAGAAGCAGTTCTAAAGAGATTAATGGTGGACCATAGCTTCTGATTGGGTGCATTAAAGATAGCTTACTCAGACGGCCTTGACCCAAAGTAGTTTGTTCTGAAAAAAAAGATTTTCATTTAGTAGCATTCTGTAGAACGTGAAACATTTTTTGCTGATTGTATGGATGTGTGTTTAAATGTTTTGTGTAAGTATAATCAATTTGTGGATTGTATTTTTTATTTCAGTCTCCCCCAAGTGCTCCACCACCTCCTGCATTCACTCCTCCTGAAGCAGAATTGGTAATTCCAATAGCTCAGGTTATTCTAACTCAACCTACACCAGAAATTGAAACTGCAGATGGAAATGCACCTCAAAGTAAATATTTTTTATGTAGTTTGTGTTATTTAAATCAGTATTTAATTTTTGTTTTTTTAAAACTAAATACTACTTTAAGTTTCTTACTTTTTTTAAAGATAATTCACAAATGTCAATAGCTGTGATCAGGGCTTATTCTTTGTGAATTACTGTAGATAATGTTCTACAATAATCCAGTGTGTAATTCTTAATTTATAGCATCATTAAATTTATTTTCTAAAGTGATGTTTCTACATGTATATTAAGAAATAAATTAAAACAATTTTTTTAAAAAGTTTTTATCCTATTTATTACTAAAAATAAATGTAAAGCTTTTTTTATATTATGTAACCTTTGTTAAAAGCAGACTGTTTATCTATAATTTATAAATTAATATATTGTTTTGTGTTTTTTTTTTTAAATCAAATTTGAAGCATCATAACTTATTATAAATATTAATTATTTATTATTTAATTTTATTAATTAGGTTTTTATAAATGTTACTATACCACATTTAACAGCCTAAAATTACTATTTTAAGTTTCTTTTTTCATTTACAAAGTAATGAAAAAAGTAAAAAATATTAATTAAAATAGAATCTAGTATTAAATATTTAAGTTAATTTATATCTTTTAAACACCTAATCAGTATTCATTTTTTTAAATATTTATTTTTTTGAAGATTTAGCCTGTGATAGAAAGAATCTATTGAGTTATGATCATAAATGTTATTAATTTATTACATGAAATTTATTAATCTAGCTTTTTATAAGTATTTTTATCTATGCCATATCTAACAATCTAAAATTCCTATTACTTTAAAATTTTAATAAGCAATTATTAAATATTTTTTGTTAGAAGATGTTGTTTATATCATTATACTACAATTAATCCTAGCCCAAAATAAATGTCTAAAAGTAATTAATTGCTTTTTCAATTGTGGTATGTTAGTTTTTGCTATTTTAAACTACAATAAAAAAAATTAAATTTAAAATTAGTGTAAATTTAGCTAAAAAAATCACATTTTAAAGACATAAATTTTCACTTCTCAACCTTGTGCAGTTACTATTGATAGATTTTCATAAGCTAACAAATAATATATGTTTGAGATGTATGGGAATCTCTCATGAAGTAATGAAATTTTATAAAATTGATTAAAGCTTGAGCTTTTTCAATTCAAATTTTCAGATGTTCAAAAGGAGAAATTTCTTTCCCTTTCTTTCTAAGGTTAATTTTTTTAATATCCAGTACTTTAATTAATAAAGAAGGAATATTAATAAAATAAAATTGTATTAATGAAATAAAATTATATTAATAAATAAAATTGTATTTTTTTTAAAATTTACTTTAATTAATAAAATAAGTTTTTTTTCCTGAGTTTTATTTTTATGCTGAATTTCCTGAAAGCTTTTTCTTTATTTTATTAAAATAAGATTTTTCATTTCAAATGTTGACAATTTATGTTAAAAAAAATAGCCTTTTTAACTGCTTATTTAATTTTAAAATAACTTATTCTTATTTAATTTAACTTTTTTTAAAAATATGCATTTGTTGTAATTTAAATTACATGATTCTAGCTGTTATGCTAAACATGGATGGAGATTTTCATATAGAATTAAATAAAAACCAACAAAGTCAGTATCAGGAACAGTTTTCAGCATCTGACAGTGAATCCAGTGAACAAACTGCCATGGGTAATCTTACAGAAAAGATTTTAGTTTTCAGTCATGCTCACATAGTGCCTGTGGTTTCTCTTCTCAACTAGAATTTAGAACTCTTTTTTTTTTTTTTTTAAGAAAATAAAATTCTTCATCACCTTCATTAGATTATATTTGAAAGGCTTATGGCATTATAGTATTAAGTCACATTTTCAAATTGTTCTGGATAGTTTGATGTAAAGCACCAAGTTTTTAATGTTTGCTATAGAATATTTTGTTCTGTTATCTGGTTCAAATTCAATTAACTTGTGAAGTATCTTCTGGAAACAACACAAAAGAAAAGTTTGATGTACAAGTTGCACCTTAGAAAAAAATGTGGCTTATCACTTTAATTGCCTCTAGCTTTTCATTTTTATTATAGCATAAATGCAAGCTTTTTAGGTCCATTGCATTGCTTAATTGCAATTTTTTTCCTTATTTTTAAGTCAATTTATTAAAAAGTCACTAAAATTTACAAGTTATACTTTTTACTTTTTAAGTTTTGAAAAATGGAAGATGGTTGGCCATTTATGTTGAAAAATGTAAAAGAAAAATAAATAAATAAATAAAAAAAAAAACATTACTTATACAGAATTTGGACAAGTACTGTTTATCCTTTACTTATTTATTATTTTTTTTAAAGTTGGATATTTGTGTGATAGCAAAATTTACACTCTTCTATATAAGGGCAGAATAATTGAAATTAGAAATATACATTTTTAATATAAAATATTGAAAGTAGTGTAATATGCTTTGTAAGTGGCCAATTACTTTTGGACAAAGATTGTATTGTTGTGAATATTTATTCTAGATACCAAGAGCATGAATTTAAACTGATGCACGTTTACTTTTTTAATAAATAATTATTATATAATTGGCATTTTTGTAGATTTATAAAATCACTAATGTATGCATATAATAAAATAGAATGTTTTTCATTTATAAAGACAATTATTTATTAATGAATTTACTTTTGTAATTTATCAGTTTATTTCTTAAAAAATGCTTGTTTCATTTTACTGGATTTCTTCTTGTAGATATAGCTTATGCAATCAATAAATTTCTTTTAAATGCCATAATTTTTTTTCTATGCAAATTTTTTTTTTTACAAGCTAACAATTTATAGTAAAAATAGATTCTTTTTTGGGTTATAATAAGTTACATGTTAAAAATAAGTACAAAATAATTATGTCAAATATGTAGGATTGACTTCGAATTTCAGCCTCTGAAGAAAATGGAAAATATGTTCCTTTGGTTTCCAGTCCTGATACTCCTGCAAAAACTATGGTATATTACTTTTTATTATTCTGACTGTTTCTGTGTTAATATATATGTATTAAAGTTTGAATAATTTAGGCTTACTGATGTTTCATATAAATGATTTGACTAACAGAAATTATTATTGTTTAGAAAAAAAATGATTATATATATATATATATATATATATATATATATATATATATGTAATACAAAAGTTATAAAAATACTTTTGTATTAATAAAAGCATTGAAACTTATTCATTTTCATAAAATGTCTTTGTTAAAAAATTAAAGTACAGATGTTCTATTTTGGGACTTCAAGGCTGTAAACATGCCAATAAATTATAATTAGATTTATTTTTCAAAAGAGGAGTTATTTTAAGATCTTTCACTTACATATAAGGAAGGATTAGAAGATTTTCTATGAGTATTAAATTATTTGCGATGAGGCGTAGGATTACAAGGAATGCAATATGACTGGCCTCTTCACACTTTTTAATATTCCTATAAAACGCAGGACCGATGGTTTTTGCGTGGCTTTTTGTGTTTTACTTGTGCTAGCTAAACTCCGTCAGATCTGACGAGAAAAGTGTCTCTCCCCCTCCAGTCGGAGAGGGAAGGAAACTTTTGCTTCACCATCCTTTAATTAATAAACAGCTTGTGCAGGATCTGGACTCATTATTAATCTGATATCGGGACTAATGTTCCCATATTAATAACGGGGTTTTGCTCCGTTATTACATATATATATATATATATATATATATATATATATATATATATATATATATATTTAATGAGATAAAGTGTTATAAATAAATTAAATTTGTAACCCAACAGAAAAAAATGCCATTTCTGCTGAGACATTTTCTTTATTTTGCTGTGTCAAATTGTAAAAAATTAACAATATTTGTGTTTTAATGTAAATAGTGCATCTTGACCATACATTTAGAAACACACATTTATATTCAAATTAAACGAAGATACATGGAAATGGAATTTGCTAACAGAATAAATTTCAAAGCATACTAACTGTTTTTTTAAGGAAAAAGAAATATCCTATTGAAAATTTGATAGTATAAATATTAAATAGTATAACACATGAGTCACATGAAAATCTTAATTTCTGATAAAAACTCTATTTCTAAGCAACCAAAAGATTATCACATTCACTCCAAAGTTCTCAATTTGAGAAGGCTATGTGCAAAAGTTGTACTTTTTAGTTCTTTGAAACCTATACTAAAATCTTTTAGCGAATTATGCTTAAAATAAACCTAAAATAATTGTTTTCAATGTTAATTTCATTATTTGTGTTCAAATATAATATCTAAGTTAATGTATCAGAGTTATTAAATAAATAAGTTTAGGTTTTTCAGACTTTTGCTTACATTATTATGTTAAAGCACATGATTATTTTGTAGGTAGCATATTACTAATTTGTAATTTTTTTAAATTTTATTATTATTTTTTTAAATATATATTTACAGCCAGAGAATGTGGAGGAAGCTAAAACAGACACAATAGCAGAAGAGGGTATATCTACACCATCACAAGGCACGGATGATTGTCCAACAGTAGTTGTTACAGCCATCACCGGAGGAGACACGCCTGTTTCAGATGATGACGATATGGAATTAAAAGAGGAAGAAGGAAAAGCAAAAGAAACTACTCCCAAAGACAACCCCGAAGAAGTGCCCGATAAATTCGATTGTACTTTTCCGGATGACGATGTATTTTCTAATCCTCCTGTGCCAAATGACGCACAAAATCAAAAAGATGCTAAAAAAGAAGACCAATCGTGTGTAGATGTAGAACAGATTAAGATGGATATAAATGGATCTGACAGTGCCAAGAGTGCTTTTGACGATGCTGGCCAATCATCTGAAACTACTGGATAAGTTTGACTTAAAAGATTTAGTATCAGTAATCATAAAGGACACTCATAGTATAATGGAATGAAAGTGGAAAACTTGTGTGTTCTAAGAATGGCTACTATAATACGAGCAAAAGTGGTGTTTTGTTTTCACATATTTGTCATTACCATTATTTGTTAAAGTTTACTATATTGTTCAGAAATTTTGGCTAAATTAAGATATTGTTGAGATTGTCCTTTGATGTTATTAAATACACTATATACATTCAATAAAAATGTAGTATTATTTTCAAGCAGATTAGATGTTAATTATGTATGTGTTTCTGAAAAATCTGATTTGTATGACCATTTTATCTAAATTTAAAGCCACTTTTTATAACAATCCTTTTGCTCTTTTAATAAAACTGCTTTGTATTCTCAAGTTTTTTTAAATTAATATATTTATCTTTTGAGTCATCTAAAAAATTTTTTCCCCAATTGTAAAATTTTTTCATGATATATACTACTACAGTTTTGCGATTGTGTGTAATATCCATATCTTCCCCCATTTGTGTACATATAAAGTTTTCTTGCTAACTAATAATTATACAAATGGTTTTAATTTCTGTTTAGTCTGAATCAGTCTTTTACACCCTCGTACTGCTCTGTTTCATTCCCTTCATTATTTCCTTCACATTTTTATAAAACTCATTTATACTGGGTGAAACTGTGTTTAAGTGCAATTAATATTAATTAGTACATATCTTAATAAATCATTCTTATATGAATAAGTTGCTGGATAAATTTAGTATTTGTCAGTTTTTTTTTTTAAATTAAAAAATAGTATGTATTTGTGACTGTACTCTGAAAGGCCAAATTATTAGAGACAAGACAACCTTTGCTGTTAGACGTATTTATTTTTGCAAATTTGTAAACTGAAAAAGCCTATATGTTAGATTTAGTAAGATTTGTTAAGCCTGTTTGCCATCAGAATGTGCTGTGTATGAAAAAGAACCAACATAAACGAATTGTGATTTATCTCAGATTACAGTAAATTCATGATAATGTGAATATGGTAACTTAAACTTACTGTTTTGATTCATGACTTTGAAATATCTCATAGTTATTTTAATTAATATGCAATTATTAGAGAATCGAGAATAATTGACAAATTAAAGAGAGTTGGTAAAAACTTTCTTGAAAGTTTTGCAGATATTACTCTTATAAATTGGCTAATTAGTGTAAATTTTCAAACATTTTTAAAAAGATTATGCATTTTTTTAAATGTGTGGTGTGAACTTTTTACTTTTTAATTGTATTTATAAATATTGAATTATATTTTAAAATGTATGCCTTAGTGTCGTTTAAAATATTTTGCTGAAAAAGAGGACCAGAATTTTTTTAAAAGTATATATATAGTGAAAAACTAGACTCTTAAATGTCTCTTTTTTTTATTTATTTTATATTTTTAATTTTCTTCTAAAATGTTATTTCTTTTCCAAATTCACTAATGATTACTACGAACTATATTGTAATGTTATAGTTACAAGAAGAAAATATTGGTAACAAGAACATTACTTGCACTTGCAAGGTTAATATTATTAGAACTTATCTAGTTGAAAGTATATTCCAAAATCTTTGCACAAAAGCATTGTGTTATAGGGGTACTTGATGTTATGAGGATTATTGCGGCTGCAAACTGTGTGTTAGAAAAATAGCAAGGTGCAATTAAATATGCTTTCTATATGGAAAAAAAAATGATGTAAACAAAATAATATCTTTTGTGTTTCTCCAAATATATGTAACATGACAGTCATATGTTGAGATATTTGCTTCCAGATGTAGATTTTAATTTTATAATGTGTATACAAGTAGTTAATTGTGGTTTATGTATATAAATTCTTAGTGCAATAAAACTGAATTTGATCTCATTTCGGTTATCTTGTTTACAATTACATATATTTTTACATGAGACTAAGTATATGTTTATTCAGAATATGTCTGATTTTATAAATTAAGGGTTAGTGCATTGAATATTTATAAAATCATAAAGTGTTCTTAAAATAAAGATTGCAACCATAAGATTATAAGTAATTGATATTATCAGATTTTTACATGTTTAACTTACATAGCCAGCCTTGTTATTTTTATCTGTATCACTATTTGTTTATTAGTATTAACAAGTTTAATAAAAAATGCATATTAAAATGCTTAAAATTATTACTGACTTCTTAATAAACAATATAATTTTAACAAACTAAAATACAATAAGGTTCAGACTACTCTTTTAGTTATATTATATTTTAACAAATAAGGAAGAGTATTAAATATTTATCATTTTTCTTTTTCATAATTAATTTTCTTTTCACTCATTTTTTTTTTTGTCTCTCTGGAAATGTTTTGTAATGGAGTCTAAAATTCTTGCTCTTTGAAAAGTAAAACTTGATTATAAGTAAGTGGAAACATTTCACCTAACAGAAAGAAAGAGGATTTGGTTTTGTCTATCATTTTAACTTCTATGAAAAGAAGTTAAAAGATGTTTTTGATTGGGCAGAATTTGAGCTGTAATCTTGTTACATTATCCAAAAGGTTCAGCCCTGATTCAAAAGTTTTAGCATAGCTGTATGTGCTGAGCACTTAAAGATCTTCTTTTGAGTAAAATGTTTTAATGAAAATCTTTTTCTTAGTTATGATAGTTAAAAGAAGCAAGATTTCAGCATTACTATTGGACTGTGAAAAAATACTTTAAAAGTAACATTTTGTTATGAATAAATAGTGTATATTCGCTGTCATTTTCTTAGTATGAGTTATCAATAAAATAGATCAAAATACTATTTGGATTGTATGCAGCAATAATTTGCTAACATTGCACAATTTGAGAGAAAATTATTTTTTAACATCGGGTAACAATTGCTCCCAATACAATTAAGTAAATGTCACTTAAATTCAACGGAAAAAAAATATAAATGCCACTAAACAGTTTTTGATATTTATTTTCCAAAATTGCCCAATGAAATATTTTTTTTTTACCTTAATTAAGTTAAACATGCATAATTCTGTTGCATAATGTGAAATACTTCTGAATTCAATTGAAATATTTGTAACTGCCTCAAGGGGTTTACCTTCTGCAGGTAAACACGGGCGCCACGAACCCGAGGTGCCCTAGTGATCTTTCTTTGTGTTTTCTTTATTTATCTGAATTAATTTATTTTACTGCTCGATCACTTTACTCATGTAATGAGTTTGGAGCATTATAGCTTGCATTTCATTCAGCTAGTATAAATAACCAAATATTTAATCTTTCTTTGTCAATCTTAAATTTGTCAACCACCATGAGAAACATTATGTCTTGAAATTGCCTTGCAAAACCAACTATTGAAGAACTCTGGGAGTGAAAAGTAATTGCCCACATTTTTCTAGTTTAGTGATATATTTTTCTGTCATATCCTGTAGAGATGTGCGGCTTCATATAAAAGTTAAACACCTTCAATGAAAGCTTTTACTACTTGAGCAGATCAATCCACCAAACCATGTCTCGCAGTGGACTGATCCTTAAGACACGGTTCCCAGCAGATCACCGAAGTCAAGCATCACTGGCTGCGGTTAGTGTGTGGGTGGGTGACTACTTGAATTAGTTTGCCTTAAACTATTCTACCATAAAGTGCTCGACTTCGCGTGCAGGTCGCCCCTCTGCAGAGGGTCAAAATTGTGATGGCATGTCTTTGGATCTTCCTCAGAGATGTTTCCCAGACCGTCACCAATAGCCCATTGTGAGCCGCGATGGCTCAGGGGATAGAGCGTTCGCCTTCCAATGAGGCGAACCGGGTTCGAATCCCAGTCGATACGAATTCCGCATCCGGCTTGCACTGACCACAGTGCTGACGTGAAATATCCTCAGTGGTAGACGGATCATGGGTTAGAGTCCCCTTGCCGTCAGGCTAACCGTGGGAGGTTCTCGTGGTCTTCCTCTCCATGTAACGCAAATGCGGGTTAGCTCCATCAAAAAGTCCTCCACGAAGGCAAATTTCTCCCAATACTCGATCCAGGAGTTCCCTTGTCTTCTGGATTGGGTTCAAAATTACAAGGCTACGGAGTTGAACATTAGTAGCCGTAAACCCATTAAGTTGGGTCGGCTGTACAACGACGGTTATAAAATAAAATAAAATAGCCCATTGTGCAGCTCTAGAGCGACGTAAATGAACTACGAAATGCTAAAATCGTGCACCATTTTTTCGCCGATTGATAGATTTTTTGAAAATTATTCAAAATTGTTGCAGTGCAACATTTAGTTTTTCAAAACTTGGACGAATTTTGTAATAATTGTCTTTTTTAACCGAATTGTCATTGAAATGTACGTATCTTTCTACTCTTTTATTTTTTAACCTTTCAAACCCATTTTCCTTTTTTTTTTTTTTTAAATTTTTTTTATTTTACTTTTTTCACCTTTATTTTTTCCCCAACTGCCTTATAAATAGGACAGTAGTTCAATTTATGTCAAACGCTCTTATTGAACTGAATAATTTATGGTAGTAAAGGGAAAATTATTTTGTGGTTTGTAATGCTTTTATACAAGTATTTGACGCCAAATAATTTAAAAATAATTGGAAACTTAGGAACAAAAATTAGCTCTCGGAAGAAAAAAAAAGTTTTTGTAAATTTTTCTGCGAAAGCAGTATTTTTTTCTCATAATATTTTAAAATAAAATATACAGTTATAGTCCATTTACATATTTTATAATCCGATCTCAAATTTGAGTTTTCCTCCGAAAATTTGAAAAAAATATCAAGGATCGTAAACAGTTTCTATAATGGTTTCAAAAAATTGCACTATATATACAGTCGGACCTCTATTTAACGAAGTCTCTAAATTCCGATAAGTTCGTTATATGAAAAATTCGTTAAATAGAAAATCACTTTTTGAAATACTTAAGCAACACAAAACGGGTTTTAAATTCATAAACACTAGATATAATTAAAATAGCAATTGATACACCTTTATCTTATAAATCTTAACCATAAAAGTATATCTTGCAAATCTTATCTTGTAAATCTTAACCTTAGTCTAAGTCTTATCTTAAACATATTTTGTAAATCTTAACCAGAAATCTGCATGGAAAGCAAGAATAGAGCAAAACATTATACAGTGTTACACTATCATGCTACATATTCAACTAAGAAAAATCTATATGTATAAAATTATAGCTGCATTTATTATAAAATTAATTTTAAACATACATTACCACATGCGTTATTAAGTTTAATTGCTACTGATAAAATCCGTTTGTCTGAGTTTTTCGTTCGAAATGCAAACAAAAATTAAAAAGGATTTTACTACTTTCTCAAAAAGTTAAATGGCTGCGAAAATCATTTCAAAGTTCTTTCCCTTATAAAACTTAAGAGATTTAAATGTTCTGAAATATTTTGGGAAATAGAGAAAGTGGATCTCAAAGAAAAGTTCGTTAAATAGAAAATTCACTTCCCCTTTTTAGGAAGTTATTTTACGAAGAAATTTCCAAAATATTCTTGGATGCTCTAAAAAAAAAAAAAAATCGCAGAATAGAGAAATTCACAAATCGTTAAATAGCAGTTCGATTGTATTTATTAATTTTTTTAAAAATTTGATGTGGACCAATTTTTTTTTTTTAAAAAAAAGATCAAAGGTTGATAAAAATTAATATTTGCCTTATAAACTGAGATAAAATACATTTTACAGTTCACGTCATATTAATATTTAGTTGAATGAATAAAAATTAATTTCAAAAGTTAACTAACAATAAATGAAAAGCAAGAAATTTGGTTACGATAACTGATTTATTGTGTAACAAGTAAACAGAACCTAATTATTTTTCAGAGGATTTTTTTAAAAGTTATATAATCAATCATCTTCCAAATAGATAAAAATGGGAACAATGTATTGGATGAGGAGACTAATCATGCTTTGCAGCTCATTTAATACACGTCTCATTTGTTAGTTTTGATAAAAAAGAGAAGGGAAAAAAAATACATTTAAGGAGATTCAGTATTGATTATTTCAGTTACTAGGGTAAAAAAAAAAAAAAAATAGTTTTAAAGCTTATGAAGATATAAGAAGTTATATTCATAATTTTTAAAAAAAATCTAAATCTTAAATGTTGTTTCCATTAACAATATTTTTTATGTATCCTTACTCAACCAAACTTATGAGTTTTAAGATTAATTATTAGTAATACAAAACATCCGTTAAATATTTCTTTGAACGAGTTAGTTTATTTTTTAAACTAAATCAACGATTTAAATAATGGACTTAATTTATAAGGTTTTTAAACGAGTATTTGTGTTAGATAAAATATTTTTTTTAACAGTTTACTGCATTTGTTTTCAATAGCTTTGTTAATGTTGCAATTTTGATATGTTATATTTAAGCTAGGTACAGTAAACCGATTTATTCGACTCTGGTTTTATTAAATGCTTCTTTAATTTCATCTGATAGTTCTTTTTTTTTAAAAATTTTTATTTGTTTTTGATAATGAGCTGTATTAAATTAAATTGCCTAGTATTAAAATGTGTGGAGACGTGCGAAAAAAAAATAATTTAAATTTTTTTATTGATGTGCTTACGGAATAGGCTGTGTATTCCCTTGTTGGGAAGAGAACTTGAACTGCGCAGATAAAATAACAGAAAGAAGCGTCGTGATGTACAGTCCGCAAAAAAAAAAAAAAAAAAAAAATCACCCTGAATAACTTTCGTTCTAATGATTGGATTTTCACGAACTAAGTGGCAATCTTAATAGTTCCTGGGGGTGACTTCAAATATGCTAATTAATTAGTGCTAACTATTAATTAAGTTACGAAATCAGACACAAAAACGTACTTTCTCTGAATAAACATATATATATTTTTTACATGTTTGGATTCTTAACCTTCAAAATATAGGAGGTAGCCGCAATGTGTGAAATATGGTCCCTATAGTTTGGTCAGGAGAGTGATACAAAGTTCGTACCCCTTAATAATAATTTCACTTTTTACGTTTTTAGTCATATTTTTAAAACTAATAAATCAATTCGAAGAAAAACACATTTACCCAAAGATAATTTCATGAAAAAAATAATTTTTTATAATTATTTTTTATTATTTAATTACATTGAGGATGAAAAAATTTTGAATTGTAAGGTATGAATTTTCTTATACCATATTAATCTACATATTTTTCAATTGAAAAATCTAAAGTTTCAACTGTTTTTATTTATTAGAAGCGGAGAAAAATTTATTATTTTTAAAAAAATAATTTGTGGACAATAAAGAAATAATTAAATGGAGCGATTAATATTAAATAGTGATAAACTTGCGAGGAACTTAACTTCACGCGCGTAGTGTAAAATTTCATTCATATTTTTTTCGCTAATAATCGTTTGCTAATCTTTTTATTTTTATTTCTTTCAAACTATAAAAAACGATGTTTCTTTTTTAGTCGTTTAATAATTTATTTTCAATTTAGTAAAGGCATTTGAATAAAAAACATTTTATTCAACGAATGTCGAGTTTTTTAAAAGCATGCTTCTGATAGAATATGATTATACACCAGATTGTGCTTATTTAATGTGATTATTTTTCAGTTTTTTTTCTCAATAACTGATACAATTTCAGTAATATACATACGTATGCATTGATTTGGAATAATATATTTATCAATTTCTTGAATATATATTTTATAAATAATAATAAAAATATGTGGTCAATATTTTTAAGCATCTCTCACATCGCAAATTTCGCAACATCTTATATATCGTCTACATCTTAAAAAGAAATTTTTTAATCACTTGTCCGGGAGTGTTTCGCAGAACTATTTTACAAACTATTTAATTAAATTTTAACATTTTTAAAAATCTTATTTTTTGCCCTACTACGTATATTATTTCTTCATTAATAAACTAATCAATTTTTTTAGTACTTTAATTTAGGTTTTCTTTAAAGTAAAGTTCCTTTTTAAATTTTTGTCAAGTTTTTTTTTTTTTTAAAGAATTATTGTCTGCTAGCTAAGAATAAAAACTTGTTACGAAATTAAAAACATTCCCCTGTTTAAAATCATTCCATGCAAAACAGCTGATTATTTACTAAGCATACTATTTTTTTTCTTTCGAAAAAGGAATATAAATTATTGATTGTCGCTTTGTTTCTTTTTTTTTTTTTTGTTTCTTGTGACTTTAACATAGATTATCTAAAATAGTGTTAATGTTTTATAGGTCACTACAATGAGTATAAAGATATTGAACATAAAAAGCTGCCGAATACGTGGCCAAAATTTTTAAGCGTCTTAAAATATCTCAGTATCTTAAATGTCGTCCTAACATCTTAGTTGTGAAATTAAATTTTTAATTATCTGACCACGTGTGATTCACAGAACTATCCAACTCATTATTTAATTATATCTTTCACTCTTTCTTTATGATACCATGTAGATTTTTTTTCCGGATAATATACTAAACTATTTTGTTTAATTTTTAACTTTTCCACCATTCCCAAGATATTATTGTAGTATAATTTGTTATCAGGAAAATGCCTTATTTTATTAAGCAGGAAATAATAAAATTTGAAAGATGATTCCGAAGCCGTGCCAATTTTAGAATCATCTGATTTAAAAAAAAAAATGCAATAAAAAAATACGCAATTTCCGAACTTATTAGATATAGATAATAAAAAAAAAATTAACAAATAAAAAAAAAAAACGCGGCAAGAAGGCTAACATACTTTTTACAGAAACTGTGAAAACCAATTTTTCCTATATTTCGTCAAAAGAGGATAAGAATGATATTGCTCCAAGGAACCTACTCAATAATTTCGCTATTTCCAGAATGAAATCTGTTTCATCGAAACATATTATTCCTTGAAAATTAAAGCGAGAACAAAACTAACTTTTATTATTTATCTAAGTTTATTCCATTTATTTAATGATAGCGGTATCAAGGTGAAGGATATGCGATGGAAGCTCCGTTTACTATTAAACTATAAATGCATTATATCATATAGCCTGAATAATTTATTTTAAGCAAATTATTTAATAATTTTAAGCAAATAAAGGGTGTAAAAATAAAACTCGATCAAAATATTCCGAAAGTATACCCTAAAATATATGTAGAATAAACTTTGGAATCAATATATAAAAAATACCGTTTCAAATAACTTCGAGTGTAAGATGGAAACGCAAACTTGTTTGAAATAGTTGTCGTTGTAACTATTTAATTTCGATTCCTGGTGCTAAGGGACATTCCATTTTCACATTCGACTTTTGAAGTTTCAATTGTAAACGGAATTTTTTTATGTCCTTAAAAATGTTACGGCTTGCAGCAAATATATATATATATATTTACTGCATTGATTTTTTTTTACAAAGTAGTGAACTCTAATTATTTTTTTTCCTATCTAAGAACCTGCGCCAATAACATATTTAAAACTTATTTTAATATCGAGTCAAATAATTTAATATGCTGTGTTACTAAATGGATAATCCCTAGAAGCTGAATCGAAAATATAAAAACTTCATTGATTTAAAAATAATAGATGATAATAAAAATAGACATGTTTTGAGCGTCCAATAATTAAAGTCGCGAGTTATTCAAGCCTGACAAGTCTTGAGAATGGGCGCTTATATTTGAACGCTCGAAACATGTCGACTATTACTTCCCTCTTCATATTTTTTGAAGCCAGTTGAGTTTTTATCATCAATTATACTGTTTTACATTTGGGTCTTGATCATTATTTTGATAAGGAATTTACCCTCGTTATAGTAAGCATATGCATTTTAATATTTAAACAGGATTAATGTGGTCTTTAAAAACGTAAGGGCATCAGTATTGTAAAAGTTATAATTAACTTTAAAATTAAAATTTTAAGATCAGATAATTTGAGTTATTGAAATTAAATATTTTATCCTTTAAGTTTTTGTGCCCTCATTTCAGTATCTTAAGGACCTTACGAGCTCTTTTTAAAAAGAGAGTATCGTATCAGATATATATACAAGAAAACAAAAATAATCATAGTAGCAGTATTTGGTGGTAAATGTAGCTTATCGTAATTGAAAAATATGTTGTGCGACATTTTATGGTGAATTCGCGAACGCTAGTTTCAGAATGTATCGGAACATGAAAATGCTATTTGCAAATCATCTTTATCCAAAGAAAACCATGTAACCTAAATATCTAGCAGAATGAAGCGATTTTTTAAATAATAAATCATATAATATGTTACATATTATTTCAATATTTTATTCTTAAATAAAACATATTTCAATGTTTTTAAAATGCCAATAAACATTCAGCAATTCCTTGAGTTATAGAAAAAGAAATATCGTAAATTATAGAAAACCTTCTGAAGATGCATTAGAATTGCTATACAATCTACATTATATTTTTAAATCACTTTTTTTTCCAAACTTTCTTGCCTAGAAGACTCGATTAAATCTGTAAAAATGATTATCCCTAAAATTTTGTATATAGCTATAATAAGTTATGTAAATTTGATTTTAGTACAGATTGCGTAGCCAAATTATTAAAAAAAAATAAGCACCTTTTGTGTACTTTTCAAGCACTTTAAAAAAATATCCTAAATTAGGCAGGGTTGGAAAGTTTTTGACAATTGACGGTTTTATCTTGTTTTAACCGTTATGTCAAAAATAAAACTTTTTGGCATTGTTTTTGACAATTGTCAAAAATTATGAAGTTTTGAATCGTGTAAAAGGAATGGCGCTACGAACTGACAATACGCCGAAATAGATTGGGATTGAATTAATTGTGAAAACGTTGAATAGAACAATGTGAACCGTGTTTTTTTGCATAATTCGAAGTGAAAGTCAACATAGTAAAGATAAAATCTCAGTTTGAAAAAGGGAAAATTAAGCACTTTTTAAAAACACCCGATGAAAAAGCACCTCTCAAGGCTTTTAAAACACGAAAATCGAAATAAGCACTTTTTAAAAACGCTACGCACCCTGTAGTATGAAATACTAAATAATATCTCGTATGAATATAATTAAAAAAATCTAAATAATATCAGATAAAAAGTTCATGTATTTAAATTCTAAAAGCTTAGAAGATCATTAATAATTTATAAATCGATTCAAATTTTCTTTTCAAAGGAGATTAAAATAAATTTTTTTTTTTTTGCTTTTTGGACAGAATATTGTTAAAAATTGTCTATTGTCTAGAAACTTCGAGATATTTTCTATTAACTATTAATTAAACCTCTCCGAGCAATCACAGAACATATTTAAATTTTTTTTATATTCAGAGCTTTGTTGCGTAGCAACCTAGTAAAGTTAAGTATTCCTCTTTTGAATTAGTCTATGGGCTACCTTAAAATATTCATTTGCGCCGGCGACTTTTCTTGGCTGTCTTCTGGACTATCGCCAAATATATAAACCTTTATTGCGTCTCAATTTACGGCCCAATTTTTTCAAAATTTTGTCTACCCCCCACCCCCCTTTTTCAAGGGTCAGGGTTCCAAATATGTAAAAAAAATATATGTTTATTCAGAGAAAGTACGTTTTTGTGTCTGATTCCGTAACTTAATTAATTAGCATATTTGAAGTAACCCTCAGGAACCATTAAGATTGACACTTAGTTTGTAAAAAATCTGACCATTACAACGAAAGTTATTCAGGGTGATTCGTTTTTTTTTTGCGGACTGTGCAGTAATACAGTACTGTGAATACATTAGGGTTGGGGGATGACCCATCGTTAAAGTGTATATTGGGGTTCAAAAGTTACTCCTTAATACTTGGTCCCCCCAGGGGCACACTCTTGTGTGACGGGCATGGCACACCCGGGGCCCCGAGCTGGACCTGAGCATTTTTCCATTTCTCTCTTGCGACGGTCCAGTTTTGAGTTTCCGACTTTTTTATCAAATATTTATATAGACCTAGTGAACGAATTTTATTTCATTTCATTCGAAAACACTTTATCATTTACGGATTATAGATCTTTCGATATTTGTTTGATTTTTACGGTTTGTCGGGCTTCGTGACTTATTATGTTTCACCTATTATTATATTTCGAATAACCAAATTTTCCCTAAAGCACGCAGACTAACAACGTTAGCTTTTGCTGACCAGCACGTTTGCTGTGTGCTGCGTCTCGTAAGGTGGAAAAGGGAAGCCTGGAGCTACCTGTCTGCTCTCTCATACGAGTGTGGCGCCCCTAGAGGGAATTTTCATCTCAGAGTTGGTAGCCTGCGTACTCTTTGGCCCATGCTTCACTGTAGACGAGTGGAAGGAGGTTAGGTCCCCCTCACTTTCAATCGGCTGGTAGGGGCATTTTAGCACTTTGCTCGGGACTAGTCCTGCAATAGGGGAGTGCCCCTGAGCTCTGATAGCTTTGGCGGATCCTCACTCCTTTGGTGTAGTGCTGTATCTGGAGATACTCTGGACAGAATACTGAGGCTGATGTATTCAGAGCCGGTGTTTCTGTTCCCCTTGTTGGGCTCGGTGGTGGGCATGAGAGTGTCCAGATGAACATCTTCAATTAATATGGCTACACCTACTGAATCACCCAGTTCCGGAAAAACTTCACCCAGATTTGACTTGTCTACATGCTCTAATTATGACCCTACGAAAGCTAAATATCTGATACTCAGCTCAACAGCAAAGAAACTTTCTTCTTTATCACCATTTCTCGTACAAAAGTCTGTAGAATCTCAAATAGGTAATCCAAAGAATGTTCGTGCTATGCCCTCTGGCGACTTGTTAGTGGAAACTAGTTCTGTCAAGCAGACTACCCTACTTTTAAAATCAAATAAACTTGGCAACGTTCCTATTACTGTAGCACCCCATGAGACATTAAACATATCAAAAGGTGTTATAACCGAAAAAACACTACAATTTCTCCCAACCTCTGAAATAATTGAAGGCTTCTCTAGTCAAGGTGTAATTGATGTACTACATATAACAATAAGAAAAGGCGAGGAAATAGTTCCTACACAACACTTGATTCTAACTTTCAACACTGCAAATTTACCTACGGACATTAAAGCTGGCTATAGAAATTATAAAATTCGTCCATACATACCAAATCCACTTCGCTGTTTTAAATGCCAGAAGTTTGGCCACGCCACCAACAACTGCCGAGGCAAGGAAACCTGCTCTCGCTGCGGTCAGACAGGGCATAACTTCAAATCCTGCACGTTACTAGATCAATTCACCATCTCCATTCATCATCATGAGAGATTTTAATGGGCATAACATATTGTGGGGTAGTGTCAATTCCAATTCTCGTGGTTGCCAGATAGAAAAACTCATCAATGATCATCAATTATGTCTACTAAATAAAAATGAAAAAACTCATTTTTATATCCCTTCTAGAACTTATCATTCTATTGATCTAGTTATTTGTTCTCCTCATATATATCCATTTTTAGAGCTTTCTGTTGACAACTACCTTTACCACAGTGATCACTTTCCTATTATTATAAAAATGTCTGTACCATCTCAAAATAGTGTCTATCGATTACCTAGACTCTGCTTCGCGGCAGCAGTTTGGCCAATGTTTTGTAAATCTCTTACATTCAATGAACGTACTATAGAAACAGGCACTATTGATGAAAGCCACAACTGAAATAACTAATTCTCTCATAACAGCAGCTGAACAGTCAATGCCTTACACTTCTCCTAACTGCCCTAAATATACAAAACCCTGGTGGAACAATGAATGCAGGGATGCCAACTGCTCCGCTCTCTGGAAAAGTTTTAATAAAGTGGTAGCGAATTAAATAGTATAACTTGTAAAATAAGCGTAGTTACGCGCTCCTTTAAAAAACAGTAATCAAATAATTAATGCTTTTAGGTTGCATGTTATATGATTCTTATAATTTTTGATATTTAGTGGTGGAAAAATTATTTAAAAATAAAAATACTACACTAAAAATATCTTAAATTTCGTTACCGCTCGAAAATACTATTTTGCAAAGCGGAGCAAGTTGGCATCTCTGGGAATGTAGCCAAACTCACAAATTTAAAAAACAGGCTTGGAGAAAATTCCGTAAATATCCCACACAAGAAAACTTGATAGCATTCAAACGGGCCCGAGCAATAGCAATAAAAACTCGAAGTCAAAAGAAATCTTGGATTGAATACGTCAGTGAAATAAACAGTAATACTACATCTAAAGAAGTTTGGAAAAAGATTAAATCAATATCTGGCAATTATGCAACTTCACCTTGAAATAAATAACAGCAAAATAACTGATAAAAAAGAAATAGTTAACACTCTTGCTGAAAGCTTCTCTCAGAATTCCAGCCTCACAAATTATCCAACCCCCTTTCAAAGATATAAAGCAATAACTGAAAAAGCAATACTTAAATGTCCATCCGAACCAATCGATGATTATAATTCAAAAATTACTTTAATAGAACTTAAAACGGTAATTAAACGTTGTAAACCCACTTCTCCTGGCCCTGATATTATACACAGTAACATGTTTAAGCGCCTTTCAGATACGCATCTATAAATAATTTTAAATTTTTTCAATAGAATTTGGATCGAGAGAAAATTTCCCTCTAACTGGCGCAAATCACACGTAATAGCTATCCCCAAACCAGGAAAAGACCACAAAAATCCTAATAACTATCGACCCATAGCTCTTACTAGCTGTTTATGCAAACTGTTAGAACGGATTTTAAATGCTAGACTTACCGATTTACTAGAATCTCGAAATATTTTATCTTACAAACAGACTGGTTTTAGAAAATGCAATTCTACTACTGATAATGCCATACTTCTAGAAACTGAGATAAGAGAAGCGTTCTTGAAAAGACAGCATCTTGTAGCAGTATTTTTTGATATCGAAAAGGCCTACGACCGAACGTGGCGTTATGGAATTCTGCGAGATCTTATAGATTATAATGTAACAGGGAATTTATTTTATTTTATTCAAAATTGTTTAGCAGAGAGAACTTTTCAAGTGTTTTTAAATTCTATATTTTCAGACATTTACACTCAGGAAGAGGGTGTTTCTCAGGGAAGTGTTCTTAGCGTTACTTTATTTCTAATTAAAATAAATAAAATTTTATCCCTTTTACCCCCTTCTGTTGATGGAAGACTCTTTGTCGATTATTTTCAGATTTCATGCAAAGCTACCCATATGCACACAATAGAAAGACAACTTCAATATGCAATTAATAAAGTATTACATTGGGCAGACCGAAATGGTTTTACTTTTTCACTTAACAAAACATCTTGCATTCACTTTTGTCGTAAACGAGGTCTTCATCCTGAGCCAGAATTATTTCTCAATAGTTACCGTATACCAGTTTTACCTGAAGTAAAATTTCTGGCTATAATTTTTGATTCAAAATTATTTTTTAAATCTCATATTAACTATCTGAGACAAAATTTGTGAAAAGAAATTAAACATACTCAAAGTTTTAACGAATTGCTCTTGGGGGGCAGATACCAAATCTATGATTAAAATTTATCGCAGTATCATTCGCTCTAAAATTGACTATGGATCTACTAGAAAATCTGTTTTAAGATACCTTGACACAGTTCACCACGAAGGAATTCGCATTGCTACCGGGGCTTTTCGTACTTCGCCAATTCCAAGCTTGCTAGCTCTATATCATGAACCATCCCTCATTTCACGCCGAGCAAAACTTGCCCTAAATTATTATTTTCATGTTAAGAGTCACCCTAATCATCCCATGTTTCATAAGATTTTAACGCCAGACTACGAAACTCTTTTTAACCATAGACCATCCTGCGTTCCAACTTTTGGACTCAGGATGAAAAAACTTTTATCAGATTTTACCATCAAGGATTTTGATATTTTACCAGTATGTCAGCCGCATCCTCCCTGGATTGATATAAATTTCCCTTTCATCGATATTTTCAAAGGAAAGACTAAAGAACAAACATCATCCATTATTTATCAACGAATTTTTAATTACCACCGAGAGCAATACGCAGATTTTAATCCGGTCTTTACTGATGGCTCAAAAACTAATGGTCACACAGCATCTGCTGTTGTGGCAGATGGATCCATTGTTTCAGAAAAACTTCACCCATCCTGTTCAGTATTTACAAGTGAGGCACACGCAATATTCATGGCTTTACAGTTTATTTCATCTCAGCCATTAAAGAAATGGTATATATATAGTGATTCGAAAATATGTATTGAAACATTATTAAACTATAATCATAAACCTCATTCCATTATCAACTGTATTTTTCATCTCTACAACACTTTAAAAATTTCTGGGTACAAAGTAATTTTTTCATGGATACCTGGACATACTGGCATTTTAGGAAATGAATTAGCAGATCGGGCGGCAAAATCAACACATAACCTAACTAATCACAAATCAACGTTATCAGACGCTAAAAATATTATCAAATGTACCTTGTATTCAGAATGGCCAAAAAAACTGGAAAAACGAGACAAATAATAAACTACATAGTATGTATTTATCCTGACCTACAACCTTATATACAACTTAATCTACCTCGTAAACTAGAAGTTGTTTTAAACCGTTTACGTATCGGTCATACTCGTATTACTCACAGACTTGTTTTAATGAATGAGCCTGCGCCAGAGTGTTCCCATTGTAAGGAACTACTCACTGTGAAACACATTTTAACCAAATGTAGCAAATTTAAAATTCAGAGACAACGCCAATTCGGTAGCTTTAACCCATCATTGATTTTATTAATTGGAGTCAGTCCCCACGGCAACATTTTCTCATACCTCAAAGCCATTGGTTTTGATACATCAATATAGATATTTTATAAAAATCAAGTTGTAGGTGCGATATAACCAATACTGGCTCTTGCGCCAATAACTAACTAACTAACTAACTAACTAACTAACCTTAATACTTGGTATTTTGCTATCCACGCGGGGCACGTATCGTATGGCACGGGGGGGGGGGTTGTAAAGGTAATTTTTATTTCCATGCAAAGGTTGGTGTCACAAAGGAGTGTGATAAATTATTTTTTCTGTTTTAACACTATCATATTTATAATATTTAGGAAATTTGTAAGTTTTTCTACATCTTTATGTTTAGGGCTAAAAATGTCCATAGCGTTAAGTCGTCTGTGTACCTAAATATTTGGAAATCTTAAAATATGTTTCCTTGCGAATAGAATATGGAACCGTAGTCTAATTTTGTTCTAACAAATGATTAATGTATTTTCACCTCCCACTGTACGAATAGCCAAATTTTTATTTTCTGACGTAACAAAGTTAACTGTTAACCGAGCTTAGAGCCAAAACGTAAATATTTTCTTTTTGAATCCCAGTTTTTTGCTCAGAGTGTAAACAAACACTGGTTCTGAATCGTTCGAATAGGTTTTCCCTTCCTCATAAATGCACAGAGCAAAGCTCATTACGTCCTTTTTCGTTGATTTGGAGATCGCCTAACTTATGAGGCAAACATAAACATCAAACCAAAACAGTTCAGAGGATCTGCTTTTTTCTCGTTGTGCATTGTCTGCTCTTAAAGAAGTTGGTACAGATTATATTTTTAGTATGTTTAGTTCCTAATTGCAATTTCTTCGTACAATGTACGAAAAATTAGTTTAGAGTCTAAGATAAAACCCGAAAAATATTATATTATTTGGCACTGGAATAAGGAAATGATTAATGAAGTTTTAGTTGTTGAGGAAAAGAAACTGTTTACATATGCTCATCGTAAAATCTTATTCGTAACCTGTTGGAATTGTCTTTTAATTGTATTATTATAGGCTGTAGCATATAAGTAGAACGTTAGGTTAAACGAAAATTATCTAAATCTTCAATATTATTTGGTAAAACTCATAAAATGTTGTTGAATTTGATATTAAACAGAGTTTTATTTCGCTAAAAGGTTTTTAATGAAATAAAACAAGCGTGTTACCGATAATGTCACACTCAAGTAAATGTTTTAAAATGACAATTAAATTCTTTTAAAATATTAAATTTGTATTTTTAAGGCATGAAGGTCTTTTAAATAATGGCTTCATCGTGGCTTTTTTTAAAAAAATACTTTGCCTAAAGAGTATTAGTCATTTTATAGAATGCCTAGGTATTGACATATCTATGTAAAATATATAATCATTCTCTTTTTCATACTTTGCACTAAAACATTTGACATTTTTCAAAATGCCAGCATTTCACATTACATCACATACATTGATATTGCTTACATTCTTCCGGAGCTAATACTTTGCTGTCAAAGAAATAATAATTTCACGCGTGTCTTATTATATACAACTGTAATTGTTGTGTTAGAAGCTCAAAGGAAACGATGTTAACATTCAAAAGTATTTTATAATCAGTCAGACGAATATTTAGTTCGATGATTGCTTTAATATATAAATTCGTTATTAATCATGAAAGAGAAATAAATAAAATTCATCCCCTTTTATGATTCGGAATGAATTACAAGTTACTGACAGCCTTTAACACGTGCCGAGAATAATTCTTCCTGATTTTAATCCTTTTTGTCAACAGTGAATTAAAGTAAGGAAAACTAGAAGAATGGAGGGGAGGCTTTGCGTGCAAGAATTCCAATTACTCCACCTGCCGGTAGAGCTCGTGACTTCTGCCACTAGATACGAGGATGGAATAAGAGATGAGTTGTTACTTGTCTGCTAAGAGCCTTCATCTGTCTTTTTGACCTCTCGAACGCGCAGGTGAAGTACTTTCATAGGTTGCCGGACTGTAAAGAGTCAAAATGTTCTTCTTTTTTCTTTCTTTTGTTTAAGTTTGTTACAATTCGTGAATAAAGAGGAGTTTATCACGTTGTCCTTTTGGCACTCATTCCGGTAATCCCTTTTACAGTTCTGTTTGCTGAATTTTATTTCATTTACGGATCTTGAGAATAGTTAGTAGTAAGCGTAAAGATACTCGTATTTTGCAACTCTTCCGGCATGATATTCGTAGTCGAAAATACCTTTCTCATAATCAAAAACATATAAGATTCACGTAATGTTAAAATCCATCTATTTGAAAACAAAGGTTAGAAAAGATGTTCATTAATTTTGAAATGAAGACTTTAGTGGATGAAGTTGATATGGTTTTAGGTGTTGACCTTAACCAACCTTTTCTCTGCCGTATCTCCAAAACATTTATTATATTTCAAAAGTAAAAATTAAATTAAAATGTGCATACATTTTCTTTAATGTTTGTCGCAACGCTTTTCGTCATGTTTTTATTTGAAAACTTAATTATCTTTCCATTATTATTGCTAAATAAACGTTTAAAATTATTCATGTCAAACCTCAACATTGTTGTTATTCAAATTAATTTATATATTTTTTTAACATTACACTTTGTTGTCGTATGTCTACTCTCAATCACACCAGCACAGAATCATACTTATCTTATAGTGAAGCCTATAGACTTAAGTGAAGAGTTAGATCATAAGTAAAGAACCGTACTTATCTTATTACTGTTCACTTAAGTTGATAACCTTTGAAAACATAGATAATTAAAAATAATAAAGAGAAAATTGTGTTTCGTTTTTCTGTCTTAAAAAAGAATATTTTTTTCCATCATTATCCTGCATATTGTGTTCTAACAAAAATTTATTTTGACCAATATGTCTAGTAATACTTAATCTTAATATGACCACAAAAAGTTAAATAGGAATACACTTATCTGAACCTCAAATGAAATAAATGAGAAGGAAATTCAGAATTATTATTTTTGGCAAGTTAAAATTAGTTGGAATTCTTGGGTAGAAGATCTATTGTTGACTTTGGATGTTGACAAATTAAAAGCAATGTGTGTGCCAGCCACATGAAAGTAATATTTTAAGTAAGTTGGAATAATCTCTGGTGACGACGTTATGCACTAGGTGGAAATTAATACGAAAAATATATAACTATGTATTTAATCATTAAAACCCTTTTTTTAAACATACCGTAAAATCAACGGTAAATACAACTGTCGATAATAACTTTAAGTTACAGGATTAGTAATCTTCATTTTGTTTAATTATATGAAAAAAAGGTCGAGAAATAATTGAGGTCTTTCATATCTCTTTCTTGATATTTGCGTGAATTACTCCAAACTAGAGTGCCTTCAGTGAACCAGAGTGGCGCCAATCTCCCGACAAAATCTGATTGGTGGAAACTAAGTTTTTACCGCCGCAGGCTAAATGGAAAATTTCTCCATTCGTTTAACACGGGAAGCATGATTAGTGATGTGAAAACTGAATATTTTAACACCTATCTTCTGGTAACCCGATCCTATTATGCGCTTGCGCAGTTTTGCTTTTCACCTCGATTGACGCCACTCTTGTTCATTGAAGGCACTCTACTCCAAACCAGTTGTTAGTAAGGCAAAGTTACATTTACAATCATACATGAACCAATATGTTTTTTTCACTAACAACTACTCAAGTATAACATACATCTTTTATTCATTTATCCTTTATAGCACAATTAGCACTCAGTTTAAGAGGATACAGTAAGAAGATCGAGTTCAACCGTCCATCAATGCACGGTTGATAGCCATCTTCGCCTTCATTTTTACACGTAGGGAAGAGTCGGGTAGCCCCGCCCACTTAAGGAATATTGCTTATATTTCTGTATAATATTGTGTAATAATCAATATTTTTGTATGTTTCTATTGTTTTATCATCTAATTAAATAATGCGAAAAGAATAAACCAAAAAAAGAATAGTTTAACTTAAAAAATTTGACTACTGTATTCAACATATTTTCAAAACTATTGTTTACCATGTTACCAGCTGCATAAATACTTGAAACTTCGAAAATAATCTTTTTTTAATCTAACAATTAATGTTCGATGGCCCATTGACTTGAAAAAATATTCTATACATATGAAATTGACAGTGGGGGGGGGGGGTGTACCCGACACTCCCCTAAATGTTTAGGGCAAGAAAAACATTAAATTGTATCTGAAAGATGATGAAATTAAACCAGGAAATCATTGTATGATCTTATCCTTTCATTTCATTGAACAAAAATGCTAAAAATGAGGCTTAAATTAGACCTCTAAACTAGTAAACCCCTTAATTTAACTATTATGCAATGGTTTATAAAAGTTACTAAATTAATAGGTTTATTCGAAATTTAATAGAAAAAAATTTTAATATCTTTGTTTCCCTATGAGGCTTTCATATATTCATTAGTTTTCTATGTAAGTAACAGAAAAATAGTACTAGTTAATATAATGCGTACCTATCTTTTTAAATAATGGAAGAATAAGCAGATTATTAATGATTACAAAGACGCGGAGTTTATTAAGATAACTTTGTCTTCAAATTAATTAATATTTTGATGTTAAAAAGAGGTATAAAAAATTGGCGTTTTCACAAAGACTAAAATAGCTAAAGAAATGTTTGGTATTAAATTAATTAATAAGTTTTTTTTTTCATTCTGCAAATAATTTCATGGGAGACATCTTTCTTTGCTAAACAAAAGTAATTAATTTCATTAACAAGAAATATCTTCAAAATGAAACTAATTTCCGGAGGTGATCTAAAAGTAATCATTCAAGAAAAATATATTGTCGCAATTAATTAGGGTAATCAAACTGCGAATTATTTTCCCTCCTTTTTTTATTTGTTGGTGAATTACTTTTTTGTTGTTGTTGTTAGGATATCAAAATAAGGTAATAATATATCTATAAGACCGCTTAGTTTTTAATTTTTTATTAAAAAAAAAAATCATGTATTCAAATATTGTTTAAAAATTAAATTTTGAATTAGGTTTTAATTTTTATTATTATAATGCATTCATTACTATATTACAAGTATTAGTTGTGATAAAAAAGAATGTAATATAAAAGTAATTTAAGCTTGTATATGAAAGCAGACATGCCAACTTGCTCCGGACAGCAAATATATATTTTAAATTGGTAGTTTATCAATTGTGATTCTTGGTTTAATAAATTCAATTTTGTAGATTTTCATCCACCACTATTTCTAAGTAATTCGTTGGCTTATATAATTCACGACTTTATTGTACTTTTGTCATGATATACCTAAGCAAGCAAAAAAGTCAAGTATTTGCAAAATTTACTTTGTAGTTCTTTACCGTTTTTTTTTAATAATTATTTCGGCGTGTCTGAAGCAGTTGGCATCTCCGTGAAAGCCTAAACTATTTATCAGTACATCGTAAAACATCTTGGTGTATAGTTGCCACCATTTTTGGTGTTGAGGATAATTAAATGCATTTTTAAGAACTTAACTGTAGTTACCGTGGAGAAAAAATATAGAAAATCTACAAAATAACAATTGCTTTAAGGAATTAGTGTGAATATATTACTAAAAATGTGCCTATTTTTTATACGGAATGTTTTTGCAATGAAGTCATTAATTTATTACAATATGCATGAAAATGTGCTGTCAGTAAACAAACAAACAAAAAACGAATAAGACTATAGCAATGAAAAAGTAAATAGATGTGTCAACCTTCACAACAATTATACACCTAAATTTATTATAGTGTCAGGATTCAATGTGATTGATAAAACTTTGTTCACTATAAAAAAAAAAATTTTTTTTTTGAAGGGAAAGTTTTTAAATAAATATTGAATTCTAAGAACACTCATATATGACATAAATAAGGAAAAACTAATATATTTTAGTAATTGAAATAGTATTAGCGTTATTGATGAGCAATTTTCGTAGTATCCTCTTAAAATAGTATAAATTAAACGAGTAGATAATAATAAAATAATTAAGAAGGAAGTTATTTCATGTTACCTTTTCTCTTCACCCATTTTATATTTTATTTTGCTAACGTGAACTATCACAGTAATGTATAATTTGGTTCTTTTAAATTATTGTACAATTTATTCAGCAACAAATACTCTTTTATTTTTCAATTTGCACCGATCCATTATTTTTTTGTTTACTAGCTTTTATTATTTATGAAAGGCTTAAAAGTTACAATTGTATTTATTCATTATTTAATATTTTCTATTTATTACTGTTTATTAATTATTCATTATTTATCATTAGCTAGTCATAGGAAGAAACTTATTAAGTTCAGTAAAGAATGGTTTAACTGGCCAGATATTTTGATTTGTTTCAATTCACTAATTATATTAATGTTTGGCTTTTTATGTTAAACATTTGCTCGGTGTGGTATAGCCATTTTGACTGTAGCGATAAAAATGGAAAATTAACAGAATAGCTAATTGTTTGTCATTTATTTATTTTTGCATTAAAATTGTAATTTTTCTAATTGCTTTTTCTTATTTGATACTATCAGTTTTTGGTTTCACCATTGACAACAGAAAGGCTCCTGCGTGCTAGCAGGCCTGCTAACACACATATCTTAAAATTTGTATAATTTTTGTTTTCTGCTAGAATTGTTTTTCTGACTTTTTATAAAATAAAATAAAACAAATTTGGATTTAGCTGCTTTAAGCGCTTTTCTATTTTGATTTATTGTTTTAAATGTTACTTATTTTGTCTTTTTCTGAATTTGTAAGTTAGTTTCATTCTTTGATCAGAATAGCTAATGTTATGCAACTAATATAAATTTGATAAAAAGCTTGAAATTAATATTTATAATTATTAGATAACAATTATTGCTCTTCTGGAAAAGGTATAGAGCATAAGTTTCAAAGCTGAACAAGTCTGATTTAAAATCGACAGTTTTTGAAAAGAAATATTAAAGAAAATGTTTATATAAAAAAGAAGTATAGTATTATAAAAATATATTATAAAAAAGATCTCTATTTAAGAAAATTACTGTTCTATAAGATCTGATTATTAAAGAAAAAAAGATATTCTCGTTTGATTTATATAATTTAAATTTTGTTTTTAAATATCATGAGAATCAGACAGTTTTTTTTCTAAATGTAACATTAACTACTATTTTTAGTTTGTACGAAAACTTTATACCAACTGAATATTAATAATGAAAATTTAATTTCAAACTTGAAGTACTTTTTTTTCGTAAATTTCATTAATTTTTTTTTATTCTTCCTTTCATTATTTTTAACGCAATTAATCTTTCAGACATATTTACTTTTGTTTGCTTGAAATTTTAATTCGTATTCTTACTGTCTGAATAATGTATATTTCATCCACCATTTTGATTGCAAACTAGTTTTTTTAGAATAAATTATAGTACTTGTGTCAATTAATTTTGTTGCGTGGTCTATTTGCTCATCTTTTGGCAGTAATATATTATTTGTTACTCAAAGTATTGGGTATAGAAAATTAAAAATTGCAAATCAGTGATTAATTTTCTATTGAAGATAAATTCGAATTTTTATTAGTTTCTAGAATAGAAATTTCTTTTGAATCCTTTGCTTCTAGAAATGATTTGAGTGTAATAAGTTTTCTGTTTGCTTATTTATCTTGATATACTGATTCATTGAAATGCAAACTCCCATAAGTAATCTAATCTACAATAATAGCGTGCTTCAATATATTTCTTTGTGAAAAAACTGTGTTATTTGTTGCTTTTTCTCAAAAAAGAAATAAGAAATTATGTTTGAATACTATACAATTTATAATATTATTCATGCTAATGAAATTATTTATTCTAAATAAAATCTACAGGTTTGAAAAAAAAAATATTTAATTTATATTTTTCACGAACAATTCAATCATTTTCATTAAAATGTTGGATTTAATCACAAGAAAAACATGTTAAAAACATTTCTGTTTAAAATTTATTTCCAGAATATTATAATAATTAGTTAAAATTATAATTATTTTTATGTCTAAAAACTTCACTGGGTAAAAAAACATAAATTTTTTTTTTTGTTTTGCGTAATTAAAATTAGTGTTATGGAAAACGCTAAAGGTGAAAATAGCATTAAGGGATTCAAACGTTTGATTACTCCTTTGACCATTGTTAGCTTGTTTCCACAGATATTTTGAGGTTCAAAAATCCAAATTGAAAAAAAAAAAAATAGTTTATTCTGATAAAATAAATTTTTGTGTTTAATTTAGTAACATAAATTGAGTCTACAACAATACTTTGGGGACTAAATAAATATATTGTTGTAGAGGAATATATTGTTATATCGAGGGCCTACATACTTTAGGGACACGATAAGATTTTTTTAAAAATTTTAATGTTACATATGTATTAACTATAAGTGTATTTGTATATCATATAAAAATTTAATTTGCAGAGTATTAATCATGATTAAATATGAAATCAGATAGGGATGTTACATCTGTGACTTCTTAAGAGATAAGGGAGGCAATTGTAAGAATGGAAGTTCTTGGGGTGGTCTATGAACGTCAAGGATGGGGTATTGAAATCAGAATACAAAAGTCATTCATAGAGGTGAAAATATATAAGATAAGTACATAATCAGCAGTAAGTCTTCTCCTGTTAAAGACACAAAAAAATGGCAAAAGATGATAAAATAAGATTTTTGATATTGTTTGAAAACCAATAACAAACGGAAAAAAATAAGGTTAAAAATTTGATAAAAAAAAAAAAAATCGTTTCACAGGGGTTTATTGCTTCAGAGAATATCGCAATAATCGGAGGAGGATAACATTAATCGATATGCAAGTTCATAGGGACCACGAAACATTATTCTAATAGAGGAAGTTACCGGTGCATCGGATATCAATAATCGTAGCGAGATAGATAGGATATCCTTAATAGTGCTGTAGTAGCGAGAGTTCACTGTATTTACAATTGAAGAGCGTAGTGGAAGAACCGGCTAAGTGGCATCTTAGTAAATTTGCAAAAACGAAAAGCACCAAAGTCTATACGTTCCCCCTTTTTTGTTACTTCACTTAATCTTTGAGTTTTTAGTACATTTGTGAAGGTACAACTCATAAATTTTGGGTAAATATTTTGTTCTTTTATGAAGGAGGAATTTAATGATTTTTCTGCATTGCACATCTGCTTGCTTTCATGAAGGATTTTTAATATTTTTCAATAATTATAATTTTGTTGAAAAGATAAAATAAGTATACATATATTCAGGCTTATATTATAAATAAAATTTCAATTCAACTTCAATTTGGAACAAACTGTCAGCAAGCTTTATCAAGTCCGAAAACTGGTCAAAAATGATTCAGGGACAGCATGAGCTCAAACATTCGCGGAGTAGATGTTTTACTGGTGTTTATCGCTTTAATTGGTGAGAATTCGGTACTTATTGAGTAAAGTATTCTTTTAAATATTGATTGTGGTCAAAATGTTGTGTCATTTTGTTACATCTAAAGGTATGTCTGTCTTTAATAAAAGTATTTTTATAAGTTTTAATACAAAAAAAATATCTAGGTGTAACTGTTGAAATACATATTTTTTTCATTGAAAATAACATGTTTTAATTTTTAAAAAAACTATAAAACGGTTTCGGGTATTTATTTTATCGTGGTAATAACTACGCGATCACTATTAGTTACAGGATTCCAATTTTTCTAACTAAGTTTTCCACTCCATGATTTTTAGGCGTTGAGCATCAATCCACTCAGAGGATATGTAGCTTTTTTCATATTCAACTTCTTAGCTTTGAAACGAAAAGTCAAGTGAACACCTGTAGAGAAAGGTCTCATTCATCTTCGAGAAAAATTTGATTCTTCTAAGCTTTCCGGCATTTGTTCAAAATGAAGGAAAAAACCACGAAAACTTTACGTGGTTAGCCTGATGTCAATGGAGCTCTGATATGCTTCTACCAAAATATAATTCGCATCAAGACGGCAATCTCTGCTAGGAGAGAGCGTAATAAAATTTACCCATCGATCTATGTTATTCCTTCAAATATACACCGAAGAGCCATTATGACCATCCATTATGATATTCTATTATGACCACCCTCCATCTATAACAATGGGCTCGCCCAGGTTTTCATGGGGCACATTAGGACCCATAATCCTCATAGAACAATCCCTGACGTCTGTAAGCTACTTGACCAGGTTCACCCATTCATGGCAACAGTTTTTCCTGCGGGGAATGGTGTTTACCAACAGGATAATGCACCATGTCATGAGGGTCGAATCGTCATGGATTGGTTCGAGGAACATTCCAGTGACTTTCAAGTCATGTCTTGGGCCCCCAAATTCACCTGACCTTAATCCAATAGAGCATTTGTGGTCCTACTTGGAAAACCGATTTCGCGCTGCCACGCTACCCTCTCGCAATCTGAGGGAATTGCAGGACCAGTTCGTGAGCGCGTGTGTTACACCTGAAGGGTGACATGAATTTCGATCAGTGAGAACTGCCTTTAACTTGAATCTCAATCAGTGAGAACTACCTTGTGAGAGAAGCAGAGCAGTGGAAAAGAGCCCTAAGACAAGTAGAAAGACTTTTTCTAGAACTGTTTTTCAGGTGTGGCAACTGCGGCTGGGAGAGATTGATTGTTTGAACAAAGAATGTGTGGGTGATATTCTTTTTGGGAGTTTTCACGAGGATTAGGGGGCTTGCCCCCCTAATTCCTTCAGAGAGAGTTCTTTTTTTTTTTTTTCCTTGCCTGAATGTGGTAGGCAAGAGAATAATTTCTACTCAGGTGGTTTGTGTCTTATATCCATATACATCGTAATGAAAGTTTAAAACCAATTTGATAGAATTGTAAAATTCTTTTCTTCAAGATGTGGTGTTTGCACCACTGTATTTAGTGTTGTTTGATTCCTCCAATAAATTATGTAAGTTGTCTTTAATTTTGATTCTGTCTTTCTTTCTAGAGCCATGTTATTTTTTCTAAAATATTGTCTTTCACTAGGATTCACTATTCTTTTTTAGCTTCCGCTATATATCTATTTTAGATCACGCGCCGGTCTTATATGCACACGTGCCGACAGTAATTATCTTATAGCTTAATTCATTTTTCTTGATTGAATTATTTCTTTTCAGTTACCTGCTTGATTTAGGTAAGAAAGTAAGATATGTAATTTATAATATAGTGATTTATTTACCACTTAATTATTAACTCTCTCCAGTTAATTCCAGCTTGTATCTTGGATACATCTTGTGTAAACATACATGCTTCCCTTATATTTTATCTATGTTTATTTATCTCAACAAGCGTTATCATGTGGTGCCGTTTTGGTTTTCGAACCTGGTTTAATTTCTCAGTGAATCTTAGGATTTTGGCATTAAACTTAAATTTAATTCATGGCTGAATTCATATTTATAATCAATATTTTATTCATCATTTATTTTTCTCACTCTCTTCATTGTTTTTGTGATGTAAATAATGCTGACAATTTTTAAATAATTGTCAAGGTTTTAATTTTGTATACATTATTTATTTTAAATATGAAATCTTATGTATTTTATCGATACAATGAAAATGAATGAATACAAATATAGGAAATAATATGTCTCATACATAATTAATAAGTATCAGTTGGTTTTAATTTTTAACAGTGTATACTTATATTTAAGTAATTTGTTTTATATGTGTGTATTGTATGTAATTAATAATTAATATGGCTAAAAATATGTATTCTCTAGCTAGCTCTTTGCAAATCTTTACTGGTACTATAGATGAAAATTTGAACTTCTTTTTGAATAATCTTGAACAAATTGCTGATTTAGAGAAGTGGGACATCAGGAAAAATGCTTTAATCTTAAAATTAAATCTGTCAGGTAACGCGTTAAAAGTAATAAGCGAGGCTAAAATCAACCCAGATGACGAGTACAATGAATTAGTTAAACTATTGAAAGAAAAATTTTCAAAAAAAACTAACTTTGCTGATTCACAGAGTAAATTTAACTCATTGATTCAAAAACCTAATCAATCGATTAGAGATTTAATTGAGGAAGTGGATAGGACTACGAATGAATACTTGGAGATAAACAGGGATAGCAATAGTGAGACTTTAAATCTGGCTCTTAAAATGAAATCTCAAAAACTTCTGGATAGCATGAGACCCGATATTAGAGTAGAGGTGATGAAGAGAGGTGCTACTAATTTTCAAGAAATAGGTAAAATTGCAAAGGATGTTGAAAATGCTCTAAATTTAAATGATCATCATCTTAATAATCTGACAAAATCGACTGAAATAGAGTTGATGCTCAAAAGCCAAATTGAAAGTAATAAGAGAATTGAGGAATTAACAAACAAAATTGAGAATTTATCTAATGTAAAAGCTGTAAATAATGTTGCTCAATCAAATGCATCTAACTCACAGAGTATTTCTTGTCACATTTGTTGCAAAAGACACCTTACGACTGACTGTTGGTATTACCCAACCAATGTAAATAGAAATAATAACAGGAAGTTTAAACCGTATGATAGAACAAATTTTCGAAGAGGATTTGGTAGAAATTATAGGAATAGGGGCAATCATAGTAATAATAACAGACGAGGTAATTTAAACTAGTCAATGGTTCTTGTAGTAATTGGAAGAAATTAATGTCTGCAAGAACCAATTCTAATTCTAATGTTAATGTATTAATTGATCAAAAAAAAATTTGCAAACAAAACACAAATAAGCAAAATTCAAATCAAAATTTTTGTAACAAAAAAAATAAAGGTAAAAGAGATGCTGAAAGTCAATGTGAAAATTATAATTTTAATGTTAATCAAAATAAAGATAATTCAGAACAAAATCAAATAATAAATGAACAGATTAGTAACAGTAATCAAGTGAATAGAAAGAAGGAAGAATTAATGATAAATTGTGATAAAGAAAATAATGAGGAAATTAATATACCTAATAAGCATTTAATGACCTGTAATGATGAAAAGAATACGGACTCTCTTCCTATCATAATTTTAAAATTTAATGATTTATCTATACCTGCTTTATTGGACACTGGTGCAAATCTCAGTCTAATTGATCCCTCAACTGTAAATACAATAAAAGAAAAAACTAAAGTCAATTACTTATCTAGATCTGTTCGAATACACACATTGGACAATAATACTGTACCATACATGACAGCTATATCTTCCAAATTTAAAATTAACTCTAAATGGTTTAATAATACATTTTTTGTGACTCAAAATTCTTGGCGTTACAAATATAAGATTATATTGGGATATGATTTTATCCAACATAATAAAATTATCTTGGACATACCCAATAAAAAGTTGATCATGGGACACGAATCTTTTGATTTTTTTGAAGATACTCCTTGTGTTATAAATAATATTATTAATAATGTACAAATCACTAAAGATATATTTGCTTATGCACCTGAGAAGATCATTATTGAACCTAATGTTCAAACATTAATAAAACTTAGTTTATCTCAGGGTATTGAAAATTGTAAACAAATTTTATTTCATCCAAATGTAAATAAGCTTAAATATACTATTCAGGAATCTATTAATGTAGTTAATGATAAAGACTTTGCAACTATTATTGAGAATAATACTGATAGAAAAATAATTGTAAACAAAGGTACTAAAATTGGAAAAGTATACAAAATTAAAGATGAGGATATAATTAGACCTACTGAAAGGAAACAACTCCAAATTAATAATTTAAACTTGGAAGAAATTCATGAACTAAGAAAAAAAGAAATTCAGGCTAATGATTTTGATGTAAAACATTTAAATGATCAAGATGCAAATAAGATACTTAAAATTTTAATGAATAATTCTGAGGTGTTTTCTAAATCTTATGCTACTTTAGGTTCCACGAATGCTGTGGTACTTGAATTTAAATTGTTACATCAATTTCCCATTCAAACTAAACCGTATCCCATTCCCAACATTGCCAAAAGTTTTGCTAAAAGGGAAATTCAAAATTTATTAGATGCAGGCATAATTGAACCATCATCTTCGAGCTACTGCTTTCCTGTAATTTTTGTAAAAAAGAAACCTTATGTAAATGACCCTAATGTTCAAAAATTTCGCATGGTAATTGATTATCGTTTATTGAACTCTGTAACTGAGACATTTAAAATCTGCTTACCTAAGATTAATGACATCTTACATAGTATTTCTGGTAAAGCTCTATATACTGTTCTGGATTTAAAAAGTGCATTCTTTCAATTGCAACTGCAAGAGCAAGATAGGTCCAAACTTGCATTTTGTTGTGAGATTGGTAACTTTCAACCTACTCGATTACCATTTGGTTCCCGAAACAGTACATCCTATTTTCATAATCTTATATCTAAGTGCTTAGATGACATTAAAGGATCCAATGTTCAATTTTTTCTAGATGACATTGTAATTGCTGCTAATTCCATAGAGGAAATGATAGAATTATTAGTAAAAGTTTTTGATAGACTAAAAAAATTCAACTTAACGTTAGATCCAGCTAAAATTCAGATATGCAAATCTGAAATTACATATTTAGGTTTTAATCTTAATGCTAATGGTTTTTCACCAGCTCCTGATAATGTAAAAAAAATAGTTAACTTTCCTGTACCGAAAGATGTTAAACAGGTCCAAACATTTTTGGGCATGGTTAAATTACTTTAGGCATTTAATTTATAACTTTTCTGAGATTGTTAAACCCATTGTAAAACTAATTAAGAAAAATGTTGAGTATAATTGGAGTAAAGAATGTCAAACAGCTTTTGAATTCATATCAGAGCAGTTATTACTTAAACCTACTATCAAAAATATAATTGAAGATGAAAAATTCTATCTTGTAACTGATGCTTCTAATAGTTCATTATGTGGCATTTTAATGCAAAAGATCAATAATAAATTTGTACCTATTGAATTTTACTCCAGACAATTAACTTATGCAGAATCAAAATACCCATCCATTAGGCGAGAGCTTTTAGCTATTGTTGATTCAGTCAAACACTTTCATCAACATTTTTATGGAAAAGAATTCATAATTTTAACTGATGCTAAGGCATTAACATTTCATATTAAGTTGGAAAAACAACCCGAAATTGTAAGCAGGTGGTTAATGTATCTTGAGGAATTCAATTATCAAATTAAACATATAGAGGGCTTAAAAAATCCTGCTGATTATCTTTCTCGAGTGCCCATTACTAAAACTGTAGTGAATAATCTTAATATATTTGAGGTAAATGATAATCTTAAAATTGAGAATATAATTAAATGTCAACAAAATTGTAAAAAGACTAAGGAAATTTTAGAAAAACTTAAAATCAATGATAAATTCACAACTAAAAAATTTTTTTTGAATGATAGTGGTGTACTCATGATAAGAATTAAACCTCCTAAGCATCCTCATAAAACTATTAATAGGATATTTGTACCCATATCTCTTAGAGGTGAAATACTTAAAGCAGCTCATGCCACCCATTTTGGTATTTTTAAAACATACAATTTAATCAAGAGAAATTATTCTTGGTATGGTATGTTAGCTGATACTCAAAATTTTATTGAGGCATGTGATGCTTGTCTTGCAAATAAACCTAAAGCAAACAATACAGAAACAAAATTTATTGAAAAAAGTAATCTCAGTGTTGGACAAATCTTGTCTATTGATGTTGTTGGAAAACTACCTAGGTCCCTTGACAACAAAAATTTCATATTGACTATCATTGACAATTATTCTCGATATTTAGAAGCTATACCCTTAACCAATGTAAAATCATCTAATATAATTTCTTGTTTAAATAATTATTTTTCCAAATTTGGATTAGCTCAGGGAATCATTAGTGATAATGGTACCAATTTTACTTCTAATGAATTTGAAATTTTTTTGAAAACCTTAAATATTGAGCATAGAAAGACTTCATTTTATTACCCAAAATCCAATGGATTAGTGGAAAGATCTCACAGAATCTTAAAAGAAGCAATTGCTTCAATGTGTAACAATACTTGGGAATGGACTGAAAAGTTGTTGTTTTTCAAACTGCACTATAATAATTCAGTGAATGTGGTCACAGGATATACTCCTGCGGAATTATTTTTTGGTAGAAACCTAAACCTGCCATTAAATGTAAATGTTAATGTTGTAAATGAAGACACCCCTTCCAACTACATCAAAAAGTTAAAAGAACATATATCAGAAACTAGAGAAATTGTAAGTCTAAATGAGAATAAGTATTTCGAACAACATAAGAAATATATTAAGGGTAGACCTACTCCTAAATTTGAATGTGACGACACAATTTATTTAAAAATAAATTCTAGTGTTAACTCTCTTGAACCCAAATATGAAGGTCCATTTAGGATAACAAAAAAGTTTAGAAATAACAATTACTTAATTCACATCAAGGATGGACAAAGAGACATGTTCAAAAAATTCCATGTAAGCAAGATTTTCAAAAAGGAAGTGCTAAGAAATAATTTGGAAGATGATATAAATAGAGAAGAACATGACATTAGCATTGAATACTAATGTGTAAAAGTGAATTAAGAAGAGTAGTTTAGACTTATTAAATGTTAATGATTAGTTGATTTTGATGATTACAACTTGCAATTTAAATTTATAAAACTCAAATGGATAAATTTTTAAACTTGAAATTGTGATGTTTTTTGAATAGCATTTTTTTAAAAATTTTAGTGGCCATAAAATTGTATTTAGTGCTATGTGGCTGGTCCAAATTTCACTGAATAGAGAATAATCCTGTTCAAAAATATTTTTCAAATTCTTTCATGGTTATTTTCTTATAGCCATATTCAATTTTATATCCATTTATTAGTGTTTTATCTATCCCTGTGATAGCAAATTCTTTTGTAATTATGGTATCAACTACATTTATTTAATATCCTGCTATGTAAATCTTAGAAAAAGAGAGTATATATAAAAAAAAATGTTATAATGAAGGGAAATGAAACAACTTATAGATAATGATGTAAAAGTGTTCTTTAAATTTTTGTTAACACACTGTGCAGCAACAACTAACAATAGATTTTCCATTATTTTCTGGTAGTGAAGTGTATATGTTTTTTTAGAGAAGTAAATATATTTTGAAGTGTATATATATTTTTTAAAGAGAGTGAGAGAAATAAATAATAATTTTTTTATATAAAAGACAGAAGCAACTTACAATGAATGTATATGTGTATATTTATTCCAGGAATATTATAACTTGTTGAAACATTGGTTGACAAGTATTTTGAGGAGAGGTTTACTTTAATGTATTATGAATTACTCCAGATTTCAACTTATATCTATTATTGGAAGAACACAATTTTTTTTTAAAACTTTTTTTGTCTTCTAAGAAGGAGAAATGTTACACCTGAAGGGTGACATGAATTTCGATCAGTGAGAACTGCCTTTAACTTGAATCTCAATCAGTGAGAACTACCTTGTGAGAGAAGCAGAGCAGTGGAAAAGAGCCCTAAGACAAGTAGAAAGACTTTTTCTAGAACTGTTTTTCAGGTGTGGCAACTGCGGCTGGGAGAGATTGATTGTTTGAACAAAGAATGTGTGGGTGATATTCTTTTTGGGAGTTTTCACGAGGATTAGGGGGCTTGCCCCCCTAATTCCTTCAGAGAGAGTTCTTTTTTTTTTTTTTCCTTGCCTGAATGTGGTAGGCAAGAGAATAATTTCTACTCAGGTGGTTTGTGTCTTATATCCATATACATCGTAATGAAAGTTTAAAACCAATTTGATAGAATTGTAAAATTCTTTTCTTCAAGATGTGGTGTTTGCACCACTGTATTTAGTGTTGTTTGATTCCTCCAATAAATTATGTAAGTTGTCTTTAATTTTGATTCTGTCTTTCTTTCTAGAGCCATGTTATTTTTTCTAAAATATTGTCTTTCACTAGGATTCACTATTCTTTTTTAGCTTCCGCTATATATCTATTTTAGATCACGCGCCGGTCTTATATGCACACGTGCCGACAGTAATTATCTTATAGCTTAATTCATTTTTCTTGATTGAATTATTTCTTTTCAGTTACCTGCTTGATTTAGGTAAGAAAGTAAGATATGTAATTTATAATATAGTGATTTATTTACCACTTAATTATTAACTCTCTCCAGTTAATTCCAGCTTGTATCTTGGATACATTTTGTGTAAACATACATGCTTCCCTTATATTTTATCTATGTTTATTTATCTCAACAAGCGTTATCAGCGTGGTACCAGATACCTCAGACTACCTATCAGCACCTTGTGGAATCAACGCCACGGCGGGTGCTAGCAGTTTTGAGGGCTAAAGGTGGTCATACATGTTATTAGCAGGGTGGTCATAATGTAATGGCTCTTCGGTGTAGGTTTAATTTTTCTCCGCTGAGATATACCGATTTTTATGAAAAAGTTTAACCAGACCAGAATAAAAGAAATTAAATAGAAAAGCTATTTAAGGGCTATTCTTTTCCTTTTTTAAAATTAGATTTGTAAATGAATCACTGGGGTCAACAGTAGTTTGGAGATTTTTTTTTTTTTTTTTACTGTCCTTGAAATAGAAGATTACCATTTGATGTATGGAAGTTGCAGTTTCAAGTTTTTCATTTTCACATAAGTAACTTTGTCCGTTTCTCCCATCTGAAGAATACTCAAATAATTTCAATTAGCTGGTTCTTATAATGGGTATTTTCGGAATGAATAGATAAAACAATATAAATGAATGTTACATGTTTAAATAAGATGAGAATAAGAACGTTCCCCGAGAAATCAAAGTTTTTTTAAAAAAAAATGTCACTTAGTCGGTTCTTTCACTAAGCTCTTCAATTGAGTCATATATTATAGACGTATATTTAGTCATATATGATAAATTTAGTCTGCATATTTAATGTTAAATGACCCTGCTCCAACTTGCAATGAGTTTTTAACAGTCATGCATTTTCTCACATACAAAAAATTTGAATTTCAAAGACGACATCATTTTGGGTGTTATTACCTGAATTTATCAGCCGGGGACAAGCTACATAAAAATATCTACTCCAGGACGTTAATCTAGAATCTAAGTCTCTTTTTAAATGCTGCTTTTTACCAAATTCAAAAACAGAAGTTTTTGAAATTAAATTTCGTTCTGATTTTACAGAGTTTGATTTTAACCTAGTTATTTTAACTTCAACCTACTTTTAGGTGCGGTATACCCAAGACATGGCTCTTGCGCCAAAAATTTAGAGCACTCGCTGTCTATCCTATGAATCATAAATCTTTTAGAACGTGAATAACCGATCATTGTATCAAAAGTTATTTAGAATATTTGTTTCTTTAAAAGTTTTAAAATAAAATATGTTCAGGGGGCCAAAAATAATAATTAAAAAAATTTAATAGCGCACAGGATATTTTTATTTCCATGTGGTAAAGTTGTTTTGACGTATGACATTATTTAATTATTATCTGAAATAAAATTGAGATTTTAAATTTAATAGAGAGGATGAAGGCACTAAGTGAGAATTTTTGAATGGAAGAAGGTTCTAATTACAATTAAAAACCAACAGTCAAAGAAGTAGAATTAAAAATGTTCTTTTTTTGACAGCAAACTAAGACATCTAGAATACAGACTACGACGAGAATTGTTTAAATAAAAATTACAGCTTTTTCCCAATATAAGCTTTTGTACAAGGAATAAAGTCAAGGCATAATCTTTTTTCCTATTGCCAACTTTAAAGCGAAATTAATCAAATGCTCTAAAATATAACTTAGAATCATCTATTTAACTCGTCCATTATAAATACATGTTCTATATCAATTGCATCTATATGTCTTGTACCAATTGTATCTACATATTTTTATATCAATTGTATCAACATGTTTTCGTATCAATTGTATCAAGACGTTTTGTGTCAATTGCATAAAATAAATTGTATCTGTTTTGTATCAATTGTATGTATCTTGTAATCGTTTTGGGTTTAATTTTTTTTGTAGTTGTATAGTATTTAATTTATAATAGTAAAATCAAATCTATAGATATCAAATTAAACTAATTTTGTGATGGACTGAATGAAATTCAAAAATCCCCACTAGAAACAGCTCGTTTCACATTTTACAACTTTTAACTTAAAATTCGTGAGTGAATTTGTAAATGTATGAGAGCGAAATGAAAAGCGAATTTTACGATTTCCATTTGTAAGAACGAGACTCGAGTAATTTAAATAGGTTTTCATAATGTTTGATTTAGCCACGCAAAACATCGATTACCGCTCAACAAACCACAACCATGTTATAAACATGGTAATCAGATTAAGAAGGGTGCAATGAATAATGCATTTTTTTTCTCTGCGGGACGCTTAACATTGTAAATAATCCACACGAATATTACAAAAATAAATAAATAAACGAATGGTACGAAGACAAGAAATACAAATGAGAATGTTTTCCAAGTGATTTTGTACATTCAAATTTATGCATTTTTGCTAAATGATTATTGAATATTTCTGAATATGTAAAGAAAAAACACTGACAGCAAAGTTGTCGTATACTGCGAAAATAATACGTTCACAGAAATTTCTTGTACTTACAGAAAATATCTGCACACACCAGATATATTCCGTTGGTCAGGGTGTACAGTCTACACTTTTGTACACACGGAATCATTCATTTTGTTCATACGGTACATTCGGCAAAGTTGTCATATACTACGGAAATAATACGTTGACAGAAATTTCTTGTACTTACTGAAAATATCTGCACACACCAGACATATTCCGTTAGTCAGGGTGTACAATCTACACTTTTGTACACACGGAATCATTCATTTTGTTCATACGGTACATTCGGAAAAGTTATCGTATACTACGGAAATAATACGTTGACAGAAATTTCTTGTACTTACTGAAAATATCTGCACACACCAGATATATTCCGTTGGTCAGGGTGTACAGTCTACACTTTTGTACATACGGCAGAGAAATTTGGTAGGAAATTAGTTGTATACCCTCTTATTTGCATATTGAAACAGATTTTCGCAATTTTGATTAATTTTTTTATTATTCCATTCTTTTGTGTGATTTTCGAGGAATCGAAAATCATCAAGTTTGAAAGAATCGTCATAGAATTTTTTTGTTTTTCATATCATCATTCTGTCTCAATGTATCAAATTATTTGCTGCCGTCTTAAAACCAAAGTTTTTTCAGATTCAAAACTGATACAATCTGTATCTATAGTTTATTTGTTTACAGAAAAACTGTGTCTTTTGACAGTGTAGTTCAACATTAAATTTCTGTAATTTCTTAGAACAGAAACTTTTTGTAGGAAAGTTACCGAATTATTGTTTTTTAAAAGAAATTCTTTACAGAGTATCTATTTAGATATTCAGCTGAACAAAACGTTTAGAATTTTATAATGTTTTAATAAAAATGTGAGCAAAATTTAAATTTTTTTTTACTAGTGTTACTATTGTAATCAGGTGTATCATTGAAGTTGACATACAAATCAAAATAATAAAAGATGTACCGCAGCAATATTAACAAAGGATATCAAAGAAATATCTAAAAAAGTTTCAACCTGTTTTTTACGATTTTAATTCTAATTTATATTAATGTGTGTAAAATAGTGTTTGCTATCGATTTCCTAATTATATCATGTATTATATTTATCATGGTAATAACGTACCGATTTATGAAGATGGCTCATAAAAGTTTTTGACGATGTGTCATTTTAATATTGTGTTTTTACAATGTTAAAACTTTTTAAATATTGCTTTTATGTCATTCCAAATATTATTTTCAGAGAGTATTTTGTATTACAAATATTCATGACAACTTTTTTCTATAGTTAAAAAGTAAAGCAGTTCGTCCATGTGAATTAAAAACACATGGGAATATTTTAAACATAATAGATATTATTAACCGACTTCTTGAATAATAAAGACATTAATTCGTCATTTTTAATTAACTTAAAGATTGCAATGAATAAACCAATAACAGTTATAAGTAAAACAGTGACAGCTTTAGCACTAACAGAATAACTTTGGCGATAAATATTTTTGTTCATTAATAAATAAGATTATAAATAGTTATGGAACTAACTACATTTTTTCTAAGCCAAATGCAACTATTAGGGTCAGTTTTAAAGTAAGAACTGATAGCGCATTTGACTTTGGGCAAGTTTCACTATGCCGCCATTACGTTTCATTTGTCTGTCGGTGTTATTTTTTTAAAATTTTATTTTTTTGTTTGTTTATTTTTGTAACCGTCGTTGAACAGCCGACCCAATTTTGAGTTTATGGCTACCAATGTTAACCACAGTAGTCTTGTAATTTTGAATCCAATCCAGAAGACCCCAGAGGTATGATTTGTTATGGAAACATGTTGGACTTTGTGACCCGACAGATTTAACGTGCAACAGTCACCATTTACTGCACGAGGGATCTTCGGCTGGTGGGGATGGAACCCTTGACCTCTTGGACATGGGCCCAGTGTCCTACCAACCAGGCTATCCCGGCCATTATCAGTGTTGGTTGTAGAGATATACTGCTTTGTTTGTCACCATGTCTATCCCGCTGATTACGAAGTGCGTTCAGTTATTCGGTTTTTAAATGCAAAAAAGTTCGCCCAGCTGAAATTCACTGGAAGCTTGTAGAAGTTTTTTGTATGAAGGTGTAATGAATGATAGAAATGTGCATAAATGGCGTAGGCTTTTTAATGAAGGAAGAACAAATGATCATGATCAAGAACGATCTGTGTGGCCTATTGTCATTAATGGAACGTATTGAGTCCTCTACCGTACACAGCCTTAGTACCATCAGACATTCATTTGTTTCCAAAACTTTAGGAATTTTTTGGTGGAAAACGCTTGGAAAAAGATGACATCTTGAAATTTTTTTTTTACTAATTGATAAAACGGTCCAGTGGCAGAGTCCTATGATGGGATCCAAAAGTTGGGGCCCCGACTTGACAAATGTTTCAATGTTAATGGTGACTATGAAAAAATGGTGACTTGAAAAGTGAATAAATGTTTATATTATAGTTTGTGATATAATTTACGTTTATTAATAATGTCCCTTTTACTGCACTACAAAAAAAAGGGTTCGTATTTAAAAAATTACCTTCGTATATTTAATTGTGCACAAAACTATCTTTCGATAAACGAGTTTTATAATTTGAACAGAAATGTTTAGATTCATAGAATGAGTTCTAGAAAAATGGCGAACTACATAAAATTAACATGGTCTTAACTTAAACCACTTTCCGGACTTAACTTACTCGGATCCTATTTTCCCTCTTCGTGGCTAAACACACATATTTTAAGGATTAAAAATCCGAGTCCGTTTAAAAAAGACTACAATGTTGATTTAGAGAAAGTTCGTTTTTGTGTCTCAACGTTGTAACTTATTTTAAAGATCCGAAGTGACATGAATCGCAGTCTAAAAGTTTGATTCAGAATTGATTGCCTGATTCTGAATCGCCATCTAAAAGTCTGCTTTTCAGACTATTAAGATTGAATCTTAGTTCTGTGAATCTCATTAGACCTAAATTTATCCGGATTATTATTTTTAACTGGCTATAACATTAGTATTATCATCGATTATGTTTTTTTTTATACATTGTGTTACAGGCATTCATATTTTTTAATTAGAATGTTGAAGCTGTGATAAATGATAATCAAATAGGACTAGAGTTTTAGAAAATAACTCTTTCACATTGCATTATAAATAAAGCTTATTGGTTCAAATATTGCATGTTGAGTTTTAGCCACATAAGTAAAATCGTGTGTTTTATTTCAATCCCGAGGTAATGACGCATAATTTTTCGAAACAATGCTAACTTTTGCAATAAATTGAGCTAAAAAAATGATTAATCCTTTTTATGCTTAAATGGTATGTATTATGTGATTAGATCAGGTGCTAAGTTTTAAGTTTGACTTGTTTGATAATTCGAACGATACTGTAATTGAATTTTTAAATTTTTGATTATCTTATTAAAAATAGAAAACGGGCAGAGTAGTCAATTACAAGATTTTCGCCATTTTATGGTGCTGTCACTTAAAAATATCACTGCAAAAAGATGTAGTGTGACATTTAACTATCGATTCGATGGTTACATTTTTCCATTTAAACCGCGTGTGTTACTGTGTTACTTGCTTCTATATATTAATTCAAAATGGTTCTATCATTTCGTCAAATTTTGCGTTTCAGCAGCAATAAATCGACGAATATATATTTTTATTTATTTATTTATTTTTTTTTAAAACTATAAGTTAAACAGTTAATAGTTCTTAAAATGATAATCGAATCGTAAAATTTTTTATTCCAGCGAACTCCTTGTACAGTTTTCTACACACCTTTGTAATTTGAAGTTCTTGTAGTTTTTTCGAGGCAAAATAAAATGTAACGGTAAGCAAAAATAGTGAGAAAAAATTTGCAAAAAAAAAACAAAAAAAAAAAAAAAACAAAATTCTGTGTTAAGTTTATAAGTAAATATGAAACTTTCAACATTTCAAATTTTAATTCTGTTTGCATTTCTGCGGTCCTTAGAGCGGCTGGTATGATATCTTTTACTACAAGGTTAACAGTTAATAATTCTTGAACTAATTATTGAACGCTAAATTTTTTTATTCCATCGTAATCCCTGCGAGTTTTTCTACACACTTTAATAATTTCAAGTTTTTAAGTCTTAGTTTTTACGTAACATACCAAAATGTAACGTTAAGCTGCAATCGGTGGCCCTTACGATTTTTCAATGTATAGAGAGAATTTAATTAATATCCGACAACTTTAACCGAAATTAGACCAAAAAAAAAAAAAAAAAAACAATTAGAAGTTTTTTTTTCTTTAAATGAATTGTTTTGCTTAATAAAATTTTACTTATTTTACCATCAACGAAAGTAATGTTAATTTATTCAGCTCATTTATAAATAATGTAAAAAAATTAAAACACTATTTTTCAGAGGCCAACAAACTTCAACCTGATTTTTAGAGCGTTTAAGGCTCATCGCTACTGGACGCTTTTATATAAAAACATTTATTTGAATAAACTATTTAAAAACCGGTGTTAACTTTTAATACAAAACCTAGACAGGATAAAGAAAATACAGTTTATTTGTTTATTTTCTGGAGATGTACTGTAAAAAAAGGCTTTCTCTACGTAAAAATCTCCGACAGTCAAATTACAGGTAAGAAAGTGCGATAAATTTGAACTTGAGGTAGTCATCCGTGGTAATGACCCACTGTGCCGAGACAGTGCATTGACCTTAAGATCGACCAAAATCAAGGTCTTAAACTTCTTTTTCTTTCTTCAGGGGGTGAAGCTTGTGTTTACCTTTATATTCTCACGCGGTCCCTTGTCTTCCGGTTTCAAACTACTTTACTGGGCACTCTACAAATTTCATAATCATTACGGGACAAGGTTCTCGTCTTGAAAGGACTGGTGAGTATATTGGTTCGTTTTGTAATAATTTCTTTATGAGTTAATCATAGGGTTCGTTATGTTCAACGCTTGATGACTCCTTTAATTGGTCCTCACAAAACAGTTATGAAATTATAAATTTTTGAAAAATGTAATTTTTTTTTTTTCTGTTGCTATGTTAATAAATTTTAAATTGCTTTTCTTATAAAGAACTAGTTTAAAGTTATTTGGAATTTTTGAATGATTATTTTATTTTAAAAACCAGTCTTATTTCGCCGACCATTCGAAAAAACGAAAATGCGGCGAAAATAATTCCCAGACTCAAAAGTTTTTGTTTACATTTATTTAGTTCGTTAGGAAATTTTTCTTACGATAATAATAATAATTCTATGGTTAATTTACTTCTCTTAGTATTACTCTGCGATGAGAAATATTTAGGTTATAATATTTTGATTCTTTTGATTATTTTATTGTCATTAAAAACTGCATTTTTTTTTTTTTTTTTTTTTTTTTTTTTTTTTTTTTGCAAGGAAAAAAAAAGACCAAATAATTTGCTTTGAAACCAATTTCAGGAATAAAAGGTTTTGCTTAAACTACTTTGGTCCGCAAAATTTTTAAATTATTATTTATAAATATTTACATATTAACGAAAATAATAAAAATAAATTACATGTAAAAATGATTACAACATAGCAAGTAAATTCATTATCTGTTTTTTTTTTTGTTTTTTTGTTTGTTTTTTTCTATAATGCTACGATTGAAAATGAATCAATTCAGAGTGAATAAAGTTTCATACGATTTTTGTATGTAATTTAAATTAAAAATTTCTTCAACGAGGTATTTAGTTATATTTATAATTTTTTTTAAAAGGTATCTAATTTAAATCGATAAATATTTATGTATCAAGAACTTATGAAAAACATTTTGAGGAAATGTGCTTCACCACAGATTTACCATTGGGAAAGAACAGGTGATCATGGAATACTTTTCACTGAAGAAAAAAAAAAAAATCTTTTTACGTATTTACACTGTGAAAAAAGTAGTTCCACCATTTTTTGTGTTAAAATAAATTAAATTTTTTTATAGTACGTGAAGTCATATTTTTTTTTATCTACACATCTTAGTCATATTTTTTTCACTGTTATTTTTTTATTTATTTATTCACTTTTGTGTGTGTATTTATTGACAACGCAATATCCATGCGCATTCCAATTAATTTAATAGCTTCATAGCAAAAACAAGTGCATTTTTAATTTAAAAACAAGTTCATTTAGTAATATATTCACTCTAATTCTTTCAAAGAATTGATATTTTGTTCAGTTTATGTAATTTCTTGCGAGACAACTACAGTTCGGTATTCAAAAATGTAACTAAAATATAATGCTGTTACAAATATAGTTTTCAGTAATAAACTCTAGTTATCGTGCGAAAAAGTATATAAAATTTTCAAAATAACAATTATTTGAAACAATTTGGACGAATATATTGCAAATAATATGTTTTTAAACAAAATGTTTTTGCAATAAAACTATGGAAATTATTTTAATGTGCATGAAAATATGTGTTGTCATTGATGAAACACACAAAAAAATAAATCAATAAATAATAATAATAAAAACTGTAACAATTAAAAAGTGAATGAAAATGTAACTACCTGCACTGTAAAATTTTTTTATTTATCTCAAGACCAAAAATGGTGACAATTACTTTTTTTTACAGTGTATGATTATACGAGATGTTTTGTTTTTAGGTAATTAATAATTTTTATTTTATTTTAATTTTTTATTTAATCTGAAATTAAATCTGCACAATCCCATCTGTGTATAGCATAAGAATTTTGGGATATTTTAATTGGATAACTTTTAAATTTGATGTAAGAGTTTGATTATTATCAAGAAACAAAAATGATTGCAATCATAGGAGTTGGAGAACGGAGCGAGCAGGGTGTGGATATTTACATAGAAATTAAAAATATTTTAAACATTAGTTTGCAATCTTTTTCTATATTATATTAACAGAAAACGATATTTTGAAAAACTTCGCGTTGGATTCGCTTTGGAAAAAAGTAAAAGAGGGAAGCTTTTTGAGTGTCATTTATGGCTATATATTTCATTAACATTTATTTTATTTTTAATTTATTTATTATTTAAAAAGATTTTGCTTACAATCGTGGCTTTAGACATAGATCACTTCCTAATTGTTGCTATTATGAGGTGTTACACACTTAACTGTTAGAAATTTTTCGGAAAACTGGTTAAATAACAATTTATTTAATCGTCATTTTACCATATTCAAACCAAACAGCCAAATAAACAGAAATAAGATGGTATTCAAACTGTTAACGGTGAGAAAAACCGTTTATTAAATACTTTCACATAATATGTTTAAACAACCAGAATTTTATTGCACCAACTAGGCCCACTTATGAAGCCGCTTTCTTCTAGACGGGTACTAAATATAGTCGAAAGGGCTAATCTGTCTGTCTCATGATCGACAAAACGGGGATTCGAATCCCAGTGTTGACACCACAATATTCCCTCCATTCCCTTCAACACAGGAAGACTTTCCGGTGTCATGATGTAACCTGGACTAATAAAATACGATACTTTCAATCACGCATAGATGGCAGCACCATAAATCTGCTTAACACGAAAAGTCTTGAAATTTTCATGCTAGTTCAAAATGGCTTAAAAACCATATAGTGTTGTAATGGCGTTTTTTTTTTTTTTTTTAATCATACTAGTTGTAAAAGGCTTCAAAATCGTACATATAAAATATGTTCTTTATCGTAAATTTTACGGTTAATTGGATGGACAGACTGCTGTTGGGTATTTTACCGTAATTTTGAAATGAAAATTCTAACAGTTTATTGAAGCTTTTTGCTAAATATCATATGAAATATTTGTTTTTAAATTGAATGCATTGCAATAATTTTATCTTGTTTTCTTGTATTATTGTTATTCAGAATAATAAACATAATTACATAAAATGATTACTTTTATGAAATTCATATTTTATGTGAGTAAAAAAAATATTTAGCAATTGGCAATTGCGTTAATAATTTATACATTACTTAAATAAATAAATGAATTTCATATAAACATTTAGCCTCTAGATATTATAGTTAAATTAAAATGAAACTTTTCAAGATTTTCCAATTCAATTCAAAGATTTATAAATATTTTTATATTAGTAATGATAAAAATACTGCATAATTTATTATAGATCTGAAAAATAGTAAAAATAAAATGAAATAACATATTTACCGTTTAAAATTTATTCTTAAATCACTATAATTTTATGAAAAGCTTTTGCAAGCATACAAATATTTTCTAGTTTAAATAGTTCTGAAATCTTTAATTTCAAATTTGAATCCTAATTACCTGAGGGAGTTTTGAATTATGTTGTAGGTATTTGCTTGTGAAATCAAATTACATTCGTAACATTTTACTCTAATAACAAATCTATATTGAAGTTCGGTATAAATAATTTTATATTTCCTTATTCAGGTGAGATTAAAATATATCGTAATTTATTTTTCGTCCTTCAAACGAAGGAATAAATTAAACGAAAGTAACATTAATAATAATTTTAAATGCAATTATTTATTAGAATTTTTTTTTTTATCATTTATGTGTTTATACATTCGAATATGGAAAATTAAACATTTAAATATATTTTTAACGACTTTCTGAATGATTTTAACATAGGATAAGAAATATCGAAACCATTTCTTTTTTTATTTAAGTTTTATAATCTAGCTAATTAATTAAATGATAAAGCTGAAAATGAAAGATTCTAAACCTATGTTAATTTATTTTTTATTCAAGGAATGTAAAATTTTGGAATTTCTTGCTTTAAAATTCTTAAGAGAATTAAGATAAAACTTAAAATTTTTGAAGTTGAACAATTGTTGTTGAAAAAAATAGTTAGTAAGAATACATGCAATTTATTAATGCATCTATTTTACAAATTCAGCATTATCTTTAAAACGTTAAACAAGCCAGAATATTATACGTAGGATTGTTTGTAAAAATTATGCATTAATCATTCTGTTTTCAATTTAATATGCATGAGATTTTAGGAACATTTTGGACTAAACTTTAAGAACTTAGATAAAATGTCTGTAAAACAGGTATATTTGGAAAAAAAAATGAATTTGTTAATTTAGTTCTTCGATTTATTAGTTCTGATTTGACTTTCGACTTAAGAAATTGCGTATGTCCGAGTAACTTTCTTTCAAATTAAACTGAAACCTTGAACGCACGAAGAGTTGTTATTAGTATTTATATCACTACAGAGTATTAATATCACATACTATCAATATGTTATTAATTTTGTAAATATTTTTTACACAAAACTTCTAAATTTAGTAATTGTGAAATTTTAACAAAACAATGGATATTTAAATGATTAACTACGCTAATATAAATTACTTCCAAAAAAATTAATATAAATTGACGCCAATACTATTTTCTATACAATTTTAAAAGTAGAAAAGAAAATCATATAAAATAAAGACAGTCAATTATTCACTTCGAATAAATCTGTAATAAAAGTAAGTTTTAAAACGAGCTGCGTATTCTACTTTAAACAAGAAAAATATTTTTAATTAATAAAACTAATAAGTTAATTTATTTTTTCTCAAGAAGTGTATAATGAAATTCATTATTGATGCAATTAATTTTTCTTATATGTGTATTTATTTGAGAGTGAGCATAAAAAACATAATTTAAAAGACTTGGATAAAGTTTTTAGCTTTTTTTAATCTTCAGTAAATAATTCCTAATTACATTTATAAGTAGAAGGAATTAATAGGAAAATTTTATGTTCGTTCAAAATTGAATAGAAAAACTTTTTCGTATGTTTCACAGTCATCTAACATGTTTTTTTTATTTTTTAAAAATAGTAATTTTTTCAACATGTTCTTTAAGCGAGAAAATTGTTTTATTTAGTTGAATTAAAAAAGTGCTCCAAATAAAAAAAAAAACATTGAATTATAATTTGGAAAACTTAATTTACTGCACTATAACGCATTTTTTCAGTTTCAACAATTTAATCCTTTATAATTTTTAAATTCAATTTTTTAAAAATAAAATAGTGATTCATTTCTCTTAAAAGATATTAAGAGTGTGATAAATGCGTTATGGTTTTATAAATTCTGCGCTGTGATTGGCTATTTTTTTATTAAGTGTCACATAAAAAAATATCAGCAATAAACAAGACTACTCATGGATCTCCAGTTTTTAGGGTTCTAATATGTTGCTTTAAATAATAAATAAAGTAAGATTAACTTAAACGCTTTTTTTTGTTTTGTTTTTAAAAGTATTGGTTGAATTTTTACTATCAATATTTGAGTTTAATTATTTCCGTTTTGCTGACTATATAGTGCGGCTTTCAGGAGAACTCCTCCAGACACACGTCTCGCGTCGTGGCGGGTACTATGGTTACGAGGAAAAGTCACTTCGAATAGGGGTGTGGGGTGAATAATTTGGTCTTAATCTTAGTGTAAATTGTCGTGAGTAAACCAATCGACCCCTTCTTTCCCACATTAAAAATGCGGTCTAGCTTGTTACCATAGCAGCAGACAGCCCCAGACTTTCAGACTGGAGGAGTTCTCCTCAAAGCCGCACTATAGATTGTCTGACGTCTGAACTCCTAGTCATTCGTCTGGACCCGTGGCGGTGACTATGGTAACGAGGTATAACTATTTCAAGTAAGGGGCGTGGGGTTATTGCTTAGGACAGGTGTTGGTTCGGGTCAGCGAGAGAAAGGGAATCTTTTTCTTCGGTCTATAGTGTAAGCCCTAGAGTGAAGAGAAGCTATCCTCCCTGAAATGCTCTAGTCTTGTTTCCATGGCAGCAGACGGCCTCAGACTTTGTGTCGGGGGGGGGAGTTCTTACCGTAGACAAACTATACAAACTAACCAAATCCTAAAGTTCCACATTCTAAAGGTACTAGAACAGGAACAAAATGCCTGAGAGAGGTGCTTTTCTTCATTAGAGCTATTATCCGTCTTACCAAAATGGCAGTAGACGTCAAACTAAAGAATCTACACGCGGAGAAACAACACACCCTTAATGTCAAAACTACTGCAGCTCTTTTCCTTAAGGCGATGCATTTAATTTAAATTCTTTTTATTTTTAAGGAAAGCACATTTGCTAACGTGCTAAGCAGTCTTCGCTATTCATTTGCTAATGTGCTGCTTCAAATTTGCTGATGTGCTGCTTAGCATGGTAGAGGTGCACAAAAGGATTGAAGGACGTTGCTCGCAAATATCTCATCTTTATGTGTCTTATAAAGTGATGAAAATTCTAGCGAAAATTATGAAATTACCTTCTTGTACCTCTTGACCCCTTTGCCCGCCCTTTCCTTTAATCCCTTCAGGACCGTGATCAAATATACGTCATCCTGCGATTCTCTGCATGCACATGGAACCATAGGAGCATTTATGATTCTAGCGGTCCGGGATCACACGGACACAATCTTCATTCGGTATTCACGTATTACAACTCGTATTAGTACGTATACGTACTCTTTAGTACTCTCGGAGCGTGTGTGCCTGAGAAAGCGCTTTTTTTTTCTCATCCAGTCATGAAAGGGTTAAATTATTTTTGAATTAAAACTATTGGTTGTTACTTTTCTTATAATGTATATTTATTTTCCTGACTTCAACAGGTATAAATGATGGAAAATCACTGGTTGGTCTTATTTTTGCTATTTGCAATTCGCCTAGCTTTAGCTGAGCCTGGTGAGTTGATACAGTTTTTAATTATTACTTTTTTTTTATCTTACTTAATTTTGAGTTTTTACTAAATTATAGGTGAATAAAACTTTTTCTCCATATTTCTTTTTACCTATTTTAGTCGTTTCTCACAATCTTTTCCTTTAATTAGAAATGCCAAATAATTTTATTCAAGGCATCTTTTTAAATATTTTAATTTTCCTTTTTAAAATGGCAACATACCAATATTCCCGCTTTTTCCTCTTAATCCCCAAAGAACCACAAACTCTTGTTTTTAAATTAACCAGCTCACTTGTGTTCAAGGGGCCCATCAATCCTTGACAGGGAAACACATTCTGATCTGTGCATAAAGTATAAACAACTTAGACTTTAGCGATGAATTTACAACTTTACAGTTTTTGATTGGAGATACTCTACACCAAAATGCTATATTTCATCTTGAGATAGGTTTTTATTCAGTAATTTAGTTGCAATTCCGATAAAATTTACTGACTGTTTTTTTAAGTATTTTATTTCAGTAACTAAAAATTTTTGAGGTTGTTATTAGTGTACTAAAATTTTGTAAGATTGCCGAGTGTACTTATTTTTTAAGCTATTATATTTAATTAATTTACTTTATAAAAGTTATGGGATGTACCGCAAAAAAGTATAATCAAAGTGTAATAGAAAAATGTGAAATAGATCTTTTAGTTTTCAGATGCTTCTTTTCCTCAAAAGGATGCGTATTTTGACTGGCATACGTGTGTTTTTTTATTATTAGGATATTGCTCCAAACAATGCAAAAATACCTAGTATGCAAAAATGAAGTTCAGAAAATGAATATAATTGTTTCATTTAAAAGGTAAATTTTAAGGTTTTGAAAGTTTTTAAGGAATGTAATTTAGAAGTTTCACATTTAAAGCCTTTTTTTCCTTGATATAAATATGTTTCACGAACTTTAATCACACTATTTATCCAGAAATATGAGCGAAATATTTAATAAAATGAAAATATTGTTAAATCATTATTTTCTTTTTTATTTATTCACGGAAATAAGAAAAAACATTTTGCAATTTTTTAATTTTAGATGGTATTAAAGAAGGAATTAAAGAAGGTATTAAAGAAGAACCAACAACCAAAGTTTTTTCAGAAGTTGAGACGGAAATAATAACATCGATAAAAGCCGTAACTGAACCCGTTCCCATACCTCCAGAAAGTGAATCTGATGCAGCCCCTGCTCCCCAGCTGTCATTACTCAATGCCCCATCTTCAATTAAAACTGCTTCATCTGGACAAAGAGTAAAAAATCCTGAATCTGGTAGTGCTTTTGGACTACCCTGGCAATCAGTAGATGGTTCTTCTAAAGGTACAACCACGACAACCACAACTACAACAACATTGTCACCTCGTATACAGCAGTTCAATGAACATATACGAAATCAATACAAGCCTCAAAGTCAGCAACAGCAAAAGCCTCAGGTACAACCACAGCAAACACAGCAGCAATATCAGCCGCAAACACAACAGCAAGAACAACATCAACAAATTCAACAGCAATCTCAATACCGACCGCAGTCACAATCACAGTATCGTCCACAGTTTCAGCAGCAGCAGAGTAGACCGTACGTTCAACAACAGTCTCAACAACAAGTGCAATCTCAAGTGCAACCTCAGCAGCAGACTCAACAAGAAGTACAAACACTAAACAGAGTTCAACCTGCTTTCCAACAACAAAGTCAGGAAAAAGTACAGCCTTCACTTCAACAGCAATCCCAGATACAGGTTCAACCATCATTTGCAGAACAGTCACAACAAAAAGTTCAGCCAACACTTCAACAAACTCAGCAACGAATTAAACCTCCAACTCAACAACGAGTTCAGCCTCCAACTCAACAGAGGATTCAACCCACAACTCAACAACCAATACAGAGAGTACAACCTCCAAGTCAACAATCTCAACAACAAGTTCAACCTTCATTTTCTCAGCAGCAACAATCTCAACCCGCTTTCCAGCAAGTTCAATCACAAGAACAAGTTCAACCACAAATTCAACAGCAAACGCGTTATCAATACCATCAACAATCGCAACCACAAGTTCAAGACAAATTTCCCCCCGAATTTCCTAAAGAATCATATCATCATTCCATTGAAGAAACAGCTACTGGAGGTAAGCAGTATAAGGCTTCCGGAGTGAAAACTGCGCCAGCAGTTCAAACTGACAGCCAAGAAGAGGGAGGAAACGAAGTAGATCCGAAAATTAAAGAGCCATATCAAAGCCAACCAAGTGAAGAAGAGAGGTTAAAAAAAGCAGATTTGGCTCTTAATGAGTATTTTAGCGATGTTCTACAAAACCTTAGTGTGAAAATGAAAACTGGTATGGATGAACCATTGGGAGAAGTTTTAGATCCAGTTAAGTTAGATGACATGCAACTTCAACCCTTGGTGGCTGGACAAGTATTCGATGTTAAAATGAAAAAGATTACAGTTGGTGGGCTGTCCGACTTTAAAATAACTCAATTGGAAAGTCAGTTGTCAGATTCCCGCATCAAAGTAGGCATTCATTATCCAAAACTAACAGCCAACTGTCTTTTCAACGCAAATGGTTCATTGTATGAAATTTTTAAAGTTACCGGCAAAGGTAATGCCACCATAATCTTCAATGATGTTTATGCCAGAACTGTTTTGTATCTTACAAAGGACGATGGAGTTTTGCAAGTGACGACTGCTGATCAGCCATATGTTGATTTTAAATCAGCTGAAATTCTTTTCCTTGATGAAGAGGCGCCTGAAGGCTCCGAACCTATCAAAGCAGAAAGTGTTGCGACCCAACTTGGACCATTATATTTCTGGGTGCTTACTGCCAATGCCGTTGATAAGATTGATTATCCACTGGCTCTTTATTTCAATAAAGCATTACAGGGTTTTCCTCTTTCTGACTTTTTAGATGGATACGTTTTACGTCAAAGGCATTTACGTATACATGTTCCTCATAATCCTCTACCTTACGCTTACGTTTCATCTGATTTAGGTCAAATCTAAATAAGTGATGTTTCCTTTTTAAATTGTAAGCTGGCATTTTCAATTTAAAACTTTTTATATATTTTAACCAATATGTACTTAATTTTTAATCTTTCTATAATAATTTATGCTTACAAGTGATATTTCATACAAAAATTTAGCGCACAATATTTAACTTAACAAATACTGTAGAAATTGAGTGTTTTTATAGGCATTCTATAAATTTAAGGAAATGATTAGAATATACAGAGAAATTAAAACTTGTGAAATTCAGAATACGAATATTGTGTTATGTGGTTCATTTTTGTGTATTGTTTTGCAACGTTTGTTTTGAATTTTTGTATTATTATTATTCATACTTAAGTTATTGCATTTTTAATTTATTTTGATTTTATTTATAACGGAGCTGGTATCCATTCAAATAAATTATTACGTGTAACGTTGGAATGTAAATGTATATTTTCATAATAAAAATTGCATGTCTAAAAGTTTTTATTTATTTCAGTTGCATCTCTTTTGAAGGAAGAATAATTTTTACTCTGATTGTTACTTAAAATATATAAAGCACTTACTATCAAAACAGTATACTTGGAATAAATTTATACTTCAGAAGAAATGATGTTATATCGGTTTTAATTCTTCTGTTATCGATAAAAATACACAAAAATTATACACAAAAGCTATGTTCTTTGCATTTAATTTGAATTTTATACCAATATAACTTTAGCCTTTCAAAAGGAGAAGACACAGATGCTGATACTAAGTCCAATAAAAAAATCAGAAGAAGAAAAAAACTTCCTGGTGAACTTACAGACGTTAACATTTGAAATATCTTTTCATTTCAAAGCGAGAAATTAATTGTTCGCAGTTTTTGTCACAAAGATCAAAAATGGCTAACTGTATTTTAACAGTGTTTTGATTTGCGCCGATTTAAAATTTCTTCAAATGAAATTAATTCCCGTGCTATCAAAGAAACTTGGTAAAAAAATAAAACAATTGCTGGAATAATGAATATTAAATAGTTTCAATGTTAAAAGATTAGAAAATGGATGTAAATAAAATGTTTTCTTTAATCTTCTGCATTTTAAAAGATGTTAAATAAAATGTTTTCTTTAATCTTCTGCATTTTAAAAGATGTTAAATTAGAAAAAATATGGGCATACATTGGAAGATGAAGATGTGCATTGTCTTTTTTTCGGTATCAAATTTAAAAAGAGGAATGTTATTAATTATTTTTCGTAACTGAAGATAGAAAAGTCTTTTTTTTTTCCCGTTCGATTCTTAATGTTTACTTACTTGTAGATGTTTTTTAATTGACACTTTTTTTCTCAATTTGTTGTTTGTTTGTAAAAATATCTAAGGTGAAAAACAATCTGCAATAAACTGCAGCGCCCCTGCTGTGCTAGAGGATTTCTGCTGCCAGACTTGTAATTGGTATGAGTATGATTTATTACTATTACTTAAAAGTAATTTCTGTATGCAACGAGTAGCTTCATATTTAATTTTTTTTCTTTGAAAAAGTATAAATTCTTAGCAATCTCCAGGTATTATTTATTATATAAACTGGAAAGATATGAACCAGAATAATAACCTGGCAGGGGTGTGTGCCTCATTGTCCGGTTTTCCCTACAGTGATGTTTTTTTTTTAGCTGAATATTATTAAAAATATTAATCTGTTAAAATGAAATCTGTGTTTCATGAAAAACTGAAAATGTTGTTTTTCTTTGGTCGTCAACTCTGTAGAATTTTTTAAAAACAATTAAAAGAAATAATTTTTGAAAAATTATTCTTACTTTACTGATTATTTTTCAACTATTTCGTAAAATCCTTTCCAATCATCGTACAAATTAGAAGCGAGGTAAGTGTCTTACTTTTTGAAAATTCTGATTACTAAGCTGTATTGAAACCAAACCTAAACGAATATTTACTCCAAGGAAGCTATAGATGAATTCTTTGTTGGGTTCTAAGTCATGCAAGCATCTAGTGTGATAGAACTGCTATATAGTATTATGGCTAAGTCAACATACAATGCATCGAGTAATTCCCCTTACTTACTTACTCAGTTATATAAAATGACATTGACAGAAAACTGTTATAACAAAACAATTAGGAAATTGAAACAAAAAGTAAATTACTTAATACTAAACCCACTACAAAACCTTACAAAAAGAAAACCTTACCAGATACAACACCATTTTGATACATTTAATCCACAATTGACTTTATTTATTGGGAATTATTCTCGGAATAATATTTTCTCTTAACTCAGAGACAATAAATTTTCCCGTATCATTTTAGCTTTAATCCTTTATAAGGTCATTTTTTTCTTGTAATTTTATATTAAAATATTTCCGGGACGCAAAATTATATATTATTGGTTTATAAAAAGAAATTTATTTAGTTTATTACCTAAAATTATTTTAATTTGTAATGCTATTTTATTTTTGTGGGACTGTGGGTGAGGTTTTTTTTCAAAATTTTACCTGCTATAAAGAATTGGCCGTAAACGTGAACTCCCGTGCTTAGAAATAACCAGAAATGAACAAACGCATAACGCACAAGAAAAAATTGTTCCATAATGTCAATGTTTTTTTCAGTTACCTTTATTGTTAAACATATTTATGTAAACAAAGCCTTCATTGGTATTCTTTTTAAGTAGTTTTTGAAGATATCAGTAGATGGCAGCACAAATCATACGTGAGTAAAAATATCATTCCATCGACGTTTAAAAATTAATAAAGCTGGTGGAAAGTATACTTCCCACTGTCTTATAAAGTGTTCATGCGTAACAGAGTATTTTTTATAAACAAAGTTTTCGTTGTGGTATATTGAAAAATAATTCTTTCTCAAAAATTCTTAAATAACTAATTTAAATATTTTGGAAGGAATTTGTTTAGATTTAAAGTTATTAATCATTGTTGATGTCGGAAAAACTTTCATTTGATTTGTATCAATTATTAAAAAAAGTAATAATAAATAATTATAAAAATATTTCTTTACATCAAATTATTGTTGAATAAGCAAGTTTTATAATCGTGGGCAATAATTTTTTTGATTCGCTTTAGTTCCGGAGACATAAGAAAATATGCAAAAAGTAAAATTAATTTAAGGGGTCACAAATTTCTGCTGCTCTTTTTTTTATGCAATTTAATATTTTTTTCAAGTTTAAATTTTTTTTCCTTTAATTATAAATTAACAAAATTCTTAATTTCTGATTCCACTTTGAATACAGGTGGCTCAATTTCATTTTGTTTATCTTTAGAAAGCATCTAGTGATACTTGGTAGGACTAAGCCACTCAACTTTTTCCGCTCTTTTTTTCCTTCTTTTTTTTGAATTTAAATTGTTCCCTTGTGTTTGTTCAGAATGTGGTCTTCCTTCTCAGTAATTTTTTTTTATAATTTTAAAATAATTTTCGTAGAATAGACAATTTCTTAAAATGTTTATTCTGTCCACAGGATATATTTCTTTTAATTTCTTGCAAAAGAGCAATTCCACGAAAAGTAAACGAAAAAAACTCAGAATTCTGGTTTCATTTTTTTTCAAAACCTATGTCCAATAAAGGCTTTATTAAAATACTCCATTTTAATATTTAATGAAATATTTTCAGTATTTAACCTATTGATTATTTTTCATAACATTATACTACAATTATGTACGGAAAAATTAATTTTATGAAAAAAAAATATTTTTGGTAATTTTAGAATTTCAATTGGCAATCATTGGTAATCATTTCAATTGGCATCAAAATCTTACATCCTTGTATCATTGCTAGTAACTAGTTAAATGCCTAGAACAATTTTTTTTCAAGCATGCAGTTTCTTAAAAAATCAATGTAACAGAAGTAATATTTTATGTTACGGACGTTACATATATACATTGTGACACCCTTAAAAAATCAAGAACTTGAATAAAAATAAATAAATACAGTAATACACTCGTAAGGTACAAATATATTTAAGAAAAACTAAATAATTATATATTTTACACTTTTGCTCTTTTTAACTGACTTATAGTTCAATTCTATATAATTTAGAATGTATTAAATTTATAAGGTAAACATTTTCAGATGAATTGTTTTACTAAGAAGTTTAAAATATTTTGATAAGAAATTAAATTTTAAATATTGGCTACATTATTTGATATCAGGGCTCGAAATCAACGATGGTCACCATAAAAAATTAGCTCTGGTTTATCAGAGCAGCAACCTACGTAAAGGGATGATATACTGTTTTGGATTTTTTTTTTCCCTTTCGGTTTCATGTTTTAATCGGTGTTCTTGTCACAAAATAACCTATTACCTCACAACTGTGCCATCACATAAACTCTGTATTATAATTTTTAATATAAATTCGCATTATTTGCTTAAAAAACTTATAAAGCCATCCATATGGACCAGTGCAAATGTGTACAGACGAGTAGTATATTTTTCTTACGGGTCCTTCAGATCAGTTACTAAATTTTCATGATTTTTACCCTTGATGTTGATTAAATATTCAAATCTGGCAACAGAAATGCTTCCAAATAGAAAAAAAGAAATTTGTATTTTCATTTTTAGTAAAATTGAAAACCATAAAAATTAAGTTATTTGTTCTAAAAATTTTTATAAACATTTAAAAAAAAAATATTTTGGTATAATTCATAAAAATATGTAAACCAATTGCCCATAGTGCATTTTTAACATTTGTCTGAATTTCTTCCCTAATAGTCTGCTTTTATTTTTTTTTTAAAATGTGAAACTTATGGAAGTTAAAATTTTTTAGAGCAAGTGCAGAGGACCCTAAGAGTAAACCCTTTAAGAAATATTAAAAGCATTTGATGGTTTTTAAATAAGTTATACGCATTAAAAGTCTACGAATGTTTCGTTCTTAACGATAGAATTACTCATAAGTAAACGTCCTGACGAAGATCTCTAATTTTTTTTTTCTTTTTATCTAATTTTTAACTTTATTTGGTGTTTTATTCATTTTTTTAATCATGAATTGTTTTTATCATTAATTGTTTACTCTTTCACTCAAACTCTTTAATAAGCTTTCTCATAACATGTAAACGTGTAGTATGTATTTTCTGGAATTTTGTTTGTGGAGGTGTGTATGTGGCCTTCTGTATAAGTAAATGTTTGGTCGAGTGACTGCGCGTATAATTTTAGCAATGCAACTCGCAACGAATAGTATCAATTCACGTTTGCTTAATTTGGACGTTTCGTTTTGATGATGTTTAACATATGCAATTGTGTGATATTCCTCGGTCGATGTTGTAAGTCTCCCAGCTCAGGAACCAACCTCGTAGTGCCTGAACTGAATGGAAATTGCCTAAACAAAATAGTCTAAAAACTAAATATATGTATATTTCTATAGCTCTAAAAATGAAGTTAAATGCTTGGCTCATGAATGATTATGTTATTTTTTAAAATATAACAATTTCAACAGTTCTATAAGAACAATTAATTAATTAGATAGTGAAGTACTAATAATATAACTATTTTTAATAAAAGGCATAATATAATATTTCCAGACATGACCGTTTGAAAAGCTAACGCAGAGCTACTCAAAAGAATGCTGCGTCTATCTCGAATTTATTTCATGTTGTGCATATAAATATCCAATTAAAACATTCCGCCATGATAACTTGCTTTAACTACATGAAAGTTAAAGTTAGAACTCAGAGTAAACTTGAACTCTAAAATTATTACGAATGCAGCAGGTAGATGACGAGAACTCACTTTATTACTAACTTAAAAGGTAGTAAATATAAATTTTCAAACATCCCTCAAAGTAATGACTTACAATCATTATTCCTTTCCCTCATTGGCAGAGAGTTTCTCAAGTATTTGAAACACCACTTCATGTCTAAAGGAGAATCAAGTGTTTACTTTCTATCCCATATGAAAGTTAGACCATTAGACAATTTTATTATTCTGTCTGTTATCTGCTATTTAGATAACTTTTTAAACGTGAATATAAGTATGGAAAAATCACATTTGCTGAAAATACCCATTTTTTTTGTATTAAGTATTTTTATTTAAATTTTCTAACCAAATATAGGGTTGAATACTTATTCTGCAGAAGTTTCTCAATTTAACTTGGTGGCTACTTGTGTTCCACTGCCGAGGGAGAATTAGAAACTGCAACTTCATGTAAGTTTTATTGATACGAATAAATATATTTTTATGTAATCCAATCATATTCTTAAATAAAAATCTTTTGAAATTCACTTTGAAGATGTCGCATAAAAACAGGGTTACGAAATCTAGGTCAAAGCTGGAAAAGTGCTAAAGCAGTATAAGTCCAAAATTTCCCCTCAAATATATTAATAAAAAATTAGAGAATTAAATAAATTGCAATAGAACACAACAAACATAAATGTACTACAATTCTTCAGGGACACTTTACATCTTAACTTGTGCGAGCTTTTCTGTGAATAAATGTTAAACAAAACAATAGTGTTATTCATGTTCCGAAGCCTCATTTCAACAAAATAATACATGAATGCAATGCATTTAGTGTATTATTTGAAAATGCGGCTTCGAATTACTCTTTTTTTCTTGTTAAAAAGTATTCACGGAAAAACTTCCACATGAATGCATGCAGGGTGTCCTCTGAAGAAGTTTTGAATTGCATTCTTGTTTTTTCTTAATTCTCAAATTTTTTATGGCTAAAATTTTTTATATGCTCACTTTTGATGGTTAGATATGTCTGGCGTAGATACATATTTACTATATGCTTTTTTTCTTAATTATTGATTGTTTGGAAAGTAATATTGCTTTTTTTTATAAAAATGAAAGGCGATTTTTTTTATAGTGACTAAATATTTTATTGAATTATATATTGTATATTCTGATTCAATACTTTTCGTCATCTTTCTGACAGTGGCATGACTCCACGTGCATAAAATGTTTCTTCTTTGTCGCTAAAGAACTTATCCAGATGATATTTTGTATAGAATTTATTTCTCATTTCCAGTGATGATTCGCTTTGAAAATGAATAATTTTCTTGATGTTTCAGAAGCTAATCACAGACACCAACGCGACGACACAAATTTATTTACGTAAGAATATATGAAATCTATATGCCGAGCTTTGAAATTAAACCTTAGGCTTTTCAAATGGTCATAAACGGTCAAATTCAATACATTTAATGTCACAGCGATTTCTACGAGTAGTCGTTTGCCGGTTTGCATTAATTAATAACCTTATTACGTCTTCATTAGCTTAAACTAGCACGGTGCATCATCGTGCAATTTAGCCAAAATTTTGCCAGACCGAAATTTTGCACACCCAGTTGTGGCACCGGCATATTACCAATATATTTTCTCCTTAATTATTGGATAATTTTTTTCTTGATTGAACAATATTTTTGCATTTTCAATAGCAGAAAATAAAATATGCCGAAATTTCTGCTTTTCATATTTGAAAAAGCACTAACAAAAGCTACTGCGCATAATCAATTCAACTTTTTAACAAGGAAGCCTTTCTATATCCGCTGTCAAACTATAAGTTGATTATTCGGTTTATATATGAAGTTGGCTGCAACAAAATATAATTAAGTTCTCACTTGGGAAAAAAAACAAAATTACTTTCCTAAATTACCTTACTACTGCAACCCAATATTTCATACGTCACATGTGCGACAAAGCAATAGAATCGCTCTATATGTTGCTCAAACTAAGATATAAAACACCTCTTAAACAAGACATACCAAGACATCAATTTTTACCAAGTTACTATTTTTGAACCCAGTTTTAGGCGCCAAACACGGCTCTTGCGCCAAAAATACACACCAATCAAACCAAACTAACTAACTAGTCATTGATAAAAATCATTTAAATAGCAACTATCTCCAAACTATTAGTTATGGAAGAAGTCCACTTAATTGCAACCTTTTTAAAAAAAAACTGGTTTTTCTGACTCTGTGGTTTTGTTCAAAATAACTATTTATTTTACTCGATATAAACACCACTGAGTATTCTGAGGCACAATATTATATTAATTTTTGAGGAATGCAATAAATCACTACAAAAAATATGTTAAAATTAAAATGCTAAAAAATAAAATCGATTAATTTTTTTACTTGATACTGATCTGTTCCATCGTGCTCCAATAGTATACAAGCAAGGATTTTATTACCGTCTTTCCGAGCAACTGACCCAATTTTTGGTTTACAACTATCAATGTTCAACTCCGCAGCCTTGTAATTTTGAACCCAATTCAGAAGACAAGGGAACTCCTGGATTAAGTACTGAGAGAAATTTGCCTTCAAGGAGATCTTTCTGATAGAACTAATCCGCATTTGCGGAAAATCATAAATACCTCTCACGGTTAGCCTGACGATAGGGGACTCTAACCCAAGATCTGCCTACCGCTGATGATATTTTACTTCAGTACTGTGGTCGATGCGAGCCGGGTGTGGAATATAAATGGACCAGCCATCACTGGGATTTTTAACCTGGTTCACTTTATTGAACGGCAACAGCTTTTTCCCCTGAGCCACCATGACTTTGCAAGTATTTTTTTATTTTTTTTATTTATTTATTTATTTATTTATTTTTTTTTAAATATCTGTCGTTGAACAGCCGACCCAATTTTGAGTTTACGACTACTAATGTTCAAGTCCGTAGCCTTGTAATTTTGAACCAATCCAGGAGATAAGGAAACTCCTGGATCAGTACCCCGAGAGGTATTGATTTGCTATGGGAGCATGGAGGACTTTGCGACTCGGCAGATTTAACGTGCATCAGTTACCATTCACTACACTTGGAGTCTTCGGCCGGCCTGAAATCGAACCCACGAATTCTTGGACATGGACTCAGTGCCCTACGAACCAGGCTATCCCGGCCCTTTTCAAGTATTTGTAAGTCTCTGGTTTTTCAAGTTTTTTTAACCCGTTAACGTAGATAGAATACCAGTGTCCTTTATATATATGCTCTAATTACAAGCAAAATTATAGTATTATATATTTTTTAATTATAAAAAATGTTCTAATAATTAATTAAAAAATCTGTTAGATTATCGGAATTATCTTTGTACTAAAATATAAAATAAAAAAAGTAATTTCAATTTTTTCTTAATTCAAATTCAAAAATTTATCTATAGTTGATTTCCTAAATTAACGAAATTTCAATGATGAATAACTGTTTCGCTCCGATCTAAATAACTGCAAATAAGAGCAAAGTTGAAAAATTATTACTTGGAAATGAGTCATGTATGGAAGATTTTACCTTTTTATGTAGAAAAAGACACCGATATTCTTCTCAAAACCATAAGTTATTAAAATTTTAAATATAATATTTTTCACTTATTTTGAACTAAATTTATACAAAATAATAAAAAAAGTATGAAAAATATATTACATAAAAATTCTGTACCAAAGAGTTAACATTTGACTGTTAAGCTTTAACTTTAAAGTTCATAACTAAATTATTTTGAATCTTAATTGTAAGATAAACGCTTTTTAATAACCATGCATTTATTTTAAATTTCTAAAATATTTAGTAAAATGAAGTAGGAAAAATGGAGTAGAATATTTCATCAGAAAAGAAAACGTTTGACTCAGTTCTCCATTTAAGTAACTTTGAATAAGAATGACTGACAATCATCTATTAATTGACTAATTAAGTTACTAATTAAATTCATAAACAGCAGAATGAAAAAGAATTAAATACTATTTTAATGTCGATAAAAGAAAACTACTTTTATCATCGCTTTATCAAAGAAGAGTAATTTATCATGACGTTTAATGTAGTTAAAGATAATTATTTCAATACTTTGCCTCAAAATTTACGAAACAAGTTTTTCTCATTTTTTGAGTTATGTCTTCATTGTTCCAGCAAAGTCGCTGCTTTGTTTAAAATTGCTCACTTTTAAAATTAATTAATTTTTTAATGTGTTTTTTGAAGCAGCACGCAAATGTCAAAATCATCTGTTCCAAATATGTTTTTTCTTTAAGAATTTTGCTGAGATTAAAGTCTTTAAGAGGTTTAATAAGGAAAGAATAAACAAGCCGATAATTTATAAGAAAAAAATATGAAGCAAGTAATTGAAAAATTTCGCTTCTTTGTACAATGAATAAAAAATAGTAAAAGAAATTTAATATAATATCTAGTTTCATTTCAGAAAAACCTATATTTTATTGTACTGATTTTTTCATGAGAAAGTTGTATAAAAAAACAGAAATGTAATTTATTAATTCTATGTAACCATTTATTTCATCATCTTTCAATTAATTAAATAATTATTATACGCATGTTTCCAATATGAAACAAAATACGAATGGAAATTTCAAAAATAAATGTATTAGCATCTTATTTATATGAAAAATTTCGTTTCATATGTCAAAATGTTTATGAATAACTATGTTAATGTACCATTTGTTTAACATATTTTGAATGTATCGATCGTTTCATGCGAGAAAAAGTTTAACATGTTTTGCTAGACTATATTTTGGAAATCATTTATTTGAAACATGATTTTTTCTAAGAGTTAAGAGTTTTGCTGAGATATATGAATTTGAGAGGCTTATATATATATATATATATATATATATATATATATATATATATATATATATATATATATATATATATATATATATATATAATAAAGAAAGTATTAACAAGCCAAGCCGATTCGGGAAAATAATTAAGCAAATAATTTAATTTAATTTAATGGCATAAGGTCCACTAAAGGACAAACTGCGCCAAACAAAAGGGTTTTTTTTAACAAAAAAAAAAAAAAAAAAAAAAAAATCAAAAATTAAATGTACACAACAAATTTCTTTTACAAGAATGCATGAAATTGATAAAACAGTACATGATAAAATGGCAAATAATTAAAATTTTTTGCTTCGTTGAGCAAGGAATAAAAAATAAAAAATTAACACGAATTTCAACGTAATATGAAGTTTATGTTTAGAAGTTCCACGTCGTTTTATTGCATTGATTTTGATCTGCAAAATATAGATAGATAAATAAATAAGATAATACGAAGATAAAATAATACAAACATTAAATAAAGCAAATATAAAATAACACAAACTTAAAATAATACAAGTATAAAATAATACAAATATAAAATGATACAAATATAAGATCATATCATAAAATGTATCAGTTAATTTTATTTAAAAATTTATGTCTTCATCATCTAAATTAAAGAAATAATGATTATACAGTGGTTGCTTTGTACTAAATGTCAACAGTGATCTGCTAATTCTATAGAAATAGTCTCTCTTTTAGTGAAATTTTTAGAAAGCTAAAGCAGTTAGCACATTCTGAAAGATCAAAAAATTGATCCTTCACAATGTTTTTTAATAAAATTAATTTGAATCAAGCCAATACAACAGGTTATGTACTTTAAACATTTGGCGAGAGATAAAACTCAAAGGAGTTAAAAAAAAATTTCATACCTATAACAGGTATGAATTTTCCTACTAAAATTGAAACGAAAAAGTTAGGAAATATACCTACATTTGGTATGACAATAATTGTTATACAGTGCTATAGAGTTTTTTCTTCTTTAAATTTAAGATTTATACTAACCCTTTGCGGATATTTTAATTTAATTTTACTTTGTTGATGTGTCAAATAAATACTTTTTTTTTAATTATAAAAATTGTCTTTTTAGTACAAATTGATTCGTTACACTGTGTATAAAGAGTGATACTATAAAAATTAAATTACAAAATTTAATTTACAAAGAAGCAGAGAAATGAACGTAACAATTTTTATATCTCAAACAACTACACTGTAAAAAAAAATCAATCAAATTTACGGAAAAGAACTGTCAGTTTGTAAAACCATTTTCCCAGAAAAATACTGTTGCTCAAAAACAGACTCCTGTTTTTTAGGCTGACAAGTATTGAGATTAAAAAAAAAACAAACTCTGTTACTTTAACAAAAAACTATGTATAAAATAACCATGCTGACGCTTGGAATCGAACTTGATTTATTTTTAGGGTGAATTACTTTTTTTTCAGTGGTATTGAACTAAAGCAGAATTTTTTGAAACACAGACATTTCTTAAAAAAATATTAGAACATAAGCATATTAGTCTATAAGATTTTATATGTATCTGTTTAAATTACTTATGTTTATTAGTGGACTTTTAATTATAATTTGTTTAATTATAAAAACATTACCCTACCATTAGGAATTCTGAAACTTCTGAGAATTCTTAGTACCTAGTTGGAGTCTCTGGAATTGTTTTGGACAGTCGAATTCGATCCTTTTTTCTTTTCCATTGCCTCATTTTGTTTTTTCTCAAGTGAGTTTATACTTTAAAATAAAAATAGTAATAAAAAAATATTTCAAATTTTGGCAAAATAAGAAATATGATTAACATGTTGAATGCCATGGGGGTCAACGGTGACCGGCGAGACCAAGATTAAAAGAAACACATAATTCGAGTAAATTTTTAATATTTTTATATTATTATTGTTACTAAAATGGTTTGAAGAAATTAATGCAATATAGAACACACAAAAATAGTTTTATTTATATACACAGAGATGTCAACTTGCTCCGGACAGCGAATAAATATTTTCAAGTGGTAGTTCATTAATTGTGATTCGTGGTTTAATAAATTCAATTTAGTAGATTTTTATCCACCACTATTTCTAAACAATTCGTAGGCTTATATAATTCACCACTTTTCAGATATGTCATGCTGCGCGGCCCAGGTGCCCAGTTTTTCTAAATAAAGCAAGCAAAATCTGTCAAATTTGCAAGTTTAGTTTGTAGTTATTTACGGTTTGACCGGACGGGCAAGCCATGTACGATTAGTGTGGCATTAAACGTGTTAAACAGTTTTAATTTCAAATTTTTGTTGCACGGTAATGACTAAATTAAAAATTAATTCTAAATTATTAAGAAGATCATTATTGTATTTAAAACTGTTTATTATGATTGTAGAGATGCCACTTTGCTCCGCTTTGTGAAAAAATATTTTCTAGTGGTAACGAAATTTAAATAATTTTAAATTTAGTACTTTTTGGTTGACGTTCGGTTTCTACCACTACATGTCAAAAATTCAAAGTATCATATGAAATGCAGCTTTATTACTGTTATCTCATTTCCCCTCAATGCAAACCGAAACTGTTCAACATTATAATTCCAATAGTTAAGAAAGCAAAGTACCTTGGACTCTTAATTAATAGCAAACTCATTTGGAGCGACCATATTAAAAATATAACAGACAAAGCCAATGCAGCAGTTAATATCATCCAACCTCTCATCTATAACCAAAACGTCTCACTAAAAATCAGAAAATTACTATACACCTCTATGATCCGACCTATACTTACATATGCTTCACCTGCCTGGACTACTATAGCCGGACACCTAATGAAAAAGCTCAACCAATGTCAAAATAAAATACTTAGAAAAATCACCCGTGCCAGATGGTTCATACGCAATTCAAATATCCATAAAGATCTCAAAATTCCGTTTCTATCCGAATATATATATAAATTAAATGCAGACTTATACGATAAAGCCATAAAATGCAGCACATCCAACTTCAATCAGATTTTTAACTTCGAGAACTGTAAAAAAGACGAGAAACTAAGACCAATAGCCGCTCATTTCACCTCCGACGCCTCATACCACAACTATCAGCATAAATAATAGTCTTCAATTCCAGCATCTATAGCTTACATGAATAATCCAAAGCATCAATAGTCTACAGCATCTAACACTTTACCAATACTGAAATCCTGACTTATGTTACTTCACATTGACAATCAAACTACAGCCATCCACAGTTTACTGCAAGTTGTTCTTATTATTTTCATTTTCTTTCAGTTATACAAGCAAGGTGCTTGTCTCCAAGTAACACCCACCCCATAGACTGCTGAACTCAAACTGTCTTTTATTTTAACTGTTTATTTTACTTCATGATGTATGGGATATGGGCCTTCTGCGCGACCCAGGTGCCCAATTTTTTTATAAATAAAGAAAGACTGTTATCTCGTTAGACCTCACAGATAAAAGAACGATTTATTTGCAGGCAATCAAGACAATATTAACATACGCCTGCCCTGTGATTACTACACCGCCTAAGTTATAACCTAAAGAACAAACTTTCGAATTTCGAAGGTAAAATAATTAGAATGATGCTTAAAATCCCAGCGGCTTTTAGCAATAAGTCGCTCAAACGTGACTTAATCCTTTGCACTCCGATGTCTCGATTGAGGCACCCTCAACAGTCACCACTTTAAAATTAAGAAATTTCACCCCTTAATAATTAGTAACCACTTCATTATGAGAATTTTAAAAATGTATATTGTTACTATATTGTGTATTTGAAATACTATAGTGCTGATATTAGATCAATGAGCATATAAAAGTACTCGGAGTGCAAGGGGTTAAAAATCAAAGACATTAGTTGCTTCATGGCAATGCTCAACGCCAAATTTTACAGTTACGCCAAAGAATGCACTATTTCTGATTTTAATAATTTTTTCGACCTAGAGATTATCAATTCTAATGCTAATTATTGCCCAATAACAGCCTTTTTAACATCTAACTGGCATTTTAGGTAGGAAGCCCATTTACTTTACATGACACACCCCTAGCAGCTAAATAACTTGGGAACTCATTGGGCCAATATTCACCCATCTTGGCTCAACAAGGTTTTAAAGGGCCAATATTGAACCGATATAGAAATGTTCGATTCACCCGATATTTTATAGCCACTATTCAGTCAATGCTTACTCTATATAAAATTGTCAAATTCAACCGATACTTTATTTCCCTTATTGACCCAATATCGGCCCTATATAGATTTGTTAAGTTCACCCGATATTTTATAGCCACTATTCAGCCTATGCTTACCCTATATAAAATTGTCAAATTCACCCAATATTTTATTTACCTTATTTTCCCAATATCGGCTCTATGCAGATTTGTTAAGATCACCCGATATTTTATAGTCGTTATTCATCCTATGTCGGTTTGATATAGAATCGTCTGACTCAATCGATGTTTCATAGCCGTTATTTAGCTAATATAAACCCAACTTAAAATGTTCAAATTGACCACATATTTTATAGCAGTTACTCAACCAATATAGGCCATATATGGAATTGTATGATTCACCCGATATTTTAAAGACGTTATTCATCCATTGTAGACCCTATTTAAAATTGGCCAATTAACCAGATATTTTACAGCCGTTAAATATAACCTAAAAAGTAAATAATAAACGCTTTTCTCAATCTATTTTTTAACATCTTCCAATATTAGGAATAAACATAAAATTTCAAGGCCCTTTACATCGCTTAATTTTCTACGCCAAAATCGCCCCGTATTATCCCCAAAAGCCGTATGATTAAAAGCAATTTTTTTTTTTTTAAAATATGTGTGTTTAATTTCCATATTAATTAATTAATTTTCAGAATATTTGGATCAGCTGAGAGTTTTGAGACTAAGCATTTACGTAGTGGTTTTCTTATTTTATAATAAATAATCCTAAACAAAATTTTCTTTCAATCCTGTATACTTTTACCAAAATTTTATATGAACTATAAGAAGTTTAATAGACAAGCAAAGAAAAAATATTTCTTTTCAAAGACAAAATGTTTATATTGTATTTGGGCTATTGTGAAATAAACAAAAAAGTCTTATGAGCAAAAAAGAAAAATCTGTTATAGGTAGATTTGTTTCTATTGTAAATCACTTATTAAGGAGCTAGATATTGAAATGGATATTATTGAAATATTTTAAGTCTTTCCAGGCTCAATAGGTGTAAATACAAAAGTGGTCCTTAATTGCAAGTCTATAATGGTCTTATATATTTCTAGAAAATGGTCTTAGAATGGTTTTCGATATCGGACCGAGATTGAGGTGCGTAAGTTTTGTAATAATAGGTCCTATAATGGCTTTATATTCAGGCCAAATATTTATTTTTATGTAGGACCTTTAAAGATTTACATTATTGGGGAACTATTGGGGCGAATGGTTTTGAGCATAGGACCAATATTAATTTCTATACAAGACCCTTGTAGGCTTACGATATAGAGCTTGTACGAAACTACCACTACAACTTTTAAATTCCAGTTTACTAGTATATAAAGTATGTTAACTTGATTCTGTCTTGAGTTACCTCCTTGTAATTTAAGGTTGACATTGTTGGTAATTTAGCCTCACAAAGATTGCTCGCAAGCAGGCTTGTTCAACAAACACTCTACATAGGTGACTTTCGCATTTCGAACGTGATCTGAACATGTGTATCTATATAGAAATACGAGGACTTAGATAAATGGACACAGTGAACAATTGACTTGTTACGGTGACATTGACCAACTCGTGCTGTTGTTACTCAGTCTAGATCAGATATTATGGGGTCCTTAAGCCTAGCCACACATGGGCATGATCTGAACACGCGTGGCTCAAACAACAATATTGGTCCTAGAATGGTTTTCAATAATGGACCAATATCATTTTCTATGCAGGTCCTTTATAGATTTATAATGTTGGGTAAACATTGGGTGTCTAGATTTTTTGCTATTGGTCCTAGATAGAAATGAATCTTGTTCCAATATTGAAAGTCATTCTAGGACCAATATTGAACAATCTAGACATCCCAATAGAGCCCTTGGTGCATGTTCTTATGGGACCCATATTCGCCAATTTTGAGCCCAACTGGGGCCAATGTAAAATTGTTACTAGGGACAAACACAACTTAAACCCTAGGACTGTAGAGGACCCGGTGAAGGAGCAATCCTCTAGCAGGGTTCGATTCGGGCGAGCCACAGAACTGCTAAATATAGAATGGTGTGCAACCCGGCATGAGCGGTACTACCGGGATGGCCGGTTCACTATATTAACATAGGCACACTTTAATTTGTTTATTTTAATATGATTTATTCGTGTATATATTTGTTTATTGTATATAATTGATTCGATTTATCACCATTTTATTATTATCCTTGCATATAATTTTCCTAAATATGTATATTCATCATCGGAACATTTTTGCTTATTTACGTGCTGTTGGTATTTTTAGCTGTATGTAAATATTTTAATACATTTGCAATTTTATTTACTTTTGCAAACATTTTACTTACTTCATGTATTCATGTATCATATTCACACCTTTTTATCTGATTTTATTAATGTCTTTTATCTGATTTTATTCATCAACTTGTATCATTTTATCAGTTATAATTGTATGACAATTAAAGTGTTGCATGCACTATGTCTTTTGAACTGTTTTTACCGTATTGTTTGGCGCAGCATGTCCTCTTTTGGACTTTATGCTTTAAAAAAAGTAGGCGTAGTTATTCTACTTCTATAGGTTTTACTATTTAATTTGCTTCCAATATATTAAAACTTTTGCAGAAAGCGGAACAGTTGGTATCCCTGTGATTGTACGAATCCAGGAAACTACTTTTGTGTGTAATAATGTTTCAAAATGTAGTTTCAAAATTTATGAGGCTTATCACAAACAAAGTAGCATAGTTAAGATAATTTAAGTTACATTTATCTCTTCTATAATCAGTTTCGTTATTATTCATTACCAGCTTAATAGTTTTTAGAAGTAAGTTAAAACTTTGAAGAACAGATACAGTTTAGCGCATTATATTTTGGTTTAAGATACTAATTTATGATTTGGAGCGATCGTTAAACGGGTGCTAAAAACCATATATGTGGCAAAATGTATCAGCAAAACTTCAATTATGGCTGGAAAAATTCTGTCGCCTAACTTTATAGCGTCTCCCTTCTGCATTAAGTTAAATTTTATCGACCACCTTCGGATGAGGTTGATGAGGCAACTAACAATGTAATATTCACGCCTGTCCGGTTTCTAATGATTTCAGCTGATGATATAAGTTTTCCAAAACAGGGATAAAATTCGATCATGAACAATACAAATGGGCCATTTCAATAGTTAACATTAATTAAATTTTAGGTAATATTTATGTGGTGTTATCGCTTCAGAACTCTAAAAGTAATATTTTACTTTATGGAACAGTAAAAAAAATAAATAAATAAAATACACTGCACTGAAAATTATCTTAAACCTAAAACGCCACAAGAGAAAGCAATTAGACATGGGGGCTATGGCAGTCAGTTCTTGACAGTTTTATAGCCAATGAATGTAAAATGCAAGTATGAAAAGAATAAATTAATGTTAAATTAGGATATTTTCGTATAGTAGCTATCATTTAAGTTTTTCAGTTATAAGACTAATATACTCAAAAAGGATTTTTTATATTACTAATATACCATGATGAAAAAGCATTTTTTTTTCTTCAAGATAGAACTTATAAAAATAGTGCTACCAGGTTTCGTCATTTTATAAATAGGACTATTCTTAAATTAAGATGCAGGATTTGAATCACTTAAACCAATTTGATGACTGAAAGAAACACAGATAACGTTTGTTTCATAGAATAAGAGAAAAAATAGAATTTTTAAAAAATTTTGGTATATGATTAGTATACTCAAATTAAAAGTTTTAAATTACTAATATACCATGGAGGAAAGGCATGCTTTGTTTTTTCAAGATAAAGCTTAAAACCTGATAGCATTATTTTTATATTATTAGTGTCATGTTTTTGACAAAAGGACTGTTCTTAGACAAAGACTCTGGATTCTTACTAGTAAACCAATTCGATAAATAAAAGAAGTAGAGAGCCAATCTCTTGTTATGCTTGGAACATTTGCAGACCTTTTAAGTACATGAAAATCGCAAAATAATACGGCTATTCATTTTTTTTTACAATTCAATTCAAAATAAGACCGTTTCTTAAATATTGTACAGAAAAAACAAACAAAAAGTAATGTTTAAATGCTTGAAAAGGGATTTAATATGGTCGTTATGCTAGGGGGACTCAGAAAAATGATTAATTCCTACCCTGACTTCTATTTTTCATAAACTCTGCGATTTAAAACTTGTATATTGTTATCATGATTTTTCCTTAACTGATAAATATTACTTCCATTCAATTATGCTACATGTTTTCCAAATACATAATTTGATAAAATTCTAAATTTATTTTATGTGTGTTATGCACGGGACATGTCTGCAATTTAAAACTGCATGCTACACCCGGAAGCATATACTTGATTTAATTATGTATGTATTTTGAAAAGGCAACACTAATTAATTCCAAGGAAAGTGGCAACACTAATTCATAATTCTGAGTAAACACGTGGTTAGTTTGGTGATATGGATGTGGAGCTTTATAAATCAATATAAAGGATGAATGAGCATTAATTTTTTTATTCCAAGCAAAAGTAAGTGAATATTCTTTACTGTTTATAACTATTTTAACTTCATATGTTTATTTACTAAGATATTTACATTAAATTTGTTAAGCCTAATTCTTTGTTTAAGAACCATGAACATTTGATAGCTTAGAAGCCAGAACATTTGAATTCAGGATTTTGTAAAAAAAGCTGGCTTTATATTCTACTTAATGCTTTATGAACTTAAATCTTATTTATTATAATAAATTAAATTCTTTGAGAACCATTGGCTTCTTTTTTTTCGAGTCAGAAAATTTGAATTTAGAATTTTTTTTTAATACCAATATATATATATATATATATATATATATATACACACAGATTGCTCCTGTTACAGAAAAATTATCAGGCGAAATGAAAGAGCTAAATGTTTTAGGCAGAGTCATGGTGAAGAAGCAAAAGAAAAGATACAAATGCAGGATAATACAGTTGAATATGAAAATAAAAGTAAGGGAATAAAAAGTAAACAACTGCCTCACCAAAGAAAGAAAACAGAGTTTATGAATAATACACCATAGAGAAGCCAAATTGAAAATATCTACAAGATTGTTGATCTGCAATTGTTTCTGCAATTGTAACAAACTTGGGCTTAACCATACAAGCCACTTAGAAAAATACTATCAGTGATAAAGAATCCCATAATTTAATACCAGAATTTTCGTTTCGTCTAGATATTATTTTTACAGCGCCAGGGATGAAAGATGAAGTTACAGTTTGGAAGAATGATGAGAAAATTAAATTAAAAAAATATTATTTGGTGACATATATCTGAAAGAAGCGTATTCAGTTTTATTTAGTTTTGATGAATACCCAAATTGTTCCATCAGCTTTTCCACATTTTGCTAGGTAAGATCAGAAAATGTTTTTCTGCTGCATCAAACACCGGAAGATCAGAGTAAATGCATGGTATGCGAAAACTTCTTTCTTCAGCTTAAAGCACTAAAAGTTCCATACGATTCAAAATTATTTTGCAAAAAAGCTCTTTATAATGATTCGATACTCTCTATATGTTGTCCAGGATTTTGTGAAAATTTCTGCAAAGGGGAAAAATTAAAATGTAATGAAGAGCTTTCTCATAATGTTTGTTGAAAAAAATGGGGGAAAAAAAAAGATGCGAAATTATATTGCCAAGTGAAGCAGACATGCATTGGAGAGGTTTTGGAATGTACACGCAACAATTTTTCATCAATAAGTTCTCATATTAACACAAAAAGAATACAATTCCAAGAATTTCAAAATGATAAAAGTTCACCAGAGAAGAGTTTCGCAATTGGATTTTGCTATGAACTAGTAGTTGTTTATACCAAGATGAAGTACAGAGTGCACTTCGGAGTCGAAAAAGCATAATTTTATTTGCAGCTTTAGTATTCGTGCACGAAAAATGCAGTACATACCTAATATGTTTCGACGTTCTGAGAAAGAAAGATGTATTGTCAAGGCTTTCATTGAAAAAATTTAAGAAGAAATTAAGCCAAATGATAGAGAAAACAAATTTATTGAAGAGATAATCTGAATAGATTGCCTTCATCAGAGTCTAAAAATAGGTTCTTGACCTTGCTACTACAAGACTTTAACAATAAATTAAAAAAAAAAAAAAATGACTTTCCACTGGAAATATTTTGCAACTGCCCACGGCAAAGGTGTGGAATATGCGGTAAGGCAAAATGCTTGGTACGAAGCGCTGTTAGGTCAAAAGTTTGAAGCAGTTTCTGTTTGGCCTTAGGATAAAAATAAATGAGAAAAAAAATCATGTTTTTGTGTTATGCGCGGGACAACCGACTTTTGCTTAAATAAAGTGTTCTTTTTTTGCATAATTTTAATTTTTATTTCATTTGTAAAAAAGAGCATTATGCAGATATACTTAAAAAAAAGAAGAAAATTGAAATGCAATAATATTTTTTTCAGCTAAGGAAACGATGTAAAGATGTTGATTGTTACAAGAAAACTTAAAAAATACAATGCTAAATTTCAAGAACTGATTTCATAATGAAAAATTTAGATAAAACTATTATTTTATCCCATTTTTTAAGATTTAACCTATGTACTTTATGATCAAATAAATAAAAAACACATGCAAGTAAGATAAAAATTGAGGTTCAGAGTGTTTACAGTGGGGAATGGCCTAATAAAGTATTAGTTTCAGAGAATAAGAGAAAAAAAAAGGGTTTTTTTTTTAAAAAAATTGTTTTGAACATTTCTGATAATAATTGTTGCATACAAGAAAAAAAAAGTATTACCACCAAAGAGAAAAAAAGGCATCGATAAAACATATAAAAGGAAACGAATAAAATATGAAAATAATGCAATATAAAATAGATTTTGAATATTAAAATAAATTTTGAAAGGTTTCGAACAATATCTTTATGCCGACTATCCAAAAAGTAACCAAAGGTCTAAAAAATTAAGAGTGGTATGAAAATAAGAGTGCTTAAAAAAAAGAAATTAAGGCTGCAAAAGAATCGAAAGAACATTGGACAATAACTTATATGGGTTAACATAGAAAATCACAAAGGCTTCAAATAGTATAATTTCTGACTGAGTCGGTACTAGTACTGAGTACGGTTGTGTACGTATTGAAGCATGTTTTTTCAAAAATTATAATTAACGTTAATATTGTTAAAAAGTTTAATGGGATTTAAAATATTACATTTAAAAAAGAGATTCATTGATTTGTTAAATTTTTTAGAAATTGTAATCCCTCCTTTTCCCCCCCAGATATATTCTATAAATTTCAAAAATTGAAAAAATAAATAAATAATAACAGATAAAAAATCTTCTATGTTAATTACAAGAACTTTCTTCGTTAAAATATAATTTTTTTCACATTTCTGCAAGTAAAAAGAAGATTAATTGTAGGCTGCTCGTGAAATGTTTTAAATTACGTATTATCCTTAAAGATCGAATTCGAATGTTATTATTCGAAAATTAAAAAGAAAACCCAGACTGTTAAAGCATTATCAAGAGAGGCTGAAGTGGGCAAAGGAGATCATGATTTGGGTTGCTATGCGTAAAAAATGTTTTCTTTCCCCGACGAAAAGAAGTTCAATTTTGATGGCCTGGATGATAATAATTACTACTGGTATGATTTGCGAACAGAACCTCGTGATTTCTTCGATAGGCAGGTGAATGGTGGCTTGGTATATGGTCTGGGGTGATTTTGCGTATGATAGTAAATGGACTTGCGGCGAAAAAATGGATTCTAGCTGTTATCAACAACTACTTTACCTACACCTTATATCTTTTGGTCCACAACTTACTTATACTTAGGGATCTTATTAATTGTGGAATTGTTGGCAATATGTTTTACTTTATCAAAATTTTAGCCATTTAGGGTTAAAATCAATTTCATTTTTTCTGATATTTTTATACAGGAAGAGGGTGTTCCTCAGGGTAGTGTTTTAAGTATGACATTTTTCATTTTGGAAATAAACGGCGTTTTACTTTTACCTTCCTGCATGGTGAATTGTTTGTGGACGACTTTCAGATTTCATGCCAATCTACTAACATGTCACTTTTAAACGACGAATGCAATTAGATGTTTATAAAATTTCAGTATGGATGACCGAGAATGGTTTTACATTATCTCTTCAAAACACTCACCGTATACATTGTTGCCGCAAATGTGGTTCTCATTCTCCTTCTGAAATCATTCTAAATAGCTACGTTATCCCTGTTGTTGCTGAAACAAAAGTTTTGGGAATGATATTTGATTCAAAACTCACATTCAAACCTAACATAAATTGAAAAAATCTTCTCATTCGTTAAACATTTTGAAAGTTCTTACTAACGGTTCGTGGGGGCTGCTATAGACGCAATGATTAAAATATATCGTGCTGTTGTACGCTGAAAACTTGACTATGTCATTCCCGTATATTAATCAGCTCGTCCATCTGTTTTAAAATATCTAGACACAAACCATCATCAAGGTCTCAGAATACCGTCGGGGATATTTCGAACTTCGTCAGTTGAGAGTCTGTATGCGTTATGTTCCGAACCATCTCTTCATTTTCGACGCTCTAAACTTTCCTTGAATTATTATTTTAAAATAAAATCAAATTCACATCATCCGTTGTATTCATGTATCATCAATCCGCAATTTATCACTCACTTCTCTTCACGCCCATCGTACATCACCTCGTTTGGGATAAGAATCCTAAATATTTTAATTGATTTTAACTTTTAAATTTTGCAGTTTTTATCAATGTAGAGAATATCCATGTGTTTCGATTTGTGTCTTTAGAAGTTTTTAATAATTTAAAAAAAGTCTGGCACCAACTCTAGTGTCTTTACTCCAAAATTTTATGAACATCGTAATAATTTTAATGATTTTAAACCAATTTCAACTGATGGTTCAAAACAAGATAGTCATGTTGGCTGTGGTGCTGTTACCGAAAATTTTACTGTATCTGATCAACTGTTTTCTGATTCTTCAGTTTTTACCACAGAATGCTATGACATTTTGCTAGCTTTTAATTTTATCTCTGACCAAACTTACAGCAAATGGAGGATTTATACTGACTCACGCAGTTTTATATCAAATGTTCCTCACATCGGGCGAAACCCCATGATATGTTAAATCCAAAGTTGCTTTGCTTTACAGAATTGTGGGGTGAAGGGTTACTACTTTTTGTTGTATATCATTACGTGTTGGCAGATTTGGGAATGACCATGCTGATATTGCAGCCGAAACCACTTAAAATACAGCAATAATCTCATAAACGAATATGTAAATCTACAGTACAACAGGTTAGTGAAAACATTGGAATAAACAGATTAATAATAAACAGCACGAAATTTATCCTATTATTGACAACTTTACAATAAAACAGATTGATCACAAAACTCAGGCTATAATTAATGGACTGCGTATCAGTCATCCCCGTTTTACCCACATCCATTTACTAAAAGCTGAACGTGCACCTAGTTGTTCTCTATGTCGTATTGACATTACTATTAAATATATTTTTACCAACTGCAAATGTTTCAAACATTTGAGGAACAAACTCTTTGGCCACTTTTATACTGAACTTAAAACTTTGCTTGATGACCCTATACATCACAATCTTATCAAGTTTGCTAGAAAAATATGACTACATTCATTACTTTGAAAAGTAAGCAATTTCTTAACCTAATGTATATAGGCATACCTGGCTTTTGTGCCAATAAACCTTAATCAACCAGCCTACCACATCTTACTTTCTAGAAGGTTCAGACTGTAAATTTCAGGAAGACAATGCGCTATTTCATGCTTCCCAATCAACTAAAAATTGGTCTCAGAAAGACAAAATCGAGGTCTTAAGCTGGCCAAACCGATCTTAATCCTACAGAAAACTTGTGGGATCATTTGGCTAGGCAAGTGTATTCAAGTATCCATTAGTGTGATTCTGCATACGATGTGGAAGAAGTTAACATAGATGAATGGCACAAAACTCCTATATTTATATATATATATATATATATATATATATATATATATATATATATATATATATATATATATATATATATATATATATATGCTTTTTTCTATATGTCTTCTATATGTTTTTATGCTTCTTTCTCTTATATAAAAATTTTCCCTTGTTGCTTTTACACGTGGTTACTTGTCCAAAGGATATTTTTTTCTTCCAAATTTTATATACTTCTTGGTCCCCTGCTGATTTAGGTTAGCACCCTGATTCAGTTTTATTAATTGCTCATAATTCGAATACTAAATTTAAATGTAAGGATAATCGATGATTAACCTGCAAATCACTCATCAGTGCTAATTCTTTTTTAAATTCCCCTCTTTGAAAATCGCCTAACTGTATTTATAAAATTAAATGTTTAATTTGCGATGTTATATAAATTGGTCAAACCTCCCTCCGAAATGCGACACTTGTAACGTTTTATTTATGCTCCATCACATTTTAACTATTTCTCCCTGTTTTAACCGACATTATTTTACTTTTTTTTAATATAGCTATTTTAATTATGAAGTATTTGTTGGGTGAAATTCATCATCCTAACATTTTCTCATTTCTGCGAACTATTGGTATTTTATACTGTATATAGCAGGATTTATCTGATTTTATTCACTTTTACTTATTAACCGTGCACTGTTTTACCTATTTCATGTATTTTATGTGATTAGGCTTTAATCAGATTTTATTGACTTTTAAATATATTTAACTCGCTATTAACAGTTTTATTACCTTTATGTATTTTATAAAGACAAAATTTTAATATACATTAAACCTTTTGATCTGTTATAACGCGTTGTTTGGCGCAGCATATCCTCCTTTGGATTTTGTGCCAATAAACTTTACATTTAATTCAATTCAATTCAATTCCCAACCTCGTCACAAAAGAATTAATTTACATAGATCATTAACAAATAAATATAACTTTAATAATAAAAACAATTGCCTTGAAATTAAACATTTTTCGAAACACGGGTACAATAACATTTCAGTAGAAGTTTTGGATTTCATTAAAAACCCTAAAAAGCGTCTTGAAGCTGAGAATAAATATATGATTATTAATAAATCGATTTATCCATACAGTCTGAACAGCAATTTTAATTTTAAATCTTTTAATAATGAGTGTATTTATATTCTTTTTAAACGTTTTAAAAATTATCTGAATAATAAAGGGAAATGAGGTAATAGCAAAAACAAAATTAAATATGACTTAAAAGATTTTGTTAATGGATGCATTAATTGTTATGATCAACCTAGCGCCATTAAATCTATTAAAACTAAGATTTTGGGGATTAAGCTTAATTTTCATGACAAACTTTTAAATTTTTTAAAATTAGATAAGATAAAAAGTTAATACAAAACAAGATATTTCAAATTTTTTAAACTTAGCTGACTCTAGCTCTCAATCTAAAGTAAACTGTTTAAAAACAGAAACAAATAAGATGGTATTTTTTTTACTTGACAAATTCAGTGTAACAAAAGATAGTTAAAGAACAAAATTTATAACCTTCAATCAAAATATTTAGATTACTGTGTAAATAAAAAATAATACTGAATAATAACACTATTATTATTACATTAAGTAACAAAATACTTATCTTATTTGAATCCATGCACTTTGGTTCTTTAATCTCAATAGCGAATCCTAAGAATAAGGAATGAATTTTTGTTCAGTTGTTTTGTAGCTGGAAGTTAAATCTTGCGTTTTAAATTTATGTATTAGTAATAATTTGTTTTTTTTAAATCATGTTTTTTTTAAACGGAAGTTTTAAGTAATTGTTCTTGTTTAGTGTGGTAAATTTGTATAGATTATTCTTAAAACTTTTCTCAGCTGTAATTACCACTTATTAGAATAGAACTGTGAGTTGCTACGATGATTAAAAGAAAAATAGAATAAAATTCAAAATAAAGAATAGTTTCAGGTCTATAGGGGACTACTTTTCCTTATTGTAGTGTTTAAAATTATCATAAAATGAAGTGTTGTAACTGTTGTTTCATATTTTTGGTCCTTGAAGAAAGAAATATTTTTCATTTTTAACAATATTTAATCTTTAAATATCCCATCTTGGTTTGAAATCTTATCTAAAACTTTTTTTAAATGAAATTTGCTTACTTTGATTGAAAAAGACAAATATAATTTAAATGAGCATTAAATTTTCTTTTTTGTTCAGATATCTGCAACGTATCTTTTAAGGGGTTTATTATTTAAAAAATTTGTAAAAAAAACACACTCACGCACACACATAAAACGATAAAACCTATTTTACATTTCTAAAGCCACAAAACGATAAAAACCTATTTTATATTTCTAAGTATTTTAGAAATAAATATTTAAAACTTTAAGTTTTATATCTGGAGCATTTTTCAAAAAGTTTGTTACAGTAATTTCTGTAAATTCAGAAATGTTACATAAAAATAGAATTAAATGTGTATACGTGCTTTAAATTTCTAATCGTTGTGACTCAAATAAGTGATAAAAAAAAGACAAAAATCATAAAAACTCACAAATTGGTCCCTGGTCCTAAAATTTAAGCATTCCTAAATAATATCTTTAATAATGCATATTCTAAAGCGCACTTCAATAAACGCCTATAGCGACGCGAAAGATATACCGAATGCATTTAAATATTAAAAACGAATATTTTTTTTCGGTAAACTTCTTTAGAAATGCAAATACGTTCGTCTTTTTCAAGAAAAAGCAGACGACTTTTCGGAAATATGATTCTAGCAAAGCTGTTAGAGACGAAAAATAATTGCGTCATTCTCTAAAATGCAGAAGATTAGTTTGAAATATGAGAGTCATTACGATAAAAATTTGTAAAGATATTACTCGATGCAGCGAAAAGCTCTAGAAATGTCGAATAAATCTCAATTCTCCGTTGTTCTGTTCAACTTAAATTAGTCCACAACTATGCATTTTTTTGAATTTCTTTTGGACTGAGATGATATTTCATTTGGCTCATCTAATTATTAGAAAATAGCGCAATGACTTTTTACTAATAAGAAGATGTATCATATAAGTATAGGGGGATTATGTTAAATCTACAGTGAGCTCTTTAATTTAGAAAATGCTGCAAAAGATCTTTTATTTTGTGCTTCTAATTTGTAGTCTTTATTGGATATTATTTCTTCTCAGTGCAGTTGTGTTATAGATGAGGATTTGTTTGCTAAATGCGCAGTTTTGATGATTAAAAAGCAAATAGTTTCGTGAATAAATGAGATTAAAGAATTTAGTTATTAATACCTCAACAACTTACGAAACTTATTGAAACCTTGAGAGTTTTATATTTTATCTATTCAATCAGGGTGCATTTTATTATTTTTGAGAAACGCATACATTTATTAAATAAATAATCGTAAGTAACTTCATTCGTATCAAAGTTTGGAAGTAACAGTCGACGTGTTTCAAGTACTCAAAAACAGGCGTCAATTTTCAAGACTTGCCAGACGTGTGGAAAAATAAAGATGAGGAACAAGTTTTTTTAACGTTAATTTGAGTTTATGTCGAAAATAAATATCTAGATTTAGTAAGTATACATTCCATGAAGTAAACATAGAGATCTTTTAAATCACTTTGCATTTTATTGAGTGTTGTTTTTAAAATTTCGTGCATAGTGTATTGTTAGAGTTATATAAAAAAAATTAAGTTGTTGGTGCGTATAATGTGAAGTTATTTATGTATTACAATTGATAGATTAAAATCATTGGTATATAGTACTTGTATTCGAGTTTGTAATTTGGATATAGTCATGATAAAGATAGTTAAATAATTAAGATGTCATGAAAAACAAATTAAGGCCGAAAATTATAAAAGGTAATTAAATTAAGGGGAATGTGATCGTTAAGGATAGTGGACAAGCAATTGTGGGATAACAATAACCCAATAGGTCCAAAGGGTCACAAAGTGTGAGGAACCATCAAGGCTTTTGTTAGGAGGGTGTTCAAGATCTCCTTTTCTAGGATCTTACTCATAAAATAGTGGTAAACCATGGATAGAACAGATTCGTAAAATTCTCGATTGGCCCAGATAAAAATCTGTTGCAATTTTTTGTCTTGTTACAGGGCATGATAGCCTCCGTAAGCATCTTCACTCCATCAATGTCATATCGGACTCTCTATGTACTCTTTGTGGTCTTAAGGAGGAAATGGACTTTAGTTATTTTCGCATGTGCCCTGCTCTTCCCCATATTGCAATTTGGGAGCGTTATTGGGTGGTGAGATCCACCCTAAGTTTATAGATTTACTGACGTTGCGTTTGTTCTTGTTATGTTTTTGTGCTATTGGGATTTCAGGTGTCTTTTAACTTGCCATTGGAAATAATAATAAAAAAAAATTAATTAAACATATTTTGTGTGAACAAGTAACAAATTCTCGAACTATGATATGCAAAATAATTTTTTAAGGGGAAAATTGCGGCAGAGTTAAAACATTTTATCTTACCCGAATAACATGTAGTACTTCAAAGTTCTTTTTAATTTTTAAGTTATGAACTGTCTATTAGAAGTTATCATATATAGATATATATAAACTTTGCTCAAAATATTATGAATATTTGCTCAATTTGTTAAATGCTAGTGATAAAATATATGAATGAAAGCCGAATAAGCGGATCTTGAAATAGATATTCCATTTTTTAATTTTTAAGAAAAGCTAATTTCGTCATCTACATTTGTCTTAAACTTCACCGCTATAAGGAAAATGCCAAAATTCCAGGTGCGACCTCAAAAATTATTACATCGAGAAAATGTGTTTTTCCATCTACTATTATCGCCAAATGTAGGGATAAGTAGCCAACATTGCTAAACGTTCCTCAATCTGCTTCTGCGTGCAGAGGCGATTATTCAGACAGGTGCTGGTTTCAATTTCAAAGTGAGGGTGATTTTATCAGTGCGAGAGCAATCTACCTACATCATAAATCTATGGTCAAAAAGTATTCATGAAGTATAAGTATTGAGTATTGTCAATAAGTATATAAGAGTTTCAATAAGTATTAATGTGTTAAATCATGCAAGCTCTCAACTGCCTATACTTCCGAGTTACTGTAATCATACTTTTTATCTGATTTTAATACATACAATTTATCTTGTTTTATTCCCTTAGTACTGTTTTATCAGTTTTAATTGTGCTGCAATTAACATTTTGCATGCACTTAGACGTTTGAACTGTTGCACCATATTGTTTGGCGCAGCATGTCCTCATTTGGACCTTGTGCCACAAAACCCTACATTCAATCAATCAAACCGGTGTATTTTGAAGCCATTTGGCTCACAACATGATCATTGTGTTATAAGACTCTTTTGAGAAATATTTCTTGTATACGTGTATTTGTTACATGATTAATTATTTGTGTTTAAAAAAAGAATCATCATTTGAAGACCAGTCTCTTCAAGGCGTAAGAATCATTATTTGAAAAAAAAAGAAAGAAAAAGAATCGTTATAAAACACTTCTTATACCTTGTCAGCAATATAGTAAATTCAAAATTTAAATCTAAATGATATTTGTAAAATTAACTTCATCTCGAACAATATGCTAACAATAATGTATGATGGTGCACAGCTTGCAACATGAACAGTAATAAACAAGTTTAAAGAGGCCTAAATCAGGACTGCCAAAAAAGCGAGTTCTTTCTAAATCTAGTAGCCATGTCTCCGTTTTTAACAATACATCTATAAATAAAAAAAACAACAACAAATTTTCACTTCCTACTCACCAGAATTACTTAATATAATTAATATCGTATGAAATACAGAAGATTTTAAGTTAGAAATTATATAATTTATATCTTTTATTGAAAACAAATTGATCTGTTTGAAAATATCGCCTCGCATAATACTCTGTGGTAAGCAGTTGTATACATTCCAACCAGAATTAGAGCAGGTCAAGAGCTCCTAATTGTTGTTGCTTACACTTATATTGAAAACACCGCCTATATGATAGCCCCATTATTTTAATATTAAAATATATTTTCACTTATAGCAGAGATGTCAGACTCCTTTCGACAAACTTTCTTTGACTACAACATCTTTTCCTTAATAATAACATTTTCAAATTTAAAGAGGCATTTAGAAAATATTTCTCTTAAAAAAATTAAAAATTCAAATTACTACTTAGAAAAACTTCAGCTACAGTTAAAATATGTCTTATTCATCACACTCAAAACTGCAGCGCTCTTTTTAATTCGGAACACAAAACATTAATTTCAATCTGTATTATGTTCTCTTGTTATCGATGTTTCTTTAAACAATAAAACTAGTTTTTTGAAAGAGTAAATATCGCCTTCATTTTTGTTACCAATTAAAATATTTTTTTGTTGTTAAATTTTATAGAGAAATAAAGCTTAATAAATAGTAGGTAACAAAGTAAAAAAAAAGTAACAGAGAGGTACAGAAGTCTGAAGATAGAGCCAAATTTTAAATATTTTTGGATTGCAAATCACTGAATTTTAGTAATACGTACAAATAATGATACCTACTTATATTTACTTTAATACATTTAATATGCAATGAAGAACTAAACTAAAAGTCAATAAATAAAGTAACAGAGTGGAAGAAAAGAAACTGCAAGTCAATATTCTCGGAGAGGTTCTATTGAAAAGATGGTCAAAGATAAAATTTTTCTTTTAGTTTAAATAAAACTAAAAGAAAAATTTGATCTTACCGAAAAAAAACATTTACATTTAAAACAATTATGCTAGAAAGAGAGAGGAAAGTAAATAAAACATCCTTACATTATTAAAGTTGTATTCTCTTAGAATTCAGAAAATATAATGACAATTCTTAAATTGACTTCGTCTAAAAATGAAATATCGAGGGAGCGCGGGATCCGATTTTGCCAATTTAATAGTAATAATTTGATACAATAGTTATGGTGGCAGAGTAGATAAAATCCTGTGACAACATTAATTTGTTTGATTTTTACTCAAAATTAATTTTAAAATTGTATGTTATATAAGCTGTGCTATTGTATTACAAATAAAACAATTTTCACAACTAGCTAAATTAAAATTATTTTCAATTAACAGTTATATAATAAGAGTTATTGAATAAGAGTCAAAAGAGTCAGCAACTTGTGTTTGATGTATTAAAAAGGTATTGCGCAGGCATTAATTTTTAAAATACTAATTTCTATGTATCTACATATATTAAAAACATATAGTAAACTAATTTAAATACTTAAAAATGTTATTTGGAATTTTATAATAGTAATTAAAATTAGACAAATTATGGGACATCAAAAATGTAAGTTTTTTTAAAAATAACTCACAAATACATGGTTGTTCGAAAATTTGATCATCAAACTCAGAGGGATGATGAAGGGTATAAAGAGGATGAAGAATTATCGTAGAACATTCACGCTTAGAGATGGAAAATCTCGAAAACACAAACGAGAAGCACGGGGCTCGTTGTGTGGTCACCACGTTGGTTGGATGTTAGTCCGCAAGATTTATTCTAATGGGGTCACTTTAAATCATAAATTTATGTGATACCTGTGAAGGTGCTCTAGAAGATCTCATAGCACGGATTATCGTAGCGTCCGCAGATGTCAATAGCACAGCTGTCACCTTCGAGCTGAACCGGGAATAGTTTTTATGTCGTTGTAGATTGTGCTTAAAACTACTCTTGAAATAAATGAATGTAATTAATCTTTTTACAGTTGGTAGTGTCTTTTGTAACTATTTTCCAACATAATATCGTAACTTGCATAGCTTTTTTTGCAATTTTCACCCTTTCAACTTGGTTTGCGACCCCATGTTCTATGGTAAGTTTTCATCCACTTGATGCCCGTTATCCCTCTGAATATGTCGGTCAAATTTTGAGACACTGTGTATTTACTTTTGAAAGTTCTTAGTTGTAAATAAATGTTATAACGGCTGACAATTTGTGGTAATCGCAAATATACTCCTCAATAAAAGGAGCTAGGAAGGAAGAAGTTTTTTTACCTGGTATTTCTCACTTTTGGTAAGTTACAGTCCGATGTATTGTTTTAAGTCAAAATAGGATTAAGGAATGAAAATTACCTTTGTTCTTATATTGGTACAGCATAATTGGGAATGAAATATGTGTCAGTTAGTAAAAAAATTGCATTCAGTAATTATATATATATATATATATATAAATTAAAGTACTTCAGTGCTTAAAATTGAAATCAAACCATGGGTAAGGTCGCGGGTAATAGCTAGACTGTGAAAACATTTTATTAATATACTGTTTAAAACTAATTAAGTTTTTAAGATTGGGGGGGGTCGTTTGAGGTAATAGAATATTTAAAAACTGCTGTGCTATGCATTTGGCTTCCTTATAGAAGAATGCTATACATTATTTTCCATATTTACTTGGAGCTAAAAGAATTAAAAATAAACCTTAACTAACATGCATAGTATATTTGAGAGTTTGATTGGATTATACGAAATGAAAATAAATAACATAGATGTAGTTCAGAACTAAACGTCCAAGTTGAAAGTAGTTAATTTCACAGTGAAGTACGCCAACACGTTTCTTAACTGATCCGATTAATTTAAGAAATAAAAATAACAGTACAACAATATTACATACACCAACTGACGCTGACTATTGATGGAGATAAAGTGCTGAGTAATAACAATAAAGCCTCCTTAACTGAGTTATGCACCAATAACTCATAGCGCTCATCAATTTAGCACGCCGAGTCTACTTTTCCAGAGAAAAGAGTCATAAAAGTTAAGATTAAGAACTACGGACACAAGTGGGTCCAAATTCAATTTATTCGTGCCTCGTTAGTGTTTCGTTAATCGAATAATGCTACTAATGGCGAATAATTTTATCTCAATCCTTCCTTTGCTAAAAGCATATTTTTGCTGAATAGTATCCGGAAAGATGATAATAATATTAAACGGGATTACTCGGGACAATTTCCTCAAATTTTTTTTACAAACCCTACTTCATCAAAGTTCAAGAAGTAGTGAATCCTGGGATGGTTGGATCAATGACTTCCCTTTTAAGTGCTTAAAAATAATGGCCCGCTATCATTTTCAGCTCGTTTAACTGCTCTGTGAGTTTAATTATTAATTTGGAACAGACGTTAAATGAGGTGGCAGTTGTGCTACCTTCCTTAATTCGTTCTTATCGATTTTTAGAAATTTTGGTGTTTTTAATGGCATAAAGGGCAGTTACGATAACTTTAGAAATTAAAGTTCGAGAAGGAATTGATTTTGAAGGTTGTTCCTTTAAATTTCGTATAATATATTTGTATTAAAATGAATAAATGTTTTTTTTTTTTTGTTGTTGCCTAAATAATTTTTTTAAATAAATGTTTTACTAATCTGTCATATCTTAAAACATTATCACTCTTAAGAAAAAATTGTTGAAAAATTTTTTCAAAAAGAAAAAATTTTTTGTTATGAACATGTATGAGTACATGCATATAATTTAAAATGCCTCTAACACGTTTTTTTATATTATTCATAGTTTAAAATAGCATCTCTTATTAATTCCCAACCACAGATATTTTTATACTTTCAATAAGGGTCGTAAATATTCATTTTCCAACTAATTGGATTATTTTTAGAGTTAATGGGAAATCATTTTTGGAGATATTGGCCAACAAAGAAGTTCCCTTAAAGGCATCTACATTCACCATCTTTGATTTTAGGTTATTTTATTTTTAATATTTTCATGTTTTTAACAAACTTTTGATGATAAAATGCTATTAGACAGCACAATACCTTTCAAAATAGGTGGAAAACAATAGAGTCTCTATATTAGATAAGGAGAAATAGCGCTTAATAATTTAAAAACCTCTATGAATTTTTCTTCAAAACTTTAAAACAATAAAATGACGCAATTTGTGGTTTTGAATTAGTAATATAAAACTACACGTTTCACAGTTTTGATTTTTCAAAATCTAATTTTAATATAGCTTAAATTGATGAAAACAGATTTGGATAATACTAAAAAACTCTTTTAGTGTGAATGCATTAAAAAGATACTTATCAAAAATCTAAAAGCAGGCCCATGTAAGTAATTTAATTACCTAGCAAAAACTGTTGATCTCAGAATTGTATTGACATTATTTTGTCAAAAAAATTAATAAAGAATGTTGAATACCGTACGTTTTTATTATTTTTTAAATCTCAAATTAGAATTGGATAGTGGCCTTGTATTTTACGTGTATAGAAAGATACTGACAAGTAGAGTAAATATCCATCATCAGTTTATTTTTAAAAATGTAATAAATGGACTTAAAAGCATATTTAGAACATTTTCGCCTGTCCTTCAATAGTTGCATTCGGTCGGGGTAAGGGCCTCTTAAGGGAATTTGGCGCCAAGAAGTCGAATTAAGATTGTAAAATTTTCACTTTTTGTCACGTTTTGTTAAATAAAGACACTTACTATCATTTCCTTCTCAAGTGCCCGATATAAAATTGCGAAGAAAGCGAAATTCTTTTCTTTATTACTAATATTTAAAACAATACATGACACTGCGCCCAATCTCTGAACTCGGGACAAATTCCATCCATGTCTCCAATAAATGTGTGTGATGAAAAATTGTTCTCAAGTCTGTATTAGTCGAACAATGTTATGCGAAAACAGTCTAAATGACTGTTTTTACACACTAAGATCGGAAGATATTTGAGGCATAAAAATGTTTTGATGACATAAATATCTCATGCTTTTCTGTTTGAATCTGAAAATGAATCGTTAGATTTTGAGCGCTTCTTTTTCCACCGAAACATCATTTGTTAAATCTATGTTGTGGTATAATAGCTATAAGTTGTAATGACGCGCCGATGGATGAAGGCTGTAAGGACTACATTTTTGACAGAAATGGAAATGATTTATTTTCAGAAGATTTTTTTAGGAAGCAGGTATGGAATGGTCGAAAACGCTTACATTCATTGTATTGCACCCCGATGTATTTGTTGCCACTAGATATAACTCGTTACCCCCAAACCCTGGATTTAAGAATTTTTGAATCCCATTAAGAACACATTTTTATATTTTCGAATTTCAGTTAATTATGTATTTATTGAAAAAATATACAATAATAAATAATTAGCTCCATAACGTTATGTCAATTTTATGCAAATTAACTAGTATATATTATACATTCTGATTTTTATAAAAACCTTTTGTTTGGTGCTGCATGTTCTTTTTAGAAATTTGTGCCATTAGGCATCACATTTAACTAATATAAAAGTATTTTTGTGATTCTTTTGAGGAAACTAAATAATAATATTTAGTCCTGCTTTTTTTTAAACCACCAAAAATGAGTTAATTTTGACACCTTATTTTTTATAATCATTTTCTCGCCATCACGAATTTCATACACAAATTGGAAAAAGCGATATTGCACAGATATGTAACAGTGTACATTCCTGGTATGTTATAATGCACAATTTAAAAATCGGTCGGAACATTATTTACTTTAAATACCTTTACAGGAACAAGAACTACCTATATGAGTAGTAAAATTTTTTTTTGTTGGATTGGGTACGCACAAATTAGTTATTTTTTAAGCTCTTTGATTTTTGAGTACCTTATAAAAATTGTACTTCCTCTTTTTGTATGATGTTTCGACAAACGAGCTTAATGCTACGAACAAATTTCCTATGGGACACAAAACATTCCTTTGAAAGCCTATTATTTTACCCTGTAGGATCTAGTTGTTGTAAAAGATCAAGAGGGGTACAATTTCAATCCTCCCCCATAAAATTCCATTAAGAGAACACGACTGTTTGGGGGAGGTTGATTGGAAAATATCCGATCACGTGAAATGATCGGATCCCACCCCACTCTCACTATTGGGACCTGAAATTAATCCGATCTGGCACTGTTAATCCTTGAAGGAGGGATTTTCAAGCATTAGGTTAAGAATGATTCCGAATCCCTTGGCGATTTTACGGGAGAAAAGAAATAAAGTTATTTCTTAAGTAACGCTTTGGCTAGGAGAGAAAATGAATGTGGTTCTTTCAATTGTTGAATGAGTCATAATGGATCATTGGCTTCCTTACAAATTAACGGAGGCGACGTAACTAGATAAGTGATAAATCACTAATGAAAATATAGGAATCAGCTTATAGTGGTTCATTGGAAGTTGTATACTACCTACTTCTTAGATAACGTAGGTAGAAAAATATTTATAGATATTAGGGATAAGGTTCATTGAGATTGCAATTATCATCTTCATCTAGTTATCATTTGAATGTTATCAACTTTTCTGATATACCAATTCTTTTAAAAACATATGATTGGGATTTATATTTTTACATCAATCGGGAGATTTAGCTATAAATGACTTTTGCGCCAATAAATCCGAACTAACTCACCCTAATTGCAGTAAGTATGAAAGTTAGCATTAAGTAAAGGGTTGGATTCTGGTAAGTGAACACAAATATCATGGTTTGAGCAACAGTGGCTCAAGGGATAGATAGTACCCAGTTTCGAATCCCAGCAGTTGCTGGTTGATACGAATTATGCTTCCGTCTTGTACCAACCACAGTGGTAATGCAAAACATGGCGCAGTATAGGCACTTTTGGCTCTTATGCCAATAAACCTCTGACAACCAACCTCAATGGTAGATGGATCTTGGGATGGAATCACCTTGCCGTTAATACCAACCAATACCATCGCTGTTAATCATTATCAAATTCATTTTTATGTATTTACTGAATATCTGCTATTTCCAAAATCATTGTTTATTTTACAATGACTAATTATTTTATCGATGCTACTTTTTATAAGGCCAGTCTGTTGATTTTATTTTTTCTATTATAGTCTGAGCAAGATGTATGTATGTACACCATCACTTATACTAATTTTTCAAGGTTTCAAGAATAATTTATTTTACAGAAGTCTAAATTAAAAGCTAAGGCGTTGTATAAAGTCTTCGTTTATATAAGGTAAAGAGTATGAAAATCCGATGTTTTTTGTATATTTCATAGTAACTAAGAAAAAAAATTGTTTCTTTAATAAATTCAGTTAAATTTAATAGTATAATTAATTTAATTATTAAATTATTATTATATTAAATTCAATAATTAAATTTAATAGCGAATTTTAAAGATATAAAGAATTTTATTTTCTGCTATTTCATTCTAAAGAATCATAATATTTGCAAACTATACTAATCATACAATCAACTGCCCCGGATTTAAAACGTCAGTCTTCAAATAATTATTTCGAATTAAAAAACAATATACCCTATAGTTCTTTTTAGAAACGTATACTACAGTCACGTTTTATAATTACTGTTAGACATTTTTACAATTTATGTGCTTTTGTATTTTTGTTTTGATGACACACGTGATTCAACAAAAATTAATTCCCAGAATTTGAGCAATATTTTATAATATTTGCTTTTAAGCTTCCTATAGAAATATTTTTTTATTGAATGAAATTATAGAAGTAGTAATTTCTTTCTTTTTTTTTTTTACAATTTGATCAACAAAAACACTTTTAAAAAGTATGCTATTTTTTCCAACATCGATTTTTAAATCTTCCCATTGTTAAAAAGTAGATAGCAAAAGTCATTAGTAGTTTTTTGACCGTAATGTATCACTGTGTCTTGAAGAAAAACTAATCATCAACAATTGCTTTTACCTTTAAGTTTTTTCCACCGAGTTAACCCTAAACTGACTTAAGTGATACGACAGCGCAGGATTTATTGTTCAAAAGTCATTAGGGCTCTTTGAGGAATACTTCTGCCACAATGGACTTTTTAGCTGCAGCAGTCATCAGGTTGGCAAACACGCGCCACAAAGATCGCCATTTCTAAGGAAAATTTATAGCATCTCCTATTGGTTGTTTATAAAAGAACCATTTGTCTTTTCCAGTAAAAAGGAAAATATAACCGGAGTGGCTAGTTTAGGACGTGTTAGCGAACGCAAAAAGTGCCAAACAAGTTCTCGTTGTAATGAGGGCATTTATTATCATTAGTGGCTCTGTCTTTGAGGCACGGCGTCTTTAGAGGTAATGGTCCGAATGAATGCAGCGTGAAAAATGCATCTGAAGCCACAAACACCATCAATTTAGTTTGAATTTTTACGCCAACTTAAAAGATAGAGGTTTGAGACTGAAACTGAGTACAATCTTTGGTGTGTTAATTATAAAAAAAAAAAAAAAACACTCAATCTAGAAAATGACAGAAATGTTTACGAAGAATCTTTTCTACTCAATTTAAATGAAACGAATATTTTAACACTGTGTAGATAATAACAGCTAGGGGTAATTTTAAACTGGTTTTTGTAACCTTTAGTTTCAACCCAATGGAAATTTTTGACATAAGTTAGAACGCATTTGCATACTATTAGAATTCAAAATGAAAGGCAATGCAGGTTTACAAATTGTTTTCAACTCAATTCAATTGTGTTCACTTTCAATTGTTTTTCTAGTGTAACAATTAGAAAGGGTTAGAGTATAGAATCTGGTACTCCTTGGATTGGTGACGAATTTCTTTCAATATTGCTGAAACCCGAATCGTGCTTGATATTTGAAAACAAAATCACAATTTGGTTTGGTAAATTAACATTGAAATTGAATGTTTTGACATATTTTAGTTGCTTTAAAAATATTTGTAAAAAAATGCAAAAATCAGTTACCTTTCAGCGCTGATCTTGGCGTCAAAAAATCGCCAAAAAATAAAAATGGCTTCCATTTATGAATTTTTTACCTTGGAAGTATGTTTGTTCTGTGAAGGTAAGTAAGTTATTGCTTCTGATTTCATAACTGAAATCGTCATCGGTACTATTTAACCTCTTCAGGGACCGGCGGAAGGAAAGAAAAGCACATCCCCAAGCCCTAACACTAGTTTACATGTATTAAAGATAACGTATAGTTTGTCTAAAATAAGAACTCCTCTAGACATTTGTTTGGACCTGTAGCGGTGATTATGGTAACGAGGTATGATTATTTCAAGTAGGGGTGCGGGGTCCCTGTTTCGGAGTGGTTTCGGGTCGGGTCGGCGAGCGAAAGGGAATCTCTTTGATCTATTGTGTTAGTCCTAGCGTGAAGCTACTCTCCTTAAAATGCGCCATTCTTGTTTCCATAGCACCATACGGCCTGAGACTTTGTGGCGGGAGGAGTTCTTAGCTTAGACAAACTATATGTGTGCTAGTTGCATTACGAGAGTACCGAATTGTAAACGCGCTCTTGTTGGATAAAATGATCTCTGAAGCTATATTTTACAACCAGGAAGTGTAGTTTTTGAGAACTGAAACTCTCATGTCATGTGACTCTCCTCGCATGTATCTTTTCGAGGTCTGAATATTAATTGAATACTAATGTTACATTTTAGGTTTTATTACTCATTGATTTTCAGATTTCACTTTCTCTTTGTGCATCGTCAACTGAGGGAGAAGTCTTATCCTTCCTCACTGCTTGTAAAAATGTTTTGACAAAATGCATCATTAAATTTCTATATTGCTTAAAAGGATGCGTCTTCAATGATGCTAGTTTAACTCATTCACGAATTAGTCGATTTCGAAAAATTTATTTTCAGCCGTTCATCGTACTCATTGCCAATACAAGGTAAGATTTACTACCTTTTTCCTATCAGTTCTTGTGATACAATAAAGGTTCTACTTATATATGATACCGTCGGCCGTGAAGCGAGAATTGCGTAAATGTGATCACGGTAAATTAGCATATTTAAGTCGGTTTTTTTCTTCCATTCCATTCTGTTCTTCCATTTTGTTCTCGCTATAGAAAAAAATTTCTTATATTAGTCAAATCTTTAAGTAACAGTGTACAATAGGGTGTCTTTCTTATTATGACCATTTCTCCTGTTTTTGAGTTAAAATACTCAGAAGGGAGATTTTCTTAGAAGAAGGGGAAATCACGATAATAAGGAGAAATTACGATAGAAATAATAAGAAAAAGGAAGATTTCATACACAATAAAAGCTCCAAATTACTATACCCAATCCAAGAGGCACCCTATTCTATACTCTAACCTGTTTTGATTATAAGATAATTAAAAAATAAAAAAAAATTTATATAATAAATGAAAACTCATAAATTCATAATGACTAAAAATTTTATTTACGAAGTTGATATAAAGTTTTCAATTATTTTCTAAAATGTGAGAAATCGCACGAGCGTGAAGTATACTAACTGCAGGAACATTTCCTGCTCAGATCAACTGCTAGTAGAATTTTTTTTTCTCATTCGCCAATTGCCTTAGTACCATTAAAAAATTGCGTTTTCGGCTATTAAGAGTGGTTTGTTCTTTCAGCGTAAAAGCTGGAAAAAAAAAAAAAAAACTTCAAAAACCAATCAGGATCGAGATACCCACACTACATCACTTGCAGGTTTCCCATTATAATTTATTTTGAATTTACAAATAAAAATATTAATCTTAAATACATGAGTAAGTCATAAAAAGGTGACTTTTGTTATTCATTATAGAAAGAATTCAGCGAAAAACTGGTTATTAAACTCTATTAAATCAAAACTACATGAGTGCAAGCGTTCAAAAGTTCATATACCACCCTCTTATTCTGATATTAAAAACACAATCAGTTTTATATTTCTATAAAACATTTGGAATGAAGAAACAAATCACAAATTACGCAGCTTTAATTTTTAAAAAAATATAATAATTTTCGTGATTAACTCTGTCAAAGAAAAATGAAGTCATTTTAAATCGTTTGCACATCGCTCACACATTTACAACGCAAGGGAATATTCCACAAAGCGATCCTGTGTCAGACTGCTCTAGCTGTAATGAGCCCAAATGCGAACTATGAAACAGTGCTGCTATTTTAATTAGTATAAAAAAATTAGGCTTTTTTGGCTGTTAGTACCCTACTTTACATTTACTCACTGATGATAAATCTCACCATCATCTTTTCTTTTACATAAAAAAAAATTGGATATCATAATTTGATTTAGTATAGACATAAAAAATTGTTAAATAAATCAAATATCTTGATTATATTATCTAGGAACCTGTGATTATAGGGCGACTGAAACCCATCGTTTTAAAAGTTTTGCGTTTTTCTTTGTATTATTTTAAATTGTAAACAAACAAGTGAGTGATTGTATTTGTAATATTGATCGGATTTTAAATGGGCCGGGACAGCCTTGTTGGTTGGGCGATGGACTTCTGTTCGTTAGAACGGGAGTCCGAATCCAGCCGACCGAAGAATCCCCGTGTAGCAAATGGTGACTGGCGCACGTATAGTCTGTCGGGTCACAAAGTCCTTCATGTTCCCATGACAAATGATACCTATGGGGGTACTGGATTAGAGATTCATCGGTCTCTAGTTCAGGTCAAAATGACGATCTGTGGATGAATGAATGGATGTATGAATGGGTTCGCCCTATTAACGGGTGTGGCAGAAGTCGAATTCTTGGCCATAGATGGCGCCACTGGAAAACGAGGACAATCGCCCCCTCATTGCCATAATGGTCTACGTCAACAACATCAGATTTCATTTACTTTTAACGGATACCATACCATTACATGCGCACCATTTTATTTTTAGCATCTGTCTTAAGTTGCTCTAATTGATATTGGGATGGAACACAGAAATAAAACCGTTCTTTTCTCCTTTTAAAATCCTAAATTGCTCCAAAAAAATTTAAGTACTAATAAACAGATTTCGTATAGGTCATACAAGATTAACACATAGATTAAGCGAACCTGTTTTAGTTGCAAAGAACCATTAACCGTCAAGTACATTTTGACCCAGTGTTCCATTTTTAAAATTAAGATACTACGATGTTTTAACAGTGGATTATTGAATTTAATTGGAGACTGTCCACATAGAAGCCTTGTTGAATATCTTAAGGACATTGGATACTTTCAAAACATTTAAAAAGACGTTTAATTTCGACCATGTTTTGAGCGAGGTATATGTAAGTGCCTTCTTTGGCACTTGCGCAAACAATTTAAACTAAAATACTAACTAAATCTAATTGATAAACTAACAGAGCCCAGGTGAGGTTGTTCATAAATAACCATAACGTATGGCAGTTTGGCAAAGTCGTGAAAAAGTATGACATCAAACAATGTAAATTCTGAATCTTCAGAGTTGTTGTTCAGCCTTTCAATTATTTCGCTGAGTTCTGGATCTTTCTTTGTTTCAGACTGGATTGTTAAAGATGTTATTTTTTCACTTGAAATCTGGAAAATGTTTTCGGCACATATTTGATTTGCTTCTTCCCCTATAAATTTATCGACTGAGTTTTCGGGTTTTTGAATTGGAGCTCTAGACAGGCAATCGACATTTTCATTTTCAGATCCCTTTTTGAATTGCACTGAGTAATCAAAACTTGATAAGTAGGAAGCATAGCGAAGTAATCGTGCTGAAGTCATACGTGGTAGTGCCTTATGAGAATGAAAAATTCTTGTTAGTGGCTCATTGTCAGTAATAAGTTTGAAATGTTTACCAAATAAGTAATTGAAGAATTGTGTAACACCAAAAATAATGGCTAAAGCCTCTCGATCTAATTGGCTATAGTTTTGTTCGGAGTTGGTAAGTGAACGAGATGCGTAAGCAATAGGTCTTTCTACACCTTGTTTAGAGTGACTCAATACTGCTGCAATTCCCGTAGGTCAGGACAATTGGTAAACTAGGATCAAAAGGAACAAGAACTCTATCACTGGTAAGTTCATTTTTCAGTTTCAGGAATGCAGATTCACAACTTGCAGTCCATAACCAAGGCTAGTTTTTTCTTAGCAACCGTCGAAGTGGGTATGATATAGTTGAAAAATTTGGCATAAAACGGGAGTAGTAAGTTACAAGTCCCAAAAATCGTTTGATTTCTTCAATATTTGATGGTCATGGCATTTCTTGAACAGCTTGAATTTTGGTTGGCGATTTACTTATCTTATTATATTCAATAACATGTCCGAGATATTCGATTTTTTCTTTAAAGAAGGAACACTTTTGTTTATTTATGTGCAGATCATAGTCAGAAAGTCTTTGTAAGCAAGCTTCTAAATTTTCAGTACATTCTTGAAGTGTTTCACCATGTATAATAATATCGTCAAAGTAAGATTCTATTTTTGGTAACCCTTTGAGAATTTGAGAAAGAATGCGATTGAATTCTGATGGTGCTGTCTTGATTCCAAAACTAAGCCTATGCATGCGATACGTACCACGATGTGTTGAAATGGTCTGTATCATGCTACTATCTTCATCAACTTTTAAATGTAGGTAGGCTTTAAATAAATCAAGTTTACAAAAATATCTTGAATTTCGAAGACTATGAAGCACATCATCTATCCTTCTTACTGGATGATTTGATTGAATTAATCGTTCATTGACTCCACATTTGTAATCAACACATAATCGGACGCCACCGTTTGGTTTTGGAATGACAACCAATGGTGACCCCCAATCACTCGCAGGCACTAAGGATATTATTCCATCTGCCTCAAGTGAGTCCAATTCTTTATTGACGCGGTCCCGGAGAGCATAAGGAACGTCACGCTCCCTAGTAAAAATGGCTTTTGCTCCATCTCTAAGTTGAAGTGATACTTGAAAATGAGGGACGCAACCAACTCGTTCTTCAAAGAGGGGTGAAAATTTTTCCAAAAGTGAATTGAGAGGATTGATTTGATACACTGGTGATTTATGAATTGAAGTGTTTGATATATTAGCATCTATTTGTAAAAATTCGATTTCTAAGGCTCGAATCCATTGACGGCCTAGAATAGCTGCACATCCAGCTGGAACAATATGAAGTTCACCTGTAATGTTTTTGTTTTGAAATACAACATTTACATGCACTTTCCCCTAGGGTTGAATGATATCTCCAGAATAAGTACGAAAAGCAATGTTTGATTTTTCCAAGGGCACATTTAAATTTAAACGTTCAAAATCAGTTTCTGAAAGTAGGGAAAACTTTGCTCCAGAATCTAGTTCGAAATGTTGTAGCTTCCCATTGAGGTATACAGAGACGATATATTTGTCAGAGTCATGGCAAATTTCAAATAAATCTATAATTTTATAGCATGGTGAAGAGCTGTGAATAGAGTTGACACCAAATGTAATATTTTGATCATGTACTTCAGTTGAAACTGCATGAAGAGAAGGTCTGGGACTGGAATTCATTGACTTTCGTGGCATCTTAATTAAAGTTGAAATGCAGACTTTACTAACATGACCTATTTTTTTGCATGAATCACATTTTAGTTCAATTTCATTAATTCGACAATCTTTGACTTGGTCATTATTTCTGCCACATCTGATGCATAGATTTTCAATACCAAGTGCTCTATAATCTGGTTTCTGGCGTTGAGAACTAGATCGTGAACTGGAACGATTTCTATGACGTGCTGAGAAATTTGAAACTTTATTATTGTCACTTAAAGCGTAAGAAGTAGAGCGTGGAGAACCTTTTTGAGTGAGTTCTTTACTTTCGATTTTGGACGCCTCCAGAGCAATCGCCTTTGATAAGACATCATCGAAAGTTATTAAATCTGATTGTAGCACCTGTTCGCGCAACCAGTCATCACGCAATCCTCGAATGAACTGAGCCCGGAGAAAAACATCTGCAATTGTTACTGATTTATCACAGTCACATTTCACAGAAAATTCGCATTAAACTATATCACGTTGCAAAGCAGCTACAAATTCTGAAATTGATTCATGTTCTTTTTGATATATACTTAAAAAATAATGTTGAGAAACAACTACATTTTTTCTAGGAATTAGCATTTGCTTGAAAGCTTTCACAAGATTATCATGTGATAATTGTTTGACTGGTTTCTCTGGTCCAAGAAAAGCTGCCAAATTATTATAGTGTGATGAACCAATAGATACACATAGAAGTTGAGCAATTTTATCTTTATCAATAACACCCTTCATAGAACAATAATTTTCAAATCGTTCTAAATAGCATGAAAATTTTTCACGTTTTGAATCATAATTTTCAAAAGGATGCACATTAACAAGATTTACTGATGAATCAATAGACTGTTCTTTTGAAAAATGTTTTTCGATTTGTGCTATCATTGCTTGTTGTTGCTGATTAAATGCAGCAATAAATGTTTGGAATTGTTCAGCATTCATTCTTTATTTATTGAAAGTTTGAAAAATAGTTGAAAATTTAAATTAATTACAGTACCTGAATTCAATTACTTGAAACATTTCCGTTTTGAAATTTCATCCATTTTGAAGTTTCGTTTTTGAACGATTTTGAAATTCTATTGATTATTTCTTCTTATTTTTCTCCTCGTCGCCAAAACTGTTGTGACCGTTTATTATAAGGCATGGGATATGTATTTAGGATGATTTGACTATGATAGCACTAATATTGATAACTTATGACATAACAACAACTTTATTCACAATACGAACATAGAACACATCAACAAAAGAACATACTGGAAGAACGAAACTGAAACATACAATGCAAACACAGTTGCAGTTACATCACAACCGCGATACTAGCGCCAGTGGAATTACATGGAAGATCTCAACAATTAATTTCCGTTTTGATTTCAGTGATGGCATTATCGGTCGGTGCTGCGTGTTTGTTGGAATGTATGCCTTCAAAAAAAAAATTTAATTTTTACTTATCTCTATTGATGTAATTAAGTATAAACGTGAGACTAATTGAGAAAGTAGCTCTTCTGGGAAACTCATAAACGCATTGCAACTCCACCGAAATTTTTTAAATCTTTTTTTTATGATTTTAAACTTTCCAATGCTTTTCTCGATCTTAGTTCAGAGTTTGAGAACCATTTTGTTTTCCTAGCCTTATTATTAGTTTGTGACATTAGTTTGTGATATTGGTTAGTGACCTGGTATTAGTTTGTGACATATTGTAACGGTAGACATTAAGGAACACTTTACATTATTAAAAAGTAAGTGTAATTTTCTGTTTTTTATTTGATATTAACCGAAAAAATTTTGAACGTGCACAAAATTTTTTCGACTATTATTAAACAAAATAATGAAAAAAATGTATAAAATAAATTTTTTGCATAGTTATCTTTGATTAAGCGAATTTTATAAGTGTTTGCAATTTTTTTTTAATTCACTTAAAAAGTTCTCATGATAAGAAGCTAAAAGTAAAATTAACATTAAAGAGTCCAATTTTCGAACCGCTCTCCACACGAAACTAAGGGGACCATATTTCTCCAATTGCGGCTACCCCTTACATTTTTGCGATCAGAAGTCCGAATCTAACAAAAAAAGATATGTTTACTCAGAAAAAGTGCATTTTTGTGTTTGATTCCATATATTAAAATATTAATTAGCATATTTGAGGTAACCTCTTGAAGCATTTAGAATATATATATATATATATATATATATATATATATATATATATATATATATATATATATATATATATATATATATACCCAAACCAGCACGATATTACAAGAGGTACAAGGAGCAGTGTTAGTTTAATTAGTTAACTATAATTTTTATTGAGAAATATTAACAAGTTTCCGGGAAAAACAATTTATGATTCCATAAAAATAAAGTTTTAATATTGTCGAACAATGTCATTCTTATCGTTAACTATACTTCATGAAATTATATATATTATATAAATTATATAGAATAAATAATGTTTATATAATACTTTATTATGATAAATGATTGCTTAAACTTTAAAACAAATACGTATTTATCTTCTAAAAAACCTTATAAATATTCTATTTCATAAACATTTTGTAAGAAATGAGCTTTAAGTTATAAATATAATCATTTATTGTCATTAAAAATTTCGAGATAAATACAGTCTTCTTCGCTTCTAGACTATACTCTTTTGTAACGTTTAATCTTTTGCTTAAAAATTAGAAGTCTATAGAAAAAAATCTACACATCCTCGTACTTTCCATCTCAAATACCAAAAAGAAAGTTTTTAGTAATAAATTATCCGAACTTCCTCTTGGAGCTATCTCTAAGAAAAGAAAGAAGAAAAGCTCTTCTTTTAGTAGAAAAGAAGAGATAAAGAAGAGCAGACACGTTAGGCTTCTCTAAATAAGATAACATACTTTAAATTGTAAATTGACTCCTGGGAATTGGCAACACAGGCTAATCTCTTGTACGGATGTGTAATCTCTAATCTTGTCACTAATGAGTTAGCTTTCTTTGCTTTTTAACCCCTTTCGAATTTGCTGTAACCGTAGCGTAGGAAACAGTTGTGTAGAGGGAGAAAAAAAATAGATGTATTCAGTTTCAGCTGAGGTTAAAAATTTATTAAGCTTTGTTTCGTTAAGATGGAAGGATTTTTAGAGAGAGAATTACGCGTAAGTGTTAATGAACAAATTATTCAGCAGGAGTAACACGTAATCTAGTAGAAAAGATTAAAATCACAGCTCTGTAATTATTATTTTTTTTTTACAGAACATTGTAATATAGTTTCGCGTAATTGTTTCGAGATTTGCTTTTGAGGATTAGTATACGATAAGTATAACACAATTACTTTCATTTTCTGAGGAAATATGAATAACATATTGCAAATTGTTTAGGTATCCTTTGAAAAATATAATATTTTGTAAGTTGATTGCTGCTTCAAATTTTTTTAAATATCAAAATGCCAATATTAAAGGAAGAGCTGCATCGACAAAACACCTGAACTATTCTAAATATCTAAATTCATTCCTTTCAAAATTTTATAGGTAAGTTAAAAATATTAATAACTGTATATTGTTGCTTTTAAAAAAGTTTTTTAAAATTAATTTTGCTGTGGAATAAGAAAATAATTGGTAAAAAATGTGAAAAAAAAATATTAGAAAGAATTGGAAGACATGTGATTAAATTTTATTTGAACTTTGTTTCGTTAGGATGGAAGGATTTTTAAAGAAAAAAATGACGTTTAAGTGTTTTTAAACAAATTATTCACCAGGAGTTATAGTAGAAAAGATTGAGATCACAGCTTTGTAGTTCTTATTTTCAGAACACTGTAATGTAATTTCGCGTAATTATTTCGAGTTTTTTTTTAAAGGTTTAATCTAAGATAAGTTAACCACAATTGCTTTCATGTTCTGAAGAATTATGAATAGCATGCTTCGAATGTTTAGGTATCTCTTGAGAAATATAATACTTTGTACTTTGATTGTTAAAGAAAAATTTTCGAGTATTAAGTGTAAAAAAAGGGTTGTATCGAAAAACAGCTGAACTATTCTAAAAAATCAATGTATTGTTCATTTCTAAATTTTACAGGTTACCTTATATACGTAAGTTAAAAATATTAATAACGGTATATTGTTACTTTTAAAAATAGATTTTGTTTTAATTTTTTTTATTCAGGTCATGCTGGAATCTTGGGGAAATGAAACAGCTGACATTGTCAAAAAACAATTTATCGAACAATCCTCTTGCCGATTCCGATATCAAAAATGTGATTGACAATAAACTCACACTGGCAAAGTAATCGGAAAAATGACATAAATAAAAAATTGCACGAGATCAAACCATTCATGGAACCTTACAAAAATTTAAATATTTTATAACCTCATTGAACAGCTTTCCCAATTTTGGGTTTACGACTACTATTGTTCAACTCCGTAGCCTTGTAATTTTGAACCCTATCCAGAAGACAAAGGAACTCCTGTATAACGTTTTGAGACATATTTATTTTCGTGGTGGACTTTTTGAGGGAACTAGCACGCATTTGTGTTACATGGTAGAGGAAAAAATCATAAAAACCTCGCCACGCTTAGCCTAATGGCAAGGGAGCTCTAACGCATAATCTGTCTACTCCTGAGGATATTTAACGTCAGCACTGTGGTCGGTGCAAGCCGGGTGTGGAATTCGTATTGACCAGCCATCGCTGGGTTTCGAACCCGGTTCATCTCACCCGATTCATTGGAAGGCGAACGCTCTATCCATTGAGCTACCAAGGCTCTAAAATTTAAATGTAGATCGAAAGTAAGAAGCAATATTAAATCACTTTCGAATTGGTGACTGTTGACTCACCCATAAATATCTCTTATCAAATGAACAGACTTTTTAAGTAACTTCTTACTATTAAACATATTTTAAATAAGTGTAATAAATTTAAATCTCAGAGACAACACCATTTTGGTAGTTTTAATCAACTATTGGGAATAATATATTCATTGGGAACATACCTCACAATAACATTTTCCATTATCTCAAGGACTTTGAATTTTTCAAATCGATTTAATTTTAATTCTTAACAGGATACTTTTTATAAACTAGAGTTTTAGGTGCGCTATAGTCACAAATGGCTCTCGCACCAATAGTTCTCAATTTGCTACATCTTCTACTTTTATATAACGAACAAGTTCCATGATGTGCAACGTGCAATAATTCAATAACTGTGAAGCAAATTATGTCTCAGTGCTATAAATATATATAAATCAAGCAGTCGACGTTATTTTAATACTGTTACCCGATCCGTCTGCTTTGTTTGGAGACTATTCCCACCCAAACATTATACCCTATTCATTAAATATTATAACCGTTTGTTTGGCGCAGCATGTCCTCCTATGGACTTTGTGCCATTAAACCCTACATTCAATTCAATTCAATTATTAAATATTATACTTTATATTATCTCCTATTTAAGAGATATGACTTCTCACCGAGATTCGAATTTACCGTTGATTAGCTTTAATCAATTGTTTAGAACTCTTCACCCTTATGTAATAATTTTAAGCTTACTGATTTGGCACTTAAGTTTTTATCATAACTCAGTTTTCTAGGCTTTAACAAAGTGACTTTGATTTCAACCTAGTTTTCGACGCCTTATAGTCAAAACTTGGCTCTAACACGCCAAAAATATCATGACTTTATAGAAGACTTCATGATTTTTTTTCCCCTAAAAGGACACATGTTATGTTAAGTGTGAAAAAAATAATGAGGAGAGTTAGGATACAGACATACAAAGCTTGCAAAGAAGTATAAATTATGGATATCCACTTTCAAATATAACAAAATATGAAGGGTTCATTTAAAAACCGATATCAGGACCTCCGTCGCCAGGGACAATATAAGTAAAGCATTCCCGCTACAGCCCCTTGTGGGCCATTGGGGTTAAGGTTCCACAATTTCGTGATCAACGGCATGATTGTGGCAATGTGGTCAGCACTGCTCATATTTACTTCCCAGGCAGCTGGTACCCATCGATCTGAAACTGACAGGGCTTGAAGTCGCCACTAGGGATCGAATCTCAGTTCTTCACAATGACAGTTCAGTGCTTTAACCACTGAGCCATCATGGTTCATCAGGGATAATAATGCAAGTAAATTTTGAAATATATTTATATCTATTTTAACGAAATTTTTTTAATGAAATTTTTTTAATGGTCATTTGTACTGTAATTAATTAAATGGTCAACGTATTAAAATTTATTTAATTTGTTATATATATATAATTATTGTTATAAAAACCTTGATTTTTCAGGAATTTGTTTTTTAAAAAACTATGTTACCTCCATAAACCGAATATTTTGATTTTTCGAAATAAGTCCGGGTCCAATTACATCGGACAATCGAAATTCTACAAATATATTTATGATTTTTTAAACTCTACTCTGCACATACTGCACAGTAAAAAAATTTGGTGCATATTTACCACCATTTTTAGTGTTGAGGTAAGTTAAATTTTTTTACTGTGCTTATCATCACATTTTTTTATTTACTTTTTCACTGTTTTAGCTTCATTTATTTATTTATTTATTCATCTTTTGTTTGTTTGTTTATTAGTAACATATATTTTTATGCGCATTAGAATAATTTTATAGTTTTCATTTCGTTTAAAAAAAGCAAGCACATTTTTACAAATATATTCTCCCTAATTATTTCAAACAGTTGTTATTTTCTTAATTTTTATACTCTTTTGCACGATAACACCCCAGTTCGATACTTAAAAAAATGTATTTAGTTTTCCTCAACACCCAAAATGGTGGCAACTATATACACCATTCTTTAAAAAATATTTTTTTTACAGTGTACTTTGAGTTAATCAGTTTGGAATTGTTTTCTTTCAAGAAAGGTGATAGTTTCAGAAAAAAAATATGAATAATATTCATCTTGTAAATTTACTTTGTTATAGAATAAATTGTGACTTACACGAGGCATATTAAATCTTTTTTATTTTTATTTCTTCGGAAATGTTTTTTATAGGACTATTTTAATTGTGTTGAGTGCATCCTTATCTATTTCATATCAGATAATCGTCATGAAGATACCAGAGAGAATGCTCCTCATAGAATGTTCCTCACAATATCATCAGGAACATTGAACCATGAGTGTTTCTAGAGTATCTAAACAACGTTTCGTTTTGGGCGAAGGACCCCACTGGGACAACAGAAACCAACGTCTTTATTTCGTTGACATTGAAGCAGGGGACACTTGCCGACTGAATCCATCCACAGGAGAAACCGAGATTGTTGTCTATTCTGGTAACGAGATTATTTACAAATACCAATTTCATTTATCAATTTATATTCATTTTAATTCTTCAACAAGGTTTTTTTTCTTCAACTGGCACAAGTTTTGAATACAAGATATATATAAGAAATATTACAGTACTTTATATGAAAGCGTTATACATTTTTAAGGAGAACTGATTTATATGGGAAATATCAGATTTGAAGAAACTAATTTCTTTGCATATAAATATTAATAAACCACACTTGTATACATTATTTTTATTGGAAATGTAACGGAATTTTTAAAAATTTTTTTTATTGGTTTAAATCACTAGTTTCAGTTGTAATCACTTTGAAATTCAAATCTAGAAATTTTTTTTTTCTTCTTACATTTAATATAACTACGTAGTTGAAAGTAATAACTTTTATAATTCGAATGCTCTTTTAAGTTAATTACAGTATATGTTAAAATATCGTCAATTTATTGAGACTAGGAAATATTTTTTTGCTTAATCTGCTGAGATCCGAGCCTTAATAATGACAGAAAATGCGATATTTACCTAAAAAATATGTTGCTTGTTAGCAGAAAATAAGCTCACGAATACGATTTTTTAAACAAAATTCATTTAAAACTAATGAAAATTTTTAGTTAATTTTAATTTTTAATAAATTTTAATTATTAGCATTTTTTTTTTTTTTTTGCATTTTGAAGGAAATTTTTCTAGTGTACCTTTTCAGATTGTAGTCATGTGACAAAATCCAATGGTCTCAAAAAATAAAATAAAACTGTGAAGAAATCTACTTGAATCGAATTTCTTACCTTTGTAAATATTTTTCCTAATTGTTATAAACTATTATAATTGAGTGACATATTCAGTGAATTATTCATTTTAATTAAGTGATAAAACTGTATCATTACAAAACTTACCCAATTAATCGCTAGTAGGAAAGAGTGTGGGTTCGGGAAGAGAGTAGGAAAGAGTTCTCTCGCACCCAGATAAGAATTACTTATCAAAAATGAAACTAGAAAGAAAAAAAAATACGTAAAAATTTCATAACAAATATAAAAATATTTTCTTAACGAATTAAACCTCAGTAGTGTTTCTAACAATCGCTTTTTAACTCCTATTTCTTTCGGCAACAAAACAGGTTATGATGTTATTAGTCCAGTCTTACTACTAATTCGTTAAATATTAATTTGCGATCCTTTTTTGTGCACAATTATTTTTATTTCTTTTAGAAAATTGTTTATAAAAAATATATGTTAAGGAGGATTATCAAGTATTATACCGTGCACATTACGAATATAATACTTGAATGAAATTTTTGTATGTCTGCGTGTCTCCCTTATAATCCCAGAATCGTTTATGCAAGTGTCTTGAAATTCGGACGGTGGGACGAAGAGGTACTTTTAGCCCCCGATCCCCCCCAAAAGTTTGAAAATTTCAATTAGATCATTACTGAATTAGACGTTTAAAAATGGAATTTTTTCATTGGTTTAGAATTAGCCATTGATAAAAATTAAACGACAGAAAAATCTTTTTCGTCATATTTTGAAGAAAGCATTAGTGATATTTGATAGCTTATAGCTTTCATGAAAAAAAAAGTTTCTTGCTCGTTCTTTAAAATTTATTTTTTTTATTCGTTTTGTGTTAACCTTATGAGCAACGTCAATATGGTATCATAGGCAGACTTAGAGGCCTTAGGCAGACTATGTCAACAAAAATTAGTATTTCTAAAAGTATATGAAACCACTTGTTTATTTTGTTTATATATGTGCTTTAAAAAAGAGTTTCTTTAAAACTAAATAAATTAATTCAACCGTATTTGAAATAAAAACAGTTATGTATTGAAAAGCAAAATTAATGATGAAATAGTACTAATTTGCTTAAAAGCAATGTAACAAATGCCATTCTAATAGGGACGTCAATGATGCTTGATTAATAGCGGTAATAGGTAGTACTAATTTAAAAATTAAGCTGTGCTCTAAAAAGCAAAATTAATGAAGAAATTATACAAATTTGTTTTAAAGGAAGAGTAAAAAATAGCTCAATTACCATTGACGCCAATGATGATGAATTAAGTATTAAGCACTATTATTAATTTAGTATTAAGCACTATTTGAATTAATTGTGTCGGCATTATGTCTTTTATTTTTATGAATTATTTCATAATGTTGTTCAGAAATGATTTAATTATTTTCTATATTTTTTTACCCTATACACGGAACCGGTATCCAGCTAGTAGAATATGAAAACTAAATTATGTAAATTCAAAATTAAAATAACTAACAAATCAATCATTAAAAATTGTTCATAACAAGAAACCTAGTTTAGGGGAATGAGTTTTATGCGTTTTATATGCGATAAAGTTTATGCAATAAGTAGAGAAGATAAAGCCAAAAACACAAAACAATAAAATCAATTCTGAGTGGACCAATTCTGAGTGGACCCGAATCTTATTTGACATCTTGATTTGCTCACTTCAGTTTTGAGTTTCTAAAATGTAATTCATAAAATGGTATATATAACATTTATAAGAAGACATAGTACACTTTATGCGTAATTTGCAATTTATAAAATTTTTCTAGACTTTCCGCGAAATTAAATATTTTCTCCTCAATATGATGAGCACTCGTTTTTTTTTTAAACCGTCGATGAACAGCCGACCTGGTTTTGGGTTTACGATTATCAATGTTCATCTCCGTAGCCTTGTAATTTTGAACCCTATCTAGAAGACAAGGGAACCCTTTGGATAAGTATTGGGAGAAATTTACCTTCGTGGAGGACATTTTGATGAAACCAACCCGCATTTGCGTTACATGGAGAAAAAGAAGCCAAAGAAAACCTTCCACGGTTTTTCTGACGGCAAGTAACCCATGATCCGTTAACCATTGAGGATATTTTGCGTCAGCACTGTGGTCGTTGCGAGCCGAATGCAAAATTCCTATCGATTAGCCATCGTATCGACTAGCCATCGGATTCGAACCCGAGTCACTTTATTTGCAGGAGCTCTCTGTTCCCTGAGACACTACGGCTCCAAACGTATGCATTAGAATTTTTTATGTGTTGAATTTGTTTCGTGTACACACGGTTAATTTTAAATTTATTTAATATTGAAAGTATTAGCCGCATTTGATGACCAGCGTGGTCATCTCTCAAAATTATCTTGTTCACCATATAAACTTTAATGGTAACCAAACCGAATGTGCAACAGAACTGTATTTAAATATTCTAACTTGTCAACGCCTCCTCTTTAATTAGTTTTAAACAATATATTGACCAATTTTGTTAACGTCTGGCTGTTGCCCGCTCGCAAGTACTTTGATTTCAATTTTCAAGAGATGTCCGCCATATTGTCAAAGTTCATTATGCATTGAATTTTAGTAATAATTTAAAATCTGTCCGGTAGCCATTAAATCATACAAATCACTATAAGTATGAGTTCGGGACATGTAAGTATAGTATGCAGCGGAAGTATTAAGAATACTTCCATCTGAGTCGTGAGATAAGATAGAAAATTCATCAAAATACTCCTTTACATGCAGTACTCCTGCCTCAGTATCGTACATCTCTATGCCATTGCTCATTGTTCCGTCACTAATTATTGGTATGGTCATGTGCACCACTGTTTATATTTAAAATTAATACTTTGATTTCAGAAAAGATAAAAAATTAATATAAATATACACTTCATAAATAAGTTTTTATTTCTGTAAAAATGCAAAATTATTCAAAATAAATACTTAATAATTAACTATTCAGTACTACTTAAATTATTACTTAAGGCAACCTAAAAAATGAATAATAATTGCAGTGTTGCCAATAGATAGAGAAATGCCCGAGTTTGTGGTGTCCCTTAAGAGAAATGTGTATAGACATTACTAGTATGCGTGACTATGATAACCTATACTATGAATACTTCGTGGTATAGTGAGTAAGTAAGGGTAGAAATGAAGTGAGTCAATATTAAAAAAAAAACTGGGGAATTAGTCTGCTAGTGTGTCAGTGTAGCAGATCATTGGCGTATCAGTGAATCGATGAATCAAAAGATAGGTGAATTAATGAATGAGAGAAAGAGTCTAATAAAATAAATATTTGTTTATCTATTCTTAATGGTACTGCATTCATACACGCAATTTGATTTTAGCATTCACTTATGCGATGTTTACCGATGATTGAAAAATACGATTTATTTATAATTAAATCGTAAAGTTTTTGCATGTTTTTTTTTTAATTTTAGAGGGTATTATTAGTTTTGCTATCCCTTATCAATCTGATCCATCAAATCTCCTTATTTCTTCGACTCAAGAAATCAAGAAGCTGAATTTCAATACTGGTTACACAGAGTTTCTTACTAAAGTTAATTACAATGATCCTAAATTTCGTGTTAATGATGGCAAGTGCGATGCTAAAGGAAGACTTTGGACTGGTAAGTTTTTAAGATATTTTATTAAACCATTTCTTACTGAGTTATAATTATGCTTAAGTTAATTAAGTTAAGTTATAATTATGCGTAATTATATTTACTATTATATTATATTTAAAGTGTTCTATTGAAAAAATAATATATTTTGTTTTAAAATATCTCAACCCAACTTATGTTAATTTTTTCACTGTCCTTCAGCAATTTTTCGTGTTGATTTTATTTTCTGTACGAAAAGAAATGCATATTAAAAAATGTAATACCTATAAAAATTAAAAAAAAAAAGATTTTCTTTAAACATTTAAAATATTTTTTTCTATTGCTGATTTAATTTTATCAACCAAAATCTCTCTAAGATTCAGATTCGGGGATTGTGGAAACCAACGCAACATGCGGAAGTCTCCCTCCTGTTCGTTCAAAATATTCTATACAATGCTAGAGTATGGTAGGATGCACCATTCCGTTGAAAATACTGCTCACTATTAGACTAAATCATCAGCATTACAGGATGTGCTTGTGTAGGATATTTAGATATAATGATTTATTCAGACTACCTTGCATATGAAACAAAGGTCCTAAAGGATGATCAATTGTTATATGGCAAAACATGTCATTTTATGGATCTTGTGGTATTAAACCTCACATTCAATCAAACAATTTAAGAATACCAGTACAATAGTATATCCTAGTGGCAAAATGTGTCTTTAAATCCATATTCAATTCTATTCGCTTCTGGCGACACTGTGAATAACAATTCGCTTGCATAAAACTGTTAATTAGTCATAAATATATAGTCTATCAGTGTATACTTTAAAAAAATGATTGGATGTAACACCATGAATTCTGAGTACAATTAATATATAACATCCTAAAAAGTAATTATCAGTAATCAATTACTGATCAATTTATTGTATTTTCACTACATGTGTAATTGTTTTCCTTCATATTTTTTAAAAATTTAAATTTTTATATCCAACACGAAATAAAAATTGCACAGATTACTGGCTAAAAATAAGCTATTTTTGGGAATCACTAAATTCTTTTAGTAATTAATATTAAATAGATTTTTATTCATATAGGTACAATGATAACAGGTGTTATTGGAGCATTGCATAAAGAAGGACATCTGTTTAAAATGGATAGCACATACAAAATGACGCAAGTTGATGAGGGAATTTCTATTTCTAATGGACTGGCATGGACTTCAAATAACGATACTATGTACTACGTAGACTCTGACTGTCGAACAATATACGCCTATGATTATAATTTAGAAGAGGGATTAACATGTAGGCTTTAATTACAATATATCAGTTAAAAAAAAGGATAATAAAATACAATTGAGTTATTTCCACAAAGTGGGGCAAGTTTTTTTTTAATGAAAATATCTTCTATGAATGGTTTATGCGTGTGTTTTAATCAAAAAGGGACATAGAAAAATGAGAAAAAGAATGTACTTTATTATCCTTTCCTTTTTTTACGATAACATTCTGAAATTTAGTATTTACTCATTCTCTTAAACTTTTCAGCTAACAAAAGAATATTAATTGATTGCAACAAAGAAAAAGATTTTGAAAAGCTTGGTTTACCAGATGGTATGACAATAGATACAGAAAATAAACTGTGGGTATGCTTTTATGGAGGTGGATGTGTTCTTCGCATAGATCCAACAACAAGTAAATAAACTACAGTTTAAACAACTTATCTTTTATAAAACTAACATATTTTTAGTACGTTTTTGTATATCTTAACGAAAGCAGTAAAGAAATATTGTTAGCTGTATAGAAAAATTTAGCTTTATTCTTGTGGCCTCTTACTTTTGGCTTTTCTTAGCTTAAATATGATAAAAAGCATTCATGGATCAGCAATTTTCCAGGGTTAGAATTAACGTACAATTCTTTTTCAACATGACGGAAAAGTTACGAAATCGTGCAAATATTGCTATTCGATTCACAAGATATCCGCATGGAAGAAAAATTGTATTCATTCGACATGTAATCGATACAAAACCATAAAATTAGATATTATCTCAAAACTATATAGAATAAAATATTATAGCCACATTCTAGTTAAGTGATATTGATGTTTGCCAACATTGAGGCACGATATAGCTGTAAATATGGTTCTTTGGCCAAAAGCTTACGTATCACTTACCTATAGAAGCGAATTCATAAGAAAGAATTTTAAGTTTTTTTATTTCCTATGAGCTGCACAATCAGTCTTCCCGATGAGCAGACCTAGTGCGTTCTCCAGAAGTGGTATCCACTCTTTCAGGACCACCACAATGGGTGAGATACCGTTGGCCATGTTAATTTGGACGTCTAGTTTCTGCCGCACTAGATGGCAGCACCGAGACTCTATTTCGATGCTAAAGTGCACTAGGAATTTAATTTTGCCGGAAATGCCAAGAACCAATAAGGCCCTCCAGGGATCTTTTACATGCTACGTAATCATACGACATGGTCGCTGAGGATTTTCTAAGAATTTAAAGTATATACTTAAATATTTTGATGTTTAAAAACCGAGCATTAACATTACTGCAAAGTAAATACAATTTGTGTGCATCGTTTCAATCATGCCATTGTATTTGAAATCGTTTGTTTGGTACAGCATGTTCTTTTGTGGAACTTGTGCCATTAAACCCTATATTTAATTAAATTAAATTAAATTCAATCATACCGTTAGTTACGGAATTGCGGAGCCTTAACATCACGATACCCCTGATCCACAACGTACCTTTGTAGGAATGCTTTACTCTTACAGTCTCCATTGTGTTAAATTGATAAGAATTCTTTCTATTACTTTATAAAAATTTGTTTCTAAAATGATCTTGGAATAAATAATATTTTTTAGAAACAATTTTGAGAAGAGTTGACTTACCAGCTAAACAGGTAACCTCTTGCTGTTTTGGTGGACCTAACTTGGACATTCTATACGTGACAACTGCAGCTCGTACGGATGAAATCCGAAAAACCTATCCAGATGCAGGAGCAATATTTGCTGTTACTGACCATGGCTGTAGAGGTCTTCAACCTTATGCTTTTAATGCTTGACTTCAGAATGAAGCTGAAAGCTTGCATTCTGAAAGTATATAGATAGAAGAGAAATGTATGCAGTAAACAATTTGTATAAATTTTTTATTGAAGATGTTTGTATTTGTTGAAAAAATTGCTTAATAATTAAAACTGTATTATCATACATTTCTGTTATTAATTATAAACTCTTTTTTTTAATAAAGGCTTAACTCCACCGTTGTTTATTAAAAGATAAAGAGTCTTAAAGTTAAATGAATGTAGTGTTTTTAGTTTCTTGTCCCATTTCTTGCGCCTTTTTTTGTTTGTTATTCGAAATAAGATGGAGGAATGAAGAAATGACTCGATAAAAGCATTAAAAAATGCTGCTGATAAGTTACATCAAAATAAAATCCAAAAAAATTCTCCATTCCAAATCCAAAATTTTTAGTTGATTTCCTGCTTGTTGCGCCGATTTCATAGAATTTATAAGTGAAATTTTTTAATCATTTAGTCAGAGAAAAGACTTGTTAGTGTTCAGGTAAAATTGAATTTGGAATAGATGAAAGAAAATTTCAGTGTTACTTATTTATATTTTCTAAGCCAAACTGGATGGGTTAACAATAATTCATAATTAGTTAAAAAATTTAAAGATTAATTTTGATCGGTTTAAATAAAATATCAATTTTGGAACTTATTATTTTGTTAAACCATGGACGATTCTAAATGTCTTTGTGACCACCGCCTCGTATAAATTAAATATAACTTTATTCTTAGATATATTAAAGATTCATATGTGATAAATGCGATAATGATTCAAACAAAAAACTTAAAATTTTATGGTAATTATTTAATAATTTATTTTGACACAACAACAATAATTATAATAAACAAATAACAATTTACAAATAATAATATAAATCAGTGTTCAAAGGAGTTGCAGTTTGCAGTTATTTAAAATTCGATTTCTCTGGAACTAAATGATATTAAAATATATACACCTTACAATACAAAATCTTTTCGACTATTGTCTCTGAAAGCTTATTCTGAGAAAAACGAATTCGCGCATGGACACGGCCGTGTCATGGGCCAGCCCATCATCTTCACTGACTCTCGAAGAAAAAGGGGCCTATTTTTTCATGTTATTGATTTACCGAAAATTAGTAATTCTAAATATATAACCGATGATAATCTTATATTAGTTTTTGTAAAGAATAGCCAAATAATAAGCCATTCTCTCCTCTTGATCTTCGATGATGAATAAGATGCAACTATGTGGATTGATGAAAGAACCAAAAGGGGAAAAGAGCTTCCTAGTTTGTTAGAAATTACAATTTTTATTTATGATGGTTATGGGTAGATGTATCTAAAGCATTTTTATTTATTAATTGGGGAACATAAAATTATAATTTTTTTTTCAATAGGAATGCATAATAATGTAGGATTTCAATTACCGTTTTATGATATATAGTGAAATATTATTGAAAAAGTTTTATTTTAATACTAATAAGAGTTCATTTTTTTGTGTCTCGTTTTTATCAAATTATTCATTTATCGTATGTATTTAGAAACTTCTTTATCTAATTCTTATCAGACACGTGTCATGAAAGTGTAGGAGAATATCCTTGTTACAAACTGACTTCAGTGTTATCTTTGTTATTCACGAAGCATGAGGCCTATCACGTATACTCTTTACAGTGAAAAATATCTTGAACCTAAACCTATTTAAATATGAATAAATATGAATTATTAACGAAATAATTTTTTTTTCGCGAACCAGCACCAGTCTAGGCACCAGTGGTTGAGAAAAAATTCTATAGAATATAATTTTTATCCTCAATTTTAATGTTTAATTCTTGCGTAATGAAGCTTTTTTTTCCATAAGTGATGTATTTATGCATGTCCTGAGACTGGTTTCGTTGGTTATATACACATGCCATACTAGCTATATGCCAATTTTAATCTGTTTTATGTAATTTTAACATATTTACACCTTTTTCTGATTTCATTTACTTTTGAATGCATTTCTGTGTTATGCATTGTTTTTAACAATGCCTGTATTTTGACAAATTTGTACTATATTGATTTTCTATTTGTTTTTCAAAACCACTTTTTTGGACATAGTACCATTAACCCCTTCTACGTCGGATTTTGTTTCGAATTTTCGACCAAAAAAAATTTTATTGCTGAAATTTAATATATGTTCCATTCTAAATTCGAGAGGGCAAAATATTTAATGCAAGCAAGCAGTTTTTTTCTTGACCTATTTGGTGGTGAAATATTCAATGATCTCCAGTTTTCCCTGCAATGCAGACAAGTTATATCCCAAAAAAAATAAAAATAATGTGAAATTGAATCAAAGAGGAGCAGGACACGCTCTTTTTTTTCTTCAATTCACATCCTTACTGAGCTCATATCATCGTCTTATGATTCCCTAATCTCTGCATATATATTATCACTTGATAAATCAGAACTATCATCTTCCGTCTGAGAGATAATAAATGCACTGTCCTCGGACTCACTCTTTTTGAATTCATCATAACTATTTTGACATGCAACAGTAAAACTAATGAAAGTGAAATTACAGAAAGTACAAAATGATTTTGATTTCAATTCAAGGCGAGAAATCTCACTGCGAAAATTCTGAAGAAAGGGGGGCTAGTTGCGCCATCTCTTGGCAATATTTAGAAAAAAAAAAATAATCGAGGGATTTAAAGAGACATGTAAGTAGCAATGAATTCAATTTTGCGATTGTATTAAAAATAAACGTTTGACTTTTCAAGTGCTGTAAATAGAGAAAAAAAAATGTGTTTGATATCTGAAGGGACATTAGTTATGGGATTGTTTCCGTACAATTATTAAGCTTTTAACTCTATTAAATCAATCACTATTTACTAACCTAAATCAATATTTATAACCCAAGTTGTGGTTGCGATAGTTAATGACTGGCTATTATGCCTGTACTCATGACTAACATCTGTCACAGGAGCCTAGCATGCTGCAATATAGTATGCAAATTCCCTAAATAAGTAGTCGGGAATCAAATGCCCTCGGCTACATTACGAAATGCGTTGATAACTTTGGTTCATCAGCATAAATATTACTTTCAATTTGTAATTTCACGAAAAAAATTAAATTTTCATAGTTTATGAAGATAGATGGCATTTTTGTAAGAGCTAATAGCTTGATTGATGTTCTGCAGATAAAAAAAATTATTCTATTCATAAAACTTTTACTTGGAAATAAAAGAGGTAAGAGCTTTATAAAAGGACCTTTATTTAAGACTAAAATTAAAGAAAATAATTAATGCTGGAGACTAGTGCTTAATAGGATGGTTTTGAGAATATAATAATTTATTAAAATATCAAACGAACCATATTTTCCAAGCTTTTCAATTTTGAACATGATTTCTAAAAAAAAAAAAAAATTGTTCTAGGAATGCAATAGAAAGTTTTGTCCATTGCCTTATAAGAACTTGTAAATAATATAAATTTTTAAAAATTTTTTTTGTAATGTCAATACATTTAAAAATGGAAGAAAAATAGTTAGGAAGTCTTTTTAATTTTTCATGTGTGGATCAAAAAAGCATCTTTATTGCTAAGAAAAAGAGCTATATTTAAAAAAATAACTTGTATATTTCATTAGTATACTTCATTTAATGAAATTTTCTTCCAGGTGGTTTCACTAGTTTTGCTATTCCTTTCCAATCTGATCCTTCAACTCTACTTATTGCCTCCAAACAAAAAATAAAAAAATTGAATTTCAATACTCTTCACAGTGAGCTACTTACTCAAGTTGATTATGAGGATCCTAAAGTTCGTTTTAATGATGGAAAATGTGATGCTAAAGGAAGACTTTGGGCAGGTTAGGGTATAAAATATTTGATTCTTATACCTTTAAATTTTTATTTATTATTTTTAGGTAAGGTTGACTCAGCCTTTCATTCCTTTAGTGGGTTGATAAAATGTGTACTTAGCATGCTCAGCATGCATCTAAACACTGGGGGTTTGGCGTTCGGGTAACCAGCCACCCGGACGTCTTCTACACCCGAAATTCCAAGATCAAGAAAGCTTTTTGGCTTTCTTGAGCTGTCGCTCCCCTGAATTTAGTTTAGTAAGATTAATTAAAAAAATTGAAAAGCGCGTAATTTATATACAACGATGTAAAAAGGCAACTCCACTATTTCATTTCGTCCGTTTTGCATGTAAACTTATAATATTTTTGAAAGAAAAAAAAACATATTGTAAAGACCAAACTATGCTTTAAATATTTTTGTATCAAACCTGACAACAGTAAAGTTCTATTAATACTCGTATTTATTACTCGTATTAATACTCGTAAAAAAACTCATAAAAAATTATAACTTCTGATTGCTCTTGACATTCAATTGTATGATTAGAAATTAGATTGCGTAAAAATGTGTAAGCGAGATAAGAACTTCAATCATGAGTTTTTATCTAGAACTGTAAAATTTTCAAAGGAATGCATATCTAAGAGAAGTTCTCTCCCCTCCCCCCCCAAAAAAAGAATAATAAAACATCGTTTTTAAACTTTTGATTCTTTCAAAAATTGTATTTATCATACCACCACATACCAGTGAATCATTTTAGTTACAGATTTTTTTGTGCTTATGATACTATCGTAGCTACTATAAATAGCTACTTTCCAACACCAGAAGTAAATGAGTACTTACAGTTTTACAGAAAGTGTAATGCACATGTTTTGTATATTGAAATATGTCAAAATATTGCTCTAAGAGTCAGATTTAAAGTGAAAAAAAAATATTTTTGTTAAGAATGTCTCATCCTCATCCTACTCACATGCAATATAGAACTAACATTGAAATAAATAAAAATCATAAATTGTTTTATTTATTTTACATATATTAATGTACCTATGCTATAAATTTGGAGTACAAAAAAAGTACTTTACTAAATAGTTGATTTAACCACGATGTCCATGTGGTGAATATTTGAATGGATTGTGCTGTTATCTAGTAAAAATTATGGTAGCTTCTAAAGTACTAATATAGAAAAAAAAAAAAGACATCGTTGGAAAAAAAAGTGTGCATTACACTTCACCACTCTTTAATTATATTAATATTTCCGCAATCAATTTTCTCCTTCATTTCAGTAATCAATTTAAAATAACATGCTTTTTTATTTTATATCTTTAGGTACGATGATCCATGACCTGCTTGGTACATTGCATGGAAAAGGACATCTGTTTAAAATGGACAACACATACAAAATGACCCAAGTTCTTGATGGAATTTCTATTTCTAATGGACTGGCATGGAATTCGAATAACGATACAATGTACTACATAGACTCAGACTGTCGAACAATATACGCCTATGATTATGACTTGGAAGAGGGAACTGCGAGTAAGTTTTTATACGATAGAAATGGTATTGAAACAACAAAAATATGTATTAAAAATGGATGGGGATGGGCTGAAATGATGAGAAAATTTAAGACTTAAAAAGTAACTTTTTATGTAAAACTTTAACGCGTATAGACTTAATTGAAAATACTTTATTATATATATATATATATATATATATATTATATATATATATATATATATATATATATATATATATATATATATATATAGACTTACTGGCTGGTGTTAAAGATGAAGCTTGATGAAATGCATACAGCTAAAGAAGTTTCAAGTAAAGTTGCTGAGTAGTTAGTATATCTCATCATTAAATCTAAAGTTATTCTGAAGAATTGCTTTCTTCCGCTCTGTACGCCATGTTTAATTAATCTCCCTTACAAACTTCATTTCGCACGAACTTTGTCGTATTAATGTTATTAATTTTGATTTCTATTAATATATTTTATTTTATTTCAAAACCAGCCGTCCCGATTCTGAGTTCACGACTAGCAATACTCATCTCCGTGGCTAGCAATTTTGTACCCAACGTAGAATACAAAAGAATTACTGGATCAAGCATTGGACAAATTATCCTTCGTGATGGAATTCTTGATGGAACTAAAACGCAATTGAGTTACATGGGGAGGAAAACCTCCAAAAACTTCCACGGTTAGCACAATGGCAAAGGGATTCTAACCCATGATCCGTCTACCATTAAGGATATTTTATGTCAGAACTGGGCCCGGTGTGAGTAGGGAGCAGAATTCATCTCAACCAGCTGTCGCTGGGATTCGAATTTGGGGCATCTCATTAGGAGACGAACGCTCTATACACTGAGTTATCACAGCTTTTAATATTATATTTTAATATATTAATATATTAATTTTATCAATATATTAATTTTATTAATAATGTTACTTTTGATTTAGTTTAACTTCGTGACTATTTTAACTATTATTTCCCCCCTCTGTGAAATAGGTTTTTCTGATACGGCTGTTTTGTTAAATTATCGTAATTATAGTTAATGAAATAGATATGCCTGTAATTTTTTTCCTGAAAATTGTTCTCGTGTGCATGGTAGAAGAAAATGGATTTTACATAATTTTCCTGAAAATTGTTCTCGTGTGCATGGTAGAAGAAAATGGATTTTACATAATTTTCCTGAAAATTGTTCTCGTGTGCATGGTAGAAGAAAATGGATTTTACATAATTTTCCTGAAAATTGTTCTCGTGTGCATGGTAGAAGAAAATGGATTTTACATAATTTTCCTGAAAATTGTTCTCGTGTGCATGGTAGAAGAAAATGGATTTTACATAATTTTCCTGAAAATTGTTCTCGTGTGCATGGTAGAAGAAAATGGATTTTGCATAATTTTCCTGAAAATTGTTCTCGTGTGCATGGTAGAAGAAAATGGATTTTACATAATTTTCCTGAAAATTGTTCTCGTGTGCATGGTAGAAGAAAATGGATTTTACATAATTTTCCTGAAAATTGCTCTCGTGTGCATGGTAGAAGAAAATGGATTTTACATAATTTTCCTGAAAATTGTTCTCGTGTGCATGGTAGAAGAAAATGGATTTTGCATAATTTTCCTGAAAATTGTTCTCGTGTGCATGGTAGAAAAAAATGGATTTTACATAATTTTCCTGAAAATTGTTCTCGTGTGCATGGTAGAAGAAAATGGATTTTACATAATTTTGTGTTGATCATAGTAAATACCCAATAATTTCGAATTTTGCTACAATTTTATTAGTTGCGTATTGCTAATGCACATTTACTGACACGCATGTATAATACTTAACAATTTCAACTACTTAAAAGACCTATTGTTGGTGCTGAATCTCCTTCTTTGGACTTTCTGTCCATTAAACCTCACATTCAGTCAATTTGGAACATTATTTTAACAAATGATTAGGTTTCAGACATTACAAAATGAATTTGTTTGAAAAGCAAGAAAGTATTTTCTATAACTTTTCGGAGAAATTATATATCCCCATGCGGTTGGGAAAAAAAGAAACTGTTTTATGTGACTACGAAAGCAATTTTATTGTAATTTACTCCTCAATTTGTCTTTAGTAATTTATTTAAATTGTATGGTTTGGCACAACATATCCAACTTGAAACCTTATACCACTAAATTACGCCATTATGCCACTATTTATTTCTATAATAATAATTTTCTTATATTTTTGCAGGTAATAGAAGAATATTAATTGATTACAACAAAGAAAAAGGTTTTGAGGATCTTGATCTACCTGATGGCATGACAATAGATACAGAAAATAAACTTTGGGTGTGCCATTATGGAGGTGGATGCGTTCTTCGAATTGATCCAGTAACAAGTAATTACGTTAAAGATCAATTCATTTCAATTCTGTAAAGTATACCCGTTTCCAATTTCGCTATATTGTTATAACACAAAGCTTTCTAATAGTGTTATAAAACTTAGTTTCACATTTCTTAGGTTGAACTTATAGAATTTGCAATATTTTTAAAATAATATAACGGTATAATTTTTTTATATCAATTTATATATACATATTTCTTTTTTAATATTTTGTTTTGGACTCTGTGCATTTACTCCACTGTCATGCTCTGGGCAAGAATTTTCTCGCCGAACGTTATTGGGAGGCTAAAGATATGTTAGATTAATGAACTCCGTTTTAGCATTTTTCGTTGTACTATGCGTTCTTCCTTTCTACTTGTTTTCTATTGTACCTGTTCATAATCTGCTATTAGAAATAGAAAAATGTGTTTTTAAGAATAAAACTTAAAATACAATATGTCATATTTTTTGCAAAAAAAATCTGCACTTAGCTTTGAATTCAAAAAGCCAATATTTTTAGTGAGATCCTATTCCTATCAAATTTCTAGCTTTTCATTGCCAGGAGCCATGGATCGTAACAGGTTACAGCTGTTATGATATAAAATCATATTTGATACAAATACCTGTTCCGAAATAACGGGTCTTGGAAAAAATTTATTAACTGCTTTTTTACGAAATTCGGTGGAACGGAAAGTCCTTTTTGTAACAGATGGCTCGTGAGAACAATAAATTTAAAACTGCGTTAAAAATTACTTTAATGAAATAAAAATGTTTTTTTTTCATTCTTAGGAGTTTGAAAAAAATTGCATTAATTATTAGAATAATTTAAACAAAAAAACTAACTAGTTTCTAAGTTATCTACTTTCCTAGAGGCTCTTCAGAAGTAGAAAACTTGTAAGGACCCTCAGATTGTCTGGCTACGATTCTGTAACAATCATACGAAAAAAGGGACTTTTTCGTTTTTTTCACATTTAGGGATGTCCTAGCATGGCTTAAATACAGTTTAAACATTATAAAAAGTAGAAAAATAAATTTTTGACAACATAATTGAATCATATATATATTTTTTTCGCCTTATATTTCGGAACAGGCTTTTGAAAGCAACAAATTATTTATATAACAGGTATGATTTAATTACTGATACAAAATACCTGTTCCAAAATATTCCAGCCATCTCTAGCTGATAGGAGTAACATTTCTAATATCATAAAATATAACCATCCTCATACCAATATTTCTTAAAGTTGAAAACAAATCTTCAGTCTTTAATAAAATTCCGGAATATTTAGAAATTTTAATTTTCACAAGAGTCTGTAAGAATATGAATAAGATTATTTTTATTTAGATATTTCAGGAACACACATTTAAATTTTTTTTTTTGTGACAAGGACAATTTGGTGCGTTTCATGTGGGATATAATCTTAAAAGTATTTTGGTCAACTTATGTTTCTTAGAGTTTAAAAAATGATAGCCTGTAAACAAAATGTTTAATTGTACTCTAAATTAAAATCTCATAAACAAAATGCCTTTAATTGAGTAATAAATATGCAACAAGGAATCAATTTTGCAATAAATTTATTTCAAGAGATCGAAAGTTGTCAAATTTCAGAAAAATCCAAAGCGGAAAAATTTAAACCAGTTACTATTTTCTTTATAAACTACTAGCTTATGTTGACACCAATTATTTTATGTAACAGCATTGTTTCCAAAATTTTTAATAATTAACACGTCATTAATCTAATTTTAGAGGCTATTTTAAAAAGAGTTGACATACCAGCCAAACACGTGACCTCTTGCTGTTTCGGCGGACCTAACTTGGATATTCTTTATGTTACAACTGCAGCTCAAACGGAAGAAATCCGAAAAAACTTTCCAGAAGCAGGAGCAATATTTGCTGTTACTGACCATGGCTGCAAAGGTCTTCAACCATATGCCTTTAATGATTGACAATATAATAAATCTGTATCAATTATCTGAAATCCGGAAAGAAATATTTATTTATTTGTGGTATAACTGTAAAAAATATCTTCATTGTAAATAATTAAAATTACAATGTCATCAAGCATTGATATTTTTAATTATATTGATACGCATAGCATGATTGATATTGATTCATATAACATGTTTGATAATGATACATATAGCGTGATTGATATTGATACATATAGCATGAATAAAAAATTGATGAACTAAATCAGCTATAGTGAAATTTGTGTAAAGATGAAAATCCATATCATTTCCTCAGGGCAAATTTAAAATTATAATTCAATTTATAAGTTCAGTTTTTTTAATAAATATACTTCATACAAGAATATCAGTATAAATACCTTGAAACAGATGATTATATAATTTACAGGAGTCCTAAGTAGGTGTTAATTTGAACTACATCTTCATGAAAGTTAACGATTATTCGAACCACTAAGTTATTTCCGCTGAAATATGTTTAATCCTAGCACTGAATTAAAGAAGAAAGAAAATTTGAATAATATTACGGTTAATGCGCTTCACAGATTCTTAAGGTATTGAAATTATCTTTGAAACATTTAAGCTTAGGTTAAAAAAAATAGAGTTAGCAATGAAAATCCAAAGCATTGACTTTTGATTGAGTGTAGAACAATAGCTAATTGTAATTTTGGCATCATTTAAAAATTTGTGCCAAATTTACAGAAAGTGAGTAATTTTTGCATTTCTTATGAGTTTTAACTTATTTTAAAAAATCCTTAAATGTATATCGAAATAAGAAAATTGAACGAAAAACACTTTCTTTATAGTTTAATCTATAAACTAATATAGAAACGATAATCGAGCATAAAATGCGTCTAAAAGAATTATATTTCTCTCAGAATGTCTCATAAACCTATTGTTTAAGAGTAAAAATTGAGTTGCACTTTCTCTTTTTATTGAAAAGCGGAAGCTTCAGTCTTCAAGATGCTCAAAAACTGCAGATTGATCTGTTCGAAGTATCGAAAAAAAAAAATAAAAAATAAATAAATAAAAGAATAATACAGAGAAAAGACAAATTCAGATGGATTGAAACAATGATAAAAAGAACAATGCTTGCATTCTAGCTAAGCCTAGATATATATCTATACATAAAAAAAGACAAGTAGCTCTGCCTTCATTACTACCATAACTCAATGAAGTCGTCTGAGCCAGTCTACAGTCATGATGGATTGGGCAGATGAAATCACATGGGTAGCTCGTTCATCACACACTTCAGATCTTCTAACTGGCAACAGTGCAAAAAGAATTTTTATTTCGTTATCGTCTGCTGTTTGTTTCCCGCCGAAAAGCTTCATCTTAGTTTACAGCCGATTTATTTATTTGTTTCGAGTGAAAAAGCAATCAACACTCTTGTTTTAAGAAGATTTCCCTCCTTTACTTTATTTGGTTAAATTGGGATTTATGGTTGGCATCTTTTGTTTATGGCTTCGGGAATTCATTTGTGGCCAATATATTTTCGAACCCTTCCCCGTATATCAATTATTCACTTAGCCATTACTCCAAAAAGGGTTACGAATTTGTAGAGGTTTTTAAAGTAGTAGGTGTATAATAATTCAGTTTTTCTCGCTTTTTGGTGTTTTATTTTCTATTCGTATTTTTAAGTAAGGAAGAAACGTTCTTTCTTGTTATCGCAAAAGAAATATTACCGTATATATTACTCCTAACTTAAGTTACTTTGTTACTTAATTTACTATGCAATAACATGAATTGAATTTTAAAGTTAAAGATTTTACGAGGTTCGCTTCCAAACTTGTATAAGTATTATTTAATGTTTCTAAAATTTAGTGTTTTTAAATTGAAAAAAAAATTATGATTTAAAGTAAAATAATTCGAATATTCTAAAAAGAATTCGTCTTAAAACATTCAGTTATCCATCGCTCTCACTTAGGTAAAATAATTTAGACGGGAAGTTATTAGTTTTTTGATCGTAATTGAGATTCATAATTTGTATCGTTAAATTTGTTAATGCTCAGTATTTTTTTAATGAATTTTCAAGGTTTGATAATTTTTAATTTAAAAATTAGTTTAAGAACTTGAAAAATTTCAAATTTGTTGAACTAAAAACTTTTTTACATTAAGATATTTACTCATTTTATAAAAAAAAGGTTCAGCTTCGTTTTGTTTCAAATAAGATTTTTGTTATGAATTCCACTTCAAAGCAGTAGACAAAATTAAATTATTTTAAATGTTATGAATCTATAATAACGTTTTTAGTTTTGTATATGATGATTGGCATATATTAGTAGGCGACAATCATTAGTAATCAATTAACAAAAATCATCAAAAAATCTGTAAAAATAATATCATAGATTTTTGAAACATGAATTATTAAATTTTTTAGACAATTTGTTCAATTGAATTATTTATATAAGGTGTTCTCAAAACATTTTCTACATTCTGAGAATTATTTTTGTATTCATGATTTTTGTATTTATGATTATCTGCACTATGAATCAGATTAAAATCAGATTATTCGGTTCCACATATTTATCTTAACTAAAGGAAATTGCCAAGAAATTATTTTTGGCACAATAAATGGCTTTAGTGACTCTAATTTGACGTATAGATTGAGTAAATTTGCCAATGATTCTTCAGATTTTGATAAGTAGTCTTCTTATTCATTTAAATAATTTTTATTGTGGTTGTAGATACAGTTTCTGGTCAAATTATTAGACGCACCATAAGATTCTATGCAAAATGTTAATTTTCAGGTGAAACTCTATAGCTTTATTGTTTTTAAGCGGCTGAAACCTGATTGCACTTGCTTATGTTCGTGTATCAATTGGTTAGCATTGTTATACAATACGTTAAAAATAAATACAAATAGGAAGTATATAAGAAATCTCTTCTATAATATGTATGTTTAAATATAAAAGTATTGCATATAAACTCTGCAAAACATGCAATTATTAAAACACTACAGTGCATGGATTGATTGATTGAATGTAGGGTTTAGTGGCACAAGGTCCAAATGAGGACATGCTGCGCCAAACAATATGGTGAAACAGTTCAAACGTCTAAGTTCATATAAAATGTTAATTGCAGCACAATTAAAACTGATAAAACAGTACTAAGTGAATAAAACAAGATAAATTGTATGGTTAAAATCAGATAAAAAGTATGAATACAGTATAAAACGCGCGAAGTAAGTAAAATGTACAAAGGTGATAAGATTTTAAAAGTGTATAAAACAGTAGATGTGTTAAAACTTTTATATGCAGTTAAAAATACCAACGGCACGTAAAAATGCAAAAATGTTAGGATGGTGAATGTCATCCAACAAATCTTGCATGCATAAAACGGAACTCCCAAAAAACTTTAAACGATGTTGATTAAAACATGGACACGCTATTAAAATATGATGAATTGTGAGAGGAACGTTACAAGTGCTGCATTCAGGAGAAGGCTCTCCAAACAATAAATGGAGGTGAGTTAGCCGGGTGTGACCGATTCGGAGGCGGGTAAGCTTTACGTCAGCACTGCGCAAGCGCAGCACTGGCAAACTGTCTAAATTAGATTTAATGCTATGCAATTTATTAAAAACTTTCAGGTCCCATTGTTGTTGCCATATTGATGTTACAAGTTTTCGAATGTATAGTTTCACATCGGCGAAAGAAATGGATAATGATAAGACAGATGTGGCAGATCGTGCAGCCGAGTGAGCTAGTTCATTCCCTGTAATACCAACATGACTTGGTACCCAGCAAAATAAAATCTCAAAGCCGTTCTTTTGAAGACTTATTAACAAATGAATAATGATACATAAAATTGGGTGACTATCACAGTGAAACTTTTCTAGTTGGCTTAAAACGCTCATACTATCAGAGTAGAGGCAATACTTTCGAGTAGATTGTGAGGAAATTACTTGTAGTGCCATAAGGATAGCAACAGCTTCAGCAGTGAAGACGGAGCAAATATCTGGGATTTTATAACTAAATGTATCATCAGCGATGATGACACCGCAGCCTACATATCCAGCAGATTTTGAACCGTCTGTAAAAATCGGTATATATTGAGAATATTGGTGACGATGTGCAGTGAAGATTTTATGAAAAACGCAGGGTGTGACATTGGCTTTATTGTAGAATTTGAAAAGGGAAATATATTGATATGGTGAAATGGTCCATGGAGGTATGAGAAAGTGATCCACTGATTGTGATGGAAATTCACAAATATCGGATGATTGGATAAGTGAATGTGTGCGAGCATGAAATGGGCGAATGTGTGATGGTCTAGCAACATACAGTCGCTCCAGGCTTGACGAAATAACATCGTGCTTTAATGGATGAGATTTAGATGACATGATACGATAGTAATAAGTGAGAGATATCTGCATGCGACGTAGATGTAATGGTATTTGTTGGCAAACTACATATAAACTTTCCACTGGAGAAGTACGAAATGCTCCAGAACATATGCGTAAAGCAGTATGATGTACTGTGTCTAGGGCTCGCAAGTTAGAGGAGGTTGCAGTACCATAGACTGTGCATGCATAATCCAGCCTCGATAGTATCAGGGCTTGATAAATACGTAGGAGTGCTAGACGGTCCGCTCCCCAGAACGTATTCGACAGAACACGCAACATATTCAGTTTCTGTTCACATCTTTTGCGCAATTGCACAATATGAGGACGAAAGGTTAACTTAGAATCGAAAATGACGCCTAAAAATTTTGTGTGAGGTACAACAGGGATAGCAATGTTATGAATGGAGATGACGGGATCATTATGCAGGGTGCGTTTCCGGCAAAAATGGATGCATGAACTTTTAGAAGGTGAAAGGGTATGACCATTGTGATCACACCAGTCTAAAATCTTGTTTACTGCTAATTGAAGTTGCCGCTCGATGACTCTCATGTCGGATCCTGAACACGAAATGTGCAGGTCGTCAACATAGAGAGAGCCAGAGACAGTAGGTGGTAATATATTTAAAAGAAGTGAAATATGAATGATGAATAATGTGACGCTTAAAACGCTGCCTTGTGGGACGCCTTCTGCCTGATTGTAGAGATCAGAAAATGTCGATCCAAGTTTTACTCGAAAATACCGCTTCAACAGAAAGTTCTCGAGAAAGATTGGTAGATTTCCACGAAGTCCCATTTCGTAAAGTGTCTTCAGAATTCCGTAACGCCATGTCCGATCGTAAGCCTTCTCAATATCAAAGAAGATAGAGACAAAATGGTTACGTCGGACAAAGGCGTTACGAATTCGAGACTCAAGAGCAACAATGTTGTCAATCGTGGATCTTCCTTTACGAAAACCACTCTGGAAGTCAGGTATGAGATGCTTTTTTTCTAGGTAGTGTACAAGCCGAGAATTAACCATGCGTTCAAACGTCTTTCCAAAGCAACTGGTTAACGCTATGGGTCGATAATTAACCGGGTCCTTAGGATCTTTGCCAGGTTTCAAAATTGGGATAACTATCGCCTCACGCCAATTAGTAGGGTACATCTGCTCCGTCCAAATTCTGTTAAAGAGAATAAGAATATTCAACAAGGACGCATTATCTAAATGGCGGAGCATGCGATAAGTAATGCCATCGAGACCAGGGCTTGTGTTTGCCGCTGATGATAGTGCACGCTGCAACTCGTGAAAAGTAAAATCATGATTGTATGGAGATGATGCGCGAGTATGGAAGTTAATGGAATGGCATTCGGCTCTGCGCTTGTGGTTTTGAAAAACTGCACTGTAATTATCTGGGCTAGATATAGAAGCAAATGTCTCACCAAGAATATTGCTTACATCAAAAGGTGCAGAAAAGGTAACACCGTTCTTTTCAAATATGGGAAAACGAAATTCACGGTACATACCATTTGCTTTCTTTACTCTCGACCAGATTTGTCTGGGAGATGTATTCGATGATACAGATGATACATAGCGCTGCCAAGACTCCCTTTGACTATTGCGTCGGACCTTTCGAGCAATCGCTCTGGCCTGTTTAAAAGCTATAAGATTTGATGTTGAAGGGGACCGACGGAAGATGTTCCATAGTCGTTTCTGCTGCTTGTAAGCCGTGGAACAGTCAGAATTCCACCAGGGCTTACGAAGGCGAGGAAGAAATGTCGACGTCTTTGGTATGCTATCCTCTGCAGCCTGAAAAATAACAGATGTCACAGTCGTAATAGCATCATTTACATTATTACCTGTTACCATGTCCGTAGTGATTTCCGCAAGTTCAGTGAATAAGGGCCAGTTTGCACGATGATATATGAATACCGCTGGTTTTGGACTCATAGGAACATTAACAGAATATGAAACTATGAGCGGAAAATGATCACTATTATGAAGATTATCGCAAACAGAAAAGTTTATGAACGGCATGAGAACTGGTGAACATAAAGCTAAATCAATGGAATGAAAAGTTCGAGTTGGAGTATGAAAATAAGTTTCTTCGCCTTGATTTAGCAAACAGAGATTATGGTCCAGGAGGAGTTGTTCAATTTTACGCCCCCGATGATTGGAAACGGAACTACCCCATAATTCGCTGTGACCATTAAAATCTCCAAGCAAAATAAACGGTGAAGGTAACTTGGAAATCAATGAATTCAAATCTGCTTGAGAAACGGATGCATGAGGAGGTAAATAAATAGAACACACAGTGAGAAGAACATTTAGGTGAATTTGAACAGCACATGCCTGTAATGAAGATGACAATGGGAGGTGAATAGATGGTAATGCATTAGAAGACAAAATAGCAACTCCACCATGAGGTCGACTTCCATCGTCAAAATCATGCCGGGTGCAAGAAAAGCTACGCAATTTAAAATCATCGGATGACGTTAAATGTGTTTCCTGTAATGCTAGGCATACAGGTTGAAATTTTAAAATAATGTCCTTGACATCAGAAAGTTTGTTCCGCACACCACGACAGTTCCATGATATAAAACAAATGGACATTATGAAATGGATGGAGATAATAGAATATTAACGTCATAAGCAGGATGTCAGTCTAAAAGACTTTCATCCTCAGAAGGATACAAAGATAATTCAACATCCATACTCTGAAGAGTCTCAGAAGCGGATTGGTTGACACATTGGACATATTTTGGATCCTTTTTCTTTCGGGAAAGACCAGGTTTTTGAATTGGAAGTAGTTTTTTTGTAGGGGGTTGTTTAGGTAAAGGTCTAGCCTTTTCAGAACTATCAATTTTAGATGTTTTGCTAGGAGGAGGAGATATGGTTCTAAGGCTTTTAGTCGATGAATTCGTAAAATTAAATTTGGGTCTTTGAATGGATGACTGAAGTTTAGGTGAAGAAGATGCAGGTATGTCAGTTTGTGTACTGACTGAACAAAATGAAACTTTAGCAGCCGCAGAGTAGGATACGCCCGGACGGGGAGTACGGGCGGTGACTATTCTACGGGCTTCTATGAAGGTCAGATTTTGTAACACTTTGACGCTTTGAATCTCCTTTTCCTGTGACCACTTCGGACAGTTCCTGGAGAATGCAGCATGATTACCCTTGCAATTAATGCAAAAGGGCTGCGACTCACAGGATGCCTCAACATGACCAACAACAGAACATCGAGCGCATGTAAGTTGTCCTCGACAAGATGCCTTCGAGTGGCCAAATTTTTGGCACTGGAAGCACCTTAAAGGGTTTGGTATATAGTGTCTTACTGGGTAATTGTACCAGGCAAGCTTAATAGAAGACGGTATCTTTGGTTGATTGAAAGTCAGTATGAGGTGTTTAGTAGGAATAAGTTTGTCATCTCTGCGAATTCGAATGCGACGAACAGAAATGACTTTTTGCTCTTTTAAATTTTCTATTATTGTTTCTTCAGTGTCGTCTATAAATTCTGAAGCGGAAATAACACCCCTAGACGTATTAAGGGATGTATGTGGACAGGCTTTTACTTCAAAGGAGCAAATGGTAGTACAAGACGATAATATTTCTGCTTGTTTTTCAGAAGAAACCTGAACTAGAAGGTCACCAGAACGCTGTTTTGTAACAGATTCTACTTCCCCCAATACAGATAACAGTGCTTTGTGAATTAGAAAAGGCGAAACTTTACTAAATGAGGTGTTAGGAACTGTCGGGTTTGTGAGTGATATCACAAAAAATCGAGCATATTCATACGGTATTGCAGGTGTTCCTCTGTTTTTTGATTGGTGTGAGGAACAGACCACCTTCCCATTTTCAGCCATAAAAAAAATTTCATTCGTTTCTACTATCAGCGGCACCACCCACCACGGAGTCCTACATAGGGGATGAAAATAACAAGTTGATGCTGCCACCAATCCGTTACTTAACATCGATGCTAACCGATAGCTATACGCTCGAAAGTCACCCCTAAAACAGCCTCCACCCTTAACGAGGTGCCCAGTAGGTGACTCCGAGCTTGACCCTAGCCAACAGATGACGGTCGTGACTAGCCGGTTGATGCACACAGGCCAATATGCACCTCCCGTTTACCTGAAGCACGGGCCAAAGCAGTGTATTGGGGAACCAGGATGCCCCTCAACTGCCAGGATCCCCTTTTCCAGGGACACGGGTCTCCACGCACGGCAAACACGCGGGTGGTCTCTTCCCATCTGGATTCGATACAACAGGGTGGTACTCGAACACAGACAAAAAGCCCTTACCAGTAAATTCGGCAACCACGACAAGGGGGAAGAGAAAGGAGAAAGTATGAGAAAAGGGAGAGGAAACGGAAGGGAGGACAGATCACTAGGGTACCCCGGGGCGTGACTCCCTGTGTTTACCTAAAGAAGGTAAACCCCCTCAGGGGCTACAGTGCATGGAATAATTTGGTTAAATTATTATAATATGCTAATATAATACCTGATATAATAAATATTCTATATTTATATAATATATCGTCTAATTTATCCAATCGTTGAATTTATATTACATATCGTCTTTTGATCAATTTGATACACGAACGTAAACAAGTGCAAACCGGTTTCAGTCTCGTAAAAACAATAAAGCTGTATATAGTATCACCTGATAATTCAGATTTTACATAAAATTTTGTAGTGCGTCTAATAATTTGGCCAGGGACTGTATATTGGCTATTTTATATATTAATTTACTGTATATTGACTATTTTATATATTATTTTATATTAACAATGTAAAGTATAACTTTATTTAAAGAATGAGGTAAAAATTATATATTTGCCTGTACTGACGACGTTATCTTTAATAAAATTTCCAATGGATATTTATTTTCAATTATATTTATTAATATTTAATAGATCTAGATATTTCTTAATAAATTCATAAAATATTAAGCTCAATTAAATTACATATCCAACTAAACAATCGTAGTTCCTGATTATAAGTTATTCAAAAAGATAGATCTTATTGAATTTGTCACATTTTACACAAATTTCAAGCTTTTATTTTAAATAATTTTAGAAAAAAAAATATTAAAGAGAAAAAAATTAATACGAAATACTTGCTTAAAATACTTTGTAAAAATAGTTAAGAAAAATAAAATAAGGTTTGATTATTCCTTAAGGAATAATTTTTTTTAAATAAATTTTATTGCTTTTTTTGAAAAAAAAAAAAATTATATTTCATTTCAATAAACGTTAATTCTATTCAGGTAATAATTTTTTATCAGCTATATTCAAGAGAATAATTAGAAAAAATATAAAAGGAAATTATTGACTAATTAAGGTTCTTTTTGGACAAGTTTTATTTTTTTTTAATCAATCTTTATTGTGATGTTTATTTAGGCATTAAAAAGAATTTAAGAAGAATAGAATTGATTGAAATTAATTACGTAGAAAACATGATAGGAAAGTTTTTTTTGCAAAAAGGGAATTTTTTTTAAATATAGCAGTGCCTAAGATTCATCTATTTTTTTTAAAAAATAAAGTGATAAACTGATTTCTATGATAAATAAGTTGCAATTTGATAGCATTAAAAATTAATATTCATAAAATGCCTATAAACTTAACGATAAATAATTTTTTTTATCTATGTTTAAGTTTTATTCATTTTACGAATTAAAAATTAGGAAATTGAAGAAATAAAGCTGATTTTTAAATCAGTGTACATGTAAAATCATGGCAATCCTTTTGATGCTCCAAAGGTCGCTTACCGACTCACGCAATTTTATGTCAATTGGGTACTTGTAACTTGAGAAGAAGAGAAGTGATTGTGTGATTTAAATCAGATTTAATTTGATACCTGTAAGTGACGACAAACATCCCCTAAGGGAGTTTACCTTCTTTAGGTAAACACAGGGAGTCACGCCCCGGGGTACCCTAGTGATCTGTCTCCCTTCGTTTTCCTGTCCCTTTTCTCCTACTTTCTCCATTCTCTTCCCCCTTGTCGTGGTTGCCACATTTACTGGTGAGGGCTTGTCACCTGTGTTTGATTACCACTCTGTTGTGTTGGACATAGATGGGAAGAGACCACCCGCGTGTTTGCCGTGCGTGGAGACCCGTGTCCCTGGATAAGGGGATCCTGGCAGTTGAGGGGCATCTTGGTACCCCAATGCACTGCTTTGGCCCGTGCTTCAGGTAAACGGGAGGTGCATATTGGCCTGTATGCATCAACCGGCTAGCCACGAACGTCATCTGTTGGCTAGGGTCAAGTCCGGAGTCACTTACTGGGCACCTTACTGGGCTGCTTCAGGGGTGACTCGTGGACGTATAGCTACTGGTTAGCATTGGTGTTAAGTGACGAATTATTGTTACTTGCGTCCCCTTAGTAGGACTCCGTGGTGGGTGATGCCGCTGGTAGTAGAACTGTTTTTATTTTTTATGGCTAAAGATAGTACGGTGTTGAGTTCCGCACACCAATGCAAAAACAGCGGAACAACTCTTACACCGCATGTATACGCTCGTTATTTCATTATAACATTGACGAATCCTGTCGTAACGAACACATCATTTTCTAAAGTTTCACCATTCTTAATACACAAAGCTCTTCTTTCAGCACTGGGAGAAGTAACCTCAGTGAGAAAACTACGTTCCGGTGACCTTTTAGTGCAGACGACATCCGAAAAACAAGCCACTGCTCTATCTAATTCTACAGCTATCTGTTCCTTTACGGTAACTGTCACTCCACACAAATCTTTGAATACCTGTCGTGGAGTAATCTCGCAAGCTGAATTTATAGAAGACGATGAAAGTTCGATCTTAGAAAACCTGCAAGACCAGCATGTTGTTGAGGTCCGTAGGATTAAGATTCGAAGGAATGGACAACTCATTCCAACGAAACATCTTATCCTTACGTTTGCCTCTCCAACATTACCATCTGCTGTTAAACTTGCATGTTATAATTGTCCAGTCAGACCTTATGTCCCAAACCCTTTGAGGTGCTTTCAGTGCCAAAGATTTGGGCATTCAAAAGCATCTTGCCGTGGTACACCTGTTTGAGCTCGCTGCTCTACTCCAGGCCATTCAGACACTTCCTGTGAGTTAAAACCCCTTTGTATTAACTGCAAGGGAGCTCATGAAGTTTACTCAAGGAGTTGTCCTAGATGGTCAGAGGAGAAAGAAATTCAATCAGTTAAAGTAATGCAGAACCTAACCTTTAGTGAAGCCCGTCGAATCGTTACCGCCCGTACACCCCGTCCGGGCGTGCCGTATTCTACGGTCACCAAAACTTCATATTGTACTATAGGTACTCAAACTGAATCCCCGGCACAAACATCTAATAAAATCAAGCAGATAAAACTACAAACTCAAACACTTAACTTTACCGCAGCATCAACTTCTAATAGGACCACCTCACCTCCACCTAGCAAAGCATCTAAAATAGACAATTCCGAAAAGGCCCGACCTTTTCCAAAACAAATCCCTTTAAAAAAATTACCCCCAAGTCAAAAGCCTGGCTATTCCAGGAAGAAAAAAGATGCAAAGTACGTTTAACTTGCCAATCAATCCACTTCTTCTGCTTTGCAGAAGAGGGATTTTGAGGTAGAATTGTCTTTGCATCCATCTGATGACGAATGCCTACTCGATTGACCACTGGATAATGACGTTTACTTTTAATCATCCTTTCTTATTTCATAATGTCCATATGTTTCATATCGTGGAACTGTCGCGGCTTGCGAAATAAACTCTCTGATGTCAAGGACATTATTTCAAAATATCAACCTGCGGGCATTGCCTTGCAGGAGATACATTTAACGTCATCCAATACTTTTAAACTACGCAACTATTCTTGCTATCGGCAGGATTTTAATGATGGAAATCAACCTCATGGCGGCGTAGCAATTTTAACTTTATCAGCTTTTCCTTCAACTCACCTTTCATTATCAACCTCATTACAGGCTACCATAGTTCAAATTCACATCAATATTCTCATTACAGTCTGCTCTGTTTATCTACCTCCTCATGCATCCATTTGTCAAACAGATTGGAACTCACTGATAGTTCAGTTACCTTCGCCTTTTATTTTGCTCGGAGATTTTAATGGTCATAGTGAATTGTGGGGTAGTTCCGCCTCCAATAACAGGGGGCGTAAAATTGAACAACTCATCCAAGACCATAATCTCTGTTTGCTTAATAAAGACGAAGTAACTTACTTTCATACTCCGACACGAACTTTTCATTCCATTGATTTAGCCTTATGTTCACCAACTCTCTTACCTTTTATAAACTTTTCAGTGAGTAATGATCTTCACAACAATGATCATTTCCCTCTTATAATTTCATATTCTGCTTCAGCTCCCATGAGCCCAAGACCACCAACTTTTATATACCATCGTGCTAATTGGCCACTATTTGCTCAACTTGCTCAGATCACTGATGATAAGGTCACACACAATACAATAAGTGCAGCTGATGATCGCGTTACATCTGTAGTTCTACAATCGGCAGAGGATAGTATACCCAAGTCGTCAAGTTCGCTTCCTCGCCATCGCAAACCGTGGTGGAATGCCGAATGCGCTGCCGCTTATAAGGAGCAGAGACGCTTGTGGAACATCTTCCGCCGCTACCCAAACACTGCCAACCTTTTAGCTTTTAAATGGGCTAAAACAATAGCGCGTAAGGTGAGGCGCAATAGTCAGAGAGATACTTGGTCCCGTTACGTCTCGTCTATAAAATCTTCGACATCTCCCAGACAAGTCTGGTCGAGAGTTAAGAGAGCTAATGGCATATACCGAGAATTTCACCTTCCGGCATTCGAGAAAAACGGTACCATTTACTCTTCTCCTTATGACGTCTGTAATATGCTTGGGGACACATTTGCTGCTGTCTCTAGTCCAGAGAGTTACAGTACAGCATTTCAATACCATAAGCAGATTGCCGAACAAAATAGCATCAGTTTTGATACACGCTGTCTCTTCCGCTATAACAGTAATTTTAATTTTATAGAACTACAGAGAGCACTTTATCGGTCTCATAATACAAGCCCCGGTCCTGATGGTATCACGTATCATATGCTCCGCCACCTAGATCGGACGTCATTGTCAAATGTCCTCGTTCTATTTAATAGAATATGGACGGAACAAACGTACCCGTCAGGCTGGCTTGAAGCAAGTGTGATACCCATCTTAAAACCGGGCAAAGACTCAAAAGATCCTGTTAACTATCGTCCTATAGCCTTAACAAGCTTTTTTGGAAAAACATTTGAACGGATGGTTAACTCTCGCTTGGTATACTACCTTGAAAAAAATCATCTTATACCAGACTTCCAGAGTGGTTTTCAAAAGGGAAGATCCACGATTGATAACATCGTTGCTCTTGAGTCACGAATTCGTAACGCCTTTGTCCGACGTAACCATTTTGTCTCTATCTTCTTTGATATTGAGAAGGCTTACGATCGGACATGGCGATACGGAATTTTGAAGACACTTTACGACATGGGACTTCGTGGAAACTTACCTATCTTCCTCAAAAACTTTCTGTCAAAGCGGTATTTTCGAGTAAAACTGGGCACTACATTTTCCGATCTCTTCATTGAGGCTGAAGGCGTACCACAAGACAGTGTTTTAAGTGTCATTCTTTTTATTATTCATGTCTCGCTCATCTTAAACGTATTACCACCTTCCGTATATGGTTCATTATATGTTGACGATCAGAACGTGTCATGTACAGGATCTGACATGCGCTTTATTGAGCGTCAACTGCAGTTGACAGTGAATAAAATCGTTGAATGGTGTGAACAAAATGGTCATAGCCTTTCCCCTGGAAAAAGCTCTTGCATACATTTTTGTAGGTTACGCAGAATGCATTTTCATCCAATTATATCTATTCACAACATCACCATACCCGTTGTATCTGAATTAAAGTTTTTAGGTGTCATATTTGATCAGAAACTCACTTTCAAGAATCATATTTTATATCTAAGAAAACGGTGTGAGAAGACTTTGAATATATTACGCGTTTTGTCGAATACCTTTTGGAGTGCGGATCGTATCGCCCTACTCAGATTATACAAAGCGTTAATACTATCACGTATAGATTACGCTTGTGCCGTCTACGGCACTGCTAATGCATCCAACTTAAGGCGATTAGATACAGTACATCATGCGGCTTTACGTATATGTAGTGGCGCATTCCGCACTTCCCCAGTAGACAGTTTGTATGTTATTTGCCATCAATCATCCCTACATTTACGCCGCATGCAATTGTCTTTGATCTATTACTATAGAGTGAAATCCGGCAAATCTCATCCTCTAAAGCAAAATGCCTTTCCACCAAGCTTGGAACGATTGTATGAAGTTAGACCTTCACACGTCCGTCCATTTCATGCTCGCGTGCGTTCTCTCATACAAACATTTGACATTTGTGAGGTGCCAACACAATCAGTAGATCACCTTCTCATACCACCATGGATCATCGCACCATATCAGTTTTATTCCCCTTTTATGTTGTACAGTAAATCTAATGTTGCATCCATCATTTATCAACAAATATTTAATTCTCATCGTCACCAATATTTTGAATATGTGCCTGTATATACCGACGGATCAAAATCGGCGGGATACGTAGGCTGTGGTGTCATCATCGCTGATGATACTTATAGCTACAAGATCCCAGATATTTGTTCCGTCTTCACTGCGGGAGCTGTTGCCATCCTTTTGGCATTGCGGCTGATTTCTTCACGCTCCGAACGTAAGTATTTTATATATTCTGACAGTATGAGCGTCTTGCGCCAATTAGAAAATTTTCGCATCGATACTCATCCAATCTTATGCTTCATTAATCATTTATTAATCTCACTTCACAAGAAGGGATTTGATATTTCATTTTGCTGGATACCGAGTCACGTCGGTATACCAGGGAATGAGTTGGCTGATTCTGCAGCACGATCTGCAACTATTGAATTAACAATATCTGTACCATTCTCAGACATTAAACTACATGTTCGACAGCTCATCTCGTCCCTTTGGCAACACCATTGGGACCTTCAAACTCAAAATAAACTTTATAACATCAAACCATATATAGACCCCTTACCTGTATTACGTCTACGTAATGCAGATGTAAAGCTCAATCGTCTCAGAATCGGCCACACTCGACTCACACATTTTCATCTGTTGTTTGGAGAATCGCCTCCCAAATGCGACTCTTGCAATGTTTTAGTTACAGTTCATCACATTTTAACCAACATCGTCTTACCTTTTTTAATAGCACTATTTTATGTATGAGGGATTTGTTGGATGATATTCATCATCCTAACATTTTCGCCTTTCTGCGAGCTATTGGTATTTTATATTGTAGATAACTGTTTTATCTGATTTTATTCACTCTTATTTCTTACCCATGAACTGTTTTATCTTTTCTGTGTATTTTATAGAATTACGCTTTTTATCGATATTTATGAACTTTAAAAATACGTGTCTTGAGATAAACAATTTTATTAGTTTCATTTATTTTATGACAATGAAACTTTTGTGTGCAATTCACCATTATATCTGACTCAACAAATTGTTTGGCGCAGCATATCTTCCTTTGGATCTTGTGCCATAAAACTTCTACAATTCAATCAATCAATCGTGACGACAAACATGTGTGTTGAACCTGATTGGCTTCTGAATTGACAATTAATTCAGAATTTAAATATGATGAAGTTGCTTGCGGGTATCCAATTGTTCCTCATACATGGAAAAAACACTTCTTATTCTAAATGTTGGAAATCAATCTTATGATTATGTGGTAGAGGTTTTGATATTTATTTTTTGTTAGATACCATCTTATATTGGTATACACGGGAATGTATATGCAAATATTGGTGCAAAAACAGTTTACATGTAAGTAAAAATCTCGCACTTTAGATTTTTACGAATGAGTTTAATTTCGATACTACATGCTTGAAAACAGCGTGAAAATGCACAAATTGATGACAAATTACATGAAGTTCTCCTTACCCTTAAAAATGTAAAATAATATCCGTCGACAGTAAAACTCAAATTCCGCTCATAGGTCAGTTTTGTTACACCCACATGTATTTTCTGAAAGTTGAACATGCAGGTAATCGTTCACAGTGACAAGTTATCAATACTAAACATATTTTTGAACGGCCTCATTTCTATTTGAACTGCTTGAGTATAAATTTTTATTCGGATTTTCAATCATTACTAGGTGACTCTATTTTTCAAAATCTTATCAAAGACCATAGAATAAATTCTTTACTTTTGATAATAATTGATTAACCTTTGAATCAAATGATTGATGCATTTTTAAGCTATTTCCACCTCTTCTGCCATTAAACTTCGACCAATCAAATATAGACTTCTCTTAATCTGTTGCTCCTCCAAGAATATATCATTAGATTGCATTTATGACTTAATAACACATTTAACCCCTGAGAGGGTTTACCTTCTTTAGGTAAACACAGGGAGTCACGCCCCGGGGTACCCTAGTGATCTGTCCTCCCTTCCGTTTCCTCTCCCTTTTCTCATACTTTCTCCTTTCTCTTCTCCCTTGTCGTGGTTGCCACATTAACTGGTGAGGGCTTGTCATCTGTGTTTGATTACCACTCTGTTGTGTTGGACATAGATGGGAAGAGACCATCCGCGTGTTTGCCGTGCGTGGAGACCCGTGTCCTTGGAAAAGGGGATCCTGGCAGTTGAGGGGCATCTTGGTACCCCAATACACTGCTTTGGCCCGTGCTTCAGGTAAACGGGAGGTGTACATTGGCCTGTGTGCATCAATCGGCTAGTCACAAATGTCATCTGTTGGCTAGGGTCAAGTCCGGGGTCACTTACTGGGCACCTCGTTAAGGGTGGGGGCTGTTTCAGGAGTGACTCGCGGACGTATAGCTATTAGTTAGCATTGATGTTCAAATAACGGATTGGTATCAGTACCTATCGGTTATCTGCATCCCCTTAGTTGGACTCCGTGGTGGTGCCGCTAGTAGTGGAAGCATTTGAAATTTTCTATGGCTGAAAATAGCATGGTGTTATGTTCTGCACACCATAGTAAAAACAGCGGAACAACTACTACACCGAATGATTACGCTCAGTTTTTTCTGATAAAATTGAAGAATCCTACTATACCAGATACGTCCTTTAGCAAAGTGTCCCTCTTTTTAATACATAAGGCTCTGCTCTCCGTACTGGGAGAAGTAGCTTCCGTTAAAAAGTTACGATCAGGTGACCTTTTAATACAGGTCGCCTCTTCAAAACAAGCAGGCATCTTATCCAAATGTAATGTCATGTGCTCTTTCGATGTAACGGTTACGCCCCACAATACCTTCAATTCCTCTCGAGGCGTCATATCTGAATCTGAGTTTATAAATGATACTGAAGAAATGATTCTCGAAGAACTACGTGAACAAAACGTTACAGCAGTTAGAAGGATTAAGATTCGCAGGGATGGTAAACTCATCCCTACGAAACATCTGATCCTTACTTTCAATAAACCCAAACTACCATCTTCAATAAAAATGGCTTGGCATAACTGCCCAGTGCGACCTTATGTCCCAAACCCTTTGAGGTGTTTTCAATGCCAAAAGTTTGGGCATTCCAAAACATCCTGTCGAAGCCAACCTATCTGTGCTCGTTGTTCTGGTGCTGACCATGCTGATACATCCTGTGAGTTGCCGCCCCTTTGTATTAATTGCAAAGGTGATCATGCTGCATACTCGTGGAATTGCCCAAAATGGTCCCAGGAAAAAGAGATTCAATCTGTAAAAGTTTTGCAAAACCTGACCTTTAATGAAGCTCGCCGAATCGTCACTGCCCGCACACCTCGTCCGGGCATTTCGTATTCCACGGCTACTAAGACTTCCTTTTGCTCTGTCGGTACACAAACTGAATCTTCAACACATACATCTACTCCCAACAAACAGAACAAACCATCAGCTCAAAAACCCAACTTTAACTTTACTGCACCTTCCACATCCAACAGAACTACATCACCTCCTCCTACAAAAATTTCGAAAACTGAAAACGCTGATAAATCCCGGCCTGCTCCAAAGCAGCGCCCGAATATTTTATTTTATTTTATAACCGTTGTTGAACAGCCGACCCAACTTAATGGGTTTACGGCTACTAATGTTCAACTCCGTAGCCTTGTAATTTTGAACCCAATCCAGAAGACAAGGGAACTCCTGGATCGAGTATTGGGAGAAATTTGCCTTCGTGGAGGACTTTTTGATGGAGCTAACCCGCATTTGCGTTACATGGAGAGGAAGACCACGAGAACCTCTCACGGTTAGCCTGACGGCAAGGGGACTCTAACCCATGATCCGTCTACCACTGAGGATATTTCACGTCAGCACTGTGGTCAGTGCAAGCCGGATGCGGAATTCGTATCGACTGGGATTCGAACCCGGTTCGCCTCACCCGGTTCGCCCGGTTCGCAGGGAAGGCGAACGCTCTATCCCCTGAGCCATCGCGGCTCGCGCCCGAATATAAAATTTCCGCCGAGTCTAAAACCAGGTCTTCCTCGTAAGAAAAAAGACACTAAATATAATCAGTATATGAATCAATCCGCATCTGCCACCCTGCAGAATATGGATTGTGATTTTGAAATCACACTGCATCCTTCCGATGAGGAAGACATATTCGACTACCCTCCAACTAATGACGTTCCTTCCAACTCATTTTCATCATAATGCCCATACATTTTATCTCTTGGAACTGTCGTGGAATTCGAAACAAGACTTCTGATGTCAAAGATATCATTATAAAACACCAACCTTCAGCTCTTGCTCTGCAAGAGACGCACTTAACGTCATCAGATAATTTTAAATTACGTGACAACTCTTGCTCCCGTCGTGATTTCGACAATGGAAGTCGACCTCATGGCGGTGTTGCAGTTTTAACTTCAAACGCTTTTCCATCAACTCACCTATCACTTTCAACCTCATTACAGGCTACCGCTGTTCAAGTTCAAATTAATTTTCTCCTCACAATCTGTTCTGTCTATCTCCCTCCTCATGCATCCATTTCCCAAACAGATTTGAACTCACTGATTTATCAGTTACCTTCGCCTTTTGTTTTGCTTGGAGATTTTAATGGTCACAGTGAATTGTGGGGTAGTTCCACCTCCAATGAAAGGGAGCGTAGAATTGAACAACTTATCCTGGACCATAATCTCTGTTTGCTGAATAGGGGCGAAGAAACTTATTTCCATACACTTACGCGAACCTTTCATGCCATTCATTTAGCTATGTGTTCTCCGGTCCTCTTACCTTTCCTTGATTTCACTGTGAGTGATGATCTCCATAACAGCGATCACTTTCCTCTCATAATTTCATATACTGCATCTGTTCCCATGAGCCGAAGACCCTCAACTTTCATATATCATCGCGCTAATTGGCCACTTTTTTCTCAGCTTGCTCAGATCACGGATCATATGGTTTCACGTGGTACTATAAGTGCAGCAGTTGATCAGGTTACGTCTGTAATTCTACAAGCGGCAGAAGATAGTATACCCAAGTCGTCAAGTTCGCTTCCTCGCCATCGCAAACCGTGGTGGAATGAGGAATGCGCTGCTGCTTATAAAAAGCAGAGACGCTTGTGGAACATCTTCCGCCGTTACCCTAACACTGCCAACCTTTTAGCCTTTAAACAGGCTAAAACAATGGCACGAAAAATCCGGCGCAATAGTCAGAGAAAGTCTTGGGTGCCGTTACGTCTCTTCTATAACATCTTCGACTTCTACCAGACAAGTTTGGTCGAGAGTCAAAAGAGCTAACGGCATATACCGTGAATTTCAATTTCCGGTATTCAAGCGAAACGGTACCATTTACTCATTTCCTGTCGACGTCTGTAATATTCTTGGTGAGGCATTTGCTGCTGTCTCTAGTCTAGAGAGTTACAGTAGAGCATTTCAATACCATAAGCAGATTGCCGAAAGAAATAACATCAACTTTGATACGCGCCGTCTCTTCCACTATAACAGTAATTTTAATTTCGTAGAATTACAGCGAGCAATTTATCGGTCTCATAATACAAGCCCCGGTCCTGATGGTATCACATATCATATGCTCCGCCACTTAGATCGGACGTCGTTGTTGAATGTCCTCGTTCTGTTCAATAGAATCTGGACGGAACAAACGTACCCATCTGGTTGGCGTGAAGCAAGTGTGATACCCATATTAAAACCAGGTAAAGACCCTGTTAACTATCGCCCTATAGCTTTAACCAGCTGTCTTGGGAAACCGTTTAAGTGGATGGTAAACTCTCGCCTGGTATACTACCTCGAAAAAAATCATCTGATACCTGACTTCCAGAGTGGTTTTCGTAAGGGAAGATCCACGATTGATAACATCGTTGCTCTTGAGTCAAGAATTCGTAACGCCTTTGTCCGTCGTAATCATTATGTCTCTATCTTCTTTGATATTGAGAAGGCGTACGATCGGACACGGAATTCTTAAGACACTCTACGACATGGGACTTCGTGGAAATCTACCCATTTTTCTGAAAAACGTCCTGCCGAAACGGTATTTTAGGGTAAAATTAGGTACTTCATTTTCCGACCTTTTTATTCAGGCTGAAGGGGTTACTCAAGGCAGTGTTTTAAGCGTCATATTTTTCATTGTTCATGTTTCGCTCATCTTGCACGTGTTACCACCTACCGTATTTGGTTCCCCTTATGTTGATGATTTAAATGTGTCATGCACAGGATCAGATATGCGCGTTATCGAACGCCAACTGCAGCTTGCTGTTAATAAGATTTTAGAATGGTGTGATCGAAACGGGCATACTCTCTCACCCAATAAATGTTCTTGTATTCACTTTTGTCGGTTGCGTAACATTCATCTTCATCCTGTAATCTCCATTAATAATATTGTCATACCAGTTGTGTCAGAAACAAAATTCTTAGGTGTAATTTTTGATGAAAAACTCACTTTCTTACCTCATATTTTACATTTGAGAAAACGATGTGAGAAAATTTTAAATATGTTGCGAGTACTTTCAAATACCTTATGGGGTGCGGATCGTGTAGTTTTACTTCGTTTGTATCAAGCATTAATACTTTCACGCCTGGATTACGCTTGCGCAGTCTATGGAACGGCTTCTGCTTCTAACTTAAAACGTCTAGATACTGTGCATCATACGGCTTTACGCATATGTAGTGGAGCGTTTCGCACTTCTCCTGTTGAGAGTTTGTATTCTGTGTGTCATCAACCCTCTCTCGGTTTCAGACGCATGCAGCTCTCTCTGATATTTTACTTTCGCGTCATGTCATCTTCATCGAACCCTCTTCGAAGTGAGATTATTCCACTAAGTTTACAACGATTATATGAAGCACGATCCTCATATATACCACCTTTCAACTCTCGCATGCGATCACTCATTCAGACATTTGATTTTTGTGATATACCATCGTAATCTGTAGATTATTTTCTCATCCAACCATGGACTATTTCATCATATTATCTTGATTGTTCATTTGTGTCATACAGTAAATCTAATGTATCACCAAGCATTTTTCAACAGCTGTTCACTTCCCATCGTCATCAGTATATACAATATATAGCAGTTTTTACAGATGGCTTAAGTCCCCTGGACATGTTGGTTGTGGGATTGTTGTGGCTGATCTTACTTACAGCTACGGCATTCCTGAAATTTGCTCTGTTTTTACCGCGGAAGCATTTGCTATTCTTTTAGCATTAAGACTCATTTCTTCGCATTCGGCTAGAAAATTTTCTATATACTCGGATAGTTTGAGTGTTTTAAGACAGTTAGAAAATGTGAGAAACGAAGCTCATCCAATTTTAAATTTGTTTCAACATATATTGACTTCTCTATACAAGAAGGGTTTTAAAATTTTATTTTGCTGGATTCCCAGTCATGTAGGTATTAAAGGAAATGACAAAGCTGATTCTGCTGCACGATCTGCCTCTACTCCTGTAACATTATCTGTCCCATTTTCTGATGTAAAAAACCACATACGCAAACATGTTCAGTGTTTATGGCAGCAACACTGGGACCTGCAAGGCGAAAAAAAATTGCATTCTGTTAAACCTATTTTGGAGCCTTGGCCTGCACTGCACATGCGCAGGGCAGATGTCAAACTCACCCGCTTGCGAGTAGGACATATTCGACTTACTCACCTTCATCTGCTATTTGGAGAACCTCCTCCCAAATGCAACGATTACAACGTTTTACTCACAATTCATCACATTTTAATACTTTGTCCATGTTTTAACCAGCTTCGCCTCATCTTTTTTGGTAGCTCCATTTTATGCATGAAAGACTTGTTAGGATGATTGTTTTCATCTAACATCTTTGCTTTTCTACGCACAATTGGTATTTTAAACTGTATATAACTGATTTATTATGCTAACCATTTTATCAAGTTTTATCCACACATAAAAATACTTGCCTTTACCCTGTTTTAGAATTCTTATCATTTTTACTATACTTATTGATTGTGTAATGGTACTCTATTCTACCTTTTAATATGTTATTAAAACCGTGTGTTTGGCGCAGCATGTCCTCACTGGACCTTGTGCCATTAAATCTTACATTCAATCAATCAATCAATAATAACACATTTAAATAAATTATTTCCTAATTTCAGTCAAAGAAATAAAAGGCAACACATTTTATCCTACGTTATAAGGAATAGAATTTTAAAAAAATAATTTTTGACCGTCATCATTTCCTTTAGAGGTCTTCTTGAATCTTTTTAAAAATTTTTTTGTGTTGCTATTGCCTTTCACTTCGCACAGGCTGCTCATTTTTTTCATTAGGTCACCTTGTGTTTTGTTTGTTGTCTCTAATGATACTTGAACAAGCCAAGCTCGCCAGTCATTGGCCGTTTTGACAATAGCACCGCAAGGGTGAAAGTATGTCTTGAATCAGAATCCCACGGACAGATGGCAGCACCACTCATTCGTGAGGCCACTTCCTCAATTTAGACATACATCTAAATGGAATGGACACTTTTCTCCAGATCTTCGTACTAATGATACTGGTCAGTGACCGATCTTAAGACTTTTGGTTTCACAGATTTTACGAGCACGTATATCGTATACACTCAGTGGATAGTCGCAGATAGCACCCCTGCCCCGCCGGAAAGATATCCGATTCTCTAACTACTGGGCTGGCACAGCCCATTCATTTTTTTGCAGTTGCTTTCTTGGTCTTTTGTACAGGAATATGTCGGTCCGTAATGTTAATAAATACAGAGATGATGGTCAATTTTTTAAAAATTATCTAGCTAAATCTATACCATTTTAAACGATTCTTTTCCTCAATGGCATCATAAACATTTGTTGTTGTCTAAATAAAAGAAATTAAAGCGAGTAACATGTATAAGTTACTCTCCTTTGTTTCTTTTTTAGTACAGTGAGTAAAATTTTAATTGAAAAGACCACGCTATTTTGACTATGATTATCCAATATTATCAGATTAAATCGATTCTAATTTTAACCGAATTACATTGATTTAACCTAGTCGTTTTAACTTTAACCGAGCCTTGGGCGCTGAAGAGATAAAACATGGCTTTTGTGCCAAAAGTTTACATCACTCATTCAGTAATTCATTCTGGTTTTTTACAATGCCACCATCTTCATGTTTTTATACTTATTTTTGTGTTTTTTTTTTATTCAGTCTTTGTATGGATCTGCTTGAAAAAATTAAAATCTTTTCCACAAAAGTGCGGAATAAACAAAAATCAGTGAAAAATTTTTCAAAACTTAGTTTTTAGTTATTGGGGTCGTCGATCCATACTAACGCCTCCCAGGTGAGAGAAGGCCTTAAGACGGATCAATTTAGTAATCCAACGTAACGAGCATAAACTGTGCAGTAAAGGAAAAATACGAAAGATGTCACTACCTTCGGGCTATTAAGCTGTGTAGTGTGGGAATATACGAAAGATGTCATTACCTTTGAGCAACTAGAGGATCAAATTTTTTGTTTATGGTAACCCGTGTCATTAAAACAAATCTGATCGCGAGACCTTCTCTCTTCTAGGAGGCATTGGTCAATCTTGGTCCTAATGTTAAAAACACAATTATCGGATTCATATATGAAGTATACTTACGGCTTTACCCATTGGTATTGGTATATAAATGGGTGTATACCCATTTTATTTGGATATAACATTTTATACTCTATTTTTTGGGGTAAATAATTTCTTCTTAATATCTGAATAGATATTTTTACAGGTCAGAGATTTTCGATTAGCGCCGTCAATGCTTTTAAAATATTACAAATTCCCCTAAGTATAGTTTTGAGCTTGTCTGACAATTTAAACATATTTTTATAACATATACCAATTAACATATAACAATAACATCTATTAACATCATCTATAACATCTATATAATAACAATTTGCAGAATATGTTTCCACATACATCCTATTCTCTATGATTTTGGGGCAAAGTATATATGTGTGAATTCCAAATCTTTTCTGAGAAAAAAGAAATGTTTTGAAAGAGAGCTTTTTGAAAAAGAGAATTCACGAGATTAAACATTCATTATAAAGCAAATGCTTTTTTCAAATGCAGCAGACAATCTCAACAAAAAAACTGAAAAAGAAAATAGAATGACACAGAACTTCGATACAAAGCCCTATCCGACATTTTCTGTCGGGACAATTTCCAAACAGGAAATTCGAATGTACACCTTATTTTTTTTTCTTTTTTATTTGCCGTCGTTGAAATTCTTCCTAAGAATTTGGAAATCTATTTCATTAGTAGACGTGAACAGCTCACAAGGCGTGTAGTGTCATTTACCTGGCGTGTAGATTCCTTTAGGGATTATGGGGAAAAATATCATTTAATGAAAAGAAATAAGATTTGTGTTCTGAGAAAGGAATCTTTTTCTTCATAGGTGGAGTTGTTGTCGGTATATCCCCTAAAAACTATTACTTTGGCTTAATGAATTAGTGTACATATCTCATGTACAAATTGCTTTTGGAATATTATTTTTTACACTTACACTTAATCAAAATTATATTCCTTGAGTTAATGTAACAACCATATTAACACTAAACTGTGTTGATCTTTCTTATAAACTAGATCGGTTTAGTAAATTCATGGAAAAGCTGCAGATTTTATTATTTTCAAAAAAAGAAATTGAGTTTCGAACTGTAAAAATGATGGTGAAAAATTTATATATTTATTAATAAAAGAACATTCTAACAAAAAATTGGATCGATTTTTTTTATGCAGTGGTTGTATTTATTACATTTATAGAGTTGTTGCATATATATTATTTTCTAACATAAAAATTGTGTTTCTAACTATCAAAATGTTCTAAAATATATATGTTTATACAAAGAAAAATTGTCTTAACACTAAATTGAATAGATTTTTCGTATGAACTGGATGTGTTTACCTAATTCATATATTAGCTTCAGAATTTATTATATTTAATTAAGAAATTAAAAGCAAAATACGTGTTCATTCAGTTTAAAAAATTGCATGCTTATTCAGCGAAATTTAATATTGCATAAAAATAAAAGCATGTACTATACTTATTTTTGCATTATTCTACATCTTTTAAACTATATTTTAACTAGATAATAGAATAAATTATGTAAACATTGCTAGTAAAGTCAATAATGTACTCTTCTTCGAATTTTTTAAAACAAGAAATATATTGAAAGATCAGCTTTTATTAAAGTAAATTCACAATTTCTCACTTAGATACCCCCCCAGGGGCACACTCTTGTGTGACGGGTACGGCGCACCCGGGGCCCCGAGCTGGACCTTAGCATACTTCAATTTCCCTCTTGCGACGGTCCTGTTATGAGTTCCTGACTTTCACTTTATAATTTCATTGACCTAGTGAGCGAATATTTTATTTACTATCAAATTCTGGACATCATTTACAGAACATTGGTTTCTGGACTTTGATTAATTTGTTGCCGTTACGTTGGTGTATTTATTTTGTTGCAATTCGTTATTTGTTATCGATTCTTATCCTTATTGTGGTTGCCAGATTAACCACCCACGTGTTCGCCGTGCGTGGAGACCCGTGTCCCTGGAAAAGGGGATCCTGGTAGTTGAGGGGCATCCTGGTACCCCAATACACTACTTTGGCCCGTGCTTCAGGCAAACGGGAGGTGCATATAGGCCTGTGTGCATCAATCGGCCAGTCACGAATGTCATCTGTTGGCTAGGGTCAAGCCCGGGGTCACTTGCTGGGCACCTCGTTAAGGGTGGAGGCTGCTTCAGGGGTGACTTTCGGGCGTATAGCTATTGGTTAGCATCGGTGTTGAGATACTGATTTATATCTATTTCTCGCATCCCCTAAGTTGGACTCCGTGGTGGGTGGTGCCGCCGATAGTGGAAGTTTTTTTTCCCTTCCTATGGCTGAAAATGAACAGGTGTTCAGTTCCGCTCACCAGAACAAAAGCGGAACACCCTCACCTAGTTTTAACCTATCAAAATGTACAAATTATGATCCCTCTAAAGCAAAGTTTCTTATTCTAAGTTCGACAGAAAAGAAACTCTCTTCTATGTCACCTTTTCTAGTTCAAAAAACGATTGAGACACACATTGGAAATCCAAAAAATGTCAAACCGATGCCATCTGGAGACTTATTAGTGGAGACAAAATCTACCAAACAAACTGCTTCACTTTTAAAATTGAATCTAATTGGAAACGTCAAAATTACAGTGACCCCTCACAACACCTTAAATATTTCGAAAGGCGTTATTTCAGACAAAGCATTACAATCTATACCAATCTCAGAAATTTTAGAAGGTCTCTCTGATCAAGGCGTTATAGACGCGCGCCACATAACAATCAAGAAAGGTTCAGATATATTTACGACGCAACATATCATTTTAACTTTTAACTGTGCTGATCTACCTCTTGATATTAAAGCTGGTTACCGAAATTGTAAAATCCGTCCTTATATTCCAAATCCTTTACGTTGTTTTAAATGCCAGAAGTTTGGCCACTCTACCAACAACTGCAGAGGGAAAGACACCTGCTCCCGCTGCGGCCAACCTGGACATTCATTCAAGTCTTGTTCATCTCCTGAAAAATGTGCCAACTGTAATGAAGATCATTCTGCTAATTCCAGACGATGCTTAAAATGGAAGCAAGAAAAGCAAATTTTAAACATAAAAGTGACACAAAACCTTTCCTACTTCGAAGCTAAAAATAAATTTCTGAGCTCACAACCACGACCAAATGTTTCATATGCTGCAGCAGTTATGAATCCTATCTCAAATACCAAACATACTAAGTCAGTAGGCTGTCAATGTGAGATTACACTATCTGAAACACAAAATACTAAACGTGCCATAAAACTTCTACATTCAATTCAATTCTACATCTATACAAGGCACTCCTGAAAGCCAAAAATATTTGAAACTGACCCCACAATTAATAAACAAGTTACAACAAAAACTAACGCAATCTCCCTTAGTCAGCAAACATAAATACATACCAAAAAGCAGGCAAAATAAGTTTCATAAAGACAAATTAAAAAAATCAAAAAACAAAGAACATTCCCAATCTGATGCCATGAGCACGGACGAAGATAAACTAGACGAACTGTCTTACCAACAAATGCAAACTGACGAGGGGTTGGAGACACCACCGAACCTTTGTCCAAAAACTAAACTAAAAATTAAAAGATAATAAATGGCTAAAATAATATCCTGGAATTGCAGAAGTTATAATACTACGAAACCTGACGTAATTGATATAATAAATAAATTTTCCCCCTGTTGCATTTGTCTCCAAGAAACCGCTCTTAAACCAACTCAAACAACTAAACTACGTGGTTACAATATAACTAGAAAAGATAACATCAATAACAATAAAGCTTGTGGCGGAGTTATGATTTTGACTTCCACAAGATATCCGTCTAAAATGATATCGCTTAATACTAACTTGCAAGTAGTGGCCGTTCAACTATCCCTACAAATTCTCTTAACAATTTGCTGTATCTACCTTCCTCCTGGGGATAATATATCCCAAATTGACTTAGATAACTTGATCGGTCAACTCCCGCAGCCATTTATAATATTAGGAGATTTCAATGGTCATAGTCCTACTTGGGGAAGTCCTGACTCCAATAATCGAGGTTTCTTAATAGAAAAATTAATTGATGACCATCTTCTGTGTCTTCTTAATACTGGGGAAAGCACCCACTTTCACGCTCCATCGCGATCTTTTCATGCTATAGATTTAGCTATATGCAGTGCATCTATGTATCCATATTGGTTATTTCATGTTCATGACGATCTTTTCAATAGCGATCACTTTCCATTGATACTTACTCATACAGGCAATAGCAACTATGTAATATCCAAAACATCGCGAATAAGATTGAACACTACAAACTGGGTAAAATTCACCACCTGCATACATATTGATGAAAGCTTAATACACCAAGCTGATATAAATCTTGCAGTTGATCATTTCACAGATATGGTACTTGAAGCAACAAAACATAGTTCAAAATTGTCATCCACAAAATTACCAAAACACCCAAAACCGTGGTGGAACGATGATTGTCAAAAAGCACAAAAGGAGCAAAAAAAGTATTGGCAGATTTTTCGTAAACACCCTACTACTGATAACCTGATTGCTTTCAAAAAGGCCCGATCAGTAGCCCGAAAAACTCGACGAAACGCTCAAAAAACTTCCTGGCAAAACTATATCTCTTCCATAAAGCATAACACACCTTCAAACATAATCTGGAATAAAATAAGGACGATTTCTGGTAAATATACAGCACATAATATTCCTATTCTTAAGTGTAATAATTTAACTATCTCACACATACACGATATTACAAACGCCCTTGCTGGTGCTTTTGCTCAAGTTTCTAGCGCTTCTAACTACACGGAACCATTCGCTACAATTAAAAGAAATCAAGAAAAAATAAAACTCACACCAAAGAAAACAAATAGTAATTATAACGAACCTTTTACATTTAACGAACTCCAAATAGCGTTAAAAAATACCCACCCAACAACTCCAGGTCCTGATGAAGTTCATAACTCTATGCTTCAAAACCTTCCGGATAAAATCTTACGTCTTCTCCTAAAATTATACAATCGCATTTGGATAGAACGAGTTTTTCCTAAGAACTGGTCAACTGCCTATGCAATTCCCATTTTAAAGCCAGGTAAAAACCCCGAAGAAACCACTAGCTATAGACCTATTGCTTTGACTAGCTGTCTTTGCAAACTTCTCGAAAAAATGGTGAACCGACGCCTTATGTTTGTACTTGAAACCCAGAATCATTTTTCAGAATACCAAAGTGGATTCCGTAAAGGTCGCAGCACTCTTGACAATTTACTTAGACTTGAAACTGATATCCGTCATGCCTTTTTGAAAAATCAACATTTAGTTTCAATTTTTTTCGATATGGAGAAGGCATATGACAGAACATGGCGGTATGGTATACTTAGGGATCTTATTAATTGCGGAATCGGAGGCAATATGTTCTATTTTATCAAAAGTTTTCTATCAAACAGAACATTTAGGGTTAAAATTAATTCCATTTTATCTGATATTTTTATCCAGGAAGAGGGTGTCCCTCAGGGTAGTGTTTTAAGTGTGACACTTTTTATCTTGAAAATAAACGGCATTTTACTTCAACTTCCTCCATCAGTTTATGGTGAATTATTTGTTGATGACTTTCGGATATCATGCCGATCTACTAATATGTCACTTATTGAACGACAAATGCAATTAGCTGTCAATAAAATTTCAGTATGGACGACAGAAAATGGTTTTACATTATCGACTCAAAAAACTCACTGTATGCATTTTTGCCGCAAACGTGGTCTTCATCCTCATCCGGAAATCATGCTCAATAGTTGTGTTGTACCCGTTGTCGCTGAAACAAAATACTTGGGAATGATATTTGATTCAAAACTCACATTTAAACCTCACATAAATTACATTAGGAAAAAAACTTCTAATTCATTAAATATTTTAAAAGTTCTTACTAATTGTTCGTGGGGAGCTGACATGGACGCAATGATTAAAATATATCGTGCTGTTATACGTTCAAAATTAGACTATGGCATTCCCGTATATTCATCAGCACGCTTATCTGTTCTAAAATATCTCGACACAATCCATCATCAAGGCCTTAGAATATCGTCGGGGGCATTTCGAACTTCGCCAGTTGAGAGTCTGTATGCGTTATGTTCCGAACCATCTCTTCATTTTCGTCGTTCTAAACTTTCCTTGGATTATTATTTTAAAATCAAATCAAATCCACATCATCCGTTGTATTCAGGTGTAATCAATCCGCAATTTACCACTCACTTCTCTTCACGTCCATCTTACATCCCTTCATTCGGGATAAGAATCATAAATATTTTAAATGATTTTAACATCATCAATTTTGCAGCTTTTACTAATTTAGAGACTATCCCACCTTGGGTTGATGTCTCGATGTGCGTCTTAGATATTTTTAAAAATTTCAAGAAATCTGAAACTAGCTCTAGTTTTTTTATCCAAAAATTTTATGAACACCGTAATAATTATAATGATTTTAAACCAATTTTTACTGATGGTTCAAAACATGATAGCCATGTCGGCTGTAGTGCGGTTATTGAACATTTTACTATATCTGAACAATTACATCAAAACTCATCAATTTTTACTGCAGAATGTTATGCTATTTTGCTTGCTCTTAATTTTATCTACGACCAAACTTATCACAAGTGGATAATTTATACTGACTCGCGCAGTTTTATATCAAGTATTACTCACATCGGGCGAAATTCTATGATTTGCAAAATTCAAAATTGCTTTGCAGAATTGTGTGATGAAGGGTTCCACATCTACTTTTGTTGGATACCATCACATGTCGGCATACACGGAAACGACTTAGCAGATATTACGGCTAAAACCACTCAAAACGTAAGCAATAACCTTATAACATCTCTTGATTTCAAACGTATATGTAAATCCACAATACAACAAGCTTGGGAAGAACATTGGAATAAACAAGCTAATAATAAACTCCACGAAATTTACCCCAATCTCGACAACTTCAAAACAATACATATTGATCGCAAAACCCAGGTTATTATCAATAGACTGCGCATTGGTCATTCTCGTTTTACTCACATGCATTTACTAAAATCTGAACCTGCACCTAGTTGTTCTCTATGTCATGTTGACATTACTATTAAACATATTTTAACAGACTGCGAACGATTCAAACATTTGAGGAAAAAACTTTTTGGCAACTTTTATCCTAATCTTCAATCTCTGCTAAGTGACCCTATACATCACAACCTCTTAAGGTTTATCAAAACTATAGGATTATATTCCCTTCTTTAAAAAATACAGTTGTTTGACCTAGAAACCGATTTTTTAACCTAGTGCCTGGCGCAGTATAGCCATTTCTGGCTCTTGCGCCAATAAAACCCAACCAACCAACCAACCTCACTTAGATACCATTGATGTAGTTTCCGTAGCATGCAAGTAATTTTCAAATTAATTATTATTTTTTTTTTTAAATTCTAGCCTATCAAATATAACTTTTTTTGTGTTTTTTTCTCTTTTGAAAAGAAAGTAAGACAAACTATGAATGACCATATAATGACCATTAAAGCAGGAAAAAATAATAAAATAAAAGATATGCGTGTTTGTGAGACAGCACTTCTTCAGGGGACACACTGTCCACAAACATACAGGAGCCTTTCTGTTGTCAGTGGAAAAACCAAAACTGACAGTCAATGCCCCGAGGCCCCATAATGGATAGACAAAAAATAGAATATCATTACCAGAATTGAAAAGCACAGAAAAATAATAAACCAGCAAACACTACTTAAAAGTACACATAATAAGACTTAAAAATGAAACGCCTACTTAAAAATAAACATTGTTACAGTAACAGTTAAATTAACCAATTCAAAATAAAATATAAATTGCCGAATCAGTAAGAAAATATTAAAATAAATCATGTACTGACACCTATCTGAAAGTCATGAGCAACGAAACAAAAATATTCAATGAGCAAAAAATATTTCCCAAGTGCTGCCATCTGCTTTGGAAAAAGAAATCCTTAATTTCACCGCATAGGCCTATTTATGCGGGCTTCAACATCGGCCAAACTATTTGAAGGTATTTAAAATTATTTTTTCCTGCTTTAATGTCTGCTTGGATATCTAAATTAAAATAAAGCAAATTTGGTTTTAGCTGCTTTAGGCGCTTTTCCATTGTGATTTGATTTAATGTTTTAATTATTAATTTACTTCTTTTTCTCTTTTGTTTTTGTAAATTGGATTCATTTTCTGATTGCATATAGTGACCACCTAGTATTTAAGATAAGATTTCATGAAATTCTTCTTTTATTTAAACTTGCTTCAAGGTGTTTTGTATTTATTGGCTGGTAACATCAAAGGAAATAACGGTTCAAACAATTTCTTTAAAACTCCTTTGTAAATCAAATGAATGAAGTGCGGTCGGTATATTGGATGATACTATTCAGTGTGGACGTTCTGATGAACGTTAAATTACATTCTGTGCAAGGAATAACAAACGTCACTTTATGCATATGTCGCTAAAATTATATGATGGCTGTAAGGGGGGTAGAACTAAACAGTGTAGAATAAGAGCAGAATTGAATAACAAGTTAACTGGCGAACAGAAAAAAGCCTTTAAAGTAACAGCTTAACAATTCAAAAAATATAAATCAAACGACAAAATATTATACTTGCAACGGAAACTACGTATCTTGCAAAATGTTTACGTTAATATGAGGAAAAATTAACGTTGTTTTAAGGAAACGCCTTTTTTATTTTTACGAAAGCTTATTTCATCCATATGCAACGTAATATAGGTAAGAAAAATCTGTATTTTCTTACTTATTAGAGGTTCAGCTTTAAACTTTAGGATATTATTCTCACAAATATACATTATACTGACATAATAAATATTAATTGTAATACATATCATTCTTATCAAGTTCATCGAGTATACTGCTCAAAAGCATTAATACGAAAATTCTCTCAATACAATAATTTTTTTATATGCAATAACTTACAATTGATGATTTGATTTATTTAAGGATATTTATATTCCACTGTACGTACTATTAAAATTAGTGCATAGAGCGTGATTTCACTCATTTAAGCATCTACTTTTTATTTATTATAAATGCATCTAAGTTTTGAAAAATTTGATTCAGAGATTATTCATCAATAAATAATATCAAAATTACTTCAGAATTTATTTAAAAGCAAAATCTGTATGAGCATTATTTTAAAATCATTTAACGCATGTGTGATAAACAGAAAGAAACTTCAAAGTTTTCCTTAAGGAATTTCTTTTTTGTATATTTATTCTTTCCCTTTTAAAGATTCCCTAAACACAATTTTGCTGAAATTATGCATTAAGAGATAAAATACTATGTATTTAAACTGGTACGTGCGTAAACGTCTAAAAAGTTTAAGTCTTTTAAGTGATCCATGTGACTGTTTTTTCAAAAACGCACGCAACTGAACTATAAATACTGAAAACAAATTTTTAAACAGGAAGTTATTTTAAAAGAAATACTGTTTTAAAACAAGATATTTTGTCTTTATCATGAAAAGATTTGTGAAATGGGGCTTTGCACGAAGATTTAACACATTTTATTTAATAAGAATTGAAAAAAAACATTGTCTGTTCTTTTCGACTGTATGAGAAGTACCATGTAAGTTTAAAACAAAATATAGTGTTAAATTTGTATTGCTTTGTTTTAGAAATGAAAAATTATTTTGAGAAATTTGCTATTACTGACATAGAAATGTGTATTTTGAACAAAGCTGATTGCTTACAAATACATTAAAGTTTTTAATTTTATCGCTAGTGTTTCCTTTTATCCTCGATTTTATTAAGGCTCAAGATATTTTTATTTGTGTGAAATAATTTTGTAGGATGGTAGAAAAAATATTTAGTGTATTTTTAAAAACAGAATTCTCCTTAATTTCAATCATGATTTTATATTAATCAAATGCGAAAAAAATATTATCAGTAAAGCCTTTTTTATTGCTTTTGAGCAAAAAGATAAAATTTAATTAAAAAATAGGAAGTAATTATTTAAATAAAGTGTAAAAAAGTAATGGTATCAAACGCCAGTCATGTTATGACAGGCCAAAACAAACAACATTCACAGTAAAATTACAAAGGAACAAACAACTCCACAGTAAGGCTGCAAAGGAACAAGCAACTTTCACAGTAAGATTGCAAAGGAACAAACAACTTTGCAGTAAGGTTGCAAAGGAACAAACAACTTTCACAGTAAAATTGCAAAGGGACAAACTTTCACAGTAAGGTTGCAAAAGAACAAACAACTTTCACAGTAAAATTGCAAAGGAACAAACTTTCACAATAAGGTTGCAAAGCAAAGGTCGTTTGGTGAAAAGAGCTTTCTGTGGAGAGGATAAATCATTGTCTATCAAAGAACTTGTTGCTATTTATTGCCGAGTGTGCAAAGACATTCGAATGCAGAGAAGAAAGATAAAATTTGCAGCAGATGCAGCAAATCTTTACCAGGAGAAATTTCCAAATTGGACGCTGATTGATTTAAATAGCCTTGCAACCGCAAACGTTAGAAAAATATTAGTTATCTTCCAACTAGTAAGCCTGATTTACCCAATCGCTGATGCAATCCCTACATTGCAGTTGATGATTACCCATTGGAGAACTTACAGTTGCAATAATATGGGAGGTAACGTCACTTTTCATTGGGATGAGTAAAGCTTGTTTTTATATTATTAATTGTGCTTCCAGAACTCATTCAAAATGCAAATATCAGTTTGTCCAGCTAGTTTGGTTGGTTGGAGTTGTAAGAGAATTCGGTATCAGTTGAAGTTTCTTTAAGTCATTTGAATAGTTCTCAAAACTGAATATTCTTCGCTTACATCTTACAAATAATAAAAATAACAATCAGTTTCTAGGTTTATGGTGGAATGTCATTAGTTACTTCTGTTAACGAAGTGGAAAAGCATGCAAAATTGAGTGATTTTTGAAAAGCTAAAACTTGTCCAGGTAATGAGGTAACAATATGAATATCATCATGACTTTTTAAAAGAAAAGACTGTCAGTCTAAGTCCAAAGTGACGCATAACGCTTACATTTGGATCAAAATTGTCCTATAGTCTATCGTGCAGTTCTATCTTGACGTGAAATGCTTAATTATGCAACCAGTCTTATACTTCAAGTAAAGTGAACTCGACCAATTTTCATTTTAAAAAATAAGAAGTTTTATTTTCGTGAAATAAAAAAATACTGTCATAAATTACTTCACAGTTTCATTATTTTATAAATTTAAATTAAAAATAATAATAGCTCTATATAAGTTCGAAAAAAACTGCTCTAAACGATTGCTTAAAACGCTTAGAGCAAAAATTTGAAGGAAAAAAAATCGAGAAGAAGTTCGTCAGAAGTGGGAAAAAAAACAAAAAAAACAAAACAAAAAAAACAATAAAAATATTTAAAAAAAACTGATATTAATGTCAACTCGAGAAATAATAATAAAAAGAATATAAAAATACTTTAAATTATTAATGTGTAAATACCTTAAAAATGCATGCCAGTGAAAATAGAAATAAAAACAGCAGCGGTCGCCATAGCAACGCATGCAATGACGACGCATGCTCACTGTTTACTATTACTCTTGAACACAGTTGAAAAGTGTGTGGACGCCATCAAATCCAAACCAAGACTCATTTTAATAATGGGTAATAAACATTTGCCTGAATATGGTCCTTATTACTGATAAATATTATTAGCGTCGTATTGGTGAAGCTATTACTTTTTACTATGAATTTTTTGAAGCTATTACTATGTATAAAATTATATTTAACGATACAATTCTGAAAATAACAAAATTACTTGGCTCGAATTCAGTTTTTCTTTAGTTTGGAATAATCCCTTGATCGGATTCTTAAATTTAATTTCTCATTTTTGCTTTTTCGCAAATAATGGAGTAGGTTTTTTTTAAAAGAAATAATATAAAAACTAAAGCATGTTAGCTTTGATTTATTATTCCTTTTGAGCTATTTAAGTAAACCCTTTATTAGCATTCCCGTTTACTTAGACGGCATTTCAGCATTGCTTTCAGTGTTTGAGAATTTTCATTTATGAAGAAGAAAAAAAAAAGTTATTTTCACTCTCAGTTGAAAAAAAAAAAAAATTTTTTTTAGTATTTCCGAAAAAAAAAAATGTTTTTTCTTCTTCTTTGCAACTCGAAATTCGAAGTTAGTTGCCAGAATCTTTTATACAATGCATAAAATGGAATTGCAAGAAATAATAATGTTAGAAACGAATGTAAAGAAAAAAAAAATCTTTTTAAGAAAGCACAAAGTGAAATTTGGGGGAAGATGAGTAAAATAAACTTTTATGCATTTTTCTTCATTCTATTCCTCTTCCATTTTTAAACATTTTCCTTGGCGTGTTTTTGATGAGAGTTGGCTTTTATAGCGAACAAGCGCAGTTCTTAAAATGACATATGGATATTTTCCGAAATCAGCTGGATTTACATTTATAAACGAGCTTTTATTACATTTAGATTTCTGCTTTGGATAAAAAAGAAATAATGGAGGGTGAATATAAAAGCAGCCCTGCTTTCTGGTTTATTTTATTTCATTTATTGCCGACACTGTTGTAGCCGTATGAAGTTGGAGAATGGACTTAGTACTAAGCACATAGAGATAATATTTTTTTATTCCTTTTGCTGAAAAAAAAATGCAAATGACAAAGAGTTAAAGTTGGCGTAGCGAAAAAAGGGCCAAGTGCCAAGTGTTTGCTTATTTGGTAGAGGGGGAATATAAAAATGTGACAACTTTGCTTTTTGGTTTAAATTTTGCGAATTTTTTCGAAATTTATTGGAAAAGAAAGAAGAATAAACCGTGAGAAGAATTTTCCAATTGAATAACCATGGAAATAATAAAAAATATTCTTTACATTTGAGGAATAAATATTGATGAAACAAAGCAATAGAGAGCATTTAAAAGTGTGCTCTTGTTATGTTTAACGTTTGTTCATTTATGGTAGAATTTAAATTTAAAAGTCGTATTATATTATCATAATATATATTGGATTAAAAAAATTATGTACAGTTAAAAGAACTAAACTAATAACATTTACACTCTTACTATTACGCAATGTCACTATAGTCACTATTACTACTAATGCAATCGGCTTAAGTTAAAGACAATGAAATTACTGCACATTAAATGAAAAAAAAGTAAAATAAAGGCAACAGTAAGCATTTAATAACAACCGGGGTTGTTTAAGTAGATATTTGAAGCATAAATAATTTGGAAGAATTTTTTTTTGTCAAAGTTACGATTTTTGAGCATAAGATGATGCAAAAAAAAAAAAAAAAAAAAAAAAAAAATTAAAGGAAATAGGAGTTGGAGAGATTATCCGCAAGAAAAAAGTAGTTAATTAATTGCTAAGATAATTATTATTATTTAAAGTTGCATTATATATGATCTTAATCTTAAAAATATGTCAAGAAAACTTGAGACTCTTAATGATTTAAAAGATCAAGAACGGCGATTAGTAGGATCATTTTGTAAGGCATACACTAATGTACAGCATTTAACTAATATTCAAAATTCAATAGCAATTTTATTTTCTACTCCAAGATTCCAGGGATATTAGCTCGAACAGAGGCTCTCAAAATTTTCCAAGCGGTAGCACTCTTACGAGATTAAAAATTGTCTCACTGCACCGTCAACATGGATGTTGAAGCGGTCTCTAGTCTTCCGTCAATTGTGCAGTATCCTCCTCCAAAAAAGGGACCACCCTGACCCATGCTGATTTAAAGATCAAATCCTCGCTTCCTACCACTCAATCTTAATGGTTCAGTTTGATTCAAATTGATTCAAAGTTTGATTCAAAGTTGATTTCAAATATGCCAATAAATTATTGTAGACGATAATTTAAGTTACGAAATCAGACACAAAAACGTACTTTTTCTAACTTTTTTTCGACGGATTCAGATTTCTGACCCGAGAAATATAGGGGGCAGCCACACTCTGGAAAATAGGGTATCAATAGTTGGGAGAGTGATCCAAAGTTTGGGCCCCTTAATGCAAATTTTACTTTTTGAGTATTTTGCTTGAAGCGAATCTAAATGTAAAACTTGAAAATGTCTAATGTAAAACTTGAAGCGAATCTAAAAATGTTTGCACATAGTTACGCAATTCATTCTCCAAAGATAATTCCACAAAAGAAATAAATTTTTAGTAAATATTTATTACTTTTTATTATTTTATTTAAAAATAGACGAAAAAATTTTGAGCTGTAGGGTATGAAATTTTTTACATTATTTTAAAATATGTAATTTTAAATGTTAAAATATAATATCTGCGTGAAATCTGGTGAGTAGTTCCTGAGAAACTGAATTTTAAGTATAAGAATTTTTAAAAATTGGATTTCCCAGAAACTATTCTGCTGATTTCACTCGATGTTTGTATTTTCTCATGTAAAATTGTTTTCTTTAAAATGATGTCAAACAATGTATACCTTACAATTCAAAATTTTTTCAATTATTACAAAAATAATAACAAATTATAAATATTTACTGAAATATATTTTTTTACATCGAATCATCTTTGATAAACAAATTTTATATTTGTGTACAAAAATTATTTAATTCGATTATCGAGATATGTGATGAAATATTCAAAAAGTAAAATTAATATTAAGTGGTCCAAGCTTCCGAACGTTCTCCTAACCAAACTATTGCAATTATCTTTCCCAGAATGCGGCTACCCCCTATACTTTGGGGGTCACAAATCGTAATCTATCGAAAAAAGTTACATCCGCTCATAGGAAGTACGTTTTTATAACTGATTTTCTAACTTAAAATATCATCTGAACTAAATAATTAGCATATTTGAGCCACTCCCCCAGTATTATTAAGTTTGACTCAAATACATGAAAATCCGATCATGAGATAAAAAGTTATTTAGGGTGATTCTTTTTCTGCGCACTGTACTTTTCATTAAAAATTTTGTACTCGTCGTTTACAGCTTACTCGTAAGAATCTGCATTCCGATTTTGCATACCTAACCTAAGGATTTTTATTTTGCATGAACTTAGACGTTTGAACTGTTACACCATATTGTTTGGCGCAGCATGTCCTAATTTAGACCTTGTGCCACTAAACCCTACATTCAATCAATCAATCAACCTAAGGATTTTTAAAATTCTGATCATTAGATTAAAAGTTATTCAGGGTGGTCCTTTTTTTGCGTACTGTTCAATAAATATGCACATCTATAGCTTAATATGCTAGGGATGTGATGTGAAATAAATATATAACATTATGTTAATTAAAGCATATTTTAGCAGAACTATCACTAGAGCTATTAAATTTGAATTTACTAGTACAAAAGACATGTTAACTTGATTCTGCCAGGTGGTACCGTTTGATAGATGACAGTTGACACTGTCGGTAGCTTCTAACCCCAGATTGATTACAACACCAAAACGTTGCTGCTGTTCCAGAAAAGATCTAATTTTCAAATTAACGAGTGACTAGTGAGTAATGTGTAGATTATTTAGGTAATTTACAGATTACCTAAGTAATTTTAGAAAAAAAAACGATGGATTAACCTAGTTATTCTGCACATTTTAAATAATAAGTCGAATAACTGATTTTCACACTTTAGCGGTAAGATGAACATCTATATATATATTTCTTTTACACGGCACAAAAAAAAAAGCCTCATTACAACTTCCCGAATGGCAACGTTAGAAAATCTATCAATGATTGCATCTAAAAATATCACATGCCAAATCTAGCTGAGGTGGCTCAACATATAGCGCTTTTAAAAACGGAAACAATAACCAGAGTGAGCATTATCAGGTTGTTCAATTCAGCTGCGGCAAAAATAAAAATAAACAACTTAAAAAAATTAAAATGCTGTTGCCAGCCATAGAATTTTTTGAAAGTTAACTTAGCAACATAAATCAAAATTATGATACCTGAGCGCTTGACGTAACAAATCCTTCAATTCTATAAGTGTTGTATCGCCAAATGCCCAAATTAACAATTGCAATTTCAAATCAATATTGAAATGTACCGGTTTAGAATTTTCTACAGTGAAAAGTTTTCGGAACTTCAGTATTCAAAAAAGTATACAAAAGCTAGACGTTAAGAACGTATCCAATGAGCGAGCAAAGCGAGCATTGGATTGCGAAGCAATCCGAAATGAACTGCGAAAGCAGTTCCGGGGGTTGGTGAGCGCCAGCGAGCAGGGAGCGAAGCCTCCTAGTATATCTTTATTATGTATGCTTCATAATAAAATACTTATATAGAAAGTGTCACAGAGTTTATAGAAAAACTCAGTGGGTAGAATATAAACATACTTATTAGAACTCATACTTAAAATTCACTTAATTATATCAATTGTAACTAATAAGAAAGTGTTAATAATAATATAAAATATAGTAAATATGAGTAATTCAAAAGAAACTTCCTATAGATCTAAATGCAATCAAATATATTGTAAATGCATTTAGTACGATGTCTGAGCTTGCATAACTTTTCAACTAGTGTTATAATGCTTGATATATCTACTCGCATTTCTCTTTCGATAGCTATTTTCAAACGACATTTCCTTTTTGGAATAGCAACAGCAGAAAATTCAGCTTCACATAGGTATGTAGCAGGGATGGGAATGAGGACCTTTAACCTTGAGGAAATGAACCAAATTAATGAACATGTTTTATTTTATTTTATAACCGGCATTGAACAGTTAACTCAAATATGTGTTAACGACTGCCAATGTTCAACTCCTTAGCCTTGTAATTTTGAACCCAATCCAGAAACCTGGGAACTCCTGGATCAAGAATTGGGATAAACTTGCCTTCGTGGAGGACTAACACGCATTTGTGTTGCACGGAAAAGAAAACTACGATATACATGACGGAAGGGGATTCTAACCCAAGACCCGTCTACCACTGGGGATATTTTATGTCAGTATTGTGGCCTGACCGAGAGCCGGGAGCAGAATCAGTAATGAGTAGCTAACACATTAGGATTCAAACCTGAGTCACCTCGCGAGCGCTCTTGATAAACTTGTGGTAAATAAACATAATTTGAGAAAACGAACTTCAATTGAGTAAATTAACATAAATTTAAGCTTGAAGTGATGGGATACTCACTGAACATACTTTGGAGACCCTCTTGCTAGTAAATAATACTTCATAGAAGTCATGAATTGTTTTTAAAGGTTCAGGTGTATTTCCTATTTTATTACAGAACTATAATGTTTGTACTGGAATTTTATAACAGTGTTTGTACAGTAAAAGATGTGAACAACATTCTCAGTTTTATACTATACGATGATATGTTGAATAATGTTATTAAGCCAAAGTTTGTTTTTGAAATTACAAACAAATAATATTAATATATAATGAGGAAGGATATTCCCTTGCTTCCGTTTTCTGTATAAAATAAAGATTGTATCAATAAAAATATATGGAATTATTTCCGTGTCGTATCAGTCTTAATCCACAAAAAAGGGGATCCTGACAAATGGTAAATTGATCATATAACAATCGAAATTTAAATGGAATATGTTTAAAAAATATGAATTTATATTTTTGCATAATTAAAAAATTAGATGCGTAGTTACGTTATATGCATTATTTAAAAACGGAACTCTAAAATTCAAAGGGATTTATAATTATCTATTATTAATATCAATCAAACATGAAAAAACATATATTTATAAGTGTTTTTTTTTTACTTCTTATTTATAAAATGTTTCTATTTTCTATTTTCCTCATAACTTGATTCTTAAAAGATCTAAACAAATGAAGTTAAGCCATGAAATATTAAAACTAGAATTACTATTTTTATAATCTAGACGGAATATGAATTAATTATTCAATCTGTTTATAACTGTATAATCCTCCTTAAGAACGTGAATAGGTAATTGGAATTTATTAAAGATGTTTTTGAAGAACTTCGTGCAAATTTTGCATTTTCATTACAATAAACTATTTTGCGTGATACGAAAATTCTTTTTAAAGACTAACTTTATTTAATAATTCAATTGTATGATATTGGAAAAAAGGATTATGTATAAAACAGAATCTGTATATGAAACTATTACTAAATTGCACAAGCTCTTCAGTATAATCCATCAACAGGCAATATTAAATTCAATAAAATCTAAGCTTATTGTTTAAAAAGTTAAGAATTATGCTTCTATATTTATGAATAAATTGTGTACACACAGAATAAAAGATTTGATGTTAGATGATTTGAATTGAGATCAGTATTGAGAATTATTCTAAGCAGCCGACTAAATTTCCATGTTATTTTCTATTTTATTTCAACTTAGACTGAAGCTTTAAAAAGAGTATCTTTTGGAATTACTTATATAGAAATTAGAATCATGCGTGGAAAATTTGATTTAATGAGAAAATTTTTAATTCTGTTAGATTTCGGAGTAAAATGTCTTTATTTGACTGCATATACATCGACATTTTAAAGTAGTTTATGCATTTAACAATAAAAATTATTATCCAAGATTCAAAACTATTGTTTATGAAATAGTTAAATACTTCATGTAAACTACAAGTTAAAGTTTTGAATAACTTTATTACTAACTGCATGTTAATATGATAAGTGATTCATATTTTAAATTTTGAATAAAATAAAATGTGTACTAGTTCAGGAGCAATTTGGCGATAAAAAACTTAGTTTTAATAGTTTAAATCAGATAGGTGCATAGTTGTTAAAAAATACATCTCAACTAGAATTTATCAACTCAATCAGAACCCAATTTTCAACTCAAGTTTTGAATATAGTTTTCGATAGTATCGAGCAGGTTAAGACCCTTAGCGCATACTTTTGGAATCAAATTTCTTTTCTAGAAGAAACATGTCTAATTTAATATTGAAAATTGAGGGGTTGTAGAATTACTTCTGTTGGACATCTCGACTAAAGAGTACAATCGGCTAAAACAAGTGAAATTTCTTTATAATGTATTTATCACACATTATTTTGATCACCGGACCTGCTTTTGACATCTGTTGTGTTTGCATATCCCTTCTATAGCGAAATAAGTTATGTTCTACATAGCAATGCTATTTTATGCAGAAAATAATAAAAGTTTACAGTATGTTCTTCAGTTTCTGATCTATTTCAGAAAGAGCAGCATATCCCTTTTTCAGATTGCGCCATTAAACCCCGTACTTAGTGTAATTCCTACCAATGCTGCATCGTGTCCAAACGTTTTGTTAGTCCAGTCACATATTGGTAATAGCCCAATCAAAATAGGCCTGAGGAATCTGTCAGTTGAAAGTTATGACTGCTAAAACTTTTATACAATAGTGACTTTTTTTAAATATTGTCACGGAACAAAACACTTTTTTGTTTATATTTTTTTTTATATTAAAAAGACTTTTTCCACGATGTTTACCAACTATAGACAAATTTTTAAGTCCCATTAATAGAAATTTCGAATGTCATTTTTTGCATATTTAGGAAAATTTCAGTTCCTGTTCGGCTGTTGCCTTGGTTAGCACTTACTCTTGATTTCTCACCAATTGAAAGCATGTGTTTAAAGAAGACAGAAGGATTAGCACATCATGGCGCATCATTTGATAAAGCTGTAGTGTAATATTAAAGCTGTATGGATTGAGATCCATCAAAACTGTTATGCAATCTCTGTTTTACACCATGCCCAGTTGGGTAAATACTCTTATTGCAGCCAGAGAGGGCTGTTCTGGATACTGACTTTTCAAGTTTTAAAGAGAGGTCTGTTTTGAAACATAATATTAAATCAGTAATAACCAAATCTTTAAATGCTCATTGAAAGGCAAAATGGAATGTAGAAATCCACTATAAGCTTTATGAAATAAGATCGTTAATAGTACCTTTTAAATTTCTAAATAACTCCAGAAAAACTGAAGTTATTAACAACAGACTACGTATTTGCTATACAAATTTAGCCCATAGACACCTTTTACTGAAAGAACCAGTGTCTTGTTAGCTGTAGTTTCAATCAGCTATTAAGCGTAAAGCACATCTGGTTCCAGGATTTCTACTTTCTAAATTAAGATACGTCATTATTTTTATTGCGACTTTCCTCACTACTTAACTTAGTGACACCCGCAGCAAAATCTTACTGATTGTCTTGATAGACGTTGGGTACTTCCCAGAAATTTAAACCAGGCTTTTAATTTCAGCCAATTGTTTGGCGCTGTATAGTCCGTTTTAGCCAATATATATTCGGTATATCCTGTTTAAGATTACTGTCTTGCACCAATGATCTTTAAACTAAATAAGTTACTAACTCAAGATTTGAACGTTCAAATTTCTTGTAAATTTAATCACTTGTTCTTCTCACAACTATGTACAGTAAATATCATCACGTTTTTCTCATTTCTTCTTGGTGAAGTACCTAAGTACTTGGACTCACCGCAGATTTACACATTTCTCGAATTTATGCATCCATATATCAAGAATAGAAGACCTACAATTCTGATGAATTTAAAATTATATATGCAACTGTATCTCTCATATGTAAATGAATCTTTATATGTATCTCAATTTTAAACTTTGATAGGTTTTCGTATTTTTCAATTAATACAAAATATATCCAAATGTAATGAGTAGAATTTTTTACTGGTTTTAAAACTAATGAGTTTATATAAGTTCGAGAGATCACCCGGAAGTCGTAAGCACAAAGAGCTTTTAAAGAACATTTAAAACAATGCATACATTTAACAATATATGGTAAAATGGCGATTGTAACTGAACCTCAATGAAATTACAAAATGAGCAAACATTTATGTTATGCCAAAAGCGCGTGTTTTCTTTATCGAAAAAAACAAAAGTATAACCCCTTTACTTTAGCAAAAACACCAATCTCAGGTTTCAACTTTGAAATGCAAAAGAAAAAAAAAATTCGATGGAATAGCAGCTTTCAAATTGATGGACGCTTCTCATGAATAAATGAATAAATAAAAAATAAAAAAGGCTTAGGCGTCGCTTGGCGGGAAATGCTAAACTCATAAACCTCCGAGTACATTTTTTTGCCGCCAGCTTTTCATAAAGTTTAAAATACAACATCAAGAAAAAAATAATAGCATTGCCTCAATTTATTTAATGACCGTCTATTGAGAGGAGTCATCAGTCGCTTACAGTTTAGGAATATGAAAAAAGTTTTGCGTTATGAGAAAATTTAAGAGGAAAAGTCGGATGTGAATATTGGAATAGGAAATGTAATATGAAAGTCTGCAAGTGGAATGATTAAAGAACAAAAGTCTTGAACTTATAAACATAACGCAATAAGTATTTTTGTAAATTTTAATTTGTGCATATACCTAGTTAACCTACATAAAAATCAAACTTAATAAAAAGTACCCTCTTAACTTACTTAAAAAATCCAAAATATTTCTTTTGAAGATAGAAACAGATTATGTGAGATGAGTCGGTTCACGAAGAAAACGTGGTATTTGCTAAATCCCCGTTTTTTTTTAAAAATCCAGTAGGTTTAGTTAGATGATACAACCGTAATCCAATCAGGGGTAACATGAATAACACCTTGCACACATGAGTAACACTTAACAGGGGTAACACTTTGCGATAACATAGCTAATCACAAATCATCGTTTTAAGTCCAGTGACTGGCGCGGTATAGCCATTTCTGGTCCTTGTGCCAGTAAACAGTAAACAATCAACTAACCAATCAACCACAAATCAACGTTTTCAGAGACTAAAAGTATCAAATGCATTCAAAATGAAAAAAAAAAAAAAAAAAAAAAAAACTAGAATAATGAAGCAAATATTAAATTACACAGTATTTATTCTACCCTACAACCCTATACACAGCTTGATCTACCTCGTAAACTAAAATTTTTTTTAAATCGATTACGTATGTGTCATACTCCCATTATTCACTGACATCTTCTAGTAAATGAGCCTACGCCGGAGTATTCACACTGTAAGGAACCACGTACTGTGAGACACATAACCCAGTGAAGCAAATTTAAAATTCTTAGACAACGCCATTTTGGTAGCTTTAATCCACCATTGATTTTATTAATTGGAAACAGTCCCCACGACAACATTTTCTCATACCTTAAAGTCATTGGTTTTGATACACCAATCTAGATTTTAATTCGCAACCTAGTTGTCTTATAAAAACCAATTTGTAGGTGCGATATAGCCACAACCGGTTCCAGCACCAATAACTCATAACTAGAGCTCGGATTTTGATGACCTAAAAAATCTCATTTAATGCCCTTAAAAAGTGCAAAAAATGCCCTTTAAAAGTGCAAAAATGCCCTTTAAAAGTGCAAAAAATGCCCTTTAAAAGTGCAAAAAATGCCCTTAAAAAATGCAAAAAATGCCCTTAAAATGCGAAAATTGCGCTAAAAACGCCTTATGACGTGACTTAAATAAAGTAAAAATATTGAACTAAAACAATTTTTTACTCTTTAAAATTATTATGAGTCATTTCAAAAAATATAAAGCAATGCAATACTTGTTCTACGTTCATTAAAGTTTGAAAAATATGTTTTATATCCTAAAATAACAAAAAAAAGGAAAATATATTGACTCCAAAACATTTTCATTTTGAATAGAAACTTTAATGAATATAACAACTTCCATCTCATAATATTACTAAATATCAGAATTACATTGGATTATTAATTTTTTTTTAATATTTTGAAATGTAAACGAGCGTTTCTTGTCAATTAATTTTTATACCTGAAGAAGCTTCTTTCAACGTCTACTGATCTTATTGGTGCGTACTTGAAAAAGACGGTCTCACTTACTTCGTCAATTTGAAAAGATGTTGCTTTACCTGTTAATATCCTAGAGATTTTCTTCATTGTTTGGAAGCCAGTGTAATAATAAAAAATGATCAAAAATAATAAAAATTGGAAAAAATTAACAAAAAATTTAAAAAATGCAAAATATGCCCCAAAATTGAAAGAAAAATGCCCTATAAATCTAAAAAAATGCTCTAGAGGACAAAAAATGTCCAAAAATGTAAAAAATGCAAAAAAATGCAAATGTCATCAAAATCCGGGCCTTACTCATAACTAACTAACTAACTTACTAACTATGATCTACTTAAAGATGTATTTTTTTGCAACATATTCTTTCTTAGATTTGCTGCCATTGAATCCCACATTTTATTCAGTTCCATTCAATTAAATTCCATTTAATTTCGCTCAGATTAGTGTTTTTTTGTAAATATTTCTTAAAGAATAAAAGTTTCTCATATGAAAAACATAATAAGCTAAATTCGATTTCTTATAGCGTAAAATAAACTTTCCAAATCTAATTGAAAATATTATATAAATGTCTATAATTTTTAAAAAATTGTTCTGAATATATCAAATGTTATTTTTTATAATGTTCTTTAAAATTATCTCTAAAACTATTTAGGGAGTACATCAGGAATTTGTCCTGCAGTGGACTGATCCTAAAGACATGGTTCCCAGTAGAACACCGAAGTCAAGCATTACTGGCTGCGGTCAGTAAGCGGGTGGGTGACAGTTTGATCAGCCTGCATAGGGATCGAGGGTGCGCGGTATTGGTCCTCGTTAAACTGTTCTACCGTAAAATGCTCAACTTCGCGTGCTGATCATCGAGCTACTAAAGCAGGAGAGTGATACTCTCTGCAGAGGATCAAAGTTACGACGCCATGTCTTCGGATCCTCCTCAAGGATGTTTCCCAGACCGTCGCCAATAGCCCATTGAGCAGCTCTAGTGCAACGTACCTACCAACCAACATGAGGAATTTTAGTTTCCAAAAAGCTTTTATTCTAAATTATAAATAACTGAAATTGCACCGAATAAATACTGAAAAAAGAATATTTTAAGAAAGAGATAGGTAAGATATCCTCCTCTATTAGATATAATAAGATAGGTATGTATGTTTTTTTGTGTATAATTCATTTTTTTCCGTTTCTACCCCTGAAATTTTTTTTCTCTGTAATCATTTGCAATTTACATTTTTTATTATTAATAGTTTATTATTTTATTCAATGTTCAAGTAAATATCGAAATATTCTTCTTACAGCAATTTTTTTCTTCAAATTTAATGTACAAATGCATTTTGATATACGCCCATAAGACACGAGACAATGACCGTCCGTTTTACGTTTTGCCATTTGCAAGTGACATTCCCGGACATCTTTATATGTCCGAGAATGTGACAAAAGGCCTCTCAGAGAGAAAAAGAGGTTACGAAAAGGAGAATTCTCCAGCGAATGATTAGATTCTCGGTGCTGCGGATCAGGCGAGTGGACTGTTTGTCATTCACAGTCGATTAAACCAAATGATTGTCAGAAAAGTCAACTCTGATGAATGATACTCTTTTTAGAAAAAAGTAAAGAGGCAGACGATAAAAAAGTAAAGAAGCAGACGATAGAGATGAGGTAAAAAAAAAAAAAAAAAAAGTACCATTATGCCGAAAAGAAGAAGGAACGATGGGTTATTTTTGTAGAGCAAAGCGCTTTTTGATGGATTGGAATGAAGCTACAAATATGAACAGAAGTATTTCAAAAGATCGTTATTGATAATCGCCTCTATCCATTAAGAGAGATTTGTATAAGGTTGTGTCGTTATGATTTCTGTCGAAATAAAGTTAGCTTACATAATTAGAGTAAAAAGCGGAAATATATAAATTTCACTTTTGGTATTTGGCAACGAGGAATATTGTAGCTTTAGGATATCGATTTGGTCTCTTTGTTTAATTTAATAAAGCCGTCGTTTCGGATGATTTATGATAGGGTATAGTAGAAATAATAATGCCCTCGCACAATAGCGGTGTTTCAGCCGATTGAGAGCGAGAATTCTTTTGACATTCACAACAATGTTGCATTAATTTCAGTTAAATAGATACTTTAAATCAAATTAGGTACAAAGATTTAGTAAATTTAAATGCAGAATTGCGCCGCGTACATTCTTTATTTAAAATTAATTGGTCTTCTAACTTTTGAAATGCAATTTTAATAAAACTTTCATTCTGGAGTTAAATAAATATTTAAATAATAGTCATATGTTCAAATATCTTTTAACTCTAAATAATGTTTAAGTCCTCCGGAAATAAAAATAGATTATGATTTATATTAAAAAATAAAGCACATCTAAAGAAAGTGTGATAAAATTTGAATCGATGTTAGAGGGGCTCAGAGATAGAGTGCTTGCGTTTGACACACGTGACTTAGAATATCAGAGATGGTGATCAATCACACTACACTAAATGGAACAAACTTCATGTGGTAAACAGATTAGAGGTTGAAGTCTCTTTGCCATCAGGCTAATCGCGGTAGGTTTTCGTGGAAGTCCTAATCAAACAACATAAATGTAAGTTTGTTTTATTAAACTTTTTGCCCTTTACTTGAACAAGTTTCTGATAGTATTTAAAATAATATATTACCAATAAAAAGAACTAATGATATAATCACTTCAAATGGTTTTAAACTGTTAAGAATTGGTTCATTCTAATTTCATAAAGAAAATACGTATAAAAAGCGGGAGCTATGGCTATTATACTAAAAGGCATAAATCAACCACGGAATTTGTTTAACGTTTTGAGATTGTCGGAAGTAGCTAGCTACAAGTAGTGAAACTACTGTAGTCGCTACTTTTCTCCTAAGTTTGTAGTGTAGTGCGCTACTTTTTAAAAGAAGTCGTGTAGTGAGTAGTGAGATACAAAAAATGAAAAAATAAACGAAGCAAAAAAAGAGAAAAAAAAACAGTAGTTTGTAGTGATTTCTAGCAACTATTTTTATCGGTAGTTAAATAAAGAAACAAAGTTCAAACGCAAAATTTTTTTCGAATCTGATTGGTGCAAATCCTTCGCGGGTCCGTCAACATATGCAATGAGGATGCCTCTGTGGCCGAGCGTTAATAAGATCTACGTCTGATGCTCGGACAAATTGGTGCGAAATCGGTCTAATTTATCCTGAGAAATTTAATATCAGATATTTGACTTTTTTTTAAAGTTTTTTAACTTAAAGTATCGTCTGCATTAATTAATTAGCCTATTTGCGGCCACCCACTCAAACCATTAAGACAGAGACCTAGAACGTAAAGATCATTAGATCAAATGCTATTTAAGTTTGTCAGTTTTTTGTTTTTCACACTATACTCTATATTTCTTGGAGTATATAAAAAAGCACTGATCACTAAATCATAAATATTTCATAATTTCCCATCATTTCTTAAACCACTGTCGAAAAAGCATAGAGTTTGACAGTTAAAAGAACAAAGTCGTAAAAAGTGATTTAGAATGAAAAACTATTTCATTTAAATATGAATTAAAACTTCTTAGTATCTCCTCACATTTATCCAAGGCAATTTTTTTATTCAAAATCATTTTGAATATTGGCGAAAATTAAATTCACCAGTTAAGTTTATCTTCTAAATGTAGTGACTACATTTTGAAAATAGTTCTTAGTCGCTAAATTAAAAAAAAGCCAATTGTAGTTCTAGTTAACTACAAAGTAAAAATATAGTTTTTCCGCCTAGTGCATTTTGACTTGATAGATATTTAGTTTCACTCACAATATTTATGCTGATTATTTATTAGTCTTGTAGCTTTGTTTCATTCGGATTTTTGCAGATTTTAAGATAGTCACAAGGGCTGAAAAAAATTTGATAGATTTTTGGTTTTATTCACAATATGTATACAAATTAGTTATTACTTAAATAGTTTTATTTCATATAGATTATTTCTTATAGATATGCACAAAGGCTAAAATGAAATATTATATTGCCCAAAACTGTAATTCTGACATTACGATTATGAGGGTATATTCTTTGTATAAACATATTTTAAAATATTAATTAGTTAAAAGTAGGTGTTATTTAAAAGTTAGGTCAATGAGAAATAGATTTTTTAAAGTTAAAATCAATAGATGCACTGTTAGAAATTTCTTTCAAAAAATGATCAAATAACAATTTATTGAATGGTTATTTTACCATATTTAAACAAAACAGTCAAATAACCGTAAATAAAATGGTAATCAAACTGCTAAGTTTGAGAAAAACTGTTTATTAACTGCTTTCCCCTAATACGGTTAAACAACCAGAACTTTATCGCACCAACTAGAACCACTTAATGAAGCTACTTAGTTCTTTACAACTGCTTACATATCATAGCCGAGCGGGCTTGTCTGTCAATCTCATGAACGGCAGGATTAGAGTTCGAGTCCTTGTGTTGACACCACAATATTTCCTCCATTCCATTCAACACATGAAGAATTTCCAGTGTCCAGCATTCAACAACGCCCATTACCTTACGAAAAGCCGAGCTCCTATGTCTAGTTTTTTTTTACGCTTCTGAGAAATGCTAGTTGTAAATGGTTAAAAAACCGCATAGTTTGGTAATTACGGTCTTATAACCATACTACTTGAAAATGGTTACAAAACCATGAAGGTAAAAAAGTGTTCTTTGCCGTAAACTTTACTGTTAATCGGATGGACAGACAGCTGCCAGTTATTTTACCATAATTTTCGAATAAAAATTCTAACAGTGTAATTGGCTCATCGCATCTTTAAGAATGCGTTTTTATAAAAAAAATTTATCGGGATTTTATAACCTAAAATAGCTCTTGCTTCAATAACTCCTAAATAATTAAACGGAACTAAATTTTGTCTTGTTAAAATGTTAATACAAATGTGTAGATTTCTTTTTGTATGAAACATGCTAAAAGCCTTTCTGTTCAGTATGTTTCAAATAAAAAAAAATTGCAAATTTAAAAAGTTGATGATAGAGTTCAATAATAGAGGTATGTATATGTATGACATACATTTACAAAAATGAGAATTTTTTTTAATTACTTCAGGAATAAAAATAACAGATTGCTTATCAAAAGCCTTTTCGGGAATAAAAGTATTATGGAATCTCCAAATCGTTTGTTGAATATTCAAACAATTTGTTTTATAAAAAAATAATAAAATCATTTTAAATATTTTTATTCTTCCCATTTCAATTTTTTTAAATGGCTGGCGGCAAAATTTTTTGCAAGAGCTTATTAATATTCATAGATTTGAGCAAGAATTAGTAAAAGCATTTTGTGGTTGAGATTACTATTTGCTTTGGAAACAATATATCTAAAAGCATTTGCCTGTATTCAAAGATACATTGAAGGAATAAATGTCCTAAATATTATTACTTACTCCAGCAAAACGTAAATTAAAGCGAAAATTTTAATAATGGGAAAAATCTTAAGGACAACAAGAAAAGAACAATAAATTTTAATCTTCTTAAGTGGCTAAAGACCGAATGAGTTGGATTCATTTTTAGCTACGCAGCTCCCAAGTTGATAGGGCACTTAATGAAAAGAGCCCTACACTCCCAAATACGGCTCAAAAAGGCTTTTAAACTAAAACTCTTATTGATTCCTTCTAAATCATCTTTGAGAATTTCTTTAGGCTATGATGCACTTCAACTTTTGGATATTGCCTTTTATATACTTTTTTTTGCGTTCGTAAAATATTCTCTGCTTTTTAAGCTATTCCTTTATTTGTTCTGAATTAGAAATAAGTAACCGTAACGAAAAACACTCGTTTAGGATAAATGTTTTGAGGATGTTTTCTCGCGAGATTGTCTGGAGTTCTTTGCTGCGCGGAGGAGAAATAAAATTGAAGCGAACACTTGAAATTAATTCTTGAGAAGGCAGAAAAGATTTTCAAGAATAGAAAAATTAATGCAAATGACTACAACCTAAAAGGCTAATCTTATTTTAAGAAACGTCCTTTTGATATTGTGTTACATAAAATTTAAGTTATGATCAATTCATGATAATGCTTCGAAGATTTTCATGTTAAGAGGAAATGCAACAATGAAATAACGTTATTTTACCGTTTGTTTATTTATTTGTTTATTAACTTTTGAAGAAATTCTTTTTTCAGGAACTTTTTTTTGAGATTAAATGTTTTTTTTAGTGTATAAAATTACAATTGCGAGTACGAAGTCAATGGAACTCGCTCCGAATTGTTGAAACAGTTGAAACTGTTTTCACATATAAAGAGTCTTAAAAAAATTAATTTATCGTATTTATTAGCCAAAGAATAAATGTATTTCCTTTTTCTCACTTTCTATGTTTTACGTTTGTATGCTTGAGTCATATTGTTAATTGTATATGAATATTTAATTATTTTTAACTATAAATTTATTGTATTAAAATTTTTATTCAAATTTATATGCATTTATCTATGCATACTTTATTGCATAGTTCATGTATTTTAACGAAGGTAAGGACTAAAATTATTTATGCAACCAACTATAAATTTCCGATTTTTTTTAAAACTGTTCACTCTGTGCACTTATGCAATTAATTTGAAAATTAGCATTATTTTGATATTATATCGTAAGTTAAATTTCCACTAATTTGAAAATTAGTGGAAATTTAACTTACGATACCGCAAAAGTTGGTATCTATACCACTTATGGTATGTGTGTTTCACGTACCCCACTTTTTTAGTAGCGAGTATTAACTATTTTTTAAAATATTTCTACAGCACTGGCAAATAAGTTTGTTTTAATAAGAGTTGAACCATATTTGCAATACAATAAATTATTAATATTAGTTAATATCAATATAAATTGTTTGCTCAAAAACCATTTTGTAAATATGCATCTATGTCTGAAATATCGTATTATCAAATACCAATAGATAAAAATAATTTATTCATATTTATAAAAAATGTCTATAAAATTATAATTTCCTTAGACGTGAAGTTTTTCTAGAGCTGAATATCTGAAACAACGAGCAAACAAGCATAATCAATACTATCTTGTAACAAAAAATATTTTCATATTCATTTTTTGATTATTCTATTTATGGATATTTATAAAATAATTTTTTGACAAATAATTGCTATTAATATGAACTAATGTTTATTAATTTATAATTAACAATCAAAAAATTAATTATTACTTGTTAATTTTGCCCGGAACAAAAGAGGGAATCGCCTAATAGCATTAATCAAAAATGCTACTGGTGCCTAGTTTAATCCGATAAACAAAATTTAGTTTCAGACAAATATAGTTTTATGAAAATAAAAATAACTACTTTGAAAAAAATTTGAAAGATAGTTAATACTGTTTAGTAGAAGGGTGGCAAACATGAAACACATATGCCATTAGAGGTACAGACCACTTTTTGTGGTAGCTGATCTTTAATTAAATTGAAAGAGCTCTTAAACTTAACTGCGTTCATTATAATTTGAACTTTATAACAATTAAACTTTAAAGTGCAATTAAATCCTTGCCAATAAACTTTTAAGCTTTAATTTCAACTCCATTTTATCCTAATGCTAAATAACGTCAGTTTTTATATAGATTTTCAATTGAAATAAAAAGATTTTGGCAACATTTTATCTTTCTACGTTGATTTTTTTTCTGATTTTAAAAAGTCAGTTGATTTTATAAAAAGCTCTACAATTTCACTTAATTATTCTTTCACGATCTGCATTAACTGTTCTACTTGTTGTTTATGTTGAAAAGCATGCATACTTTGCTGTTTATTAATTCCATAAATTAAAACGTGAACTAAACGTATGGACAAATTATGATAATTTAATTTTCTATTTTTGATTTTTTGTTCAATGTTTGATAAATTCAAACATAATTTTAATTATGCTGAATATTTAGAAATTAATTAAATGATCCCGAAAAATACATGCTTCTTAATATTATTTTTCAAATAAATATTAATTAATATTTTGAAAGAATGTTTAAAAAAAAATACTACTGAGATTTAAGAAGAGAATGAATCGAAAAAATCAATGTCATAAAAACATTGGTATTTTTTTCCTCATTAATACACTTTTCGCACTGTCTTTTTTTTTTCCAGTTGTATTATTTCTCCCATTATTTACGCAAATATTAACATTTCAATGAAGCAAATTGCGAAAACAAATGATGTGCGAAAGATACGTAAAGTAGCCGTATGCATCAAAATATTTGCTCTGCATTAAACAAAGCTGAATAATTCATTCGTAAACTTAAATGAAAGCGATTTGAGTTTTTTTCGTTTTTGATCCTAAAGGCAATTTTTCCGAGCGGCATTATAATAAACTCTGCCATTAGCTATATTTTTAATTAGCATTTTCAAGCCCTTGTTTTGGACCATTAAAGTGAACAGTCTCGGAAATTATCTTTCAACTGTTTAAAATGATGGCATTAACTTTGTTTGCGTAACTTAATTGACGAAATGACTCTATTTTTTTTAGAAGCTTTCCATTCAAATTTAAATGATTTTCAGTACCTTGGAAAAGGTATAACGAAATCTCTCACCGTTCAACTAGAGCTTGCCATAAAAATAAATTACATTAAAACATAAGACTAATAAATTAATTTAATTAAACGCCACAGATAAAAATTATACCCCATCAAAGATATTGAAATTCGTTTTCGACTGCGAGGCTGTTGGCTGACTAAATCGTCAAGAGAATTCTCAACTTTTAGAAATGGTATTATTAAAAAAAAAAAAAAAGAAAAAAGAATAGAGAATCAATGTTTAAAATTCTCTTTGATTCTATTTTTTCTGTTTGATGCTTATTTCGTAAAGATTACGAAATTGAATGCATTAGAATGCAAAGAATAAATTCCAAGAGCGGGAAAACCAGCTTACAGCTCGTTAAAGCCAAATTGTGATTCTTTGGAAATGGGAAAAGATTCAATCCCTTTTCTTTGTATGTTTTACGAAGGGAAGAGAAAAAGACCTTTTACAGTAATGAACATGAACTCTATTCCAAATAGAAGGCGAATGCGTGTTTGTGCGGGCAAGAACCATTTGTTGAATGGAGATGGAATTATTTATAAAATGGCGCCTGCTCTTCCGTAATGTTGTAATTAGTAAGTGAAGCAAATCACTAGGAGGAATGGAGAAAATAAACACTGGGTTATTTTAAAGTGATCTATGAAATCATTATCATGTTCTATACCTTACAGAGATTCAGTGCCTATTTGGTAATGATAATAGTCGGAAAGGGAATTCTTAAAACTTCATAAATGTAGTTTTTTATTAGAAATAATTTTGTTTTTGTAATGCTATCTTCCTGTTTTTAGAAGTAAGCCTATTAGATCTTAATGGATGCATAAAATAGTGTCTTTTATTTTTTATAAAGTTTCATCACAGTATAAGTAAAATTGCTATTATTGCAGTAATGCAATAATTTTTTTTAAAGAAAGCACTTACAACAAGATATTTTAATGCAAACTGTAATAATCGAAAAAAAAAAATAAAGACAAGGTTCTCGACTTTGTATAGTTAAACTTTGCAATTGTGCCAAGTGCTCTAAACTACTAAAAAATACAGTATTGTAATTATATAGTTTTAATATGTTTTATTAATATTTAATAAAAGTTTCTTTATCTACATGATTCTTTAATTGTATTTTGATCATCAGTGCTCGAACTGTCTGTCAAGAATTAAAAATTCGTTAAAATAATTCAGTAAAAAAGTTACAAATTTATTTTTATTAGCTTCCAATTTAATATTAAAAATACAAAAATTGTGATTTTGTCACTCGATATGTTTATTTAAATACGTTTTATTTTCCACCATTTATAAAAATACGTTTTATTTTCCAATATTTGCTTCCACTTTTAAATTATTTAGGGACACAATGAGCCCTGGAAATAGTTTACTGTACACAATTGCGGTGAATACCTAAAATTTTCATACAGTTGTACATTCATTTAGTTTATAAGGAAACTTTTACTTCTTTTATGAGAACATTACATGTGATGCAGTTTTATCATTGAATAACTGAATTTACTGTAAGATTATTTCAATAAATTTATTTACAAAAAATTAGTACTGAAAAATATTACGTAACATCTAAACTGCGATAAATGAAAACACATAGGTGCATCTGGATCTTGCGCCAAAAACTCCAAATTGATTAACTAACAAAACACTAACGATATTGTATTTAAAAGTTTATCTAATTTTATTTTGAATGTTAATTATTATACAGTTTTATAGTGCAAAACGAAAAAAAAAAAAAAAAAAAAAAACAAACGCGAAGACGCATTTTAATTTAATTTTCAATGAAGTATAAGCTCCTTTTGCGTATCATTAATTTATATTTTATAAAATAATTTATGTAAAAGAATAAATTTTAATAAAATGGTTATACACCTTTAAAAACATGCAGAATAATATACAAGTACATAAGCCTATCATATTTAACTGAGTACGTGTACTTGCTTTCCTTTTGAGAACAATATTTTTACTGTGTACATTTTCACAAAAAAATTTTACAATTCAACACCGTTAAAATATTTAAAAAAAGACTGAGGTCAAAGGACTGAGGTATTATTAATTTCTAAGGTTTGGTATAATCTTTTTTTAGCTCTGGTGTCAAGAATTAGTAACTAAATAACTAAATTTGTACAGGCTGTTATTTGAGGGAACAGAAAGTGCAAAGTTCCTTATTGAAAAACAGAAAATTATTTTTTACTGCAGGTGATAGGTTGTTAATAAGTATGTAAACATATGATAAGTATGTATTTAACATTACATTTACTTTGATTTTTTTAACGAAAAATATTTTTTATTATTACAAATTACTTATTTATTAAAGAACTATGGAATATTTATGAAAGTGTTAGTTAGGATGGTACCTAATGTTTATATTCCTATATTTATTGTATTATATTCCAATTGTATCAGCGTCATTTTATTGTATTATATTCTTAAGTTTATTGTATCAGCGTCATTTTATTGTATTATATTCTTAAGTTTATTGTATTAGATTCAGAGGGATATTGTATTGTTCCTATGTTGTTGTGGTGGTGTCCATGGATGAAGGTTGTTCTCTAGTTGCCATTAAGAAAGAGGTTGACTACAGCCGCCAGCTCTGGCAAAAGCTGTATAGTTTATTTTAATGTAATTACTGCATTCAATATTTGATTTTTAAATTTTTTTTGCTGACATATTATTTGATATCTATTCGCAAGCATGGTCTTTTTTTGGACTTTATGCATAAAGTTCCCTCAATTCAAAATAAGCAAACATTGTCAAAACGTGATAAGAGTTTCATGATACACTAACAAATTTTTAATTCGAAGAGAGATAGAATTGATTTGACTTTTATGCGATCGGATTTTTGTTACTTAATTATGTAATGTTTTAACGTGAAATTAACAATATTGTTGCATGTAAGATTCCAGAAAAATTGTTGCATAAAAAAATATATTTATTTTCCTTTGAATTTAAAAAACAATTTCTTTCTAATGCTATTTATTATATTATTATATTATTTTTATAATATTAAAAAATAGTGTGATAGAAATCAATAAATTTAGTAGCAATGACGATAAAAATGGAGTTAAATTTTATCCAAGCAATTAAAATAATTTTGAACTGAGAAAAAATTATATTAATTATTTAAGGATAACAACAGAATTAAACTGTAGAACAGATTGCTAAATTATGAGCCTAATTTTAAAATAAAGTTCCTTTCGTTTTTTCTCCCATGTGTGCTGTCTGCTCATTATAGTATACGAAGAAATTTTATTTTGATTTGGTTTATTCGGCATAGAATTCGATTGATAGTTTTTTCAGGTATAATTAAATAACCTGACTAATCCAGCAATTCTTTTAAAAATATGAATAAAAAAATGCTGTGACAAAATCTAAAATGACTCTGGTTTTGCTGACTACGATTGAAAGGAACTTTAACCGTGAAATCTGTTTATAACTTTTAATGCCAGTTCAAGATCAGAATATACACTCTATAACAAAAAAAATCGACGCACCAAGAAGGAGTTGTCCGATTGAAACTAAAATTGGTGGATAGAAAGACAATGTACAGAATAGTAAATGATTAAAATTTCAGAAGAATTGAATAATTTATTGCAGAGTTACAGTAACAAGTTCAATAAGGTGTTGACCCGCCTCTAGCCTGGATACAAGCTGCCACACGGCGTGGCATAGACCGATAAAGCTCCCGGGTGGTCTCTTGCGGTATTTCCTGCCAAATTCGATCCAATTGTCGAACGAGGTCCTCAACATTCCGTGCCAGATGCAATCGCCTTCCCATCATATCCCAGACATGCTCGATGGGAGAGAGATCTGGTGATCTTGTAGGCCAAGGAAGATTTTGACAAGCTTGCAGACAGTTCATAGCAACACATGCTTTATGTGGTCTGGCATTGTCCTGCTGAAAAAAACAGCCCAATTCTCTGCTAAAGGAACGGTAGCAAAACAGGTCTTAGGATGTCGTCGACGTACCGCTGTGCAGTAAGTGTACCTCTAATGACGGCCAAAGGGTCCGGCTGTCAAAGGAAATGGCACCCCAGACCATAATGCCTTGTTGAGGGCCGGTGTGGCGTGCAATAGTGAAGGCAGGATCCCCCCTCTGCCCTGTGCGTCTCCAAACATGTCTTCGATGATCGTCAGGACACAGTTGAAAGTGGGATTCGTCGCTATAGACTATACGTCCCCAGTCGGCATCATTCCAGCCTGATCGAGCCATGCACCACTGTTATCTGGCTCGGCAAAGCAATCGGGTGTTGCTTCTTGGTGCGTCGATTTTTTTTGTTATAGAGTGTATTATAATTTTAATAACTATTAATTTTAAATCTCTTAAGTCAGAACCTTATTTTATTATCGTGGCTTCTAGTCCAGTCTCTAGATTTCTATTCAACATAGTGTTGTTTATTAGTTGCTTTTTCATAACGTATTTACTTAGTCCATATATTTTCAATTTAACTTGTTATGTGTAGTGTTTTAGCGTTAAAAATGAAATTAAATTTTTCAAAAACTAGCTTTAAACTAAAACTTAAATGTTTTAAATAATGCATAATATGAATAAAAGAATACTTTTATCACTTTCACCAAATTATTTACATGAAACCCTAAAAAAATTCTTGAAACTAAGGAATAAACGAGATGTGTGCTTCTACATAAATTCTTTAGAATAATTTTCCATGTCTTTTCAATGATGGCAAAGAATCAATTTCATGTTTGAGTTTGTTATAAAAGAACCCTCGAAATATACGAAAGTCGCATTTGTACGCTTCAGTATATCTCAGAACAGACTAATTTTAATTTCCTTGAGTAGAAATACTGGAACTAGAATAAATATAAAGAAAACCTCCAAATTCTAATCTCGGTAATTGTAGTTAGTTCCGGATTACGATTCTGTAAGTTAAGATTTTAAAAGAAATCGATGCGGAAATATGCGAAGATTGTACGTATGTTGATTTTCCATTTGCGAGATTTGCCTTTGTTAAAGAAATATCATTTATTCTACAAGAAGGTTATCTTTCGAATTGTACGTTTCCTTCAAAATGTTTTAAAAAATAATTTTTATCGGTAATAAATCTGTACATCGGCAGTGAATTATACTAAGTTCATTGTTTGCGAAGTTAAGAATTTTAGTTTTTTATGTTGTTTCTCGTTTCAGAACTACAAAGTGCCATTTAAAAATGGTAAATTTAGCCAGTTAAATGATAAAAGAATAATAGAAAAAAAAATACCTCAACTGAAAAAATTACCCATAAAACTATTAATTATTTCAGTTTTATTAATTGTATCTGTAGATGTGTTTCAGTTTTGTGACTGATTTCGTAGTAATGGTTCTTACCATTTGGGTGCTTGTAATTCGAGAAGAAGTGAAATGATTATGCACAACCATGTGATTTAAATCATATTTAATTGGGTTCTTGTAAGTGACGTCACACACGTGTCAAACCTGATTGGCTTTTGAATCGAGAAATGCCACGATTTATCTACAATGGCGTCACTTGCAGCTATCCAATTAATTGATTTTCTTTACCCGTACTAAGAACGGATATTCAGTTAGTATATAATAAAAAACAATATTATTATCTAACAAGTCATAACGCACCATTGTTTTTATTTAATTTTTCACGTGGATTCTAGATATTTATTTTAAAAATAGAAGTTACGAAATACCTTTATTTGTATTTATATAAATATTATTTTATTTGTATACCATTTTTTAGTTGTAAATAATTATAGAGATATAATTCAGAACGATATTTTACGATGCATATGTTTTCTTAAATAAATATTATTTTATTTTTATATCTTAGTTACGTTTCTGCGTACAAATAATTATAAAAAATATAAAGAACTGTTAATTAATGTTTAAAAAAACTCTTTCATATTGAGATGAAAGTTTACTCTGAAATATTTCGCTATTATAATGTAATTGATAGGTGAATATAAGATAGTTTAGTGAGGAATGTCAGTGTGTAAGTCTATGTAATACACATCAAAGGCTTACTCTAACATTGGCGGAATCACTAAGTATTATATAAACACTACTTGGTATTCAGCTGATATAGAGCTCGTTGTTTGTCCCGTGGAATCAATGTTATTCAATTCAGTAGACCAGGTTGATCATGATATGGTGATTATGTCTTGACAAGGTTGACGTATATTGCTCTCTAGAAATGTTTATAATAGCTTGCACAATATATATGACTTTATGGACTAATAAAGATTTTATTATTGGAGCTAAATTTTAGGGGTGCTCAAAATTTAATGTTAAGGTGAACATAGGAATTATTATGTCAATGTTTGTTATTCCTAAAAATACTGTTAGTTTTCCATAAGTATAATTGTAAGTATAAAGGTCTTGAGTAATAGCGTACAATTATAAGTTATATTTAACATTGATTTATAAGCCGCATTTTAATTAATCATAAGTCACATTTTCAATTTGCTCAGGAGGACGATTCGGTTGACATCACGATACTCACTGTGTTTTGTACTGTTATTCAGTGGAAATTCGCACTGAATAACAGTGCAAATTAGTAACCTTCGAAACTATCTATCTGGAAACTATGAAGTACAGTTTGAAGTCAAAATATTTCCTTTAAAAAAACTAACTCGATAAAATTCTTCAATCTTATAAATTCTGTAAGCACTATTAGCTATTAATTAGTTGTTTATTTACTTCATATGTGTTCGTTTGTAATTTTTTTATATATTTTATATAGTTGAGAATGATCAACAACTAAAAATTTAATAAATTTTGCAAAAGTCAGGAGATGGAGCTCGAATTTTTCCCAGGGCTCGAGTAATTTTTAATGTATTCTACAGGCATTGAAGAGAGCTGCTGAATTGTAACAACATTACCCGTTATCCAACTTGCTGTAGTAAAAATGTAAAAGTGTAAGTAACCCTTTCTGATAGTTATTTATAATATAGAAAATCAATAAGCTTTAATAATATTTATTGTGTTTCTTTGAAAAGAATTTTGAGCAACGCTTTAAAATAAAATTAAAAAAAATAAACGAAAAAACTCGTATTTCGTTAAAAGAGTTAAAAAAACACGCATACTAATAATTTCATCATTTGAAATATATATCCACTATAATTAAAAAATTGTTCTATGAAAATAATTATAACAATGTTTATATTTACTAAACTTGCATTAAGGAAGTTTTTTCTTCATAACAATAACTTAACATTTTGAGGGTTTTATTTGAGAACGTAAATTTGAAAATAATAACTGCAAAGCATAAAAAAAGATTGAAGCTAAAACAAAAAAAACAAAAAAAAAACCCAAAGCACTGGATTGATTAAGAATGTTTAATACTTGTTCAATAACAGTTTCTCCATTTTTAAAAGAGAGATGCATTGATTTTCAGGATAGATTTGATTGGAAATAAAACACGACATTTAATCAATAGCAAGCGAATCTCTTTTTACCGCAAGTTAAAGTTTTAGATTAGCATAGTTGAAATTATTGGAAAAGCATTAACAGATTGGAAAAGCTCGCGATTAAAGCATAGAATATTTTTCATCTTGAATTTTTTTTTTTAAAAGAAAGAAGAAAAAAAATAAAGGTGGAGGTAGGCATACCATTTTGTTGTTATTATTTAGCATTTTAGTTTTCTTTATTGAAATAGTTCTGAGAAAAATACTCGAAGAAATTTGATTTATGGGTTTTTTTCGAACGCTTGGCTCAAGAAGTAAGGGATAAGGCATTTGTTACTGATGTCATGAAACCGGCCTTTGTTCGTGCTTTACTTAATTCAATGCAAAACGGTTCTTAAGGATTTTTTATGATAAACGTTTGCCAAATACAATATTAAAAAAATATATTATTCCCTAACTATAATTTAGACATGTTGTTATAAATATAAGATCGAATTCATACTTTATTGAATTTTCGAAGACAATGTTTTAAATTCTATCTTTTTTACCTCCTAATTTGTTGTTTCTTTCTTAAAACCATTATGAAGAGTTAATGAATATATAAAAAATTGTCTGACATTTATAAGCATAATAATGTATTCACCAATAAAATGAGTTTTTTAATCTATTTAAACGTATTGGATTGGCTAAGTAAATTCAATTTTTGACCTTTTGCCATTGAACACCATATTCAATTCAAATCAATTCCACAATATGCTAACGAAAATTATTTTCTTAAAATAGCCTCATATTTTTTATTCAGCAAAATAATTTATGTCCAACCAGTTTTTGTAAAGTTCTATTTTCTGCACGATCTTTATTGAAACTATTAATTTGTATTCATGAAAAGTATTCTAAAAAAAAATCTATAGTGATAAAATTGAGAAATCGTGTGTTACTCCAGAACCGTTTATTCTATTGTACTGAAATTTGGACAGCAGCTGTAATGGACAATTTTATCTCTCAATTCTAAAATTCGTTCGAAATTTTCAGTTACCTTGTTCGAGAGAGAAGTTTAAAAAACAGAATTTTCTCATTGGAAAAATGTTAGCCATTGTTTTAAGTTAATCTGTAGACGGCTCGAGTTTTTCAAGTATTTTAGGGATAACATCAGTGATGTTTGTCAGCTTATATATCTCTTTTATCAAAAAGAGTGTTTATTGCGCTTCCTTTTATATTGAATTATTTTTTTATTTGTCATATAAATTCAATGATTAAGGTTAATGTCGTTGCATGGGCGGACTACGCCAGCAAATTACTATTTATAAAATCCGAATCCACATGTTTATGTGTTTATAGTCATTCTTTTAAGATCCGTTTCTATGAGAGTAAATAATTTAAATTCAACGGTAACTAAATTAAAAAAAAAAGTAGTTATTGCATTGAAAAGACAAAATTAATGGAAAATTGGTACTAAATCACCATACTATTATTGGAATGAACGCTTTATTTATTTAGGAAACAGGTACATATGGAAATAAGCTGTAATGTTGCTACATCACATGCAGGCCAACAATTCCGAATTTGGCAACTTAAATGAATTTATATAGTTTCTGGTCATAATTCGAACATTTAGCATTTTATTAATTGAGTTCATTTAGTTTTTGCATATTAGTCACAGCGGTAGTTTTACTCTTTTAACTTATAAGATATAGAATATAATTTTCCTAACTGTAACCAACCCAAGGTTAACTCAGATCTTTTTTCGGTTCACAGCTCACTCCATGATCTATTTTGTCACAGAACATAATTTTTTTCTGCTCGTCTTATTTTTCTTAAGCTTTTTTTCTGTGCTTCTCTCCACTATGATTTACAAGTTTTAAAAGGAATAAGCAATTATTACCTTTAAACATACAGGTAAGGTAATTTGAATTTATGATTTCTAATAAGTTAAACATTTTTTAGAGTTTAGACATGCATCATTTGGAGAGAGAAGGTAGCATGCTTGCTGGCTTCCTTGCAGCTGGTACACTTAGTGCCAGGTTGACTTGTCTGTGTTAGATATTTTTTTAAAATGAAAACGTATTCTGATAGATCATAATCCATCTAGCATTTAAGTCATCTAGTAAGTAATGAGAGATGTTTAATTACCCAACAATCATCCTGGGAATCTGCAAGACCCGAGCTTGTAAAGATGAGATGGGGACTTAATAAAATCAAATAAATCAGGAGAAACTTGAAGCCACATTTGGGTACGAACCACGAGGCGTTCTTGGAGAGCACTCTTCTAGCCAGTTTTGAAACTTGGTAACTTATTTTTTTGAACAAACTTTACAAGCATTTCTGAAATCCTTTTTTTTAGTTTTAAATTCATACTTACAGAGTTTTAGCATTACAATCACATTATATTTTATAAAATCAATATTTAAATAAGTATTAAGATCTATATATCACAAAGTACGATATTGACATACTTAAACAGCATTCTTTTATTTTATGAACATGAATTTTTGTTTTAATTAAGTAAAATTGTATAACTATATACCTGCATTTTTTCATTAAAAATCAAAAAAGTAAATTTTTAGAAATTATGCAATTGGTTCATCAAGCAACAAAATATGTAAATTTGATTGACATCATTAATAACTATAAACTGTAATTTATTATAACTTCACTATATAAGTTACGTATTAAAAAGCAAAATTAATAGAGAAAATGTATTAATTCGCTTAGAAGAAACGTAAAAATTAGCCATACATTATTGTCGCCAATGATGTTTATTCAGTAAGGTAATAAGTATTAACTGAGATAAAAACTGCTATGTTCTAAAAAGTAAAGTTAATGGTGAAAAGATATTAATTTGTTTTGGCAAATTGTAAAAAAATGGCCTCAGTATTATTGACATCATGAAATGAAAAAAAAAAAAGTAATAAAGTGCGCTATGTGCTAAAAAGCTAAGTAAATGCAGAAAAAATACTTATTCGTTTCGCGGAATCTTAAAAAATCGTCATACTAATATTGACGCAAATGACGCTTTATTAAATTTGGTACTACATACATACTACTTGTAATATGGTAATTGGTACAGTTTTAACAAAGAATTCTACCATGGATTTTCCGTAGTGGTAGAAAAGACAGTGCAATAATATTTTAATGATTTTAACGAACTCTATTCCCTTTTAAAATTTCAGTTTTAATTTCCTATTTCTAATAAATGAGTTTCACAAAAATTTCAAATGTATTAGGAACCAGATATAATCATATGGGAACTGCACCAATATTGAGAGTTTTAATATAGATACGATGGAAGGATGTGTCTTGTGGCCTTCTCGAAAAGGATAAGTACCTAAGAAAATTCCTTGATATAATTTAGAAATTTCGACTATCATGAGTTGGACGCGAGCGATAGCATCATGCAAAGTGACAATGATTACACCAAGTGACAATGAATGCAGTTAATATTTATTATGATGGGCTGAACTATAAAAGCCGTGTTTTGCTTAATCTAATGACATAAAGCCTCGTCATAGGGCAAAAAAAAAAAAAAAAAATAATGCAATAATTGAAATTATTTTAACTTTATTAATTGTGTAGGTATATTGTGACATTGAGTCACAATTTTCAATTTAATTTCATGTTTTTTTACATCCAAATCGTAATATTTGCTAATTTCTGATACAAATCCTTAGTTCTTCACCCGTTTTCATCTCTCCCCTTATTGATTCAGGCAATTGTGACACTCTCCCCATAAAATTCCTTTTTCTTTCTTTTGACCCCTCCCTTTCCCTAGAATTTTCCAACACCTGCTTATCGGCCCGTTTGATGTACCACGCCGGTGCAGAGTAATCTGCATCTTGTTTCTTCATTTTTAATTGAGAACCCTTTTTTAAACGTTGAGTGTAACTCCTCAACTCAGTAATTGTAGAAAATTCAACTTTAACTTACAATTTTTAAGTAATTTAACTTCAACTCTTTCCAGAGAGTATAAATATCTGGCGGTAAAATTGATCGCGAGCATTCGAATTCTAATCATCACCCTTTTTCAAGTTTTCTCCGCCTAACGGAGATTTTATTTTTTCTCCCTTCTCACCCCTGAGGTCGGAAATTCGTCGACATGGCGTGGTCCTTTACGCCATGCTTTCTGTTTTGCCTTGGCTTCGCCAAGATGATTTTGGCTTCTACATTTACAGATCCTATCCTATTTCTGTTTTTTTGAGATGCGGTGTCCGCCTCCAGTGGTTGACTAATTTCATCTGTGTGACATGCCTTCCGCTCCAGATGCCCATCGCTTGTGTGCAAAAATGTTTTCTTCAAAAATATCCTCCCTCAAAAAATGTGTGAAGCTGTTTTTCTAATAATCCTCAAAATAAAGAATTTTTGGTGAACAACATAATGGTTTTCGTTACTTGACTACACCTGAATCTCTACATCGTGCAACCAAAGATAATGTTGTAAGTGCATCACAACGTACTCGTCATTGTCATTTTCATAGAGGTATGTTTTTTTATTAATTTTGTTATGTGATCACTGACCAGTCCTGGACTACCACTAGTTTCGTATCACCAGCCATAATTACGTCCTCTTAATAAGAAGAATACAAGTTGTAAATTTTTTGTATTTCATCTAAATTGAAGTTCATTTTAATAGACCTCCTCTTTTTAGTATTTTTTTCCAATACCCAGCAGTTCCCAGTACATATCTGGTGCCGTGTTGACCAGTCGAAATTTTTTTTGGGTTGCTGGTGTAATTTTTTGATTGAATGTTTTTATTTGTAATAAATGATTTAGAAATTTATTTAATATGCAACAATAATAGTTAATGAATTATTATTTTTAACTTCTACAACTTGAGAACGTGGCCACATATCTGGTGCTGTTTCTTTGTGAGGTACTGCTGATGTTGGCTATAATTTAAAAGTATTGATCAGGAATTTTTTTTCTAGGTTATAAATTTATTTGATATGATAAACAAATATAATAAATTTTTTTCAATATACAAAAAGATTTTAATAAATTTTTCTTGGATTAAGTAATAGACAATTTTTTTTTCCAATAATTTTTTTTAATGTAATAATCAAGTAAACAATAAAATTATGCAATGTAATCAGTTTTAATAAATTTTAATTGGTTAATTAATATTTTGTATTGGTTATTTAATAATTTGTTTAATATATTAACCAAATTAGAAAATTTTTGTAAGTTGAGTAAATAATTGAGTTTTTTTTTTTCGAATTTTTTTGCAATTGTTTAATACTGTTTGGTAATTTCGATTTTTTTTCAAGGTGGATATCTAATTTTTCTGCATATAATGATACAATAGTTTTTTTTATTCTTAAAAGTTAATTGAGTTCAAATCTCATACTTTTGTTCTGAATTCAAGAGTTATTTGTTGAATAAGTTCAATATTCCGTGGTTTTAGCATTTTTAAATTATAAATTTCTTTGGAATAGTAGTTTTCTAGGTTATTGATTTTTAATGTGTATACTATTCTTTTTTATTGCTAAATGATATTGAGAATTAATGATTGATTTTTTACAATTTGTGGTGTTTATTTACATTTTGAAATAATAGCAATGTTTTAATTTTTTCTAAAAGTTAATGTTACTGGTTTGAAGCAAGTTATATTGTTATATAATCATACTAATTATTAAGTCATTGAACTCAGAGTAATAATCTTTTTAATTGTGTTTCTTGATTTTATAAGTTTCTTAGGTTTCAATATTTACATTTTTCGTATTGTTAGCAAAATGTTGTAAATTAATAAGGTATTATTATTAATGGTTTAATTTGATACTATACTTTTATTTCAAATGTTGCACTGTCTAGGTAAAAAGCAATTTTGTTAGATGACCCCTATTCTCACCCGAAGTAGAACTAATAGTGTAATTATTAAAATGGCTAATAATAGTAATGATATAGGTACTTGTAAGCAAGCACCGAAATTTAATTTATCTATACCTGAATTTTCAGATAACTCCCAAAACATAAGTTTGTTTGTCAACCAAATTAAAGATCTAATAAATTTAATTCAATTTGAAAATCATGCATCGTTATAATTTTTGGCAAAATTTGCTTTTCATCCCTCTTTGGATACCTCCCCTATTGTAAATGATAGTGATATCACTCTCCCTAAGGCTTGTCCTTATAAATTTAAGAAACAAATAATTTTTCTGGCATGAATTTTTGAAATTTAACATTGATATGTATGATGAATGCTTTATGGGTAACGTTGTGTGTAATGCTGGTCATTACATAATCGCGGAACAGTGGGATCCTGTAGTACTTGTCAGACAATACCAGTGTTTTTTTAAAAGTTTGTTATATATATATATTTCTTGTAATTGTTTTAAGCTTTCAATTTTCTTACTAATTAACTTTTAATTGAATGAGGTATTCAAATAGCGATTTGTTTTGATGGTGAATGATGAGCAATTCCCTCTATTAGTTACTCCCCAAATTATCTCTGGCATATGTAACAAATAATAATACGATACCATTACTGTAGTTAAACGTGACCTTGTGTATTTTACGAATTAGAGGAATTTCATGACTGTATTTTGGGTGTATTAGATCTCTCTTGGTTAATTTTTTTTACAAACAAACAAAAAAAAAAAAAAAAAAAAAAAAAGGTTCTCTTTCCCAATTTTGTTATTATTTAATGTTCTCAAAATTTTTGTGAGTCAATGTTTTGATTGATTAGGTTACGATTTTCATTGTAGAGTATCTGATAATTTAATGTTTTAAATATTTGGGATAGTGTATGTCCTGAATTGTATCTGGTAATACAAATGCCTCTAAATTTTATTTGGGATTTTTTTAAATGTAATTGGGATAAAATATGTCCTGATTTGCTCTGGGTAATACCTTAGCTCAACGATTTTTCGGGAATGATTTTTTTTTAAATGTTTTTTTCTGAGGCTTAACTTTAATTAATATGATCGTATAAATGTTAGTACATTGCATCATTGCAAAAGCCCAGGTTCGAATCCTGGTCCACTGTTAATTAAGCGTTATTCACTCAGGATTTTTTTTCTATTTACTTTTTGCTGGTAAATTAACCCAGTTAATTTTTTTCCCTGGTCAAAATAGAGCCAGAAGTTAATTATTAATTTTATTTTCCTGATCAAAAAATGAATCAGAAGGTTATACCTGGTCAAAGAAACCAGATGATCAATTATGATTTCCTGGTCAAAGAAACCAGATGATATATATAATTATATATATATAATATAATAAAATATGTTAATGATTTGGGTTAATTATTAAATAATTGAATTGTTTTGATACTCTGTGGGAAATCTTTTGTGTAACCTTTGAATATATATTTAATACTTTCTAATGTACATGACATTTACGATGTTACTTCATTGTCAATTTAAAAACAATAATGATTATGTATCTTTTGAGGTTAAACAATTTTTTTGTTTTATTTGAGAACATTCTTCCATTTGTGTTGTTATAATAATGTGTAATAATCATCAAATCTTTCATAATTAATAATGCATTAATTAATTCATCACTAATTTTATAAACGAATAAATAATACAAAGAGGTCACATGTTAAACTATTACAATACAGTCATACAAGATTTTTTATGCATGTTTCTACACAATCAATATATGGTGTACACTAAATCTTATAATGCTTTTTCAAAAAAAAAAAAAAAAATGTAACAATAATAATTATTATAATTATTTCATTTTTTATAAATTTATATCACTACAAGTAATTGTTTGACTGGGTTTGTCATAATTTAAGTAATGTTTTGCAAATGTTTCATGCTGAATCTGTTAATTGTGTATTTTTTTGTTCAGCAATTTTTTTTAGGCAATGTTTTTTTTATGTAATGTTCAAGGTTTTGTTTTGTTGTTTTTACTAAGCATTTTTTTTCCAATGTTCAGTGAGATTTAGTTTGTGATTCTTTCGCGTGTTAAGGTCCCGTACAGTTTTGTTAAGTTTTTAAGTTTAATGTTTTGCCTAGGCTTTTGTTTTTTCTTTACATTAATTTAATGTTTTTCCAAGTTTTTTTTCTAATCTTTAAAGCTTAATTAACTTTTTTGTCACTTAGTTTATCTCACTATGACTTTGAGTTTGTTTGGTATACATTTGGTGTATCCAATTTTTTGTCGTTTTAACTCGGAATGATAATTATCAATCTTATTTGATTGGTTTAGTTTTTTTTCTCAAAAATTCACTTAATGTATTGTTGTACAAAATTTTGTACAAATTTTTTTTCTCATTCGTTAAACTCGGAGTATTCTCAGTCTACAACGGTAGCCTGATTTTTTTGTTTGTTTGCAATTTTTCAATTTTTTTTCTCATTCTTATTTCTGCAAACAAATCAATTTATTTTTCATTCCTTCTTACAAGGAACAATTTGAGTTAATGTTTTTACCTCAAAATTATTGTCACATTAATAAGTGATATTTTTTAAATGCTCATTTATATTTTATCTCCATAATGCTATGTTTCTGGAGATTAGTTGTGCATTCTACTTCAGCTAGAATGATTCCTTTTTGATACGGGTATGTAATGAGTATTGTATACATTAACATTCAACAATGCTTGTTATGTTAATTTGTTTTCAGGTTGACTATTCAATGTCAACAGTTTGTTTCATGCTACAAGCAAGTTTTTTGTGTTTTCTTTCTTTATTTAGCAAACAATTAAGATGTTTTTTTTCCCTTTATTTAGCAAACAATTAAGATTGTTTTTCCAGATCAGCCATGTAGAGCTGTTAATGTGTATGTTTTGTGATACTATTTGTTTGTATGTTTTATGTTAAGGGCACAGCTTTCCTTATTTTAAACTAATTTAATATCAAATTGTTTGACATGTAGTTATTGATGTAACAACTGACCATTTGTAAATAGTGAGGGGTAGACTGGAGTGGCAGGCTGTCAATAATTAATTTAACCCCTTCAATTGAAATCTTTTGGTATAAGCTTTTCACTTTAGCAATTAATTTTTTTTTCAAAAAAAAAAAAAAAAAATTTCTTCAAAATTTTTTTCTGCAGTGGGGGGTATAATGTGACATTGAGTCACAATTTTCAATTTAATTTCATGTTTTTTTACATCCAAATCGTAATATTTGCTAATTTCTGATACAAATCCTTAGTTCTTCACCCGTTTTCATCTCTCCCCTTATTGATTCAGGCAATTGTGACACTCTCCCCATAAAATTCCTTTTTCTTTCTTTTGACCCCTCCCTTTCCCTAGAATTTTCCAACACCTGCTTATCGGCCCGTTTGATGTACCACGCCGGTGCAGAGTAATCTGCATCTTGTTTCTTCATTTTTAATTGAGAACCCTTTTTTAAACGTTGAGTGTAACTCCTCAACTCAGTAATTGTAGAAAATTCAACTTTAACTTACAATTTTTAAGTAATTTAACTTCAACTCTTTCCAGAGAGTATAAATATCTGGCGGTAAAATTGATCGCGAGCATTCGAATTCTAATCATCACCCTTTTTCAAGTTTTCTCCGCCTAACGGAGATTTTATTTTTTCTCCCTTCTCACCCCTGAGGTCGGAAATTCGTCGACATGGCGTGGTCCTTTACGCCATGCTTTCTGTTTTGCCTTGGCTTCGCCAAGATGATTTTGGCTTCTACATTTACAGATCCTATCCTATTTCTGTTTTTTTGAGATGCGGTGTCCGCCTCCAGTGGTTGACTAATTTCATCTGTGTGACATGCCTTCCGCTCCAGATGCCCATCGCTTGTGTGCAAAAATGTTTTCTTCAAAAATATCCTCCCTCAAAAAATGTGTGAAGCTGTTTTTCTAATAATCCTCAAAATAAAGAATTTTTGGTGAACAACATAATGGTTTTCGTTACTTGACTACACCTGAATCTCTACATCGTGCAACCAAAGATAATGTTGTAAGTGCATCACAACGTACTCGTCATTGTCATTTTCATAGAGGTATGTTTTTTTATTAATTTTGTTATGTGATCACTGACCAGTCCTGGACTACCACTAGTTTCGTATCACCAGCCATAATTACGTCCTCTTAATAAGAAGAATACAAGTTGTAAATTTTTTGTATTTCATCTAAATTGAAGTTCATTTTAATAGACCTCCTCTTTTTAGTATTTTTTTCCAATACCCAGCAGTTCCCAGTACATATATGTCTTTCAGCTCTTTGCATGACTTCGTAGTATTGTTCAATACAGATTTATTGACTATTTTCCTTTTTTATTCACCTCGTACGGAGATCGGGTATACAGCTAGTTTAAAAATAAAACTGTCATAGGGATAAGTGGGTAATAACGGTTAGCTAAGATTCGAAAGGCTGTTAAACTATTCAACATAGAAACTGTCAGATTTATTCCATCTATTCATTGTTCAATTGCGCAGAGCCCAGTACTTTTTATCATCTCGGTGCGGTTGACAATTGATAATTTTACTGCAGTCCACAGGGGAGGGACGTTGATTGTTTTGATTTAATAATTTCAATTTAATTGTTTCTAAAGATGCCTTCAAAATAAAATACAACTACATGCGCGGTATTGGCGCATCTTTACATGGCGTCTCTCAGCTTCCGATTAACCTCTGGTCCATGGAAAATCATACAAATCCGAGTAAAATACACCATAGTAAATAAAATTGAAATAATTTAATGTTCCGTTGATGGCCTGATATCATTCGATCCACTGACTGGGGGTTGGAAACCTCTAGTGTACTGTATACCATTCCTGAAAAGTCATTGATGTGCTAATTTTTTTATAAATTATATTTTTTTCGTAGTTAAAGTCAAATCACGCCCGGTTTTATTTCACAAGAGGAGTAAAACCGAAATCGAAATTTCTTACAAAAAAATACAGTGCTTACTAATTAGTTTTTAAAAGAAATTGCGGATAATTTTTTTTATATTCATATAAAATATATGATTTTGAATAAAGGGTTTTCAAAAATTAAAAAAAAGAAATGAAAGTAAGGTTTTTGTATTCTCAAGATGGAGCCTGCAACAAATTTCGCCCCTATGCCAGTAAAACTTTTGATCAACCTTGGAGGTGGTTGTCTTTTTCCTCCGCTGCAATTGCAGCTTTCGTGGGCCTAGCACAGACACCCATAGTGGAAGATCCCCGGAAGCAGAGGTAATCGAAACGAAACAGAATGATTTATGAGTTCTATATACTTGCAGCTTAAGCACAAGTATATAAAACGTATTACTTTTCCTAATTTTATATGCTTTTCCTTTTATCCTTTATAGTATATATATATATATATATATATATATATATATATATATATATATATATATATATATATATATATATATATAATATATATATATATATATATATATATGATCTTTTCCTTAACTAATACAGCACTAATTATATTTTAAGACAAACGTCGAATAGTGTCGTTTTTCCCAAGATTTCATATAAATAAAGAAAATTTTTAGGGGAACAAAATAAAAAAAAATAGCCATAAACGCGTATAAAGTTGCTAAAATCCTTAACTTAGAAAATAAAGGTATTGTGAACATTACACCGTACATAACTGTCGATCGTCATAGTGATGTGTTATTCAGTGCAGAAAAATATCGTTAATCATTCTTGATAAATTTTATCCGATTTTATTCTATCTTAACTTGGTGGTTCTACAAAACACAATCTTATTTAATCTATAAAAAACGATAGAACTTTTGAATGTATTGACAGATTATAATGTAAATAAATATTTATATACCTCTTGCTTACATCTCTCTCTAAATTCTTCTTACGTCTATAAATTTCAATCCAGCAAACACTTTTAGAAAAACTCAAATTTCTCACCCCACGCAAGCATGGATTTTAATACATGTAAAATAATTTTTAAATTGTTGTCAGGATGAGCATGTGTTATAATATAAATGACTTAAACTAATGAAAAGAACAGAATTTCGTGACATTCCTTAATGCGAGTATCTGATTATTATCTCCTGAACTTGGTATAAAATTCTGTTTGAAGGTTTGGCAACAACTATGCATTCTATTGTTGTCATAAGATGTATGGATGGTCACAATAACAAAATACTCTATTGTTTAGATTAAAAAAATGTTTCTTATTGTTATGATTCACTTACAATTTAAAGTTGTGCGTAGTTTTTAAACAGGAACGGAATAAACATTTTAATAAATGGATATTGTACAAAAGTACTTGTATTGAATATCGAAGCAGAAGATTGAATAACGATGTGAGTTAAGGGTTTTAATGATTACGTCAGCTTTGTAAAAATGTATTATATTACCATTTTAATGATCACATTTAATCTTGAGAAGTCTGATAAACGTATATTATTTAAGGGATTTTATTCTGATATAGTCTATTTTAGTTCTTTGGTAGTGTTTCGATTTAATTCTTAAGACAATTTTTATTTTTCTTTGAATAAAAAAATCTCTTTTGTAGTAATGTAAATTGATTTTATTTTAGCATAAATCTTGCTTCAATAGCAAGTATTCTTACTTTACATTTAATTGCATAAAAAGAGCGAAATAATTGTTTGTTTATATAGAATTTCAAACTTTTTTTATTTTTTCTTAATTTACATTGTATCGAGACATATATTTTATTTTTAAAAGTATTTCTTATATGTCAGATAATAAAGAATACTACATTCCGAAATAACATTCTTTTTAACTTTTCGTGCGATCTTCTCTTTAAACTTTTGTTTACTGCGCTCAGCATGATGAAGCTATTCTGGTCGATTTATTGTAACAACCGTAAGAAAAAGCTTAAAATTTGGCAAACCACTTACATAATGGTAGCAAAAGGTTAGACAATAATAAAGTTTGGTAAAACATTTATTTTTGGTTCTACACAAAAATTCATTATATAATTGGGCACTTGCACTTCAAAAAGAAGACTTCCCATACACACACATGTGATCTATGACGTCAGCACCAGCTAATATTTATCAGAAAAATACATAAGTTGCGCTAAGTTTCTCAACAAAAGTTAGAATGTTAATTAACGATTAGTTCATTCAATACAGAACCGTATCACTTATCGAATAAGTTGAAATATTATTCTTTCTCGTCTAATTTTTTACTTAACATCGATTTATTATTTGCCTTTGAATTTTACTGTAAACGTGATAAATTTTTGTTTTGTGTAGCTGATAACTTCGATAATAATTTGTTTGTTTCAACATGGCTTCGTACCTGTCTTTGTCTGTGAGTAAATATAGTGAAAGAATTGAAATCTTTAAAAAAGCATCTTTGTGAAAGAATTTTGAATGTGTCACTTAAGAGAATTAATACTTCACAGGCTTGGCTTATTCGAATAGAATGGAAAGAACAGTTTCTAACGTAAACTAAAGCCAAACAGTCAATCTTGAAATACCCACACTACGTCACTTGCAAGTATCCCATTATAAAACATTTCAGTTCAGATATTGTACAGAAAAGTAGTTCAATTAGGTACATTATATAACACAATGCTACATGGACGAAAACAGGTAAAAATTTACAATCTGTTTGCAATCTTAATTTGGCAATTTTATATGTTCTTACAATAGCAGGCAAAATATTTTTGAAGTGAGATTTTCTAAGAATACGAATTCGAGATAGAAATAATAAGAACATGGAAGATTTATGCTTCAAGTACAGAACACAATTGAATTGACATCCATTATACACTCTGATTGAAATTGAATATAAAATTAATTTAATAAGTCAACTCCTTCCCTGTGCATACGTTAAATTCAAAAGAAGAAAACAAACACTTTATAAGAAATGAGTATTTGTAGCTGTAATCTAACAACGGAATTCAAAGCTTAGCTCAATGTCTGTCTGTATTAGTTAAGATAGATCAGGTTCTGCATTTACATTTCAGAAAAATTTATTTTGAATTCCCAAATATATATATTACGCAAAAAAATATTGCAAAGTGTTTTTGTTTCCTAACAAAGTGGTCTATTTGCAACACCAAGCCAGAAATTAAAGAAATATGGTTAAAAATAGATTTTTTAAGAACTAAACGCACTTTCCTTTTTTAGTGAAGTTAGAGAAGTTTCCCAACATACATCTCCATGAAAAGTGTTTTATTATACTATTACGTTGCTACACTTCGAAAATATACAAAACTAATATGAGAGTCAACATGTTTCAAACGCATCAAAAATATTTTCATGTTGGCAACAAAGAATGGAAATATCGAGCGTGTGAGCTGTCATAAACATGAAAGCGAAAGCGTTTGCAAATTCCAGAATGAAATTTTTTTTCTCGCTTGGATTAGTAAAATCTGAAACAAAATGAGTTATAAGCTGGGAAGCTTATAGTTCATTTATTTCAGCTTAATAATACTGTGTTTCAAATACTAATGCAGGCTCAATAATAATAATTCTATTAATTCTTATTCATCAAAAAATATTAGCATTATTATTAATGCTGATAGACGTGATGTTGCTCTTTCTAAGTATAATAAAAAAAGCGTGCTCGGAGAGAAAAAGGAAGCTTTCAATAACTTTTTATTGACTTTTTAAGAAAGATTTTAATAAATGAGTCAAATTTAAAAAATTTTACGCTAAAACACATTTCAAATGGGCTTAACATAGTAACTAGCAAAGCTTGCATGGTTAATAAAATAAACCATACAAGATTGCATAGATGTCTTCTGTGATTGGGGTGCTTCAGCGAACAGGGGGCAGAGTCCCCTGGTTTTTAACTAATTCAGCATTATTTATACATTATACAAAATTTTTTGTTATTCAAATTAAATTTATTAACATTTTCGATATTATCACTTTTGAGCATTATCTAGGTCTATAATAGTTCGAATATTATCATATCCGATTATAATTGTTTTTAAAAAACGCAATATTATCGTCATAGATGATAAACGTATAATCGATATTTATCATAGGGTATGGTTTCCACGAAATATCATTCTGTTTCCATTTAAAATGTTAGTGTTTTCTAGTATAAAATTGTTTAATATATATAACTACATAAAAACGTGGTGTGCCGGCAAAATCGTTATTAGGATAATATTCTAATATGCAATATCATAGCAATAAACTCGAATGTTCTGTTGTACATGATAGAGTGTCAGATATTCATAGTTTCAATTCTAGATAAACAAACCTGGCAAATTATTACCATTATTCACGCATAGCATGCTCGGAGAAGGAGGATTAAGGCATTATCCTACGTTGAATTCTGATGCATAATCTAACTGTAGTATCAGATTATATGGTATAGATGCAATTATATGGATCTCTGGAATCAAGTGAACTAGATGATTGTTCGGCAGGCATTGTACATCCAGCAACACTCGAAGATCCATATATTTAGCTGCAATATTTGATCGGTGTAATATGCTCTGTCTTTATAATTTTTTTAAATACCACAATTGTAAATTGAAACTCATGAACTTGTTATAAAATAAACTGATGACGAAAATAGACATTAAATGTCAAATACTCGTATTAGATTAGCGAAAATATAACAGAATTGACTCTATGTGCAATTGCCAGGGCCGGATTTAAGCTTGGCGGGGCCCCAAGCTACTGAAAAAGATGGGGCCCTTATAAGTTCATTTCTATTTATATACACCTAAGGAAAACTGTCATTATTTTTTATTGTTGAGTATTAACATTAAATTATTAAAAAAATCTCTTTAAGTAACATTTTGCTTTGCTGCTCAAAATATATAGACTTAGAAACATGAAATTATGAAGGTGTGTAGAAAATATTTAAGGAGTTCGAATGAAATACGAGAAAATGCGATTTGAATATTAGTTTTATTCTTTTTATGACCGCCGTTGAAAAACTGACTCAATGTTGAGTTTACAACTACCCATGTTTAACTACGTAGCCTTGTAATTTTGAACTCAATGCAGAAGACAAGGGAACTCCTGGAACAGTACCCAGAGATATTGATTTGTTATGAGAACTTAGTGGACTTTGTGACCCAGGCAGATTTAACATGCACCAGTCACCATTTTATACGTGGGTATTCTTCGGCCGTCTGGATTCGAACTCCCATTCTCACGAACACGAGTCCATAGCCCTACCAACCAGGCTATTGGGGCCAAATTATTAGTTTATTTTATAACAGTCATTGAACATCCCACCCGATTTCGAGTTTCGAGTACTAATGTTCAACTCCGTAGCCCTGTAATTTTGAATCCAATCCAGCAAACAAGAGAACTCCAGGATCAAGTATTTGAAGAAATTTTTGCCTTCGTGGAGAACGTTTTGATGGAACCTATCAGCATTTGAGTTTTTTGGAGAGGAAAACCACGAAAGCCTCCCACGGTTAGTCTGACAGCAAGGGGACTGTAACCAATGATACGTCTACCACTGAGGATATTTTACGTCAGCACTGTGGTCGGTGCAAGCCGGTAGTAGAATTCATATCGACCAGCAGCCATCACTGGCATTCGAACTGGGTTCACCTCATTCGGAGGCAAATACTCTATCCTTTGAGTCTATCTTCACTGAGTAACAACTCTTCGGGAGGTACCAATTTTCTAATTTTATTGATTTACTTAAATTTAGTCATCTTCAAAATGTAAATGGCAAACGTAATTTTTGTGTAGAAAAATGGAAATAAACCGTTTTTCCTCTCATCTGCAATGATTAATGAAAAGCAACCACGAGGGCTAGTGAGCAAAGTGAACAAGGGGCGGAGCCTTCTAGATTTTTAAATAATTTTTAAATTATTAGTTTGTAACATGCATACTTTAAAAAAAAATAAGAAAAACATTTTTCAGTATAAAGAAATAAAAAAAAAAACTGTCATCAGCTGGAACAGAACCCACGATCTCAGTTTCGTGTTAAATTTCATAATCTTCAGCCCCAAATATACACACATGCTTTCCGAATTTTTTATTATTATTATTTTTTTTAAATTTAATAAATTAAGTCATTTGGATGGATACTTGACATTCTTGATTTTGTCGAAAATTTCCGGATATGTCCTTTATGTAAAACTTTTAGACACGTGCTTTTTTTTTCTTTCAATTTTGTGGAGAAAAAAAATTTGAGAAGGCTCTCCGAAATTTTGAGAAAAAATATCTGTTTGCATGCGACAATACAGTACCTTTTATGAAATGTGAATCATGGTACTGACCACACTGAGAAAAGAAAGTATGGTCAAAACTATTAGAATATAGTAAAAAATTTACGGTATTTATGGGAACACCAAAATACAGGATATTTCTTTTTAATAGTGATCTGGTTATGACTTCTCTTGAAATTTACATAATAAAAATATAGTTTTTTGCTATGATGTTCGGTAGTAAATGTGTTAAATTTTTTAACTTTATCATGATACCTTGGGAAAGTAGTTCCAAACTGTGTTCAATGGAACTTTATTGTTTTAGAGCGAATTAGTACTTTTTATAACCGGGCATGAATACTTTTATAACTTCTAGTTAGTTCTTTTATAACCTCAGATTATATTTAGATCTAACATATAAATCATATCGTATATAATCATTCTGTTTCCTTTATTAAATTATTTGAAGTAAAATACCAATTAAATAAAAAATGCATTTTTTAAATGAAAATATATTTCTAAAAACAATATGTTGAATGTTCAACAAATTAGGAAAAGAATAAGCATTTATAAAATATTACATTAATATTTCATACCACACTTTTCAAATCAATATAAAATAACTAAATTCTTTTATAAAGAAAAATGCTTTAAAAATTATCATTTTTAGCGTTTATAACTAGTCTCTTCAGTTCATTTAGAAATAAACTATAATTCGACTTATCTTATTCATTTTCAGCTTTTGTATATACACCAAAAATAAATTCAAAAATAGAGTAGATATAGCACAAGGACTGCAAATTTAACTGTCGGATATAAAACCTTAATTAAGATTGTTAATGATAAAACAATGAAAAATCTTCATTCCTCTAATTAAATATTTTGAAATATTTTTTCAGGTTATAACGTTCACAATTACCTTAATAAACTTTCATCGTAATGTCGGGGTTCCGCAGAAGGAAGCGTAAATAATAATTGAGAACCGCTGCCTTGGAGCATGGCATAATAATCACTAATTCGGTTAATTTTATTTTTGTCTTTTGCATTTTTATTAAATGTGTGGTAATAAGAGCTATAATTTTTAAAATCAGAATTTTCAATAAACTGTTGCATTGTGAACAGAAAAATTACCAAATGAATGATTTAAATACCATATATTTTGGTTTTGTTACCAATTTTTTTTTTCTTCTTTTTTTGCGAGAAGTGTCGAAAATGTTTCTCAGTGCGTTATTTTGTGTTCTAATATTTCCGCACTATTTATTTAGACAAATACTAAAAATGGACCTTAGCTTTGAATGTCAAATCCAATCATGGAAATAAGGCTATTTTTTCACACTTTGACTTCTACGCTTATTTGAAATAGTAATATTACAGATTAATTATTTTATAAAACAATGCAATTAAACTAAGTATACCAAATTCATTTAATTTTCTTCTGTATATCTAAATAAATATTTCGATGCTATGATTTTAGAAATAGTATAAGGAATTCGAAATTAATACCTCACTTTTTATTTACATAAAAAGTGTGTATAGCCAACAATTATTTTATATATTTTAAACACTTTCGATTAGATTTTGAAAAGCATCCGAAAATGTAAAAAAGAAAAAAAATTATAATGGGATTCATACGGCCCCAGCCCCGAATAAAACTTTAAAAAAAGAAGAAGAAAAGTGGGATCTGGGGGCCCTTGCCATCTCGGGGCCCCAAGCTACAGCTTATTTAGCTTATACGTAAAACCGGCATTGGCAATTGCATTCATGAATTGTCCGCTGATTGTTTCCATATAATAGATACTCTATTACCCTTTAACACGCTTTTTATAATATTAAATTTTTTTAAATTTTTTTTTTTAAGATCACAGTAGAAAACTTAATATTTTTAATGCCTTAGAGATAACCAGTTTCAGCTTGCATAGAAACACCAGGAAACTATTTATAAATCTTATCTTCAATTATTAACTACCTTACTAACTACATGAAATGACATAATAAAATACTGATATTTAATACTTATTATTCATATAAAAATTTTTGAACATTCGAAATGTCATTCAACATATCTTTCTTTTAAGACCTCGAGCTTTATAAGATATTGACTGATTCTCGTTTATGAAAGTGTATTTTAAAATATTGTAAGAAAAATATACATGTTTTTAAGGAGTCAGGCCGCACTAGCAATTTGAAATTTTGTGTATATATATATATGAAACGAAATGAGTATGATTTATATAAATATGAAAAGTTTAAATGCGTTTTTCTTGTACTTATTTTCCAAATCAGCGACTCATAGGTCAATCAAATCTTCCCCGTTTGAGACTATTACATTCCTTAATGAAGAATGTAGAATTATTTGATCTTTTTGTTTGATTTGTTTGGTATAAACAACATTCCGGTGATTTTTTACTTTCCAACTTCAACTTTTTAAGAAAAAAGCGCTATATTTACAAAAAGTGATTTATTAAAAAATTTCTACGTGGTATTTGCATAGATAATCGAAAATAATTTTTTTCTTTCTTGAAACTTACAAGTGCTGCTGATTTTTGCAGTACATAAATAAAAAAAAAAGAATTCATGGAAATAAAATTTGTACAGCAGACATTTTTCCCCATCACTTTAAAAAATATTACTTTTTACATTTCATTAGTTGCATAATATAGAACTTTTTTCTGAATTTCATCTCTCTGAAAAAAATTTCTAAGATAATTTTATTTTTTCTGTCGTACATATGGCCTCTTAAAAATAATATAAGAAACGTGATTATAGGCTATATTCAAAGATGCATACAAAAATAGTGGGTGGATTATGTCGTACTGATATTTAGGAGATTGAACTTGCCAAGGGTTAGACTATACTTCTAGGTGCCCCTTGTTATATCACCAAGTTGCTATCCAGGATGAGTGATGTTATTTCATTTACGATAACCTGTATAGATACCTCTAAAAAAGTAATACCTCTAAAAATGGCACAAAATCTCTAAATTAGTAAATTAATGGATAGTTTTCTTTTTACTGCGCATATAAGATAGCATGTATTTTCATTTTTACTTTATTTCCTTGTTTTATTTTGATATAAAATTCATTTGTTTACACCATTTCATTTGGCAGTATGTTGCAAATAAACTCAATTCTTGCCAAAAATTGCCATTTTTCACCAAAAGGGCATCTCTAGATATATTTTTTATCAAAATAATTTTTTTTTATACAATTACATACAAAATAGCGATTAAATATAGTTTAACATTGAAATCATTTTTATTTTTTGTTCAGATACAGATACTGGATAGTCGAAGAAAAAGCAAAAACAAAGCAATTTGATCTTGACGTGCAGGATGTCCCAAGTGTAGTTCAAAGGCACAATCCTAATCGGTTCATTACGCTCTCCATATAGCTTCAGCCTGTCAAAAACATATATCTCAGGAGAGTTGGCTTCCAAATAATCAAGTTGCAGGATCGCCCCTTTTTTCCATCCTCTATTGCTCTATCGAACTGTTTATCTTTGGGAATGGCTTTTCAGAAGCATCTCCTATATTCTATATGACGTCACTGAGCACTGCTCGTTGCCATTCTTCGGTTCAGAAATAATGGCCGGTTGTAATTTCGATCTTCTTTTAACCTCTTCTCCTCTTTTTTACATTAAATTCACTGCGCGTTTTGGCCATAAATTTGAAGTTATTGGGTGCGTGGACGGAAGTTCTGAGTAAATAAAGTTGTCGAATTTTACGTGCTAACTTCCTCCTAAACTTTACTTAATTTCTGTTTTTTTTTTTGGGACATTTTATAAGATTGTTAAGAGGCATTAGAGAATATAAGAGTTGAAGAAAAGTGATTCAAAGAGATCTGTTTCATCAAGAATCTTTAATTTTAGAGTAAGTGGCATTATTTTATTGAACAAGTTATTTAGCGAAGGTGTTTTAATATGAAAAGCTGTGTTTGATTTGGAATCGAATGATATATCAAATTTTTCAGAAAAAATTTTCTTTTTTCAAAATTAATGTACTTTCTATAATTCTCTAAATTCAAATTTTCTTTAAATTAATTACCCCGAGAAAATGAAGCAGTAAGATATTTCTTGATTAAAAAAACTTCATTGCCAACAAAAATATGCAGAAACAATAGTCGATATGTTTAAAGCGCTCAAAAATGGGTGCCCATACTCAAGACTTGCTACGTGTAAATGAGAACAGACAAAAGTTATTTGAAATATCAAACGTAAAGGTGCCAACTCAAAATAGAAAATCAAACCTTTAAAAATCACGGTAGTGGGAGTGAAACAAAAATAAAGATGAAGTAAAAAACAGTATAAGAAAGATTACTGTAGTCGAGAGATGAAATTCAGGGTAAAATGCATTTCCACTCTCTTTGGAAAGGTAATGAGGAATTAATATCGTTAACAAGTGAATCAGCATTCATTTGGATGAAACAAGATTCCAGGTCATCAAGATGAGCTGATGTAGCTGGGATGGAAATAATTTTGGCATTGTGGAAAATCATTTTATGCCCAAGATTCAAACAATGTTCAGCCTTTGAGTATTTGTTTTATTCTTAATAACGGACATATCTATCACACTCATCAACTCTGTTGAGTTTGTCTGATGTAAAGTCGCACGGGTAAGTTATAAGGTAAATTACCCGACGATTTTCAAAACTGATGACATATTTAAGTTCTAAATATAATTTTGTTTACAGACCTGAAAATAAATTTAAAACCAAAACGGGAGAGGATATTATGAAATTTATATCAATTGGAAAATAGTGGTAAAGTAACGAATTCTCTGAAAGGATTAGAAGAAGAGGGCGTATAGGTCAAATGAGTTTAGCAAGAGCTGAATCAACTATAGAAGGGTTAAATCCATGGTTAGCAACAAGCAAAGGAAGTTAAGTTGGAAGTTTAAACAAGAGTCAGAGAGTGCAGAAATTTCTTACAATTAGGATAATTCTAGTTAACATTAGAGACAAAGAGATGACAAAATGTTTACGATAAACAGAGGTGGGAAAAGGATTAGCGTGTTTAATTACAAGAACATCTAAAAAAGGTAAAGTAAAATTAATTTCCTCGTCTAAAATAAAATGAATCTTGGGTTTACAACAGAAAGTAAGTCTCAAAATTTTTTATCACAGTCTATTAAGATAAATGCATCGTCTGCATATCTTTTACACTATGAAAATTTGAGCAATTAAAAAACTGTTTCCTCGAAATAAGGCATGAATGTGTCACAAAGAATGGAAGAGAGAAGGTTGCCCATGGCTAAACCCTCAATTTGTTTGTAGAAATTATCATTGAATTTGAAAGCCGTATGTTGAACACAGGAATCGGCAAGGGAGATAATATCTTTATTTTCAACTAAAGAGTAGTGGAATTCTTGCAAGCATAGTTTTAAACAATCAATAGCACTAGGAATTGGACTTCGGTGAAAAGAGAAACTACATTGTTTGGCTTAAAAAAACACAAGAACACTGAACATTCAAAAATATTTATTTCAAGTTTCGAATAGAAATATTAAGAAAATTTAAATCTCTTTTAAGCATAATGAAAAAAGCATATAGTTTTTAAGCACGTGGTTGTTAAATGATATTAAAAATGAAATGATATATGCAAAATAATTTTATTTTTGTTCAAATAAAAATTTAATTATATGTACTGTAAAATGAAATTTAAAACAAAAATACGTAAAAATATCTGGATATTTAAAAAATATGTGGGATCAGGGGCAAAATTTTTTTAAAAAATTTGCTGATTTGATTCATTATTAAAAAAAAATGATTAATTCTCTCAAAAAAGCAAAAGAGTTCCACTTATATCCGAACTCGAAAATGAGATAAGAATTATTTTTTTTCCCATTGTACAGTGCACTGAAAAAAAAAAAAAAAAAAAAAAAAAAAAAAAACCAGACAGCCCTGAATTTTTTTTGATGTAATGGTTGGATCTTTACGTTTTAGGACTCAATTGGTTCGACGGGTTACTTCAAATATTCTAATGAATTAGTGCAAACGATGTTTTAAGTTATGAAATAAGACACAAAAATGTACTTTCTCTGAATAAACATACCTTTTTTTATGGATACGGTTTTCTGACCCATAAAATATAGGGGCAATCTGGAAAATATGGTCCCCAAAGTTGTGGCGGAGAGTGACCCGCCCCTTAATAGTAATTTGACTTTTTGCACATTTCGCCATGTCGCAAGAACTTCTTAAGTGAATTAATTTTTTTTTTGTCCACAATTATAAAATTTGTTTATCCCAAGATAATTTCATGCAAAAAATAAATTTTAGTAAATATATATATATATATATATATATATATATATATATATATATATATATATATATATATATATATATATATATATATATATATATATATATATATATATATATATATATATATATATATATATATATATATATATATTTATTTATTTTATTTAATGACAGTCGAAAAAATTTTGATTTGTAAATCATGCAGTTTTTACGTCATTTTAAAGTATTATATATACTTTCACGTGGCAAAATACAAATTTTGGGGGAAATAGTTGGAATAGTTCCTGAAAAATCAAATTTTAAACAATTCGTATATTTAAAATTCGATTTCACAGGAACTATTAGACCGATTACATTCTTATAAAATTACATATTACAAAACATTATATTTTACATTACATTAAATTGTACATTACATTACATTTAACATATTACATTATATTTTCAAAAATTACATTCTTGTAAAAATTACATACTCAAAATCTTTTTAGCCATTTTTAAATAAAATAACAAAAAATAATAAATATATACTAAAAATTATATTTTGCATGGAAATTATTTTTGGATAGACGAATTTTATAATTTTGTCCAAACATTTGTACTCGAGACATTGCGAAATGCGCAAAAAATCAAATTAACATTAAGGGGTCCAAAATTTCAACCATCCTCCGAACTTAACTATGCGAACCATTTTTCTCAGATTGCAACTACTCTTTACATTTCGGAGGTTAGAAAACCGAATCCGTCGAAAAATGTATGTTTATTCAGAGAAAGTATGCTTTTGTGTCTGATTTTGTATCTTTAAACATCATGTGCACTAATTAATTAGCATATTAAAGGTCACCTCCTCGAATTATTTAAATTGAGTTCTAGAACGCGAAGATCCCATCATTAGATCAAAAGTTATTCGGGGTGGCCCGTTTTCTATGTGCGCACTGTACATTGAGTTATGCTAAAACTTTGAATGCCTTATGTCTCCATGATATTCTTTTTTATTTTTCTACAAAATGCAGCTCAATACATCTAAAAATTTAGAAACCTATAACTTTATTAAATTTTGATTATCTATATGGTAAATATTTTATTTAAATTTATTTTCAGGAAAATCAAAATATGTTTTTATTTTTTATATGTAAATTGATTTTAAAAAATATAAAAAGATAAAATATGCAATTTTACAATAAGAAATTTTTTAAATTTATTTTGATTGCCAAATAAATAAATAAATAAATTAAATTATGGATAATTTTATTGAAATGGAATTACAAATTTGTTAAAATTAAAGAATAAAAGTACAACTGCATAAAACCGAAATAAACACGTACACTAAGTTTCCACAATGCTATAAAATATATTAAGTCGAGAATATTTAAAGATCTGTGTGTTTGTGTTTTTATGATAGCCGAACATATCTCATATAATTAGAAAAAAATTCTATTCGTGTACATACACAGAAAATCAGAAGATTTATTCATGCACTGAAAAAGTTGGCGCCATGGTAGTCTGCAAAATATAAAAAGTTAATATTATACACCTACATCGAAACTATACTTTTAAGTGATTTTCATCTCAATTTCTATAATACTTAAAAGCTGGCCCCTTTAGTAACAATAAATATTTTAAGGATTTTTTCCACATAAATTTCAAACGCGATACAACTTTTTATGCGGAGAGACACGTTTAAATTTAAAAAATGATATGATTCTTCTTTTTTTTTCCGACTAGTGTTAGTTATTTGCTCCTAGATGGCGCCTTAGTTTTATCGTAACTTTTGCAATGTTATATCTGGTAACCGTGAATGTTAATAGTCGTAAAGATAAAAATAACTGTTATTAATTGTTGCTTTGTAAAAATAGTGTTCCCTTAGAGTTGCGTTCTTTTGCGGCCACTACAAACTACGAACAATTTTTAAAAAATTTCATTTCATTATAATTTTAATTTGATTAATAAAAATCATTAATATAATATGTAATCTTTTTATACCACAACTTTGAATTAAGTACAGAATAAAATCTATTTTTAAAGATTCCTTCTACATCTGACTAACACATTAGCATAGAATAAGAAAATCGTTATATGGTTGCTAATGTTTTGATTTCATTAAAATTCGTTATTACTTCTCACGCTTTTGAAGGAAGAGAGCCAGCGCATTGGAATGCGAAAAGAGCCTTGGCATCAAATAAAAGCAATTAATAGCCAATATATGGATTCCCCAACTTTCCTTGGCGAAAACTATGTAAGCAAACACAAGAAACTCGCATTTTTGATTTCTTGGTGGACGGAGGTGCCCTATGGGGTTTATCCAAGCAGCCCCACACCGACTGTACCATTTTTAAATTTATTAATATTCATGTATTAAAAAATGAATCATTTTTTTAACTTTGGGACGCCATATGATTTCATATATCTCAAATGAAATGTATTTATTACTTATTAAATTTAATTCTTCATTAAAGCAGTTCCTATAGATTAATATCTACCTTACTCTTTTGTTTACTCCACACTGGAATAATATACGGACAATTGAAAATGCACCAATCAACTTCTGCAACGGAATTTTCACATAATCTTCGAATCCCTTCTACAAATAGTAATTCCAACATCATCTTTAACAAAATATGGACAAATGAAAATACACCACTCAACTTCTACAACGGAATTTTCCCATAATCTTCGAATCCCTTCAACAAATAGTAATTCCAACATCATCTTTAACAAAATTCCTGGATGAAGGTGATTCCACGGAAAAAAAAAGAATAAAAAATTATAATAATTTTACTCAAGCATTTCTACGAATATCAATAAAATTAGTTTTATGTATTCACATTTGTTACAAGTAAACATATTTACAATAAATACATTAATGGATACCGTGCGTCTCGTAGGAAACAAAACTGAGGAGTCCTCTTGCATCTAGATTGAAATCAATTACAAAAGCCTTTTTCTTTATTGAAAATTTACAGTTAAAGTCGATATCCAATAACTCACTTTAAAAATTCAGTTTCAACTAAAATACATTCCAATGCAGCGCGTTTTTAGAAATTTACCTCCTTTGAGAGACGTGTACTACATCTATCTTCAAGATAGATTTCGAAAGCCACTTCCTTATTTGAATTAATTAAATTTAAAGTAAGCTTTTATTTGCAGCGTAAACATTATCGCACCAGATCCACTTTTCAAGAAGATGGACCTCCTCGAAATTCAATCTCTACCATGCAATCTCCATCTTGTCAAAACTCCTTTGGGAAAGCCCGAAGTTTGCAGCTTGTGTTTGTTTTCGTTGTCCAGCTAATCAGTTGCAAATACAGTTAACTCCCAGAATGTGAAAGATCGAGAATTAGGAGTTTTCACTTATGAGGAGGAATTGTAAATTTAAGAGAAACCCAGTTAAATTTCTTCAGCAAACAGACTTGATTACCTTTGGTTCGGAACTATGTTTAATTAGCAAACTAATAGTGTGGTGTTTGGAAAATGTAATTCTCCAATGCATGGTGTTTCTTGGAGGTTGTGTTCTGCATGTGCGGGGAAAAGTAGGTGTTATCTAGGGAAGAGGAAATAAGAAAGTTAATTGTCTTGTTTAAGTTTCATTTCGCTGAGTACTTTGAGAGAGGGAAGTGAATTAAGAAATTAGTTTCGTTTAAACTCATGGATGTAAATTTGAGCAAGAAAACTAAGTACAGGGCCTACTTATTGTAATAGAACTTCAATGGGATTCAGTCTCACTAATTTTAAGAACATCTAAATTATTAAGTTAATCTTTTTATTCCATTTCCTAATTGAAATAATAGCATAAGCATTTTTTGAATTTTGACATAGCTTTCCTAATTTTTGTATTTAAAGACTCATTTATTTGCTATTTGAAGTTGTTGGCTAGCAATCAGACATCTGAACTTTGTTTGTTTAAGTAGAGTAGAAAGTATTTTAATTTTTAAACCAAATTTTTAAAGTCTTAGTTGTAGTCTGTTTTGTTTTTTTAATTGTCATTTGTAGTTGCAATGATTGAGAAATTTATCATGTGCAAATTTTTTACAAAGATTTTGTTTTGTTGCTTTAAACTAATTTTAACACCATTGCTTTAGTTATATGAGGCATTTATTTATATATTTATCCCATTATATAACATGATATAAAAATACTTATTATTGTTACCGAATTTGTTTGTATTTGTTTGTAACAACCATCAGTTGTACCTAATCACGGGATTGATTACGTTTACTACAATCCTTTCAAGGCCAGTTTTTTCCCAATAATGCGACAGATTACGACTTTAATAAATCAAATAAGGTAAAAATGTCATAATTATGCCAATTAGACTAAAAAATTAGACGAAAATGTTAATATTAATTCAAAAAACCAGCGGGCCATACGCTCGTGTAAAATTCAGGCTTATTTTTGCGTATAGAGTTTTTTGGAAATATCTGCGGGACATATAAGTTCCGGTGGGGCTTAAAGGGTAAAAGATTACATATTTTTTTAAAGGATAAAAGATATACAAAAGATATACATATATTTTAAATTTTGCAAGGGTAAAAGATGTGCAAATATTTTAGCTTTGTCCATATTTATTTGTGTTTGTTATTGTTCATTGGATTTTCAATTCTGCAAGTGTATTTATTTATTAGAAACGTAAACTAAACGTACAACTCAGTTTTCCAGATTTAGTGATGAATTATTTTTCAGGTAGTATAATTTACTGTGAATATGCACTTCCCTAAAGCAAGCTAGCTGTAGTTCGAGCACTTGCATCTACTGTCTGTTCATCACGAGATATATTCTCCTGAACATATTGCTTTGATTGGACATTCGCTCTGTATTGAGAAGTAACATACGCTAGACGCATTTTCTCAATTACTGCACTACTTTTGTTTAAAACTTTCTGCTTTTAAATGCGTTTAATTTTATCATTTGTAATCTATAAAAGTTCATTGAGATTTAGGTTATTTAATGATTCTGTTTTTTGTTTAAACTTATTTTAAAAAAAAACATTTAAAAGTGAAAATTATTTTGAGTAATAAAAATATATTATAATGAGCTTATAATATAGTAAATTCATCAGCCGTAGCGACTTTTATATGTTTTTCTTTCATTTGAATAGTTTAACTTGGTTTCCAAGAGTGTAAAAACCTTACATTTACAGAGTTGGTGAAATTATTCTAAACGTGTCTGAATTTTTTACAGAAGAGTTTTTTGCCGATTGCCTCGCTATACTTATTTGTGATCTTTAAAAGTTCATCACCACTCGTACTTGATGTTCTAAATCATTTTTAGTTTGAAGGAGGTCCATTTTATTACACTTGATTTCACGTGCGTGCTTCACTGTATATTTGGGTAATGAATTTTCTAAGATACTTTCTTGTATTCTCTAAAGAGGAATTAGCTTTAGTTCAGTACCTGTTAAACTCGTGAATACGTTTCAGATGTTTTGAGAACTGAATTTCTTGGACTGAAAATAGATTCTTAAAATAAGGACATCTTCAAATAGACGCTAGAAAGTGGAAGTTTCATATAAGACAGAAAAAGATTTTTTCAAGTGTGACAGAAAGAATTATCACGGAATTATTTCCACTTATGTAGACTTATCTTTGTGAATCAGTTATTCAGAGTTTGTCACAAATGAAAATGACGTAAAGAAAGTGATTTGCTTTTACTTTATACAGCATTACTTTGTGTATCCAAGAATCAGGGAAAGAAAAAAAAGTTGCAAGTATATATCTTCAAGAATAAAGCGACAAATAACACATTGACTTGTTTTAAGATTAATATTTTTTTTACTAAAATATTTTTTAATTTGTATTTCTTTATTAATTAGAAACTAAACCTAAACAAGCTAAAGCATTGGTATACAGCCAAACCTTCCATGCTTTTGAATTTTAAATTTTAAGAAATTATCTAAATCCTAAAATAAATTAATTTTATATTTGTTTTGATTTTTTGAGAGGTTGAAATAAACTGTTAAAACTAGTAGCACCGTTAAGGTCATTTTAATCATTTTTTGTTCTCTTGTTGATTTTTGCAGAAAATTTTTTATGCAGATTTTTTTGCAGATTGTTTTTAATATAATTATGCTCATATAATTGGGATTGTACGTTTGAACATGTAACAAAATTCATCAATTTTGAATGTTTCTTTCATCATAATATTCATCTTTTGTGCAGCAAAATAGAAATAAAACACTCAGTGTATAGGCGCAAAAAGTAACATAGTTCTGAATTGTATTCATTTGAATGTTTTTGCAGACTTCAACATAGAGTAGATGCCAAGCATTGTCACTTACTGCAATAGAACCAAATATGACGTAGGCGTACCAGATTAGATGCTACCAGACTACCATGTAAAACTCGCAATTGGCTGGCACTTTTTTTACAACGTTTGTGATATTGCTTTCCTCAATACTTGGATAGCTTTCAAGACATTTTTTACCACCCTAATTTCGCAAAATGGGATCATTCTTGTGCTTGTTGAAGAACTACGAATGCGCATCATATACCTCCTAATTCATATTCAGTCTCAAGAATAAATTAAATTCATCTTCTAACATCGCAAGGAACAGAATAAAAATTTTCGTAACTATGAGAGATACTTGAAACCAATTTGTCGATGTTTTGATGTAGCTTTCATGTCACGCGGATATGCTGTGATACGCCAGTGTCTAAAGGATTGAACTTATAGACATGTTGTAGGCTTATGCGTATTGCAGAACAGTTTCGATTATCTGAGCCCCGATTATCCGAGTATCCGCTTTAACCGAGCTATCAAATATTTCAAGGATTCTTTTGTTCTAGTTTATTTTTGATACTATCGCTGAAAAAAAAAATATCTTAATTTTTTCTTCCAAACACTCAGGAAAACGAAATTAAGCAACTTGATTCGATGAAATGATTGTTAATATCGTGAATAATGAAAATGAATCTAGCGAAGAGGATGAAGACACATGGACTAAAAGCTATTGAAAGTGCTGTTGAATTAATTGAACAACCAGAAGAGGCGACTCCAACCTACCTGTATTTCCTAAGAAAATGGCGAAATAATGCTGCAGAAAAGAGCCAAAGTAATGTAAAACAAAAAATAATTAAGGAATTTTTTGAGAAAAAACTCTTTAATTCTCGTAAAGTATGCTCGTTAAGGGTTTTTAGTTATAATATGAAATGTATGTGGTGTACTCGTATCAATATTGTATTTGTAAAATGTATTACATTTATACCTACTCTTTTTCTTTCCATTTTTATACTTTTCGCTTTAACCGAGTTTTTCGGTCATCCGACTTGTCCACATTAACTCGGATAATCGAGGCTCTACTGTATTTTTTTTTCGTGTTTTTTGTTTATTTTCGTTTGACTTGCATCCCTGTCATAGAAATATCTGTTTTTCAAAATTACTCCATATTAATATATTTTCATTATATGAATAAAAAGTAATGAACCTATTTATTTGTAAAATTACTAAATGTATTTTTAATAATATTCATCAATTAAAAATTATTTGCTTTAGAACACAAAAAATGTAAGTGTCGAATAGACCTTAAATGGAGGTTTTAAGTAAGTCCAAAATCCGGCTCTTCTGGTACTAATAACATTGAAAAGAGAAAATGTGTCAAACTAAATTGAAACTATAGAGCTATACTGATTAAAGTCTAAAATAGTCTTAGATAATTATAAATCTGACTGTAAAAATATATTTTATACATGATATATTTTATGAGTTATAGTGAAAATATTTGTAGTTTTTATTTAAAACATTAATCTAGATTGAAAAAAAGTATTTAGAAAGTTTTTTTTTTAATGATTTCATGTAAAAAATTGGACTTTGAGTTTGGACACAGGATTTAGTTTTTTTTCTGCTCCAGTTATTTTAAATCCTTTAAAATAAAATTTGCTTATTTTTTTTAATGGTAATGAAGCTTTAACCTTCCCCTCCAAATGCAGAGAAGTAAGCAATTATAATGAGCTGAAGTTTTAAAAAAAAAAAATTGTATCATTAGAGAGAACTTTTTAACATAAATGAGATACCATGGGAAAGTGACTCAGACATAAAAAATAACAATTCACAAAAACTATATTTTTAAACAACTTTTGAAAAGTGAAATATGGAATATTTTTTATTTTCTTTAAGTCTTTAACATTTTGAAAGTAAAAGAAAACTCACCAGACAGTCTCTAAGAAAATTCTGTTTAGATTTGAAAACTCGGTAAAAATATTTCACGGAAATGTTTGGAATAAATTGGTTAAGTAAAACGTGTGTATAAACAAGGGAATTAAATATTTTCTTCGTATTCATTATGGAAACAGAGTAGCTAGGAACTTTGCCAAGAAAGCAGCAAATTTTTTTGAAGATAAGTGTTTTAAATTTTTTTGTTTATATTTTTTTATCAATCAAAATATACGGAGAACGAATATTTATATTTCATATTTCCAACCAAATACAATATTTAAATAACAGATTATAATGTCCTTTACGTTATTTGCATAAAAAATACTTTGATGTGCATATTTTAAAGTTTAAATCTAACACAAAATGAATTATGGAAAAAGTTCGAATCAGAAAAGGCGTGAGTTATTATTTTATTTCAATATTTTATAGTTTCAAAATAAATATTAAACCATGGTGAAAAGTGTGTTGCAGTAGAGTTAAATGTGTTAAATGTTTGAGACAAATTTTAAAAACAAAAATTTACTTAAAAGTTATGATAAGCAAGGAAATAAAATGTTTTTTATTGCATTGTGTTGGATGGGTGAGGCAAAGTTACACATATGTATGCCAAAAAAGGTGCACTTCGTTGGTGCACAAGGATTAATCTGGTTTCTGATAAACTGGAAAATTTTTAATGCAGTTTTGAGGTTAACCTTTTACGGACCAATATTCAAAAAATAAAAATATTTACATTTCGGTCGCAATGTCACGTATACGGTGGCAAAAATCATTTTATTATTATCATGTTGTATTAATATTAGCAATTAATTATAATTAATTATTATTAATATAATTGGTGGGAGGTAAATTTAGAAATACTTACAGACCTTTAAAGGCTTTATTTTATTATACAAGATTTGTAAAAAAAAATATTGTGTCCTTTTTTTAACCGTAACTGTGCTAAAACGCAATAGTATAATTATTACATAGAACGAAGGGAGCAATTTTAATGCAGCATACTCTTACTTTCAATCAAGTGTATGTGTTTTAATCGACGCCATCTTATCTTTTCTGTAAGTTCATTTTATGTAATTTATTAAATAAAGCTCATCCTCCTGAAATATTTGCATTTCTACGTGCTATTGGTATTTCAAATTGCATGAAATTCTTTTTATAATCACCATTTTATAAGATTTTGCTTGCTTTTGTACGTTTTACCTATGCACCGATTATTTTAACAGATTTTATCTGCAATCTATCTCATTATCATAATTTGTAAGTATGTACTTTAAATACTTTAAGAGCTGAACTGATTTAAAAAAAAACTGTTTTGGCACCGCTTGTCCTTTTTTGAACCTTGAGCCATTAAGTCCTTCATTCAATTCAATTTAATTTTCAACTCACTCTTAAGGATTGTGTTCTACAAATATTTAAAGAGATTTAAAGACACTGGTACTTTCTGAGTTTTACCCTCAAGTTAAGAAGCAAAAAATACAATCAACTAATCGGCAAAATTTGACCATCATTATATTTCACAATTAAATAATTGCAATCAATTTTTTTGAACTAGTTACTTCAGTTTTAACCAAATTGCCTTTACTTGCCTAAATTATGATTTGATCATATATATTTCAACATAGATTTATGCACGACATAGCTATGACTTGCATTTCAAAAATCAATCAAGCAAAATTTCTGAAAGTCGGGAAGCATTCTAAGAAAATTATTAATATTTTCAAACGAATGCACCAAGTAACCCAAAACTCTGAGCTCAGCGTAACGCTTAATTCAATACGATCAATGTTAACATGAATTCGTTTTCTTTGGACTGAATATTGGAGAGTATCGAAAGCCTGAGGCTATTGCAAATAAAACTTTAACTCAATTACATTTGAAACATTCATCGTGATGAAAAACATGTAACTGCATCGTATGCGAAAATCAGCTTCTCAAAAATTTGATGCAATATCTATTTTTTATTCCAATTCTATATTATGGATAAATCAAGAAGAGAGATGGAATACACCTACAAGTATCAAACACGTAAAACAAAATATACTTTATTTGATTGATCAATTTTAAATTGCAGATGCTTGGTGGTCTTCAGATTTGTGGTATTGATTTTCCTCCTTTTGAAGCTAGATTTTTTTATTTGGAAAGGATTGTTTTCATACTTTGGTTGAAATACATTTCATTTTTATTTTCGGCGTTTTCGATTAAAGACTAGAATGACAAAAAGCAGTCTAAGCAGAAATTTCATTTTAGGTTTATAATCTTTACTTCTCTTAAATGTTAGATTTTGTTATCATTCTATTTTTTAGAAGGGGAACAAGAAAATATGATTTCTAAAAGAGCAATGTGGTAAAAATCAAAATTTTTTTAAATTGAATATTGTGAAACTCAGCAAAAATGTATGATTTGTTCGAAATTAATCTACATTGTAAAATCTTACGTTTTTATACGTTACGCCAAATAATCTGGATCTTTTAAATATTAAAATTTTTGCTGATAGAAAAGTACAAAAAAAGATGGATTACGAAAATTTAATCCATTGTTTTAATAGAATCAGCGAATTACAGAATAATGTTTGACTTTTATAAAAAATGCAGCAAAATATGTATCTCAAGCAAATCTATAATTTTATTCATTTTTTATATCTCAGAGACATGGAATAGAATTTTTATAATAAAAGTGCAGTACATTTTGAAATTGTTTGTTTTTTATATACTTCTTCGTCGTTTGAATATAAAATTTTCAAGTTTGAATGTAACAAAGGCTCTTAAATGATTGGATAAAAATGGTAAAATAGTTAAATATCAGTATAGCTTAGTATTGTAGTTATGGATAGCAATGGGGACTAGTTATTGAATAAATACAAGTAAAAACATAAGAATAAAGTCATCAAAGCATTTTTGTGCTACAGTCTGCAAGTTCCTTTTTTGGTTCGCATGCTTTTGTTTGGCAATTATAGTTAATGACATTAATAATTTTAATAAATGTCAATAAATGTCACATTTATTTCAATTTGATTGTTTCAAATCATATTAAAAGTTTAAGGAGACTGAAAAACAATGACATATTATTCTATGAATGAGTAACACAATATCATTTGAAGATCCCATTGTTTATTACAGAGCCTGTGCTTATTGCATTATTTACAGAGCCTGTGCTTATTGCATTATTTTTTACAGTTTTAAAAATACGATGCAATGCAATAAGATACAATACAATACCACTTGAAGAGCACATTACTTATTACATCACCTGTGCTTATTACATTGTTTCATTAATGGCTTGTTGCAATGTGTCTTAGTTACCAGCTATTTTCTCGTTAAAATCAGCATGTTTTCTTAGCTGTCTGAAAGTAATAATTATAAACACTGAATGAAACAGAGGTTGACGAATGAATGATTCTTGGTATTCTATAAATGAATGAATAAAATGAAGTCAGCTTAAAAAGCTGGCTTTATTTTTCTTGTGCTCAACAGGATATTTATTTTATGGTTTTAGTGGTTAAAAAAATTAACAGTCAATCAGTATGCGAAAGAAGTTTGTGTAATAAAAAGCACAAAATTGACATAAAAAGAGTAAGTAAAGTAGACTGTAGACGCTAAATTGTTTTCTGTGTTGTTTATATGTCAGCACAAATATCCTTTCTTTTCTTTTTATACTACGAATGGCTTGTAGTAATGTGTCTAAGTCACTAGCGATGTTACAATCAGCATGTTTTTTTTTTAGCTCTATAGAGAAAGAAACAAGCAATTAATAAGACTGAGAAGGGGATTTGTTTTATTTCACGTATGTATAACATAAAAACAACTAAATGAGTACAAATAAAATAGTCTGTTCATTGAGTTGTTTTATGCGCCACTTATTTAGGCATCCTTCTTTATATTCCATGAATTGTTTATACTCGTAACAATTTTTCCTTGCAGCTCTAACTGTGCATTATTTAAAGTAGCTTAGATTCGACCAGAGAAATTCATTCGTTTGTAGTGGTGTAATGTCCATTCTATATATTGCAGTGATGCAATGTTCTTATAGACTGCGTAAAAATCGAATTCATATTTCATATAGATAATGAGTGGTAATTTGCATTTTTAGAACTGTAACTCGCAATAACTTATATAACTGATAAGTGAATTCATGCTATGTTAACGTGTATGTAAGCTATTTCGTTTAAAAACACGGAGTTGTTTTACCTTCTGCAAAAAAATTATGAAGATTCTTTTTATGGAAAAAAAAATCTTTATTATTTACTTCAAGTTTGTTTTACACTTTGGATGGAAACGTAAAATTTTATGTTATATAGATATTTATTTCATCGTGCAAATTAGACGCGAATAAAAAATGACGGGATTGAGTGTTTAGATTTTGAAGTAATTTTTTTAGTTCTTCAGCTAGTATAGCTGAATTTTTGAATTTTCAAAGAAATCTTTAAATGACGGTTTTATTACATAAGAAAGAAAATTTGACTTTTAATTAGAATTTGACAGTCATTTTTTCTTAATTGAATTAGAAATTATTTATACTAAAACTCTAGAAGAAGGCAAATTATTACTTTTGAAGAAAAAATTTATTTTTGTGAAACTTTTTGAAAATATTTGATTTATATGAAACAAATCGAAGGCAGATGTCATAATGCTGTGATTAACAGTTGAAGTAATTTTGAAGATTTTTGTGTGCTTTCAGAAACGAAACTTGACAAAAAGAAATCCATTTTTTTTTAAATTATAGAAGGTTTAAAGTGCAAGGGTTCAAGTAACAGAAAAATACAGTATGCCTGTAAAAATGAAGCAGTTATAGATACATATTAGATTTACATAATATTAGAATATAATATTTAAAGAAATAATTTAATTTCTTTTTATTTGTTTTGATAAATGTTTTACTCATCGATAACGATTTCATGTAAATTATTATGATAACAGAATGTGCTAACAGATTACTATTAAGAAAATAACTTTAATATATATCATTTATAAAGTTATTTCGTTCGTAGAGCATTGAACAAATATATTTCTCACATTTATTGCTCTACATCTATTAAACAACATCCACAATACGCATTAGCTCATTATTACTATTAAACCGAAGCTTAGATTTCAATATAGCCAATTATAATTTCACCAAATGTATTTGGAAAACAATTTTATAGCCACATCAAACTCTCCTCATTTAGCGAAACAACATTTCTAGCTTTAATCACTTGAGACACATTTTCAGAAAAGCTCCCGAAATGAAATTAACCATCGATAGGAGCTGCAAGCCATTTCCCCAATCGCTCATAAAGGGCATTGAATATTCTTTTGCTTATTATCGCGCTTGTTGGCGGAGTTATTTGTGTCCGTACGATCCATTTTCTCCGTATCCCTCGAGTGACATTTTTGCCTTCTTTCAAAGAAGCTTGGCGAAGAGATTCTTCAGGATTCAAGCAATTCGAAAGAGCTAACGCCAGTTTGTAAGCTGACGATTATAAAGCGAAAGTCACCCGTGGGTAACGGCACGTGGAACGGGGTACCGTCATTGTTTAAACGGTACTAGTAATTAGTGACGGCAGATTTAGAATGACAAAACTTTTCATAATCTTGGCGTGGGACTTTGGGTAATAATTGCCAGGCTAAGGAGTCCCTGAGATGCTTTTGGAACGGCAAAAATCTTCGCCATTCATTCGATGGTAATTTAATCAAACTGTTCTCTGGAACACTGTTAGGCTTAGCTCTAGCACCAAGCTGATCTTGAAAGCCGTACAGAATTTAAGAGGAATGTTCTTGTAAGGCATTTGTTGCTCTCGTTTATGAATTTGTTCGTCTTTGTTCCGTATACGGCTGCTTGCATTTTCTCCAGATTGAAACCTTCAGTAATTATGTTAAGAAGGTACTATGAAGTATTGAAATCGAAAACGCTAAATCTAACCTTCTGTTGTTTTTCGATTAGTTCATGTTGTTATAAAATTTCTATTTATATAAATGTTTGATCCAAAGTGTAATTAGATTAATGGTTTATTTTGCTATAGAACAAAATAATATTATGTATTATAGTTTTCATTTAATGTACTAAGTAATTATTTAATGGTACCTCATGAAAGTTAATTACGGTCAAATGAAGATATGTTTGAAACTATAGTTATATTTCGCAAAGTGTTTTTTTTTTTTTTTTTTTAAATTTGTAATTGACAAAAATTTCTAAATTCTATTACAGAATACGAATGTAAGATTTTAATAACTGATTAGTCACATTGCTTTTCACTGAAATATTTTTCAAGCTAGATTCAATCTCAGAAATGAAATTAGTGAGTTTTAGTTTGCATAAACATATTTTACAAATTGTCTTACAAGGTCCATGATTGGACGTGCAAAGGAAAAAGTAAAGTTGGTACATGGAGTTAAAAGTTTAAACTGAATTGGAGATTTATCGAACATTACTCATGATGAAGTGCAACCGTGATGAATTGCTGCAATGAAAAACTATTCTCAAAGTGAACTGGGTCAGTGCCCTTGCAATAAGTTGTGCCGCAGTTAACTAACATTAAATATTAATGCATTCATAGAGAATCAAATTGTAAAATATATTATGCAGGTAAATCCCTGAATGTCATTGAAATAGATCAACAAGTTTGTTAGATCTACAGATCTGTTTAACAAAGTTTCGTAGATCAATTATTGATAATTTAAGTACATATGGTTTTTTTTATAAATCAGATGTGGTACACCATTGCTTAGTTGTCCAACACAAATTTCTTTGCCCTTTTTTATTAGAGAATAAATAAAATTAAGAACCATTAGTCGAGAAGGAATATTATTTATGTCGTTAAGAAACTTGTGTTTATTTTAACAGCATACTAATAAATTTTTTGACTTGTCTTGTATACTTACTTATACCCTTCATGCCCTGTGGCACATAAGGACCTTGACTTCTTGCGCCAACCCACTGGATCAGCAGCATATGATCTCATCGATGACCAACTCATCTATCCATTCTGCTTTCGTTTTTCTTCCACTTGTCTATCATATGGATCTGCCTCTTTTTCCCTTGCCTTCATGTGCTCACCGTTATGGCTACTGATGGTATTCTTGTGGAAGATATTCTCAAACTGTGACTTAATCCTTCTTATCCTTTTCTTTTATATTAAGAGTGATTGGTTCCTGTTTAGTTTTACTATAGAGATCTGGAGTAAATATGTTTTAGGCCAGAATATTTTTAGAATAGTTCTTTAAAGATTTGTTTAGTTACATTTCATGTTTTTAACCAATGTAATAGTATATTCCTTACCATTGAATAAAACAATAATAATTTTAGTAATTAGCATTAAATTATTTAACAGGCAAAATTATTTGATTAATTATATTTAGTTCTTTTGTTAAAATTATTTGATCGTCTATTTGAAGTAATATTTTGCTTTTGGATTTCTCACATCTATTTCCCTCTTCCAATCTTATATTGCCCCCAAGGTATTTAAATTTTTTCACATCATATGCTTCACTACTTTCAATTTAAATTCCGTGCTGAGTCTTGCCATTTATTCTCAAAGTTTTATTTTTATTTTCAATCTACGCTTCCCGCATATAATTGAAAATAGTTGTCTCAGATTGCTTATCTCCAAATTTGTTAGCAAATAAAACAACGCTTGCAGCAAAATCTAAGTATTCTAATACTGTCATAAAATTCAATTATATTCCTCTGTTTGCACTTTGAAATATATTTCAAATTACTCAATCAGTTTTCAATTGTAAACAATAACTTTGACGTCATACACATTGTTTAAGCTCAGTCTCTCTGCTAAAGGGCTTTGTCAGGCTTCCATTTATTTCCCAACATTGTTTTGAATCCCTGTAAAGTTCATTAATGATATTTATAAATTTCTTGGCAATGCCATATAACTCTAAAATTCTCCATAGCATCTCTCCATTAATAGAGCCTAAAGCTTTTTGAAAGTAAATAAAATTCTTGTACAATTATGTGTTAAACTCGTCCCATAGTTAAATGTTTTTTAAAATAAATATTTGTTAAATTAATCTTGCATCACTTCTGAACCCAGTTAGTTCTTCACGTTGTGCTTTTTCAACCTCTTGCTTAAAATTTTTCCAAATATTTTGGCAGCATCCGGCATGAGGCTGATGAATCTGTAGTTATTCCAAACGGAAAGATCTTAAGGCCTGTTTAGACGATCCAATTTCTTGGACAGAGATTGATTGATATTGATGGAAACTTGTTTTGCTTTGAGCTTGGATCGTGTAAACAATCATCCAAGTACTTGGTCCAACTTCTTGGACGATAGTAGAGCATGTTCTATTTTCAATCCAAGTTTTTTCTCCCTTAACCAATCAGCGTCTTAGGTTTTGTGACGTCAACAAGCAGGCAGCAAATTATGTCATTTTGTTGTCTGTTTTCATATATTTTAGTTCAAATAAAGTGATCTGTTGCGGTTTATTTGTGTTATTATGATTTTATTTGAATTTATTTAGTAATTTTAAACTTATGTATTATTTTATAATGTTGAACATGAACAATGCGCATGCGCAAGTTTTTCTTTCGACGAATCAGTGACATTCAAGAACTTGGATAGTGTCAACGAATCATCCGATTTCTTGGACAGAGAAATCCCCCCAATTTCTCGGATTCAAGAACTTGGATCGTGTAAACAGGCCTTTAATTCTTGTCTTGTATGGCAAGTAAATAATAGATTATCCTTTTAAAATAAATCATTTATTGGAAATATAGATATTTTCCTATTATCTACTGGTGTCATGTTATACGATGCTGTCCTGTAAAAATACATCGAAAAGATTGAACAATATGTTGATGAATGATGTTGAAATATTTTTCCTTTTTCAACCCAGTAAAAACCTATCAGCAATTTTCAGTAAAACTGTTGGTTTGAAATCAGATTAGAAAACTAATAGTGGCCACATGAGCAGGAAATGTAGTATGGCTTACAATCTTAAGTTGGAGACAATTTGCATACGGCAGTTGGAGTTGAGGAAAGTTTAAGAGATTTTATGGAGGTAAAAAAAAGTAACATCGAGAGAATAGATATTCAGATTCTATTTTCTACAGTTGAAATAAAGTTCTATTATCAGCATGCTCGTATTTCTGCAATAAGATACCTAAAGTCTCTTACCTGATTAGTAAGTCAATTTTAAGAAAATAACTTTTCCAACTTTTTAAATTTGAATCTTTCCAATCAGAATATAATTTGAGAAATCTATTATAGTGGAAATGCTTAAAAGAAATTATTTTACTGTCCCTTTCTTTTTCGTTATAGTCGGAAGAAAATTACTTGTTAACACGTTTTTTCAAGTAATATGGATTTTCTTGATACTTAAAGATTTATTCAAAAGTAATGAAAATTCTTTTCATTGTTACTGAAGTATTTATATTAAAAGGGATACAGGTTTTGAAGATTTTGAATGATTATCTATAAGACGAATCTGATTCAAAAATAATCCGCGTAGTATAATCCGTTTTTCTAAATTAAAAAAAATATATACTTTATTTTTAAATATTATATTAATGCATTCATATAATAATATAATAATGCATCATCAATATTTATTCATCAATGTATGCAAACGATATTTTTTGAAGAATTTATTTTCAATAAAACTACGACATTGGTTTAAAATTTTCTCATTTTTTTAAAAAAAAGATAATAATTGAAAAATTGCAGTTAAATCTTAAAATGTTAGAACATTTAATTTGATTGGTCAAAATTATTAGAATATGTAACTATAAAATTTGTTTTTAATAATTTTACAAGTAGCTTGGGAAAATTTTAAAGTATTCCAGACGATCATTTCATAAAAGTTTCTTTCTTGTATTTTATGCTTGGAATTTTTATTAAAATGGGACGTTTACATGATATTCGAGAACCTATAAAATTACGAGTTAATTTATATCGGCAAACCTCATACATAAAAATCAAGATCTAGCTGGAACAATACAAAATTTCAGAGCTGCCTTGGCCACTAAATTCACCAGATATTAACCCAATTAAAAATTTATTATAAAAATTTATTTATAAAAATTGAATTCATTTTTATTGTTTTAAATGTGCATAACTTTAAAAAACAATTGTACTTATCAGTTCTAGAGTAACAACACTAGTTTTCTTGTAAAAAGGTGGTCCTTTATCTTCTGTTCAAAAGTATAATTAGCAATTAAGTAATTATAGTAATAAAAAAAAGCTTAACAAAAAATATAATTATAATTTACATTTGGAACGTAAATTTATTTTATAAAATAATGAATAAGTAAATGAATTGTTCTAAAAGTTATTTTTATTTATTTTATCTCTTGATAAGTTAACTTTTACAAGAAGTTGATTTTGGAAGTAGTTTTTATTAGTAAGCAATTGGTTGACAAAGTTATCCTGCTTGCTAAAGTAATTTAGGCCACCATTTTTACTGAAAGAGAAAGCAAAGAAAATAATTCATTTAAACACCAAATTTGAATTCTTCAAGTCCAGAATCAAGTTTACAAATTATTCCCTCACTCTATTGGAGTAGTACACGAAATTTTTACTAGAAGATAAATCTTTTAATGCTTCGCATTTAAATGCTTCCGTCAAAGTTCTCATGGTTGTGACGCATGCTAACTTTTGTGTCTGGTTTCGAATTACTTCTTATTACATCAATTACTTCTATTGCATCTCTTTTAGCACAATTCAATTTACAAAAGTTCTGTCATTCTCGCTTATTTTTTTATTTTCGTCAACTTTACTACATAATGCTTGTAGTTATTAGTTCACTAATCTAAGTAAATGTATGGTAGGTAATTAAACATGGTCTGTAGACTTAAAAATTCCTTCCCTAATTTCGTTAGTTTTTAAGTTGAACCTAAACTGACTATTAAAATGTTTTGAACATCTGTGTTCACTACTTTTCTTCATACCAAGTCTTTTATCTTGTGAAATAGCACAGTCTGTTGTTGATATAAACACCATATGGGAGAATTAAAGTGAAGACAATGACAGTTTAAACTTGTTTGCCACATCAATACAATAAAAACTAAGAGCTCGAATCCCTAAACATGAAAAATAAAACAAAAGAAGTTTTTTTTTAAATATTTAGCTGCGCAAAGTTACGTAAGCGTTAGGGTGGATTTAATTTGTTTGGCTTAAAATTTGTTCCACCCTGAAGTTTTAATTTTGAGGATTTTTTTAAGGTGTTAAGTTTATTTCATTGATCAAAAAGAAGACGGTTTAAATAGTTAGTTATTTTTGAAAAAATTGTGGAACGTGGAGCAAGTTTAAGCTTTCATAATAATAATCGATTAAGATTTAATGACACACATCAGATATTTATGAGTTATTTACAGTAAGTAAAATTTTATTATTTCATAGTATTTTCTTTTGAAACAAAAGCATTTTAAGAACCTATTTTATTTTCATTGTTTTGTTTATATCCTATTTTTATTAAAAGATTTTTGTTTTTTACAGTAAAGCAAATTTCTGAAATTTATTAGCACATCGACCACATTTATTACGATTTGAGTATTATTTTTTTTAAAAAAGTTCTAAAAAGTTTAATCTAGGGAATTACAGTAATTAATCATATTTTTTCTTATTTTTGTGAACTACAATATACATGGAGTTCTTTATGCCTTTTACAGCAAATGCAAAACATAAAAAAATAAATGCATCATTTTCAAAAATAGAAGTCAAATTACATTTGAACGAAAAGGAAAAAAAAGCTTGATATTTCATAAGTTGCAAAACTTCGGAAAGATTAAAAAGAGAAAAAAGTTTTTCGCTTTATGGATATCCCCAAAAGTAAGAGATTTATCATAAAATTGGCATTTCGTAGAAAGATGTTTGATAAATGAGAAAAAAGCTCTTGAAAAGAAATTTTTGGAAAGAAATTTAAATGGTCTAAACAGTGTAGTCAAAGCGAGTTTTAGTGTCTTCTACTGTAAAGCTATTTAACTGGTAGTTGCCTACAAACTTATGATTTATCATACAATATAGTAATGGATTGTGTAATGGAAAGGAGGTATATTTTTACTACTCTCTTAGTAAGATATCTACAAAATAGACTCCTATATTTTATTTCGAAAAAATTTAACACCGATTTCATAAGAAATATTTAGAGCTTGTAAATAAATATTAAAGGATGCAATTTTGAAACGTTGAAAGCAGATATTATGGAAAATTTCACTGAATATTTAGTTTTAAAGTATATGTATTAATATTTGAATAGGTTTTTAAAGTTCAAAGGGATTTAGACACATAAATTAAATTTATTAATACATTTGCTACATATATTTATTAATTTAAATAATGCGAATCAGTTCCATCGTTCTTATACTGCACTAACTGCCAAAAATATGTTTAATAAATACTTTTAAATTCCCAACAACATAACATAATTTCCATGCTCTTTTAAAAATGTCAGAGATTTATAGACGACTGTGAATCAGAAAAATAAAACAAAGCACTTATAATACGAAAGTAATTTATTTATTCAAGATGCGCAATGAATTAAGCAGTTTTTAATGTATTATTATGTGCCACTTAAGAATTTAAATTATTTTAAATACACTGAAGCACGCAGTAAACGTGCAAACAAACATTAAATACTTAACCAAAAGTCTTTAATGCAGTCTTCTGAAAAAATTAACCAAATGTCTTTATTTTTCAATAATAACGTCTCTTAGATGTCCTTAATCTCTTCGCAGGCATTCAGCATGTTTTCAATCACCGGTTGCAATGTCTCCACAGAAACTGGATTAACATTTTTCCTGAACTCGACGCTTTTTTACATATAACATAAAAACATAATGGTCTGATAAAGTTTTCCATTGTTATCGGTGCATTTTTACTACCCGAAAAATCACATCGTAGGATCCAGTTTTCCCACATTAATTTTCATACTGGTTTGGTTATCATCAGCATAAAATTAATATAAGTCATAAAGATATTCGCGATCGCAACGGTCGATACGCCCTCTAGCGAGAGCCTGTAACCATTAGTTCCCTCATAACCTTTGGCAATGACGGACGCCATTTTCTTAGAAGCAAAATTTCCCTAAGGAAAAGGTAGAAGAACTTGGAAAAAACTAACCAGAACATGCCAAACATTGAAGCAGAACACGCCAAGCATTTGAAGAACAACTTCTCAAGTATTTTTACCTTTCTATTACCAACAACATAAAATGATAAAGAATAATCCGAATTACTTGAAAAAATATCTTTTGTGCTGATTATAAATAAATTTTTTTATCATTTTCTTGGTAAGTGTTTTTTAGTTTTGAAAGAATTTCAACTAGAATTCAGCTATTCTGTTTTTAAGCTACATATTAAAATTCGAGAAATATCGAGATCTTACAATTATAAAATTATAAAATTTTGATGTGTGGTATGTTACCTAAATGTAATGAAGGGATAAACTATGTGTATATTATTTGAGAATAAAGTTTTCAAACAAAGAACATATCATTTCGGAATTCTCCGGACTTATAAATCAGGTAAGTGTTATGATTTTTATAATAAAAAATTTGCTTGTAAATAATTTTTTTTCTTACTTGATGATAGTTCTCTACAGAATGGTTTTTTTTCGTCTGATTAAATACTATAAGAATTAAAAAAAAGAAACAATACGAAATTTTTTATTGAAAAATGAGGAAGTTTTAAAATCGTTTTTATCCTAAGAATTCTTTATTTTACGTTTTTTAGTTTATAATTTTTTGATAAAATTGTTGTCAAAATACCTTTTTTGAAAAATTAAATGGTATTAAATTATGTGTTTATGTATACTCCTTGCATGTTCTAATATTTTTTTAAAATTTTTTTTTTAATAACCGTCGTTGAACAGCCGACCCAACTTAATGGGTTTACGGCTACTAATTTTCAACTCCGTAGCCTTGTAATTTTGAACCCAATCCAGAAGACAAGGGAACTCCTGTATCGAGTATTGGGAGAAATTTGCCTTCGTGGAGGACTTTTTTGATGGAGCTAACCCGCATTTGCGTTACATGTAGAGGAAAACCACGAGAACCTCCCACGGTTAGCCTGACGGCAAGGGGACTCTAACCCATGATCCGTCTACCACTGAGGATATTTCACGTCAGCACTGTGGTCAGTGTGGTCAGTTTGAAGTAATATGATTCAGAAAAGTATGGAAGAAAAATTTGGTACTTACGTATTAACCACAGCTACAGATTTGGCAGATTAAGTACCGCCAATCTACACTTAAACTTTTTGGAAAAAATCTTAAAATGAAACACTTTGTTTAAAATCAAAGTAGTCAATCGGATTTCGGTGGAAAATGGGCCGATATAGAGTTTAGCATAGATTCAAAACAAACTTTTCTCTCACCTGATTCTATAGCCATTATGAACTCTAATAAATAAGATTCAAAATGAAATAACATTTCCAAAACGGACGTTTACTAAGATAAAGTTTCATGTTATGGACATTGGTACATTTTCGTTATATTTCATTCCATAAAATATTTCGCTTCTAAAAAAATAAAATTGCATCTTGTTTAGTTTTTGGTAAGTCCCAAAGACGCATTTTCGTAACACTAAAAAATGGCGACAAAAAAAGAATGGTTCTTTTTTTTGTTTTTTTTTGTTTCGTAAGCATTCTTTATTTTAGGTTAAAATTTAAATGGGCCTTTCATGTTATACCATTAGATTTAGTAAAACTATTTCTCAGGCATTAGGTTTGAACTCTTATAAGAATATACCTATTTTTTTCTCTTTATTTACAAATATTTTTCCGATGTGTTCCGGATGTTCCTTCTCTAAAAAAAAAAAAAAAAGAGATACCATTTTGTTTTTGTTTGCACAAGAAAGAAAACAAGCATTTTTCTTTTTTAAATTTAGTTTAAAGGTATTTACCTGTATTGTTATTATTACGTTTTTGATTTTGTTTGTTTTTTAAATGAAAAGGATTGTTTTTATTATTATTAGAAAAACATAATTCTACGTTACAGTTTAAGATAAAGTTATTTTAATCGATGTCTGATCGTATTAACCGTTTTACAATTATTATTTTGAGAGCTGCATTAATTTACAATTAATAATTACGGTTAAGTCTTATGAAAGACTTTCGTTAAATGATTTAGAACTTAACTTGCAGCTTCACGCACAAAGTGATAAATGCAAAAATTGCACTTAAAATATGCATCCATTCGATTTGGTAAGCAAAAATATTAAATTACAGTTGTGAACTCACCAAATTTCTTATAACAATATACTTTTAATTTTAAATGTCATTTTAAAAATTGATTACTTGAAAATATGATTTATGCTCATTAATAGGGTTATGTTTACTAAGCGATATATTACGACGTGAGAAGTGGCGAGACAAGTATTCTTTTTAGTACATATATTTTTAATTGAATAATTTCAACTGCTTTATGCCAAGAAACAGCAATTATTGCGAAACAATCGTCGGGGTTGGTGAGCATCAGTGAACAGGGGGCTTAGCCTCCTAGTCTTATAATTTTTTTAAAACAATACGAGCACTTCGTGTTCCTGCCCACTGCTGACTATTTATTACACTCCTTTTATTTCAGAAAAAAATTCTCTAACATAGTGACTGTTGTGGTTTAATAATTTCTGGCTCTTGTGCCAATAAAGTTCAACCAACTAACCAATCTATCCATTATATATCCAACTAATCTATCCCTATTATAAATAAAAATGCTTATAAAGTTTTTACACGAAAGTGGTAGCATCACTCTTTTCACGCAAAATAAACCAAAGTAAGCAATGCATCTAATTTGTGAGGATGTGTCTTGATATTTCTAAGATTATTTGTTTTATGGTGTAGATAATTCGTTTTGAATGTGTAATTGATTATTATTTGCTTCATGAGTGTAGGCATATGTTATTTGCTCTATGTTTGTATGTGTCTGTGTCATATTTTAATATCATTTACATAATGATAAACACAGATGGCAAATATATTAGGCCTTCCAGTGACGAGGTAGGTTAAGGCGGTGCTCATGCAACTGTGTTGCCGTTAGGCTAACCGTGGAAGGTTCTCGTGGTCTTCCTCTCCACGTAACGCAAATGCGGGTTAGCTCCATCAAAAAGTCCTCCACGAAGGCAAATTTCTCCCAATACTCGATCCAAGAGTTCCCTTGTCTTCCGGATTGGGTTCAAAATTACAAGGCTACGGAGTTGAACATTAATAGTAGTAAACCCATAATATTGGGTCAGCTGTTCAACGACGGATATAAAATAAAATAAAATTAAATTAAATTAAATTAAAAATAAAAATAAAAATAAAAATAAAAATTAAAGTTAAAATTAAAAATTAAAAATTAAAAATTAAAAATTAAAAACTAAAAACTAAAAATTAAAAATTAAAAATTAAAAATTATAATTATAATTTTAATATAATATAATGCCTTGGCTGGCATTTGGTAATTGCTGGAGTAATTTACTTTTATATTACAATGTAGTTTATTTTTTATTTTTTGACGTTTCAAAATTTCTTATGAGATTTACAATCAATTTAACTATATCATTACAGAGAGTTACAAAAATATATGTGTACAAAATTGTACTTAAGAAGTTAAAGAAACATAAATTTATAACCTTAAATCGTGTAAACCCTATAAACATACTAATTTCTTAACAATCTTTAAATGCAAGTAAGATTTGTTTGAACCTATTAGTTTTAACAATCTTAAACCTTAAAAATATTCTTATTCTAGTTATTTTGTATGCTTTTTATGAAATAACTCCTGACATTTATGTTTTCGTCGAATAAAACAGTTCCGAATTTATTTCAAAGTACAAAATATATGATCCCGATATACTTATCATCTGTCGCAAATATGGGGCCATTCTCTAAGTACTCTTTCAAGCGATTTGTGAAAAATTGTACTCCTTCTCTGCAGTGATTTTTGAGACAAGCAAACATCGTATGAAATAACGATTCGCAACACTAAATCTTCCTCCAAAATCCCGAGCTCCGTAATCTCTGCAAAGACCAGAAGTGGAAAAAACTTCAATCTAAATCACGTCCGCGTCACTTTTTAACCGCGTATTACCCGTCACTAAGATAGGGGTAAGGGTAAAGCATTTTTATGGGTTACCTTCCCTCTTTCGATCCCTGGTCGGTCAAAAACCTCCAGCAGTCATTCTTACCAGGATTGGTCTATTAGACCCCGATATATATATAGAATTGGTTTCCAGATAAGATAAGACAGCGTCATTCCTCTTTTTCGTTCTATCAAAATTCTTCTACTACTGTTCTATACAACCGATTTTTTTCCCCCTTTCACAATCTTACTTCTATTTTATTTATTGATTGTTCTTTTGCTCTTGTAATGCCTGGGTGAGGTTTTGATGCTTATGAATATTTATACTCGTTAGAGTAAGATATAATGTTTTAGGGATTGAGAAGATATTGGGTATTAGGAAATCAATGTTGAATCATTTTTCTGCCCTTCGACGTTTATATATGTATATTTTTTTGATGTTTAGATTGTCAAAAGTGTCATGTTTATGGTAATGAGAGGCTATTAAGTTTTATCTGTTTTGGACATCTTTAATTTCAGATAAAATGAAATGAAATGAATAATTTCGAAATATTTTATGCGATATTCTTATTAAAGGAAAGATGAGAATAAATGTATGCATGTTGATTTATTAATTAACTATTAGAGGGAGTTTTCATGTTTGGTAAAAACTAAAAAGAAAAGCGACGCAACTGTTGTTTTGGGTGCTCACCCCAAATAATTTTGCTTCGCTGTGTAAAAACAATAAGACTCAGAACTTTGACTTGATTTGAAATTACGATAAAATAAACAGAAGAAAAATAAACAGGATATACGATCTCAGAAAAGATGTAATCAATTTATCTCGTTTGCTAATAAGATCAAAAATAAATTGTTAAACTTGTTGTGAAAAATACCATGGGGGCCACTCTGTAGTCCGTAGAAATGCAACTATTAAGTTAAAATTTGTAGTAATGAAAGGGTTATTTTATTTATAAATTTAAATTATTTTCTTAAAAGTTTTATTTTGATCATACGGCATTGAAATTTCAACTACTTGTTCTGTGAATTTTTTCTTAAAATTTTAATTTTAAATAGTGACTCTTTTATCCATTGTTGTTGGAAACTTTAATTATCATTCTTAAGGTATTTGTTTTATAAGCAGGAGATTTAGCTAATGTTGAATCAAACCATTAAATTACATTTCTTCGTTACATTTCGAAAAATTTGTTTCAATTCACTCTTAATATAAAAGACTGCATTTTCAATAAAAGCTCGATGCCATTGATCAAAATTTAAAACAATCGGTTAAAAAATTTTATTTTTAAGGACACGGATAAAGATAATGCATAATATTTTTGATAAGGCCTATATTTACTGGCGTAAACATGATGTTTCGTAATGTCAGCTCTTAATATATTTTTTTTATTAGTGTTCCATTTGCATATATTGAAAAACTAGTTTTTATTCCCACTTAATCAAAAAGCTGCATAATAAACACAATAAATATACACAAAACTGTTTTCGAAATTTAACACATCACTTTTGAGGAAAGAAGAACTGCAAACATCAAATTGTACGTGACTGATGAGTTTAAGGGTGAAAGCAAGAAACACTTTCAAGTTTTATTGCTCCAGCTTATTTTGATGCTTTCAATCCATTTTTCTTAACAGTGCATTGACACACTGCGATTTGCAACCCTTAACGCACATTTCTTTATTTTTTTCCTTCTTCTTTTTTTTACTTTACTAATATTTATTAAAGGTGGTGATTGCAGAGCATCTTGTTTTTTTTTGCAACTTATTGAATCATTTTGAGTTGCATTTTACATGAACTGAAACTTAGAAGTTTATGAAAAAATTAGAAAACAGAAATGAATCTAAAAGCAATTCTACGGAGATTGAACTATCTTGGGATGAAAATAGCTGCTAAGGCTGCTCAATATGCTTAAATGATCGTAAAACTAATTATAATGTGCAAGAAAAATGGCGAGACTTGGGGTTAAAAAAATGAAACAAAAGTGTTGAAAACTTAATTTTACCAAGCATAAAAGTAACAAAAAAGGAATAAAAAACTTTTAAGAAAATTCTTTAATTTCCTCAGATGATATAAAATTAAAAACCAGACCAATGTCGTTAACTTGAGATACCTCTGAACAGAAAAAAAACATTATAAAAACAAAGAAAAAAAATCATATAAAAGTACAAATCTTGTTAATCATCCTGCAGTTAGTAAATAGACTAATTTAATATAAGATAAATGAAAAAATAAATAATTTATTAAGGTGAAACATTCATTAATTAAATGTCTCTAATCAAAGTAAGTTCATTAAAAGTAATGAAGTAAATTGCATTAAAAATTAACTTGCATCAGCGTAATGGAATGTATTAAGTAAATTTATTGTTTTACATGCATTTAGTTATTTTAAGTTTATTCTTTTTAAAAAAATAAATTTAGAGTAGAGAAAATTCTGATAATTAGTTTATGGTTTAAAAATTTACAATTAAAAGAATATTAACGGTAGTATATCTCGCGAGGCATTAAATTTAATTTGACAATTTATAGAAATTTAAAACGTTGCATGTGTGTTAATAGTTTTTCTTTTTTAAATTAAGAAAAATTATAAATCGCACATTGAATTAAAGATCTTTTATTTGAAAAATATAGACATTTAAAATCTTTGAAAAATATTTTTATTTCTGAAAAAAAAAAAGAAATATATTTGAAAATATTTTAATTTTAACCTGAGTTGTGTAATGATAGATTTTAAAAACTGTTAAAACTACTCGCTGAAATTAAAATTAAGTTGACGATTAGAATAAGTTCAAATCTTCATTTTACTAATATATATTGATTATATAGTTATGTGATAATTTTTATGTGATGAATATTTGATATTGTATTTTGCTTTAACCAACTAGTTTATAAAAGCTTGCCAACTAGTTTATAAAGTTAAGAGCTGTATAAAATTGGTAACTGTTCGCTATTTACAAATTAAAATAAGTTTATCTTTAAATCATTTTTATCATTCGAAACTGCTTGTTGAATCTTTAGTTAAAAGCTTCTGCTAATTCTTAATGCACATATTTACTTGTAGGGAAAAAAATTTGTGTCATAAAAATGTTTTAGCGAAAAGCATTATTTTGTTTTATTTAAAGATAAGAAGAGTTTAAAAAAAATATGTCATCAAAGTTAAACAATTAAAAATTAGAAAAAAAAAGAACGGAATAATTTTAGTAAAATTATTTTTCCTGTTAGATAAGTCCAAGTTATGGTCATTTTTCAAGCTGTGATTTTCTTATCTTACACTTTAGGCTTTTACATTTTATAAATATAAAATTCTGATACTGATTGATAATTTTTGTTATATGGATTATTATTTGTGTCCTGAGCCTTCATTAATACTGTTTAACTAATGTGCAGGAAAAATATTCTGAGACGCCTGTTTGTTAAAAATCCAAAATTTAGTGGAATAATGTTGTAATATTTATAATTCGAGTAAAAAATTGTTTATAATATTGATTTTTAAAAATTTCTTATAAAATAATTTTTAAAATTTATAGCCAATTTAACACTGATAAATACATGTTCTTCTTACAGTTAAAAATATGTCGCTGAGTTTTCTTTTAGAAGTGAGGTAAATAATATAAAGATTTTGTACTTAACTAATGTTTAAGAGTAGTAATTGAATTAGGAGAGGTTATATTTCAAAAATATATATTCTAAAAAGGGAAATTAAATATTAGAATTTCAGTCAATATTAATCAAATAATTTTGAGGAAATTTGAGAGTCATTATTTAGATTTTCAAATTAATTGAATTTCCTGAATGTTTCAGAAATGTTTTTAGTTTAATCTTTTAACAACAGCGGGGCATTTCGGTTTAGTGTGAAGCATTTTTGGAATATATTTACTAGAAAATATTTTAAACAGGTTATTAAACATCAAATACATTAAGATATTAGTAATGGAACATACTTATTCCTGTTTAGAATTTGCTAATAATTAAAGGAAAAGTATTCGAAAAACAAAAGTACGTTATCCTTGTATTATTTAGTAGCCACAGCCAAAGATGACCAAGTAAATAAATGAAAGAAAAAAATAAGATCATGAGCCCAAATCGCTTTAACGCCAGTTACTTTGCTTGAAAAAAAAAAAAAAAAAAAAAAAAAAAAAAAAAAAAAACTAAAGTCAGCACATAGTACATATAGCTAATTATTAACACGGGCATAAAATGATCACGCCTTCTAGATCGACATCTTAAGGTTATTTTTCGAAGGCTGCGTCATAATATGGATGCTTTTTTGCAAATAAATACAGTCAAACCTCGATATCTCGAACTTGAAGGGAGAGGAGAAAAAATTCGAGATACCGAAAATTCGAATTATCGAAAATCGCATGTTATCGATGGTAGAATAAAGAAAAATGCTCTTTACATACCTTATTTATTATTCCATATTTATTCTAAAAACGCTTTTTACACTTTCATTTAAAAAAAGATTCAATTGTTGTTTGCTTTAGAGATGTGTAAGAAAGTTTGTCTATAACACTTTCTAAGTGGACTATAGATTTAAATGTCTCCTCTGACATATTCGACTGCCTCTCAATAAATCTCCTTACAGTGTCCACTGCAGAAAGTGCTTGTTTGTTAGTAACATTGGGCGGTAAATCTTCGATTTCTTCATCCTCTTCTTCTGATAGTTCACAAGAAGCTTTCGTTTGAGCGATGATATCATTGTCATCCCACTGACCACACACTGTTACTGCATCATCTACGTTTACAAAGTCCTGAAATTCCATGTCATCAAGATTCATGAGTCCGGTCAATCTGTCCCAATCATTTTCGGTGTAGTTTTCAGCAGAATTAACGATATTGATTGTTTGACTACTTTCGTGATCTTTAATGAATCCAGCCTTCTTGAAGCCATTCATTATCGTAGAGGAAGACACATCATTCCATGCCTTGTCAGCCATTCGCATAGCTTGTAGAACACTAACAACGGATGGTAAAACCCCATCTTCCATTTCGGACAACATTTTATTAACCACTTGATGACGATACTTTACTTTAAAACTTTGGATGATGCCCTGATCAAGTGGTTGAAGTTTTGAGGTAGTGCTTGGGGGGAGAAATTCAATTTTTACGTTTTCCATTTTAGGTATGGTATTGTGCCCCGTACAGTTATCGATGAAAAGCACAATTTTCCGTTTTTCTGATTTCATTTTCTTATTTAAATTTTTAAGCCAGCTTTCAAAAAGGTTTGATGTCATCCAAGCTTTTCGATTAGCTTCATATTCTAAAGGAAATGATTTCATGCCGCTGAAACATCTTGGTTTTTTCGATTTCCCTATCACCAACGGTTTTAACTTTTCTGTTCCATTCATATTTGCACAAAACAATAAAGTTAAACGCTCTTTACTTCTTTTGCCTCCATGACATGCTTCACCCTTTACATGGAAAATTTTTGTCTGGGGTGCATTTAAAAAAAAGTCCAGTTTCATCCGCATTGAAAACGTCTTTTTCGTCGTAATCCTTCACGATCAAGCATATTTTCTTCCTAAATTCTTCACAAACTTCTTCGTCTACGCAAGCACTTTCACCACACATTTTCAAAAATGTAATGTTGTTACGTTTTTTAAAATTTTCAAACCAGCCATTACTTCCTTTGAAATTTAAGTGGCCTAATTCTTTTGCGAAAGATTCAGCTTTTTCTTTGATTACAAGTCCATCTAGAGGGATGTTTTGACTTCTACATTGTGCAATCCACATCATAAGGCCCTTTTTCATATGGGGAAATTCACAGTTTTTTAACTTCTTTCGCTTGCCTAGGCCATCCTCGAACTTTTCTATGAAACTGCTTTATTTTTTAAAATTGAAAGCGTGTTTAATTTTCGTTTGCTAGCCATTTTAAACAAATGACTCGCCAAAGATCCAACGTCTAAGTGCTCTAATTTTTTAATAACGAAGAAAGGAAACTTTTTAGGAGGTCGCTTGGTCGAACAAAACAGGCGTGCATTCACACGTATCGTTCACCCCTTGTTACAAGGATAAGAAATTTTACAGGGTTCTTGGAAGCCACCCACCCTTTTGATTCTTGTTCATGCTGTCATTTCCGGTTTTCTTAAGACCACCCAAGAAATAACCTTGCAGAATAAAAAGACAAAGAGAGTATAAATGGTCATTGAATTGCAATGACAACTGACTGAAAAGAAATGAGGAAACAATAAAACAAAAATTTCTACTTGAGGGTTAAGAGAAGTGATTCCAATGTGTTACTGTCGTCTTTATGTCCATTTTTTTTTAAAAAAAGTTTATCATTATGAGAATTGGTCTTCTGTTCTTAAAATTTGTGATTTTTTTAGAATATTTTTTTATTTTCAGAAAAAAAAATCTATACTATTTATGGAAAAAAAATTCAAGTTATCGAGGGAATAGAAAGAAAAAAAATTCGTGAAATCAAGTTTTTCTTAACATTGAGTGCATAGGAAATTTGAAGGGAATTTTTTTTTTCTTCGAGATATCGAAAAATTCGTGAAATCGAAGTTCGAGTTAGCGAGGTTCGACTGTAATATGCCCTTTTTATAACTGCTGAGATTTTGCAAGGGTTACTCATGATTGTTAGGCCAAGTTTAGCCTACCTGAAGCCAGCGCTGTCTACGCTTATTTTGAAAATGGCGTAAAAAGTCAATATGGAGGAATGCCACAGCTTTGTGAAAATGAAAAGCATTTGTGGTCTTATTTTTTATTATTTAAAAACGTACTTCAATGCTGCATTACTTGGGCTCATAAAAATTTCCAAAAACTGAGAATAAGGCAGCGAATGTGATAATCTTATTCTAGGTGGAAAAATGTCGCCAAATGGGGGATTTTTTTAAAAAAAAAAGTTGAATAACTTTTGAAATATTTAAATTATTTGTATTTTCTTAAGACCAGCTAATTCTTCACGGCAAAATTATATATATTTGTTTTAAAAGCGTCTCATTGATTCAAGAGTAAGGTATATAAACTATAGTCTTTTCATTTTTCTTCTCAACAGAGCTTAGAAAAACAGCGTTAACACCTTAAAGTGCTTGATTCTAGTTTTATCTAGAATGTTACACATTTGATATGATCATTTTTAACAATATATCAATGATATATACGTACTCCCTTCATATATTAAATTAATTATAATATTTCTTTCAATTAAAATAAAAAATGCGTATAGTACACAGCTTATCATACACCATTTCCGGGAGCATATAATATTCCCATTTACTATAGATCGAAATCTCTACAGCTGAAAGTGCTTATTTCTCGTTTTATCTAGTGTGTTACAGATTTGATTCGGTCGCTTTTAACAATAAACAGATTACATATATTTCCTTCATAAATTCAATTAATTATAATATTCCCTTTACAGAAAATGAAATAATGAAAGGGAAATTGATCCCTTCAATGCGATACAAAAAAATAAATTTTCTTCACAGACAAAAAATTTACATGATCATAAAAATTAAACTAAATAATTAAAACTATACTTAATCTAGTAACAAACAAATTAAACTTTTACAACTACTTTAACTTAATATGTTATAATAGCTAAAAAGTTTATTCAGTACTTAAAAATAAATAGTTGAAAATTAGTAATTTTAATGAAGAAATGACATAGTTTCAATTTTTTAATAAGTAAGTTAATAAACAAAATTATCATTATTTATACAGATGCTATATTTTGCAACAGTTATTTCTCTGTCGTAGGAATTTTGTTTTAACTCTATGAGAAAATTGGTAAGTGAGATTAAAATAAAAATCTAGTCAACTAAGAAGATTACATAGCTAATTAGAGAAAAATTTCTTTCCATTAAGTAATTAAAAAGTCTGTTTTCTCAGTCGTTTGTTATTAAAAACATTACTGGATGTTTTATTTATCTTATCATTTAGCATTTTTTAAACTGTAATTATTTGTTCCATATTACAATTGCTTTTATTTTAAATAATTAGAGAAGTGAAAATAAGTTAATTATTTTAACGGTATAAATTATTAACAATTGAATAAAGTGATTTACTATATTCATTTAATTCTACTAAAATTAGTAAATCTAACCACGCAGACATGATTAGATACATCATGGAAATATTTGAATCTGATAATTTATATAATTGTTAAAGGAATATAGAGATTTTTTAATGAACAATTTGCCAAAAACTTTTTTAAAAATTTCAATGAGAGAAAAAAGGATATATTTTAAGAGTATAGTATTTTTTTTTCTTATTATAAAATTTGTTTAAAATAAGTTTTTATCAAATTACACATCAATTGACTTTTTGACTCATAAGAGAATACTTTTTTATAAAACCAAATTGTAGTTGCAATATGACATGACCACAGCTTGCTTGGCATCAATGTACCCAAAATAAAACAGTTCTTCAGTTTTATATATATATATATATATATATATATATATATATATATATATATATATATATATATATATATATATTTAATTTTTTTTTTTTTTTTTTTTTTTAAGTCAATATTTGTAGAATGCCCTCAAAATTCCACGCTTATCCTTTTATCATATAAATGACTTTCGGCTTTAAATATTAAGTTGGTGATGTAAAGCATAACTATGCATTACAAAATGTGGCTGCTTAAAGAGCCATCCAGTAGAAAACTAAAGAATTATTAACTAAAAAATGATATTAGATCGGAAAAAAATAATAATTACTAAGTATAAAAGTGTCGTCGATTTAGTATGCATAAACATCATGTCAACATTCAAGGCAATAAAAGAACACGTAAAAAGTATTTTAATCGAGATTTCAATAACATGATAAAATGATATTAAAAAGCAGGAAAGAACAACTAGTTATGAAACAGATCTTTTTTTTCTGTACATCGAAAATAAATGTACAGTGTAATAACTAGTAGATAATGTTCCACACGTCACACTGTAGAAAATCATGAAAAAAAACAAAAAAACAAATACACTTTTTAAGTGCTTCTTTCTAATTATTAATGCTCACAAGGTGTTTATTTGTACCATGCTGATGATGCTCTATTGTTTAGGAGTTCTTTTTTCTTATTGACTTCTATCTCTTTCGAGTTAGGAAAAGTGACATCGCAATTTGCGCTGTTTGATATTCCATTCTGCCATATTGGAAACTAGTTTTAAAACTATAGCAAAAAACAGCCAAAAGTTCAGACGATGGATACAGTCATTAATGAGATGTGGACTAACTGTTCACTATTATATGTTATTGTAAACGTAGAAAAAATATTTTTGATCTTACGTTTGAAGTTAACAAACATCTTTAGTAGTGCAATATCAATTTCATTTTCATAAACACGATTTAACACTTTCATCACGACGGACGTGATAACTCGTCTTCTAAGAATATTCTTTATGCTCGATTGTTGAATTAGTGAATATGGTTATTGATTGCAATTGATTATTATTTTTTTGAAATGAAATAAACAAGTTTTAAATGAATTTGCGTTTTATTTAAATTTTAGTGCTGCCGGGGAATTTTAAACGTAGAGGGTGGGACAAGGGCGTGTCATTTTCTTCATACAGGCGTTAGTGTATAATTTAATAAATTTCATTTTATTTTTATTATTATGTGTGTTTTTTTCCAAAAAATAACACACTGAATTTGTTTCCTTATATCTTTTGCTTAGAAGAAAAATTCCTTTGCTAAATTACATAAGCTTCATATTTTTTTTAACTTCAGGAAATAAAAGACATTATTATTATTTTTTTTTTACGAGAAATTATTTTAAATAAAAAGAATTTAAAATTTATTTTGTTTTTATCATTCTTATCTTTTTTGTAATTACTAACAAGTTAACTCAAGTCTATTAATTTAAAACTATAAAAAAAAATATTTCGTGAAAAATGTCACGAATTTTTTGAATAAATTCTAAAAATAATTTGTATTCTTTATTTACCATTTTCAGGGTTTCGTTAAAATATTTAAAGCAATCGGAAGAAGTTACCTTCCCAGGAATCACCGCCATACGTTTCGGCAAATTTCTTCACTATTAAGCCGTTTCCTATTAATAAGCTTTACGAATTCCTTCTAATGATTTAAAAATTATCCTTGCTTGCTCATTTCGACTGCATTAATATTTAATTAAAAGGGAAATAATAAGTTTACATGAAAAAGAAACGAAGATTAAATTATCTCGTTAAAAAGATTAATCTCGTCCTTTTTTTCTTACTCTTATTAAATACAAGAAATATTGCTTTAAGTTCATTAAAGTTTATTGAAAGAGGAATGGAATTTGTCTTGGTCACTTTTAGCAATATACCAATAATATATTCTTCTTCTATAAATTAAATTAATTATATTATTTATTTTAATAATTATGTGGAATTAAATTTACTCTTTTTAACGCGAAACAAAGAAATAATTTTTCTTCACAGACAAAAAATGTACAAGATCATAAAAATATTAAACTAAATAATTAAAAATTATATGTATAACTACAGAACTCAAAAACGATATGAGATGGAAGAAGAAATAATTACTAGGCTGATCGTCTATTTAGAATGTATAAACATCACGTGAACATTCCTGCTATCGAAAGAACGCTTAAAAAGTACTTTTTTTTCTGAATTTCAGTGACGTGACTAAATGATATTAGGAAGAAAGAAAATGTTAGCAACTGAAGAAATAGTTATGATACAAACTTTTTGTGTACATAAAAAATAAATGTATAATGCAATAACTAGTAGTTTTTTTTTTAAAGTTGCAGGATATCTCGACCAAACAAAGGATATCACGAACAAACAAATACGCGTTTTAGGTGTTCTTTTCTGAACATTAATGTTCACAAGGTGTTTATTTGCATTACACAAATGATGGCTTTCTGCTTAGTAGTTTACTTTTCCAATTATTTTCCTTTTTTTTTTTTTTTTTTGAGATAAGAAATCTGACATCGGAGTTTATTAACAGGTGTAGCTGTTAGCGGTCTAATACAGCCCATTTCACCCTATTAGATATAAATTTTTGAACTACAGCAGCCATTTAAAAGTTCAGATGGTTTATATAAATATTAATGAGAAGTGTTCGCGCTGTATACTATTGTGTAATTTTTCTCGGTGTGAAAATATTTTTGATCTTGCTTTCAAATTTAATTTGCACGAAACATCTTTAATAAAGGAAGATAAATTTTATTGTGATGAAAACAATTTGAAAGTTAAAGAATAATTTAATACATTACATTTTATTATAATTATTATGCTTGCTTCTTTCCGCAAAACAAGATACGTACTAAATTTGTTTCTCCGTTCCTTTTGTTTCAGAGACAAGTTCTTTTGCTAAATTACATTAACTCCATACTCTTTTTAATTTAAATGAAATTAAAATTTTTCTTTTTATATATATATATATATATATATATATATATATATATATATATATATATTTCATTCATTTTATTCATTTTTTATCACTACTGTAAGTTTTATAAAAATGGACTGAAATTAGATTTTTAAAACCTTTTCGTAAGTTTTCATAGCTTAATTTGACTGCACTTATTTTGAATTCAAACATATCATTTGTGAAACTTATAAACCTGCAACAGCAAATTTGTTTATAAAAAAACCCAGGACTTTCCATAAGTATGCATAATATCACTATATGCTAAATACATATATATATATATTTAAAACTAGAAAACCAAATATTTTGTAAAAAAAAAAAAGAGTAACGAATCTGTGCAGAAATTGAATTCTAAAAGTAATTTATATGATAGATTTATCATTTTTAGGGCTTCGTTAAAATATTTAAAGCAATCGGAAACAGTAATCTTGCCAGAAAGCACCGTCATACATTTCAGCCGAGTTTCTTCACAATAAGCCGTTTCCCCTAAGTAAGCTTTACAAATTCCTTCCAATTATTCAAAAATTACCCTCGCTTTTCACCATAGTTTTAAAACTAAATCTTAAATCACCTCTGAAAATAAAAACGGAAACAATGAATGCCATGCATATCATTCCAATTAACTTCAAGGAGTCTTAAATCTTGAGAGGACAGAAAGAGCGGCAGAGATTTGGCGAAAAGTGAGGCGGCAAAATCTCCTTCAGGGGAAACAAGGCGCATTTACTGATCTCAGCAATTAGATGATTAAAGACATCGCTAATTTTTCAAACTTCCCTATTATTCTACCACCCCAGACTCCCCCTGTACACGATACTTGCTGTTTAATACGCTTTTGACATCGTAAGGAGACGTTATTATCTCGGCAAGGCACTTAATTATGTGGGCTATAGGCACCCTCTGTTCTAAAAGAAGGCAAAAGAATGTCGGGGAGACATATGAGAGAGAGCTAACAATGCTTTTGATGTATTGCCGGGCCTCCCGACTGCAGCTCTTCTGGCTATCCCATGTCGAAGTTGAGAACCACAAGATTTAGAAAAGCTGAACACGCTCTCTACTTTGATAATGAACTTTCTCCTTGAGTTGGTCTGCCTTCCCTGCCTACCGCCTCTTTTCCTTTTCAGCGAGCACCCCTTATCAAGAGAACAGGAAGGAAGAGTTGAGATTATTAATTATTGTGAAGTTAAATTCCAGGTCCCCTTTCCTATATCGTTCCTTTTTACTTGAAAAGTGAATATTACGTCTACGTTTTTAGGTGCAGTAAATTTTTCCCTCCGCGAGGCTTGTCGGTATTCAATGTACCGATAAAGATTGTCACAACACGCATTAATGAAGTATATGATTAATGGCATCATTTTTTTGATGAAATATTCGTCACTTTTACGAAACATTGCCTTACGCTCATTTCGACTGCATTAATATTTAATTAAAAGTGAAGTAATAAGTTAACATGAAAAAATAACGCAGAAAAAATTTTGTTTCCAATCTTATAGAACCATTAATTAGGTGTAAGAATAATCTCGTCGTTTTTTTTTTTCTTCTTTAACTTTTATTAAATGTAAGAAATATTGTTTTGAGTTCATTAAATTTTATTGAAAGAGAAATGACAACTTTGTATAAAAGATATCTTTTATCTTAACTTTAAAAGCCATAATGAAGTAACAAGTGATTACTTGCATTAAATTAAAATTATCATCTAATTTGCGAATTAAATTAAATTTAAAATTTGAAAATAATTTGTTACAGCATTATTTTTTTAAATGAAATGACACGTGTGTCTCCCCCTGAGGGGGTTTACCTTCTTTAGGTAAACACAGGGAGTCACGCCCCGGGGTACCCTAGTGATCTGTCCTCCCTTCCGTTTCCTCTCCCTTTTCTCATACTTTCTCCTTTCTCTTCCCCCTTGTCGTGGTTGCCACATTAACTGGTGAGGGCTTTTTGTCTGTGTTCGATTACCACCCTGTTGTATTGGACCCAGATGGGAAGAGACCACCCGCGTGTTTGCCGTGCGTGGAGACCCTGGAAAAGGGGATCCTGGCCGTTGAGGGGCATTCTGGTACCCCAATACACTGCTTTGGCCCGTGCTTCAGGTAAACGGGAGGTGCAGATTGGCCTGTATGCATCAACCGGCTAGTCACGACCGTCATCTGCTGGCTAGGGTCATGTCCGGGGTCACTTACTGGGCACCTCGTTAAAGGTGGAGGCTGCTTCAGGAGTAACTCGCGGACGTATAGCTGTTGGTTAGCATCGGTGTCAAGTGACGAATTATGTTACTGGCATCCCCTTAGTAGGACTCCGTGGTGGGTGATGCCGCTGGTAGTAGAACTGTTTTTGTTTTCTATGGCTGAAGATAGTACGGTGTTGAGTTCCGCACACCAATGCAAAAACAGCGGAACATTCTTAGCACATGTGATTACGCTCGTTATTTTTTGATAACTCTGACAAACCCAAACGTACCTAATACTTCATTTACCCACATATCTCCATTTCTGATACACAAGGCTCTTCTTTCTATTCTGGGAGAAGTTGCCTCAGTAAAAAAGCTACGCTCTGGTGACCTCTTAGTTGAAGTCTCCTCTGCAAAACAGGCAACTATTTTATCAACATGCACCACCATGTGTTCATTTAATATCACAGTAACACCTCATAGTTCCTTAAATACCTCTCGTGGCGTCATATCAGAAACAGAATTCATAAATGACACAGAAGACATGATATTAGATAACCTTCAATCTCAAAACGTTACATCTGTTAGAAGGATTAAGATTCGCTGGGATGGTAAACTTATCCCTACGAAGCACCTTATCTTCACTTTTGCGTCTGCTAAATTACCAACTGCAATTAAAATGGCTTGGATTAACTTCCCGGTTCGGCCTTATATCCCAAATCCTTTGCGTTGTTACCAATGTCAAAGGTTTGGGCATTCAAAAACATCTTGCCGAGGTCGACCGGTGTGTGCCCGTTGCTCCAGTACAGACCATGAAGACACTTCTTGCGAGCTGCCACCTCTTTGCATCAACTGCAAGGGTTATCACGCAGCTTACGCCAGAAATTGTCTGAAATGGTCACTAGAAAAGGAAATCCAGTCAATTAAAGTATTACAAAACTTAACATTTAACGAAGCCCGCAGAATAGTTACGGCCCGTACTCCCCGTCCGGGTGTGTCCTATTCAGCAGCAGCTAAAACTTCATATTGCACAGTAAGTACGCAGACGGATTCCTCAATATCATCTACCCCACAACAAACAAAACAAAACCCACAATTTAATTTTACTGAACCCTCTACTTCTCGCAGACATGTATCCAAATCTCCACCTCCAAAAACATCTCGATTAAAATCCCCAGAAAAGCCTCGTCCTGCCTTAAAGCAGCGTCCGCATGTAAAGCTACCATCTAGCCAAAAACCAGGTATTCCTAAAAAGAATAAAGACCCAAAATTTATACAAATCATTAAAAAGTCCACTTCAGATAGCTTACAGAAGATGGACACAGAAATAACACTACATCCATCGGATGACGAATCGATTTTCGACGACCCACCGATGGATGTTACGTCTAAATCAAATTTTAAATCCAAAAGGTAATGGAAAATTCCCTTATATCTTGGAATTGTCGCAGTGTGCGAAACAAAATCTTTGACATCAGATATTTAATTGGTAAATATCACCCACCATGTTTTGCAATCCAAGAAACTCATTTAACATCCTCTGATAATTTTAATGTACGTAGCTATATTTGTTACCGAAACGATCATGACGAAGGTAGTAGACCTAATGGTGGTGTCGCTATTTTAACATCAACAAGTTTTCCATCAACTCGCCTTTTATTGTCAACGTCATTACAGGCTGTTTCAGTTAAGGTTTATCTAAACATTATCATTACAGTCTGTTCCATTTACATACCTCCACACGCTTCTGTTTCACAATCTGATTTAAACTCATTAATTCATCAGTTATCGACGCCTTTTATTTTGCTTGGAGATTTTAATGGCCACAGTGATTTATGGGGTAGTTCCGACACAAATGCCCGAGGGCATCAAGTTGAAACTCTCATCCTTGATCATAATCTCTGCTTATTGAATCAAGGGGAAGACACTTATTTTCATGAACCTACACGAACTTTTCACTGCATTGATCTCGCTTTATGTTCACCTGCGCTTTTACCGTTTTCACAATTTTCGGTCGATAATGATCTTTATAATAGCGATCATTTTCCAGTCATTGTTACATATTCATCTACTGCATCTATCACTACTAGACCTTCTGCATTTATTTACCATCCTGCTGATTGGAGGCTTTTCGCTCAGCTTGCTGACATTACAGAAGATATGGTATCAGATGAAAATCTTGAAGCAGCTGTTGAAACGGTGACTTCTGTGATCATCAATGCTGCACAAAGTAGCATACCAAAAACATCAAATTCTCGTCCCCGTCATCGCAAGCCATGGTGCACTGCTGAATGCTCCGCAGCTCACAAAGAGAAGCAGAGGCTCTGGAATATCTTCCGTCGGTATCCTAACAACAGACCATCCTGTAGATTTTAAACGAGCTAAAGCGATTGCACGCAGGATTCGGCGCCAAAGCCAGAGAGAATCTTGGTCACGCTATGTTTCATCCATCACATCTACAACATCTTCTGCATCTTTGCAGAATATCCTGTTACTTTTTAACAGATTATGGTCGGAGCAGATATACCCATCAAGTTGGCGACTGGCTCTTGTAATACCAATTTTGAAGCCAGGTAAGGATCCAACAGAACCTATAAACTACCGCCCAATAGCTCTGACTAGCTGCTTCAGCAAAGTATTAGAATGTATGGTCAACTCGCGCTTGGTTTACTTTCTGGAAAAGGAAAAACTCATCCCCGACTTTCAGAGTGGTTTTCGAAAGGGCAGGTCGACTATGGATAACATTGTTGCTTTAGAATCACGTATTCGTAATGCTCTTGTCCGACGTAACCATTTTATCTCTATCTTCTTTGATATTGAGAAGGCGTACGATCGGACATGGAGATATGGCATTCTAAAGGCATTGTTTGATATGGGCCTCCGTGGTCACCTACCTATGTTTATCCAAAACTTTTTGAGTCAGAGATATTTTCATGTCAAACTAGGTCATACGCTTTCTAGTCTCTACATCCAATCTGAAGGTGTTCCACAAGGTTCTGTTCTGAGTGTTATACTTTTCATAGTTCATGTTTCTTCCATTTTAAACATTCTCCCTCCTACAGTTTTTGGATCACTTTATGTTGACGACCTCAACGTCTCATGCTCAGGATCTGACATGAGAGTAATCGAGCGTCAACTGCAACTTGCTGTCAATAAAATTGTAGAATGGTGTCATGAGAATGGTCATATCCTATCACCTTCTAAAAGCTCATGTGTACATTTTTGTTGGCAACGTCGACTTCACAACGATCCTGTTATTCATATTCATAACATTGCTATACCCATCGTAATTGAAACAAAATTTCTTGGAGTTATTTTCGATCATAAGCTTACTTTTCTACCTTAAATTAAACAGTTACGGAAAAGATGCGAGGGGACCTTAAATATGTTACGGGTACTTTCTAACACGTTTTGGGGTGCTGACCGCACTGACCGCGAATTTACGAAGCACTTATACTCTCGCGCATTGACTATGCATGTACAGTTTATGGTACTGCTTCTGCTTTGCACCTAAAGCGACTTAATACGGTACATCACACTGCATTATGCATTTGTTCTGGTGCATTTCGCACTTCACCTGTAGAAAGCTTGTATGCTGTTTGTCATCAGCTGCCATTAGATCTACGCAGGATGCAATTGTCCTTGACGCACTACTACCGTATCATATCCTCTGCCTCACACCCTTTACAGCGAGAGATTACTCCATTGAATTTAATGCGCCTATATGATGCTCGATCTTCTCATGTTCGCCCTTTTATTGCTCGCATGCGTTCACACATTGAAACATTTGATACTTTAGATTCACCAACACAATCAGTAGACCACCTACTTATTTCACCGTGGACTGTTTCACCATATAATTTTTTATCCTTTATTTGATGCAACCAACAAATCTCTTGTATCCCCAACCATATTTCAACAACTCTTCCTTTCTCATCGTCATCAGTTTTCTCATTATGTCCCGATATATACTGATGGCTCAAAATCTCCTGGATATGTTGGCTGTGGTGTTATCATTGCTGATACCATGCACAGCTACAGAATTCCTGAAATTTGCTCCATTTTCTCTGCTGAAGCTGCTGCTATTTTATTAGCATTGCGACTTATTTCTACACGCTCTACTCGGAAATATTTTATATACTCCGATAGTATGAGCGTTTTGAGTCAATTAGAAAAGTTTCACTGTGATACTCATCCAATTATATGTTTCATTATTCATTTGTTAACTACTCTTCAGTAGAGGGGATTTGAGATTCTATTTTGCTGGGTGCCAAGTCATGTTGGTATTCCAGGCAATGAACTGGCTGACTCAGCTGCACGATCTGCAACATCTGTTTTAACATTGTCCGTCCCGTTCACTGACATGAAACTTCATGTTCGAAAAATTGTAAAATCATTATGGCAACAGCAATGGGATCTCAAAGTTTTTAATAAACTACATAATATTAAATCTGATTTGGACCATTTCCCAGTACTGCGATTGCGTAGAGCAGATGTAAAACTAACCCGTCTTCGAATTGGTCATACCCGGTTGACACATCTTCATTTGTTGCTAGGAGAACCCCCTCCTCAATGCCAAGGTTGTAGCGTCCCTCTCACAATTAATCATATTTTAATAACGTGTCCATGTTTTAACCAGTATCGTTTAACGTATTTTGGAAGTTCTATTTTATGCATGAAGGATTTATTAGGTAACATCTATCATCCGAACATTTTTGCGTATTTACGCGCTGTTGGTATTTTTAACTGTAAATAAATGTTTTAATGCATTTGCAATTTTATTCACTTTTTTCATACATTTTACTTACTTCATGTATTTTATATCGTATTCAAACCTTTTAATCTGATTTTATTGATACCTTTTATCTGATTTTGTTCATGCCTTTTACCTGATTTTGTTCATCAACTCATACAATTTTATCAGTTATAATTATACCGCAAATTAAGTGCTCCACGCACTATGTCTGATGAACTGTTTTTACCGTATTGTTTGGCGCAGCATGTCCTCTTTCGGACTTTGTGCCACTAAACCCTACATTCAATCCAATCCAATCCGATACGCGTGTCTCATAACTACAATATGCCCAATAGATTTGTTTCCAACATAAACATATTTATTAAGTAAGCACCAGTTTCATAAAATATTTGTCAATATAAACACTGTCCGAAATAAAATTTTATTGAATAAATTTTATTCATTTTAAAAATCAGTTTTGTATGGCAAAATAATACGCAGAATAAATTCGTTTCTAACTTAAAGATATTAAAGAAACCTATTTTGCGTCATTTTCTTAAAACATTTATCAAATTTAAAGAATATTGCATTAAAATACATATTAATTGCATTAAGTTTTATTAAATATGTAATAGTACTTAGCTTGACAATAAAAATGCGTGGCTTGAATTTGTTTTCAACCTAAACATATTAATGAAATATATTATGTATTGCATATATTTTTTTTCAAATTTAGGAAATATTGTTTGAAGCTTAATTTGCTTGCAATAATCTATTTTTTTCCTACTCATTTAAAAATGAAATGGTAAGTTAGACTGAAAACAACAAAATGCAGAAAAAATTTTGTTTTCAATTTATATGCAGACATACAGTGCTAAAAAAAAGAAACACTTTGAACAGCTGAGCAGTAACCAGACTTAAATTTTATAGTTCACTGAGGTGATCTGAAATAGTTTAATAAATTAGTGCAGAAGTCGTTTTAAGATACGAAATCACACACAAAAGCGTACTTTCTCTGATTTGGAATGGTATTTTTTCTACAGAATTGGATTCATGACCCTTAAGATATGAGGGGGGGGGGGATTAAAGATAATAATTATTTAAAAATTATTTATTTTGGCATTTATATTTTGTATTTTGCCATGTAATATTAATAACTTTTAAATGATGCAAAAAGCAGTACACCTTATAATTCAAAAGTTTACCGACTATTATGAAGTAAAATAATAAAAATTAATAAATATTTACTTAAGTTTATTTTTTGCAAGGAATTACTCGTACATTTGAATAAACAAATTTTATAAGTACGTAAAAAATTTTTCAATCCGTTCTTGTGGTATAGAAGAATACGCAAAAAGTAAATTTAACAATGAAGGGTCAGGACCAAACTACTTTAACCATATTTCTCAGATTGCGGCCAACCCCGATATTTTGAAGGTAAGGGATCCAAATCCGTCGATAAAGAGGGTATGTTTTTTCAAAGAAATTCTGATTTCGTAACTAAAAATATCGTCTGCACAAATTAATTAGCATGTTTGGGCCTCTCCTGAACCATTAAGTTTGACTCGAATACATAAAAATCCGATCATTACATAAAAAATTTATTTAAGACATTTTTTTTCTGCTATCTGAACATTAATGAAATGTTTTAAGAAATACGCTAATTTTAAGGCTTTCGTAAAATCTAAAAATCTGAGAAACGTTGTTTACCATTCACTATGTCTGCATCGTTCTTTAATTAATAGAAACAATACATTTGTTTAAAAAATAAAACAAGCAGAAGGCATCTTTATTTCAGCTTATAAACAAAAGAAACTAAAATTAATCAGTAATAGTTAAGACTCTAATCCTATGATGCATATTTCCGATTCTTTTTTAAAAAAATCTTTTTCAGAAATTAATTATGGTCTCCGGAAAATATTAAAATATAATATATTTATGTAAAATTCATCGAACAAAAATGTTTAAGAATATAAATAAACGGCTCAATGAACTAATGTTTGGAAGTAATTTTTTTTCCATCTAACTAGTACACGCCAAGAAATAGTCAAAACTACTTAAGTTTCAAATTTTAAAATTCATAAACGCTGAATAAAATTATAAAAATTGTCATTGGAATTTTTAAAATATTGTTTCTTGAGCAAAAAAAATTTTTTATGAGTAGTATTTAAATAAATTTTTAGCACTTATAGGAAATCAGGATATCTTAATAGTGTTTAAATTAGTAAATTTACATAAAATATTTCCGATTTAATTATTTTTGTTTGTACTTAAATATATTTTTAATTTAATATTTAATAGCACTTTAACCGTAGTATTCATTATTCAAAGTTACCTCCGAAAATATATAGTTTTTTGTAATTTAGAAAGAGTACAAAAATTAAGTAATAATGTTGAATACCTGTATAGTACTTTTTTTCTCTTGCTGCTACACTGGTTTTTATAGTTTTGTTTCTCATCTTCCTTTTTCCATTTTCGTAGGTAACTTTGCGTTTAATATTTCGAATCACTTTTCCTTTTTCTTATTCACGTCCAGTCTTGAAAATAAGTGCCTATTTTTGAGCGCTTGAAACATGTCTACGTTATTTCCAATTCGTATATATTTGAAGCGAATGAAGTTTTTTTATTAAGTAATATCTCTCTTCTTCAGTTTCTTGGGAATATTTATTTACTCTAGTACTCAAATTTTTATTATTTTGAAAAGAAGAGTTTTTGTAATTAATTCTATTTTATGTTAAATTTATGTTAGCTTTTATTTCTAAACTAGAATTATTAGAAAAAAACTTATTTGATTAGAAACCTCACAAAAATTACATGTTGTTATTTTGCAATAAATGTTAGCAATAGAAATTCCAAAATTTTTATCCACAAAAACTGTAAGGCATGATATGTAAAGTTTCCCTTCATTTTTTTTTATTTGTATTTATACTCACGACATCAAATTGAGAGTTATAGTTTGAAGGAGAAATGAAGGAATGTCGTACCTGAAAAATATCTGCATTTATTTTGTTTGCTTAGTTACAAGTAATTAGTGTGATTAATGTTGTGGGGATTAATAGTAATGTTGTTAACGATCCTTGCGATACACAATAAAAAAATATTGGGAATAAAACTGCTTTGATAAAGGTGTTCAAGTTTTCTAATTACCACTAATTATTTTTTGATTACAATTACAAGTTAATTACTCTCTATATCTGAAAAAAAATGAGGCCTATAATATTTTCTTTGATTAAAGTTCTTAAAATAGATGAAACATTTTATTTATGTATGCGAAACGAATGACTCGATTGGTATAATCTTTCTAAGGCAGATTATAACAAATTGAAATTGTGCTTTTTTGATTTTTTGTTGTCTGCATAACAAAAGAGTTTGATTCATGATTAAAAAAATAAATAGTACAAGGACATAGATTTGTGTTTTCTAAAAACAGGCATTACATTAACTTAAATTAACTTCATACATATTTTTTGATAAAATGTCCTAAGTAAGTGGCCCGAGTCGGTAGATTTTTAAGAAAGTTTTTGATTATTATGTACAGAGAACTATTGCATCAAATATCCTATTTTTTAGAACATAGAAAATATTTTTCTGTAAAAAAAGACAAGAAACAATTTTTTTGTTGCAGTTGGAAATCACCAAAGAAATTGGAGTTTAATTAGTTGTAATTAGTCTAGTTTTGCATTACAATTAATAGTCTACCTTTTTAGTTCTGACACTGAATGTCTAAGAATTTTACACCAACTTATTTACAGTGTTAAGATAAAAAGGAAAACTCCTTTGATTTAATGTTTGGATTTTCTTGTACAACGATACAATCCTAATGGTTTGAACAGGGATCCTAAATTTCACTAAATTAATAAATTAGCGCAGGAAATACTTTAAGTCTCAAAATAAAACACAAAAATATTTTAAAAATTTATTTTATAGATCGGTCGACAATATTTAGTCCCTTTAAGTAAATTTAGCTTTCTTGCTTACTTTGCAATATCTCGGAAATATTTAAGCGAATGATAAAAAAGTATTTTTGCTTACAACTATTAAAATCGCCCATTCTAAAATAATTTAATTTAATTTTTTTTTTAACTTTATTGTTTTTGAACAAATTTAGTATTTATTGAAACACTTAAAAAATTTTGGATACACGAACTTTTATTTTCTTTCAATCTTTGAAAGTTTTGAAGAAAGTTTGAAAGGAATTAATCGAATAGTTTTAAAAAAAAATAAAAATCAGAACTTTTTGAAGAGTAAATTTCATTGTCACTCACGAGCTTCAATATGATAAGATGGTAAAAATTGAACAGATAATGATATACTACAGCATTCTGAATAATCATTTTGTTACTAGTTCTACGCAATCTAACCTCAATTTCCACAAAAAAAAAAAATTCTTTAAAAGTTCCAAACTATAAAATATTTGTAACAATAGTCGTGTATATACTATCAACACGGAATTATTCGGAAACACTATCAACTTGCAACTCTTTGAAATCTGTCAGCAGCTTAAAATCTAAAATATTAAAATTCTATTTTATGAAAACACTTTTGGCTAAAATATGGGTAATATAAGTCTTTATATTTAAATTTTCCACTCCTGGGGCATGTTTCTTGTGGCTCGTCAACTAGCTGAGAAGGGTCTGCAACGCCATGATAAATCGTTCGGGGATTATGCGCGGTATGCTGGTCGGTCACCCTTTGCCCAATTCTTACTTGAACAGAAGATGGAATTCGCCAGGTTAAAATTTCAGCACCATTTATCAAAGAAGTCGTTGAAGTACCTTGCTTTCCAAGAACTGAAACGTCTCGCGGTGGCCTCTTAAAACTTTAAAACATTTTGGTTATCTTTGTTGGGGGATGAGAGATTATTAATGGGCTTTTAAAACTCCCACCAGTGCACTTTTGTGAGTCTTTGTCTAGAAGAAAAATTAAATTGAATCTTTTCTGTACACTGCTTTATGTACTGTTTACAATGAAGCTTTACCTCATTGTTAACTTTTATGACACTGTGAGGTGATATGGAGTTTGTTCCCATTTTTCTGAAACTTGGGAAATCAATATTCATTTTGCGAGGAATTCTTTAATTATGATAAAGTCAAACTTCATCCCAAGTGAGGAATGCTTTCACTATTTTCAACAAAATAAACACTTTCTGAAATTTTATTTGCAATTAATTAATTTTTATTACTCCGTGTTTTAAAAATAAAGTAATGATATATTAGCAATGGATCGATATGATATATTAGAATTGATAAAATAAATTTTTATTCTATTTGCGTTGATGTAAAATCTCAGTCTTTTCAGTTAGTATTCTTAAACTTGTTGGAAATATATTTATCTGATACATTAAGCTACTGGCAAGAGAATAGTATTTGGATATTGCATTTTTTTTCCGAACTGTTTTGAAACTTACGGTTTGGCGTGACATGTTCTTTTAAGGAAATTTGTGCCACTCAAACCTAGATTCAATTTGTCTCATATCAATTATATTTAATTCAAATCAATGTTGCAGTTTTTTAATTGAAATGCTTAAAATTAAGCAACGCTTTAACAATAAGTACACGGATAAAAAAATCTGGTGAAATTACCGTACTGTATGGTAATAACATTTCTGGTAAAAAAAAAACATAAGTATGGTTCATAAATTTAAAATATACGCCATTTAAACCATTTATTGGGTCATTTTTCCGTTCATATCTTAACGGGTTAGCGTAAATTCTGGTTTTCTAAATTTTAGTTCCTATTACTACACATCTAGCAAAAAACGCAAAATTGAAAAGTAAATTTAACCGAATAAATAGTTTTTATGACATGTTCTAAGGTACGATAACATTATCAAATTTTTACACATTTACCTAATTTTATGATAAAACCATATTTTATTGCTAATTTTACCAAATTCATGACCAAATTTCTTCTGTAAAAATTACCGAGATTTTTAGTGTTCCCCCACTAAAGCAAGTAATACGGTAAAATTTACCATATTCTGGTAGTTTTGAAAATATTTTTCTCAACGCACTTACCTCATTTCTTGATATATCCAAATGACTTATGAACATATTTAATCTTAATATATATTAGGTTTTGCTTTGATCACATTTCACAAATCGAAACTTAGTAGTATGAATTGAAAAAATTAAATAACAATAGTTTTTGATAACAAATCAACCCAGCTGAATTTTTTTTCATTGCTCATTTAAAGATTGTTATCTAAAAATTTTTGGAAAATTTCCTGGACTTTCAATTTTTGTATTAGCATAGGTTTGAAAAACCAATTTCTTATAACCTATTCCAGCTCCTAGATAACAGAATTAAAAGTGTGAATAAATACAAGTAAAAAGTGGTGCATTTTATACATGAAAATACTTGCAACCTTTGAACTATTCATTCTATTGACTCGTAAATAGTCTCATTCGATTATACTTTACAGATATTTGTTTAATATTATTTCTAAATAATTTGTAATATAAGTACCTATATTAATTTTACATATCATTATAACAATTCAATAATTCAATGGAAGTAAAATGGAAGCATTATTAAATGCATTAAATGCATTTAATAATGCTTCCATTTTACTTCCATTTATAGCATTATTAAAAGCATTAAATGCATAAATAATGCATATTATGAAAATGGAAGCATTATTAAATGCTTGATATTAATCTTCGATAATGATAAGTTAAAAGTACAATAATATTTAAAAATCAGTTTTTTTAATTACCAACTGTGACAAAGCAGCAATAAATAATTTTTAACAGATTTTGATCACAAATCCATGCAACATGAAGAATATTTTTGAAATTTTTTCAAGAAGTTTCAAGAAACCAAACTAATATTTTATGCGTTCAATATTTAATAGTTGTTGTAACTTTCTTTTGAAATAAAACCTTATACTTAATAAGATAATGCATTTTTTCTATTAATCAATATACAATATTAAGGATGCAATTAGTTTTACATTTAAAACATATTTGTCATAAAATTCATAATGCTTTCTTATTCCAAAATTTCGTTTATTGTGCCGTATTACCATTTGTGGTTCAATTTAATTTAGCAATTCATTTAATTACATGAAATTCAGATCCCGCGATAAGGATTTCAAATTATTGGCCAGTAAATTAGCTAAATATCAAAAGTATTCGCCAATTTTCGAAAGTCTTCACCAAATGCAAATCTTAAAAAATTTTATGATTACATTTTTTCCCATAGAAAACTATTTTACGGTAGTTTGTTGCAGGATTATCATTATTTGAACCCAATTCTAATTGGCTATGCGGTGCATCTATCGAAAGTTACTGTAATCGAATAAAAAATATTTATTTGTTTAGAAAAATTCATTTTGACGTAATTTTGAGGATTGAGTTTAATATATCTTTTTGTTTTGCAAAAAAAATCATTCGCCAATACTTTTAATAAAACACAATTTTATTTTTAAATTTACGATTTTATCGCCTTTGGCTAGGTAGAGAATGCTTAGCGCGGCCGGGAAAATCACGGTAATTTCTTTTCTCAGATTTATTTTTTTTTTTTTTTTTTTTTTTTTTTTTTTAAGTGAAACTTCTTATGCGACTTCCAACAAGGTTGCGTCAAATGTTCAACGCTACCGTTGTCATGGAAACTAGATTTCTCTTTACGTTCGTTGAGCGCACGAGGTAAGAGAAAAACATAGTAGGTAATATTGGCGTTAAAGAAAACAAAGCGATATTTTTTTTAAATTCGTCAAGATTACCTTACTGAAATTTAGAACATTTAGAAATAAGCTGATATCTTATTATATTTTTTTTAAAAATATATTTTATTAATAATATTTTTTAACTAAGCGAATAAATTTTTAAATGAAAAAAAAATATTGTATTTAAAAAGTTAATAAGTATCTTTTTTTTATTAAATACAATAAAAAAAATACTTTGATGCACATAGATACTCTGCTTTAGTTACTTATTTTTCTATGTTTTTTTTTATGCCGGTTTTTATTTTATAAGTGAAACTTCTAATGCGACTTCCAACAAGGTTGCGTTAAACGTTTAACGCTACCATGGAGGGGGTATGAAAGCACTGTTACGTTAAACGTTCAACGCTCCTGGGGAGGGGGAATAGAAAGAGACAGAGCGAGAGTGAATGCGTGGCATTCGAACGCATGCGCGTGGAAAATGATAATTAAAAGATGCGATCAATTGTGAATTGTAAGCAATGTCTTAAAGAAACAATATGATTTCACTAAAAATCAATTTCTACCCCTTCCTATTTTCATTTCCACAATACGAAGTTTCACTTCTTCCGCTCGGAGGCACTCCACGCACTATTTTTATTTATTTATTTATTTTTTTTTTTTTTGCTGTGTTGAATAACCATTTGTGGCTTATATTTAATTATTTTAGTATAACTTTTAAAATATATATTGAATTTCGTTCTCATTTCCGAATAATTTTTTTTTTTTTTTTTTTTGGTTAAAAAACTAAATAAGCTAACTCTTCCAGAACTCTGAAATTAAAAATTTGTTACATGTTTCTGTTCTGTCAAAAAGGATAGTTCTTGCAGAAACTGTGTATAAAACTTTCAAAAATCGTGCAGAGTAGTAAATCCGACAGATTTAAATAAAAGGTAGGCGAATGCGTATTTGAATAAATATTTGTTAGATAGGGTATTGAACTTTTGACTGATTGATTCACATAAGCTGAATTCAGATATCTTGTGACTTATCATTTGCTCTTAGCTGCTGATTTGTATTCCACAGGAAACGTTGCTCTCGACGGATATTAATGGCTTTATCGGTAAGTCATCTTTTATTTTCTCGAACTTGTTTTACCGAATTGTATCTTGTCCTCAAAAATTGTATTCTAAAGTAAGCAGTGTCTCGAGTGACTATGAATGACTAATAGTGATCTGTAGGATAAAATAGTGATTGAAGCATGTATCAATTAAGAGGTTGAGTTAATTTAATTAAATGTGAAAAATTTAAATAAGGCAATAAATGAAGTCCAAATTGAATGTAAACGAATTAATGGTTTTTAGGCCGTACTCTGACGTATCAAGGTAAAATTACCGCATTTCACCACATTTAGAAAATTTTATTTCTTTTCATAAAACTATATTTTACCTATATTATAATTTTACCAAAATTATTAACAAAACATTTCGGTAAAAATTACTGTGCTTTTTAATGTTCCCATAGAGGCAGAAAATACGGTTAATTTTACCATATCCTGGTAGTTTTGATCAAACTTTTTTCTCATTGCAGGAATGAAGCATTATTTGATTGAGAAAAAGAGGTAACCGGAGAGTCTATAAGTTTGAATTGCGGATTTAAAATAGAAAGTAAATTGTGTAATCGTGTAGTGATGCCACAAAAAATAATAAGACTCAATATAAACTATTATATTAGAAAGAAGTTGATCTTCGCAGGAAACAATAGCCTAAAGTACATTTAGGTACCTTATATTTAAGTCACTATATCTGTGCCTGATATATTATACAGTCCTATCATATTCAGAATATATAGTTATGAATGGTCAAAAATACTTTCAAAAAAGTTAATAATTTAATTCTCATTTCTGTTACCTATAAAATGTAACTGAAGAATAAATACTTAAATAAAGATTACTAAAGTAACTAATAACGGTAGTTTTTTTATCAGTAATTTTTTGCAGATCAAAATTTTGGCTAAATTTTATATTTGTAACTGAAATTATCTTGAGGTTCAGAGATATCGTATGCATGTAACTGAACTAGCTTTAAACTTCATATGAACTTTTTTTTTAATGTAACAAAGGCGTAGAGCACAGAGGATTAGAATTTTTCACTACATCAAATGTTAAATCTGTTTTTACGTCGAACTTCCAATAGAGGACAGCTACTGAATTTAACTTTCTAAGAGATCAAGAAAGTTAACATGAGTTCTTTTTAAGAATATATTCCCCTTTTATTTCAAAGAATGTCTTTTTACAAATTTTTTCAATACTTCAAATACATTGAGTTTTTTGGTATTAAAATGAACAGTTATTTTTAGTGATATTTTACTTTAGTTTTTACGTAAAATATTTAATAAAAAAAATTTTAAAATCTAAATTTTTGCTTACTTTTATCTCTGTAATATTAATTAACATGATGTAGTGTCTCTTTTATAGCGACAACACATCTTTACATTTGATGAAAACTATTTTTTTCAAAGTAATAAATATAATTATAAGCCATATTTGAAATCTATTAAACTTTATTTCAAAGACAGCAAATAAATTTTTAAGCAAATATATATTTTTAAACTTTAAAAAAATAGTATGAGCTTTTAATTCCTTTTAAAAGTTGTATTTCTTTTTATTAAAAAAGCGAATTTGTTTTTACAGTTTTATTAAGACTTTCATAAGTCTTTAGATATTACATAGTAAGGAAATTTTTTCATTCAAATAATACTGTTTCATCCATAATTTATTACGAGTACTGTTATAAATAGTGAGTGATTATCTTAAAAAAAAGTATCTTTGCTATAGAAATAAAACATCCTTTAATGTAGTTAGAACCATTTATTTTTTTCTTTCAAATGGAGATCTGATAGTATTGGGATTTGAACTATAACTATTTTCAAAATCTGTTTTAAGTTTAAATTCGTAACAAAGACAGCTTCCGAATTTGTTAATAAATCTATTTTTTAAAAGTAGGAAAAAAAAGGCATGTTATATTCATTTTAAAAATTGTGTTTCATTTTATTAAAACAAAGAATTTATATTTGCATTTTCATTTTAACTTTCAAAAACCTTCACAAGACTTTAAATATTACATAGAAAATAATTTAATTTTAAGATAATTTTTTTAAAATTTCAAATGAAGCTGTTTTATCGGAAATTTAATTACTTTTATAAATTGTGATTATCTTAGAAAAGTATCTTTGCTGTATAAATAAAAAATCTTTTAATATAGTTAAAAAAAAAATTTCAAGTAAGGATAGGGCAGAACAGGGATTTGAACCATGTTTGAAATCTGTTCTTAAGTTCAACTTCGTACCAAAGACAGTCACTAAATTTGTAAGTAAATCTATCTTTTTAAAGTAGGAAAAAAGAAGGCATGATATATTCATTTTGAAGGTTCTATTTCCTTTTATTCGAAAGGAGAATTTCTTATCCCAATTGAATCGGAAGCTTTTCTTATCCGGGAAAAGTAATGCATCAAGAAGAGTCCGTATCGGCGAAAACTACTCTTTCCCAACTTGTGGGAATAACGAAAATGCCGAATTCGGCGGTGTTAGCAAAGTGATTTATTCAATAGGAAACCAGTGATATATTATACCAAAAACCCTTTGAGAAATCCCTTCTATCACAATCTTCGGCACTGGGAAACAGCGCCACTTCGCAACTTGGGATTTACTCTGGAGTTTGGCAATCGTTTTGGCGATACAGGAACAGATGGAACTAAAAATTTTAACCTACGAAAATCCGGGTCTTTTCACATTCAGAAGTGTTAACAAGATGATGCACACATAAATCACTTAAAAGGAATTCACAGTTCTGATTGGGAGTTTCCTTCCAGCGGTAGTTAAAATTTAGCAACGTGTTTGGGTTTCTTTATTGTTCTTGTGCCTTGGCTTGATTGAAATTTGCAAATTTGCATTGATTTTTCCCTGAAATCTTGAGTCGGATACTAATGGTCTGTCAAGATGACTTGAAAAGCTGTATTTCTGAATTGAAAGATGATCTGGGCTTTTAGAAAATAATACAAAAGCATTTCGTTTAAAGTTGTTCATTTAGGATGGTTGAAAAGTGTTTTAAATTGTTTTTTTAAATGTGAATATTTTTTTATTTCACAAATTATTTCATCCATTAAAACATTTTTCGTTTTGCTAACTTCGTTTTGTTAAAAGAAAGCTTTCTTAAATTGAATATTTATGGGTATTGATTCAGCAAATTATTTGTTTCATCGAAAAATTTTAAAAGTTTTGTAGGTCACAGGATAAAAAAAAACTTTGTAACTCTAAGAGAAATTAAATATGTATAAACGAAGAGTTAAAATACACAACTTCGTTTAAGAATCAACATTATTTTTAAAAAATAACTGTATGTCTGTGTCAAAATGATTTTAGTAATAAACAGTTTTATTTAAGTTAAGATTTTTTTCAGTGTTTTTGAGAAGAATTAAAAATAAGTTTTATTTATAGTTCGTGAAATTTTTTTTTTTACTGTGACATTTATTTTTTTTAAAGTTTTAATTAAATGATTTAAAAACTATTCACAAAATCTATTACAGATTTTTTTCGTTTTTGTAAGCAAAAACGTTTCCAGCATCATAAATTGGAGTAATTTTGTTTAGAAGATCCTGTGGTGCTTTTGCAAATTTCCGAGCTAAATAGTTATATCTTCAATTTGGTCCCTTTATTGATTTACTGACTTTTCAGGGCACTAAAATCATAATTTAAAAGAGAATCACCTCAAATTCTTAAGTTTACTCTACTTATTTTCCACATATTCTAAAATTATAATATTTTCAAGAACTTCTTGTGACCGAAATATGTAGATTTACTTAGGAAAAATGCTTATAAAACAATAACGTCAAAAAATGTGTGCTGATACGAAATCTTTGCCATTTTCCTCATTTAAACAAACATTGAAATTAGTTTACCGTTTTAACTATGATAACATCCATAAAATCATAAGTTCTGATTTTCATCAGACAATAAGTTGTAATTTCCATTATCTGAAATTAATTTTGAAAAAAAGTAAAAACTAATTAAATTTCAAAATAAAATTTAAAAATATCACTAGTTTCTTACAAAAATGAGAAAATTAAGTTGTTTATCAATGTTTGAACAAGCAAGATATGATTAGTTGTTACAGACGATTATCAATGCCTGATGATGATATCCTCATGATGATTATCTGATGATGATTACTCATAATTAGTTCAAGTTGAATATCCTTTTATCACTGATGATTAAAATTTGTTTAACATAGCACATATGTAACTCCAAACGTTAATCATTTTAAAATCAAATTAAACAGAGTAAATTATTTTGGGAGTGAGCAGGATTTATACTATAATACTCTTTTGTGACGAAACTAACTCGTATTTCCATGCATTACATGAAAGGAAATTTTTCAGTCCTTTATTTTGTTTCAGAATTCGTTCCTTGCGTGATCAGAGTCAGTTTCGATTCAGAACTCGTTTGAAATTGATCAGAATCAGTTTCGATTCAGAATTCTTTCCGAAACAGGACAGAATTTCGTTTACACGGCCCTCAACTTTATCCTTCAAAGCTTGAGTGATCATAGCCATGTTGGCCTAAATTGTAAGCCCATTAGGGTCACCAAAAAGGGAAATTACATGACGAGTTCTTTTATTTTCTATATCAAAATTTAATTCAAAAATAGCAATTTTAGTACACCTTTTATCAATTTAGTTTAATTTTTAAATTGCTATTAAAATCTTAAATTTTAAATGACTTGGTTAAAATGATACAGATTTTCAATAATGATATACAAAACACGTAAGATGGTAGAAACCATTTAGCTTTTTTATTCAATAATTTAAAGGAAAGAAAAGGAAAATCTTTATATATTGAATGATTTCCTGAGAAAATGTGTCTTTATATCGTTTCTCTTTGACATAAATAAAATACTATGATTGATGATATTTCGCAAAGTCCTGTATCATTGAACTGTGATAAAACCTCTTGTTTCCTAACTTGACAGAAAAGGTCAGGCTATATCGACATATTTGAATGAAGACTTCATGTTTGAATATAAAATGAATTTCAGAAAAAAATTATTAGAAATAGTTAATATTTTATTTATGACGTATAAATAAATTAGCTAAAAAATTGTGTTTTTTGTTCGAGTTTATGTAGTGATATGCTACTAATCTATTTGACGAAGTGTCAATTTCGGTGGTATAAGAACATTTATTTAATGAAAAATATTTTTAAGAAATTTAATTAGTGTTCACTTTTGGTTAGGATAGCTAATGAAATACCTTTTATTTTATTTTTTAACTAATGATGTAAGGCAAATGAATTGTTTGAGTAATTTTTTTTCAGTTGTTATCAAATTTGTGCTTTTTTAGAAATATTTCTAGAATAATTTCATGTTCTAGCGTGGTTAATAAATAGAAGCTTTTTTTGTTTTTCTATGACTCAGATGGTAGTTTATTAAATATTTATAAAAAAAACATTCTTATTCTTAACCCAGTAGCATTTTTTTTGTGCTTTCGTCAAATACTAAAATTAACCAACCAACTAACTAACTATTTTACAGTTCAATATTGTAGCTCTAGTGTGGAACAATCAAAATAAAATAAATAAGGAAAATATCAACGTCAACTTGTTGACTCCGAAGATAAAAAGTACGAAAAAATAAAAATAATAAATTAAAAAAAATCTTCTGATGACGTTGTTTACTTATAGTACAGAAAATAAATAATTTAAACATTACTTTATATAGCAGCGATATTATTGTTTAATAGAAACATCTATAAATGAACAACAATATGCAGTTATTTTAGTAAAATGATCATTATGTATTTTCTAAAATTCAAACACGGTTAATTAATGCCATTTGACCTGAAGGATTGCTTATATATTTTTATTTAACGCTTATTATCCGCATGTAATTTAAATTTGTCCTTATGAAATTCTTAAAATGAAGAAACCAAAGCTTCATTAAACTTATTAGTAAATAGAAATAAATATCTCAACTTTCGAAAAAAATAAGATTTAATTAAAGGTAAGTCAAAAATATTGAATCCAAAAACCAGCTGTAGTTTATTTCGTGAAACGTTCATAAAGTATGAATTTAGGAAGAAAAATGCAATTGGAGGACATGATTTTTTTAATCTCTAAAGTTCAAACTATTCATTAAGGATTTTAATATTTATAATATCATGTTTTTAATAATCTAATACAGCATAAAAACGCTTAATTGAGCCCACTTCATATAGCCGAGAGCCCTTATTTAATTAAAGTTCTCGATTTTTTACGAGCATTTCTTTTTTTTTTTAATATTCATGTAACTAAAGGAATATTTTGACTCCAGTAATTAGATAGGTAGATCAATATAACCATTTTGGGTTTTTCATTTTTCGAAAAACCATTACCAGGTATATCTATCACTTCATCTTTACCCCATCTGCTTTACTCGAATTCTGAGCTAATTAGAGATCCACTATCGACTCCTAATCTATTCCTAACGCAACAATATAAGTTATTTAGAAGATAAAAAAAAATCACTCAAATGGATGGAAAAAAGGGAAAAAAATTGCGTTCATTAATGTTTTTGTTCTGAGTTCATTCTTTGGTTTAACAGAAGTGTATATATGTGGATTCAATCAACTTGTCTTTTCCCCCTCAAACGCTATCAAAGCATTCATTAGCTAGTCCATAGAAAAATGCATCTACTTTGAGGGGGAAGTTACTCAAATGCTCCATTAAAGCGCTCTTGGTACTCATAGGATTAAATTAAGACGTCCTTTACATACAGAATTGACGAAGACTTGAAATTTACAGGAGATGAGATTCCTTCATGGGCAAAATGGATCTACCATTTTTGCCCACAAATAAAAGAAAATTAGATGCATGGAGTATTTATTTATGCAAATCAGGTTGCTGGGTTTTTAAAATTGAGAAATCTTTTAAAGAATAAATTCTAAGTTTTGAGTGAAAATAGACGGGCACGTGATACTTTTAATTTTATTAAGTTAGGTTCTGATCCTTTTTATTATTGTATATTGTCAAGAAAGGGTACATTACTAAAGTAAAATTAAAGTTGTTTTCATTAATATAATAATGATTTCATCTTTGTATTCATTAATATTTTTACGTTCGAATAAATATCTCCATAGTTCAATATAGCTAGGAAAATTGTTCTTATTTTTATTAACAGAAAAGTGTGGAATTTTAGGAATCTATCAACGAATTTTAAATGATCTCAGGCAGGTTCCTAACGCCTCTAAAAATTCTGCCGTATTTAGTTCATGACAAATTGAAGCAGCATATCGTCTACAGTCAAAAATACAATAAAAAATGGACTTACCGTGACATAGCAAAAAACTTTTAATTAGTGAAGTACGTGTTGTACTCAATTACGTTTAAGTTAGATGCGGCATTATTTTAAATATAATTTAAAATGTTTTTTCTACTTAAAACATATTTTTGAAACTGTAAAGCTTTTTTATACCAGTGAAGCTATTAACTTACATACGAGGCATGTTATAATACACAACATAAAAAGAAAGGTTTATGTTTATAAGTTGGGTAAAAGTAAATAAAATTTTATTTTAAATTTTGATTTTCATGCTGCTTGAGTTCATGATGAAATTTTGATTGTCATGCTTGCTATAGATTGATGTGAAGTGGTTTTTTTAGTGTTAGAATTCTCTTATTTAAACAAAGTGCTATGCCGTGGAAAAAAAATATTTAACTCAAATACTGCAGATTATGCGAGTCAAAGAAGGTCCATATTATCACGTTTTCCGGATCTGAAATCAAGGATGAGAACTTTCACGGTCCCTAATTTTATCTACTAATAAATCACGCACAAATACCGGATATGATGTCGTTATTTAAACTTACTTCTCATGGTTTCTGATTGTTTTTGTTCGCAACGGATGACCGCAGATAATGAACCAGTAAATCCAAAAAAAAAAAAAAAAATTTAAAAAAAAAAGAAAAAAAGAAAATCACGTCACATTTTTTTGAAATCTTTTAAGGTTTGGTATTCAAATTATGGTATTTTTTTTAAATATTCTCCTTATCCGTAATCATATGTGGTAATCTAAAGTTAAAATCAATCCACGCGACGGTAAAAAAGTTGCTAGCAGCGCCATCCATCAAATAGTTTTTCAACAAAATCAGGAACTGAGAGTGAAAAATGTATTCAATATTGCATGAATTTTCTGTAAAAATAGTACATATATACATTTTTTTTCTTAGAAAACCGATATCGTGATTAGAAACTGTTTGAAAACCATTAGTCTAATTTAGAATACCTTTAATAAGAGCTAAAATTAATATATTACTTAACTTAAGGCAAGGAAACACCTTTTAGGATTTAAGAAACAGTCTTAATAACTTTTTAAAGAACGTGAAAAGCAACGTGATTCCGAAATTAGATATACTGCTAAGGCATAGAATTAGCCATAAGCTAAAGAATATATATATATATATATATATATATATATATATATATATATATATATATATATATATATATATATATTGTGCAATATATCAGTAGTAATTGAACATTTTTAGCTCAACGACTCTTATCTAAATTTTTCAATTCTTTTCCCTATTTTTACCCAAATTATAAATTTTTGTCCAAAAATGGCGACATTTACTTGACTTTGCAATCCAGAAATCTCTTACATCGTATTGATAGGGTGGGTGGCCTGGCTTCTGGCCTTAACTACAGCTTTTCAGAAATGATGGTATCCTTAACGCGGATAAACTCTTGGTGATTAGCATCTTTCCCCCCTTCAGGAGTGGCAAGACCCATTATTGAAGCAGATGGCCTGAGTCTAGGCTGTTGCAGGTAATGATCTGCGCCTGTTCACCCCTCTCACCTACGAATTCCTTCGATCAGCCCTTCTTGTCTTATTGGGGGTGGAGGAGGTACGAGCTGTTGCTATCATGGTAATAATTTAGTATAGTTTGTTCGTTGAAGGAAAGGAGGATGCACGCACTTCTGAGTTAATTACTGTTGTTATTTATGAACTAATGGTACTATTTGTCATTGCTTATTATCTATTCTAAGAATTTTATCACTAATTAGTTATTAAAAATGAACAACACATCACTGCTAGTAGTGATTTATAAGCGCTTTATTTCTTGAAAACTATCAAATTTAATAAGTGTTTTAAAATGTTTACAAATTTGATGCATTGTTATGTTCAAAATTTTAATGTTTGTTTTGATTTACAAGATTAAATTTTACAATTAGTAGGTATTCTTAAATGTATAGCATTGAAACTGCTTTGGTTCATCTGTAAAAGTACACCATTTATTAACGGTATGGACAGTGTATTAATATCGATTTAGATTATAATTAAGATAAAATCAGATAATCAAATTGTTCTTATCATTTGATGTGAAATAATTGAACAGGTTGAATCAAATTTGTTTAAGAATTGTACTTGGTGGGTAGAATGTGCATAAAATTATAAATTATGAGTTTAAATAAAAAGAAAAATGTCACTGCGTGAATAAAGAATTTAATATGTTTTTGAAAAAATTATTGTATTACTTTAAAAAAGTAAATCCTGTCTAAAATTTGCATCATTTAACTTTTTGATTGAGTTTTTGTTGATAGTATTATTTTGTAATCCTCACCTGCAAACTTCTTAAGATTATTTAGAAAGTAAAATTATCAAAACTTCATATTCTGTTGCATAGGAAATTGCGAAGACTTTTCCTAAATGTTTCTATGTATATACCACTTACTCTACAGAGATGAATTTCGAGAGTTTATATGGACAGAGTTGACGCACGAAATTAACTAATATATTTGTCAAGAAATATATTTTGTTATTTATTTATGCCATAAGTATCTGAGTACCGATTGTGAATACATAAAAACAATTTAAAATCGTACATTTTGTTCATATTCATAAACAGAAACTTGTACGAAAATAATATAATATAATATTTACGCATCTCCCTGGTGACGAAGAAATGAATTTAGAACAATTAATTTTTAAGAAATTACTAGAATAATGATTAAGTAATTACAAGATTAATTTCTGTTTGAGAAAATAATCATATTATTCTTGTTACTGTGTGTTTTACTTTTGCTTTAAGATTATGCATAAAAAATAAAGAAGAAAAGGAACTATAGTAAAGAAGACCTTTTCTGGGTTACACCCTACTAATTTTTCTTTTAATGAAGTATTCCTTCAATATTTTGATGTAGTAAATATGTTAAACACTGTCACATTGAGAAAAATTCCCAATTGAAAAGTTAGCTTTATAGCTTTTGTTCCAGTTTTCTTTATTACTTTTCATAACAGGGCCGACCGGCCCGTGTAGGGGGCAGGGAACTGTCCTTGCATCAGAAAGGTTCTGGGTTCGAATCCCGGGCAAGGCACGGATGTTTCTTTCTCTCTATCTGTGTTCTATGTCCTTTCTCCTTTGTGTGTGAATGTGACCCGCCCTATAAACGGGTTGTGGTAGTGTGACGTGGGCGACGCTGCTTCGCCACAGGCGCCCACTGGGTAACGAAAAGAAAGTTAGCAGTTCTGGCACTTTTTGTGGCCAATGTTCTAAGTGCCCGCCATTAAAAAAAGAAAAAAAAACTTTTTACCACATATATAACATGTCAGTTATTTATATTTAAATATCATATATATTTGAAATTTATTTAAAGGTTTACTAAAGTAGTGTTTTAGTCCCAAATATTTACATTTGCTCAAATCGGTAAAAAAAAAAATTGTTAGACTAACAAGAAAGTGAGTTTTGTTTTTAAATAAAAAATATTCGCTGACTATTTATTGAAAATCAAAATAATCAGTAAGTTTAAATTGAAAAAAAAAAGTATTTTAAGACAGAATTGTGGTGTAAATAGTTGTAATATTTTATTTTTTAAAAAGAAAGTTAAAGAAGTGACGAGAAGGAACAACGAAGCATGTTTTGACCGTTTTTCTCGTCGGTTAAAGTAATGAGCAAGTGACTTTTGATTTCAATTAAAAATATTCACAGCATATTTACCTAATGTTAAGATAATGAGCAAGCTTATATTGACCCAAATGTGGTTTTATAGCAGAATTGTGGTCTTATTAGTTGGTATCTGTCACCTTTAAACAAGAGCGTATAAAAAATTATTAGCTAGAGCAAAAAAAATTATAAAAGAAATTGAGTAAAAAAACCATGTTCATCCGTGGGAGTTATTCTAGTTAGGGAAAAAAGAAGAAGAATACATATTGAAAAACGTATCTCAGATGAAATAAATCTAACAAAATTCGTATATCAAATTATGTATATTCGATATATTATTTGTTAATAAATACTCTATTCCTCGAGATTCAACTAAGGATTGAAAACAAATAAGACGTGATATTTAAACATGCCAGTACTAATATTGAAACGATTATATCAGTTATATTCCATGTAAAAATAATAAAATATCCCACCAGTAAAGATATTCAGGTGATATCTGTCTATTAAATCAACAACATCACCACCATAGCAAATCAAGGAAATCTCCTTATCTGGGAAGGAGCAGCCTCCAACTATCAAGAGATGGCTCCTGGAGGAATAGCATGATGGAAATTATCATCTCCCCATAACTAATTCGATCGTGTTTCGCCGTCGGCATCTCCTTCATACCGTGATTAGAGATACAGCACATTCGCTGCTTGCCAAACGTTCGCAATACCGGACAGGAAATTAATATCTGTCGGGACCACAAATCTTATCCCGTGGTTTTACCCTTTTGGGATCGTGTAAGGTCAAACCTGGAGAGAAAAGGACCTTTTATAGATTAGATGAGGGTACCAGAGCGTAAAAGGAATGCTTAATGATCTGGTCATTTGCAAAGTCTATTTTTAGTGTAGTCTATTTAACTACTTGGATTTTAATATAAATATTCATCAATTAACGTAAATGAACACTTCAGTAATAAATATGAAATGCTTCAATGGCTAGTAAAAATTGATTGAACACTTGTTCATTAAATGCATTTTAAAAGTTTTTGAAGACCCTCCACGTCCATATATTATTCTCTATTTTAAAGACATTGAACTTGTTAGAAAAATTTAAAATTACACTTGACTAGCTTTTATTAATTAATTAGTATACTTCAGGCTTATGTAATAATTTTAATATTACTGAACTCACGCTCCAGTCTTAACTTTTTCTGGATTTTAGCCGAGTTTTATAGATTTTAACAAAATGATTTTGGTTTAAACCTAGTTTTAGAGGCTGTGTAGTCATGACACGCCAAAAATATACATCAATCAATCAATCTTAAAAAGTTTCTTATTAGATTCAAGTTCATTAATAAAGAAACAGAATAAATCATCTGGTGCTAGCTCAAATAACTTCAATAAAAACGGATTCTCTAGACATGCAATTACTTATTTGGCAGTTCATGCCGATTTTGTAGCAAAAAAACTAGGCTGTACAAGCTAATAACAAGTTGCCTACTATTAAATCTTAGTTAAAGTCATTGCCTGCTTTGCGTTCGTCTAATGCAGATGTAAGATTCATTCCCCTTAAAATCAGCCGATATAGTCGATTGGCATAGGCTTGTTTACTTACATAGGGAAACTTCTCAGTGCAATACATGTAACATTTATCTTACTATTCATCTAATTTAACAGACTCCGTTTTTCAATTCCTACTATTAGCTCACATTCTCTATATATATTTAATTATTTTGTTCAAATTTTCAATCGTTAATAAAATACTTTTTATTCATCCAATCAAGTTCAAATACATTTTTTTAAACTTGTAATGGACACTTGATGTTAATACAGTTTTTTCAAGTATTAATTCATTAATTAAATTTAATTAAATAATTAATTTTTTTTCTTTGTTGACCTAACTAGGAATTAACTTTAAAAAATTTGTTTTTATATTACTTGTTGGTTGTTCTACTTTATCGCTAGAAGTGTTTTTGGATGTTCACAAGATTATCAACAATCGAAAATATTTGCGTTGTTATGGGGTCTTAATTATAGACTACGTCAACTTTCATCTATTAAAAGGTGCGTCAAAATAGAATCAAAATAACATGTCTTATATACTAGTGAATTGGTATTTAATATTGTAGTGGTAGTCACGTCACATTACTCCTCTTCCAGAATTTAAATTTGATTGAATTTGATGAACGACTACTACTAGTTGATACATTCTGTTTATTTATTTTTTGTTCATTATTTTTTTTTCTTTATTTATTTATTGTCCGGGAGAATTGCATTTACTTTTACAGATTTTTGATTGCTATATTATGAGCAAATTAACTATTCTATTTGGACCATTCATCGATGTTGGGTGTTCAAAGCACGCCCGGAGGATAAGCGATTGAATTTTAGACTATGTCAACCTTCATCTATCAAATTGTACCTCAAGATTGAATCCAGTTAACATATCTAATATACTAGTGAATTGGAATTTAATATTTGAGGTGGTAGTTACGCCACATTGTCTTATGTTTTGGTATTATATGTTGGTATTTTTGTGTGTGTTCCATGTTTTTTCCAATTTATTTATTTTTATGTACTCCATAAAAAAATTTCTATTATGTGTATTGTTTATAATATATATATTTTTTAAAATTTAATTATATCGTTTAGCTCTGCTTGTTTTTTTTTTTGTGAATATTGTGACAAGAAGGCTCTCATTTATTTCAATTTAATCAAAAATTGGTTATGATGGGTAAATAATCAGAGTGCTATTAGGACATTTTGTAGATTTTTGTTTTCAGAAAAATATAATGGAATCCCTACATCCCAACAGAAGTTCAAGATTCTGTTAGGATAATCCAAAATAAACCATTAGAACAAAACACCATACAAAGTATTTGTAAATACTAGGTTCAGTCATTAAACCCCGCTTTAGAGGTTATTACATATAGTTAATTAAATGATACAGTTGCTTATGCATTTTTCTAAATTATTGACATAATCATACGATGGAATACTCATAGAAAGTTATCGGAAGATGCTGTTTGAGCCAGTTGTAGTTCAGACAGTCATCACCTTAACTCCTTCCGTTTGAATGTGTAAGTCACACGGGGACAGATTTCAACCATGGATGGTTAATTGCTTAAAGCTTAGCTCAGATGGCGCGAGCGATTAAAATTCGTGTTTACAATATAAGGCATTCTTTTAACTTAGCTTTCAATGTAACAAACAGCAAATAAATTAGGAAGACTCCGCAAGCATGTCATGATGCTACCCCAAAAAAATTACAAACATCGACATTTTACGCAAATATAGCTAAATAATAAGAGATATCACTTGAAAAACTATGCAAACCTTACACTTCATTTACGCTGTGATATTATTTTTCTTAAAATAGTTTCAGGTTCATGACCTATCAAAATTTATAAATTGCAGGAAACTTTGAGGAATGGCAAAATTTTGCGCAAATTTAACCACAAATCACAATAATAAAACTTTCTAGAATATTAAGCCTGTTCATACATCGGCGTCGAATGCATAATAGAAGTGTACGGATACACCGAAAGCGTTAAAACGTTTTATAAAATCTGTTTCTGAAAAGAAAATGTTATTATAGTTCCTCGTGGTAGTTGACAAAAATTATTTGAATAACTCATAAATTAATAAATATTAAATAATTTCTTTGACAAAAATTATTTGAATAACTCATAAATTCATCAAGAATTTGAAATTTTTCGCACATAAATTCAGACCCCGGCAATGCAAAACCATTTTAAAATACTAAAAGATTTTCCGTTAGGTTCTTCGTATCATCTGAAAGGTTAGGTTTTCTGAATAAAACGAAGAGGCGAAACTAATCACAAGCCCAGGGAGAAATATGTACCGTTGAATTGGTAAATATTTAACTAGAAAAGAAGTAAGAACATCTTAATAAAAGAAATTTCCATTATGTTTACTGAAAAAAAAAGATAAATTTCACAATCGTTCTAAACATTAGTACATATCACTAATAATTAAAATTTAATGAATGAATTTAAAAATTCTTATTAAACCTAGCCGATAATAATTAAAGACTTAACGGTAATATATTTTAGCATTTGTTTAAAAGTAATTGTTTTTAAATTTATCGAAGAAAATTATTAATAACGATAAAAGGAATTACTTCGACTCGACAAAAATTAATATAGCTTTAAAAAGCAAGGTAGTGAGGATATTTTACTGTTATATTTTCTGTTGAATACATCACAAACAAAATTCCTTGAAACGATAAAATTATTATTTACTTTGTTTAAAACTAAAAAACTAAAGAGAAGAAAAATATAAGTTTGGTAAATATTTTAGACATTGAAATAACCAATTGAAAACTGTCGAGTTTGTTGCAAAATGTACAATATTTGTTTGAGCAGAAAACATCAAGTCGAGAAATAGGCAAATAAAAGACAATGAAATAACATAAATGAAACTTTGAAATTAAATATTTTTCTGTTCAAATACTTTGGAGATTTTGACATTATTTTTCTTGTTAAATGGTAGTAAAATATAATTTTAGTAAGTTTTGCTCTTGAGGGAATTGCTGTAAACTTCTCTATCCTCCCATAAATAGTTTATATTTTTATATATGCACAAAGAAAGATATTCTAGGAAAATCACCATACTTGTATGGTAAAGGCATTTCTAGTGAAAAAAACAACACTAATCTAAAAATAAAATAAATAAACGGTATTTAAACTATTCCTGTGATAATTTTAGCGGAAATTCTGCTTTCCAAAATTATAGCTCGCCTTACAATACATTTCGTAACAAATACGAATCTCAAAAATAAATTTAACTAAATAAATTGTTTTTATGCCATGCTCCATAGTACACAATAGCAATAAGTAGCGCAGTTTTACGAAAGACTGGTGTAAAAATATGCAGGCTTGCTAGCTCATTCCGAAGCACGATTTATTATAAATCCTTATCAAGTTGAGGAACAGATAACACAAGTTAGAAATGAACATGAAAAAGAGAGGCATCCATTTTTATTTTCATAGCTCCCTACCTCTCCATTACAGAGCGTTTGGTGGAACGGCGAGACGACTTGATCAGGATAATTCCATGATTAACAGCTAGGCATGTTCATTTTAGTACTTTTTGACGATATCAGTCAACGCCAACCTATATGAAAATATCGAAGGAAAAAAAAGCCGTTATGAGACCCATATTACCATGCAATAATCGGTAAAAGGAAGTAAAACATCTCAGTGGGAAAACATATTTCATATTCAATTAGTAGTTAAAGAAATTTATTTTATTCTTTGTTTAAAATTATACAGCTATCTTCATTGTTTAAAATTTAAAACTTTCTTAAGTCAAAAATCTGAAAGTAACCTTTCAGTTTATGTTGGTTAAATTATAAGTGAATTTTATTTAGGTAAAAATGGTTTTAGTGATAGATTATAAGAATTTTCTATCTATTTTCTGTATAATTAAAAGCATTTTTGTGTATAAAACCAATTTTGCATTTTTCTTACATTTCTTCAGATACTATGCATTTTAATGAGCATTATTATGGTTACATAGGTTCATTGACCTCTGATGTGTGATCTCTCATAGACTTCTCACCCAGAGATTTTTGTGACACTAACCAATTTATTAAATGTATTTCCAACAGTCATCAACTCAACATTCGCAGGTGAACAATGTGACTTATAGGCGTGATTTTTAATGTGCTTTTATCTATACTTTTTAAAGAAAAATAATTTTTCTAATAAGAAATACTATTTAAAGAAATACTATTTCTTATCCGAGCTATTAATCTTCATTATAAGTTTTTTTATTTCCTATGAGTTGCACAGTCAGTCTTCCCGATGAGCAGACCTAGTGCGTTCTCCAGAAGTGGTATCCACTCTTTCAGGACCACCACAATGGGTGAGATACCGTTGGCCATGTTAATTTGAACGTCTAGTTTCTGCCACACTAGATGGCAGCACCGAGACTCTATTTGGATGCTGAAGTGCATCTTCAATATAAGTATAGTTATCATTTATTACGAAGAAGTAATTCTTTACTAAATATTAATTAGATTTCCTAACCTCAGATATTCCAGACTTTTAAATTATTTAGATACCTATTCTCACTAAGCTTTTCATTATATTATTTATAGTTATAAACTGCTCTTAACATGCTGATGCTGTTCATTTTAGTTGCTGTTTCTACTTCTGCATTTTTAAATAGTTGTTGTATTTTAATAGTGAGATGTATAATAAATGAAAATTTTATTTAAATTGTGTGCTTGTGAATTTTTTAGTGGCAAAAATTGTCACTATTATGTTTATAATAAAAAAAAATCAAATAACTAAAAAGATATAATTTTTCATTTGATTCAAACTACTTATATTGCATACTATAATATATTTATAGACTCATTGAAGTTTTGAATGTTTTTCTGATGATCGCTCGCTTAAAATAGGCAAATAAAAATACATTTTTTAAGTATCATTACAAGTAAAATCTACTTTTAACTAAGATGTAAGCTTTTTTTGACTCTACTATTAACTCCAATGACATCCTTAAGTTTCCTACTAGAAAATATTTACGTTAATTATAAAAAGAAAAAAAAATCACCATGCAATTTTCACTTTTTAACGATAACATTTCATATATGTACTAGCATAATTTCTACGAATCGAATAAAAAACATTGATTTCATCTGTAGTTTCTTTTTTATTTCTATTGAAAATCTCTGTTATTCAAATTTACGAGAATATAGAAGACAGTTTTTATATTGAATACACGATTCTCTGTATGCATATAAAACAAAAAGGGTTTTTATTGTTATATTTGATTATAAAGGCTTGTGGGCTTATTATAAAACATCTTTTGTGAGCTCTATTCTAATGTAAGAAATGTAACTAATGTATGCCTTTCAGATGCCTGTATTGACAAAAGGTCATTGTAGGCACCGGATTGTTTTTTTTTTTTTTTTCTTTTTTTACAATTTTAAGCACATTTAATATCATATCCTAACCAAAATAAAATATAAAAATGTTCTGTTTTCTGCAATTACTGCCGAAAAAATTCTAATATATCCAAGATAATACCAAATATAATTCATTAGCAAACAAAATTCAAAACAACCTTCCAGAAATGTTTCGGTGATCATGCGCAGACTTGGGCTCAATAACATAGAAATTTTAAATCAAACTGTGCATGTTTTTGCAATTAGAATAGCATACACTTAATTACCCAAACATAACTAGTTAGAATGGCTCAAAATATCTAGCTTCAGATTCAGACGCCGATGGTTTTTATAAATAAATAATTAACTAAAATTTAATTTTTCTCAAAATGTTATCATAAAACAGACAATGATATTTGTATTTTTTTCTCAATAGGTACCTTCTCTATTATAATTCACCACTCACCATTCAATTTCAATAATTCTCTCATGCTGCATGACAGTTCTTGTTTCTATTTTAACTCATTAATATGGTAATTGTGACATTTTAGACAATATGAAAAGTTTCTAAAAACTTTTAATTTATAGGGTATTGTAGGTATAATTTAAAAGTAAAATCTAGAGTTTATATTTAAACTTCGTTCTGACTGCTGTAAGGAATTATGAAAAATAAAATATTAATATATTAACTATTCCAAATTCAAAAAAAAAAAAAAAAAAAAAAAAAAAAAAAAAAACGAAAGCTTGAAACGAAAAGGAAAATTCCTTTACAAACAGTGTGCAAATGTTTTAATGCAGTAAAACGAATATATTCATTTTAGAATTCCAAAGATTTATTTTTTTCTCAAATATTTAGAATACTCAACATCAGTTTTAAAAAGTATGCATCTAGTATACATCAATTCTCTAGAATGACATTGGATTGTTTGATACGATTTAAACTCTAAATCAGAAACATGCAATTTGTTTTCGAAAATCGTCTTAAAATTGAGAAAAATATTCTGTTCCTAGATCATCAGAATCTACTCGTACAATTTATAAATCGTACGACCTTCAAAAACAAGTTCGCATTTCATATCAGTATGTTAACTATTCTCATTTTGATTTCCTGTACATTTAAGGAATTTTATCTCCTTTCTACATTTCTCCACAATAGAAAATATTCTGATATGTCCCATAATAGAATTTATTTCATTTATGAAAGCAACTTCCCAGAAATATTTTAATTGTCAACCAAATTCCTTAACAGAACAAAGGCTATACGTTATTGTCCGGCAGATTTTTATCTAATCTTAAAAAGTAAATACGAAATTGTGTGCTAACTAAATGCTCCTAACTATCACGACTTTTATTGTTTTTATGTCTTGAAAAGTAAAATCTTCTATTCATGCTTCGAATTTGCTCTTAAATTGTAATAAATTACAGACAAAACTAATAGTTTCATAACTATTCCAATTGTAGCTGAAAAGTAATTTCAGAAGTTCTAAGGAGTAAAGATGGCGGAAAATCTAATTTACAAATGGCTTAAGAACGTTTTAATGTTTAAAAAAATAAATAAATTCATTTTGAAATTCAGTGAACAGATTTAATTTATTTCTTTTTCGATTTCCCAAAATCCCCAACATCATTTTTAAACAAAACAAAAATATCTAGTAAACATCAATACTATCGAAGGAATGACAATTGGATTGTTTGATCCAACTTAAGCTCTAAATCTAAAATATGCAATTCGTTTTCTGAACTCGTCTTTCAATTCTAGAAAAAATGCGTTCCCAGACCATCAGAATCTACGTGAACAATTTATAGATCGTACGTTCTTCAACCACAATATCGGATTGTAGAAGATATATTTTCATACCAGTTTGGTGTGCTCTATTTTTTCTTCTTTTTCTGTAGAATGTCATCTTGTGTTGTTCTTAAACTTTTATGTAGAGACTGAATTCGATTTCGATTTTTCTTAAACAGCTAAATCAAATCGCTGGCTGTAACGAACTAGATTCCGAAGGACGTCTTTTAGAACATTTCTTTTTCGTTTTGAATAAAATAGAACTAAAATTGACATTTCTGATTTCGGCATTTGTTTCTGTTTTATCACGAGTAATATATATATATATATATATATATATATATATATATATATATATATATATATATTGCTGGAAATAAAATTCCGTTTCTTTTCAATAGAAAATTGACATTTTAATATAAATCTTCTTAGAAAAAATATGAAATATAGTTTAAAATTTAAACATATTAAAGAAACATAAAAATAGCCAACGAAAAGTTATAATTTTAAGTAAAAATAAACGATCTTAAAAACAAAATGTGTTCAACACATCCTAAAAAAGTGTGATTAATTTTTCCGATATTTTTAGTGTTTAAAAAAATGTGTTGCAAATTTTAAATGCTTTCAAAATTGCTTCTAAGAGTTCGTTTTTTGCTTGAAAATGATATTTTTGATGTTTTACAGATAGATAACGTGAAATTACTTGTAAAATAGCTGTTATAACACATTTGAAAATTTCATTAGTGTTGCATACGATCTCTGAATTTAATTACTACATATCATGTTCAACTTGATCAAACATAACCCACCGCTACCTATCGGTATAAAATGTAGTAATCATGTTACTGTACGGCGTACTCTATAATTGTCTCACAAGTTGCTGGGTGATTATGTTACATATGGATGATTTACATTGCACTATTTACAAAATATCACTTTTCTATTGAGTTTGGATAACGTTTATATAATCAATGCATTTCTAAAGACACAAGTTATGAAATTTGAAATATTTATTATATTTCTTTTCTGATTATTTTTGCGTAGTAAGTTCCAATAATATTTCAATCCTTCCTCAGAAAATTCTGAACTAGACCTTGCTTAATAAAACAAAATTAAATCCTCGTTTTGTGATGCAGTAAATAAGTTTTGCCTTGTTTCATTGATTTGTCTCGAATAACTGGATTGCAGCAGATTATACTTTCAACATCACGACACAGAAATTGCTAAAACGTTAACTTTTTGAAACATTTAAGAGTCGATCTGGTTCAATTAAAAAAAAAAAAAAAAAAAAAAAAAAAAAAAATATATATATATATATATATATATATATATATATATATATATGATGACCTGAAAAAGGTATGGATGTTTTTCTGTGTGTCTCCTCTTGTGTGATGCGTGAATGTGGCCCACTCTATGAATGTTTATCTGTGGCAGTGTGGAGGCGGTTAATGTTGCTCTCTTCTGTGACGTTGGTTCACATGTGCCCACCGGGTGTAACATAAATAGCAACACTTCCCGGCATATTCGAAGGCAAAGAACAAAACTTCAGTGCCTGTCGTTGTTAAAAAAAGTAATAATAATTTTAACTCAATTTTGTATAGAGTGAATGCAATTTGTTTTATTCTCAATAAATATAATGACTGTCTTTTTATTTCAATTCAACTTTATTATTAATTATTATTTAATGTTGCGACAACTGACTATCAATATCTATTTTTAACCTTTCTTTTTTCAATCACATTAAATATTAACATATACGTTATTGGGTTTACTTTCATTCCCAAGGAACTTTTTGAACTTAAATCTTCAACCAAAGTATTTGAATATTAACATGAGATATCATGAAGTTGGCTCAATGGGATCTAGTTTTGGCAGTGTCCTTTTACGATTAAGCGATTGCTTATAATGAATCGTTCTTGCACTCCAAAAGCGTTGATTGAATATCACTTTTGATTTTGATTAGACATGTAGTGGGGGATTTTTCTCCCATGACCCGTAATTATTCATATTATGCAAAATTTGTGATTTTATTTGAAATGATTCTTGGATAACAAGATCATTTTTAATTTGCACATCGAAATCTGCAACGAAACGAAAATCTTAGTTTTAAGTAACATCCTTTTTTCATCACCTGCAATTTATTTTGTTCCCACCATATGTTTTCTGCATTTTTTATATGAAACAATACTATCTTCCTTTAATTTTGATTTTTGCCATAACCAACAAAAATCCATCTTCGTCAATAACGACTATAACGTCAATTATTACGTACGTCTACGACGACTGTTGCACACATTTTTCCATTCGGATATAAATTTACCTGGATCAGTTTTTTAATGGCTAAAAGTTAAACAATTACTAAAATTTAGTTTTAATAAAAACATTTTATTTACTTATTCATTTTATTTTGTTTCTTTTAAATGGGAAGCCAGTTATTTGGCATCATAATGTGGTTTGAAATTGAAATACTTGTTACTACTGTTAACAGTAATTAGGTGATGTGGTACTACAGGTATAGTAGTTTGACCTTACAAACCAGTAATTCGATATTACACTGTGAACGTTTGTGATCGTGGAACAAACTAATTACATCTGCCGATAACATGTAGTAGTTTGGTGTAGTCGGTGCTTATACCTATAGGTACTAGCATCAGGGGAGGGGGGGGGTAACCAAAACCTACTGTTAATGAGACACTAGATCACTATAGACACTATGTGGCTAAGAAAGGAAGGTATTGTATACAATCGTGACTGTCGGCAAACTTATTATCTGTATATATTTTTAAGGCTTTAATTTTTTTTATTGTCTGATTAAAGTTATCTTCATTAGATGACGTTGATAAATTTATAGATTGTAATAATGATGATTGATAACTACCTTGACTTTCTGGAGCTTGAAAGTCAATATTTGTACTACAAAACAACCATAGTTCAAAACTATAATGTATATTTTATAATAAATTTTGTTTTAAAATAGGATAAAAGATGAGTAAAAAAATTCAATGACAGAAAGAACACTGATCTTCGAATCAGAATTGGAAGCAGCATTAGTTAATTTCCTGATTTTTCATTGAGCCAAAAGGTCAGTATTTTCAACCTGATAATTTGCGGAAACTTCGATAAGGTGCTAAATTGAACTATGTTTTCAAACTATTGTATCACGAAGTCAATATTTTAGTTCATTCTATCAGATCAGACAAACCATTTCTGGGCTTACGGTTATCAATGTTTAACCATGTAGCCTTGCAGTTTTGAATTAAACCCAGAAAAAACTCGTGGATCAAGCATCGGGATAAACTTGAAGAACTTTTTGATGGAACTAACTCGCGTTTGCGTTACATGCAAAGGAAACTCAAAAGAATTCCACGGTCAGCCTGACAGCAGTGGGACTCTAACCCGTGATTATTCTATCATTGAGGATATTTTACATCAAGATTGTGGTTGGTGATAGTCGGGAGCAGAATTTGAATTAACCTAACCATCACTGGGATTAAAATCTGGAAACATCATTGGGATTTCGGAGGCGAGGGCTCTACTTACCTCCTAAAGACATCGTGATTTTTGCAGTCAATATTAAGTTAGTTTGCATGATAATTATTCAACCTGGGAACATTTTAAGGTTGAAACATACTTGGACGATATTATATTTTAACACACTTCAAAATTTTCAATAAGGAAAGAGATTAAAAATCAGCATTTTTGCAAATTTAAATCTTAAAATTTTACTCATGATATAGCATAAAACAATAACGTTAGGCATTTAAAAAAAATTCGGGCTTTATAACAGAACATTTGACATAAAATAACTATTAGGATTTAATTTTTCTTTTTTTGTTCCCCATAAATTCAGAAAACATAAGCGAGTTTTTTAAATAATTAATTTTTTTTACAGATTATTTTTTACTCTTCTCTATTGAGGTATTTTCAAGATGAAATGTTTATTACTCAACTTCAAGTGCTTACAATACATTAAAAAAACGTCCCTCTCAGTTGTTTTGCAACAAATGAAAAATTCAATAGAGTTCACAAATTAGCACGTATTACAAACAAGATATTTTTTAATGAAAATAATTTGTTATAATTATTTTAAAGAGCAGTAGTAACCTGCACTGAATCTATATAGAACAAATGTTTACGTGTTTCATGTTTTAAATTTTTATAGAGCACTCATAAAAAAGAATTTTTACACAAAATTGATAAAAACTATTTTTTCTCACTAAAGCTTACAGCGAGCTTCATACTAAAACTGATCCTAACAATGATACGAAAAACATTTTAAAGCAAAGAATAAAATTTTTTATCAAGAGTTCAATTTACACCCTAACGTTCGTAAAGTCTCAGAAAACACTTGAAAGCTCCACCGAGTAATTACGTATCGTTAAGTATGTTTTCCCTCAATACGTGGTTTCCCGTGCTTTTCTATAATACAAAAGCCTTACGAGGAAAAAAAAAAGGAAATTAATAACGACTGGAAGCTTTTTACAATTTTTCACCGCTATTTAAGTGTCAGGGTAATTGGCACTTATAGCAATTGAAGAAGTTGGTTGGGAAAAAAAATTGTCATCGATGATTGTGAGAGAAAATAATGAAACTTAACACTGCTTCGAAATTTAAAAATATGAAGTGGTTTTCATATTATCGGTGAAATATAATTACGCATGTTATGTCTTCGGGGTGTTTTGGATAGTAATTTATTAACCAAAATAGAATTCATTGTGATGTTCGGAATAATGTATTATTTTTCAATTTCGCGAAGAAAAAGGTTTGTTAAAAATGTTTTTGTTATTTTACTTTTTCCTTTTTAATTAGAAATAATATGCTTGTTAATTACAATTGCATGTTAAGTGTTTATAAAATGTTTAAAAAAAAAGAAACGAAATGATGTTACAATATGTGATTAGAAAGATGTTTCTTTCGAACAAATAAAATAAGGCTTTTTTTTTTAACAGAATATTTGAGATTTAAATAACTAAACTCATGTTTTTTTTTTTTTTTTTTTCTTTTACTTGGGAACTTTGGTTCTAAAATAAACAAAATCTTACATATTGTAAGAGTGGTGAAAATGAAGAATTATCTTAAAATATAATAACGCGCAGTACAACTAGATAGATTTAAAAAAAGCAGACGATAATTTTTAGAAGTGTTCTGGAGAAGATTGATTCAGGCCGAATTGTAGAAGAGTTGTGAACTCGTTACGGGAAAATATCCGACAGGGTTTTTGTCGGGAAATGTAAATTTCCCGTAGATGTTGCTAAGAAAGTAAAGCAATTATGATTAATATCATCACCTTAGGAATTTCCCGCTTAAAAATTTGAATTAGTTTTGACGTCATCGTATAGAAAATCGTCTGAACGGATGGAATCGTTAGTGCCTTGTTTTATCTAGAAATGATGTAATATTATTAAAAGAAATGTCATTGTTTTTTATATTAACGGAATCTATAATTTAACATTCAGTAAAGCTTTTATTTTGTAAGAGGACAAATGTCAATAGTCAAAATTTCTGAAAAAAAATGCAATATTTTAAAATAAATTTACAAACTTTGGGTTATTCATTAATGTTATCATGTATATTCCTGGGTCACTCGTGGTATTGAATGTGTAAACCAGACCCCTAAATTCACCCAAATTCTTAATTCCAAACCGTTAATTTATTTAGTTATCAATTAGCCACAAAAATCAGAAGGGCAAAAAAGTTGTAATGATGAAATAAATATCATATTACACAGTCGAAAATACAGCCATTTTCCCGATTAACTCTACCAAGGAAAGGGGAAGTTATACTGAAGTTTTGCGTATTGATCACGTACGTGCTAGTACGTGCAATCTAGTTTTTAAAACAAATTACTTGATAATTTAAACTAACGAAACTGGTTTTTCAACTAAGTTCATGGTGTGGTATGTCATTTTTGGCTTTTGCGCCGAAAACTACCAACTAACATATAGTACTACGATCAGAACAGAAAAAAGTTAGAATTTTGTTACAAACAACAAACTTCAGAGCCTGAAACTAAAAATAAAACTGTACTCGCAATTAACTCTACCAAAGAATAATTTGCGTATTGATTACATGCGTATAAGAAATTTATATCTGATGAACCTATATTTGATTGCTCAAGTTGTAATAAATATTTAGTGTAACACGTTTTAACTCAGTGGCACAAGTTTAAATTTCGAAGGCAACGCCATTTTGGCTGAAAAAATGCCTCGTAACCTACACATGTAAATTGGTGACAAGCTTTCTTTAATCTTAACAGCATTGAATTTCATGCATTAATTTACCTCATAAAATAAAAAATACCACATATTTATACCGAGGAATCCTTTTTTTTTTAGACCAAATTCATGGTGCAGTATAACCATTTACGGTTTTTACGACAAAAATTATTAACTAAAAAACTGAATGTACCGACTTTACAATACACGGTTCTTATCAAGTTGATCTAGTTAAGTTTTAATTATGCGCTCCACTTTAATTGAAACCCTTTTATTAGACACAGCAAGTACAGTTTTTGGATTTTTGGTCCTTAAATACCACATCCTATGCATTTTATTGATTACTTTATTATTTAGTTTTTCGTGATGCTGATTCGATAATTCATCAGTTTTCTAATTTATTGATTCATTCATATGACTCATTTACTAGTTGATCTATTGACTTTTCGATTAATTGACTTGATTATTTATTGATTCGTTGAGTTATTGATTCAATCATTGATTAGTTGAAATTTTTATTCATATTCATATTTGATTCGCTAGTTTGCTCATTCAAAGAGCTGTTAAATAATTGATTCCCTAATTAATAGACTCCCAAACTTGTTTGATCGCATTTTTACTGAGAGTTACACTAAACAATCGAAATAAACTCTAAAACAGATTTTCCCTATTGTCCCTAATTGAAACACGATACTCATAGATCTTAAGTATTTTTAAAAGTAAGGTGCTTAAAAAGGAATCGTACTAATACTATTATTTTATATATAATTAATATAATATATAATATAATATAATATATAATATATAATATATAATATAATATATAATATAATATAATATAAATTCTCGATACCTGCTAATTAATGAAATTCAAGGACTAGATAATTAAAGTCACTTAGAACTTAACTACTCCGTTCCAATAACATGAATTGAAGATCCAGGTTGTTGATTAATTACGCTAACACATAATGTAGAAACTCCACCTCACCTTTATCCAGTGTTTTCTGTCATTTCAAATTTCCGTGAATTGTTACCAAGAAAGGGTAGATAAATGCGGAATACTAAATATATATGAGTAGAAATCCACGCTGTTTAAATCAATTGTGCTAATTTAACGTACAAAATAAAAACTATTTAAAGAGTTTAATTTTTTTTCTTAATAATATGGTTGGAATTTTATTTATAATTTGACTTTTACGTTTATGTGATAATGTTTAGTGTACAGAATAAAAATATGTAACATTTTGAATATCTTTCGATTTAATGATCAGATATTCACGTTTAGGACTTGATACTAGGACTTAAAACGTAACGGTTGGCTTAGATATGCTAATAAATTAGTGTGGGCGATATTTTAAATTACGAAATCAGACGCAAAAACGCACTTTCTCCGCATTAAAATACTTTTTTTTCGGCTCTTATTCAAAACTACGAAATCAGATGCAAAACGCACTTTCTTAATATTAAAATTATTTTTTTCGACTTTCATTCAATACTAAGAAATGAGATGCAAAACGAGTTTTCTTAGCATTAAAATACTTTTTTTCGACTTTTGTGTAATTCAAAGCAGAAGTTCATGAAGTCATAAGCACTTAAAAACTACAATTTTTATTAAAACGCAAATTTTACCGATTGTCATGTGACGGAGATTGTTGTTTAAAAAGATATTCATTAGTCTTTCAATAACAGTTTAGACACGAAGACATTTTTTATTCTTTTATTTTCCTTTAGAGGCAAGGTTAAATTAATCTTCAAAATTTTTTTCATTGCACATCTCACAAACTAGTATTATAAAATCATTTTTTATCAATAAAACTGTTTTTATTTTCTACATTTTAATGAAAAGGGAGAAAAACTCATAATAAAAAAGATATATCAGGGGTGAACAACACAACTAAAATAAATTTATTTTATAGTACAGAAAAATTATGTTTTCTCTTACACCATGAAACCTAAGCCCAAATATAATTTTTTAACCATACATATTAGTTATGAATAGAGGTAGTTACTTTATATTTTAATCATTAAAACATCGTGCAAGCAAAACGTGATAGATTAAAATTCGAAATCTTGCAATTTTGAGTATTGCATTCTTGAAATATTGCATTTTAAAAAGAGAAAGAAACACAAGCTTTCAGTAAACTAATACAAGTTTTAATCAAATTCAAATTTTTTTTTTAAATTTAAGACAATTTTTTAGTTTGAATTTAATTTGATAAAACCTTTTTTTTATTATTCACTGTTTCTATCAAATTGCTCTAAAGATGTAGATAGTTCCAAGTTGCGTACAACTTACTGAAACTGTCTTCTGACAATCGTACTGATTGATGAGAAAAAAAATATACTTTACCTTCACACTGACAGAAAAGAATATTTAGGCATAAAAAAAAACAGGGAAATGAAAATAAAATGATTTTGAATTAGTCAATTATAACATGTTATAATTTACAGGATTTTCAAAACCGACAAATCTAGAAAGTGATAAAAGTCATCAAAGGGATGAAAACTTAACCAAAGAGCATTCGCTAAGAGGGAGAAAATCGCAAAAAACTCATGCAGGCTCTAAATCTAGATGTCAGGAGGTGTTGGTCAGTTGAGGTTTCTTCTACCTAAATTACATGCTGTACATACATGATGGTGCCCTTGCACATTATTCAGTCCATACGTAATAATTCTATTATAACGTATCCAAGAAAGTGATTTAAACAAGTGGTACCATTTACATGCCCACCACATCCACCGGATCTCAATACGTATTGCTTTTAAGAAAATTTATGTGAGGTCTGTAGACATGCGAGAGGATCTGATGGCCAGATCGTTGCCACCTCAGCAGACATCAAAAGTACTCCTGACATCGTCGAAGAGGCTTGGGGATTGTTTTAATGCCTATGAAGATAGCAGTATTGACGTCAACGGGAGCTACTTCTAACAACTCTCGCAACGAGAAACCAAATAAATCATTTTGTATTTAGAAAGCTTGTAGTATTTTTTGTGGTTGTTTTCTGCGTGACATTGAAATAAATCTATATGGATTTTCATGATTTCACCTTGGTTTGTGATCCTCTTTGTTTTTTTTGTTTTTGGAAGGTTTTATCCCTATATATTCTGTTGTTGTTTTTTCTAATGTCGCTTGTCATACCAGCAAGTCTGGTTGGTGAAACCAAGCGAATTTAAGGCAATGTGTGTGTTTTTTTTTTTTAAAGGTGGCGAAATCTATGGTCAAGAATACGTCTTCAGCCACACAAACACACGATATAGCCCATTTTAAAGGGTGGATTCACTGATACACCCATTTATTCACCCTCAGATCGTAATTTTGACCGGAACCAGAAAACGATCAATCTTCAATTCAGTACCCTCAGAGTCATCCTATATACTCTGAGTTTGTCATTTCAAATTTAGAACTCCCTCTTTAAGAAAAACCTAATTTGTAAGAAACTAGAAATAATAACTAATTTCTAGACGAAAGCAACAATCTGGTTTTGATATATGTAAAAAGATATTATGTTACGTTTTAATAAACACGTTACCGAGTGTAAAATATTTAAGAAGATTACTTGGTATTTTAGTTCGATAAAAAATTAAAAGCCTCCATCTTTGGCGTTTTCCACTTTCTAGTTTCCATGACTTTTTTCAGAATGATCTTTAAAACATTACGACTGACGTGCTTTTCGGGTTAAAATATTTAATAAAGCTCTTCAGCGTAAAAGAGAAATAAAATATTACAAACCTAGCACATAGAGCTAAGAGGTTAAAAACGAGCAGTTTTAATACAAACCTAACAAAATCGATACCCGAAGTGAATGTTCCCTGGAGCAAGTTTGAGAATTATTAACTTTCACAAAATTAAATTTCAAAACAAATATTGGGTTATGAATTGTTTTGTGGGTATTACTAAATTGATAACAAAAGATATTTTTTTCCCCTCGGTAACTAGAACAAAAACAAAATTTTATTTTCATAGACCAAACATGTATGATCTATAGGGGAGCGTGTAAGACCTTAGAAGTTAAAACAACTTCTACTATTCCCAAAACAGCGCATTTTGAAATGTGGTATAAGAACAGAGGAGGGGCCTTATGTAAATATTGAACTTTGGAGCGCTGAACACGTTTTTTCAAAGTCAATACTGATATCACTTTGGCGTACGTGAGCTGAATAGGTAGTTCAGGCGGTGAAGAATTCTAAGTTTTATTTTATATATGTTTACTGTTTTTCTTACCATCTCTCTCTCTCTTGAAAAGTAAACATACAATATATTGATATTATTTGTTTAGTTTTTTCCAGTGGTATCTTTTGTATCCTCTATAGGCTGTTGGCGCTAGGTATTGAATCTATGCTGGCTTAGAGTGTAGTGTCATAAGGTTTATGGAAATTGACTAAAGGATGAAAGGAATGTTCGTAAAAACAAAAATATAACTCTTTTAATCATCCCCATTTGAAAAGTTTTTTTTAAAAAATGTAGCTTTTTGAATTTTTGGTCACGATTTTCTTTGTTTTAAAGTACGTAAGCTGATATGAATTTTTTTTTAACTAAACTTGTACAAGATACATATATTTAGATATAAAATATAAGAATAAATATAAGAATTTTTTTAAGTTATTGAAAAATAAGCAAAGTTTATCAATGAAAAACTTTTAAAAGAAGTTTAAATAAACCAATCTTTAAATGAAGAGTTCAATAACCCTGATCCTGTCTTTAGTGTTATTTAAAAATAATAATTTTTTTAGATTTATGGCATTGTAGGTAATTTTACAATATAAGAAACTTCCCAAAATTCTGAGAGTGTGTCTTTAATCTATATGGCCAGCTCCTTTCTTTTATTAAAATGTCCTGTGTCGTTATTGTAACACATTTCAGCAAAATTAGTAGAGGTGGACATTAGTTTATATGGATATTATACAAAGCATTCTCACTCAATTCGGAAATGCTCACCCTTTCCCATGGTGCTTACAGCATCACATTGTGAACACAGAGGTTCAGGGTTTGATCCAAGGTAGGCCAAACATCATCTCTTTTGCATTCTCTCTACATTATGGAACACAGCTCAAGCACTACACTATTTCGCATGGAGCCATTGTAGCTCAGGGAATAGAGCATTTGCTTCCCAATAAGGTGAACCGGGTTCGAATCCCAACGATGAATGGTTGATATGAATTTCGCACCTGAGTCAGACCGACCACAGTGCTGATGTAATATCCTCAGTGGTAGGCGGATCATATGTAAGAGTCCCTTCCGTTAGGCTTACGTTGAGAGGTTTTTGTGTTTTTTTTCTCCATGTAGCGTAAATGCGATTTAGTTCTATCATAAAGTCCTCTACGAAGGCGAATTTCGAACATTACTTGATACAAGAGTTTCCTTGCCTTCTTGATTGGGCTCAAAATTACAAGGCTACGGAGTCGAACATTAGTAGCCATAAACTGAAAATTTGGTTCGGACGTTCAACGACGGCTATAAAATTAAACTAATTAGAATCGTTTCTCAGTTCGCCTTGTTGCGTTCATTCGAGTCTCAAACAACGTTAATTACTAAACTGAACGAAGATGAAGATATCTTTATAGAACTGAAAGAACTGAAGATAACTTGTACGAGCATAATGTAAATCAATAGTGCGTAGCTATCTGTTTTAGTAGAAAAAATCATGGGGCAGATTTGTGTTCGTATGGTTATAATAGCCTTATGGGCATACATCTGTGGTGAAATATTTTAGTCTTTAAATAAAGGACTGTTTTAAAGGCCCTTGATAAAAGCTGACTGAGTTCTAAAGTTGATAACTCACATTTATTAAACTTTCATCTAACGTATTCTTCTACTAAACTGTTCACAAATTTAGCGTGTTTTAAATGCGAAAAATAGTAAAAAAAAAATTTGTTTAAAAATTTGATCGCTTGTTTGCGATCACTGGTTATCCATTGGTCAAATGCTTTTTTTTTCTGGTTTGACTCCGATAAACGCCACAACATTTCAAGTCATGGGTTGCAAGAGCAGTCTTAATTGATGTTTGTCGTAGGATTGGCGCCATCAAACCCAAAATAAGATCAATTTTGCCAATGGGTATTAAACCCTTACTTATACTTACCTTACTTATTACTTATGACTCCTAGTATCGTGGTTGAAGCCTGTCATACTGGTTCACTTGCTATATCTGTTGTAATTAGAAGGTTAATAAAAAATACGAAAAAAATATCTAAATCAAGAAAACTATGCGCTCGAAATGGGAAGACTAATGATAAATGATAAAAAAAATTAACGTAACAAAAAAAAATTAGTTCTGCGTACTCTCACTTAAATTGCCCTGAATTTGTTACTGGTAAGTAAAATTATAAAAATTGTGAAGAAAATCTCGTTATAATGTGCATTTAGGTGAGAAAAAAAAAGTAAGAAATTTTTAATTTTAATAATTTAGTTTGAACAAAATACAGGGAAATCAAATTTTGGAAAAGTGGGTGCTGCTTCTAAAATTTCTTGAATATAACTGCAGATATAAATTTTTAAAAATAAAATCTGACAGAATATCAGTCTTAACATTTCCCTCCAAAAATACGAGGTTTTACCTAACATTGAAAGGAAATCAAGATGTGACTACAAAATTATCTGATATGCAAAGTTTCAGACAAATGAAACTCAAAATATACTTAATTATTTTTCTAAGTTTGATAGTGTGGCAATCAAAACGTTTTCAAAGCGAATCAGTTACCGATTTTAGAATGCTTTAAATTTTATCATTAAATTTAATGCAATAACTTTTAAAATTTAAAGATTACCTCTAAGAACATTTGTGTGAGTTACATTTTTGTCAGCTTACATTTGTGTGAGTAGGCTTTATCTAGAAATAAATCATTTTGGTTATGATAGTCCACTGCACCAAAAAAAAGAGTACATACTTAAAAATGAATACACAAATATTACGCAACTTTCTCCGTTTTTGACAAAGCCGTTTCCTGGTACATGCTCCGAGCAAATTGTTTGCCAAAGTGACGAAGTAACTATGATCACTTCTTTGAGGAAACAAATTTAGTCAAAATTAATTAATTAATTTCATTATTTATTTATTTATTTTTTACCACACAAACAAAAACAAACTCGCAGTGTTTAGAGTATCTAACTTTTCTAATTATAACTTTGTGGATGGCAACATATAGGTGGATTAATGTCGAAATAACAACAAAGAAAGAACAGATAGAAGAGAGACATACATTTCGCTGGATTGAATGCTGGGATCTTTTGGGAACAAGACTAAATCCTTGACCCATCATAAAACTAGTCGACTTGGTTTGTCACTTGATTTTCGATCGTCAAGCATTCTTTCTAGTTTTGTCATTCCAGTAAACCATCTCCCATAATGCACTACGATGAGGTTGGAGGCTAATTTGGACACGAAATTACATTAATTTCGTGTCCAAATTATTCTCAAAATTAAAGAAATGTAGCTCAAGGATTGCTGAATCGTTCATAGGGAGAATTTTATTTCTCAAAGTGTAGGAAGAAGAGTAAACAAATGATAGTGTGAACAGTAAATAATTAAAAGTGAACAATAAACAATTTAAAATTTGAAAAGGAACAATAATTAGTAAAAACGGACAAAGAGCAATTTCAATTATAATCTGACTATTGATTCCATTATTGTTTTCGAATGCAATTCTAATATAATTCTAATATTCTTGCTTTCTAATATAATTTGGTAATCTCTCCGTAATCTTGGGAGTTTTCTAGTCCTTGACTGTTAAAAAGATAACTTAAATTCATAGTATCTGCTAGGAAGATATTAAGATCAACTATAAAAGTGCTAGAGATAAAATATTTCTGCTTTGAAAGTTTACATCAGAGCTAAGATTATAATAAAAACTCAAATTAAATTTAAAACAAACGCTTATCCCATAAAGAGTACTTTATGTTATTTTGGAATTATTGTATTTTAAACTTAAGCTGGCGCACAAGTGAGAATGTCCTCTAACTGAAAAGCTACTACATAGGATTTTAAAGCATTTGGGGCTTACGCTAATGCTTTCTGCTTTCACTAAATCCATATTTAATTAAATATCGTGACCAGCTTTACCCAGAAAGTCGGCCTGCTAGAAATGAATGCAATATTGGATAGCTTATTCAGCTGTCACAACTGAAGTAGTTCATTAGAATTCAGTTTTCATATTGAAGATGGCATCTGCTATAAACACTCATCCTTCGTAGTTTCTATTCAGCTGCTCCAAACATTTTTGAATGGATTGTCGTAAAATACTGTAAAAATAATACACAGTAGCGGTATAATATAGCATAAAATAAGAGTATACCGTTGTATAATATTAACAACCAACCTTCTTTGTTGGTTTTCAATTGCTCTAAAAAGAGAATGTATAATGAAGAAATTTTTGATACATGATGCACTGTTTTAAATTTTAAAAATGGCCGTAATCATAATATAGTGAAAATATTATACTGTTAGAATTTTCATTCTACCGGTCTGTCCATGACATTAACCGTAAAGTTTATGGTAAGGAACATTTTTACCTTTATGGTTTTGAAACGGTTTACAACTAGTATGGTTAAAAAGCCACAATTAAAAATCTACACGGTTTATAACCATTTACTACTAGGATGGTTTCAAAATTGTAAGAAAGAAATTTAGCTTGGCATTGGAGCTAGGTTATTCGTTAGGTAATGGGCATTGGACTTAAGTTGTTGTTGAGTTGGATTCAATCAAATGAACCGTGAAATATAATTTATCTGATTGTTTCACCTATTGTAAGAGATGAGAAATACTAGACTTTTATTGTGCTAAGTAATTTTATAGTGTTGCCTTCTGTGCTTAAAAGAAAATATAGTATTCAAATAGCACAGGGTCACAAATTGGAGAGTGCAAAACATTGGAAGCTCTTCATTCGAGGAAGAAAATGGAGGAAATATTTTGATGTCTAAGCTGTGACTAGAATCCCCGTTATGTCGATCCTGTGACTCACAGATTTGCCGCCTCGGCCATAATATGTACACAGCTGCAAGGAACTTTAGACATTTTAACACATATTGTAAAACAATATTTTAATGTTCATTTTATCAAAATCAATACCAAAGTGCATAAGTAAAAATTATCGTTCGTTTTGGTGTTTCCACTAGAACCAGAAACACGATTCACTTTACCATATTCTGGTGGTTTTGACGATATATTTTTTTTAAATCTAGAAAGATCGATTCCTTATTAAATCATATTATTGGTACCTTGAACCATAAGAATTTGTAAACTTGAATTATGTTAATTAAAAAGAATTATGTTAATTTGAAGTTGAACCATAATATATATTTCAATATAGTTTAAAGATTCCTGGAGTGCCTTATTGGCTCTTGGCATTTCCGGCAAAATTAAATTCCTAGTGCACTTTAGCATCCAAATAGAGTCTCGGTGCTGCCATCTAGTGTGGCAGAAACTAGACGTCTAAATTAACATGGCCAACGGTATCTCACCCATTGTGGTGGTCCTGAAAGAGTGGATACCGCTTCTGGAGAACGCACTAGGTCTGCTCATCGGGAAGACTGATTGTACAGCTCATAGGAAATAAAAAAAATATAGTTTTTTAAAAGAAGAGAATTAATTTGGCATCAGGCATCAAGCTGTAAATGTGGTGTTGCATACAAAAAATTATGTTAATTTGAAATTGAACCATAATATATATTTTGATCAAGTTTTAAAAATAAGGATTAATTTGGTATCAGGCCCCCAGCTGTTAAATGTGGTGCTGCATGTAAAAATTAGTACAGAAGAGAAGAATGAATTTTTAAAGCAACACAATTGAGCATGGTACTGAAGCATGCTTTTTTATCTATCAAATAATTTTTGTCAAAAGTATATAAAAGCAAAACAGCGAAGCTAATTGATCAATGGTTCACATCTCTATTATGTCTCTTAACAGATGGTAGTATGCCTTAGAGTATACTTTTGCAATTTCCTCCTACAAAACAGCTCTACAATTTATTTCTCAACGCATCAAGAAATACAAAAGTTATTGTCCCCTTATTTCCATTACTTTTCTCACATCCATTCAATCTTCTTCACCGGTTTTGCCCATTTCTACCAAATGTTTTAAATTGCGCACCATTATACATACTTAAAAGTCAAAACACGTTTACAAACCATCTATTCCGCATAATGCTTTTCTTGAAGAATTTGTCTCCCTTTTTTCTTAGTGGGGAAATGGTTTGACCAAGCACCGTTTTTATATGGACCCCCCGAATCTTAAGATCGATTTTTTTCCGATTTATTTTATTGTTTGTTACTCTAGGGTGCTTTTTACACGGCAGAGGAGGCATTCTGTTTCATCCATTATGAATATTTTTTTCTTCTTTCCAAAATGCTTTATTTTTCACATATTTCATCAATTTTATACTTTCAATTGTTATTTGATTGAACAATCTTCTTAGTTTCGGCTTTCATGACGAAGGAAAGTTCAAATGTAAACATGAATAAATGTGTAAAACTAAACAAAAGTAGTAAAAAGTATAAAAGTTCCGATTGTTGTTTGTTTGGAAAGCATTTTTAGGATCAGCTTTCATAGCAAAAAAGTGTTTTAAATAAGTAAAATAAATTCGAAATTTATAAAAAAGTATATATTTTTGGTTTCTTAGAGTTCTCAATATGCTTTTTAGTTTTTTCTAAGAATTGCATATTTTAACGAGGGGCTTCGCCTTCCGTTAGTTTTCATAAAATTCATGATTGCTTCACACTTATTCTTCTTTCTTGCCAATCAATAGGTTTTCATTTGAAAATTGAAAATGATCAATCATAAAGATCAAATAATATTCTAATCAATCATTAGTGACCAAAAAATCTTATTGTATTAACATATTGGAACATAGATTTAGCTTCCGATTCTAAAAAAAGAAAAAAAAAGAAAATTGAACTTAATAGTTTTGTTTGGCTTCCATTGAAAGTTAATATATAAGCTTGTTTTTTTAAATGGGTTATCTAAATTGTCTTATTTATTATTAGTTTTGTTTATTATAAAAGCTCGCGCGTTGAATATTTTTCGCCAAAGACATTATTTAGCAGTAGTGCAAAAAGTTAATTCGTAATAATTCCTTTAAATTATTTTATGCATATCATTTTAATGACGTATGTTGACTGAATACAGCCTTACATAAAATTTAATACAAAAATAACTATAATTCAAGTAACTGTAAAACGGTAATTAAGTTGGTTTTTTTTATCATAAAATGCTGCACAACTTGAAGGTTGTGATATACGTGCTCGAAAAATCTATTTTGTCGAAAGTCTTGTCGTCGGTCGCTGAGCAGCACCATTAGGGACAGGGATCTGGAGAAAATTTCCTCTCTCTTCAGATATATGTTTAAATTGAGGAAGTAGGTTCAAGAATGGGTGGTGCTGCCGCCATCTATCCGTGGGGTTTTGAGATAAGACGTACTTTCATCCCTGCAGTGATATCTTGTCAAACGAAAGGAGCACCCTCCTGACTTAATTCGAGATAGGCCAGTGAATGGCAAGATTAGCTTGTCCAAGTGTTAGTAGAAACAAGAAGTACAGCAGCATTAATATGTGATTAATTTATAACATAATAAAAGAACCACAATTTTCAATTTTAGCCTTAAATAGTAATCAAATATAATTATGGAAAAAGAGCAGAAAATAACTTTACGAAGGCACGATGGATAATTATTACTTGTAGACACCATTTAATAGATGTTCAATAAATAGTTTACAGTCAAATGGCGCCATCAATTTTGTTAATTTTATGCTGCGATAACTGCCAAAGATAGCTATATATTCTTTGTATATTATTGACTATAATTCTTTCTGTCTATTGAGGATGAATGGTAAAACACTTATTTTTATTTACGCTTTACAGAGAAACGATTACATGTTTTAACAATTCGAATTTTTTAAACAATATTCCATCTCAGAAATAGCTGTTGTATCTTTACATTTATTCATGCTTGCATATCTAGTTAGATATATAAAAGCAATTTTATGCGTACATATAAAATTGCCTTCAGTAATCGAATTGCTTCGGGTAAGAGCTTTGACATCGCTAAATCTACATGTGAATATATTTTTGAAGCAAGAAGAAAGAAAGAACAAAATATAATTCATGTCTTTCTTGCAGACGAGGAGTGTGAGGACAACATACGTTGACAAATTTTATACTGAAATATCTCCAGAGATTCCATTCGAAGAACATAGGCACTGTCACGAACGAATTAGAGCGCAACTGAAGATGAAAGAGTTGTCAAGACTTCCTTTTGATGTTATCAAAGGAAGTAGAAAAACTCATATGGTGTATAAAAACGTTCCAAACATTTCTAAAAGAATATAAATTCTCAGTTTCTGGATAGAGTTTGTTTATAACAAACGCCAACTACTTATAAATTTTATGTTTGTTAATGTTAACTCGATGTATTTAGTTATTTATTTTTTAGCTTATTTTTCATCCTTTAATAAGAAATCTGCTCATTACCAGGTATTTATAAAAAGAAACCTATATATAGGTGCATATATATAGGCATAGGTATATATAGGCAAGGTGTATGTAGTGTGGTATGTATATTTGATTTGGTATATATAATTTCTGGTAAGCTTAAAAATCTGGTGATGAGCGCAACAGAAGATTTGAGTTATCAGGGCATCTTTTTGATATTACCAAAAAAAGTAGAAAATTCACATGGTTTGTAAAAATATTCCAAATATTCCAAAAGTAATTTAATTCGCAGTTTCTGGATGTAGTTTATTTATAACAAACGAAAACTACTTGTAAATTTTATTACTGGATGCTTCTGTGAATAATTTACTACTCGATATTATATTTCTCTGGTTTATTAATTAACTACTGGATAATTTAAATTATGGTTTTATATTGAACAAGTACTCCGCGAAATATAGTCTTTTTGGCTTTGTGCTCTTGCGCAAGAAAATAATAAATAATTAACTATATTTCTTACTAAATGTGTGGTAATAAGAACTATAATTCTGAAAACCAGAATTTCCGATAAACCGTTACCGTTTCGGTGAAGCGGGAAAATTAAAAAATAAATGATTTAAATGCCGTATATTTTAGTTTTATTACTAGAATTAAGGTCTTTTTTTTATTTTAAATTAATTTTTTTAAAAACATTTTTTTTAATTTGAAATTTTTTTTTCTTTGTGTTGACGAAGTTCATTTATAAAAAGCAATTAAAATTTTTAAATTTTATTCTTTGTCGATGTAAACTTTCGCGTACTCCGCGAAATATAGTCTTTTTGGCTTTGTGCTCTTGCGCAAGAAAATAATAAATAATTAACTATATTTCTTACTAAATGTGTGGTAATAAGAACTATAATTCTGAAAACCAGAATTTCCGATAAACCGTTACCGTTTCGGTGAAGCGGGAAAATTAAAAAATAAATGATTTAAATGCCGTATATTTTAGTTTTATTACTAGAATTAAGGTCTTTTTTTTATTTTAAATTAATTTTTTTAAAAACATTTTTTTTAATTTGAAATTTTTTTTTCTTTGTGTTGACGAAGTTCATTTATAAAAAGCAATTAAAATTTTTAAATTTTATTCTTTGTCGATGTAAACTTTCGCGTACTCCGCGAAATATAGTCTTTTTGGCTTTGTGCTCTTGCGCAAGAAAATAATAAATAATTAACTATATTTCTTACTAAATGTGTGGTAATAAGAACTATAATTCTGAAAACCAGAATTTCCGATAAACCGTTACCGTTTCGGTGAAGCGGGAAAATTAAAAAATAAATGATTTAAATGCCGTATATTTTAGTTTTATTACTAGAATTAAGGTCTTTTTTTTATTTTAAATTAATTTTTTTAAAAACATTTTTTTTAATTTGAAATTTTTTTTTCTTTGTGTTGACGAAGTTCATTTATAAAAAGCAATTAAAATTTTTAAATTTTATTCTTTGTCGATGTAAACTTTCGCGTACTCCGCGAAATATAGTCTTTTTGGCTTTGTGCTCTTGCGCAAGAAAATAATAAATAATTAACTATATTTCTTACTAAATGTGTGGTAATAAGAACTATAATTCTGAAAACCAGAATTTCCGATAAACCGTTACCGTTTCGGTGAAGCGGGAAAATTAAAAAATAAATGATTTAAATGCCGTATATTTTAGTTTTATTACTAGAATTAAGGTCTTTTTTTTATTTTAAATTAATTTTTTTAAAAACATTTTTTTTAATTTGAAATTTTTTTTTCTTTGTGTTGACGAAGTTCATTTATAAAAAGCAATTAAAATTTTTAAATTTTATTCTTTGTCGATGTAAACTTTCGCGTACTCCGCGAAATATAGTCTTTTTGGCTTTGTGCTCTTGCGCAAGAAAATAATAAATAATTAACTATATTTCTTACTAAATGTGTGGTAATAAGAACTATAATTCTGAAAACCAGAATTTCCGATAAACCGTTACCGTTTCGGTGAAGCGGGAAAATTAAAAAATAAATGATTTAAATGCCGTATATTTTAGTTTTATTACTAGAATTAAGGTCTTTTTTTTATTTTAAATTAATTTTTTTAAAAACATTTTTTTTAATTTGAAATTTTTTTTTCTTTGTGTTGACGAAGTTCATTTATAAAAAGCAATTAAAATTTTTAAATTTTATTCTTTGTCGATGTAAACTTTCGCGTACTCCGCGAAATATAGTCTTTTTGGCTTTGTGCTCTTGCGCAAGAAAATAATAAATAATTAACTATATTTCTTACTAAATGTGTGGTAATAAGAACTATAATTCTGAAAACCAGAATTTCCGATAAACCGTTACCGTTTCGGTGAAGCGGGAAAATTAAAAAATAAATGATTTAAATGCCGTATATTTTAGTTTTATTACTAGAATTAAGGTCTTTTTTTTATTTTAAATTAATTTTTTTAAAAACATTTTTTTTAATTTGAAATTTTTTTTTCTTTGTGTTGACGAAGTTCATTTATAAAAAGCAATTAAAATTTTTAAATTTTATTCTTTGTCGATGTAAACTTTCGCGTACTCCGCGAAATATAGTCTTTTTGGCTTTGTGCTCTTGCGCAAGAAAATAATAAATAATTAACTATATTTCTTACTAAATGTGTGGTAATAAGAACTATAATTCTGAAAACCAGAATTTCCGATAAACCGTTACCGTTTCGGTGAAGCGGGAAAATTAAAAAATAAATGATTTAAATGCCGTATATTTTAGTTTTATTACTAGAATTAAGGTCTTTTTTTTATTTTAAATTAATTTTTTTAAAAACATTTTTTTTAATTTGAAATTTTTTTTTCTTTGTGTTGACGAAGTTCATTTATAAAAAGCAATTAAAATTTTTAAATTTTATTCTTTGTCGATGTAAACTTTCGCGTACTCCGCGAAATATAGTCTTTTTGGCTTTGTGCTCTTGCGCAAGAAAATAATAAATAATTAACTATATTTCTTACTAAATGTGTGGTAATAAGAACTATAATTCTGAAAACCAGAATTTCCGATAAACCGTTACCGTTTCGGTGAAGCGGGAAAATTAAAAAATAAATGATTTAAATGCCGTATATTTTAGTTTTATTACTAGAATTAAGGTCTTTTTTTTATTTTAAATTAATTTTTTTAAAAACATTTTTTTTAATTTGAAATTTTTTTTTCTTTGTGTTGACGAAGTTCATTTATAAAAAGCAATTAAAATTTTTAAATTTTATTCTTTGTCGATGTAAACTTTCGCGTACTCCGCGAAATATAGTCTTTTTGGCTTTGTGCTCTTGCGCAAGAAAATAATAAATAATTAACTATATTTCTTACTAAATGTGTGGTAATAAGAACTATAATTCTGAAAACCAGAATTTCCGATAAACCGTTACCGTTTCGGTGAAGCGGGAAAATTAAAAAATAAATGATTTAAATGCCGTATATTTTAGTTTTATTACTAGAATTAAGGTCTTTTTTTTATTTTAAATTAATTTTTTTAAAAACATTTTTTTTAATTTGAAATTTTTTTTTCTTTGTGTTGACGAAGTTCATTTATAAAAAGCAATTAAAATTTTTAAATTTTATTCTTTGTCGATGTAAACTTTCGCGTACTCCGCGAAATATAGTCTTTTTGGCTTTGTGCTCTTGCGCAAGAAAATAATAAATAATTAACTATATTTCTTACTAAATGTGTGGTAATAAGAACTATAATTCTGAAAACCAGAATTTCCGATAAACCGTTACCGTTTCGGTGAAGCGGGAAAATTAAAAAATAAATGATTTAAATGCCGTATATTTTAGTTTTATTACTAGAATTAAGGTCTTTTTTTTATTTTAAATTAATTTTTTTAAAAACATTTTTTTTAATTTGAAATTTTTTTTTCTTTGTGTTGACGAAGTTCATTTATAAAAAGCAATTAAAATTTTTAAATTTTATTCTTTGTCGATGTAAACTTTCGCGTACTCCGCGAAATATAGTCTTTTTGGCTTTGTGCTCTTGCGCAAGAAAATAATAAATAATTAACTATATTTCTTACTAAATGTGTGGTAATAAGAACTATAATTCTGAAAACCAGAATTTCCGATAAACCGTTACCGTTTCGGTGAAGCGGGAAAATTAAAAAATAAATGATTTAAATGCCGTATATTTTAGTTTTATTACTAGAATTAAGGTCTTTTTTTTATTTTAAATTAATTTTTTTAAAAACATTTTTTTTAATTTGAAATTTTTTTTTCTTTGTGTTGACGAAGTTCATTTATAAAAAGCAATTAAAATTTTTAAATTTTATTCTTTGTCGATGTAAACTTTCGCGTACTCCGCGAAATATAGTCTTTTTGGCTTTGTGCTCTTGCGCAAGAAAATAATAAATAATTAACTATATTTCTTACTAAATGTGTGGTAATAAGAACTATAATTCTGAAAACCAGAATTTCCGATAAACCGTTACCGTTTCGGTGAAGCGGGAAAATTAAAAAATAAATGATTTAAATGCCGTATATTTTAGTTTTATTACTAGAATTAAGGTCTTTTTTTTATTTTAAATTAATTTTTTTAAAAACATTTTTTTTAATTTAAAATTTTTTTTTCTTTGTGTTGACGAAGTTCATTTATAAAAAGCAATTAAAATTTTTAAATTTTATTCTTTGTCGATGTAAACTCCGTGTACTTAGTTACGAGTTATCATTTTTTTTGTTTATTTTCTTTCGTTAAATAAGAAGCTTTACCGATTACCTGAGGAATTACCGGAAGAAAAAGCACACTTTTCCTTTTTTATTGAAAGAACCTTAATTTAATTAATAGGAATTTTATACATGTAACCTGTTTTCTAATGAAAAGAATTATATTTCATTAAGAAAAACGGTTTCCAAGTATTTTTAAATGTGACGCTTGGGCCGGATATCAGGCTTAATTATGGCCTTTAAATTACTTGTAATTTTAAAGCTAAAATAATAGTTATAAAACTTTTAAAATATTCAAATTAATGTATCTTTTGAGGATAGTTTTTGAAAGTTTAATTCTATATAATTATTATAAAAATTATGATACTTTTAAATATCTATGTATTTTAATTGAAGCATTGAAACTAATTATTTTAATTACTTAAAGTTTTCAGAAATAGCTTATATCCTTTTATATATTTCTTTAAAGGTTCAATAATTTGCTAAATCTCCTAAATGTTTTAATAGTTGTAATTGCGGTGTAAAAAATCCAGACGTAAACGAAATGAGAAGAAAAACAAAATTATTTATATAGTTTACATTTTAATGATGTGACCTGATATAAATTAAGAGCCCTATGTTAGATTCCGAAACATGACCGAAACATTCAATATGCTTGGAAAGATATTTTAAATGGTATTAGTCTCTCTGATACGGATAAGACATTCAAAATAAATTATGTTTTTTAAAATATTTATATCTTATTTCGCTACAAATTTAATAGTTTAGTGAAAAATGTAAAATTTAAGTACTATTATGTAAGGAAATATTCCTGTAAGAAATTGTTAAACTTTGAAAATATTGAAATTTCAATATGTTTTCAAACAAAATCTTATTATTGAAACTTCATAAGATCATTTTATAACGAAGTTTAAAGTAGAATATATTCTACTAGGAGGCTTCTTTCCCTGCTCGCTGGCGCTTGCCAACCCCCGGAACTGCTTTAGCAGTTCATTTCGAATTGCTTCGCAATCCAATGCTCGCTTTGCTCGCTCATTGGATACGTTCTTAACGTCTAGCTTTTGTATACTTTATAGAGAGAATTTCTTTAAAAACACAATTGTTAATTTGGGCATTTGGCGATACAACACTTATTGAATTGAAGGATTTGTTACGTCAAGCGCTCAGGTATCATAATTTTGATCTAGTTGCGCTTCTATGTCATTTTGATTTATGTTGCTAAGTTAACTTTCAAAAAATTCTATGGCTGGCAACAGCATTTTTATTTTTTAAGTTTTTTATTTTTATTTTTGCCGCAGCTGAATTGAACAACCTGATAATGCTCACTCTGGTTATTGTTTCCGTTTTTAAAAGCGCTATATGTTGAGCCACCTCAGCTAGATTTGGCATGTGACATTTTTAGATGCAATCATTGGTCGATTTTCTAACGTTGCCATTCGGGGAGTTGTAATGAGGCTTTTTTTTGGTGCCGTGTAAGAGAAATATATATATAGATATAATGGTTATGCACTATGTTTTTAAAACATTATATATTTTTATGTAAACATCTATGTAACATCTATGGCAAATATGATGAAAAAAATAGCCAATTTAGTAAATAACGAGTTCTTATTTACATTAGTCGAATGGCCATTATTACGAAAAATTGATGAGAAAATTTTTTTAAATTAAAATTTATTACAGTTCTCAGGCGTATGTTATGATAATAGGTAACAAGTCAATCTAAAAGAAGCTGTTAAATATGAAACATCTTTACTAAAGTTTGTATTAATTCTAAATAGTTTACTATATTTTACACTAATTTCAGTTTATGGTGACATTAAAAAGTCTTTTATCATATGAAATAAAGAATTTCATTTATGAAATATTCACATTGCCGTTTAATTAATATTTTGTTTAGTTAAATTAAATAACTTATCTAAGAATTATCCCATCCTTGATTTTGGGAAATTATTGGCCATATGCGCAAATATTATTTCTTATTTCATTTAATAATAACGACTATTAAATGCAAACAATTTTCATTAAATAATATTTATTTAGTCTAATTTACATGATGATTTTACTTAGAGAAAAAAAAAAAAAGATAATTGTAGGAAATTTAATAGTTAAGTTATTATTTCGTAAATAAAATTCTTCCTAAGTACAAAATGCAAATCTCTACAAAAAATTCAATCCCTTTCTAATCCGAAAACCGTTAAGAGTATTATTTTCCATTGCAAGGAAACAATTTCTCCATAAAACTGCTGTTCTATATAATAAATAATCCAGAATAATAATTTCTTGCATGTTTATTTTTTACCAGATTAACTATCAGTTAACTTTCTCGAGAAATTCAGATACTAACAGGTTGAATCTTTAGTCTTTGAAATTAATTCTTTATAAAGTGTTAACCTCAATCCTCTTAAGTTCTTGTAAATAATTTTAAAACGTACAGGTTTTGTTTACGATGATCTATCTACATACTCATACATTTAGTATTACATGTGCATTACTTATACTTACTTATAAATGTAAATGTTATATTTACATACTTATAACTTTATTTGTATCCGACTGAAATAAGTGCGAAAAACCTTTTAAATTTTTCATATTATATTTCCGACCAATAGTTTCCTAACGAAACTATTTTTTAAATGTGCTCACTTATGAAGTAAAAAAAGTGATAGTATTAGATAGTGTTCTTTTTTTTCCCTTTTTTTTCTCAGCTCCAATATAGCATCAATGAGAATATTTTTTAAACGTTACTCTAATATGAAACTTGAAAATATAAAATTTTTAGCCGCAGTCTTTCTAAAAGATATTTTTATTCGTAAATAGAGTTTTCCCTTCTCATTTGTTGCAAACCTTAAAATTTCTCGAAATCTATATCAGAAAATATAGGGGTAAGTATCCATCCACCGGCATATTTAGCAAAATATTTCCTAGAAATGTGAAATTTGGCAATTTTAAGGCTTTGTAGTTGTTAACGTATATAATATAGAATGCTAAGTAAATATTGGGAAAATAAAATTAAGTGCCAATGGCCCTATGAATGCGTCGTTAAGTAGTTTCCTTTTGAATTGATCACCTTAATGCAAGTTAATAAAGCGATTAAAATTATTATGAACATGACTTTTAAATAACTTATACCCAAAAAGTCTTAAAAATATTATGATGTATAGTGTTTATCTAGATGGAATAAATTATATCAACATTTAACTATATAGAATTAATTATGCCTGATATGTTTTCAATATACGCATCAATATTTTCTTATCCAAGTCAATAACTTTGGAATACACTAGCCTCGATTTGATATTTATGAATGGATCCTGTTTTTATCAACTCATGCTAGCTAACAGAAGGCAATTGACAGTCTGTATAGAGGATGTTCGTTAATTCGGTAATAATAAAGTATACAAACCATTGTTATTGGGCTAAATAATGCTGACTGACTTAAATTTTTTTTTTAAATATTATCAGATGCAAAATGAACGTTATTGACGTCCCATTGAAATTCATACTTTGTTTACATTTAAATACTAGGAAAAAAAAAGTGCAAAGACAGAAGATTCTTGCTCCGAAAATTCTTTGAATGTTAAAAAATTACTTAAAATATTTTTATATTCAACATTCCCAACATATATAAATTACTCAAAAAAAGAAACAGCTGCTGTTAAATGCAATCAAAATATTTCAGGTGGATTAATGAAACAGCTTGCCTAATAACAATAGCAACCTTCCTATAATATTTAAATACTTTTTTTTCCTATTTTGTTTGTTTGTCATAGCTTTTTTAACAATAAAAAATGTAGGGTTATTAATAAATCTGGAAAAATAGGTAAAACTACCCATGTATAGCATGTATACTTTCAATTACCTTATCTTATATGTATAAACAAAACATTGATCAAGAGAAAATATAAATACTGCATTTCCGAAAGATATCAGACATAACATTTTATGGTTTCTTTATTAAAACGATAGTCAGCTGATTGGAACACTCTGGCAGCGTCTACAGATAGCACTCTCATCAAGGAGCCACTATGAAGGATACCTAAATCCATCCTTACTATAATTGCATGACGCTATGCACGTGGGAATGATAGGGTTGCAGGCAGCGACTAGAGGTTGGGGTAGATCTATATCCTTATTAGCTGTCATCGGTAACCAAGGGCTGCGTAAGTCAAATGGGAAGAAATATTGCTGAGGATTTCTAGGGTGTGCTTTAGGATTAAGCAGGAACTCCTTTTATATGGCGGGGAATACTAAGACCAGCCTAACGAGGATTTCTATGACAAACCATTGGGCACCATGTGGGATTAAGATGCATCTTCTGTGGTACTTAGCAATAACATAAAAATTAACTGTAAACACCGTGAATGGCATTTTGCAAATGTTTCGGGAATAAATTCTAATGTTGTATTTTATTTTCTTTAGATGTTTTATGTAAGATTTCTAAACAAATTGAACGTTTTAGATTTGGGTCTATTTTAATATTGAAGCCCTGGTTTAGTATTTATATCCATTTTGAAAGGATATTTAATATGCAATTGAAATGGTTGATATTTAAGGAAAGTAAATAAATTTTAAGTCGTTTTTGAAAACTACCCCAAAACATTTATTTCAAAGTTTAAAGAATAAATTGTAAGAATAGAGATTATTGGAATGAGATCAAAGAGAGGCAAAATGTCTTTTGCGAAGAAACACAAGGGGAAGTAAAATATTTCTATGCCAGATTAAGGTTTAATATTAAATTATATGAAAAAATACTAAGGGATGTTAAAGGAAACTCAAAAGATATTGTAATGAGCCAAAAGTAGCCAAAATATTTGCTGTGAAAAATGGGTTATGTCAATCAAACTTCAATTTTTAACTTGTTAATAATTTAATGCAAAATAAATATTAAGAAGCTATGAAAAAGACGTAAATTTCTTTTTATATCAACGTTTCAAAAATTGACCTAAAGAATTATTGCAATGAGGTCAAAGTGAGTCAAAATACTTGCAGTAAAATACTTCAAACACTACGTTTTAATATGAATTTGAAATCTTTGATATTGAAATATCTTAAGTAAATATTACGATGTTATGAGAAAGACACATAAAACTTCTCATATTATTTAAAGAATAGACCTAAACTATTAGAGTGGGTTGACAGTGAGCACCTATTCGTCACAGTGTCAAGTATTACATCGTCTGAGCAAGCGCAGAATGCACATTTTTAGAAATCTGGCTGTAAGTGATTGAACACGTTATGTTGAAGACACTAACTTCAACTCTTACTATGAATCTATCTATCCTTATTGCAGTGAGCTCAAAGCAAGAAAGAGTATCTGTAGTAAAATAATCAGATGAGGGAAATAAAAATTAGCTTAAAAATCCATTATCTTGTCAACCGTATTTTTTATGCAATTAAGACTTTGATCTCCTAAATTTTAATTACATAGTTGACCTTTCAAATAAAGGCAAAAGGAAAACTTTAAAGAGTCGATATCGAAATTTTTAATTTTAATTATGACCTTAGTATATTGTCCCTTCTTGTTTGGTAGGAACAAATGAACCAATTTAATTTTTTTTTTAAAAAAAGGAGTAAAAAATGGTTTCGAACGTTACGAAAACTTGAAGTTCTATCTTATGAAAATAAGTGAAGAGTTTGATTTATCCTAATTTCGAATTGTGAGAAAAATTACAGAGAAGAAATAATAGAAGTTATATAAAAGATTTAAGTGCTTAAGATTAGGATGACATGATTATTCGCAACTGAAAAAAATAGAAAGGATATTTTTGATCAAGATCAAAAAGCAACCGCTGAATAGAATTTTAGTTATATCTTTCAAAACTCCTGAAATTGACGACGAAACTTATTTTTTTTGCTGTTTGTATATAAAACAATTACTGTGTCATTAAAAAAAACTACATAAGTGAATGTAAAGTGTCAATCTGCAAATCAGTTTCAATAACCCTGGTTGTAAACGTAAATAACAAGAAAAAAATATAAATTAAAAATAATTAAAGAAAACTTATTGAGTTTTAGTATTTCCCATTTAAATTTAATATTAATGTCTTTCAATGGTTTCGGATTATATTCGGTACGTTAATAGCAGTTTTCTAGAGGTACAACTTAAATAAAAAGATCAATTCACCTGACAAGAACAGAACTAGTACAGAAACATGTTTGACATAAAAATTCTATGAATTGAAATAATTAATATGATGTTCATTATAGCCGAATGATATCTAATTTTGTTAAAAGGAAATCTTCCAATGATATTTTAAGAGATATTCATTATTTTTAAGGAGTTTAACGATGTTTATTGTTCATTGTGTTCCAATGTTTTTACAAAAATATTTATTATATATTATGCTCCAATGATATATTCGAAAATAGTTATTGTTCCTTATATGTTTTAATAAATTGTTTACAGATAATGTTCATTATGTTTCAATGACTCATTCGAAGATAATTTTTCGTCGAATGATATTCATTGAGTAATAATATCCAATGATATATTTTGCAATGATTCGTGTTTGATCTCTTTAACTTCCCTTTTAGTGTAGTTTTAAAAATTATTTAAAAATTAAGAAATATGTTCTTAATTTTTTTCTCCCTTTGAATTTAAATTAAAGAATTTGATTCTCTTTCCTTGAAACAAGTCACTCATGGACTGCAATAGTGGCACAACTCAAAAAACACGATTTTTGCACTAAGAACAGGTGTAAATATGAAAAAACACATTCTTTAAGCAGCAATACTAGCACAACTCATAATTAAACTTGAAGGTAATCTTCGTTTAAGCAAACTAAAGCATTTCTTATGCATTTTGCTTGGCAATGAAAACTTTAAACCCCCTTATCTCAAAACTTAATTTTTTGTGTTGTGCCGCTAGTGCAGCCCATGAGCAAAGTGTTCAGAAAAATTTCCTTGAGACGTAAAATAGACTAAATTTAACAAAGCCAGAATTTCATTTAGTGTTGATGACAACATATATAAATTTGTGACTTGGTGGCGCAGTTGGTTTGTCGTCGGCCTTCTGAGCCCAAGTCTGCGGGTTCGATCCCCGGCCCAGACACCAGATTGTCGGGATGCAGAAAATCCTCAGCGGCCATGTCGTACGATTATGCGACGTTAAAGATCCCTGGAGTACCTTATTGGCTCCTGGCATTTCCGGCACAATTAAATTCCTAGTGCACTTTAGCATCCAAATAGAGTCTCGGTGCTGCCATCTAGTGTGGCAGAAACTAGGCGTCCAAATTAACATGGCCAACGGTATCTCACCCATTGTGGTGGTCCTGAAAGAGTGGATACCACTTCTGGAGAACGCACTAGGTCTGCTCATCGGGAAGACTAATTGTGAAGCTCATTGGAGGAAAAAAATATATAAATTTTTGTTTTATGGCAAGTTAAAATTAAAAGTCAACGTATATAAAAATTTCGAAATTTTTCAATTAAAATATTCTTATATTGATTTTATAATTATAACCTTTTATTACTATCATACCCAAAAAATAAATAAATAAGCAATTAACTTTAGCTAATTTTATCACTCAAAACATGTTTTACAAATAATGATTTTAATTAAAAACATATTTTATTTAATTACAAAAAATAAGAAAATTTATGCATGCATTCACCAAAGGAAAATATATCGTGACGTATACTTTTTTAAAAGTATTTTCTGTAATTAAGCTGAAGCGAATGATAATGAAAAATTTAATTGAGATTTTATGTTTATGTATGTCGCTAAAAAGAAGAGAAAAAAAAAACGCAACAACTTCTTAAATTCCACGGTTTTTGATGCAGAATCCGAAATAATAATAATAAAAAATACTGAAAACAGCATATAAAGAAAAGAAATTATCTTCCGTCTTCGCTATCACTAAATTTAAATTAACGTTTCTGAATATATAATGAGTACGGAGAGAACGCTACTAAGATTTAGGATTGTGTCTTCTAAGTTAATTTAATTTTATTCGTGAGAAAAGTTTCTAGTTCTTACTCATTCTTGAACTTAAAAGAATTAGAAAAGATTCGGAAAGTGCTAGTGAAAATGGGAAAGAAATTCTGCGTTCGTTTATTTTGTTTCTTGCCTTTTCTTGCTTCTCCGTAGAAGTAAAAAAAAAAAAAAAAAGAAAGAAAGAAAAGAAATGCTGAAAAAGCACGAAATGAATTTTATATTTGTTTTTCGTGTTCGTAATGTATGCACCCCTTTTCTGGAACGGATTTCTTCGTATCTTGAGATCCAATAGGGAGAAGAGAGCTTTTTAATACTTTTGTAAGCCTACTCAAACCTCCGTCTAAAGTAGTGGACGAGCGGCTTGAATCAAACGAGTTTTAAGCTAGATATCTGCTGTTGAACTAAGATGACGGAGTGCATAATTATATGAAGAAAAATGATTTTGAATGTTTATTTATGATGTTTAATGAGAGAGAATGAGCCGCAAAAAGTCCTGAAATCGTGAAAATGCATTAAAGCATATTGAGGTATATTTTTAAAACGAAATAATTTCTCATCGTTGTAATACGATGTTTTTTTTTTGTTGTTGTTGGTAAAACATAGCTTTTAAAGTAAAACATACCATTTAATTCTTTGAAATTCAATTAATATTTTACTACCAAATTCTACTCAGACTCTGCAGAGTTTTAATACCTTATTCTATGAATTTGTTTTCCAAAAAATACCTATTATTATTTTCCTATATAATTTCAGGATTTTAACCATCTTTTTTTCACCTTTGCCCAAACTTCAAAAGACTAAATAAGTAGAGAATATAATTAGATATCCATGTGGCAATAGTTTAGTTTTCCTTGTAATGAGATTTGATTTGAAATATTTTGACCATCGAGGAAGAGTACCGATTGAGAATGAGCACAATAGAGGACCAGCTACTTAATATTCGACACTAAGAGTTTTATTTCTGCTACAGCTTTCTAATTTTGAATATAAAAAAATGTGTTGTAATTTTCTTTTTGAGGGAATATTTTTAAAAAATAAACTTGTTTTTACCAATGTCTGAAATAAAGAGATCAGAGCAGTAGCAATAACGAAACGAGGAATAAGAAACAATTGCTGTAGCATTGCAAAAACTAGTTTTAATTCTGAAATCTGAAAGTGTCTACTTTCTTACTACCTCCATTTGTGTCTCTGAACAGAATATTTATTAAAAAATTGAAAATAACTAATTTTTTACTACCACTATTAGTGTGTCTGAAATAGTAAAATATATCTATCAGATATTTGAGAATGTCTTCTTTAACAGCCACACATAGACTGCTGACCTCATAAATTCCTACCATAACTATTTAAACAAACATGATGGATGGGATAGGGACTGCTGCGCTGCCCAGGTGCCCAGCTCAACAAACAAGAGAAGAAGAAGAAGAAGAAAATATCTTCTTTCTTACCATCACTATTTGTGTGTCTGAAATGAAGTGACATATATTTATTAGTAGGAGCTATTTAATAAAATATTTTACTAAAACGAGGAATGGAATATTTTACAACACAAACCATTTCGAACTTCATATTACCTCCGTTTCACGGACATCAGTTGTGTTGTCTCAACCAATGAACACAATTAGACGCAGAAACTAAATTTCTAGCTTTTTCCAAATTTTTTTCGATTATATTTGTGTAACTAATTAATTAATTAGAATATACTTTTATACCCAAATATTTTAAAAGAAATACCCTCAAAAAGTTTCATAAACAACTAAAATTTTAAAGTGAGGTAAATGTTTGACATAGACAATTTTGAGAACAGGAAATTGACAAATTGAAAGGAAAAATGTATGATAAACAATTTTAACTAACACAATTGAGGTTCTTTTATTCAATTCCATATTAGTCCCTTCCTGTTTCAATACATTTGCTTAAGAGATATTGTTTGTTTGTGCTTGTCTTGAAGATTGTATAGCACTTATCACGTGTTAAAAGGCAATGACGTCATTACGTTCGCTGAAAATTAGTCGAAAATCTATAAGCTGAATATTTTCGGGAATGAAGTATGAAGTGTTTAATAGGGTTTAAAAGAAAGTTACATGGGGTAAAGTAGATCATATCATAAGAATAAAAAAAGTGCTTTAAAAAGCACCATATGAGAAGTGTTGTCTCTCATGCCTTAAAACACGAAATAAAAAAAACTTAAACAGTCTCTTGCATAATACAAGAGAAAGTTAAGTAAAATGAAGGTGAATTATAATAAAAAACTAAAAGAAGGCGACAGGTGGTGCAATTTAGATAATCGTTCTATCCTCATCTGAAACAAAACAAGTGCTTAAATGCATAGTATGGGCAGTAACGTCACATTCCCCTTAAAGAATGGGATAGCAACGAATATGAATATAATCATTCTCTGACTTTATAAAAACGAAAGTAAGTTATAAGAAAACAGTTCAGCTTATCAAAATTTCAATCAATAAAATAATTAAAGAAACTTCTATTGAAAATCAATTGTTCTATCCGAAAATAAAAATAAGTATAATTCAACCTCTGGCTTTAAAATATAGTAGGTAGTTGTGAGCCCTTTATCATGGTGTTTTTCAGTATTTCCCTTTTTTAAATCAGAATGAGGCAAGTTATTCTGTCCTGTTCTTTTTTATCCTATTTAATCCTCAAAAGCCCCTCTGTTCCTTCCTGTTGGAGGCAATCAGTGTTTGTCCTTTTAAAAAGAACGTCTTTCAAATAAAGGATTTTTCAATCTTCTAAATGAAGCGGGAAACTGCAGACTTTTAACGGCATTGGTGGCATTTCGCTGGCATTCAGGCTATTGATCACATAAAGCCAAGAAAATAGCTGCCCATTTCTCCTTTTTGAAAAGTTTTGGAGTTATTTGGATTTGGAATGTGGATGTCCATGTCAGCACAATATATTCTGCAGAAAGTTTACGTTGGCGAAGATTTTATATTTGCAGACTGGTATACACGGTAGCGCGATATCTAGCAAATAAAATGATAGCCAGCAAACAATTTAGACAAAAATGGATATAAAAATACAACTTTTAATGATAACTTTTAATGACAATTTTTTTAATACAGTTTTATTTATAATATGCAATGGAGCAATCCAAATCTATTTGTAATAGGAATTACAATGGAGAATTTATAGACCTAAGATATAGTACTTGTTATGTAATACTGTAATAGTGACAAAACATCTTAATCAAAGAGAGTCTCTGTCAGCAATTTGATTATAATGACTTAAATATTGGAAGCTATTAATAAAGAACTGAGAAAAAAAATTTAGAATAAAAAATAAGTAAACTAAATAAATACATAGTATTTTATGAAACACTCTTTCAAGTGAACAAAAATGATAGACCCATTTTTCATGTTTTTTTTTTTTTTTCAGAAAAAAAAAACTCGAAGTTCAACACTTTACACTAGCATTTTAAGTGGGATGATAAAGTTTTTAAAATTGGCTTAGGATGAGATAACGTTTCTGTTTTATGTTCTTTGAAATAATTATTCAAAATTTCCCTTTAAGCTAATACAGAAAAATTTTGTGCAAAATCGCTTTACTTTTTTATTCTAAGTCACATTTACCTTTAAAATTTTTTTCTCTGATGTATTTATTTCAAAATTTACGCAAGACTTGATCGAAAAATAAAGGCAGGTTGAATTTTGTAAAAACATTATCTTGTATTGCATATTTTGCTGATTCTGCGTGCTTTCATCTATCTCCATTTACCTTTTTTCTTTGTGTTATTGTTGCATTTATATTTTGAGTCTGATTGGAGTAGGGATCTTTTGTTTGTTTTATTGTTCAGTCAATTTAGTATTCAATAAATTTATATATATATATATAACCTATATAACCTTCTAGTATTTATACTATATATAACCAAACCATTTCAATTGGTTCTTAATCAATTAAAATAGTTTGATTTTAAACTTCGCAAAAATGAGCTATTGGTAATGGCTTGATCATTGTCACAGTTAAAATTTGAAGGTTAATGCTGTAAAAACTCTCAGCTTCCACATCTCTCGCCTGAACAGATCAGACAACCAGCGTTTATGACGGGAATCGAAACCCTCCCCAACAATTATGTTCTGTAATCTAATAAGAAGGGAAAACATAATTTTTTTTTTACTTAAGTTTTAAATAAAGAACTCCTCATGCTCCATAATGTATAACATGAGGTTTACAGAGGTAAATGGGTAAAGTAGAAAAGAAAAAGAAAAAAAAATTACTAAGAAACAGAATTAGAATTAAAAGTTAAAGCTGTATACAAAATTTCGCAAAATAGTAAGGTATTCATTGTGCATAACTAAAGAGGATAAAACGGGTGGCCAATAAATATCTGAAAGTCTCAACTCCTTTTTTAAACTTTCTCTTTGTCTTGAGTATAGCTTACAATAAAAAATAATATGTTCCACAGTTTCGGAGTCCTGTTCACATGAGTAAAGATTATCATTAATCAAATTAAACTAAAACAAGTGACTTTTAAAATTACCGTGACCAGTAAGAATCTGGGACAGCTTAAAGTCAGTAGAAAAAGTTTTACACTTTATCCGATGAAAAATAGTGGGGAAGAATTTTTTAGTCCACATAGCTTTTGGTGAAGCCAAACATTCCTTGTTCCAGTCCAAAACAGTTTTTTCCGTAGCAGCATGCTTCCAGTGAGAAAGCGGGACAGACATAGGTAAATCAATATCAAGGCGAGTCTCATCCTTGGCCAACTGATCTGCTCTATCATTCCCGAAATCACCACTAGGGCCTTGAACAAAAGCAAAATTGATGTCAGAAACACCATCAAGGGCATGCATTATGGACTGTATGCCTACAGCGAGCTTCTCAACAGCAACTGTATTAAGCAGTAGCTGAAGAGAAGAAAGTGAATCAGAGCAAACAAGATATCTATGATTCACATTATGCACATTAGAGTCTTTAATAAAATTAACAACAAGATTAATGGACAGCAGTTCGGCTTGAAAAACTGAACACTCATCTCTTATTCGATGCTGGAAAATAAATTTTTCCTCGCCGTCTTCATAAATAACACAGGCAAGTTCAACTTCCCAATTCAATTTACTACCATCTGTGTACCAAATAGTATTGTATTCAATAAGAGTTTCCCTGGAATACGACACAAGCGTGATGGGCTTCCTGCATGAAGGATGTGGCAAGAAAGAAGCCGGTAGCTTGTCGAGGATGTCACAACAATTACTCAAATAGTTTTCTATAACTTTAAGATTGTTCACAATAGCTAAATCAATAGGTGGCAGACCAGAAATAGCAAATGCTGCTTCATAACTTTAAGTCCCGTATCCTTTAATGACCCGAAGCAGAAATCTCCGTTGAGTCCTAAGAAGCATGTTGATTCAGATAGTTCTAAGCCATACGCCATAATCAAATGAGATTCAAAGTTGAAAGGTTAAACAATTGTAAGAAAAAAGGTATTGTTTTACCTTTCTACTTGAATCTTACAAATGTTTACAATTGTAAGAATGGTAAGAAAGGTTAAACAATTGTAAGATTGCCTTATATTGACAACATTAGTTTTTCCCTTGACTGAAAGGTAAAAAAAAAAAACAACTAATGCTGTCAATATAAGGCAGCAAAACATTATGTTTCTGCGTACAGACAATATAGCTTCCCTCTTTACTTTTTAACAAACCTTTTAATAAAAAAATAAATAAATAAATAAATAAATCTTGCAAAACTGTAAGAACCATAACGTTAGAAACCAACAATAGCCTTGTTTACGTAATGCAATTAGCAATCCATCATCTATAATTCTCTATTAATTGCATAAGCACAACTTTAACTAAGTTTCACTCAATCATTAACCAAATTTAAGGAAATAATAAATATTTAGCTGTCACCTTTTGTAATTTACGATCTTTGACAGATTTTTATCATGCTTGTCAGAATTTCTTTATCCTCATCAGAGTATTTTGAATATCTATCAACTAATTAATGAGTCGTTCAGAGTTCATTCAAAAAATGATTTATTACCTCAGCTAGTTGACCGAAAAGGGGCTAACTATAAAACAGCAGAATTCTCCAGTTAAAAAATAATGATCCATAATTGCATGAACCCAGGCAACGATGCCTCACAAATAGCTCCTAATAATTAATTGCCAAAGATAGTGTTAATTAATCACAGAACATCAAGCTTAACTATTGCGAACTAGTTGTGAGAGATTAAAGGCAAGTTTTAGCAAGAAGCGTTTATTTATGCTCGAAACATTTTTCGATTAGATGTTTGGTAGAGCATTTAATCGAAGTGTATTTTTGCTATGAAGATTTAGTGATCTGCATGGCATAAATTCAGAATCAGAAGACTCAAGGCATTTGTGTTTGATTTATGTGTTTGATGTGTTTTATTCAACTAAATTAAACACTGCATCAAAAAACAATAATAAAAAATTAATGTTACTAATTTAGAATTAGTTAGAATTAATTATAATTAATTATAATTTAGAATTAATAATTTAGTATTAATTATAAGTTTGAATTAATTATAATTTAGAATTAATTATAACATAGAAAATTAATTTAGAGTTTAAATTTGATGGCCTAAAACTCCATGACAAGAGTTATTTTAACGATATTTAATTTGTACGGATGTACGGTTTGTACGGATTAAGTAAATGTGAACGAAAAGTATGAAGACTGTAATTGATGTTTATTATGCACATTTTATTGTAGAACAGTATATTGGGATAATGCACGATCTACCACCCCTCCCCTCCAAAAGAAAAAAAAAAGCTTGGCACAGTATTTTAATTGTAATTACGATTTTTAATGTTTCATTACTTTAGAAACATACATTGGGACACTTTCAATTAAAACATAATTTAAAGCTTAAATATTCTTTTTCGCAAAATATTATATTAAACTTTTTTAACTATTTGAATGGATTTTTAAAATGGAAGATATTCGACTCGAGATAAACTTAGATTAAGATAAACATCGAGATAGGCTAAAATAAACAATGGGAAGCGTATAATCTTAAGAAAAATGCATTTTAAAAAGATAGTAGTTTAAACCATAGATTATTTAGAAATTTTTGAAGGCATCATTCATTAAATATGCCAAAGCTATTTTTACATGTGTTATATATTTTTAATTGATAATATTTATGTTTTTTTTTTCAAAAAGTTTAAGTTACAAGAGTAATTTACTTAACAAATTAAACAAAGCCATGCAAATGAACTACGTGACATACGTACAATGTTCTCTCGTTAATGTTAGAGAACACCAAAATGTTATGCTCGTTATAATTGTTAAAGGGCTTTTATTTTAAGTTTTAAGCTAGATGCTAGATGGCAATCAATTTTTCATTTTGTTCAATTACATTATTTATTCTTCTTTGGCAAAGTTTGTTCTTTTTGTTTCTAGTGATTTTTGTTTTTCCAGAACATTTTTGCAATAAAAAATTACCTAACGCATACGAATCCATTGTTAGCAAACACAAATAAATTGATTACCATTTATACATTCGGAAATTGTTATTTCATACTTCCTAAAATAACGGTTTATTTCTACTCAAACTTTTCACTCCATTCGTTTTCGACGACATTTCAAAAGCAATTCATAATAAAGAATATTTTCAAACTGCTGTAAACTACGTTCGAAAAATATTACTTTGAGGATTGATGATATAGAAATATTCCATTCCTCTTTAAATCTGATGCATACTATCAATCTTTAAATTTCCCTTTTCTACCTTTTTCCTCGTTTTTTTTTCCCCATGAAAATTTAATTCGCGTGCATTCCTGTTAGCGAATATTTGGTATAAAGAAGTTTTTTCTTTCAAATTCCCCATCCAAAGTAATGATTAGTCGAATACAATCACTCTTCTAACAGAAACTTTCTGGTTATCGAGATTTTTCTTGGCTTTCTCTTTCCCCAAATCGCCAAATTCTTACGAGTTGAAGATTGATGAGATAGCCAGATATGGCACCTGTGTTTTTTCACATACCTATAGCTCGACTTGTGTTTTGTTCTATCGTCCGTGCGGAAGTATTATTCATCAAAGCATATTCATGTTATCATTAGTATTGCATCGTAGTGTTTATTCCGAAGTTTGACAAAGAATTAGGTAGGCATATTAGTGTAACTAAATTACAGTTTATATCCTATTTAAGAAATTAATAAAAAATGTAAGACAGATGTTAAAAATTGAAATTTATGGTTACTATTGGTGCCATAACATAATTATAATATGTCTTATAATCGGCATTTTGCAGTCGATATATCTTAGATTTGATGCTACCGTTATGAACCCAAAGCAGGAAAAAAAGGAACTTATGAATAAAATAATAATAATAATAAAAAACAACAACATGTTATTGCTGAGAGCTGTTTTAGTGACTACAAAAATCTCCGAGATTTACACAGTTCTAGCTCTGTCGCCAAGGAAAATAAAAAAGTTATAGTTTAAGTGTCTTACGCTTGAAGTAATGCGATTATTCTAAACTATGCTTATAATCTTGCCGTGAGAAATTATCTGGACTTTAGAACAGACAAATAACCTATTTAAGAAGTTATTAAACTTTTTTTAAAAATAGCCAATTCGGCGAAATTCCTCCACCTAGAAGAAAAATATCAAAATTACAGCCTTATTCTCAGTTTTTGCAAATTATTATGAGCCCTGTTAGGGAAACATTGGAATAAGTATTTGGATGTTAAAAAATTAAACAACAAACGCTATTCATTTTCACAAATATGTGGCTTTTATCCATATTGCGCCATTTTCAAAATTAGCGTTGACAGCACAGGCTTTAGATAGGCTGAAACTTAACCTAACAGTCATGAGTAACAGCTGCAAATTCACAACAAGCATTATTTCGTATTACGACGGAGCCTTCAAAAAACAGTCGTAAGAGGGCGTTATACCACGCAAATTCTGTTTTACCTCCATAACTAATTTAAAATTTAAAGTTTAAGAAAAAGTGAGTTCAGGCGAATCTAGAACAAGCCATGAAGTTTCGATTGCTGTAAAAAAAATTCCAAAATATCAAGATTCATCGATTCGAAATATGATTTCCCTATTATGTAATCCTCAGTTATCTCATACTTTATTTTTATTTCAATATTGTGAAATTTTTTTTAAGTATTTGAAATTTAAAGATTTTTTTTAAATTTGTCCGAACTCACTTTTTCCTTAATTTAAACTTTAAATTACTTTAGAAGTTGAAGGGGAATTGATGATGAAAAATTTATGGTGAAGTTATGTGTTCGGGTCATCATTAAGGAATTAAAGAGGACTCCAAGACCATTGCCAATTGTTCATTAGTGAAGATCCAATGCGACAATCAAACCAAGATCTTGAATAGTTGCTGACGTGACAAATATTTCACAGGTGAGGAAAACCACACCAATTACATAATAATAACATGGAAATGACAAGAATTGTTTGTTTTTTATTCTAGAGTTTGAAATTTTCTTATAACTTTCTTCAGACGATGAAGATTTACATTGTTTGATATAGTTCATGTAGTTTTAGAGCAATCTACGCAAACTCAGCTGTATATTCAAAAACATTTTAAGTCAAACTATGACTCACAAAATATTTTGAAATACATTTTGTGCTGATAATTTTACTTTACAAAAGTGATCATTTAGTTAATCACTACATTTGATTGTGATAAGTAGAATTAGGTTCAAAATCATAAAGTTATTGATACAGAAAACGTGTAGGAAATGCCTTAAAACATTCATTTAACACAAAATAAAAAGATATATTATAAATTTATAATAAATAACTGTCAAATAAATGCCTGTATTTTTGTCAAATAACATGTTCGAATTAAACATAAATTGAGACTAATTAATCACTACATATAATCATGATAAGTAGCATTCGACACAAAATCACAGAATTATTGTTATATAAAACGTCTAGAAACAACCATTTAACTCAGAATAAGCATATTTTTAACGCTGACAACAAAATTAAATAACAGTCAAATAAAAGTTTGTATTTGTATTAAATAAGCATGACCGTTCAAATTAAACACACCGAGGGCTTGCGGTGCTTTAAAACATCCTTAAATTTTTATTTCTTTATTTAAATCATTATTTTTTTTTTTTTTAAATCAGTTTTATTCTTTGTTTTTCATTGAGAAAATTGTAAACCGAAAAAAAATTTTATAATGTAACTTGTCCAAATGTTTAACGTTTAATTCAATGTTAGTAATTTTTCGCGATTATCTTTTGACCAAACAAAACAAATTCTATAATATTGACTATAGCAAGTAATAGTAACTATAGTATGCAATAGACTGTGATGGCTTGGACATATGTTCTGATCTGATAATACGAACCTGGTAAAAATACTTGCTTTTACAGTTCCGTTGGGAAACGGAAAATGAGAAAGATTACCAATTAGGTGGCTTGACCAACACCTCCTAGAAGAAGGAAGGCCTCAGCACGGATCAATTTAGTAGTCCGATGTGACGAAGTTAACTGCGCAGTTGATGAGAAATAAGAAATATGTCATTACGTTCGGGGTACTAAGCTGCGCAGTGGTTGAAAATACGAAATATGTCATGACGTTTGGACTACTAAAGGATATTTATGGAAACCCGTGCTGAGGCCTACTCTTTTCTAGGAGGTGTTAGCGTGGTTGGTTTTCTAGGAGGTGGTCGGTGGAGAAGGACCTTCTTTTAGGAAATAAGGGAAACTAGAAGAGCCTTGCTGTGGATAGGATCAGATGGCAAAAACTACTTGTGACGGCCTTTGTAACAGGTTGTAGTGCTTTGAAAGAAGAAGATAAAAGTGTAGACATTTTATTAGGTTATTACACCATTAGCAAATGATATCTAACATAATTAATGACATTATTATGCAATATTTATATATTTTTTACATTATTTTAATGAATTTTTAAAAGGCACACATGAACAAATATCCATAACCGAATCGGATTTGTTCACTATAGAAATTCTTCAAATTCTGTTAAATTTAAAATAATGTTTCGAAAACAAAACATCAAAGCATAAATTTATGGAAAAATACCTAAAAAATATATTTCAAATATAAAATGTAATTAACAATGATGGGGAGGAAAAAAAAGGAAAACGTGAAGAATTCTTCAGTAAATTTACCACATCTACTAATATTCATTTCCTGAGAAAACTTTTACTCGTCAGCAAAAACAACTCTAATATAATGAAAATGTATTACAAAGGCAAGGAAAAAAAATAATAATATTCTTGTCCAGGTCGGGGCTATATCCACTTACCGTTTCATTTCCTTCGCATGATAGGAAGGGGTGGAGGCAAAAAAAAAACAAAAAAAAAAAAAATATTAACTGGCGAAAAAGAAACTGGTAATTGAGACCTGTCATATTAATTTTTTTTCTTTCTGGGCTAGCTCTCCAGCCGCAACTCCTCCATTGAAGGTAATTGTATTTGCAGGAATTACTTTTCTTTTTTACTGTATAACAATGAAGGCTGCTTTATGGGGAGATCAAATTTGTTTTTTTCTTCATGAGTTTATTACTTAAGCTTTAACTCTGCTATATCTACGTTAACGAAGGATGGGAAATTTATTAGTTTCTCGTACAGAAAAGTGAATTGTAAAATTGTTCTTTTTTCCTCTTTTTTTTTAAAAAAAAAATAAATTCTAAAATTGCATTTAATTATTAAATTTTAATATAATTTTCATATTAAACTCAGAGTTTTCAATTGTGATTATGATTTTTTTACCAAAAGTATATGTACTGTGCGCAAAAAAGGGAGAGCCCTAAATCCTTGATGGGATTTGTACTTACAGATAATCAATTTTAATCGTTTGAGGACTAAGCATGAAATAGACTAAATAACTAGAGCAGACGATATTAATTAAAGAAACATTACTCGCTTCAAAAATATATGAACAAGAAATAAAAATGAGATTTTTCTAGCGTTCAAAAACAGGCCCCAATTTTCGAGTATTTGTCATTTCACTAAGCACTTGAAATGTGTCGGCTGTTATTTCCTATTTATATATTTTTGAAGTAAATGAGGTTTTCAAACAGTTAATATCTTAACGATTCAGTTTCTTGGAATTATTTATTCAATATGACGGACGATATTTTAAGTTACGAAATCAGACACAAAAACGTACTTTTTCTGAATAAACGTGCTTTTTCTATTGTGAATTTGGATTTTTGACACTCAAATTATGAGGCCAGCTGTAATCTCAAAAATATGGTTCCACTAAGCGGAAAAATTAAAAGTTTGGGTCCCTTAATGTTAATTTCTTTTTCATATTAATCGATAAATTTTCAAATGTGATTAAAAAGTTTTTACCAAAAAGGATAGGTATAGAGCACAAAAAAAGAAAACACCCTGAATCTTCAATCTAATGATCGAATTTGTATGTACTGAGACTCAATTTGAATTGTTCGAGATCCGACATAGAGCAGGCGATATGTAAGCTACTGAATCAGACACAAAATCTTACTTTCTTTGAATAAAGCCGTACATATTTGGATTTGGATTTTTGAATCTCCAATATACCGCAATCTGGAAAATATGGCCGCGAGTTTAGGCAGACGAGCAGTAGAAAGTTTGGTACCTTTAATGTTATATTTCCCTTTTTGCTATTTTGCTATAACGGCTACTTTTGAAGCGAATTGAAAAAGTTTTGCACACACACGCTAATATTCGTTCAATAGAAGATAATTTTAAATAATTATGTTTTAATTTAAAAATAGTCGAAAATTTTTTTGAATTGTAAGGTATAAGAACATTTATAATATTTTAAAGAATGCGATTTTGAATGACAAGTTACAAAATTTGAAAGAAAACAGTCGAATATTTTTCGAAAAATCAAATTTTAAGAAGTTACATATTTAAAACTTATTATATCGTCTGCTTTAGTAAATTAGCATACATAGTGTTAGATCTTAAGAACATATAGATTGAGTTTTAGTACATGGAAATCCGGTCTTTAAATCAAAAGTTATTATTTCTGTTTATTTAATTATTATTAGTGCTGTGTAACGAGCACTTCGTAAAAATGGCATTCAATACGAAAGTAAAATAATTGTGATGCTAATATTATTTACATGCATAGTAGTTACTAATATTATTTACATTATTACTAACATTATTTACATGCATAGTTTTCCGAAGCAGGTTGGAATCCCGATCCGAACCAACTGCAGTGCTGACGAAAAGAATTCCTGGTGATTGACGGATATTTGATGTATTCAAGGAAGAATATACGGTAAACCAATACACGGTAAACCAACATATGGTAACCCAATATATGGCATAGAATAGGCTTATCAGATTTCTATGTTGTTTACTTTTAAATGGAATGGATATTTTCATTTCTTGTGCAATAGTTGACATAGCCACAATTTAAACATAAATTTTACAGTACAACATTCAAAGTAATTGGAATTTCAAAAAAATATAAATAAATAAATGAAATATCGGGGGGGGGGAAAGTCCTATATATGAAGAAAGTCGTCTCTTTCAATTTGATTAATATAAATTTTTTATCTGAACTTTTTCAGGCTGCAGAGCATTTTGCGTGTTATTTCTTTCTGCAAATTTAATGAAGAATAATTTTGGAAACAATAATTGAATGTAGCAATTTTTTTCCACAGAACTTCTAATGTTACTTTATTAATTTTCCAGGTACATTTTTATAATTTTACTTCTAATTTTATGTATAGTGTAATTTCAGCAAAGAAAAACTGAAGTTTGCGCGTAGCAGTATAATAGAGCTGAGAAAAAAGATTTTTTAATGACATAGTTTGTATCATTTATTTATGAAGTAAATTGCTGATTAATTTGTATTAATTTCTCATTCTAATCTATTCACCATTGAAGCTTAATATCGTAATATATATTGGGAATGATTAACACAAAAACTTATTTCTTCACTGATGAACTAGGTTATTTTTTTTTTCCGATTTGAAATATTGATAGAATTTTTCATAAATCTATATATCTTTTTTATAATTCATTTAGTATATTGTTCGAAGAAAAAAATTAAAAATAAAAATAATATTTTTAAAAACCACGTTTTTGTAGTGGAGAATAATAATAAAAAAACAAAAATTTGAAAAATGAAAAACGTGGGGCGCATGAAATACATAACAGTAACAGTATGTGTGCTCATGAGAATATGTGTATGTATATCTGTAATTGTATCTGAATGTGGAAGTGTATGTGGAATATGTTTGTGTATATACATGTGTATGTGGATTTATATGTGAATGTGTATGTGGTTGTGCATGTGTGTATGAGTAAGAAAATGTGTATATGTACTGTTACGTATTTCATGCGCCCCACGTTTTTTTTTTTTTTTTTTTTGGTTTTTTATTATTATTCTCCACAACATTTTTTGTTTTAATTATTATTCTCCACAACAAAAACGTGGTTTTTAAAAATATTATTTTTATTTTGATTTTTCTATACTCACTTCCAAAATCTCAATCACTCACTGTACACAAAACTTTTCAACTGGCATGTGACACTAATTTGAAATAATCGAATCGACAACAAAAGACAATCGCGAAAATATTAATTTTTCTTTAATTTTAATTTTATTTTACTTTGTATGTATTTTTTCTCTTCATTTTCATGCATTGTCATCCAATTCTGAACTATGTGCCAAATTTGAAGTCTGTAGCTAGTCGGGAAGTTGGTTTGGAAACGATTATAAAATTCCACCCGAACAGACATACACGAAGGCAAGTTGATATAAACGTGGTAAAATAGGAAACATTTATGTTTAGAGAATGTATAATGTGTTAAATTCTAAATTATATAAACTGATTTCTTTGTAGATTATCAAACACCTTTTAAAGATGGAAGCGAACAAAAAAGTTTTTTTCTATTAAATAAATATTAAAAAAAAAATAACTTAGTAAATAGAAATCCATACTCTACTACTCAAACCTACGCGCACGATTTATGGAGTACATAATTTTTACATCCTATTAGCTTAATATTTTCGAACACAGAATAAATTAATTCAATCCACTGAACTATTTTAATAGTTTAAAACGCACTTTAAATAGTTAGTTTCTAAATACTGAATCTCTATCAAATAGTTGGACGACGTTAATTGAGGAAATAATTAGGTAAGGGAGTTAAAGCATCATTATTTAAAAGTATTTTGCATTAGTTTATCTGCTTTTGCATCATTAATTCGTAATAGTATTAGAATGCAATTAAATTTATAGTTACATAAATTAATATCCTTTATGTCATTTAATAAGCAAGCAAAAAACAGTTAAATGTACTTACATTTTATTTCAATTAGTTAGTAATTTAATTGTATTAATTTAATTCAGATTCATGAGGCTAACATAGAACAATGAGTGATGAACATTGAGATTCACAGATGGTAGTATACAATTAAAATAAGTGATAAAACAACTGTCTCATTCCCTTTAATAAAAATAAATTTCCTAAGCTTTTATATTAATATGGAGAAAAATTTAAATTTGGGGAAGAGAAGTAAGAAAGAGACAAGGAAACAAAGAGATTCGTTGCATTATCAATGCTGAAACTCTTAAAGAAGGCTGTGAAGAATTGGGTATAGTTTGATCGCCAGGAGTTGGCACTTGGATCCATCTCTTCGGACTAAGAGTTCATATCAGCTCGGGAGTAAGAGGAGAAACGTCTCCGCGCTTGAAATTGAGACAATCCTTAATGCGCGCTAAACGCAAACAATGAATTCTTTTTCAATCGCTTACTTCGCTTTATACTCAGCTGTTGTACCTTTCGTTACTCTTGCTAATTAAATATACCGCAGCCAAATGTCTCAAAATGGACAAACTATTCACTCAAAAGAGAGAAATATTATCAAATTTATGAAATACTTAATGTTAAAAAAAGGCACATGAAGATTGCGAAATAAATATTTTTGTCATACGATCGCCAAATAGCAGTCTTGCTCAGGATAGTTCACATCCTCATTCCAAAAATAGCGAAATAGTACCGTCGGATACCACGTGATGAAGGCGGAATGCCATCTGCTGGTGAAAGAACTATACTTGCAACTCGAGAATTAGTGAAATGATCATGCTTAATCATGTGATTTAAATCATATTTAATTGGATACCTGTAAGCAAGGTCACGCGTGGGTGTCAAACTTTATTGGCTTTCGAATCGACAAATGCCACGATTTACATACGATGACGTCACTTGCCGAAATCCAATTAGAGTTTGGACTTAGAAAATTGCAAAAGAAACAACCAGTTTTATGTATTCAATGTTTTGTCAATAAAAAGAAAACGTAAAATGCATTTGTCTTTAAAACGAATAGTGAAATTTTCAAATACTAATAGTTTTTTTTTAATATTTCCCCGTATATACTACTTTATTTAAAATATAGTACAGTATGTAAATGTATAAGTAGTTTAAAAATCTTTAATATGTATTTCATATAATGTTTGTTTTTAAATAACTTTACCTAATAATAAATCAAATCACGAAAATTAATTTTCCCGTCACATCTTGCATGTCATTCCTCTCTTATCTTCAACCTTCAATTAGAAAAATTGATGAAAATTCAATAATTATAAGAGATATTAAAAAACAGTTTGATATTGTTATTATAAACGATGTGCTTTAAGAGGTCTTTTGATGTCGATGAAGTTTTGTACGGTAGGCAAGTTTTTCCAATTTATTTGTAAAAATTTATCATACAAGTAATTTATAATACAACTAAATTTTCCTAAAGGATGGGTAAAATAATTGAGACTTTTAACTGATGCATCAAAAAACATTGCATAAAAAGTTAATGAGTTTTTTAGAGCTGAACAATTTTTATTAACCCAAGATAACTAAACTTTAACTAGCGTTACTCAGCAGTTAATAGTCAACTACTATGAACAGAAAACGGCCTTATTTCTATATTTCCTTGTTATAACAAGCGAATTAGCATAAAAAAGGGAAAATACTCACTTTTATTATACATACACGTGATAAAATGTAACATTTGCAATCATTGAAGATGGTAAAGCGTTAAGGCAGCACATCTACTTCGCTAAACTAGCAAAGTCAGTAGTATATTAAACTAAATTTTAGTTATGAGATTAAAATGATTAGTTTATAAGATATATTTGATCATAATAAAATATAAATCTTACTACGTTTTTAAGTAACGTTTTGATAAAATTGAATCGCAATCGAATCGAAAGCCTTTTCATTAAATGAGCTAACTAAGAATTAACGCTTTGCGTGAGGGGGTTTGAAGTAAAATCCATTACTCCAAAGAATTTCTTATCCCAGGTATATAAACCGACAAAGGAGAAATCTCGAAAGTTGAGAAGCGTTCTTAGCAGGCATCATTAAAAAGGCCGACAGCTAAGCCATCTTACTCAGCAATTTTCAAGCGCCTCTGTGTAAACGGTGATGATAAAGCAGAAAAAGAATAAGGGAAAAAAATTGGGATGAGATTTGTTCCTTTTTAAAAGCTATCATAGTTAGAAAGACTTTCGATGAGAGCTACGACAGCGTAAACGACAATAGGAATGATGGGGGAAAACTTGGATTCCGAAGACCCTCTCAACTGAAAAGTCCCTAACATAAAAGGGGAAAAGCAGACTATAAAGGAAAACGGTTCCGGCTTCAAAAAAAGGAGAGGAAATGCCGAAGATCACGGTTCTTGATTAAAAGATTTCGATTACGACAACTAGATCTTATCGAAATCGAAGAGTTGGGGAAAGACGTGACGTGATTATTGATATCTCCATACAAAACTATTTTAGGCAGAATTCTATACCTATGCAGCTCAAAATTGAACAAACTTTTTCTCTTTTTTTTCTCCCAAATATTAGCTTATACGCTTTTAAAAAAAAATGATACCATGTAAAATCCTCAAATACATGCGAATAAAAATTCTGAAATACACAAACTCAATATTCAACGTATACGTGCATTACCATAAAATATATAGATGAAAATATTAATATTTTAATATGTTGCGTCTGAATTTGAAAAAAAGTTTTTGCTAAACATATTTTGCAGTAATGTGTATAAAAACCGCAATGAAATGTTAGAAATTTTAGAAAGAGTTGAACTATAGTAGCATTTGAATTTATTACAGCTTTTATCTGGTGCCAATTTGAGCCATATTATCTTGCTTCTTGAAACAGATTGCAATTGAGTTCAATTTAATTGGGCACATTTTTCAATTTTACTATTTAAGAAGATTGCCGCAAATTTACACGATAGAATGGTTCAGCGGAATCAAATGGCAATGGAGGCAAACGACAATCGAATCGTAAATGGCCAAGGGGGGAGTCATGAAATAGGTTAGTTGTTGTCTGTATATCTCAGAAAATGGAGAAGGAGGACCTTCCTGGCAGAACTGTCTTGTCGTTCCAGCAAATGCTCTGTAACGCTCAGTTAGCTGGTACGAATCCCTCCGGAACTCTGAATGTATATTTGTGATATCCTTGTCTTACTTGTGGTATCTGCTCTTCAATTTCATAAAGCCAATCAACCATATTTTTTAATAAATATAGAAGCCTGAATTAGCATGCGCTACTATAAATAAATTAGATATATAAATAAAATAGAGAGTTTGCTCCGATAGGTAGGTTTATTTAAGTCGCACTAAAGCTGCACAATCGGCTATTAGCGACAGTCTGGGAAACATCCCTGAGGATGATCTGCTGCAAAGGGGATGGCTCCCCTGCTTTGGTAACCCGATGACCTGTGAGCGAAATCGAGCACTTAACGGTAGAATAGTGTCACGAGGACCGATACTGGACATCTTCTGTCTCTACTCAGGCTGATCAAAGTGGTAACCCACCCGCTTACTGACCGCAGCCAGTGATGCTTAACTTCTTTGTTTACCTGGGAACCGTGTTTTTACGATCAGTCCTTGCGGGACGAGTTACGAATTTTACTTGTTAGAATACTGGGGATGAGATGTTTATAAAATTCTTCTATTTCACCGCAACCATGGGTTTCGCTTAAAATTAATCCCCGTAGTTGATGGATTGCAGGTTCGATTCAACTTTCCATCAGGTTCGTCATGGGGTATTTTAGTGATACTTTTCCATAAACCTTCTTATGTTAATAAGTCCTCTATAAGCCCTTTTTGAAGGTGACATTATTCGAACACTCGTTTTAGTTTAATGGTTGTTTAAATGTGTTGTAGCGGGTTTTGCATTAGATATTTTAGTAATTTTGCCTGCTGTAAGTTTTTCTCTCCAAAAAGTCGTTTTCTAGAAGGCGAATTTATCCCGATAGTCAAATTAGTTTTCTAATTTTTTATTAAGTGTTGCCGTTGAGAAAGGCATGGGACATTTTACTGTTATTTTTCATTCTATGTAACATGAATGAGTAAAATTGTTTAGCTTGTACCAATTCTTCATTAAATTCTTTTGTTCTTAAGTTTTGAATCTAGCCAATGCTTGAAATGTTTAAGTAACACATATTTTTAAGTTGACCAGCGTCCTGGCAGAACTAAAATATCATGTTTACAATTTTTAAAGAGTTGTAGTTCATTTACGTCGCACTAGAGCTTCACAATGGGCTATTGGCGATGGTCTGGGAAACATCTTCGATGATGATCCGAATACATGCCATCATAATTTTGATCCTCTGCAGAGGTTATGGCACTCCCGCTCCGGTAGCCCAACGACCTGTACGCGAATTAAAAAAAAATCCCACAGCTTTTCTTTTTCGAGTTTCTTTTTCGAGGTTTATAATTTCAATAAAGCAATAAAGTAATCTATTCAAAATACAGAGCTGTAAGCGAAAGCAAAGAGCTCGTCGCATGCTACAAATCACAAATCTATGAACTAAAACAAAACAATTATTAATTTTATTGCTTCCTAATCGTGATATGTGTATAGAATTCGCGATCGCAACACTCGAGCACGCCATCTAGCGGGAGACTGTAAATGTTGTGCATTAGTTCCCACATAACCATTGGCAATGACGGACGCCATTTTCTTAGCATCGAAAAAGAAGCAAAATTTCCCTAAAGAAAAGGTAAAACTTCTTGAAAAAACTAATCAGAACATGCCAAACATTGAAGCAGAACACGCCAAGCATTTAAAGAACAACTTCTCAATAATTTTTACCTTTCTATTACCAACAACATAACATGATTTTATGATCACTTGCTGTTACAGATGTGTGTATTGCGGAAAAATAATTTTTCTGTCTTCAATTCATTACAAGTTAAAATGAAGTCAACATTGCTTTCGTCATTCCAATGAATAAATGTGTTCCAATGAATTCCATACAGAACTGTAATAGTTATAGAATATTCTTCTTAGAATAGTATATATTTCTGTATCTACATAATTCAGAAAACAACAATAAAGAATAATCCGAATTACTTGAAAAAGTATCTTTTGTGCTGATTATAACTAAATTTTTTATCGTTTTCTTGGTAAGTGTTTTTTAGTTTTGAAAGAATTTCAACTAGAATTCAGCTATTCTGTTTTTAAGCTACATATTAAAATTCATATCGAGATCTTACAATTATAAAATTTTGATGTGTGGTATGTTACCTAAAAGTAATGAAGAGATAAACTATATATATATTATTTGAGAATAAAGTTTTCAAACAAAGAACATATGATTTTGGAATTCTCCGGACTTATAAATCAGGTAAGTGTTATGATTTTTATAATAAAAAATTTTCTTGTAAATAATATTTTTTCTTACTTGATGATCGTTCTCTACAAAATGGTTTTTTTACCTCTGATTTAATACTATAAGAATTAAAAAAAAGAAACAATACGAAAGTTTTTATTGAAAAATGAGGAATTTTTAAAATCGTTTTTATCCTAAGAATTCTTTATTTTACGTTTTTTAGTTTATAATTTTTTGATAAAATTGTTGTCAAAATACTTTTTTTGAAAAATTAAATGGTATTAAATTATGTGTTTATGTATACTTCTTGCATATTCTAATATTTGAAGTAATATGATTCAGAAAAGTATGGAAGAAAAATTCGGTACTTACGTATTAACCACAATTAGAGATTTGGCAGATTTTTAAGTGCCGCCAATCTACACTTAAAAATTTTGGAAAAAATCTTAAAATGAAACACTTTGTTTAAAATCAAAGTAGTCAATCGGATTTCGGTGGGAAATGGGCCGATATATAGAGTTTAGCATAGATTCAAAGCAAACTTTTCTCTCACCTGATTCTATAGCCGTTATGAACTCTAGTAAATAAGATTCAAAATGAAATAACATTTCCAAAACGGACGTTTACTAAGATAAAGTTTCATGTTATGGACATTGGTACATTTTCGTTATATTTTACTCCTAAAAAAATAAAATTGCATTCTGTCTCTTTTGTTTTTGGCAAGTCCCAAAGACGCATTTTCGTAACACTAAAAAATGGCGACAAAAAAAGAATAGTTCTTTTTTTTGTTTTTGTTTCGTAAGCATTCTTTATTTTTCGTTAAAATTTAAATGGGCCTTTCATGTTATACCATTAAATTTAGTAAAACTATTTCTCATGCATTAGTCAATTTTAATGTGATTTATGGAAAATAAGTATGCGCTTTAATTTTGACATATATAAACGTATTGTTTGGCGCAGCATGTCCACATCTGGATCTTGTGCCATTAAACTCTACATTCAATCCAAATTCTCATGCATTAGGTTTGAACTCTTATAAGAATATACCTATTTTTTTCTCTTTATTTACAAATATTTTTCCGATGTGCTCTGGATGTTCCTTCTCTAAAAATAAAAGAGATACCATTTTGTTTTCGTTTGCATAAGAAAGAAAACAAAAATTTTTCTTTATTAAATTTAATCAGCCACAATAAAGATGGAACGTTACAATGCTACATACTACATTAAAGACGTCTCCAGTGTAACTGAATGACTGTTCATATGGAAATCGCAGGGATTCGGCACATACAACAACGCCCCCTATAGTTCGTTGCGATCGCGAATTAAGAACTCAAAAGCATTTTTTAACCATTTTGATTAGTAGTCGACCAAAAGCAAATACAGGTACTATATATTTGTTCTCAATAGTTCTTAATTCGGTTTTGAAAAAAAAAAAAAAAATACTTGCTCAAAGAATCGATAAAGAACATGTTTTGAATCATATTTTTTTTCTTTCATTCTGTTTTATAAAAAGTATATTTTGGGTAAATATTTAAATCATTGTTTAAAAACATATAAAACTTTGATGCTAAATCTGACTCTTTGTTTTTTTTTTTTTTTTTGCTGAAAGTGTAGCGAAGTTTTGAATTTCAACTCGTTTTTAAAACTGCCGATAAGACAAGTGATAAGCATTTTCTTTCTTTCTTATTTATTTTTCTTCTAATTGTCAGAAAACCATTAGAAACTGTTATTCAAGTCTTCTCAAATCGTCTTTGAGCATTTACTGAAAAAATGCTTTAATTTATTTTGTAATGTCTGTTAAATCAAAAAGATCGAATTCTGACACGATCACAACACTAGCACTCAATTTAAACATTAAATGTATAACAATATGTTAAAACGCATTATTATTTATAAGTTGAAATGTATAATTTAAAAAAAAAAATTCTCGTGATTTATGTATTGCATACACATAATTGTCTGTTTAAAATGTATAAAGGAAGATATATGTATAGTGAGTCAAAAATCAGACCACCCTGAATAACTTTTGGATTGCATCTACACGCTTCAGGCGTCAATTTTAATGTTTCGTGGGGGTAACTTCAAATATGCTTATTAATAAGAGCAAACGATATTGTAAGTTATGACATCAGGCACAAAAACGTACTTTCTCTAAATAAACCTACCTTTTTTTTTCAATGGATTCAGATTTCTGACTCCCAAAGTATAGAGAAGTAGCCGCAATGTGGTTCAAATAGTTTGGTCAGGAGCGCGGTCCAAAGTTTGAAGTTTAATTTAACTTTTTGCGTATTTTCTCTGTTTCGAGAACTTTTAAAGTGAATTGAAAACTTTTTTTACACAATTATAAAATCATTTATTCAAATATAATTCCATGCAAAATATTCGAACAAATTGAGAATTGTAAGGCATGCAATTTTAAAATCATTTTAAATAATGTAATTTTACATGGTAAAATCCAAATTTTGAGTAAAATGAGTCGAATAGTTCCTGAGAAATTAAATTTCAAATTTCCCGTATCGTAAATCCATATTTATGTTACAGAAAACTCGAATCACATTGTATTTCAAGGTACTAATATTATGGTTAAGTATTTAAACTTTTCTTTGAGATTGTGGTTTAGATTAAACAACTGAACCAAGCACATTGCAAGCAATGGGATATGCTTGCAATGTAAACAAAAAATGGTACTTTCAAAAATGATGTTACAATGTTATTTAAGCATATCATTATTTTCTATTTTATAAAAATCATTCATTTGTTTTGAGTTCTATTACCTTCACATTTATATAAATTTCTTTTATGCTTAACTTTATTATGAATTAAATAAGTATCAGTTCATGTAGTAAACATTGCTGTTGTCTAAAACATTTAGAATAATTTAATTTTACTAAAGTTATAATTTATTAGATCTTGTTTTCTACTGTGGAAATAAAAAATAAAAAACATTCTAAGAAAAAAACTAAAAAAAAAAACGAAAGTTCAGGCAGATACTGAAGAAAGAAAATTCGAAAAATTTTCGCATTCCAAGGAAAGGAACTGCATGCTTTCAGTACGTAACTTTTTATTTCGATATCGAGTGGCAAACAGATAGAATGTAAGAAGGAACAAAAAAGAAACTTAGCACACACCGATCCAGAAAACCGAGTGGCCAAAATCGAACTTTCATATTGAAGGATAGAAATTCCTTAAACTCGGAGAATGATATTTGCTCAAGAAAAATATTTTTTCTGCTGGAAAAGAAGATGCTTTTTCTAGATCCTTTGAAATTCCATTTCGATTTTGAATGGCGAGAAATAATGATGAAGAAACCAGAACAAACTAAACAGTACATCTGAGAATAGGGCTCTCTTTACAACGGAGAGAGGTGTTTACACTGCTCTTGTAAAATTGCACCCAAACAAAAATACCAATCCTGGTTCCATTTTCTCAAATTAAATGTTGTCAAAAGCATAAAAAAGAAGGAAAAATGCTTGAAATGCAGTAAGACGCCAAAAGTGTAAAAAAAAAAGTATATTCTGTTATTTCTTACAATGAATAAAAATTGTAAAATAATTGTTGAATGCGATAATAACGTGATTGGTGATAAATATTCAATATGATTATATCGCAAGGATTTTAACGGTTAAGATACTTTTTGAATACGATATTAATGTGTGTGTTAGTAACTTTGTTTCATGAAACGAAAACAGTGACTTAAATTTAATGAAATTATAAACATATATTATAATATTTCACTTCGCATTAGTTAAGTGGTGCGCTTAAAATATACTTAAAAAAAATGGAAAAAAAAATTATAGAACTTTTGTGTTTAACTTCGATAAAATACTTCCTTAAAAAGAATATTTTTTAAGAAAAATAATTTGATATTTACGTTAATATTTTTAATTGTATAATAAATTTCTGATCAATATAATTGTACATCAGTACTTAAAATAGAAAATAGGAATTTTCCTTGCAATAGTACAAAATATTTTTTACTAACTCTAACACTCACAGTAAGAAAAAACGAAAAATGATCATTTAAAAATATATTTGTTTTGTTGTCTCAGCAATAAACTATATATATATATATATATATATATATATATATATATATATATATATATATATATATATATATATATATATATATATATATATATATATATATATATATATATATATATATATATATATATACGCCGAAGAGCCATTACATTATGATATGACCACCCTCCATCTATAACCCTCCATATGTATGGTGTGGGAATGTATGGTAGTATGGTGTTTTCATGGGGCACATTAGGACCCATAATCCTCATAGAAGAATCCCTGGCGTCTGTAAGCTACTTGAACATGGTTGCAGACCAGGTTCACCCATTCATGGCAACAGTTTTTCCTGCGGGGGATGGTGTTTACCAACAGGATAATGCACCATGTCATAAGGGTCAAATCGTCATGGATTGGTTCGAGGAACATTCCAGTGACTTTCAAGTCATGTCTTGGCCCCCAAATTCACCTGACCTTAATCCAATAGAGCATTTGTGGTCCTACTTGGAAAACCAAATTCGCGCTGTAACGCTACCCCCGCGCAATCTGAGGGGATTGCAGGATCAGTTGTTGAGCGCTTGGTACCAGATACCTCAAACTACCTATCAGCACCTTGTGGAATCAATGCCACGGCCAACTTTGAGGGCTAAAGGTGGTCCTACATGTTAATGTTATTTGCAAAGTGGTCATAATGTAATGGCTATTCGGTATATATATATATATATATATATATATATATATATATATATATATATATATATATATATATATATATATATATATATATATATATATAAAGTTAAAAGATCGTAAAATTGTTTTCTTCTTTTTAGTCACGGTGGCTCAGGGGGGATAGAGAGTTCACCTCCTTAAGAGACGACACGGGTAGGAATATCAGTTATGACTTCTTTCAACCTTACACTGACAACAGTGCTAACGTAAAATATCCCCAGTTTGTCGAATCCAGGGTAAAACTATTTTAATCATCCGGCTCACCATAGTATTTTAACCTTTCTGTATATTCCGTACCTCTGCTTGTAACGAAAATGTAAAATCCATCATTAAGTCCTAGACGATGGCTAGTTTGTCCCAATGATGTATCATGGAGTACCATTGTCTTCTGAGTGAGATCAAAGGTTATTAGGCTATAAAATTAAAGATTGATAACTGTACTGTTCAACGAAAATAATATTTCTCCCCTATATATGAAATTTATATCTCTCCCACATTAAGTCGAATAATAAAAAACGTATAAAAAAAACTAGATGCAGAAGAAAGTTATTTTTTTCGTTGATAATTTAGCCGCTTAGTTAAGAAAAATCCCACGAATCTCAAATAATGAAAATGGTAATTGGAATATGATGTTTTTTTTCCTTAAAAAATTTAAATGATTATAAAGATTACAAGCATTTTGAGGTATATTTCTCAAAAATAATTAAGGTTATGTTGTTAAAAATCTCTGTTTTCTCTTAAAATTATTTTACTGCTAAGTAAAGGAAACTGATTATGATTTAAACACAACCTGTATAGTATTATAATAAGTTAATCAAAAAATTCCGATGCTTTTCTTCTGCTTTAAAATTGTAGCAGTTAAGTTTGATAGTAAAGAAAAGATTTGAAGTTGGATAATTTAAGAATGAAAAATATTTAAGGATAGATCTGCTATAGGTCCCAAGTTTTTGGAGTTTTCTCCAAATTCTTTTAACTTTAGAGTAGTTTATCGTTAGGGGTAGAAGTTGATAATAGTTTTAAGTTTTTATTAGTAGATTTCAATTTCGACTAATTTAATTCATAATTTTCACATTCTTTATTTAATAATAATTCTTTTGCTAATATTTTAAATATTTCGCTCAGAAAACAAGTTAAAATCTTGAAAATTAGTAAAATAAAATTTTCGCAATTTTTCTATTTTTCTGATCGTTATACTTTAAATGCGCCAATCAAAATCTTAATTTCTAAGTGTATGTTTTAAAAAAAAAATTATTTTGAAGAAAAAGTGACAAAAATACTATTAGTCGGTGCAGCGTTTTAAAATTTTTGGCATTGAAAAAAAATTTTTTTTTCAAAACATTTGGACTCTACACTAAATTGTTTATACACAACAAAAAAGGGAAATAAAAAATATATCAACTTTTATCTTAAGATGAAAATCAAACTTTTCAGACAGTTTTCGAACAGCATCGTCAGAACAGTGTGGAGCGGACTCTTGACCAAATCTTGCACTCATGATATCCAGCACTAAATTTTGAAATTTTAACGAGAGAAAATAGTTATCTAATAGAAAATTTCAAGTTTACAGCTTTAATAAATATTAACAAATCAAAAAAGTACCAAATAAAGTGCAAAAACAATCAACGACCTTCAGTTTCTCATTTTGAATTTGACAATACTATTCTTTATAAAGTAAATACTTTTCAGTAAAAGTATAATTCAGCTTTTAATATTGCTTTAAAAAATGTATTGTTAACATGAAGAAAATTTTTCTGTGCGTATCATTTCATTTTGAAAAGGAAGAGGATAGTAAAATTTTTTCCCTGAGGTGTACTTGAGTTGTCAGCATGGTCGCAGTTTAACTAGACTAAGAAAAAATACCGATTACTTTCTTCAAAACTTTTTTCTTTAAAAGGAAAAAAATATAATAAAAATAGATAAAAATAACTCATAAGTGGTGGCCTCTTATATAGCAGAGGATTCAATTTCTCACCCCTTGTTTAACTCTTTAAAGACCAAGTGGCCTGAAGAAGTCCGGACTACTTAACGACCGTCTGGGGTCAGTGGGGAACTCTGAAGGGTGAATGGGTAGTAGTGATTGGGAGGGGGTGAGCTGCTTGACAGTGATGCATAGGAACTCATTGACAGTCAAAAGGAAAGAGGTGTGCGAACTTTACGCTTTATTTAGAAACATTTCCCCCTGTGGTTTTAGAGAAACACAAAATCCTCTTAATTTGTAACAGATTTGTTGAGATGGACCTTTTCATTTATTTATTAAAAATTCGAGAATGGCGGGCTTTTGGGAATTTATTTTTGAAATCCCCGCGTCCACTAAAACAAATATCTTTTTAATAAAATTGCAATGTGTTAACTGTTGACTACCAAACGCAAATTTGTTATATAATTAAAAGTGCACCATCATAAATACCGAAATTACTGAAAAAAATTTGGATAAAGCCAACGTTGTATAATGCTTTCTGTTAATCACTGATATTTTAATGATAATGTTATCATTAGTTCATAGAAATTTTGATTCTTGAATAAAAAAAAAAAAAGATTAATATTTCTATCATTTAATAAACTTTTAATAGGTTTTTCTTTTTAAATATTTTATTTATTTCCGTTTTGTTCTCTATTATGCTGTTTGGTGTTTCTCAGTAATCAATTTTATTACAGTGTGCTTTTTATTAGTGAATTTTAGAGAATAGATAAAATAATTTAAAATACATTATATTAATAATGTATCTTTTAAACTTGAACGAGGAAAGTTGTTTTAGACTTTGTTTTACTGCAGCGAAAAAAATTTTAAATCTTAAAATTCCTATAAAAATTTCCATTTTATGCTCAATTAAGGAAAACTGAATTCAATTCTATCTAAATTTATGATTAACGTAATATAATGCATACATTAAAATGCCTTTTTATATAATTTTAAATACTATACAAATATTTAAAAAAAATAATAATTTTTTCTTTTTTTTTTTCAATTTCGTTTTATTCTATTATATTTGCATCGTTGTGTTGTAGTAATTTCGTTCTTTTTGGTATTGATTTCCTATTACTTTCGAATCTTAAATTACAGTGATTTTATACTTAAAATGCTTTCAAAATAAAATGAATTATTTATTAAAGATAATAAATTATATAAAATTATTGTTTACAGGAAATTACTTTCATTTAAGGGAATTTTTTAAATGTTATCTCACTTTTATGTAAGCATTTTTGATAATGCAGTTATTGTATATCAGTAATTCACTAGGTATGGTCAAACAATATCGTAGATCTTCCTGAATGAAATGGTTTTTCAGATTTCACCTGTAATGTTTGTAAATATTTAATTGTTATTAAAATAGCTTATTAAATTCGAATACATTTTCTTTAGGAAACAAGTTATATATTCTAATTGTAAACCAGAGCCTGTTAATTATAATTTACTTTTTTACTACAAATTACAATTTCCAAATCAGCTTAAAAATAAGTTTACTGCTTTGTTTATCGACATTGCTGATAAGAATTTAATTTAATTGAATAATCTTATAGTAAGTTATGTAATAAATAAATAAATTTTGTATATAATAAATTTGAGTCCTGGATCAGATAGCAGCAAAAAGCATCCAGGTAAAAAAATTATCTTCAAATCACGATACATAATAGTAAATATCTATTATCTGGAGTTTTCTGAATGGTGTAATTTTAATCGTTAGTCACTCTTTTGATTACTTAAGTCAAATTACTAGATACCTTAGTTGACTTAAAAATTGAACAAATTTAACAAAATTATTTCAATATATATTTATATATATGTATATATATATATATATATATATATATATATATATATATATATATATATATATATATATATATATATATATATGGAAAATTTCAAAATTAACTGATTTATTAGAAAAAAGAATTAGGTGATAGTGAGCCTCTTAAATCATTAGCTGTTAAAAACGAGTTTGAATGCAACAAATAGAAGATTTCTAAAAGAAAAACCATCAGTCAGGAGAAGTGAAGAAAGCGATTTTCCTTGGTCACTGAACGGCGAAAGGATGGTATATTTGTGTTCGTTTGTGACTAAGCGGAAAAGTGAAGTAAATAGATAGGCATTGACAAAAGCAACTTATCTTGTTTGAAAAATACTTGGAATCTATTTCCATTCACTAAACGCCACAATTATTTGCTGTACCATTTGGTAGTACTCTCAGATGATTAGTAGGTAAAGTCTGAAAAATGAGTGCAGGTGGTTAAATAGAATTGACAATACGCTCATTTGTAATCTATCCTAATCTAACCCAATCAAAAGTTTATTCAAATAAATAAATTATTTAATTTAATAGTAATTTTAAAAGTTAATCTCTATTTAAAGAAAATAAAAATTAACCCACCAGCTAAAAAGAACCATACTTTATTTTAAACGTTAATTTTTGTGTTTGATTTGATACTCTTCTGAAAGCAGTATTATTATTGCTGAATAAATCGACATTTATTTGTTTATAAAAGGAATTTGTTTATAAAATAAAAGTTTATAAAGGAAGTTTTGTAGCTACATATGAATTTCATACTATAAAGAACAGTTTAAGTATTATTTTTTTCTTGTTTTAATATGTTTGAGACATTTTATGGTGAGCAAAATATAGCTTTGAAGGTGTAGCATATTTATTGATAAAACTAGACATCATTCAAAATAGTTCAGACTGGTTCAGATTTTAACATTTCATTTATATGCATTTCAAAGAAAATATTTTATACATACTATTAAATAATACCAAAGATACCATCTATTAATACCTAAGAGAAATCTAGGCTTCTTAATTATTTAAAAATATATAGATTTTTACCCCTTTGATGAGTATGATATAAAGAGAAATAGCTAACATACTTCCATTTTCATTACGCGAAACAGATAAACTTCTAAAGAATATAAATGGAGGAACTCATTCTTTTTTAAATTAAATGCTTATATTAAAATAATTGTGAAAAGAAATTATTCTATTTAAGTAATTTTTTTTTTGTTTAACAATATTTGTTTCCGCTGCAGGCTTAGTTTGCTTGATCAATGAATTAAAATATTTCATTTAAATAGTACTAACTCTGTACAGAATGACACAAAAATCTGTAATTAATAAAAAAAATTAATTTGAAAAGTAATACAAGTTCCATCTTTTTTAGTTAATTTCTTACTATTTCAAACAATCGATAAAAATTTAAATTACTACACAATACTTGGTTAACGTTATAATATTCCTCATTCAAAATTGCTGTCATAATTTCATTAGCTCTAATAATACGATGTAGAGCCGTTGTGGCCCAGGTTAAGGATCATTCGCCTTCCAATGAGGTATACCAAGTTCGAATTCTATAGCGATGACTAGTCGACGCGAATTTCGCATCTGGCTCGCATTGACCACAGGGCTAACCTTAAATATCCACAGTGGTAAACGGATCATGAATTAGAGTCCCCCTGCCATCAGGCTAACCTTAGGATGTTTTCGTGGTTTCCCTTACCATGTAACGCACATGAGGTTCAAATAGTTCTCTCCAAAGGCAAACTTGATCCAGGAGTTCCCTTGTCTTCTGGATTGGATATTAGTCATAATTAATTGTTTTCATGCCGCAATAGATTTTTAACACTAAACGAAAAATAAAAAATGGCATCAAATGCCGTTGTGATATTTTTACACATTGAACTAGGCATCGTCTGAAATAAATGTGAAAATAAAGTTTCACTGCAACAGAGAAACTTTTTATTCATTAATAAATGTAGTTAAGCAAAGTTTCAATAAATAAATATGTGCTTGTATGAATTTAAAAAGAAGGGATTTTTAAAGTGTTTAAATTTATGCTTGAAAGGTGTGTACTTTACTTTTACGATGATTATCTGCATCTTTAAATGTGAAAAATAAAAAATAATAAAATAATAAAAAAATAATAATAAAAACAATTTTTTTTAAACTTATGACTTTGAAGATTTAAAAATATTTAATTGTACTTTCTTTTTATCCAACGAAATTAATGAAATTATGTTATAATTAAAAAAGATGTATCACAGCAATTGCAGCCTTAAATAATTTTAATAATAGAATCATTTCCTTTTAAAAAATTCATAGTTAAAAGGGAAAAAAGATAATTTTCCAAATTTTTTTTTTTGCTAGAAAAGATTTTACAAATGAAATATTTTTTGTCCATCTGAACCAAACTGATCCCATTTTACTTACAGAGCTAAAGTACACCTACAAGACCATACTAATGTGTACGTTCAAATGAAAATAAATAAATACTGAATGAAGACAGGTACAGATAAATTGTATCATAAACAACCGACTTGATGTTGGAGAAAACAGATGAAGTTAAATAAATAAAATAAAATAAAGATATCCGATAAGTCAGATATAAGATGTAATTTCCGTTGTTACTAAAGAAAACACATTTGTATATATACTCAAATTTTTTCTTTACAATAAATTGAAAAGAAATGAATAAATTTTTTACCATATCCCATAAGCATCTGTTTCTTCTATCAAAATTTACTTTAAAAAAAATAAACGTTTTCTTTAAACTCAAATTCTTCAATTTGCAAGTTTTTAACGGTATTTTAAGAACCAGTTTCCAGTTTCACCTATTTTGCATGATATAGGCATTTGAAAATAATCTGTTTTAAGAAAAATATAACCCCAAATTTGAAAAATAAATAAAATAACAAAAAATTAATGTATAAATAAAAGGAAGATGTGGAAGAAAATAAAAAATCTCATTATTAACCTAATTCCTACTTTTGAATATTTAACCAGAAAAACGTTCTATGGGGGAAAATAAGCAATGTTCACAAGCCGATTGTCAGTTTGAATGCCATGAAGTTTCACTGACAAGTAGATCAGGCCTTTGATTTATTAGTGACGTGGGGGAGCAAATGACCTGCTGTGAAGCAAATGACTAAAGAGAACCCCCAACAAAATGGGTGAGTTCATTTGCGATTTTTCTCTTCTGAAAAACTGAGGACGTTAACGGTAGTAAAATTTCCACTGCTTGGGTCGTTAAAGAGTTAAGTTCCTTCAGTCTGAAGTGGGGACCAAGGGGAAGGCCGACAAAAACACAAAAGGAGTTTTTGTGGACAAAATCCCATTAAAAAAGCGCTTGAGGCTCCTTTTTAAAGCTTGAAGGCTTGACGAAAAGAATGAGACGTTGATGGAATCTTTTATTCGCACCTTTTTATTTTGTGTCCCTTCAGCAGACTATTTTTTTTCTGCTTTCTCATTTTCGTCCATGTTTATATACATTTTTTTGGAGAAGAAAAGTGTTTGTTTTGTTAGAGACATTGTGTGTTGAAAATGATGATTTGTAATGCCTGAGGTTTTTCACATTGCTATTATAAGAAACGACTGAAAGTTTTCGGAAATCTGGGAATGAATAAGAAATGATGGATTCTCAAAGAGTGCGGTGTATGATTTCTGATTTCCGCTTATTTTGAGATGTTTTTTTTAGTTTTCCAATACTGCAGTGTTGTTATTTCCTTAAAGTAATGAATAGACATTCTGAAATGTGATCATTTGATTTTTTAATTATAGTATACCCTTTTGATGATATTTATTTTTAATATAGTTGTGTAGAAATTAATTTTGTCATCGTTATTGGTTTATTTTCTTACTATTTATATTCATTCATAAACTGTTCGCCCAAAAGAGTGCCTTCCAACTTTTTGGGGGGTTAAAGGAACACTAAAAATGGCTGGAATTATTTGCAGCACTCCAGGATATTAAGAGTGTGAAAAAATGTCATGATAAAATAAAACAAATTTTAATATTAATATACAAAACTTATTATTATGATCTGAATTCTCGTGGCATGTTTGACATAATCTCGTGGCATAGTTGTGCGTTAATGAAAGTGTAAAACATTCGCATGGAAGAAAATGGAAATATATTTATATTTTCTATTAAACTGTACATTGGATGATCTCTTACATATTTATGGGTTTGGTACAACATATTAGTAGATTTATTTTTTCAAATTCAAGAAAGCGTATTTTAATTTCATAAAAAAATTCCTACTCTTAACATATTTTTAACTAACTATAATATTTTCCATAAACTTTTAAATATTCATAATTTGTTTTACCAAGATCTAATTTTTTCAAACCTTTTTATTTTTTTCTTACGTGGCACCATAAACTTGGGAATTTGTCTATCCATTAGCAACGGTGTAGTTATTATTCACTTTGTTAGGTTGTTTTAAGTAATAATTTAAGTAGTGTTGAATTGTTAGTTATACGTTAAGTATTGAGTCAAAATAATTTTGCATTTTAATGGAAATTAAAAATAAGTTACCATGGAGTAATTATTTAGATTTATATTTGATTCCGTTTAAAATGAAGTAGTAATTTTAAATATAAACGGTGCTGTAGAGCTGCATACTGTCATACCAAATATTGGTGACGGAGCTTGCTTTGTCAAACATTAGCATATAATTTTTATGTAATTCACGAGTATGGCACGAGAGATGCAGAAAAAAATTGTACAGAACGAAATTGAAAATTGGGATGAGTTTTCTATCTTATCTCACGACAAAGATGTAAATAGTACTTCTGCTGCCTACTATACTGAAATGTCCCGTATTCATACTTAAGGCGGTGTGTGTTATTCAATGGCTGCTGGATGGAATTTATAATACTATTAAAATTTAATCAATAAAGATGTTTGAAAATATAACTAACATCTTTTGGTTAAAATTTTATAAATAAAAATTGGTTAAAATAGTTAAAATTTAAATCAGAGTACTTTCACTCGAGTAAAGCCGCTGGCAAACGCTAAACAGTGAAAAAAATTGGTTTAAAACTAATTAAGGTGTGTATCAGGAAATAAAATACTGCTATGTGAATCGTCACCTTTAAGAAGCCAGAGGGTTCACGTCCCAGAGGTTTACCTCCTACTAGGTGACCCAACGACATCGAAAATGACCTAAAAACCCTAAAGATTGGAAATTGGAAGGGAGTTGCCATGGATAGGAGGCGCTGGCGTGGGTCAGCTATTGAGGCAGCCAAGGCCTGCAAGGGAATGTTGCGCGTACAAAGAAGAAGATTAGGAAATAAAGAGGTATTGAAGAATTAAAATATTTATATACAGTTTTGTTTTGCATTCGGTATGGTTATCATTAAATTTTTTATGCTATACAAGATAACTTTGATAGTTGATCCCCAAAGTCGGCTAATTGTTTAATATTTTCTGTACCTAAATCATATCCGTTTAAAAGAATCAAAAATGCAGCATTATAATATTGTTTTTTTTTAAAGTATTACAAAATTTTAACAATAACATGTTAGCTCTGTAATATATTTATGAACGTAATCATAGTAAAATAGTGTTTTAATTTCGTGGCTAAGTTAAAATAAATTCTAATTGTAAATATTTTTTTTTAAAAGTTAAAGTACCTTGAGTAGCTTTACTTAATATCTTTTAGAGATTGACTATGTTCTATTCATACCGAAAAGTACATTACAAACCTCCTTAAGAGCATAGAGAAACACTTCCGGATGACGACTGCTTCACAATGAATAATACATCAAAAGATTCTTTTCAAGCAAATCACAGTTCAACTAATTAGTAAATGAATGGTTTTGAAGTATTGATCAAAAGCTGCAAGAGAGTGCAAAATTATTTGTAGTTTGATTATTTTCTTTTCAAGAATTGTTTGCATTGTTTCGGTTCCTTAAAACTCTATTCTTTACTAGCAGTCGAAACGTTGAGTGTTTTCGCTTCGAGATGTTTTGTAAACAATAACTCTTTGGTGTTCAAATTAACGCTTTTTACATTTGTTTTGTGAAAATACTTTTATACCTCATAATCTTAGGCTAAAATAAACATAATTAAATAATTATCCAGCATCATACCAATAAAAAAATTAATTAAAATGTTTATAATTTGTGCATTATTGAATAGCATGAGAAATATGCTCATTATAATTAAAATTAAATACAACTTTTGTTTTAAAAAATATGTATATTATTGGCAATGCATTAAACACTGGTGTTCTACAGAATATCTAATAATCTTATAGAATTCCTCGGAGGCAAGAAGCATAAGAAATGCCCATGACATAAATAGCACTTTACCTAGGCGTTGTATAAAGGTTTCCCAATAAAATCTGTATCCACACTCTAAATTTTGGAAAACTGTTGCTGTAATTATAATAGCAAAATCTAGCCTTAGTATATAATGCCAATGTGCTACACTAGCATTAACGTTACGAAAGCGTTAAGCGTTATAGTAAATGGGGGAAAGTTAACAACAAAAATGTAATGCATCATCAGTTGACTATGTATAGACACTTTGTAGACATAAATATTGAAAGTAAAGTTATGTTTTTCCTTCTAGGATTGTTTCGTCCTGTCTGAGGGTTGGGATTCAATAACAAAGAGAAGTGCGTTTTAAACGTTCGTTTCGAAGTATTAATGTCCACATGTGGGTCTATTCGTATTAAATCATTCCTAATGCTCTACAGTTTTATAATTCACTTTATTACCCAAACCCATAAATTTTTCGATATAGAAACTCTATCTCGGATTTTTTCAACAGGAGAAGTTGTTCAAAAGTTAAGATACTGGATGCGGACTTTAATGGCCACCTTGTATAGAATTTATATAATTTTTAATCAATATTATAGAACAATAAATGTATTTTTAACAAAATAGGGAAAAAAAGTCTTAATAAATTCATTATTCAAAAGAAGTTTATTTCTCTAATTTAAATTAAATACGTTTTTGAAAAAAAAAAAAAAAAAAAAGACTGTCATTGAGAACTTTTGCTTACCACGTTAATAAAGTTGACTACGTTAAAATAGTTCAATCTGTTCAAAAAACGGGTTAAATAAAGTTTGCTGCGCTAAAATAGTTCAATCTGTTCAAAAAACGTGCTAAATAAAGTTTACTACGTTAAAATAGTTTAATCTGTTCAAAAAACACTAAAAAATGAGAAAAATAATATGCGTTCATTAAGTGCCAGATGGGATCACGAAAAAGCTCGTTTTTCTATACCATAAAAGTTTGCCACCTGTCAGGAAAAATTATTCTTCAACTGGGGGCTTTTTCATTTCGTTATTTATGAAGAGTCACTTACGAAGAAACTTTTTTATGTAACGAGCGAAATACCCTAACCTAACGAGTGAAAATTATTCTTCATTAAGTCTGAACTGTACGCCGATTGGTTCGGCTGTTCCCATCCAAAATATCTGATCAGATATTAGATGTGAATCACATAATAAGATAACGGCAAGTAACGTAGTGTGGGTATCTCGATCCTGATTGGTTGTTGAAACGTGATATTTGTTTACATCAGCAACTGTTCTTTTCATTATATTTCGATTAATTCAAGTATCAATTCTTTTAAGTGACACATTCTATATTATTACACAAACATTCTTTCACAAAGATTTCAATTCTTTCACTGTATATTTCGTACTTAACACAATACAAGGCACGAAGTCATGTGGAACATAAAGAAACTAATTATGCATCGAAGTTACCAGGTACACAAAACAAAAATATATCATGGTTACAATAAAATACATAAGAAAATAATAAATCTAAGTTAAGTAAGAGACGTAGACGAGAAAGAATTATATTTCAAAAAATTCGATTTGCTATACGGTACTGTATTCAGTTAACTTCACATTAATTAACACTCTTATTTATGTGGAGAAACTAAGCTCAACTTTAACGCGTCATTTCGCTTATAAACGATCCATCCGGCTCTTACGTCATAGGTCACATGTGTGGGTATCCGCGATCTTTTTCTTGAAATACAAATACCCTTTTGGGCCTGGCATAACCATGAGGAATAAATTTCCGCACGTAAAAAAGCCACGTTACTTTTTCTGTTGATGAATTTCCTCCGCTGAATTATTCTTTTAGATTAAAAGTTGAATCACTGATCGTATTTCACAAATGGTGAGCAGATAATTTCTTTAAATATTTTGAACATATATTTTCCACAGTACACTGCAACGTTGTCAACATAAATGGTGTCGTATAAATCGTACAAGGCATGCCGGGAGCCAGTACATACACATTAAAAAAAATATCAAGCTTCATTTGATTAGCTAAAACGATATGGATCTTAATTTCCAAACAATTCTCGAACTAAGAGTTTAGAAAAGTACATAAACATAAAGTACACTTTTTCTTGCACGTATTTAATTTATAATTTAATTATGAAGCCTAAATCATAAGTTGGCAGCTTTATGATGTTTGTTAAAGATTTCTTATAATGGTAGTTTAAAATCAGAGTAAAAGCATTAAAATTCATAGTAATTTTTCATATTTTGTCAGGCTTTTACACATAGGTGGCACATGGTACTTTGATATGCTTTTAAACGTTTTATATTGCGGGGATTATAATAATTCTGAATTAAATTTTTCAAACTAAGAGTAATATATTAAAATATGAATATGGCTACTATTCATGTTTTCTAGTGGTAGTCTTACTAGATGTTGCCAAATCTGTAATATAGAGAACTGAGAAATAACTTTTGCCTTAGATTACTAATAAGTTTTCATCTAAAAAGAAAAAAAAAACATTTACTCTTTCTGAAAAAAAAATATTTCCTCACTAAAAAAATGCTAATTTAAAATGAATATTTCCATCATTAAACTTTTAAACTAATCAAAAGACTCCTATATTTCCGCATTTATAAACATCCTTCTATAACTATTCCATGCGGCGAAAACTTCAACTTTAATGCGATTTTCAGAAAAAGGCATTTGCTCTCGAATATATATAGCTACCCCGAAATAAGGTATTTGGATGACGTAAGAGTCAGTCAGTATATTACTGGCGTGTCATAAAAGCTAGAAATTTTCCTAAGGATAAAATAGACCCGTCAACAAAGGCGAGCTAAAAATGTTATTGAGAATTCCCCAGTGGCAGCAGCTGGCATGAAGAGCTTCACAAATAGAAGACCTGCTTCACAGCAATGTCTGTGGTCTTAAATTTTCTTTATTTCTCTCTGCTTTGCACAGTTGATGAAGAAGTAAACACTATTAAAAGAATGAAAGGAAAGATATTGATTAATCAGTGCTGAAAGTAATTTTTGTCGAATAGTTTGTGGCATTTATTTGGCTGCTATTCTTCTTTATTTTCTCTGTGTTTTATATTAAATATCCAATATTTAACTGCTAATGGTAATTGCTGAATGACTTAAATTGTAAATCGAGTTAAAATTTAATTTTTATATCGTTAATATGTGATTCCTTTAAAGAGGTAAAGTACATAAAATAAAATAAATGAGATACACTTTGTAATTTTTGATCTAATTGTTGCTTTTTCATTTAAAATGCAATCTTGATGGTTTGAAGGTATTACCTTAAATTAGCTGAAAAATTTATGCAGACTAAATCGGCTAAATTATTTATTAAATTAGAAAAATCAAGCGTACAAATGGTCTTTTTTTTTTTTTTTTAATAAATTTACATTTTTATATGGACTTGGATTTTTTTAGCTACACAATTGATATTAACATTGCGACCTAAGATTTGACCGCTCTTCTACCTAAATCAAGGAATATAAAAAGAGAGTTCTTCACATATATAACTAGCGCGGGGAACCGCTCGATGCGATATGCTACACAAGAAAAAACAACTTACAGTGTGAGCAAATTAAGCAGATTTAGCAGATAATCACATGTACTAAGATCCAGCGCATGCGCATAAGAAGCAAAGTGACACTCAGGAGATACGCCATCTGTGAACTGGTTGTTAAACTACATATGGTTCTTACAACTCTACATGTGCTGTTGAGTACGCTGTCTTTAACCAACCACCATTTTATTCATTCTTTCTCTGTCAAAATGTGTTAGCAGATTTCATCAACATTGATGCTATAAATGTGCTCTCAATGAAGTTTCTTAGTTAAAAGTTCAGTACTGTTTATCAATAGCGCAAAAATGAAAAAAGAAAACTCTTCTTCTTCTGCACACCCTCATTAGTGGTTGGGAGGAAAGGATGGTACAAGCTTGCATCAAGAACCTCTTCTGCCTCTAAATGTTTTGTTTTTTCTTCTTTTTTTTCTCCTTTTTTTTTTTTTTTTACATTTATACACAGAGACCGCACAAAACCTTGGGGGTCTGCCTTACATTACGTCTGTGGAAGCTAGTTATCTTCTCCTATGTATATTCTTTAACTAAACTACGGCTTACACCCATTATTGATGGTCAGGAAATCAAATCTGCAAAAAAAAAAATTATTCTGACAGTATGTTTTTAGAGGAATTTCGTAACATAACACATCGTCCACACAAGGAAGATAACATATCTAAAAATAGAATCATTAAGATTAAATCGTATTACATGACAAACCGATAGCTAGATCAAAAGTTATTCAGGTGTTTCGTTTTATTTATTTATTTTAACTTTGCGCACTACACACTTAGGACGCGCTGAAACGCAATTTAGTTCAAACCGCACTCTTAATAAGGTTTAAGAAAGTCGCGCAGTTAAAGTTCGTTTTCTCAGGAACTATTCGTAAGATTTCGTCCAAATTTTGTATTTTGAATTATAAAATTACATTTTGTAGAGTGATTTTAAAAACTTGCATTCCATACAATTCAAGTTTTTTTTATCGTTTTTAAATAAAATATTTAAAAGAAAAATTAAATCATTATTAAAAATTATTTTTGCATGAAATTATTATTGGATAAGTGAGTTTTATAATTGTGTGAAAAAAATGCTTAAAAAATCAAGAGACATGGTGAAATTCGTAAAAAAAATAAGTAACATTTAGGAGTCCCAGCTTTGAACATCTCAACTGACCAAACTATCTGGGCTATATTTCATACATTGTACCCACCCTCCTATATATTAAGAGACAGAATTTCATAAAAAAATTAACATTAAGGAGTCCCAGCTTTGGACATCTCAACTGACCAAACTATCTGGGCTATATTTCCTAGATTGTGCTCACCCACCTGTATATTAAGAGACAAAAATAATTGTTCTTCCGACAAAATATGTTTATTCAGAGGAAGTACGTTTTTGTGCCTGATTTCGTAACTTAAAACATCGTATGCACTAATTAATTAGCATATTTGAGGTGAAACAATCGAACCATTATATTGAGTCCTAATACGTGAAAATCATTACTGTAGATCCAAAGTTATTTCGAGTGATTAGCTTTTTCTTCTTTTTTTCACTCGTTTCATTATTTAACTTATATTACCTATTTAACCAAATATTTCTTATCAGTCAATAGTCATATTGTTTTGGTTCCAAAAAAATTTTATTAAAAAAGACGTAAGAGACAGCCAGTAAATTGGCTCGTGTTTCATTTGAAAGAAAATTTCAACCTTATTTTTAACCAATATTTAAGATAAAAAAAATCTAAACATGTCACCATGGAATCAGAAATTATGCAACTCTAAATATTAACTAAATAATCAACGTCTATAAATTGTTAGTCACCATTCTGCATTACATTCTCGTCAACACAAATATTTAGTTGTGTCAACAGTCCCATTCAATTTTTTTTCTATACCATATTTTTCAATTCTTCAATGTCCGAAAACATTGAATAATATATCGAAGAATTAGCACATTATACGATGTGAAAAATTTACAAGATTAAACCTTATACATACATATGCACGATGTGTTTCAGCGCGTTGTGGATTATGACTTAGCTTATGCAAGTTCAAAGTAAACAGTAAATTTAAATAGAGATTATACAATTTCATACTAATACCCGCACATTTAAATACAGTTGGATGGCTGAAATAAGACAAATTCTATAAAACGAAACAGTGAATATTTATTGCTGTCTACTGTCCTTGACGAACAAAGTAAAAAAATACATTAACATTTTATTTATAAAATATAATTATAGTTTCAGGGGGAAAATAGTGGAATGCGTCCCCTAAAAAACGGGAACTGTCGAAGTATTTTCTCAAATTTTCAAAACTTTTTAAACTTTCTACATTATTCATTAAAAATTTTCGATCTGATTTTAATGTAATATCAAATTTTACATTATAATCTGAAAAAAAAAAAAAAACTGAAAACAACATTAAGGTTTAAATTATGAAAAAAAAAAAATAGTTCAGCTGAGACTACTTTAAAATAAAGCGACCATGGAAATGTATAAAATAACATATTCTAAATGTAATATTCCTCTGATAAACTTCATTAAGAAATATTTTTTTTTCTTAATTAATGCCATTTTCTTCTCAGTAACATTAATGTCATTGACTTTTAAAAAAAAGTTACTTTGTAATTTTATGTGGTTGACTCGTGTATACCCAGTTATATAAAGGTATATAACTGAGACTTTTACCAAATTATTAGCTAACTTTTCTTTGAAGAGGGATGGAAATTTTTTTTAGTTAAGTTAGAGTTTTGAGTTAAATAGAAACAAATGTCTTTTACTGCTTCAAGTAAGGTTTGTGAATAACCTTACGACAAATCGAATCTCTTGTTTGGCGAGTCTTCCAAAAATACAAAAGGCAGATCTAAAATTCCTTTGGCGACTCCCGTGGGAAAAAGAGAGAATTCTTAGGAAAACAAAAACAATGGAAAAGCTCGGTGAAATGTCTCTCTTTCTTTGTTTCGCTTTTATTTCGACAAAGTTTTGAAACGACCTTGAAGACACGAAGGAAAGAGGTTGACATAAGAACAGAAAATAAGAAAAAAAACCTTCTCTCGAAACGAATAAAGGAAAAAAAAAACACAATAAAACGTCTAAAGAATCTTGACTATTTTTTTTTCTTCTATGCAGTGGTAAAAAATAAAATAAATAAAAGTCACAGAATAGTTATTGAACTTTTCTCTCAAAATTACTTTGTAGTCTGTAAAAATGGCATTTCTACTGTTGTGTATTTGTTACTTGTTATATATTTAAGGTATAGCCAAAAAATATCAATTGTTTCAAATTTAAAAGAATGACTGAAAAATAAAATAAAACTAATATAATATAAACATATACTATATAAACATAACATAAACATATATAAACATAACATAAAAATGAGTAGCATAATTTTTATTAAAAATAATGTAAATTCACAGAATAGTTGCTTATTAATAATGTAACAATCGATTGTAGAATAAGTTTTACAAATATTAATAGGAAAATATATAATTTTTTGATTTCAAATAATATTGTTCTTTACGTTTTATATGTAAACTCACAATTTTCCAAGATGTTTAAATCTTTAATATAGATTTATTTAAATATAAATTGAATGAAAGTTTTTCTAATTCGATAAAAAATTGAGTTATGAATTTTCATATGCTAAAATTTATCTTATTTTTAAGTTAAAACTATACACAAGTCATTTATTTAATCTAACAAAATGTGTCAAACTGTACATTTTGGAACGAAATCTACAGTTTTAATGCCTTTAGTTTCTTAGAAATTAAAATTGAATAAAGAGAATTCTTTTTTAAAAAAAACAAGTTTTTAACTTTTGTCGATCAAAAGCTGCTTAAATGCTGTCTTTTAAAAAATGGATTTTGATATTGAAAATGGAAATACAAATTTCTACATTTGTATTGTACAAAATTTGTCTTTATGATTGAATAAAGACACGAATATTCAGTAATAGAAAAATGTTAATTGAAACTCATTTTGGTGAGAAGTCGAGTATTATTAAAGGGTTTTATACGTTTGTATAAAAGGTTTTAGATTTATTGAAAGACAAACATTTTTTGAGTAAACAAATAAATTTTATTATATGTTTTTATATCGAAAACTTTTTTTGCGTTTGTGCATATTTTACTGAAAAAAAAATCAAAAATATATTAAAACGTATCGCCTCTATTCGAAATATGTAGAATAGTGGAGTGGTAGATCTTGCTTTCGAATTCGAATGCGAACAAAACCAGGATGCTAACTGACAATCCAGCGGCCGTTAACGATTCGCTCTCTTTTTTGGAGATTTTCTCATTGGCTATAGTAGGTCGAAATTATAAGACAAGCTTTTAGGTTCTTTTAAAATGTTTTACCTAAACTTTTCTAAAAAAATATACGTATTAAGCTTTTTTTTTAATGTGGGTCGTTCAATGCCGCTGGATTAGAAAATCGCTACCGGCAGGGAACTCTTTAAGATCCTAAGTATAATAAGATTATAATATAATTATAATAGATAATAGATATATAATATAATTATATAATTATAATAAGATCCTAAGTATAATATAATTAAGATTAATAAAGCAAGTTAGACATTCAGCAAAGATACAAAACAACAAGACATACCTGATTTAAATACAAAGTATAGATATCCCTAACAGTATACTCAACGATTGCGCTAAATTTTTATGAACGAAGAGATATTGAAGTAAACATTTTTGAAAAGTACCATTTTTTTTATTATTATTATTATAAAATAAGCATATTTGACGAAAAAAATCACGAAGATAAGTTTACCTCAAATGTTTGTTGAAAAGTATATTATAGAATCTTTTAGGGCATTTATAAACATGTTATCAATGAAAGAAATAATTTATTACAATAAAGGGAAGGTACAGTTTGGAAATAAACAGTCGACATATTTCAAGTACTCCAAAACAGGCTCCCATTTTCAAGACTTGCCAGACTTAAAGGAGAAGAAACTAAAGTTATTTAAAAAAGAAAACAAAAAGTTGTCAAGTTGAAAAATTGAAAATAAATGTGAGAAACAAAACTAGAAAACCCTTAGCAGCCGCGAGGTAAGGTCTGACAAGTCTTGAAAATGGACGTTTATTTCTGAGAGCTTGAAACTTGTAGACTTATTTCCAATCCGTAAATTTTCGAAACGAATGAAGATTTTTAATTGATTAATATCTAATCGCTTCAGTTTCTCGGGATTATTTATTTACTGAAGTGAATGGTATTCTCTTTATTAATTAAAATAATAAACTTATTAAATGAATAACTTGCGAAATAATACTTGATATATATGGTTGTTTCTTCTTAAATTATTCGAAGTAAAAAATAAAAAAATTTAAATGTACTGACTAAGATTTTGTTCAAAATGTGCAAATATGGATTTTTTTCTACACTTTTTTTAAACTTTAAACACTAGGAGAACTTTTTTTTTTCAAACAATATAATCCGATAGACATTATTTCGGACAATTTTTTTAAAAAAAAATTTCTAACAATGGTTTGTAAGTCGTGCAAAATTTGAAAGCAAATTTAATCTATCTCTCATAAAAAAAATTTCAAAGAAAAAAAATTAAATAAATGAAAGAAAAATTTCATCGCTTGAGAAAGAAAATAGAAAAAAATAGTTTAAATTAAATTATAAGTTTCAGATTTCACCGACTAAAGCTTTTTAATGCGTTACTAAGAAATTATACACGTTCTTAATATATGCTTACAAAAATTAATTAATAATATTGTCTTTTTGTATCTTATATAACACATTTTGAAATTCTTAACCTTTATTAGCATATTCTAATTCATTTTTTTATTATTATATTCTCTTCATCTTAGAAGATATTTTTTACTTATTTAGAACAACTCGTTTCAGAAAAAAACTCAAAAATTAGTAAATGCTCATACAATCTGTTTTTTTGATGTAGTATAAAATGCTTTTAAAGTGTTACATAAATTATTATATTAGGTATTTTAAGTGTTAGATAAAGTGTTTTACTGAGTTTACTGTGCACCTATTTTAAAACATCGAGAATACAAAAAGTTTTATTTAATAATATATGAATGTATAAAATGTTAGTAGAGTGTTTTTTCCTTTTAAATTTGAAACCAATGTAGATTTGTGACCCATTTCTATTATATACGTGTGGCTTGTAATTATGACAGACTTTCGTTGCTAAATTTCTATCTAGTAATATTGTTTTTATTATCTAAGCATTTTTATTATCATAAAAAATTTTTATTATCTAAACTTAACAATAATTTATTTGCAACAAGTAAAGTCTTTTCTTTCCCCTTCATTCTAAAAAAAAAAATCAACATCTCAATTATTTTTGTCTAGTCCAAACATGCAAGGACAGGAAAACACATATTGAAGACGCAATTCCTGTTTAGACTCTATATCAGCTCAAATTATAGTAAAATAAAAAATAAGAGCTCTAATAAATGCCGTCACATTATTTAAAAATAAACGAGATTGGCTTAATTTTTCAGAAACCAACGTATGCATTTAATGGAAATGATTAATATTGCATATTTCTCTCTCGAGGCTGGTCCTATTTAATTAAAAATTTGAACAAATTATTCTGACCTGGTGTTTCAAATTGCTCATTAGGACCAGCTTTTTGTAACCTTAACCTTTATTCAGCATTATCAAGTAATTTTAATTGTGGTCTGAAAGTCTGCAATAATTGAAAAATAAAATTATATTTACATGTTCTGTTGCTAAAATGACTTTGAACTTTGAAGGAACTAATAATTGTAACAAATGTTCAAAACAATTCTTTTTTTACAAAACAATTTTGTAAAATAACTATCTAAACATAATTTAACGTAAGTTTCTAAAATGTTTTTTTAATGCTATACCCTTTTGAAAATAAAATGTTCTATCATTCGCAGTTTGTGCTTTTTTTAAGTTCGGACAAGGATAAAAAAGTAAGGGGAAAGTTTAATCATATAATCATAATTCGTGCATAAGTTTAGTCAAATAATGACTTAATTACTTAAGCAAGTTTTGTGCATAAAAAGGAAGATAATTTAAAATATCATATAATGGGGATAAAGGTAATGTTTCGTTACTTTTATTTAATATAAAAGACTAAAAAACTTTATACTTAAACTTTCAGCTTGCTTTGGATGCTTTAAATTAAGTTTAGTAAATAAAAAATAATAAATATTAAATAAAGTTCAAGATTTTACAAAACACAGAGTAAATATTAAAGGTATCAAAAATTTAATAGACTTGACTTCATTCGCTTGAACGAAATGAATATTAGATAATGCATTCTCAAGAGTTTAAAATCTTTATTTAACTTTCATACCCGAGTAAGTGAAGGTTTAAATAAAGTCGAAACAAAGAATATGCAATTTACCAACACTAATGGCTTGTAGTAAAGTATTTTTTTTACTTTAGCTTTTCTTCCTTAAATGTTCAAACTTACGAGGAAACATTGACAAAAATATAAAACAATGCTGCTATCACGCAATCCTTTGAACAAAACGGGTATTGGTTTCTTTAAAATGGGTTTTTCGAAAAATTCCGTAACTTTTTGAAAGTTTCCTTTTGAAAAGTATTTTTGAAAAAATCGTGATTGGTTTGACGTTGGATTTATTAATGAGTTGAAATTCCCAGTGCTATTACTTTAATTCTTGCCCGTTCTGTAGAAAAGTCATCATTAAGATTCGCTTAAATTTTACGGCTAAGACATTTTTACACGGGGGAAAAAAAAGAATAAAAACAATTTTTCATAATTATGTTAATTTCCCTTTAGGCTTAACGTACGATGCGAAAATTATTTGGCTGTTGCCAAAACTGCTGGCAAAACTTTCGTGTTCTAATGAGGTGGTAAAGTTGGATGGAATATTTTTTCCCCAAAGCAGCTACTGTGCCTTTTCAACAGTTTGATTCCAAAGATCTAAATATATTTTTTCGTCATTTTTTTTTTAATTTAACGATGAGGGTGTTGAAATGGTCTTCTCTCATGGGTATACATTGAAGATTCCGAACGAAGTATGATTTCTTGCGGAAATAAAAAACTACTTCGGGCAAGCTGATAATAAAATGCAAAATGATGATTCAATTAAGTACCAGAAGATGTATTTATTTTGAACGTATTTTGAAAAAAAATCGAGAACAATTAGATATTAAATTCAAAGCACGTATGACAAAGATAAAGAAACTTATTACTTGCTTTTTAGAATTAAAATATTTTCAAAACATCAAAGTAATACCTCTGCCTAAATGTTTATGGATATTAATTAACTTAATCTTAGTAAGTTTTAAATTAAGAAAAAATTAAACATTCTTAACCTGGCCACGTGAGGAATGATTAGAATTTTTATTTTATTTTACTTAAACCTGTATTGAAAAGAATTTTTAGCAGCAGAATTTGAATGGGTTGGACTGGTCTCAGCAAAAATTAAAGAGTTGTGTAATAGAGTAAGATTCAATCCATGAAAAAAAAATTAAAAGTTACATTTAGATTTTTAATTTTTGCAAATCCAATTAAGCACAGTAACTTACATTGTTATTGACATGCTGACTATAAAGCAGAAAAATTATATTACAGTGTTGTAATTGGTACCTTTTTATATATCCTCCACTGTCCGTTCTGTGAAGTCGTTTTAAGTTCCGTCTCCTGTTTTTTTCCGACTCTTTAAGTTTCGTCTTCTTGGGTCATAACTGATTGAGATAACATCTTCATCGTATTCGTGTCCCGCAGTAGACTGATTGTTAAGGCACGGTTCCCAGCAGATCACCGAATTCACTGGCTGCGGTCAGTGTGCGGGTGGGTGACCACTTGGATCAGTCTGCGTAGGGTCCGAGGGTGTGCGGTATTGGTCCTGTTCTACCGTAAAGTGCTCGACTTCGCGTGCAGGTAGTAGGGCTACCGAAGCGTTGGTGCCATTCCCTCTTAAATAAATTCAAACCCTCTTCCTATCTGCAATATGGCAATGCCTTTGGCAATATCACGTGGCAGTGCCACGTATGCCCCTCCAATAATGTACATTGCTGCATAACAGCTCTGAGACGTCACTGTACTGGAAAACCAGAACACTTGTGGTGCAATGTGGGTCAAAACATTTCTTCTGTGCTTTTCATGTTTTGTTTTTGCTTTCTGTTGTTCTTTTTCTTGTTTCATGTAGCAGTTTTATAGAGATTCACTCTGCCATTGGAAATCAAGAAAAAATACTCATATGCGAACGTGTTAATTTTGCCTTTTATGTTAAATTCTTAAATGGCAAACCAGCAAAAATTCAAACACACTTGCTACTGTCAACAAACTTTTTTTTCTTTAAAAATGGGGATTTTTCTTTTCTAAAATGTTTCTCGTTTTTTGACATAATTTCCCTTATTCACAAATTGACTGTTATCATCCTCTGACTATTTAAATATCCAATATCTTGACTGTGAAAAAAACCTCATATCATTATCGTAGAATCGCCATCGTCAATTCTTTTCATATATATTTGATCAACAAACAATTTTGAAGAAATGAACCAGGACCAAAACACATTATTTAATTTCATTTTCTAGTGAAAATTGTCTTATTGAATAGCTAAGTAAGCTTAGTAGTTCATTTGAATATAATTAAGTTATCTTTCTCACATTGTGTTTATTTCACAGACAGGTTTCATATTAGAGCTATCAGAATATACCAAAGTACACTTTTAAAATATATATAAACTTTTAAATTAGATTATATTTTTTGGAAAGAGTGGAACATTATATTTCTTGAAGTATTTTTTAAATACCAATAAAACTTTATTTTTCCTTTAAACCCTTTCTAACAAACAATTATGTCTGACTCTAAGAAACAAGTATGATGAACCTGATAGCTTTTAAAATAGAAAACGAAAACAGTTCATTTTACTTTACAGCGCCTACAAAATCAATTCACAAATCAGTTTGCATCTAAAACTGTCTTGTTTCATTTTGTCTAAAGTCCTATAGCTAATATTTGACCATTCTGACCAATCTGATAGATACCGATAAAAAAAATCTCGTTCGATTTGGTTTTGTAACTTTTTGTTCAAATTGTCTTTTTGATTGTCAAAAATACTTTTTTTTCGTCAAAAACACTTTTTGATACGGTATTAAACAAATTTCATTAACAAATAAAATAATTTCCAAAAAATTAATAAATTTGTTTTTTAAACAATCTAACTTGTTGAAGCTAATTATTGTTTTCAGAAAAAAAGTTTTAAAAAAATTTAGAAAAAAAAAAAACAAGTTCTTTCTAAAAATGCAAACGGAATTTGCATTGTAATGTTAACACCTGGATCAAATATGTAGTCCTGTCTTTTTAAAATTTCAGGTAAAAAACGTTTTGGAAGTTAAGGGGTTCAAATCAATATCATCATATCAATCGTCAACTATATAAATATTACAAAATTTTGAGGGACCAATTTCAAATCATGCTTGGCTTGAAAAACATCATTTGTGGTAAAAATCATTTTATCAATACCATAACTAGGGAAATGAATTTCTTTTGATATGCGCATAATCCATCTCTTTTTTAGAATAAAATGGCAAGAACTTTTTCAGATGTTCCAGAAATCAAAAAAGATGACGCACAAACTTTTTATCAGTAACTATTTCCATTTCTTTACTGTTACGCATAAGGTATTGGTCAAATCTTTATTCTAAATAGAATTCTTGAAGCGGGCAAATATTTTTGCTGACCATGAGAAAAAGATATCTAAAAAGGGAAAAAGTTTTCGAACAAACGGGATGGAATGAGAAAACAAGAGCAGTTTACCCATAGCTATTCATTTTTTTATTTTTATTTTTCATATCTTTCATATTTTTCATGGATGTGGTGCATTTTTCCGCTTAATAACAGTAATATTTCCTTTTTTATTTAACCTACAAATGCTCGAATTTTTCTTTTGCATCACTAAATATTTTAAACAGATGTTGTAGCTCCAGAAAATAATAATAATTATAAATAACATTTTGATTAATTTTTTGGAAATTTTGACGCACATTATTTTTCTAAAACAGTGTGGAAAAACTCCTATATTTTAGTGATAATGTATAAGTAAAATAAATTAAATGCAAAGAATTCTTAAAGGAAATGAATAAAATGTTTAAATATTTGTTATGAAATATGGAAATAAATGAAATTCCAAACATTCGATGGAAAGTTGATGTCTATAAGAGGAAAAAAAAATTATTTGTAAGATATATCTGCCTGCCTGCCTATGCATGCATATATATATATATATTAAATATATATATATATATATATATATATATATATATATATTAAATATATATATATATATATATATATATATATATATTAAATATATATATATATATATATATATATATATATATTAAATATATATCAAATAACAAAACATATGTTGTATGTTTGGCTAATAAAATTCTTATCATTTCTTAATCACTTGACGCAGAATTTCTATTTTAGTACTTTTTTTCATTATTTTGTACTAATTTAGATCAATAAGTGAATAATATTATATTTAGCCTGCTTGCCTTTGCATGCATATATATATATATATATATATATATATATATATATATATATATATATATATATATATATATATATATATATATATATATATATATATATATATATATATATATATATATACATTAAATATATATTAAATAACAAAACATATGTGATATGTTTGGCTAATACAATTCTTATCATTTCTTAATCATTTGACGCAGAATTTTTATTTTAATACTCTTTTTCATTATTTTGTATTAATTTAGATCAACAAGTGAAAAATATTATATTTAGCATTTTAATAACTTATGGTTTTGAAATACAGCATGAAACACTGGTATATTTCTATGAGTTAAATTTAAAATATTCTAAACAAGGATCACTTCCAAACAGTAATTTTTCAAATTCGCGCTTATTTGCAGTTATTTAGATCTAAAAAAATTATTTATACATCGTTGAAGTTTAATTTGTAAAATCAATTATTAATAAATTTTTGAATAAGATGAAAAAAAAATCAAACTACTTTTGTTTTTTGATATTATATTTTAGTACAAATATAATTCGATAATCTAAATTACTTTTTTAGTAACTATTAGATGCTTTTTATAATTAAAGAATGCCAAAATATATTTTTGCTTCTATTAGAGAGTAAAAAATATACATAAAAGGGACACCCATTTGCATTAAAGAGTTAAATATTCAACCATAGTCAATGTGTGCTGAGCGGGCCAATGCTTTTTTCTTCGAGATAGAAACTTGAATCCCCAAAGGGAAGTGAGGCATACGGAGCCTTCGGATGTAAAAATTTAAAACATATAACATCACTATTTTCTTTACAATCAATCCGAGTTAATATGATAAAAATCATTCCAAATGAGAAATTGTAGAATATTCAGGATGTTTCAATGCAGTAATTACAAAATTGGAAAGGGGTTAAGGTGCATTGATAATTGCAATATCAATTGCCAGAAATGCCATTGCACATCACTAATGGCGCCTCCGAATTACGGCCTGAATGCTAATGAACATCTGCACAAGTACTTTTATTCATATAAATTATCTTAACTTAAAACTAATTTTGTGTTTGCTTTTTAATTATATTCAAAAATGGTTTTTAAATAGACCTAGAACAAGCTGTTTCATTATAACTTAATAATTCGGCGACCAACGTGGCGAGTTTGTAAAGTTAGTCACCAAGTTATTAAATTACGTAATAACTATTTAAAGATAAGAAAACATAAAATTAACTTAGGATAATTTAGACTAAAAAAGTATCGTGCCAAATGCGTACGAACAGCCGATTTATGAAGAAGAACTGTCCCTAGCAGCATGAAATTACATATCTAGTCATGGGTTGTTATGCAATTCTTATTCTCGTGATGTGCCCTAACTTTCTGTTAAGTTTGCAACCACTGTATCGAATCATACTTTATACCTGATTCTAAAACCATGCATATCTCATTTTATTGTTATTATTGTTATTATTGTTTTTTTTTATTGTAGATGTTTCACCGCTACTCAATCAGATGTTTTTGCTTGACAAAAGATAACATTGCAATAAATCTAATTAAAACTGTACAGTATTTATACTGCTTTGATTTTCAGATTATTAGACTGGACCAATATTTGTAGAAATACTGATATTTAAATGCTTTTGTTCTGTTCGTGTTTCAGAGAAATAGGGTTAATTTGCAAATGGCGGAACTACTAAAATTGTACTCGTTTTTCTCATTATTTTATACTATATCTGTTACTCGTGATTTACTATGTGTTGAAAATATACTGAGTTATTTTGAATCGTTTGTGCATTAACAGCATTACGCTTAGGTATCTTCTACTGGGTGAACCTGCTCTAGAACAACTTAATTACAACAATTCCTTAGCAGTTTAATGCAGTCAGTTTCTGCGCCACAAATTAACGTTTTAAAGACAACATTAGTTTGGCTACCGCCATTCTAATTTACGCCAAAAATAACAAACTAGTTCAAATAATAATTTATTTCGAGTGAAGTGTGTCTCAAGTATGAAAATTGTTAATATGTACTGGATGTTATAATAATGTATCTCTCCTTTATTACTGGAGATGCCTCATATCAATTTCATTTGACGACTTTGATCTTTCTTTTAAATTGTTGAGAAAAGATGAAATCCCTTGAAAAATATAACGTTGATACAAATCGCGCATGATCTTTATTAGAAAATAATTTCACAGCAAAAATTTTTTTCATAGAATTACATTAGTTTTTTTAGGGTCATACGTTAAACGAGGATTATGTTAATGATAATCGAAACTAAGGGATCTTGACATTTCTCCTATATGCAACGTAATTGCTGAGATAAAATCTAAATGAATCATATTCAAAAAGCCTGTAAAGATCTGACTAAATAAAGAACACAAGCAACTATATATGGTTAAATCTTTATCAAACAAATAGATATGGTTTGTTCACATTACTTATACTTGTCGAGTCAAGCTAGATGTAGAGTTGAGTGCAACAAGATTTGTAATTGGGTATTCTACATTAAAAGTAAACGGCATTACATAACCCAAATAAGCTGTTGAAACCTTTCTATAAATCGAATTTGGCAAACGAAAAGGGAGCGATAATACTGGGGCACCACATGGTCATGCTTACTGAAGAAAAGCAACTTCTTTGAAGATAATATCCCATATATATATATGGAAAATAAAAGTTTTGTTTGTGTTTGTTTTAACTGTATGAAAAGTATGAAGAGATGTTATCGTTTGTTTAACGTTTGGCGAGAGCAATTTTAAACTTTTATGGCGCACTTTAAATATTTCTTGCAAAACTCTACCTGCTAGTAGAAGTTCTTAGTATAATACTTTAAGTCAATCATCCAAATTGCCATTCAATATCTTTGCACGTAAGCTAAATATATGATTTCTGAACATTCCGAAACAATATTCAACATATCTAGTGCACAAGAATTGTAATTAGTAAACGATAATAAGTTTTGGAGAAAAGTACATATCACGGTCTTCAATAGTTTATAAATTAAGAAATAGCATTCGAGAGGAATACATTGTTTCTTCTTATACTCATTCTGTAGCAATACTGTAATAGAAAGAGTCCCATTTCGCTATAGTTTTTCTGGCTTTTTCTCCAGATCCCTAGACGATAGCTAGGGCATTCCATTTTTCTAAAGCCTAATAGTTTTGCTAGGTAATCGAGATTCGAGCATTTAACATCCTTCTTGCTTGCTATTTCAGCTCTCAGTTTAGCATCAAAAGGAATGGCTTGAATGATTTCATCCTATCACGAAAAAGAATGTAACAATAGACTCAATAATGGCGGATGGGAACGAAAATTGCTTGCTCTACCCTGCCTCCCCCCATTCCCCTAACGAAATAAAATAAAATAGAATGAAGTGTTAAATGGCAGAAAAAGCTTAAAGCTGCCCTCCGAAATGGTGTAAGAAAGAGAAAACTGCAAACGTGGTGTATACTAGACAAGAAACATCGGTTTGGAGCAGCGCCAAAATAAAAATAAAAAACTCAACGGAACAAAAATAAAATAGCAAAACTGGCAACACAAAAAATTTCACTCTATATTATTTTGCTTTTTTTTTTTTCGTTCATTTTTCCACTCTCTCTGTCTTTTTCTTCCTGCTTTCTTGGAAGAGATTTAAGAAAGCAGTAAAAAATAATAATAAAAAAAAAAGGTTGGAAAAAACCTATCAATGTTTTAAGTTTTTCTGTTTAAGCCCTCTAGGCACTACGGTTTTCGGCAGAGACAAATGTACGGGGCATAACGGGCTGAAATCAAAATGGTGCGTTTCTTGGTGGAAGCTGCCATCTTGGAAATCAGTCTCGATACGCCTCATTTGGTGTTTAACGAACTCTTCTATGCAAGAATGGTTCATAGCATTCGGGTTATTTTGCACGATAGCCGTTTTGAAAGATATATCAAAATTGACCATCTTACGCAAAAGCAATTCATTCTAAAAATGAAATATGAAAATAAACCAACGTTCCTTGTATTAAAATAGAATTGTAAATTTTGACTTTAATAAAACAAATAGGATATTTTTAACTTATAGCTTATTAGAAATATTCCGATGGCACTCTTAACTAGGGAATAAAATGGGTTAAAAATAACAGCAAATAAGACCTTGATGTATTTTGCACGCTCGATAGTCACTTTGAAATATGTATCAAAATTGACCATATTTGGCAAGAACACTTTATTCTGAAATTGGAATGTAAAAATAAACCGAAGTTCCTTGTATTAAATATGTAATTGTAAATTTTGATAACTAGAAAACGAAGAATATTTTTAACTTATTAGCCTTATTAGAAACAGTTGGATGTGGTTCTATATAAAAAACCATAGTTCGATAAAAAAGAAATAGTTCGATAAAAAATCACTGTAAATAAAACTTTAATATAGATTAAATTTCTGTAAATGCTAATGAATTAATATAGTTACAGCAAGAGAGTTTACAGAGTTTAGCATCCAAATCCAATTAACAGTTTATTAATACTGTTTGGGACCATCCATAAATTTTGTAACTTTTCTTCAATGTTTGTGACCCCATCTTCTCCTTTGTCTCGTCTCCGTTATTGTAGTTTTATACTTAACCATTTCCTTTTATCACATGGCATGCTATATCATATACTCTTACGCCAGCAAGTCAGAAACGAAGTTCATGCTATATTTTATAATATTTTTTTTTTAAATTTAAACTACAGATGAGGCCAATAGAAGCACTAGGAAGACGGATGGGACCAATCTAGCCAAACTCATTTTTCATTGCTCCGTAATTCAAAAAATAACTTACTGAAAGTATTGAGCATTTCTGACTTTATGTAATTAATTTAATAAAAACTATTCTTGGTAAAAATAATTAAATTTAATAAAAATAACTGAAAATTTTGGATGTCAGGTTGTTCCACTTACAAACAATTTGGGAAGAGCTCCACTGGCTCCTTCAGTCATTTTAGGTATACTTTTTAATCTTCAAGGGCACTTGCGAACATAACAATAATGATTAGCTGTGTATTTATTTTGATAAAAATTACGAAATAGTATGAAAATGCTTAATCTGCTGATTTTTCAACTTTTTATTTTAATTAAAACACTTTTATCCTTTTTATTACTTACTTTTCACCCTTGTCACAAACTGTCACAGCTTTACGAGCCCCTTCTACCATTCTAAGCGCCATATTATTTTTGGGATAGCCACTTAAGAAGTTATGATTACTAAAAATATAAAGAAAAACATAGTTCAATTCTTTTGCTTAGGATACATAAAAGAAACATCTTGTATGTATCTATTAGTTCTACTTAGGTTTACTTTTCTAAAGTAATTGAAATATTTTATTTCTGAAGATTTCTTCAGAGTTCTTGAGTTCCAATTTCCTTTAATTTCACTCCCTGTATCAGGCATGCATTTTTAACGCTCCACCATCATCAAACTTTCCACATTGAAAGTCGTATAATTTACTTAATATGATAGTTAATGCAGAAATTTAAGACACACTTCTGCTTGTTTTGTTATGGTATTGAACAAGTAGGGGTCAATGTGTTCAAGCTGTTATTGGTTTTTACGAGAAATATCCCGCATTCAAATTTATTCAAATTTTAAAACGTATTCTTGAACAATATTTTGCATTCTTCCATCAAATCTATGCAAATATGCAATCGATATAACTTATATCAATCAAAATTTGAAACATTTGATTTCTGAATCGTTGTTTCCCACATTAAAGGTATATGCTGTTCGTAAAATGGATTAAGAGGACGCCATATCACGGTAAATCATTAATTTAAAATTAATTTCCTCCATCATTAATTTAAAATTTATCGGAAAGAAAAAGTGAGTTGAAGTGAATCTAGAGTAAGCCATGAAGTTTCGATTGCTGAAAAAGAAATTTCAAAATATCATAAAAAAATAATAATAAATAAATAAATAAATTACTAGAAGAGGATTTACCATTGTGTTACCCTAAGTTAATTTATTTTTATTTTTCATCGCATAATTTATTTTTATTTTGATATTTTAAAACTTTTTTTTCAGTTTTAGAAATTCCATGGTTTACTCTCGGTTTATCTGAATTCACTTTTTCTATACTTTAAATTTTGAATAAATAATGAAAATGAAACAGAATTTGAGACGAAAAGTTTCTCCTGTGGTATGGCGTCCTCTTATTACTGAATCTTTCAACCATCTGAAGATATCACAGTGTGCTCTACTTTTTCTGTTCACTATTGCTGACTGAAAGGTAAACATAGCTCAGTAGAATAGTAAGAACTATTAAGAAATATATTGTTTACACTATTAATTTCCGAAAATATATTGCATGTACCATAGTAAAGTAAACAATAAAAATATATTTTTTAAGACGCAAACATAATGTTTTATAAAACAGTTACACATTAAAATTTTTCTTTGTCAAAAAATTTTGAATAAATGGTAAAAAGACTATGCAACAAATTTAAGAATCTAAGGCTAAATTTAAATAGCATAAACGTTTTAGTGAGTTGTTTATTTCAAACTTACAACGCAAAAATACAGAGATAAATTAACAAATTAATGCTGGAGCATTTTTAAAAGTTTATTATTCTAAGATTTATTCTGTTAAAAAGAAAATGAAATTGTGTCGTTATCTATGTAAGAAAATTGTTTTGTTTCTCTGGTGAATAATGCTTAGAAATTAAAATCAGAATGTAGAAATTAAATTAAAAACTTCAGCACTTGTTATCATAATCTGAGGTACTGACGTAGCTCATATTTGCTTCAGAAGTTGGAATACTTTTGGCTTCTATTTTTGGCTCATTTATGTTCTAAAAATACTTTGAGTACACTTTCAGAAAACATGGTTTGATTATTCTTAAACAATAATAATCATATCATCTTACAAATTATCTGTAACATAAGGTGGTAAATTGAATCCTACATTCCATTCAATGGGGTCAAAAGTAGCCCCTTCGCCAACCCCCCCGAAAAAAAAATTAATTTCACGAGTATATATTTCAATTTAGAATTGAGATTTCAACAAATTTAAATGACATCAACATTCATCGGATACATATTTTTTTTTACTGTGTACTTATGACAATACACTTTAAATTGCAATTTCTTTGGCAAAAAAAAAATAAACTCCATTCTTTTAAAAAATGCAAAATTTTTAGAAAAAAAAAATGTTTATCGTACTTTAATAGACAACTAACAGACGAAAAGCTGAAATCGAAGAATGTCATATCTCCTAACACGATCTAACATGCACAATAATATTTACAAAATTTTAAAAAGTGATTCATTTCAGGAAAATGAATTTATTTAAAGAGTCCATAACGTATGGGCAGCTATTTATTTTTAACATTAAAGAAAGTATAAAAAAACGTACCGTGCAATAACATGAGTACTTCTTTATATAATTCAAACTTTTCTTAGGATGATAGTCTAAATTGAAAAAATCTGTAATCAGTTTGTGAAAGTTTTGTATTGTTATCCATATATTCAAAGAATAAAATTACCTGTAATCATAGAAAGAGAATTATGTGAATTGACGAATACAATCCTCATTCTATTAGTTAAAAAGGTAAATTTTATTTATTACTAGGGGGCTAAGCCCCCTTTTCGCTGCCGCTCACCAACCCCGATGATTGCTTCGCAATAATTGTCTTTTCTTGGCAGAAAACAGTTTTTTTACATAAGCTAAAATAATTCACTTAACATATATGTACTAAAAGGAATTCTGTTTGCTTACTCTTGTGCCTCTACTTCCCACGTCCAAATATTACTATTTATTAGTATTATAAACATTTGGATCTCTAGGTGAACGGAAGTGATTTTTCGAAGTAATCATTTTTTAAAATAACATTTATATTATAACATTATATTGTTCAAACAAATTTGATGAGTTCACAACCATAATTTAATATTCTCGCTAATAATAGCAGTACTGGAAAATAAGTTTAAATTAGGGCTACAAAAATTTCTAAAGAAAAACAATATCTTTAAGACTATTGTTAATTTTATGCTGATGACAATCAAAACAATATGGAAATGAATGAGGGTAAACTGGATCCTACCACGTGATTTTCCGGCCAATAAAAATGCGCGACAACAATGGAAAACTGCAACACCATCAATTGAAAAGAAAAACAATATCTTTAAGACTATTGTTAATTTTATGCTGATGACAACCAAAACAATATGGAAATGAATGAGGGTAAACTGGATCCTACCACGTGATTTTCCGGCCAATAAAAATGCGCGACAACAATGGAAAACTGCGACACCATCAATTGATTTTTATAAATAGTAAGATGCATTAATTATACTATTATGCGAAATTAATGAATTATTTTGCTTTTCTGGTGTATTATTGAATTTTACTTTTCTGACAAAGAATATAAAATGAAAATTTCCAGAGTTAAGGAAATAAGTATCCGTAATTTAGTTTAATTGCGTCATAATTGCTTTTCTCTTAATTTCTATTTATTAACACATTAACATTTTTTGCCATCATAGACTTTACCAACGTTTATGCTTGTTAAATAAGCTGGAGATTAATATTTTTGAATTTAACGGTATTATCTCCTCGACGATTTTCACCAAATCTGAAAATAAATTTGAATGTAGTTGAAATTTAAATATTTTCTCCTTTTTTGCATGCAGTAAGATATAATTGTATTTTGTCTCTCTTTTATGACCATTGCTGCGTAAAAAATGGTTGACGGGAAAATGTATATGTACCTATTTAACTTCTTACAAGAAGAACATAAAAAATTAAAAATCTTTCAGTTCGTAAAATGCGACTCCATGTAATCCTAGAATAAACTTTTAGTAATAAAAAAGTATGATTATGAGAACTAAGGACTTCGATTTTTTTGATTTCGATAGTTTGCAAATTAATATTTTTTATTTATTATGGATGTTTAAAACTATTATGCCCATAAAATAAACGCAATATGAGGTATTATTGAATTTTCTTCCCTTATATCAAATAAAATAAAATGAAAATTCACTAATTAAAGAATTTAATCTATTTACGTTTATTATGTCTACTATTTTAATATTTATAACTAAAAGAATTATTAATTTTCATTCATTATGGTCTTTACGAACCTATGATGCTTACTAAATAAGCAGAATATGAATCTTATTGAATATAACTTTACTCAAGAAGAACATGAAACGAATTCAAAATCTTTCGTGTCGTAAAATGTGATAGTTCTTATCCCCCAGTGAAATAAAAGATTTTTTTTCAAAAAATGTTTCTCAGAAAAAAAATGATTTAACAAAATAGATATTTTAAAGTGAAGCAAGAAAATCTTAGGCAGCAAAGTCGGAAATGGCTTTTACGTTTTTTCAGAGCTATAACCCTAACAAGGTTACCCTACATTTTACCTCTGTCAAAAGAATATATTTCCGAAAGAGCATTTTCTGATGTCCGTCGTATTGGATTCATTTTTTAGAACTTCATTTCGTATTTACCATTTTTTTTTGAAACTGCACTTCGAGGATCAAGACGTCTCAAAAATAAAAGTTTCGCGTTTTTAAAGTAGAATGTAGGAAGCAATCTTAGCATACATTTCTTTGGTGAATAAATTTGATGACGATGCATTTCGAGTTAATATTGGGTTGTTTTCATTATGGGTGTTATATATAACATGCATATAAATGTGAAGTTAATTTCAGAAATTATTGTTTTTCAATAGTTTCAAAAATAACGAAGCAATTATTTATATTAGCTTATGTTTTGTGTAATATAGAGCTCAACTGCCTAAAAGATTGTATTGGAATAATGTTTTAGGACTTCATTTTGCATTTACCATTTTTTTAGACTTCACTTCGAGGATCAAAATGTCTCAAAAAGTTCCGCGTTTTTTAAAGTCGGAGCAATTTTAGCATACATTTCTTTGGTGAATAAATTTGATGACTATGCATTTCGAGTTAATAGTGGGTTGTTTTTATTTTCTGTCCCTAGCATTGAAATGTGTAATCTATTGCTGAAGCTAATGCCTTGTAATTGCTCTTCAGCCGTGTCGTAATTAAAGAAACACTTATTAATATTAGTCTTTTTTGTTTTGTAAAACCTACAGCTCAAATACCTGAACATTTTAAGAATTATTACATTTATGATTATGAGAGGAAACATTTACCAAAGGAAAAACAATAAAACAAAACTGTATCCCAAATGAACATGAAATGCATTGATGAAGAATCATTATATAGAAGAATCTGAGTTTCAGATATATAGGCTAGTTTCTTTCTCTTGAAATTAATTTTTATTATAAAAAGTATCTATTCTGCAAAACATTAGAGTTTAAGAGTCATATATTTGTTTGAAAGAATCAGTTTTTTAATTTCTTCCTGTTCACTAATGCTTTGCTGCATTAAAAATGAAAAGTTTTTTTTATAAGCTGAATGCTATTCTTAGCTGAATCAGTTAATAAATATTGCATAAATTGGCGTTATTACGCGAAAATTAAACGAAACTGTCAAAATTTTCAAACAGAGTAAGAAAGTGAAATTTGAAGGAAACTTCGTCAAGTAACAAAAAATATTAACTAGTGTATTTTCTTAAATCTCGATAAATCCAAAGTAGGGGCTCCTAAACTTCTGTTTGAGCTCTTTTTTTATACGGAAAATGTTTAAGGCAACCTAAGTACGTAGATGTTATGAAATTTATATCAAGAAAATTCCGTAGCTACTGTTTTTCTTTTTTTTAAAAAAAACTCCTTAATAAAAATGGAGTGGAAAATACAACTGTAGAATTCCACATTGCATTGAGGCATATTGAAACTCAATAGTTAACAAAACGGTTTCGATTAACGATTTATACAAAATTTCTTTGTACAAAGTGGAATTGATATCTCAGCAAGTTTATATAATTTTGTAAGCTTTTTGGTAACAGAAATGCCCCGCACGTTTAGAACATGAATATCTTTTACTAAACGAACCAGAAGAATGCAGAGAAATTTAAGTGAAATCTAAATTTTAAATGCGGGTTATCTGACTAATCAGTTTCAATGATACTCCACATAGAAATCTTGCTGATTATATGGAAAACACTCAAACTATCAATCAATCATTTTTATGTCAATCAAGACTCGACATAACTGTTTTCGGTATATGTGACAAAAACAAATTATAATTATAAACCGTTAGTTTATCAGACAAAAAAACTAACAAAATAGCATGCAATTTGAAAGAGATAATATTATATAAATGGAACCAAGTATAACGTGCTGGATCAGTATAATTTACAATCCAGCTACCTTCGTTCTCTTTTTTTGAGATTTTTCTTTTGGTTGCAGTTGATCGCAATTATAATACAAGCTTTTATTTCTCTTAAAATTTGTTATCTGAACTAAAAATAAAATTGTCAAGAATCAAGTTTTTTTTTTATTATTTGAGAAAATGCCACACAGGAAAGCGGATCTTTAACACCAATGGAATAAAATGCCGGGTGCAAGTTATAAACTCCATTTATTTTACCATGAACTTTTTTCTTAATTCTTCAAACATTTCCAAATAAAATGAAGAATTATTATATGTATTAAATTTAGTATAACTAAATACAAATTTTATAGGAATATAATTTTTTTAAGGAAAAAATAATCACAAATTGGCAGTCACCATAATAAATAAAATAATGCACTCTAATTTAACAGAAAATGTAAATTTTAGAAATAATAGTTCCTTGTTATGCAAACAATGTTTTGTTTAAAATTTTTTACATTATTTCTACTTTGGAAGTAACATGATCATAAAATAAAAGTATTTTACAGAAATGTTTATCTTTTGTAAATAATTTTATAAAGAAGTATTGAAAATAGAATATATATGTACTCGAAAAAAAGTTACTCTTTTCCCAAGCGGAACTGAGCAAATATCATCTTTTGTTCAAAAAACATAAATTTTCAAAAAAGAATTTCTACAACTTTTAAAAACAAACATTTAATTTCCTTTTTAAAAATTTATAAACTCATTACGAAAACACTTTTTTTCTTCAAAATATTTATTGCTCAAAAAGTTTGTATGCAAAATAAATATTTTAAATTGTGTTTCGTAATATACATTTATGTACTTTTACAAACTAAGACAATATCCTCTTTTTTTTTCTCATTGCAAAGATTGATTAAATACATAAAATGTTTGTGTACAATAAAAACTAAACTGTATGTACTATAAAGGCGACACTAATTGGGAAACATCACTTTAACACAGACAAAATATTTAATGAACTTTTCGGAGGACATAAGCTCTACAAGAATTTGTATAAATTTAATCCCAAGTTTTTAAAATTTTATTATTTTCAAAACTTCTAGGTTTTTTAAGGCATCTTGTCAGCAGTTTTGGAGGAACTTCTATAGTCCGTCAAGTGGAATAATAGACTAGGTGTAAAAAAAAATAATCGTCATTTGGTGACGTCAATCACGTGTTTGGCTGTTAGGCGTAGCGATAAAAAGATGACAAATATTTGTTAAATTTTTTATTGTGATTTGCTCGTTCTTACTCATACAACGATGTAGTTAGGAGAACCAAAATGAATTTCAGATAGATAGATAGGTGTAAATAAAAAAATTCGCCATTTGGTGCCGTTAATCACGTGTTTGGCTGTTTGGCATGGCGATAAACAGACGACAAATATTTGTTAGATTTTGTATTGACATTTGTTCGTTCGTACTCATACAACGATGTAGAACGGAGAAAGAAAACAAATTTCACATTTAGTCCAGTAAAAAAAAAAAATCACGTTTTAAGAAAGTTGAGAGAGAAATAATTTTAAACTGTTATCAATTTTTAGACATTGTCTTAATTCTATAAAAATGAAAAATGCAGAAGAAATTCCCAAAAGGGGCAAATCTTCTCAAGATTCTGGCTACTCGATTGTTTGCTTTCGATCTGTCATTTCCGTTTACGCACTATAACACAATTCGATAATTGACGTTAATAGAGAAATTATACAGCGAAACACAAAGCTAAACTCGTGTTTATTAGCATTAAATTTAAATAATCTGGGTTGCAAATAAATATCCAAACTTACAGAATCTAATAAAACCTGAAACCGAGACTTTTTTGCTGTAAAAAAATAAAACAGCTTAAAGAAAGTAAGATCAAAAATAGATTTTGATATTCGTTTTGTAGCTATATTGCATTATAATTAGTTATACACTTACATTGAAGGAAAGTTATACGACGTTACATTAATTGTTAAAAGGAAAAAATAGAAATATTTATTTTTGCTTTTTATAAAATGAGATGAGTATTGATTAGATGAATTATTTATTTCGAACGAGATTAGAAACACGATTGAACATAATTATGTATTTATGAAATAAACGAAATTTAAAAGCTAGGTGATATGCAATGCCTATAGCGGCATAACAAATGTGTATACATACAATAAAAAATCGAACCAATAATTTTATTATTCCTCTTAGTATGGTAAATTTTTTAAGGAAGTTCGTTAAACATTGCTTAAAAAAGTGCTTATGTAATATTTATTGCTAAACAAGGAAAAAAAAGTCAACTTGTTTTATACATATTTTTTTACAAGAATTCCGAATATAAATGAATAATGATTTTACTTTATAGACAAATGAAAAAAATGCAAATATAAATAAACTGTGGAGTAAAATAAATAAGTCGTTTCTTTCGTAAGTACAGCATAAATTAAGAAACGTATTAACAAAATTTAGATTCAATTTAAGAAAAAGGGAGGGATTTCTTAAGAAGTTTCATATTCTCGCATACTAAATCCACGAAAATAAATGCAAGAATATGTCACTAAGAACAAGGCATAAAAAAAGACAGAAAAAAATGCTTTTTTTAGACTTTTTAAACATTTTCTCAGGCATATATATTTTTTGTTGCTTTATCACTTTATATTCATTTCGCTCTAGTAGAGAGAGAAAAAGTATTTTTTTTCTGCCAATTTTTTTTTAATTTATTTTTAGCACACATGTTTTAAAGTATGCCATAAAAACTAGAAAATAAATTATATTTTTGCAAGAAAAAATATTCTACGCAAACGAACTTTAAGAAATATAATTATATTTATGCTAGATTAAAATCGAAGACATTGCATAAAAATATTTTACAAAAATAATTAACGTTTTCGAGTTTTCATCAACATTTATAACGAAATCTACTTTTTCTGAAGATAAATGTGTACTCCCAAACAAAATTATTATAGCAGAATTTTTGGTGAGTAAGTTTACTACATACGTTTTTTTTAGCGTAATAATAACATCGAATGCGCTTAATGCATGTTAATTTTTTATGTTACAGAAATTTGATTAGCAAATCCATGCAAGTCAGAAAATTTGGTCCATATGTAATAAATTTTTATTTTATATAAACTTTAATATATATATATATATATATATATATATATATATATATATATATATATATATATATATATATATATATATATATATATATATATATATATATATATAGCAAAATAAATAAATGCAAAAAAAACAGAAAAAAATTAGGAAAAACAATAAGTATCATTTATTGCGCATAAGCTGCAAGTAAATAGAACTCATAAGATAAGTTAAAAATGAAGCACACATGTTTATGCATATATATATATATATATATATATATATATATATATATATAGTGAATGATTTTTAAAATATCGAGATTTTTAAAAAAAAATATGTGTTGAAAGAGGCAAATATGGTTTCGATGGGATTTTAAGGCAATTATCGGTCTCTACAAAATTTACGATGAAGGAAATGACTAAATCATGTTCATTTAAGAAAATACATACTTTTAAACCGTTTTTACAATGAGGTGCACAACCATTGCTGTCTAATATAACTTCGTTCCTAAAATGATAGAATATTTAACGGTTGCATTCTGATAGACATTATACAATATAGTAATTTCCTTACACTATATAGTATGGCTGTTATCTGATGGACATTGTACAATATTAATACTTGTATAGTTGAATTTAAAACAAGGTGGAACCAAAGTTTGCGAAATTAATGAAGTTTAAAAGCTCTGGCTTTGTTCGTGTTTCGGAGAAATGAAGTTAATTTGCATATGATGCAGCTACTTAAATTTATGTCTAATTTTCCTCTGTGCCTGCTTACTCGCAATGAACTTAGTTGAGAAAATATTCAGTCGTTTACGTATTGAAGTAACTTACACGTTAGTCCCTTTCAACTGTACCAGAGTTGTTCTGTACTTGATTGTTGTAAATCTGGTAACATTGTGACGCTGATGGGACACCGAGTTTCCTGCTATTAAATTTTCTGAAATTCTGTTTACAAACAAAAAATATATTTTGGTTATTTTCAATAAAAAAAAAAACAGTCTAATAATCCCCTCCAAAATTTTGATAATTGGAATAATATTTGTTCAAAAAATATAATGTAAAAAAAAGTAGTTTTCATTTTTTTTTTTTAATCGTATGATTGATTTTGTAAATTAAAGAAATTTTAATGATGAATGACTGTTTCTCTAAACAACTGCAAATAAATGCAAATTTAAAAAAAAAAAAAAATATTTAATAGTGAACCGTGTTAAGACAATTTTACCTCTAACGCAGAAAAACATGATGTCATGCGGTATTTCTGAATCATAAATTATTAAAATGCTGAATCTAATATTTTCCATGTATTTTGACCTAGATTACTACAAAATAAGGTAAAACGTAAGTCTTTTAGCCGCTGTTATTCAAATTTAACTCTCATTGGTTATAATGGCCTCAAAGCACTGGTGGTTATATAATTGTTTTTTTTTTCTTTTACCATGAGGATATTAGATTTTATACCCAGTATAATAATAAAATTTATTTACATCAAATGCATAGTAATACATATCTATCTCTGGCATTTGCTTTAAAAAAAAAAAAAAAAAAACTACTAATAACTAATTCTATCTACTTACAAAATATTTTTTACTCCTTTCATTTCATAAACAAAAATTTATGTTTTTAAAATTCATAATGGCCAGGATAGCTTGATTGTTAGTGCGTTAGGGCCAAGTCGAAAAGGTCTTGAGTTCGATCACCGTTGCCCGAAGACAGGTGTAGTAAATGGTGACTGGTGCACATTAAATCTGTCTGGTCGCAAAATCTTCCATGCTTCTATAACAAAACAATGCCTCAATGGGGGTACTGAATTGGAGATTGATCATTCTCTGGTTCAGGTTAAAATTACGATTCTGTGGATGAATGAATTGATGTATGAATGGGTGCATCCTATAAACAGGGTGTGACAAGTGTGTCACTGAAGTCGTATTCTTGTCCATAGATGGCGCCACTAAAAAAAGAAACGCACCCTCTGCTTTAAATTCGTTTGGTCTCACCAAGCAGGCTTGCTGATATTAACAAGTGGCCATAGAAACAATAAGAACAATAATAATACCATAGATAAAATGAATTTTCCTAGTCAAATACTTGAAGCATTCAACATTTCATTGAAATGTTTGGTAACTTAATTCGTTAAATTGAAGTTTAATGCATGAGTAAAAATTTCAAAATAGTTTTGATTAAAAAAAAAAAAAGGAATTTTTGTAACATATTTATAATATAACAGTTACATGTCAAACAATCAAAAGTAGGAGAGTGTGTATTTCCGTGGTTCTTCTTCTTACGTTTTACTACGATCCTCAAATCGACATTTAAAATTTTTAAGATTGTCTTTGGAAAGTATTTTTGACAGCTAGCAATATAAAATCCTGAGTTTAAAATGCCTCAAACTCACAATATCTGTACCTTTAAATGTAAAGGATTCATTTAGTTTTGAAACTAACAAATATTTTTAATTTTTAAATATATGTTTTGTTTTTTTAAACAATTGCCAAATTGGAGATGTTTGTCGACCAAAAAAATACAAATACCTTTTATAAAAAATACGAAACCTCCTTTAGAATAATTTTTGCTCAATCATTTTATTGCCTCACTAGCTTCAATCATTTGCTCATTAAAAGTAAGAATTGCTATCGAATATCGCCATTTTATTTTGTTCAAACTTTATAATTCCTTTTCCGTTGTGAAGGCAGTAATTATTTATTTTAATTCAAATCGTACCCAAATCATCGATTGAAAAAATTTGAATTTTACTCAAATTAAAATAGAAATTTGAATGCAATCTAAAATTAAAAGCTTCTTTAAACGAAGAAATTTTTTTTTCCGAATATTTTTGATTAATATTTATATTTTAATTTATATTATTTAGTTCAAATCATGCTTATAAAAACTATAAATAACAATCAACTGAAAAAAATAATGTGATTTTTACACAAAATATATTTTTAAATTTAATCTGAAATTAAAAACTTTTTTGACAAAAAAAAAATGATTAAAAAACACATTTTATTTCGTCTCTTGCCATTTATAAAAGAAAAAATTGGCTCCGAATTAAGAACGAATATGGTGTATGGATGAAAAAAAAAGTTCCTGAATCCCCGGCGGCTTGTTGAACGTTAAAAATAGAGAATCATGACGATTTTATTTTTTCGTTATATTGGAATGCACTCTAATGAAGCAAGAGCGACAAAAATATCGATACGCAAATTAAATGCTGCTTGTCGTTCGTTATTTATAACTTTTTATTCTAGTTTTTGGAACGATACATTCTGATTGTGCCATGATTACTTAGATGAAGAAAAAAAAAATCTAAAACATTGATCAGAACATTTTTATCCTGTTCTTTTTATTCTTTAAATTCTTTTTCAAGTGTTTCGAGATTTTGCGAATGTTTTGGATCCGCTGAGAAAGAATTTGAGAAGGCTGAATTAGAAGAAAGAACATTTTCAAATTAAGACTCGTTCTGCGTGTATTGTAACTTTAGATAATGTCTGAACTTTTTTTAAGTAACTTGAAATAATTCACGAAATGTTTTTCAATGGGTTCTAAATTTTTGTTGCTAATTAAATCAAATTGTTATTTTTAAATAAAACTTATTTCTTTTAATGTAGAAAATAATTACTTTAAAAATAAATTTAAGGAAGAATAAACCAAATTTGGAACTTTGTAATTAAGCACATTTCTTTGTTAAAACATATTTTAATCATTTGTCCTTATTTTTATGAATATCTTTACCTTTTTTGGAAGTTCTATTTTATGCTTTCATTATTTTCTTAAAAACAGTAACTTACGACCCCTGATGTGTATTCTTTTCTTTATTCCATCCTTTTCTTTTTACTCCAGTTTTTCTCGTTCTCTGGACGTATTTTAAAATGGCTGTTTCTAACCAATGTAATACTATATGCATAAAACGTAAACAGATTATTTTAGAGGGAATTGGATAAAAGAACAACGAAAATTTTTAAATTATTCCAGATGTCTAAAAGCGATTGTTAAAAATCAATCAGTGGTGGCTTAGAATATAGAGCGCTCGGCTCCTAATTAGGGAATCCGGAATTGAATCACAGTGATGGCTGGTAGAAGCGAATTCCGCAACCGGCTTTCTCCAACCCCATTTTTAACGCAAAATATCCTCAATGGTAGACGGATCATGTGCTTGCCGATAGGTTAACCGTGTGAGGTTTTCCCTTTCATGTGTAGCAAATGCAAGTTAGTTCCATCAAAAAGTTTTCCACGAAAGCAAATTTTTCTCCCATTACTTAATCCCGGAGCTCCCTTGTCTTCTGGATTTGGTTCAAAATTACAAGGCTATGGAGTTGAATGCTAGTAAGTGTAAACTCTTTGGTTGGATGTTCAACGACGGTTATAAAATAAAAATAGTTGAAAATCCAGAGGTCATTCTAAAGACAGAAAAGAAAGTGTTCTAATTTCATGACATTAGTGAAGCTAAATTTCAAAACCTAGAAATAGAACTGAGTGACTAGCTAAAGTTTATGCGCAATATTAACAACGTCATTAAAAAAATGAATGTTTAATGTACTATATTAAATAATAGTTTTAATTTTTTGACATAAAAAAACTGCGTATGAGCGAGTATTTATAATTCTATTAAAAGTGTGGCATGTTTTTGCAAAAATAAGACCAGTATTTATAAATTATAAGTAAATATTTGGCCTAATTTTAGGTAGTCACGATATACACCGAAGAGCCATTACATTATGACCACCCTCCGGTGGCGGGGGTAGTATGGTGTGGGCAATGTTTTCATGGGGCACATATTGGGGATTAGAACCTATAATCCTCATAGAACAAACCCTGACGTCTGTAAGCTACTTGAACATAGTTGCAGACCAGGTTCACCCATTCATGGCAACAGTTTTTCCTTCGGGGGATGATGTTTACCAACAGGATAATGCACCATGTCATATGGGTCGAATCGTCATGGATTGGTTCGAGGAACATTCCAGTGACTTTCAAGTCATGTCTTACCCCCCAAATTCACCTGACCTTAATCCAATAGAGCATTTGTGTTTCTACTTGGAAAACCAATTTCGTGCTGCCACGTTACCCCCTCGCAATGTGAGGGAATTGCAGGACCAGTTGGTGAGCGCTTGGTTCCAGATACCTCAGACTACCTATCAGCACCTTGTGGAATCAATGCCACGGCGGGTGCTAGCAGTTTTGAGGGCTAAAGGTGGTCCTACATGTTATTAGCTGGGTGGTCATAATGTAATGGCTCTTCGGTGTAGAATCATCACGTTATAACAACCGTTGTCGTTTATCCACGGGATTCGTTATGTTGAACGTCGACTGTATTAAATTTTTATATAGCAATAATGCAGTTTAAAATTGATCATTTTGGGAAAAATGGGCAGTGTTAAACATCAATCACGCACCACAATGATTAATGCAATTCAGAATGCGATTAACATACAAAATGCTCAAAATGAAAATGTTGAAATTTTGTGCTATTTAATAAATGAAAACAGCGTAATGATCAAAACAGCGTGAATAAAACACAGAAATGAACATAGTATAATTTCGTTTTTGTCAGTCACATCAGCTCACCGTGATGCCTTAGAATCTTGTTTTGTTCATACAAATGCTGATTCTCTTTTTAACGACATTAGTTCTTTACCACCTCTCCATAACGCGTGGAAATGCATTTTACCCTGATTTGTCCCTCTCTGCTAGTGTGGCTTTTCTAGTCATGTTTTTCCTCTTTTTATCCCCTCTCGGTTACTGTGGTTTTTCAAGTTTTGTTTCACACCTTTTTTTTTTTTTTTTTTTCATTTTTCGTTAGCAACTTTGAGTTTTTCTTCTCAAATCACTTTTGTTTCTTCTTATTCACTTCTGGAAAGTCTTGAAAATGGGCACCTATTTTTGAAGCGCTTGTAACAATTCATTTATTTTCTATTTGTATATTTTCGAAGGGTACTTACGTATTAACGCAACCAGGCCAAAATTCGCATAAATCGCCAAATTTGGCGACCCTACTTACGGCAACCCTAAGTGATTTATATTATTTTTCTTCACACATCTTGAATAAATGTATACCGGGCAGTGGCACTTGACCTTAAAAAAAACATCAGTGTAGGATATATCGGGCAAATGTATACCGGGCAGTGGCACTTGACCTTAAAAAAAATCAGTGTAGGATATACCGGGCAAATGTATACCGGGCAGTGGCACTTGACCTTAAAAAAACATCAGTGTAGGATATACCGGGCAAATGTATACCGGGCTGTGGCACTTGAACTTAAAAAAACATCAGTGCAAATCACATACATACGAAAAACATAACATACAAATCGCGCCAACCTGGTTGCGATAATACGTAAGAACCTTTCGAAGTGAATAAAGTTTTTAATCTGGTAATATTTTATAGCTTCAGTTTCTTGAAATTAATTATTTGACCTTCTTCAGTGTTTTAAATACAATGCAAGTTAAGACATCGAGAATGGTTTTGGCTTATGGAACTGAAACTATAGTATACCCATTTCTGTATCTTAATTTGCGTTTTTTTTTTTTTTTTTTTTTTTTTTTTTTTTTTTTCACTTTGTTTTGTTGTATTGATAGGAAATGTTTTTTTTTTTTAATCTTGAAAAAAGTAAGTTTTGGATTTCCCCCCCCCCCCCCCTCATTTTCAATTGTTTTCAGAGAAGCAACTAAAACAAAATAGTTATAACAGCAAAATAATAATATCATATCGTATTTCTCCATAACACTGAAACTAAATATCTTTCTGAAACATGATCCTTCTTTTCTCAAATCATGAAAAATGAGAAACATAAATCGAAGAATTTCAAGAAATAAAATAACACAGGAACAGCGCCCTAGAAAATAAAAGAAAGTGTATTATTTTTAGAATATTTCTATCAGAATTATGGTTCATCAAAGGGATTCCAAGAAAATTGGAAAATAAATTTTTTTCTTTTTTCACCAGAAATGGCGTGAAAGAAATATAACACGACTTCCAAATGGTCAAAAGGAAAAAACTTGACACCATTCACAGAGGCGACATACCGTTGGTCATTTTATAGCTGGGCAAACATGGCTGTCAACTACATCATCTGATTGGCTGTTATTTTCTGCAGGGACCATCTTCAATCTTACTCAAGGAAATATTTCATAAGAATCTTTTTCTTCGATTCTAGCTTAAAAATATATGCTTCCAGCGATTTTTTTTTGTTTATCTTACTTCAGTGTAAAACCCTTATTTTAGTCTTTTTTATTTATCTATTATCTATTCTTTCATAATTGAATGAATGAGTAGATGAGATGACATGGCAGGGACGCAATTTCCCAATCCAGCGGCTTTCAACGACCCGCTTGTTTGCCCTTTTTTTAAATAAAGAAAAACATGATTTTTGACTTTTTTTTTTAAATTTAAGTAACAATTTAAAAAAAAAACGCTGCTTTATAATGAGAATAACTGCAGTCAAAAGAAAAATCTCCGAAAACGAGAGCGAGTCATTAAAGGCCGTTTGATTGTAAATTATCAGCAGGTACTATTTTTAAAAATATAATTCATCCAAGAGAGGCATACATTAGACGATTAAGGCCACTAAAATTTAAGGTATATTACTTTTAATATTAAAGAATTTTTTTTAGCAGGTAATCTTTAATTTTAAACATAGTTTATATTACAGTTAAAGTTGATGCGTGATACAGTGATGCGTTGATTGTTTGATTATAGTTACTTAATTTTTTGGATAACAAAAACTAATAAATATGTTAATTTAAGCGTATAGAAACTAAAGTTAATTTAAGCGTAAGGTCTAGCAAAGACCTTATTTTACTTCAAGCAATTCTTGGAAAATAATATGAAGATTATTTAGGTAGTTTGTACATTACCAAAGTAGTTGGAGAATAGAACCAATTTTTTGGCGCATAAACAGATTACTCTAGTTAATTTATACATTTGCTAGATACTCTGAAAATAACTTATTTCTAAAACTTTAACGGTAACATTTACATTTAAGGATATTTTGTTAGAAATAACAATCTTTTTTCTCTCAGAATAATGTACCCTATAATTTACATAAATATGAATTGATATGAAAGTAGTTTTTTATAAATATATACCCTTTTAATGTTTTTTTTTCTTTTCTAAAAAATTAAATTTGCTTTTTGTCCCCTACAGTGATTACATCTAATCAAGAACTATGCTCTAGGCTTAAAAAAAGAGTTCTTCACTCACACTTAGAGGATGATGGAAACATGCTACAAGATGGATACATCATTGGCTGTAAGATTTGTTCATGACATCACATACTTGCTTACTCGTACTATAATGTAAGTTAATTAAGTTTACGTAGTACTGTTTTTAATATTAAAATATCGCGAAATACCAACGTGATGGAAACAAATACATGTTTGAAATCATTTACCATGAAAGCATTTTGACTTTATTGCCATTTAACTTTTTGAAATACATTAAAATATTTGTTAAACAAATAAAGTGCTTTGGAGTGCTAGTTAACGAATAAGGATGAGCAGAAATACTAATTAAATTAGGCTCTACAGTTGATAATTAGATATTTTCATGTTACAAAATCAAGGATAAACAATTTAATATTTCTTATATTTTGCTTTCCTAATTTGGAATTAAATAAAACAATTGTAATGACTTTTTTTTAAGTTGGATTCCTATTGGTAAGTTAAGAGTTAATTTGGATTCCTATTGGTAAGTAACGAGTTAATTTGGATTCCTATTGGTAAGTTAAGAGTTAATTTGGATTCCTATTGGTAAGTTTAACGTTCCGTGGTTTGTTTCTACTTGGTTAGAAAAATCGGTTTAATTTTGAACAATAATTAAGGTGTCTTGAACCTTATTACGATACTAACATATTGCAACGTTTCAAAAGTGTTAAACTGGATACTTGCAACTCGAGACGCAGACGATCATACACACAGACAAGTGACCTATGACCTTATCTCCAGATGATCGTTTATAAACAAGATGGTGTGTTACAGTCGAGATAAGTTTCTTCACTTAAGTTAGAATGTTAATTAACCCAAAATTAGTTAAATACAACGCCGTATCATTAAAATGTAATATTTGTGGAAGAATATAGAATGTGTCACTTAAGAGAATTGATACTTGACGGGCTTGTCTTACTTGAAAAACAATGGTGAAAGCAGTTGCTAACGTAAACAAATGCTGCATTTCAACAACCAATCAGAATAGAGATATCCACACTTAATCGCAGGTATTCCATTAAACCATGTTATCATTCAAGTTGAGCCGTGGAGCCGTGTAATTAGGTTTAAGGAATGTGACAATGTATATCAATTTAATATCCTATGAAGATTACAGCAAATTTGAACAATAATATACTTGAAGAAAGCTCCAAAATTTCTAAAACTAAATAGAAAGAGATCTTTTTAGAAAAATACAAGCTTGTTTTCCTTAAAATCATATTTTAAAAGCATGAGCACAGTTATTGAAACAAATATCATGCTAAAATATAGACAAAAATGTGAAATGCCATTACTTTCAAGAGAACGAGAATTAATTACTTCGTACTAGTCTAGTTTTTGTATTCCTTATGATTATTGACCTGGCTATATGTAAAATAAACTGCATCAAGAAAATAATGACAGTCTTTTTCGTCTGTTTTTTAGTAAAAGATAGTTATAAATGTTCAAATAACAGTTTAAATTATACATTGTTAGAATTACCGAAGCAGAAACATTGATCCTAAATATCGTATACATTGTAAGAAATTTGCCAGAAAAAATTGCTAAATAACAATTTATTTGTTATTTTACCAAATTCAAATAAAACAGTCAAATAACCATAAATAACATGGTATTCAAACTGTTTTCCATGATAAAAACGATTTATTAACTGATTTCACGGAATACGGTTAAACAACCAAAATTTTATCGCACCAACTAGGCCCACCATTTGAAACCACTGAGTTCCTTGCGGGTGAGTGCATATTTTAGCCGAGAGGGCAAATATGTCTGCCTCATAACCGACAGAACGAGGGTTCGAGTTCCAGCGTTGACACCACAAAATTTCCCCCTTTTCCTTCAATACATGAAGAGCTTCCTGTGCCCCACACTCTCCAATTTGTGATCCTGGGATATTAGAATACGATACTCTTAACCGCACATAGATGGCAGTACCATAAAGCTGCTAAATTATTTTCAATGCCCAGTTAAATCTCTCTTTTATGGTTTGAAAAACATGCTAAATGGTTAAAAAGCCCTATAGTTTTGTATACATGTCTTTTTTTAACAATACTAGTTGTAAACGGTTTTGAAAATCATAAAGGTAAAAAATGTTCTTTAACATAAATTATACGGTTAATTAAATTGACCGACAACTGCCGGTTATTTTACCATAATTTCAGAATAAAAATTCTAGCAGTATACATTTGCAGCAACTATGATATAGTTCTAATTTGAAATAATTGATAATATAGTTCTTAAATTTGATCTTACGATACTGTAATTACTTACGTTACTTTAATATAGTTTGATTTAAAACATTATTTAGATTATAGCAAATTAGCATCGTTTTGCGGTCAAAGATACTGATGTTATGGTTTATCTTAGTACCGATTTTTCTAAGAAGGTAGATATTATCAGTATCGTTTTTTTTTTTGCTACTATATCTGTAGACACCGGGTAAATCAATTTCACCAACATATGCACCATATTATAGGGTATCGAAATATGCAAATAAAAAATTCGATTATTTGAAATTTCCATATCAGAAAACCCCCTTATTACACACTTTTGGCCAATAATAATTCTCCCCGTAGAAATTAATTTTTCAAATCATAAGCAAAATTCTGTTGAGCAGGTATTTATTCCATGTAAGCAACTCCTCCGTTACCACTTTGTTTCCAACAAGATAATATCGAGAAAAATATCGTCCAAAAAAGGCTTAAAGCAATTGAAGTGTTCTATTCGCAATATAAAATTTCTGTCGACGAAAGATGTATCAGAGGTATCATTCTCCATATTTAGTCCATTATATATTTGAAGCTCCATAAAATGTCGTTAAAGAAAATCCCTTTTGCACATTAAAGGTTTACTCTCAAACGGTTATTGACGGTGACTGTGATCGCATGAACTAAAAACCCTTGGCGACACTTTTCGATTCAATCAGGTAATTGCAGACATTTTCTATTAATCAATCCGATTTACTGAAGCAATTTTTGAGCAATAAATCCCGATTGATGTAATAGGAGTAATACCCCCCTTTTTTTTTACTGCATTGGATATCAATAAAATAGCAAAAAAGAATGATGGGCAAGAAAGTTGAGCATTTTGCGGACCTTTTTGATTTCGTTATCTCTTTGGCCGCTTTGTTGACATTTTTTTCGTTCTTCTTTTACGAGAGTTATTATTTCTTTTATTGACAACAAATTTATTTACTTTTAAAGAATTCTGTTAGAAAGAAAATAGGAATTTATTTTATTATTTGAAATAATTCTTTTAAACTATAAAATAAAATGAGAATTTTTAGTTTGATCAGTGATTTTAGTATCTAGTCGAATCTCTGTATCCAAACTTCTAGTCTTTTTATAAAATTTATAAAGTTACATATTATCTAAATACTTTTTTTTTCTTTATTTTTTTAAAAAAAATACTTGCATAGAGATTAGTAACAGCTGTGTGGAACAAAATGTAACTTTTTATACAATTATTCCAATTAGGGCTCACAAATACTGTGAACTTATGTAAATACATCATTTGAATTAAATTGTAAGAACATTATTGCCCACTTTTGACGTTTTTAAAAATGCTGGCCTAAAAAGTAGCTAGAACCGTGTTGAACAAAGTGTAACGTTTAAAAAAATATTGCAAATAAATATACTATGGCAGAGTTATATAGTAAAATTAATTATATTTATCATTTGATTGTAAATCTAAAAATGGTAATAAACCCAGTAATAATATTTATAAAGCTGGTTTTACAATATTATAATATATTTTTTTTTCTTCTAGCATTAATTTAATAAAAAATACTATAAATATTTTACGTTAAAATACTGATGCAAAAAGAAAACTTAAAGTCATTTATAAATCTTAAAGCATGTCAAAATGGGAATTAAAGTTTGAAAGAAAGTCTAGAAGATAAATTAATTTTTAAATATGGCATTTAACCATTTTTCTGTGAGTCAGTATTTGTGGGGTTTATCGCTTTTTCAAGCTAATTAAGAATACCTTAACGAAAGGAAAAAAACTCGTTCTAAGACATTTTTTTTTATTAAATGTTAATTAAAACTTTCATAGGATATAGTTAGTCTTAAACAGTCTCATTAGCAGTTGACGGCAATTCACGAATATTTTCGTACTTATTTCTCCAAATTAAATATTCATGAATAATAGTGATTTATTTTTTAATGTGGTAGCATTACGTCTAAACGAGGAAAGGAAGTTTGTTTAGCATTTTGAAAAAGGTTTAGCTCTAATAAATTTTTAAATGGGGAGATTAACTTATTTTATCTATTAAATTAAACATTTAATGACTTCATTGTTGTATAACCGCATGTAAACTGCAGCAGATGTTATTCGTAAAAATAGATAGGCTGTCCAGAAATTAAAAACTACTTAATTTTTAACTGATTTTAACTATTAAACATCATTTTAAATTCTAAAGGACATAATACACTTTAAAATTTATTTTATGGTTGAAACTAGGTTCTAAATATTAAAATGATTAATAATTGATTAATTTTGATGTTGATTAATTTTATTGGTTACGCAGACGGTTGAGTAAAAGTGAAAACTTCATTTCCTTGGTATAAAAAGAGCATGAGTTAATTTGAACTCATTGTATGCACGTGTCATGCATAATTATAAATGAATTGAATTTCACAGATGTTTTATATATTTTAATGACTCTTTCATCAAAATACATTAATTAATAGTGAAAATGTTAATTATTTCAGGGTACAGAGTGATGAATTTTAATGATGTTTATGATTTAATTTATGATTATTTAATTATTCTTTTTCTGATAAAATTTTTTCGGTTGATAATTTTAAAAAAAATTGCTGATATAATGTAAAGTGCAATAATATTACAAATATAGTATGATTATAAATTAGCCTAGAAGGCATACCAGAGAATGAAAATAATTTTTGTATAAATGTATTTGCTCAAAAATAATGCCTACAATTATAGTTTTAGTGACAAAATTACGAAATTTTTAAATGGCCGCACTTAAATATTCATTTAAAATGTGATTTTCACTGTAGTTACTTAAAATGCAATTGGAAAGAGATTTTTTTATAGTTTATATTTTTTGTTTATAGTTTATTATTTTTTATATTTTTCGTATAGTAGCGTTGCTAGACAGATTCTTAGAGAGGGGTACCATCTCAAGCACTGTTCACATCACGTGACCAGGGTCAAAATATTAAATATTATAAATGCTATGCATCAAATATTATTAATGGTTTTTATCTATGCATCAAATATTATTAATGGTTTTTATCTATGCATCAAATATTATAAATGGTTTTTATCTATGCATCAAATATTATTAATGGTTTTTATCTATGCATCAAATATTATAAATGGTTTTTATCTATGCATCAAATATTATTAATGGTTTTTATCTATGCATCAAATATTATAAATGGTTTTTATCTATGCATCAAATATTATTAATGGTTTTTATCTATGCATCAAATATTATTAATGGTTTTTATCCATGCATCAAATATTATTAATGGTTTTTATCTATGCATCAAATATTATAAATGGTTTTTATCTATATCCCCATCTAATGACGATGATATTTATGATAAAAAATCTTTCAAATAACATTTAATGGTTCTAGCAATGGAAATCATGCTTTTTATGAAAAAAAGGTGTTATTATTTATAAAATTGATATTTCTTTTTGCAACCTTAACTAGGAAAGCTCGAAGATTGCTTTAACTTTATTATTGATCAAGTATCTTATAATTTATAGTATTATTCCTTTCTCTATAACAATATGTCTGTTAAAGCTCACATTTTGGAAATCTATTTTATAAGCATCCTGTATATAATTTGTCAAGGTGCAGATTGAATTATTTTGTTTACATCTGTATTAAATAAATTTTATTGTAAAACATCGTAAAATAAAAAATTAACGTTACCTAAAAGCTAATATTATAAATATAAATAACGAATACGCATTAATCATTAGCAAAGTAAAGATAAAAAAAAAGATGTGCAAAACGTGAAAGGGAGAAGAAGAGAGTACTTTATGCTCTCTCCGATTCTCAGTATTTGTACAACAGAAGTACTGCACCATGAATTTAAATGAATAAGCTGATTGTTAATTGCGTTAAGGATAAAGCGTAGTTAATTTGATACATAGTTAAATTATTTGAGCTTGTGGTTTCACGTAAAAAAGAATTTAAATGGTGGAATAACGTTGACATTCGTAATATTTTGATATTATAATCGTAGAGGTAAAACCTTTTTCACGTTAAATGGTGACAGCATAATGATAGATTTCCAAATAGCTTTCAGCGTTTTTTTAAATAGTAAGATGTTTTTGTGGAGTTACACTTTTAGAATTGTTACACTTACAAAAAATGATTAAATAACAATTTTTTTAATTGTTATTTTGCAATTATCATCAGTGACAGTCAAATAACCGTAAAAAAGGATTAAATTTAAACTATTATCTGTGAGAATATTCGTTTTTACACTTTTTTAAAAATAGAACGATTAAGCAACCAGAGTTTTATCCACTCCAGTTTTATGGAGCCATTTAGTTCCATGCAGCAGGGTATATACTATTGTCGAGAAGGCAAATCTTTCACTCTCACGGCGGGCAGAATGGGGGTTCAATTCTCAACGTCGACACCACTATGTTTCTTCTGTTCTTTCAACACATGATGTTTTTCCAGTTTCCTACGATCCTCAATAGGTACACTCTCTGCTATTGGAATAATAAACTCTCATCCACACATAGATGGAAGCACCGCAGAACTGCTTCATGCGAAAAAATCTAATATTTTCCATCTTTCACGATAGATCAGAAACTATTTAGACTGTTTTTCTGATAAAACACATCTCAACCACAACCTAACTCTTATGTTCATTACTTAACGAAAAATCTATCATAACTTAGCTCCAATATCCAGTTAAATTTTATTTTTGCGGTTTTGACACCATGCTGTCTCAAAAAAGTAACAAAACCATATAATTGTTTAGTTGCAGTTAATTAGCCATACCCACTTGTAAACGTTTTGAAATCGTTAAGTTAAAGAATTGTTCCTAACAGTAAACTCTACAGCTAATTAGACGGACAGACTATTGCTGGTTATTTTGCCGTAATTTTAGAATAAAAGTTCCGGCAGTGTATTATGTATACCAAACAAAAAATATATGCCAAATTGAATTGACTTAGTCTTTAATAAACAAACTCTCCTACATTCTTAAATTCCTTTTAGTTTAGCTAGTTAGTGAATTCCCTCATTCTTAAATTATAGTTCTTTAAAATGTTACTTAACTTCAGCATCTAGTAACCTTATTGATTTAGATTACTCAATAACACAATATTAAATAAGTTGATTCAATTCTGAAAATGAAATTTAAATCACCTTCTCCTCAAAAAACGAACGAAATGTTCCTTACTTTATGAATCTGCCACGTAGCACATTAAAGCAATGTTCCCAAATGAGTATCCTAAAATATCCCATTCAGTGAGATACAGTCATGAAAATGTCTAATCATATCTTTTCTGCTTTTCGTCAACAGGGGGTTGACGTGAACATGCAATTTAAAGGCAGTAAAAAGAGGTGGTTGCCAGAATGCTTTTGGGGTGGGCCAGACAATTGAGCTTATAGGGCCTCTTCCCCGTCATCTATCTCTTTTTATCACCACAATAACTTGATGAGATACCATCCCAGGGATATATATCCCACAAAAATAACAATGCGGTTCGTGATGTGGGGAGAATTTCATGGCAAATAAAGTACGAAAAAGATGCGAACTGAATCTTTCTTACTTTTTGTGTTTTGAACAATTGCACCAAACCCTAGAGTCTCCGTAATAAACTATAAGAATCATACCATCATAGTATCACTAACAGAACTGATGAATTTAAAATTGTTTTGTATATCAGCAAAATTTTTTAACAAAAGCAAAAATTAAATTCGCATAATTTATGTTACAATCGGAAAAACAAAACAATGAATGAATGGTTGAGATTAAAGCTGAGATTAATTCTAAAAGATATAAGTTTAATTGTGCCAGGTGAAGATAAAAATTAAAATATTTCACTCTTCAAACTTCTGCGAAACTAAAAAAAATAAATATTCTTTCATTACTTATTATTTGATTCGTGTTTCGAATGCTTTAAAAATCATTAATAACAATAATAATTAAATCAAACTGCACCAGAAAGATAGTAGAGAACAAAATTTGTCCTTTCCAAGTTCTGCAAAACTGAAAGCAATAAGTTTACTCAATATTCAATACTTATTATTTGACACATGCTTACAAACCTTAAGGAATTTTTAATAGGAAAACGAGGTGGATTATGATTAGTGAGTTTGAAAATTGTAAAATTAAATTTTTTACAGAGTATATTTGTAATGTAAATGGATATGTAAGTTCAGCAATTTTTGAAATTAAATATTAAATAAAATATGACATATAAGTTGTTTTACATATTCATAAATTTACAAGCTGTTTCAGACAATTAAACAAATATCTAAAATAATCAAGTTGAAACAGTTGAATTTTTAAAAATAGGTGAGTAAGTTACGTTTCAAATTTCACGGTGTCGGTGATCATGGTAATGCCTTTCAGGTTTTAGAATATTATTGAATTCTTTTTTTAACAATGATATAGATTAAAGTATGAAAATTGAATTTGGTATATTACCAGTTCTCTTTTTTAATTTTTTGAAATCACCCAATAGATTGAAAGATTTAGATATTAAAATTATTGTTGAATCAAAATACAACGTCAATAAAAAGCAAATAAAAGTGCAAAAATTAACATACTATAATTTCGGTTCTACAGGCAAGTACACTTCTACAAGTTAAATACTTGTAAAAAATAGTGTACACTATTAATGATTTTTAAGTGAATTTCCAAGCATCTAAAAACAAAATGGTAGTAGTAGAAAAAGAGAAAAACGTGTGCAAAGTGGTTGAAAAAATAACTCTGACAATTTTAAAAAAAAAATCCATTTCAATTTGAAAACAAGAAAATAACATAATAGATCATGGAAATATGAGAATTGGTGGTTTGTTTTTTCAAGAAATTTAAAATTCGAAACCCAAACTAAAAGAAAAAATGCGTTAAAAATTAAATGCTTTTTGTTTTAGGTACTTATTTTAAATTTCTTGAAAAAAAAACGAGCATCAATTTTCCTGATTTGAATGTACTACATACATAATCAAATAACCTAAATTGTCATTGCTAAATTTTAGGTGGGGAACACAACCAATTACATATATTAGTCTTACAGAGAACTATTCTGCGTTACAAATCTCAAACTACGTAATCAATTATCTTTGGACTCGACATCAGCTAGATATAAAACAGGGGCAGTATATTTATTCAACAATTAGATGTCATCAACTTAATTGGGCTAAAACTAATTTGTTATACCGATAAATTTTTCGAACAATTTCTCTTATTACACTGTTAGAAATTTCGAAAAAAAATGGTTAAATAACAATTTATTCAATTTTGCAATTTTACTATGTTCAAAAAACAGTCACCTCTCCATGAATAATATATTCAAACTGTAAATTGTGAGAAAAACCGTTTAATAACTGTTTTCACCTAAAAGGTTAAACAACCAGAATTTTATAGTACAAACTTGGCACACCTAATGAAGCCACTTAAATCCTTGCAGATAAGTGCATTTACAGAAGAGAGGGCTAATTTGGCAGTCTCATGACTGACAGAACTGGGGTTCAAGTCCTAGTGTTGCAAATCAATATTTCCTCCATTTCCTTCTACATTTGAAGAGTTTGCAGTGTTCTGTGCTTCCAAATTTGTCACCATGGACTATTAGAATACGATACACTCATTCCCACATAGATGGCAGCACCTAAACTAAGCATAAAGCTGCTAAACTATTCACAATGTCCAGTTAAAATTCTTTTTTACGGTTTTAAAGCCATGCTAGTTGTTAATGGTTGCAAAGCCATATAGCTTTGTATTCATGTTTTTTTAATCCATTCAAGTTGCAAACGGTTTCAAAACCACAGAGGTGAAAAATGCTCTTTACCGTAAACTTTACCATTAATTGAATGGACATACTGCTGTTGGTTATTTTACGATAATTTTAGAATGAAAATTCTAGCAATGTTATTAATTCAAAGTATTATATCTGCTTCAAATATTTATACTTTTTGAAATTTATAAATAGAAAACAAAAGCAATATTGAATTAACCTTCAATATTAAGTCATATTGTAGAACACATCACTGGTTATTGGACTATATAATTTAAAGTTAAGCTTAAATATCAAAATTAAAACTTTATAAAATATATTTACTTGAAGAGGATGATACTCATTCGGTTTTTTATTCGACTTTCGGGTTGAATTTTTACATATCTTTTGATGTGATAGCAAAATTAAGTAATTAAAATTTTTTTCGTCCTTTTTCGGATATGTAAGATGCCTATTTTTAATACCATAATTTGTTTTCGCAATAAGTAATTATTTTTTGCAAATTTACACGGGATGATTTTTACTTAAAGTGAATTTAAGGATACGCATACGTTCTTCTGCCATGGAAAATAAACAAATCGCAATCCTCCTATTCCTTGTTAGATGCTTACATAATATTTAAACTACAGCTAAAAACGGTAATTGAATTTTAGTTAAACTGTTTTTAACGAAAAATCACCTGGAGAGAAAAAAATTGGTAAGATTATTTTACTGTATAGTGTTGACATTTTTGGTAAAAAAAAATAGTTCTGGTTAATAAAATCAAAATATGCAGTAATTAAAGTATTCATTTGGTAATTTTGTAGTTCATATGATTACGGTTTATTGGAAGTTCTGATTTTCAAAAGCATATATTTAGCACACATATTTAGCACACATATTTAGCAAAACATATTTAGCAAACCACATATTTAGCAAAAAATGCAAAATTTAAAAATAAATGTAACTAAACAAATGATTTTTTAGGTTAAGGGTTTACCATTGTGATGATGCTATCACAATACCCTCAAGTTTCAACCCTTTTGCATTCGCCTAAATTTGTAATGTCACTTTTGTGACTGTGCCTTACACCTATTTTTTTTAACTGCAACCGTGAGCCTTCCTAAGCCGGTTGCCCGGATGGACGCTCACATTTTATTGGTGTGGTCACTCGAACAAAGTGAGCAAAAATCTTCGAGATTCGATTCCCTTCTCTGCATGCTCAGGAGATAAAATTTATTCTCTATTTTTTTAAATTATTTATGTGTTACTGAAATCGTACATTTATGCAGGTTTAGTAATTCGAATAGATTAACCAATTTTTTATATTAATTTTGGAGATAACGACAGAGCATGCAGAGGAGTCACGTGTTAACTTCGAAGGCCTTTTGTGTGATGTAAAGTGGTGTTCTCACAAATAAAATAAAATGATCCAAAACATGCTAGCCATCATTATTCCACATACTATAGAACCATAATTTATTGTTGTTTTTGCTATAATCATTAAGAAAGCGCTTTGGTAAAAACTACCGAGTTTTTTGCTGTTCCTATGGAGTCAAAAACACTGTAAATTTCACCATAACTTGATGGTTTTGGCCATGTTATTTTTCTCGGATAATTTTAATTTGTTGACGATATAATTTTAAACTATATTTAATTTTTGAATATATTTATTTCATTTATTAATTATCTTTGAATTTTTTTTAATTTGAAATTATTAAACTTTTATAATATTTATTAAACATTGCAGTGATTTTAATAAAGCTTTCTTACGTATATATTTTTTAATCGTTGAAATATTCGTTTTTAAAACTTATTTAAAAACAAGTTTAAGCTTACAAAATTGCAAGTTAATTAGTTTTCAGAATGTTTTATTCACGTAAAATAAATTTACATTCAAATCAGCAAATATATATATATATATATATATATATATATATATATATATATATATATATATATATATATATATATATATATATATATATATATATATATATATATATATATATATATATATATTAATTTAAACATTAAAGTAAAATATTAAAATAAATGTACTAAAACCCAATGACGATATAAGAGCTTATTAAATGGAGTAAAGAGAGCTCATTTCGAGAGAGTCAATTCCTGTTCATAATAAGCAAATTTAATAATCGGAACCACCGTATTACTTATGCTCTTATCTAGAGTAACGCGTCTTCTCAGGAAACTTCCGGAACCTCATTAAAAAATTTCAACGAAAAAAACTAAACGAACTGATACTGTTATTAAACAAAATCATTGACCGCGGGCTCCATTTTATCTCATTCGAAATTTCTAAAGACATTTCGTATATAATTCCTTTTACTTCCACAATCGGGTTTAATAAAAGTACCCAACGCGCCTTTACCCTAAGAATAACAACTTCGAGTCCATTAGAAGACTTAGAGGGGGCAGGGTAGTCTAGGGTGGGTGAAGATCCCTTTTAAAAGTTTCTCAAGAAGGCTCTAGAAAAGAAAAATACAATTTTCCCATCAGAACAGGTAATTGCACTTTAGTTTAAAGTTCGTTATGCCGGAGAATTTTCGGAACGTCATTTTTGTGTGTTCTTTTTATTCGAGGCAAAGCTTTTAAATACGCATTGCCCGAAGTTAATATTCAAATGCTAAAGGAGAATCTGACTCTAGTTACTGAGGAGGTTTTTATTTACTTGTTTATTTATTTTTCCTTCCCTCTTTTATTAGCAGTTCTTGCATAGAGACTCGGCGCGTGTGCTCATAACGATGGGAATGAATCTAGCTTTCAACTCTCTAGAACCTAATCATAGGGATGGGGCATTATGGGTGCGTCCCTATTCAGTGTCTTCTTCGCTCTTATGACGCTAATGATGTTTATGAACGGGCGTCCTTCTAAGCGTCATTTGACCTTATATATATTGTCATGGAAGATGGGTGGAACCGCTGTGGATATTAAGGAAGATACCCTGAATGTAAGATTCTGAAAATAATCTTCTCGGAGAATGTGTTTTACAAATTTTAATGAAATAAGGGAGTATAAATATTTTGGAATGATTATTTCGGGGGAATCTTTCACATTTTTCAGTTTTTTTTTTCAGTTTTAGCTTATGTCTGTTGGCATCCAAGTATCTGAAAATTCTTAAGGGATATTAAAATGAAAAGGGAGTATTTTGATTTGGGTTTGTTGTATTTAATGAATGGAAAATATTTAATCTTACAGCTTGAAAAGTAAGATGAGAAAATTATTATGGGACATGAATTTATTAAGTTACAAATTATAAATACTTTTTTTAAAACAGATTTACACACGTTTTAAAAATGCTTGCAAATTAGCAGTTTATGAATTGAATTTTCTTTTTAACCCCAAATTAAGATCATTATAATTAAAGATTCATACCGTATGAAAGGATGGCATGGATATTGTTCATTTTTGAATAAAAAGTTATACACATGAATATTCGTTGTTTTTGAATTTTTAAAATGTAACGTTAAAATATTTAAATACTGAAATTAGTTTTCTTTCTTGTTATTTTAAACAATTTAAATTTCCTTATCCTCTAAGTAAAGAAGTATTTTGGTATTACATAAAAGCAAAATAGCTTTTTTTATTATTGAATATTTAGTTTTAAAAAGTTTTAAACAAAAGTCAGCATAACAACAAAAAGTAGGTGTAATTGGTATTCTTTGTCTCCCACGGCTTAGACCCGGGTTTGAGACGGCTAAGATCCTTGGGTTAGAGACTGTATGTTGAAGACTGATTTCACAGCAGCTTAGTTGTTCTGAATCATTCTAATGTTAAGTTCTATCGGTTTCAGAACGAGAAAATCTCTGGTTGGGCTGTGATTATTACCACCATTCGCTTCAATTAGTACATATGAAGGGTTTACTTTTCGATAATCTGTAAGGATGAAATTTAGACTTTTAATTAGACTTAATTGGGTGGATTGGGGAGCATGATAAAGAAGTCGAATGATTACTGCTACTATTAGTTTTCTGATTTAAACTGGATATTTCGTGCACATGCTGGTATTGTCCTTGTATCATCTCTAAGAATGAATACCTAATTTTTATCAATAAACCATAAATGTACTATACAGAGAAATTAATTCTAGTAAAAATCACAGTTTTTTCGTGATAATGACTTTTATGGTGAAAGAAAAACACAATTCTGGTAATAAAAAAACTTTATTTTTCTGCCATTCATTCGATAATTTTTCTTGTCATATGGTAACGGTTTATCAGCTGATTCTCAAAATTATAAGTCTTATTACCACACATTCAGCAAAAATACAAAACTAAATTTAACCAAATAAATGATTTTTATACCATACTCTAAGATGTAATGATGAAATTGCTAAATTTTATCACATATATTACTAAACAGTATGGATTTAAAGCCATATTTTATTGATGATTTCTCGGTGTACCCGTAGGGCTGGAAACATGATAAATCTCAACATATTTTGGCAGTTTTGACTATAATTTTTGTTTCAGCGTAACCTTAGGCTGATCTTATTACTCAAATTGTTGGTGCAGGTTAAAAGAATTAAATTAAAAATTGTTATCAAGGTTGCTCACATATACGGACACTTTTTTTTTGTATTTTATATCAAACTACTTAGAAAATAGACCTTTATAAAAATGTTTTTGTAATTAAAGTTTGAGATTTGTTTAACTTTTATCTTTAAAGCTTAATATTATTGTAAATTAGTGAAATACATACCCTGAAAGCTTAAAGTTGGTGTAACATTTTAATTGTTTGAAATTTTGGTGAGATTTAACGCTAAATGGTATACATGTTAAATCGTTACTCAATATGGTTTATACAATATGATCTATCGTGAATGTATAGTTTATACGATGTGGAACCTTACCATTGAGTAAATTAGCAACAACTTTATTACTGTGACAAGTTACACTATATTAGTGAACAACTTAAAATCTTACATCATAGTTTGATTCACCTTGTTCGACCAAACTACAGTTTGTGGTTCAAAAATCTTTTTGCCGCAGCCGACTTATTCATAATAACGGTTCAGATTTAAATGATGTACCAAATTTTTCAAAGCGTAATAAGAAATTATGAATTAAAGTCTTATTTAAAAATTTGTTAAAAAAACTTAATATTTAAACAAGAACAAATATGTCGTTTGTTTCCCATTCTATAAAGACAATTAAAATAAAAAGTAGATATTTTTATACGAATGTTCGATAACTGAAAACTAAAACTTGCAGAGACATCAAATATAAAAACATAAGAAATGCTTTTGAAGTATGAATCAATAAATATTTTTTTAAATTGTATCAATAAATTTTTAGAGCGATGCATAAATAAAATTTTAGCACTAGGAAATAAGATTTTCAAAAATCTTTTTATAATGGTTTTTAGTAAATTTAAAATTTGAGTCTTTGTTTCATAATATAACCACTTTAACGTGCACCTTTATTATTATTATTATTATTATAATATATATATATATATATATATATATATATATATATATATTACTGATTTCAGATGCAACTATAGCTTATTAGAAGGATGCATTAATTTTTAACATATTAATATGTAGTGGATCATGCTATTCAAATTCATAAAAGGTCATGAATGTAATAAAATTGTTCACTGCTGAATTTATTTCCTCACACTGATTATACTTTTCTGAATAGTTTATAAGAATTGTTAGAAATTAACTCTATTAGAAAAATCACCATTAAGAGTTAGGAATAGAATTTTTAAAATGCCACATTGTCTAAGCAATTTAAAAGTAAAAGAGTTTTTTTCTTGTACGGCACATCTTCACTGCGTAATAACTCTCTGGGAAAACTGATTTTTTGTGTTATTGATTTCTTAAAACTTTGTAATCTTCAAAAGGCTACGGTGGTGGTCCCAGTCGTTGTTTATGTGAGAAAATGGACATAAACCGTTCTTCCACCAATATTTTTATTTATTTTAGACTTAATGGAATGGATGGAAAAAAAATCCATTTGTGTTAAATTAAAAATTTCTTTGAAACGATATAAAAAGTTCTGAAAAACTTATTCTTTTGTAATGATTAAGAATCAATCCTTAGTCTCTTCTTTTAATGTGGAATCTTAAGAAAAATAAATTAAATTTGACTATGATAAGAGAACCATTAAAATTTTACGACAGGGTTTTACAGGCCATTAAGGAAGAAAATTCTTTTCCAATTTAATCGCCATTACTTGTTTTTAATTTCAATCAAGAGAGGAACAAAATCAAATTATTGTCAGTCAATGGGATCATTACAAGTAAAAAAAAATGTAACATTTGGCGAAAGGAATGAAGCTTGGCGAAGAAAAAAATATGCTATTACGTTCTTTTCTATTTCTTAACTCATATGGGAATACCTGTTTTTTTTTAGTTGTACTTTAAGTGAAACTCTTGAGAATTTTATTAAACTTATTTAAAATTATTTAAAATGAACGATTGAAAATGTATTTTGGTAAAAAGTAAGAAACGAGTATTTTAGCTATGAAAAAGTATAAAAAAAATAAGCTTTTCAAGGATACATTTATGTTTTTCTTGTAAACTTTAAATTTTTACCTCTTTGAAAGCCATTATAAATGATATTAATTATTTTTGTTATATATAAGTTGAGATTTAAACTACAATTCTTATATTTATTAAGTCATATATGCAGCTAAAAATTTGAAATAGCAGTTTTCTTTTCATTTTATAATTAATATATTTATTGCTTCATGTAAAAAACTAAAATAATTTTTAAATATAATTTGGAAAAAACACTAATTAGTAATAATTTTAAGAATTAGATAATCTAATAATATTTGAGTAATTTAAATGAAAGAGTAAAATTATTTGAAAGAGTAAAAATTTATAAAATGTGGAAAAAATATTGTTTAAGGCAAGTAAAACCTTTAAGCTTTTAATTATTCTGTTTTCATTTGTCAGTTACGTTTACTTTCAGTTACGTTGAATTAGTTACCTTCTATCTTCAAACTGGCAAGAGAATTTCGAAGTAACCTCTTAATTTTTGTTTTAATAGATACTTTAGATTATTTTTATTCACAGTTTTTAAAAATTTGAGTTATAATGTTATTAATGTATATACTTATTATACATATTATAAGAATCCCATTTGACATGCCTTTCTTCAATTAACGGTTAAAAAAACGACTAGATGGGACTATTGTTAACACTGTATGGAAAGGGTGTCGCTGTGTTAAGAATAATAAAAACTTTTAATTAATAGTAAAATTTATTTTGATGATATCAGGAATTTACTTTTTTTACGATTTTACTTTAAGGTTCAAAGATATTAGCCCTCAATTATATTATATTAACCCTCAGTTTCCTTAAGAAAAATTGCCATAGGTTAGCCATAAAAAATACCATGGGATATCCTGTGATGCGTTGCCTGTCTTAAAATTTTACCATACATTTTTGTCAAAAAACATATGGCAAATTTTTAACACATGCCTAGGGAATATTTTTCCCATAAGATAAGCAAAAGTGGAAGGTAAAATTTTACCATAAGTAAAACCACATAAGGATATCCTATGGAACTTTTATGATGCAAACTTTTGCCTCAAGACTATGGTTTGCCCACAATGGCAAATTTCTCTACAGCCGTATGATATTTTATCATACAATAATACAAATGCAAATTTATAATCATGCAGATATATTTTCTTTGCAAAAATGTATTTCGTAATCGATGTTTGTCTTATTTTCTCTTAAACGGTAAAAGTTTTCAAAGAACTATAGGAACCTTGATACAAGATTTATATATTTCGAGAAGCAGAAAAAGTATATTTCGTCACTATTTATGAAGTGTAATAAAGCTAAAGATTAAAAGAAATTGTGGAATTTTGCCACTTAAAAATTTCCTTGGACTATCATCGGGTCTTATAAATTTGTTTAAATAATTTGAATGTCGTGATGACCAAACCATTGAAAATCATTTTCACCAAAAATGAAATGTTACCCAGATAGAGGGCAACCTTACGGCAAACGTAATAAGTTACGTTTTCATTTGGTTGGCATAAAAAGGTTGACTAATTAATAGTTTTTTTTTAAACTTTGTAGAAATATTAGTATGACAAGCTTGTTTTCTTTAAGATTGAATAAAACAATGAGATAAACTTTGCAAAAAATTCTCATCTTTTAGCTTTAACTGTATACCTTGTTTTCGTCTTTCCATTCATTCCAGCTTTGTCCAGGCCCTCGAATGTAATATTTTCTTTGTGTTGAAATGCTAATGATCCTTTCAGTTTTAAAGTGTCAACGAAAGTACATAAAAGTAGGAGAAAATACACACTGTTTCAGTAATTGTCATGAAATAATTAAAATGAATTTTGAGAAGGTAAACTTATCCTCAGTTTTAGTCTTGATTTCTACTACTAGAGTGTTCTTGATTTGGGAATGCTGATTCATTCTCGATTTCAGAACGTTTTCCCAGCTTTGTTTTGTAAAGGCAGATTAAATATAGATGATAACGGGATTGCTTACGCAAACTTAAATGCTAACTTCATATCGTAAGCCAGCATAGTTACATTTCGCATTGTTTCAAACTTGCATGGTTTATTTGCTAATCATTTATAAACCGTATTGGGCTTTGTGATAAAGGTTGTTGCTGTCATCCTTACATTGCGGTCTGGGTGAGTAGTAATATTTGCTACCACTTTACATCTTTAAGAAATAACTCTTCTAAAATAGTAGAAGTCTGGAATTTAAGTCTTTTTTTAAGCTTTAACTTTAACTATTATTAAAATTTTTAAGATCATTTACTCAAGCCTGTACTTTTAGACTAAAATTAGTTTTATTTTGATTTTAGTTGATTTTTTTTTATATATAAAAAAATAGATTAAATCATACGTTTTTAGACGCTCCATGACAGAATCGTCGAAAGAAATTTTTTTTCAAAAAAGAATTACTAAAATTATTTTCCAAATTAGTTTATGTAACATTCAAAATGAAAAAAAAAACGTTCACATTTTAGTAACAGAGAGATTGTGTTTTTCAAAACTTTATTTACTGTCTTCTTATTGTAAATCTCTTTTTTACTTCACGCTAACCTTTACTATTTGATTGAAAAATTGATGTTAAGTTTATTTTCTGTTAAGTTGTAATTATTGTAAATGTTTCAAATGAAAGTTAAAAATGAAATTTTATCTTTAACAGAACTGCTACTCCAACAACCGCTTTAAAACATTTTATAACTGGTATTAAAACACTTCCGTTTCCGTAAGCAAAACAATAATAAGGTAAAAAAAATCAAAACTAATTGATTTATAATTTTTTTGAACACAAATTTTTTTAAAAAATTATTTGTGTTTAAAAAGAGAAATGACGTACGCGACATTCAGAACCATTTAGAGGTTTAAATGACTTGATGCGATGATTTTGACCTTATGATGACTTATATCTGTTATCTATACATATATTTCTCGTATATAATGGCACTATAAATTCGAGGTTTTCTCTATTTAATGGCAACACTGTACTCATTAAATAGAAAATCTCCAAAAACTCAAGCGGTAAGATATTACTTGATTAAAAACTTCATTTGCTTTAAAAATTTGCTGATGGAAATAAAAGTCGACGTGTTTCAAGGACTCAAAAAATACGAGTTTTTGTGCCAAGGCAAAAAAATACGCCAGGTGTGAAGGAGAAAAAACAAAAGTCACTTGAATTATAAAATGTAAAGTTGCCAACGAAGAATGGAAAATTAAGGTGAGAAGAAAAATTAGAAAAATTGTTGTAACCCTGAGAGTGAAACAAAAATAAGCATGAAAAAACAGAACTAGAAAAAACACCGTGGCTGAGAGAGGCAAATCAACTAAAGTTCATTTCCACGCGCTATGCAGAGGTGGTGAGGAACTAAAGTAGTTAACAAAGGAATCATCATTCACATGAATAAAATAAGATTCCAGGGAATCAAGATTATCTAATGTGACTGAGGTGGAAATAATTGTGGAATAGTCGAAATTGAATTTCGGCCCAAGACTACTACAACGATGTGAAGCAACGTATTCTTAATAACGGATATATCTATCCTGATCTGTAATTAATTTTCAAGCACGTCTGCTTTGCCTGATGTAGTCGCACTGCCTGATGAAGTCGCACTGAAAGATATGTGGTAAACTTTCAATTGATTTTCAAAAATTTAAATGACTTTAATTTAACTTTGTTAACTGGCCTAAAAAGGACTTTAAAAACAAAATGGGAGAGGATATCATATCAAATCATATGAGGGAAAATAGCTTCCCATTGTTGCTTGAAAGTTAATGAATTTGGTCACAAAGTGTTAGATAAATTTATGTTCTTCGAGTTTTAAATATTTTAAAGCAATTTATAAAATTTAAAAAAAAAATAAATACTTAAGTTTATATTATTAATAACCAAAACGTTATTCATCAAATCATTGTGTAAAATGGTAAATACATGTAAAAAAATTCTCATAAGTAAATTATGCAAATGTTTTTCATTGAATTTGCGTCAAGTTTCGTGCGTATGTGCTTTTTTTTTCTTCATGTAATCTAGCTATTTATTTCTCGAAAGAAAGACTTTCATCATTATTTTTTGAAAAAGCATAAAATTCGAATATTAATGCTTTTAACAAATGAGATTTGATGTGGGTAATGAAATATTTATAAGTTTTCTTCATCTACTAATTAATTGTTAAATTTTTAACAAAAGGATCACTATTCATTAGATTTGCCAATTAATTACTTCATTTTAAATTCTAATGAGACATTATGAAAATACTTATCCTTCGTTTCTTTGCATATTCATCATCCTTTAATCAAAATCATTTTATAGGCGGAAAAAAAGTGTTTTATAAGTTTTCTGAATGTATAAAGATTAAATAAATTTTCTTTATGTGGTAATATCCATATCTTTATAAACTTGTATGCTGTCTATAAATGGAAAACATTTAATACTTCTAATGTTTTTATAATGGAACATAGTAATCTTATGACATTTTAGTTATTCATAAAAAAATATATATTCTTCTTCTTTTACGTAAACATAATATTTATATTGTAGTTTCTTTTTCACTCCTATTGTCTTTTTGATCAAAATGTTAAATTATAGTTAATTTATGTGATATTTTTTAAATTTAGAAAAACAATATGTTGTTTACCATTGAGCATTATTCATTGCAACATATTTCAGCCATTCTTTTAGAAAGATGTTTTCTCTGAAGGTGTTTTTTTTAAAGTATATTTTTCCATTTATGTAAACATACATATTTCAACTTTTTTTAGATTTTAATGTTCTTTTACGAATGTTAAAGTACATTTTATTTCTGTGGCCAAATCTCGATTTTTAAAAACTTTTCTGTTGTTTACCCATGAAAAACTATCCAATGCACTATTGTGGCAGTAAAGTATTTTCGATTGTATCACGCTAAAAGTGTTTTCAAAATGCACATTTTCCGTTTACGAAAACAGTTCACAAATTTAAATATCTACATTTTAATGTCTTTTTTTTATCTCAAACATTAAAACAAATTGATATTGAGGTTAGAACTGCACTATTAAAAATATTCAATAGATTATACACTGGCAAAAACATATATGGTAAAGTCACTTCTGATTTTAAAAAAAATAAAAAACGAGAATTCTAGCTATTAACATCAAAATTTATATTATTTAAATAATTTATTCTGTTAATTTTTCGTTTCTTGTTACAATAGTTAATCGGAATTTTTGGTTTTATTCATTTGGTTCATTTGGTTTAAAATAATTGCTCTTATTATCACATATTTAGTAAATATACAACACTGAATATCAAATGCAACAGAAAAAATTCACTCTATGGTCTCAAAAAATCACGATAAAATAGACCTGACTGTTCTGCAGAAAGTTTAATTTAATTTATTATTATCATTTACTTTTATAACTTTAAAATTTTGATGGCTATGTCTTTTATCAAATAGAATGACGGTAATTGACTTTAAGACCTGTTCACTTTTGTTATGATTTTTTTTTTAAAATGACTGTTTATATGAATGGCCGATGGGAGTTAGATGAAAGTTAATTACTTATTTTGTCATTATATTTGTAAGTATGAAAAAAATATAATTATTTATGGTTTTCCATGCGTATAGCAGCTTCTGAGCTCGTTTTAAAGTGTATTTTATAAGCCCTGGTAAAGTTGAAGAACAGTTAGCAAAAGTTTGAAAAGAGCATTGCAAAGATAATTGAATTGTAAAAATGAATGCGAGCACTATAATTTTGAAATTTGTGATAAAATTTTGTAGTTTTATCTTGATATCTTAGAGCAGGGCTGTCCAACTGGCGGCCCGTGGGCCGCATGTGGCCCGCCAACACATATTGTGTGGCCCGCCAACTTCTTAATCAGGCTGATCGGCCTCAGTTTTCTTATTAAAATGTAAACAAATTCTTTTATAATCCATCTGTTCCATTGTTTTATAATTAATAATTCAGCTATTAATTGTTGTTGTATAAGAGGCAAAAGGGTATTGTTCAATTTTTTCAAACTGCGGCCCGCCAGGTGATCAGTGACCGGAACTCTGGCCCGTGGGCTCTTTGCAGTTGGACAGCCCTGTCTTAGAGCATGGCATAAAATCCAGTTATTTAGTTAAATTTACTTTTTTTATTGTTTACTTAATGTGTAGTAATAAGAGCTATAATTTTAAAAGCTAATATTTTAAGCCTACAGTTACTATATGAACGGAAATATTACCAAATGAATGATTCAAAAATTAATGTTTAACCAGATTTATTTTCTTTTTATAAGAAATGCAGATACATTTAGTACGGTAATTTTAACAGAATTTTTTCTCTGTGAATCCTATTTTTGGATGCCTATTTTTGTGTACTCGAAACATTTTAGCTTTTTCCGCTTTTATAATTTTTGAAGCAAAATAAATTTTTTTTTTACTTTAAGTTAATTGATATGGTTTTCTTTTTTGTTGAAATATACAAATAAAAGAAAGTGACTTCTTCCAAAAAATGTTTTTAAAATACTGCCATATATTTGCTTCATTTTCTAAAATTCTTAAAAAAAAAAAAAAAAAAAAAAAAAAAAAACAGCAGAAAAGATGGCATTTTAGTATATTTGTTTACTTTCATTTTCTTAATATTCTCAATTCATATAATAATTTACCGTTAAGTATAATTAGTTATAAAAGTAAATCTAACTATAAATTTATGACTATATAATTTATCACAATAATATAAATATAATAATATGAATATAATAACATAAATATAATAATCTAAATGTGATAATATAATTATAATAATATAAATATAATAATATAAATAAATATTTTTATAATTTTAGTATTAATTATAATAACTTAACTATTATATTTTTGATGACACTTTTTGCGGTATCACCTCTCATTTCTCTGAATTTAAATTATAATTACTATAAATTTAACTCACAAATTTATAAAATAGTTTCAAGCATCTACTAACCAATAAAGAGCAATGTAAAAAGTAACTAATAAAATTTATTCAAAAAAAAACTTATTCAGAGAAAATTAATTCCATCAAAATTAATCAAAAGCTCCTTCTTTGATTTATTTTATCTCCATAAACCATTTCGTTGTATATATAACTCATATATTATGACGTTAGCGTGTTTCACACATTTTTATTTTTATTATTATGTGATAAACAAATAATTTTAAAAGACCAAAACGTCATAAAGTAGAGCAAAAGAATTAAAAAATACACATGAACTAGCTTATTAACACAGCGACAAAAAATCATATAGTCTTTCTTAAATTCAAGCAGCAATTTATAGCTAATTTCACACTAAAGCGTCACATGTCGCCGACATATTGCAATTTTTAAAAACGAAGACAGCTTCCTGCTGCTAGTTAATGATATCCCGACATCATGTTTACTTCTTGTAAATTGCGACATTTTTTGCTGGGTGTCTAATAAATAATAGTAGCGCTTTATTTTTGATGATTCACTGGTTTCTCATTCAGGGTGTAATTAAAGGAAGGAAAAAGCTTAGAAATAAATAATAGCAGAAAATATGTTTGAAAGAAATGTTTCCTCTTCAGAAATTTGCCTTTTGATTTTAGTTTTTGAATTTCATGTCTTAGAAAGTTATAAATTTGCCTTGGTTTAGAAAAAATTATTTTTTTCGTAAAAAATACAAACTAAAATGCTCTTTATTTGAAAAATGTATAAAATTTCAGAATTAATAACTTGAAATATGATTTTCTTGGACTGTAAAAATTTAGGCTCAGTTAGCTTTTGTGTTTGAAAGGTTAAAAAAATTACAAAAATTGCTTCAGAACCACAAAAATAAAAAATAATAATAATACATGAAATATGAGATAAGTCAAGGATCGATAGTCATAGTTTTTCAAATTGAAATAAACACACTAAAAATAGGGATCCAAAAATTTTTATGCATATTCTCTTACATATACCAGCATATTTTGAGCAAAGAATAATGAAATATTGAGAACATAAATTGAAAAAAATGTTTGAAATTAAGCAAGTGACATCTTTCCTTAATGTCGAGGTGAAACAGCTTTACAATACAGTAAATGAAGAATGAAGTTTAAGGACGGAAAATAACACATTTCATACAGTTAACAATAAAACACGTAAGGTAAATTTTTAAAAATGAATTTTATCAAGGAAAATAAGTAAGAAGAATCAACTAAATATACTATATTGTATAGAATTATCCTTACGCTATAGCAAACAGAATGTTAGCTATAGCGCAATAAAGATAAATAGCAACAAAATGTTTTCTAACATATTGGATAGAATTATTCCTTACGCTATAGCAAACAGAATGTTAGCTATAGCGCAATAAAGATAAATAGCAACAAAGTGTTTTCTAACATATTGGATATAATTATTCCTTACGCTATAGCAAACAGAATGTTAGCTATAGCGCAATAAAGATAAATAGCAACAAAGTGTTTTCTAACATATTGTATAGAATTATCCTTACGCTATAGCAAACAGAATGTTAGCTATAGCGCAATAAAGATAAATAGCAACAAAATGCTTTCTAACATATTGGATAGAATTATTCCTTACGCTATAGCAAACAGAATGTTAGCTATAGCGCAATAAAGATAAATAGCAACAAAATGTTTTCTAACATAAAAAGAATATAATTACTGTTTGTAAGATAATTTAGAGTACTGTTTTCCTGGGCTAGCTGAAATTAAGTTTAAAAGAACCTATAAAAGGGGAACGAAATTATAAAATTTGCAAAAGAAAATAAAGTCTTTACTTCGAAGAAAATTCGATAAGAAATCAATTGCCAAAATTCGTAATGACATCTAGATAGTAATTATAGTAATATTTGAAATAAAAAAAAAAAATCTTATAAGATTGGACAAAAAAAAAAAAACTCTGTTTAGTAAAAGAAAAAAAATTACGTATAAACATATTATCTATGTGCTGCAGAAAGGAAACAGATTTAAAAGAATATAGAGCATTATGTTACGTTTTCAATGAGTTGAAAAGTTTTCAGAAACAGACAAGAGACATTTTCTGTTTGGTATCAGAAAAATTTTCTTTGTACTACTAAAAAAAACCCTTTAAACCGACCATACTACTCTCAATATTTAACGTGAGAACATTTTGCCTTTAAAAATAAAGCCTTGTTTTTTTTCTATTTATGGACTTAATAAAATAATGTTAAGTCGTTTGTGATTTCCGAATTGAGATTTTCTATAGTATAATTGGATGCTTGTGAATCGAACTGTTAGCATGCTCTTTCCATTAAATCCCATTAACAGGATTGAAATCTGGGAAATGTGGAGGCCAATGAAGGGTCACACCAATATATATATAGGACTACAGTAAGGAACGATACATTACATTAATTATAAAATAAATCATCATTAGTCTGGGGGATGTAAAATGTGCCTTTATTTTTTGCAGCACTTGTCCTCTACCAACAATACTGTGCCATTATAGCTCGTACATATAAACTGTTAGGCGACCATTAGAAAAATACCACTGAATGGCGTTTAAAGTTTTATAAAACATGTAACAGTTCCGGAATTATATAAATATCATGAATGTTTCTGAAACCTTTTAAGCAAATAGGTTTCAGAAACATTTATGAACATATTCCGTGTTGAATAATGCCAACGAAAAATTCCTTTATTTAGTTACTTAATGATAAGTTACATAAAAACTTTTTTTACTGTCTTTATTTCTCTGCGAATAAACTAGAACTAAGATATTTACTGAGGAAACAAAAGATACATTATAAGGCTGCTTATTGTTATGCATTACAGAATATTTTTTTATCATTATGAGTACACCACAGAAGAATTTTTGAACAGTGTAACATTTATAAAAAAGCAACTTTTAAAATAACTATAGTTTTTATAATATAATATAATAATAATATTTATAATTTTATATAAATATAATTTTCAAATTTTCTTGTTTTTTTAAATTAAAATCATGAGTTTTTAAATGAATTAAAATTTAAACAATTCGTTAAATAGCAATACCACAACTAAGTTGCTTTATATAATGTATTGTAAAATTTATAGAATTTTTCATTATAACTACATTCTATTTTATAAATATCATACATTCTATTTTATAATATAAATATCTTCGATATATTTAATGCATTACAGCAGTTTAAATTTTGCAGGAAACAGTTTAACTCGTTTATTGATTTGGACATTGTTTTCCGTGACAGCAAAAGTTATGTGCAATTTTAATGTTAATTTTATTTAGGAGTCAAATATTTTTCGTGAATTAAGTAATCCGTTGTTTTTCGTTGTGTAGTTCCTATTTTCTTCAACTTGCTGAACCTTTAAAGCACAAAAATTGTCCTATCTCCGTACCTGAGTGAAACTCAAAAAAAAAAAATATATATAGTGGAGAGGTGCCATAAATTTAGAGACCATGTATCATCAAGGCAATTTTTAATAATGCGTATTGACGCATCAAAAATCACAGGGCATTAAAAAGTTCAAAAATAGTTATCAAAAGTAAGGAAATAAGAGGTATTTAAATAAATTTATCTTCACAACCACGCTTAATATCGCCAAATGAATAAATTTAATTACGAAATTTTTGCGCTTGTTAACATTTTTCGTTTGGTTTTCTTTCGTTCTTTGAAGATGGAAGCTAGTAAAAAGGTGTCCTTATCTTTTTATTACAAAATTGTAACCATTTATGTTAAATATTTGAAAATCATACAATCCCTGCATATTATAAACCTAATATATTATCTGATAGAACTCTATAACGTATTCAATACATCCGTAGATATTATTCGATGTTATAATTTGATGAGTATCATTCTAGTAGCTGTGGAGAAGAATACAATACCATATTTAAAATGACTACTGGCTCCATGAAGCATGAAAAAACTTTGAGAAAATAAAGTTTTTTGGTAAGTGATTGATTAAATCTGTACATTAGGTTTTGTTTATTAGATTCTTTTCACTCATTTATCGAAATAAAATTCACTCATTACAACTTAATGTAAGTTTTTATTGGTGAAATATAAGAAATGAGGTATTTTCCATATTTTAACATTACTTTGCTTTTGCTGTATTAGATGTAGCTTAATTTCAAACAATTTTTCAATTTTCTGTGATCAATATTTCATTTTGTTTTTTTCAAAATATATTGTGCAAATGTATCAGAATATAACATAGGCATAAAAATTTCTTGTAATTGTATTCTTATTACTGTCCATAGAAAGTCTAAGATAAAGTTGAAAACGTTATGCCCATATCTTAGACTTACCCTACAATTATATAAAAATTATTATTTTATTAATTAATTTACAACTTAATACAATTTGCAGTATTTTAGTTATTTAAAAATGTATACTTAATGTTTTTTCAAGTAATCCTCTTAAAAATGAATTAATAAAAATGAATAAATAATAATAATTAACAAGCACAAATAAATAATAATTAATTAAAATAAATTATTTATAATAACTGATATAAATAATTAATTAATAATAATTAATAGAAATATAAATTAAAAATTAATAATAAATTATTAATTAATTAGTAAAAATAAATAAAAAATAATTAATCAAAATTTCATTCTTGCTTTGCCCAAGAAAATGATTTAATTATTTCACTAAAAAGTTTGAGTTATAAGAAATACATGGAAATGTGCGGCCACGATTTCTGTTAAATAAAGTTTTGCTAAAGAAGCTGTATTTATTATGTCTAAAAATATTATTACATAGGGCCTCTAGAAAATCGTATGCATCTTCTAGAAATGAAAACATTTTAAATAAACTATTTTCAATTCATTTTGTGTAAAATACGTGAATGATTATATATTCATGAAATATCTCTCAAGATTTTGAATAAAACTTTCAGGTAAGCAAATTCTAAGTTTGATTGGCTCTGTTATTATTCCGCAGGCATGAAAGTCCAGAAAATCAGCCTCAGTAATAAAGACGGAAATATTTAATTCGAACATTTTCCTGCTCTCCCAAAATAAATTATTTCCATTAATGTAATCGCAATTATCTCCAAAATTTCGCATGTCTAAATGATAAATAGATGCAAATGATGCCCATTTCTGTTCTAGATAATTTATATTTATTGTTAGGGTCACTTTTACGAAATGGGTGCATAATTTATCGCCTAATACACATTACATAATGAAAAGAAATTAATTACTAAAATAACGCGACTAATATATTCACTTATTAATGGATTACTAAATTATCTTTATTAAAACATATATTCGAATTTGCCGTCAGGTTAAGTAAATATATTTTGTTATTTGTACTCTAAAATGAATTGTGAATTTCTGAAATCAAAATGTTATTAATTATGTACCGACTTATAGCCAATGCTTATTTAAATTTTCATACGTTGTACTGAATTATTATTTACAAACATCACTTTAATTTACTCTCAGTGGAATACATGTATATATATATATATATATATATATATATATATATATATATATATATATATATATATATATATATATATATATATATATATATGAGAAGAGAGATTATTTTAAGCTGTAAATAGTGCTTGAAGGTAAAATATTATGGATGAAATATCGTATTTAATGAAAAGATAAAATTAAGTAATATTTTACATAAACAAGCAATGTATCAGCGCAGTGTGAAGTAGATTTCAGTAAAGATGATGATATGCTTTTAAGTGATTTGGGTATTTATAAAATATATTTAATTTATGCACATACTTTTATATCAGAGAGTTATTCGAATTCTAATATTCGAATTGACGCGGCTAGTCGAATGCCCCTCGAATATTAAAATGCATATGTGTATCAACTCCCTGCTTGCCTTGATCGTTTAGCACAATTTGTGCTAGTACTGTTGCAGTATGCTATGTACCAGTATTTAAATATATTTTATAAACCTACTAACTGTAAAATACAATATAATAAGTGAACGAATGGAGCGGTTTAAGTAGTGAGATTTCATCGACAGATAAACGACGTGGCATTCTGATGTTTGAAGCTTTGTAGTTTAATGACAAAGTCGGACCACATTCTGCAATGCAAATCTAAATTTTGATTAGATATTTTGGATTAAAACAGATCGTCCACTTTCCGGATAATCCAAACTTGGCATCAAGATATTTTTATTTGTTCTGCTACCTGAAAGAGTTTCTCAGCGGCAAGCAATTCACCGCAGATAAAAACATGAGAAAATCAGTTCAAAACTGATTATCTTCATCAGAGACAGAATTCTTTGATTTATGACACACTTCACGCAAGCATAAAAACTATGTAGAATAACAGAGAAACATCTCAGAAATTAAATAAAAAAAGGGATTCTTAAAAAAAATCCGTGATGTTTATAAAATTAATCGAACCTTAGTATCGGTCCTCGTTAAACTGTTCTACCGTAAAGAGCTAGACTTCGAGCGCAGGTCGTTGGGCTACCAAACCAGGGGAGCCATCCTCCTACACAGGATGAAAATTGCGATGGCTTGTCTTCGGATCATCCTCAGGGAAGTTTCACGGACCATTGCAAATAGTGCAACTCTAGTGCGACGTAAATTAAGTACCTATCTAATCGGAACTTACTTTCCAAATAACACTTGAATTTACATGTAATTTTATTATTCTTACTTTGAAATAAAAAAATTCTGTATAAATATTTCCATTTTAAAGTTTTAACTTTCGTTTAATATGAGATATTTGTCTTAATATTTTTTTTCATCATTTAGTCATTGTTTGATCTTAGACGGTAAGTAGATTGCCTGTGTGGCTGATACCTATATCAAAATTGATTTGCCAAAATATGCCAAAAGATGAAAACTATATCTAATTCTGTTATGAGTAACAGTTATTAGTAGCAATAACAGTTACCCTTATCTATGACACTTTAGTGATTTATAGGGGGAGCTCCCATATTGATATTATATAATGTCGATGTGTAAGACTTCATGGCGTGTGAGTACTAAATTACTGTAATTAGGTTTATGCTAACAGAGGTTACCAAACTTTCTATAATATTTAAATGGAGACATAATGAATGTAAAAAAAATTTCAAAATTTAAACTTTAGAGGAAAAAATAAGAAATTAAATTGGCAAAAATTTAAAAAAATAATTGCTCATTTTAGCTTTTGTAAAATATTTAAGGTTGCTTGAAGAAAGAAGACAATGCAGTGTAATGATAGTGGATAAAAATGTTATTTATATAACAGTTAATTAAAATAACACGAAATAGGTATGAGTATCAAATTGGTATAATAAATTTTATAATTATTCGACAAAAATACAGGTTTGAAGAAATTTGTGTGAAAATGTTTTTCTATAATTTTTTGAAATAATGATTCAAAGAATAATTTTTCATCTAAAGCAGTTAAAAGCTATTACTTATACCTTTTGAACTTAAAACTTTTTGATACATAAATTTTCATTAATACAAAAAATACAAACTTTGGAAAATGGAAGCTTCCTGCAAATTTAAATGTATTTGAAATTGGGAGTTAATCTAAGTTGTTATCACATATTTGCTGTTGTCTGGGACAATTTACTCTTTTGTTTCTTTTTAATAACAAAAAGCTTATCAGAACTTCCCTTATAACAAAGATAAATTTTGAATAAATATTAATAATTCGAAAAAGGAATAAATATATTTATTGCATAAATATGAACATAAAAATAAGCAGTTATTTTTAAGTATATCTATGTTGGAATAAACATTGATAGTTATTCAAAGCCCATTCTTTCAGAAAATATTCTTTATTTTTGCTTTAAAAAACTCTACATGTATTTAACATGCAACTAAAATTAACGCTAAAAATTAATTTTTTTCATATTATAAATTATTATTTACGTAACTTTGAATTACACAAACAATGATTGTAATAATCATAATAAATAATTATCATAATTACAGTGTGCTATGAATAAAATATTGCTATAAGTCTCACTATTAAAAATACAATAATTGCTTAGAAATGCTTTGCTACCAAAGTTATTAAAACTAAAAAGTTAAATCAAAAGTACGGCTTCGTGAAAATAATTTTTATAAAAACCAAATCTCCTTTCTTCTTATAAAAAATTCTTTCTGGAATTAAAATATATGCATTTAAAATCAAAGAACGAAAAAATAACACTTATAATTTCAGTTTTTCTTCAAAGCATTTTACGTTTTCGCGCGGTCCTCAATGAAACTATGGAAAACATCGTATTTTAGCTTTTAATATCCCTCCAATACAGCATTAAGTAATAAAAATGTATTAAAAGTTGCAATTTTTTAAAAAAAAAATGCTTTAGTGTCATCTTGTTCACTTTTTATTTGCTTTAGTAAAAACTAGTTTTTCTCTTCGACAATCTAATTTATTTTATGTTCGCTAAAAAGAACTAAATGTTCTTGACTCATGAGAGCGTAAATATTGAAGCAGAACTTTTGTAAAATCTTTGTTTAAATATTCTTAGATTTTACTCGAACGAGCATTAGAATACTGTATGGACTTCAGAACTTATTTATTTAAAGTAAGTACTTCATTATGTGCGTCGATGTTTTTTAATTAATTAAAACTCACTTAGATTTGTTTTTCTCTATAAAAAAAAAGCCCACATTTGACATTTTCATACCTCTATTATCACAAGCCTTTCGACATTTATTATTTTTTTCGCCTCTATATTAAGTCAAATTAATGAGAATCTTATTAAACTAAAGCTGAATAAAATACACTATTTTTATTCAATGTGGTTTCTGTTAAACTTAAAATGTTTTTGAGAAAATTAGATTAAGTTTTTTTAATCAAAGGACTTTAATGTTATTTTTTCGAAGTTAATAAAAAAAAAATTTTGTTTGGAGTTTTAAATGACAACAAATTACTAATAATATAATTATTAAAACTAAATTAAAAATTAAGACAAAAGTTATAACATTTCCAAATATTTTCTTCATAATCAGAAAAAAGATTAATCAGTACAATCTAAAATAAGAATAATAAAGGATTAGAACAATCTATCATCAGAATAATGAATAAAAGAAAAGTAAAATAAATAAATATAGTGTCTGGCATCCGTAATTGATTTATATATGAACTATTTATATATATATATATATATATATATATATATATATATATATATATATATATATATATATATATATATATATATATATATATATATATATATATATATATATATATATATATATTAAAAGACTAAATTAAAGGATTTTAATGCATTGATCAAATCGCTTTTTATATTTTTTGAGATAATGATTGAGTTTTACGACAAAGTTATTTTAATCAAATGCATAAAAAAACTGAAGCGAAAGGATATAGCCGATATTGTCAAAGCTTCGTTAGCCTCAAAAATTAAAAATGTGGAAAAATTCGCTTCGTAGTGATCACTCAAAAATAGGCACTCAATCTCAAGACTCGACAGACGTGAACGTTGAGAAGAAAAGAGATTTGAAATAATATACGTTAAATTGCCAATGCAAAACAAAAGGAAGAAAAAGAACTAGAAAGATCAAGGAAGCTCAGAGTGAAACAAAAGAATAAATAGAAGCGAATAAATGGAAAATGAAAGAGTGCTGACTTTGTTACGTTTTCTTTTTCAATTTTGCTTATTTTCGAGCACTCAAAATATATAAACTTTTCACATAATTCTCCTTTTTGAAGCTAATGAACTTTTTATATTATCAAGTACTAACAATGTTGTTATTTCTATTTCGAAAAACTTTTTTTTTTCAATGTCCGCCTGGGTTGACATTTCATCAATTCAGGCATATTTGGGTATCCTTGTTGGCTACTGTTTCATGGACACCATTTTACGAGGGCCAACTTTGCTCCCATAGTAGGGAGAAATGAAAGAACATCGATGACTTGTTCGGGATTCGAACCCAGTGCCTTTCTGATGAAAGGCCAGTTCTCTAACCCCTACACAGTCCGATCGGCAAGACACACTTTAAATACCCTGAATAAGTATGATTTGCTTAGTACGTAAATTAAGTATAATTAGTTGCAGATAGTTTGTATATTAAGTTACAACTTTTGCAACAAAAATGTAGACTAACAGATTCGATGAAGTGGGATATTTTATCTTTAATTTAAGAGGCCAATCAGCACTAGTGTTCGGGTCGGTTCATGTTACTTTCATGTTTTTCGCTATATATATATATATATATATATATATATATATATATATATATATATATATATATATATATATATATATATATATATATATATGTGTGTGTGTATATATATAATTATTATTATTATTATTAGATTTCGCTATATAAGTGCGTAAATTGCATTTAAAAATAATTGTTATTTAATAATATCATCAGTTGTACGACATCCTATGGTGGGTTAAGACCTTCCTTTGAGGATATTTCTAAGCATCCCTCTGGGTGTAAATAGTTTTCAGTTTCTTTACCTTCCGGACTCAGATATCTTTCTTATCTTTATATATATATTTTATATTCAATTATCTAGCTGTATCTATTCATCCCAGTTTGGGTGGCGTTGTTCTCTTCTTTGTTTCTGCGGCTTTTTTTAAACCAAGCCTTTATACAGGTTTAAAACATTTTTATTTTTGCGTGAAAATAATTTTATTGCAAAAGAATATGGTTATTTTTTAATGTTTAATTTAGATTTAGTTTTATTTAAACTGTAAAACTGATTTCAAGTTTTCAATCATAAAAGATTGCGTAAATTAAATATAAAAATTCAAATTTTGAATAAAATTGTTTGAATATTTCCGATATACAAATTAAAAATTAAATCATATTTCCAACTTGTAAACTTTTAATTGCAACTAGAGAAATTTGAGAACATTACGTAGCTCTATCTGAATTAAAACCTATAATATTTAAAAAAAATTGTTTTACAAATTCAATTTTATGTCATATAAGTTTAAAATATTACATTCAATTTAATTGCTGTAACGTGCATAAAAATAGCTTTAAGGGGACACGGGACCTTGAAATCATAAAATTTTCGAAAAATTTTTTTGTTGTTAAAAAAGTAAAGAAAGTCAGTCTAAATCACTTGTTGTTCAAATTTTTTCGATACGATAATTTTTTATGATTTTATAGCTGTTTTTCTAAAAAGTGGGCGTGGCACTTTTGACGTTCCATAAGCTGTCTATTTGTTTACATTGTAGTTATCAAGCTTATTTTGAGATTCTTTTTGTCTCTGTGTCCCCTTAAGTGTCGTATCTGAGGAACAGTGAACGGTAAAATAATTGAAGTCAGAGTTACATGGAATTAATTATATTTAGTTTAGTCCAAAAGAACCAAATCGTCAAAAAAATTTATTAAAAGTTTTCTTTTGCTTTAAGCACATTTTATCTAACATAAAGTTACATATCACATCTAATTAAAATTCAAATTCAATATATACATTTAGACATACCCTATAGACTTAAAATGCAGACAATAAATCATTGCAATATAAAAATATGAGAACTAGAACGAAAGAAATCAGAATGAGATAATTTAACTAAGAATGGTATATATGTGGTAGAGCATAAAAAAGAATTCATTATAGAACCTTTGAAATAAGTATGATAGTTCAAGTGTAAAAAAATTAGTAATATTTGAAATAAGTGTAATTGAAATTTGAATAGTTTCAAGACAAATTTTGATGATATTAATGTTATTTACTTCAGAAAAATTTGCAGGTATAAAAAGAATAAATAAAAGTTTAACTCTTCAAAAAAGATTTTTTTTTCAAAACATCAAATTAATACAAAATATTATTTGTAAACATTTAAACTCTATGTATACATAATGCACGTCAGTACAATATGTATACATGTCCTACGGATTTAAAAATATAAGCAAAAAAATTATTTATAATATAAAAATTGGAAACTTGTAAAAAGTATCGAAACGTCATCAATTGACAAAATAAAATACTTGGAATGGTATGAAAAGAAGAAGATTCGATGCATATACTTTGTAACAATTATACTGTTTGTAAAAATGCAAGGATGATACCTGGAATGTGATAAAACAAAGAAGATTTAATAAAAACGATTTAAAAGTTGTATTTCAAAAAATATTAGCCAGTTCATTTGTTTAATGACACTATTGACACTATTATAAATATTGTAGGTTTTGATAGTTTCATAAAATTAATCAGTAAATTCTGTAAGAAATTAAATAAAGGTTTACGTATGGTTGAAATGTCAATTGTGCCTTATCATTTGACTAAGAATGATATTTCAAACGAGATAGAGTTCCGCAGTGGAATAATCGTAAAGACATGGTTCCTAGTAGAACACCGAAGCCAACTTTTTTACAGTAAAGTGCTCGACTTCGCACGCATGTCGTTGGGATACTAAATCCGATAGACATCCCCTCTTCAAGGGTCCTTAATTGTGATGGCATATCTTCGAATGATCCTCAGGGATGTTTTCCAGACCATTGCCAATAGCCCAGTATGAAGCTCTGGTGTGATGTAAATAAAGTATATACCTACCTACCTTTCAAAAAGGATATAAGGCAGAAGAAGTAAAATGCGAAATAAATATTTGTAACACGAGTTTTCGAAACTTTGCCACACATTCAATTGGAGAAGCTAAGCGTATGGAATGAAGATACCAAATTCTATGCTTTGTATGAAAAAAAAATCAAATAAAAAAAAATACAATTTAAAAAAACTTTTAAAAAATATAATAATTTATGAATGCTAAACGATCTGAATAATTTCAGGCCAGGTTTCATTCTAAATCTACCTAATTCACTAAAGAACAGCCTATACGATGAGTAAACAAAAGTTTGCCTTTACATAATGTATGAAAACACAATTTACATAATATCAAATTACCATCATCTATACAAAATCAAAATTCTACGTATACATTTAGATATACATTTACTGATTTGAAGCATAAATAAAAAATTGTTTGACGAAACAAAAATGAGAATTTAGAAAGAAAAAAAAAACAACCTCATCATTTGGCTAAAGGTTGTATTAGTAACGTGTACAGAGGAGGGCAAAATACAGAATGAAATATTCACAACAAATATCGATTCTCTAGAACTTGACAACATTTTCAATTAGAAAAGCTAAGAGAATGTAATGCATAGCTAAGTAGCATCCACTGAGATTTCTGCTGCCCTAGAAAAATAAATATTTATGACTTGTTCGAAGTTTCATTAGTGTAAGACGTTTCGGTGTATAAACTTACTTGACTGGCCTCCAGGCATTTCGATTGATTTGAAGTTTTCCTCTGAAAATACGGTTTTTTTAATGGATAATGAGAGCATATTCGGAAGGATTTTTCTTATTTCATCTCTTTCATCTATAGGAGATGTGATTTCCCACTCCTTATATGCCTTCGAATTAATATTTTATATCGAACATATTGTCGCATAAATACGTGTAATAGAATTATAAAAATTGCATATTATGGTCGTTGTCTTCTAATGTTAATTATGAAAAAATTCTGCTGTCGTATTTTCTGAATTGAATAATTGGAATGAATTGGTTATAGTGTTTTTAGAAGGAAAGACTCCGAGTTTTCCTTCACTTAAAAAATAGAAATTTTTATAAACCTTTGAACAAATTATAATTTTTTTCCTTGTAGTTTCGTTTTAGAATTTTTTTACTGCAAAGGAATGTTTTTAGTGTTTTAGGAAAAATAGGTTTTCCTTTCCTTGAAAATTAGGAACTTTTTGAGAACTGGAAAGAAACTTTTTATTCTTTTCTTTGTAGTTCCTTTTTAGAAGATAGTTTTTTTTTTTAATTACAACAGACTTAATTTGCTGACTCTCCCTCTTTTATCAATAGTAGGGTGTTGTACCATTCCTTTTACATTGTTAAAACTGTGGTGTAATACCTAGCCGAATTTGCCTTTGAAAAATTCTGAAAATTGTGCGAATGATTACTTTATTTCAAGTTAATACCGAATAAAGTTCTCTTACACACTTAAAAACTATTCCTTATACATAATAAAAACTGAGGTATAATACCTTGCCGAATTTGGTATTGAAAAATTCTAAAAATTGTGAGAATGATTACTTTATTTCTAGCTAATACCGAATCATGTGCTCTTACACACTTCAAAAGGCGTAGTTAAATCTGAATATCAATACTTATTAAAGTTTACACCGATCTGCAGCTCATTGGTTTTCAGGCCAAAAGGTTTGCGTTTTTCGGAGCTTCATAAATTTGGCGAATAATTATTTTATGTTTAAACTATTAAGCTAAATTCTTGCGTGGAATAGTGATAAGATAGTTGTAGAGATTGTTCTAAACGTAAAATAAATGCTTTTGGACAGTCTTTATAAGTTTGAAGCCGGGTGATTGTGCAATTTCAAAATATTGACCATATGGCGGACCCGATACCGGTTAGTTTACACGAAGTGTACTGGTGAAGGCCTTCTCGTCAGATTGATTTAACAAATTAGTCATAGCCATATGAATATCAATCATCTTTAAGGATTGATATAAACTATTGATTATCATCGATTATTTGTCAAATAATTTTCAATCGTTTTGTATAATTGATTTGACAAACTTCTCATATAAATCAATGTGATATAAACGATAGTCAATGGCAATTTATATAGTGAAGAAGGAATGGTCAGTGGTGCCAAATTATTTGTTGATGATGGATTTAGGGTGGAATTATATTGAGATGAACTATTCAGGTGTGGGTGGAAATTCGTATAGTATAGTGGCCCAAATGAAGATGGTGATGAAAACAGAAGATGATGAAAATGACAGTTGAAATCTGGATCATAATTAATAATACTTTTATTTAGAAGTATTAGTAGAGCTCGAGATACAAAAGTTACATATTTTTATCCATAAGATTTTCAGTTAAATACATTTTGCATAATAATAAAAAAGGACAGGCCATGGGAGACAATTCCCCCATGACCAGCCAAATTAAAAGTACGTGTAATCTGTTCTCAACGGACACTGGAGAAGCATGGGTAGAGATCCAAAATTGGCGAATTATCAAAATATAACAAAGCCAACCCCGCATATCGATATAGGGTTCAAATAATACCTTGGCGATCATGAGTCGCTAACAAATTTATGGGAATTATTACAACCATGCAACTGAAACATTTTTGTGGTTAGAAATATAAAATAAAAAGTTATAAATAGATATTTGTTTTTGATTAGAGGCGACAGTGAATAAGTCTGCATAGAAATGAAATAAAATAAAAAGTATCCGTTACATTGATATATGCAAAAATAAAGAATAAATATTTTATGCTCGTTTTAAAAGCTTAAATCTTTGATTTATTTAAAAGATAGGAATAAATATGTAATGCCAATTGTGGCATCACAATCAATATAAATTGCTTGCATGTTTTTAGTTGTATAAAAGGAATTATATAAAGATTTATTAAATATTTACTGTAAAATTATTTTCAAGTACTTAATCTTCACCAGAATTCAAACCTGAAAAGATTAATTCATAAGCAAGTAGTCTGTCTATCCCCAAAACCACCATTTCACGCCATTGAAACTATACATAAAAAATCTATAAATCATCAAAGAAAACTGGTTTAAACGTCGTATCGTTTGAAAAGAAAGCTACCACGTAGCCCATGGGACGAACAATGAAGTCGTTTTCCATAGAAAGTGGCCATGTAATCTTTTTATTAAACTATTTTAGATACTTAATTTTTTCTCAAAATTACAATGTTCCCAAGGTTTAATGAGAACATTACTTATGATATAGTAGCTAAGACAAAAAATAACTATATTTGTCTATTTGCAGTTATGTGAATGCAGAAATATATGCATTATTAAAAAAAGAGGCTTTTTAAATGTTATGTTAATCATTTTAATTTACTTTCAGTAAAAATAACTGTTTATATAACATAATAATATAACATAAGTTTAGTTGATATTAACTTTTTTGAGAATTTTAAGTCTAATTTTAACTAATTTCGTATTCTTCCGCGATTTGTTTGTTTTTATTGAAGATAAGTGGCAAGTGCTGCATGCATGATAACATTTCTGTTAACAAAATCTGACATATTTTATCAATCAAACCAAGTATCAAGCGATATCTCTCCTCATAGCTATGTCTTTTCCTTGAAAAATTAGTTTAAGAAAAATCAATGTTTTACAAAAATCTTAAACCCTGTTAGACCTTCTCTGCAAGGTAAGTATTAAAAATACCAATGGAAGACTATTTCTCAAAATAAGAAGCATTCATCACATCACCAAAGAAGTGGAATATCACATGGGCTACAATAAACAATACACTACACTTACACACAAACATAAAAAAAAAAAAAAAAAAAAAAACACGAAGTCTCCTAGTTTATTACCATATAGCATTCACCTCTTTTCATCCATTTGTACATTATAATTGTTTTAATTTTTTTTAAAGCTTTCTGACTGAAATGTATAACTCTCAATTTAATTTTCATGAGTTGGATTAACATTTTAACTAAATTCGATTATTTTTTTTTAATATTCGGTTTTAAAAAGTCACAATAAAGAAAATTAATATTAGCTAAGATTAATTAGGTCAATTGTCCTCATTCAAAATAAAAAATTGAATAAATGAGTTTTTTACCGAAGATTTTTTTTTCTTTAACTGAAAAAATAAATGCCCTTAAAGGAAATTATTTCTTAGGGGCAATACTTCTACACATATTTTTTATTCATATTTTGTATGAATAAAGACCATTAAAGATATAAGAAAATCTGCATTAAACTTTAAAAAAGTTTCCTGCAAAGCTAGGAAAAATTAGTCTGCTTAAATGAAAGAACATTTACTAAACAGACTGTAACAAAGAATCCAAAATCCAGCCTGTTAAAATAATCCCGAAAAAGTTTTTTCTTTGCAAAAAATAATTTTCTATTTTAAAAAAATAAGAAAAACGAAACTTGTTCAATTTAAATCAAAATTTATTATTTAAATCACAATCACGAGTTTTTAAATCACAAGTTTATGATTTTAAAATTTTTTGTAAAGAAATATGTTTAGTTAAAATCTGTTTCTAATAAATTATTGATCACTTAGTTTCTTTTTTTTTTTTTTGAGACCGAGGAATATTTTCCCTCCTTAGAGAGAAAACATTGTATTTGTATAGTTTTAATTAATTGTACAAACGCAAGAGAAATACACTCTTTATGGGAAAAAAAATTAACACTTGGCATAACACATTTCTAACATTACAGTTTCGTATTTTCAAGCTATTTTATCCACTAACTTTTGAACTTTAGAATGAAAAGGTACTATTATACTTTAGAGAGCCGTAAAAAAGTCGTCAAACTATTATTCATGCCAATAATGCGCAATTAGATGTCGTTAAATGTGCTACTGATATTTTGGTAATAGGTACTTAATATACAAAATTAGGTACAACGGTGAAAAGATTTTCACAACCCCTTGAAACGGCGTATAAGCATCTTTTGAGGTTTTGTCTCATCATTCAATGGTTTTGTGTAAAAATACTTTTCTAGTATTATAATTTATTGTACATTAATATTTTATAAATGGTTTTTAAACTTTTTTAGTATATAACATTTCTCGAGACTTTGGTTTTTCAATATTTTATTTTCTTTCATTTTTAACATCATTAGCGTTTCTGGATTTTTTTCGCAACGGAATTCGCCGACATGGATTTCTTAGATAAAAAAATACTTTTTATTCTGTAAGCTATTTATTTAATTTTTATAAATGTCATAAACTATAAAATTCAAAATTGCATCTATATGATCTATTAAAACATCCCATCTCCTCCTTTAACAAATAATTTTCAATGTTTCACACAGATTTTTCTACTTCCTTCTTCTCTTTAATGATATTTACAAAATTTTTGCTCGGCTAACACCTTAATTAAATTCCCATCCAAGCTATTACTAACCACCAAAGTCATTTTTGTACCTCTCTCCCTTTTTACATTAGCGTTTTCTACACTTTTATACATATATATACTTCTTATTACTTTTCATTTACCGAACTCTCTTCTTTATAGATAATTTTTCCACTTCCAACTCCATCATAAAAAAAAGTCTTCAACTAACGAATTTAACCTCGTTTTTATATTAATAAAACTTAGGCGATTCTAAGTTTCGAGCTAATAAAAAAGATCTCGCGAAACCTTCGAAGGAAATCATCGCCGCTTCATAATTAAATATAGTTAGGGCAAATTCCATTACATTGAGGATTTAATTGAACGGCTATAGATCGCGCCTGAGGCTAATGCTTCGATAATTTATGGCCCGCCTAACTATATGCTGATGCAACTCTTTCATCAATTCTTGTCATGGTCGATGCAATATGCTTTCTCTTGTAAATTGGTGCCGAAGGTTACTGATTAATATGATAGATATTTCTTTTTTCATATGCTTTATGGAAGAGTATAGCAATTTAATCGAATCATCAAGCAGACACTCATTACGATGGTCAAAACTAGAAAATGAAGAAAAAAAAAGTATCATAACAAATAATAAGTTATAATTTGGAAGAGAAACATAACAATTTATTTTATCAGGTGATAAGATTATAAAGATAAACTAATTATTTGGAATGTTTATTGCTAGAGGAATACAGGCTTTTTTAAACGTATACTGGATAATACTTATCACGTGTAATATGATATAGTTAAATATATCCAATATGTAGAATGGTTTTTAAAGTTATGAACGTAGCAATCCCTTATAGTTTGTGACAGTTATCCATTTTAATTTGCTCATTGTTTACCAATTAATAAGACAGATATATCTTTTTGAAATGGGAAAATAATTAAATTTAATTGAATTATCCATAAGACACACAATAGAGCGCTCAAAACTAGAAAATTGACAAAAAATACAATAGCAAATAACACATAATATTTCAGTCGAAAAATATAATAATTTATTTTATCAGATGAAAAGATTATAGATAAAAGCTAATGTTTGGTATTTTTAATATCTTGTATGCTGCTGTTGTTCAGACGTTTTAGCATACCCTAGATCATATTTATCAAGCAAAATGTAATAAAGTTAACTATATCCGCTATTTATAATGCTAAATAGTGTTTTAAAAGGGATGAACGAATTATATTTCCTTATTGTTAGTGACTGTTATTAACTTTATTTTGTTTAAATTAATGCACTCTCTCCTTAAAAGGAATTTATAGTTATTTATTTTAAAAGTGAATCTTAAAAAATAATTAGAAATATATTTATAAAATGGGGAAATGAAATATGGGTAGCAAATTAGGTTAACGGTTATACAAATGTTAAATAAATCTCCTGGGAATCAAAAAATTTAAATATTAAAAATGAAAATTAATGAAATCAAACTCTTTGAATAATTTCAAAAATCTATTAAAAATGTTTTAGTAGCTTTTGCTAGAATTTAATCCAATGGCTTAGAAGTTATCTGTAAAAAATGAAGAAATTATCTACATGTATGTCTCCTTCTTCAAACTCCAAAATTCTTTTTGTTATTTTTCTGAAACTTTGAGAGCGGATGCAAGGAGCAATTATAGTATAGATCCTAAAAATCTCTCAAAAATTTTAAATAATGCGTCCGGGATGGACAGCTGAAAAAAAATATTTTTTCTTTGTAGTTTATCTTTAAGCAATTGTTATTAATTTATCTGTAAATAATAAAATTTTTTCAAATATTTAAAAGGCAACATCAGTGATAATTTCTACCTTACAACTCCATTTAATAAAAAAGAAGTTTATTTCACGTTCTTTAATTCGTAACTATTCTTTATTCTTTATGTCATATTAAAATTCAACTAGATCAGCAACTTAACTGTTTTTAAGACGGGTGCAATCAAGTCCAGCGTTGGCAAGATAAGCTCAATGGTCAGCATGGATGGCCAGAATAATTAAAATTCAAAACTTCACAGAATTAAAATTTCTTAAATTGAGATATTCGAATGGTTTTGGCATATAATTTTTTTATTTTTAAATTTGTAATTTTTTTAAAAAATGCCCCGAAACAGAATTTAATTTTATGTTTAATATACAGGGAACCTAAAATTATAATTTTAAAGTAAAGTTTAAAATTTTAGGATATATTTTTCAAAATAAACTCAAATTTTAGCTTAAACAAGAAATTTTTTCACACCTTGCTTACAGCTGTAAAGCAAACTGTAACTATTGTAAATTAAGCAAATTGCAATGCAGAAACTTTTAAATAATATTTTTCTATTTCTATAAAATTATTACCTGTGTTTTGAACTAAAATTTCAAAAACACTAAATAAACAATAATTTTAAGAAAAATTCTAAATATTCTTACTTGAAACTTGATAAAAATAATAAATTCTTATTTAGATATTAGTTTTTAATTCGAAGCATCGCTTAAATTAGACAAAGTCTACAAATAAAATTTTTAAGAATTCTATAAATCTTTTTTTTCAAAAATGTATTATTTTAGTGCAAGGAAATTTTAGAATGGAAAAAAAATCTGCAACAAAAATAATAATTCGAAAAGTAATTTCTTAAAATAAATTTTACTTGTTTTTAAAATATAATTTATTCAAATAAAATGCTAAAAAATATTCAAAGCAGGAAAAAAAAAGTCATTTTAGTTTCGTTTTCGGGAGTTAGCTTACGATTCAGTTTCGTCTGAGAAAAAGCAGCAAAATAAACTACATTAATAAAAATTGGAGCTAATCGAAGTTCTAAAGAGTTTTAGAAAGCTAATAAACTAAAGCTAAAATATGGATAGTAAAAAAAATCTAGATTTTTGACGATTTTTACCCATTCGGATACCTTTTCTTTCAAAAAAGCGTTTAAATGCAAGGAAATTCTGAAATGCAAGAAAAATCTGACAACAAAAAATAATAATTAAAAATTAATTTCTCATTTGTTTTAGTATAATTTATTCAAATAAAAAAACTTAAAAATATTCAAAGTGGAACAAAAATCATTTTAGTTTCGTTTTCGGAATTAATTCCGGGATTTAAATAAATTTTTAGGTTCTGTTTCGTCTGCCAACATTAAAAAAAACTTTATTCTGAAAAATTCGAGTCGAAGTTTTAAAGAAATTTGGAAACTAATGAGCCAATAATAAAAAAATAAAAAAAGGGTAATTCAATTTAGGTAATAAAATAAAAAATAAAAAATCGAAATTTTCATTGAAATTGACGATTTTCACCGAGTTTGATACCTTAAGAGAAACCACATGGCTATTTTTGTTATTGCCAAATATTTCTATGACCCAAAATAATACGAAATCAACCATAATTAAAATAAAAGTAAAATATTTTTTTTAAACGAAATTGGTGAAGAAACGATAGTTATCCATTTAGAGGAGCCGAAAAAAATAGTCATTAAATTACGACGCCAATGAATTTAATTTTTTTACTTAATTTTGTTACTTTGTTTAATTAATAGGTGTTACTGTTCATGTGATAATTGGTACTTTTGTAATAGGTACAAAATAAACAAAAATAGCCACCACCTCACCAAGCGTAGGCACTATAGTAATAAATTTTTTATGGTCCTCGAAAGGGATAAGTTCCTGAGAAAATTGATTAGTTGTGGTAAATTTTGATTTTCATTAGTTGACTATGAGCAATATAGCATCATACCAAATGATATTAAAAAAAGTTAACTTCTAATTTCATTGGATGAAATTATAAAAAAGTGGTTTTTTTTTAAATCTAGTATTGCAAAGTTACCAGGAAGGGATATAAATAATATTAATTAAAATAAAGGATTATTTGTTTTATCAATTGGGCTAGAATTTGTTTCTCAATTTTGATCTTGATTTTATGGAGCTGATCAATAAGGATTTATTATTTTATTGTTCCTTAAGAGGCTTATTCAGCTCTAAATATTAAGTTAATAGTTTTGAAGTGATTTTTTTTGCTTATTAAAACTAAAAAATTTCATAATAAAAGTGTAATAAAAATATTTAAGGCAATTAGAAATGAGTTTAAAATAAAATCTGAATATCTAATAATTTAACAATAATTAAACTATTTACGAAATGCATCCAGCTAATTTAATGAAAAAGTTAATATCCACTTTTATAGCTTTAAAGCTATTAAGTAAAAGAAAATGGCTTTCCTCTGATGTGTGAAGTAATTTATTGCAACAAGTTATAAAAAAGACCTTTCCAAATCTTTTATTGTCATCTTTTATTTCTATTCAGAGAGCAGTAAAGTTACAGTTATCGATTCGTTTTTTTCCCAACATGTTTTCTGAGCTGTCCGAGCACCTCTTATCGTTTAAGTTGCCTGCAATAAAGTTGTAAATGTTTCAAATGAAAGTAAAAATGAAATTTTCTCTTTAACAGAACTGCTACTTTAACAGCTGCTTTAAAACATTTTATAACTGACCTTAAAGCACACCCGTTTTATAAAACAAAAGCAGTAAGTATAGAGAAAAAATAAAAACAACTTGCTTTATAATTTACACCTTTAGCATATTGAAAAGATAACTTTTTGAAAAAAAAAATTTAATTAATTGTGCTTACAAAGAGAAGTGGCATACACGACTTCTAGTATCACTTAGAGGTTTAGAACAATTTGTCACGGAGAATTTGACCTTAAGAACACGCATACTTATTTGTTACCTATATAATGCATAGATATATTATTCTCTTTTATTGCTCGGGTATGACTCTATCTATTGGCAACACTATAGTTATAATTCATTTTTTTAGGTTATCTTAAATGATCGTTTAAGTAGTGTAAGAAAAGTAGTTTAACGTTATGGATTTATTTAGAATGATTTTGTATTTTGATAGAATTTCGATTTTTGTATTTATTGTTGATGCTTTCTATGGTTGTAGAAATCTTAAATGAAAATGAAGCAAAGGTGCCGCATATTTTCCTGCCAATTATTGGTGATGAAAATTGTCCTTTTTAGAGCAACAGCATATATATTTATACGGTACTCATGTCGCGGCTGGATAGGTGTATGTATGAGTGAGTAAATTATACTAAAATTCAATACATATAGAACATTGACTATATCACAGTCATCACTTTAAAAAAGTTAAAATAGAAATTAAAGTCAATGTGGTTAAAGGAAGTCAACAGGGCCAATGTGAAACCAAGAAACGTTAAATTCCTTTACGTGAACATGCCGCAAAGCGGTGAATCCGTGCATAGTTTCTACCCAATCCCTCTTATTTAATTCGAAATATATATACCCCTCTTATTTAATTCGAATCAGAGCAATTCCACTGAATTCAATAGAATCAATGTGGAGCAGCGAGGCAGTGACTCCGCAAAGGAGGAAAACAATGTGGAGCAGCAGAATGGGGAATCCATGTAGGCGAACCAGCTGGTTGTTACAGGATGTTTTCTTGTGACAGATTTTGCACACCAATATCAAACAAGCATCTTGCTATATCCACCCTTTCTTTGTTGAAGCTGTATCATCTTCAGGTTAAATACTCTTTTAATTTATAAATCATGTATTACAGGATATGTGAAGGATGATACCTAACTGAAACTAATGAGTGAAAGTGACTGCTTAACGCGCCAACGATATAAATGATAGGGTTCAATGGGATCAAGTATATAGAGGGGGCTGGTGAGAAACAGGTGAGAAAAAAAATTGTCTTATCGTCTATGAAAATGCATCATGTGGCAATTATATAAATCAATCAAATGTATCTAGGCAATCATCAAGTAGAGATCCAAATAATGACTTGCAAATCAATCCACACAAATTCAGGATTACTGTTCCTGTTAAATAATGGACATTTAATGTACATAATCAATTCGAAGAGAATCATTTCTTCGCAAAAAATAAGTTCTGAAACCTCCTCGCTGAAAATCAGTTATCATCTTGGAATTATCTTGGAACCTTTATTGCGATCTCCCATTCTTGTCACCAATATTTAGAAGTTTTAAGTGATTGGAAATTATGAGTTGTAGTTTTGTAGTGTTTCTTTAAGTCAAATTTAACCACGGAATATGGCTTAGTTAGCTAAACTTAAAGTTCCCTCTAGCATGATACATGGGTAGTACTACAGTTCGTCAAACAATGTATCATATATTGGGGAGCAGAGCTGCAATGCTGCCATCTATGCTTTCTTGAGAAATTTGCGTGTTTCCATATTCCGAGTATACCAATAGAGGAGTGTATGGACAATTAATTCCTCATGTTGGTTATAATATCATGCTAAACAGTACACCTTTCTTTTTCATCTCATATCATCATAAATATGAAGTAAATAGAAAACATTTACCTCATATTTATGATAATAAATATTTTCGCAATAAAAGAATAGAGATTAAGTCAGTCAAACAGATTAATTGTAGCATTTCCAGCTTTGATAGAAGCATGTTTTTCCGTTTCCACTTCGAATACGTGAACATATGTACAATTAAATTCGTAAAAAAAAAGATTTCATACAAGAGCTAGTATCTCCCAGAACACATTTCAATTAGAACTTTTTAGAACAGCGCATGTAGATATTTAGAGCTACTAACTTCACGAGAGGATAGAAATTAGAATCTCCGACTCGACACGGCTGTCAACTACTTTGATGTGAACTTCACATCATCTATAGAGGAGTTATCATGAAAAAAAAAAAAAAAAGACTGAATTGGATACTTGCTAGCGACGTCGACTAAGGTAGTTTGTGGCATTTGTCCATTCAGGAGTCAATCAGGTTCAACACACACGCGGGACGTCGCTTAAAGTAATCCAATGAAATCAGATTTAAATTACATGGTTAAACTTAATCACTTCTCTTCTTTTCGAGTTGCAAATACCCTATTCAGGAAACTTTTTGTAAACTAACTTGTTTTTCTCATAATTTTTATGGAAACACTTAAATATTTTGATCGTTACTGGAAATAATACGCGACATAAGGGAATTTAATTTCTGGGTATACATTTAAGCTAGTCTAGTTTGATATGCACCATTACTTAAGAATAAACTACTTCAAAACAAATACTAACGTTTATCTTCGGTTTAAATACACAAATGTATGCGCAGATCTAAATTGAGCGAGAATCTGCAGAACTTCCAGATTTAAACACATCGTGAATTTTCAATATAAATTTTCTAGATTATAATTCTCTTATGGTCTAATAATTCATACAAAGTTAAAAGGAAATTGATGTTTCTCTAATATATTTTAAAACTTCAATAAAACATATTTTACTCTATTCAAAAGTTTTTGGAACTTTTGCAAAGAAGATTCGTTACAAATCGAAAAATTCTTCTCGTATTGATTTCCAATTCATTTTCAAGAAGTTGATGAAGTTTGCTTTAGTAAAACGAATATGCAAACAGCATTCGTATGACATTGTTTTGAAAGTTTTCTACAATGAACAAAGATAATCAAATGCAAAAGCAACTTTACGTCTGTTTCCGACATATAACGAACGAGAACTCACTATTCACGAAGAGGAATTTAAGACATAAGAGGATTCATCGAGAAATATTTGGACATTTTCAAAGATGATGATTTTCGTTTAAATACTAAGCATAGAAAATTGCTGAAGTGTTTGCAAATAAGACAATACACATTTTAATAACTTACTGAAATGGTTCTTGTCTTTTTTGTGGAAGTTTTATAATTTATTTAAAAATATAAATAACATTTCAAAGGAATAAAAGAACGTCCAAAATAACTAACCATGAACTTTTTCCTACACAGAGAAATAGATTTTGGTAAAATTACCGTACTGTATGGTAATGTCATGTCTGCAAAAAATCATGATAATTGTAATAAAAACCCCCATATGTGGTATTCAAACCATTCATTTGGTGAATTTTTTTGTTTATATGATAATGGTCTACCGGAAGTACTGGTTTTCAAAATTATAGTTCTTTTTATGGCATATTCAGTAAAAAAATACATAACTGAAAAGCAAATTTAACCGAATAAATGATTGTTATTCCATGCTCTAACTAAAGTACGTGATAAAGTTATCAAATTGAACCACATTTACCAAATTTTATCTCAGAATAGAAAACAATATTTTATTGTTAATTTTACCAAAATTAATGTCGAACGTCTTCAGTAAAAACTATTGAGCTTTTTAGTATTCACATAGAGCCAGGCGCACTATGTCTGATGAACTGTTTTTACCGTACTGTTTGGCGCAGCATGTCCTCTTTTGGACTTTGTGCCACTAAACCCTACATTCAATCCAATCCAATCCCATAGAGCCAGGAATATGGTAAATTTTACCGTAATCTGGAAGTTTTAAGCATTTTTTTTTCTCAGCGCAAAAAAAATAAATAAATAAATAAATAAATAAATAAAAAATATTATTAAAATTGATTTTTTTTTTCGATTCTCAGTATTTTTTCATAAGATTTGAAATTAATATTTATCCTTTTTTGTTATTCATATTTATTTACGTAATTGTAAATATTTTTAAACGTTTATTGTATTTTTAAAAAATTCCTTATATTTAGAGAACTTTAAATATTTATAATATATTTTATTTATCATTTTAGTATGAGTATATTCTTATATTTCTGTCACATAACTTACTAGTTATTAACTTTAGATATTAGATACACAATAAATGCTTTATGCTTTATTTGCATAAAAGGAAATGTTATAAAACGTTTAAATAAATTTTTACACGACACCTAAATTAGTTTTCCAAATAGTCAAACTTGGCTTAAAAATTGCCAAAGCATTTTTAACGCAGATAGCTACCAAAGCAGTTAAAACTTCAATTAAAATGTACATATTCAGTTAAAAAGCATAATTATAACGCGTGAGATTGAATATTATTAGTTTAAGCAAAATATTTTTTTTTTAAAGTTCACAAGTGATCACGCTTTCTATAATTTTTATTGAGTATTATATAAATTTATGATTTATTAAAATTATTTTAAAATAAATAAATAAGATAATATTTAAAATCTTTTTCTCATAACTATCATGCTCAACCAAATGAGATTTTTTATCTATCTATGGATACTTAATCTGTATTATTATTCATAAGTTTTTAACGGATATAAAATTTTGTTTATTTGTTTAATCCATAAACGAAGCAAAAATTTAACACTGGATTAATTACATTTTAAATAAATGAGCAAAATTTAAAATAAAAAAAAGTTATTTCAAACCACCATTTGTACTTCTTTATATTTATATATATATATTTTTTTTTGTATCACAACATTGGTAAAATTTATGTCTTACAGAAATATTTTGTTACAAAATAAAATTTAAAAAGACTCCTGTATTACCTAGCATTTTAATTTTGTAGATAATAATGATTTAAACAAATGAAATAAGATTTTTTTAAAGGAAAATGTAATTTTAAAAGAAAATATTATTTGTATTAATTAAAAGAAATTTCTTCTGAACTTAATCATGATTTAGAGTATAGTTTATCACTCGGGAATGAAATTCTCTTTATTAACACAAATATATATTCTAAAATGAAACTATCTAGTTCTTAAAAAATATTCCACTCTTTTTCTAAAAAAGTATTATACATTTGAAATCTTAATAAATAGGATTAGAAATTTTTTTTTTTACCACGGAGTGCATAGACTGTATGCATACTTCCGTTATTAGCAGATTTAAATAATTTTGTAAATATTCTATTTTTCCACAAAAATCAGATTTTTTTCATAAAAATAACGATTCTGTAGATATATACAAATTTTGATTTTAAAAAAATTCATACAGTTTATTAAAAGTACGTCTTTTCAATGATAGCATGATTCTTAAATTTCTCAGTGAATATAACTTCATATTCTGAATTTTATATCCTTTTTTGACTATTATATTTTTTATATTTAGGAATGTAGACAGCTTTGTTAGACGTATGCAAAAATTCTTAAACTAAAAAAAAGGTTTTTCTGTATTTTAAAAATTTAAATTTTAGCTAAATTTATAAAATGTGCTATATATAAAACGTTTGAAGTTCTTTCCTAATGGCATGGATAACTTAAATAAATAATAGCATTACTTATTGAAAAACTTTAAATTTTATATATTTAAATACTGATATATTTTGAGAAGCGTATTTTTTCTACTTCACTTTCTTGGGAAAATTCATTTCACAGAAACAGGTAGTTAAAATAGAAAGAAAGCAAATGTTGTAAGCTATAAGAAAGGAAAAACAAAAAGCATGAATTTAAAGTTAAGTTATTTCTCTAATAACTAATTGGTGATCAAAATAGGATTATACTAGTTTTAATAAGATATTTCATTCAGCCATAAAATTCAATTCCTATTTAAAAACTTATTGTAATATTTTAAAATTTGAGATCAAATATATATAATGTTTGAATAAAAACGAACTTAATTTATCATCTTTTAATAAATAAATTTAATATGAAATCATTTATAATAAAGCGTGAGCGACCACTCTCTGTTCCACAGTTAAATGTTCATTAATGGAGGTTGGTCGTTCTTAGGGGTTACAAATGTTATCGAAGGTGCATGATTCTTTGCAAGTGGTTTTAGTTTTAATTGGTGTCATTTTCTTGGTTGCGGAAATGCTACTTCTATTGATGGTATGAAAACCAAATCGATGAATAAAATTTAGCGTCAATAAAAATGATCCGTACTGATATAATTATGTTTAAAAACAAATTTTCCAATAATGAATGATAGAACAATTTTTAAAAAAATAAATAATTTTTTTTTTGTCCATGTTTGCTTTTAACTTTATATCATAAAACTTAGTTGGTCTTCAAAAATGAGAAGATGTTTGTCTTTTGAGATGATTAGTTTTTTCTAAAATAAATTTTTTTTCTAATTTAACTTTCAACTCTAAAAATAAATCATTGATAGCATCGCCTTCAATGCAAACTTTGGTTGCAACATGAGATTCTAGATCTCTTTCAGAGATTGTCAAAAAGAACTCTCTAAATAAGAGACTCAAACAAATATTTCGAATAAATTTTAATCTTCTTATTATTATTTTTTTTAAATATTTTTTGTTTTGATACTTTTTCTTGTTTCCTAATTTTACCGTTTCCGCATTTGGTGCAGAAGTTAGCCTGGTCGTTGAGAGAGGTTTCATTGGACTTTCCTAAAGGTTTTCTTCAACATCAAATCTATGGAGAAAATTCCGTACCTTAAAAAAGTGGTCGTAAGTAGAGGTGGTCTTTTCTAGAGGTTTCACTGTAGTTTAAGAAACGAAAGAAACATGTCAACAAAAATTTATTTTCTCCTTCTGAAAATGTATATGTCTAATTATCATTTTTAACTTTAACAGAAAAATTTATATTAAAATGGAAATTAAAGGTCCTTAAAAATTAAAAGTTTAATTTAAATAATTTAATTTAAAATAAACAAAATTGTTGTATTTGCTTTTATTTTTAATGTCATTTTTAAAATATAGTCATGGAAAATGCAAGCTTAAAAGGACGCTATACCGCGGGAAACACTTCTCTTTCACCTTCATTAGTAATGCAAGCTTAAAAAGACGCTATACCGTGGGAAACACTTCTCTTTCACCTTCACAAGTAACGCAAGCTTAAAAAGACGCTATACCGTGGGAAACACTTCTCTTTCATCTTCATAAGTAATGCAAGCTTAAAAAGACGCTATACTGTGGGCAACACTTCTATTTCACCTTCATAAGTAATGCAAGCTTCAAAGGAAGCTATACAGCGGGAAACACTTCTATTTCATCTTCATAAGTAACGCATGTTTAAAAAGACGCTATACCGTGGGAAACACTTCTCTTTCACCTTCATAAGTAATGCAAGCTTAAAAATACGCTATACTGTGGGCAACACTTCTATTTCGCCTTCATAAGTAATGCAAGCTTAAAAGGAAGCGATACCGCGGGAAACACTTCTCTTTCACCTTCATAAGTAATGCAAGTTTAAAAAGACGTTATACCGTGGGAAACACTTTTCTTTCACCTTCATAAGTAATGCAAGTTTAAAAAAACGCTATGCCGTGGAAAACACTTCTCTTTCACCTTCATAAGTAATGCAAGCTTAAAAAGACGCTATACCGTGGGAAACACTTCTATTTCACCTTCATGAGTAATCTGAAACTTTAAACTATAAGGAAAAAGTGTGTTCAGACAAACCTAGAGTAAGCCATGAAATTTTAAATAGTGAAAAGAAAATTTTAAAACATCAAAATGAAAACAAATTACGAGAGATTAACTTAAGCTTACGCCGACACAAAGGGGAAGTTCTCTTTCAATAATTTGTCAGTATTTTTTCATTTTAAAATTTTCTTTCCAACAGTTAAACATCATAGCTTAGTTTAAGTTGCCTGAACTCACTTTTCATATACTTAAAATTTTTAAATAGTTATGGAGGTGTAACAGAATTTTATGATTAAAAGTTTTTCCCGTGGTATATCGTCCTCTTAAGGAAAAGTTTTAGGGAAAATTCATATCCAATCTTTTATGTCAGAAAACAAATACTAAAATCTAATATTATATTTTGACATATTTTTGCAGAATTTTATAATTACTTTACTAGCTACGTTCGTATTAAATTATACTTCAACTACTAAACAAATATTATACCAATTTACGAAAAAGTTAAACATAAATTTTCTTTTCCAATTAAAGTACTAATTTATTGCATTAAAAAAATATTTACGCGTGAAGGCGAACTCATGTTAACGCTAAAGTTTATTCAGAGAAATCAACATCTCTTTTTTTGTCTCCTTTTTAAATGCATATAAAAATATTCTTCCTTAAATTAAATTTTTAGAATTAAATTTTTCAAGTCATTATTTAAGTGAAAATTTAAAAATGGAATTTGCATTTCCTTTTAATAACTTGCTCATGTCTTCTTTGACTATGTTTATAATTGGTTTTTAGAATATTTTCCACCGATATAGCTATTCATTAACAAAATTATGTAAGCGAAACGTTATTTCTATTAACCACACTAATTAACAGAATATAATTTAGTTTATACCCTCATATTCTTAATTAGTTACTATAATTCAATTATATATTTATAAATTAATATAAAATAAAATGATTTTAATTATCTCTTTTACACGCAAATCACTAAGGAACTTTAACCTAAAATTTTAAAAGAAAAAATATTTTAATCGCTTTAACTTATACATCTTATTTTCTTTTAGAGATCTGTGTTACATTCTTCAATATTAAAAAAAATTTACTCTTTAAATTATCGCTTTAGATTGAAATTACGATTAGATGAAATTAACTAGATACATGAAATTTGGACAATTGGTTCTTTTTATAAAGTAGGCGCCTACCAAAGAAAGAATTTTTGATATTGATTATTATTTTGATATATATTTGAAATAATTATACCCATAAAGGGGTTAAATACAGGTTGAAAGATTGCTTGAAAATCTGCTGATTTTATCATTCTATTAGGTCGTTTTAAATAATTATTTAAGTTAACTTTAAACCCAATCCAGAAGACAAGGGAACTCCTAGATCGAGTATCGGGAAAACTTTGCCTTCATGGAGAACTAAGAGGGAAATCGCGAAAACCTCCCACGGTTAGCTTAGCAGCAAGGCTACTCTTACCTACGATCTATCAACCACTGAGGATATTTTACGTCAGCGCTGTGATCAGTGCTGACCGGGTGCGGATTTCGAATTGACTAGCCATTAGTGGGATTTGAACCCGATTCACCTTATTGGAAGGCAAGTACTCTATCCCCTGGGCCCCCACGGCTTTTAGTAATGTAACCCAAACAATTATAGTTCAGGTTTTAAATCTCAGTTGTGTTAATTAATTTTATAATGTTTAATTTCTTTCTGATTCTGCTCTACTAAACCAACTTCAAATTCCCTTCGCTACGCACTTGTTTAATTTGTGCTAGCTAACTTAATTTTATGAAACTAGAATGTGTAAAGCATCCTGAACTTTTTTTTATTTCCTATGAGCTGCACAATCTGTCTTCCCGATGAGCAGGCCTAGTGCGTTCTCCAGAAGTGGTATCCTCTCTTTCAGGACCACCACAATGGGTGAGATACCGTTGGCCATGTTAATTTGGACGTCTCGTTACTGCCACACTAGATGGCAGCACCGAGACTCTATTTGTCCTGAACTAATAATTCTTATTTTAAATAGTATAGTAAAAATAACTTTACTGACTTTAATATGCATTGTATCTTATTATCATTATAAGCTTTAGTGTTACTGAACATCAAAAATGTTAACAATTGCACTATACCCAAAGTTGCGTGTACTTCATGTATGATTACATCAAAAATTATCACCGGTTCTTTACTACAGACAAATAGTTTCCATCATTTTCGGTGTTATGAGATACGCAATTTTTTTTTTCCTTTTCCAAAAGCAATCTGCATTATAGGAGCACGTAAAAAATATATGGTAAAAATACCATTCTGTATTGTAATAACATGTCTGGTAAACAAAACCATAATTCTGGTTAATTAAACAGAAATTTATGGTATTTATGCCAATCTTTTGGTAGTGTTTCCATTCTAATGCTAGTGGTTTTTTGGAAATTCTAGTTTTCAAAATCATAGTTTTTTTTTACTATATATTTCGATAGAAATATAAAACTGAAAAGTAAATTTCACCAAAAAATTTTTTTTTGTTTTATGCCATGTGTAAGGTATCATGGTACAGTCACCAAATCTTACCATACTTACCAAATTTTATCACAAAACCATATTTTATTGTTTGTGTTTTTACTAGAAGCAATTCTAAAGATCTTCGGTAAAATTTACCAAACTTTGTGGTGTTCCCATTCAGGCAGAAACACCGTAAATTTTACCATATCCTGGTAGTTTTTGTCATATTTATTTCTCAATATTATAAAACTGGAATCAATATAAATCTCTTTATCATAAGAAATCCTTTTATATAATTGGAAAAAGCAATAGATGATTAAATTGTAAACATAATTCATGAATTTAATGTAAATGAAAGCCTAATTATTTACTATTATAATATTCTTGACTTTTAAGAAATATTGCTTACAAAATTACCTGATATCAAGTAATGAAAAAGGTATTAATCATTAGAATATACAATATATGACATTGATGCAATGGAATGAATAATTCAAAGTGTCCCTTTCTATTGTTATAAAAGAGAACCACTATAAAATGCTTTTTACTTTCAATAGAAAACTTTCGTTTACTAAACATTAAATTCAGCGATCCGTCTTCAAATCTTTTCAAGATTTCTCTTAAAATAGAATAGTTGCAGCATTGCTACAGAAGAAAAGTAATTCTTGAGCTCTTACTTTTCAATTTTTCTCCAGCAAAGCAGTGTTTATTTTTAACTACTTTTCAAAACATTATTATAGTCTTTGTTATAAATGATAATACGGTTTTCAGGTTTCCAATGTAATACGACACCTGTCAGAGGAAAAAACAATTCAGGCGTATATTAATGTAACACGCGTATTTTAGCCATGATTTTATTTTCAATGTTGTTAAATTTATCTAGAAAATATTTCATTTTTGCAAACTTTTACATAAATTATCATTTCTCTTAAATTCAATTGTTGTTGTTAAGGTAGTTCATTTACGTCGCATTGAAGCTGCACAGTGGGCTATTGGCGATTGTCTGCAAGACATCCCTGAGGATGATCCGAAGACATGCCATCACACTTTTGATCCTCTGCAAAGGGGATTGCACCAACGCTTCGGTAGCCCGACGAACTGCACACGAATTCAAGCATTTTACGGTAGAACAGTTTAACGAGGACCAATACCGCACACCCTCAGTCCCTACGCAGTCTGATTGAAGTGGTCACGAACCTGCACACTGCCAGCTGCCAGTGATGCTTGACCTTATTATACTTCAAAGAACCAATACCAATTCATATGTCAATTCAAAAAAATAAAAAAATAAATTGTTTTTAGTACAATTTGATTTATCTTAGAATGTATTTGAACTAATGTAACAATTTATTAGTAACTAAGATTGATTTATATTGACAGTTATTATTGATTTAATTAGTTTTTTAGCTCAAAATACTCCACTAATTTAATAGAAAACAAAAATATAATTTTTATGTTTAAATACTATTTGATTTACAATGTTCAGATACTATTTCTAGAAAATTTCGAATAATGTTGGAAGTTCTCATCAGATTGTGTTTAGTACGAGCCATGCATATCAATGAACTTTTATTTAGTTTTACAGTGTAAAATCAGTTTTCGAATGTGGTCTGATTTATTGTAACCTTTACCAGTATCCGCTACTAAAACGATTCCCAGGACATTGCATTCTGGTAGAACCAACGCGAACTTTGACCCTTTCTGATGTTAATTCCCTTGCATAATGATCAAGTCTCGCCCCAGTGGATGACAAATGAACAATAGCAACGACTGCGGAAAGCTTTATATTAATTATGTTCTACCCACTAACAAATGCGACTTACCTACATCGTCAGACGGTGTCCATCTATCTTCATGACGCCAACTGCTTCGGCCAAATCTATTCTTTTCGCCAACCACAGTAATATTGGAAAATCAGAAATGCTTAGGACTGTTCGTGAATTAAAATTATCTTGCCTCGATTTAAATTATAGAAAATTATGAGCAGAATAAGTTATAATAGATTTATTCTAGTTGAAATACTTAAAAATCCCAAAACAACTATTAATTTATTTTTAAAAGAAAGACGAAAATAATTATGTCTGATAAATGTAAATATATGAAAAAAATTAACTTCAAGTGAAACTTATTTACCTTGTTTCTATAACCTACCCTTTTAAAGGATAACACACAAAAGATAGTATGTTGGTCATGAAAGAGAGATATAATTTCAATAATTAATTTAAAAAAGTGTAAATCTGCATTAAACATGTTTAATTAAATGCATTTTGTGAGAATTACTTTCCTAATTTTAAAATTTTGGAACATACAAACATACAATTTATTATTTTTTTAATCGCTAATAAAATTATTTTTTAATCGTACTGAAAGTAAGAAGTAAGATTTAAAATTATTTTTTAATCTTACTGAAAGTAAGAAGTAAGATTTTAAATATTTTTTTAATTATTGTGACAGCCTATGTTTACTAGACTGGCGTCTTAGTATGAGGAGTTTTAGTTTGTAGACTTCCCAATCAGGGCAATGTATTTGTTTTAAAATCTATAAAAGCTCAAATAAGGATTACCTAATAGTAAGAGTCTTGCCGCTTTCAAAATGAGAGATGAAAAGGTAAATATTATTTTTTTGAAAGCAAAATAGATATAGAGTTAATTTAGTAAAACCTTAAAGCTCTCAGGCGGTGAACAGCGGAAAGCTTTCCAACGTCGCAGCAAATATTAAACGCCCACATTTTTTCCATATTCTTTACCTTTCATCGAAGTAATTACAAACCAAATTACGAAAATGAATTTGCTTTGATCGGAAAAACAAATTATCTTACGAGCTAATTTTCTTAAAATTGTTGAACGAATTCCTAATATTAGAGAAAATGGCAACTAGTTTATATAATAAAATAAAAACTGCGCGAAATATGTCCAATGCAAATTACAGTAAAAGGGGCATTAGGTCTTGCGCAAATAAACTTCAACCCACCAACCGATTGTTATAATTCAATTACTGATATGAAACTGCACTACAATAAAAAGAATTTATAAGAAAAGTGAAAAAAAATCTTTGATATCTCTTAGCTCAAATATAATAATTCTTATGCTATGTAATTTGATAGTATTCTTTCTCATTATCAATATCTGCGAATTTTAATTTAAGGACTTATTAATGTTGGTGATTTTCCTTTTTAAAATTTATCAAAATGAAATACTATTTACCTTATAATGCAAGTTCAACTACTTTAGAAATCAGACTAAAAATTTTAAAATTAATTTTTATTCTTGAATAAGATGTATAATCAATTCGGTAAAAACTTAAGGATATTAAATACCCGAGAAGTCTTAAACAAGCTTTTAAGCCTTTTACTTGCACAGAACATATTAAACACGAACATTTTTTTCTTCATATTCTTAGTTCCTTCTTCATCAAATTAATCACAAACTAAATTACGAAAATGAGTTTTCTTAGAAAATATTTCGGAGAGAAAAATGAAGCACTAAACGCAATTTTCAAGTACAGATGATGTTACGAGTTAATTTTCCTAGGATTGCTAAAAAAGTTTCTTATGATTTAAGGAAGAAAAGCAACCAGTTGAAATTAAAAAAAAAAGAATACTTAAAGTATATACGATATATAGGATTTACTATAAAAAGTTCAAGCGTATTAATGTATGGGTCTTGTAACAGTTATTCAACCAACTAATCGATTGTATGAAATCAATTTCAGATAATAAAAAAAAAGGAATTGCTTATTATTATAATTTTATTAAAAAGTCAACAACAAAAATCATGTCGGTTAGTTCTTATACGTTTATAATCTGATGTCTGATAACAATATTTTCTTTACATCAAATTTCATGGTTCATGGAAGAAAAGAAATGTAACTGTAATGCTGTATGCATTACAGGCATTATTTAGTAAGCGCATTTAAAGTCAGTCATTTACTTTCCGTTTTCAACTTATTTTCGATTCAAGTGTCTACGTGTATATATATATATATATATATATATATATATATATATATATATATATATATATATATATATATATATATATATATATATATATATAAAGTATCATAACTCTAAAATGCAGCTCTTGAGAAAAATCAACTTAAAGAATACGATAAAGCTTATTCTGAATTAGACTCTAAACTGACACAACTGCCCTCAGCTGGATAAATTGCGAGTTAGAGATGTGACACTTTTTAAGCTTCATGGGGCACTTTGAGCATATTTTTTTATTATTGACATCAAGATCTACAAATTTTAATTTAAAACTTCAATAATCAAGGCAATTTTTTTGTTTGTTTTGTTTTAAAATCTGCTAAAACTGAAATACAGTTTGACAACCCACACAATATCTACTGCTCTCAAAACCATACCATAAAGGTACAAATTAATTTTCATTCTAAAATACGGGTTAGAGTTAATTTAGTAAAGCCTTAAAGCTCTTAGGCCGAGAAGCTATAAGTCGGCAGAAGCTTTTCAACTTCGCAGCAAATATTAAACGCTAACATTTCTTTCATATTCTTTATACCATCTTCATCAAAGTAATCACAAACCAAATTACGAAAATGAGTTTTCTTAGAAATAAGTTCGGAGAAACAAATGAAGCTGGGAACGCAATTTGCAATTACAGTCGATGCTACGAGTTAATTTTCCGCAGAGTGTTGAAAAGAGTTTCCAGCACTTTTATAGAAGAAAGAAAAACCCAATTACAACTGTTCTTCGATGTAACGAAAATAAAAGGGATAAAGAATTCGTGAATTAAAATGTGGTTGCCTTGAGAAACATTAAAATTAAAGAAAAAAATAATAAAATAAAAAATGCCTTTATCTATGAATTCGAACGGTATCTAATAACAAAGAACTATTCCCCTCAACTTGCTAATTCCACAGCCTCGAGGGCGTCGAATAATCGTAGAGAAATCTTTGGCTAAAAAAATGAATAAATGGAATTTATTTTTCATATATTTTACCACATCTGATCTTAATCTTTAATTTAATGGCTTATTCCGAATGTTGTTATTTAATGTTAAGAGATAAAAATAAAAGAATAACGTATTGCACTTTGTGTTATAAAAGAGAGCTAATTTCCTCTTTTAAGCATTAATTTTATTACCGATGGAACAGAAGCATGAATACAAATTTGTTTTTAATAGAGAAAGCGGTTATAAATTTCATGTTTTTAAATAATAATTACAAATATTATTGGCTAATGCTAGTTATAAAATTTATTTTCTGTTTTCATTAAGCTAATCGAGCTATAGTTGTATCATTATGTCTTGTTAGCAGACATTTCTAGCTCTTAATACATTTAAACGTTAAGTTAAATACTAAAATCATGGCTTGAAAAATGCACAACGAAATGTAAGAAATCAATAAAAAATAATTAGCAGCATTTATTCGATAAAAGAAGATTAAAAACAATTGAATGCTTTGAAAGAAATAGATCTGTCTTCAATGTAATTTAGCTGAACTTCTAGCCTAGAGAGCCATCAGACATTTAGAGGCTGGTCAGACGTGATCTGTTGTAGAGAAGTGCCTTTTCCAGACTATTGAATCGGTTTTGGGAATCTGAAAATTGTCGTCTAAGATGGATACATGGTCGAACATCAATATCACAAAATGAGGATTGGTATTTAGTACTAACGGATAGAAAAAAGCGCACTTTATAGCAACAGCAATTTCAGAGGATCAGTGATACCAGAGTTTCGACTCAAAACAATTCTATATTCTACAAGTCAATTCTTCTACTCTTCAAGTATAAGGAGGCAGTTTTTCTGCAGAACTGAAGTAATTTTGCAGTTTTTCTAGAGTTAACTGCAGATTTTCTGTAGTGCTATCTTAACTGAAAAAACACTGCAGTTATTTTGCAGCTAATTTGAAGTAATTTCTCAGTAATTTATTTTGAAAAAACTTTTAGCTATTGCCTACAAAATTACTGTAGTTTAAGTGAGGTCAATCTAAAATCATAAATATAGAAAAAATTGAAACTTCAAATCCGTGGTTATTCTGCAGTAAATTTGAAGTAATTATGCAGTCATTGTTTCAAAAGTATACGTCTGATGAATCTGCAGAAAAACTGCAGTTATTTTGTTTTGTTGTAGAATTGAAAGATTTGGTCTTCAAATCTTGCTTTCCTGGTTGGTACGATCGTATCATTCTCGTATATCAACTTTTTATAATGTTTGTCTTTTTTTTTTCTTTGATTATATGCTAATTTCTTGTAATTAGGTAAAAATTCTAAACATATATATTGATAACGGAAATAACGTACACTATCTATATTTATAAAAGTTAAAATTCATATAATACATACTTGATTTAATTGTAATTATTTATGATTCAGAAGCGTCAAAAACAAGTAAGATTTTGACACAATTTAATTAGTTTAAAATATGCCTAAAATTAGGTATTTAAATATTCCTGTATTTTAGTAATTTTACTAAAAATTTTATTTTTATTAATTTTTATTATTTTTTTCTTTTTGACTTTAGAAAATTATGTTTGCGCAAAGTTTATGGTAAAAAGAATATTAAAGTTAAGGCAAGTAGTTAATGTTAATTAGTTAATTATTTTATTCGAATTCATACTAAGCTAGGACTATTGCAGAACGAAAATTATACTTATTTTTTCTAATCAAAACAAATATTTAGTTTGGATTTTAAACAAATTTATATCAAAAGAGTTAGCAAAATTGAATTTGAAAAGTAATATTGAATTCAGATTTTTTTAGCTTCAAACCTCTTCTTCAATTATTTATTAATTTCAGTTTGTTTCAGAAATTCGTCTTAAGTAAATTTAGGCAATTTAAAACAATACATCTTTTTTTATTGCTTAAAAATAAAGCTTTATATATTAAAAAAATAATTTTGTTTGATAAAAAAAAAAAGTAAATAACTCATAGTATTTTCAATTGAATCTAAATGAGCATAATATTTATAAAACTGCATGCTTTACAAATTCGCTTAAAGCTCCTTGCTTTTAAAAATTAAATTTAAAAGAAAAATAATTAAACTTAGGGCACAAATAAAAAAAAATCATATCTACATAGTCAGAAATTTTTCATATAAAACACTCTTAAGTAATGAGTCATTTAATTGTTATTTTACCGTATACAATCAAAACAATTGGATATCTGTAAAATGATGCTATTCAAATTGTTAACCCTGAGAAAATTGATTAACTGTGTTTTCACCTTATTTGATTTAACAATTAAAAACGTTATCCTTACCAACAAGACCTAGCTCATGAAAGTATTAGTTCTTTGCAGCCGTCCCGACACAGGGCTGTAGCCGAGAGGGCTTATCGGTTAATCTCAAGCCCGACAGGAAGCGAGTTCGAATCCCAGGATACACTGTGTTAACATGTTCGCAACAGAAACTTTCACAAGTACTATACTTCCCAATTAAATAATTTAATTCTATATAGAATAAAATTAGGTTAAAAAAAAATCCATCAAATTTTTTTTTCAAAACAAACATTTTTTTAACAAAAACTACAGTATCTTATTTCGCTCACGATAGATGGCACCACTAAATACAGACATTTCGTATATTAACCGTAAAAATTTTGAAGTTGGTACTACTACAGAATTACTGCAGTAATTTTGCAGTGTTTCGACTTCAAAAATTCTGTTGTGCTATGGGCCAAATCACCACAGTCTTCAAACTGCATTTTTTCTGCAGTTTATTTTTAGCTGGGTACCTGGAGGACATTTTGATGGAGCGAAACCGCATTTGCGTTACATGGAGTAGAAAACAACGAAAATCTTCTAAGATTAGCCCGACGGCAAAGGGACTCTTAGCCATGAGGACAGCAAAGGGACTATAATCCGTCTTCCACTGAGGATGATTCACGTCAGCTCTGTGGTTGGTGTGAGCCGGGTGCGGAATTCGTTTCAACCAGCCATCGCTGGGTTGAACCCAGTTCACCTCATTGGGAGCTGAGCTCTCTATCTCCTGAGATCCCACGGCTCAGTGAAAAGTATTTCTTTAATTGTGCATGTGAAACCCGTGACTGTGAAATTTTTACTTCCAAATTCACTTGGGTGAATGTGACCCTCCCTTTAATTGGGTTGTGGTAGTGTGACGTGGGCGACGCTGCTCCTCCGCCGTGGCTTCGCCGCAGGTGCCCACTGGGTAACGAAAAGAGAGTTAGCAGTTCTGGCACTTTCTGTGGCCAATGTACAATAGTTCCAAGTGCCCGCCATTAAAAAATATATATAGAGAGAGAGAGTCAACATTGAGATCTACAGTGTACAGTGCACTATTTAAACAGATCTGTACAGTGCACTATTTAAACAACTTTTGCTTGGATATGAGCATCGTATGCATTTAGGGATTGACAGAGCATATCCTACCCGTATTTACGTATTTATGTACAAACGAAATTAATTTTTGAGAAATACCATGAATGCTTCGATTTGAAAAATTCCACTTGTCATAAACCTTTAACTTTTAACATTGAACTGCGTTCTTTTATGAATGAATCTGTGCGCTATTCAACAAAAACAAAATCCAGCTTTTTTCTTATACGGAAAGTACACATCGTTCATCAGGGAAACTACTATTTAAGCTTTCCCATGACCTTTAGAGTTAAAGGGTTAAAAATAATCCACCATTTCACTTGAAATCAGATACTTCCATCTCTATATTCCATCTCTATATTTATCTATATATTTAATATATATATATAAAATTTGTGTCTAAAGCAAGAAAAATATATACTGAATTTTTATTATATTTGTACCGATTATATAAATATATTAATAAAAATTTAAGTTTAAATAAAGAATCTATGGGTTTATATTTTGAAGTATCATTCATTATATAGTAAAAAAGGATGTATGAATGTAAAGTTTTTGGGGGTTGTAAAAAAAAAGTATCTGTATATTTCTAAAAGATAAAGCACGAATTGATGTTCAAAAGCGATACTCGTATGTTATTACTTTTGGTTTGAAAAATCTCCTGCCAAAGTGATACCGATCTTCCTTTTTCTTTAGTCTTTCTTGTTCAAAACTCAAAGTATTTTCTCTAAATAAATGATGTTTCTCTTGCTATCTGTACCAGATAACATTTTGAAATAACTGGCAAAAAGCACGCGAAAGGGAATTTACATATTCTTTGCAATGTTTTATGCCTGTGTAGTTGAAACCCAAGATATCTGCTTTATGATAAGTGATATATAGAAACGAATTTAAAGAATTGAAATTCGCGTCATTATTTACGCACTGGATTATAGTAGAATATTTTTTTATTTAAACAAATGTTATTTATTGGTTAGTTATTTTTGTAGAATAGACCACACTGTATGATGCACTATAATAAAATAATTAATTACAAAATAAGTTTATTAACCAATAGTTGGAATTGAATAAACTGAGAGAAATATAAAAATACCATAGGATATCCCTATGTTGTTTTACCTCTAATAAAATTTTACCTTACACTTTTGTCAGAAGCGTATGGCAAATGTTTACCATAGAAAAAGTACTATTGTTTTTGATGGATTGGTTTAAATAACGCAGAATTGAGCTGGATTGTTTAAGCTACAGTAATACACGCCTGCTTCTTTTCACAACCATGTTCACTCTCCTATATGCATGACACATGCGTATAGTGCATTTCCATTAGTTTGCCTTAGGCCTATGGTACTTTCCTTTAAGCATATCAAACGACAAAGATGCTCCGCCATATAATGCAATACAAGCATCTATCGTTACCATAGGCTTATTGCATGTTTCCATATAAATTTTCTATGTTTACATCAGGTTTGTCTATATATAATCTATATGTAATATATAACTTATAAAATCTGTTTTAGGATCTAGTGTAGAAGGGGCCCATTGGTTTGGCGAATATAATATAGGATATAAAATCATATTAGTTTTAAGCTAAAGTAATTATTTTTAAAAATCCTAAAAACTAGATATTGTTAATCTAATTCGAAGTATTGAGTAAATAATAAGTTATTTATGAAAGCTTCTTTTGTCATCTTCATTGAGTAAATTAAAGAAAACAAATATCTTTGTTTTGTTTTTTAATTTTTTCAATGAAGTTATTTTAAATTCTGTAGAATGTTCTTCATGCTTAAGAAATGGGGATAGAAAATTCCATTATTTTTAAGCTGAAGTAAGTATTTTTAAAAATCATAGACTCGATATTGTTCATCGAATTCCCAATATTGAGTAAAGAATAAGATCTTGATAAAAGATTCTTTTATTATTTTTTTTGAGCAACTCTCTTTGTTTTTTTTAATTTATTCAATGAAGTTAGGAAAATGATACTCACATTCCTAATTTCATTGAAATTAAAAATATTGATAGGAAATGAGTAAATTTAGAAAAAATCTAAATTTTGTATTTTTACTCTGAAAAGCGGATACTCATCCCTCTGGATAAAAACAGTTTCCTTTTATGCTTTCCTTTTTAGGAGGCGATTGATCGTGGCATGGAAATTGAAAAATGACTAAATACACTTGTTTGGGGATAGAAATTTCGTCGAAAGCATTTCTGATTACCATAATTGAGAAAGAAATTAAAATTTAATTTTAACCAGAAATGAAAGAGTTGAGAGGCATTTAGTTAGATTTTCGAATCAAACCGATCAAAACAATTTGATTAAAGACCCGATAACACCTGCATCGTCCTGCTATACAGTGCAAAATGTTTTCAAATCAGATCTTAAAATAATTCAGAGAACCAACCGTGTTGACATGGGGCATGAAATGGAAACTACCGAGGCCTTCTATTGGCATGAATCCAGAATATCTCTCCCATATAATCCTCTTTCTCTGTAAATACCACATTTTACAGTAATATTAATCTAATAAAAAAGAAACAACCAAACTCCCAGATTGCTTTGAAATTAGAAAGTAAAGAAATATTTCAAACATTATTTTTTCCAATGCCCACTTGGGGAATGACCCTTCGTCAATACAGACATCTGAAGGGCAGATTTGTTGGATATTCTTTCAGAAGCACCATATTAGGGGGGCAAACGTTCCTCCCAGAGTAAGGACAGATTGTAGAGAGAATGAAAGAACATCCATGTCTTGCCCGAGATTCAAACCCAGAACCTTTCTAATGCAAGGCCAGTTCCCTGAACCCTACACAGTCCGGTCGGCAACACCTGCATCAACATTACGTCGCAAGTTCACGTTTTGTACAAATTTACACTATTTGGTGACTATATGATTGTCAAAAGTAAAGAAATACATCTTTAGGTTTGCTGAATCGTCAGTTATATTAGATTTATTTCTTAAAATAAAGAGTATATAGTTTATAGAGCTTTTTATAGTATAATATTCTCTTTTAAGATGATCTGATGAAATTTTTCCAATTATTACACAAGCAATCCTCTTAAGTAATTATTATGTAAGTATTTTTTCGAATTATTTTGTGTTGTGATTTTTAGTTGTGATTTTTGTATGGGATAATAATCTCTTTTCAGATGATTATTAGATTTTCAGATCATAATGATACATTTTACCCTTTACCCCTGCATTCTCATTAAAATATACATAGTAATTTTACCGAAACATTATGAATTCCTTCGAATTTATTAATTAACTAGAAGGCATTTTATGTTCCATTTGATCTTGTTTGCCAAGAACTAATCCTAAATGACGAATTCATGAAATGGATATCTATATTAGTGTATAATTCCTAAAGCATTCTGAGAGATTTATTGATATTTGTAAAGAGTAACTGATACATGACGACATAAATCCTCTTAAGCATTTCGTAGAATTTATTACACTTTCTCTGTACTCTGTTGTCTAAAGTTAAGTACGACTGGATATTGAATTCGTGCTTATATATTGTGAAAGTTAGATTGTCAAATAATTCGTGTTCTAGAAATGTCTAATCGGTAACAGTGATTAGAGATGAATTACTAAATATTAGTTCTCTATTGGTAGTTTTCAGCTTTTAACTTAAATATGTTATTTTAATACTTCCATTTTACCAATAATTCGTTCATATGTTGTTCAATAAATTTGAAACATTTAATTTTTTTGATCCTTTTAACGAGTATTTAATTTAGTGAAAATTTTTCACAGTTGAATTTTTTTTTTTAATTTGAAAGTATTTTGAACATTTGATGTGGAATATGATGTGATTTTATTTTTGTTTTAACCTCCGAAGACATGATTTTAGAATTTGTAGAAAATAATATGAAGGCGCATAAAGCTCTTAAGTACCACGTTATTGAAAGTTTTATAAATAAATTAATATATAATTTATTTACGTATTTCTATTTAAAGTTGATAATAATATGACTTCTACTCAAAAATGTGTGCGTTTTAAAAATTCTTCTTAAGGTCTTTTTCCACTACACAGTTTTTTTCTCTCTTTTTTTTTTCTTTCTTTTTTTTTAGAAAAGAAGTATCTTAATAGTATTCAGTAACCCTAACTGGTTAATGGAAAGAATTGATCTGATTAATCATTAATTTGTGAAAAATATTAATTAAGTAACTAACCCTCTTTAGTAGAACCCTCCGTAACAGCCAACCATTCCATTGTAACGATCGTTACATTAAGTATCTTTTTTTTTTTTTTATTCCTCAGATGCAATGTTATCTTCTCAATGTTATGGACGTTCTCACTGAAGCGTTTATTTTAATATAGCAACTGATACTTAGTAATTCTATTCACTAAATCTTTTTATCTTGCTGTCTATTAAATGTGAATCATCTTCAAAAATCCCTTTTAATGAAAGAAAAATGATGCTGTCTTTAGAGTCCCATTCCAAGTACAGTCAAATTAACAATATTATAATTAATATTAATAAGTGTTATAAACAATAACTAGAAATAATGAAAAATATGCAATAAACGATAACAAGAAATAATAAAAAAAAAAAACTATATTCATTTTTCTTACATACCAGCCCTATCGGGCAAAGCATAGCAATCGGGTAAAATTAATTGTCAGTAAAATGTACGTTTAGGGAAAACAAATTGAAGCAAACGTACATGTCAGGAAAATAAATTTTGGAGCCTAACGTATCTGTTGAGCCAATGAGTTGTCAGGAAAACGGAGTCTGGCGTTTGAGTTGTCGGGAAACCGAGCGTCGGACAAGCCGTATCCGGTATCAATTATACAGATCCTTCTGAGGATAACTTCTTTAAACAAAGCCTCTTTAAACAAAGCCTCTTTATACAAAACCTTCGAGGGGTTATCAATTGTGGTGTCAACCCCTTTATCATAACATAAAAGTAAACTCCCGATTAAAGGGTTAAAAAGCTTTTAATACAGCGAAATATGGTAAGACAGTAAGAAGTGGTTCCAAAGTGGTGTATCTGTAGTTTCAGTTATTGACTATTCCCCAGCCTAAGTTTTTGACAAAAGTTTCGATGTTTTTCAATACTTTAAAAAAATAATCGATTATTTAGCACGTAACTCAGTTCGATTATCAGTCACCCTTCCTGTTTACAGTGCATTGCGTAGGTATAATAAAACACGATAGAAAAAGTAGTTAAGTATTGCTAAAAGTGACTCTTGGTTTTACATAGTACAAATACATAACACATCGTTATGGGTCCCTACGTTACGAAAACTATCTTTAATGACTTGTTTTGCTCTGAGGGTTAATTCACAGTGAGAGCCGACATCAAAGTTTCGGCGATTGCGTCTTTCGCGCAATGCTTTTGAAAATATGTGTTTTGCACATGCGCAGAAAGCGCAATACGCCGAGACGTAAAAATCAGTAGTCTCTGCGAATACTTTCTAACAAAGAAACCCCAAAATCAAACAAAAATGAAAGTTTGTAATAAATTCCACATGAAATTTTCTGACTTTATCTAATTAAATTTGTATCAAAACGAAAGTCACTGATATCATTACAATCAGTTATCTGTTTACTGAAGATTTAAAAATAACACAAATCAGAATTAGTTTTTAATGCAACAATGCCTATTAATACGTTGAATTTTTTTTTCTTCCTTTGAACTCCATTGCGTTAAGGAGTGGCTGGAGGAAATTTTAAAGTTGACAGCAGTGATCCGCCATCCTCTAAAACAGAGTTCACGAAAAAATGAACAACGAAAGAATTAAATATGCCCAAGGAAGAATTGTTAACAAATTTAGACTAATTATAAAGCATTATTCAATTAAAAATTATAATTGTTTCAATTTTTCTCATTTTTGGTAGCCATGTTAAAATAAAGACTTAAATTAAAATATAAAACGTGTTCGTCTGAAAACTTGAGTAACTGTACAATTTTTAAAAATCGAAGGAATATGCCAAATTTATTTTGATGTGAGGCATTTACAAATCCCACTTCAATCAGCTGGACTATCAACCTATCAATCAGCTATCAGCTTCCCTTTCTACTAAGAAGAGAATTGGACATCGGTCCGCGAGGTAAAATATTTTCTGCTTGGTGGTAGTTCGTAATGATCAAAAGATTGACGACAGCTTCGTTATTAAGTATGTATGCTGAGTTTTATGCACATCGGTAAGAGATTGTTGATTTGTATGTAGAGAACTTCGTGGTTTTCCTCTCCATGTAACGCAAATGAGAGTTAGTTAAATCAAAAGGTCCTCCACGAAAGTAAATTTCTACCAATACTTGATCCAGGAATTCCCTTGTCTTCTGGATTGGGTTCAAAATTACAAAGCTACGGAGTTGAACGATAGTAATCGTAATCCCAAAGAATTGGGCCAGCTGTTCAGCGACTGTTATAAAATAAAATTATATCTACAGCAATGGAAAATTAGGATCTGAACTAGTTACAAAACATTGTTTTGCAAGAACTGATATATACTTATATACAAGAATTGTTAAGAACATACATTGATACACAATACAATTATATTCATTGATACACAAAGATTTTGATGATATTTACTTAACTTTTCTTCGCATAACTATCTATTACTAAAAACATAAAATAACCTGATTTTTGCTTTAGGCATTACAATAATAAGAGTTGTCACATAATACATGTTTAAAAATGTATTTTAAAAAATTTATCTTTTTATGTAATATTATTTTTTTTTTAGGATTGATCTTTTCATTTTGTTTTAAATAATAGTGTCTGAGTATGCTCAATAGTTCTTTATTAGCTTTTATTTTTACGGTATTTTTTTTCTTCAAATAAATAAAAATTTATTTTTATGCTTCAACCATTCTTCAAGCTCATAGTTTAACATTCAAACAGCTAGAAGGAAGATTTATTTTCTTCTTAATACTTTTTTTTCTTTTAATTGTTCTTGCAGAGCTTTTAAAGATAAATATTTAATTTTCCCTTTTTTTTTTCAAAGACTTTTTTTCAAAGATTTTTTTTAACAATAATTAGTCTTATTTATTTTTAAGAAAGTATGTTTATTTTTTAAAAGTGGAATGTTGATTTATCTCAAGCATAGAAATTCAAAGCGTTTAAATCTCTCACAAAAACAATGCAAATACATAAACATATAAGTTAAAATATAAAAATGAACTTTAATGTATTTCCTTTTCTGATTTATAAAATTCAAACAAAAATAGTTTAAACTAATTATTTTGAAACTTCTGTGACCAATCAAGTTCTGAATTTTAAATCTTATTCCCTTCTCTAGGAATGTCGAAATATGAGAAAAAAAAATTTGAAAAACATATGAATCAAAAGAAACAAATAGGCTTACGTTTTAGTAACATTTAATACATGTTTGATTATGATATATTTGAATGTTCTTAATACTACAATAATCAGGCTTTCAAATCACTGCAAGAGAGACATGAAAGAAATAAGATATATTTCTTAATGAGCTATCTGAATTATGAAGAGTTTTTGTTTGCACTGATCTTATAAAATTCATTCAAGATTATACTGACAAATAAGAATAATTTAAGGTAAATAATCAAAGCAACTTTATTTTGAGACCCAAATATATTTAAAGGAACATTTTCATACCCTATTCATAATCTAGTTTACCCTGCAAAGAATTTAATTCAGAATTAAAAAATTTTTACTAAAAAGAAAATATTTTTTTATTACCTTAAACAGGCCTTATATTACCTCGGAAAGTAATTTGGTTAAGACTTAATTTACATTTTAAGTAATTTTCAAGTACTGTTCTAGAATATATAATTTTTCTTGTTACTTAATTTAGAACCTGTTACCTGGGAAGTACATTTATTTTAACCCCCTCCCCCCAAAAAATGACTTTCAAACAAATTATAAAGTTGGTTAGTAGTTCAGACGCAGTCCATATCGTCTGACCGGGGTCGAAATTTTGTCTCATTCATGCCATATCGCTTTTAAAAAACACAGCCCTGAAGAACGGTGCCAGGTGCTTGGCCATGGCAGGCGGTACTTAACTAATTTGGTTTAGTCCTTATTATATATAATTCTTACAAACTTAACAAGAAAATATCTTGTTCACAACCTAATCAGAATTTACAAAAATTATTTAGCTAAGAACTAATTTGTCTTTTAGAAACATGTTCAAGCATGTTTTAGAAGTACTGTTTCAAATTATACCTCTTTAAAATTCCCAGGATGATCTCCCGAACAATAAGATGATTAGAATTGTACTGAAATCCAGATTAAAAATACACATAAGCCTTAGCTCTAACAAAATGCATTAATTTCTACGCTACCTTTGTCTAATTTCAACAACTAATGCATTTGAGGTTTCTATGAGAAATAATGATTTTGTGATCTAGAACAATAGTCGTGAAGCGTTCAGAGGCGAGGATTGCCGATGCTTCGAATACTTAATTGTCCGTCAGACAAAATTGCAAGAGCTCTGAAAAGCCCTGAATTTGTCCAATTGTAGAATAGATGCTTTGTTTTAGGGTAAAAGACGATTAGATCAGAATGAATTCTTCTATCTTTTCTTATCTTTTGTTTGGCAAAAACACATAATTTGCATTATAACACAACGTTTATAATCAAGTAAATGCTATTGAAAAAAACTTAAAATAATTTAACGTACTCTTTGCTAAATTTTTCAAAGATGAAATATTAATAATATGCTGTTCTTTGGAAAAATTCTTTACGTAAGAATGTTTTATGTAAGAATATAATTTACTCAAGTTCTCAACATAGGTCAGAATTTAATTTCTCTCTTTGGTGTATATATAATTAGAACATTTCAAAACAAATTTAATATCCCAATGTAAACTAACTTGTTTGCGTAACTCGAAATCCAATTCATTTGGTTTAGGCCTAATAAGATACTTTTTACATGTTGGTATGTGTATTCCTTCTATTTAAAAAGTATCGAAAAGTTAATTGTTCTTCAGACCAAAGTGTAAGATTTCTGAAAATTCGTAATTAGTCCAATTGCAAGATATATGCTTTGTCTCATTGTGAAAGACTATTAGATAAGAATGAGTTAGAGCGTGTTCTATCTTTTGTTTGGCAACAACAAATAATTTGCATTGTAATACAAAGTTTTTAATTGTGTAAGCGCCATTGAAAAGTAGCTTAAAATAATTTTGATATCTGCTTTGCTAAATAATTCTAAGATGAACTGTTAATAATTTGTTTATGAAAAAATCCTTATATTAGAATGTTTTGCATAAGAATATAATTTATTTTGTTCGTAATCTAGTTGAGAATTCGTAACACCTAATAGAAATATATTTAGAGAATTTTATAACAAATTAAATATACGAACATAAACTATCCTGTTTGCATAATTTAATTCGAAATCAAAGATTCTGGTTTAGGTCAATTGCGATATTTTAAATAGATATTTATTCTAAAGCATATAAATTACTAAAACATATAAATTAATAATCTAATTTACATATGAAAGAGTTTTGGTTTAGATTTTTTTTCTGATATTTTGCTAATTTGTTTTTAACCAAGAAACAAGCATTACTCTGTTTATCATGCATGCAAAATTCTAGCATAGAAATGTTTTGTAAAAATATATAATTTATCCCATTCGTAACCTAATTCAAGACCTAATTTACCAATTTCTACAGCCGTCGTTGAACAGCCGACCCAATTTTTCAGGTTAACTTCTACAAATGTTAAATTCCGTAGCCTTGTAATTTTGAACCCAATTCAGATGACAAGGGAACTCCTGGATCAAGTATTTGGAGAAATTTATCTTCGTGGAGGACTTTTTGATTTAACTAACCCGTATTGGCGTTACATGGAGAGGAATTCCACGGAAAACTCCCACGGCTAGTCTGACTGCAAGAGGACTCTAACCCATGATAATTTGAGCATTTTATAACATGCCTAATATGAGCACATAAACTATCCTGTTTACGTAGTCTGACTCAAAACCTAAGTTCTTTAGTTTAGGCCTAATAAAATTCTTTTTAAATAGATATTTCCTCTAATACATATCAATTACCCTGTTCTAATTTAAATTTTAAGGAATTTTGGTTTAGATTTAGCTTCAGATTTTTCTAATTTGTTTTGAACTAAGAAACAATATCCTATTAATAACTAAATTTAGACTCTACGTTGCCTCGAAAAGTGTTTTGGTATAGACCAAAGTAAGCTTTTGGAATCATTTTCAAATACTTCCTCTAGATATCCCTCTCTGAAATTCCCAGGATGATCTAACTAATACTAAAAATAAGTAGAATTGCACTGAATGCCAGGGTCAACATCAATGTGAGGTTTCACTTACATAAAATGAATTAGTTCCGATGCTACGGTTGCCTAATTTCAACAACTAAAGCATTCGAAATTTTCATGCGAAATAATGATTTTATGATCAAGAACAATAGGTATAAACAGTTTGGAGATATGGATGGCCACTGTTTCCAATAGTTGACTGTCTACTTACCCCTATTGTACGAACTCTGAACAGTCCTTGATTTGTCCAATAGTAGAATAGATGCTTTGTTTCATTGTGAAAGAGATTAGTGAAGAAAGTATTATATTTCATTTTAGCTTTTGTATGGCAGAACATTATTTGAATTGCAGCAAAAATTTTATATTTATGTAAATTCCATGGAGAAAATTAAAAAAATTTAAAATAGTTTAATAAAATAACTCTCTAATATAATTTATTACAACTATTAGTTACTATTCTTATAAAAAAAAAAAGTCTTACTTAATAAGGTTTCTTATAAGAATAAAAAAATATTCTGTTCTTAACCTAATTCAAAACCTTATTTGACATCACAAAAAAATATTTGGCGCAGAGATATTTAGAGCATTTTGTAATAAGATTATCCTGTTCGCATAACCTAAATCGAATTCTATGTTACCTGAAAGAGATTTGGTTTAGGCCTAATGCGAGACTTTTGAACTAGCTACTTTAACTAAAAACATCAATCCCCTAGATCATAAGTTCATAATCTAATTCACGCTTTTAGGGTTTTGATTTAAATTTTATTTTAGATTTTGTCAATTTGTTTTCAATCGAAAAATAAAAATAATTCTGCTTATAACATAATTTAGAACTTACATTACACGCAAAAGAGATTTTATATAGACATAGCTAATTTTTAGAATCATTTTCATGTGCTGTTTTCAAAATTCATAAGATTACCTTACTAAGATTAAAAATGATTAGAATTGAACTGAAAGTCAGTTTCAACGCAAAGGCGAGGCTTCACTTGCACAAAATGCTTAAGTTTCGATACCATAGTTGCCTCACTTTAGTAGTTAAAGCATTCGAGAATTCCGTAGGAAATAAAGATTTTATGATCCAGGACAAAAAATGTGAAACGTTTCGGACACGAGTATTGTCTTTGCTTTGAATATCAACTGTCTACCAACACAAATTATAAGGATTCTGAAAAATCCTTAATTTGCCCGGTTGATGCTTTACTTAATTGTGAAAGACGATTAGAGAAAAATGAATTAGATTTAATCTTAAATTTTGTTTGACAATACATGATTTAAAGTATAACACAAATTTATAATTATGTAAACTCAACTTAGAATATTAAATTTATTGCTAAAAAAACTTGAATATAGTTTAGTAGTAATTCTCTTGATTTATTGAGCTATTTGAAAGTTTATATTGCTAAACTATATATATAACTATTGGAGGAATATTTGCTAGAGAAAACTCATATAGAAAACTCAATAGGATATTGTTTGATAAAAAAAGAAGTTAGATGAACTCAGGGGGGTGGAGCAAAAATTTGCTTTATTAATATTTGCAAATGCATTTTTTCCTTAGTAAATATAATTCAATATTTTCAATATTCTATTCTTATAAATTGCATACTAATGATAATCAATACAATTTTAATTTCTTTCTAATGTCTAAGCATTTATCTTTTAGAAAAATGTTAATTTGTAATGTTTATTAGTGCTTACGTAACAAAGCTTTACCCCGACAGGGGGCATCCAGGTGGTATTGTTGACTTGGTGCACGCTCGCGCCTGCATCAGTAAGGGAAGCGACACAAAATTTGGGAAGGCTTGGCAACGATGGTATGGCAACACAAACGAAGATGGGGGCCTGTGATTTGGGCGTAAACCAGTTTGGTGTGACGCACGGGAAAATTAGACGAAAATGAAAATTAGACGAAAGTGAAAATTATAACGAATAGTAAACGATCAGTCCAGGTGCCGTGCGCGCAGAGCAGCAACTGCCATTCATTAGCCCACCCCAGACCAGAAGGCCGCAAAGAATTTATTAAACAAGACAAAAAAAATTACAAAATTTACAAAATGTCTAAATAACAGATGAAAAGAAGAAAATCGGTAGACAATTCCCGTAAACAGATGGAAAGACGAGCATCCACAGTGAAGCATTGTGACAAAATTCTTATACAACAATTAAACATGCATACATTATAGGAAATTGGCATAAAACTACAAAAAATTGAACAGATGAAAAGATGAGCATGCACATCGAAAATTGAACAGATGAAAAGATGAACGTGTACATCGAAAAATGAATTACAAAATTCAAGAAAAAACGATTAAACAGATAAAAAAAATGAGCATTGACAATAAAATGGTGTAGCGAGGAGTCCAGATCACAAGGAACCAAAAAGTCAATCCACGGCTGGGTGTCACCAAAGGTACGGTTAGTTAAATCAGGGGTGTATTAGCACTGAAATGTTGTTTAATAATTTGGATAATACCCTCTTTAATTTTAGGCTGGGTCCAAAACTGTTGAATTGATGTAGCAGACAAGTTTCCAGGAAAGAAATGCGTTCTTAAGTTTTTAAAGGTTGGACACTCCAGTAAGATATGATTTAAATTCTCAAAAGTACAACAAGTTTTACTACATTTCGATGGTTTATAATGAAATTTATATTGGTATTCGCCTTGAGTTCCGTGGTTTGTAAGGAATGGGTTGAAATAAAAATTATTCAGGGGGTCCTGCCATCTTTTTTGCCAAATTTCCAGATTTTGTTTAGAATAATTGTGTCTAACAGAGGAAGGGAGATCAATTAGGTCAATTTTATTATTACGACAAGCAAGACTGCCAGCTTCCTAGTTACCCCTGTGTCCCACAATGGGCCTTAATCCAGTGCAGCTTAATGTCTTCGCTAATATTTTCTTTAATCATTTTTGTTAAGTAATCTTTTTCATTACATCTGTTAAATGATTTCAGTCCAGATAGGGAGTCGGAATATATGTGGACAATCTTATTTATATTGTTTTTCTTAATCCAAAGGATTGCCTGGAGAATAGCCCATAGTTCTGCCCTAAAAACGGTAGAATGATTTGATAGCCTAAAGCTGTAATTTTCAATAGGGCCACCTCCTACGTAGATGGTAAACGCACAGCCGACATTGATTTCGTGTTCATGTTTACGTAACGGAAAAGAATTTTCAGTGAACTTTAAAAATGGTTACATGAAAATTCATAGAAAATTATCACTAATTTATGTAAGTATTAAAATATCAACAGTAATTTGTTTCATAATATTTGGAAATGGCATTACATAAATGTAAAGTAAGAAATATCTTACAAGACATTTTGAAAAAAAAATACATACAATTTTGAGTAAGATAAAATTATGATGAAAAAAAAATTAAATTGACAAATGGTCTAAGTATTTTTAAAGAATATTTTAATACATACGTAATGCATACGTTTCAGAGTTTATATCTTGGAAATATTTTTCAGTAAAATTTAAAAATGGTTACATGAAAAATCATAAAAACTCAGCATTAATTTATAGAAATATTAAAAATCGACTGAAGTAGTTTGTTTCATACTTTGCAACATGTCAAATGTCGAAAGCAAAATCTTTCAAAATAGTGTCAAACAAAATTACAAAAAAATTTGTTTAAGATAAAAGTATAATGAAAAAAAAAAAATGAAATTGTAGCTATTAACACCTTACCGTAATGCAAAATTTTAAATACTTTGGAAAGTAGGATTTTGCATGAGCATTATGTTTCTCGTTTTTTGCTAAATATTTTAGAAAGAGCTATGTTTTTAAATTAACTTAATATTAATTTTAAACAAATAAAGTCTCGACTCATAAGAGTTCATTAAAACGGCTTTTATTATAACATTGACAATATACTTACAAAATATAAAAAATAATAATTTTAATTAAAATGCTTTGAATGCAGTTTCTTTAGGGAAATATTTTTACCTGATACGTTCTAGTTTAATTTATTTTAATTAACTAGATTACAAAGTATCTTTTATCATTACTATTTTTACGAATAAAAATGTATCGCTACCTGGAATAAAATAAATTTTTAACTATTATTGCCCTACGGGATTTTAGACCCATGCAATAAAAAAAGGAAATCTTGATCATGATTTTATTTCAATGAAATAAATAGCTATAAAAAGATATAATAATAATTATATGTGAATATAGAATCTAATCATTGAAATTAACATATAATTTAAATAATCTTATGAATCATTTTCATGAAAAATAAATTATGTACTAGTTTATAATTCAATTAACAAAACGTTTTTTCCTTCCTATATATATATATATATATATATATATATATATATATATATATATATATATATATATATATATATATATATAATGAATATTTATAAGCTATCGGATAGAAGAATAAATGATATTGTTAAAGATTGAGATATAAATAACTGAATTTAATATTCATGAATAGGATCCCTAAAAGTTTGAATAAAATCTATTTGTAACACTATTTTTGTAGTCTGTAAATTATTTTTTTTAAAAAAAATTGCATAATTTAGATATGAGATTTCATATATCTTTTAGTAGCCATTATCTATACAGCATTAATATCAACTAAAATATTATTATACTATCACACTCAAAAAGTAAGCATAGAGCAGTAAAATACGAGGAAGACAGGAGAAATACTATTTTGATTACCAAAATTTGCTGCAAAAAAATTGCAAATGTGCTAATTCAAGGAAAAAAATAGGATTACATGCAGGGATAAAACACTGATACGGGGTGGTAATCTAAACCTAGAGTTCAGTCATCGCCCCCTCCTCGGCTAGAGCAGTTTACAAATATGTGAGTGTAACTGCAACTAGAAAGCGTGTACACACTGCTCAGTCGAGAGAATTCTGAAGATTTTCAATTGGATTAAGATAACGCCAGTAAACCGGACACTTCATAGACGCAATCGCTTCGCAATCCAGATAGTTGATAAAGATGAAGTGAATTAGTGTTATCATCCATTAAAACGAAAACAGGTTTAGTTGCTGCAGCGTACAATTTTGCAATGGGGTCTAGCAATTCATCCCCACACAGTGCTGTGGTCATAGAACATCGTCTGTAGACGTGCAGTTGGATGCGGCATAAAATGAAATTCTTGTCAGACTATGATGATTAAATTGTAGCGTGATACTCTGTTGCTAGTGCTTTGTTCCTTCCAAATCCCCTCAGGTTAGTCACCGGGTTTAAGACCAAATCTGGACTCTCCCGATAACGTAACGTTGACCATAACCAATACAAATCATGCCCCTTTATCTTAGACAGATAGAGGGACTCAGACTTTTCCTTTCATATGTAGCCTTCTTCGGACAACCAAAGCAGATACTGTGTTACAAATGGCCTCTGTAACCAGAGTGTCACACGGGTGGAGGTCACTCTCCGATTTCACTTGGCTATCAAATATATTCATCTTCCGTGGTGATTTTAGCCATTCGATGACAAGCCATAGGTTTGAACACTACTGCTTGGTTGCCTTTGGATTGTTTTTACAATCGGGAAATAACAGAATGATAGACGAAGAGGAAAACAGTAACATTTGTGATAGGCTAAGCGTCAATGCGACCATCTGCACGTCAGCGCTCAAAAATTTAACATTCTTGTTCTGGTAGCTACACAAATACGTTCAGCTTGAAAAAAAAATTGTAAGGATGTTCCATGCACCTTTTATCGGCACTTAAATGTAACTCCTGTAAACCCTATAATCCAGCTTCTTGTACTATTGCATGTTTTGCATGCGTTTAGACACGAAACCGTGAACGGCTTTTATTTAACCTATTTGCATAATTCCTTCTCCAATTCAGTTTGGCTTCCAGATTCATATGGAAGAAACTCTCTCTGTGCTTAAATTTTAACCTGCGAAAGTATTTATGCAAATCTCGTTTCCGCAATTCATGTTGATTAATTAATTATATATTGCTGTTTTTAAATTATTTGCCATTGACATATTTGCTTAAATACTTATTTCATTTCTAGGATGACTAAATAAAGAAAACTATTCATATAAAATGGAAGGAAATATGCAAAAGTTAACAAAAATCCCGCACTCTATATAGCTTAAAGCTTTGTATTTAAATTAAATTCATGAAATGTATTTTAAAATATTCATTGAGAAATTATTCATACATTAATATTATGGTTGTTATGAAAAGAATTAGAAAGTGAGTAAGGCCGAATTATTAATCTACTGAGAAGCTATAGTTTTATCGTTAAAGATATGAAAAGGTCAAATACTTACTCAAGATTGGGAAATACATTTCATTTAGCAGTTTATATTGAATTGTTTGATTTAAGATCATTTAATTTTGGCACTCATTATCATTTGATGTAGACAGGGAGTGGTTAAATTCAATTAGTGATATCTGTTTCAAACTTTTACTGCAATAATGTTTTACTAGCATATGAAATTTTGTTGAAAATAACTAGAAATTTATAATATTAAATATAATGTATTTTAAAGCCAAACTTAGCTATTCATTGGATGGATAATAAAAGTTTTCACGCACCTATCTTTGAGTGACCAATATTGACGAGAACATAGATTTTTTAATATTATTAAAATTTTTTTTAAATAACAGACACTTAGAATTTAAACTGTTTTTTTTTCATTGATAGCAATGTTCTAAATAGTATAAAGCAGATTGAAAAACTAAAACGGTATTGATTTACAGCCTAAAATCCTTAATTGCATTTATTTTTTCGCAACGTCCTTATGTTTAGATTCCAATTCATGTTTGACATCTTCATTCATAAACAATTGAAAATTTCGTCATAAATTTCCCTCAAAACGTTTTAGATTAACCCACTGACGGTTCTGCACGTAGAAAGTCGTATTTTAACCTGCAGTCTTCACTGCATAGCAAAACCGGTTTTCCAATGTTAATAGATAGGGGAACTGTGTGTAGGGGAGAAACTTTCTCCCAATTTCGCCCATTTCCTTAACCGCCAGTGGGTTAAATGTATTCAGTGTAGTATTAAGAAAACTATATATTTTTGAATGGAACCGAGCAAAGCGTAACATGATTTTATAACACTTTTAATCTACTTATACTATTATTTCATCATATTAGTATTGTCCCGAGATTGTGATCCTATTGTTAGGTAATTTCTTATGAATAAAGATAAAATAACGTAAAATAATAAATTATAAAGAAAGGTTTGCCAAAATTTAAAATAGACTGTCGTGATAGTGTCTAAGGGGAAAAAAACGATAAAAAGCGCCGCTATTTTTAACAAAGCTCAGACAGTTGCATCGCAAATTGCTTCTTATTATTTAAAATAAAATGAAAAGAAGTTGTACCAAGAATGAATTTATATGACCAGAAAAACTTACAGTAGGTGTTTATCGCCAAATGGTCGTTGTTTATGATGAACACTGTCTCTTCCAGTACAAACTGCTGCAAACAAAAGGTGTATAAGTTTCCATGATGAGAAAACATTAATGAGGGAATTGCTAAGACTGGGGTTAAGTAAACACCATTATCTTCAATTAAACAATTGCTGAAATAATTGGTAATAATAGAAGGGCAACGAGTGATTACTTTACATTTACTTTAAATGCTCTTATGCCAACAGGTGAATTAAGTTGTTGTTGTTGCTTATGCCCTCTTGACCAACAGAAGCATTAAATCAAATCCATGAACTCATCTAAGAAGTTCCCAGAGCCATGTACTATTGCAGCAGGGTTGGAGACCAGCTGGCTCTTCTGGCAGCCAATACACGATAGGATGTGGGCAGGAGCAGACTGGTTCACATTGCACTGAGGGCAGGGTGGGCAGACTTTAAGGCCCGCAACGTGACGTTGGGATCGAGTGTGTCCGCTTCTAAGTCTGGAAAGCATCGTTTGGACACGCCTATTGCTTTCCCTGATGATCAGAGCAAGATCAGGCCGGTCTCCCCCATACCAATCATGCACAGGAGTTTTTTGGTGAATTAAGTAGTTGTATTTATTGTCAAACTTCTCTTATCTTTTTTTTTATAATCCTGAATGGTGCCCCTTCTGTTTTTAAATGGTGTGTTGTTGTTTCTCTAATGCAGTTTCAACTATCTACTATTTATTCGGGCAACTCTTATAGTTTCATTGTACTTGGTGCAAAACCCGCTAACCAAATTCTGCAAAATCAAAAAATGACGCAAAAAACATGATTTTTCACCAACAATGAAAAACTATATATCAAATATGTAGTTATTCTTTTAATTCTTTCATTGAAAGGCTTTTTTGTTCCTGTTGTTAACATAAATGGTGGGTGAAACGAACTTTTATGTTTAGTTATTTTGGAAAAATAACTGCGCAACATTTTGTTTAATCGCATGTTCTAAAGCATGAATTCCAACATATTTTTGAAAAATAACTTTTTGTTTGAATTCCCACTAAATATACATTAATTACAATGCGAAAAATTTGACGTCAGTTTGTTGGGGCTGAAACAAGAGTTCCTTGTCAACGGGGTTTTACATAAGTATAATTTTCATCTAAGATAAAACAAAATTAAAAAACTAATAAAGATAATTTCAAAAAATAAATAAATAAACACGTGTGAAATAGTTATAAGAATAAAAATTCTAATGTTTACAGTATTTATACAAACTTCATAACTAGGTATTTAATATAAACTTCCGGGGCAATACTGCGCAAGCAATCAATCAATGTAAACTCTTAATTGTGCAGATAAATGTAAACACGTATCAAAAATAAAACGTTACTTAAAGCGATGCGAAATATTTCCTACCAGTGCACTTTATCCCAACTCCATTTCAAATTAAGAAATACTTTTCCTAAATTTAACACTATCTAGGTTCTTTTCCCGACTAGGCTTGATGGATGTTGTACTAGGCGGGAATCGGGTCGACTTGCAAGATTTCCCTATCAACATTATTGGAGCTAATGACCTTCTTTCCCAAAAGCTTGTCGTTGACTGACAAGATGTAATTAAAACAAAGTTGCATATCCAGGAAGAGGTGTCTGTGAAAGCAATAAATGCCAATTCGCTCTCACCTTCGCCAAGTATATATCCTTCTCTTTTTATTCGAGGTAGGGAAATTGCTTTCCAGTGAGAAATTTCTTGTTGCTTTGCATCGATAAACTCTCCCTTATTTTAAATGTTAAGCTGCTGCCCAGATAGATAACTAGGATAAGCTTCCGGTGAATTTCATTTGTATAAAAAAGTTAAAATAAGTTTATTGTTAAAGTGGCTTCACTGTTTTTAAGAATTTAGTTCATTAAATTATTAAGTTTAATGTGTAAATTTCAAGAAAACTTGCACGTTGACTAAGGCATCTATGATTTCAAATTTAGGAAATAAAATATTTAAGCATGTTATAATCATAATATGTATGGTAGTTTAAATACTTGACTCGAATTATTCTGAGAAATCTAAATTAAAAGTTTAAAACTTGTGTAATATAATTGGTTGAAATAAATTAAATACACGGAGTTGAGTCAATTTAATTCAACTTTGTCGAACATAGTTGAACATGTCGAACAATTGATGCTAAATATTTAAATAAATAATAAAAAATATAAAGCAGGAAATAAGAAAAAAGTATACAAGAATAATTTTTAACATTTTTCGTTAATATTAATAAAAAAATTATACAAAAAAGGTAGTAATTATATTAAATAATAATGAAAATAATATATAATATATAAATTAATTATAAAGTTAAAATTATATTAACGGAGTATAAATGTTAAGCATTATTATGAAACTAATATTTTGACTGTAAAAATAATAAACACTTTTTAATCATGCTAATCAATGAATCGAAGTTTTTAATTATTAGCCTATTATTTGTCAATTTTAATTATTAGTTTATGAACACAATTACACCAAACAGAATAATAATGATTCAAGTTTAATCAGGATTAAGAGAGCTTTCCATTAAAACTAAAATTACCATTAACATTCAGGCAAAATAATTCTTTTGTGTTTTGTTCTGCTATCTCGAGGATATTCAGAAGGCTAGTAATAGACCTGTAAGAAAACAATTCTAAAGAACTTGTAACGTAACTATCACTGCAATTATTAAACATCATTTCACTAGTATATAAGACATGCTAACTTGAGTCAATCTTGAGGTACCTTTTGATAGATGAAGGTTGGCATTGTCGAATGGCTTTTCCTCCACAAACTATTTCATAACGAAACATCACCATTGGAAAAAAATATGTCTAATAACTATAATCTCCAAGTCCATTCGATATTTTTTCAATAAAATAAAGCAAATTAAGGTACTGTTTGGGTGAAATATAAGTTTTCAAGTCGCGCAAATGAAATAAAAAATGTTTTTGACATGTTTCTCTTAAAAGGAGGATTATTCCATTGCTCCAGTATTTTGATGACAACATCTTTAAAAACCTTAAATTATATCACCAGAATATCAAGGCAGTAAAATGAAACTGATGAGAAAATAATCAATTTTATCTCTTTGCTTTGATATTCTGAAACAAACTGCCTGTCACTGAAGATGAATTCGTTACATGTTATCTGTTATTTAAACCTACAAGCATTAATTAAGCATTTGAGTTTATTTCGAATTTTCAGATTGTTCGAATGAAGAACTTTATCCATCTAGGTCTTTAAAAATAATTTTAATATGCCAATTATTTAAACATGTCATTGAAGTCGAAACCTTTGAAATTAATCTTTCCTTCATATTATTTGCTTTTAGAAAGCTAAAGCATGTATGAAATAAATAAAAGACTACATGTAATAGAAATATTTTCAGTCAATAAATCTTTTGATCTTCAAAGAAAGAGTTCTATTAATTTTCCAAAATCAGAAACTTTTCAATTTAAGAATCTCTCTAAATATTAAATATCAAAATCATAATTTCCTCGCAAGCGCCAGTACAAACACAGAATAAAACAGTTTTACCAAACTTTGATCAAAACTAAACTTTCGATTATAACCACAATTGATAAATTATCCTATCTCCTTTGCATCGGTCGGATCTAAATTGGTCTTTAATGCTCCACCACTACCCTTTGATTATACTTCTATTAATCGAATACATAGTTTTAACGGCTGAAGCATTTAACTTCATTGAAATAAATTTTCCTCTCGAATTAGATATTCATACGCTGTGCTCTCCTAAGCCAACTCCAGAAATTAGGAGAAAGAGATAAATCAATTAAACACAATGACTCCATCTCACTAGGCTCCGCGTCCCCATCTTCTCTAAGCCCACGCAATTCCATGTTGCCACCCGAGCATATTTAATTTCCTCTCCTCACAAATTGCAGCTAACATACAAGAACCAGACTAATTAAATTCAAACGATTATCAATAAGCCTTTTAGCTTTGTTGGCTGATCCAAACGATTTATACATTGGCGATAAAACCGCTATAATTAAAAAGACAAAGCAAATTCAGGAAGAAAAAAAAAGGATGAAAAATTACTATTGCTTTTTCAAGTGTGATAAAATCTACCTCCATATCCGAGAGCCATATGAACTAACTCCTTCAAATCATTTGTGAATTGGGCAATTAAGAAAAAAAAAAAAACGAAAAATGTGTAACTCTATTCACAAAACCTGCCTATATTAACTCCGTAAAAGATCTACAGAATTTCTGTTCTGAGCTTAATTTTTGTTAGTAATTAAACAAAATATTCTGGTAGTGGTTGTTGTCTTGATGAAGCTATTTTTTAATAGTATTGGTGTTCACGTAGTTAGAAATGTTAATTGTCATGCATTATTTGTATTTTTTTTTTTTTTTTTTTTTTTTTTTTTTTTTTTTTGAAAACAAGTTCCATTCAGAATGAGTTGCCTGACTTTCTTTTTTTTATGAAACATTGTTTGTTTATGTTTCCTAAGCCAACGCTATTTCCTGCTGCCATTCGAGCAAATTTAATTTTCACTCTCCAAAAATTGAGACTAGCGGGCATAAACTTAAAAACTTATCAATAAGTTTTTTAGCTTTGTTGACTGATCCAAACGATTTATACATTGGCGACAAAACCACTGGCAGTTAAAAAGACAAAGCAAATTTGAAGTAAAATAATTAGAAAATTCCTTTTTCTTTTTTTATCAATCTCTACATACTACTGAAACGTTGAAAGGCGAACGGTAAACAATTCCATAAACTGTAGAAGGGAATTCATTAACCAATTGTGAACTAAAAACCAAAAGTGAATTCAATTCTTGCCGAATTCTCGAACTCATTCCATGGTTAGGCTTAGTGCTTACGTTTAACACTAATGTCATGAGCGTGATTGTACTCTTAAAATATTTTTTAAAAAATGCTCAAATATTTTAATTGAAAAATAACTAGTTTTTAGGTCACTATTTTTATGTAATTTTCTTATATTTACACTATTAGTAGAAATCATGGTTAAATTTTATTAATCATAAAAAATAAATTTTAGTTATTTTTCTTTTATCTTTCTCACCAAAAATCAAGACGTAGGTGAACACGAAACATACATTTCCTTCTCTATTTGAATGAGGTGAGAAAAATTTAAGTTCTTGGATTGAATTGAACAAACGTATATCGTTCTTTCCTTCGATTGAACAAATATTTCTTTCTCTCTTTGGATTGAACAAATATTTCTTTCTCCCTATAGATTGAACAAATATTAATTTATTTACCTCTTTATATTTTACTTTATACGTTTACGCTTTACTTTTATAATTTACATTTTACTTTGCACTTTATGCTTCACATTTCACTCTTTATTTATACTTTATTTAATATTTTATGCTTAGTTTATTTATACACGCTTTATTATTATTATAATTTATGGTTTATTTTAAGTTACTTTACGCTTTACTTTTTAATGTACTTTACTTTTTACTTTACATTTTACTTTACGTTTTGAATTTACTTTTAATTTACTCTTTACTTGACTTTATTCTTTGCTTTTTATTATACTTTAATTATAAATTAAATTTTACTTTACGATTTACTTCACTTTTTACTATACTTTAATTTAAAAAAAATAACGTTTCCAATTATGCAAATAAAATAATCAATAAAAGAATACACAAAAATATGTACTCAAAAATAGCAGATGACTTAAGGCTGAAAATTATGAAGTCAATAAAATAGCAATAATGCTAAAATTCTGCATACGCTCTGCACGCTCAAAGCATTGAATTAGCAATTTAATAATATATAGACACCAGTAGCTTTTTCGAGTAAGTAAAATCTACCTCCACATCTAAAAGCGTTATAAACTACAGCTCACTCTTACACACCACTTATAATGTTAGTATTTCAGAAGAAAAAAAATTAAAAAAAAAATTAACTTCATTCATAAAATCGGCCAATTGAGACTATATAAAAAAAAAAACTACATAGTTTCAATTCCGAATTTAATTTTTATTAGTAATCAAACATATTCTTTTATAAATGATTGCCTTGATGAAATATTTTTGTTTAATTTTATTGAAGTTAAACTAATAAAAAGTCGTAAATTTCGTACATTTTCTTTAAAAAAAAAACAAGTTCTATTTAAAAAAAATTGTTGGCGCATTTTATGTTAGAAAAGAGTTTTTTTTTAAAAAAATCTTTTTTGTGCCTATACAATTATGTTGCCATTCGAGTACATTTAATTTACTCTCTTAAATGCACAAATCAGTATAATTCAATTTAAACATTTATCATTGAGCTTTATATCTCTGTTGGCTGATCTGAGTGATTTATATATAGATAAAGAAGCCACCATAATTAAAAAGACTAAACAAACTTAAGTCATAAAAAAAGAGGAAAAAATTCTATCTCGTTTTTTAAGTCTACCTCCGCATTCAAAACCTATGAAAACTACAGCAAACTAGTTCAAATCATTTGTGAATTCGACAATTAAGAAATAACTTCATTCATAAAATCTGCCAATATTAACTCCCAAAAAATATTCAAACAGCTTCTGTTCCTAATTTTTGATAGTAATTAAACAAAGTTGTTTTTGCCGTACATGGGTAAATTTTCAGTATGACGAGCGTTCAATTAATGAGAAATATTAATTGTAATACATTGTTTTTTCGAATACAAGTTTCCTTTGGAATTAGACGGAAAATTCCCTTAAGAAATATTCCTAGGTATAGGGATGTTCTTGAAATTCCAGGGAGAGAAAAGCTCGGGTTCCTGAGAAATGAACTTAATTAAATTCAAAAGAACTTGTAAGATGGCAAGGAATAAACATTCAATAATTACCATTCTATTAGAGGAGAGTTATTATTTATTCAGAAATTAGGAGGGGAGTTTCTGATCACATACGAAGCGGATTAAAATTACAGTACTCATTTCTCTTATTTTTAAGTCATTTGTAAAGATTATAGTTATTAAAAATTCGTATTTTCTCAAAAGTTTGAAGGCTATTTTAAGATTTTTGGTTCATTTCACCTTAATATATGGGAGCACGAATAAGGCATTTTATTCATTTCAGAAGAATAATCCTTATTTTTAATGACAATTGTATTTATTTTAAAATATTTACATAACAGATTTACATATATAATTTGACAGAAACATATATATGTTAAAAAATATTCTTAAATAGTAAGTGCTTATTTTTGCCCTTTTATCTTCAGCAAATATATCGTGTTATATATTTTTGTTGAATTATATGACTATAAAAATCGAAAAAAGTATTATATTAAAATTATTGTTTGAAAAAAAATGTTTAAATTTAAGATTTTATGAAATTAATATAAAATTCTAGAAATAAATGCACAAATTATGCCGATTCTTTTATTAATAAATATTATTATATTAGTAGTATTCTTACTCTAAGTATTTTCAAATGTTGTAAAATATTCCGGTTCAAATTACACTCAGGGTGCCAGTACTTTTTACCCAATTTTACAGGAACATGTCATGGTAAAAAAAAATCTGTTATATCGTAACTATTACAGCAAAAATTAGTGTAAAACCACTGAATCAATCTAATTAAACAAATATTACTGTAAAAATTACGGTATACTATTTCACGGTAAAATAGATTTTGGGGATGATGTATGAGATCATTTTGTACCGTAATTTGATTCTGAATTTTATATAATAAAGAAGTATTTTCGCAACAGCTAGTTCTTGATCAGGAAGGTTATGGAGGTTAAGGCTCTGCTGTTTAACATCAGCGACATGGTGGTGGCAATGATGCTTATTTCTTTTCTCATATATCATGATTACTTTATATTCATATTTTATAAAGTTATTTTTTTAACATGAATAAATAAATCTTATTGTGTATAAATATATATTCTACACATATGGTCATACTTACAGGTTTCATTTAAATTAAATGTAATTTTTTTGAAATCTGTAACTCAATATTAGAGCACCGTTTATTGCTTTTTTTTTAGAAACAAAACATCACATCAGAAACATACAATATTTGAAAAATCTATATTAAATTATTTGCTTCATTACAAAATTGCTAAATTTAAAACTGTATTTTAAAAGTTTACATGTAATTCCTAAAGCCGCTGTTATGTTAATGGCAGTAATGCTGATCTCGATTAGTGTGTCTTTAAAATTCTTAACTAACTGAACTCATAATTTGAAAACCAGATTGTATCTGTATTCTTAATCAAGAACTCAAGATGAGTTCTTGGTTGAAATGAGTTCAAGAGCGAAACTAGAATTATTTTATGTTAGAAGATATACAAATCTGAAATATTACCATTCGTACAAAATTTATAATATATAATATTTAAAATGAATAATATTTATAATGATATAATATTTTAATGATATTTTGACTAATAGTCTGTAGCGTAATTGCATACAAATACATATATTTCAATTACAATTTGCGTTTGTAACATCACTATTTGAAGCAGTCAATTTTAAAAGGTAGTATATTGCACATCTGCATTTTCGAGAAAAACAAAGAAAATAAAAATGTGTTAACTGTGGAAAGATTTTTTTAATTTGTTTCCTTGGATTATCTGCCTTAGGCAGTCTAGAAAATTACTAGGTAATTAATAATCGGTGATCGATATTCCAAAACTAACAAAAAACTTATTTTCATAAAAATTTTACATACCCTCTTTTAACATTAGCCACTTCATTTGTAAGAGACAAAATAGAAAAGAAATTCGATTTAAATAATTTTTTTAAAATTATAGTTATATGACGTTCTTTATAAACATTAAAATGCAGTGACAAAAGGATAATAAAATACAAATATTTCAGCACGTGTCCGTTTTCCTATTAACAACCCAAGTGATGGATATAAATCGCAAGTTTTTTCCTCTCGAATTTTTAATTTTAAAATAAAATTTGAAACAAATTTATGATTACAATTAAATAACACTTACTATTTTAAGTACAGTAGAGACTCAAAATAAGAAATTACTAAAAAACCCAAGACTAAGATAAAATATTTTGTTTCTCCAAAATCTTGTATAATTTTTCTTAATAACTTTCAATGTTAGAATTAACAAAATTCCAATTTTTCTCAAATATTCTAAGCATTTCATAAAAAAATTATAGAAATAATAACAAGAATCTCTGTAGAATTATTTGATTTATTTTATTTTTTAAAGGCATATACTCTAGTTTCTTAAGAAGAGAGTTGGACAAAAAACCAGTTTTTCTCAGAGCATTTCCCCATTAAAGATTTTCTCTAAGATATTTCAATATATTAAATATTCGCTTATTCGTTGTGGTGGGTATAGTCTTTGCTGATCACGGCTTCGGCTGATGTTCCATGGTCTATTTGAAAACTGTTTGGTCTGAACTGGAAACGTTCCCCGAACGCGTCTTAATAATTCAAATTCCACTCTAATTTAATGTTCGCAATAGTTTCAAAGCCGAAACAATTGGCTCAATTAAGAGCCAGAAAATAATTACATAGTTTTATTTTATTTCTGTAAAATAAATGAGTTTCTTTGAGTACGGAGGGAAATTCTGATAAAATAGCCGTACTGTTTAATAATGACATATCTGGTTAAAAAAAAAAAAAAAAAAAAAAAAACATAATTGGGTGCTTGTATTTCAAGAAGAAATCCACGGATACCCACAAATAGGACCTATGACGTCAGTGGCATCTGATCGTGTATGAGCCAAATGTCGTGTTAAAATCGAGCTAAGTTTCTCCACACAAGTCAGAATATTAATTAACGTGGAATTAATTAAATATAGTGCCGTATTGTACATCGAATTTGTAGAACTATAATTTCTTGTTTACCTTTTTACTTAACTTAGATTTATTATTTGTTTGTTATTTATTGTAACGTAATATATTTTTGTTTTGCGTACCTGGCAATTTCGATGCATAATTAGTTTGTTTATGTTCTGCATGGCTTCATATGTCTTTGTGTTAAGTAAGAAATATACAGTGAAAAAATTTAAATCTTTGTGGAAGAATATAGAATGCATCACTTAAGAGAATTCATACTTGACGGGCTTGGCTTACGCGAAATAGAATCTGGAAAAAACATTTGCTAACGCAAAGAAATACCACGTTTCAACAGCCAATCAGGATCAGCCAGGAGATACTAGCATCCTGTGATAAAGATATAGCAAAACTACAGTAATGTACAGATTATTTAATGCATTAAACAATTGTTAAGCAACCTATGCTGTTATATTCTACTTGTTTGTATGCTACCTAACTATTGTTTCAGGCTTGTGATGAGACTTTGTTTAAATAGTTGCCCAAATAGTAATTAGTGTGCATTATTAAATCGTACCAGTATGATATAAGAAGTATTCGATGGATTTTTCAGGATTTAGAAGTATTCAATGCAATTTTTGAACTTCCTGTGTTAAGATTTAGCAGAACTACAGTAACGTACAGATTATTTAATGCATTAAAGAATTGTTAAGCAACCTATGTTGTTATATTCTGCTTGTTTGTATGCTACCTAACTATTGTTTTAGGTTTGGGATGACACATTGTTTAAATAGTTACCTATGTCGTACTTAGTGTGCATTACTAAATAGTACCTGCATAATATAAGAGAAACGTATTAATTTCAACTGCTGAACAACTCGAATTTAAATCCATTTGAACTGAACTTCATAAAAACTGTTGAACAGTGGGGGAAAAACATTTCTGAATTAACTTTTTCTCATTACCGAATTTCTCATCCCGTGAATGAGGCTTTTAACATGATTGCAACCATTGAAAACAATGTTTAAAAATATTTAACTGTTCTAGCGAGGTAATTTTTTGATTAAACTAACCTTAAAGGAGCAGAAAAACCTTTATCGATAAATGAATTAATAAGAAAAATACTCGAAACTATTTCAGTAAATTCAATGATTGAATATCCTTATGATGAGCTTTATTTTCCTTATTTCAATAAAGGAAAAGGTGCTGAAAAACATCTAAGTTAAGAGCCTTCTGCTTAGCTCTGATCAGGGATCTAGTATTTATTGACTTGATAGACCGATCAGCTCTAATACGTTTTATGTTAAAGGTTTCAACTGAACCAATTTCTCCTTTTCTAGAAAAAAAAATTGTTACAGGTCCCAAAAAGACGCAGGTTTTAAAAAGTAATACATGAACTTTCTAGCACATGTTGCCTCGATATTTCATAAGTTTATAATATTGTTACTGTCATTGTAAGAGTTCAAACATTTAATAACAGATTTCTTTTGTATGCTATTAAACAATTGTTTGGGGAAATGCATGGTCTTCACATTTACTAAATCATAAACACTCAATATGTTTATGGTTATTATGATTCAGGTGACAGGTAATATAGGTTCAGCTATATATATATATATATATATATATATATATATATATATATATGTAGCATTAAATTGCACTTGCTATTGTAAAATTTTGCATGAGGCTCCTGATAAATAATTTCCAGTAGATACTTATCATTTTTTTTAACATTAAACCGGCCAAGTTAATGCAAAATTTCTAATGTAAATTTTGCAGGAGATTCCTAAAAAATGATTTTCAGTGTTACTCATGTAATTTTCTTGCATTAAACTGGCCAAGTTAATGAAAAAATTTTAATGTTAATCTTGCATGATAAATAATTTTGACTGATAAATTATTTCCAGTACATGTTCGAGCAATTTTTTTACGTCATATTGGCCCAAGTTTAGCTTTCAAATTCTAAAATCCTCTATTGGAATTCAGCTGAGATGAAGAGCGATGCTTAACAGCTTCTCTGCTTAGTCAATTCTTTAAGACTACTTAGGCTTTCGAAGGAAACGTGTTTCGGAAAAGCCTCCATTAAGGCAACATCGAAAGAGTTTTAGCTCAAATCCTCATAAGAGTTTTGGTTTCAGTTTCTTTAGGTTGATTTCTAAGATCGTGAGAAGCCTCTCGATAATTTTCTTAAGCCTTAAGCGCTGAATATGACAAGTAAATCAATAAATATATTTGACTTTAAATTAATGTGTTGGTATGAAGTTATAGTCCCCTATACTTCCGTCTTTCTAGACATATTTATTAATCCATTAAAGCATACGAACCAATTTTTCAATATTAGTTTGTGAATGAATAGTAGATGTTGTAAAATATGCTGAAAAGTAAAGATATATAATTATTGAAACTGAAAACTTTGTTTAGTTCGTAAAAAGGAAGTGTTTCGTAAAATTTTGTGATACAATGCAAAATTTGCTATCTTAAATTTCAAATATCTGAAATCTGATCGAAATATCAAGATTATTATATTATATTGTATTGTATTGTATTGTATTGTATTGTATTGTATTGTATTGTATTGTATTGTATTGCATTGCATTGCATTGCATTGCATTGCATTGCATTGCATTGCATTGCATTGCATTGCATTGCATTGCATTGCATTGCATTGCATTGCATTATACTATACTATACTTGATATTTTTTAAACTAATCTAAAAAATGTTTATTTACTAAAATATTTGTGAGATATAAATAAATAAGTAGAATATAGAAGTAACGTATTTCTGAAACAGTTCACTGTAATCTAGGGGGTGTGGCAAGAGGTTAACGTTTAAAAATTTTGAGACGAACGGCATAATGGTGATTGTGATAAAGGGGTCAGCATGATGCACAGGCCATCTTTACTTTCAAGACAAGCTTGTAATCATCGATCTGATGCTGAGTATGGTTTCAGACTCCCAGTGAGAGTCGAATCCCAGTTCTTCGCAATTCTCAGTGCCTAAATAAATAAGCGTAAGCATTAAATAAGCGGTATATATATATATTTCCTTATTATCAATTTCAATTAAAATTTTAATACTCTCTGTAATGGATACGCTTTGAAAGAAATAGATACTTACTCCAAATATATTTTGAAAAAACAATTCCCGAGATGGAAAAAAAACTAAAACTTTCCATGTAAAAGGTCCTGGTGATACTAATGTCGTACTAATTATCAGTGATATGAAACATGCGTAAAACGTATAAAAAATTATTTGTTATTTTTGCTTATAATTGTTTAACCAACTAACATAACACACCATGAACTTTTTTTTTCAAGTATCAGTCATTGATTTACATTTTGTTAATACCCTTACCTGAACAGAATTTGAAGTATTCAGAACAGAAAAAAAGTAGAGCATGGTATATTTATGTACAGAAATCTGGCCGGCCTGATCGCGAATTGGCCGACTTCGGGCTTTGGCCGTAACATATACACCAATATATCTACACGTACAAAACGCTATTAACTACTATGTATTAAAATGGAAAAAAAAGCTTTATTTACTGAATTTATCTCAAGCATTTTTAAATAAAACGATGTGTCCATTTTGTTTTTAAAAAATAGTTAAATAGATTAATTTCATTCAAAAAGTTTTAATTGCAAAGCAGGAAACTTAATAATAAAATAAAGCAGAAATTATGCACGCTATATGCTGGTGCTATGTAATAAAATTTGGTGTGTGGGTGCCAAAATATTTTGGTGTTTTCGTAAACTAATATATTTTACAACGTATATCGTCATATTTTTTATTGACTTTTTCACTTTTATAATTTTATTTCTTTAATTATGCGTATTTTGTTTGATTGCTTAAAGGCTATACGCATTTTCATGAGCATTAGAATCAAAATATGACTTAAACATTTCGTTCAATAATTAAGCACATTTTTAGTAATAAATTCGCACTAGTTTTTTTAAACAAGTATTATTTTGTCAATTTTAAATAGTTTTTCTTACGATATGCAGTTATGTACTTAAAAATATATTTAGTTTACCCCAACACCAAATAATGGTGGTAACTAAACACCGACACTTTTTACCGTGTGCATTGCATATTATCATGGGAGCAAATTTGAAGTAATAGATTTTTTTGAGTTCAGCAGCTCTATGGTATTTCTATTAATGCATTAATGAGAGTTTCATGTTACAATATTCAAGGCTTACCAATTGAGGAGTGCTTCACGTTAACTCTTCATGCATTGAAGGAATTGTGGAAACTTGGTGTCAACGCTGGAATTCGAACCCCCACTCAGATTAACAGATTATGGCTAAAGTTCGAACTCAGCTAAAAAATACTAAAAATGGTTCCATAGGGTGTTTACCACACTTTCATTACTCTAAAATTATTGGGTATCCGTTGTGGGAAAATAAAAATATCAAATTCATAATCCTTGTTTAGCTCCCTGCTTTTGAAGAATGCATGCTATACATCACGATCAAAAGTTTGAATACCATCATTTTATTTTAATTATATAACAATTAAATAAATTGCAATTTGAACTTTTTTCCCCATAAATTTTTATCAGTGTATAACCATTATTTCCTTCATAAATTTAAAATTATTCAATTTTCTTTTTTAAAAAAATACTTATAATTACACCAAACAGTATTATTTTTATAATAATGCAGTATACAAGGGGATTTAAAAAAATCATATTTTATTTCGAAAGTTAAAGCACAAAGTCTCAAAATCATTTTTTCTCTCCATATATACTTTGCAAACATTTTTATTTAAGGCGGAAGTGATTTATAAATCTTAGGGCTGCATAATTCCTCCTGCAATATTTATCGCACAAAGGAAGTGAGCAATAACACAAAAGAGAATTGATATGCACATGATAAATTTCTAATCAAAGCTGCAAAATGCTACCAACTGTAGATATTTCGTTTGAAATATGGGGCCGAGAACGTCCAGTAGCAGGCATTTATTTATCTACAATGGTCCATTGCTAGAAAGAAGCAGTAAATTCCCGGATTTGATTTATTTGAGAGCAAAGAAAACTCGAAAGAAACAGTAAAACATTGATCTTCTGTTTATGCTCTGCGTATATCAGTCAGACATGCTTTATTTGAGAATTTTTTTTTTAAAATCCTTGTAAGCAAAATAGATTCTTTTGGATGAATTGTGAGGCATTCGCTTTTGTTTGGAAAAAAAAATTTCCTTCCAAATATGACATTCAGTGCAACAACAAACGATTCAGTGCAACATGGATCACTCTGAATAATTTTTAATCTAATCAGACCTTCACATTCAAGGATTTAATCTTAATGGTTCCAAGAGGTGACCTAAAATATGTAATTGGTGCAGACGATAGTTTGGTCAGGAGAGCAGTCCTAAGTTTAGATCCCTTAATATTAATTTTACTTTTCGTTATATCTCGGAAACTTTTCAAAAACTATACAGTAACATTGGAAAGTTTGAAATAAATATGCTCTTAAATATAAATGTGGTAGACTTTTTATTAGTCTTTTTCTTACTAACTAAAACAATAAAAGGAGTGACTTAAACCAAACTCATCTTGAAATATTTTTTCAAATTTACATTGGAACGAAAATAATCTAAAAATATATTAATTAAAACGTTAATCATTTCTTAAAATGTTTTTAGACGTCAATTATTTCATATCCATCTAAAACATAATTCGTGCACTAAGCGTTTTATATATTACGACACTTAATGTTAATACCAAAAGCAAAAAAAAAGAAAATATCATTTATAACTATTCAAGATAATCTGTCAAAACAAGCGTCTTTTAATTAATATGTGTAAAAATTTACCTGCTATTACAATGGAAGCTGTCATTGTATATAATAGCAATGCTTTTATAATTCCTATATTCAGAAATTCTGTTTGTTTACCAAACTCCAAACATCCGTTTAATTGGTTAAGATTGCCTCAGTTGTTAAAATGTGAAAGCCTGATTATAGCAAACAGTGAGTTGAAATGAAGTGGCTCAGTTTTTTAAAAGTTACTATCAGATGAAGTTTCTTTTCAGCATGGAAAATAGAAAAGTGGACCGAGAAGAGATTGTAACGTTTGTTAAAAAAAATTAGTTGCAAATGAAGTCTGATATTAGCATACAGTGAGTTCAAATGAAATTGGCCTGGTTGTTAAAAAGTTACTGGAAAATGAAACCTAATATTAAGATACAGTGAGTTGAAGTTTGACTGGCTAACAAATTTTAAGATACAATGAATCGAGATAAGAGTGACTCGGTTGTTCAAATTATTTTTCAAACTAAGAAGACAATACTGGAAGACTATAAGTATGTTTAAAGCTATTTCATGAGTCTAAAATTACTTTTCCTTATTTTTTAAATCTTTGTTTTAGTTTGCTTAAAAGGGAGGGTAGAAATAACATTTCTTAAGAGGCTATCTTTTATTTGTTTTTTTTTTTCAAGAACCGAGGGGCAACAGTGAATTTCAGACCTCCCATGAAGACCACCCAACATTTTACAACTTTTACATTTAACTTTGTTCTTACTTAAACTATCTATGTTCAACAATGGACTATTTGGACAACTGGGGTACAGATAACCCTTTTATGCCTTTAATGGGATAAAAAGTGGACAAAAGCCCATTTTATGCACCTTGGTATATTGATTTAATAAGGACATTATTTAGTTAAAATTTAAAACTATTTTTAGAATTTAAAATTATTTCGAAAACATGCAATTAATGTAACAAATATATCATTTATGAAAAAGGTTTCAAAACAGTTCGCTATAAAATGAAAAAAAAAACTTATCATCATCATCAATTGCTCGACAGCCCAGGGTGAGCCTTTGCCTTCTCAAGAAGTTTTATCCAGGCTAACCTTGTTTTTGCTAGTGTTTTTCAATTTTTTGTTTTTAAGACAAAAAGATTTTTCTCTAGGCTATCTATTCATCTCAAATTCGGCCTGCCTCTTTTTCGTGTGCCAATTGGTCTGGCATTGAAAACTCTTTTTGTGGTACGGTCTTCGTCCATTCTGATAACGTGGCCTGCCCATCTTATTCTCTGTCGTTTAATAAAGCTAATAATGTCAAGTTCATTATATAGGGAAAAAAAACTTATACATCTCAAAATTTTAAAACCATTACAAACATTTTAAAGTATTTTAAAAAAACGCCAATTAAAATATTTGTGGAAAATAATTAGCAGTAGTTTAATATAAACTTGTAATATTACTGATTCTTAAGTCTAAACTTTTACTCATAAAAATGAATAAATTCCATATTTAGCTTTAGTTTGCAAACAGTTTATTATTTTAGATAAGAAAAAAAACGTTTTAAAAACGTTAATGTAAGCTATTACTTGACCCCCAGCGGCAATATTTCAATAAAACAGATCCTAACACATTCAAGAGCAGGGATTTGTATATAAAAACCAGATCTTTTAGAAACGAATCATAAACACGAAATTTTAGAACATCTTCTTTTGATCTCGGATATATTCTGTGGTTTACCATAAAAAAGGATTTTCTCTTTTTCTCAAAAAAGAAACAGTTTTATGTTGCAATATGGATGCAATTTGCTTCTTTTTTATTGAAAGAAAACTTCCACATATATATGTGTTTCTCCTTAACTTTGGACTTTGAAAAATACTCCAAACCATTCGATAGATCTTTATTTCACATAAGAAAAAGAATTGAAATACATGTATAAGTACTAAAAACAGGGAAGGAAAAAAAAAGACTTCTGACTTTCTTCTAAAAGAAAATGACCAAAAGGCATCCTTTATAAAAATGAGAACGATATATATATAGACAGAGAATAACAAGCGAAAAAAGAAGAACAAAACATTTCAGACGATATTTTATTTTGACGTTCTTTCGTAGAATGGAAAATGTGTTGCGTTGTTCAGCCATTTCATAAAAGTGTACAGAATACTCAAACGCATTTTCATGCAGAAATGTTCGAATTGGAAGAGAAATTTGTTGAAGTGTATCGAAACGAACGTAGGCTTGAGGTGTTATTTTGCTTTTGTTATGCAAACAAGCATATTATTATTCAAATGCATTCTAAGTGGGTTCCATAGAGAAAGTGGAATGAAAGGAAGCTTTTATCGTTTGCTAAGAGAAAACGATGAAAAACATATTTTTTAAAAGTAGAATACAGTTTGAAGTAGCGAATGCTTTTTATGTTGCTACTTTTCACTCATCGCCATCTTATTAAAGTAATATAGAAACGCTTACAAATAAACTAAAAATAAATAGGTGCGTGTGAATTGCTTGTTCGGAAACGTTCAACTACTTTTGTTTCTTAATATTATGTATCGAAAAGCAGCTGTCGAAAAAAAATAGTTTTTTTTCTTTTTTACTTTGTATGTTATTTTACAAAAGAAAAAGTTAAAGAGGAATATAGTTTTCTCGACTTGAATGATAGCCAAAATTATTTTTGGAAAAATTTGTTGAGTTAAAAAGTTTTTTGTTTTTAAATTAAATAACGTTTATATAAAGTTAAAAATATAACAAGCAAAATTATAACAGAATTTTTAATCCGGAATTTTTTACCAGAGTTAATCAAAATAATTTGATTATAATCAAATTATAAACATAATTATAAAGATATATCTTTATCACTTAAAAGATGACAAAGAGATAGTTGACGCAAAAATTTTATTAAACGTATTTTTTTTCATTATTTTGTATTAAATTAGGTCTAAAAAAGTTTTTAAAAATTATTTTGTTTCGCATTTTAATAAAGTATGGCTATAAAATACAGTATGAAACACAGGTGTTCTTTTTCTGCCTTCAAGGTAGAATATTCTAAATACAGCTCACATCCAAGCAAACATTTTTCAAATTTGCACTTATTTAGATTGAAGAGGAACAGTCATTTATCATTAAAATTTCTTTAATTAGAAAACCAATTACTGATATATTTTTGAACATGAATGAAATTTTCTTTTCAAACTAATTTTCTTGGATTTTTGTACAAATATAATTCTGATAATCTAACAGAATTTTTTAATAGCCAATACACTGTTTCTTATAATTTTAAACGATCAAAATATATTTTTACCCGTAGTTAGATATCAGACCAGCGTCAGAAATATATATATATATATATATATATATATATATATATATATATATAAGCAAAAAATTGAGAAAAAATGAAGGGGGAAAAATATATATATTAAAAATCTGGAAAGCAAAATAAAAAAAGGATATAATCTCTTCATCAGCTCACACGATTATATCCGCAAAAAGGAGTGCTTTCTAATATTGCTAATAATATAGCCTAAGCAAAATATATCAATACAATCCTTTTTTTCTCAATTTTTTGCTTATTTTATGAGTTCTATATACTTGCAGCTTATGCGCAGTTAATATAACTTATTAATTTTCTTCGTTTTTCCCTTTTTTTCTCTTTGTATTTTTGTGCTATATATATATATATATATATATGTACTGGTATCCCATCTGGGTCATAGGGTTAACGCATGGAGCGCCTAGCATATTTTTAAGGAAATTCCCGCCAGGCCAGGACCGCTGCTTGAAAACAAGCACTTGTATTGTAGCGAGCGCACTACTAGCAAATTGAAATAAATAACGATTTTATTTGTAGTAAATAAAAATTGATAGTAAACGATCAATAAATTTTCAGAAATTACTTAAAACAATGTAAATTTTTAGTTAATATAATTTTTTACTCTGTCAGTGGCAGAAAACTGACGTCCCCTATTGCAGATTATCAACTAATAATAATAAGAAATATCTATGAAAACAATATTTTTATTCTAAGATAACGTAACGTACAGTATTCCAAAAAACAAAACGTATCTTATTTTTTATAAACAAAGATAAACGTTGTTTAAACTTCAGTTATTCCGCAGTTTGCTTATGCGTACCGCAACATCCTCCCCACCCTGGTCAACCTCCAAAGGTATGACCAGTTGGATTGGACGGGTAATATGTTTTCCTTCGACACGAAGAATACAAGTACGAATTTTTCCGTCCCGACCGTTAATTAATTTAACCACGAGAGCTTTTTTCCACACATGTCTTGGTCGTACATCTTCTTGTAGTAGAACCAAATCTCCTACTCGTGGTGATTGCTGAACATTTTTTACTTGATGATGTGAACGCAGTTCCAGCAAATACTCTTTAGTCCACCTTTTCCAAAACATATCAAGTACATCTTGTTGTTTTCTGTAAATATTAGTGAATTTATCACCTTTAAGCTTAGGTCCAGATGGAACAGTAGTAAGCTTTCGACCAGTTAGGAAATGAGATGGTGTCAAAGCGTCTTCTGTGTCATTCTCATAAATCAAAGGTCTACTGTTGAGCGAGGCTTCTATTCCCACCAATACTGTAGCTAAGGTTTCCTCATCTAGTAATGCGCGACCAAGTGACTTTCGAAGGCACCGTTTAGTTAGACCTATTAGTCGTTCCCACCATCATGAACGTTGTTCAAACTTCAGTTATTCCGCAGATTGCTTATGCATACCGCAACATCCTCTAAGCAGAAAATTCCGTTTCAGTCACCAATGACTGATGTGGCACTCAGCCTGTTAAAGTCAAGTTGCTTTTTGTTGCAATGGCGTGACCAAACCAGAAAATTTAGTGTCAGTCACCGATGTTTCACGTGGACCTCAGCTTGTTATGTCATGCTGATTTTTCTGTAATGGCACCGCTAAACCAGAAAATTTAGCGTCAGTCACCAATATTTGACGTGGCACTCAGAATATTAAGCCATGTTGCTTTTTGTTGTAGAAACAGCACATTAATATTTGTTCTTGAGCAGTTTATTCATTTGTTGTTTCAGATACTTTTATATGATTTTGTAGCTTTCTCAAAACTTTTGCATGCGTTATTTTATATTTCAGAAGTATAGCTTTCTTTATGTTTTCCTGTTTTCATAGGTTTCTCTGTGTGTTTCCAAATATTACTTCGGAATTTCTCTGAATTGCGATGTATTTTTACTTGCTTTAACAAGTCGACTATTATTAAATAAAATAATTTTTAATATTATTTCTAACTTTCTCGGCAGCGTCATCCTTTTCTAAATTCCATCTCTTTAAGTAACGTTTTCTCGGAAGACATCCTAAAGATTCTTCAGGGGACAGAACTCGCAAAACTTATTCTCCAAACTTTTTGAAATATTTAGCACTGCCATTGACAAGACGACAGCAAAATCACAATTTGTTTAAAAATTATTTAACTGTATTTTCAAATAAAAAAAATCTACTGTGTTTTCAATTTCCTCCTATCGTTAAAGTAAATAATTGCATTTCCAGCAAGACTTTTATCTTCATTTCGTAAATGAGTAATAAAATACTACCCTTCCTCAAATACGTTTTTGTTGTTGCTGTTCGTAATGTAAACACGCGCATTCTTAAAAATGTATGTATTATCCTCTTTCGTCGTTAAGCTTAAGCTACACAGTTTACAATAATACCCGGCGTATTTTTCCTCTAAGCGCTTACCGTTTGGAATCAAATTTAAAGAATTCTATTTCCAGGCTTCAGCCAAAGCCATCCCTTTAGCTCCGGTGTTTTAAGACATAAAAGAGAAGATCCAATAGCGTCTTAAAATCCTCACGTACTGGGCGTCTTTATAATACGTGGATATTCCATGTTTACTTCTAGAGCCTTCCAGTGTTCGCAATCTAGACGGTTTTTGGTGGAAGAAACATGCCATCCCGTCTGAGCTTTTACGGCGACAGAATTTTGAAAATCTTTGTCGTTTATGAGGCATGTGTTACGCTTAGAGTGTACGTGACATATCGGGCAGATCTTCTTAATCTAATCTAAGAATTTTTATGGAAAAGCCAAGCGGTCTTTTTCTGACATATTTGAACTTGTATGTGGATCGTAGAAAAATTATTTTAGAATTTAATTTTCGTGGCTTAAAGGAAGAACAGTTTTTAATTTATTATTTCTATGATTTATATTAAGCAAAAACTAGTTTTTTTTAAAATTCTTTTTGTAAGTAAAAGCAAATGGCAGCTATTAAAACAATAAATTGTGATTTTATACCTTCGCAATTGTAATTGTCTAAGGCAAAAACTGAATTTTGTTTGTTATTTTTCAATCATTTTTACAACACTTAAGTTCCAATGCAATATTGGAACATCATTTTCAGTGCAAAGTAGAATAAAAAAAAACAAAAAAAATAAGATGTAAAATATTTAAAATTAAAGGTAGGTTGGTAGAAAAGTAATTTCGATTTTTTAGTGTACAATGAAATAAACATTTTTTATACAAAAACAAGCTTTAATTAGTCAAACATCTTCCTTTCTGTTCGATGAAATTCGCCATCTTTCTGGCAACTTCAGAATCTCGAGCTCATAACAATTCTGGTCTTTACCTGCAAAAAAAAAAATATATATATATATATATATATATATATATATATATATATATTTTTCCATTTAATGAAGTTTTGTAAAATACAAAGTTAATGACAATACGATGTGAAAGTCGAGGCTATATTAGGAATCGAAAAATATTGTTCCACCACGAAAATACATTAAAAACACATCATCATTAAAAACACACCTGCAAAATTATTGGAGCTGGTTTGGAAGTGATGTTGCATTCCCTATATAGTCTCGACCTTGCTCCATCACGTTAACTTTCAGTTTGAAGTTTACAATATTAAGAGTTATATATGAATAATTTTACAAGCACTACATAACTATAAAAAAAAAGTAAAAGAGAAAATATTAATGAAAGCTATTACAATAAAGTAAGTGCAAAGAACGCAGCATGTCATAAAATGGCTATTTAAACCATTACATTTATAGTTTTATAACATTATTAACTTTTGATGATGTTTCGTTCTAAAATACTCAAATCAAAATATTATTTTTAATTAATTATTATCAGTTGCAAAAGTGAAATTCTGCAGGTAATGCTATTTTCTATGATTGAGAATACAACAAAACTTAATACTCTCCAGAAAATGATTGTGAAAGAGGCTTTTAAAAACATTCTTTTAATCACCTCCTTCATCCATTTTTTAATTAGAACATTTTCATGCAGTAACATTTTTACTCCCTTCCTATTCCTTCAAGACTAATATCTCCGCCATCCTTTCACAATCCTCTAGAGTAAACATTAAAACTTCCTCCACCGGATTAAAGGGGGTCTCGGTTCTCGGGCTAGCTTGTTTAACGCATCTCTGCTCAGATACAGCCACAAGGGGTAGCTAATCCGGTCTGTAAATTTACACAGTTCACTCCCCCTCCTTCCAATAACGTTGATCACCACTTCATCAACATCAATCGCTCAATCTTCGGCTGCTGTCTTCTATCAATTAAGTTTTCCACTGACGACCACCAAGGGTGAATGGAAAGACTTTGCATTTATTACCGAAGGAATCAAGAGTTTATGGAAGAACTGGGTGCAATTAAAATATTTTCACAGAATACTGCTTTCTTGGATTAATTAGAATTCTTTCAGGTAAAGAGTTGGTGATTAATAATTTTTTTGTTTGTTTGTTTCTAAAAGGTACTTACGCGTAATGTTTATTAACGTATTTAAGAATGTATGGCTATATTGTAAAACATAATTAAAATAAATATTAGGTCAGATGCATTTACAAAACTTTCATTTTTAACGATTCAGCAAAGCTTGAGATGTTTTATTTATTTAATATTTTTTTTTGACATTTAGTCCACGGCAAAAGTTATTAATTTTCGACAAACCGTCAACTCATAAATCTTTGACAAAACTGCTTCTTTATTCGTGTTTCAATTTAATGCTATTTTTATCAATTATATAAATATTACTTTAAAATGTAGACTCACCAGTCACTCATCTTTGCCCTTTTGCAGTAAATTACACTGAAAAAAATCAGCAATACATTAAAATTAGTTTAAACTAACTTCTAACGAAAACAATGATAGTTTTCCTTTCATTCACATTACTTTCTTTCAATAACGTTGTTCACCAACAACATTTCAAAAAATGAGTGATGAGTTTATGAGATAAGTTTTTCAAAGCCTTTGCATTTATCACCGGATCAATCAGGAAATTGGATGCAATTAAAATATTTATGTAGAATGCTTTCTTGGATTAATCAAGATTCTTACTCATACGTTATCTGTTATTAATATGCAATTTCGTTACGTGCTTGGAAATAAAACTCAAACTTTTTTCCAATTCAGCAATATTTTGAACCATATTTGTTTTGCTTCATCAAGAAATCACATGATGTTTGACGAAACGCAAACTATAAAATATTTGTTTAAACTGTTTTTACACTCTTGTGTCAAGTCAATTCAGGGTATATATATTCTAATTTCCGGTTCGGGTAAATATATTACTGTATATGTCGTTGATATATACTGACAAATGTCTTTTATAGTAAAGTACACTGCTAAATTTTAATGTAATACGGGAAACGTAACTTAGATAGTACCAAAAAAAAGGTCAAAGGCAGCTTTTTTTTCATCATGCATGACGTCATAACAGGTGCTCCATTTCGTGTGATTTATCACCATCTTAACTGTGTAATTGTATAGTACTGATGATAAAGTGCTCACTTACCAAACCAATTCCCAGGCTTGAGTCCTGAGGTTGAATAAGTATTTACTGACTCATACTCCTTTAATGCTACGTTCGATCTTCAAATCAATTTTTAAATCATGAAGTTGCACTAAGCCTAATTATCTTTGTGAAATTTGCTTGCTTAAATAAGGGAAGAGAGTATAATTACCTCAATTTGATGCAACTTCATCAGTATAGTAATTTTAACAAAAAGCATCCAAAATTTAAATTTGTTATTTTTTCCCTAAGTATTCTTTAATATTTTACGAGTTTACATTCTGTAGTACATTTTATCGAAGTTGTTTTTGAATTACAAAGAACTAATTCCTCTTACTTTATTATTATAATTGCTATATTTTCGATTTAATTTTTTTGACTTTTTTTAAGAAATTTTTCTTACTTTTTACACTTGTCCATTTTAAAAAGAAACTTATTATTTACATTTTTAATTATAGTACATTTTTTGTTCCTTTTTTTCTCACTAACAACTTATTTCTTTCAATTAATGCAATTGCAGCTTTCGAAACAGACACAAGTTTAAATTTTCATCAAAAACACAATTTATTTCCAAAAATCTCTCTCTGCCACTCAAAGCATTCTTTTTATTTCTGACTCATGATTCGAAATTGAACCACTTGTTCTAATATCATTCAGCATCCCACCAAGATCCTTCTTCTTTTAGCCCCCGGTCACGGTCACAGTAATTCCACCACAAGCAGGGACCGATCCTCCCCAAGGTACCCTTGACGAATTGCCTTGCGTTAACAGCTAGCGAGGGAATCAAATCTTTATACTGTTGAAGATGCCACCAATTGCAATTACCGGAATAGATCCAACAGCTAAGGAAACCGCATCATCTCTGTGTATCTTCTTCATCATTACTGTTAACGTGCGAGATGACCAGATTTGATTCGCGTCTATCTTATTTTGATGTAAATGGCTAATTTCGTATGTTCCAGTGGGCTATTAAGAGGGTTCTGAATGCCTGATAACTGCGTCGCACTCCCTCTTAAAGGCGAGCCTCTTAAGGTTTGTTTTGCAATTACCAGCGTCGAGAAATTTGATGGCGCAGTTAAGTATTTATGCTTGTTCTTTATTTAATTAGAAGCAGATGAAGATGCAGACACTTTTAAAAAGACGGAATGAATTATTCCCTAATATTTACTTTCGCAACTATTTAATATGATTCAAAACTTTTTTCATCACAAAATTCAATTTTTTCCGGTTATTTCCAGATTTAGGTAATCATATCCTATTTATCTAACTAATAAAAATTTAATCACACCCATTTACCATGCAAAATACGCCATGATATGTAGAGTGCGCAAAAAAATAATAATTAATAAATTAATAAGCAGATCACTTTTAATAACTTTTGATTTAAGGATCGGATCTTCACGTTCGAGGACTCACTCTTAATGGTTCAAGGTGCTGACTTCAAGCATGCAAATTAATAAGTGCGGATGATATTTTAAGTTACGAAATCAGACAAAAAAACGTACTTTTTCTGTATAAATATACCGTTTTTTTATTTATTTTTTTTTTTTTTTTAAGGATTTGAATTTCTGACCCCTAAGTCATAAAGAATAACCGTAATCTAGGAAATATGGGCACAATAGTATAATTAGGACTAATGGTCTAAAGTTTAGATCCTTTAATGCTAATTTTACTTTTTGTGGATTTCACCCTATAAATTTTTTTTTTAAGTCAATTGAGAAATTTTATCACTGAGATATCAAATTCGTTTTTTCAAAGGTAATTCCGTGCAAAGAATAGCTTTTAGTAAACAGTTTTTATTTTTTTATTATTGTTTTTAATTATAGTCGAAAAAATTTTGAATTCAAAAGATACACAATTTTTTACATAATTTTAAAAATTATTAATTTCACATAAAAAATTACAAAATTTGAATTATTCCATAACAGTTCTTGAAAATTTGAATTTTAAATGAATGAATTTCTTAAAATTCGATTTCTCAAGAAATATTCCACCGATTTCACTAATTCATTTTTGTGTCTGATTTCGTGACTTAAAACATCATTTGTTGTAACTAATTTTCATATTTTAGGTCACTCCTTGAACCAATAATGTTGAGTCACTGCACGTGAAGATCCGATCATTAGATCAAAAGTTATTGAAAGTGTTTCGTTTTTTATTACATTTTGTTAAAAATTAAACTAAATGTATCAGTCAATTATTTAATCTATCATTTATTTCATCTCTGAGAAAAAAAGTATATTCAAAACTACAAGAATAGGGTAACATTTACCGCGTTTCTGGCTGTATGAAGAAAACAAAAATTGCAGTTTGGTAATGATGTTGATAAAATTAACAATAAATATGGTTGTATTATATGTGACCAAATTTCGTGAATGAGGTAAAATTTTATTATTTTACGACACCTAATATCAAGGTATACACGACATAAAAACCATTTATTAGGCTAAATTTAATTTTCACTTTTGTATTTTTTTACTAAATATGTGTTAATTAGAACTTTAATTTTGTAAACCAGAATTTTTTCTGTAAACTGCTGTCACATGAACGAGAAAATTACCTAAAGAATTGAAATACTGTATAGTTTGATTTTTATTACTAGAATTATGTTTTTTTTTCCCTACCAAACCCGTTATTACTCTACAGTATGGTATTTTTACCAGAATCTTCACCTCCTTGCAATTTGTCTATAAAGTTACTTTAAACAATAATATATCAAATATCTCAAGATTTAAAATCGTATAACCTTAAATCAAAGAATTTCGAAAATAATAGGTATATAAAGAGTTCCCAGCTGTTTCAGTAGCAAACGTTTAAATTTTCTCATATAAAGTTAAATTGTAAAGTAAAGCATTTGCACTTAGTACATTGTGGGTCAAAGGAGGTCATGGAGGTTAAGGCTCCACAAATTTGTGACTAACAGCATGGTTGTGGCAATGTGGTCAGCATTACGCAAAGACCACTTTTACTTCCCATTCAAGCTTCCCATTGACCTGAAGCTGGGTGGACCTCAAACCAACACTGGGGATCGAATCCTTTACTATGACTGTATAATATTGTGTATCATATATTTATATCCTCAAATATTATGATTTTATATATATGTTCCTTCTATAAAAACATAACACAGTAAAAGTAATTATGTTGTGTAAATAAAGTAAATAAAATATCTAAGCTTATAATACTTTCAATATTAAAATACTAGTAGACTCTACAAATAAACTATTACTTTTTTTCAAACCTAAATTTAAATACATGTTTATCTATTCTTTAACAAATGTATAATTTCAATTTCTGCTAAAAAATAACTCGAAATTATTTCTATGATCAGTGGTTTTGGCCTTATTTAAAAGAAGTTTTCTCAAACCATGAAAAATCTGTCAGGGAAGCTTCATTTGTCACTCTAAACTACGACCTAAACTACCTGAAACATCACTCTTCACTGAACACCCGCTGCGTCAACTATGTAAAGGCACTCATCATTTATTTTTCATAGAAAACCGTTAGGATAGTTTCCTTTAGAAATGTAGTACACTTCTTTCGTGCACAAGAGACAGTTTATTCGATATCCTGATGTTTTTGTATTTTTATTTTAAATACTATGAGTAAAATTTATAGCGATTCTTAGAAAATTGTAAAAGTTTTTTTTATTTATCGATTTTATAAATAAACAGTGAAATCACGATAATACAAAACATAAACATCTTTTTAAATATTTTTTAAAGAAATAAATATTTTTTTAAGGAAATAAATATTTATAATGGAATGTCCTCAGATATATTTGGTTTTCAAACGTTGTAACTTTGAACACAACTTGGAAGGCAAAGGTACCGCTGATTTAAGAATTGAAACAAAAAACATTGCATGATGAATTTAAGCGAGTTTTAAATATTGTTGTATGGGTACAAAAGCAGGTATATAACTTGCTTGTTTAGTTCGACGGCAATTGGATTCTATCTTATAATTCGTCTACCATCATCGTCACTCTGAAGCTACAAGTATCAATTTAATGAATGGCTTGAAAACTCTTGTCAAGTTGAAGAACAAATAGCACGAAATAGAGAAAAACAGAAGTTAATATATCAAAAGTTATGCAGGAATTCAAACCCGATGCAATCTTTACTGTATTCTCTTCGGCAATTTTTGAGAAGGAACAATTGACCTTGGCCATGGTGGCCCTCAAATGTCTTTGACTGCAACATAAATGTTTCATGTTCATGGCTCATATGGTAGAGAGCATCATTTCTTACAAGTGGATATCATGCGAATTATTAAAACCCATTAGTATATTTCTAATAATATAATAACATACAAACAAAACCATATAAGCCCTTACCAATGCAAAAATTAATTGAATTAATTAAGACGTATTGTTACTGATATGATTTCACACCTGTCGGAATCTTTGTTCACCTCATGGTCCTAATTTCCAAACTGACATTAATTTAAGATCAGATGGCCTTAAGCTTGGTATGTCAGTGCTCAACAAATGTAAATTTTCAAGTCAACTGAACTGTGCTTCACTGAACATTTTTAATTAATAGCTGATAAAAGTATTTCTTTTTATAACGTTGTTCTGAAATTTTTTTATTTTTTTATTTTCTTATGGTTCACTTATCCAAGTCGCAATTGGCATAAAAGGCACAAGATTTGCTAACTACAATTAAGCGCATTGTATGCTAGTCACTTGTACCCTTGAGAATCTTCAAGAACGCTCCTGTCGCAATGGTGCTCCCTCGAAAATCTACCTGCTCGGTTTTCTGTGTTGAAACTTTCCCTCGTAGCATTGCATGTTTATTAGTTATCATCGATTTCATAACCGATAGTAAGCCAGCCTTCAAACAAAACTATATTTAACACCAGAAACATAGTGCTGTAAACAAAAGGCAAAGAGTTTGTTGTTTCTCCAATTCTACCCATTTAAATCATAGGGGCCTCGTAAGGCTTGGTGTACAGGACATTTATAGTTTCCATGGCTTTTTCTCTGTAGAGTCACGTACCTCTTTACATATCACCTAGGGGAATTTAGTGCAGATCTGAAAACTACTTTGCTATGGATGGATCTGGAGGCAAGATCAAAGATGCAGAATCGAGACTTAAATAACCTTGTACGGAAAACCTTGTAAAAAATAACATTTAGTTTTCAAACGTCTCCTTAAATCCAAGATTTCTTTTAAACGACAGAGAGATAACCTGATATTGCTATAATTCTCTACCATGTATGGCGATAAATATCTTCACAAATTTGATTAATTTCACGAGCTGCTCTTGCTTACTAAACATAGTATTTCCATTATCAAAACAATTCCATAAACTCATAAAAGGGCAGCTTTACCATTTTCAAATGCCATTGATGCAGATTGTAAATTCACAAACTACAGCTAAATAAACATCAAACAGTTTTAATAGTTTTTGCCTAAATAACTACAAGCGACATTTACTCTTACTCCAGCTTTAATTCTTAGAAATTCTATAAAAAACCTGTCTGTTACGGAAGTAACATATTGGGTTAAATAAATACTCCTAAGAACTCCTAAATAGTAAGATATTACCTGAATGAAATCTCCATTCGCTTCAGAATTATATAAATAGGAAAATAACAGTCTACAAAGGCTCTTATATTTTATTTTACAACCATCATTGAACAGCCAACCGAATTTTCATCTGACTACTACTAATGTTCAACTCCGTATCCTTGCAATTTTGTATTCTATCCTGAAGACACTTGAACTTTTGGATAAATTATTGGGAGAAATATGCCTTCGAGGAGAACTCTTTGGATGATACTAACCCGCATTTGCGTTACATATTGAGGAAAACCACGAAAACCTCCAATGGTTAGCCTACTACTCAGGATATTTTACATCAGCACCGTGGTCAGTGCGACCCGGATGCGGAATTCGAATCAACCAGCCATTTCCCTCGTTCGAACTTGGTTCACCTCATTGGGAGGTGAGCGCTCTATCCCCTGAGCCCTCAAGACTCTAAAGTCTCTTATTATAATAGCTTTGATAACCTCTGGGGTATTTATCACGTTCGTCGTCAGTGTGACTATGGCTACATCGGCCAAACTAGACGCTCTTTAAAATTTAGGCAGAAAGAACACGATAGATATGTATGTTATCAAGAATACCAGAAATCATCAATTGCGGCACATTGTTGGAACCTCTGGCCTAAAATCAGTTTCAACAATGCCAAAATAATTTCCACCCTAGACATATTAACTCATCTTGATGCACCTGGAATCTTGTTTTATTCATATGAATGTTGATTTCCTTGTTAACGACATAAATTCCTCACTAACTTTCCATAGCGCATGGAAATGCCTTTTACCCTGATTTGCTCGTCTCGGCTACTGTGGTTTTCTCGTTCTGTATTTCTTAATTTGTTTCTCTCTGGGCTACTGTGTTCTTTTTTTTTTCGTTTTGTCTCTCAATTTTATTTTTTTACTTGGAAACTTTTCATTTTATATTTAAAATCACTTTTCTATCTTCTCATTCACGCCTGGCAAGTCCTGATCAAGTCTTGAAAATGAGTCCCCGTTTTTGAGTGCTTGAAACATGTTGACTGTTATTTCATATTTATGAATTTTTGAAGCGAATGTAGTTGACGTTCATAAATGATGCAATTTTATTTATGAAGCAGCCAAACAAGTAAAAAAAACATTAGAACTCCGTTTTATGTCCACCTTTTCCTTTTAAATTGAATTTCAAGTAGAAGTCCTTATGAATTGAAAACCTAGATAATGCATTTGAGATATCCATTTTATATAATGCTATTTTATGTACACATCCACTTAAATTACAGTTTACTAATTTTATTTTAAAAAAATGAACATCTAAATAAAAAATAACTGACTAAACTCTTAACAAAAAAGAGTAAAATAATTATAATTAATATTTTTGTAATTACATCCTTTAATCATATATTAAAATAAAAACTGGGAAAATTACTAGAATTCTTTTGTAATAGTTTTAATAATATAAATACGCTTATAAAAAAATAAGTCAATTTCAGAAATCTTTATACATATAAATCATGAATGCAAACAAAAACAATCAAAAAATCAAATCAATCATGAAGATTTATCATGAAAAACAAAACAATAAATGACATTGTTCTCTATTAATAATTACAGTTTAGAGACTGGTTAACGTCAACTGTAAAAGGTTAATTCTACTTCTGACTAGTTCCTTTGAAAATCATGAAAAGCGATTACTGTCACTAAAGTTTAGTTGAAATGTGACATTTTTGTGACATAATATGACATCACCCGATTTCTATTTCAATTTTGCTTTGTTTTCCTTTTTTGTTTCAGTGAGTTAGGATAGAATATTTAAAGCATATTTCGTTATTTAATGTTGGAAAAAATATTAGTATTTTTGGAGTTTAAAGCATTCATATGTAGTTTTTCAGAATTATCTTATAAAAATTAAATCTTATAAATATATGAATTATACAATAAAAATAATTTAAAAAACATGCTTCTGTTAATCAAATATATTTTAAATTAAAGAAAGCTATATATATTAAATAAAAAAGCTTTTAATTTATAAATTTTATTAGACTGGGCACATGTTAAATTCTATAGTACATAAAAATGTACTATGGAATTTAACATGTACTATAGAATTTAATATTAAAATGTATGCTCCCAAAACAATTTTTAAAAAAAACTAAATTTAGGTTGAAAACAAAATTTAACTTGAAAAATGTGGTAATTCAATTTTTTTTATTTGCCTAAAGTACAGACATGCCTACATTTCTACTACCACTTCCTTCAGTAATTATTCAGAAATATCTAAAATAAATACATAGATAGATCAACAAAATTAGAAAATTGATAGATAAACAAACTTAAAAATACAAATACACAAAAATTTAAAAAATAAATAGATAATTAAACAAACGTGAAATATAAATAGATAAGCAAATAAATGAAAATATATTAAAGAAAAAGCTGAAAAATATAATTAGCGTTTTCTAAAATTAGAGCAACAATTTCAAAGACATATATATAGCATTAGGCAAACCACATTGTAAAACACGTTGAGTGGCTGAAATGTGAAAAACCTATGCAGTTTTCGATATTACAATCAACTACAAAAAATACTACTAACTTGCTAGCTACAAAAAGATATAATTTCACCCCATGCTCTTAGAATTTTGATTCTAAAATTACGGTAAAATAACCGACAGGAGACTGTCCTTCCAATTGACCGTAAAGTTTACCGTGAAGTAAATTTTTACCTTTGCTGGTTTGAAACCATTTACAACTAGTATGGTTAAAAATCATAAATGCAGAAATATACGGTTTCTAAGCCATTTACAATTATTATAGTTTCAAAAACGCAAAGAAGAAATTTAATTGGACGTAGGATCTTAAGCTTTCATTAAGTAATGTGCGTTGGAGTAAGGTTGTGGTTTTGCATTTTATCCATCGCAAGACGTGGGAAATACAAATCTTTTTTATGTTACGTAGCTTTATAGTGCTACCATTTTTACGTGAATGAGACTACCGTATTTTAATAGTCCATAGTCACAAATTGCGGAGGGCAAGACACGGGAAACTCCTCATGTGCTGAATGGAATAGAGAAAATAAAGTGTAAACGCTGGGAATCGAACACGCGTTCTGTTGGTCTTGAAGTTGACAAATCAGCTCACTCGGCTATTGCATGTAACCAGCTGCAAGAAACTAAGTGGTTTCATTGGATGGGCTTAGTTGGTGTGATAAAATTCGGGTTGTTTAACCGTTTTAGGTGAATGAGTTAATAAACTATTTTTCTCACAGTTAACTGCTTGAATACCATCTTACTTATGGTTATTTGACTGTTTTGTTTGAATATGGTAAAATAACAATTAAATAAATTATTATTTAACCATTTTCTCTGAGAAATTTTCAACATTGCGTTGGCGTTTAATCGTTGAAATAGGTTGTATGGAATGATATCTGGTGAACGTAAAGGCCATACAGTGGGTTCACGCGTCCAATCTGTTCAACTGTCACTTTTTGAGCAGCTATGTCTGAGGGGATAGAGCGCTCGCCTTCGTATGCGGCGAACCGTGTTCGAATCCCAGTGAATACGAATTCCGCATCCGGCTTTCACGGACCACAGTGACGTGAAATATCCTCAGTGGTAGACGGATCATGGGTTAAACTCCCCTTGTCGTCAAGCTAACCGTGAGAAGTTCTCGTGGTCTTCCTCTCCATGTAATGCAAATGCGGGTTAGCTCCCTCAAAAAGTCCTCCACGAAGGCAAATTTCTCACAATACTCGATCCAGGAGTTCCCTGGATTGGGTTCAAAATTACAAGGCTACGGAGTTGAACATTAGTAGTCGTAAACCCATAAAATTGGGTCGGCTGTTCAACAACGATTATAAAATATAAAATATCAAACTGTCACCTTTGTATAGTTTAATTTTAAGCCTCTCAATGTGGTTTGAGATTTCATGTTATATGGTAAAATATAATTATTTTGTTGCTTTGAAAATTTCGGTTGAATTTTGGAACATCAGGTGCAAAAAAAATCGATCTGATTCTAATCGTAATTCAAATTATTCTAATGAAAATCCACATTATTACGCAATTACAAATAAAATATTATGTTTACAATATCATAAGAGCAAAAAATTGTCCAGAAATAAAAAAGAAAATATTGGACTTGGGTGATGAAAATAAATCTAAAGCATGAATTATGCAGTTTGCAAGATTTGGATGTGTCACTAAAAATTCAAAACTTGTTTCATAACAACACTTTTGTATCGAAAGTAATACAAAATGAGTATAAATAAACATCGGAAATGCAAAGTTTAAATGAAAAAATAGGTTTAAATTTCCTGAAAATGTTTCATTTGCAATTCATGTTTTTAATGTCTACTCTAACTAAGTTCGTATAATTAATGAAAATATTATTAAGTTTCTTAGGGCATCAAACGTTAGTATTTTTTTTTTTAATCTGAATACTCAATTTAGCTATATTAAAAAGATTTGATGAATGAAAGGAAGAAATTTGTCTGTTATCTGAAATTGAATCACTGGGGGGTTAGCCATAAATCCACGTCTTCATGAGCTCCCGATCATTAAAAATGATATATGTATTACGACTTTTTTGAGGAAAGTAATTTATGGTCGTGGGAGATGCGGTTTACGACTCATTTTTGTGTCCTAGCTTCTACCATTACGCAGAGGCATTCTGTCCAATGAGAATGGCCGTGTTGATCTCTTTTTTTGAGTTGTCTTTCAATTAACTCCATATTTACTATATCGTTAAATGCGCCATTGTTATCGTTTTAAAGCAAAAAGTTACTTTCGGTTGATTTGAAAGAAATATAAGTTTCAATAAAAAAAATTTGTGAGCGATCTATATTTCTGAGCATGTATGATAGATGCAAATTTAAATGTAACGCATAAATCCTAGAAATTTTTCTTCGGAAAAAAATAATATCCCTATATAAGAAATTAAAAGAAAATTACGACATTATTTGATTTTTTAAAAACTTATAACAATAGCAATTTTCCCAATGCTTCAGTTTTGCTTATTAACTTTCATTGACTTTCCTTTATTTAGATTTATAGGCAGACACGTTAAATTAAGACAAGTTTAAACTACATTTATTAAGACAAGTTTAAACTAAATTAATTAAGACAAATTTAAATTAAATATGTTAAGGCAAGTTAAAATTAAATTCATTGAGACAAGTTTAAATCAAAGAACCCTGCGGTTTTCATATACATTTCGAAATGCTAATCCAATGCTATCACAAATTAAGTCATTTATTCTTGTTGACTATACACGAGATAACCTAACATAAGATAAGAAAGAAAAATAATTATAAATAACGTCCAATAAACTCACAAAGAAACTCGGTTTTGATTTAATAGAGCAATGAGTAGAGAAATGTCTCCAAATCTATTGTGTATCCGGATCCATGGGGACACCAAAAAGCTCAGTGCATTTTACCGAAGCACTTTGGTAATGGTTTTGGCAAAATTAATAATAAAATATGGTTTTATAGTTTGATAACATTTGTTATCTTTTTCATGATACTTTAAAGCTTGGTATTAAAACCATTCATTAGGATAAATTAACTTTCAGTTTTGTATATTTTACTAAATTTGGGGTATCAAGAACTGCAATGTTGAAAGCCAGAAGTTCTAGTAAACCATTATAATTTAAACGGAAAAATTATCAAATAAATGGTTTAAATACGATATATTTTGGTTTTATAAATCAGAGTTTCTTTTTTCTGACCAGAAAAGTCATTGCATTTAATTGTTAATTCTGATAAAATTACCATACGGTAATTTTATCAGAGTTTTTTTCTCTCCGTGTGATAGCAAATAACTGATGTTGTAAAATACTTTCATACTTCTATGAAATGTTCCTTGTTAGGAGTGTAGTGCAAAATCCGCGGCATTGAGGGAGTTTTAAAGTACACGAAGGACGACAGTTATGTTTTCGAACGTAAGTGCATAAGGTTTGCTGTGATTTGGCTGAGTATTGAAAACTTCTATGAAAAACGTAGTGATTATGTTTTCTTTTCATAGATAGGCCGACTACGTGCCGGAGCGGTTAGCGTGCCTGACTACGAAGTCAATGGTTGCGGGTTTGAATCCCGCTAAGGGCATGGATGTTTCTCACTGTGTGTTGCCCTTTGTTGAGTAATGTGTGATTGTGGCCCAACCTAAGAACGGGTATCTGTGGTAGTGTGGCGTGGGTAGCGTTGCCCGAATCTTTAGACTAGGGCTCACAGGTATCCACCAGGTAATGTTAAAGAGCAATACTCTTCCGAGGCAAAATAACAAGAATTATTCCTGCCTTTAAAAAAAAATTGTATTATACTTTTTTTCCACACTCAAAATCGGGAAGTATTATTAATGAATTAAACTATTCATTAATTGTTCAGGGGGTCTATATATCCATCAACTGATACTTGTTTGAAGCAATACGTGAAAGTAGGGATACCTTTAACCACGTATTTTCCTGTTCATAGTTTAAAAACGTTCTATCCATTCTAACTAGCGGTAAAAATTTTTCATTTATTTTTTATTCTTTAATATATTAAGCGATGTAACACCACAAAAAATCTTTAAAAAATTAAATAAATTAACAGGGACATTTAATATTGCCTTTCTTAAAAAAAAACATTTGCTTCCATAAAATGTATTTTGATAAGTCGAATTATCTGTCTCAAAACAACTTTTTTTTTTATCTGTTTCTAGAAATGACCTTGGTTTAAATTTTACTTTTTATATTCGTTTTCGTTTCAAGATGTTTTATATATAATATTATGAAAAGGAATAGAGAAAATTGTAATATTCGACGATTTTGCTTACCAAAAAAAAAAAAATAAAAAAAAATAGTATAAGTTTTTTTTTATTATTGATTGCTTAAACCTTCAAAAAAGAAATAAGACATAACTAAAACATTTCTGGATTCAATATTGTGGTTTCAAGGCTCTAATGTTAATCTATAAAGGAAATGAAAAGACGAGAATTAAGGCATGTTTCAGCTCACTAGTCCCTCAAAAATATAATTTTTTACTTATAAAAAGCGATTTTTTTAAATTGATTTTCTATTATTTTTTTATATTAAATTCCCACATTAGGATCCCGTTAATCGTTCTAGCTTCAGTAGCTTATATAAAACAGGGAAAAAGTTACTCATTCTGGAAAGTAAAAAAAATTCATAGTTTTTTTTTTGTTGACATTTTAATAAAAATATTTTTATTGATATAAATTTCTTAAATTTTTCTTTAAATTTCAAATACCCAGGGTGTCCAAAACAATCCGCAACCACCATTTTTCAAACAGAAAATAATATAATCATCAAAGATGTGTCGAGGCATAATAAAGTATCTATGTAAATAATATACATCCACTTTGGTGAAAAACTGGGAGAATACCATTTCTATTTGGAAAACGATAAGAAATAAAGGAAAAAACGGAATTTCGAATCATAGTGCATCATCGATTTAATACAAGTATACAGCCTGGCTATCTTCAATGCTAAGAGCATAATGTCTAGAATGTCCTTTAGTGTTTTCTGTGGTATCTCATATTTTGACTTAGCAAAATGGTCTTAATTAACGAAAGATGAGGAATTCTCCCAAAATACCTTAATTCTCGAAGTAAATCTTCTCCTTCGTGTCACCTCACTGAATTAGAAATCGGAAACAAATTTGCGTTTTATGCATTTTGTTCTCAGAATGTTCACAAGGTATCTTTTTGGTTTTAAATGCATGAAGTCCTACAACTTTGTAGTTCAGTTTTTTTTTCTCACCCAATCCCGTATAATCTAACGCATCGTTTTACTAACTTAACTACGTAGTTCTCAGCAAAATGTTTCGGTAAAAAGTATTGTTTTGTGGCTTAAAGAAATTTTTTCACCCTGTTCTGTGCGCAAAAAAATAAATGGACCACCCTTATAAATTTTTCATCTAATAATCGGATCTTACATTCTTGGGCTTAATCTTAATGGTTCAAGGGGGGGACCTCAATAATGCTAATTAATAAGTGCAGACGATATTTTAAGTTGAACATTGTCTTGAAAATTGTCAGTGAACATGTTGAACATTTAATATTCAACATTATCTTTGTCAACGAATAAAGTGTTGCATTAAACCTTGTTATTTTGTGAAACGAACTTATTGGTGGTTAATTAATTGTAGTTTAATTTCCATTATTTTGAGTGCGTATTTTGTAATTCGGCAGTACATGAAACAATAATGCGTGCTTGTCATACCGAGCATTATCTTGTTGTATTGAATATCTTCAGAATGCAACCAATTACCTGAATAAATAATGGATTTTTTTTAAGTGATTAATTTTTTTTCTTGGTTGTGAAACATACGCTACGTGATTCATCATCAAAACAATTTCATTATTTGGGCTGAGTGAGTAACAGTTGAGTTTTAATTGGTTCTCATCCGCTTTTCACAACATAAAAAAAAAGTCTTGTTCCACTCAGCTGAAAATCAGGGGTAAAAAGAAGTAGCTAATCGAGTAAAAGGGATGAGAACAAGGGGAACACGAAGAAGAAAAAAAATCATCTCCCTCTCAAGCAAGTGTAGCTGCTTTTATTGAATGACCTGATGACACGAGACCTCAGAGACATTGACACCACCTGCCCAATCTCTCACCCCTGTTTTGTCACGTGACTTATCCTTTGTGACGTCACAGCTTGCCGCTTTGATGAAAAGGCAAGAGATTCTAACTTACGCTTTAATCGATCTTTTTTACCCTTTAATATCGCCTTCCCCATTGCTTGGAACGTGAGGATTATTTTCATCTTTTGCCTCTGATCTGTTTTCTGCATGACTTTTTCATCCTTAATGAGTTAGTCTTCAGCCCTTCCAAGGCTTGTGGGTGTAGGAATTATTTTCATTTAAAGAAATGAAAACTTTAAATGCTATTTAAGTCAATATTTATAAAACTTCTTGGGTCATTATATGCGAACAATACAATTATGCATGAATAAAGTATGAATGCGAACACAAAAATAAACATATTGGAATTTCCGAATTATTCTTGCTTCTTGGCGTCGAAACGCAACATGACAGAACAAAACACGAGGTGCATTATGTGTGTTTCGTTAGCGTTGATCATCTTTATTCTTGTGTTGCACAAAAATATCCCATATCTTCATTTGAATACAAATATGCGTTTAGAAGGAAGAGCTATTCTTTATCATGTAGTTAAAAGAAAAACTATGATGTTAGATGGATAAATTAAGTAGTTCAAAAGTTTCCTTTAACTATCGACCCTAGCTATGGGCATTCATTGGGCCAATATTCGCGAATTCTGTCTCAATAAAGGCTCAAAGGGACGTTATTTTCCGATATTAGGCCTATATAGAATTGTCAGATTCACCCGATGTCTTATATTTATTATTCAGCCAATATATGCCCTGTATTGGCCCTATAAAGACCGATATTAGCCTTTTATAGGACCAATATTTAAAAAATCTGAACATCCGACTATTGGTCCCTCCATGTATGTTCATATAGGATCCCTATTGAGCTAATATTAAACAAGGTCAAGGTAAAATTGTTGCTAAGAGCACTGAAAGAAAACTCGATATTTCGTAAATGCGTTTTTGTATTTTTCTGTAGTGCCTTAAATAGTCTTAATAAATACTTAGTTATTTCACAGCAGTTTTTTTAAATTAATTTTCAATATTTTAAGATGAGGTCGTAATTTTTTATCTGCAAAAATAAATACGTCACAAACTGCAAAAGAAATTTATCAATAGAACATAATTTTTGGATAATTATTTCTGGTAGCAAGCATATATATTTCTATTTAATTTTGCATATTCAAAGATAATCCATTGATAATTACGTGAGAAAATTCAGTTTAACCTTCATAAATTTAGTAATATAAAAATTCATACGAGAAATTTATGAATTATTACATAGCGTATCTTAAATTACCATATGTTGGTTTTAGCATGTGGTAGGATACATCAATACCATGCAGTAAAGAACATGTAGTACGAGATATAAAATGTTACTATGATTATAATATAGATGCTTAAAAATTAGTATTATTGAAAGCACAAATTCAACAAGTGAACAAACTCAGTGTAGAGATGGTTTCTTAAATTTGAAAGCAAATCATTAGATTTTAAGTTGATATGTTTGAATTTATTTTTATTTCTTCCGAGAGTCTGAGGGTGATGAGTTCGAAAGCCGGCAGAGCTCATGGTAAAATGAATGAATCTCTTTGATTTGGTGCATTCTAAAAACTCAAAGTACTCAATAGCAATGCTTAGTTTTTTTAGTATGCACTAAATCAAAAGGTATGCATCAATATTGGTGTGTAGTAAATCTTAGTACTAGCTTGAAAGGAAAATTATGCTTTTAGTATGTACCATATCAAAAAGTGTGAATTAATCTTTATCATAGTGGTTAATTGAAGTGGTGTTAGTAAAGCTAGTTTCATTAATCTAAATACTGTAATAAGTTGCTTGATTTTACAGGAAAAAAATGAAAAAGAATTTTATTATCAATAACTAAGAGGCTAATTTTGTTATCTCTTTTTTTCTCAGAAGACGGAATACAAGATAATGAAATAATCAAATGACAACGAGGCGCAATTTAGGAAGATTTCAGACGATTAGAATTTTAATTCAGTATAATGTCAAATATCCTTTACTTTATCAAAGATGATGAGCTCATATATCTCTACATTACTATATTACTCTTCATTCTTCATAAATCACTAATATATATATTAAAAAATATAGGAAAGAAAATTAGTGGAAATTCACTGAAGTTTGAAAGCAACAGAATTTATCAATATGAAAAGAGTAGCTTATAGCTTGCATAGAGATATAGTCTTCAAAGGCTTAAAACGAAATTAAGTTGAACAAGTTAAAGCTAAATGCTAAAATGAGTAATAAGTAAAATAAAAGAAAGAGAAGAAAAGATAGATAACGAATCGAAACGAATAGAGATAGATAGAAACTCCATATCAGCCTTAAAAATTCGTTTGTTTCTATGGCACTATTAGTAGTAAATCTTTAATCATATTTTAATCCTTTATCATTTATTTAGACAATCCAATTTAAACAAAGTTTTGTGTTTAAAATGCATGGATATTAAATAAATATATTTCTGTTGTCAAGTGTGCTAAATTGGCAAAAGATTTATTTATTATTGAAATTAAGAAACACTCATATCTATAAATTCTGAACAGTTCAGAATCTCCCGAAAATTGAATTCTTAAAACAAAAAAAACAAAAAAATCCGTCAAGTTATTTCTTAGATCTTCAAGAGTAATATGAAAATACAGGATGTATCAGATTACAAGTCGATAGTACATTAAAATGATGAAAGTGTAAGAGAGGGGTTTATAAGGAATGGTGGAAGAAAATAAAACTATTCACATGCGTTCTGTAAGCCAATCAATGTCATAACTAAATAGTTATGATACAGAAGACGCTTGTAGGTTATTTTTTCGTGGTAGAATAATCGACCGCTAGGAATTTGGGCGTATTCAGGTAAAATTATCTGAGGAACTTAGAATTATCTAAAGTTGCATCTCTAGGCTTTGGCAACGATTTTAAGAGGATGGAAATGTCAAAAGACGCCACAATACATGTCGCTACTAAATTATAAGCTTAGAATAAAGACTGCTCTTTAGCAGTAACTGACAAATAAAGCAGACGCAGCTCAGCATTCACAGCATCTTGTCTACCTCATCAACTATCTGCAGCCAAGTATGGTTTCAAAACAAAACCGTGTACAGACGTTTAAGAAATATTAGTCAATGTGCTCGCAGGCTTGCCAGATGTGATCCGCAAGCGGCACTTCACTGTCGCCAGCAATTAGCCTGGAGTAGAGAACATGCGATGAGGACATCTTCAGAGTGGGCTTGTGTCATGTTTTTCAAAGAGTACAGGTTTAGCTTGCTGTTTGATTCCTGTCGTAGTTTGATGTGAAGATCGCTAGGTACCCGTTGTCCCCAAAACAATATCATTGAACGACACCGTTATGTTAGTGCAGGATTGCTCGGTACCTTTTCATATAGCAAACCTGACATGCCAAATTCATTGGTCATCCATCTGGAACAACATATACGCTTATTTTGGGGTGCTATGAGCGTAGAATTTGTGTTTATGGATGACAACGCTCGGCCTTATCTAGCAAACATCGTAAACAAATACTCTCATTCTGAGGATACCACCCGTAGGGAATGACTAGAATTCGCAACTGACCTGAATACATTAGAGCATGTATGGTACATGCTTGGGCGACGAGTTTAAGTCTATCAACCATCTTCTTCATGTGTTTCGGAACTTCAGTCATCATTGCTTGTAGACTGGAGTAATCTCTAGCTTGATAATTTGATATTCGGCATGCCTATAGGCCTATGCCTACAGGCATTGTATGGATTCTATTTTATCACATGGGCGAAATACTATGCATTAACCATGTACCATTGAGTTTTCGAATAGGGGATAATTTTTATAATTACTCTAGGGAGTAAAAATCGTAGTTCTCATGAATGGTATCACGCATACACCATCTTTTTTTGTTCTTTATCTCTTGTTTAATAAATGGCCACTATGAATAAATTACATTTGGTTTGTTTCTGAATCTTTATTTGCCAGAGCTGGCATTATCATTAATCTACGGACATGAATGTATTTAGGTGGTTTAATGCTGTAAAAAATTTCAGAGGGCTAAATTTTTAATTCTAAATATAAAAAAAATCCTATCATAATATTAAACATAAAGATAAATGATAAACTTAAAAAAAGACTTAGAAATTTCCAAAAGTAGAGTAGTCTTTTGATATAATAATTTATAAGCCCCTTCTTCTATTCCAGAAAATTTTACAATAACTTCTTAAAGCTAAAAACGGCAAGAAAGATACATTTTTCAGATCCTAACCAAAATAATGATGAGATTTCACTTAGATTAAAAATCTCAGAAATACTTAGATAAAGGTAAATTTAGTTTAGTTACGTGTATAGTAACCATACTAAAGTGTATCATGTAATGCAATTATTATTTGAGAACAAAAATCATATTTTAGATCATCATGATTTATTAAAAATTATTGCATCTGAATATTGTACATCTGATATCATATCCTCTTGTGTACTTTTCCTTAAAAAAACGTATGTTAAAAAAATTTGGAAAAAGAAAATTGCATTCGATTAGTTTGTTTTTTTAAATAGAATCTTTTTCTTTCTAAAGATAAGTCTTTAGTTATAAACACAATTTTAAAAAACTATTTTTTTTTTGTTCTATTTGATATATGAGCAATATATGAGCAATATATGAGCAATACCTTAATATTTTTAAAACAGATTTGCATTTTATGTTCAGATGTCGGCTGCTAAAAACAAATTAGTTGGTTAAAAAAGTAAAAATCTCGCCAAAATTGAAAAAAAAAATTTTTAAATGTAGGAAGTTTAAAAATTTTATTTGCAATATTTCTAACAAATTATTGTTAATTTTGAATAAAGGTACCGTTTTGATTATTGCAAGTATCAATCAAGCTTCTAAGTTAATTAAAATTGCTATTATTGCATATAAATAAAACATATGCAATAATTTAGAAAAAATATGCTATAAAATAAAATTTTAGTACTAGTTATATGTTTGGGTATTTAATCTCATACTTTATGTGTAATTGAGCTAAAAACTTTAACTGTAAGAATAAATCCCCAAATTATTGTCTATTATCTTAATTAAATAGTAGAGTAATTAGAATTTGTAGGGACAGTAAAGTGCAAAATCTCGAAATGGTTGATTACCAATCTTCTAATCTCCTTGATGAATCGAACCAAAATTTACTTATCCGTTTTGAAATATTCTCTACAAAGAAGAAAATATTGGTCAGAATATGGTAGTTATTGTAAATTAGAAAAAAATACTTCTTCTTATTTTTCTTATACGCAAATAATGCAGAGTTCAAAAATAGTGATTATTTTGCATTGATATAAATTAAAACTAGTCAGTCTGATCATTCTGTTGTGTATCTTTTGCAATTTTAACTTTATGCAAACATAATGTGCTGCGATAAATTTATGAGAGGTTTTGTAACTTTTATTTAAAAGAATGTATTCTATTGAAGATAGAACTTCTGAAACGAATGTTATTTCATTGCAATTTTTTGATCTGACATCCTTGTAAAGCAGCAAGTGCATTCGGGCATTTTAGCTGCAGGCACTTCCATCGCTAAAAAATGTGACAGAACCCATCCAATTGCTTGTTAGTTTGAGAGCTTTCCAGAAGGCGTAGGATGCTTTCCAAGAAACTGTATTCTTTCGACACCATGCGCAAGCAAGGCAAAAAATACATATGCTTATGGCGCAAAAGAATCTTATTTGGATAAGCTTATTCTAGACATAAAGCGACTAGTCGCCTTTTTGTCCGTTTTAGTTTAAAGCTTCGTGAAGTATGTTAAGATTTCGTGTCACGTCGATTCGAGCTACAGCCTCTTACTTCCTTTTTACGAAGTTAGTCTGTGATTGGTTGAAAAAAATAAGAATATAACATTAGGCAAGAGTTGGATTTTTGAGAACTTTTTTTTCATCGTGTTCTTCGTTTTTTTTTTTTAGAATGTAAATACACGTAATAAGAATCAAAATGTTGAAAAACATCGTAAGGAAATTTAAACCTCGTCTAAACAGGCTTTTAGGAAACATCTCACGTTCTGTTTGCATCTGATGGTTAGGTTTAGTGAAATGAAATTACAAGAAAGCTCCATGAAGTGTTATTTCGAATAAAGAATACGATTCCACCTTATTTTGTTCGCATTGGTTCTACAAACATTTGGCTTCTCGTTCCTTCTGGTAGTTGAGATTTATTTTATTTTTATGTAAGCAATTTTTGCTTGAATGTGTATTTTATTAGTGAAACTTTATTCTCGTTAAGTAACATATTTTATTTTTTACAGAAATAATATTTTTGTTGCCCTATTTGTATTTTCTTCAGATTTATCGCTATAATTCGTGTACCATAAGAAGATAATTGGATGTATGACATCGTAAGTTAAAATTAGGGTTATGTAGAAATGCATTTAAGGAAATTTATGGTATGTGAATAAAAGCTTCCTGTCAACGGTGATTCTTCAACAAAAATGATATTACCGTGACAAAGTGCTCTGATGATCAATTGTCTTTTGACGATGAATAAACTATAAATTAATATTAGGTAACACATAAGTAATTTCATTTCTTATTGAAAGTGATTTACTTAAAATTTAAAATTTACTATTTAAAATTTTTGGTTTTAAATTTTCTAAACAATAATTATAAAATAAAGACAAATTGTATTAAATTGCTTCTTGAATTGAATAAATAATTCGAGGGTTCTGAATGTTTTGTGAACGTGCTTGTTATATTTTTAACAGAGTAATTTTGTAACAATGATAACTCAATTTACACTTACATAGTGTTAAATGTACTCTTACTCTACGGTGTCCTTATCTTTTAATAAATATTGATATCTATGTTTTTAAATATATGTGAGTAATTTTTAATTTATGAATAAGTGAGCAATACATTCATCTATACTTTTTCTGCTGTTACTTCCATTGCTACAAAAAGCTATTAGAATAGACAAAAGCACAATTAAAACTACCGTAAAATAATGAGAATTCATCATTTTCTGAAATAAAAAATAACTCCTCGCAGAAATATCTTAGGAGAAAGTTACAGACTAATTTTTGATTAACCAGTCACATATTTCTCAAATTATTTTCTGCTATTACCTCCATTGTGATAAAAAGCCCTTACAAACAGGCAAGAATACAATTCGAGTTTAAAACTATCAATAAGTTTTATCAAAGAATGTAAAATCATTCTTTTCGGACTCCACCTTAAGAGATCCCCAGTACTAACCTCAAATCGATGGCTAAGGAATGTGATCATTGAATCCCTAGATCGTTAACGTACCAGACCAGTTATAATAACATCCCGTTCCTCTAACGAGAAGACGCTTAGAAAAGCTGCATGGTACATAATGGATTGAGATCAGAAGGTACGTATACCCAGCTCTAACGATCACCTCTCCGTTCACAAGTCTAGGCCAATCAGTGATTTAACATCACTGTAATAGCATTCCACCGCCCTGATCACGCTTGATTTGAGACGAGCTGGGCATTTCATTTTCCCAATCAAGGTTTGAGCAGATGGGTAGTGACAAGCTGTTATTATTTGGTGGCTGATGCTGAGATCTCATGAATTTATAGTCCAATATTCTATGTCGCTGCGTAATTATGAAAGCGAGTTTAATGAGGTGACAAGTTAAGGAAAAATCCACAGAGATTTTATGGTGTCTGCGAAAACTGCTTGTTAAGAAAGTCGCTTTTATACATTTCTTTTAATAAAAATCTGATACATTTTAATTAGATTCAGTACAGCTGAATTTATATTTTATTTTAATTTTTTCATCTTAAATAGTTTTCTTTGTAATGAATTTTTCTGAAAGAAACATTTTACAGTATAGATAACAATTTGATTACCTGTCATACTTTCCTCTTAAAACAGTTTCTTTATCACTAATATAGTTCGATAAATTTGTTGGCTTGCATTTTTTTAAAATTTGTTATAAAAGAATGACAACCAAAATAGTTTAGCTATGAAGAATAATATATTTTTAATCAGCAAAGTTACAAAACATATTTTATTAATGAATAAATGGTACACACTTTCTATGCTTTATAAGAAAAATAGCGTCTTTTAGTATGATCTTAAGTTTTGCAACAATGTTCTGAAAATAAATTAAGTTATATTTAGTAAATTTAATTAAGAAAGTACGCAGTCAAAGTAGTAATTTTATCCATTTAACCAATACAATAATTTATTTAGTCGCATTTTTCATCGTTTGCATTGAATTCATCTTTCTTTCTTTAATTTGAAAAATGACTTCCAATGTGATAATCCCACTCACGTAAATTAGTTATTTAACTCGTCATTTGAATAACGTAAATTTTAGTGATTTGACCATAATTATTACTAGAAAAATTACAGTATATCTGAGTATATATTGTTTTGTTCCGTAACATGTTTCGGTAAAAATATATTTTACGGTGAAAAATACTGGCACTTTGAGTGTCGGTACTTTTTACCGTAATTTGATCCAAAATTTTTTACAGTGTATTTTTACTTAGCTACAGTCAACAATCTTCACTTATCTTTATTTAAAACAAAATAAGGCTTGATAAAAATAATAGAAATTATTTAAATTATAAGTAACTGTGCCCAACTTGTCCGAATTCACTGTAAGCACTTTGAGCCTCTTAGATAACAGGTTCTCCGTGACTTCATATTGCCCCTTTTTACTACACAGGTTATGATATATTAAGGAAAAATCACAAAAATGAGAATAAATGAGATATTACGCATAGAATTTAATGAAACTGGCACACTTTATAGTGCACATTGCGGGGAGAGTAGATATCGATAATGTCAACTTTCATCTGTGAAAAGGTACCCCAACATCGAGTTAACACGTGTTATACCCTAGTGAATTGTAATTTTGTAGTGGCAGATACGCTACAGTACTCCCCCACCAGAATTATATCTGTGATAGAATTCGATGAACGGATACCACCAGTTGATTTATTGCTGTTTTGTGCGAAGCCGGGAGAGCTGTATTAAGATCACTGTACTTTTTGAGTGCTGAATTTGAGAGGTGTATTAACTTCACGGTTGTAGTCGCTCCTGTGTTGCCGTTAGCAGTCGAGTGTATGCAAGCCGACGTAGCGCGTAATCGAGACGAGACTGAGCAGCAACACCGCGAGGTGGATATTGTCGCAATCACAAGTAGCAAGTCAACTGTACAATGTGGATCATCCATCGAAGTAGGCATTTTGAAATAGAAGTGGGCGTTACTGTAAGGACAGGCGTGTTAATATCGAAGTGGGCGTTTCTGCCAAAGTAGACGTGCTCATATCACGTTCGAAGGTCACCAATGTGGGGAGAGTAGATATCGATAATGTCAACCTTCATATATGAAAAGGTACCCTGATAATTATGATGTTACAGAAATTAATATATGTATGAAATTAATAAATCAGATGTGCCAGTTTGGAATAAAAAAAGAACTTCAGCATAGAATATGATCACCTCACAGCAATACAGCGGCGTGTGACGTGTTCTAAATTATGCAGTCAACCAGTTCCGTTAGAAGTGTCAGCCACTGTTCTTGAAAAGCAGTTTCAAGTGTGGTAAGAGTATGAGGAGGACAGTTGAAAGCAGCTATCTCTTCCTAAAGCACTCCAAACATATCAATAGTATTAGAGTCCAATGATCGAGCTGGTTACTCTATCCGCAGAATTGTCTGCTGTTGAAGGTAATCATCCACGATGCGAACCCACTGCTGCGTTATCCCCCTATAGCACGAAATCAGCACCTATTGCACCAGCATAAGGGCATCCGAAAGATAAAGCATATCATCTGTATACCTGTGGGTATTCATGGTTCTACCGAGAAAGTCTGTACGCGTACACCCAAGGCAATACCACTTCACACACAGGCACTGCCTCCTTGGTTCGCATATCTTTTATGGATGTTTGATGGATGATATCAGGTTCCAAGTTCTCTCCAAATTAAACAACGCCTCCTATGAATTTAGAGGCTAAATCTAGACTTATCTGTGAAGGAAACAGCTCATAATTTGTCAGCCGTTCAGTGAATACGATGCTGCGCCAATCTCAAATGTTCCCATCTATGACACGAAGTGTGTGGCAAGCAAATGGCTGGTAAAAACCACGTTCGTGAAGCCTTCCAGTCACAGTAGACGTTAGCACCAATAATTGGCATCTGCATAAAAAGATATGACCTGACTCTGAGTTGCAGTTAGATTCCTTCGTACACACAACGATAAATATAAGACATCGGCGCTAGTCGTAGCTCTGGTTGTCCTTGGCTGAACCTTCTGGATGCCAATCCTGTGATTAGAAATCTGTGGTTGTGATCAATCGTACAATTTTATGCTCATTTCAGGTGATGTCATTCCACTGCAACGCCACTAATTTACATATTGTAGTTTTACTTAGCAATTCATATTTGACAATAACATTCAAATTTTATTACGATTTTTTTTTTAATTCTCGGAAGAGTTATCAACACTTTAGTAATTTTTTCTTACTAATGATAACTAGTGTATACTTTTTCACAACATTTAAGAGGCAGACACTTTGACCGACATTAAGTTATTAAAAATCTTAAGATATATTATTTAATTCACATAAAATTATATTTCTTCTAACAGTTTGAATCATTTATACTCCCCATTGAACAATCTGAATATGAGTAATTAAGAATTTGTGCTACTTACTTATTGTTACTTATAGAAACGTGAAAATTTACAAAAGTAGAACAATTTATAAAACCTTAATTTCTTACCATAAATTTACAACGACATAAAATCAATTCTAATTTTTTTAATAACTAGTAACAATTAAATTATGGAAGATAAGGTTGTTTTATAATTAAGGAAGATAACAACTTATTAATTGTAGCAATTTATACTCTAAAACTATTTTATTTGTAGAAATATTTTGCAAAAACTATTATATAGAGTTGCCATTTCTTGCTTAGATTTTACAGTTAAAATAACTTGCTAATTTAATAATTTTATTTGACATTATATTGAATTTAGCTAAAAAAAAAAAGCATGTACTTCGTTATATTCTGCGGTCTATAATTCGACACAAATTAATCACACACTGTATACAATAATAGGTACAAAAAGAAGTTTATAAAATGTGTAGGTGATATCAAATTACAATATAAAAAACTATACTCAGTTATAAAAATTATTTTTTTTAAATAATACAGATATAATAATTCAGTTTTAATACTAGTTCTAAAAGCTTATTAAATTGGTTACAAAAGTTGAAAGAAGAAAAAACTTTTGAATTGTAAATTAGGGCTTATAGAGCATTTATATAAAAAAAAGAAACGTCAAAATATACTTATTCAACCACCACATGTCACCTTCTTTATTCATTTTACTGCAGCCTCGAGCTGTATGATCGATCTTTTAATACATTGTTATTCCACTAGAATAGTAATTTTCTTCAGCTTGTTATAAAATTCACTTCAATAGTTGCAAAGTGAATACTGTAAGAAAGAGTTTTTCTTTTATTTCCACTCAATATTCTTTTTTTAACGGAACGCTCCTAGCGTTAGGCTTAACTTCGAGTATCCTATATGTATTAAATGAAAAAACACTTCTGACATTTAATGATTTCCTTGGAAATAACTTATGGTTGAAAGTTTCGAGCACTAAAGAATTCTTTTTGCGATATGTGTTCCAACAAAAGAAAATGTATAAATTCATATTTAAAAACGTTAGGAAACAAATTCAGTGGGGAATAAAATTTGAATCATCAGAAAATTCGTTCGAGTTATATTCTGCTTGTCATATTTTACCATAGATTATGAAAACTTGGCTAGGAAACTGTTTTTGTTGAAATCTATGCAAAGCTTATTTCACCATTTATCATTATGTTAGTAAGATTATTTAAAATTTCTAATATATTTCCGCAGCACGTAGTCTTCGTTGGATTTAGAATTCTCAAAAATTTTTGTTCGGAACATAAACATTATAATGTTATGTTCGTTGTTGATTTAAAATTGCTCCATGCAATTTTTTAAAAAAACCACATTTTCAAATCGTTTGGGAGTATGTTCTTAACAACAAACAGCATAATTTTTATAAGGAAAATACGATTAGTGCATTGCATATAATTATCGAAGCGAAAGTTTAAAAAAAGACCTATCATGCAATTTTACGATTGGATGAGAAAAAAAAACCTATAAAAAATAATGGGTCCTCTCATTACATTGCACAATGTATATTATTTTAACAATATTTACTAGAAATTGAAGAAAGGAATTCTGGTAAAATTACTGTATCAATCATAATTGTGGTGATAAAAGCCAAAATATACGGTAATAAAACCATTCATTTAGTGATTTTTTTTCTTCATTTATACCTGTAATAACGGTTTTCCGAAAATTCTGAATTTCAAAACTATTACCACACATTAAGTAAAAATTACAAAACTGAACGGTAAATTTAACTGAATACATGTGTTTTATGCGATGTTCCATGGTATAATGATAAAATTACCAAATTTTATCATATATTAAAAAACCATATTTCAGTGTTAACTTCTCCAAAATCATTAATAATACGCTTTAGTAAAAACTAACGAGATTTTTGGTGTTCTCTTAGAGCCAGAAACAGGGTGAATTTTATAATATTCATATATTTTTGACCATACTTTTTTCAGAGTAGTTAAAGTATTTATGCGTATTACTTATAGGATTTATACGTATTGCTACCAAATTAAATTTGCCTAGTGGAAAAAAAAAGTAAATGCAATAATGTGTTTTTTATTTAGATTCGAACGCTTAGCATTTTATAGAATTATGATAAACAACTGTTCCAAACAATACCTAAATATTTTTTTTAATAGCAGCTCATTAATTATTCGAATGGCATAGCTTACTCAAAATTGTTTTCCTAACATGAAAAATGAAAAATCACAAGTTTAATATTTGTTTTCAAATTATAAAAAAAAAAAAAAAAAATTATAATTTATTTTACAATGCTCCAAAAACTCTTTAAATTTTACTGAATATTTTTAAAGTTATGACAAAAAAAAAAAGCATGAGAAAAAAATAGTTTTTTTATAAAAATGTTCATATTGCTATAAATATTTAAGCTAGATTTACGAAATTTTACGCATTCATTGCTAGTAGCAACCAAAGTAATAGATACAAGTTACGAGTTTATTGCTTGATATCTTTGCCATTGTTGAAAGTTCTCTTTTGTAATTTATTGTCGGGCCCTAACAATCCTGAAAATTTTAAATTTTATTTCAAAGTATAAACAATTGCATGAATCTAACACTTCTCCAATTACAAAATAGTCCTCTAGGTATTTCTTGAGAAATTTAAAAAGATATAAAAAACTGAAAGCACCTCTTCCATTGTTTGTAGGGTAGTGTGTAATATATATAAATATATATATATATATATATATATATATATATATATATATATATATATATATATATATATATATCTGAAAAATTAATGCTTTTAATAAAAAAAATTGCATTGCTTAGTAAAAGAAACCTTAGTTCTTAATCATGTACGAGTTAAATAATAAACGAATTTATTTTACTAAAAGTGCTGCTTTTATTTTCACACAAGTATTTTATTATAAAAAATTGATTAAATATTTTTGAAAACAAAAATTCTACTAGGATAAGCTACGTTAGTGTGCGATGTTTAATTAATTGGCATAAAATAATTAAATTGCAAGTTAATTAAAAGTACTTGTAACAGAGGGGATAAATAAAATCACCCCATTTTTGACATGCACTGTTATTTATGCTAAATTCTGTGATTTGGACCATCCCAAACATTATCAGTAATTTTTTAAAAATTATCACATTTCAAGGTAAAATAAATTATTATAAGACTTTTAAAATTGCAAACGCATTTCTTTTTAATTCATATAATGCATCGTAACAGAGAGGACATGAAATGTAACAACGCTTCATGTCCTTTCTGTTCAATTTGGCCGAGGGAAATATCACTGTCAAAAGTGACTCTGCGGTTATTTAAATTTGGAGTGGGCAGCACTGCCATAATATCTGACAAGTGAACCTGTGCTACATCTTTGTTGCTATATTTGAAAGTTTTTACTTTACCAGACTGTGTGTAAAAAACCAAGTGCATTGTTTGTTTCTATCTCAATTTCAGTTATTTGGGCGATAAAACTAATTACCCTATTTTTTCCTTTAAACTTTTTACACTTGAAAAACTATCTATTACAACATCAAAAGAATCTCTGTGTATTTATGTCGGATTCGTGGGTTCGATCTCGGCCGACCAAAGCCTCCCCGTGTAGTAATTTGTGACTGATGCACGTTAAATCTGTCGAGTCGCAAAGTCCTCCATGTTCCCAAAACAAATCAATACCTCTAGGAGTACTGATCCAGGAGTTCCCTTGTCTTTTCTATTGGGTTCAAAACTACAAGGCTACAAAGTTTAACATTGGTAGCTATGAACTCAAATTTGGGTCGGCTGTTCAATGACTGTAATAAAATAAAAAGTCAATTAAGCGATTGTCGCAAGGCGGTATATTTTAGTAGTCCTACGTAATTAATAGGAAAACAACTGCGATTTTAATAGTAAATTCTCATTTTCTTGAATAGCACATACACACATGATATTGTGTTTTATCTACGTATAAAATATAGATGGGTCGTAGTGCAGCAAACTGTTTGCCAATTTTTATGGTTGGATGCATCTGCTTTGAAACTTGATATGCTTCCATTAAGGTGCAGATTTGACTTTGTGGACTTTCTGCTCATTTTCTCTGACAATCATGCACTCAGCTCAACAAGAAGTTTGTTAAGAAAGTTTAACAGATGAGTAGAAATTTATTACAAGCCTGTTTGTTTCATCAGAAACTTTGTTACTAGGCTGTTTCTTTTGTTTTGGTAGTATGGTTACAGAGTAGGCGTAGAACAGTACAACGTTTTCTTGGAGATACATGTAATGCACTGTTGGCTTTTTTAATATCTTTCCCCAATGTCTAAGAAGTATTATAAAGAGAATATCCTTCCTCAATTTATACTGCTTGTATCAGTTCCCCTCATGCCTTTTCATTTTCCCTCTGTTTTCTTTTTTTTTCTCCAGTTTATCTATTTCTCTGTTAAGTTTTTTCATTTTTTTTTTCAAAATACTTCTGTTATCATAAATTTTCGTTTTATATTCTTTATCTTTCGTCTTACAAATATATATATTTTTTTCTTAAAACATTCTAGTTCTATATTCTCTCATTCTTTCTGCGACTGCTTTTCCATATTGATTACTCACTTAAAAGAACTTTTAACTATAAACTAAACATGCTATCAAATAAAAATGGCACAGCTTTGTATAAAAAGTGCTCTAATAGTGGAGGAAATGGTTTAAACTAGCTGAATCAGGATGCACTAGCACTTGTGTACATTCCTAGAGTTAATTTTCAATGGTCAACCTTTCATTTTTGTGTAACTGAGGGGACATTTAGTTTTGTCCTCTCTGTTGCATCCCCTCTGTTATGTGAGAAACTTTAAAATTTAAATTTTTTTCTTCAAAAATATAACATAACATGATTGTACTAATAGACTTTATTGTAAAAACCAGTTATTAAGTTAAAATGTTTTTTTTTTTTTGCCTAATGAATAAAATAAACTTAAAAGAAAAATTGTAACAGAGGAGACAAATAAAAATTTAAAATAATTTTTGACTTAAAATTTTTTTGGCAGAAATCCCTGCATAATTAGACTCAGGAACAATTTATTTTACAATATAAATCAAACTATATGTAAAATCGTAATAATTTTAATAACTTATTCTTCTTTAAAATCGATATTTTTTTTACGGAATAAGTCATAATCATGAATGCTCCCTATTTATGATAAATTTTACTATAATCATACATGAATCCTAAAAATAACTTCTGAATTCATGAATTACAGCAATTTTCCTTTAAAATGATGCAAAATACAAGGATATTGCTTAAAATTAAAAAATTCACTACTGGTTTCAGTTGGCATGGAATTCAACAATTATAAGCATCTTCTAATAAATTTGAGAGCTTTTTCATTTATAAATAATTAAAAATTAAACTGGATAAAAGCATATTGGGGTACTAGGAGCAACGATAAGGTCGAAAAACTAGTCTAATAATGGCCAATAATAGATCTTGACGAACTTCCAACTAAGAAAACAAAACGAAGAATTCGGTCTGGCCGAGTAAAAGACAAACGGTAAAATAACTGGTACAATCCTGAAACAGAAGGTCGCCGCTCTAACGAGCTAATACTAAGATCCAACCTTTAAAAAGCTCACGGTAACACTTACACGGGCCAATTTCTGACAAATCATGGCTTTCACGTATCTCACCAAAATAGATTCTTCTACAAACTTATTATAGAATTTTAAAGAGAACAGAAAAAAAACACATCCAAACCAGTCTTACCATTGGCAATCTCAAAAAATTTTGGTACGAACAAAATAAATGTCAAAGAGTGCATAGAAGTGCAAAGAGTGAACAGGGCATAATGGAGGGACTCTTAAAAAGTCGAATTGATTAAATCCAATATAAACTTCGATATTATTTCGTAAAAAATTTAAAATAAACATTCCAAATACGTTAAGAATTTATTCGTACAGATATAGGGATCGTTTTCACTGTAGAATTTGACATTCAGTTTTAAATTTGTTAATATTAAAAGCTTAAAGTGTGTGAAATATTTTAAACAACTAAATGATGAAATGAATCTGTTTGAGCACAAATAAGATAATATAATTTTTTGATGCTGCGTATAGTTTTTTGTTCCTCTGTAAGTATTCAATCGATACGTTTGCCTCTTCTTTTATCCATCTGTATTCTTTAAAATTTTGAAAGTATGATTCATTTCTACATATTTTAACTTTGACGAATTATTTACTTCTGTTACTTCATTTTGTTAGGGCCTGGTAGACTGAGCTCAAGTTTGTGAGGACGTGAGTTCGAATCCAGCAGGTTGATTTATCGAGCAAATATTTAGATTTTGAATATATTAAATTATAATCTTTGCTAAAAACTCACTATAGTCACCAATGTTGTTTATTGTTCAACTCTACCAAATATTAAAAAAAAGTAATTAATTTTAATGATATCATTTTACTTTTTATCATCCTATTCAAAAATACATAAGTATAAACATTTTACTACGAGACACTAAAAGAGGCAATTTGTTCGTTATTTTCAATGCAAATTATTTATATTATTTTTATTATCGCCTCAATAATTTAATCATAAAATACGTTTTTCAATTACTCCGCACTATTCTTTTTGTGGCAGTTTAGGAATGCATATCGAATTTACAAATAAATATAATTTTTACATCTTTTTTGTTTGTAAAAAAATGTCCACATTCAAGTTTCAAAAGTTTAAATAAAAAAATAAAAAAAATGGGAAAGAAATTTCAAAACAAATGTAGTAAATAAATTGATTACGATCGCTAAAACGAGCATGGAGAGCAGTTAGATATAAAAATTATCAGGGATTGACAATTCAGCGCCATATCTCACTTGGCATGCAGCTTTTCCCGCCAAACGTTGAAAGCAACCCCTGAACAGCGGGCTCACCAGCAGAGTAGGTTCATCAGTTTGGGTAAGAAGCATTCATTTTCTTCCTACTCCAAATAAACTGTGCAACTTGACAACAAACTTTTGTCGACATTCCTAAAAATAGTGTGTGCAGTGGTCAGCTTTTCAAATAGCCAGTGCATTCTTAAGTTATTTGGCGTTGAAAAGTCCTTGAAAGCTGTAACTTCACAGTTTATTCGATGAAAATTCTTTTCGTGAATAGGACAGATAATATCAGATAAGACAAATCAAGGAAGTATATGCATGTGGTATCTTGAGTTTATCTTATCCCTCCTAACCAGCTAAGATGCTGGAATCAACTTAGAGGGGTAAGTGTTTGTTTATGGCTATAATTTCTTGATTTATGTTCATACAATGTAAAATAAATAAAAAAAACACATAATTAATCAACTTCATAAGTAGGGGATGAAATATTAAAATAAAAGATGAAACATGTATTTGTAATTTCAACGTTGCTTTTTAATTTATGGATATGTATTGCCAATGTTTTTGTTAATTCCGACTGCAATACCAATGCATTAAATCACATAAATTTGAAAAATTTTAAATGATTCATTTGAACCCACTAAATAAACTTTCTACTCGTAAGATTTTTATTTAATATTTTTTTTTGTAATGTGAAAATATATGGCAATAATATGTAGAAAAATTCTTGATTTAATATGCATCAAAAGAAATGTACACTGTTTATTTAAATGAGTCATTTTAAACAAATGTATATTTATTTTGTTGTGAAAAATTTTAATATTTGCTAAGCATTTTATTTTAATAAAATTAGTAAAAAATTAAATAAGTAAAGCGTAATAAATTCAGATGTCAAAAATTTAATATTACGTTATTACATATAATATTATAATAAAATAAAAAATTGCACTGAATTTTAAGGAATGAATATTTTTTCATAGTATATTATGTTTAACAGACAACATTTCATAAACCATATAACAAGGTATTAAAAAGTATTTCGTAGCACAATAAATTTATTAAAAATTGTTCAGAGCAAAGAAAATTTTGAAAAAAAAGACGTTACTAAATATTTTTAGGCTATAGAAATCTAACATAATTCCTAAGTTTGAAGAATATATATGTAATTAAAACAAATCAAACACTTTTAACTCCTGTTTTTACATGCTTCTTAAATTTAGAAAATAGATAAAAGCTAAAATAAATCATTCGATACAAAAAAAAAAAAAAAAATTCTCGAAAGTTATATCAATTTCTAAACATTTTTTTTGTCTTACATTTGTTTGACAGTTATTACTGAAATTCAAGAATATTGTAATCTGTAAAAACAGATAATAAAATTTTAATTTAGAATAAGATTACTGATCCTCAAAATTAATAATTTTACTTTTAATTTTATTAATGAATCTTGCTACGTTTCCCTTGAAAAATGTATATAGATATTTCGAAAATTCATGTACAATTCATAAGTATTTTTATAATCTGTCACTAATGATAACTAACTTTTATTATCTGTCACTGATAATAAATAACTGTCACTAATAAATAACTTTTTTGCAGCATGAAAGGCATAATTTTTCATATTTTTAGCAGTGGGCAGAATTGATTTTAAAATTTAAAATTGTTGGGAGAAGCTTGATATCTAATTGGGGGAGGGGGCTGGATGAATAATTCTCTCAATAAAAATTTTTTTTTCTGTTTGTGAGTTCACAGAATATTCTAAAAATGACAGTTGCTTCAATTCGATTTTTGGAGAAATATTGGATTGACTTACACTATTCAACGCAGTCACTTTTATTAATACGAAACGTTTTTCACTTTATATACCAAAAATTATAAAACTAGCAGGTATGTTATTAGCAAATACAGTAGAAATTTTAAACTGGTTGACATCGTTGCAGTTTATTAAATTGTAAGCATTTTATTATCTTTTATTGACGTTTCCTTCAATTATTTTTAATAAAGCTTTAGCTATTTCAGTTTACGTCTTTTTGTTTAAATTTATTCTCAGGAACTCAGAAAGATTTAAGTTTAAACAAACATTACTACTTAAGTGTTGTGTGTGAAGACATTATTTTAAAGCATCAAATAAACTTTAAAAAGGAATAAATTATATTCTAACCAAGAATAGGGACGACTGCTAAGCATTTATAATAACTTTATTAAATACAAAAGGGAAAAAGATCTAGCAACTCTTATGAGATTTCTTTGAAACAAATCATTTTTAAAATTTGATTACTTTTTGGAGAATAACTTACATACAAATTTGCTCTTTATCATAATTTTTTTAAAACTTTTTTTTCATATATTTAAATCAAAGTATCAACCAAAAAAAGTTCAATTTGGTTTAAAAGCATATGGAGAAATAGATTTGAACTACTATGTTTATTTTTTTTTTTTAAAAAATACTATTTATTTTCTATGAAGCCACTTTGTCTCTACAGTTTTAAACTATATTATGAACAGAAATTTTGAAATTTAAATATTCATTACTATAACGTGTGTTTTGAACTATTTTGAAACGTTCTTTACAATAGTAATAATTTGTCGTTTAATTTAAATACAATCTTCGTATATATAATATTTATTTTTTATATATAATACCAGACGGGCAACAGAGAACATTTTAAACACCATTTTCATTAAAAATTACGCAGTTTTATTTATTTTAACTGAATTTGCATGCTGTTTGAATAAAAATAAAATTCGCAATAAAAAAATAAGCTTTACGTAGCCTAAAGTTATAAAGTAATAATAATATAAAATCAGAAATGATTTTATTTCTATTCTAAATTTTTAGAAAACGAAATTGAATTTTATTGATAAACTCGTAGATAAATTTTGATAAAAAATTAAATTATAATAAAATTTAAGTTATAATAAAACTGAGTCAAAACAACCAAACTGGTCAAAACAACCAAAATATGGTACTTCTTTCTGGCTCTATGGGAACACCGGAAAACTCGATAATTTTTATACGAGCACTTTGGTAATGATTTAAAAAAAAAAAAAAATTACACTTTCATAATAAGTGATAAAATTTGGTAAATATGGTAAAATTTGATAACTTTATCATGATATTTTAGAGCCATAACGCAAAAAATCCACTTATTCGGTTAAATTTACTTTTCAGTTTTGTATTTATTAATAAATTTGTAGTAGTAAGAATTATGATTTTGAAAAATAAGAATTTCTGGAAAAAGCATTACCATATATGAACAAAAGAATTACCAATGAATTGTTTCAATAGCGTATATTGAGCCGTGATGGCTCAGAGGATAGAGCGTTCGTCTTCCAATGAGGTAAACCGGGGTTCGATCCCGGTGATGGCTGGTAGATACGAATTCCGCATCCGTCTTGCACCGACCACAGTGTTGACGTGAAATATCCTCAGTGGGGGCAGATTATTGGTTAGAGTTCCCTTATCGCTAGGTAAACCAGGCTAAGGTTCTCGTGGTCTTCCTCTCCTTGTGACGCAAATGCGGTTAGTTCCATCAAAAAGTCCTCCACGAAAGTAAATTTCTCCCAATACTTGATCCAGAAGTTTCCTTGTCTTCTGGATTGGGTTCAAAACTACAAGGCTACGGAGTTGAACATGAGTAGACGTAAACTCAAGAATTGGGTCGGCTGCTCAACGACGGTTATAAAAAAAATGGTGTATATTTTGGATTTATTAACCAGATTTTTTCCGGAAATGTCAGTACGATACAATACGCTAATTTTCACAGATTTCATTCTCCGAAAAAATAATGAGCTAATTAATTTCCCAATAATCACTGATTAATTTTGCAATTAAATAAATTTTTAATAACTTATTTATTATTATTATTATTATTTTGTTCTTTTAATAAAAAAGGGCTTTGAAAACTAATTTGGTATTATTATCAATAACATCAAATTAGTTTTCAAAATATATTTTTTAAATGGAAAAATTAATTTTACAGGTAAGAACAATAATGGGAAAAAAAGCTTACATTTATAACTCAGTGTTTTAATTTTCATCAACTCTACAATATTTAGTAATAAAGACGAAGTTGAAAGTAGTTAATAGCTTTGAAGATATTTATCAATTGGATCAGATGTTTAACAATATTTGTTTCTAACAAAATTTATTGTGGAATACAAATTGAAAAGTAATGAAGTTTTCTACGATAAAAAAGAAAACAAGTTAATAAATTGGAAATTTTTTTATCAAACGTTAAAAAAAATTAGAAGTAGTATTATTATTTGGAAATTAGCATGGGTTCGCGCGTCATTCAAAATATCTTCACATGCAATTGGTGAGACGTGTGCCGCGTGTTGATCACCCCTGTTATAGACCATTTGCAGTTAAAAAAAAAGGATATTGTTGTGGTATTATGTTATAGAATATTTAAAGTTTCTTACTTTAGAAGCTATATTAGTTAGAAGCTATATTAGTTTTTATAATACTCAATTAGTATTAAAACTATGATTAATCTTAGTCAATGTGTGATTACTTTAAATAAATTCGCATATTAAAATCCTTGTCTGATCTCAAAATAATTTAAAATTTCAAAAAAATTTAATGCGAAATTAATTTTTATTTTTTTATTTTATATTTTCTTTAGTATATGTTCCCAAATCTATAGACTAGATACTATGAAACAAATAAATCAGTTAATATCAATTGATCAACCAAAAAAACATTTATTTTACGTAGAAAAGATTTGGAAAAGCAAAACCAATTACTAATATTTAAAGTATTTCGAACAGAAAATATTCGTTCCTAAAAAATTATTTATAGAAACACTGAGAAAAAAGTATCTCAATCAAACTACCAGAATAGAGAAAAAATTTAGCATGTTTCTTACTTTATGGGAACACCAAAGATTTTGGTAATGAATTTGGTAAAAGGAACAATAAAATATGGTTTTATAATATGTGAAAAAATTTGGTAAGTGTAGAAAATTTAGCTATTTTATCATGATAACTTAGAGCATGACATAAAATCTATTTATTCTGTTGAATTTACTTTTCAGTTTTGTATTTTTCGCTACATTTGTGGTAATAAGAATTATAATTTTGGAAACCATAATATCCAGTAAACCATTACCATATAAACGGAAAAAATACCAAAATGAATAGACCATTCATTTTGGTATTTTTTCCGTTTATATTTTGATTTTATTATACCATATATACCATATATTTTTAAATACCATATATTTTGATTTTATTAACCAAAAATTCCATGCCTACACAGTACGGTAATTTTACAAGAATTTCTTTCTCCGTAAAAAGTTTAAAAGAATTTCAGAAATGCATATGAAAAAGGAATGGATGTAAATTATTCTACATATTGAGTTGAGTAGTTTCCTATTGAGTAGTTACACTAAAATAAAACTGGATTTAAATTTGTTATAATACTTTATTCTACACTGATTTTATTCATTTGGGTAAATACAAATTTGAAATAAATATGTGCAGTGGGATTTAGATAAGATAAAATTAGACTTAGTTGATATAATACTTTATTCTATACTGATTTTATTCGTTTGGGTAAGTATAAATTTGAAATAAATATATTCGGTTGGCTGCAGTTAAGATGTATAAAGTGTTTATTGTTATAACTAAGAAACTACATAAAGAGAATTTTCTAGCAAATTAAAAGACGTCTTCATTTCTGAAATGATTACAATATAATTATACATCTTACATTCAAGAAAAGTATTTCATTTTAAACTTCTTTTAATAAACCTAACATCACGAATCTTTTGTTCTTATCTTCATTACCCCTTTTCTTTGAGCAATGCACTTATTGTTAAAGTACTGTCATTAATATTATACTCTCCGCTCCGAAGCTATTTTGATTACAAACATAACATTTCGGGCGTGGAAGAAGTAAGGTAACTTATTTTATGAAAGAGCTTTTAGCTTTTAGGTACAAAATCTACCTAAACCTCCAAAGTCTTTTGTTATCTATCTCGCACAAACTCCATTAACGCCAGAACGATATATAATAAATCCTAATTATGTTGGGATGAGAATTTGGTTCGTTATATCCTACTTTTTTTACGCTTCAATTGATAGGAGATCTAATACATTTTGCTTTAAGCTCCCATATACTGTATTTTTTACTGTAGCAGGGAATAGGTCAAATACCGTAGGTTGTATTTGTTTGTTAAAGGCGGGAGCAGTGTCAGTCTTTTCAAGCGACGCATGTCGATCAAACGTCTTCTTTTCCTAGGTCTTTTATTTTTCTTTGTTTTAACTTCTCTACTAATCCTTAGAAATCGATAAAGAAGTTACTTGGAAGTTTGAAAGTTTTTTTTTTTTTTTTTTTTTTTGCTTTACCAGTGTTTGATTTTAAGCCAAAAAGAAAAAACTTTAAATCTTTGATAAACTATTTATTTTATAGTGATGGTGTAGAAATGGATTAAGTAGTTTTCCCGCTCTTTCAGAAATGAGTTTTTTTTCTAAACTTTTTTCAATTTATTTTATAAATTCATGTTATAAAATTCCTTTTTAATCAGTATGCTTCTTTTTAATCCTTCATGTAATTATATCTTTATTTTTAATTCTTAAGATTTAGTGTCAAATAGACCAATTTTTAAGATAGAAAAGATATTTAATGGAATATAAAAAAATTTTATTACAATTTATCTCCGTCACAAGTTTTTTTATTTTAGTTAGCGCACTTATTTTTTCTTTTCGTTTTTTTATTTCTTTAATATTTAAATTTTTATGTTATGATTACTACTTTTAATTCATGATTTAATTATTTTTTATTGCTTTTCTTGCCATTTTTCGTAAAAAATATGATTTATTATTTTTTAAAGAAGTACATATTTTTATTTATTCACATTTGGTGGAATTGTTTCAGACTTAGATACATGTTTGCAAAATGTTTTTATTTTATTTTTTTAATTTTTTATTATTAAATTAGTAGTAGTTAACTGCATGTGTAAGATGTGGAACATAAAACTGTTAAATTGCTCTGATAAAATAAAGCACGGATTTTTATTTTTTCTCTACTAATTTTGCATTGTACATAGTCTTCGATATTAAAATTAGTTAAGTTTCTTTGTCAGTTATACTAAACTAAATTATTTTAAACTTAGTATTTCATAATTCTTAACTAAATATTTTCTATATTCATTAGCTTATTTTCTGTACTTTGAGGTTTTGAGATTTCATTTCATAGCTTGTTAAAAGATTATTGCAAAATCTTAAAATTAAATAGACGAAGTATTTAACATAGTATTATGTTATGTAGGGCACCAAATTAAAGTTTATTAGTTTCTTATTGGAAGATTTAAAGATGTAGGTAATTTTTTGTAATTCGTGATTGATGGTCAGAACTAATAGGAAATAGTCTATAATATCTGCATCATACACTGCAAAAAATTCCAGATAAAATTCCGGATAAAACTACAGTAAAAAAACCGGCACTCAGAGTACTTTCTACCGTAAAATCCATTTTTAACGGAACTTGTTACGGTAAAAAAATCTGATGTACCATAACTTTAACAGTAATAATTACAGCAAAATCACTGCATCACACTAATTAAATAAGTATTATTGTAAAAATTACGGAATAATATTTTTCAGTAAATTGGATTTTACGGATAATTCTTCCAAAGGGTACTTTATACCATAATTTAATCCTGTTAAAGTGCAGTGATTTTCTTAATAGTAAACATTTTAACATTAATATAAAATGCAATCAGTTTTTGCTTTTATAACGTTTAAAATTAATTTTACTCAGTACAGTTTGTTTAATAATATTATGCATCCATTTTTGTTTCAAGTTTTTGTCCAGTTTTACTTACTAAATTTGATGAACAAAAATTTTATTATTTAACTTATTTAACCATTATTTAAATTTAAAATTTCTCTTCATCCTTATTTTGTATTTATTTCATTTTAAAAAAGAAAATGTTTATAAAATCCTTAACGACTTTGTATTAATTTCTTATAATATTAAAATGATTTTTAAACTTGACACATTCTGCATTAAAATTGAAATTTGTCCATTAAAATTAGTATCGATGTTGATGAAATATACCGAAATTAATGAATGCTTCAAAATACATAATTTTTTTAATTAATATTTTATATTCGTGTTAGCTCATTGGAGAAATATTTTTTGAAAGGATAATTTGAATTTCGAAATTATTTCTTATGTATATATTTATGTCAATTTTGAAACAGGATCAAAATTATTTGCAACCATTTAATTAGCATATTTCCTTCTACATTTATCTCATACAGTTAAGAATTAATAATAGCAGTTTACGAAATAGATATAATTAATTTAAAACACGGTTTTGGGAATTCTATGTATTCGACCTTATTTTGAGTTTTATAAATATATCATTACAATGATAGAATTACCAAAGATTTAGAATTAAAATTGACAGAGTTTGTTATGATTTATTTATACTTTTTTATGAATAATTTCAGAATAAGTTCCCGAATCTTTTAAGTTCTGGTATTCTTTAAAGGAGCCAAATACCATCGGAGAGCAATTTTTTAAAATTTTTATTTAGATTTATGTGCTTATTATACAATGAACATGGTAAGAATACAAAAAAAGAAGAAAAAACTGTTTTAAGAAATATTAGGAGAAAACTAAAATAGACTGAATTTTATCTCTTTTCAAAATCACGTAGTTTTGTTAAAATTTATTATTTTTTAGCTATTCCTTGCTTTCTAATACCCTTATGAATCAAAATTTGAGAACAGACATATTATTAATATTTAGATATTTTACAGCAAATATTTGTCAAAAAAATGCAATTAGTTATTTTTTATTATAACTGTAGAACATAAAATAATAATTTAATCATTTAGTCCGTAATCTATTCCCTATACATGCAAATAACAAATGTTGATACGAAATTTCACGCAATTCGAACTAAATTATTTTGATATAGTGCATTCAAAATGAAGGAAAATGACCGAAGGGCAAAAATGCTTAATGATCATTGTAATAACCAAAATGAATTATTTTTTAAATCATCGTAATTTGCTGTTCGATTTGAAGTAAGAAAAAACAAAACTCAAACCGTTTTAGAAAAATTGAAGTTCATAGCTTTATTATAGATGTAAAAAAATTTAAGTAAAAATCAGCTTAACAAGGGTAGTCGGGTGTGTCTTAAGGCAAAATGATTAGTTGGTTGTTTTTGAAAACAACTCAGTTATACAAGAAAGTAATTTAGAATGATTCATTTTTTAAAATAAGGTATTAATTTAAATAGTTAAAACAACAATAAAATAACAAGTTAAATTTGCTCCAGATTTAATTCTAAATGTTAAAACAGTAGCTTTCTTAAATCAGAAAACATTATGAAACACTCCATTTTCTTATTTGAGAATTTCTGAAGAATTTATTTATTTTGCTTTTCGTCAATGCAAACTACTTTATCGATATCTTCAAAACAAAATAATAGATCAAACAAATAAACAAATACTTGGAATTCTGAAGTTTCCCTTCCTTCTTTTTAAAACATACTCAACTAATAAAGCATTCCAGTTATTTCGCGCATTTCAACAAAATTCCAAAGCAAGAAAAATTCCTGACTAAAAAAAAAAATGCTTAAGAATTCACAAGGCTATTTACGCCACAAAAATGTAATCTGCAAGAATTCCCGTACCACACAGTAATGAAATTTTGCTCGAAAAAATAATAAAAAATACCAGTTTTTACTTGGTTAACGCGCTCAACATCTAAGTCTTTTTCCCCTATTTCAGTACCCCTGTAATGTCATTTCCCCCCTATCGGCAGAAGAAGCAGTTTCCAGAATTTACTTAATGGAGTCTCTGTGATTATTATGAATTTTAATTACGTCCTAGAAGAAACTGGATATTACCCGCAGTCATTAAGGCAAAAGAATTATCTTAGATGGTCTAAGGAATAGAGGTATTAGATTTGTGAACTAGTCATTAATTAAACGCAGAAAAAAAAAATTGTGCTTGGTTGTTGAGGCTTTTGTTTGAGAGACGGGATAGCCTAAAAAATGTCTTCTAGTGTTGGATAGGAAAATAAAAGCGACAATGTTTCAGCTGTTTAGGCTAATATTGAAAGTAAATAAACAAATAAAACATATTAAAGCAAAAATAATAAAATATATATCAGAAAAAATAATAAATAAATAAATAATTAACCCTGATAAATATTGTTTTTTGTTTTTTGTTGCATAAGATTTTTTAACAGATCTTAGATATTTTCGTATCGTTGATTTCAAATATGCAATCGGTTTTTTTCTCCAAGCTAAGTTTTTTTAAAATGACATTTTTTTTTTTGTCGAAATGTACTAGTTTTAAAACGTTATATATAAGAGAGGGACGTATAAATGCTGTGCCAAACTTCCAGAGGAGTTAAGGCAGGGTTAAAATTGTATATGAACCCATCCTCGGAAACGTCATCATACGCCGCTAGGGACTCTTCTCCAATTATGAACTGTTTTTTCGTGCTCTTTTATACTGTCATAATGAGGAAACGCTCCCAGCCACTCTATGCGCTTCCGGGCAAGGGCTCCTATGCATTTTTTATCCAGATGACTAACCAGATGACCAGATCCTATCTCCTCTAGAATTCGTCATTCCATTCACGTGACTCCCTGCTACTTGCAACGTTCTTAAACGTGTACATTTCGACAAATTTATAAAATTGGTTCTTATAAACTTAGGGAAAGAATCTTAATCATAAGATTTAAATTCTTTTACTCTTAATTTTTTTGTTACTACAATGAAGCATATAATTTTCTTGATTTTTGTATTCGATTTAATAATTGCTGAAATATCTGTTGTGCATCCTACTTTACATACGTATAAATTAATATTAGTTTTTAAATGCGTATATATTATTTTTATTCATAAAATTATCTTGTTATCGCCTAAAAATAATCATGCTTTTTATTTTATATGCATGAAAACATAGCTACAACAAATCAGTTTTTAAAAAGATTTGAAATGTGCATAAAACTCTTACAAACTAGTTCTACGGATTTTTACAAGCAGTAAAAATAGTTCAGAGAGAAAAGGGAATTTGATATTTCTAATCAAACTAAAAAGATTCCTTGAAAACTTTCAGATAATTTCAAAATTGCGCATCTTGGAGAATTAATTATAAAACTTGAAATTAAAATGTTTTATTGAATTTTTAAAAAAATATAGTAATTTCTGTACCATTTTCTATTTTTCAATAAAATACTATTAATTTTTATTAAAGAAGATAAATCATTTTAACTGTACAACTTTCTGTAACAACTTTCTTTAACGTTTAATTAGCGGTTTAATTTATTTAACAAAATTTTTAAGGCGTAATTTGTATAGTTAGCATCCCATTTGATGATTTTTTTTATTAGATAAAGAAATTTACCCCTGAAATAAAATGATATTTTTTCAGTGAACTTCATCAATTCTATTGAACTTCATCCATTTTTAAAACTTTAAGACATATCATAAGACTTTTTTGTAACTTTTATTTGTAGCTAGTGAATCTCATTGATAATAAACTCTGTATTTGTTTAAATTCTGTGAAGAATACCGAGTACATTTTAAAACATGCTAAGAAAATTTGTTCAAAGCTTTAAATGTTTAAAATTTCCTTGATTAAAAAATACTGTTGCATAATAAAAAAATTTTTAATGTTAAATATGATATTAATACAAAATTAGAAAAAAAAATATTCATTTAGCATAACACAAACAAATTAACCGAAACACAGAACAGTATATCATCTGTATCATAAATCATTTTTTTTTTTTCAAGAAATCGTCCTCATACTGATTCAAGTTTTTTTTTATCAAATTGTTAATAATTACAATAATGCATCTTACATTATTCTAATTGAAAAACTGTGAAATGTCGAGAAACGTATTTAATATTGTAACCGATATGACAGTTATTTTACTTATTTTACGATGTATTTTTTCCCTTTTTCTTTACACCTTTTTTACTATATAACATTATATAACAACTTAAAAGTTTGTTCGATTTTTTTTTGTAAATTTTGCCAAATAATGTATATTTTATAGTTATTCAGTATATTTACCTTATTGCAATAAATGTTACTTTGAATTCGTTTACTGTTTACTTATTTGTTACAACAATAAAGCATATATTTGTCTCTAATTTTTTAATGGATTTTATAATTACTGAATATTGGGCTTTTTGCGTATATATATATATATATATATATATATATATATGTATATATATGTTCAAAATGAAGATAAAACAAAGGTAAATTACAGACAAATGAAAAAAAAAGGGGGGGGATAATAATAATAACAAACAACTGGGGAAAGAAAAAGAATTAATTTAAAAAAAAAAAAAGAGGATAAAGTTTTTTTAAAAAACCGGAAAATAAAAGATATAATCTTTTCCTCAGCCCACACGATTATATCCGAAAAAAAGTGCTTTCTAATATTGTATCAATATAGCCAAAGTAAAATATATCAATACAATAGTGTGAGGAGCATTTAAAAAAATTTTTTACAAAAATTACGACAAATAAAATAAAACACAATAAGTAAAAATAACACGTAAATACAGAAAATAAAATATAAAGGAAGAGCAGAATAAAACAAAATCTATAAAGCGAGCAGTGAAATATAATGGATATACATGAACGGGAAATTTTTCAAGAATGATTTAAAATGTTTACGTAACAAGATTGCTAGATTGCAAAATATGAAAACTATGAAAACAAAAGCGCAAATTGAGTGTAACTAGAGGAGTTTAAAGTGCGTTCTTGCTGCATTACTGAAGTGCGTTTGATTTGTTAGTTACCAAGGATGGGCCAGAAAACGGATGTGCGCGAGGTAATATTATACTGGATAATTTTAGAAAATAAATATTTATTTAAGAAAAAAATATAAAATAGAAAAGAGAAAGAAGCATGAATTGCCTGTTTTGCACATAAATTTAGCCACGGATTTGCCCAAAATGGATTTGCACATGGAAATATTATATAAATTGACAAAGAAATCTTTTTAGTAAATAATTTTAGCCATGGATTTGCCCGAAATGGATTTGCACATGGAAAAATTTTATAATTTAACAAAGAAATTTATTAGTAAATAATTTTACCCACGGATTTGCCCGAAATGGATTTGCACATGGAAAAATTATATAAATTAACAAATAAAAAATAAAAAAAAGAAAAACAACTTATTTCAGTAAATAATTTTAGTCACGGATTTGCCCGAAATGGATTTGCACATGCAAAAATATTATAAATTAACAAAGGAATTTTTTAGTAAATAATTTTGACCAAGGATTTACCCGAAACGGATTTTTTCTTATTGTTTTTCTGTTTTTTTTGTATTTATTTATTTTGCTGTATCTATCTATCTATCTATCTATCTATCTATCTATCTATCTATCTATCTATCTATCTATCTATCTATCTATCTATCTATCTATCTATCTATCTATCTATCTATCTATCTATCTATCTATCTATCTATCTATCTATCTATCTATCTATCTATCTATCTATCTATCTATCTATCTATCTATCTATCTATCTATCTATCTATCTATCTATCTATCTATCTATCTATCTATCTATCTATCTATCTATCTATCTATCTATCTATCTATCTATCTATCTATCTATCTATCTATCTATCTATCTATCTATCTATCTATCTATCTATCTATCTATCTATCTATCTATCTATCTATCTATCTATCTATCTATCTATCTATCTATCTATCTATCTATCTATCTATCTATCTATCTATCTATCTATCTATCTATCTATCTATCTATCTATCTATCTATCTATCTATCTATCTATCTATCTATCTATCTATCTATCTATCTATCTATCTATCTATCTATCTATCTATCTATCTATCTATCTATCTATCTATCTATCTATCTATCTATCTATCTATCTATCTATCTATCTATCTATCTATCTATCTATCTATCTATCTATCTATCTATCTATCTATCTATCTATCTATCTATCTATCTATCTATCTATCTATCTATCTATCTATCTATCTATCTATCTATCTATCTATCTA